>CM067083.1:1357232-4061019 GCA_034008185.1 Gorsachius magnificus | reverse complement strand
GCAGGGCTCCAGGGGAGGTCTCCCCAGAGCAGAGCAGAGGGGCAGAATCCCCTCCCTCGACGCTGGCCACGCTTCTCCTGATGCAGCCCATGATGTGAACATGGCACAAGTAAGGTGGCTTTCCCAACATCGTGCTTCAAATCCAGCTGACTCCAGTGCAAAACTGAAAAATCCTGAGCCCCATTCCAGCGCCAGCCCTGTAGGACAATCCTGCCGCTCTGATTTTCCTAAGCTTTTACAACAGAGCAAGCAGAGTCCAAGGGAAACCTCTCACTCATTGGTAGCCACATAGTTCTGCAGACCCAGACACCAGCATCACCAGAGAACACGCAGAAATGTTTGCTACCACCAGAGTATTCGTCCCCCTCCTTGATCCTGAATGCACAGGCTGACTTTTAATTAGCAACATATGGCCCAGAAGACTGGCGAGATGCCTCTGAATTTACCTCTATCTTAATTGCATCAGGAAGCTGTCTCCTGGGCTGATCATCTCCAAGCCTCTTGGCACGTCCCATACTAATGGAGCGAGGCTGCGGCCAGCCATTCCTCCCAGGCTCTCACCGGGCTCTTGCCCACCAGCCTCTGGGTACCAGGCACTGCAGGTGATGCCTCGCAGGAGTGCCAAACTGCTCCGGCGTTCCCATGTGGGAGAATGGGATGTTGCATGGAGCCCCCTTGGTGCTGGTGAGTGGAGGGGTTAGAAGGTGGGCTCGTCTGCAGGGGGTGGCAGGTGGTGGGAAAGGGTGACAGAAAGGACAAGAGGTTTATACAAGTAACATCCATGGGGTGAAGCTCAGATCAGATTTGCCATAGGGAAATCCCACTCTGCTATTTCAAATTATCTTGATTCCAGTTCAGTTTCTGTGTGGGTGGAGATGTATGTAGACGTGAGTGTGAGCATGTGTGCACGCAGAGCAAAGCCAGCCAGACACCTCTACAACTCTCTGGCTTCCACCGCGCTTGCTCCTGGCCCTGCTGTGCTGAAGACGGATGCGACCCCGCTGATGAGTGGCCACGATTTGTGAACGCGGCCCATTTTGCCATCCCTCATGCTGCCTGGGAATGAAAAAGGGGAGCTTCAGGGCCAGGGGCTAGAGCACATCCCTTCCCCACACACCTTCTTGCTCCAGGAGGGAAAACAAGCTCTACCAAAGCCCTGCCTCCCACCAGCCCCGCTCGCCTCTCCATTTGCAGTGCTTGCTGTGTCTCTTCTCCCTGTGTAATCTCCCTGGGCTCTCTCTGGGAGGGAATGTGGCCAGGCTGGCTGCCTTTCACAGAATCCCAGACTGGCAGGGGTTGGAAGGGACCTTGGGAGATCACCCAGTCCAACCCCCCTGCTCAAGCAGGCTCACCCAGAGCAGGGGGCACAGGACAGTGTCCAGGCAGGCTTTGAATATCTCCAGAGAAGGAGACTCCACAGTCCCCCTGGGCAGCCTGTGCCAGGGCTCCATCACCCTCAGAATAAAGAAGTTCTTCCTCATATTCAACTGAAACCTCTTCTGTTTCAGTTTGTGCCCATTGCCCCTTGTCCTGGCGCTGGGCACCACTGGGAAGAGTCTGGCTCCATCCTCGTGACTTCCATCCTTAAGATATTTGTATGTATTGATGAGGTCCCCTCTCAGTCTTCTCTTCTCCAGGCTGAACAAGCCCAGCTCCCTCAGCCTTTCCTCATAGGGGAGATGCTCCAGTCCCCCCATCATCCTTGTTGCTCTCCTCTGGACTCTTTCTAGGAGTTCCTCATCTTTCTTGAACTGGGGATCCCAGAACCGGACCCAGTGCTCCAGGTGGGGTCTCACCAGGGCAGAGTAGAGGGGGTTAAAGCAGACATGAGATCTGGGGCTACAGCTTCTGGAGAGCTGGGCTGTGCTGTCCTGTGCCAGCGCCTGGCTCTGCGGTGGCCTTGGTGTTGCAGGACGCAGTGAATTCAAAATGGCAGGGAGGTACTTCTGGAGAGCACATGTCCCTTGCTACGCTGGGTGGCCCAAACCTGCTGACAGCTCTAACTTAGGAAGCTGATGGTGCCTCTCTACACGCAGCGTCTGCCCGTTGGGTTGGTGGAGCTATGAGCACATCCCCTCCATTCTACTCTCCCATGCCATAGCCCATTTGGGGTCACAGAGCACCTCTGCCACCATGGGAATCGTGCACCCCCAAGCTGCCCTCCTCCACTTGCCCTTTCCCTCACCTTTTGCAGCCTAAAGAACATCCCAGGGAAGCTCCCAAGGGCTGGAATTCTGGCCAACAGCATCCCTACTTGCAGGAGCCTCAGAGGCAGAGGGTGATGTCCAGGGGCCTTCATCTCCTGTCCACACCCCAGGCTGGTGGGAGCAAGCAGGTCTGCAGCTTTCCAGCCAGTCCTTAGCACATGCAAGCAGCCCTACTCCCTTTTCCCTAGCCTGGTTCCTTGGACAGAAATGTCCAACGGGAGCAGAATAGTGTCCATGTATGGGAGAGGCTGCACTGGAAGAGGCACTGGGGCTGAGAGCCTCTGGCTTTACCTTCTTGAGACAGCCTCTGGCTTTTCTTTACTTAGCTTCTACTCCTGGAGGGCAGCTTAATCCTAGAACTTGCCTTTCTTCCCACGAAATGCCCTTACTCAGACTCTACACATCTAGGTGCTAACAGGCTAAACAAGATGAAGGCCCAGGGGTGTATAATTGTGATAGTCATGTATGTCGCAGCTTACACAGCCAATAACTGCTCTTTGCCAAAAAGGTGCTGCTAAATGGCTCCCAAAGGAGATTTCTCTCTACCAGAGCAGCATTTCACACCCCCAGCCACTGTAGTGAGGGGGAAAACCCACATCCTTACTCCTAGGGATGCTCCCACATGGTGCAGGCAACAGACTTCGCCTTCCCGCAGCAGCCCTCAAGCACAGCAATTTGCCTTGCTCGGGGCGGGGCGGATGCCCCTCAGGCTCCCTCAGCTTGTTTTGATGCTCTTCTATGGCCAGGCCATATTCAAAGAAAATAACCAAGCTCCTTCTGCCAAACCAAAGGGTTCGACATTTGATTGCAACTTTTGGGAAGGAAGATAACGTGGATTTTTTTTTTCTCAGCTGTGGCCAGCTAGAGTTTGGTCCAGACGCTTCCCGCTGCGGCAGTGCAGCCTTTCGGAACAGACTGCTTTCCTTAAGCCCTCTTTTTGTGTTGGTTCTTGTGGTTTTTGGGGTGGGCGTCAGGTTTCCTCATTAGTTTTGGGAACTGTGTGGCCGCTATCAAAACTGCCAAGCGTCTCTCACGGGCCCCCTTCCCTGCACACCTAAGTTAGGATATTTCTTGGTATTTTTGTTTTCCGTTGCTCAGGGGCCGAGAGAACACCAGTGAAAACAGGGCAGAGCTTGGGAGGGAATGAATTTCTCTGGAGGGAAGAGGGAACTGCAGACGCCCGCCCTTCGATTCCTGTTTACCTTTGCTTTCAGGAGGTCAATTGAATTGCGGGCATAAACTTACATTGCGGTTTGCAAACTGATCCTCACCAGAAGAGTGTTCTGGCGTCACAAAGCATTTTGTGTCTCAGTTTCTTTTTTCCTAGCTCTTTTATGGCTTGGTAATAACTTGCAACACATGGATTACAGAAACGTTATTTACACAACATTTTCACAGCATCGCAATTAAAATTTCTTGGCAGGGTTCCTGCGAAGATGGCCCTCACGTGGCAATGACCAACAAGCCGTTTGGAACTTGGACTTCCTCCATTTTTTCTGCATGGTATAGCTGTAGGATTTCTTCATAAGCACCGACTGAGAGATTCACAGTCTTCAATTCTGTCTACGTTGAGAAAGGAGGGCTGGGGGGCGTCTTGCGCAGTGTACATTCGCTTGGCCTCTCTACCCACTCGGTTATGGTCCCCCCTTTCACAGGGTACATGACCACCCTGTGCAACTCCTTGCTGCCAAGAGGGACCTGGGAGTCCTGGTGGATGACAAGGTGACCATGAGCCAGCAGGGTGCCCTTGATGCCAAGAAGGCCAATGGCATCCTGGGGTGCATTAAGGGGAGTGTGGCCAGCAGGGCGAGGGAGGTTCTCCTCCCCCTCTACTCTGCCCTGGTGAGACCCCACCTGGAGCACTGGGTCCAGCTCTGGGCTCCCTGGTTCAAGAAAGATGAGGAACTCCTAGAGAGAGTCCAGAGGAGAGCAACAAGGATGATGGGGGGACTGGAGCATCTCCCCTGTGAGGAAAGGCTGAGGGAGCTGGGCTTGTGCAGCCTGAAGAAGAGAAGACTGAGAGGGGACCTCATCAACACCTACAAATATCTCAAGGGTGGGTGTCACGAGGATGGAGCCAGACTCTTCTCAGTGGTGCCCAGCGCCAGGACAAGGGGCAATGGGCACAAACTGAAACAGAAGAGGTTTCAGTTGAATATGAGGAAGAACTTCTTTATTCTGAGGGTGACAGAGCCCTGGCGCAGGCTGCCCAGGGGGGTTGTGGAGTCTCCTTCTCTGGAGATAGTCAAAGCCTGCCTGGATGAAGTCCTGTGTAACATGCTCTAGGAGAACCTGCTTGAACAGGGGGGCTGGACTAGATGATCTCCCGAGGTCCCTTCCAACCCTTGTGATTCTATGATTCTGTGATATCATGGAAAAGAACTATCTCAGTGGCTCCGACATGGCACCAGACCATGAAAAGCCTCTCACTGTCAAATACAATGGTCTAGCCAAAGCTCCATCTCTGGACATGTCTGCAGCGCTAGCTGTCAGATGCTGAGGGCCCACGAGGGCCTCTGTTGAGGCCAAATTTTTGTGCTTTAGTTGCTGTCAAAGCCAGGAGGATGAACTAGGTGGACTTTTGATCTGACCCAGTATAGCACTTAGTTACTGGCTGGGAGTCAAGCCTGGTTTCTAACATAGTGCGTTGTGCAATCCTTGCTCTCATTCCCAGGGCTGTCCCCCATCCCACAGAGGTTAGTGAGTTTGTATCTCAAGGGAAAGGGAGAGTGCTTTCTGACTGCAGTCACATTTGTACCATCAGGTCTTGGCCAAGCCTGTTTCTGAGGTCTTACTCAGAGAACTGCTTACACTTACTTCCAAGAAAGTGCTTAAATCCAGCTGACCTGAACAGATGTCTCTGAATGAGGCTCTACCAGCTGTCTCTCCATGGACTGGGATGGCTCTCTCCTCATTTTCTCATTTGTTTTCTGGGGTTTCTTTTACCCACAGTTCAGTGGGCTCTGGACTCTAACACAGCCTCTCTCAGGCTCTCCCATCCCGACAGTTCAGTCCCGACACAGAACCAAAGAGCTGCCAGCTTAGGCCCACAAGTCAGGAGGAGCTTTTCTCTTCTAACTGGCCTAGGAGAGAAGAGTCAGTGGACTCAAGAAGAGCTTTCCAGCAAGAAGTAATGGGATGTACCCCGTTTTTCAAATCCCCTTTGTAAAGCCCTGAAGACAAAGGCAGCAGCTGGGGGAACTTGATCAGGTGGGGCTGTCTGGGGTTGCTGGGATTTCTGCCCACCCATCATCTGGGCTCTGCTGTGAATCTCTACTGTCGCATGTGTTGGCAAGTTTGTATTTTTAGCATCTTGAGGTCCCTTGCATTACACAACTCTCCTGGATTTCCCTGATTTGGAGCTTGACACACTCTCACCCAGACACAGTAATACTTACCTGTTTATCATAGAATCACAGAATATTTTGGGTGGGAAGGGACCCCTAGAGCCCACCCAGCCCAACCCCCCTGCAGGGAGCAGGGACACCGCTAACCACATCAGGTTGCTCACAGCCCCGTCCAACCTGGCCTGGAATGTTCCCAGGGATGGCGCCTCCACTACCTCCCTGGGCAACCCCTGCCAGGGTTTCACCACCCTCAGTGTAAAGAATTTCTTCCTTAGATCCAGTCTAAACCTACCCTGTTTTAGTTTAAAACCATCCACCCTTGGCCTGTCACAGCTGGCCCTACTAAAAAGCTTGTCCCCCCCTTTCCCTGGGCCCCCTTTAAGCCCTGAACGGCCGCCTCGCTCTGCCCGCGCCTTCTCTTCTCCAGGCTGAACAAGTCCAATCCCAGCCGGCCCAGAGGGGCTCCAGCCCTCGGAGTAGCCCCCCTCTGGCCCCGCTCCAACAGGTCCATGTCCTCCTTGTGCTGAGGGCTCCAGAGCTGGACGCAGGGCTCCAGGTGAGGTCTCCCCAGAGCAGAGCAGAGGGGCAGAATCCCCTTCCTCTCCCTGCTGGCCACGCTTCTCCTGATGCAGCCCAGGGCAGGGTTGGCTTCTGGGCTGCCAGCGCCCATGGCCAGCTCATGTCCAGCTTTTCGTCCATCAGTGACCCCAAGTCCCTCTCGGCAGGGCTGCTCTCGATCCTTTCTTCCCCCAGCCTGTATTGATACCGGGGGTTACGCCGACCCAGGTGTAGGACCTTGCACTTGGCCTTGTTGAACCTCATGAGGTTCACACAGCCCCACCTCTCCAGCCTGTCCAGGTCTCTTTGGATGACAGTTTATCTGCTTTCCTGCCCGTCAAGGCTGCCTCACAGGTCAGCTTCCACATGCTGGTTTCTTTAGTGATCTAGAAAGGAAGATGCACAATAACACAAGAAGATGTGGAATGAGATAAGGAAGATGTATAATGAGATAAAAGCAATGCAGATGCCTGCTGGATAAGAAGGGACTTGAGGAAGCTCAGGGAGACAGCCCTCAGTGGCTCAGCGAAGAGGGATCCCCATTGCAGGAGAAAGCTCAGGATGATGGGAAAAAAAAAATTAAGGCAGCCTCGAGCCCTTCTCTGACTCATGGGCTTTATGCGGCTCAAAGTGATGGGTAGCAGTGCTGGGGGAGGAGGCTGGCACTGTGAGCATGGTGTAAAAGGCGCTACAAAAGGGTACTGCTGAGGTCCCAGCACCTTTCTGCCGCAGCTCTGCTCACCCACCACGTGGGAGATGACACGGTGAGAACGGCTGTGGGCTAACTCTTTTCTGGGAAGACCCTGGAAGGACCGGGATGCGTTGCCTCAGGAAGGAGAAGAGCAAGGGGGTCACCAATACGAGTGTGCTAATGGTCTCACAGGGTGCAGCTGGGGATACCTGCCCTTTCCCTCAAAACCACAGAAGCAGTGGAGGAAAAGAAGTTAAAGGGTGGGGAATTCCAGTGGAATAACACACATTTTAACACCAGCCGTGAACTTAGCAGTGCTCAGAAGGGGCCTGGGTAGCTAGAAGGCACAGGGCCATTGTAAATAGCAGTAAGTTATGCAATTTTTCTTCCCATTCTTATTGCTGGCTTCTGAGAGTTGGCCTGGGGAGTTCAGTGAGTTTCCCTCTCGGGAGATGGGAGGAGAACTGTCTGACTTAAGTTAGCTCTGTACCATCAGGCCAACTTCTATAATTTCGAAGGCAGTCAGCAAGGCTCAGGAACACTGCAAATAATGACCACATGTGTCAGAAGGGGTATGACTTATCCTGCTCCAGGGCCTGTCTTTGGCTGCTCACTGACCCAGCTGCTTAGCTGGTGTTGACACCCACGACAGAGGGTGAAGGGCAGAGATGTGCTTACTCCACACTACCCACTCCAAGCCCCAGCATCTTTAGACTGGATCTTAAGAAGAAATTCTTTACACTGAGGGTGGTGAAACACTGGCAGGGGTTGCCCAGAGAGGTGGTGGAGGCCCCATGCCTGGGAACATTCCAGGCCAGGTTGGACGGGGCTGTGAGCAACCTGATGTGGTTAGCGGTGTCCCTGCTCCCTGCAGGGGGGTTGGGCTGGGTGGGCTCTAGGGGTCCCTTCCCACCCAAAACATTCTATGATTCTATGATTCTATCTTCCCTGGGAGCACTGGTGCTGGCCACTGTTGGACACAGGATGGAAAGAGGTAGATGAAGGGATTCATCCCATGTGCACATTTCCAGTGCTCCCCTTTTCTTTTTCTTCTCTGGTGCTGCAAGCCCAGGTGCAGGCTGTGGCTGGTACATCCTCTATGGCCTTCCAAGCTTTACTGTTTGCAGCACCTGAAGAAAAACCGGGAGCATCCTGCATTTGATTGCCTGATTCCACCAGCAACAAGCCTGCGGATGACCTCCAGGCTGTAGGAAGAGGGTTTGGTGGTGGCAGTGATTTGAAAGGGAGGGAGGTGACCGCCTGCTCCAGAATCACTAAGGACTGTGTGTTGAGCCAGCCTGGTGGGGTCAAGAGTTATAGGGACTGCTCAGGGTTGTCATACCCCACCTGGCTGGGGACTCCAGCGAGGCTGAAAGCTGGCATTTTGCTTTATTAATCAAGCGCTATTTTCTCGTGGCTTTCTCTGAGCTGTGCTTATAGCCTGTCTAGTCATTAGCAGCTCCAGGCTGTCACACAAGCAGAGGGAAGACTGCTCATCACTCATCAAATGCTAGGCTTATTTGTGTGTTTTCAGGTTTTGTACAATTTTTTGAAGTGCAAACAGATGTCATGAGATTTTTATCTCCATTACCTTCATATGGTTTTTATCCCCATTAAACTTGCAAAGAAAAACAACATGCAACCGAGTTTTTGGCCCAGCAACTTCAAGAAGCCCCATGAGACAAAACAGCCCAAAGCCAGGTAGTGTGGTTGCACAAAAAGCCTAAATACTGAAGCGCTGTTGTCGTGGTTTAACCCTGGCTGGCAGCTCAGCCCCACACAGCCGCTCGCTCACTCCCCCCACAATGGGATGGGGAGAGAATCGGAAAGGTAAAAGTGAGAAAACTCGTGGGGTGAGATAAAGGCAGTTTCATAGGGAAAGCAAAAGCTGCACATGCAAGCAAAGCAAAGCAAGGAATTCATTCCCCACTTCCCATGGGCAGGCGGGGGCTCAGCCATCCCCAGGAAAGCAGGGCTCCATCACGCGTAACGGTGACTTGGGAAGACAAACGCCATCATTCCGAAAGTCCCCCTCTTCCTTCTTCTTCCCCCAGCTTATATACTGAGCATGACGCCATATGGTATGGAATAGCCCTGAGGCCAGTTGGGGTCAGCTGTCCTGGCTGTGCCCCCTCCCAGCTTCTCGTGCCCCTGGCAGAGCTGAGAGCTGAGAAGCCCTTGGCCAGTCTAAGCACGACCCAGCAACAACCAAACCATCAGTGTGTTATCAACATTCTTCTCGTACTAAATCCAAAACATAGCACCATACCAGCTACTAGGAAGAAAATCAACTCTGTCCCAGCCGAAACCAGGACAGTTGTACAGACTGGGAGTCTTAACAGCTCAGGCTGATCCAAGCTAAAGAAAACTGTCTTCCTTCTTCGTACACTCTTCTTTCATTTACAGCTCCGACTATCTTTGTAGAAAATTCCCTCCTCTGGTGATCCGCATGCTGTGACTACTCAAAACTTTGTCTCTTCAGAGCTGGAAGGTGCTCTTGTCCATGTGCTCCAGGCATGTGGGCTAGGGCAAGAGGAGCTGATGGGCTCCCCCTCAGGCATCCAAGAGGCAGTGGTGAGCCTGGCCGTCCAGGCACCATGCCCAGCCTTTGCTCTCTGGTAGACAGCCCAGAGGTGAGTAGAGGATTTGACGTGGACTGGAGGGTATGGTAGGAGTAAGTATGGGAGACACAGGGAGGGAGTTACAACACTGCGATCCGGCTAGGCTAGGCTTCAACAGCTCCGCTGCTCCCGACAGACTTAGCCTCACTTACCCCAGCTCGCGTCTCAGAGCAGCAGCTGCAGCTTTACAGGAGGCCACGCTGGTGTTCCTCTTCCAACGAAAATACCCTCAGGTCTGCTTTGAACTTGGAATTGAACAAATCTTCCTTTAAGCTGCTTTAGATTGCATCTAGTTCAGGCGTCAGCAGGAAATTCATCTGCATTGCTGTGTTACTCCACCGGCACCCGGGAACTGCAGCAGCAGCATCCCAAAGGTAAGGTCTTACCCCTCCACCCATGTCACCACCTTGCACCCCATAAAATGGCACCGTGCCACAACACAGGAGGGGGCAAAAGAGACAGATCTCTCCACTGTTCTGCCCAGGTGGCAAGCGCTATTCATACAACATTGCTCTTTATAGGCTTTGGCTGAGCTGCGCGGAGCCTCCTGCAAACAAAGGGGCCAGGGCAGATTCTGCCACGAAGCATTCGGCGTGGAAGGAGACAAAAGAGTGATGGGATCAGAGAGGAAGCAAAAAGAAAGCGTTGTTGTTTTTTTTTCCAAGATCACAGAACAGGCCAGAAGCATCAGGTAACACAATGCTGAGCGAAACACCCAAGTGGAGGTGCTTCCCTTAGCACCCCTTCTGTAGCTAAGCGAGCCGCCTTGAGCGGGTTTTGTCAGAGAAATATTTAGGGAGATGCTCACTGCTTTGATTTGGGCTCACAGGCACATAGAATCATAGACTCATAGAATCACTTTGGTTGGAAAAGACCTTTAAGATCATCAAGTCCAACCTTTAACCTAACCCTGCCATCCCACCACTAAACCATGTCCCTAAGCACCTCGTCTATCCTTCTTTTAAATCCCTCCAGGGACAGGGACTCGACCACCTCCCTGGGCAGCCCATTCCGGAGCCTGACAACCCTTTCGGTGAAGAAGTTTTTCCTAATGTCCAACCTAAACCTGCCCTGGCGCAACCTCAGACCATTCCCCCTCGTCCCATCGCCCTTTCCCAGAGAGAAGAGGCTGACCCCCAAAACAACACATCAAAGATGTTGCAGCTGCCTATCCTTGGAGGTGAAATAAGCAACTGGCAGTGTAGAATGGAGCAATCTGTCAAAGTCCTGAACCCCTTTTTTGGGGTCCCATTTCTAGGAATAAAAGAAATATTTCTGCAATCACGTAAACTGCTAAACATTCTCACATCATTCTGCTGTTAACTCCCTTCTGTACCAGATGGGAAGGGCCATTAGACCTTTTTCCAATCTGATTTTTGATAAGACTCCTTAAAACCCCTGTAAATCTTGTCAGAAAAGGTATTTGGCATTAAAAAAAAAAAAAAAAAGCTTAGGTGAGGGAGCTGGAATGCGGGGTGGTGTTTTACAGAAAGAGGCTGCCCTCACTTTCTGGAGCATCCGATCTATGTGCTACTACATCTGCCAAGGCAATTCCAGAAGAGATTGCCCTGTTGCCCAGTTTCCGAAGCAAATGTCAAAAAAAAAAAAAATATAAATTCCTTTTCTTCTATTTTTCATTCCACTAAAATATTGAGCTGGAGCGTAGTGAAGGGATGCGTGGATGTTGCTCTGGTTATTTGCAGAGCTGTTTCACATCAGGATTATTGTTTCATCGATAGAAATGTAAATCACAACTGAGCCAGTAGGAAAGGTGAGAGAGCTCAGATGGCAGGAATCCATTTTCAAGCTATTTTCAAGCCATTTTCGCAGAAAGCCTTTTCTATATCTTTTTCCCAACATCTCATAAGTTGTTTTTTCTATTCTTTTTTTTTTCCCCAAAATGTAATTAACTTAATCTTTCTCTCTTTTTTTTTAAAGGAAGGAGCCCAGAGATAGGCTGCAGCCCCTCCCAAGCGCCTTTCTGTCTGGGAGGAATCTGAGTCCCAAATATTGAATGCTCCAGTCTGGCACGCTGAACGACACACAACCATCAGCTGTGGTACAAGTGAAATGCTTCGGTGAATCACTGGATGCTGCCTGAGGCTGCTAATAGTCCGGTTGCATCCTATTGTTACATTAGCGGCCCTGTTAAAAAAAAAACAGCCTGAAACTTAGCCAGGGTAAAAAAAAAAAAAAAAAAAAAAAAAAAATGTAATAAAATAATTCAGTGCAGATATCCTAAGAGTAACAGAACACACCCTAAACCTCCTGGTTAAGATCAGCTGCATTATTTTTTATAAACAAGTAGTCATAACTGGCCTTTTTAAGGGCTCAGAACTTGCATCCTGGGTAAAGAACCACTTGAAAAGGGAACACTGGGCTTTCTCTGCCTACGCTTTATACCCAATTCATTTAGGTGCCCAGGTTTTGCTGTGAGCAGAGGCATGCCCCATCAGATAGCACCACTTCCATCATCTCACCGCAGGGCTCTCCCCACTTTCCAGATGTGGAGATTTCCTGGGGGGGAGAGAGGCATCTTTGCAACCACCCTGGGGACCGGTGCCTCCTGCTGAGCAGGAGTCCTGTCCTCTCTAAAATGAGAAAACAGCCACTCAGGCAGCAAGCAGGTGGACCACGCTCCCTCCACAAAGGAGTGCAAAGCCCACTTGTTTAAAAAAATCCAGAACAAGTGTTCGTCATGGACTATACATGAAAGAGAAGCAAGTTTCTGGTTTAGAGCTTGCTGCCTAAAAAAAACAATACGAAATGAAAGAAACTGCCCCTTGCAGAAAGGCAGTGTGTGTGATAAATTTTTGGATTTCAGGGCCAATGAGGGCTATGTAGTTCGTAACACAGACCAAAACATGAAGCAGGGGCTCAGTTCCGGCCATACTTTACAGAGCCTTGTGCTGCGTTGGCACATTAAAATTAATTTAAATAAGGGACGGGCATGGTTGGTGTCTGCTTGAGGCTATAATGCAATGCTTAAACTCGCACATGGGTAAGGAAATATAAGCCTGCTGAAGAAGATGCGAAGCTGACACAGCAAGGTGGCCACGGTCGTGGCTCCTGTAGCCAGTGGCAGCTGGCCTGCCGCAAGAAGGGCGTCTGCAAAGGAGCAGAGGATGGAGTGAGGTTTGGTGGCACATGGGTGTCTTCTCATGCCCGGCTTGTTAATCCACTTATGCCACGTGGGCTGGTGGCCCCATCTCCCCAGAGGTTTCAGGGCTCTGCTCTGCCCCGGGGTTTCGGAGTGGTTTCAGCTGCAGAGTCACAGTCGCACCTTCCCCAGGCAGTGGCAGCATCTGCATCCCAGCCAAGCTCCTCCAAAAGCGTGGCCAGTGCCTTCATTAAACAGCTTCTCCTTTGGACTAAGACAATCTCAGTTTTCCCCTGCCGGTCTCTCCCTACCCAGCCAGGGGCCAACCTGCCACAGATGGAACGGGGGCTGCCCTAGCTGGGACGTGGCACAACCTCCACAGCTGGCCCGAAACGGGGGGTGGTTCAAGAGAAGCCACTGAAAATACTGCGGTTCATGCCACGGGGAGAGACCCTGCCCCATTATTCTTGATCTCTGTCCCTCGCTTTATCTGCACACTGCCGCCTTCCCCATCTCACCTGGAGTACTGCGTCCAGTTCTGGGCTCCCCGGTTCAAGAAAGATGAGGAACTCCTAGAGAGAGTCCAGAGGAGAGCAACTAGGATGACAAAGGGACTGGAGCATCTCCCCTATGAGGAAAGGCTGAGGGAGTTGGGCTTGTTCAGCCTGGAGAAGAGAAGACTGAGAGGGGACCTCATCAATACATACAAATATCTCAAGGGTGGAAGTCACGAGGACGGAGCCAGACTCTTCTCAGTGGTGCCCAGCCACAGGACAAGGGGAATGGGCACAAACTGAAACAGAAGAGGTTTCAGTTGAATATGAGGAAGAACTTCTTGACTCTGAGGGTGCCCGAGCCCTGGCGCAGGCTGCCCAGGGGGGCTGTGGAGTCTCCTTCTCTGGAGATATTCAAAGCCCACCTGGACGCTGTCCTGTGCCCCCTGCTCTGGGTGAGCCTGCTTGAGCAGGGGGGTTGGACTGGGTGATCTCCCGAGGTCCCTTCCAACTCCTGCCATTCTGGGATTCTGGGATTCCGTGTGATTTCTCCAACCTCCATCACGGCGCAAGTGTCCCCCGCTGGCCCCTGCCCTCGCACGCACCTCACGTCAGCGGCACCCTGGCCCCAGGCTGCATTTTTCATTCAAATATTTGTTTTGTTTTGTTTTGTTTTATTCAAATACTCACAGTAAATACATTAATTAGGAAGACGGAGCAAGTAGGAAACACGAGGCAGGATGGAGAGTTTTGACCAGCTATAAATAGCAGATAGAATAAACAGACAACTGCGAATTACGGGCTGCAAGGCTGGGCTTAGCGCGGAGCCAGCACCTGCTACTGGGAGACTTGCACCAGTTTATTTGTTTGCTTTTAAAATAAAAACTGTTTACAATGATGAACTCCAGGCTGACAGACTTGCCACTTTCTGGGAAAAGATTACCGCTTCGTGATGGCTTGCAGGTGGTTTTCTTACCTGCTGTGCAGTAGCATGCCAGAGGGGCTTTAGGCACGGATTCCCCTTACCCCAAACCCCCATGATGGGCTGGCAGCCTGCAGTCTGGCAGAATGGATCAGAGCACGTTAGCTGAGCCTACAGGAGGCTTTGAGTTTTTCCCAGGAATGAAGGTTTTTGGGAAGAGGCGGTGTGGTTAGCTGAGGGGAGCACAGGGAGGGCTCTGCCCTCTGGGGTGCACAACAAGAGGGGACCCCGAAAGGCCCTGAGGCTATGGATGAGCCTGGGAAACCTTTCTGAGCAGGGGAACGAAAGGATGCCAAGGCAGAGGCTTGGCCTGAGGTGGCCACAGAGCCTTCACGGAAAGGCTTCCCCCGCAGCGGGGACAGTGCCTCGGAGCAGCCCTGGCCCAAGCCCTGGCACCAAGCTTATGGTGTGTGGAGCAGAGGCTCAAGCATTTTGTTTTCCCGGGAACGCAGGTTGTCACGGACAGGAGGGATTGCCCGGGATATCATGGTGCTTGGCGCCGGGTAGGATGCGTGCAAGCAGCAGGTGTGTTCCTGCTGGCACCACCATGGCTTCTCCTGGCCCCCACCCTCCACCCAAAAATCACTGCCGGCAGCTGCTTCCCTGCAGCCTGACCCCGCTTCCCCCCAAGGGGGTACAAGGACGCGGGCTTCTCTCGGCTGCACAGACATCAGGCGACTGCACTCGCCACCACCCGGGGATGGTCATAGAATCATAGAATCATTGAATCACTTTGGTTGGAAAAGACCTTTAAGATCATCAAGTCCAACCTTTAACCTAACCCTGCCATCCCACCACTAAACCATGTCCCTAAGCACATCATCTACCCTTCTTTTAAATCCCTCCAGGGATGGGGACTCGACCACCTCCCTGGGCAGCCCATTCCCCCAACCTTTTCTCCAACCAACCAAACCCCGCTCCTCGTAAGCCTTGTGCTCCAGACCCCTCCCCAGCTTTGTGGCTCTCCTCTGGACATGCTCCAGCAACACAACGTCTTTCTTGGAGTGAGGGGCCCAAACCTGACCCCAGCATTCGAGGTGGGGCCTCACCAGCACCGAGTACGGGGGCACAATCACTGCCCTGCTCCTGCTGGCCACACCATTCCTGATACAAGCCAGGATGCCATTGGCCTTCTTGGCCACCTGGGCACACTGCTGGCTCATATTCAGCCAGCTGTCAGCCGGTACCCCCAGGTCTTTTTCCACCAGGCAGCTTTCCAGCCACTCTGCCCCACGCCTGTAGTGTTGCATGGGGTTGTTGCGATCAAAGTGCAGGACCCGGCCCTTGGCCTTGTTGAACCTCATACAGTTGGCCTTGGCCCATGTATCCAGCCTGTCCAGGTCCTTCTGCAGAGCCCTCCTCCCGTCGAGCAGATCAACACTACCACCCAGTTTGGTGTCATCTGCAAATTTATTGAGGGCACACTCAATCCCCTCATCCAGGTCATTGATAAAGATATTAAACAAAAACGGTCCCTGTGGGCGAGGTGCTGGGGCAACTGGCGTATTTTCCAGTTAAGCCCCAGCCTGAATGAAGAAAAGGCAGGAACCCTTCGCCTGACTCAGTCCCTCGCCGGCTGCCGCATTTCAGCCGTCACTGCGGTTCAGCTCAGCACCTTGGTTTTATCTCCCAGAAAACCAGCCTGGCTGGACACAAAGCTGCTAGGAGATGGGGAGCCCCAGCCCCACCCCCAGCTCTATTTCGATGTGTGCCAGCCCCCCCGGTGCAACGTGCCTCATTTCTTATTTACATTCGCCTGGCTTTAAATTACAATCCCCGCTGCTTTTTACGCCTCTCGCTGCTAGATTAAAGAGCCCTAAGATGTCACCCTTTCAGTGTTATCGCCTGCCCTCTGCTATTACTGCCTCGCAGCAAATAAAAGGGACTTCCCAGTCATTATTTTATACCCCACAATCACGGTGCTTTTTTAGATCGATTAGTTTTCACTCCTCTTATCTGCATTCAAGCCTCACCTCCCTTGCAGCGTTTCCATTGCCTGCTCAGGGACCTTCCCTGTGTCTCCCCTGACCTCTGGGAGAGGAGCCAAGCTGCCTCCAAAGAGTGGGGGGGGCTTGGTGAGGGGACATCCGATCCACTTACAGCCCCGCTGGCACCATGTCCAACACGGCCAATGCTTTTGTGCACGTCCGAGCTTCTCACTGCACATCCTGGGAGGAGAAGGCAATCGCTCGCCTGCCTGCAAAGTGACATCCCCCTTGGCACCATCGGCTTGTACAAGACATGTCTGTTTGCGTGGCTCGGTACTTATCTGCAAGGACTTTCATCTCCTGCCTCGTGCCCCATTACCTTTCAATAGGGTACTCTTGACTGAAACCATTTTATTCTATACACTTTCTTCCCTGGAGCACATAAAAACATCGGGGCAAAATCCTTTCTGCAAACAACTGCAAAAATCAACCTGACTGGGGATGCTTGTTGGATTATTTTTTTTTTCCCCTCTCTCTCCTAAATCAGTGGTTTTTTCATTTTGGCAAGAACCCATCCAATTCCCCAATCGCTATTTGATAACACATGGGAACCAGAAATTAATCTTAAGAGGGTCAGACCAATTTCAGCTTGAGAAAAGTTTAAAATCTAAGCTATCGAGAACGCATGGTTAAAAGCACATTGGAAGCCATTGAAAGCCAGTTTGGACTACACGCCAGCGAAAGGTCTTTTAAGGGCTGGGAGGAAATCGTTTAGCTTTTAAACATAGCTTTTCAACCCCCTGGTATGATGTGATGAAGTTGAGGCAGCATCACTGTTCCCCAAAATATCCTAACCACATCATGTTAGAAACGGAGCTTTACTACTTCATTTTGTTTCCTAGCTACCGACATTTTTTTTTTTTAGCCTAGTAGTGAAGATGAGCAGTGAAATTTGGCATTCAGGCTGCGACTTCATAAAATCCTTTTTAAAAAGCCTCATACATATATATATATACACACACACACACATCTGTAACAATTACAGCTGCTCACGTAGTTGCTATTTCCAGCAGTATTCCCATTACTAACCTTCATCCTGGGTGCCCACCCCTGTCTGCCCGCAGCCCCCACCAGCCCAGCCCCCCGGCTTTGCCCTACACCCCTCTCCCCCCCCAGCCCCATCTGCTGCCAGAGCACTCTCTCTTCTCTCCTCTCACCCTCCCCAGCTCTACCAGTCCCTTTACATTCATCACATTAAAGAAAACATTTCATGGTCATCTCTTTTATCTCCTTCAGTGAACAGTTAATCAGAAAAAATGCTTTCATGTTGCTAAATCAGGGCCAGTGGGCAAAGCCAGGCTGACAAGAGACATTTTCCTCTGCCACTAACCTGGGCTAAATAGTATTAATTACAGAGGCTGGGCTTTGATTGCTGGAGTGTGGTGGGGCTGGCGAGGGCTCCCTCCTCCCCCTCCGCTCCCTCCCACCGCAGCCCCACGCTGCGCCTCCCTTACCTGCCCGCCCTTTGCCGCAGCCCCGTCCCGTGCCATGGCACAGCTGCAAGTGGGATCCCCTAAATCTTCGTCCGTGATATTCAGACAGCGTCTCCGGGGGGGTCAGGTCCCTGGGCTGGAGGTCAGGGATGGGCCTCCAGCCCAGCTGGGTGGTTGGGGTATCTCAGTCCCTGCCTACCTGAGGCAATGCTTTTTTCAGGGCAGGGACTGCTTCTTTCTACGTGTCTCAGAGAACCTGAGAGAGGGGCTGGGAGGCAGCTCGAGAGATATCACCCCATCCAGCGTTTCTCTGTCTGTGGGCCACAGGTGGTCTCTCAGATGTCAGAGGGACTGCAGACAATTTGGGGGGACAAGCACATCCATCCCCAAACGTACCAGAAAAGGAGCAAAAGCAAGAGGCAGTGGGAGTAGAAGGCAAAGCGAAGGTAATATGGTACAACTCAGCCTTGGGGGGAGGTCCAAGTGTGTTCATTGCTCTTCCAAACAACGAAAGCTGGAGAAACACCAGGCCAGTGTAGCCCTGTGGAGATGAGCGGTCCCCACCTCCCTGCATCTCCACTGACGTTGTGAAGGAAACGACGGGAGCTGGGCATCGCCTGAAGGCTTCTCTCCAGCCTGATGCCGTGGCCACTCTCTGTGTTGGCCGTAACATCCCCCGGGTCTCCCAGGTTGGGGGGTGGTGGTGGTGGTGACAACCTCGCATCGCACCGGCAGCATCAGCAAACAGCAGTGAGGAATTCTGCTGAGCTGGCTTTCTGCAAATTACCAAAACAGGCCAAATCCCCAGACGGATGAATCACAGCTGAAACATGGCTGCTCTTTCGAGGCAGGATACCGCTGACCGCTTTCCCCATCCCTCGCCGAGCCCAGCAGGGGTTTACGAAAGCGACCACAGGAGGAATTTGCACAGTGGTCACTCTCTGTTTCAGAGACCTTCCCTTGGGTTGGGTGGCACAGCTGGGTGCCCAAATCAAGCAGTGGTTTAAGCCGATTGAGGTGACCATCCCTGGTGACCCATGGTGACCCAGCTCTGCGCCCATGCTGCTGGCGGGCAGCACAGTGTGAGCACAGCACCCCCAGCAGCGGGGACCTCCAAACTCACTACAAAACTCAGCTGGAGCAGCCAGGCAGACCAACATTTTTAAATGCTTTTTTTCTTTGTTTTGAGTGTTTGCTGCTGTATACCAAGACCTGTTTCTCCAGCCAGCACCCCAGCATGGTTATAGCTGCCTTTCCACCCCATAAACACCCTTGGCGTGAGCCCAACTCCGTGCCCTTTGCAAGGCAGGGTCCCCTCTTCCCACCCTACGGTACTGCAGACCCCAGGTCCTTCCTCCTCCATGCTGCAGCTGGTTTCCAAAGGCTCACCCTGCCACCCAAGCCAATGCTTTGCTCTACCCCGCACGAGGACAGAGAGAAGCAGAAGCGGTCGATCTGTTCCATTTTGGCCCAGTCCACACTTTGATCTTCTGTGTGCTCTTCCCAAGGAGACACAGACCTGGTCTTCCCAGACAGCAACAACAGGTTGGAGTCTCAAGCACCGGGCCTCAGAGGTCCCCTGGCACCCTCTGACTGCTCAGCCCCATTTGCTTTGAAGTGCAAAGAATTGGAGAATTGGGAAAGCACCTCAGGTGGACAGGGCCCAGCAACCAAAGTCAGCTAAACCTTGATACACCAGTAGCTTGCATGGACCCAGCTGCTCAAGGCAGGTTTAATCCAAGTTCTTTGGGAACGGGGCCCTTTGGACTATCTGGATCCCTTGGGCAAAAGACCTCAGACTTGTCGATAGCTTCGTTCACACCTTCAAATTAAAGTGTAAAAGGATTAAATATGCAAGGAAGTAACCCAACCAGGTAGTCGTCCCCCTGTTATTCTTTTTGATATTCAGATGTATTTTAAGCTGATGGGGCTGTGTTTAGAGAATGCAATACAGCAGTTACGTGCAATGCCCTAGCAGAGGGGTTGAGGGGACAGGAACCGGCATTTTGATGGCTAGGAGGGCAGTGAAGAGCCATGGGGCTAAGCTCATTCCCAGCCAATGAAGAAAGCCAAGGCTTGAGCTGCCGTTGCTGAGTTTGGAGTCCACAGCCACTCGATACGAATGCCAGTTCAGAGCCCTTGTCGCAGCGTACTTCAGACCGCAAACAATGTGGTTGCATCTTTCTGACTTAGCTTCAAATATTTGGGGCTCTCCTCATTGCCAGGAAGACGCAAAACTTCTGTCTTTTCTTTTTTTTTTTTCTTTTTTCTTTTTTACAATGAAAATGTAGAAGATAAGAATGTCCGGCCTGGATCAAATTAAGCCTCCATCTAGCCCAATATTTTCTGGCTGGTTTTGGTTGCTTCTGAGAGAAAGGCAAGAAGCTTTGCAGCAGTGGGATAATGTGCTTGCCAAAAGAGTTTCTCCCTTAGAAGTTGTCTCTCTCGCTTAGAAGTTGTCTTCTGCCTTGAGGCAGGAGGGTTTATGTCCAAAGCTACTTGATTTGACTTTGTTCTTTGTTTGTTTTCAGTTCTTCAGGCTGTCACTGTGAATAATGGGTCTTCGGAGCTGGAACACAATTCTTGGACAAATATTGGCTTCCATGGTAAATTCCAGGGCTGCTGAATTGCAGAATAAATCTTACCTCCATTGAGTGGGTGGCTGGTGTCTTTGGGGAAGGTAGAGGGTGCCGGTACGGCACCTCCCTGTCAATCCACAGAAAGTCGTAATTCCTTGCTGAAGTTCTGCATGTAGAAGGCCAGGCTGTCCTCCAGCCCCAGCAATGAGCTAGGCCTGCCTGAAGCTCTCCTGAGCTCCACACGTAGGAATCTGCTGCCACATGGTGGCATCCACTCTCTCTTCCTGGCCCTAGAATTCCTCCTTTTGGCTTCCAAGAGGTAGCACGTGTGGGAAGAGCACTTCTGAGCTCTGCCTTGAAACTACCCCACCGAGTTTCCAGGGACCCATTCTGGAGCTGCCAGAAGCTTTTCCAAGAGTATTATTTCCTGTTTGGAGCTATACAAAAGCATCATGGATGCTGGCAAAAATTCTGAGAGGATCTTTGAGGTCAGCGGGTGGGATTTGCAAATGAAAGACCTTCACCAAACCTGGTGGGACTAGAAGTATTTTCACGAAGCAGACCAAGGTGTGTGCATCTGCCTGCTTGGATTTCTGCTCTGCAGCAGTTGCAAGGGCAGCGCCAGGCGGGAAAGGAAACTATCGAGATAATTCCTGTTCCCAACAGGGACTGAAAAGCAGAAAGGCAGTTGTCACAAGAGCTGGTGGAGAGCATCGGTCCCTCTGGCTGTGTGCAGCACTGTGAGTTTTCAACACCATATTTCACTTCTTGAGGCCACAGGTTGCTTTCTCCTCGGGCAGGCGGCGTCATGCAGTTCAGAGAGGATGCATTTACAAGGCAGCTGCTCAAAAGAAGGCTGGCGGCTTCCTTCCAGATGGGAGGTGGCACCTGTGGGTGGAAAACCCATGGGAACTGCCCTGGGGCCACCTTTGCTTTGGAGACCGTGAGGCAGCATGCTCAGATCCTACCGTTCCCACCGTGCTGCTGCATACAGCGCTGGAGATGGCAGCTTTAGGCAGCAGGCTTGCCTGGCTCGGAAACACAAGGAGCCGTCCAGTTGAAGAGGGAGGGTAGCAGGGCCATGGACCTGCCCAATGGGTCACCTAGGTAGGGCCACTTGGTTTGTGAAGGGCTATGGGGAACCTGGCCCAAATCAACAATGCCCAGAGTCTGGAGTCAGAATGACTGACGTCTGGAGTTGATGGCATTCCCACTCTCCTCCACAGAATCACAGAATCCCAGACTGGCAGGAGTTGGAAGGGACCTCGGGAAATCACCCAGTCCAACCCCCCTGCTCAAGCAGGCTCACCCAGAGCAGGGGGCACAGGACATCATCCAGGCTTTGAATATCTCCAGAGAAGGAGACTCCACAGCCCCCCTGGGCAGCCTGGGCCAGGGCTCGGGCACCCTCAGAGTCAAGAAGTTTTTCCTCATATTCAACTGAAACCTCTTCTGTTTCAGTTTGTGCCCATTGCCCCTTGTCCTGTTGCGGGGCACCACTGAGAAGAGTCTGGCTCCGTCCTCATGACATCCACCCTTGAGATATTTGTGTATCACATCAAGACAAAGTTGAAGTCTACCCAGCAGCAGCTCCTGGGTGCAGGAAAAATACAGATTCTGCAAGGATGGTGAGATACCATGGACCTGCTTTCCATCCCATCACAGCCCATACCCAGCTCCAAAAGCTGCACCTCTTTCCTTTTCCAGCTTCACCCCCACTGCGGTCCTCGGGCAGTGAGAGTAACGCAGGGCAGCACGCTAAGCCCTGCCTGGGGGGAGCAGCCCAGTGGCACAGTGACACCAGGAGCAGTAAAGCGTGAGAACAGAGACGGGGAGGTGTCACCCCTAAGGAGGGAGAGGGACTGTCTGAGAAGCAGAATGGGGAGGGGGGAAAAGGATTAAGGGTGCTGTGGGCAATATATTAGGAAACTCTGTGCTGTGGTGAGATCTCTGTGTTGGCAGGACACTGCTGCCCAGAGGTGCTTAGGACCCAGGCTGGCAGAGCAGGGATTCAAGAGAGCATCTCTCCAGTGGGCCGAGAGGACATCTTCATGACACGTAACAGAGCTGCCCCCTCTCCTGCCTCTGCTGTCCCTCAGCTGCCCGAGCTTTAGAGGAGGAAGGGGTGGCCAAAGGAAGGGGATTTTGTAAATGTCAGCACAAAATAAGCAACGAAGCCATTGCAAGCTCAGCCGCTGTCATTCCGTATGGTTTGGTGTCCTGTGGCAGTATGTGCGGGTAGGAGGGGGGCTTTGAGATCATCAGTGCCCAGCCATTGAGCCCTGGGTCCGTGTGGCTGTGAGCGAGCCCACTCCTCTTCAGCCATTCTCCTCTCCTCTCCGGAGGGCGACCGGCTGGCCCTCTGCCCCAGGTCCTCCCTCCTCCTTGCTGTTCTCTGCTTTTGCTTGCTGCATCTTGTCTCGTGGAAGAGGATTCACCGTGTGGGGCAGAGGCCACGTCTGTGCCCTGGGGGAGTCCTTGCTCTGCCTGGAAGACCTCAGATATTGGGGTAACTGGCCTAGGTAATGAATAGCAGTGGAGGAAGGTGCTGGAGAAGTGCTGGGGCTGGTGAGACGCGCCACGGCAGAGGCTCTGGGTGAACACATCAAAGGAGGTCTCCCTTTCATCTCGCTGCTCCGAGCAGACGGCTCCGAAGCATCTCTTCCAAGGACAATACGAGGGAGAACTCTAATAACCTCGCAGCATGGAGCCCTGCCAGCGCTCCCAGCGGCCGCTCTGGCGGCAGCTAAAGGGGCGCCTTCTCCGCTTCCACCCTAATTGCCCTTAATTGGCTCCTGCCCGCTGGCAGCAGAATGGCAAGGGCTCTCCAAGGAGCGCTGGGACGGAGCGACAAGGTTTGGAGAAGGATCTCCCGCCCCTGCCTTGCCCCACCTCCCTCCCACTCTCCATCGCCCACAAGAGCAATCTGATAACCCTCCAAAGTGTGGGATTTTCTGTCTTTGTGTGACTTTTTCTTTCCAGACTCCATTCCCTGCTTCTCCGGAGGGGGCTTTGCTGGGCAGCCAGGGCAGGGGAGCAGTGCCGGGTCTGTGTCCTGAACCCAAAGGGGGGGTGTGCACAGTGGCACGGGGTGGAGGGGGACATAAGCATTGTCCCTTCATATAGCGCAGGGACTGCAATGAGCCCTACACCTCTGCTGCTTGCCAGGGCTGCCTGTGCAGGTGGCCAGAGCTTTGGGGTCCCCCATGTATCCTCACAGAATGGCAAGGGTTGGAAGGGACCTCGGGAGATCACCCAGTCCCACCCCCCTGCTCAAGCAGGCTCACCCAGAGCAGGGGGCACAGGACAGCATCCAGGTGGGCTTTGAATATCTCCAGAGAAGGAGACTCCACAGCCCCCCTGGGCAGCCTGCGCCAGGGCTCGGGGACCCTCAGAGTAAAGAAGTTCTTCCTCATATTCAGCTGAAACCTCTTCTGTTTCAGTTTGTGCCCATTGCCCCTTGTCCTGGCGCTGGGCACCACTGAGAAGAGTCTGGCTCCGTCCTCATGACACCCACCCTTGAGATATTTGTATGTGTTGATGAGGTCCCCTCTCAGTCTTCTCTTCTCCAGGCTGCACAAGCCCAGCTCCCTCATCCTTTCCTCACAGGGGAGATGCTCCAGTCCCTTTATCATCCTTGTTGCTCTCCTCTGGGCTCTTTCTAGGAGTTCCTCATCTTTCTTGAACCAGGGAGCCCAGAACTGGATGCAGTACTCCAGGTGGGGAGTATCCCCCATCCTGGGGGACTCAGCCTGTCCCATCCCTCACAAAACCCCACTTTCTCCAGGGAGAGGTGCCGCTCTCCTGGGGCAGCCAGGCGGGAATGGGGCTGCATCCCCGGCTGATCTCCTATGGCCTGCAGTGTTATCCCAGGGCAGCAGAAGGAAAGCAGGGAGGGCTCCTTTCCACCCCTGCTCTGTGTTCCAGCGCTGGGTGAGGGCACATGGAGCATAGGGCCCCCGCTACCCCCCCTTCCCTGGGAAGGGTTCTCCGGGACACGCTGGCCCTCGGCGCATCTGGCTCTGGTTTCCTGCAGCAGACCTCCCTCCCCTCTCCACCTGACCCCCGCACAAGCCATTCCCTTGTGTCAACAGGAGGGTGGGAAGCCGCAACACAAAAAGCACCTTGAAGGCTGACCAGGCACGTCCCCGCTGGGCTGTCTCCCCACTCCTGCTCCCGGCAGGGACAAACCCTTGCTGCAACAGCAAGACAGAGCCGAGCATCTTCCCGGCCCCGCATGGGTACCCGCATCCCGGCCAGCGCCAGCCTCTGCAGGCAGCGGGCATCGCGTGAGCGACGCACTCGCTGGCAAGCTGGCAGGGGTATGGGAAGGCAAATACGACACCGATCCAATTCTGATGGAGGGAGCTGCGATGCCTTTCCCGCTGAGGTTATTTTTGAACTGTTTATCAAAGGCTGGCTGCTCTTGGCAGCGGGGCGGTGGGCTATTTTTGGATGCCTGCTTCACCTCTCCACAGAGATGGGCTGGCATAGGCTCGTCCTTTCTTTTGCCTGGCACCCTCAGCCCTCCTGTGGTCTCAGAGGTTTGCCTGCTAAGGTCACCGCGGTGTTTACTCACACGCAGAGCGACTTTTTAAGCAGGAGGCCTGAGCTCAGGCGCAGCCTCATAATTAGTCCTTATTAGCAAAACTCCTCTCATCCTTTCCTGCTCTCAGTGGTGACACAGCCACTCGGGTGTGGGCAAAATACATGCTTTTGCCTGCAGTTGTCCTTCAGGAGGGTGACATTTGCCCTGACCTAAGCCTGGCACTTTGCATCTAAGTGATGTCTCTGCTACTGGCTCCCCACTTGCTGCTGTCACATCATTTTGCCCGTCTAGAAGAGCATTTGCCGGCTCTGCTGAGTTGCTGGGACAAGTAAAAATTTCTTGACTTTCAGGGTGACAGAGCACTGGCCCAGGCTGCCCAGGGGGGCTGTGGAGTCTCCTTCTCTGGAGATATTCAAAGCCCGCCTGGACGCTGTCCTGTGCCCCCTGCTCTGGGTGAGCCTGCTTGAGCAGGGGGGTTGGACTGGGTGATCTCCCGAGGTCCCTTCCAACCCCTGCCATTCTGGGATTCTGTAATTGGGGCAGGCTGACTGAAAACCCAGCGCTGTCCTCCTGGGACCTCTCCTCCATGGATGGGTGGAGAAGACAAGAAGTTTCGCTGAGATGCGACGTCGGGAAAGGTGGCCTGGTAAGGTGGGGCTCAAAGCAACTGCAGGGAGACAAGAGGGGTGCGTGGAAGTGCAGCAGCGTGCGGTGGAGTCAGTGAAAACGCAGACTAAAATGGCAATGCAAAAGCAAGCCGTCAGGCCTTGGGGTTAATAATAGGCTGCCTGAGTCTTGACTGCGTAGAAGAAAATCAGTCCTTAAAAGAAGCTCGCTGGCACAGTGCTTGGCCCTGACATTAGTTATCGCTGGCATCATTACCGACCCGCAGCCAGAAGCATGGCTTGAGATTCTCTGGGCTCACATAAAGAAATCAGCACCGTCCACACTGCCCTTGCAGTACCAGGGGGAAAGTCTTGGAGAAGTTTCCCAAGAACATCCACAAATTCAGGGATTTCCTTTTGCTAACAAAGCACAAATATTCTGCTGAAGAAAGATTTTCTACATTCAAATACTACTTTAGGGAGCCAAAGGTATGTGCCGGCCAAGAGAATCTCCTCTGGGGATGAGGAGAGAAGAAAGCCAGTGCTGGCATGTGCAGGATGTTGGACTCAAAGAGAATGGACATGTCTGTTCTTAGAGGAAGCGACTGCATGAAAAGGTGAAAACCACTTTCCTTCAACACTGGCGGGGCTGTAGCTTCAAGCTGTAGAGGCATAGACAACTGTACTCTCCAGCCCTGAGAGTTGATGGACACACAGATTTCTCGGAAATGAGAGACCGGTGGGAATCTAAAAGTCCCATCAGCACACGCACAGGAGAAAATGAGGGGGAGCCCATTGTCACCTGTGACAGCAACCACCCAGTCACCCCTGTGGCCTAGCTGGTTACCATCTCCATGGACAAGTTAGTCGGAGGGGGCTGATAATGCTGGGGTGGAGGGGTTGGAGATCAACAGAAAGATGCTTGGGGGGAAACCCTTGGAGTAAAGAACCAAGGGGTAAACGCCGAAGGAGAAACATGAGTGAGGGACAGGAGATGTGCCTGCAGGCTGAGGACACACAGCTCTGTCCAACGGCACCCACCAGTGCAGGTGTGCACGTAAGGCTGCTGTGCCAGCACAAGGCAACGTGCCTGGGGAAATACAGTCATTCAGATTTCCAAGCAAGTTAGGAATAAAATGGGCAGGGCCACCAACCAGCTCCTGCAGACATGGGCATGGGGAGGTGACCACAGCAGCAGGAGCCAGCACTGCAAGCGTGGCCAGGGCAAACCTGCTGGGAAGGACGTGCTCATGGAGTCAGTCTCTTGGGTGCACTGAGGCTCCTGGCACAAGAAAACGTTGCTGGCACGAGGTCTCGCCGAGGCGAGTTGCCCCCTGACATCTGCGGGCATGTGGATGTGAGCAGACGTTCCCGTGGTGAGTAAAGGTTATGCCATGGGGCACAGGCAGACAGGCACGTTCACCGTGAGAGGGTCCAAAGGAAAAACCATGCCCTGGGACGTTCCTTTTACTAACAGAGGGAGTGACTACGAACGGTAGGATGACTGGGAAGTCCAGGGCAGTGACCACGAGAACCTGGAGCCTGCCTGGATGAGGGATGAGTTCACTGTTCCCAGTTAGAGACCTCAAGGGGACAGACTTTTTGGTAGGAAAAAAAAAAAGGAAGGGGGTGGGGGGGAAGAGAGAGAGAAAATACAGTGCCAAATGTGCTGTTGCTGTGAGCAGGATTCACGGGTTAATGAAAGCAAAACTCCTTCTGTCACTCTGTAGATCCCCCTCAAAGCTGGAGTCAGAGCCCACCAGGTTGCCTTCTGCCCTGGGCCACCTACCAAAGAGAGACAGAGAAAAAATGCCTCAGAGGGCTTTGCACAGCACTGTGGCCAAGAGTCTGCCGTAGGACCTTTGCTGTTCTGGGGGCATGACAGTACAGGAGTAGGTGTCCCTGATATCAGTGCAAAGACCTCAGGCTAGAAAAGCCCTGGGCTAGAAAGCTGAGGGAGAAAGGGCTTGGTGCAAGCTGGAAAAGAGCCGGGGATCTGAAGGAACAGTGGGGAGCTGAGCATCATCTTGGACATCACCGGGAACACTAACAGACATGAACGCAAGCAACCCCTGCCCACTGCTGATGTCCAGAAGGGTCCTGGTGCCTCCAGACCTAGAGAGTTCCCTTTATTGCCTCTCTCCATCCCTTAAGCTGTCCACACCAGACAACACTTCGGCCCCGCAAGCTTCACCTGACAGTGTTTGCTCCACAGAGCTCCTCGTCACCGGCCACCGCTGTGTTTTGGACAGCCTCCTGACAGGCTCGCCACCTACCCCAATGCCTGGGCCAGGCCACCCAGCCCTGTGTGTCACAGCAGCACCCTGAGGTGACGCAGAGAAGGAGGAGAAGTGACGACTTTGTTCATGTTGGAGAGGCCCAGGGGTCCTGCCCTACCTGGCAGCGGTACCCCCCTGCATTGGGCAGCGGGAGCAGGGATCGGGACACGCTCCCAGGCACGGCAGCCGCTGGGGGAGAGCTGCCTCCCATGGGGGACATGCTCCCCGCCTGGCACCGAGACCATCCTCATCCTCTCCTCCTTTGTGGCATAGAACAAAGAATGGAGGGAGGGAAGGAAGTGACTTCTCTGGAAGCAATTGTGGCAGTGGGATGAGCACCCATCTCTTTCCAGACAGGCGGAGCAGTGACACCCCCAGCCCTTCTCCTGTCCCCTCCTGCCTCCCATTCACTGCTGGCACCCCCCCTTTCTCCCCCTCCCCGCCTTCTGCAGTTTGTGAAGCTGGGAGAGAGGAAAAAAAGAAGGAGAGGGAGGGGGGGAGAGAGTGAGAGGGAGGAAGCGGGTTCGGGGCACTGGCTGGCAGGCAGACAAGGAGCGCGGCAGGGGCGGCTGGGAGCCCGGGACACGCGGGCGCTGCCAGGGCCTTCTGGGCTGCGGCGGGCCCGCAACGTGCGAGCCGGTGTGCGCCGGGGCCGGGCGGCGCGTTGCTGTGCCAAGGCGCCGGGGCTGGCAGCATGCGCCCCTCCGCTGAGGCTCCCTGCACGCAGCCCCCATGGCCAGCAGGCAGCGGGGTGGGTGACGGGCGACCGAATGCTCATCCCCGGCCCCCCGCACCCACCCCAAGGGCAGCACTGCCACCCCACACATCCCCGCCGCCAGCCGGTGCCACCCAGGTGATCACAAGTTTCCAAGCCAGGCGGGTGTGCTCCTCTATCAGGCCAGCCCGCCTGCCATTTTTGATGTAAGAAACAGAAATGGTGACCCCCTCCGTCCCAAGGCCACCCGCGCCTCCTCCCGCTGGCCCGCAGGCGATGCCTTGCCGGGGATCACGCTGCCGCTGCTCCCTTCTGCCTCTCTCAGCAGTTTCGGAGCCGTTCCCAGCCCAGCACGGCTCCCGTGCCCTTGAGGACCCTGCAGGGCACGGAGGCTCCCTCCCTCTGCTCAACCTCCTGCAGCCTGGCCCCGTTCCTGCGCCCCTCTTTGGGAGCACCCTGCCCAGCTTCCACCCACTCACCCACCCACTTGGGAGCAAGAAGAGGTCTCACCTGCACCCCCCCACTCAAAAATGTCTCCCCAAATGCACCCAAAATTCATGTTCCACACTCAGACACAATTTCCCCTACATTCATAGCAAAATTAAGGGAAGGGAAGGGAAGGGAAGGGAAGGGAAGGGAAGGGAAGGGGGAAGGGAAGGGAAGGGAAGGAAGGGAGGGAAGGGAAGGGAAGGAAGGGGGGAAGGGAAGGGGGGGAGGGAAGGGAAGGGAAGGGAAGGGAAGGGAGGGAAGGGGAAGGGAGGGAAGGGAAGGGAAGGGAAGGGAAGGGGCAGACACAGTGGAGCATTTGGTTTCTTCTTGTGCACCTCTGTGCATAACATCATGGGCCAGCTGGGAGTTAAGTAGGTCTTAGTCTCCTTCTCCTCCTCATCTCCTGAAAACGAATGAGGTTTCCAGCTGTTTTGGAGAGTGGGGAGGTGTGCTGAACCCATGAGTCAGCAGCTGTCGGCAATGGTTTCACACACATGGGTGACACCGCTGGGGTAGGAAAGTCCCTGTAATGTCACGCACCCCACAATAGGCACGTAGTAACTTGGCTATTCCAACTCACCCTTGGCACGACTAAGAATATATCAGCACTGCAACCAAGGTGTTCCTACGTCCCGGAGAGCACATACTACTTCAGCTCTCCGGGGAGGTAATAGCAGTACAGCAATGCGGGGGGGGACCCCCCAGCAGCCTCTGGGGGTCTCGGCTGTCACGCCGGTGGCTGTCAGCTGCGTGTCACTGCCGTCCACACCTGTGTCTGCTCACTTTGGGTATGTCCAACCCATCTCAGATGCTCCTCAGAGTAAAGCAGACCCGCTGAAATCCTCTGAGAAAGATGTCCACCCCACAGCAGGCGACCCCAAGGGGAAGTGGGAGCCCATGGAGCTGGGGGGGGGGGGCAGCTGGTGCCTTTGCAGGGTCCTGAGGTGCTCCTGGGCAGCAGGTTACCTCCTCTGCTGGGTGTCACCTGCAGAGCAGCCCAGTGGGGCATTGCTGCAGAGCCTGGGCTCTTCACATGGGAAACGTGAAAGAGGAAAACATCATGGGGAGGCAGGAACAGCAGCTCACAGCAGTTGTGCTGGTGAATATTTTATTCATTTCCCAGTGTCGTGGTTTAACCCCGGCTGGGGCTGGCAGCTCAGCCCCACGCAGCCGCTCGCTCACTCCCCCCCACAATGGGATGGGGAGAGAATCGGAAAGGTAAAAAGTGAGAAAACTCATGGGGTGAGATAAAGGCAGTTTCATAGGGAAAGCAAAAGCCACGCACGCAAGCAAAGCAAAGCAAGGAATTCATTCCCCACTTCCCATGGGCAGGCGGGGGCTCAGCCATCCCCAGGAAAGCAGGGCTCCATCACGCGTAACGGTGACTTGGGAAGACAAACGCCATCACTCCGAAAGTCCCCCTTCCTTCTTCCCCCAGCTTATATACTGAGCATGACGCCATATGGTATGGAATAGCCCTGGGGCCAGTTGGGGTCAGCTGTCCTGGCTGTGCCCCCTTCCAGCTTCTCGTGCCCCTGGCAGAGCTGAGAGCTGAGAAGCCCTTGGCCAGTCTAAGCACGACCCAGCAACAACCAAACCATCAGTGTGTTATCAACATTCTTCTCGTACTAAATCCAAAACATAGCACCATACCAGCTACTAGGAAGAAAATTAACTCTGTCCCAGCTGAAACCAGGACACCCAGTTATTCACTGTAGCAGGCCACTCTCTAGCCTCTGGCTATCAGGGCGTGCCGGAAGGCCGTTTCACACATCACACACACAGCGGATTTGTGATTTATACTCCCAGTCCCAGCAAAGTATTCATTTTCTGGGTGGGGAGTGCCAAATAATAGTCTGGGTTTCTCGAAGCAGAGGAGTCATTACGTGTCTACAAAACTGGACAAAGCTAGATGGGCAGTGGGCTGCCATCCCCCTCCCTTAAACAGAGGGGGCAGATGAGGCAGATCCAATAACACCCTTCACTCACCCCATCCTGCAAACTGGCCCTGCGGTGCTCAGCGGGGAAGGGTGAGCCCTTGGTCCGGGTAGGCTGAGCTGAGCAGCTAAGATGGGTAGAGATGCAAACAAAGCCCAAGCCCCTGGCTCCAAACCAAGCCTGGAGAGCTCTCCAAGCATGGGGGTTGTTCAGTATCATGCTTCTAGCAGAAGGGCATCTTGGCCTGTTGGCCACAGCATGGCAAGGTCCAACAAAAGCGTGTTGGGCTTCATTTTGGTGAGCCATCTCCAGTGAGCAGTGTCCCTGCTCACTGCAGGGGGGTTGGACTAGATGACCTCTAAGGGTCCCTTCCAACCCAAAACATTCTATGATTCTATGATTCTATGATTCTGTGATTTCAGACCACTGGGCACAGCACTGGGGTGAAGTGACAACCTCTTTGCCACCATGGGGCTAAGCAGAAGGCCCTGCTCTCCCGTACAGCTCTGCCCATCCTGTGCCAGGCGCTGGATGGCTGCAGATGCTTTCCAGCTCCGTGCCCAGCACACACCCCCTGTTCCTCGCCCAGGCTGTTGAAGATAGGCACCACCAGCATTTCCTTCCTCAGCTTCTTCATTGTGAAGGGCATGACCAGGTGAGTTCAGGACCTGCACCAGCAGGTACCTGCAGAGGGAGCGGGAAGTTGCCACTCGGATTTGCAAGAGCCTGTGGCACACAGGCAAGTCTGGCCACCGCAGAGACTTGCTTCTGGTGCCTATGGAGCAAATGCAGCGGGGCATTGCTGAGGCAGGACTGCAGAGGACCTGCCTTTCCGTGTTCTCCAAGATCTGTTTGCTTGACAGTTTTGTGCTTTCTGCCATTCATGGCAGGAAAGGTGGGTGCTTACACCATGTGGATGTCAGAGGAGGTTCTGGTCTCCCTTTCTGCCTCTGGAAACCAGTCAGACAGAGAGCAACAAGGACGATGAGGGGACTGGAGCATCTCCCCTATGAGGAAAGGCTGAGGGAGTTGGGCTTGTTCAGCCTGGAGAAGAGAAGACTGAGAGGGGATCTTATCAACACATACAAATATCTCAAGGGTGGATGTCATGAGGACGGAGCCAGACTCTTCTCAGTGGTGCCCAGTGACAGGACAAGGGGCAATGGGCACAAACTGAAACAGAAGAGGTTTCAGCTGAACATGAGGAAAAACTTCTTGACTCTGAGGGTGCCCGAGCCCTGGCCCAGGCTGCCCAGGGGGGCTGTGGAGTCTCCTTCTCTGGAGATATTCAAAGCCCGCCTGGACCTGTCCTGTGCCCCCTGCTCTGGGTGAGCCTGCTTGAGCAGGGGGGTTGGACTGGGTGATCTCCCGAGGTCCCTTCCAACCCCTGCCAGTCTGGGATTCTGTGATAACTCTGCTGGGAGCATTACACATGAGGGCATCCGGGTCTTGCTGACAACACAGAAAAAGGAGATGCAAAAGATGCCGGGCTTGTCGGTCCAGCCAGGTGGCGAGGGCAGATCCCCACCTGCTGTCACCTATGGTGGCTTCCCCTGTGCCAGCGGCCCTTTAGCAGGCGCAGACCTTCCGGGGCAGTGCTGCCAGGAGGCTGCTGTTTGCCCTAGGGAATGGGAGCCTGTGACCCTGTCTGTATGGAGACCTCAGCCTGTGGTCTCCAGGCTTATCACCCACCTGGCCATTTTCCTGCTTTTCCTAGGGACCCTCATCTCTGCCAGGGCTTTTCCCACCCCCAACCCACTGGAACCCTCTGCCTGCACACCGGCAATGATGTCCCCCCAGTGCCCCAATCCGGGCAAAGGTGGGGATGGGTGAATCCCAAGGTTGGGGAGCTTTGTGCTGCTGGCAGGCTTCCCACCCATCCTACTCCGATTCCTCGCCTTCCTACCCAGCACCGCCCCAGCAGCAAGGAGAGAGCTGCCTGTGGGAATGATGGGGTGTATGAGGCTGAGGCTATTTACTGGGGCTGTCTGCCCAAATGCCTTGAAAGCTTCTCCCGTGTCAGCCCATGCTTGTCCCTCTGCTGCCAATTTTGGGATGCTACACCTCTGAACTCACCGTTTCGTCCCAGAGGCATGAGCAAGGTGAGGACCCCCTGTGCCTCTTCCCTGTCTCCTCCAGGGAAGCAAGCAGGTCACTGGGGGAGAGGAAGAAGAGGGGCCAAGAAGCAGCAGAGGGAGGAGCTGGGATGAGGAGAAAGCAGGGATGAAAAGCAAAAGAAGTGACGGGGTCAGACAGGGGAAGGGGCAGAAGGAAGGAGCCGAGTTAAGGGATAAACTGAAAGGACTAGAAGGGAAGAGGCTGCTCAAAGGGAATTACAGGGTTTGTTTAACCCAGGAGCTACCTGGGACAGAGACTGCCTCCATAGTTGCCCAGCCTCCAGGCCTGGATCCCAAACAAGCAACAAATTAATAGCTGCGTGAACTCAAAACAGAGCTTAGAAGGGAGGTGAATGGGTGGGAATTGCATTCGGAAAACTGAGGAGACATCCAGGCTCAGAAAGGCAAGTGTAGAAAGAAGCAGGAAATGCAAAAGCAGCCAGGTCTCTGCACCGAAATCCCCAGTGCAAGTAGGGAGAGTGAAGGAAATGATGAAGCCGAGCTGGCACATGGGGAAACAGCCTGGCCCCGCCATGTACCACCAGTGCTGCTCCGGGGGAGCTTAGCGCTGGAGCACTGGGTTTGGGAAATGCTGCTCTGGAAATAGCCCGCTTGGTAGTGAGATCATTCATTCTTCTCAGCTGGAAACCTGACCCTGTCGCCAAACTTATTTTCCAGACTAGAAGCTGACGTTCATGGAAAACTTCGGCCTCCAAGGTCCAAATAGTGAGATCCCGAGCTTGTCGGTGCCGGGGTTCAACACCTTGGCAGGCTGCACAGTGATCTCAGAAGTCTCCCTCTGGCCTGGTGGCTCCGCCGGGGAAGAGGAACACAGCCAGCATGAGTCGGTGGCTTGTCACCCTCCACGCACTGTGACCAGCTCCCCCGGCCGCCCACGGGCTGGCTCGCCTTGGGTTTGCATGCAGCTCGTTGGGTGGTCTTCAAAAGGGTTTTCCAGGGCCCAAAGCCTGGCCCAAAGTGACACGGGCGTAAGAGGGCTTGAATACCTGGTTCGATCTTAGGTCTTCTGGCTGCTATTAAAAAGAGTTAATTTCTCCTGGATCCCCAGCAGCAGGAGGGGACATGTTTTTGGAAGGCTTTTCTGGCTCCAAGCATCACATGAATGAGTGTGGATATGTCAGGCTCTTTCAGTCATGGCTTTTGTCACGGAGGCAAGGCTCTGCCAAACCACCATCCTGCTTCTGAGGTTTTGGGCGACTTCCACCGCGCCATGCCGGGGATGCGAGCCATTGCGTTGGCAGGGCGCTCCCCCCCAACAGCCCCTCCCCTCCCCCCCCCCGGCTCTGCATTACCTGCCATCCACGTTGCTTCGGCTGCTTTTCCATAAGCAGTCGGCCCCGATCCAAAGAAAACAGCAGCAGCGTTGCCATGCCATCGCAAGCATCTGCGGAAAAGCCAGGCCTGCTCAGGGGGGAGGCTGGGCATGCTCCAGACCCTGTGCCTAATATTTGCCGTGACACCCAGATAATATTTGTGTGCAGCTGGCAGGTGTTCACCCCGCTTTGGCTGGGGCCGTATTTGAGTGTGTGGTGGAGGTGTGAATTATACCCTGTTTTGGGCACTGAGGAGCACTTGAGGGACAGCCAGGGCTTGCAGGCATCTCCCCTGCCTCCAGCCTTGGTTGCAGGCAAGCTCCTGCAAAGCCCTCGCCTCCTTGCATTGCCCTCTCTACAAAAAAACACCGGCCTGGGGGGGGACAGGGCAGCCCCAGAAGCCCCTGGCTGCTTTGCTCTCAGACACCCCAGAGGGAACCAAGGGACGGTGCTCCTGAGGAAGAAGCTGAATTTGGAGCCAGCAGTGTGCCCAGGTGGCCAAGAAGGCCAACAGCATCCTGGCTTGTATCAGGAATGGTGTGGCCAGCAGGAGCAGGGCAGTGATTGTGCCCCTGTACTCAGCACTGGTGAGGCCCCACCTCGAATGCTGGGGTCAGTTTCGGGCCCCTCACTCCAAGAAAGACATTGCGTTGCTGGAGCATGTCCAGAGGAGAGCCACAAAGCTGGGGAGGGGTCTGGAGCACAAGGCTTACGAGGAGCGGCTGGGGGAGCTGGGGGTGTTCAGCCTGGAGCAGAGGAGGCTGAGGGGAGCCCTCATCGCCCTCTACAACTGCCTGACAGGAGGGGGGTCGGCCTCTTCTCCTTGGGAACGGGCGATGGGACGAGGGGGAATGGTCTGAAGTTGTGCCAGGGCAGGTTTAGGTTGGACATTGGGAAAAATTTTGTCACCGAAAGGGTTGTCAGGCTCTGGAATGGGCTGCCCAGGGAGGTGGTGGAGTCCCCATCCCTGGAGGTATTTAAAAGAAGGGTAGATGAGGTGGTTGGGGGCATGGTTTAGTGGTAGGATGGCAGGGTTAGGTTAATGGTTGGACTTGATGATCTTAAAGGTCTTTTCCAACCTAAACGATTCTATGATTCAGCAGGAGCACACCAGTTGGGCAGCCGGAGGGAACCGAAATGCCAGGTGTCCGGATGCAGGGGTGGCCCTGCGGGGGCCAGCATCCCCGCTCCCACCGGCAGTGAATAACCATTATCCAAGCGGTCTACAAAGGCCGCTGCCTGTGGGGCAGACGTGATTGCAGGCACAGCCTCGGCTCCCGCGCTTGTGGGAACCCGGCGGAAACCTTCCCGCTTTCCCCTGGGCTCGGCTCAGCTGCGCCGGGAGATTTGCATTGGCAGCGGGGCGGTGGGGAAGCTTGCCCGCCCCTCGCCCGCACGCTGCCAGCGTCCTGCCGGTGCCGGCAGCCTCTCGCCTCTGTGAACTTTTTGTCTCTGGTGTGAAAGGGGAGCGTTTTTGCAAAGGAACCGTTTAAAACGTCGGCCTCTTAACTAGAAGCGGGCAAAATGCAGGAGGAGCTATACCTTTGGGTCGGAAGCCCACCTGTGCCCACCCCCTCTGCTCTCCCATAGGCACCCCCCACCCCTGCCACCGGCCCCGGGGACCCAGCTGGCCGAGTCCCTCTGTCCTCCTGGCAGCCCCCAGCCTGGCTGTGCCTTACCCACAGCTGGACCCGTGCCCGCTCCGTCCCCTCTCCCAGCCTCCCGCTGCTCTCCCAACCCCAGGACCCTGCCCCCTCCCTGCCACCCCTCGCTCCCGACCCTGGTGTCACCTATAGCTGCAGCAGCTATTCAGCCTATATCCATTACTAAATGAAGAATCCTCTGTGAAGTGGCGGAAAAGCCCCGGCTTCTACAATGCACCCGGAGTGAAAAGGGAAGGCTGTTAACACCACTTGGAAAGGGGCCTGCATTTGACAACAAACACGGCCAAGTTTCGAGCTCCTTGCTAATTAGTCTATTAGCTAGATGAGTAGAGAAAGCCTCTCACCATCATCCAGCATCGCTCCGCTCTCGTGCTTCAGCCCCATCACCTCAGGAATCCCCTGCCCCGTCTCCGTGGCGCGGTGCTACGTAGGCATCACACCAGCGGCTGCCTGGCCACTCGCCTGCGCCCGGCCGGGAGAGCCAGCCGGAGACGGTTCCTTGCCGCTGATTTTCTCTAAGGGACAAAAGCTTCTTAAAAAAAAAGGAGCCAAGGCCCCAGGTGCAGTAGTGAGGTTGGGGGCGGCCTCTTCTCCCTGGGAACGGGCGATGGGATGAGGGGGAATGGTCTGAAGTTGCGCCAGGGAAGGTTTAGGTTGGACATCAGGAAAAATGTCTTCACCAAAAGGGTTGTCAGGGTCTGGAATGGGCTGCCCAGGGAGCTGGTTGAGTCCCCATCCCTGGAGGTATTTAAAAGATGGGTAGATGAGGTGGTTGGGGACATGGTTTAGTGGTGGGATGGCAGGGTTAGGTTAAAGGTTGGACTTGATGATCTTAAAGGTCTTTTCCAACCTAAATGATTCTATGATTCTATGCTGCTGGGATGCTGGGCTGCAGAAGGAGAGGGCACCCTGCCGTAACCCATGGATCCATGCGCCCGCGGGATGGACATCCCCAGCCTGATGGTGCTGGCGGGAGCCACCGGGAACAGCCCCGTGAAGAAGGTGTTGGGGACAACCCATCCCCCTGCCAAGCCCCACACCTCCCGGCCATGCCAGCAGCCCAGGGAAGAGGGCGCTCCTCGGGCCACCTTCTAGCGGGGAGCGAGCAAATCCTTCACTGGTCCCCCTCGTTGCACGAACCCGCACACTGCTGCGCCCCCAGACTTTCAGCACCTTTTTGGCAACCTGGCCAGCCGACCCAGCGGAGAGAGGCTCCCAGTGCTTCAGCAGCAGCTGGGGAGCATCTGTCCATCCGTCCATCTGTCCATCCATCCATCCATCCGTCCATCCAGGGAATGGGTTAAACAGCCCGTACCCCACCCCGCGAGGCCAGCCTGGGCTTCCAGGCATGGAAGGGAGAGGCTGACAGCTGGGGCTCGTTACGGGGCAGCCATAAAAAGGGTGGAGGCGCTTCCTCCCACACTGATCAGAGGAGCTTCGCAACTGTGTGCCCTGGAGCCAAGGGATGAGGTCCAGGGCTTGTTTACCACCTCCTGAGAAACAGGGGAGTTTTGTCCACACCAAGGAGAAAGCCGGCTGATCCCATCAAGAAGCAACGGGGTATGTGCTTCCCCAAAGTGACAGGACCACTTGGTGACCACCCGGTCTGCTTTGGTTGGCTTCTCCAAATCAGGAGGGCCTGATTTGCCTGGCCTGCCTTGAGATATTTATTCATCTAATGTTTCCCCCACCAGAAGACAAGAGGGGATACTGTTTTCCCTAACCTTTTACTGAGGGTCTCCAGCTAACAGAGCCTGTTGACGAGCCATGGGGACAGATGCACCTCTGCTGCCTAAAAACATGGGGCTGAAGCCGCAAAAAGTCCGATTCGCTCCCGCCCTGTGCGGGGCTTGCAGAAATCAAGGGAAAAGAAGAGGCAGCCTTTCTGACTTGGCCACAGTGCACTGAGGGATTGGCACCAAAACCTCCAGATGCTGAGCTCTCTCCGCTCAGACAGAGTGTCCAAAGGGCTTGGAGATCTCATAGAAATTTAGCAAGATCCTAAGGGATGCACTAATAGCAGAGGAACTAAGCACCAGCCATTTTGTCCTGGGGATGGCACGTTGCCTGGCCATCAATAATTGGATGGAAACCCACGCGCCAAGGGATGCCGGAAGCACGGCCTTTTCCCTTGGAACGACGGGGAGCTCCACATGAAAAACGAATGACTCACTCCTCCGAGCGCCACAGTCAGACATGGAGGGGAGGAGGTTGTGGTACTCCTCCAAGCTCAGCCCCCGGAACAAACTTGCCAGATACCAAAATGAGATGTTTGGCTGGTGTGGCTGGTCTCTCTGCTTCACACCCTCGAGCAGCAAAGCTGTCCTGGCTGGTAGAAATCAATAGCGTAGACGCAATCCACTTTGGTTTCCAGTGAAAGCTGGGAATGTCTAGAGGGCTAGTTGTAGCTTCGGAGGGTTGCTGGGATGGTCACGTACCTCTTCATCCAGCAGAACTGAACCAACTGCCGGGGAAGTTTGGTCTTGGCTGAGCAGGACAGCCAGAGAAGGTACTTTCCAAGATCCAAGCTGTGTTATCCACTGTGACGCCTTTCTCCTCCCTCCCAAGTGAAGGGGATTTTGTACTCCCTGTGCGATGGCCTTATCAAATGCTCTTGAACTGCAATATGAAGTCTTGGAGGAAGCTATTCCCCTTGGTTTCATCCTGCACTGTTACACAGGGGTGATTCAGCCAAGGAGTTTGGAAGAATTATTTATTAATGGGTCATGAGATCACTGAGGTCACTCATCTGTGAAATCACCAAGGAGCAGAAAACAGATCGCTGGCCTCAGGTCATTGAAAAATCTTATAAAACCGGGGAATGTCTCTGCTCCAACCCTCATCTGCTCTTGACAGATGTTTATACCACAGTGGCCTCTCTCATGTCCGTGCTGTAATCCAGGCAATGGTCAGCCCTTTCATTGCCAATGCCTCCTTTAGTGCGTGCAGTGGGTTGGCTTTTCCGTGTCTTAGGGTCTAGTTTTTCCATGGAGCCTCCACCCAGCCTCTGCGAACACGCTTACCCTCTGGCAGTGGCTTGAGCCAACCTTCACAGAGCATTTGAGTGTGAAGGGGTGGTTTGTACGCTCCAGCACGGGGCTGAATAAGCACAGCCATCAGGATTTCCCGCGCAGACTGTGGCACCAGGGCTGCGTGAAAAGGAAGGTAGCTCAGGTCTGCTCTGAACAGCCTTCTGCAGAAGTCTGGCACGGCTCTGAAGGACTTCTGCGGGTTTGCTTTCCCACTGACCAGCTTCAGTGTTCTCCTCCTGAAGGACTGCTGCAAGGTCTAGTGGAGACTGGGGCCTCTTTCTCCTGCCATCATGAAAGCTCATTCAAGGGCTGATGTTTACTCCATGCTTGCAGCTTACCCTGGTTTAGTGGTTTAACTTCAGCCACAACAAATGGTGGGCTGCATCCACCACTTCTCTAAATCTTTGCTTGTTATCTAGCCTGCACCAGATGAGGGACCCATTCAAGAAGCCTTCTCATCTGCTTCTTGTAGACAGGAATGATGTAATGATCCTTTCTGGCTGACTCACAGTTCTACAGAGCCTCCACAGTGCAACTAAACCACTGCATTTCCCAGCAAGAAGCGGTAGCAGCCTGCTGCCCTCCGTCAGCTGAAGGGTAGGGTCATCTGCACAGTGGGTTAAGCTTCATCTGGGCAACGGACAGCTTGCTGGTGTTGTGCCATGTGTCCTGCAAGGCTATCCACGCTTTGAGATAGGGAATGTGGTGGGGTGTCTGGACAACATGGCAACATAAGGAGAACCACTGTTCATTGATTTTCAGCAATGCCCTTCTTTTCAGCTGGCAAAGGCCAACTCACTCCTGGAACTGCATAGCTGCACCTTACCATGTAACGGTGCTTGACCAAAACCAGGGCACCTGAGGTATATCACCACTGTGACACCCATTTACAAGAAGGGCCAGAGGGAGGATCTAGGGAACTATAGGTTCAGATCAGTCTGACCTTGGTGCTGGGGAAGATCATGGAGAAGATCATCTTGAGTGCCATCACACAGACGTCCAGGACAACCAGAAGATCAGGCCCAGTCAATATGGGTTTATGAAAGGCAGATCCTGCTTGACCAACCTGATCTCATTCTGTTACAAGGTGACCCACTCAGTGGACAAGGGAAAGGCTGTGGATGTAGTGTACATGGACTTTAGTAAAGCCTTTGGCACCATTTCCTGCAGCATTCTGCTTGAGAAACTGCCTGCCCACGGCCTGGGCAGGCATACTCTTTGCTGGGCAAAAAACTGGCTGGATGGCCAGTTTTGGGCCCCTCACTACAAGAAGGACGTTGAGGCACCAGAGCATGTCCAGAGAAGGGCAACGAAGCTGGTGAGGGGTCTGGAGTCCAAGGCTAATGAGGAGCAACTGAGAGAACTGGGGTTGTTCAGCCTGGAGAAGAGGAGGCTGAGGGGAGATCTTCTCGCCCTCTACAACTGCCTGAAAGGAGGTTGTGGTGAGGTGGGGGTTGGTCTCTTCTCCCAGGTAACAAGCAATAGGATGAGAGGGAACAGCCTCAAGTTGCGTCAGGGCAGGTTTAGGTTGGACATTAGGAAAAATTTCTTCACCAAAAGGCTTGTCAGGCTCTGGAGTGGGCTGCCCAGGGAGGTGGTGGAGTCCCCATCCCTGGAAGTATTTAAAAGAAGGATAGATGAGGTGCTTGGGGACAGGGTTTAGTGGTGGACAGGTACAGTTGACCTCAATGATCTTAGAGGTCTTTTCCATCCGAATGATTCTATGATTCTATGATCTAGATGTATCTCTACCAAGGAGGGATACCACTATCTAACCAGGCCTGGCAGGTATTTGTAATACCTTGGGTTTGGAAATTTCTAGAGGAGATTGTGTGGTCTCTGTAAGGCAAGCTGTCGTAAGAGGACAGGAGCCCTTAAGGGCTGAAGGAGCTGAAAATTTTCCTGGACATCTAACCTTATGTCTCCTGGAGATGGAGGATGATCCATTCTGTTCCTTTTTCAGAAACTTTTTACAAATCTGAAGGTTGTCATGTTTTCCCTTTCCTTTTCTAAGCAGACTGAACAAGCGCATCTCTTTCAGCCTTCACTCCTAGGTCATGCGTAGTGGGCTGCTGATCATCTTCCATGGACTGTAACAGGCGTAAGCCTTTCCTGAACTGCATTTCTCCAAGCTGGAGATGATTGCAGCACACATGGTGTTTGTAGCAGCCTTGTTTATATAGCCTAGTAGGGACGTTTGTTTTTCTTCACATCTGTGTGCTGTCAAGTCACTCAGTAATGACGCCCATCGCCACCATGACACCTAAGGCCTTGTTGCCCCCTTGTATGTGCATACAGCGAATTATCCTGCTGTGGTTTGCAGTTGCCCTTATGGATTGCATCCTGTTCATATCCACTTCACCAGTGTTGCAATGTGCCCGAACTCCCATCCTGATCCCCCAAGTGCCTGCAACCACCACATGGCCCATCACCAGCAGCAAATGTAATATGCAACTTTGAAACCAACACCCAGGCCGACCATGCAAGTAGCTCACAGCACCAGAGCCAGGACACATCTTCCTCATCTCCTACAGCCTTGCCCCCCCCAACCCTGCTGCAAAAGGAAATCGGGCTGCTGCCGAATCCATGTTGGCTCTTGCTTCTCACCTTGCTGTCTTGGTCAGTCTTGCAAAGAAGGGGTCTGCTCCAGGGCCCTTGCCAGCGCTGAAGGCCACCTGGTGGGTCTGCTGTCCCGTGACTCCATTTCCTTCACTCCTTTGAGAACAGGTACTATCCCTCTGCTTTGTTTCCCCTACTCATCTGGAACCTCACCCCTTCTTCTTAAGATAATTACTACCACATTTGAGACTGTTTCAGCCAGGATTTTGGCAGGGCCAGCTAATATGAAAGGAAGGGAGAGACTCATCCGAGGTCACCGGTGAAAGAACGAGGGAAGTGGTGACTCTGCCCCAGGGGGGAGGCAACGCAGCCCCAACCTCTCTGCCCAGCCCAAGGAGCCCCCAAATGCGAGCCCAGCACCTCCAGGGATGCGAGGAGGCTACGTGAGCCTGCAGACAGCATCCCGCAGCATCTGGCCTGGTTACATCGCAGGGAGCTTTTGTTAACATCAGGAGGTTGGCCAACGAAGGGAAATTTTACAATTGCACCACACAGCTCCGTTGACTCAAAAGGAAGCGTTAGCTTCAAAGCCAAACAGGCTCCACGTAGCCGGGCTCACGTCGCCCGGCCAGCTGCACAAAGAAGCATTTCAGTGGAGGGCCGGGAGGCTGCTGGAGGGATGGACGACGTTCACACGGGGCAGATAGCGCCTCTCGCTAGGCAGCTGGCACGCTGGCAGCTCCTGGGAGTCAGAGCGTGCCCTGGGAAAAGGGGCAGGCAGAGGGGGACACAAAGGCTGCAGGGGACGGCGGGGAGGCTGCGGGAACGATGCTGACATCCTCTCGGTCGGGCAGGAGCTGGCAGCCACCCCTGGGTACCCAGGGAAGGGACGGGGGATGAACGGGCCGCTGAGTTCCCAGGCCCCTTGGGGGATGCGACAGCCCTCTCAGAAAGCGGAGTTCTGCGCATCAGTGAAGGGGGCTGCCCCGGCGTTGTCCCCCCTGCCCCAACCATGCTGTTTTCCATTTCTTTTCCCAGGCAGTAGCATCCCAGTTCTTTGGTGAAGCCTTTTGCCCTGGTCCTTACCTTTAGCCATGAATGAATTTATTCTTTGCCCCGCTTTTTGGTCCAGCGGTTTTTCCCAAGCGGGCAGTGAGAGAGGCAGGCAGGGGGGAACACGGCACACCCCCCCTCGCTCACTTCTCCCCTGCCCGCCGCAGAGCCAGGCAGCCCCGCACACCATTAATTACAGGGGACGGAAATGCCCCGTGCCCGATATCCGGCAGGGCTGAGTGATGACAGCCCGCTAATCATTTCCAGAATTTGTGATTGGAATTAAGGGGCTGGGTTCTCCTTTCAGAGAGGGTGGGCAGGGCTGCTGGGGGAAGAGAACGGCCCCTGTTCGGGTAGGGAAAAGACGAATCTGCGCAGAATATTGCTGCGCTGCCGAAGTGATTCAAGCACTGGCCAGCTGAGAGGTGATTTATGAGCCTTTGGGACAGCCACAGATGTCCTGTGGGACATCTCACAATAGCCAGTGGTTACAGCTTTGCTGGACGCCAACCTTCCTCCCCCACTCATCACACCCAGCACCTCCACTTCCAGCACCCGCGTGGTCCCTCCCCACCTTCTTACGCCCCTGGGAGAGAGCAGGTCCTGCCTCCACTCTGCCGGCCCCACCGGCCGATCAGCACTGCCTGCTTGCCTGCTTTCCCAACAAGCGCCTGCATGCTCCCTCCCTTCTCACCCACTTGTGCCTGGGAGAGGCTTCCCACACACCTCCTCCAAACCACTTTCTCCACCATGGTGCTGGAGAGCTTCGGGAGCCCGGCCACCAGGTGGGGACCTGCCCCTCTGGCTTCCCTGGGGCTGCCCACCTCCCCGGTGGCTGGGGCTGCTGCTTGGCTGCCTGCTCTGGGAGATGTCCACCCTTGGGAAGGAGCTACCTTTCATAGTTTGGAGCTCAGCAGGACCCAGCAGCATCCCAGGGACTCTGCTTGCACGAGGAGCGCTTGGTCAAAAACGGACCCCGTCAGCTCCTGCGCTCCATATGCCAGGCATGGCCCAGGGGTGCAGGACACTGAAGGCAGCAAATCCTTTTATTATTATTCATGTCACCAAAAGACAAGCGCTCCAGAAGAGAAGCAAGCCTGTGCTTGCTGACCTGGCTCGCTGGCCTGAAGCCTCTCATCCAAAAGCAGCCCTGGGAGGGCCTCTGAGATGCTGCCCTTTCGAAGCACAGACCAGCACTGTTTTCTCTGGGGAGCAAGGCACTGCCCCAGTTTTGCCCCCCCACGCCCCTTCTCACATATTTGCCTGAAGCTACAGGTCTGGGCTATAAGGCAAGGAAGATCCCCGTGGTCTTCCTGTACATCTCCACCCTGGGCCCCAGCTGCTGCAGGGAGGCTCAGGGCATGAGCTGGAGACGAGCTGGAGAGAGCTGTGAAAAGGGAAGCCAGCAAGAGGGTGGGATGCCTGGAGGGCTGCAAAGAAACTTTGAAGTAATTGTGTCAGAGGAAGAAGAGATTGGGCTGTGGGATGGAAATGAATGAGCTGTCTGCAGGGCATGTGCAGGACAGGCTGGAAGACTTGGGAGCTTCCTGGAGCTGGGCGGCCAGCTCCTGTAAGAGGGACATCATCTGTAATACCTTTGCGTCAGTGGTACGCAAGGAGCTTTGGCAGCAAGACCATGTATTTTGGGATGACCCGCACTGCCTGACTTCCCGATAAGGGTTTTACAGAGATTATTTGCTCCCAATGGTCAAACCACCGCAGACGTGACATGTTTCCAAGCTGCAGGTGGCCACTTTTTCCCGACTGCTGCGGGCAGGGCTGGGACATCCTTTAGCAAAGGCATCAGTGTGGGAAACACCGTCCCTGCCTAGCGTGCCAAGCGCAGGGTTTGACAGCCTTCTGCAGACCCCGGCAGGGTGAGGAGGATGTTTGCGGAGAGCTTCGGATGAAATTACAGTCTGGGAGGTCTCTTACTCCTCTTTGCAGACTCAGAGTTGATCTCAGTGCCCGGCTAGGCTCCACTTTACGAGCCATCTTTGTCTGATGTGAAATCTCCATCCTGAGCCCAGGGCTTGAGATAGAGACAATTAACAGATTTGATGAAATAACCGAGATAAAAGGAGGTGTCTGTTGGATGCCGGGCCAAGCCCTGCCCGGGATCATGCCAACACACACGTTTTGGAGAGCAAACATGCATCGGGAGTGGGAATTAATTACTCAGGCTCATTTATCACTGCTCTCCCTCCCTTGCCTCTCACGGAGGCTCACGCCCCGTCTCAGTGCCAGGCTGCACGTACGGTAGCAGGGCTCTGACTAAGGATTGCCTAGGGATCCCAGGCAGCGCGCTCCCATCTCCACACCCCGGGCTGGGCGCTTGCCCCAGAGCCACAGGGCAAGCCAGGCAGGAGGGTGGCAGATGCCAGCCTGTGCCCCTCACCTGCGCCCGTGGGACCTGCTCCAAGCTGGTGCCTGCTCCTTGCAGACGACCATCAGGGTTGCGGGTCGCTGGCTAATGGGGCTGAGCAGAGCTGGGGGGTGCTGGGGTGCTGGGGCACCGCTGGTTGCCTTCCCAGAGCTGGACAGTAGCTGCTGAGGACCCGGGTGATGGTGGGGTCTCAGGGGTTATGTGGAGGAGAGAGGACCCCCCAGGATGAGCCCTTCTCAGATGGAGAGCAAAGCAAGGAGGGACCCCAAGGACCGAGCAGCGGCGTTGCACGCTGGGTGTTGGGACAGGCCTGCAGTCGCATCCTGGGGGACAGGGATGCTTGGAAGTCAGGGCAGGTTCACTCGGCTCTGACAGCCAGGGCCACGGTGAGGGAAGCTTCCTCCCTCCAAAGCCTTTAGTCCCGCTTCAGCGTGTCCCCGGGCTCACAGCAGAGCTGGCACCGCGGGTGCCAAAATGGAATCGTGCGCCTGTGGGCAGGGAAGGTGGTGAGGGGTGGGGGAACCCAGCCCGGACCTCTCGGGATGCAGGGTCCCTCCCCCAGGCTAGCCCCATCTCCTGGGCCCTCCCCTGGCTCCTGATGGGCTGCATCTCCCATCACCCCACGGTCGCCTCTTCCACCATTGGCCACCAAGAGCTGAGTCCATCGGTGTTGTTCGGATCAGCCCGTCCCAGGTTGTTCCATCCGGGGATGCTACCGAGGAGCTGGAAACAAAGAAAAACCCCGTACCACTGCCCAAAGATCCCCCCCACGCTCCGAGAGCAAAAATCCCTCTGGCTTGTAAGCGAGATGCAGCCGCTTTTTGCAGCTTGTTTAGCAGACAAGCACCCTGTGTTCACCCTCCTAGCTCCCCACCAAGGGGTGAGGTCAGTACCAAAATGACGAGACAGCGGTACCTCGCCAATGTCTCCTTGCTAAAGAGCATTCTGAAACACCTCATGTTCCGCACGCCCGCAAACTTCTGCCAGCACCAGCCACGCTGGGACTGCAGCTTGCAGGAGAAGAGGGCTCAGATCTTAAGGAGAACTTGGACGGTGTTAAAATCTTGGGACACAAAAGACTAGGCTTGGATGTAAAACACTCCAAAGAAGAGAGAAAGCTTGTAACCAGCTCAGGGAGAGCAGCTCGTGGGAGGACAGGGAGCGTGCTCCGAGGGATGGCACAGCGCAAGGTCTGCACGCAGACGGAGCAATTCCTGTGTGCAACGAGCTCCAGGAGCAGCGGCAGGGAAGGGATTCAAACATGAGTCAGATGGGCGCTTGCTCGGAGGAAGGAAACGGTCCAGAGGACAAACACCAGGCAGCCAGGTGGAGAGAAAGGCCACCACCTCCAGGTTCCTGCAAGAGGAACCAGGAGCAGAACCTGGGGGAAGGGATGCGCTCCGCCTGCCCAGCTCAGATCAATAGAAACGGGGATGCTCCTCGTCGCGCTGGCTAATAAAGCATAGCAGCAGCCCAGGCACTTGCCTTGTGAACATGTCCTAAACCAGCCTTCCCACCACGTGCCCCTTGCTCTCCAGCGGGGTCTGCGTGTGGACCCGGCACGGCCAGCAGCCCGGACAGTGTGCGATACAAGGGGCACAGACAAGGCACGGGGGCTGAGACAAGCTGGTGAGCTGCCCAGTGCAAAAAATTTACCCCCTTCTCTCTGCTCCGTGTAAAAATTTGCAACGAATTTCTTGACCTGTTGGCATCTCCCTCAAACACACAGTAGGGTACTGATGGAGAGGACGGGCTCTTGGGCTCATCGGATGTTTGTTCTGGAGAGCATATGTGCTGTCCTTGCAGATGGCACAGCGTGCTGCGAAGGACTCTCTCCCAGTCCCGAAGGACATACCCAACCTAGCATTAAATCCAGCTGGCTTGTTGAGTGCCATGACCCACCGGTGGATGGGCATCTGACACAACCTATACTCACAGTGTATTTGTGTCCTGGCCCCAGGTCGCGAGCAGGGCTCTTCTCCAGCATTTGCCTGGTGGTTTTACCCTCCTTGGTTATTGGGAAATAATATTCCATTGGAAAAGTGAAGGACTAAGTACCCTTGTGTCCCCTCTGGGAGCAAACCAACCCCAAAGACACCAACCATCAACACATACAAATATCTCAAGGGTGGATGTCACAAGGACGGAGCCAGACTTCTCAGTGGTGCCCAGCAACAGGACAAGGGGCAATGGGCACAAACTGAAACAGAAGAGGTTTCAGTTGAATATGAGGAAGAACTTCTTTACTCTGAGGGTGCCCGAGCCCTGGCGCAGGCTTCCCAGGGGGGGCTGTGGAGTCTCCTTCTCTGGAGATATTCAAAGCCCGCCTGGATGATGTCCTGTGCCCCCTGCTCTGGGTGAGCCTGCTTGAGCAGGGGGGTGGGACTGAGTGATCTCCTGAGGTCCCCTCCAACCCTTGCCATTCTGGGATTCTGTGTGATTCTGTGACCAGACTGGAGGGGAGGGACACAGGGGACCCCCACAGCTCTTCCCACTGGGAGAGAAGCAGCGCAAGAGATCTCAGCCGAGCCACGTCTCCCAAAAGCCTCCTTCTTCCCCCCACCCCTGCTTCCCAACACCCCCCCTCAAGGCCCCCCGCACCCTCCCTCCGTGCCCCGGCTGGGTCAGGCCGGCTGTGCTTGCTGTACGCTTCAGCCATTTCCCAGCCTTCAGCACCACGCAGGATGACCGGGAGGTACACAAGAGGAGAAGCGCGGGAGCTCCAACACCGCACCCAACACCACGCTGACAGCGTGTCGGGCAAGGGAAGAAGGGGGGGAGTGGGGGGGGGGGAAGAAAAAAAAAAAAAGAAAAGCGAAGGAGAGCGAGGGGAGGGGAAGAAAAAAAAAAAAAAAGCCACCCACACCCGAGTCAATACTTTCCATGTGCTGCCGCTAAGGGGAAACGCCCCATTTGCTCGTGCAAAGCCGGGGTCCGGGCGGGGCGGGGGGGGCCCCAGCAGGCTGGCTGCTGGCAGGGGGGGAATACCCGGGCCGAAGTGTGTGTGTGTGGGGGGGGGAACCCGGGTTGCCCAGGGGCTCCCATGCCTGCCCGCCCTCCCAGCACCAGGGGATGTGGGAGATGGGGTCCTCATCTGGCACCTGGTCTTGCTTTTTGGGGTGTCAGCGGTGCCCCCCACCACTGCCACTGTGGGGTACCACCCACTCACCCCTCAAAACAGGGGCAAGGGGAGGTGAGGACAAATTTCCCACCCCCCTGCCTCCCTCTGAGCAGCGTGGGAGGGTGGGATGAGGGCTACGATGCCCCCCTCCCATGACCCCTGTGCCCACGCTGGGGTGCTGCCAGCCCACAGCCTGCTCCTGTGGCCCTGTCCCCTCCCTGGGCTCCTGCCTAGCCACCTCTGGTAGCCACTGCCCCCACACTCGTCCCAGCTGGCAGCCTCCTCCTGCAGCCCCCCAGCAGCCACCTCTTCTGGGGCAGGAGAGGGGGAAGGATGCTCCTGCCCACGGTCCCTGTCAGAGGCACCCCCAGGCTGCTGCCACCACAGGACCATGGCAGGGGATGCAGCACCTGAGGGGAACTGAAGCCCTCCTGGGATTTCAAAGGCTTATCCTGTGAGACACTCAACACTCCCCCCTTGGAGCAGAGCACCTCAGAGAATGAGTGTCCCCCCTCTCCCACCACTCCTTCCCTGTTCCCACCATCCCCACCATGACAGCAGGTACCCCTCCTTCACCCACACACTTGTTCCCAGGCTGGTACCACAGGGTCCACGCTGCTCACCCTACTCCACAGCACAGCAAGATGTGCTGCAAGCAACCAAAACCCACCCCTCCTTGCCTGCCCCCGATGCCAGAGTGGGGGCCACCCCACGGGCTGGCCTTGATGGGGCAGGGAGAGCCTTGTGCCATGGGGGGTGGCACCACATTACCTCCTGCACCCGGACCAGGAGGCAAAGTCCCTGATTAGAGAAGGTCTGTCCCAGTCATCCCCGGACTTTGCAAACTGGGGAAAGTCCATGGACTATAAGATGAGCAAGGTTGGGCTGGGGGGAGGAGGAAGTGGTTGAGCTTGGGGACCAGGGTACAAAAGGTCCTTCCCCCCCAAACCTCAGGCACCTCTGAAAAGTGAGGGGGTCTTTGCTGTGGTGGTGGCTCTCTCACGCCCAAGCCCCTGCCCTGCACAGCCCACAGAGTACACGGGCTTGACGTCTCGCTGGGAGACTTCCACGTCCAAAGCTTTCTCCAGCTGTGAGTGGGGACGCCAGAAAGACTGGGAAAATACCTTCCGCTGTCTGCAGCGTGCACCTCAGCTGCAAACTGTAAAGTCAGCCTGGTTCCGCTCCAGGCTGCTTAAGCACCGTCCCAAACCCCTTGAGCACCTTCCCCATGGTATCTGCAGGCTCCCAGCTGCTGAGGAAGTCACAGCCCTCCCAGCCCCTCGCTGGGAAGCCACTGCTTTGTCCCGATTTGACTCCATGTCCCTAGGGCCTTGTCTAATCTTGTTTGCACAGGCATCCCACAGGTGGAGAACCCTTGGAGTCCACAGCTCTGCATCAATGCCAGCTAAAGCACAAGCAAGCTTTAGGCCATTGCTGTTCCCTGGGAAAAGGCAGGATTAACAGGGCCAAGCGATGGACAATCCAAATGGCCCCCTCTCAGAAGCTGGGTCTGCCACAGGAAAGGCTGGATTGGGGGGAGAATATTTTGAAAACTGGGGGGTCTTCATCAAATCCATCGACCATAAAATGCAGGGAAGCAAGACAGCGTGCAGCACAACCTATACCATTTTGGCTGGTCCACCCCTTTTCTCATAGTCCCCCTCATGCTCGGAAGAATCATAGAATCATAGAATCACTTTGGTTGGAAAAGACCTTTAAGACCTCATGTGACGGGTGCTATGACCCGTTGCAGGTTTTTGTGTGGCACACCGGGGTACAGATCATTTGGCAAAGTCTTCTGTGATCCACAGAAGGAAAGCTTCCAGCTGACACACCGAAGTCTCCAGCACCCCAGTGGAGAGAGAAGGGTGGCACTAAAGCTCTCAAAAATGTCTCCTAGTTCACCTCCTGACCCAGAAGACCCCCTGGCGGTTATGCTGTCTGCAGGATGCCACAGGAATCAGGATCCTGGACAGTCCACCCTGAAGCCCTCCCCGCCCTTTTGCAAAGAGCAGAACTTACCTCCAAACACCTCCTGACACGTGGGCCTCTCCCCATTGGGATGTCTCATGGTGCCATGGCGGGAGACCTCCAGTGCACCCACTGCAATGAAGTAGGCTGATGGGCGTAGGGTCATGAGGTTGTGTGTCCTAGCTCTGCAGCGGCCAGCCAGCTCCCGCTGGAAGGGCTGACCAGCTCAATACCACCTCTATGGTGGCTCTATGGACCATACGCTGTAGTCAAGAGCTGGCCGTGCCTACTGAGGAAGGTCTAGTCCATCTATCTGCAGGATGGGTGGCCCCCTCACCGCATGGAAGGAGCAGAAGCAGCCCCAGAAGCAGAAGAACTGGGTGCAAAAGCCATGAGACAGTGGCTCGGTTTCTCTCGGGAATCAGTATGGTGCCCGGAGGAGCTAGCAGCCCCCTGAGCCAAAGCAGAGGGACTTCCAACAGGGACCCTGGGTCATCTTCCAGGAAGGTGTGGGGAGGTGGCATCTTCTGCTTGCTGGTGGTGAAGGCACAGTGGGGATGACGGCACACCGCACTGCCTGGGGCGGGGAACGGCTCTGAAAGCGGACATCCCCTTCTACTAGGCACCTCTCCTTCCTTTGGCGTACGACTTTATTTTTCACTTTCCCTCCCTCTTTCTCTTCCTCCTCCTTCTTTCCCCCTAGTCTGTGAACAAGGCTCTCAGAGCAAGAAGAGAGGAGAAAACCAGCACAGCTGTGAATTGGATCAGCCGTGCGCTGGCAGGCAGGCCAGCACAGCTGGGAGAGGGGAGCGTGCTCCCACACACACGGAGAAGCACCAAATGGATGTGTGGATGAAGGCCAGCAGAGGCTGGTGACTCACATGCCCCGGCCTCCATCAGCTTCAGACCCAGGAACATCAGCAGATGACCAAGGTTGACACAGCAACCGTGTGGAGCGGCTACCGGCCGCCCGAGTCACGGATGGGCAACCTCTCCCGACATCGGGGGCTGCTCAGCGCATCTCGGCAGCGGCCAGATGTAAAGCACCACTCAGTCTTCCGCAGATCTGAGTCTAAATATTTATTTCCTCACCCGGGGCCCTGATGTGTCCCCTCCTCCCTCCTTCCTTTGTCGAAAGTGTCCATACCACCAGTGGCAAGAGCTGCTTAAATGGGAGGGAGTGCCCAGTGCCACAGACCCGGCAGATGGGCAGGAAGGAAAGTGCAGCTTGGCTGCTTGCTGAGCGCCGAGGAGTCACAGAATCACAGAATCCCAGAATGGCAGGGGTTGGCAGGGACCTCGGGAGATCACCCAGTCCAACCCCCCTGCTCAAGCAGGCTCACCCAGAGCAGGGGGCACAGGACAGCATCCAGGAGGGCTTTGAATATCTCCAGAGAAGGAGACTCCACAGCCCCCCCTGGGAAGCCTGCGCCAGGGCTCGGGCAGGGTGCTGCAGTGGGTGGTGCTAACTGGGAACTTCAGGCCTCTTCCACCCTCTTTAACACCTCCGCCTCCGCAGTGCAGCTCTGTGCCATTCCCTACGGTCCCTCTATGCATCCCTGTGCCGATCTCCTTGCAGTACAAGTTCCTCCCGGTCCTGGGCAGCATCCCTTTTATTTGGGATGCTGACTCCCCAGCTTGACAGAACACCGAGGCGCCACGGAGCACCAGGCGAGCGGCTGGTGAAGCACTGTTTCACCACGCTGCAGAAAAACGGGAGAGGATCCTGTACAGACCTGAGCGGTGGCACAGCCTCGCCCAGCCCTGCCCAACCTTGGAGCCCTCATCTTCTGCGATTTCTTCTTGCACAGCCACACTCCCCGGCACGTCGGTGGGGCCCAGCACCCCCTGGTTCCCCTCACTCCTCCCCTCCTCGCCCTGCCGTGAGGACCACGCAGCCTCCCCCAGTGCGACACCATGCAGAGCCGTCATGAGGTGTAAGCTGGAGGTAGCCGGGAAGCACTGGGATAAGCTGACCAACTCCCTGTCCGCCTCAAGCCCCATCTCCAAACCAAGGCTGGAGCCCACAGGTTAAAGATTGAGCGCTGCCATTCTGTCCTGGGGGAAGAAAGAGAGTGAAGGCAGAAAAGGGATGGAAGTTTTAGGGTTTTCTCATACTTCCTTCACCCTGACCAAACACCAACTCCACTCCAGCAGCTCTGTGAAAGCAGAGACAGAAGGGGCAGGCGCTGCAGGTAGGTCTGCTTCTGCCCAGCGCCATGACCGTGCTGTCGCTCTTCCCGTGCCAAGCGCTGTTTTTCAGCCGGTTTTAACTTGGCCATACTTAAACCATTTCTCTTGAACTTTGTCTTGCTGGTTGGCCGCCTAACGCTGAACCATCTACACAAATATAGATATAAAATATATCATTTCAGCCAAAATGATTCATCTGCTTCCAAGAACGTTGTAAGGGGAAATACTTCGGTTTCTCTTGCTTTTGTTACAGAGAAATCTGATGACCTTCTCTTTGAAGAGCTCTCGAAGCTGCAGACTCCAAGTTTGGCAAAAGGAGAAGCAGGGAAGGCCTTTGGTTTAGTCCAGATGCACCCTCTGCTGCCGCCAAACTTAGCCAAGTCCTTGAAATATTCCATTTCACATGTGCTCCCTCAAGACAGCCTTACAGTGCTCACCAGCTAAATTCCCTGAAACTTTTCCCCTTTCAGGATGCGCTCCAGCCAGGGGCTGAGCTGGATTTCCAGATAAGCAAAGCTGTGGACTGCTGCAATCCAGACCTCAAGGCCAGTCCCTCCCTGAGATTAGGCAGCTCCAGCCCTGTCACGCTCCCCGTCCTGGCCCAGGCAGCGTGAGCAACGCATGCACAGGCAGGTGGAGAAAGGATCCGGCCAGACTGGGAGACATGGCCACAGGAACTGCTGGGAGGAGAGAGGATTTGGGATAGGGATTTGGCTGAAGGGAGGTTGGACTGGATCCAGGAGGGGAAAGGAAGGTGAACCTCCATGAGGGGTCACCATGAAGAACTGCCACCAAGCAAGAGCGCGGCACAAGGAGGCAGAGGATCCTGCAAGGATGCAACCCTGGAGCAAGCCAGGGTATCCCAGGAGCCAGACAAAATGAGGAGCGGGGCAGGAGGAGGGGGGCAGTCAGCTGCTGAGTATCACCAGCACGAAACGAGGCAAGGGTCTGGGCAAAACCAAGAGGTCTTGGACAATATCACAGGCAGAGGTTACCTCCACCTTGTGACAGCCTGTCTTGTGTCAGGACAAGACTGCATCTGCAAAGAGGCCTTCTTAACATGAGGCATGGAGGGGAAGCTGCATATCATGGAAATATTACCATGAGGCCTCATCCGAATAGGGGTTGAATCAGTCCTGCGCCTTGATCATAGAATCATAGAATCGCTTTGGTTGGAAAAGACCTTTAAGATCATCGAGTCCAACCGTTAACCTAACCCTGCCATCCCACCACTAAACCATGTCCCTAAGCACCTCATCTACCCTTCTTTTAAATACCCCCAGGGATGGGGACTCGACCACCTCCCTGGGCAGCCCATTCCAGAGCCTGACAGCCCTTTCTATGAAGAAGTTTTTCCTAATGTCCAACCTAAACCTGCCCTGGTGCAACTTCAGACCATTCCCCCTCATCCTATCATCCGTTACCAATGATGTCGGGGTCCTGCCCTGCTGGTGGAAATCAGCAGAGCTCCATGAGCACGAGCTGAGGGTCTCGTAGAGGTGCCCAGGCTCCACGCTCTGAAGACAGAGAAGGGAATTCATTGGAAAGTAATAAACTGTAAATGGGGACACTGCTTCCAAGCAGGGAGGGACACATCCTGCTTGGTATGGCGCAGATGAAACCCTCCAATGTGGCTGAGGCTCAGAATAGCTTCCATTTGTTTATTTATTTTCATTGTGATGTTCTGGTTTTGCTTGGAAGCAGCCGCACTGAAATCTTTGCAGCTCCAAGGTCCCTGACCTCAGCTCCAGCCCAAAGGAGGGCAGAAGGGTTGGAGACCATCCAGGCAAACATGCAAAGCTTGTGAGCCTTGCTTTGCACGAGCATTAAGAGCCCCTTTCACAGTCATACTTCATTAGCTCTACGCACCAGCGCAAAAGTCTCTCCATGGAAGTTAGCTGGCCTTTCATGGGACCGCTGTTCTCCACGGATGAGCAGTCAACGCTACCAGCGTCTGCTTTTGCTTTATTCTTCCCTTAAGGAGGAAAATTCTCTTACCACTTTTCTTAAAAAATACAGAAAAACCAACACACAGAGAAAAACAGAATTGTGCTTACGCTCACAGAGCAGCAATACCTTTTCATTTCCCCCCCCAGAATCCCACAGGAAACCCGGGACAAACCCTGCCCTTTTTCTCAGGAAAACACATCTCCTCTTCCTCATTTCCTACGCAGGCAAGAGCAGAAAGTTTGCATTCAGGCTGTGTCAGCAGCACGGGGGTGACTCGCCCATCTTCCAGCTGAGGTGCCAGCCGGTGACTCATGGGCATGGAAATCAAGGGAGCATGGAGCAGCAGAAGAATGGCGAAAGCAGTGGTCCATGTTATTCCGAGCGCGTCACTCCGCCAGGAGATGTCTTCCTGCACAGGCGGGGTCACAGGCCCTGGCAGACACGATGGGCAGAGCTGGACCTCAAGCTGGGGGGAAACCTGCGGTGGAGAGCGTTGGTGCGTGCCAGCGTCTTGGAGGAAGGGAAAGTCTCCGGGCAGCTCTCCACTCAAACGCTTCCTATAGAGTGGCTGGAGATTATCTGTTGGAGCTATGTCTTTGTATTGAATCTTTTATCCTGCTTCAACAGCAGGTTCTGGATTCTGCAGGGAGCTTCTTGTACTTTTTAGCACAAACCTGAACTCCTGGAAGCCGGGCAGTTTGGCCAAATGCCCTCCCTCCCCCAGGCCTTGCCCCTGAAGCACCGGGGGTGCCTCCTGGTCCCCAAGCCCTGCCTTGCCATGCTCTGCTGTGCCACGCCAGCACCGCGGTTGTCTCACCACGTTTCGTTAGCAGGGTGCCCTGGCACACGGTGGGATCTGCAGCCCGACCAGGGTGCTGAGGCTGTGAAAGGGCAAGACAGGCACCAGCTCCCAGGAGAAAGAGCACCATCGAGAAGTTGTGAGCATGACTTTTTTTCTTGACTGGAGCTGAGCAGCTGGAGGAGGAGCGATGCTCAACCAGCTCCGCGTTTTTAATCTCCTTCTCTAAAGGAGGGCCACGGGTGGGCATCCGAACCAGGGGAGTCCTCGGAAACTGCACAGCAGAAGTGGCTTCACAGGAGCATTTGGCATCAGAAGAAGGACCAGATGAGCTTTGGCTGCTGAAGTCCTTCTGCCCTCAACTTCTCCTCCACGGGCTGGCTCCTGCCAGCTGTTCGTCCGTCTCGTCACCGCAGCACTGCCAGCTTTGGCCAAGCTGAGAGATGAGCCTTTCCAGCCTCAAAGCTCTAGGAGCCTGCCGAGGGGAGCTGGACCTTAAGCAAGATCCTTAGCCTGACAAATTGATCTGAGAGCTCCTCCAAGGGGCAACGGCACCGTGGAGGAGAAGCGCACCAACCCTCTCCCTCCCTCCACATCTGCAGGTGTCCGCAGAGCCATCAGACCTGCGGTGCTCCGTGACCTCGGGCGCCTGCTCCGCTTTCTCCGGGAGAGACAGCCAGGGCGCTTCCCTGGGCGCGAGCAGCTCCCACGGAGCGGGCCAGCGCTCGGTGCCAGGGGATGTGTGTGCAGAGCCAGCCGGAGGTAAAATGCGAGCCTGCTTTCTCTGAGACAGCCAAGCCCAGAGGAAGAGGCGAAGAAAGCCTTTGCTGTCAAGAGTCAGAGTTTACAACCAAGCCGTAAATGGCTTCGGTCCCTAAAGTTCCCACGGTGACAGTCCTGGTGGGAACCAAGCTGTCTCCTCTGCCCCGTCCCCACCAGTCCTTCCCAGGTCGGGGGGTGCAGCTGCCTGGCACAGCCTGGGTGGGTGCCCCCAGCTCCAACACCCCCTGAGATGAGGGGCGACGTGCGGCCCCAGCGCCGGGGGAGCCGCAGCCAGGGCGCCTTGCCTAGCGTCCCTCCGGGGCCAGGCTGCAAAGGCAGCAGCTTTGGGGTTTGCTGCGTCTTGTTCAGCCAAGCACAGGGTTTGGTACTCACCTCCACTCAGGCTCCAAAAGGCAAAAGGTGGGTGGTGACACCAATGGATGGATCAGTTCTCCCTGGGACACAGAGCTCCTACCCCTGAAACCAAAGGAAAGCTTTCTGGGCAGAAAGGTTGTTTGCAAGCCATGATCTCTGCTATCAGCTCCTCTTAAATTCACCAGATAGTTTTCTTTGCTGGTGCCCAGCCAACTTGACTTAGCAACGCTTCCCAGCACACGATATTCCTCAGCTTGTTATATCAACTTGCTTATTTAATGCATTCACATGGGGGAAGCCCCACTGCAGAGGCACCAGCGTGCAATGCAGACCTAGGTTCTCTCCCAAGGAAGGCTTCCCTTTGACCTGCTGCGAGACCATGGGCAAATCCCTTAATCCTTCTATACCAAAGATTCCCATGCAAAAAAAAAAAAAAAAAAAAAAAAAACCACATAGCTTTTCCCTGCTCTTGCTCTGCCTTCCATGGTACTAGAGAAAAATCTCTTCCCACGTGGAGATGGATGTATGCACCGCATCCTGTGACAGGACAAGGGGTGATGGTTTTAAACCAAAACAGGGTAGGTTTAGAGTGGAGATAAGGAAGAAATTCTTTACAGTGAGGGTGGTGAAACCCTGGCAGGGGTTGCCCAGAGAGGGGGTGGAGGCCCCATCCCTGGGAACATTCCAGGCCAGGTTGGACGGGGCTGTGAGCAACCTGATGTGGTTAGCGGTGTCCCTGCTCCGGCAGGGGGGTTGGGCTGGGTGGGCTCTAGGGGTCCCTTCCAACCCAAAACATTCTATGATTCTACGATTCTATCCCACTGCAGGAGCTACTCTAGACTCCCTCCAAGTGGGACTGGTCCCATCAGACTGTCCCCAGCGTGGACACTGCTGCCTGAGCTAATTACCCCAAGCTCCCCATATAAGCTGGTGGGAAGAAAAATCACCTTTAGGACTTGATGGAGCTAAACTACTTGAGATGCCTACTTGAGGATGAAACAACCGATGTTGTGTAAGCGCTGCTGGCTGCTCACAAAGCCTGGGACATCTTGGTCACATTAGACGTCTCTGCTGCAGAGCCTGAGACGTGGTCGACAACTCGTGCTGGCCGCAGCAGCTGCAGTTTGGGCGCGCAGATGTTGTGACCCCGGTAAGTGAAGAAGATGACTTTCCCCCAGTCATCTTTCTGAGCGTAATTCCTCTTAAGGCAAGAGGCCTTGGCTTGGCTGGTTACAGCATCGCCGTGCAACGAACGTGAGTCACGGCTGTAACAGGCTGAATGATGACTCCTTGCTTGCTGAGTTTAAAACAGAGGAAGGCGGCTGAAGCAAACGGAAGGGGCTAAGCATGTGAGAAATGTTCCCTTTTCAAAACTGCCATTAGCCAATTGAAAATCTTTGTATTTGGGCTGCGAGTCTATGCCAAGTCTCTGTCTGAGGCTCAGTTCAAACACTCAGGCTATATAATCCCTTCCAGTCTGGGCTCATAATGGAAACACCAACAGACCGTTAAAGCACAGCGGTGTTGCCAGGTTCTACTATAATTAAACACACACAGGAAAAGGTATAAATAACCAGGTTAAATTAAGGCAAGGGGGGGCTGTGATTGAAGGGATCTCCGGGAAAGCCTGCAGCCAGATTGTGTCTGATCGGTTCAGGGGTGGTCGAGCGGGGACCTGGGTTTTGCGCTGGCCCAGGTGAGCCCTCGCCACCAGATGCTGTCCATTAAAGCGATGTCAGGAGGCCATGATCCCCTGCAGAGCGCCATGTCCCAGCCCCCAGGCCTGCACTTCTGCCCTCTGTGCCTTGCAGCAAGCCTGGTGAAGGGGAAAATGGGAGCCTCTCTGCCTTCCGAGCCACACTCAACCTCACTGGGTTTATTTGCCCCACTGGGGGGCCTTCTTATGTGCCACCTTGTCCTCCTTTCCATAACGACCAGGTGAGGTGGCCTGAGGAACCGAGGATGCAGATGGCACAGATAGATAGAAAAAGCTGAAAATACAAGAAAGAAAGGGCAGGAGAGGATGCAGAGACTTCTTCTGGGACCTCTGGGGATCGCTTTACCCACAGCCTCGGGGTCCTCTAAGGGAAGCACCTCTCTGCAGCAGGGAGGTGTTGGAAGCAGCCAGAGGAGACCAGGCAGGTCCTGCTCCCTCCTCTCTCTGGGTCGTTACCGCTTCCACATCACGACTGTCTGACAAGAAACCCTCCTGCATATGGATGCTGGGGGAAGCTGGGACAGTCCCCGGCGGGACGCTGGCCTGGCTGGACCAGCAGGGAAGTCAAGCCAGTGAAAAAGGCAGACTCGCAAGCGAAACGTTCCCACGCCAGCCTCCTTCCTTGGGCTGATGGGTGCAAGAAGTAACGCCACCCGGGTGCCGCAGGACCCTCAGATAAGGTGGTGCAAGACCCACAGACGCCATCACACGGCCCCACGCTTGCTCAGGACGGCAATTCTGGCTCCTGAGCTTTTCAGCAGCATCAGCTGCACGCACACGTCCCTCCTGGTTTTCCTCCCATGGCTCCCAGCTCGGTTCGGCTGAGTTTTCTGGGCCAACCCTTCTAAATTTGTACAAGTATCCAGGGAGCTTTAGTAACTCTCACAATAAATTTTTGTTTTCACTAGCCCTGCCATGGAAAGACAAGCGAGGCAGCAGCCATGCACAAGGACGCAGCCACGCGTCCAACCCCGGGTGATCGCAGAGCGCACCCCGCGTCAGAAAACTGAGGTTTGCTTTTCTCTCTGAAGGAATAACTCCCACCAGGATTAAGTTGGAAAAGACCCCCCTTCCACTGAAACCAGACACACGCATGCTCCAGCGCATATGTATATTTGTGTACGCTTGTATAGTTTTTTTCTGACCGCAGTCATCGAGCATCAAATCTCGCACTTTCCAAAAAAAGAAAAAGCTCTTTTCCAGCCTGCAAGACTGACGCTGACCTCAGCCTGTGCTTCCCCAGCTGAGCTAATAACGCTCCCAGCCCCCAAAATATGGAGGCAGCTCAGAATGGAAATGTTAAAGAGCCGTAATTCCAGAGGATGTGAATGGCTAATTCTGTACATTCAAATGAAACAGAGGGGAAATATACTGAATGGAGCCCATGTATAAGATCATATGAAATGTAAAAAGACTTGTTGTTCAGCGCACACACTGCCTCTTCAATCTAGTTCTGTTTAAATGCCCATTCTTTTCGTTTGGCATCTCCTTGTCCCTCCATGGCTGAATCAAAAGAGGAACGAAATAATGACACAAAGATTTTAAAAAACTCAGCCCCAGCTGCAGCAGGGAGAAGCCTGAAGCGAAACGTGAGAGCGTACGGCTCTTTGTTAAGGTTTCCTTGGCTATAGAATATGGTATATGAAACGCCTGGCGGATCCCGTTTGGTCCTATGGAGGGAGAGCTCTTAAGGTGGCTCCCTTGGGTTTGGGGAGGGCTGCGGGAAGGCTTCCCTGCATTTGCAGGCAGCAGGCATCCCACCTGCGGAGACCCCAGGGCCCGGCCGGTTCCCCCTCCAAACACCCCGGGGGCCTGGGGTGCTTTCTCTGCAGATGGTGGGTGGTCCAGCCTTTTTTTTTTGTCTTTTTCTTCATTGTAGCTGCCGCTTTACATCGGGAAACCGAACTCGGCGCTTCTGGTCGGGAGATGGTTCCAATTTATCTAGGTTTCCAGGAAATAAATATGGTTTTTTCCCTGCCTCTGAGGTATTTTGTGCATGCCCGTCCCCAGCCGGCAGAGCCACGCACGCAAGCAGCTCAGAGGCATTGGTGCCAGCGTTGCACAGCCCACGCTCCCCGGCCACGGCCTTTTCTAGACTCTGCATTTGGAAGCTGGTGAAGCAGCTGATGCCCTGACGACTGCAGGGACCCCCGCCCTGCCAGCCCAGCGGAGCCAGGGCAGAGCCGGGGCAGAGCCAGGGCAAAGCTCCCTGTTTGCCTCCCGATCTCCAGCGCCCACGTCCATGGGAAAGTCGGGCAAGTCCTTGCACCAGACACCCCTGCCGCAACCTCCTTGCAAATGCTGCAAGAGGAAACGCCTTTGGGGAGAGGGCATCACCCGGAGCATCCACTTCTGGGATGGGAAAGCACCGCTTGCTCAGCGCTCTGGCTCTCAGGAGCAACCAGGGAGAGAAGGTGCAGCGTAGGGAGGAGGAGGAGGAGGAGGAGGCTCACGAGGATGGGGCCAGCTCTCCCCACCGCCACCCAGCCACTTGGCCGCTGCCATGAACAGCAACACCAAAAGACATCTAGTAAGCGCCGCAGTGACCAGCTCCCCACCGCCGAGCAGCTTTGAGCCGTATTGCTTAATCTAAACAAATGTTCTGTGAGTGTCAACACTATTTCATTTTCCGTGGGCTGCAGAGTTTTCCTCTCGGAGGCTCTTCCAGCAGCTGCCGCTGATTTCTGCTCATGCCCAGCATCCCCAGGACCCCCCACCTTCACGGTCACCAAGGTCGGTTCTCGGCATGTCCCCTTACAGACCCCAGCCCTTGGGGCGTGCTGGGAATGGGGTCTTTCCCTGCAGGAAAACCCAGTGATGCTGGGATGCCCTGAGCTAGCATCAGCCCTGAGGGCCCAGCGGCCGACCTGTGCCACCTGGGTAGGTGCCAAAATGATTCATTGGCACTGAGGGCTTCTCTGTACTGTGTATTACTTGGGACAGGCTGTGGGCTCCCTGTACATTGTGCCTACCCCATGCAGAGGAAGCCTAGACACAGGACCTCCTGTGGTCCTGCTCCAGCATCTCTCAGCACTCTTGGCCACAGCGAGGCGGGACCTCCCAGCTCCTGGGCACCCACCACGGGGCCAGCAGAAGCAGAATGCCACAGGCAGCCAGGCAGCAGGACGCTTCCCCACAGCGAGGAGCAAAGGGCTGCTCTGCTCAGCCCTTCGCCTGGCAGGAGAGCCTTTGCAAACCACCTGCGAGACATTCCCAAAGGCATGGGTCACCCCAGCACCCTTGGCTATCTTGGCTAAATCCCAGAGAGGAGGGGTGCCACGGCCACCGCTCCCTCCTGACAGGGCTGCAGCCCGGCCACGTGTGCTGCCGGTGCGTCAGGAGGCTGCTCACCCGCCTGTCCCCAGGGCTGGTGAGGAGGAGCACGTCCCTCTATAGCCACTGAAGCCACCGCATGACGCTCGCACGCGTGGCTGCCAGGAGTCTGGCACGGTGCAGGGGAGGAGAGCCAGAGCGGCCATGTGATCCCCTCGCTGCTATTCCTGGTCCCCGGGGAGGCTGGAGGACTGTCACATGGAGCGAGAATCACCCGGCTGCCGTGTTCAAGCCAGGTGAGTCCAGCTGTGGTGACAGCAAATTCCTAATTAGTTCATTGCATCAGAGCGGCCAAACACTCACAGTCATTACCCAAGGATGGCCTACGTGCCGGGCAGGGTGTACTCCCCTGATCCCTGCTTCCCAGAATGGGAGCGGGAGAGCCAGACTAGCTCAGCCTGGAAAAGGGACACGCTGTGTGCTGTGACCGGCAAGCCAAGCAACTCCAGGTCCCGCAAACCACATGGGGGAAAAAAACAGTGAGACAAAGTGCCAGGCACGCAGCAAATGGCCCGAGCGTGACTGTCCTACGTGGTGAGATGTCCTACATCTCATCCCGCCCCACGCATGGATGTGGAGCAGGTCTAGCTTACCCATGGCCACAGGGACCCGGGCACAGGATGGTGGGGTGCATCCTGCTCGCCTGTGGGCAGGCATGACCCACTCCTTTCTGACTGCTTCCTGAGGATGGAGAGCCGGGCACGTGTTTGGAAGCCCCTCAACATGGGGGTAGCGGGGTGAGCTCCCCGTGCACTTGCTGGCAGCTTTGCAGGGAGATGCTCTCCATGGAGCTGGGCCGGGCACCGTGTGAGTGCCGGCCGGTGGGTGGGAGCCCTGCCACGCACCCGCTCCCAGCAGCATCGGAGGGCAGCAGCGCCGCTGCCTCGGAGGTAGCGCAGGCAGGTTTGGCAGGGAACTCTGTATCTTGGAGCTCCTTTCCCCGTGGCGGTAGCTGGAGCCGATTCTGAATACTTAGCTGGTTTAATATGCAAACAAAAAATCCCTGGATTGTCAGCTCTTCCAAGCGAGGGACCATCCGAGTTCTTGGCAAACATGCAGGGCGCCGGAGGGGGAGCTGTGGCAGCCGAGCAGCGATAGCCAACGCTGGTCACAGGGTGGAGGTGAGAAACTGCGGGCCCCGCGGAGCAGCCCGGGCTGGGCTCTGCTTTATGCTCGCTCTGAAGTTTAGCTGCTCTGCTTTGCTCAAGCCAGGCTCACACAGGGTGGCAAGGTGTGCCCCAGTCCCCGGCTTGTGCTGCTGGTGGCTTCAAGGCACTGCAAGGTGCTGGGCCAGGTAGGGACCTCCTGCTGACCACGCAGTGGAAGCACCCACGTCACTGCAGGCTCTCCTGTCCTCCTGCATCACCGCCCGGCCCCAGGGGCACCTCACCCCACTGGCTGGAGAGTCCCCCCTCTCATCTAGCCTCCGAATGAAGGATCCTGCAGGATCCAGGGTGCCACTGAAGCATGGACTCCTTTAGGGTGGCATGTGGTAACCACCTCCCAGCACACAGCAATCCGACCTAACTGGTTCAGACAAGGGGTGGCGAAAAACCCTGCGTCCCACTGAAACCACTGGGAGATTTAGGTCAGGAAGGTGGGATCACCCAGACTGGAGTGGGACCAGTGGGCAGGAACCGGTGCCCAAATGGTACCAAAGGCACCACCAGATCTGCAGGATACCACCTCCGAGGCACAGCCGGCCACGCTGGGGGGGTCAGCGCTGCAGCACCCACCTTGTCCATCCCACGAGTAAGGTGGGCACTGCTGAGAAATGGGGCTTCTTTCAGGGTCCCTCGCCCACATCGCAGGCCGGCTCTGCTTCGGCGCTGTGGCACGGGGGTGACACAAGGGTAGGTACCCCCAGCAGGAGCCGGATCCACGTGCTGTTCGGAAAAGACGCGTTGGAGCTCCCTTCCTGGAGAAGTGCTGCCCTCGGGGCTCTCCTCCAAAGCTCCCCCTGAGCATCTCTGCACCTCGCACGCTCCCCAGAAGGAAACTCAAGTTTCATCAACGCAGGCATCCAATGCTGCCTCTGGAGGAAATTTTATCCCCCCTGTGGCAGAGTGGATGGGAAAGCAGCAATTCCCTCCACCCGCTGCCTCCCGGGAGCAGCAAGGGCTGTCCGTGTGGGGCTGCAGGCATGACCCGCACCCGCCGGGGTGTTAGAGGGAAGGCTTTGGGGATGGGTGCAGTCACCACCACCGCTGTTCAGTCACCCGTCCCACAGCTCTGCCAGCAATGCTAATGTCCCTGTCCCTGGAGTGGGAAATCCCAGCTGCAGCTGGGAGCGACTGGCACATGCAGTCCCAGGTGATGCCTCTGAGGCCCCAAAACCACAAAAAAAAAAAAGGGCTTTTCCTTGCCCTTAAAGCACTGAGCACTCGTCACCTCCAGCTTCTCCGCAGGGAGTTACTCAGCTGCTTCTCCCGGCTTTCCCCGCCAGAGGTGACTTCTGATGCAACTGGGAGGTCATGGGAGAGCAGGGTGGGGGGCTGTGGACACCCCCCCAGGGCACAAAGAAGCTGCAAGGGGAGGAGGGTGTCGCAGCGCTGCCCTGCGAGGCCTGGCACGGGCACGGGCGGTGGGGACAAGGGCAACAAAAGGCAGCTGTGCCCCCCAAACCCCAACCTTGCTCCTGGACACCTAGCACCTCTCTTATGAGGCCAGGCTGGGAGAGCTGGGGGTGTTCAGCCTGGAGAAGAGAAGGCTGCGGGCAGAGCTGAGTGCGGCCGGTCAGGGCTTAAAGGGGGCCCAGAGGAAAGGGGGGGACAACCTTTTTAGTAGGGCCAGCTGTGACAGGACAAGGGGGATGGTTTTAAACTGAAGCAGGGTAGGTTTAGAGTGGAGATAAGGAAGAAATTCTTTCCAGTGAGGGTGGTGAAACCCTGGCAGGGGTTGCCCAGAGAGGGGGTGGAGGCGCCATCCCTGGGAACATTCCAGGCCAGGTTGGACGGGGCTGTGAGCAACCTGATGTGGTTAGCGGTGTCCCTGCTCACTGCAGGGGGGTTGGGCTGGGTGGGCTCTAGGGGTCCCTTCCAACTCAAAACATTCTGTGATTCTATGATTCTGTGACACCCCCCTGGTCCCCTGTGCTGGCTCAGCACCCCGGGGCTGCTGAAAGCTCTGCACGGGTGGGGCATGGGGAAAAACCCATGGGGCCGCGCTGCCCCCCAGCCAGGCTGTGTTTGGGGGGGGTGGGGGGTGGAGGGGACCCCGGTGGGGCGGGAGGGGGGGGGGGGCGGTGGCGGCATCTCCACGAGGACACCTTAAAGTCGGTGCCTGCCGGCGGCCGCCCCGCTCGGCTCCGCGCCGCCGCTGGCTGGGAAGCAGCTGACTCGGGGCGGCTGCCAGCGCTGGATCCGGCCGCGGCAACGTGCAGCCCGGCATGTCAGCCCGGCCCGGCTATGCTAATGCCTGGGGGAGGGCGCAGGGGCGAGGGGGAACGGAGGTGGAGGCCGGAGCCCAGCCAGCAAATTCCCCCCCCCCCCCCCGCCCCTTCTCCATCACCACCTCCCCGCATCCATCTGCCTCCCCGCCTCCTCCTCCTCCTCCTCCTCCATTCATAAATCCGGGCGGCACTGCCATCTACCGTAGCGTGCGACAGCCAGCCCCGCCGCCCCGCTTGCAGCGACCCCAAACCCCCCCCCCGCCCCGCCCAGCCCCCCAGACCCCTGCCCGTGGGTGCCGGCCCCCTCGTCCACGCTGCCGTCCCCAAGCCCCCCACGGGACCTCCCGCGGGGCAGAAAGGCAATCCTGAGCCTGCCCTTGACGCCAAGTCGGGGGGTCTCCAGCCAGTCCCTCACCCCAGCCTCGGGCCTGCCCCAGATGGTTTTGGGGGGGGTCTCGTTCCCCCCCCCCGGGGCAGCAGAGCCAAGAGCTGAGCGGTCAGCCCCACCGCTGCCGACCCAGCAGCTGGAAATCAAGAGGCAGCAGCCTCCTACCTATGCTGCCTGGCCCCCCATGCAGCTCTCAGCACAGGGAGATAGGGGAGCTAAAAGCCCAGCTTCTCCTCCAAGTGCCATGGGCTAAGGGTGGGAGTTAGCCATCAGCCATAGTCCCTGCTTGGGGAGAAACACTTCCAGGGCCAAGCAGCCCCCTCCATGAAGAGACACTGAGGGGCAGCCCCCTTCCCTTGGTGATCCCTTTCCAGTTCCCCACTGGGGAGGGCCTGGGCTCCCACTCCCCTCTGCTTACAGCGTTTTATTCTCCCTCCTCAGCGTGCAATGGGGCAATCCCTGGTTGAGTTTTATTCCACATCCCTTTCCTTACCATCACCCACAGGAATAAAGTCTTGCGCCCCCACAACCCCCTCCCATCAGGGGATCCTCCCCAATCCCCCAAGCCCTTCCTCGCCTTCCTTCCCTTCCCTCACTAGGGAGGGTTATCCCCGGCAGCAAAGATGGCAACCGCCCACCCCACCGGGAAGCCAGCGGAGCTGCAGGGTGGCCAGGGCCAGAGCTCCGGGCTCACGGCTGGGGGAGTGGGAGCAGCAGGCTCCCTGGCTGAGTCTCCCCCCTGGCAGCATCTCAGCTCGCACCAGCCTCCCTCTTTGTTCACGGAAACCCCAGGGGAGTGGGAGAAGGGGAAGGTGATGAATTTGGACCGGTCCGACAGAACAACCTGCAGGCGGGTCATCGTGTGCAGCGTGCGTGCAGGTGGGAGACCTCGTGCTTGAAGCTGAATGGGGAGCACTGTCTGAGCATCTCTACAGGGAAGAGAGGAAGGGAGGGAGGGAGGGAGGGAGGGAAAAAAAAAGTCTTGAGTGCAGCATTTGCAAAATGAGCTGGCAGTAAATAGCTGGAGGATAGACAGCGTCTCTGTACGTGAGGCGCAGCACGGAGAGCTGCACCTGAGCGAGGCTGGGCTACTCCTCGCTTCGGCATCACACGTCACTTACTGATGCATCCTCCCCAGCCTGCCCTCCCTCTGCACCGGCTCCCCCGCCTCCACCACAAAAATGCAGCGGGAAAAATGTGTTGTTCCCCCCCACCACCACCCCAACACCCGGTGCAGCCACAAAGCAGAGAGCTGGGAGAGGCGCAACTGAACTCGATTCAAGGTCCAGCTCGTGCGTGTCCCAGTTCCAGAGGGCATTCAGCAGCACGAACCTCCTGATCCCCTTTTTCTGCTGGGGACCCACCCCCCACACACACCCCCACACCCCCACGAACTCAGCCTCTCTCCACGCCCCTGCTCCGGCGCTTTCTTCCCCGAGCAACAGCAGCCGTGTTGCCAACGCTCCCCGCTCGCAAGTCTCGCTCTCGCTACCCAGGTCCCTTTGTTCCCCCTCGCAGGGCTGGGTTCCGCAGCGAAGGGCTGAGGCCCGGCACAACTTGTCGCACCTGGGGTCTTTCCAGGCAGGAGACCACCTCCCCTCCTCCTCCCCTGCTTGTGAAACACGGGGCAGAAAATTCAGGCAGCGCCCGAACCAACGTTTTGCACCGTAGGACGGAGGAGCAGGAGCCTTCCACCCCCTGCAGAACGGCGCGCTTGGGGGGTACCGGTTGCAGCAGAACCAGCCAAGCCCTTGCGATTTTCCAAGGTTTCCTCCTCCCCAGGCCCCGGCTGGGTTTGCCGGTCCCCACGGGTGTTAGCGAGCGGCCCCGGCTCCACGGGAAGGCCGGCACCCGCCTGACACCCCGTGGCCGCCGCCCGCCTTGCAGGGACGCGGGGCAGCGCGGGGCGGGGGGGGGTGCCCGAGCCGGGGCTGCCGGAGCCGGCCCGGGGATGGGGAGCGGCTCGGTGGGACGGGAGGGAAGGCGGCGTGGGGAGGGGGTCACCCCCAGACGGACCCTTCGCAGAGTGAAGCTGGCACGAGTGGGGAGAAATCGCGGACTGGGCGCACGCCTGACTCCTGCCACCCGCCATAGAATCATAGAATCACTTTGGTTGGAAAAGACCTTTAAGATCATCAAGTCCAATCGTTAACCTAACCCTGCCATCCCACCACTAAACCCTGCCCCTAAGCACCTCATCTGCCCTTCTTTTAAATACCTCCAGGGATGGGGACTCCACCACCTCCCTGGGCAGCCCATTCCGGAGCCTGACAACCCTTTCTGAGAAGAAGTTGTTCCTAATGTCCAACCTAAACCTGCCCTGGCGCAACTTCAGACCATTCCCCCTCGTCCCATCGCCTGTTCCCAGGGAGAAGAGGCCGACCCCCCCCGGCCCCCCCCCGTCAGGCGTTGTAGAGGGCGATGAGGGCTCCCCTCAGCCTCCTCTGCCCAGGCTGAACACCCCCAGCTCCCCCAGCCGCTCCTCGTAAGCCTTGTGCTCCAGACCCCTCCCCAGCTTTGTGGCTCTCCTCTGGACATGCTCCAGCAACGCAACGTCTTTCTTGGAGTGAGGGGCCCAAAACTGACCCCAGCATTTGATGTGGGGCCTCACCAGTGCTGAGTACAGGGGCACAATCACTGCCCTGCTGCTGCTGGCCACACCATTCCTGATACAAGCCAGGATGCCGTTGGCCTTCTTGGCCACCTGGGCACACTGCTGGCTCCTATTCAGCCGGCTGTCAACCAGTACCCCCAGGTCTTTTTCCACCAGGCAGCTTTCCAGCCACTCTCCCAAGCCATCTCAGGGTACGATGCTCCGTGCTTTAATAAAGCAGGACACACGTGTCCCGGCGGTTTCCATTGGTGCCTGCGGATTCAGCCCAGCATGTCCAGAAGGAAAAAGAATTTCAATTTAGTGCTAGCTGGTGCCTCCGAGCCGTATGAGCATGCAAGACCTCTCACTCTGTGGGCAGCACGTGGCAGCAGGGGGCTGCTAGGGTAATGCCTCAACAGAGGAGAGGCCCCTAGGAACATCCAGATGGGTTTCACAGAATCGCAGAATCACAGAATGGCAAGGGTTGGAAGGGACCTCGGGACATCATCTAGTCCAACCCCTCTGCTAAAGCAGGTTCTCCTAGAGCATGTTACACAGGACTTCATCCAGGCGGGCTTTGAATATCTCCAGAGAAGGAGACTCCACAGCCCCCCTGGGCAGCCTGTTCCAGTTTCAAGCCCCTCAGAGAGTCCTTCCCATTGCATGCCAGGGCCTTTCCCACAGCTTTGCTCTCCTCCTGCCCGAAGGCTGAAGTTCCACTTCCTGAAGCACAAAGTTTGGGATCTCTGCAGGGGCCGCGCAGGAGTAAAACCCGGTCATCTGCACCCCCACCGACCCCACGGGGTGCCCATTTGCTGCGCCCGCCTGGGAGGTGTGAGGGTCAGAGCGGCCCTGTATGGCACATTCCCCACACAGGTCAGGGTGGGGGGACACCCTCCTGCAAAGAGTTGAAATGCCCTGGCAATTCCCACTGCTCGGAGGTGACCCTGCGGCATCTCAGAGGTGACCCCACAGCATGTCTGAGGTGGCACAAGCAACCCTGATGCTGCAGGACCCCAGCCCCAGGGAAGCTCCAGCAGGAGCTGGGGATGGGGCTGGCGCTCACCCTCCCCGGGGAAGCGGGAGGAATGGCCCCACGTGGTGCCCCAGGGGAGTGACTGACCCTCAGCATCCCCTCCTACAGGGACAGCTGAGGTCTGTCCTCATCCCTGGAAAAGCTGTTGGGACACTGGGGGTGGGGGGAGGTGAAGGTGTTTGCTGAGAGGGCTTTGAGAGCCAAGCCACCTCAGAGCAGGCTCTAGGTGCTCACCCAGGTACCCAAGTGGAGCCTTGCAACCTTCACGGAACAGCTTGTCTCCATTTAGAAGGGGATCCTTTGGCTGAGGGAGCTGGGGGTGTTCAGCCTGGAGCAGAGGAGGCTGAGGGGAGCCCTCATCGCCCTCTACAACTGCCTGACAGGAGGGGGGAGCCGGGGGGGGTCGGCCTCTTCTCCCTGGGAACGGGCGATGGGACGAGGGGGAATGGTCTGAAGCTGCACCAGGGCAGGTTTAGGTTGGACATTAGGAAAAACTTCTTCACCGAAAGGGCTGTCAGGCTCCGGAATGGGCTGCCCAGGGAGGTGGTGGAGTCCCCATCCCTGGAGGGATTTAAAAGAAGGATAGATGAGGTGCTTAGGGACATGGTTTAGTGGTGGGATGGCAGGGTTAGGTTAAAGGTTGGACTCGATGATCTTAAAGGTCTTTTCCAACCAAAGTGATTCTATGATTCTATGATACCCTTACTTACCTCCCTCCCTTCTCCATTTTAAAAACCCCCAATGGATTACCCACCCTTACTCCTCTGGGGACCTTTGGAGAAAGACCTCCAAATCCCACCGAGCGCTGGTTCTCCTGCAGGTACATCAGCCATGCCTGGGGAGCTGGTGATCAGTAACCCCGCAGGGACCGCTCACAGCATTCACAGCCTCCCCTGGGCACCCCCAGCTCTGCACGCCCCTGCATGGAGAGAGACCATTTCTCATTCCCAGGCCTTCCCGGAGCAGAGTTTGCCCTTGCTGCAGAGCCCGTTGGCAGCGGGGCGCGGTGTGGCTATCAGCTGCTTTCTCTGCTCCGACTTCAGTTTCTCTAAACTGGATGAGGTTCAGAGGGATTTCGACGTGATACTCTGCCCCAGCATGCCACTCTGGCCGGAGCCCAGCGGGGAGAACTGGAGACATTCAGACGGGGCATGGCAGGGGAACCATTTTAATTAAAAGCGATGCTCTGGCCAGCGGGGCACTCTTTGGGGATATGGGGAGGGGGAGTGAGACGGGTGAGTGGCACGGGGGGGAAGATGTGGGGTTAGCTCTGGGCTCGACAGCTTTGCAAAGAAAGCGGGAAGCGGCGGGATGAATCATAGAATCATAGAATGTTTTGGGTGGGAAGGGACCCCTAGAGCCCACCCAGCCCAACCCCCCTGCAGGAGCAGGGACACCGCTAACCACATCAGGTTGCTCACAGCCCCGTCCAACCTGGCCTGGAATGTTCCCAGGGATGGCGCCTCCACCACCTCTCTGGGCAACCTGTTCCAGTGTTTTACCACCCTCATGAGCTGGTGCTCGCTTCCCAGAGGCCTCTCCACAGGGCTTGTGCTCCTGGCAGGGCTTACAGTGCCCTGAAAGCCCGGTGCAAACTGGGGGACTCCCTCCCCCAAACTTAAAGCATTTGCTGCTTCCCAATACCAATCCCTCTCCCGGCAGAGGAGGAGGATGTCCGTGCATTACTTATGGATGTTTGGGGGTACAGGGGCCTCAGGCTGGCTCTCCGTCTCTGCCAGAAAAGAAAGCTAAAAGCTCAGGAGGACCCTGCTCCAGGTGGGGAGCTACTGCAGTCACAACCACCTCCTGGAGGTGGGAACGACGACTGCGTCTGATGTCCCTCCCGATGAGCTGCAAACCCTGCCATGCTCTCAGCTCTGGTGGCAGAGGGGACCCATCGCTGCCGGGGATGTGCTAAGAAGACCAGAAATGACTTTTGAGGGGGAGTAGGGTTTGAGGAGGAATGAGGCAAAGGGATGTAGAGGCGCGGGATCCCAGCTGGATGGAGCCTAGTCCACCCTGGGTAGCTGTGATCCACCCACCATCACCTGAGCTTCCCAGGATGCTCTGAAAAAAAGCTCCCAGACACCAAACCACGTGGCTGTAAATCACCAGGAACGTGTCTCCCTCCAAACACCCATGCGTCCTGTTTTTCTGCTCCCGGGACAGCCGTGGAAAGCAAGGTCCGGGCCCTGTGCGCCACACCTTCCCCACAACCACGCTCCTGGAGGAATCGGAGGTTGAGCAGCCTCCAGCCCTCATGTCACGGTGAGCGGCACCACGCTCCTGTCCCAGCAAGGATGTGTCCCACCACCTCCCCACCTCAGCTCACGGCAGCCCGGCCACGTGAAACCACAATTATATTTCAGGCAAAGCGGGGAGCATTTCTAGCCCGCGCTGCTGGTCGCTGTGAGGAGCCGTATTTGCCGATCAGCGCCGGTGAGACAGAGGGAGCGTGGCGTGAGGATGGGTGGCACAGGATGGACATGGGGAAGCAATGCCTTGGCGAGGCAGCGAGGAAAGGGTGGAGAGCGACTACGTGATGCTTCGCAGGGAGAACTGATCTTATTAATAAAAGCTGCTTCTTCCCAAGGCCTTAATAATCTCTCCTGCTGCAGATTATTTACAGCTGTGGAATTTAATACTCCAATGAACAAAGCTCCTGGAAGCAGAGAGGGAGCGAGCGGGCTGTTAACCCTTCTGCATGGCACCAGGGGCTTTCGCCTTGGGTTTGATGTCCCTGAGCCACAGGCTGCCACAGCCCCACCAGAGCTCAGCACCTACGTGGCCAGCACCCAAGCCAGGCCAATCCTTGGCAGAAAGTCAATCCAAAGCCCTTTCAAACACCTGGATGGGGGAGAACACCTCTTATTTAAACAGGCAGGGCAGCGAGTAGTGCTCGGATGCAGGGGCTGGGCAGGGCTGGGGGCTGTGTTGTCAGCGAGGTGGTGCTGCATTGACACCGCCGAGTAAGCACTTCACCTTACTGGTCGACAGCCGGCTGAATATGAGCCAGCAGTGTGCCCAGGTGGCCAAGAAGGCCAACAGCATCCTGGCTTGTATCAGGAATGGTGTGGCCAGCAGCAGCAGGGCAGTGATTGTGCCCCTGTACTCAGCACTGGTGAGGCCCCACCTCGAATGCTGGGGTCAGTTTTGGGCCCCTCACTCCAAGAAAGACGTTGCGTTGCTGGAGCATGTCCAGAGGAGAGCCACAAAGCTGGGGAGGGGTCTGGAGCACAAGGCTTACGAGGAGCAGCTGGGGGAGCTGGGGGTGTTCAGCCTGGAGCAGAGGAGGCTGAGGGGAGCCCTCATCACCCTCTACAACTGCCTGACAGGAGGGGGGAGCCGGGGGGGGGTCAGCCTCTTCTCCCTGGGAATGGGCGATGGGACGAGGGGGAATGGTCTGAAGTTGTGCCAGGGCAGGTTTAGGTTGGACATCGGGAAAAACTTCTTCACCGGAAGGGTTGTCAGGCTCTGGAATGGGCTGCCCAGGGAGGTGGTCGAGTCCCCATCCCTGGAGGATAGATGAGGTGCTTAGGGACATGGTTTAGTGGTGGGATGGCAGGGTTAGGTTAACGGTTGGACTTGATGATCTTAAAGGTCTTTTCCAACCAAAGCGATTCTATGATTCTATGATACTGGGCCAACAAACCCAGCCCCCAGGCTGAGCAGATCGCCAGCCCCAGCTAAGTTATCCACCCCACAGGCTCAGTGTCAGGTGTGCATGCAACTGAGTCAAAGCCCTGGGAGCCTTGCTCCAGGTCTGTGACACCAGCGGGGCCACGAGCCGCGGCACAGCACTCCCTCTGCCCTCCCTGGCACCAGGAAGCCCGTGGTTGAAGATAGGCTTTAACATGATCTGCAATGTACCCCCTTCCTCAGCTTGTCTTGAAATTCAGTGCATCTCAGGGTGAGGGCATAGGACCCATCATACTCGGCTGATTTATTTGCCTGAATGGTCCTTTAGATGCAGCTGGTTTGGAGGGACAGAGAATGGGGTGGGCTTGAGGCGGCGTCTGGTGAAAGCAGGGGTGAGAGGGATGTATAGGAAGGACTGGTTAATCATATGGGCTGGTTGTCCCACCAGTGCCTGAGCCTGGTTTGAGTGTGTTCGTTGCTGAATGGGATGGGCCCAAGAGCAACCAGAGGAAGCGGTGGGCGAGGGGATAGAGGAAGAAAGGCAACCATCAGGCCTTGCTCACACGCTAAAATCCACTAACCACCCCATAACAAAGTGGCAGATGGTGGAGCCCTAAATGTGGCCTGGGTTTGGTTTCCACCTCTCTTAGCATCCCCGTACTTCAGACATTCCACAAGGACAACACAAATCCTTGGTCCCGTTCTGCTGGTTTAGAGGGTCACGGTAGCATCCCTACCATAATCTACACAACCATAATCCCTGGCCATGATAAACAGCACCTACCCACCCCACAGAACCCATGTAGGAAAAAGCAGAGCTGTGGCAGAATTCAGGTGGGATCTGCTATCCTCTCGGTCAGTAAAAGCCCAGCTCCTGAAGCACAGGAAACACAGAGCTCGTGCACCAGCTCACAGATCTCTTGGGATGGCAGCCCCTCTATTTCTCAGCAGCATCCAGGCCTTTGCACAGCACCAGAGCAGCCTTACTCCTGCCCTAAAACCACAGTATGCACCTCCCAGGTTATGCAGCCCCTTTGCTTTTTTGACTTCCAACCCCCCCTCCCTGCAGCCCCTCTCCCACCCACGTGATGCCAGCTGGCAAGGATCTCTTGGGGCTCTTTCCCCATCCTTCAACCACCCCACATAAGGAGGAGCTGGAAGCTGTAGAAGGGAGCTCAGCCCAGCCTCAGATGACCCAAAATTTGCGCAGGACAGCCCATTAGCTCTGCTTGTGCCATGAAGCAATGAATTCCATGGGGCAACTTGTGCTTTGGGTGAAAGGAAAAATGAAAAAAAGCTAATTTTACTTCCTCCGCCAGCCTGTTTGATTGAACATCTCCTCTACTGCACTCTCAGAGAGGGTGAATGGATGTGCCTGATGTGCTTTCTCCACACCCTTTTTATCCTTCTGTCATGAGCCCTCATTAATCTTCCTTCTCTCCAGGCGAGACACTCCTGAGCTTTCCGATGCTATTTTCTTGTTAGAGAGTATATCTGCAACACGCCTAGGAAAATTCCCATCCTCTATCCCGGCAGCTTCTGAGATAAGCTGACCAGCCTGGCATGCCCTAGCTCGCTCAAGGCTCCACAACTGATTTATGCAACGGCGTTAAGACTTGATTTGGTATCGTTCACCAACCCAACTCTTATGCTGGAGAACGGAGAAACGACTCCGGAAACTTGACAAGGTGCTAACTCGCTCGCGGGAGAGCCCTTTGGGCAGCGACCACACAAGCTTCAACCTCGGGGCTCTGCCCCAGCAGCGGTGCCACCCTCAGCCTCCTCCCCTCGCTCCCGGCTCTTCGCCCCTTCCAGCCCTTCTGGGTTTCCCAGTATGAGTGCCCAGCCCACGCAGTCTCCCTGCTGGACACTCTCCCCGTGCCCTCGTCTATCTTGAACAGTAGCTGTAGGACATAAACAAGCGAGGCCCCGGGGTCCAGCTGTCTCCCGCTCCTCCTTGCTCTCCCTGGATCATGCAGATCCTAAATGGCACAGCCACATCCAGAAGTAGATGGCTAAAAAAAACGACAGCTCTCACTAGTCTCAGCAGAAGGGCTCGGTAGGGTCCTCCCGCGGTCTCTCTGCAAGCGGCCGGCTGGAAAATGCTGCTCAGCCTGCAAACCCCGCTCGCCGCCTGAGGCTTGGCAAGCCTCTCCCCCAGGGAAGGGGATTTGGCATCTGCCTCGAAGTGAAAAGCCCCTGCAGGGGGGTTTCAATGCATTTTGAGGGGTTGTTTTGCATTAGGAGAGTGGCCCAGCTCCAGGCTTCCTCAAGAGAGCCAGGCTGGGCCTCCCCATTGCCTACCCCTGCCCCCTGCCATCCACAAGCCAGCATCCCACCGCCGGGCAGGGCATCACATCCCTCCCCTCCCAGCCACGAGCAGCTACCAGCCCTGTGGGAATCACAACATTGCTCGCAGACCCATCTTTGTGTTGATTTCCCTAGCCTGGTTCACCCTCACCAAAACGGGATGGGGGGTTAGATGTGACCTGGCCACCCCCCTGCCACTCAACACCCCTCCATGGAGAGAGGACTCAGCCCCGGTCAGAGCTCCCTGGCTCTCACTGGGTCTTTCCCCAAGGAACCACATCAGGCTCGGTTTCCCCAATCTCCACCTTCCTCCTCTTCGCCAGCCGCGGCTCCACTGCCCTGCTGCGGGCCGGTGGCTGGGGAACGTGCTGACGGAGGGAGATTTCGGCTCTGGCGTGTCAGTCAGGCTTAGGGGCCCGCCGAGCGGCGCGGGGGACCGCGGGGACAGGCTGCCGGGCACACCATCACGCCCACATTGCCATCTAGCCTCTCGCTCGGGGATGTGCAGCTCGCCGCCCTCACCCCTGCCAACCAAGCGATGCTCACTTCGGACCAAAGTCTGGCCTTTGGCTGCATCGCCCCAGATTTGGCCAGGGTTTTGACCGTCGTCCCCTCCTCCCAGCCCCCAAAGTCACCGGCTGCCTCCCACAGCTCTGTGGTCCATCCACCCTGCTGGCACAGGGCCATGAGCCGGGGCCGCCTGTCTCCCAGCCTCAGTCTCCAAGCAGATGGAAGACATCAGCTCCCCACTGCATCCCTCTGTGATAATCTGTCTCACCCGCTTCCTTTGGGGGACACCCCCTTCTCACGACCAGCTAATCCCCAGTGCTCGCCTGTCTCTTTCCAGACCCTTTTTCCAGACCCCCCACACATGTCTTTTCTGGGCAAGCATCTCCCCAAAGGCCATCTATCCCTACCCATGCAGGATGCCCTGAAAAAAGACCTCTCTCTCCCAACTCCCATGGAAGAAAATCTGGGCACGAAGTCCCCGCCAGTTGCCTGGGGAATAGGCACCCTCTCGGGAGCTTCATCTGATGCAAACCCCATATCCAAAGTCATGGGAACAGAGGCTAACCCAGGGACCCGTTCAGAACTGATCAAGGAGGTACATGTAACGGGGCAAGATGACCCTGGAAGGACTCTGCCTTTGGCTTCCCCTTCCCTCTGGAGTGGGTGGCAGCTCCCCCGGAGGCTGCACAGAGGTGAGAGGATTTCTCCTGAGCACCATTTCATGCTGGGAAATTTTCCCATTTACCACATAAAATCACATTAATGGCAGAGTAATAAACATGAATACGGAGCAGGGGAGAGAATGACCTTCCGGCAGCAGATGAGGTAGGTGGTGTTTTGGGTTTCCTTCAGCTCCTCTAAGGGAATCATCCCACACCTTGCAGCCATCCTTCAAGAAAAGGACCTGCAAGAATTGCTGCCCATAGAGCAAATTGCATCTTACTTCCTAGAAGGATGCATGCACAAAGGAAAAACATCTCATTTGGGGAGAGCTCAGTCTGAGGTGGATCCCAAAAAAGGGTGCTGCAAGCCAGAGCCCAGGAAACCCAGCAGCTGCTCCCGGGACACCACTGCCTCGCCACGCAGAGGGCCCTGGCACATCTGGAACAGAGCAGGGGCCAGCCTGCAAGTTGAGAGCAAGCAGGTATCATCCTCCTGTGCTGAAACAAAGGAGAGGACCTGATTGCAGCCGTTCAGTGCTTAAAGGAAAGATGGGGAAAATCTTTTTAGTAGGGCCAGCTGTGACAGGACAAGGGGGGATGGTTTTAAACTGAAGCAGGGGAGGTTTAGACTGGATCTAAGGAAGAAATTCTTTCCAGTGAGGGTGGTGAAACCCTGGCAGGGGTTGCCCAGAGAGGGGGTGGAGGCGCCATCCCTGGGAACATTCCAGGCCAGGTTGGACGGGGCTGTGAGCAACCTGATGTGGTTAGCGGTGTCCCTGCTCCCTGCAGGGGGGTTGGGCTGGATGGGCTCTAGGGGTCCCTTCCAACCCAAAATATTCTATGATAACGAAGGAAAAGAATGAGCCCAGAGAAGCTACATCACGCCGGGCTGCTGGCAAGGCACCATCCATCCGCTCCTGCCTGTGCAGGCTCTGCCACCAGAGCAGTGCCAGGGCAGCCACGGGCTGACCACCCCACAACCACAGCAGGGCCAAATTCAGTGGGACAGGCAAGAGGAGGCTAAGGGTTCATCCATGAGCCAGGCCCCTTCCCGTCAGAGAGATGCTGCTACAGGCAGCGCCTGGAATTTGCCAAGCAGAGAGCTGTCACCGTGGGCCGGAGATTTCTGCTGAGGCCATCTTCCTCGTTAGGAGAAGACGGGTAAAAACTGCAGGAGACGCTCTATAGGATATGCTTAGCTTAGCTGTCTGCATGTCTGGTTATTAAGCTCTGAGGTTAAGGATTTAGTTCCACGTATCGGTTTACTTAGAAATAAAGCATCGCTTCACATTTTAATCTCAAGTATGCTGCATTGTCTTGCCCGCTTCCTCTCGTGCCCTCTCCCCATGACCTCTTCCCCAGCGAAACACTGGAAAGTTATTAGCAAATATTCTGTGAAATATTTAATATCCAAACAGCAGGGTCTGTGCATCCCATGAGAGACTCGTAGCCCTTATGGTCAGGACAAGAAAAACAAGGATTGTTTGCAGGCCCCTGGGTCCTACTGGGGGACGCTTTGAGGCTGGAGCTGTTGCCAAGCAAAAGCCTCATGGTAAAGCAGCCCTTTAGGTGAGTTATAAACCAGGCTGGCTGGGACCGAGGTGTTCCAGCTTGGGACCAACCCCACGTCCACTGTGCCCACAGCCTTTGCACTGAAATGAAATACCCCGTGCAAGTGCCATTTGAAAGCGTATTTTCCAGCCCTGCGTCAGTGGAAGCCATCTTCCTCTTCTATTCTCAAAAAGATTTCCATTGAGGAAGTACTGAGCTCCTCCTGTCTGCAGGAAGGGCATGACAGATGTCAATTGGCTTATGATTTGTTTACAAAAAAAAAAAAAACAAACCTGTAAAAACTTTCAAAGGTTGCAGAAGGTTTTCTAAAGCAAGACCACAGAGCTGTTAAGTGGCATGAACACTTTCCCTAAAAATGCATAAAAGCATACACCCTTTTTCTAGTCAAGATAACTTTAGCCTGCTACTGGGACGAGCTTTGAAAAAGCTAAAAACCACACCTGAAGTGGGCTGTGAGGATTTATCCGCTGATGGCAAGGCACAATGCTGGCTTTCACACCCCTCAGCCAAACTTGGGCATGCTCAGCACCCTGCAGCCCTGCACAAAGCTTCCCCAGTGCCAGGATCGGACCTGTGCACGCAGCTCTCGCCAAAGCCCCTTGAGCGGCCTGCTCCCCCCCCCCCAGCCTGACTCTGCTCCTGAAGCCACCCAGCTCCCCACACCCACAGGACAGGCACCAAGCATTGCCAAAGGGCTGGGAAGCTGCTCATAGAACAGCGCTCATCCCAAAAAAAAGAGCCCTGGGAGCATCCCACACTGATGCCGGAATAAATTCAACCAGGGGAAAAAAAGGTGGCAAGCAATGCCCAAGCAGCCAGGCCGTGCCATGCCCCTGTGACATGAAGGAAAACCCCACCCGAGGGAGGGAGGCCAGTCACGCTCCTCGCTGTGACTGGCACGCACAGTTTGCTCACCAACCCACTTAGCAAAACGGCATGAACGTCACCTCCGAGCATGTCGAGTTGCTCCTGGAAGCTGACTGCACTCAGGTAAGACTGGAGAGACTGACATCAGCCAGGCAAGCGTCCACGCCGCTGCTATGCCAGCAGGCACACACCTATGAAGCAAGCAGGCTGAGGGCTTAAAGGCCATGTCCACAGGGTTCAGGAGGACTCAGGGCAGCAGACCCAACGTCCACTGGCCCATGGACAACAGCAAACAAGGAGCGTGCTGCCAGCAGCAGTTGATTCTGCTTTCCCACAGAACTGGGCAGCACATAGGCTTGGGCTCCTCCAGTTCACGGGGAAGTTTTAGTAAGTGAGACAGTGCCATTACTTAAAGGCTGAGACTGAATTTAAATTTGAAGTATTATCTTATCTGTGTTACCTGGAGTAACGGAGCACGAGTGGATCCAGGGCTCACCTTTTCCATGGGCAACATGGATTCCACAGTGGGGAGCATGGGGCAGATACATCTGCCAAGGAGTAACTAAAGCGCGGACTAGCTCCGCACTGCAGTCTTCAGATCTTCACATAGTGGCAACGCAGGGCCAAGGTAAGGAGCTTTCCCAGCACAACAGGTGGAAGGGGAGGTGGAAGGACAAGGCACAGCCAGCCGTCACTGCTACCAGACCTGTGAGGAGTCAGCTCAGGGGCCAGACTCCCGCTGGCTGCATCCCCTGCCCCCTCTTCCCCAGCACTGCTATTTTTAGGAGTGTTCTGCCCCGATGACCCTCTACCTGCCACAAGCATCAAGCTTCTCTGCTCAGCTCCGTATAAAGGACTCTAGATCACAGCTGGCTCTGAAAGTAATACAGTAGCATTTGCCCAATATTGTGTCCAAGCTAAGGAGGCTGGACAACAACCAGTCTCACCAACTGACACCACGGACAACATCTGACATGGTCCCAAAAAGCAGTCCAAAAGGAAGCTTCTTTCTGTGGACTTTTCAAATCTGAACCCAGCCCCTGTATTACTCAGAGAACACAATTTCCTGAGGTTGGTCAGGTGGAGAGCATAGGCTGCATCTCAAACCTACCCCCATTCACCTCCCCTTCCCCATCTCTGGCATACCCTGTTCAACCACGCGCCACTGAAGTTGTAGGCCATTATGCTCTCCCAAAAATGATTCCTCCTAAAGACTTTTCTTAGGCAAAGTCATACAAACTAATCCTTTTATTGAATGCGCCCAAGGCACCAGTAGTTCATTATATCTCTCTCCTACTCTATTAAAGTGAATCCATTTTGCAGATCCCAGTGTCACCGGGCCAGGGACTGGCGCTTTGTCTTGCTCCTGGGGAACTGGGAAAGGCAGAAATAGGGAAAAAGAGAGCACAAGCAGTACAAAACAAGAAGGATTTTCATGTTCTCACTTTACTGATTAGCAACCAAATTAACATCACCGGAGCAGTAAGGGTGAAGGACCATTTCCCAAACACACTGCAGATGTTCCATGAAATAAATTAACCTTCCTTTTGCAGAAAAAGAAGGTATTTCAACATTTAAACTAGTTGCTTGTACTTAAACAGGAAGAGATACTCTCGATGAACCTCAACTTTTTCACATTTCACCGTTTTCTAGAAAAGGACCAAGGAACAGCTACTGTATGAAAGGATATAAACAGGATTGCCACAGACCTTTCTTAGCTTTCATACAAAGTTGCGGGCAATGGCCAATACTTTGGAGAACTCGCCTTTCCGTCGCAGGATATAGGGTATTGGTGTTTTTATTCTAGTCCCTATTGGATTTCCATTGTCTTCTATGAGTACCACATTGTTGGAATCAAATCTAGGTGTCAGTGGGGGGCCAGGCATCTTGTGCCCTACAATTAAAGCCTTCTTCTTTTCTCCTTTGATAGCCAGAAGGATCTTATCTCCTACTTTGCCAACTCCAGTCTTGTTATACACATGGATGCATTTCGGTGGCCGGTGGTACGGTGTGTTCCCCAAGACGCTGTTGTCCACCACTCTCACGCGGGTGAGTTTCTGTATTGCTCGGCATGCTCCAGTGATACTAGCAAAAGACAGGAAAGAATGAGAGACAGATCTCCTCAATAATCCTTGGGGAGCAAGGGCAAACCCAGCACAGGATCTTGTCATTACACAAACCACTTGGAAGGCGCCAGCAAGAAATACGTACCATATGGGTGACACATTTACTGCATTCAGTGTGCTCTTTGAAAGCCAGATGCTACTTTGGGCTTTGCAGAGTGTTCACTGAATGTCAAACATAAAACGACCATTCTGCTTTGAAACATGACTAGAAGATGGCGTGAAGGGTGGCTTGCATTTACTGAGCTTTTTAGCAACTGCAGATGATTCCATTCAACTTCAATTTACAAGCAAAAAAATGTGCTTGCTTCTGCCACAAACAGCCTAGAGGAAGCTAAGACTCAAGTCAGCTCTTTCAATCGTGTACACAGTCCCCAGCAATAAGGACTTTTCTGACCAATCTCCTTTTCAGTGAAGTCTGTGAGGGTCTCCCATCTTATTCTGCTCTCAGCGAGCCCTCTGAGGTCCTGCTGTGGCTGTGCTAAGCTCCCACCAGCTAGAATCTAACAGATCACCCCCTTCCCCATGCGGGAGGAACCCAGAGAGATGCGGTCTCTTTTGTATCTGTTTGCTCTGTGGGATTAGCAGGTGTAAGAAACAACAGAAATAAACTGCATGATACTAAGTTGTTAGATCGGGCTCTGAATATGCTTGGGAACAGCAGGAATAAACTGAGAAATCATTCACCCGCCCTTTCAGGAACAGCTATTCTTTCATCCAGTAGGCTCAAATTCAAGTGATTTGTTGCTTCTCTTCAAAGGACGCCCAAACGCAGACCATTGGAAAAGCAGGAAGATCCTTTCTACTGCTGAACTTTGCAGTAAGGTACTAGAAACATGCTGGCCAGGCAGCTGCAGGAATGCCAAGCTGCTGTCAGCTGAACTACTCAAGTAGACAGCACTAAATAAAGACCCATGGAGACCACCACCCCTTCTTGAAGATGAAGGACCTGTATTTGCAATGCTGCCTGAAAGAAGAGCAAGCCATCCCCTGCATATCAAACGCAGTGTGGACAGACATCAGTTGAAGCAGGCATTTTTACACACAGTAAGAGAAGGGCGGTTAGGTCAGCCTGCATTAGTCTAACTGCTCCAGAGGTCTAGTGCTGCCTTTAAAGATTTGTTTCCCACAGCAGAGGCCTATCCCAGCTTTCCCTTATGAGAGGACACCTCTCCTCTCTGAGAGGTCACTCACCTCTGGAAGCAGCCACCCCCCACCCCCTCCCATCCCAACACTGACAGAGACTGTCGTATACCACACTCTATCCTCCCCTTGCCAGGCTGTGGCTGTGCAGCAGGGAAGGCAGAAGGGAGGGGGCCAGAAAGGGACAAGAGCATTGTCACAGGAAGGAGAAGGGGAAATCTAGGTGAGACCAACTCCACAACGCAGCAGTACAAGCAACTGTAAGGTTGCCCAGGTACCACTAGACAAGAATAACTGCACAAGGAGGACTTTTTCTTTCCCCTCCTTCCTTCATTTCTACCAGTCTTGGAGCAAAACCCCACCACATTGGAAAGGTTTCCCCATTCAGACTGCTTGATGTCCTGCAGTAGCGCTGCTCACCCCTGTAGACTTGGCCTTCCCCTTGCTGTCAGCCTATATACATCCTTTAAATGTCTCCTGGCCAATGTTCTCATGCAGCCCATTTATACAGAAAGCCAGTAAGACTTAAGATACCTCCTCAAGATAGCTCCTGGGACTATCACACAACCTAGCCCTGAGCATTGTCTTAATCCCCTCTCTAGACCACAGTCATGGGAATGACTATTCTCACCCTATAAAGTGAAGCCCTGACCCTTCAATGAGCTATACGCTAGAGATTCTCCATACCCACACCGAGTGTACTGTGGGATTAGGCCCTAAGCTTTGTGCAAGGCATTGTAAAACATGAGGTCCATAAATTTAAGAGGCTTTAAATGCCTTGAGTCTGGAACAAGGACCTAAAGAAAAACAACAAAATGCACACTGTTAAGGTACAAGGCAATAATTTTTCAGGTTACTCTTGTTCCAAATAACTGAAATTACAAACTCTGGAATAATTTTAAACGTGTAATTGGCTTTACATCAGCAGGGGCTGGCTGTTGCTTTTTTGGACCTGGCTGAGAAACACAGGCACTTTCAACTTCTGCTTGCAGGCCTAAAAACTTCCTTACAAGCATACAAAAATGCTGAGTTCAGACCACACTCAGACTGCCAGGAACCTGCATCTGTTGTTGTGTTTGGGCTCACTTTACAACCTGTGAAGAGACAACTATGAGATTTTCTTATATTATCCTTTTTGAATTAGAAATGCTGTACCTAACAGCATCTCTTTCAATCAGGGAATTCTCCCAAGAAAACAAAAGCAAAAGCAGGATTTGAAAATTACCTTAAGTGTCGCTGGATCACTGTGCTGCTTAGATGGGTTAAGGATAAACCCAATCGCTGATTCAAGAGAGCCATTTGGATTCTGGTAACCCGCCCTGCGTAAGAAAGAAGAGAATTATGAACTCTGGAAATTGGACAAAATTTGTTTCACTTCATTTTCCTTATGTGAATCACCCACTAGAGTCTCAGCACCTCTTTAGACGCTGCAATCCACAGCACAGAGAGTACTAACAGCATCCGCAGCACGATACAAAGCAAATCAACAACCGCTGCCTGAATTCAGCAGACAGCCTAATTCAGATGTGTATACTACAAAGCTGGATTCAGTACCGCTGCACTGCAGTTCCCTGTGCACAGAGGTAAGGGCCCTTCTGTGTGCACTGTGAACCACCTAACAACAAGCAGGTTTGAGAATTTTGGATGCAAACCAATTTAGAGGCCGCAGTGACCAGTAAAAGCTACCACAGTTACTTGTAAAAGCTACCGATATTACCTATAAACCCAAGCAAAAAGCCAGAGATACTCTGCAGACTGGCATCAGAGCCTCAGGAAACAATTTGCAAGACAAGAAACACAACAAAGCTCCACCAGTGAGGGCATGCTCCCTCTTAGCATATACAAGATGTTCAGCAGCCTGTGTTTAGAGACCAGAATCGCACCTCTGCCAATCTTGCCCTGTTAAGGCTGCCCAGATGAAACAGTTCCCTGTAAATCTATGGCGCACGCTCAACCCAAACCACCACCCTGACAGCAGCAGAGCTGGGTTACGAGGTTAACCTCCAACTGGGTTTACCACACCCTGTTCCCTGACTACACCTATAGTGGTTCCCTAACCCCATTCTGTCAGACTGATGGGGACCGGCTTGCACGTGCAATCACAAAGGTGTATCTGAACCCGGGTCACTTTGCCAGACACGGGTTGGGGAGCAATGACCCAGGCAGCTACGCTGGCAGATCCAAGCGAAGGGAAAAAATAACACAGACCTAGAGCCAGTCCTCTTTCAGGCCAGCTCAGGTAAAGCTAAGACTTTCCACCTGACTGCAACTACCGCTGTGTGACACTGTTTGCTTAGACCTTGGCAGTGTAACCAACACACGCTCCACTCCTCTCCTTTCTAAGGTAAACATTAAAAATACATTGACCACTTATCTCCCTTTGCCAGTTCTGATGAGCTTCGGGCCAAACCGTAGCAGTACATTGTAAGGCCATTTTCTTAACTTTTATTTTACAAACAAAGCTGACCTAACTTCTCTAGGGAGAAAAAAATATCCACAGAGCCTTCCGACAGACATTGCCACAGCTGTTCTTATTACAACCAAGTAAAGCCCAGGCTAAATCTTCACTCTCTCTTTAATGTTTTTATTTTTCCTCAGTGTGTTTGCTTACTTGGAAATGTATGTATTTTTTTAGGGTTTGCGGTTGTTCTACAGAGCGTTACCTGACAGTGGGATGAGAAGCCCTGGAGACGTGCACCACAGCAATTCTGTACACGCTACGTGGCCAACGGTCTCGCCTGTCATACAGGCAGGTTTGGAAGAGATCAGCAACAGACAAAGCTTACTTTCATTTGCTAAACAAAGCCACTTTTCTGTGGAGTAGAAGATCTCCAAATGAGTTCAGAGCTTCCCTTCAGAGCTTGCCTGCGCTGTCCCCTCTCTGCAATGCAATTCCAAGGCGGCTGTGTTTTTGCCACAGCTCCTTACCTAGCTGTGTGACCCTAACACAAACCAGACCCCGTGGTATTTGCAGTACTGCTGGCAATCAAGGTCCAATTACCTGGGCCTTGCTGCTGCTAGGATGTCTAAGCAAGTCCAACTACGTTGCCTTGCTGTAAGCCCACACCCCACGCTGGCACGGAGGACAGCCTGCATTACATTCTGCACTTGGGTGTACCGTTTCCCCGTGTGAAACTCAAACCCAGTGGGTAATATTGCTCCTACTTCCTCCAGAATCGCACCGAGGCCCTGCATCCCTCTAGAAGACCCCAAGCAGCAAGTCTGCCTCTCTGTTGTGTCTGATGGATGCTTCATAGAGTCATAGAATGGTTTGGGTTGGAAGGGACCCCTAGAGCCCACCCAGCCCAACCCCCCTGCAGGGAGCAGGGACACCGCTAACCACATCAGGTTGCTCACAGCCCCATCCAACCTGGCCTGGAATGTTCCCAGGGATGGGGCCTCCACCCCCTCTCTGGGCAACCCCTGCCAGGGTTTCACCACCCTCACTGCAAAGAATTTCTTCCTTAGATCCAGCCTAAACCTCCCCTGCTTCAGTTTAAAACCATCCCCCCTTGGCCTGTCACTGCTGGCCCTACTAAAAAGCTTGTCCCCACCTTTCCTCTGGGCCCCCTTGAAGCCCTGAACGGCCGCACTCAGCTCTGCCCGCAGCCTTCTCTTCTCCAGGCTGAACAAGCCCAATTCCCTCAGCCTGTCCTCATAAGAGAGGTGCTCCAGCCCTCAGATCATTTTAGTAGTGGGGGAGCCCAGCTCTATTCCCCTCGCAGGCACGGTGGCCTTGGTGGCTTCTCATCCTCACCACTGTGCAAGACTGACAGAAGAGGTCTGCGGGCGCATGGCAGGGCAGGCGCGTGCTTTGCCCGCTGTCAGAGGGACAGCAACATCAAGACCAGCATAGCTAGATGTGATCAAAGCTGCTCATCAAGAGCCCTAAAGCATTGCCTAAACTCTGAACTCACTCCCCACTCCTGGGAGGAGTCACCATTTGTTTCTACCCTGTGGCAGCAGTGAAGGTTTGAAGTCAAAACTACAGGCAGAAGCATCAACAGGGTGAAGTGTCCACGGTCTGTTTATTTTTCCAGATGACTCAGCACCCCCTTCTTTGCTAAGAATTAAGATGTGTCACAAGCTAAGAAACTTTGTATGATTGATTATTTGGTATGAAGCATCCTGTTAGGGACTGAGTAAACAGGGGGATGCTTCCAATTAGCAGGAAGGTTCAGGGTGGAGGGAAGAGAAGAATGCATCTGTAGCATGGAGTACAGCATTCAAGGGTGCAAGGAGGTTCACGAGCAGGGAATCACATCCTCAGCTACCGTAACATGCCAGCTTCCCTTCTAGAAACGAACAGCCAATAGCTCAGGTCTGTCCCCAGGCGCTCCTCAGCCAGACCCAGTCCCAACTCGCTCCCTCCGAGGCTGCGAACAGGGCACTTGATCTCCGCCCTCGATTTCCCACTCTGTGGAGCAGCTAATTACTAAACTCAGCTCCAAAGGGCACAGAAGCCACTCACTCTGTCACACTGGGTGCTGCCACACGAACGCTCCGAGTTGGTGCTGAAGTTGAAGAGCCGCTATAAAACAACAACAGCCATCGGCCCCAGCGCACCCGGCACCTCTCTTCTGCCCAGAGCTGATGTTGCCTCGCACCAGGAGGCCTTAAAAAGGCTGAGAGGAGGCTGCACTTCGCACAGGCACGGGGAATGCACGTCACCCGAGTCTGCTTCTGAAGGTGGCTCTCCCCAGGTTGTCAGGTTTCAGTGCTCATTACTCTCAAGCACAGGAAAATTTGCAGGAATTCCGAGAAGTCTGCTGTTGGTACTGCCCAGCTGATGCAGGAGTGCACCCTACAATACCTTGGATGGGCAAACCACCACTGCTGCTTAGTATTTAGTCACTAATACATTCCTGATCAAGGAATTATCTCAGAAGGGACTTCTGGAGGTCATCTAGTCCAATCTCCTGCTCAAGCAGGATTAATTTTCCAAGTCGTTCATGCTAGATAAGAGTAGTATTTAAACAGATACTATCCCAAATGAAAGGCCCAACACAAACACAAAGACAACTATTGATACAGCGTAAGCCACACTAGCCACACCAGTGATACAGAACTGTGCAGAGCAGCCTCTTTCCCAGCTCCTACCCTGCTGCCCCTGAATTCCATCAGCAGCTCCACTCATGATTAGACAGACTAATTTCTTAAAACCAGAATTGTAGCAACGCTTTGCTTTGCTCCACATATCAGTTGAAAGTTAGAACTGACCTCAGACTGGGTTCAGAGTAAGATTCAGAAAGGGTGAAGAAGTCTGTTAATCAAATATTCACTAAAATGACCCAATTTCTACTTTGCTGAATAAGTCTGCTGCAGCAGGTTATTGCATGCTCAAACACTCCTTTCTCGAGGGCCCTTCAGCCATACCCCATTCAACGCAACAGCCCGACATCAAATTCCAACACCCCAGAACAAAGGAACCAGTTATAAACCTCTGGAAGTTACTTACCCACTGCACCATTTTCAAGTGCCACACTAAAGTTAGCACCCTCACCGTTTTCCCTTGAGATTGAAGAACTAACTAACATTTACTGCAATCTTGAGTGGTTTTTGAATGGAGGAATTCTGGAAAGTTTCATCCCAGCTAACAGAAGCAGGCCACGTAAAATATTTTCGTCAAAGGCATGCAAACACATGAGCACACCACCTCAGGGAGCTGATACAAAGCAAGGACATCTTCTAGATAAGGAGGACAGGATTACATACTCACTTTGAGCCAACATCAAGGCACACAGTACCAAGAAAGGAAGCCCTGTGTCCCCCCAACACACATTTCCATCACCTCCCTTATGCTGGCTCTGGCATTCACGTAAAGCAGTCACAGCTTCCAGCTAGATCAGTTCCCTGATCCAATTCATCCCACGGCTGCATGAATGCTGGTGCGAGGGAATGTGGCAAAACACAAGATCGGGACTTCTCCTTTCACTGCCAGCCCAGACTTACATCGTGACAGTATCTCTGGAGAAACACAGGGAGATTTGGACAAGAAAAGGATATGTCTCATTTCAGCAAAAATACTGATGTGCTTCACAAGAATGGTCTGTATGAAGCTGCACCATTAACACAGCCACGGGACTACTAAAAAGGTCTGCATCTGAACACCCAAGAGGCCAGTGCAATGGCTCTGGCCAAGTTTTTATCAGTGGTATATACCCTAAAAACCACTCAAGGTGCCTTTCTTACCCTGCCTGCATCATAGACTAAATGTGCTTTTAAATAGCACTGTTACCTAGCAATCCAGTAGTGCTTTCCTTCTTGATCACAAGCTTTGGAAATGACACTTGCTCCCTACATTCCCAAGATCTGTAGTTCCAGAACCATTCAGCGATTTCTTTCCCTTCTTTCTGCTAGTAACTCATCCACACAAACAGGCCCCAGTGAAAACCAATGGATGCTGCAATGCAAATGCTGAGACCTACTACCCAAAGCCTGCTGTCAAACATACAAAATAAAACAGGGAAAAATATTCTTCACTTTAATAGCAGTAACCTGATCTGCACAGACAAACAGTGGGGGCCAACATCCCCTTTATTCTTCTCAGAGACCAAAATAGACGTGCTCCGGGCACCACGAAGATTTGAACTGCATCTGTCATCCATCATTAAAACGCAGGAAATACATCCAAGACAATATGCACGATGCAAATACCTAAACCCCTACTCTGCCACCATGGGTTTATTTATAGACCGTCTGCCAGGGTGAGCTACAAGAGCCAACTGTGAACTACGGGACTCAATCCATTCACAGCTCTCCTCATAAAGGAAACGATGTGATTAAGGGCTTGTGTGTGTTAAAAATACACAAGACATTCATTACCAAGACATAACTGGTTCTACATTAATGACAGCCAGAAAGGCCAGGACTCACAAAGAGGAATTAAGTCTTTTTGAATTCCGCTTATGAATAGGATTAGCTATTAAACAGGATATTTATTGATCCAAGTTACCAACAGAAACTCATTACAGGTGCATCTGTTAACAATTTTGAAGCAGAACACACCAACCTAATTTTCCAGATCACAATCAGGAAAGGCAAACTAAAAAAAAAAAAAAAAAAAAAAAAGAGCTGAATATCTTTAATGGAAAAATTAGTTTTCACATTTTAAGTATCCAGAAGTCCCAACTCTAAGGTACTTATGGCTTTTACCATTCTAGCATCCGAGCACTTTAAACCATTCTATATATTCATATTCACAGCACTGTACCAAAATAGGAAGGGATTATCCCCAGTGCACCGGCAGGAAATTAAGCGACAGAGAGGACAACTTCCTGTGTGAGGTCAAAGGAAAAGAACAGTAGAGCAGGTATCTAATTCCAGATATCTAAATCCAGCTCTGCTCTGGTAAGATCTGTGGGGCTGGAAGTGAAGCCCAGTGAGGTCCTGCCTTGTCCATGTCTTTTGGAATTCCACGTGAATTCAGAGAACTGCCCGCACTCCCATCATTTAATGCTGCTATCACCTCTTGAATGTACTACTTATATCTTCACTACTTACAAAAATACTGAGTTCTCAGGAACAGGAAAATAGGTGGCAAGCCACAAGATCAGATTCTGTTCCCAGTTCTGACAGTGGCTGACCAGGTCCCAACCAGCAAGGTGCGATCACAAACCAGATAGCAGTAACCACACTGGGGGGAGCTGTGGTGGGGAGAAGGGCACAAACAAGAAGAAAAGGTGGGGAGTTGTGGCTCAAGCATTTTAAAAAAAAAAAAAAAAAAGCCAGGAACCACTCACTGACCTAGGCTAGTTATTCAGAGAACAAAGAATGATAGTGGCTGCAGCCCTTCCTGATCAAGCTACACCAGAAAAGGATGCTTAACACAGAGAGAATTCAGGCTTAAGAGAAACCTAACCTGGAGACAAAGGCACACTCACGCCGCAAGGCGGAGCAGAGCTACCTACAGCTCTGCTGGAACAAGCCTTGCTTTGCACTCAGAAACTTCTTTTAACTCAGCTTCTCTCCTCACACAAGACCTTACCAGGTAAGCTTGGAGAACTCTCAAACCAGAGAAGTGAGCACAGCTCAGATGAGCATCTGTGTCCTGCTTTTAAAAAGGCTGGCTGCCCGTCTGCTTTTACTACAAGGAGTAAGTCTTTCATGCTTATAAGAAACCTGTCATGCTGTCGTCTTCCCCAAATTACCTCCCCTGACTCACCAGACCTCCAAAGAAGTTTTTTGGAGAATAACCAGCAAAGGACAGGCTAGTGCCCACACTTCCCGAGTCCCCATGACACACACGAGTAAATGCCGCCTTGTCAGGACACAGGAATTTTGGTCCAACTTTGCTGCATGACTACTCATACCCACACAAGCCTAATCCCAGCAGCACATGAATTTTGAAGAGATGCTCCAAGGGACACACGTGCAGGAGTGCCAGAATAGTGTTTTCTTCCTCCCCCAGGCCAGACTGCTAGGACATAGGCTTGAAGCCCCCAGTGGGAGCAGAGGCGAATGCCCGTTGGAGAGGCAAGATGCGGCCCATCACCCCATCTGCAGCTCTGCGTGCAGGTGACACAAAGGCTCCAGGCTCTGCACAGCCCAAGCTCCGGTTCCCCGCTGCTTCTGCAAGATGTCAGAACCGTCTGCCCTGCTGCGCGCCACTCACCCCACCACGCCACCTCCGGGGCCTGCGCTTCTCAGCCTTTTTTTAGAGCAGCAACCCGTGCTCAGGGTTTAGGCGTTTCGGGCTCTGCGCACGGAGCATCAGCGACCCCTGCGAACGGCTCCCTACGAGGCACAGAGGGCCCCGACAGCCCAGCGCCGCAGGCCCGCAGGCGAGCGCGGCTGCCGCACAGGCCCTGCTGCCCGCTCCCACCCGGCGCCCCGGGGCTGAGGGGGCCCGGCCACGAGGCCGAGCGAGGGCCCGGCGCTGAGGTAAAGCCAGCACCCCGGCAGCAGACCGGTCCGCCGGCGGGGCAAGGCCGCCCGCAGGCCGCCGGATCCGCAGGCCGCGGCCGGCCCCGCCCGGGAGGCCTAAGGCCCCGCGGTGCCCCCTCCCGGCGCTGCCCACCGCCCCGTCCCGCTGCCGCTCCCGGAGCCACCTCTGCGCCCCCACCCACCCCGGCCCCGCACGGCGGGCAGACCCCGGCGCCCCCCCCCTCCGCCACCCCGCGCACCTCCGATGGGAACGCGGGCCCGCCGCCCACAGGCCCCCGCGCATGCGCAGCGCCGCCGCCGCCGCCCGCAGGCCCCGCCCACCGCGGTGCAGGGCCGGCGCCCCCGCGCCCCGCCCACCCGGGGCCCCGCCCCGCGCCGAGCCCAGCCGAACCGAGCCGAGCCCAGCCGAACCGAGCCGAGCAGTCGGCGCTCGCTCCCCTGCGCTGCGCAGCACGGTACCGCAGCGCCCGGCCCGGCGGGGCGAAGGGGAGCGGCAGCCCGGGGGGCGGCGGAGCCCCGCAGCGGGGGGCGGCCGGGGCGGGGGGCGCCGCCTGCCATCTTAGGGCGGGGCGGAGCGGGGCGGGGGGGAGCGCCCGGGTGCGGCGACCGCGGAGGGGCCCGAGTCCCTGCCATGGCCGGCCCGGGCTGTGTGGAAGCGGGGTGGCTGGGGGCGCGGGGCTTCCCGGGCGGTTTCCGGGGGTCGTTGGACCCGTTCTGGGGGGCGGCACCGGCTGCCATCTCACCTGCGGTCGCCGCCGGGAGCGCTGAGGCCGCTTTTGTGCGTGCTCGGTCTCGGGGAGCTGCCCGGCCCCCTCCCGGCCCCTCTCCCCGCCGTGCCGGGGGGTAGCAGGCAGGCAAGCAGGAGGGACGTTCTGAGGGTGGGAACAGCAGGCGGATTTCTGGAATTGGGCTGCTTCTCGCACCCCGGAGACTTCGGCAGAGCTATTAGATGGGGCTTGCGTGCTTGGGCACGCAGCCAAGCAGTCCCTTTCTGCTCTTGCCTTGATCACCAGCCCTTCCAAATCAGTAAACCCTGGTTTTTCCTCCTGTCCTGGGGTGCGCCCTGGATGTCTGTATGTAGCTGCCTGCTGGAGGCATCATGCCAAAGATCTGTGACATGGCTGCGGTCAGCCCGGTGCCCGTAGCAGGTTTGGTAGCTCTCAGCTGTATGTGTTTGGGGAATTTGGGATTCTGGGCACCTCCCTACCTCACTCTTCCCTCGATAGCAGGAGTTGGAAGCAAAAGGCTGATCGGTGCATGCTCAGGGTGTGCCGGTTGAGTTGTGCGTAGTCCGCAAGAAGCCCTGCACCCTGCATTTGTCAGTTGCTCTGGAAGTGTCCTGCTCCATCATGTCATCCCCCAGAGCAAGCATGCATGGCAAGCCATGGGCTGCAGGGCAGGAGCATCCCATTAGCAGTGGTCACAAAGCCACTGAAGGGTTGCGTGGCACAGGTGCCTCTTGGATGGCCCTGCAGATGCCTCACCTGGGTGTGGGACAAAGCCCTCCCAAGTGCATTTCAGTGACCAGTACCCTTCCCCTCCAACCACCCATGCTATATGGTCCCTAATAGCCTTTTATTCTTTTAATGCTTCTGGGAGAGTGGAAAGCCAACTACTCAGCTCATAACCGTCTTCAGGAGGACTCCGTTCAAACCAGAAATAGCAAAGCATTAAGGACGTTGCTTCTAATGACTGCAATTAGCTGGTACCTACCTAGGAAAGGCCTTTTTTATTTTGAGCCTTTTAGCGGTAGGAATATGCTGCCTTTACAGGGAGAGAAGTCCTTTCTGCAGTCTTCACCTGGATACCATAGGAGCAAGATAAACATGAAAGAAGATGCCTTTGAGGGGGTTGGGAAGAGACTCTGGGTTGGCTCATGAGTATGTTTTGTTGCACGAAGTTTGCTCTATTTTTGTCTGTTCCTGTCTTCGGTAACCTTGGAAGGAACTGAAGCTACTGTATTTTCCGAGGGTGTCGGTTTTCTTGTCAAGAAGGCATTGCCGTGAGGCTTTGCAATGCTCCATTTTTTTCCTCTTTGACCCGAGCGTGGTGTGACTATCCTGATATGTCCTGAAGCCATGAGTTGAGCCAAAAAAAGAAAAATACTGAGTGCTTTCCTTCTTGTTTGTTGGTTGGTGTTTTTTTTTCCTCTTTCTGGGCTTTTCAAATAGCCTTGGTCATATTTTATTGCTGAAGAAAGCTAAAAAATAGGCTAGGAACTTGCTTGGGGGTTTTTGATGAATTTTTACATTAAAAAAAAAAAACCACTCATAAAATTGCTTTGTTCTGGGAACTAGGACTTTAAGAAAATCCCAGGTAGTGTGAGATTTGTAATAAAAGCCTGGGAGCTGGCAGTGCCGCGGGCCTGCTTTTTGTCCGCTGCTGATTACGCTTTCCTTGAGACCAGGGCTTCTGGACTGCCTTGGGTCACGGGGAGCCCCGCAGCGTCCTGCCGGCGGCTCCTCTGCCACCCTCCCCATCCGTACCCAGGTGCCACCCCAGCCCATAAGCCCCCCGTCTTCATCCTGGCGGACAGGGTGAGGCTGTACGCTGGGGACCCGAGGGGCTCTGCGGGTGGCACCTCCCGCTCCCAGGAAAGACAGCCGGGACCTGCGCCGTCTGACGTGAAGCCTGCGCAGCCGTGGGGTGCCTGCTTTGTGCTGGAGGAGGCCATGGGCATAGGATACTCTGCGCGCTGTTAATTGCAGATGGTGCTGGTTATGGATTCTGTGGCTGATTTGCATATCAAAGCATCCGAGAGCTCCGCAGTGGGTAACGGAGGCAAAGATGACAGGGCTTACTGGAGGCTGGGGCCAGATCTTCCCCGGGGCTTTTTGTGGTGCAGAGATGAGACAAGATGATGGGGATGTTTCGAAAATGGAGATTGTCTCCGTGTCCTTGAATGACAGCACCGTTAAGCCTTTTTTAATCTAGCAGCTGCTTTCCAGGGGGTGGGAACTAAGGAGAGAGGGAGCAGTCCTTGGTGGCCGTCCCTCGGGCTGCTCCTGCCCTACCTACCAGCAAGAGCTTGCCTGGCAGCCCCCCGCTGTCCCCCCCGGCCGGCAGCTCCTGCGGTGAGTGGACGGTGTGCCAGCCCGCTGCCTGTTCTCCCGGCTGCATCTCGCACAAGGAGGCGGAGGCCTTGCTTGGAGCCTGAAGCAAAGGGGCAGGTTTGCTACCGCCTGAACTGGCTCTGCAGGGTCTCGGGTCTTGCCCGATGGCTCGGGAGGCATTGCAGGGGGGAGCAGCAGAGCCTGGAATGGGCCGTGGGCTCTGGGATGCTGTGTGAGTCAGAAGAAGGTTCATCTGTGTCTGGTCTCAGCAGAGCTGTCTCTTGCTCCTCCCGGCTCTGGAAACAAGCCTGGGGAGCTTGGTGCTTGCTTGCAGGCTGAGCTGGAAACCGAAATGCAGGTTTCCAGGCAGGGAGGGAGGGAGTCCTTCTGTCCCTCTGCTACTTTGCTTTTCATAGGCGTGTTGCTGGTCCTGATGCTCTGGCTTTGAAGGACCAGAGCGTGGGGCAGCTGGCCTCTCTGTGGGTAGCTCTGTGCTCCTCCTGGGAGTGCCTGCCACCAGAGGCTGCAGCCCTTGGCTTCTCTCCCATGCCCTGTGCAGCTCGGGCTCTTGCTGGGAAGGACTCCTCATCTCACCGGCCATACGGGGAGTTGGTGTGTGCAGGAACTGCCTCGAGCGTGGCCTTCTCAGGAGGCACCTCTTTGCCTGCAACCCTCATCCTGCCAGCAGCTCTCTGGCTTGCTGGGGGGGGGCAGGGGGCAAGGCCTGATTCATCAGCTAGGAAGTTGGTTAAAAGGAGAAAAACAAAAATTGAGGAATGAAAAAGAAACACACATGTGTGTACACACTCCGCAACAGAAAGGGCAAGATTCATGAAGCTGGTGCCAAGCTTGTAGAGCAAAGGCTTGAAGTATGAAATGGCTTTTCTCTGAGCCTGCAGGCCTGTGGTTGGCTCTGCCTTCTCACTTCATGTCCTTCCAGCGTGGAGCTGGGTGTCTGCCCTCTGCTCCAAATACAGATTAGCTGCAGGAAGCCCAAGACTCTTGCTAAGCATGCGATACAGAACGTTTTCCTCCCTGCTTCTCTGTGCAGCGGTCCCTGCAGCACTCCTGCCCTTCGCGAGGTTATCTTTGCATGCTTGCTACGCATTCCTTGCATGTGATTGCTAAGTAGTGGTGGAAATACTTCCCTTCTCCCCACAGCTTTGCATGTTGATAGTGCCTGCCTGCCGTTCCCCCTCTTCTGCTTTCAAGTCCCTTCCTCCCCATCCCTCATAAAGCCAGGTTGGGGAGTGAGAATGCTTTCCCAGCATCCCAGTGCTCTCCTTAGGCCAAACTCTTGTAGTGGCTACACAGCTTGTATGGGCAAGATGGGGATCCTGCTGGCATAACCCATAGCATCTTTTGAGCAAGGTCTCCTGCTCTTGATGTGCTTTGGTCTAATTGTTGATGCCAGCAGTTTCTACCCACGTGGTTATTGTACTGGGAAGAGAGGGAGGTCTTGTTTTATACATGCTGCTTTTCCCCAGAGAAATTGGCTGTTGGTAGTGTGGGTCTGGCTTAAAGTAAGGTTTTGAAGATTCCTGTTTGTGTGGCCCGATCTGGGAGGATGTTTGTACTATTGCGTTAAAGGAAGGGGCTGGATCTCTTAAGGGACTGTGTATTTGAAAGGCAGCACGTTGCATCAGCACTAGGAGAAAGCTGCAGACAGGATTCACGTCTGTCTGCTTTCCGTATGTTCTGCAGTTGCTTTCCTGAACCACCACAACCATGCTGCCTCTGAGCAGCGAGCCCAAGAACCTCTCTGCCGGTTTCTGGCTGACAGAGCGGCTGCTGCGGGTCCTCCCTGTCTGACTGTTGCCTGTCACTCCCTAGAAGGACTGCCTGTCCCTGGAGCTACTCCTGTGAGTCCCTGTGTTGGGTGTGCTCATCCCCTCTGTGCCCCTGTAATTCTGTGTGTGGAGCAGTTGCTTGCTTTTGACACCCCTTCCCTAGGGATGCTCCCGTTGGGTCCATGCAGGTCTCTTCTCTGGGCTCGGTGCAGGGCATTGCCCTGCAGACAGCTAGCTGCCACCAGCGATGTGCCGGCCACGTGGTGTTGCTCATGGGGAGGTGGTGTGCTCTCTCTGGTTGACCTGCATGGAAGAGCAGCTCTGACAGGCTCCCTTAAGAGCCTCCTACTGTCCCCTGATGTGTTGCTGACATGGGCTGGGGGAGGGTGCTACTCTTAAGTGGAATTTCTTACAAGAGTGCATTTAGTAGGAGAGTCATGTCTTGGCCTGGCCCTGCTTTCACTAATTAAACAGGGGCCTTTAGTAGGCTCTTTCTCAGGTCCCTTCAAAGCCAAGGGGTGAGACAATCTTGGCATGGTCTTTTACTTAGGCCTGCTGCTGTCTGAGTTTCCTCTTTCTCCTGCTTGAAATAATTCTCCACCTCTGATATCTTCTGCTTGGAGGTCAGACAGCGCCTGGCAGTGACACAGGCTGGGGAGGACTCTGAAGCTGACCTTAAGATACTTGGGCTCTTGAGCCAAAAATTTAGTGCCTTTGGGTACCAAGGAAGATCTTAAAAGGGATTCAACCCTCAACTCCATGTGCATGTGGTCTAGACACCCTTTGTGTGAAACCATTGGACTCTGGAGGCTCTTGGGTGATGCTGGTGAAGCTGACATCTTCCCAAGGACGACCGTGTATGCGAGTTGGTGATTTGGTTTTGCTGGGCTCTTGCCTACACTTGAGGCATAGGCCTGGAAATGAATTATTGTGTGTTTGCTGAACTGTTGTAGCTGCCCAGGGGTTCCTCGCTATTGCTCACAACATAGAAAAGGCAGTTTGAGTTGGCGTGAATTGTAAAGTTATAAATCTGGGAGGAAGGAACCAGATTTGCCGTGAATGTGAACCCAACAAGGGCAGAAGGAGCTGATGCAGCTATTGGAGAGAAGAAGGAATTGGCTCCTGGCTGCGTGGAAGAGAGGAACAAATAAAATGTGACAGTAAGAACCCTGTCTTCACCTTGCAAAGAAGGTCAGGGGTGATGAGGTACTTAAAGGAGTTAATTTTAAAAAGTGAATCCAAGCACAAGTTAACAGGTGACAAGACTAGTTAGGTAAATTAGGTGTGGGCAAAGCCTTATAAAATTTTCCTGAAAGTACTTAAAGAGTAGACTAAGGCAACTTTTGCATGGTGAGCAGCCACCTTAGAGAACTTCTAGTGGAGGGAGATTCCAAGGTTTGATCCCTTGAAATACAGGGAGAAGGAATGGAATTACAACCAGCCTGTCTAAATAAACTGGAATAAATAGTTAAGCAGTTAGTGTTTATCCCGTTAAGGAGGTGGGAGAATATGCTGATTAAAAACCCATCAGCGTGCATTTGTCTGGAATGTACCACATCAAGTCGGTCAACGCCCTTGCCTGAAAGGATGGCTTGCCTACTGGCTGAGCAGGGGTGATGGCTGTGATAGATCTTTGCTTAAATCATTCTGTGCCACTGACCCAAGCGTCAGCCTCGTAAACGAACAGTCAAGGGGTGGGAGATAGGAAGCATCCCTCAGGTGGACTCACAACTGGTTGAAAAGCTGTACTCAAAAGGGTCCCTGTCTGATAAGGAGACCTTGGCTAGGCAGGGCAGGGGACAATGTTACAACACCAGGGTTTGCGAGCAGGATGAGTTAGTCCTCTGCTGGAGAAGAGAAAAACATGAGGCAAGCCTTGTGAACAGGAGGCAATCCTTGTACAGCCTGGCAGAAGGCTTGACGCCTCTAATGTGCAGGAAGCAATTAGCGTTCTCCTCTACAGAGATGAGGTGCTGCTGAAGGACCAGGCTCAGATGTAGATGGAACCCTTGGAGAAGGATGTGCGCAAACAAGAGAGTATCTGGGAAAGCAACAGAAATTATTAAGGTCTTTAGAAGCATGGTGTGGGAGGAAGGATGAGAAGAACTAGGACTGTGTAGCCTGAGGAAGAAAAGATGGGAGAGGGAACTTAATGGTCTTCAAGGATATACAGCAATGTACTTCTAGAAGACTCTAGTTGTGATGAAGAAGGGGGAGGGAGTCACTTTACCTGTAATGAGGGAGTTCAGACTTCATAGTTTTCCATGAAATCAGATGGGATGGTGAAGCAGAAGAGGAGGCTATCTTGGAGGGTTTTTTTAATGTTCAGGTTTTTTGGTAGTTTGGGGGGGAGGGGGGGCATGCGTTTTAGAACAAATTAGCCTGAAGTCTGTAGGTATGGATGAGTTGCAGCTGGCTGTGCCTGAAGCAAAGAATCTCACCAGGTGACCTATTAAGGCCCCTTGAAGCCTAGCAGATATGTGAAATGTTTGATACCTGGAAAGGCATCAGTGAGTAGCCCTAGGAATGAGACTTTACTGCTGTAGGAGGTGCTGGGGAGACTGGTACTAAAATACTCTGTCTAAATCCAGTGTCAGTGCTCAGAAAAGGGTGATGAAAAATTAAGGAGAATGCGGGAAAGAGTTACAAAATAATCTGAGGGCTGGAGAGAAAGCTTTATGGTGAGAAACATAAGGAGATCAATCTGTTTATCTAATCAAGGAAAAGATTAAGGTGGGACTTGGTTTTCCTGCATAAGCATAACGTATCTTATGACTCTGTATCATGAGCTTGGTAGGGTAGAAATGCCAGGCCATGAAGAGTGGTAGGAAAAAAAACATGGTGAGATGCTGGAGCTGTGGTCACCTTCAGAGCCGTGTAGCCAGCTCTCCCTTCTCCCCTTGCACGGGTGGAGGTCCCTGTCTTCACCTGTTACCGCTTTCTCAGTGCACCCCTGTTCTTTGGGTTTCAAAGCCCTCTTTTTGTTGCCTTGGTATCTAAGCCCTTTCCTTTGAGACTCCCCTACGTTATGAGGAGGCATCTCCAAGTAAAAGCAAGCACTGGCCTGGCTGCAGCTAATCTAGGATGATGCCCTGACAAACCTACGCCTACTCTCCCTGCATGTGCCTCTGAAATTGTTCCCTGCCTCTTGCCCCAGCCCGTCATCCGCCTCCGAGTGATTTATGGCATCCCTTCCCTTGTGGCACCTGGCTTCTTCCCCAAACAGGTACCTGGGAGCAGCCAGCCACCTTACCACCCCTCCAAACTCACTGCCTGGGTCAGTGAAATTGGTGAAGGGACCCAAATGTCACCCTCGCCCCTTGTTCTCACCAGCCTGTGGCCCAGCGCTCCCTCGCTTACAGCTGCTGGTTTATTTAGGGTCGTTACGCCCATTTTCGGTCCATGAGGCGATGTTTCTGCCTCAGCCCGATGAGCAAACCTCGAGAGGGAGATTGGGTGAGATGCCGCAGCAGATGGCTCGCGAAAATCTCGCTACATCCACAACTTCCCTTTCACCCACTAACGCTGTAATGCTGTTAAAAATAAAGATGATCCAGTGTGCCTGACAGGATGTATCCCTTGTAAATCCCTGCTGCCTAGTGCTCCTGGAATCTCACGCTCTCGTATCTTCATGTTTTATTATCGCCTGGGGTAGGAGGGGAATTTCAAAGCTAGTAGATAGCTCCTGACTATGGTTGTGAGTCAGGGGAAAGCAAATGCTTTTGATGTGCTTTGAGGGGGAACGGGGGGGAAAAAAAAAAAACAACCAACGTTTCACTCCTTTATTTTGTTTTCTCTTAAGCTTTGTTCCATTTGACGTGAGCAGAGCGTCGGTTTGTAGGAAATAACCCCAGTAAGAATTTGTGTCAGCTTCTGGGGAGTTGAGTGCTACAGGGTGGAACAGCCTGAGTTTCTGCAGAAGAATCTTGTGGAGTAGCAGCCGTAGCTCAGCTCCCCTCTGGTGGGTATGCGGCGAGGGACACACCTTTGCAAATCAAAGGCATAAAACGATGGTATGGTAGCAGGATTGGAGCATGGGCTAGGCCATGCCTGTGCGGTGCATTAGGTGCCTCCTTCAAAACACCTGCGGCTTCTGGCCTGCTTGATGTGTAGGATTGCCTGTTTTGATTGCTCTGCTGATACATTATTTTGGCAAAAATGCTCCTGCTTCTCTGCCTGCCTTATTCCACCACTTCAAACACCAAGAAGCAGTTTTGCCAGTATAACTGCACTTCCATCAGCAGACTTATGCCTGTGGAGACACGTTGATCGCTTGGGTCTTTGTGTCTAACGCTTCTGTGCTTGCAGATGTCTCTGGGGTTGGCTGCCTGCGAAAGACCAAATAGGACCTCTAGCTGGAGCTCAGAAATCTAGGGGAGAGAAGGGATGGGGCAATCAAAGGAGAGGAGGTGTGCAGTTTTAATGAGCCTGTTTTCAAAATACATGGGAGTGACTGATGTACGGGTAGGAAAGCAGTGCTGGAAGCATATGGCTGGAAAATAGAGAACAACGAAGCAGGTTTTGGACAGCTTGGGGAGAGGGGGCTTTGCCATTTGGACTGCAGAGTCTCTTGTTTGTCTTTCTGCTCTCTTATTTGCACTGTGTTTCTTGGAGCAAGAAAAGGGGTTTTTAAGCCTGTTTAGTGAAGGTAGACTCCAGCCCACCCAAGCAGTGGTGCAGGTGGTGCTGTGCATTGTGGCCAAATGGGTGCGTGAACTGGAAACTCCTAGCCTAGTCCCAAAAAGCTACTGCAGGGGGATAAGCCTGCCTGGCCCATAGCAAGCACACCTTCCTGCTCTTCCCTCTGCTCCCCTCCCCTCCCCCTGGCTGTTTCCAGCCTGTCAAATCATCCTGATCAACCTCTAATTGCCTCCCAGCCCACCCCAGCCTTTCAGAGCATCCCTTGACTTGAAACTCATTACTGATTGCAAAGCCCGCCCTTCCTACTAACCCCTCCTTGCAAAGCTGGCTCTGGAGGCTCCAAGAAGAGCTCTGGGGCAACACCCTCTCCTCCTACCCTAGCATGGGGGCTCAGCTGCCTTGTTATTCCTGCTCTGCCTCCCTGCTTAGAGGTGTGTGTAGTTTAGTGCCCTGTTTTGCCTGCAGGAGCTTCATGCTGGATGGATTTCGGGATCAATGAGGGTTTGAGACTCAAATGTGGCCAGTGGAGGGGGATGGTTTGGGGTTTTTTGTTTGTTTTTTTTATCTACCCTGCTTCTCTTAAGGCATGTGCGTTGGGGATGGTGGGACAGGAACTTCTACCCCATCCCTTGTGCGTTGGGGATGGTGGGACAGGAACTTCTACCCCATCCCTTGGTAACCCAGCAGATGAGAAGGTCCAGGAGGAGGCCCTGCTGGTGCATGCTGCTGCTTGCCGTGCCAGAGAAGGAACCTCCAGCTCCTTCCCCAGCCCTGCAGCGCTGAAACAAGTACCAAAGGGAAGAGCCGAGATGTGGTTTCTATGCTCCTAATCTGGTGACTGTGGATGCTGGGGGAGAAGAGCAGTGGACCACAGAAAGTGGTCAGGCATATGTGTTGTCTCTGTTGGGATCCCCTTGTAGGGCTGGGAATTGGCCTGATCCTAATGTAAACCTGAAGTACTCTCCAGGGAGGGAAGAAGGCAGTGGCAGAGACAAGTGGCAGGTAGCAGGAGGCAACGTGTAGGAGCCACAGAATGAAGAGCCCATGGATGGGGAACAGCACCCATGAGGGTGCTGAGCAGAGCACCCCCCAGCACGAGTGCTCCTAGCAGGTACCAGAAGGTGGACGCTGCCTGCAAACAGGGGAGGCTGTGCCGGAGCTAGTGGGGGCTTCCATGCCCATGGGTGAACAGGGAGGGTTTTATTCCTTCTGTCTCATTCCTCGGGACAAACTTGCTGCTCAGTGCCACTGCCCCTTCCGTTGAGGGCAGGGAGTGTACCTGGTCCTGAGGAGCCTAAGCACTGACCTTGAATGGAAGATGAAACTAGCAGTGGCAAAACTTCATAAGGTGCACTGCCGTCCGCCTGGGCACCTCCCTGGCTGCTCAGAGCTGACCTGGGCTGGTGGAGGCAGCGTGAAGCTTGTGCTCTTGCAGTTACCCCAGCAAACAGCTAGGAAAGCATCCAAAAACATCTTTGGTTTTTAATTCTGTGGCTGGTGACACTCTCAAGCAGGGACAGAATGGGTGTAGCTCGCTTAGGAGAGGGGCAAACCCAAAAGCCCCAGCAGACAGGGTAGTGGCGGTCCCCTGCCATTTCCTGGGGCCTTACCAATGGGAGCAGAGGACGATAGCTCTGGGACATGCCCTTCACTCCTAGTAACTCAGAAAGGATTTCAGCTAAGTGGGGGTGCAAGCAGCAAGAAATCCTTGTGTGCTGCTGGTACGTCTAATCCGGAAAGTGGAGTCCCTTTCTAATGGCCATGAATTAACTATGTGATCTCCCTGGGAGGGGTTGTCTGCGATTCTGATGGACAGAAGCAGAGGCACGGGGCACATCAAGCAGCATGCCCGTGGTCACACGGCCAGTCGGGGTGGAATGCAGGGCCCAGCCAGGCTGTCCCGCGTTGCGGGTCCACGCTGCTTCACTGCTGCTCTCTAAAACAGAGAGCTGACACCTCACCCTGTGACTTGGGGTGGCGGGGATGCCAGAGGCGAGCTGAATGCGTGGTCGCAAGCGGCAGGGAGTGAGTCAGTGCTGGGGGTGGGTGAGTCGGTGCCAGGAGGAGCGGGTGGGCCAGGGCATGGGTGGGGATGGCCGGGAGGCCCAGCAGCAGGACCGGGGTGAGCCAGGAGGATAAAGGATCATCCTGGGCATGGGCAGTGCCAACTGGTGCCTCTGCCAGCACGTGGAGCATGGAAGCCTGCACCCCCACCAAGCGCATGCCTTGTTGGTGGGGAGAAGCCATGCCCAAGGGATGGCAAGTGAGGATGAGCTGAGTGGACAGCTTATAGCTGAAACTTACTGTGCAGCTACCAGCAGTTCCTGGGCCCTATGTGTGATGATGTCCCATGTTCCTGCTGCTGAGGTCATGTGCTCCAGGCACACCTCTGGCCTCCAAGCCTTGGCTGAACATGCACCAAGCCCCAGCTGAAGCTTTCTGGTAAGGCCCCTAAGACAACCCTCCCTGTGCCCGTTAGGAAAGCTTAAAAACTCAGAAATCAATCCAGCCTCTTAATATAAGTGCATGTCCTCACCAGCCTGTGTGGGGCTGGTAAGTGCAATGCCATAGGAGATGGATCCGGGAAATGACAGAGGGGAACGGAGCCAGGAGGTCCATTACCAGTTTGGTAGGGTGGAAGAGGTGTTTGCCATTTGAGGGCAGGAAAGCAACAACTTTCTCGAAGACAGAGAGGAAAATGTGAGGCTCTAAAAATGAGTCTGGCATCAGGAGATGGTTGGGTGCAGCCAGGAGGGAGGAATGGAAAATGTGGTGGCTCTGGGAGGAGCCAGGGCCTGGCATTGATTGTTTCCCCTGGATGGGCTTCAAGACTCTGATCTGCCACCATATGGGTGTGCAGTGCAGTAACATCACGCAGAGTCTGTTTCCAGCCACCCAGGAGGGGGTGTAGCTTGGACACTGCAGAAAGTGCGAAATTTAACGAGGCCTAGGAGGTACTCATTTCTTGCCTTGTGTTGCTCGGGAGCGTATTCCTGGACAGTATGCTGAATGTGAGACACTGCCGTGGGAGCCTGGGGTTGTAACCCCCTTCCCCCCCAGCCCCACTTTGAGACCTGTAGCTTGTCTCTGCCCACTGCTGAAGGCTGGCATCATTAGTGCCTCAGCAATCGGATGTCCTTGCTTCATACAGCCCCCCCCAAACCTAACTCTTCCCAGGGGTGCTGAGCAAATGCAGTAACAGAGTGACCGTCCAGAGGGGACGCTGGGTGAGGGTGAGTGGTGGGGGCTGCCTTCCCACCCATGTGCCGGGGGACTGCCGGCTGGCAGGGTTCTGGGTCCCCCTGGAGATGGGCACTGCCTGAAGAAGCCCTGTCAAAGCATTGTAGCAACCAGCAGCCCTTCATGGAGCTGCTGGAAGAGGGTCCCAGGAGCTGTCAGGAGGCTTTTGGAGACCTTACATTACATCTGGTTTTCAACACCTGCTGGCACTCAGTGCTTCCCAAGCCTGGAGCAGGCTGCAAGGGGGGATGCTGGCTCCCTCCCATGTGCTGGATCTAATCTTGCCCTTTTGCAGGAAGATCTTCCCAGAGCTTAAGGGTCTGATTTTAAAAAAAAAAAAAAAAAAAAAAAAAAAAAAAAAAAAAAAAAAAAAAATATGCTGAGCATGCCTTGAGTCTGCTTGCATTGGTGAGGGAGCTGCAGGTGATCAGCCATGCTGCAGCACCCAGCCATAAGTAACCCTCCCACGGTCCCCTCATCTTCTCATGACAAGAGAAAGGTCCCTTGCTTGTGCTTCCTTGACTCATCTCGTCCTCCGCTTCTAACGAGAGAGCGCTTGGTGTTGGTAAACATCATGTTATAAATAGGCAACTGATTCTATATTGGGAGGAGTTTTCTCTGCTGGTGAGCACAGGCGGAGCGGGACCTGGGAGCTGTGAGCTTGGCTGGCAGGCATGCGGAGGCGCTGCTGACCCCTCATCGAGGGGCTGCTGTGGGCATGGCTGGGGAGAAGCTGCCAGCTCTGGCCCCCTCACCCTGGGAAGCCATCCATACCTCCCACCCCTACCAACATGTGGATGGGGGCATTGGAGAGGAGGCTTGAAAGCAGCTAGGATTCAGGAGGAAGGAATGAGATGCACATGGCTCTGTTGGGCTACACTCATCCCTGAGGGGCTGCATGTGTTTCATGTAAGGACAAAGATACTGCAGCTGGTGTGGGGGGATAAAACTTGGGGCAAGGTCACTGTCGACTTCCTCCTGTTGAAATGTTCCCTGACTCAGGAAGAAGGTGTGTGGCCAGCATCTGGGCGAGACTGGGAAGGTGAGCAGATGACTGCCCTGAGCTGCTTTGCAGTGCCCCCCCAGGCTGCTGGGTAGAAGGTGCAAAGTGAGGGGTATCTCTGATCGCTACCCGGTCACACACACGTGCATGTCCCTATGCCTGCACCTACTTGGAGAGCAAGTGTTAACCCTAAAGCGCTGCTGGGGCTGTGGATTTCTGATGAGCTGCAGTAAATGAGTCAGCCCTTGGGCGTGTGCGTGACTCGGAGCCCAGCAGAGCTCCCTGCAGCAGGGTTGATCCTCAGAGGTCCCAGCACTAACCCTAATAGGATGTGTCCCCCTGCCACCAGACACAGCAGTCGGTCCCCAGCAGCCATGCCTGGTGGCTGGCACCGCAGCCTCAGCAAAGGCCTGATTTCCGTACGTGGGGATTCCTCAGAGGCTTTGACTGGGATGCCAGCTGGGTGGCGTAAGCGGAGGGCAGGGTGCCAGGGGTGAAATTCCAGCCTCCCCGCTCGCTTACGGGGCTGTGGCAGGATTGCCATGGCAGGCCTCCGGCATAAACAGGCGGGCAGGAAGGCAGCGGCCACCCGGGAGGAGAGGCTGGAGGAGGTGCTGCCCTCCTGCATCCCTGTACTTTCCCATTTCAGGCCCTGGAGGAGCTAAGCACAGCTTCCAGGTTTGGTCTGAAGGCAGCCAAGCACTTTCCCCTCCGGAGGCTGGGCTGGGAGGTGCAGTCCCAGCCCCTGCAGCAGCATTGAGTGAAGAGGGGATGTCCCCACTGCAGGTGGCTGGGATTCAAGGAGCTATGAGTTGGTACACTGGGATTCACATCCTGCTAGGGTGATGCTTAGGCAGGGGACTGCTGATTCTGCAGCCCTCCCTCCCATCATCAAACGTGAGGGTGACTGGGGGAAGGAGCTGCTGGGCTTGCCTGGGAGCTCTCGGGAGGGCAGCAGTGGCTTGCAAAGTGCAAACTGAATGCTTTTACATTTTGAGGGGTGGGGGTCTGCTGCTCAAATAAGCAGTGTTGTCTGGCCTTACTTTGCGTTGTCCAGGACTTGTTTTAAGCCGTGTAAACCTAACACTACCTATCGCTTTCCTGTTAAGTATCAGGCTGGCTCCTCTGAGCTGATTGGGATGCATTGGAAGAGCCAGGCAAAAGGCATCCCAGGAAAGCGCCTGGCCAGTGTGTGAGATGAGGCAGGGTGGCTGTGTTTTCTCCTCTGATAAGAAGCAAAATGCCCTGTAAGAGGCTCCTGCCTTATCTCCAGTGTGTAGCATAGGTCTTTCCACACTGCAGTCTGAAAAGCATTAGGAAGCCTCTTCTCTCTCATGTGGTAATGGAGCTCACCTCTGCCCTTGGTCATCTGTAGATCGCCTGCCCCGGCAGGAGTGCAGGAGACCCTAGATCATACAGCTGCTTGGGGAAACTGAGCTACTCGAGTGCTTTAGCGCAGGAGACCTTTTCAAAATACTCCGTAACAGCAGTGGAGACGCAATGGCTGTGTTGGTTGTGGGGTAGCGTTTGCCAAGAGCCAGGCAAGCCCTGATACTAAAGCTGATAATTGGTAGCAAGCCTGGCAGCAAGGTTTAGGTGTGTCCCACTGTGTCAAAGTGGGACAACTAGGATGTCTGAATGTTTGTGGATTTAAATGGGAAAACTGAAGTTTGCTATATCACAGTTGACATTTGTCCAATTGCTGTGTTTATTTAAAAGTGAAAGAAAGCTTGCTTCCCCCTCCCGCTGTGGGCTGTTTGGACACCATGAGAGGCAGCTGTGCCGGAAGGAAATGGGAAGCCAGAGGACAAGCTAGGATGACAGGGTATAGGGCTCTAGATGTTTGGCCACGATGTGACTGAAAAAGAACTCTTTGGCCTCTCAGGCTATGAGTGTGAACGAGTTGTGCTACAGAGCAAGGAACCCACAGGACCATTCTCCCCCTGGCTCTGGCCATGCCTGTGCTTGGGATGTTAGGGTGCAGTGCTGCTGGAAAGATGCTGATCACACAGAGATGTCAGCCTTGGAAACAGTCAGAGGCTGGAAAGGTGTGCATGGAAAGATGCCAGGTGAACAGAGCTCAGCTGAAGGAGAGCAGAGGCAGGTGAGACTTCTCCTGACAGCAAGGGATCTTCAATCCCCTTGCTGAGAAGGGGGAGCAGTATTTTTGCAGAGCAGCCAGAAGCAGAAGTAATGAAATTTGGAAACTGAATCAGGAGGAATGGCATGCCTTTCAAGCCTACCAGAACCATTTCCCCATGAAAAGAAGAAAGCTTTCTGGTCTAGGATCATTTATTTAACCAGTCACTATGAAGTGTACTGTAGGAACCTATTTCTCATCATCAAAGAAAAATTTTGGTTAAGCTACTTGATCTTTGCTGCCTCTATGCTGAGATACTCAACTGGGGCTGGGTTGATAACTGGTGCACATAGCTGGGGTTCAGAGAATGGTCTTGGAAAACATCTGGTGCTTGAAGCAGAGCACAGTGCTCAAGTCTGTCCCTTCTTAGGTAAACACTTTAATTTTGCCATGTACTTAAGTTATGATGACTTCAGCGAGAGTGTTTCAAGATAAGTGTGTAATTAGGAGCTTTCCTGAGCAGGGGTGATTTCTTTTGCATGAAGATCCTTGGAGAAATGTCCTAACAAGCAGTAGCCCATACAGCTGCCAAAGCTTGATTTGTATTGGAAGAAATACTAAGCAGTAACCTCATCTGGGTTATTAATTAGTAATTAATCTTGGAATGCCATAATCTGCTAACTGCTTTTATACTCCTGCTCTCGTGATGTGTTTGGGAAGGCCAGGAAAACTTCATGCCTATAAGAAGAATTCTGGAGGAACTGCTTGCGATTCTGTCATGCTGCATTAGAAGCCTCAGCCACTGCTTTGAGCGATTTTTTTTTTTCTTTTCAGGCAATACATGTGGTATCTTGTCCTGATCCAGAAATGAGGTATGGAACAGCATGTTCACCTTCTCCAGCATGTGAACCAGCAGAGAACGGTTTTGTTGTCTGAAGGTACCCTGAATGTCTTTGGGGTTTTCTGGCTCCTTTTTATTTGGGTGTACTGCCCTTCCTGTCCACCTCTGTGGTGCTGCACTTCACATCGGTTCATACAGCCAGATGCCTCTTCCATGCAAGGGGAACACCCAGGACTGTGATTTCTTGGTGGAAACCTATATGGTGCACTTTGGTGCATCTTGCCAATGTTGTGCTGCGTGCTGGTACCCATGTGCAGGGGAAGGTTAGGGTTGGGGGTACAGGGTGACCTTCAAATTTCAAGGCTTCACACAAGGATGGAGACACAAGGTCAGAGATGAGATTTCCCCCAGGCTTAGGGCACCTACACCCCAGCCATCAGTGCTGTCACGCTGTTTTCTTTTGGCATTAGAAGTCGTCTGTAGAAGAATATGAAGGAGAGGTGGTCTTGGGAAACAGGGCCAGAATACGCGTAAGAATAAGAGTAAGTCTTGGCTCCTACTGACAGAGAAGGATCAAGGCTGAAGGGCTTAGCCTGGCAGCAGAGGCAGTGGGATGGGAGCAGCACAGTTCTCCTGAACATGGTCCCTCTCAGGGCTGCTGCTGCGGCTCCCATGGGGCAGTTCCCCACTGATTTGCACTCTGTTTGGGGTGGTGCTTTACATGGGAAGCAGCATCCAGGTGTGCGGGCTGCCTTACAGCAGCTCCAGGCCATGATGCTTAGCTGCTCCTGCATTTTCTCTAGACTCAAGCCCACGGAAAGCTCCTGCTGCTGTTTTCCTTTCAGTGCCACAGCCCAGGAGATGCTGTGGCTGCCTGGGGGCTTGAGGGGGGCTGCCAGGTATCTGGTCTTAGTTCTTCTGTGGGATGCTTGTCTGTCTGGGTGGGAGGGCTCTTCCTGACTTCACCTCCAGCAGCCCTTGGTGCACAGTATTTGGTGTGCTCCACACTGCTGCTGGCGTGACCTCCAAGCCATCTCCTTCATGTCAAGTCAGGATTTCAGTGGTCTTAGTAGGTGTGAGCACCCTGGCTTCAGCTGGGACTGTGGGCAAGAAGAGCCCAGGTTACCAACTGCAAGTTTTTAGTGGATTTTCATAGGCTTGATATTTGCTCTTGTGGAGCTGTGCTTCATGGATAAACAGTGACTCAGAGCAGCTTTGCCCAGTTAAAGTACTGTTTCTTTGTTTGTCCTAACATTGAGATAAAGTCCGGAAGATATGAGGCTTGCACTGCTGCGTCTCACCAAAAATTCAGTGCCCTTCTTCAAGTCCAAGCAGCCACTTTATCTCGCACACCTTTATCTGCTGGTCTGGGAGCCAGACTGCTTGCCTTGAAGTACCACTTCGGTGTTCTTGGTCTCAGCTGGATGCCGTCGTCTTTGTGCCCAGCGCCCAACCGGCACTTTGTTCCCCGTTTTCCCAAGCCAGGCTCAGCTCCTCTTGCCAAGTCCCGTGGGGTGGAGAGAGACCACTGAAAAGAAGAGCCTGGTCAGCATCTCTGGAGTGCTGGTGGCTGGCTGAGAGCCCAACGTCCCCAGCCTGCTGCGTGCTGAGTGACTCCTGCCTGCAGACCCCAGCCCCGGCAGTTGAAGGCAGGCAGAGCTGCCCTGAGAACTCGAAAAGAGGTGTTAGACCCTCATTCTTCCCAGTAGGTAAAGGTTATTGGGGAGCTGCCTCTAGATTGGATACCTCTGGCAGCATCAGAGCAAACATCCTGCAGAAGTGGAATTGGGACACCTTTGGGCACTGCTGTGCCAAGTGAGGTCTGGCAGTTCTCTCTCTCTGTAGCACAGATGAGGGCTGAGGGGCAAGGGCAGTCTCAAGGCTGTATTAATGTCCATTTTGCTCTGCTATGACCCTTGTTATTTACTCAGTGCCCAGCAGGAGCTCAACGTTGGTCTCTCACCGCCTCTCTTTCTCTTGTTGGAGTTTAGTAGCTGCTGGGACAGAGCGTGCAAGGGGAACCATGTGCCGTAAAGCCTCAAGGTTTTTCCAGCATCACAGTGTCCTAGTTTGGACATCCTTGTGGCCAAGCTTGCCCTGCTGCTCTTGGTTGTGCTGGGTGCTGTACCAGCCCTGTGCGTAGTGCCCTGGTGCTGTGCTGTGGGTCAGGCTGTGCTGCTGTTGCTGGAGCTCTGTCTCCTGTCATGATTTCCCCAGCAGATGCAGAATGCTGATTCCTAGATGTTCTCCTATAATTGTCCTGGCTTGCTGGCTGCATCCAGCCCTCTTGCTGTGAGCACCCTTTGCTGATGTCTGCTGTTGTTGAGGAACAATTGACTTCTTCCCTCCTCCTGCTGTGGCTGCCGAATCTCTTCTCAGCATGGAGTCGTAAAGGGAGCTCAGTTCTGCCTGCTGCAGGGCTGTGATTAGGTTGACCTTTGTTGCTTGCCTCTGCTGTGGGTCCTTTGTAGACCAGCCCTGTAAGGTAAGCGCTACCCTAGGAGTGCTGTAAGGAAGGCAAGGAAAAGGCGAGAACATCCCCAGCCTGCAAAGTGCAAACACTTGGAGCTGCAATCTGCTGAAGGACCTTTGAAAAGGATCAGCCTTTATTTGTTATAGCAAGGGTGCAGGTGCCAGGGTTTGGAGTAGATGTTCCTGTTGTTGTAGGAGTAACACTGAGAGGAGAGGCTGTTCCTTCTGGAGGTCATGCAGCATCCTGGCTGCTTGCCCCCCAGTGCCCACAAGGGAAGGGGTTTTGCTTTACGCTTCCTGGTTTTACACCCCATGTGCCCCCCAGTGCCCACAAGGGAAGGGGTTTTGCTTTAGGCTTCCTGGTTTTACACCCCATGCATTTCCTGCTGGATGAGAGCACCAGGCTGGTGGCCCCTTCCCTGCTAGTGCCAAAGTTTTTCGCCTTCTGACGCGAAGGAGGGCTTTTCTGTGTGCTGCTAAGCATTATCTCCAGGGATGCTGCTCTAAGCAGCCTGTGCACCCACTTTGTCACCATTCCCAAACTGATGCAGGGTTTCAATTTTCCTGGGTCCCTATGGAGCACTTGCAGGGGCATGAAGCTTTTCGTAAGTACAACCCAAGAGAGAGAATGCCCCAACCCTGTGCATGCCGAGTGTGGTGTTGTCAGTGCTTAGGGCAGGAGGACCGGGCAAGAGAGAAGCTACCCCCAATAACCTCTGAGTGAGCAGCTTGCGTGCTGCAGAATAAGGAGTAGAGATGCTCCCAAGGCTGATGGAGTAGGATATCCTACCAGCACCTGGTGAGAAACCACCTGCGGAGCCCTGAGAGGTGGCTTGGACAACCCTGAGATATTCTCCTTGCCACTGCTTGGTGACTTGCATCACCATGGGTTTCCTTGGTGGGAAGTGCTGATCACATTGTATAAGTAAGCAACTGTAATCCTGCCCAGTGGCCAAAATTCCCCTTTGAGCACTGCGCTGCAAGGAGGTAAAGAGTCCTGTCATGCAGAAGTAAGGAGGAGGAAACAGTCAGTGTGACCTTGAGAGACTAGCTCAAGAACCTTTTATGAGACACATGCACATATGCTTCACGCAAGAGGAGAAGCTGAGTGCAGATGTGAATACCCAGTCTGTGATGACTGATAGGGGACAGATATGGGGCATGAGGGAAGGCAAGCATGTTAATACTCCCTTATGCACAAGGGGATTAAGATCAGAGATAAACAAGAAGCTCTAAGATGAGGTGAGCTTACTGATAAACAAAGGAAGCGGGCATGAGAGCTGGGAGAGGTGCAAAGCTCCTGCTAAAAATGTGTATATGTGCAAAACGGACAGGATGGCATTTGGTCACTTAAACTGAAGGAAACATGAAAAAATTCAGAGTCAATAAGGGATCACTGGGGAGATTGGTCCAGGTTTCAGCTAAGGCAGATGTCATGCACCTGAACAGCTCTCCTTAACAGTGCTCAAAAGCCAAAGTGGTATCTGTGCAGTAAAGATGCTGTATGAACATTCTCACCTAAAAAAGTAAGTATGGGAGAGGCAACCTGGGGCAGGCCCACAGATATTTTGTAAGGAAAGTGCAGACCATGTGCAAGTAGCGTAAGCGCTGATAACGGACGTGCAGGAGATAACAAAGGCGGCAACCCCTGAGGAACAGCCCATGTGCTACTGGGTTCCATAAACCAGAAGCTGAAAACCACTGGTGTTGAGAGATGATAGAGTCTCAATCCTTGGGTTTAGTAAACGTCCATTGGGAATTTGAAGAGTTGCTGCTGCTGGGGTTGTTGGGTGATAGGTGAGGAAGCCCTGTTTTCTGGGACTTAGTCCCAACCAGGGCTTGTTTGCCATATGGCCACTCCTCTGCAGAATATAGAGTGTGAAGTCCAGCGCCTCGTCAGTCTCGCCACTCATTTATGTTGTGTTTGCTGTATCGCTACCAGCATATGCCTACTGGAAACAAGGGAAGCCAAACAGTAAGCGGTATTTCTTTATAGACTCTAAAGTACAAGCTGGCAGACAAACTTGATTTCTTTTTGATAGATTACGGCCCAGGAGCTTGAAGGGAAAGTGACAGGTAGATATATTTGGAACAAAAGTGTTTGATTTGGTGACTCATGAAATCTAACACTCAAAATTTAATGCAAATCAGGTTGGCTGTGACTGCTGCGCAGACTGAGAGCTGATTGATGTGGAGAACTGTTGGATAGGTTTGGGTTTCCTCTTGGTGGCAGAGGAGGAGATGGGCACTTGCCATGGACTAGGGTGGGACACATGGATGGGATCCTGGGGGTGTCCGTGTGGTGTCGAGACTCCGTAATGTTTGTCAGGAGGCAAACAAGACTGGGCTGGGGACCTCTCCTTAGCGGTGCAGAAATGCCAGGCACCATGGCGGTCTTGGTTCCTTGTAGCTGGGCGGAGGCAGTCGGGCTGCCTTCTTGGCAGCAGAACCGCAGCATGGTGTTGCGTGGGTGCTGCTGTTCTGCCAAACCTCTCTGGAGGGGAAGGGGACACCATCAGCCTGACGGCCAGACAGGGACAGACACCCCTTGCCTAGGAGCACCCTGTCCAAAAGAATGTGAAAACTGAGGCAGGAGGGCAACAAAGTGGGATGTGGGAGCAAAATGCAGAGCGAGAGAGGCCAAAGAGCCTTTAGGCTCAGGACAGATTAGCCAGCCAAGATGAGAGGAGCATGAATCACAGCGTACCAGGGGTTTGAGCCATGGTACAGCCCTTCTTGGCATGGTACGTTATGTTCAGGGCACCATACGACTTGAAAGCACTACCAGCAGATTGGAGGGAGTTCCTGTAAAAATGAGGCATAAAAAAGACCTAGCTGTCTGGAGCTAAATCCGGATTGCTTGGCAAGGCAGGCAGTTTCCAGTGGGCGAAGGCAGCACGAAGGGTTTTGCTGATGTTCAAAGGCAGGGGTTTGTGATTGACTCTTCTGGGTGATCTTGAAAGGGACAGAGTTGTGAAGTGGACAGGTTCCCTAACCTTCATGGAAGTTAGCACCCCAAAGCTCTTCTCCTTATTGAAAATCACGGGTGAGAAAATAACCTCCAAGAAAGAGTAAGTGTTATGCGGCCTGGTCAAGGGAGGACTGTCAAGATGAATTTGTGGAAATAAAATGGCTTGGTTTCACCTGAAACTTGAAGATTTCCCTGGTAATGAAATTCCCCAGCTTATGGAGTTGTTTTTGGGTTGTTGTTGGTTTTGGTTTGGTTGGTTTTTTTTCACAGGGAAGGGAGTTCTTCAAATGACCCTGTTTCAAGCCTTTGAAAGTAAGGAGCAACCCAGCACTGAGCCCCAGGAAGCAAACAGGGGTCTCCAAAATATGTGTCCCTTCAGGATCACCCTGTAGCAGGTTCAGTATAGAATGTTGGGAGGAGTTGCCACTCCTTTTGGGTGGGGAAGCCACACTTCCTTCCCGTTTTGCTCATGAAGCGATCTCTTTAGGACTCAGTTGCCTTTGGGAGTAAATCAACCCCAGGTTTCTTGTGGATCCAAAGGCTCCCCGCTGTTACAGTCTACTTCCATCCCTGCCAGGCACGGTCCCAGCGCAGATGAGTCACTTGCGTGATGGGCTGTGCTGGGAGTGGGACCAGGGGTTCCCGAGCGGTGGGGTGTATGCAGCCAGCACCACACAAGCTGCCACAGAGCGGTGCTCCAGGCAGCATGGGGCCAGGGGCTAGCCGTGACAGTGATGGTACCTGCCAACACCAGGGCTGGGAGCTGATACACACACACACACAAAAAAAAAAAAAAAAAAAAAAGGTGTGATGTGCTCTGCTGGTAGATGGATATTTGAGGCCTGATGTGGATATTTGAGGCCTGATGCAAAGCCAGCTGGAAGGACTTTGGACCCAGGACAAGGGTGCACTTAGTTTTTGCTTTGAAGAAGCCAAGGCTGCCAGATCAAAGCTTTGGAGGCCTGGTGTCTGCTTGGCTAGCTCATACAGATGATGAAGCGTGCGGGGAGCTTTGTATGTTGACTGGAGGAGATAGCGAGGAGGCAGAGAGATGCAGGGCTTTGGCAGGCCCTCCTCCTTCCTGGTGATACAGGACAGGTCCCAATTGTATGCTCGGCAGTGCTTTGCCCAGGCTTGTTTGAAATGCACTAGTAGCACATTTGCCTCTTGATGCTTTGTTCCCTTGGCCTGCAGATCACATTCCTCCTCACTGCACCCGGCGCGTCAGCGCTTCTCTGGCCCTCAGCTGCCTGAAAGCCCCATGCCAGGTCTGAAGCACAGCACAGGGCAGCTTTCCCACCGCTCTGTCTGTAGCAACAGTGCTATTTTCCCTTTTTCTTTGCTGCTGTACTCTTGGAAAGGCTTTTCAGCTAATTTGCAAGCCCCCTTCTCCCCGTCTTTCCTGAGGCTTTTCCCTGCTTGCTTGCCAAGAGTCGGACTGTTCTTCCTGTGGTCTGTTTGTGGCTGCAAGCGGTTTGCAGAGAGTTCTGCTGGGCTTTGCTGTTGAGGCGCAGGTAACCTAGGTGGCTGTTTGGGGGGGTGAAAAGGCTCCCTCGACCTTGGGTTGCCAGCTGCCGTGTGAGGGTCCCTAAGTGCCCAGTGCAGGCTGGTCTGTGCTGCCTTGGTGGGTAGGGGCTCAGCGTGGTACATCCTCTGGACTCCAGTCCCTGACATTACTGCATGGATCACCTGTGGCCCTTAGGAGACCAAGGGGACCCCAGAGGAGCAGGTCTGCAAGGTACAGGCCATGCCCCCAGCACCCTCTGGGGCCAGGAACCAAAATGCACCTTCACCTTCCTGAACATCATGTCCTAGAGACTTAGCAAATTTTGGATTGCTTGTTTTCTAATCTGGAGAACTCCAGTATCCTAACCCCAGGCCTGCTGATATCTGCCTGCCTGTCTCTGTGCCCCCAGCCTGTTGCGAGACTGTCATATTTCCGTCAACGAATGCGTCGCTACCAGAGCACAATCTCGCTGTTCTAATTACAGATGAGATTATTAACATTTACCGGTGAGAAAACAAATGCACGTAGCTTGTGTGCTTGCGTCGTTCTGGCTGCAAGAGCAGGCATATGCTTTATTGATTTATGTTTTTCTGCAAGTGTTTCTCAGGCCATCTCCGCATGTCTGGCTGACATCAGCGGTGTGGCTGGAAGAACACAGCTAGATGCTTGCCTATGTCGGTCCATCTGTCTGTCTGTAAGCCGGCTGTCCAGCTTCTGCATTGCTCCTACCCGAGTCCTAGCAGGGTGCTTTCTCTTTTCTTCTTCCCTCTGGGTGCCAGGCGTTTGGCAGAGGATGTGAGCACTGGACGTGATGGGCAGAGGCTCCAGAGTGAGCTGGCAAGGAGAATGGGAAATGCTCCATTTGGGAGGGCCTGCAGCGCTATATTTATTGTGTGCCCCAGCCACACTGTGCCATGGCAGAGTTCAGCATGGGACAGGCAGCCCCCTCAACAGGCACCTCCTGGTCCCCTGCCCTGCAAGAGCCACTCATGCCTCTGCTGGGTGTCACCCCCTGCCCAGACTGCGGGCTGACTCCGTGAGCATCCTGATGCACACTCTGTAGGCTGGGACACAGCTGTGGAAGGGCCAAGGAATGTCATTCTGGCCTTCCCAGCCTCATGCCGCCTTCTTTCCCTTTGCAATGGATGGACGGGAGTGTGGGGGCTTGCTTGGCTCCTACATGGGTGCTCATCCAAGAAGAAAACCCAGTGAGCTGTGCTGACCTGCAGGCTGAGGACAAAGGCGAGGAGGAAGAGGAGAGCCCCTGCCCTGCTGGGTCCGCCAAGCCCTCGAGAGCGGTGGTTCCCAGGGCTGCGTTTGCACAGGGCTTAGTGGGTGGGAGCTGGGCTGGAGGCTGCATCCACTGCAGCGCCCAGTGGGATGTGCTTTAGGGACTTCAGCTAGGGAGCGGGATGCCTCTGCTCCTGACACGTGGGAGTAGAAACATGGGGCAGCATGGACACACTGGTCCACGTGATGGGGAGGCTGTGGTGTGGGGCAGGGAGCAGGATTCTCTGGGGATGGAGGACTGGTGTTCCTCCCTCCCCCCTTCCTGCTGCTCACAGAGAAGGGGATTGAGTCCAATATTGCTGAGTAAGAGCCAAAAATGCCTTTTGGCAAGTCTTTCTATGCTGTGCTTGCTGTTTTGAGGAAGACAGCATTAAATGCCCAGAGTGCAGGAGGAGAAGGCTCCAGGGCTTGCATGGGACCTGGTTTGATGTCCTGCTCTTACTGCCTCCTTGGTTCCGCTGTGTGCTGTGGTGGGAAGCTGTGCTTGCAGTCAGGAAAGGGCTTGGGCACCTCGAGCTGATTCCCACTGCCCCAGCCCTCGCAACTCCCTGCGCCTCCGCTCTCTTGATTCACAGGAGCTCATACTGATCTTAGCATCTCAGCCCAGGCAGAGCCAAGTTCGCCCTGCCCTACAACCCTCGAGAGGAAGGAGGGGGACCAGGAGAGGCACCTCTAACTGCAGCCTGTGTGCTGACAGGGGCTCTCTTACCTGTGGTGACAGCATAGGTATAAGGAGGCACCCAGGGTCCTTCCCCAGGCGCAGGCAGTGGGATCTGAACAGAAAGCTTTGCAAAACCATCTCTGCCTTGGGTGGAGGCAGGGCATCAGGTGTGTATTTGGGGAGGGGGGCAGCCGTTGCTGGAGAAGTCCCTTTTTCCCTTCCACGCTGCCGGGGGGGGATTTCCTTTTGTGATTGGGAAGTAAGCTGCTGCGCTGCAAGACTCTGCTTGCTGCGAGCACTGCCTTTCCTCCCCGCCTGTGCTTTGCTTAAAACACTGCACCCAATGTCAGCTGCATCCGGGACCAGCCCTGCACCTTGCAGCACGGGACACGTCTCAGCGAGCCCTGCCTGGTTGAGGGTGGGGACAGAGGGTCCCCTGGAGCGGCCGTCTGAGACCAAGGTGCAAACCATGCATGAGGACGGAGGTGTTGCCAGGCCCATGGGTTGCGCTGTGCCTGGCAAGACCAGCCAGCCTTCTGCTCAGCCGATAGGCTCCTGGGAAAGATTTTTGGATGAAGGATACTAGGTCGGCGGTGTCAATCAGGCCTGCAGAGATGGTCACCAAACTTCTTCTTACTTGCCGAATTCACGTTGTATCCCCAGAAGAAGCTGGGCACCTTGGTGGGTCTGACCTGAAGTGATGTGACGGCAGGTTGCCTCTAGCCTGCTGCTAGGTATGCCTGCAGCTGGGGGAGCTGGAAGGGCAGAAGTGCTTCAGGCATCCCTGCAGTTTTTCCAGCCTTCCCATACACCTGAAGCACCCCTGTTTCCATGGGGAGCCCCTTCTTGTGCTTACCAGCTGGGTGGGAGGTTGCATACCTAAGGATGGTGCTGACTGCTGCTGTGCCACCTAGCTGGGCTGATGAAAAGGCAGTGCAAGCCTGGGGTACATGCCACAGCTTTTCCATTACTGGGTGTTCTGGCTGGGTTACTGGAGAGGATAGAAAGGTTTATCTCCAGTCCCTTCCAGTCCATCTTCTAGGCTTCAGGAAAAAAAAAAAAAAAAATCATCTCTGGGACCTATCTCTGTGAAATGTGGCTTAAATTACCCATAGGCTTGCAAAGTTTCTCTTGAACACGTAATGGTTTGTATAAGTAATGATTATGATAGGGTTGTGGGCAATGTGAGCGTATGAGCTCACATTTAGAAAGATGACTAGAAAATGGGGCTATAAAACATGCAGGAGGGAGATAAACAGTTTGGTCTCTGCAGAGGAAAATCACACTTCCCTGATCTGTTGCAGGTCTTTCAGTCCTTCAGTAAAATAGTAGGTAATATTTGGCCAGCTTCTGTAACTTGCTTGGATGTTCTGAAGTGCCTCACAAAAGACTGGTAAGAAAACTGTCCACTGAAGGAGATGTAGAGTCCTGGATCAAAAACTGGCTGAGGGTCTACAAACAAAGCCTAGGAGTGAATAAGGAATTTCAGTGTGACGAGCAGAGGGATGAGGTCCTTTGCTATTAGTAACCCAGAAAAGGTACAGCAAGGTATCCAAAATCTGCCGATATCCTGGAGTCGTTCAGATTTGTCTAGATGAATCTACTCCAAAGTGACACCCTGTGAAGGAAAGTGGTGTGAGGCAATGGGAAAGTGCATACTGAGAAGCAAGCCATTGGGTGTATTGGAAGGAATGATTTGTTCTGGGACGTGGCTGGCTTCTAAATTACCGTAGCTACTCAGGGCAGCAGCGGTGCAGGCCGGTTACAGAGATGCTTTTTCTCAAAACACAAAGATGCCATAGGAGAAGTAAATCATGCTCAGCCGCATGAGGAGTAGCGTAAGAAGAGATGCTGAGAGCATCAGGATGCTGTTCTGGCAGTCAAGGTCATTTCCCTACCCAGGATGTCGTATGCAGTTCTGGTCACCTTTCCGTAGGGTCAAAAGAGAGGATATATTGGGCATGTGCGGGTGAGGGTGGTTAGAGCTGGAAGACACCTTGTGTCATGGGAAGGAGAGGGCACTTAACAGTAGTGAGCTTAGTAGGTCTAGAAAAAGCGAAGGCTGTTATTCTTTGCCTTTTCTCATGTGCAAGGAGAACTGAAGGCTGTGGAGTTGCGGTGGGAACGTAGTCTTTTACTCAACATCTGGAACTCATTGCTGCAAGATACCATTTACAACCCAAAAATTTACAAGATTCCCAAAAAGAGGATTGAGAGGTATTTCTCTTTAGATTGAGTCCATCTAGGCTGGCACTTTGGAGGTAAAAACAGAGGAATATAACCATTCACACTCCAAAGCATGTGACTTTCCTTTGGTGATTCTCATCCCATCATTCCTCCCATCCCTCCCCTGGAGCTTCCAGGTCTCTCATTAATTCAGCCAGGGTGAATTATCCTGCCTGGCTCCCCAGTTGGTTCCCAACTGTGATCTTGTGGCTTGGCTTTCTTCTCCTGCTTTTCTACTCCCTTTTTCTGCTCCCAGCAGCTCTGCTCCAGCTCTGTACCTGTGAATATCTCTTAACAGACTGCTTGGTGGCTTTTCCAATTTGGCTGACCCCCCTCAATGCCTGTACCCAGCTGGTCATGGTGCCTGTCGTCATCAGTGCTTCAGCTGGTTTGCAGGTGTGTGTCCATACCAGCTGAGCTGGGAGGGATCACTTAGAAGCTGAGCTCTCTAGGACACCGCAGCAAATGGTTTGGTGGTCGTTATCCAGCCAGCGTTGTGCTGTGACACTGATAAATCTCTGCAGCCAGGTGGGAGATTGCCAGGATATACCCGGGAGCTGGAGGGAAGAGCCCTGCACCCTCTCTGCTAATGTCACCACCCAACATGGAGCTAGAAGACCAGGCTGGTGGCAGGGGGCATCTCTGGGACAAGAGGCTGAAACCAGCACAGGGCAGTGGTGGTGGCGGCCTTCTCATGCTTTGGACGAGTGATGGCTTTTCCCAGCCCACCAGGGGTTTCTTGGGTGAGCAGCCCTTGAGCATTGCCCAGAAGTGATAGTGTGCCAGTCGGCCTTTCTGTTTGGTACATGGTGGTAGTGAAGGATTTGGGGTGGTTTGGTGGGTGCTGGATAAGAGAGGTGGTTCAGGGATCAGCAGCCTGGGCAGATCTTCCTGTCTGTTACCGCTGCTTCCTTCTGCAGCTGATGGGGTTTTCTCTCCCCAGTTCCACTATGCGGTTGTGTTTCTGGTGTCAATTTGTTGTTTCTAGACCATACCAGTGATGCTTGGTTTGCATTTATCCATTGCTAGCACGGTCTTTTTTTGTGTTTCCCACGGAGCTGCTCTGCACAGGAGGAAGATCTCCTCATGTCCAAGCAGTGATGCTGCAGCGATGCTGACCTGAGCCCAGCTGCGGGTCCTGTAGCAGTTGGGGAGGACACTGAAATAAATAAAATATTTGGCGAGCTAGATAGTAGAGTCTAAGCCTCCTCTCTGCCCTCTGTGTGGTTGCATCTAAATGCATCCAAGTCGGAGGAAGGAAAGAAAACAAACAGGGGGTGTAACCAGCCCCTGATGGGTGCCCTGGGAGCTGGGGGCTGAGGCCCACAGTGACTGGAGGGTGGTGATTCAGCTTAATAAAGCTAATGGCACGTAGCCAGGCAAAGGAAATTGTGGGATCATGATGCAGCAACTGCCCTGTAGCAGTTTGTTTCCATCATCCAGACGTGACTTCATGTCCCCACCACCCCGCCCTTTCATCCTTTCCTGTACCTAAACATTCTCCCTGCTGAGGGGAGGGGGCTGAGACAATGTGTCCTCAAGAAGAGTAATGAGAAAGAGGTGCACCTAAATGGTGTGAAGAGTTGGGGAACAAGGAAGGGAGCTCTGGGATTGTGCATGGTAGGACCACAGCTGCTGAAGCACCCAGGCTCTTCCAGCACCCCCCAAACTCAGCAGGCTTCTCCAGATGACCTTGTCTTTGGGCACTGGTTTCCAGGGAAAATCCTCTAGCGCAGAGAAGCCTGATGCAGCAGGCAAAGTTGGCCCCTAACTCCAACAGGGCTTCGCTGTCGTCCACTTGGTGTGTGTCTAACCAGGCCTTTCTCTTCTTTCCCCAGGGAAGACGATGAAGCTGTAGAGATGCTTCCCTACGTGATTGCCACCTTGGGCTCAGCAGGGGCCACCTGCAAAGCCTCCACATGCAACAACAGCACCAAGGACTACTGCTACAGCGCCCGCATCCGCAGCACTGTGTTGCAGGGGCTGCCCTTTGGTGGGGTGCCCACCGTCCTAGCCCTCGACTTTATGTGCTTTCTCGTAAGTCTACCTACCGTTGCTTCAGCACTTTCTCCCCTAATGAGCTGTGAAGGGAGGACTGTGGATGGGTGGTTAGAGTTGAGGGCCCCAAATGCCATCCCAGACTTTGCTGCTGGCTGACTTGATGGCCCTGGTCATGTCCCTTAGCCACTGTGGGCTTAGCCACTATTGACTTGACTCCAGTACCACCACACTGAGCCCATGTAAGGGTATTGCAAATTTTCCTAAGGACGTGGGTCAGGTTAGGTCAGTCCTGCATCCCAAAACTCCCACTTATGATGCCAAGTCCCTGCAGCTTTACCCACCCAAAGGCTTTGCTTGTTCCTCCTTAGGAACTGCAGGACCACAGATGCTGTAGCCATAAACTTGCCTCCTTGGCACCTGAGGGCCTTTTGATCCTGTGGCTAACCTAGCTATTCTGTATTGCGTTCTGGACCTCTGCCTCCCACAGCCATTCAGCTAGTCTGATTTTAACAGCCCTGGGGAACTTGTGCTGTCCCATGGCCTCAGAGTGCAGTTAGCTGACCACTCCTGTCCCCTCCAGCCCTCCCTGTTGCTGAGGCTCTGCGCACAGAGGACAAGGACACAGCTGGACAATGCCTCATCTCATAGCTCCTCCTTTGCTTTCTTCCAGGCACTGTTGTTTGTCTTTTCAATTTTGCGTAAAGTTGCTTGGGACTACGGACGCCTGGCTCTGGTGACTGATGCTGACAGGTAAGCGTGGGAGGGGGGCAGGAGAACAAGGCATGGGTGGTACCCTTTTTTGCTGTGGGCAGAAGGGATAAATCCCTTGTGTGTGCTGGAGGCAGCTGGGGAGGAGAGGCAAGCATACCAGTTGTATTCTCTGAGCTCCAGGACCAGGAAAAATCCCCGCCTGCTGGCTTTTTTGTTACATCTTCCTTCTCCCAACACGGAGTGGTCCCCACTGGCTCCATATCACTTACGGTCCCTGCAGTGACAGAGGTGTGCAGGGGCCCTTACAGAGGAACAGCAGATGGAGGGGAGGGAGGAGAGAGGAAAAGAGGTCACAGGAAAGGTGAGGCCTGCCACAGTGAAGGCTTTGTTAAGCCTTTGAAGGTGTCTTTGTGGCTCTGCTGGATGCAGTTCTCGTTAAGAGTACTTGAAAGCAGTAGGCTGTGTTTCCAGGTGCGGTACTGCTGTGCTAATGCGAATTTAGCTCTCATCCCAAGTGCTGATGAGTCGGTCTGGGTATGGATCCTTCCTGCCTGATGGATTTGTGGACTACAGTGTCTGCTGGTAAAAGCCGGAGCCCACGGTGGATGGCAGCTCCATAGCAGAGTGAGATGCTATTCTCGTTTTTGCTGTTAGCAGCAGGGAAGACAATGATTATTTTCTTCCAGTGCAGAACAAGGAATTCCCCTTGATTAAGTTAGAGGGGTTGTGCAGGTGGTCTGCCTCTCTCCAGGGGTGATTTGCTGTGTCCATGGGGCTTTGTCACATGCTGGGGGCAAGGTCTGGCTTCTGAAGGCTGGCTGTGGTAAGTTCTTCCACTTGATCAGCTCCACAAGCTCATCGTCCCCAAAGGCTTGGATGGCACTGAGCTCCAGCCTCTTCGGTTCCTGTGGTGATACAGATTCAAGCAAGCTGGTCTAGAGCACTCCCTGCACAACAGTGGAAAGAGTAAGGGTTGTTTTCTTCCAGCACCGAACCAGGAACTCTCCTGGTTTGGATAATTGGTCCTGGATAGTGTTAGATAAGCAGCTGTGTCCCTGTGGCTCCTCTGCCCCTCCTTTCCTGGCCTGGCTAGGGAAATCAGCAATGCAGGGGTGTTGGGGGGAACCAAGAAGGGAATGGTCATATGAGACCTCACTGGGGAGAAGGCAGCAGCACCTTGGGGTTAAGCTATCTGGACCCAGACCCTGACTGGTAGCCACAGGGGCTGCACAGTTCTGGGCTTCAGTGGTGAGAGAGGGCTGGCCCTTCTCGGAGGCAATGCTTGAGCACCTTGGGCCCAAGGGAGTGGGAGCAGTGGCTGTAGGCAGAAAGGCAGAGGGATGCCGGCTGTTTGGTGAGGGAGAGTTGGTAAGCACATGAAGAGGGACAGCATGGCTGTGGTAAGGGCTGTGAATCACCAGGACTGGGACCCCAGGGAGGAGCCCCTGCTGCTTGGCCCATCTGCAGGCTGGGATGAACATTTCGGGAGGGCGGGATGCAAGTGTGTTGGCTGCCTGGGTGGGGAGGAGAGGCATGGAAGGGGAGCTCAGAGGACAGCCCTGGAAGGCTGTCCTGCCTGGCCCCGTGCCTCAGGAGCTCCCTGGGACACCCACAGTGTGGAGCCAGGCCACCTTCCCAGTGAAGCCAGCTTCCCTTTAGCTGGCAGCAAAGCATTCTGCCCCTGGGCCGGCGGGGGCTCCAGGTTGCTGTGGCTTGGGGCAGCGCTGGGCTCTGGAAGAAAGGTCTTCTCCAGCCTGACCATCAGCAGGTTTCTCTTCCTCAGGATGGTGTGGAGCCATGTCAGGTGCGTAGCTCCCTGCGACAGAGGAGACCCAGCACCTGCTCCATGGTTGTAACCTTTCCCTTTCTGTTTCTGTGCCCCCAGGCGCCGACGCTGGCAGACGGAGCGAGAAGAGCGGGAATAGTATGTTGTTTTTTCAGGGTCTCGTTTCTTCTCTCTTTCTTGCTCTCACTCTCTCACTTTCTCTCCCCCCTTTTCTCTTGCAGTTTTCTGTCTTGCTTCTGAACTAATCTAAGTGGCTGGGACTCTGGGCTTGGATTTGTGCCTCTTGGTGGATTCATGCTCTTCTTTTTCCCTCCCCTTTATGTCAGCCACTACCACAGCTGGATGCACTCTAGTTTTCCCCTAGTAGCCCTTAAATGCTCCCTTAGGGCAGCAATGCTGAGGAGCTCCCAGTTGCAGCCAAAGTGGAGGGTGCCGTGTCACATACCCTGCTCTACCTACCCATGTCCAGCTATCCTGCCTTACGATGGAGAAAATAACCCCAGTTGCCTGAGCCCACAGCACACTCGGGTCACCCAGGCACAGGGGAGCCTCCTTTGCCTGGTCCCTCTCGTGCCCGGGTGCCACAAGTGCTGCTCCCATACCAGCTTCAAGGGCACGTGGGTGCATGGAGAGGATCTGGCAGGCAGTTGCAAGGCTTCTCTCTTTTTTCCCTCTACCCTGTGAGGCTGCCAGGACCAGGGCAAGTGCTGGCCCTTGTCCCTTGCCACCTACCCCTGGCTGGCAGCATGCTTGGCAGGACAGGTCCCTTGTCCATTCTCTCTCCCACTGCAGAAGCAAACTTCCTGCTTCAGTGCTGCTAAGAGCATCCTCCAGCACCTTGGCCTGGCATTGCCCATTAAGTACTGCCATGGACCCTCCCTCCCTGCTCTTTCATCTTTCTTGCTGCTTTTATGCTTAAGAAAAGAGCATCCCCCATGCCTTGCTGACTGACTGGGTGGTGCATGCTGCAGAGGGTACAATCAGCTGGTGGGACAAGCCTGCAATGGTCACTCAAGCCAGGCCGGTGCATGTTGGAGGCCGGGGGAGCAAGCTGCAGCTTCACTTCTCGTATGCCATCACTTGCAAAGCAGGTACCTGCCACTGCTACTGCCTTGAGAGGGTACAGGAATGTTCCTGGGTTTGTAGTTGCTCCTTGGCCCCAAAGGAGCAGAGCAATTGGAGCAGTGGTACATGGCACAGATGGGACCCCTTGCTCATGCTTGAGTTGCTTCACTAGTGGGTGGCCCTGTTTCAGGTGTGTCAGGCAACTTTTCACTGCTAACACCTTGCAGGGGGAGTAAGGCAGAGGTAGCAGAGCCATCGTGTTCCGAGGCTTTTCAGGGGGTCTACCTCAGTTATCTTCACAAGTGCTCATCTCTCTCCAGGGGGCTGCTGCTTCCTGCTCCCATTCTTCACCTGGGCTTGCTGGTGCTCTCTTCCCTCCCCCACCCCACCCCTACTGCTTGAGCTGGGACAGTGTTGGTAGCCAGAAACTTCCAAAAGCCTGTGGAGCTCAGGGAGGAAACCTTGTCCTTGCTGTGCTCTTCCAAGGCTGGTGGCACCTTCCCATCCCAGCCGTTGTCTGTGCTGGGGCACAGTGGCCTGTGGTGGGTTAGGGACACGTGTATGCCGCCTGGCACTCCCAGCCCTTGCATGTGTAGCATCGCTCTCGGTGCAGAAGGACATCCTCCTCAGATGTGTCCCTTTGCCTGAGAACTGGCAAGTGCCCTTGTCCTGCCCCTGGCCAGGGCTTGTGGTAGTCATTGGCACTCTTAATTGGTGATTCAGTCTGCACTAGGAGATCATGGCAAGCCACCTGCACCTCCATGTGTACAGGCAGTGATCACAGAGCCCTGTGGGACTTGCCACCCACGCCGCCACCTCCTGCCGCACCACTGCAGCAAGCCCTTTTCACAGTGTGCCTGGCCTCCCTTCCCACAGCCTGCAATTCCTTTGGCCTGAGGCTCGCCATGCCTCTGACCCTGTCCTCCTCCCTCCCTGGCAGGGCCGGCACCGAACCTGGGGCAGTGGGCAGGGTCCCACCTTAATCTTACCACAATTAAGGGCAACCTTGCCTCCACCCACTTGCTTTGCTCGTGCCTTGCTTTAAAAAGCCTCCAGCTAGGTACAGGTACTGTAGGAGCTCTCTCTTCAGCTTCCCATCTTCGGCAAGGTTTGGCCACTCTGTCTTCTCAGCACTGCTGGTCATCCTGATTCCCATCTCTGTATCCCACCGAAGGGAGCTGAGTTAGCCTGGTCATCTCATAACACGGCGCTCGGCTGTCCCCTCCAGCGCTGCTCTGCTCTGCCCCCTGCTTTTCCAATACCAAGGAGCCAAAAGCACACCATGTCATTGTGCTGGGCTCTTCTCGGGGCTGCGGATAGCAGAAGTTCACCCTCGCTCACTGTGCCCAGCTGCGAGGTCTCTGGGATTTTAAAGGGCTGAAAGTCCAAGAGCTTGGTCAAAGCTCGTTCTGTCCCTCCGGTAGAGCAGTGTGTTGGGCTGTGCAGTCGCAAGGCTGCACACCAGTGTCTAATCTGCACTCCTGCAGTCCCATGACCTTCAGCTAATCTCCTTTTCCCTCTCTCCGTTGCTTCCAGCCAGGGACTCAGCAGGTGCTGCTCTGCTCCAAGGGAGGCCACGTGTCCCGTCCTCTTTCCTTTGGCAGGGTCACGAGGGTCTTCACTTGTTCTCCTTCCCCTAGTGTCATCCACTTTGTCTCTAGCATTTGTCACTCAGTTGCTTCTTCATAGAATCATAGAATGTTTTGGGTTGGAAGGGACCCCTAGAGGTCATCTAGTCCAACCCCCCTGCAGTAAGCAGGGACACTGCTAACTGTCCATCTGATCCTCCTTGAGCCTGTACTGGTTACAGGGAGACTATGTTTTCATCTGGGTGGTTTGGTTTTTTTTCTTTGCTTCTAGCTTTCAGAGCAGCCATATCTCTTTTTGCACCTCCAAGATCCCAGCCTGCTGTTGTCATCTTGCAAGTGCTATTTAATTTAGGTCTCTGGACCATTTTCTTGTCTCCTTTGCCAGCTGCCCTCTGTCTCCATTTGTAGTGAGGGCTGTTGTCTGCCTTGGGTGCTTCTGCTGCAGGTTCTTCATCTAGGTCCCTGTCTGTGTCTGGAGTAGAGCGGTCTCGGATATTCACCCCTCTTGCTTCCCCATGCTTTAGCCTGCAGTCATTCACTTCTAGCTGGGATTCCCAGGCAGGAGGCCCAGCTGAGGCTGCGGAGCTGGTTGGGCTGAGCCTGGCTCCAGGCAGCAACAGCCACTGGGGCTCAGCTGCATTCCTCCTCCTGGGATTCCCTGCCCTGAAGCACTAAAGGTGCGGGGAGGACTGGTGTAGCGGGAATATGGCCCACCAGACTCCCAGCCTTCCTCTTCCCGAAGACGAGCGAGGCCCTCCAGGATGGCAGCCACTGCCAACACATCTCGAGTGCCAGGGCTGCCGCCTCGTGGCCGCACTGCAGCCAGAGGGGCTGCAGCACCCTCTGGTTCCCACCTCCTCTCCTCTAAACCCTGCACTAAACAGACCTCATCTCTCCTCCGTGGCAGCCACTGCCAGCCCTTCCTCGCAGGGGCTGCTGTGTAACACAGGTGCCTCTCGGAAGGTGCTGAGCGAGTAGCACCCATGGTCGAGCCCATGGGGGCTGCTGGGCTCAGGGTGCTGCCTGAGGAGGGGTCTATGCTGACTGCTACCTCTCCTCTCTGATCTAATCTCTCTCCATCTCACCTGGGCAAACTGACCTGAATTAACCTCTGATCTTCTGGGTGCTCTTGGTTCCTGGCCAGGCTGCCTCCTTGCATCTTCTAATTTTCTCCCTCACCTCCTGCTTGTCATTTTAGCGTAGCCTCCGCCCTACACTCTGACAACCATGACCGCTACGAGCGCCTCACCTCCGTCTCCAGTTCTGTGGACTTCGACCAGAGGGACAATGTGAGTAGCAGCAAGAGTCAAACACCTTGCCTTTGAGTGGCCAGGAGCTCATAGCTTGTCTGAACCAAGAGCTCTCCAGCAGCAACACTGCTTGCCCGTCCTCGGGCCTTACGTCCCACACCTTGTAGTGTGTGAGTGGTATAGAGCTCAAGGAGACATAACTACGTGGCTTCTAGACATGTGCTTAAATAATTACGTCCCTGTGGCTTAATGGACATCTGTCCAACCCATTGTCTCGGCATCACAAACAATACTCACCAGGAGAAAGGTGTCTGGCTGCTCCTCACACTCTCTACTGCTGTTTTCCTCTCTAAAGGGGAGGCACAGTTCAGTAGGATAACAAGGTGTGATGGATGGGTGGTGAAGCTCCCAGGAAATATTCCCCCCACAGGTGTCCTTGAGGAGCACTGGCTTGGCCCACTCTGCCTTCCCAGTCCCTGCAGAGCTCCTCTTGTCTAGGATGATGGCTAAAGTACCTGTATGGTGAATTTTCTGGGTGCCCCTAGGCTGTGGAGAGCTTCCATGCTAGCCAGGAGCCCATGGGTCACTTGGGACGCAGAGCTGCCAGTTGGTAGGGGACAGCCATGTGGCAGAGTCCAGCCTGTGTTGTGCCCTGTGGCATGGCACTGTCTTCTCCTTCACCTGGGCCCATCCATGGCTCTGCACGTCTCTGTGCTCATGATCTGGCCCCTTCCTGTCCTGAGCAGAGTCTGTGGAGGTGCGAGGACACTGGTCCCCTGAGCCTTCGAAGGAGGGAGCATGGAAAAGGGAGCACAGAGTGACATGAGACCCTCCTGTGTTCTTTCTGCAACAGGGTTTCTGCTCCTGGCTGACGGCCATCTTCAGGATAAAGTAAGTGCCCCAAGACCTGCACATAGGATCCACATGGGGAAGAAGCAGAGGGTAAATGTAGGGTGTTGGGACACCCGGTGCAGTACAGCTGCATGAAGTCACTGCCCTTGCTGCAGCCCCTTCTCTGAAGAGCACATGCAAAGTGTGTCCCTTGGAGAGGACAGGACTTGATGAGGAGTCCTAAAGCCAAAACTAAGGTCACACAGTGAATCTGTGACAGAGAAGAGCACCCAGCCCATGTCTCCCCTGCCTCAGTTCTGTCTCAGCATCACTGTCTGCTGCTCTGCAGAGATGCTCCTCTCCCTAGGACTCCTGCTAGGGCACTGCTGTTGGAAGAATGGCTATGAAGGAGGGACTGAAGGATGTAGGGAGGCACCCCCAGTCTGATGATGCTCAGGCATAATCTCCTAAGCACTTCTTGGCTTCAGAGTGCTGTGGGACAGTGTCAGCCATCCTGTAGCTCAGCAGATGAAGCAAGGCCTACCAGAAGGGTGTGAGGTGGGGTTTGCATGGGCCCAGTTGCCCATCCCAGTGTGTGGAGGGCAGGGGTATGGGGAGTGGGGCTGCAGTAAGCGTTGCACAGGCAGGCTTCTGCCCAGGCTGGTTCAAAGCTGGGTGCTGGGATCCCTACCTGAGGCCTGGCCCACAGCTCTGCAGGGCAGAAACGGGGGGTGGCACTGTGTAAGTTCAAACCAGGAGGGCAGCCATGACCCTGGGCTCTTCTCTAGCACTTGAGAAAATGTAGAATATTGTCTGACTGCCTTTCTCTCCCTGGCAGGGACGACGAGATCCGGGACAAGTGTGGGGGTGATGCAGTGCACTACCTGTCCTTCCAGAGGCACATCATCGGGCTGCTGGTGGCCGTGGGCGTGCTGTCTGTGGGCATTGTGTTACCTGTCAACTTCTCAGGAGACCTGCTAGGTAAGAGCGGGGAGCCCCTGGCTGGGTTGGGGTAGCTGCTGTCAACATCATGGCCCAGGCCACTGGGGAGAGGTGGAGGGCAGGTTGGGACTAACACCAACAAAACCTGACTCCTGTCCCATTTTGATCATGGTGCATCCAGAAGATCATCTTGGGCAGCTTGGGTTTTAGGGTGTTGTGCAGGTGAAATTCCTGCCACATCCCACCCCAGTGGTGCTCTGTGTCACTCGGTATAACTAAATGTGCCTGTGTCCCTCTCTTTCTCTCTAGAAAACAATGCCTACAGCTTTGGGAGGACAACTATTGCTAACCTGAATTCTGGGTATGTGTGGGCAGGGGTAGGGTGGTTAATTGAGGCCCTCAGGGAGTATTTTGTAAACGTCCACTTGCTGCAGAGCCTCACCTTGAAGGCTGCATTTTTGCCCTTGCCATAAGGCTACTGTCCCTGCTCCAATTCTCAGGCTGAGCTCCTGGAATTTGGTGGTAGGGCATGTGGGTGCTGTGCTGGGTTACGCTGCTCCTGGCCCCAATGCCTTCAGGGCCTGGCCAGTCATATACAGGGTTGTAGCGGCCACCTTGCACTGACCTTTGTGGTCTTCCTTGTGACAGAAATAACCTGCTGTGGCTGCACACATCTTTTGCCTTCCTGTACCTGCTGCTGACGGTGTACAGCATGCGCCGGCACACCTCCAAGATGCGCTACAAAGAAGATGACTTGGTGAGCAGGTTTTGGCCACTCTCCCAGGCACATTTTTCCCATGCCCTTCTGTCAAGTCAAGTGGCCTTGGAGACAGTAATGAGCACCTCGCTTCCCACAGCAATGTGGGGCTGTCTTATTTGAGCTGTTCTTTTGTTCTGCCTGGCCAGAGGCAGATCTCCTCCAGAGCAGCAGTCCTGACTGCCTGTGGGGAAACAGGAGAGGTCCGCAACTGTACACGTGCGAGGGACCTCACGCCTTCCTCAGGGGTTGCTCCAGCTGCTTTTGCCTTCTTTTGTTCTTAAGGGTACCCCCTGTTTCTGTTCAGGCAGCTGCAGTGTAAGCCCCCAGCCTGTGAATTTGCAGCGCACCAGGATGCCAATGCCTTGTGGTAGCATTGGAGAGGGGCACTAGAAGTGATGGGGCTGCCCTTTCCCATTGCTGACTCAGGCCTTGGGGAGGGTGGGTTTGCTGCAGGCTGGTCTTTCACATCATCCACACCTACCTGTCCTCTCTTTTTATTTATTTATTTTTTTTCTTCCTTCGTTCCTTCCAGGTTAAGAGGACTCTTTTCATCAATGGGATCTCAAAATATGCTGAGCCAGAAAAGATCAAGAAGCATTTTGAGTGAGTCTTGCTCCATCTCTAATTAAAGGCTCCTCTGTAAAGGGGATGTTTTTATTGGGGTAGTGCTAGCGTTACCTGAAGTGGCAATAATACACTGAGAGCAGAAAGCTAGTAAAAATCGGTGAACACTCTTATTTTGGGCATCTCAGTACTACTTTTCTGTGCAAATTTTTATCTAAATATGCAGCGTCCTTGGTTCATGCCTTGGGTTGATGCGCAGCTATCTCTTGTGGAGCCATTGGGGGTCAGTGTGGTATGCAGTAGACAGAGCACATCCTGAGATGTAGTCAAGTTCAGAGATTGAGATGTAGGCAGGAGGCGCTCGAGCAATGACTGTGGGATGTTGTGCTGCTGCTTCTGCCCTGATCATGGTCCTTGTAGAAAAGCACGTTTTTCTTTTTAACAGAAAAAAAAACCCTATTCCATCAGGACCTCAGTGAACACACTGTCAGGGCCGTGTTTAGAAGCACCATGGGGAAAGGAGAGATGCTTTGTACCCTTTGGGAAGCCTTCTGCCTCTTTCTGACCCCAAGCCCTGTGGCCCACGAAAGCAGAGAGGGGATGTGGGGTCAGAGGGGTGCCTTGCTGCCACAGGGCAAAGTCCAAAGAGGCTCCTTGTGCTAGATAGAGCCCAGAGGATGTAGCTTTTTCCCCATGCATTGCTTCCACTATAAGGGACAGCCTGCAGACTCCCCTGATGCCCCCAGCAAGGTCTTGCTGTGCACCCTGACACTCAGCTCAGCGCAGGACAGAAGCCTTGGATGTGTGGGGTTTGCTTGAGGGGCACAGCCTTTGGTACTGGGTGTGATGAGCTGGTCCTTCCCATCCGCAGGGAGGCATATGCTAACTGCACCGTCCTGGAGGCCCGTCCCTGCTATGATGTGGCCCGGCTGATGTTCCTCGATGCAGAGAGGTAACACCTGGTTTGGGAGGGAGGGCAGGGTGGAATGGGGGCTGTGGGCTCCCCCTCAAGTCTGATTACACAGGTGGTTTTTCTGAGCCATCCTCTTTCTTTCCTTCCTTCCTTCTCTTCTCCTCTCCTCTTTCAGGAAGAAAGCTGAGCGTGGGCGAATCTACTTTACCAACCTGCAGAGCAAGGAGAACACACCGTCCATGATCAACCCCAAGCCTTGTGGCCACCTGTGCTGCTGTGTCATCAGGGGCTGTGAGGAGGTGGGGGAGAGCTGGAGGAGTTGGGCAGAGGGGTGCACGGGGGCTTAGGTCCCTAGGTCTCTGCTCTGACCCCTGTCCTCCTGCCCAGGTGGAAGCCATCGAGTACTACACCAAGTTGGAGGAGAAGCTCAAAGATGACTACAAGCGGGAGAAGGAGAAGGTGAATGAGAAGCCTCTGGGGATGGCCTTTGTCACCTTCCACAATGAGACCATCACAGCCACGTGAGTTCAAAGGATCCTGTCCTTCCCTGGAAGGTGACTTCTCACAGCTCTCCCTTAAATCAGAAGAATGCCAGCACTAAGGCCCCTTTGCTTGTCCCTGCCAGCCCTCTGTGTCAGCATCTCCCTCTCTCTCTTCTTCTCCAGAATCCTCAAAGACTTCAACGCTTGCAAGTGTCAGGGCTGTGCATGCCGTGGGGAGCCCAGGGCCTCCTCCTGCAGTGAGTCCCTCCACGTCTCCAACTGGACAGTCAGCTACGCCCCCGACCCACAGAACATCTACTGGTGAGCAGCTCTGTGGGGCTCAGCGGGCCCTGCCGATGGGAAAGGAAGCCCATCCTCCCTGCCTCCCTCCCTGTCTGTTCCTCTGGTAACTGAATGAGTTGTTCTTGCTGAACCCCAGCCTGGCTGAGCTAGAGATCTGATCTGACTTGGGGCACCAGCCCAAGGCTTTCACCCTCCAAGTGCTGTTCACGCAGGCTGGGCCGTGGTGCGCACATGAGGCCCCGGACCTGCCCTTCTCTCCCATGCAGCTGTCCTGATGCCCTCCTTCCCCCCCTCCCAGGGAACACCTCTCCATCCGGGGCTTCATCTGGTGGATCCGCTGCCTCGTGATCAATGTGGTCCTCTTCATCCTCCTCTTCTTCCTCACCACCCCTGCTATCATCATCACCACTATGGACAAGTTCAATGTCACCAAGCCCGTGGAGTACCTTAACGTAAGGCTGCAGGATGGGGTAGCATGGGAAACCACCCTGAGGCACAACAGCCCCTGCAAGGGAGGGAGTAGGGAGAGAAATGATCAGCGTTCCCCAGGTCCTGTCAGCCTGACCGGGAGGGAGGTGCTGAGCCCGGGCAGTGTGCAGTAGCAGCCATAGTGCCAGGGACTCGGTGTCAGCAAAAGCAGCTGGCACGAGAGCAGCCGCACCGTGTAACACGCAGTCTCTTCTCCGCCTTGTTACAGAACCCCATCATCACCCAGTTCTTCCCCACCCTGCTGCTGTGGTGCTTCTCTGCACTGCTGCCCACCATTGTGTATTACTCTGCCTTCTTTGAAGCGCACTGGACCAGGTAAGGACAGCCAGCGCCTGTTGTTAGTCATAGCAGTGTGTTGCCTGGCCACTAGGCACTGCTCACTGATGTGTAAAGCTCCTGGCTGGATCCTTCTGCCTGAACTCCTCTCTTCCACTCCAAGCATGGTGTTACATTGCACCTCTTGGATGCCTGGGCTCTGCCGTGGAGAGCTGTTCTGCCAACCCTTAGCTGCTGTTGCGCACCGTGGTTGTATGGGCAGAGCTTGATGGAGGTTTACAAGAAGAAGAAAGCTGGGAGGAGTTGGGGCTGGTCACTGTGAGAAATGTTAGTAGTTAGGGAAGCCTTGACTCAGGTGAGCGGGCAGGTTTACCCACGTGTAAGTCATAGCTTTTCCAAAGGAAAATCTCTTTAGCTGCTGTGGTTTCTGGATGTAGGAAAGGTATCTGAAGCGCAGAGCACTAGAAATGTGCTGCTTGTGAGGCATGTTCCCAGCAGGATGTGCAACGTAAACTTTTTCTGCACTGTGTTGCAAAGACTGGTGGGGAGGATGTCACTAGTTCTGATGATTGCAGGTCAAGAGAGGTAATTGCAGAGAGTCCTCTGAAGATAGGAGCTCTGAGAGAGCCCATGAGACAAGGGGGGAGGAACTGGGACTCTAGAATAGGCAGACCTCGGGCACGCTGGAGGGAAAAGGGGGCATATTCAGGAACCAGTAGTGGACAGGGTGAGAATATGATTAGACACTGGGAAGTGCTTTGTGATGAGAAGGTGATGGGGATACTGCTCCTGGGGATGGTAGGGTGACAGTGAAAGGTCAACAGCTTCCTCTCTGCCCTCAGGTCTGGAGAGAACAGGACAACCATGCACAAGTGTTACACCTTCCTCATCTTCATGGTCTTGCTGCTGCCATCACTGGGCCTGAGCAGGTAGGGCTGGAGCAGGGCGGGAAAAGCAAGCGGAGAGACTTGGAGCACAGGGAGGGTTGAGGTGCACCACTGGTTCTTCTCCTACGCTACTTCCTTTCCCCGCTGCACAAGTGCCATGGCCACCTTCCCAGTGGGGAGGTAGCGCTTCGTTCTGGTTGGGGGGGGTCAGGCCGGGCCATACATGGTTGTGTCCCTAGGAGCTCGTTGAATCAATCTGCAGTCGCATTGATGTGTGCCTTGGTGTTATGAATAATGCAGCAAAAACTAGCATGGTCGGTGGACACGTGAGAAGTCTGCTTCAAGGTCTGCTGGTGAAAGAGGCACTCCCCACCTCTGTGCTCAGTGTGCACACCAAATTTTGCACAAAACTAGCAAATTGCCCATTTGAGCTAGGACTAAGTAGGTTGCACTGCTTGGCTGGGTGGAATCATTGTGTGTAGGCTGCAGAAATACTGATCTGGCTGGATGTGAGCCCCAAGTTTTCCTGCAGGGCTTATAGAAATGTCCTGTGGCAAACAGAGGTGCATCAGCTGCCAGCCATCTGCATGGGCTTGCAGCTCTGAACAATGGCCAAGTAGGGAAACAGTGTGAGCAAGGAAAAACTGGGAGATAGGAGTGGGACACAGGGTCCTTACTGTGGTAGGGAGTTACTTACACATTGTGGGGTGGGGAATCTATGCCCCCCCTAAATTCAGGATTCAGGATACAACCCTTTCTTTAGTAATGAAGTCAGGCAGCTCCTGAGAATAGACAGACCCTCTGACAGAGGCAGAATGGTCCTCCATCCCAGTGGGTGACTACTGCAATGTTTCCCAGTCAGACAAAAAATGCCTCATTGCATATAACCTTACGACCTAGGGCAGGTGAATGCTCTCAAGGTTTGCATTTTGACCAGATGCTGTTAAACAGACTGCGCTTCTGAGAACTCAGTCCCCCTGCTGTTGTCTCTGTCTGGAGCTCTGTACTCCACCAGTACTCGATGTGCCAGAGGATTGGACAGTTTTACATCAAAAAATCAGAATTGAGGAAAATAGGTTTTGTTTCTCCTAAGGGACTTTATTTTTTTTTTTTTTTAATATCTGTGTTGGAGGGTACCTTGTACCTACCCAATTTCTTCTGTAGGGTCAGTCACCTGTTCCTTGCATGAATAGGAAAATACTTTACTGATAGGATCAGGGCAAAGGGAAAAGAACACACATGAGAGTGGGAAGCTTTACATCCCTTTTTGGGTGCTGCACTGTGTTTGCCTGGTTTCTGATTTACATAATTGCTGGTGACACATCCCAAGAGGGAACAAAACGGTCCATGGTCAGAGCTTTGGGTCCTTCTAGAGCAGCTTCCACATATTTGCATGGGTATGTCTGTCCGTTGCTGCTTCTGACTGTTCCTCTTTTCTTCTTGTCCTCCCTCCCCTGCAGCTTGGATGTGTTCTTCCGCTGGTTGTTTGACAAAAAATTCCTTGCTGAAGCTGCCGTGCGATTTGAGTAAGTGGAGTTGGTCAGAAGGCCCTTCTTTGCAATGGGGGGAGGTTCTTGTTGGCTTCCAAATGTACTGGGGGCTCTGCTTGCTGCCCTGCAAGGGGGGGAGCACCTCCTGCAGCTTGCTCTCACTGCACCTCCCCAGATGTGTGTTTCTGCCGGACAACGGGGCCTTCTTCGTCAACTATGTCATCGCCTCTGCCTTCATCGGGAATGCCATGGACCTGCTGCGCATCCCTGGCTTGCTCATGTACATGATACGCCTCTGCCTGGCCCGCTCGGCCGCCGAGCGGAGGAATGTCAAACGAGTATGTAGCGGGGCTGAGGGGGTGGGTTGTGGCCTCCAGCTGGGGGTGGGAGTGTTGTGATGGGGCTCACCCCGTGCTGCGTGTACGGCTGGGTGTGTTGCGTGCCCCCGCTGAGCTCCTGGGGTTGTGCTGATGGGTCTCTCTTCCCTCTTGCAGCACCAGGCCTATGAGTTCCAGTTCGGGGCTGCTTATGCCTGGATGATGTGCGTCTTCACTGTGGTCATGACGTACAGCATCACCTGCCCCATCATCGTCCCTTTTGGTAAGGGATGCCCCTCCACCTCCCTGTGTCAGAGGCTGGGGGGAGGCATGAAGGGTGAGGTGTGGGGGGAGATATTCCCTGTCAGTCAGAGGCTGATTCCCCTCTGTGCTGGCATCCTTCCCCTCTCTCCCAGGGCTCATGTACATGCTGCTTAAGCACCTGGTGGACCGATACAACCTGTATTATGCTTACCTGCCTGCCAAGCTGGACAAGAAGATCCATTCAGGGGCTGTGAACCAGGTGGTGGCAGCCCCCATCCTCTGCCTCTTCTGGCTTCTCTTCTTCTCCACCATGCGCACAGGTGAGTATTGGGCTGGGCTGCCATCCCCTGGCCTCCTGCAGAGCCGCTTTCCTGGCTGGGCTGTGGTCCTGGCAGCCCCTGGCGGCTGGGCTGTGGTCCTGGCAGCCCCTGGCGGCTGGGCTGTGGTCAGAGTCCCTCTGACATTGCCACTTCTGTTTTTCCTTTGGCCGCTGGGCTGTGGTCCTGGCAGCCCCTGGCCACAGGGCATGGTCAGGGTCCCTCTGACATTGCCACTTCTGTTTTTCCTTTGCCCCCAGGGTTCTTGGCCCCCACTTCCATGTTCACCTTTGTGGTCCTCGTGATCACCATTGTGATCTGCCTGTGTCACGTCTGCTTTGGGCACTTCAAATACCTCAGCGCTCACAACTACAAGGTGAGGCGGAGTGCTGGGTGGGGGTGTGGGACCCTTCTTGGGAGCACAGCTCAGCTGCAAAACAGCAGGGGCTCTGGGGGGGTCCCAGCCTGCTCCCTGGCAGAGCCTCTCAACCCTGGTGTTGTGGAGGGGACAGTCCCAAGGCTGTCCCTGCTGCCTGTATGCTACTCCTGTGGTGGGGCAGCAGATGGGTCGCCCTATCAGCCTCTCATTTTATCCTTCCCTCTCCAGATTGACCGTGCGGAGGTGGATGCCATAGAAAACAGGCAGAATGGGAGACCTGCCACAAGTCTGCCGGCTCCCAAATCAGCTGTGAGTCCCTGTCCCCACCTTTGTGCCCTGGCACGCTCCTTACACGGGTTTGGAAAGAGGAAAGTAATGCTTGTGGATTTCCCCCTCCCCTCTCTGTCCAAGTCCCTCATTCCTCACCTCTCTGAGGCAGCACCTGGAGTCTCCCTGCAAGTGTGGGAGGCAAGTACAAATATCTCAAGGGTGGGTGTCACAAGGACGGAGCCAGACTCTTCTCAGTGGTGCCCAGCGACAGGACAAGGGGCAATGGGCACAAACTGAAACAGAAGAGGTTTCAGTTGAATATGAGGAAGAACTTCTTGACTTTGAGACAGAGCCCTGGCCCAGGCTGCCCAGGGAGGCTGTGGAGTCTCCTTCTCTGGAGATATTCAAAGCCCGCCTGGATGATGTCCTGTGCCCCCTGCTCTGGGTGAGCCTGCTTGAGCAGGGGGGTTGGACTGGGTGATCTCCCGAGGTCCCTGCCAACCCTTGCCATTCTGTGAAGTGTTGGGCCCCGTGCCCCTCACCTGAGCCTGGGTGATGAAGTGTAACCCCCCACACACACACACCACGCACACCCCTTTCCCACTGCCTCCCAGACGCTGTGCCTTTACTTTCTGCCTCTCTCTTGGCCAGGACAGTAAATCCAGCTGCTTCAGTCTCCCTTCTTCCCTTCTGCATCTTTGAGCACATGCCCATCAGCAAAGGCTGTTACTCGCTGGGCTGGTCCTGGTGCCAATGCAGAGAGGTCTCTGTGGGCATTGCCTTGAAGGCCATGAAAGTGCTTTGGGGACTCCCCCCTCCCCTGTCCAACTCTGAGATTGCAGAATCAGTTTCCTGAACTTCTCACTGGTTCTGTTCCAGCCACTCACTTCCACCGTGAGATATTTCTAGCTGGGTCTGTGCAGAGCTGTTCAGGGGAGTACATGCAGAGCCTCCTGCTCCCTCGGAGTAATCCAGGCTCCTTTCCAGTTTCCATGTACCTGAGGGCAGTGGCATCTCTCCAAAAGGAAATTCCCTGTAGGAGGCAGGCACAGCCTCAGAGGGACGCATCCACCAGCAAAAAAGGGAGCACAGTCCTCCAGTCCCTGTGAGCTTCAGAGTGCAGAGAAGCCCCATGTGTGCCGAGCCCCGGCCCCCTGGGGGTGCTGCCTGTCCCAGGATGCTGGGGTTTGGCTGGAGCTGTGCTGCAAGCACCTCCACTGTTGCAGGGCCAAGCCAGCCCTGCTTTTACCCCCTCTCTTGGTACATCCCATGGAGTCTGGGCCCTTCCTCACCCTCCCAGCATGTCCCCATGCTCAGCCTCTTGCATGGTGCTTTACCTCTTGTGCTCTGCTGCCGTGAGAACCAACCCCCTGCCCTGGGCTCACACATTTTTCTCCTCTCTCACCACCTATTGCCTGGCCCCAGCAGAAGTACATCGCCCAAGTGCTGCAGGACTCCTCGCCGGAGGGCGAAGCGACGGAATCGGAGGAGCAGGGGTCACAGGACGAGGAGCTCATCAACGCAGATGGCATGAACGACACGGATTTCCAGTCGTGTGAGGACAGCCTGATAGAGAATGAGATCCACCAGTAGAGACCTCAGAGGGAGGGAGAGGAAGGAGGCCCAGGAGCGGGGCAGGCTGTGTGCACAGAGACCAAGGGAGAGGCACCCCAGGGTGCTGCACTCGCCCGCCCACGCCCCGGGGCCGTCGCCTTCAGCGAGGGCGGGGGCCCCTGCCACAAGCTCTCCACTTCCCTGCCCCTCCACCCCTGTGCCGGCCCGGCAGCTCAGCCGGCATGCTCTTTACTAGATACCTTCTCTAAGGCGTCCCCGGACCCGAAAACCCCAGGGGCTGGGGAGGAGGGGGACAGTGACCCCCACGGTGCTGCTCTGGACCCACAGGGAGGAGGAAGGCTGGGTGCTTTGTGGGGCACAAGGGGAACCTTTGGGGGCTCCTCAGCAGGTCCCTCTGTCCATGTTTCTGGTGAGAAACACTAATAACTTATTAGATTTACAGGAAGGTGACAAACAAAAAACTTTAGTCAGTGTATTGGAAGTCCCCCCCTAGAGTGGGGGGGGTGGCTTGTGTTGCACCTTCTCCCTGCGCCTACGCCTGCCCTTTCTCACCCCCTTGGCATGATGTGCCAGGCGCAGAGGGTGGTGACAGAGACCTCCCCCCCTGCCATGGGGATGGTGACGGCAGGGGTGGCTTCACCCAGGGGAAGGGGCGCGGGGTTGGCGTGAGCTGGGCAGCCCCTCGCAGGGTGAGGGGTGCTGAGGGCATTTCTCATGGGCATGAGGAGGCGCAGGCAGCCTCTCCCCCAGGTCCTGTCCCCTCCTCCCCCAGGGGCACAGGCAGGGGTTTGGAGCATCATTTTAAGTGGCTTTTTTTTTTTTTTTTCCCACATTTTACTCCCCTTTCAAACAAATCAACCTGACCTGTGCGTGGTACTGTGGCTGCCCCCTTTGCTGCCCTGTGTCTGCACAGCAGGGTCAGGCCCGGGGGCAGGGGGGGCTGTGCTGGGGGGGTCTCCTGGGTGGGGGGGGCCCTGCAGGGGTGGTGCTGCCTGGTTGTGACAGGGCCCCGTGGGCTGCTGCAGGGTCTTCCCCCAGCTGAGGTGGTTGGAGAGGGAGGGAAGCCTGGGAGAGCAGCCCCTGGAAGCCCTCTCCAAGCAAGACCACCATCTTCAAGAGCACAAAAGGCTTGTGGGGCTGTGCTGGCTTTTGTCACCTGCCCTGGCTGGGCGTAGGCTTCCCTGGCATCACCCAGCCTGAGAGAGGAGGGGCGCTGTTCGTCCCCTACCTCTGCCCTTGCCCCCTCCCTGGTGACAGCCGTGTCCCAGAGGGAGGCAGGGGACAGGATGGATGGGAGAAGTGAACTGGAGCCTCTGGCACCTGCAGGGAGTTCTGACCCTGTTTAAAGGCTGTTTGTGAAGAGGTTTCTGGTCAGGATCCGCTGCCCTCAATTGCTTCCCCTTTCCCCTTGTGTAAAATGTAAAGGAAAATAATAAATCTCCCTGCTATTGAGCTATATTTATTTCCCTCAACCCTCTGCCACCATCCTATTTGGTGCTCATTGCGGACACTACCCCCCTCCCTTTGCCTGTCATCTGTGGGTGCTGCACTGGCTCGCTGGGGCCATGCCCTCTGGGGTCAGCTGGAAGGGGACAGTCATTGACCTTCTCAATCACCTGTGCTGGCCCTGGAGCTCCAAGCACTTTAATAGACCTGAACAAGTGAAGCGTCAGCCCTGCCCAGCTCCACTCCAGGGAAGGGCGGTCACATCCCATAGCTTTTCTCCCCCTTGGCCCTCCCCCCCCATTAGAAGAGGGGAGCTGGACAGGCAGAGCAGCCGTAGGCTGCTCCAGGGAGGACGTAGCTGACTTCCCTGTACACCTCTCTATAGGAATCCCAGGCCCTGAGGAAAGGGGGGATGGAGGGGAAGAGATGTAGGTCTTCCATGCATGGGGAGGACAGGCCACCCCGGCTCCCAGGGCTTGCCCGGGGCTGGAGCACACGCAGGGGCAGAGGCGCACGGTGAGTGTCACCCATCCTCCAGGGATGGGCTAGAAGTGAAAGGAGCATGCAAGCCGAGAGCTCCTGCTCCGCTCCCAGGCTGGGGCAGGGAGGATGTTGATCCTGCTTCCCTATTCTTGCACCCACCTACTGCCCTCGCCCCGGTCCAGCAGCCGGGTTGGGATGTTCCAGTCTCTGTAGGTACGGCCGTGGCCCGGGGCTGCCTCTGTGGCTGTCAGGGCTCTGCCCGCGGAGAGCTGTGTGTTCTGAGTGGCACTGTCTGTGTAGAGATGTGTATAATACCCTGTATATATTTGTGTACAAAAGAAAAAAGGAAAAAAAGGAGCTATTGTTCTTGCAGTCTTTTCTTTGTGGAGCGGGTTGGGGGCTGGGACCTGGGAGGAGAGGACCCCAGCTGCAGCAGGGATGCAGGAGCATGCGTGGTGCAAAAGGAGGAGGGGGTGGTTGCGTGCTCTCCCCGTGTGAGCACAAGCCCTTCCCTGCTGCCAGGAACCCAGCTGCGGCTCAGGGGCTCTCCCAGCCTCAGTGGGCTCTCTCCCCAGCTTGTAGAGGCATGGAAGGCTTTGCTGCTAAAAGCTGGGGAAGCTGTGTGCGCTTGAGGCTGGCTATGGGGGAAGATGATTTGGGAAGGGTGTGGGAGGGGAGTTTTGCTGGTAGCCTCGGTGGCAGCTGTCAGCCCAACCCTATGGTCCCAATAGCAATTCATGTGGCTGCTCCTGCTGTCTCCATCCAGGAACCTGTCTCCTAGCCTGGTTTGGGTGGATAGCTAAAGCACTTGGGGAAAGGGTGAGGGATGCTAAAACCCCTGGAGCACGGCTTTCCTGCCGTGCTCTGCAGCTCAGCCGTCCCCCACGCAGAGGGGCAAGCAGCCAGCCCCCAGGACTGCTCCCTGGTGCGGGCTGGAGCTGGGGTGGTTCGCAGGCAGCTGCTGCAGGCTCAGTAATTTGTGTTCAGCGGCCGTTCCTCAGAGGATGGCGCAACGGAGAGGCGAGGTGTGGAGCAGGCTGCTGAGAGACGGGTGAGAGATCCCGGGCTCCCAGCTCCATTCCCACCTCGCTGCCTTCAGGCTCTGCGGCTTCATGTGCCAGCAGCACAGCGTGAGCAGGGGACAAAAAGCTCTCCTGCCCCTTGCAGCCAAGGGACCAGGAAGAAGCAAAGTCTGGGCACAGACAAAGAGAACCAAAGACCAAAAGAAAGGTGCCCGCTGCCAAGTCCCTGCAGGTATTGCTGCAAAGGGAAGGGAACAAGGAAATTACACAGGTATTCATTTTGACGGAAACTGCTGCCAAGCACAAAGGGCAGGACACGGGACAGCCTGTGTGGCAGGATTACATGGGAGCCGGCTCCTACCCTGGGAGCGAGCTGTGAAAGCGGCTTTAAAGGCCACCCAGGGGTAATGAGGCAAGAGATGAACAGGAGGAGAATGGGGTGACAACAAGGACGGGCACTGTCCTGGCTGGATCTGAGGGGGCAGGGCGGACAGTGGTGGTCAAGGCCAGACAAAAAGCTGGCAGAGCTGTTCAGGCACAAGCCCAAAGCAGGAACAAGCCCTGGCATTGCAGGTCTGCTTGTTCCTTGTCTGCAGGCACGCTGCTGCCTGCAGCTGGGTGCAGAGCTGGCTGGTGACCCCAGCAGGGACCCCCCTATGCTTCCAGCCTGCAGGCAGTGATACAGCCACCTTCTGGCTGAGGATAAGATGGAGCTGCCGCTGTGGCAACCCAGAGCAGGGCACCCCAAAGCCTCCTCCATGCCAGGGTGGGCAGAACAAGCTGCCTGCGACGGGCCCTCCTAGGTGGGGATGGGGACAGGGCAGCTCTGGTGGGTTCTGGCTGGGGCCGGAGCATTCCCTTGTGGGCGCAGCCGCAGAACCCTGCTACTGCTGGTTTTGAATGTTCTGGTTGCCCTTCCCTCAGGCAAGGGACACAGCTCCTGACCCCGTGTACAACCTGCTCCCCGCTGAGCAAGGATTTGCCCCCCTGGGGCAAGGTCGGGGTGGGGTTAGAAAGCAGGCGCTGTGTGAAGCCCCAGGGAGCAGCTGGATGTCAGCCCCTACAGTGAGGAGGTACAGGGCACAGCCTCCCCACAGCAAGGCACGAGGAGGGGAGAAGGAGCCCCATGGTTGGTGACACCCGCTGGGGTCACTGTGTCCAGCCCTGGCACCAGAATCACAGAATCCCAGAATGGCAAGGGTTGGCAGGGACCTCGGGAGATCACCCAGTCCAACCCCCCTGCTCAAGCAGGCTCACCCAGAGCAGGGGGCACAGGACAGCGTCCAGGCGGGATTTGAATATCTCCAGAGAAGGAGACTCCACAGCCCCCCTGGGCAGCCTGGGCCAGGGCTCGGTCACCCTCAGAGTCAAGAAGTTCTTCCTCATATTCAACTGAAACCTCTTCTGTTTCAGTCTGTGCCCATTGCCCCTTGTCCTGTCACTGGGCACCACTGAGAAGAGTCTGGCTCCGTCCTCGTGACTTCCACCCTTGAGATATTTGTATGTATTGATGAGGTCCCCTCTCAGCCTTCTCTTCAGAACGGTGGCGGTGTAGAGCTTCTTCCCGGGGCTGGAGCAGGTGGGGCTGGGCCAGGCGATGCCAAACTGGGCTGAGCTGAGCTGAGCTTGCTGGTCACACCAGGCCAAGCCATGTTGGCCATGCTGGGCTGAGCCACACCAGGCTAAGCTGTGCCAGTCCATGCTGGGCCATGCCATGCCAGACAAAAGCCATGTTACGGCACTGTGCCAAGCCCCGCTGCTGCCATGCCTGTGAGCAAGGGCACCACCCGGCATAGCCACACCGTGAGTCACGGAGGACATGCCTGGGCAGCCCTGCTGCGGGGAGCCCCGGGGCAGTGGGACCTGCTCAGGATGGGCCCTGCCAGCACCCAGCAGCAAGGGGCAGCCGGTGTGGTGGGTGCTGGCCCTGGCTGCCAGGGCTTGCAGGGATACTGGGGCAGCTGGCAGCAGCGTTGCTGGCCGTGACTGCCTGGGCTTGCAGGAGTGAGGTGGTGTGGGCCCAGCCTCCCCAGGCACGAAGGAAGGAGAAGTGACCCCAGGGTGGGTGACACCTGCTGGGACCACCATGTTCAGCCCTAGCACCACAGAATCATAGAATAGAATCATAGAATCAGTTTGGTTGGAAAAGACCTTTAAGATCATTGAGTCCAACCTTTAACCTAACCCTGCCATCTCACCTTTAAACCGTGTCCCTAAGCACCTCATCTACCCTTCTTTTAAATCCCTCCAGGGATGGGGACTCGACCACCCCCCTGGGCAGCCCATTCCAGAGCTTGACTCCAGGCCAACAAGCCCCGGGATGAGGCAGAGTGCAGAGCTTTGCCCAGCTAAGCTGGGGTTCCAGCAGCGTGGGGGACCCCCAAAGCCTTTCCCAGGGTGAAGTCTGCTTCCTCTTCTCCTTCCAGCCCCGGTTTCCGAATGCACCGAGCCCTCCGCTCGGAGCCGAGGAGCGCGCCCAGCCCCGCGGGTACCCCTCCATCCCCCGGGAGCTGGGAGGGGGTGACAGTAGACACCACCAGCGCCACTAAAATCCCTTCCCGGTCGTTGCCAGAGGTTGAGCTGCGCCTTTAATTCCCCCTCCCACCGCCCGCCCCGGCTTTATTCGCACATCCTGCCCCCGCCGAAAACCCCACCTTCCGCGGGGCCGTACCGAGCCGAGCCGGGCTGGGCTGGGCTGAAGCGGGCAGGGCGGTGGCGGCGGCAGCTTCCGTAAGTCCATCCCCCCCCCCCCCCCCCATCCTCATCCTCATCCTTATCCGACCCCCAGCACGGGGTTAGCAACGCGGGGAGCCCGCTGACGGGCGGGCGGGGCCCCCCGGGCTCCTTCCCCCGGGCTCTGAGCTGCTCCAGGCTTCCCATCCCCTTTTTATCCGCACAGATTTTTTTATTTTTTTTTGCATCGGGTAACACAGCCGCGGAGACCCAGAGGCTTCCCAAATCTAGAGGGAACCGGGTACCGCAGCCAGCCGGGATGCGATTTCGCGGAGGGGGATGCGGGAACGGGAAGGGGAGCCTGTGGGAAATGAGGATCTTTTGGCACCCGGAGGGCTGGGAAAGGCCTGGGAGCTGCTTGAGCAGTGTGGGACCCTTTATGGGTGGCGCCTTGCCCCGAGCCGAGTATGCGGCAGGATGCGGTGTCTGGGCTCGGCCTTGGCTGGTTTTAAGGCAGGGAGCTCCCTCTTCCTTCCGTCTCTAAGAGCAGCTGGCGAACCAGGGGTCTGCGGAGACTTTTGGCTGGACTTCAGCAATGATGCAGTCCAAGGGGTTTTTTTTCAGCGTGTGCTAAAGTGCATGAGGCATCAGGGACCCTGCAGGGGACCAGCGTGTCTTTCTGCTCCCACCTGGGAGGGATCGGAGGTGCCTCCGGTACTGGAAAGCATCATATTGTGGTTGGATGTTGCCTGGTGGGGGAAAACTGCCCTGGGGGCTTGGCTGGTCTCTGCACGCCCTGTCCTCCCGCTGTGGAGGACCTTCAGTGTCCATCAGCATCAGCCTGGGGGGTGTCAGCAACCAACCCCGTTGCTTAAGGCCCCGTGGGGTTCCTGTCCCATCCCGGGGTCTGAAATGTTTTTCCTCACTCTGCGCTTGCGTGACCTCCGTCTGCCACTGAGCACAACCTTCCCAAGTATTTTGAGCCACAGAGCTAAGAATAACTCACACGGTGCCCCGTGTCTGGGCTTCACACCGTTCCCCATGGCCGCAGCCATGTCCAGTGCCGGTAGGCAGGGTGGGAGAGGGCGCAGGGAGCCTGGCAGGGGCTGCAGGCAGGGGGAGTTCCCCAGCCCTCGGCAGGCCCTGGGTGTGAGTGGGTGCTGGGGAGGTGGGGAGGTGGGAGCTGGAGGCTGTGCGGGCGGCTGCATTTGGGATTCCTCCTCCCGCAGCCCCCCTGGGCTCTGGGCAGCGGCTCAGACCGGAGGAGCCATCCCTGCCAGCTCCGCAGGCAACGAGCGGCTCACCGCTGGGAGAGGCTGCCAGGGTGCTGGCTTCAGAGCAGGAGTTGGAGGGAGGAGATGATGGAAAGGGGCTGAGCTCCATAGATTTGGGGCCATTGTAGAGGAGAGAAGGGCTGGTGCCGCCTGGGAGAAGGATAGTGGGTTTAGAGCATTCCAGGGCAGACAGAGTGATGGAGAGGAATAGATTTTCCTCCTGAAAAACTTCTGGTTAGGGTAGCCCCTTGGGTTAGCAGCCAGGTTTATGCCCTATGTGCATGCCAAGAGCTTGCATCCTTTTTGCTGTTGCCTGCCTTCCCACAGCACTTCAGGACAAGGAGAGCCGCCCCTCCGGAGCCAGGCTGCACCCTGCCACCCTGGGACGGGGCGCTGGGGAGGCAGCAGCCCAGCACTGGCATCCTAGCCTGCTGCTCTGCGTGGGTTGCTGGCTCCTGGCTTATTTAACCGAGGTCTGCTCAGGCGGAGAAACCTCCGGAGTATTCAGCACCAGCCCTGCTGAGTCGGAGCTGAGATGGCTGGGGAGTGGGGCAGGCTAAGCCGAAAATGCTAGTGGGCCCATGGTGGTGGCATCTGCTGCAGGTGACCCTGCTGGCATGGGGGGTTGGACCAGACAGCCCTGGGGGCCCCCTCCAGCCTGGGCGGTGCGGTGGGTGCAAGCACTGGGTCCTGCTGTGGGTGCCTGAGCAGCGGGGTGCGGGGAGCTGGGGCTTGCCCCACTGCAGTGGGGCAGGGCTGTGGGGGCCAGGTATGGCCCCAGCTGGGTCAAGCCATGAGCTGCTGGTTAAACCCCTCAGGAGGAAAGCCTGTGGCAGAGCCTTGGCCAGGGCATGGGACCAGTGCAGTTTGGGGGCTCTGGTGAGGGGTCTGGAACACAAGTCATACGAGGAGCGGATGAGGGAACTGGGGTTGTTTAGTCTGCAGAAGAGGAGGCTGAGGGGAGACCTGATCGCCCTCTACAACTGCCTGACAAGAGGGGGTGGCGAGGTGGGGGTCGTCCTCTTCTCCCTGGTAATGGGTGATAGGACGAGGGGGTATGGTTTGAAGCTGTGCCAGGGCAGGTTTAGGCTAGACATTAGGAAAAACTTCTTCACCGAAAGGGTTGTCAGGCTCTGGAATGGGCTGCCCAGGGAGGTGGTCGAGTCCCCATCCCTGGAGGTATTTAAAAGAAGGGTAGATGAGGTGCTTAGGGACATGGTTTAGTGGTGGGATGTCAGGGTTAGGTTAAAGGCTGGACTCGATGATCTTAAAGGTCTTTTCCAACGAAAGTGATTCTGTGATTCTATGATTCTCTGCGGGGTCAGCCCTGCCCCAGTCTCCTGGTGCTGGGGTGCCCCGCTGCACCCCGCATCCCTTCCCCAGTGCCTCCCAGCAGGCTGCTCCGCTGGCCACCATCGAGGCTTGAATCACCCTGCCTGTGTGTGCCAGGAAGGGCCGTCCCGCCTCTTCCTTCCCTCGTCCTCCCCAGGCCCCATAGATAGAGCTGTCTCTGCACCCCGCTGGGCTCCTCCCTTCCCGGCCCTATTGACTCAGTGCTCAGGCAGCCAGGGCGGCTTTCGGCTTTCGAGGGAGAGGGAAGAGGGAAGAGGGAAGAGGGAGAGGCACCCGGGGCTGGCGGAGGCTGCGGGGCGGCCGCCCCCCCGGGGGGGAGGAGAGGCTGTCGGGGGCGGAAAGAGCTTGAAATTCCTCCAGGCTTGGCCTTTCCGTGCAGCAGGGATGGGACGGGATGGGAGAGCCCAGCCAGCTCTCAAAGCTGCTCTGCTCCTTCAGTGTCCCATCAGGACAGCAGTGCTGCGATGGCTGGGCTGGAGGCCACGGCTCAGGATGGGGCAGCTGCTGGGAACAGGATTTTGGGGAGGTTCTTTTGGCTCATGGGCTCACCCTGGGGATGCTCCGTGTGCCATGCCCTGGGGCAATGCTGATGGAAGAAGGTCCCTGCTGGGGGGAGGGGGGGTTGGGCAATTGGGGATCCAGCCTCCGAGGCTGGCACTGTGTGAGTCCCCCGGGGGGGGGCGCGGGTACTAGGCCCTGCCTCAGCCCGGTCATGCCCATTTCGTTGCAGGGAACGGAGCTGAAGGTAGCACTGCCAGTGCCCAGCCATGATGCCCTTTGGCGGGATGGCTGCACGTCTGCAGAGGGACCGCCTGAGAGCCGAGGGGGTTGGCCAACACAACAACGCCGTCAAGTACCTCAACCAGGACTATGAGTCCCTCAAACAGGAGTGCATCGAGAGTGGCACCCTCTTTAGGGACCCCCAGTTCCCAGCCGGCCCCTCTGCCCTCGGATTCAAGGAGCTGGGGCCACACTCCAGCAAGACGCGGGGGGTGGAGTGGAAGCGTCCAACGGTAAGTGCTGGGCTTGCTTCTCCTCGGGCTGGGCTGGCATCCTTGCCCTGCGACGTCTGCACTGACATGGTTTGCCAAGCTGCAACCTGGCCCTGGCTTGCTCCTCTCAGTGCTCAAAATCCCTCAGTGCTTCACAGCCTCCTTTCCCAAGGGCCTAGAGCAATGCCCATGAGTGTCTGCTCAGAAGAACATCTGTCTAGCAAGCCTGGCTTCCTCTGGGCAGCAGACCATGGGCTGTAAAGTGGGTGGGCTGTGTCATTGCTTCCAGGTGTCGTGGCTTCTCAGTGTCACCCTCAGCAACTGTATATAGACTGGTGCCACGAGTGCAAGGGGACTGCCATTGGTCTATCTCGCTGTGTCCTCCCATGGCTACAGCAGAAGATCTTGCCTTGCTTTACCATGATGGGTGCATCTCTCCGGGAACATTTACCCTTCCTCCCGAGTCAGAGCTGCAGCGGGTGCCAGCCCCCCCAGAAGCCCAGGCCTTGCTGAGATCCAGCATCTGCTTCTCTCTTCCTCCTGCAGGAATTAGTGGGTGACCCTCAGTTCATCGTTGGCGGTGCAACCCGGACAGACATCTGCCAGGGGGCTCTGGGTGAGTGCTGGAGCTCTCTCCTCGGACCTTGGTCCAAAGAGCAGTGGCTGGGGAGGGTTGGTGTGGCTGGAGGAGAGGTGTTTGTGTAAGGTTGAGGGGGGAACCAGTTTCACAGCACCCTTCCCCAGGCCCGTGCAGCACATTTTCATGCCAGCCTCTGCACAACCATCTCTGTACCAAAGGCTCCCTTCCCATTTATTGCGGTGGAAACTGGAAGGCGGGGGACACCCTGTGCCTCCTGGTGGCTCTAGGTTAAGGATCTACGAAAATGGGTTGATGTGGGCACAGCTTGACCGTGCTGACATCAGGGGAGATGTCGGGTGGATCCATGCCCGTGACACATGCCAACAGCAATGCCAGGAACTGCTCCAAAGAGGTCCCTGTGTTGGGAAGTTCCTCCCTGGGAATGGGCGATGGGACGAGCGGGAATGGTCCGAAGTTGCGCCAGGGCAGGTTTAGGTTGGACATGAGGAAAAATTTCATCACCGAAAGGGTTGTCAGGCTCTGGAATGGGCTGCCCAGGGAGGTGGTTGAGTCCCCATCCCTGGAGGTATTTAAAAGAAGGGTAGATGAGGTGCTTAGGGACATGGTTTAGTGGTGGGATGTCAGGGTTAGGTTAAAGGCTGGACTCGATGATCTTAAAGGTCTTTTCCAACCTAGGCGATTCTATAATTCTGTGATTCTATGAAGTGGTGAGGGGTGGCAGCTGGATGACAGTAACAAAGTGAGGTGAGGATGTGCTGGTCATGACAAAGTGCTGGCGAAGCAATGCGGTGTGGCGGAAGGGAATCGAGAGGAGAGCTACGGAGTACAAATGGTGATTTGTCGTTTCTCCAGAGGTGTCTCCCAAGGCAAAGGCACTGGGAGAAGGAGAGCAATGTGAATGGGCTGGGTAAGCCGGCGGGGCTGGCCACGGGGATTTTGTGGTCACAGGAACCAGATCTGGGTACCACCAAGAGCGCTGTCCTCATCTGGATCAAGTTGGGCCCTTGGCTGGGAGCGTCATGTACCTTAGCACAGACAGCACGCTGGTTTCAGGGCTGACCACAGTTAATGCATCCAGTAATTAGAACAGACTTCAGGCGGTAACCGGAGTACGTAACAGCCCAGGGCACTGTGGTGGTGTTCAGTTGGTCATGAAAAAGTCTGAGATGCCGTTTTGTCAAACCACAGCCCGGTACAGGTTCCCCAGGCTCCAGGCTAAGGTGTGACGGGCTTCAAAGGCCAAAGAAAAAGCAGAACCAAGGCAAAGAATTTCAAGGGCAAGCGCTGGCCTGGAGCAGCACTTGTGGTTAAGAGCACTTGGAAGGAAAAGGGCGGCGGTGTTGCTCGCAATTTGAGAAGTCGGGGCAGCAGCTTTAAACCTCTCACTTGATAAAATGTTCTTTTAAATGCGAAGGGTAATTCCACTGCAGAACTCACTGCCTGAGGCATGGAGGGCAGTCAGAGGAACGAGCCCCAGGAGGGTCTGGATAAACTGTGGGAGGGGGCTGCTGGTGCTGACTCTGGTGGTCTGGACACAGGCCCCAGGTGAGGGACGATCATTCCCTGTTGCCTTGAGCTAATTAATGCTTCTCTCCGAGGCAGCCTGGCTCCCTGAGCTGCTGGACCCTCTCTGGTTTCTCCACGTGCTTTTTGAGCTGGAGGGCCCCAAACATTTGCAAGGAGAGGACATCATGGGCTCCTACACATTCACCACCTGCCTCCCACCCCCGGCTAGGGAGGTGGTGGGCACTCACACCAGCTTCCTCTCCTTCTCCAGGCGACTGCTGGCTGCTGGCTGCCATCGGCTCCCTCACGCTCAACGAGGAGCTCCTGCACCGTGTGGTGCCCCATGGGCAGAGCTTCCAGGAGGACTATGCTGGCATCTTCCACTTCCAGGTGGGCTGGGAGCTCCTGGCCCTCCACAGCCGGTGGGCTGGGGGTGGGAGGGAGGGTGGTGGGTTGAGGGCACCCCTCTGGGGTAGGGATGAGCAAAGTCATGTGGTGCTCTGATCTCACCACACTCTCTCCTGACCCCCCCAGATCTGGCAGTTTGGTGAGTGGGTGGACGTGGTGGTGGATGACCAGCTGCCCACCAAGGACGGGGAGCTCCTCTTCGTGCACTCGGCAGAGTGCACCGAGTTCTGGAGTGCTCTGCTGGAGAAGGCCTATGCCAAGTGGGTACCCCCATGGCGGGCACATGGGCAGGTGGGGGATAGGACACCTCGCTGCGCAGAGCGGAGGGGAGGGCGTGTCCTCTATCCCTGGCCCTGCTGGGCGCGTCCTTGTCACCTCACATGCCCCTCTTGCCGGTTGGTGCTCAGGCTGAACGGCTGCTACGAGGCGCTCTCAGGGGGCAGCACCACCGAGGGCTTCGAGGACTTCACCGGCGGCGTGGCAGAGATGTACGACCTCAAGCGGCCGCCGCGCAACATGGGCCACATCATCCGCAAGGCGCTGGAGAGGGGGTCCCTGCTGGGCTGCTCCATCGATGTAAGCGGTGTGCTGGGATCAGACAGGGGCTCTGCCCCAGCGGTGGCCACGACGAGGCCTCGCAGCCCAAGATGGTGTCAGCAGTCCCCTCGCTGGGACACCGGGTGGGGGGTTACTTCTTTCCCCTCTTGGCAGAACACCCTTTCCAGAGCCAGTGTGGCAACCCTGGGGCAGAACGAGCGGGGCTACAGCCCAGCTGCTGGGGATGGGCTCCTTTGGATGGAGTGGGAATTGTCCATGTGAAGCGTGGGCTGTTGAACAAGGGTCTGCCTGTAGCTCTGGCCCTGTCTTACAGCAGCATCTGAGAATTATCTGGAGTGGGGTTTTCCATCCGTTCCTCTCATGAAATCCTTTTCTTCCTCTCTGAAGTTTGGGTGGTTCCCTGATGGATCGTCAGGGTCTTCTGGCTGGGAAACGGTCTTTACATCGTCCTCAGCCAGCAGCCTTTGAGCCTGCTCCTCTTGGCTGGAGCAGTGCAAGGCAAGGGGAATTCTCCACGTGATGGGGGGAAGGGGTAGGGAGAGAACCACATGAATTTAATCATATTCACTTGAGCTTTGCATGTTCTCCTCAGATCACAAGTGCCTTTGATATGGAAGCGGTGACCTTCAAGAAGCTGGTGAAGGGCCACGCCTATTCTGTCACAGCCTTCAGAGATGTGAGTTGGCTATGTGAGACGTTAATAGCAATAAAACAGCCTGGCCAGTGGCATGGGTTTAACCTCCTGTCTCTGGTGGCCGGCAGGTGAACTACCGGGGTCAGCAGGAACAGCTCATCCGTGTCAGGAACCCCTGGGGACAGGTGGAGTGGACCGGAGCCTGGAGCGATGGGTGAGCTGGACAGATGGGACTTCAAGCCCTGCCGCTGGCAGGCCAGCGGGCACCGCACACACAGCGGGCGAGTGCACAGCACTGCTGAGGGGAAGTTCACAGCATGCAGTGCCCTTCACACTGGCTGGGGGGACAGTGGAGGGCCAGTTCTGAAGCCCTCTCAATTCACCTTGAGTAGTCCCCATCTCATCGTCTTTCTCCTGCTACTCCAGCTCCTCCGAGTGGGACAACATCGACCCTGGTGACAGGGAAGAGCTGCAGCTGAGGATGGAGGACGGAGAGTTCTGGTGAGTGCCAGAGCAAACTGCTGCTCTTCTCCAGCAGCCAGCCTGGGAAGGAGCAGAGGACCTGGGGAGAGGTCCCGCTGTCTTGCTTCTCCTGAAACTCATGACCTGCCTTTATGAGCTGGCTTTCCAGCCTGCTGGCCTTTTCTCACCTGATCTAGTTAATAATTTTCCTCTCTTCAAGGAAATTCAGCCCAACTAAATACAAAATAAACATCTAGGAAGTGTAAACAAGCCTTCTTCCCCCAACCCAGCAGTGGGCTTTAAATGAGCTAGAACAAATATCTCAAGGGTGGGTGTCACGAGAATGGAGCCAGACTCTTCTCAGTGGTACCCAGTGACAGGACAAGGGGCAATGGGCACAAACTGAAACAGAAGAGGTTTCAGTTGAATATGGGGAAGAACTTCGTGACTCTGTGGGTGACTGAGCCCTGGCCCAGGCTGCCCAGGGGGGCTGTGGAGTCTCCTTCTCTGGAGATATTCAAAGCCCGCCTGGACGCTGTCCTGTGCCCCCTGCTCTGGGTGAGCCTGCTTGAGCAGGGGGGTTGGACTGGGTGACCTCCCGAGGTCCCTTCCAACCCCTGCCATTCTGGGATTCTGTAACTGCTCAGGGTAAAAGGTCTTGCTGTCATTTAATTCTCCCAAAACGTTGGCTGGGTCCAGAGCTGCTTGTCCAGCGGTGCCCGGGCCTCAGCTGCTGCCTGCCTCCTGCAGGATGTCTTTCCGGGACTTCATGAGGGAGTTCTCCAGGCTGGAGATCTGCAACCTGACCCCCGATGCCCTCACCAAGGATGAGCTCAGCAGGTGGCACACGCAGGTGTTCGAGGGCACGTGGCGCCGGGGGAGCACTGCTGGGGGCTGCAGGAATCACCCAGGTACCTCTCCCCCCGCCATCTCTGCTCTTGGTGGTGCAGTTGAGCCGGGTGTCTCATCCACATGTCCTCTTCCAAGCCACGTTCTGGATCAACCCCCAGTTTAAGATCAAGCTGCTGGAAGAGGATGATGACCCCGGGGACGATGAGGTGGCCTGCAGCTTCCTGGTGGCTTTGATGCAGAAGCACCGGCGGCGGGAGCGGCGGGTGGGGGGCGACATGCACACCATCGGCTTCGCTGTCTACGAGGTAACCCCTGCCCACCCCAGCGCTGCTTCCTTGGGACCAGCTCAGCCCTGCCTGGACCTGGCACCCCAGTCCTCAAGGAAACCTTTCCCACCTGCTTTGGCCAGTCTGTGGGCTAATGTCCCCTGTCCCATGCTCCCCGCACTGTAAGGGACAGGGGCAGGTAGTGGGATTGTGATTTTTTTTTTGATTTTTTTTTTTTCCCTTTTCTCTCTTCCCTGCAGGTTCCTGAGGAGGTACGTCCTGAGCTGCTGGAGCCTACCCCCTTCTTGGAGGGAATTGCAAGAGTGGGCAGGAATGGGTTAATGAACATGGATGTGCACCCTGGGAGCTCCCACCGGGCTGGCAGTGGCTGGGGTGCTGGGTGCTGTGCATCTCCGTACGGAAAGGATGGCTCCTGTTGGGATGGGCAGGGCAGGGATGTCTTGCCCAATGGGGCTGGCTTTGGTCCTGCCGCTCCCCGTGGGTCCCCCCAGTTGCAGGGCTGTGGTCCACGAGCATGTTCATTCCCCCCAGGCCCAGGGCAGCCAGAACGTGCACTTGAAGAAGGACTTCTTCCTGCGAAACCAGTCGCGGGCACGCTCTGAGACCTTCATCAACCTGCGGGAGGTGAGCAACCAGATCCGGCTGCCCCCCGGCGAGTACATCGTCGTGCCCTCCACCTTCGAGCCGCACAAGGAGGCTGACTTCATCCTGCGGGTCTTCACCGAGAAGCAGTCGGACACAGCGTGAGTCCCCACCTGGCCCTGGGACACCCTGTGTCCGTGAGCAGTGGGACATTTTCCCCCCGCAGGCAGCCTGCTGTCTGGGGACCCTGCTCCTCACTTTGGTTTCCTCCTTTCTGCCCCCAGGGAGCTGGATGAGGAGATCTCGGCAGATCTGGCAGATGAGGTAGGAGCCACCGCTTTGGTTCGGTTGGTGCTGAGGCTCTGGGGCTTGGGAGGAGGAGCCGCAGGCAGGGGGTGGCTGCTTGGGTTTGGGATGTCACTGTGGCTGGAGAGGGGCTGGCAGGGTCGAGGTGATGGGGATGTGGGAAGTAACAAAGATAAGAAGAACAAAGAGCTTCCCCTTCTAGTTCAGGTTTGACCACTAACCTCTTCTTTCTGGCCTGTATCACCCCAGGAGGAAATAACTGAGGAAGACATAGAGGATGGCTTCAAGAACATGTTCCAGCAGCTGGCAGGGGAGGTGGGTACGGCTGCGCTGAGCTCGGGGGAACCCTGGCCTGGGGAGAGGACGGGACAGGACCCCTGGCTGTGAGAGCTCCAGTCCACCCCACACTGCAGACAAGTCCATCTCTGCCACAGCTGCCCCCAGGGGTGGTGTGATGGGAGCAGATTTGGGGAAGGGGCATCTAGCTGTGGCCCAAACTCTTCTGGGCGTGCAGGAAATGCAATTGCACCCTGATGTTTTGTGACTAAGACAGAGATGTTTAGGCAGGAGGTGGGGAATGGCCACAAGTGGGGTGGAGAGCAGGCAAGGGGTGCTGCTAACTCCGCTCCTGCTACAGGACATGGAAATCAGCGTCTTCGAGCTCCGGACTATTCTGAACAGAGTCATCGCTAGACGTAAGTGCTGCCCTTCCACCCTTCGCTCCCCGTGGCCCAGGCCTGCTCAGCAGGTTGGGTTTTGATGCATGTTCTCAGTCTCCTCCTTCCTCCTCAGACAAAGATCTGAAGACGGATGGGTTCAGCCTGGACTCCTGCCGCAACATGGTCAACCTGATGGACGTATCCTCTTGGCGCTGCGGGCAAGGGCCAGCTTGCCCCCGTGCTCAGCCTGCTGGCAGACAGACTTCTGTGGGAGCTTGGGCTATGCTCTCTGGCCATGCCGAGCCTTTTCAACCAGGGGAAGGAAGGAAGGGGTCCTTGCTGGCTTCAGGGCCACCTGCCCTACACCCCTGGGCTTTAGCAGCAGGTTTTTTGGAAAGGCCCATCAGTTCCCCTGCTCGCTTTGGGCCCTGGCTCCAACGCCAGAAGCACATCCCAGCCCCACTCATGTCTTCAACCTTCCCCTCCAGGAGGAAGCACCCCGTGCTTCCCCCAGCCTGATGTGCCGTGATGCCACCCAGCCTTTGAGGCCCTTCTGGAAGGCAACGAGCACTCTTGGCTTCTTTCCCCCCTAACCATCCTGTCCAGCAGTTGGGGATGAGAGGTGTAAAGTGAGAGGAAACCACAGCCTGTGTTCCTGCTCGCATGAGGATGTGCAGCTGTGAGAGCTCCAGTCCACCCCATGCTCACCCAGTCCCATCCTGCAGACAAGTCCACCTCTGCCACAGCTGCCCCCAGGGATGGTGTGATGGGAGCAGATTTGGGGAAGGGGCATCCAGCTGTGGCCCAAACTCTTCTGGGCATGCAGGAAATGTCAGGTGAGGGTAGAGGAGCAGCTCCGAGTCCTTCTCCAGCCTGGCTCTGCAGCGTCCCCTTTTGCTGCAGGCCAGTCCAATTTTGCTCCAAGGACACCAGAGCAGCCTGCTTCCTTCTAGCAGCAGCATGGCAGCTAGTTTAAACGTTGCACTGTCCCTTGCTGGGTTGCAGGCTCTGATCTGCTGCCCAGGGGGGTTGTGGAGTCTTCTTCTCTGGAGATATTCAAAGCCCGCCTGGACGATGTCCTGTGCCCCCTGCTCTGGGTGAGCCTGCTTGAGCAGGGGGGTTGGACTGGGTGAGCTCCCGAGGTCCCTTCCAATCCTTGCCATTCTGGGATTCTGTGATCTTGCTGATGCTGCAGGACAGAGGGAAGTTGGGGGGGAAAATTGGGCAGCCCAAGTGTGGCCAGGCTTTTTGCACCCCAGGCGTCTGAGATCTGATGGCTTTGCCTTTACACCACTCCCTTTGCTGGCTGCCTTCTCCTTGACACTCTGCTCCCCAGAAAGATGGCAGTGCCCGCCTTGGGCTGGTGGAGTTCCAGATCCTGTGGAACAAGATCCGGAGCTGGCTGGTGAGGAGGAGTGGAGGGCATGGCGCCCTGCACAGGGGTAGCACCCCTCCTGGGTGATGGGACAGCCAGGCTGGAGGCTGCAGGAGAGCCTGCCCTTCACATCCTCCATGATGCTTTTGCAGGGAATCTTCCGCCAGCATGACCTGGATAAGTCGGGCACCATGAGCTCCTACGAGATGCGCATGGCTCTGGAGTCAGCTGGTAGGTCTGGAGAAGGATGGGGCTGGGCTGGGGGCTGGGGAGGGGGCTCCTGCTGTTAAAACCCTGCACCAAGTAGCTGGGGAAGAGTGAAAACAGCCAGTATTGTGTGCTTGGAGGCAACCTGTTGTGGTAGTGAGGTGTACCCTATGTCTGCACTGGGCCCTCTCCATCCCAGCTGTGCCAAGTGCTGGAGCTCTCAGGGTTAGGGTCGCACTCAAGGTGGTCCCAGCCTCTGTCCTCCTCTGACCTGCAGGGTCCCATGCTGGCGAAGCAGAGGCTTGGGGTGGATCAGTGAGCTAACTAGGAATATGGCTCCGGGGAGAGCATCCCCTCTTCCTACTGAGGCTGGACTCGGTGCCCTTCCTTGGGTGGGTTGGTGGCTCCTTCAGGTGGGGGCATGGACTTTTGTAGTTACATCCTCCTCTCCTGCTTCCCTGGGGTGCCGACTGTGCTCTGCCTTGCAGGTTTCAAGCTGAACAACAAGCTGCATCAGGTGGTGGTGGCCCGCTATGCAGATGCTGACATGGGTGTGGACTTTGACAACTTTGTCTGCTGCCTCGTTAAGCTGGAGGCCATGTTCAGTGAGTGCCGGCCCCGGGGCAGGGAGAGCAGGGCCAGAGGGATGGGTTGCTCACTTTGTTGTGGGCCCAGGGGTCGGCAGGGGGGGCACCTGGGGTGGGTGGTAGAAAGCCCTCCAGCCCCCTGGGTAGGGAAAGAACCGATAAAAGATCAAGACAAGAAAAGGGGATTGCTTCAGGCTCCATGTTTCTTGGAGGGCTGTCAAAGTTGACATGTGAAGGCAGGCAAAAAACGCACCAGCCCCTGCTCATCCCTTCTCCCTCTCCTTCCCAGTGGCTACTGCTGACGATGTGCGGCTAGGAACCACGACAGATCTGCTGCAGCTGGGACACCGCCATGGGCCAGGCTCCCTCCAAGTGCCTCCCCTTGGATCTGTGGACACAGGATACTCTTCCCCCCTTGCTCCATCCCACGCTGAGCCAGCAGCCCTGCCTCCCGGCAAGCCTAACGCCACCCTCTCTGGTGGACCAGGGCTCAAGGCAGGCAGGGGATGCCCTTCTCCTCTTCTGGGCTGGACTTCTTTCCACACAACCCCCCTCCCCCCCAAAGGGCAAGCAGCATGGGGACCTGTGCATCCCTGCACGGAGCTTGGCGGGAGCCAAGGAGCAGGCGGGGGCGGGGCCGGGGGGGGGGGGGGCCGTATGCTTGCCTGTGCTGCCCCATCCCCGCTGGCACGCATTGCCTGTCCCTGGCTCCATGCCTGGGAGCATCAGCCTTGCTTAGGCGGCGGGTTCCTGGGAGCTGGAGTGGCCTTCTGGGAGGAGGGAGGGCCATACTCTTCTTCTTGAAGCCCTTGCACTGCACTGCACTCATCGCCACTAAGCACCACCAAAGCGTGGAGCCCGCTGGCTCTTTCTGCGTGGCCTTCAACGCATCCCTCCCACCTCCATGCCCCTGCCTTGCCCCACTGCTGGCTCAAGCCCTGCAGCTTAAGCACTGAATGTCTGGGGGCTCCCCCGCCATGAACCACCCTGTAGTGGGGCAGAAACTGCTCTCTTCCACGTGGGCACGGCGATGCCACTACCATCACAGCGGCTTGGCCTCCCCTCCCATCCCTGGGACCTCCTGGGGCATCCACTGCCCCTGCTTATGGCCCACAGCAGGGCTGGGGGGGGGGGGGGGCACAGCACCCAAGAGGTGATGCCTTCCCCCAGAGAGGAGTGGGTGGTGGTTTGGGGGGGGTGTTGTCCTGCACACAGTTGGGGTTTTTTCCCACTTTCTCTCGCCCTCCCACACTGCTACACCCTCCTCTTCCCTTGGGCTCCTTCGCCCAGTGCAGACAGGCTCCAGAGCCGATATCTTTGCACTTCTCTGTGCTCCTCCACTCCTCTCACCTTCTTCTGGGGTAACTGTGTGGCTCCAGCTTGGTGGTGGGCAACAGCCCCCCCTTTGCCCTGTAGAGGCAGGCAGGCAGCTTCCCCCAGCCCCCTGTTGTGGCTGGAGGACATGCCGGCAGCAATAACCACGGCTGCCCCCCCGGCAGCTCCACTCCCTCACCCCGCTCACCGCGCACACCGGGAATAAACTGAGATTTTTTGGCCCCGGACAGTGACCTGGGGGTTGCGTCCTCCCTCCTCTCGCCATGGCCTGGGCTGGGGGGGGATGAGATGTGGAGCCAAGCCCAAGGCACGCTGCTTGCCCAGCCTGAGCCCTGGGTGGAAGAGCATCACCAGGTACAGGTCTTGCCGTGGGGATGGGGGGGGGTCCATATCCCTTAGGATTTTATAAAACTCTCCTCTGCCTTTGCGGGGGGGGGTCTTAACACTGACACACAGGGCAGCACCATGTGAGAGAGGTGGGAGGGAGCCCTGCTCTTCAAAGTGAGAGCAAGCAGCGTGCTGTTGGCAGGGCTGTTCCGTTATCCCAGGGATTTTTCAATCGGAGATGCTTGCTCCCTGGTGTCGGAGGGAGGAGGAGCGTGCTCGTGCCAGGCTGGGATGGGTGGCCAGGGCAGCTTCACCCCAGCCTGTGCCCCAGGGATGTGGGTGCAGCCGTGCTCCTGCTCAGCTTGGGGAGCCCTGGCTCTGGCCACGGTGTCCCAAAGGCATCCCTAGGGCACCGCCGGGTGCCTTGGCCATGCAAGCAGCTGGAGCAGCTTAAAGTCCCCATCGTCCCCCTGCCTTACCGGTGGCCTGGCAGCGGCTGAAGGCAGCCAGCGAGGCTGGGTTTGGCCTGGAGGACTTTGCACTGGGGTGGATTGATGTTGGTCATGGTTTGCTGCCCTGGCCAGCCCCTTGCCAAGGTCTCCTCTGCTGGTGGCAGGACTGGGGTCTGCTCTTGAAAGAAAAGTGTCTTGGGGAGATTGGGGAAAGAGGGTCCATTTGGATAGGATGGAGCTACTGGTGGAGAGGGTGGGAGTGGAGGGCAGCCTGGAGCTCTAGACCCTGGAAAGGGACCACAGGAGGTATTTGACCCTGGATAGGGGCCGTGGGAGGCCAGTGTTTTCCCTTGCTTCCTTTGAGGCCATGCAGGTTACAGCTGGAGGCAAAAACCTTCCAGGAAAATGACAGTGGGGGGCCAAATGGTGGGGCTTTTCGCTGCGTGGCTCAGAGCAGGACTTGCTGCCAGCAGGTCAAGGGAGGTGCTTCTGCCCCTCTGCTCTGCTCTGGTGAGACCTCACCTGGAGCCCTGCGTCCAGCTCTGGAGCCCTCAGCACAAGGAGGACATGGACCTGTTGGAGTGGGGCCAGAGGAGGGCTACTAAAATGACCCGAGGGCTGGAGCCCCTCTGCTCTGAGGCCAGGCTGGGAGAGTTGGGGGTGTTCAGCCTGGAGAAGAGAAGGCTGCGGGCAGAGCTGAGTGCGGCCGTTCAGGGCTTAAAGGGGGCCCAGAGGAAAGGGGGGGACAAGCTTTTTAGTAGGGCCAGCTGTGACAGGACAAGGGGGTGATGGTTTTAAACTAAACCAGGGTAGGTTTAGAGTGGATCTAAGGAAGAAATTCCTTTGAATGAGGGTGGTGAAACCCTGGCAGGGGTTGCCCAGAGAGGTGGTGGAGGTCCCATCCCTGGGAACATTCCAGGCCAGGTTGGATGGGGCTGTGAGCAACCTGATGTGGTTAGCGGTGTCCCTGCTCCCTGCAGGGGGGTTGGACTAGATGACCTCTAGGGGTCCCTTCCAACCCAAACCATTCTGTGATTCTATGATTCTATGTGTGCCTCCTGCCCCTCTCTGGCACCCCAGCGGGGCATTGCAGCCCAGCCAGCCCCCGGGGTGCTCAGCATTTGGAAAAGGATTGCCTTCGCATACCTTATACCCCCAGCATCTCAGTATCCCTCGTCTGGGTGCCCTTTGTGCCAGCCCAGCTCTCCGGGACCACTCTCCCCATGGTGGGGCAGCACCCAGCGCTGGGGCAAGCCAACCTTGGGGGAGCTGAGGTGCGAGAGCAGCTCCAGCCGGAGGGAGCATCCCCCCAGGCTGCCCTCTCCTCCGGAGGCTCCCCAGGGCTGGCTGGAGGTGGGCTACTTGCACTTGGCTCGTGACTACCTGGTGAGCTGAGCTGCCCCCCGTGGGGTGGGGGTACCTCGGGGCACTTGGCAGCCTGGGCTCCCCTGTGCAACCCCAAAGAAACAAGGGTGGGAGGACGGGATGGGATGGTACACAGGGGCAAGCACGCAGAGCTGTCATCGCTGCCCCAGCTGCGGGGCCCCCATCGTGCAGACACAGCCTCGATTGTAGGGCACGGTGACGCCCCGGCTTTGGGGTGACAGCTGCCCCCAGCGTATCCGAACCAGAAGCCCCCTCCATCCCTCCAGGCGCCAGCTGGCAGATCCCGTCCCTCGCCGGGCCCGGCAGCTGGCAGGCAGTCGGCAGGCGGGGGGTCCCCAGCTGCCACCAAATGCCATGAGGAGGAGCCTGGCTCGTCCCCCTCCTTGCAAAGGGGGATGAAGAGGAGGCCCAGCAGAGTCCTTAAATGCTGATGTAAGGTGAGGAATGAGAGCGGCTGGGGGCCAGATGTGGCCAAAACTGCTCTTTGCCTTGCCATGGGCACGAGCCAGCCCACTCTGGCCTTTCCCACACCCGTCCCACAGGTCTGCATTGGGTGGGAGTGCACAAGGTGGGCAGACAGCAACCATGAGCGCATGGCATCGCTGCCCCTGCCCCCAGAACCACAGCGTCCCCTCCCACACCCCACGCCCCGTGCCCCCAGAACCACAGCATCCCCTCCCGCACCCCACGCCCCGTGCCCCCAGAACCACAGCGTCCCCTCCCGCACCCCAGCCCGTGCCCCTGACCCCCAGAACCACCCGCATCCCCGCCCCGTGCCCACCAGCATCCCCACCTGGCCCCACCAGCTGCCCCAGCAGCCGGGCTCTGGCCTCATCTCCCCCTCGGCCACGCTTTGCTCTTTCCCCGGGGCTGGCGGCCACAGGAATGTCATTCCCGTGGGCACAAGGGGCCTTTGTGGGAGCAGAGACGGCAAGCGGGGGGCCATGGCGCAGCCCAGCAGCCCGAGCTGGTGAGAGCCGCAGCCGAGGGCACACGCGTGGGCAGCAGCTGCCGCCAGCACGGCCCCTCAGCTCCCAGCCAGGCTCGGCGGCGTCCCCACTGCTGCAAAGGGCTGTCAGGGAGGGAAGCCCCCTCCTCATCCTCCTTTGCCCCTCCGGCACCCAGCAGCTGGGTGGCGGGAGCATCCTGCAGGAGCTGCGCCAACACCAGCCCGGAGCCGGCACCTCCTTGGCGAGCCTCGGCATTCGTGCCAAGGGATGCCATGGGCTCGGCTGCCCCACGAGGGGAGCGGGAGGGTGGGGGGCATGGGGTGGGGGCCGAGAGCACCGGGCAGCAGCTGCTGGATTCAGCCTTTTCCAACAGCTGCCATCCCAGTGCCAGCAAATGGGGAATGTGCATGGGATGGGGCTTTCCAGGGCCTGGCCACGGTGTGTTAAACAAACTATTTATAGAACTTGCGTCCCTCCCTGGCAGGCACGGCCCACGTTCCTCCTGCGTGGGGCCGGGTGCTTGGGTGCCACCAGCATTCCCACCATAGAATCACAGAATCACTTTGGTTGGAAAAGACCTTTAAGATCATCGAGTCCAACCTTTAACCTAACCCTGCCATCCCACCACTAAACCATGTCCCTATACCACCAACACGCTCTCGGGTCCCCGCCAGAAGGGTGAGGTCTCCTCAAAGAAAGGATTCTCAGCCAACTCTCATCTTTCTCACCCCCCATTTCTGTTAGTTCCCAGTGCTACGCCCAGAGCAAACCTCACACACCTTGTGAAGAGATGCCCAAGAGCCATGCCCTTCTTCCCAGCATCCCTGCTCCCTGCTAAATCCTCTGGAGCCTTAACCATGCCACAGCCGCTTTAAGCATCATTGGCAGGTGCCGATGGTTGCTCTGTCCCCTGCGCCTGCCCCTAAGGTGGCACGAGGGTCCTGCCCTCCCATGAAGCAGAGATGCTGTCCTGGGAGCAGGCTGGGTGCTGGCAGGTCACTCATGGGGCAAAGGCCAGGGATCTGGCCCCATCTCAAAGCCCATGCCGGCTTTGCCTGTTGGCTGATGGGCCACGGGGCTGCTCAGCTGGCCTTCCCTCCACCCAAAGAGGGGTCATGCCAGGAGGTAGCATGGCTATGTCCTGCCCACAGGCTGGCGCATCCCGCACCCCTGACCCTCCAACCATGCCTTCTCCGAGGTGGCTGCCCAGCAGGTTGCCCTCTCCCAGAGGAGACAGAGGCACCAGCTGGCTCCAGCCCTGGGATCTGCCCAGAAGACATGTGGGCTGTGACTTCACCCTTGCTCAGGAGCAAGAAGGAAGGGGCTGGGCTTTGGGCAAGCTGAATCCCCAGGGCTTTGGGACAGCAGGGAGGAGAAGACAAGAGGACAGCTCTGCACAGTCCTGACACCACCCTGAGGACAATCCCTGCTTCCAGCCCTGCTCTCCCATCACCGGCAGCACTCCATCCACAACCTTCCCAAGCCCCTGGCCTGCCTCACACCTCCCAGGGCATCTCCTGCTCCTTGTTTGCTGATGTCCAGCTGCTAACTGAGCACCTGAGAGAAATAAGTGCTACGGAGGGGTACACGGTCCCTATTTAGGCTCAGAAAGTGGATCCCAGCCCTCCCTGGCAATTAAACAGGGGATACTTGGTTGAGAAATTGGTGTGATAAAGCAAATGGATGCCTGAAAGGAAGCAGCCTTGATACACACCCAGCCAAAAAAGAGCCGGCCACGTGGTGAGGGATTTTGAGCCCCTCAGTGAAGAGGGATGAAGGATAGACAAGAAAAGAGGTTGCGAGATGGAGCAGTGACTGCAGGAACAGAAAGTCCTCTGTGGATCAGAGAGGATACAGCAAGGCTCTACACGCCTTGGCCCAAGAAATGCATGGGCACAGGACTCCAGTGCCCTAAATCTTGTGTTTGGAAGTAGATTCTGGCGGGATTTCATTTTCTTTTGAGGTTGCATTCTCTTCCCAGCTCTGTGCCTGGCGCACTAGAGCAGCAGGGTTAAGTCCCTCCACTTCCCCGGGCTGTGCTTTTGCCCAGCTGTGAAAGGAGGCTAAAGCCCCTGACCTTCCAGATGGGGAAAGGGGCTCAGGCAACGTCTCTGCATTTTTGACAGAGACAAAAATCTGCCTTTTTCCGTGTCCCAAGAGCTCAGCAAACAAGCCCTGCCCCACGTCCTGCCCAGTGCTGGGATGCTGCAGGCATCTGGTTCTCACAGCAGGATAACCCCTCCTGCCATTACCTGCGCGCTCTCCCTGGGAAAGAACGGGTTTCTGCAGAGGCCACGCACTGAAGCCCCCTTATTCCCAAGGGATTTTCCACCCCCCATCTCTGCCACTTAACACTCAGGTGCAACGCCCCCAGGAACATGCTGCAACAGCTCTGCACCTGGCTGGCACCTCCCTTTCCCAGTGGGACTGGCGGGCAGGATTCCCCTGGCAGGCACGGTAGGGTGGGGTGGTACCCCCAGGTCAGGCAGGGCTTTTCCTAGGAATAGGTAAGGCTCCCTGGGGAATAAGATCTCTGCTCTCCTCCATCACTGTGGTTGCTCCTGCTGACCAGGGGCACTGCACTTTTCATCCCAGGGTCCCCAGCCTGCTTAGAGGGGGGACCCTGCAAGGGCCCTCTGTGCAGGGAGGGGGTGTTCCCGCTGGGGCTGGACTGCTGGGGAAATCGAGGCACCGAGCAAGGCAGCAACTTACCTGGGGTCAGCTGCAGCACAGTGAACCCAGGAGTCTTAAGAGCAGGCCAAGTGCTGTACCTGCTCCCTCCCAGGGAAGCGCAAACCCTGACACAGCTGCAGCAAAGCTTTGGCTCCTGCTTCCTTCACCTGGGCTCTTCCCACTCCCCCTACCACTGCCAGCACACAGCAGAGCGGTGTCCCTGCGCCGGAGCCCTCTGACTGCAGCAGACACAGAGCTCGGGAGCCTCCAGGAGCCTCCAAAAGGCCAGTCCCAAGGGGCTGATGTCAGCCCCGGTCCTTGCAGCTCCCGGGCCTGGAGCTGAGCCATCGGGGAGCTGTTTTTGGTTTCGGCACATGGTGTCTCTGTGCTGAGGCACGGCCAGCCTGCTTTCCTCATCTCAGCCGTGGCTGGCTCCCCGAGAGGAATCTGTGGGGCTGGGAAAGGTCACCCTGGCTGAACGCCCTTGGATGGGACTCACTGGGCAAGGGACAGCTTGCATCAGGGCAGGCTGGGAGACGGAGCAGTAGCTTTCGGTCCCTCATGTCTGCTCATTCTCCTAAATTCTGCTTGAGCGGGAGCCAAGAGTAGGGCCTTGGCAGGATTTTTGAAGGGAACAACAAGGGGAGGAAATGAAGCCAGACAGCCACCAGGAACAAAACAAAGGTTAGGCGCAGGAGAGAAGCGGAAGGGCACAGATGTGAGCCATGGACCTTCCTGCCTGAGCCCTCACCCTGGCTAGCTTGTCCTCCCCTGTCTGCAGGGCCCTGGCTTCTTGCCCTAAGCAGGCTCAGCTTGGGAGCACAGCTGGAAAGCATGGGACACTGGTTACCAGCCTGCTCTGGAGCCCGACATGGAGCCAGATGACAGCTTTTTCCCCAGGAGGGTGCCCATCTGCTCTTCAGTGCTTCATGGCTTGGGGCATCCCTTGCCCGCTCTCCTTGGCCATCCGCCTGGTCTGCATTCCTGGCCCTTGTGGGAGCAGGGTGGCAATCGATGGAAGAGAATGACAGGCGAGCATATTTTGGTCGTGGCTGCCTGCTCAGGGGCTTCGGTGAAGCCTTGTAGTGAAATGGAACCCCCATCCCGCCAGCCCACATTTCTGTGGTGGGCAGATGTTGTTCCTCCCCCACCCCCCCTTCTTCCACCGGGACTGCCACCCCGACAAATGGGGTCCTAGGCTGGGGAGCAGTATCGCTTACAGGGAGCATGTGTCTCGCCTGGGAGGAGGGGGCATTTAAATGGGCAGCTGGGGTTTTTTTGCTGTCCCTTGCTGCGGAGGCATTCCTGCCATTTGGGCTGCCGGCAGGTCCACGTGGGGGGAGCCGCTCAGGACAGGCTCCCGTGGGCTGAGTGGTGTCCCGGAGCAGGAAGGATCCCAAGGAGGGTAAGGGTGACCAGGGGAAGGGACGGGCAGGAGAGCGGGCCCCTCCAGTGCTTCTCCCCCGAGCACTTTCCCCAAGCAGCCCCCCCGCTCCCAGCGGGGCGCGGACCCCCGAGCACCGCACCCGGGCTCCCGCATTCCGCCGGGGTCGGAGCGTGAGGACCTCCCGGGCATCCCCTCCACCCCGCTCCGCCAAGGCACCCCGGGGGGGGGGCGGAGGTCTCCGGGGGGGGGGGGGGCTGACGGTGCGCCCGCAGGCTCGGGGGGCCAGCATGCCCGCCCCGCCGCTGGCCGCCCCGCTGCTGCGCGCCCTGCTCGCCCGCCTGCTGCCGCTGGCCCGCAAGCGCCTCCTGCCGCCGCTCCGCCGCCTGGGGCGCCGGCTGCGCTCCCCGGAGAGCCGCCAGGCCCTGCTCACCTGCCTGCTCTGCCTCCTCAACCTGCGCAAGAAGGTGGACGACTGAAGCCGGCCGGGGAGGGCGCGGCGGCTCTCCTCCGCCTCCCCCGGCCGCCGCGGGAGGAGGGACCCGGGCAGGGGAGGGGACGCGCCCCGGCGGGGGCGGAGGGTCCGCCCAGGCAGCCGAGGCCGGACGGCCGCCCCTGCCCCGCCGCTCCGGCCATGGGAGCCGGGCCGCTGCCCCCCGCCGCCGGGCCGCCCCGCTGAGCGCCCTCGCCGCCCCCCGCCCCGGGGAAGGAGCCGGCGCCGCCGGGGCGGTCTCCATCACCGGCGCTCCCGGGCAGCGGGGGCCCCACGCTGCTGCTGCTGCTGCGCCCCGCGGTGCCCGGGCCGGGCCCCCCGGCTGCCCCCCTGCCCGCCGGCGGCGGCGGCGGTGGTGGTGGTGGTGGTGGGGAGGGCGAGGATGTCCGGCAGCACGGCGAGGAAGGTGCAGCCCTTCACCATCAGCACCAAGCTCTCGCTGCCCAAGTGCGACTTCCCCGGGGACGCCTGCCCCGGCATCGCCCTCGCCTCCGCCCTGGACAGCCGCCGCGGCCTCCGCCGCAGCCTCAACGAGCGCATCTCCCTCTACCTGGCCCAAGCCCGGGCCGCCCCCGAGAGCCGGCCCCGCAGCCCCAGCCCCGGCGAGGAAGGGGGGACCGAGGAGGAGCGGCTGAACCGCAACTCCCTCGCCCGCTCCATTAAGAAGATCACGCTGTCCAACTGGCATGGGGAGGCTGGGGGACCCGGGGACCCCGCCCGGACCGGCGGCGAGAGGAACCACAACAACAACAACAGCAGGCCAGGGAAAGCTCAGTTCAAGGTAAGTGCGCCCCGTACCCCGCGCCCTGCTCTCTCCCCATCGTCCCCGCGGTTCCCCGGTCCTGGCTGCCGAGGGTCCCAGGGAGGCTGCGCCCCGGCGGGGGATCCCTGCTGCCTTGTAGCCCCGTGCCCTCCAGGCAGCGCTGGCTCCAGGGCCCCTGGGGTAGTTGCTTCTCCTCCCCCATGCACTTCTCTGTACCGTCAGGCTGGAGGTTTTTGCGGGCGAGCTGGAGACGAGCCTTCCCTAGGGCTGAGATGAACCAGAAAAGCTCTGCCCCAGAGCCCCAGCTGCGGAGGGCTCGGCTCTAGGGTTACCCGCGATGATGCAGTTGCGTGGGGGGGAAGCTGGGAACTCGCTCTCCCGTTTACCAGAGGGGAAACCGAGGCCGGGAGAAGGGAAGTGACTCATGAAGGGCCACACAGCCCGGCAGAGTGAGAACAAGGCTAGGAGCAGGACCTGGGGCTCCCAGCACCCCGCCCTCCCAGCCCGAGCGCTTGCAGGCGTGGAGGTCCGAATCCGTTAGTTCCGGAGCCCGGGAGACCCCCTGCATGGCTGGGATGGGGCGGAAGGTGGCTCAGAGACCTCGCCATCACTGGCAAGAGCAGGCAGGAACTCCTTGGGATTTAACCCTGACCCGCAACAGCTGGTTTCCCGGCGGGATAGAGCTAGGGAGAGCCGCGCAGCCCACTGCCAAAACCCTCGTCTTCATTGCCAATAAAGGCCAGGCACGGCCTCGCAAGAGCTGCTGCTTCCTCCGGCACGCAGGCAGCTCCTTGCTGGGCGGCCAGAGTCTGCGCAGCCCAAGGGGCATCAGCACGAGGGCTCCCCACTTTCATATAAGGTAGGGACATGTGCTCGGCGTGGTGGTGCGGTGCGGGACTCTTGGGGAGGCTGCCAGGATCAGCCCCTCCTGCCTGTCCGGCCTGGGGGGGGGGTGGAGCTGGAAGTGGGGGGGGCCGGCTGCAAGATGGAGCTTTGGGAGGGAGAGCCAGGGCACAGGGAAAAGCGTGCATTAGGCGGGACGGAGGCTGGAGGAGAGAAGGGAACGCTGTCCCCCAGGCAGGGCACGTTAGGGCTTTGCTAAGCGTGGCCCCCGGCTCTGCCCCTCACTCCTGCCTTGTAGGAATGGGTGACTCTTCCAGGATGAGCATAGAGCAGCCTGGGAGGGTCTGGCCCCACTCGTTTTGCTTGTGGGAAGTCACTGGCACGTACTCTTCTGCGGGAATGCGGCAAGCATATGTGCCGCATTAATTTTGCTTTTAATGAGGGAAAGAAGCGTTCGCTGAGGAGGCAGCTGAGGCTGCTGCGCTCATTCCACGTGTGGCTTTGCTCCCATTGTGAAGCCTGGGGTCCTGCTGGGGAGCACTTAGTACGGCACCTCATGGATGCCGAGGAAGGCACGGCTCCTTCTCCCAGCCTTGGGTTGCTGCAAGTGTGGTGTTTTGCCGGAGCGAGGACCCAGCTCCAGCCGGAGGGACAGGGAGGGGGGGAGCAGTCCCGGTGGAGCGGCTCTGTGGGAAGGATGAAGTCATCCTTGTGCCGGCAGCCCTGTTTTCCTGCAGCTGACAGATCACGGGACGAGGACTTTAAATAAAGCTCCCGTGTCACCTGCAGGCTTGTCTCCCATGGCTGAGCCCTCAGGGGGGGCTTGCAGGCTGCAGCCAGCATGGGATGCTGCCGCCTAGAAGAGGGGCTTCCTAGGGTCTCATACCCTGACAGCGCTTCACGTTTAGCTCCCTGCCGATCCCTAAATGGGCATCAAAATATCTCATCCCCACGGTCGGGCAGGGGGGTGCCTTCTCCTCCTTCAGAGCTGTGCTTCCCGTAGCTGCCAGCACCCTTCTGTCAGAGGCGCTGAGCCCTTGCTGCGCCTGCCGGGCCGTGACTCAGCCTCGCTCCCTGCCCGCTCTTCGTGCCCAGGATGGGATGCTGCGGTGTGGCGTGGTGGTCTGTCCTCTGCGGCCACCAGCCAGGCTCTGCAGCCCACTGGAAAGGTCCAGTGGTGCTGGTCCCCCAGGGGTTATAGGGTTGTTGGGCTGTTTGTGGGGCTTCGAGCCTTTCTGGTGGCAGCAGCTCTAGTGCTGGGGGATGCCGTCCATGTTGGGACTCTTTTTCAGTCCTGCAGAGATGGTAGGAGGCCACTTTCTGTGCAGGGAAGGAGCCCTGCTTCTCCCAGGCTGGTTCCCCTTGGACACTGTCCCCAGTCTGGAGTGCTCCGAGCGATGGTGGGCTGGGTCCGTCTCTGGCTGACCCACCACCCCATTTGCTGCAGCCTCAGAGGAGACCAGGGAGGGAGTTTTGGGGCAGCAGATGTTGCCCACCACCTCGTGCTACCCTGTGCGTGTTTGGATGGCTGTTACAGAGACAGTAAGGTGGCCCTGGGGAGGGAGTGGAAGTCCATCCCTAAATTGGCCTGCTATATCCGACCGCCCAAGAAAAGATCCATCCATAGAGGATGAGAGTGACTGCCCTTGTGCATGATCCAAGCAATCCCACGCACCTCTCCTTCTGGGGCTGGGCTCTGTTAAGGATAAGGTAACGTGGGGTTCATCCTGGACCTCCTCTCTGTGCCTGGCCGCAGCTCCTGGACTTCATTCCTCCTGCCTCTCCTGCTCCCACCCTCGCCCTAGTCCCGGGAGCCCTTCTCCACGAGTCAGCCATCCCCTTAACTCTTGCCTCCCGCACAGGCCGAGGTCAGGGATCAGCAGCTGAGGGGATTCGGGTTCCCGTTGCTGGGGTTATTGTCCTGCTGTGCCCTCGCATCTCTGCCCTGCTGTCCTGGAGATGGGCAGGAGACTCTGACCCTGAGCATCCTTAGATGACCAGGGGCCAGTGGTGACCACTGAATGGAATACTGGGACACTGGAGCACTTCCAGGCTCACAGCTGCACCTTCCCATCTCTAGGTCTTCCTCAGGAAGGACGTGGATGCGGAGGATGAGCAGCAGGAGGCTGGGAGTCCCCGGGCCGGTGGTTTCTGCTCTCCAGCGGACAGAGGTTCCCCCTTCTATGCGGTACGTCCCCCCGTCCTCACCGTTTGGAGGGTCTGACCCCCAGGGGTGCAGCTTGGGGCTGAGCAAGCGAGGGAAGCCGCTGGTGGTCTGCCTGGGTGCAGGCGTGGATGGAGCCTCGCTGCTTTAAATGAGTGAGGGGACAAGCTGGGCATGATGGGGTGAGGGGGATAGCTCCCAGGCCAGCACCCAGAGGTTTTATCACTTCCGAGGGAGCCAGATTATGGGCTCCTCCAGCCCTGGCCGTGCCAAGAGACTGAAGATCCTGGAGTCGTAGGAGGGCCTGAGAATCTGTGTTGCTATTTAAAAAGAAAAAAAAAAAAAAAAATAGAAAAAAGACAGAGGATTTCTCTAGTTCTTGTGGTTAGGCAGAAAGGCTTTGAAAATCGACTCCCATGCCATCAGCAGGGCAGCACATGCCAGAGTGCTTAGAGAGCCTGAAACAGTTGCCCAAACCTCGCTGCTCCACAGGCTCCCGGGAGATTGCAGCCTGGTGGGCTCGGGGGTGGCTGGGAACCCATGGGGGGCAGCTCCCCCCCTGGACCCCTCGGGGAGGGAGGACTGCCCAGGGCTGGCCCCGGGACCCAATTCTGCCTGGCGAGAGGAAGCAGCGAGCCCTGCGCCTTCAGGTTTCTCCTGAAGATGCTCAAGCTCTTCTTTGCTGCTGGTTAGCATGCGGTCAGGTCCCCGTCCCCGGGCAGCAGGGTGGGAAGCAAGTGCCCGGGTGGCTGTGCTGTCCCCTGGGCTGCGTGCAGCTGGGCCCGGGGCTGAGCTTGGAGGGGGGCCAGCGCTTTCGCTGGCTGACCTTCACCATCACCCCTGGTGGAGTTGGAGCCCTGACAGAGCGTTTCGTCAGCGCCGGCCGCCTGCGAGGCTGAGCCCTGGGGGAGATGCTGCGCTTCCTGCCCCCCCGCCACCGCTTGCTTGGGTTGGGGGTCTCCAGGTGCCCCTGCAGGAGTGGTGCGCTGAGCTCTTTGGGGGCCTGCCCCATGGCCCCCCCACATCCCATCCCCCAGCAGTGTCCCCAGGGGGTGACACTGAATGGATGCTGCAGACACAAATGCTCCTCGCAGGGATGTGCAGCCTCAGGCTGGAGGGGCAGCAAGTACCCCATCCACCTCCAAAGTGGGCGCGGGGCCAGCCGGGGGGCCAGCTGGCAGCGACCCAGGGCTGAGGGACAGCCTGGCAACCCCCTGCCAGGGCTGTGAAAGCCACCAGCATGGCCTTGGTAGAGGGGAGCTGTGCCTCGGGGCACTGGGAGAGAACCCCAAATATGTCAGTGAAGCAGTGGGATCCGGGACAAGGCAGGCTGATATACTTTATTTGGGTTTCCAAAATGCTCCTGGGAGGCGATGGGGAGGGCTCCCTGGGGCAGCAGACTGACCCCCCCCCCACCTCTGCCCACCCCAGCTGGCAGGACCCCTGGTATCATCGCCCTGGAAAGAGAGCCCCAAGGGCAAGGAACCCACAGTGGCACCAAGATGCAGTGGGCGAAGCGGCGCGGGAGCGTCCCCCGTCCTCGACCCGAGCCCTCTGGTAGCCCAGTTCAACCGAGAGATGCTGCAGGTGAGGCTGGCCAGGGTGCCTGCCCGCGGGGCTGCGTGGGGAGCGGGGTGGGGAGGCCACCAGCAGCCTTTCATGTGAGTTGTGGGGTGGGGTGCGCGGCAGGGAGGGCTGAACTCCCGGCCCCGAGCGAAGCCATGGTTGTGGCATGAGATCATGTTTGGCCGCCTCTCCCTGGCTGTCGGCCCTGGGGAGAGGGGGTCAGCCCGCACCAGGGCCCTGCTTCCTCCCCACGTGCGCACGCTGCTCCTCCCGTCCCCCATCCTCCTCCTCCTCCCAGTCCCTGTCCCTCCCCAGCAGCATGGGAATGGGGATGGTGCAGGGGGGGGCTGCTTCCACGCCATGCTGGGGAGGGGTGCATGGGTGCTTGCGCAGGGGAGCCAAGCGTGGGGAGGGGGGAGATGCGTCACGCAGGGATGTCCTGCGCAGAGATCTGGCCTGCCTAGGGGGCCCTGGCTTTTTCTGCTGGGCTCGGGCAAGAAATGCTGGAAAGAAGCAAGATGCCGATCGCCTTCCCACTCCCATCACCACTGTAGCCGTCCTGAGCCCCTTTGCTGGCCTGTTCTTGCTCAGAGCAAATGGGTTGTCAGACAAAAGGGTGCCCTCTGGTCCCTGTTGTGGCTCTTGGGGTGGGGGGGTTGGGCTTGGGTCCCCGAAGCCACGTCCTTGGGGCTCTGGCAGAGGTGCCCGGCCACGTGGCTCTTGCCATCTTGCAGGCAGAGGGCTGGGTGCGAGGCAAGCTGCGGGACCTGAAGGATGGCTGCGACCTCCAGGACTGGGAGGAGGTGGCTCAGACCCTGCAGCGGGACATGAAGGATTTTGAGAACACACTGATCAAGCTCAACCAGGTGAGGCCAGGCAGTGGCACAGCTCCCATTCCCTGCAGCACCATGTGCCCAGGCTCTCCGTTGTGGGGGGGTCCCTGAGAGCCCCCCTGATGCTGAGCGGGTCCCTTGGCCCCACAGATGGGCGAGCAGCTGATGTGGCGGGCAAGCCCCAGCGCCGAGGGGGTGCGGAGGCAGCTGCTGGCCCTGCGGGACCAGTGGCAGCTCCTGAAGCAGACGGCCGCCAGCCAGAGCAAAGCCCTGGGGGGGCTGCGGAGCCTGCAGGACTTCAACAGGAAAGCCGAGAGGCTGGAGGCATGGATCAGGCACAAGGTGTGGGGTGCGGGGTTTGGGGAGAGGGGACGGCCTGGCTGCTCCCCCACCTTCTCACACTCTCCCCTGGCCCAGGAGGAGAAGCCCTCCCTGGCAGCCCTCCTGCAGGAAAGCCCAGACAAGATCCAGCTCACCCGACGCATCCTCGACTTGAAGCAGGTGGGACACTGCTCATCCCTGGGGTCCTGAGGCTGGGGCACGGCCGCAGGTCCCTGAGATGGGGGGCAGGCAGGAGGGACGGCTGGGGGACGCTCATGTCTGTGTCTCTGCTCGGGTCAGGAGGAGCAGCAGTTCCAGAGTCTGCATGAGGAGCTGAACAGCCTGGCCCAGAAGCTGGAGAAACAAGGCAAAAGTGAGAGCAGGAGCATCTCAGCCCGGCGCAAGCACCTCAACAAAACGTGAGTGGAGGGTGCAGAGGTTGAGCAGGGGCGAGATGGGTGCCGGGAGCCAACGGGCTAGGAAGTGGGATCCCCTGAACTTCCCCTTGCCCCACCTCTGCACGGTTTCCCCTGGGGCAGGGGGACACCGGCTGCCTGTCACCTCTCCCCTTCCACCCCCGCAGGTGGCTGCGCCTGCAGGGGACCCTGAAGGAGCATCATGAGGCTCTGCAGCTGGCCCTGGAGGTGGCTGCCTTCCTCCAGCAAGCGGACACCCTGCTCAAGGCCATCCATGCCAAGGTATCAGCCCTGGAGCCAGGGTCAGCCCAGTGCGTGGCCAGAAGCTGGGCAGAGGCAGCACCTCACGCCAGGGCTGCTGTGGTCCCAGCACCCTCAGTCTGGGGCTCAGGGAGCGAGCTGGGGGATGGAGCCTGATGTTAAATGGGGAGCCAGAGCAGCAAGCTCAGCTTGGCAGCATCTCCTTCTGCTGGCACTGAAGGCAGGGCCCCGTCCTCCTGCCACTGATTGCGGCTGCTTCTTACAGCAGAGGGGCGTCTGTGGCGTGCTGAAGCCAGGGGAGGGCGAGCTGGGCCGGGATCAGGACGTCAGGGACATAGCCAGCCAGGTGATGGTAAGTGCAAGGCTCTGCCTCGTCCTCTGAGCCCCGGGGAGCATCCTGGCAGAGGGGGGCTTGAGTGTCTTCCCAGGTCAGCACTGGCACCGGCAGGGTGGGGGGCTCAGTAGGCACCCCACAGCTCCGTGGGGTGGCTGGGGCTGGTGATGGATGGGGGAGCACCCCCGGGGGGCAGCAGGGGTCCAGGCTTGGCACCCCGGGGGGCAGCAGGGGTCCAGGCTTGGCGCCCCCAGGGGCAGCAGGGGACCAGGCTTGGCACCCACCGCCTCTCCTGCTCCCACAGGGCTGGGGGTGAGTTCCCAGCACCGCAGCCGCAGCTCCTCCAGATGCTGGATGTGACCGTGTCCCAGCTCCTCAGCCTGCAGCCCAGCCTGGCAGCCCGAGTGACCCCCAAGCACCGGGACGTCAAGGAGAGCTGGGCACAGCTCCAGCAGGCGCTGAGGTAGGGCACAGCCTGGCAGGAGCCCCAGGGACCCGACCCTGATGCCCCAGGGCTGGAGCCAGAGGCTTGGGGAAAGACCTGGATTAGCCCCTGGCAGGCTGTCTGTGGGGCAGCGGCTCCGCTTAAAGTCCCTCTTCATCCCCTGGGCCTCCCTTGTGCCCCTTTCCCAGGACGGAGAAGGCTCCGTCGCTAGCCAGCAGTTCCCTGCGGGGCGAAGCTGTGGCTCCGAGCCCTGAGCCACGAGGAGACGATAGCGGCCGTGCAGCTGTGGGGAAGGAAGCAGGAGACAAACGGACAAGAGGCCCCGGGAGCATGGTGAGCACAGGCATCTGCCTGCCTCCAGGCGTCTCCAGCGCTTCCGCCTTGGGAAGACGAGGGATTTTGTGGAAAAGGGGTTTGGGTGTTGGGCAAAGCCCAAGCTGAGCGTGCCTGTGACCTGGCCCCACCACTTATGGAGGTGATAAGTACAAGGCTTGGGGCAAAGCAATGCACGCTTTGGGCAAAAGAGGAATGGGAGCCTTTGTGCTGTAGGTGCCAAAGGATGTGTCGGGGCAGATGGTGGAGCACGAGCGAGAGGAGGAGAGCAGCCCTGGCTCCCCGGCAGCAGGGCAGCCCCCTCATGGCAGGGACAGCAAAAGGTACCGGCTCATGAAGGTGGCTGGGGGAGTGGGACGGAGTCAGAGGGGATGGGGCCCCAAGGCCCCTTTTCCTGGCTGTCCCCCTCTCTGCAGGAGGAGGAGAGAGGCGGAGGCTGAGTGGGGGACGTGGCAGCCGGAGGCCCAGGTGCAGGACGTCTGTCAGGCAGTGAATGCAGTAATGTGTCCCCGAGATCCCCCTTTGCTCCCAGCCCGACCAGGCAGGAGCCAGTGTTAAGGGGGACCCCTTCCCTGACCCCTTCCCACTGCTCAGGGGTGCTTGTGCACTCACACCCGTCCCTGGGCACTAACACACCATGTCTGCTCCTTGGCAGACCATGTCCCCGCACAAGGAGAGCGTGGGTCCCAGAGTCCCCCCGTGTCCACTGGGGGACGTGGAGAGCCTGGAGGCAGCGTGGATGCAGCGGGAGCCCATGGACCCCAGCTCCAGCACCAAAGCTGTGCTCCCAGTGAGTCCCCTGGAGTCTGGGGTGTGGGGGGTACCCCAGGTGGGGTCTGTCCTAACCTCCCTCCCTGCCTCCCAGGAGGGGCCAGCGCCGGGGGGACCCCCGGGGAGCCCTCAGGTGGAGGCGATGCTGCGGGAGCTGGGGGAGCTGTGGGAGGACCTGCAGAGGAAGGGTGGGGGGGGCACAGGGGCATCTCCCGATGGCAGCAGCTTGCTGGGGATTGGCAAGCGAGGCCAGCGCCCGTGGGGACGGGAGCTGCAGCGTTGGCACTCACATCTCTGGCTGGTGTGCTGCGTGCTGCTCCAACCCCCTGCTCCAACGCGCTGCCCAAGCTGCCGGTGCCCTGGGTACCCACAGTGGGGTAGCAGCATGGCTCCTGCCTCCCCTGGGTGGCTCAGAGCCAGGCTGATGGGGTCCCCACTCTCCCTGCAGGCACTGAGGCTGGTGGGGGAGCTGGACCAGGCTGAGCGGTGGCTGCAAGCCGTGGCCGGGTCACTCTCGGAGCCAGCCGCCATGAGAAGCCCAGCAGAGCTGCGCCAGGACCTGGATGAGACAGGCCAGCTGGAGAGGCAGCTCCTGATGTGCGGCCTCAAGCTCCAGGCGCTGCGGGAAGAGGTGGCAGGCGAGCCGCCCGCCGAGCATGAGGGGGCGAGGAAGATGCAGAGGAAAGTGGAGATGGTGGAGGAGAAGTGAGTCCTGGGGGAAGGTTCCTCCTCTCTGGTCCCCAGGGTGGGCAGGGAGGAGGAGGATGCTTGCCCCCTGAGGAGGGGCAGGGAGGAGAAGGATGCTCACCCTGAGAAGGGGGAGGAGGAGGAGGATGGTCGCCCTGAGGAAGGGCAGGGAGGAGGATGCTCGCCCAGAGGAAGTCCGGAGGGTGCTGGCACCTGTGACGGGCACCTGTCCCCATAGGTTGGCACGCGTGCAGGCAGCCCTGCGGCGCCGGGCAGCAGACCTGCGTGACTCCCTGGTGCTGTCTGAGTTCCTGCAGGACCTGCAAGAGGAGGAGGCGCGGAGCCGGCAGGGACCTGCAACGGTGAGTAGTGGGGCCAGGCATCCCTCAGGATCACCCGACACCTGGGACTGGCCCAAGGGTTGGTCTCTGGCTGGCAGGGGGACCCCTTAGGTGAACCCCTCCGGCCCAGCTGCCTGGGGGGGTTCGCTCCCCATCTCCCTCACACCTGGTGTTTCTGTTGGTTTCAGCCAGGGAGTGGGCATTGCGGCTCACAGGGGTCTTTTCCCCTGCTCTCAGCCCAGGCTGGGCAGCCGGCAAGCAGTGAGGACATGAGCCGCCCCCTGGGAGAGCTGCAGGAGGCTGTGGAGATGCTGAACGACGCAGCGAAGGAGCGGGAGCGGGTCATGGAGGTGGCGGCGGAGACGGAGAGCCTGGAGCACCTGGTAGGGGATGGAGGCAGAGGGTCTGGGGATGCAGCTGTGTGGTCCACCTCCAGCTGGACACGCTGGCTAGTGGGGACACGTGCCTCAGCTGGTCCCAGTGGGACACAGAGCGTTGGGATACATGGGACCCACTTTGTACGAGGCTGGTATCCCCGTCCCTCTCGTGGCTGGTGCTTCCTGTCCTTCTTTAGGCTCGTGGCAGGGTGCCCACAGACTGGGGTGGGCTGGGGCCACGTGGCGAGTGGTGGCACAGGGGGTCCTATGCTGGGGCTCACCTCTCTTCCCCCCACTGTCCATCCAGGTGGCGGAGGTATCCCCGCGCCTGGAGGCCCTTCGATGCCGAGCCGAGGCGCTGGCTCAAGACATTGCTGAAGCAGAGAGTGGCTTCGCCGCAGTGAAGAGTGAAAAGGACCTCCAGGGGCTGCAGGGCTTGCTGAGCCGGCAGCAGGAGATGGAGGTGAGACCCAGGGAGCACCATGGCTGGCTGTGCCCATAGCGGGGAGGTGCCCCAGCTGGCTGGGGCCACCCCAGGGAGGCTCTGGCCCCTGGGGCCCCAGGTGTCGTAAGCCTTGGCACAACGCAGCAGGCTGGGCTGGAATTTTCCAGCAGAGCCGAGCCCTGCCTCGCTGTGCTCCCCTCTGCCAGCACGGGCCAGGCGAGGGGAGAGAGCTTGCATCGCTCCCATGTGCCAGCACCCAGCTTGCCAGCACCTCGCTCATCTTCCCGCTGGCGGCGGGGTGACGTGCGAGCAGAGCAGGGAAACCAGGCAGCCCTTGCTCTGCCCATCCTCCCCAGTGAGGGTGGCTCTGCCCGCTCCCCGCGTCCCCCCCTCCGTCCCCACGTCCTTCCCCTCCATCCCCACATCCCAGAACGCAGGGAGGTCCAGCCTGGGTGCAGAAGGGTCGGATGCATCCTGAACCTTCTCTGCCTTGTGATCTTTCAGCGTGCGGTGTCAGAGACCCTGCAAGAGCAGCTGGAGGAGCTGGAGAGGGTGGCTGCCCGCTTGCAAGAGCTCTGCCCCGCTCGGCTCTGCCCCATCAGCCGGGAGGTGCAGGGGACACTGTGGGCCTGGGGAAGGCTACGGGAACTGCTGCGGGAGACCCAGGCCCGCATGCAGCAGGCTGGCCGGCTGTGGCACTTCTTCAAGGATTACTTGGCCATGATGTAAGTGGTGACGAGCTGTCGGGGTTGCCTGTGTGGTGGTTGGGGGTGGCGGGGGGGGGAGCTGGTGAGAGCGTGGCGTTGCTGGAGAGCAGGCTGCTGGCGAATATAGGTGGGCGATGCTGGAGCTGCAGCCAGGCAGGACGATGGGGAGCCTGGAATAACAGGCTGTGCCAGGGCTGCCTGCTGTGGGGCAGCCCCATGGCGTCTTGCCCTGCCCCGCCAGGCTTGCTGCTACCCCAGTGAGCTGCTTGCAGCAGTTCCTGAGCGTGGGAATGGCTTCCCTGGGCTGAGGAGGGGCTGGGTTGTCCCTCAGCTCCCTCAGCCCACCTTTCACATGCCCACAGCTCCTGGACGGAGGACACGCGGGCTCAGATCTTCTCTGAAAGCCCAAGTGGCCACGGTCTCGCTGAGGCTCCGTGCGAGGAGCTGGAGAGGAGGATCGAAGGGAAGCTGAAGGAGTTTGAGGCGCTGGCGGCATCGGGGCAGCAGCTGGTATCTGAGGAGCACTACCTGAGTGCAACAGTAAGGACAGGGGAAATGGGGTTGGGGAAACCCTCAGCACCCCCCAAAATCCTCTAGGGACAGAGTCTAGAGGAGAGAGCACGGTGTGGGTGCAGAGCCCCCGTGAGTGGTACGGGGCCAGCCATGCATCCCCACGGCTGCTCAGGGCAGGAGGGGTTTCATCCAGCAAAGGATGCTGAGACCTGAGGTGACTGACTGTGTGCCACTCCCAAAAACCTCCTAAACTGCTCTGTAGTGAGGTGCCCTGGTAGGGACAGTGTCCCTGGGCCAAGGGTCACAGAATCATAGAATCACTTTGGTTGGAAAAGACCTTTAAGATCATCAAGTCCAACAGTTCCCCTAACCCTGCCATCCCACCACTAAACCATGTCCCTAAGCACCTCATCTACCCACCTTTTAAATCCCTCCAGGGATGGGGACTCGACCACCTCCCTGGGCAGCCTATTCCAGAGCCTGACAACCTTTTGGTGAAGAAATTTTTCCTGATGTCCAACCTAAACCTGCCCTGGCACAACTTCAGACCATTCCCCCTCGTCCCATCGCCCGTTCCCAGGGAGAAGAGGCTGACACACACACCCCCCCCCGGCCCCCCCCCGTCAGGCGGGAGGGCTCCCCTCAGCCTCCTCTGCTCCAGGCTGAACACCCCCAGCTCCCCCAGCCGCTCCTCGTAAGCCTTGTGCTCCAGACCCCTCCCCAGCTTTGTGGCTCTCCTCTGGACATGCTCCAGCAACGCAACGTCTTTCTTGGAGTGAGGGGCCCAAACCTGACCCCAGCATTTGAGGTGGGGCCTCACCAGCACCGAGTACAGGGGCACGATCACTGCCCTGCTCCTGCTGGCCACACCATTCCTGATACAAGCCAGGATGCCATTGGCCTTCTTGGCCACCTGGGCACACTGCTGGCTCATATTCAGCCGGCTGTCAACCAGTATCCCCAGTTCCCTGCAGGCTGCCCAGTATCTCTCCTCCCCTCAGATAAAGGAGCGCCTGGAGGAGCTGCAGAGCATGCTGGGCTGGGTGCTGGTGCGCTGGCGAGCACAGAGGCACCGGCGGGACTCGGGGAGCAAGCAGGAGGACAGAAGGGACCCGGAGAGCCCCTCAGGCATGTCCCCCACCAACCAAGTGAGTACCCAGCCACGCTGAGACTGTCAGGGAGCAGGACTGGCCTCGAGGCTGAGGGTGACAGAGGCACCGGGTGGAGTGGGTGGTGCAGAATTAGGGGAGGGGTGTGTGCCAATACCTCTGGGACTCTCTGGGGTTCAGGCAGGGCAAAGGGAAGACTGCCCTGAGAATGTGCTTGGCCCCAGCAGCCCTCCCTCCACATTCCCTCTGTTGCCTCCCTCCCCTGGCACAGCATGCCCCGTGTGCTCAGCCCCGGCTGGAGAGCATCCACAGCCCAGTGGAGTTCACACCCTGCTCCCTCCTCGAGCCCACGGAAAGATCGGAGACACGGCTGCCAGAGGGAAGGGCTATCTCCCCACCAGCATCACCCCTCTTGGATGCCCCATTGGGAGTGGAGCAGAGCTGGGGGGAGCCCAGCAGCTCAACACCCCACGGTGCAGGACCCCCCGAGGAAGCTGTCATCTGGGATTCCGCTGAGACCTCCACGCTGCTGCTGCCGCCGCGGGGCCCCGGTGGGCTGGGAGGGACAGTCAACCTCATCCTCAGCATCGGCAAGAAGGGCGAGAAGAAGAAGAAGGTGCAACCCATGGCCGGCAGCGAGCAGCCGGGGGAGGAGGCGCTGCGGACGGTACGTGGGAGACGGTAGGCGGCTTCGACAGAGCCATGGGTGAGCACCCAGCTCCTGTCCTAGGGCTGGCCACTGCCCTGCAGCCAGGACAGCTCCCTGGAGCTGTGCCCCCCATGCAGACTGGGAGGCTTTGAGGGCTGGGGGGTAGCACCCATGCTGGGACACCACCACCACCACCACCCCCCAAGCTGTTTCCAAGAGAGCTGTTGGGGCTATGTCGGTCTAAGGAGAGTGATGTTTGGCTGTGCCGATGCTGAGCGATTCCCGAGGGCTGAGGACCAGCTTGTGCCACCCCCTTTGCCTGCGCTCTCCTGCTGCAGCTCCTCGCCCGCTCTGCCCTCAACTCTCTCTGTGTCTCTCTCTCCCACCGCTCAGCTCCCTGCCACTAAACCCTCAGGCTGTAAAACCTTTTGGAAGCGTTGCCAGGGGCTTTTAGGAAACACTTGGGGTAGTTTAAAGCGAAAGAGAAAACCGCCTCGCCAGCCGGTGGAAGAGGTAACGTCCCCGGGGGAGGCTGCATGCCGGGCAGAGTGGCTGCATGGCGTGAACCCGCCTGGCCGTGCTGCCGTGCCCTGCCACTGGTGGTCCTCCTGGAGAGGGGAAACCCTCCCAGTGCCATGGGCTCTCCAGAGTGTGGGTGCTGGGGCATGCGATGAGGGGGCTCGAATGTGGCTGGCTGCAGTTTGGCCCCCCCCCGGGTAAGTGGTTTTGGTGGCCACAGGATGCGTGGCAAGCTGTTGCTGGAGGGCAGGAGCAGTCCCTCGCGCAGCCGGCTGAAGGGGGAAGAGCTGGATGGGGCCATGCGAGGGTGCACGTGTTGGGGGGGGGGGGGGGGGGGGGGCATGCTCCGGGGTGCATGGCTTGTAACCCTAGGGCTGGGGGCTCAGCGTGTTGCTGGGGCTTCCATCCCTCCATTGCCCTAGGCCTGGCACTAAGGGCTGTGTTGCAAGGAGCCCAAGGGCACCCAGGGCCAGAACCCCCCCTGTGGGGTCACCCAAGGGAGAGGGCAGGGGGACGGAGATGCCAGAAAGCATCGAGACAGGGTGAGGGGCTGCCAGGACGGTTGGGGGTAATGGGCGCCATTCAGCCGAAGGGGTACAGGGATACGCTCCTCTGGCTCCTGCGGGCAAACCCCTTCCCTTTTACCCTTGTGGCCTCAGAAACCTGGGAGAGGGGCTGCAGCTGGGCTGGAGAGGGGGTCTGCAGGAAGGGAAGGGGCTGTGCTCAGCCCCCACCCTTGTCTTCGCCTGCTCTGCTGCCTGGGGGTGGCAGGGGCACCCAAAAGTGGTGGCTTGAGGGGCAGCAGGGCAGAGGGAGAGCCGTATGACCCAGGCACCCCCTGCAGCACCTCAACCAGGGGGGGACTCCCCCATGGGCAGAGGTTCCCCCCCTGCCTGCGCCGGGGTGGGAGCCGTGCCCCAGCTTCTCGCTTGCCCAGGCATAGCATGGAGAAGGGGCGTTTGGTTGCGGGGCGGTGGAGGCTCTGGCCATGGGGGTGACACCTCTCTCCTTCTCTGTGTCCCCCCTGGCGCAGGTGGAGGCTGGGAAAACCTCCAGCGGGAAGCATCCGCCCACTGCCACATGTCACCCCCTGACAGCTTGTGGCGGGGCACCGCCGGCCACCTCCCACACCCTGCCCAAGGCCGGGGCCGGCTCCCTCTTCAACAGCCTGCAGCGGCGGGAGCGGGCCAGGGCCGAGCAGGCCCGGCTGCTGACACTGCAGGGCATCATGGGCGCCAGCTCCCTGCAGCCCGCGCCCGAGGAGCGCCATGGCCCCAGCAACACGTGGCCTCAGAAATGTGGCCGGAGGAATGGGGGGCCGGCTGCCGCTGGGCCCCCACTCGGCGAGCTGCTGCTCTACGTCCGGAACCCGCTGGTGCGGGACATTGATGCCGAGTGCGGAGCAGCCCCCCGGGACCTCCGCCTCGCCGACCCAAAAACCACGTGCCCCCAGCTTCCCCTAGGCTCTGTGCTCAGCCTGGAGCTGCCCCGGGACACGGCCATCCTGGGGTGCCACCGCGGGGCCGCGGCGCGGTGGGAGGGGCAGGAGCAGGGCAGGGGGGCGAGGCCACGGGAGCCCACAGGCACGCATGGGGCTGGGTGGCAGGAGGAGGTAGATGGGGATGGGCACGGTCCCCAGGGCCAGGGGCTGGGGACATACTCCAAGAGCCAGCGAGGAACATGGTTTGAGGAGGTGAGCTTCAACCCCAGCTACAGCCGGCAAAGGGCGCCCCGTGCTGGGGAGGAGCGCTGGAGCCCCCGGCGCCCCGGTGAAGACCTCCTGGACTTCAGGCCGAGCCGGCCGTCCCGGTGGGCCTGCTGCACGAGTGGATTGGCCAAGAGGGGGATGAGCTGGCCACCCGGCTAAGCCAGGATGGCAGCCCCAGCGCCGCCGGCAGGGCCAGGCATCACGAAGCTGCTCGGCTGGAGCTCAGGCCATCCCCGGCCAGCGTCCCAGGCAGGGCAGGAGCCATCCCTGGCGCTGCCCGCACACAGCGGCCAGCTGGCGGTGGCCAGCCCGGTGGGTCCCCAGCTTCCCCCACCGCCCCCAACCAGCTCTCAGTCTTCGAGTGGGCACTGGGGTCCCCGCAGCCCCCCAGCCCTGCGCCGGCTGCCGGGGAGGTTTGTCACCCTGCCCACGGGCAGTTTGAGGAAGAGGAGGAAGAGCTGCAGGCCATCTGGGATGGGACGGGTGAGCGGCAGGCATCCAGCCCACCACTGGGCAGCCGTGCCCACCATGGGGCAGGCAGCCTGTCCAGCCCCGAGGCCACTGCTGGTGGGCCTCTCATCCTCTCAGCGGCCAACAACGTGCTGGTGGCCAAGTTCACCCTTCCCACCGCTGCTCAGCTCCTCCACAGCCCAGCGGGAGAGAAGAGCCCCAGTGTGGGGCACAGTGGTGGTGGCAGCCCCAGCCGACACAGGGTGTCCCCCCGCGTGGAAGAGCCGGTGTCTGCAGCCCCCTTGGATGGCCCGGGCACGTGGGATCGGCATAGGCATGGGGAAGAGAAGAAAGAGGGCAGCAAGGTGAGAGTGGGGGGCTGGGGGCGTCTCCCTCAGGGTCAGGCAGGGGGTTGGGGGACACCCCAGGCAGCAGCTGGGTTAGCTGCTCCAGCAAATGTGACCTGTGTTTGGGGGCTCCCTGACTCAAGTGGCTCCTTTGCTCCAGCTGGGGTGGTGGGGAAGAGCTAGGTGCTGAATTTGGGGGTCAGATGGGCCCTGCACACCCTGGGGGCTGAGCTGGTACCACCGGACCCAGCGCTGCTGCACTCACCCCCTGTCCCCTTGCAGGTCCCCCCCAGTAAAATGGAGTTTCAGATGATGGAGGGGACGCTGGAAAGGAAGCACGTGTTGCAGGCAGGAGGGAGGAAGGTATGGGCAAGGCTGCGGGGCTCCTTCGGGACTGGGGTGCTGGGACACGGTGGGGGGCTCCAGGTTTCGGGTTGGGAGCGAAGCCAAGGATGCTCCTGGCGCTACCATGGCCGTGCTGCTGGCCATGCTGGGAGGGCAGAGCCCACTGGGTCTGGGGGGCATTTTGAATGGCAGGGGACCACTTGTCTTCTCCCAAACCCATTGGCATCACATCTGCCCCCTGCTTGCATCCTGCAGGCCAACTGCCGCGCCTGGGGCCTCTTCCATGCCGTGCTGATGAGGCAAACACTGTGCTTCTACCAGGACCGCAGGGACAGCAGCAAGGTGCCGGGGGGGGGGGGGGGGGGGGGGGCACTGGAGGGGGCTGGCAGCGGGATGGGGGGACTGGCAGTGGGGTGTCCTCACCCCCGCAGCAGGGGAGGGCAGCGCCTGCCAACCCTGCTGGTGTTCCCTGTGCTACAGAGCTCCGTTGTGGCCCTTCCCCTGAACCTCTCCGGGGCTGTCTGCACCCCGGACACCGAGTACACCAAGAAGACCAACTGCTTCAGGCTACAGTGAGTCCCCCCCAACCCCAGGCAGCAGGGGTCTGATAGCCACAGCCCTCTCTAATGTGTCCCTGCTGGGACAGATGCACACCGACACCCCCAGCCAGGGCCAGCTCCGTCTGGTTCCTCCCTTCTTTCTCACCCGTTTCCCTTCTTTCCCAGCTGATGGGGGCTGTGGTATCTGCACCCCACATCTGTCTTGTTGCTGACTTGTTCTTCTTCCCCCCACCCCCAGGCTGCGGGATGGCTCCGAGTACCTCCTGAGGGCCCCCTCCCAGCCCCTCATGAACGAATGGGTCTTCAAGCTGCAGCAAAACTCAGGTGAGCAGCCCTTGCTGGCGGAGCAGGGGCCCGACTATATGCAGCGCGGCCCCCACTGAGCCCTCTGATACATGAAGGGATCAAAAGAGGAGCAGCACAGTGTTGCCTTTGATTTATGCATCCTCCTAACCTGCCTCGGGAATGGCAGTTTTCTGCCAGGCAGGATTTGGAGGCTTTGTTTTCACACCACATACACAGTTATAAATCAGGAATAGCACAACTGACGTCAGCAGAGCCTCAGCAGCAAAAAGCCCGTGTCAGGAAAATTATAATTACGCTTTGGTCTTCTTCCAGCTCCTCTGTGGGGCCTGGAAACCCCTTGCTAGCCCTCCAGGCGAGGAGATCTGTAATACTGAGGGCTTCCCGCTGCTGTAGCCGTGCCCGAGGGGGCTCAGGCCCTGCCCTGAAGTCCTAGGCTGGTTGGCAGGACCAAGAGCAGGCAGGAGGTTGGAGGGGCCAGCCCTGCAGCATGGGGCTGGCTTCACGGGATGGTCCTGTGCACCTAGAGCACCCAGCAGGATGTTTGCTGTGCCTCCAGGTTTCCCCGAAGTGGATTACTTCCAGGCAGCAGCACAACATGTCGAGGGCACTGGCGGTGCTGGGGGGTGAGTAGCCAGGAGCCGGCCAGCCGGGTCTCGTTATTAAAACTCCCTCCCATGCTTGCCAAGGTGTGATGCTCCAGCAGGGCATCGGTGGGCCAGTCTGGTTCGCTAAATCTCTGCTACTTTCCAGTTTCAGCAAGGTCCCCAGCCCTGGGAGCTCTCATCTCCAGGGACATCATCAGGTCGCAACCGCCAGGAGCCAGGAGATCGTGGTGCTACCCCGCTCAAACGCCCGGCCGCAGCGGCCTCTGGGCAGCCAGGATGGCCCAGCCGATGGGGCTGTGGCAGCAGCAGGTGACTTTCCTGCCTGGCTGGGCTCCTGCTGTCCCCTGACTCCTCTCCCCAGCCCAGAGAGGTGCAAGGGAGCCGACTGGGGGAAGCTGGAGGCTGTTGGTCGGTCTTGAACTCGGTGGGGTCTGGGCCCCTTGTTCCCACGAATGGGGTTGGGGGGAGGACCTCCTGTCGCTTCCTGGGGTATTGGCATGACCACGTGTTTCCCTGTCCTCTTTGGGGCTGACACAGGGATGTCCTGTGGGGGCCTTCCTTGCCTTGTGACACGTCTCCATTCTGCTTCAGAGGATGCTCATGGGGCCGGGCACAGGGAGCAGCACTGGTCACCCAGGGGGTCCCCTGGGCTGTGGGACAACAGCTGCCACGAAGATGACTACGGGCTGGTGGCCAACAAGAGGAGGTCCTACTCCTTCACATCAGGTACAGCCCTGGTTTCACTGTCGCTGCCAGGAGGTGGCACCACTGCCCCTGTCCCCAGAGACACCCGAGGGCAGCAGTGATGCTGCTCCAGCACCCACCCAGCCCCACATCCCTGCGCCCTGGGCTGCAGCTCCCCACTTGGGGAGGGCTCTGGGGGGCTGTCAGCACCCACTGGTGCCCTGTTCTCCCTGCTGACTGCTCCCTTTTGCAGCCACCTACCAGAAGATCACCCCAGTGGTCGTGCCCAAGGAGCCGGTGGAGGCTGGGAGCAGCTACTCGGTCACGCTGTACATCGGGGAGCAAGCACCGGCTGTGCCGCGGGCACGCTGCCACTCCTTCGTGGCCCGGCCGGGGACCCCACGGGACGTGCTAGGGGAGAAGACCCCCGGCCCTCCTCACCCCAAGAACAAATCCGTCTTCAAGAAGTTCTTTGGGAAGAAGGAGTGAGACCTAGCTGAGAGGTGGGGGGGGGGGGGGGAGAAAAACCCCAGCCTGCCCTTTATCCTCCCCTTGGGTGCCATCCTGGCCCGGTCTCCGCTCCCAGCACCAGCTCACCACTCGCCGCCTCCCTGGGGGGAGAGAGGCTGCGGCAAGCGGCCCCGCTCCAGCCGGCCCCGGGGCTGCACCGCACCTCAGCCACCATCGCCCCCAGCCTCAGCCCGGCGCTGAGCACCCCTCCTGCCCGCCCGCTGGGTGCTCTCCCTGGGTGCCACCGGCTCCCCAGGCATCTTGCTGACACGCAGCACAAGCAGGGGTGGGAGCGGGGGGGGGTGGTGGTGGTGGTTGTTTTTATTAAAAAACAAACAGATGCTTAGTCTGGGAGCTTCTTCCTCCAGCAGCCGCCGGCACGGGAGAAGGGTTCTGTAAGTTGGCCCCTGCTAAGGTGGGGGAGAGCTTCAGCTGAGGGGCGTCCCTGCAGCAGGTTTCGGTCCTGCTTGGGCAGAAGCCTGAGCCCTTTGGTACCTTTCACAAGGATGCTTTGTCCCTTGGTTCCTTGGTGCCTGCACCCAGCCCTGCTCATCCTACAGGGCATCTGGACCCCTTTTCCTCGCTGCAGGAGCTCAGCAAGGAAGCCGCTGCCTGCAGAGCAAAACCTGCTCTCTGCCCAGCCCTGCCAGGCCTGCCCTTCCTCTCTCACAGGATGGCTGCCAGCCCAGGTCATGGCAGGCGGATGCTGCGTGCCAGGGAAAAGGCTAGGGGAGTGTGACTGGACCCCCGGGGCTTTCTGCATCCCAGGTATTTTGCAATAACTTCACCAGACTATGCCAGCTTCAGCTGCCCTGGTTCCTGCCTGCGCTGGGAAGGGGAAAGAGCAGCTGGCCCAGACCTCCCCTGAGCGTGCACCAGCCCCGGGGGGAGAAGGGGAAGCTTCTGGGCCCAGGGGGTAGCAGGGTCTCTCCCCAGCAGGCTGTGAGGCTTGGCCATGCACACCCTCACCTCCTCATCCGGCTGTGGGGCTTAAAATAGAAGTGCTGGCTGCAGCCCAGCTCTGCAGCAAGGGCTGGGAGAAGAGAAACGCGGGTGCAGGGCTGCTCCTGCCACCCCTTCTCCCCGCTGCGGTGTCGCTGGGGCTGGGGACAGGCAGCAAGGTGGAGGTGGGCGCACCAGTGTCACCTGCAGAGAGATTTTCTTCGTACTCCCAAGGAGGGGATGGGAGGAAATGCCAGGGAGGGGTGCTGCTGTGTAGGCAGGGGTTGTGTGTGCTTTTTGTGCTCCCCCTGCGCCTCCCCACCCTCTGCTCGGCTCCCTCCATCTCTCTTGGCTCCGGCACCTGTTTTCCTCCAACGCCAAAGCTGGGCTGCCTGTGCTGCCTTAATGGGAAGAGGCGGCTGGGGCTGGGAAGGGGATGCCCTGGGAGGGGGCAAGCCCCAGCTGGCTGGGGAGGAGGCCGAGGCTGGGGAGGAGGCTGAAGCTGGGGAGGAGGCCGAGGCATGGCATTCGCTGCTCCGGCCACGCATACCAGGAGAGCAGCTGGTGGGCAGGCGCCAGTTCATTCCTGAGGGGCCCAGCGGAGGGGCCAGCGGGTGCGGGGGCCAATGCAGATCCGCAGTGGGGTGGGGGACTCAGTAAGTGTCCCAACGTGGCCTGAGCCCAGCACCACAGTGTGGGGTGACGTGCCACCAGAGAGGTGCCCCTATCCCAGGGATGATGCTGGCACCCGCAGCACCCCTCTCGGTGCCCAAGGCTGTACCCCTTGCACGGGCTGCGTGGTCCATCCGGGGCGGCTGCCTGCCCGCAGCCTCCCCTCTCTCCTTCCCCATGCTGGCGCTCAGCCCCCTGCAACCTAATTACGAATCCCAGTTGGCAGCTCCTATGGCAGAAGCCACTTCCCCCCCCCCCCCCCCTCCCCGCAATCCGCCCGTGCATGCAGCCTCCACCTGCGGAGCCAGCGGGAACCCTGCTCAGCCGGCCCCAGCCAGCGCCGGGGCTCGGGAACCCGCTCCGGCTGCAGAGCCCGCGGGGCGGCGGAGCCTCCGCACCCCGGTCCCGCCGCCGTAGGAAAGCCCCGCCGCCGCTCGGCACCCGGTAGCGAGGAGGCTGCAGGCAGCACCGGCTGGCACCGGGGGAGCCGAGCCCTCCAGGTAAGGGCAGGGTGCGGGCAGGGGGGCGAGCAGCGCGGGCGCTGCCCTGCCGTGCCCTGTTCCCCCGGGTATCGGGAGGGGATCCGGCTCCAAGCCCCTTCCTCCGCCGAGCCAAGGACTCGTCCACCCCCCACCCCCCCCATTTTGGCTGCGCGGCAGTGCTGCTGCAAGGTCACCCTGCAGCCGGGGGCCCGCGCTGAGCTCCCGGAGCCATCACCCACTGCCCCGCTCCCTTACCCCGGGGGGAACCCCAACCAGGACCCGGGGCTTTCCAGTCCCGTGGCTGCAAGGAGGGTTCGGAGCCTGGCCCCGCTGCAGGGAGGGCGTGAAAGGGGGGGAACAGCAGCGGTGGGGCTGGTACCGGGACCCTCCCCTCCTTGCCTGGGCAAACTCGCAGCACGGCGATACCCACCCCCACCCCCCCCACTCCCGGGGCGGGCACCCGGGGGGGGGGGGGGGGGCATCCCCTCCCGCCGATGTGGGCGCTGCAGCGGAGGAGCCGGGGCAGAGTGGGGCGCCCGGCGGGGATGGGAGCACCGGATCGCGGGGCTGGCGGCAGCGGGGTCGGCCCCGGGCTTGGGGCTGAGGGCCGGCCCCACCCGCCTGCGCGCCCCCGGAGGGGGGGGGGCCCGGCGGGCGAGCTGTGGCTGTGCCCTGCGGGCGAGCGTGGCTGTGCCCCGGAAAAGCCCTGCGGGCCAGGTGGCTGTGCCCTGGGCGAGCGTGGCTGTGCCCCGGAGAAGCCCTGCGGGCCAGCGTGGCTGTGCCCTGGGGAGCCCTGCGGGCCAGTGTGGCTGTGCCCTGGGCGAGCGTGGCTGTGCCCCGGAGAAGCCCTGCGGGCCAGCGTTAAGGGCCGGTGCCGGGGCGGAGCGGGGACCCCGGCGGCGGCTGCGCTCCAGGGTAGCCCCGGCACCCGCTCCCGAGGCAGTGCTGGGCAGCCGGGGTTGGGGTGCTGGGGGGTGACAGGGCTGGCCGACGGGTGCTTTGACCCCAGCGTGCTCTCCCCCTGCGCTCCTGCCTGTACTGGGTGCTGCTGCCTCCCCCCTTCACCGCTGGGACCCCCCCACGGGGCTGGGGACCTGCCATGGCTGGCAGCAGGACAGTGCCATGGGGCAGTAAACGCACATCCCCCCCCCCCCCCCCCAGCCAATGGGACACGGTGTTTGGTTACCCTGCCGGTGGAGATGTCACTCCAGGACTGGCATGGCCACCGCTGCTGTCCCCTGTCACCTTCGTGTGCCAGTCCCAGCCCTCCCTGAGCGCTGGCTGCCTTCCTGCCCCACCAGTGCCACATGTTCCTGTGTGACCCCTGGGGCCCTCCCTGTTCCTGGAGGTCCTGGGACTGTGCCACCCCTTGCCTGCCTGCCGGGGCTGCTTCTGTAACCCCATCTGCCTCTCACAGGCCCTTTGTCCCCATAGCCAGGCACTCTCCCATGACCTTTTATATTTGTAGGCTGACCACAGAGAGCCGTGAGCCCGCCCTCCGCCCTTGCACCATTCCCCATCCAGCTCCTTCCTCCCCAGGCGCCATTCCCCAGCTGCCCTCGTCATGATTTGGCCTGGTGCAGAGGTCTCGGCTGTCCCCGGGGCTGGAGCTTATTTGCAGGAGCCTGATCTCACATGCAGGGGAAGAGCGAGATGAAGGTACAGGCAGCACGGGGTTCATGGCGTGGCCCTTGCCCCTGCATCTGTGGTGCCTCTCAAGGTCAGGACGCTGCTCTGCTGCCCCAATAAAGCAGAAAGGTGAGAAAAGAGGGTCCTGCTGCTTGCTGCTCCTATCCCTCCCGTGCCCTGGTGCTGCTTCGGTGACAGGGCGGGCTCTGCAGGGGCTGCAATGTATGGGGAAAGGTAGGGAGTGAGGGAAGCTGGCACGGCTGGGTGGCAGGAGGCAGTGAAACTCATCTGTCACGGTCCCCAGGCCCATGCAGGAGAGGTGATAGAGGAGCATGGCCACACGCTGCTGCTGGCCTGCTTGCGCTGCACCAGCTGTCTTGTGCTCCCTGTGTCTCTTCAGTGTCTCTGAAGGCAAACTGGGTGACACTGGGAGCTGCAGGACTGGGGAGATGTGGGCAGCAGCAGCCAGTCCAGCATCAGAGCAGGCAGCCCTGACCTGAGCTGCCAGCGCCAACGAGCCACTCCAGGCCTTACCAGGAATCCAGGTTTTTGTGGAGCTCTTTTTCTTCTGGAGAAGCCTGGCTTTTTGCAAGGGATCCCAGCACGTCCATGACCGCAGCTACAAAGCAGGGCCAGCAGCAGCAGCACAGCACCAGCACTGCTGGGCACCGTGCAGCAGCTGAGCCCTGCTGTGAAGCTTCCCAGCGCTGCTATCCCAGGACACAGCACTAGCAAAAGCCAGGTGAGGCTTTTCCACCCACTGGAGATGGCAGGTCCTGCAGGGAGAGTGGAAAAGGCAGGGAGTAGGTGATGCCTGCAGCTCCTCCTCAGAAGGGGGGGTCTTCATGGGAAGCTGGCCACCGCTGCCATCAGGGCTGACTTTCCCCTTTCTGGTTTGTCGGAAAGGAGATTTATTGAGCCGGGGTTGCAGTGTTAGCAGAGCAGGCTATGTTTCCCCGGTGACTGTCCTAGAGTCCCTGTCAGCTGAGGATGGATGTGTCCAGTCAGCCTCAGGCCATGAACCCCTGGGAAGGTGGCGCTGGGAGCCCCTCTTGTCCCTATGGCGCTTGGCAGAAGCACAAGGATGCTCCTGCCTTAGCCCAGGGCGGTGGGGAGAAGCAGGCAAGCTGCCCTCTGAGAAGCGAGCTACATCGAGGAGGTGCGCCTCGTGCTTTTCCCTGTCCCATCCCACCCCTGCGAGACTTGGGGTTCACAGGGGACCAGCCAGGACCCCTTTATTTTTGGCCTGCAATTGAGCTGCAAGCACAGCCCCGCAGGACAGCAGGTATCGTGCTCAGGGCGACTGTCACTGCACTGTGTCCTCAACATGACCCACCCTGGGTGACAGCAGCACCCTGAAATCCGCTTCCTAACACCACCCCTGCCTTTCTGCAGGGTACATTACCTCCAGGCAAATTCTGCCCTGCTCCTTTTCACCGCCTTCAATCCAAGAGCAGGAGCTTCTGCCCTTGGATTTCCCTGCTTACGCCCCCCCCCCAAAATTTCCTGGCTCTCGCTCATCCCCCGATGTGGGTTATCTCTGCAGCACAGCCGTGGCTTAGCACAGCACACACAACAAGCTGTCCAAATTGCTGCCCACACTTTGGGCTGCCTGTTCCCCACTTTGCACGCGCAGCTCCCAGTGCTGGTGATGCCCCCATCTCCCTCCTCCAGCCCACTGCCCCCTCATCCTTGCCGTGGGCCTGGGGTCCCAGCTCTCAGGCCCTTGCCCGCCCTTCCCCTAGCCCCCTGCCTGAGGGGCGGCCTGGGGTGCTTCCCAGCTCAGAAAGGCCAGATCCTCTCCCACCCGCTATCGGGTCCCCACTTTTGGGAGCACGCCGCTGCTGCCCACCCCTCCTCCACTAACCCACCCTCCCTCCCGCATGGCGCCCAGCCACTTAAGCCTATAGGCCGGCTAAGCCCTTCCCCGTGGGCTCCCCGTGCTCCCCGGTCACGGGGGGGCTCACAGCCGCCCACCCGGTGCCCGCCGCTCCCGGTGCCTGCCGCAAGGGGGGGGGGGGGGGGGGGTGCGCCGCGCTGCCGTCAGCAGGGGGCAGCACCGGCCCGGCAATGAGTTTGTGGGTGCTCAGCCGCCGCGCCGGGGGGCGCCAGCACCCCAGCAGAGCCCCCAGCACCCCAGCAGAGCCCCCAGCAGAGCCTCCAGCAAAGCCCCTCTGAGGGTCAGGCAGCTTTGCAGCAAGAGCGGGCAGGAGCCAGAAGCGGGTGCCTCCCCTCCTGAGACAGCCAAACCCTGCCAGGGCCCCCCCCAACAGCGCAAGTGTGGGGCACTGCAGGCTCCCAGTGGTGGCCCCCAGCCCCACGCGTGAGGGGGGTAGAACTCCCCCCGCTCCCCCGAGGATTTCCTTCTTCCCAGGCCATGTTGGCACATCCTCTGCCCACGGGTGAATGCTCAGCAGAGGGGCTGAGGGAGGGAGGGCAGGCGCTTGGGCGGCCAGGGGGCCTGGGGGGGCCGTGTTTCGGCTTGGGAACCCACAGAAGCATGACTGGCAAGGAGGGGAGGAGAAATGCTGAACGGCTGGTACTGTTGGAAGCTGTGGGAAAGGGCCCTCCTGGAGACCTCCCCGGGGGATGTTTGGGAGCATTCAGCCACAGCTCCGCTGCCGATTTGCCCAAGGGGGAAAGCATGACGGGCCGGGCTTAATCTCCAAACAGGATTTAGTCAGCCGTGCCAGACGTTTGCACAGAGCTGAATTCCTCCACACCAGCCAGCGACTGTTGAGCTGGGCACAGACCAGGGCCAGCACGGCCGTGGGAGCTCCTGGGGCTGTGTTTGGAGCCCTTGTCTCCTCAGGTGGCCATGTGCCATGGTCCCCGTTGGTGCCGGTGGCCACAGAGCCAGCCCTGGGAGCCGGCTGGCTGGGAGAGCAGGCGGGCACCTTGCCCCTGCCCTGCTGTGCAGAGTGGGCAGCCTCTGGCCACAGCGGCACTCCCGAGAGCCGGAGCGTGGCTCTGCCTGCTGCCACCAAGGTGCCTCGGGAAGGCTGATGGAGAGCCACGGCTTCAGGCTATCCCTCGGGCCTGGGATTCAGCCATCTTCCAGAAAGGCTTCTTCTGCCTTTTAGATGGTGCTTGGAGATCCAGGGAGCTGCTGGGCACCTGGCTCTGCCAGGGTGTGGATGGGCTTGGTGTGGTGGGGAGCAGGACCACACAGTGGCTGCCACCCCCCTTCCTCCTGCCAGGTTCCCTCATTCCCAGCTGCCTGCAGCTCCCCTGTGGCGTTTTACGAGGGTGGCTGGGTGCCAGCCGGCTCCTTCCTCAATGGCTCTGCTCTGTCGCAGGAGGCTGGCGCTGCCAGCCAAGGAGTGGGATGTGCCCCCCAGCACCGCTTCAATGGGCCGGATGACCTTGACTATAGTGTGGCTCCCTCCACCCACACCAGCTCCATCCTCTGCCAAGGACACCCGGTGTGAGACCACGACAGGGTGACACCGGGTGCTCAGAGCCATTTCTGAATGCCACAGGGCATTCCTGCCTGCTGCTGTGCCAGGGGTTAGCCCTAGCTCCTCCGGTACGAGCAGGAGCCTACACTGTATGTCTTGAGTTTAGCCAGGTCTCATCTCAGCCCCTGGTAGGTGGAAACTGGCTGCTGGGGGGGGGTAACGCTTCACCCTTGGCTGGTGGCTACGGGGCTGTCACTCAGTAACTAGCCACCTAGCAACACCACGGCTAATTGGTGTCATTAGACAGTAAATGCTTGTAAAAGTAAGCAAATGGGCAGCTGGAGCTGAGGAGAGGGCAGCAGCGGTGCGGGGAGGGAAGGAAGATGTGTAGGGTGTAGGGAGGGAGGCAGAGGGATGGGGATGGAGGATGAAGGAATCGCTGCGGGAAGGATTGAGCCCAGGAGGTGGCAGGGATGAGAGAACCTCAGCAGTGGCTTGGGCAGAGGGGGTTTGCATCCCCCCCATCCTGCCAAGCTGGGAGATGCCTCGTCTCCCAAAGATGCTGCTGCCCCATGGGGCACCAGGCCCTCCCCTCCGGCAGTCTGGGGGGGGGCTGGAGCTTGAGAGGACCCCACCACCCACACCAGCCCCCGGGGAACCCTGTGGGCCCCCTGGCCCCCTGCTGAGCTGTGCCCCCCCTGTCAGACAAGGGGGTTTGTTTCTGTTTGCCCAGCTGGAAAACACCCACGGCCCCGCCATGGGGCTGGAGGCGCTGGGGGCCAAGGCCCTTCCCTGCCATGTCTCTGGGCTGTTTGCTCACCCTCCGGAGCTGCGGGTGCTTTGGGGGTAGCAGCGTCACCCCGTTGCATCTCAGCGAGGGGGATGCTGAGCGTGGGGAGGCGGTGGGGCCGATGGGTGGGCAAGTGCCTCCCTCTTCCTTGCCTCTCCTTGCAGATTTTCTCCCAGAGCTGCTGGCAGCGAGCTCCTGCTGCCCTCAGCCCACTAGTGAAGAACCCACAGGAGCCGCCTGACTTTATCCTGGCAGGTTGGGTTGTGCGAGGAAGCAGAGGGACGGCGGGGTGCTGAAGATCTTTGTGGCTCCCTGCAAGCGGCAACGTGCCTGGCTGGATCTCCGTGCTGTAGGCAGAGCTTGGAAGGGGATCACAGCCTGCTCCTTCCCCACCTCGTCCCAGGCAGGCTCAGGCCATCAGGTGAGCATCACCTCCGCCCTGCCACCTCACATCCCGAAACGCAGGGCAGGGCACCGGGGTCCTGGGGGGTCACCATCGGGATACCTGCAAGCAACGACCGGAGCACTCCCACCCCAAAAAGGGTCTGCCAGCATCTCTGCAGCCAGGACCCTGCTCCAGGGTCAGCCAGGGCCAGTGAGGGAACAGCAAAACCAAAATGGTCCCTTGAGCCATTCGCTCATCTCGGCAACAGGCTGCGATGCTTCGTGGGCTATCAAAGCATCCAGGATCATTGCAGGCCCGTTATAACTGGATCCCCAGGAGCCTGTAGTAGTTTTTTCCCTCTATTGGCTAATAGGTTAATAACCTGCTGGCACTTGACAGAGGTCCAGCATCTTCTGTGTTTCCCTGCATGTGACTGATTAAAATGCCCCTTCTCCTCCTTTCCCAACCCGGCTCTGCTCCGCTGCTGTGTCACACGTGCGGAGAATCGGATACGGCTGCTAATCTGCTTGCCACCCCACTCCTGCCTGCCTGCTCGGCCTTTTAAGCACACTGGCTCTCTGTTTCTCTGCTCCGTGGCGCTGAGGGCCGGCACAGAGGCTCTCTGAGCTGAGCCACCCATGCCTTCCTCGGGGACGGGGTGGGCAGTGCCCGACGGAGGGGAAAACGCTGTCGCTGTGGGTCATGCTCGCAAAGGGAAGGGCGGTTTTGCGATGGGAAGGGGAGCTGGACGGTGTGCAGTCCCCTGCTGCAGGCTGATGGCCTCGCTGTGCCTCAGTTTCCCCTGCCCCTAGCACAGGCACATTAGAGGGAAAGGGAAACATCGCTGCAGGGGAGGGTGGCTGGCGGGTTAATTAATGTATGGTTGCAAAGTGCTTGCAAATCTCTGAGGAAAACGTGGGTGCGAAGTGTAAAGGATCCTGGAAACATTAAGTGCCTGCAAATGCTGCCTTAGTTCCTCAGGCCCTAAAGCTCAAAGAGTGCCCAAGGGGCATGGAAAATATTCTTTCAGCTCATATGATGCATTACCCACAGCCTGGAATAAATCTCCCTTTTTGCTCTTGCTTTCCAGACCAGCTGTTTGTTTGCTTTCCCCTTTTGGATTTCATTGCTTTAGCTGAAGCAGGGAATTGCTACAAGTGGGGGGGGGAAAAAAAAACCCACCCCAGCTTTTGTGAAAGGTTTTGGCAGCAGGCATCTGTGCAGGGAGAGCGCTTGGCCTGTTTGTTCTGCCCGTTACACACTAGTTTTGAGCAGAGCCTACAAACTGGGCTCCGGGTGACGGCGTTGCGATGCCTGCGGTGCACTTTTGAGGTTTCAGAGGGAACACTCGAAGGGCTGGGTGGCTTGAGCCCTGGCGGCGTGTCCTGGGGAGCTTGTTGGTAGGACTCCCAGCCTTGTGTAAGGGAGAGGCTTTGCTGGCTGCCTTCCTCCAGGAAAGCGGGGCTCTGCCTTCTCCCTTTGCGCTGGGGAGCGCAGCGATCTGCCAGCAGCAGCGTGTTTTGGCACCAGGCTGCTGCTTCGGGGATGGGGAGGGTGGAAGAGCAACGAGCCCCCCCGGGCCCTGCTTGAGGCTGCCTTGCCCAAATTACACAGGGGAGAAAGATGGAGCTCTGTGAGTCGTGCTGGTGGCGTCCAGTGGTGGGCCTGGTACCAGCGCTGGGCAAAGCACCAGCTGCTTCCAGTTTGGAGCAGGAGCTGTTTCCATGGCTGTTTGTTTGCTTCTTCTGGGAGGCTTGTTATGGTGCTCGCAAAAGCCAGCATGAGAACACAAGAGTTGCTGGGGAGCAGAGGGCCCTGCAAAGGCAATGCTTCCCGGCCAGATGAAGCAAGGCAGCTTGGCCCTTCGGCAAGGGCTCGTGTTTGCGGGGTGACGAGTTGTCACCAGCTGTGCGATTCACCACCGTCCCTCACGGAGGAGGTGTTGTCCCCCTGAGACCACACGTTGGCCTTGGTGTCAGGCAGCCCAAGGACCGTGCATCACTCTTCACAGAATCACAGAATCCCAGAATGGCAAGGGTTGGAAGGGACCTCAGGAGCTCACCCAGTCCAACCCCCCTGCTCAAGCAGGCTCACCCAGAGCAGGGGGCACAGGACAGCGTCCAGGCGGGCTTTGAATATCTCCAGAGAAGGAGACTCCACAGCCCCCCTGGGCAGCCTGGGCCAGGGCTCGGTCACCCTCAAAGTCAAGAAGTTTTTCCTCATATTCAACTGAAACCTCTTCTGTTTCAGTTTGTGCCCATTGCCCCTTGTCCTGTCGCTGGGCACCACTGAGAAGAGTCTGGCTCCATCCTCTTGAGGGTAGATGTGCTCTCCAGGGGTGCTGAAGTGCCTCCCCCGAGACGAGACCCTTTGGTGAAATCTCCTCTGTCCTGCACCAGCCAGGGCTGGATTTTAATCATAGAATCACAGAATGTTTTGGGTGGGAAGGGACCCCTAGAGGTCACCCAGCCCAACCCCCCTGCAGGGAGCAGGGACACCGCTAACCACATCAGGTTGCTCACAGCCCCGTCCAACCTGGCCTGGAATGTTCCCAGGGATGGCGCCTCTACCACCTCTCTGGGCAACCCCTGCCAGGGTTTCACCACCCTCACTGGAAAGAAGTTCTTCCTTATCTCCACTCTAAACCTACCCTGCTTCAGTTTAAAACCATCCCCCCTTGTCCTGTCACAGCTGGCCCTACTAAAAAGCTTGTCCCCACCTTTCCTCTGGGCCCCCTTTAAGCCCTGAACGGCCGCACTCAGCTCTGCCCGCAGCCTTCTCTTCTCCAGGCTGAACACCCCCAACTCTCCCAGCCTGGCCTCATAGCAGAGGGGCTCCAGCCCTCGGATCATTTTAGTAGCCCTCTTTTAAAGGACGTTCTCTCCCAGACTTCACTTTTCTCACTCCATGGTGTCTTGCTCGCTCCGGGTCTCCTGCCTGCCCGAAGGAAGGCATGGTCAGGGCCCATCCTGCCGGTCGGTGCTGGGTGGGAGCACAGGTCTGCAGGCAGAGAAGCCCGTGCCATATTTCGGAGCTGGAAGCTGCCTTCCTCCTCGCCTCCCCTCGGGTATGCTGCTGGCCTCCTCTCCGCCTGCGGTTACCAGTGGCTGTTCAGCGCTAATGGATTTCAAACCCCGTGTCTCCACCGAGAGACAGCTCTACTGAGAGATGTTGATTCCAGAGCTTGGGAGCGGCCGCGTGGACAGGACCAGAGCTGTGAATTAGAGAATGTTTAATCCCGTACTTTGGGGATGGTAAGTGCTACACACCCTGCTGCTGAGAGCCTGGGGTGAGGCAGCGGCTGCACCCACCCCATCCTGAAGTGGAGGCTTCCTGGAATACCCAGTCAAAGGTAAATTTTGTGGCGTTTCTCCTCCTGATGGGATCTGAAGCTCTTAATAATGCTGAGAGCCTTCTCCTGGCTCCTCTAAGTGTGGGGGCACTTCGGCTGGGCACCGTCGGGTCTGGCCCCCGTGCTCAGGAGTCCCTGGGGGATCAGTTCCCGCAGCTTTTAGCCTGCGCTAAAGTTGGAGCTTATATAGAAAAATAAAATTGTAGTGCTGCTTGAATTTTAGCTCGATGGTGCTGAGGAGTGAATGTGGACATCTCAAGGGGAAACCCAGGGCCTGAGGTGCCGCAGCATCGATGTCCCAGGGGCTTCCACAGGTGCTCATAGGGCTCCATGGGTGACATCTGAAAGCCAGCAAGGAGGTGACGTGAGACATCCCAAAGCAGGCGACCTTGCTCTTCTGTTTTGCTTTTTTCCCCCTGCCCATTTTGAAGTGATCTTGGTTCATGTTTTTCCCTTTATGCTGGGGTGGAAGGAGGGAAAAGAGAAGGAGAGGAAAAAGGAGAGGGAGAGGAAAAAGGAGAGGGAGAGGAAAAGGAAGAGGGAGAGGAAAAGGAAGAGGGAGAGGAAAAGGGAGAGGAAGAAGAAGAGGGAGAGGAGAGAGGCTTTGCCTGTGTTGCAGCTCGCCCAGAAGAAGACCTTCCAGATCAGAAAGGCTTAGGGAAAGCAGGCTGAAGAAGGCAGGCCCAGGGCTTGGATCATCATTGCCTGGGAGATGCAGCAGGAGCTTAATTGGAGAGAGGAGCTTTTCAATCTGATTTGATCTGATGTGAATCTTACATTTAAGACAAGAGCCTCATGCCTTATATCTGACCACACTGTCTGCTGCTCACTTCGTGCTGCCAGTGCACCGTGCTCTCTGACCCCAGAAGCCCATAACCACACAAATTCCTGCCACCAGCGCAGAGGCTGCTGCCGAGCGGGACAGCGAAGTCGTCCCTTCCTGAGGGTGACACTCCCGCAACGTCATCACTGTTTCTCGGAAAGCACCGGTACCCGTCTCATCCTTGTCCCCACTGCCTTTTTCTCAGGCTTTGGGGCCTTTTTGCTTCCATGGCGATGCATTGCAGTCTGTCTTAAAAAACAAGCTCGGTGCTTGGATTCTGCAGGGAGATGCACGTTAGAGATCATCTCGCTGGGAGAGAGCGAGGATGGGAGTCTGCCAGAGCGTTTGGAGGTGTTTCAACTTCTGATTTGAATTTCTAACCCAAACTGATCGCTGTCTGCAGAGAATTTTCGGAGGCTGTTTATTCAGGGGGCAAATGCTTTCGCAGTCAAAGTTGCTGCAGGGACTTCCTGGTGCTGCGGCCGCGCGGTGTAAGCATGCAGAGAGAGGCAAGAAGGGCCCCGTGCTCCCGGCGGAAGCACCTTAAAACACCAAAGCTACGTAAGAAAAGGTTTCTACAGCCCATTTAACCGCCCAGATATGAACTCGAATTCAGGTGTGCTCCCCTGTGCTGCAGGACAAAGTACCCCGAGTCCTGCTGCACCTTGGCACTGAAGCAAACCAGCAGGCTTTTATCACAGTGGTGTAGATAGCTATTCCGGAGAGATAGGAGCCTGGAGACGGGCAGCCTGGGAAAAAAAAAAAAAGAAAAGAAAACATCTTAGAGTCCACGCCTGCCCTTTGGATACTGGACGTACAGGGGACTTAGATCCTTTGGATACTGGATGTACAGGGAACTTATATCCTTTGGATACTGGATGTACAGGGAACTTAAATCCTCTGGATACAGGGGAATTGCTAAATTTCAGAGGGGTTGGCGCGTTGTCTGCCTTCCTGGGTAGCACCACTGTGAATGCACAGTGCAAAAAAGCTGTCTTCAATCCTCTCTGCAACCCAAGATAGTTAAATATATATATATATATATATATACACACACACACACACACATCCTTATATCCATACATACCTGTGTGTGTGTGTGTATATATATATTTAGACCCGTAAGTGGTGACTGCCAACAGAGAGGGGGTTTTGGGCTGGATTAGGGTGCACCGTGGGGGACACGTGATGGACTGAGCGAACAGGACCAGTCCACGCTTCGTGCAGAGCCATGATATAACCTAGAGCTCCCTTTAGAGCTGTACGATTTACTGAGGTGTCCCTGCAAACCCGGCGCTGGGTGGCAGCTCAGCAGCGTGGTGGGGATGTTGCTCTCCTTCCACCAGTGCGTTTGCTAAAGCACCCAAAGCCTGGGCTGGGAGGGTGGTGGTTTTTTTTTTTTTTTTTTTGAGGGTGTTGTTTTTTTTTTTGAGGGTGTTTGTTTTTTTTTTTTTCCCCGAAGGTGTTTTGTTTTTTTTTTTTCTCCGAGGGTGTTTTTTTGGTTGTTTTTTTTTTTTTTTCCCGCGGGTGGGGTTTTTTCCCGCCGGCTGCGGGGCGTGGGGATGCAGAAAGTGGGGGGAGCCAGGGGCGGGGAAGCCGAAGGGGGAGGGATCGGAAAAGCAGCGCGGCGCGGCGTGGGAGAGCGCAGCTCAGGTGGAGTTCACCCGTGGGGTGGGTACTGCTGTCCCCGTGGGGTGGGGGGTCGTGGATCCTCTTTCCCCTTCTCTTCCCCGGTGTCGGAGGTAGGGGACGGAAGGACGGGGGCGGGGGGGGGGGGGGGCGGGACCCGCCGCTTCCCCCACGCGGGAACCGCGTGGCGCTGAAGGCGGCAAAAAAAAAGAAGAAAAAAAAAAAAAAAGGAGGAGGAGGAGAAAGAGGTGGAGGAGGAGGAGGAGAGACTGCAAAGCGGGGAGGGGAGGAGGTGGTTTCCCGTCCTCATCGGGGGCAGAAGGCGCCCGGGAGCCGGCAAGGAGCGGGGGGCAGCGGTGGGGGCTCGTATTTAAGGTATTGGCTCACAGGCTGAGCTTGCAACCCACTCAGGGGGCCAGCAGCTTTTCAAAGCTGCTGACCCCCTGGGTGGGAGCCGGAGGGCGTGGGGAGGGGGGCGATGTGATGCGCGGCTGCTTCTTTTTGGGAAGGGGAGGAGGGGGGGTTCTTCCCCGCTGCCTCGCACGGCAACTCCAAATCCCCTCTCGTAGTTATTGCCGGGGGTGGTGGTGGCGGGGAGGCTGTATTTTGGGGGGATGCAAAGGAGAGCAGCCAGCCTGCGTGTTTGTTTTTTTTTTTGGGGGGGGGGGGGGTGCGAAAGCGCGCTGATGCTCTGATGCCTGGGATGCGGGACTTCACCCATGGTGTGTGGGGGGGTTGCCAGTGGTCCTCCCCACCTCGGGGATGTACACCTCTGCCGAGAAGTCGTGCGTGGGCACGACGGAAGGAACGCATGGGCTGGGCGCCACGTGCCCCCTTGGCTGGCAGCAAAGTCACCGGGCTGGGGTTGCTCCGGGTCCTGCTCAAGAAAACACTCCGAGTTGGTGGTGGGATGCTGGGGAAGATCGCAGCAAGCGGTTCTTTCCGTTCCTGAGCAAACCAGCTGCTTTCACGGAGAGCCTGGCCCAGGCAGGAACGCTGAGAGCTCCATGTGGAGCCCTTTTGTGCTGTCCTCCCCACCCCTGGATTTAAATCTGAGCCTCGTAAGTTAAATCTGAGCCTCTCACCCCTCCTAGGTGCTAATACTGCCAGACTAGCACAGTCCCTGCCTGTACTCATCGGTGCTCCCGTTTGCCTCTCGGGAACAGGCTGTGGAGCTGCGGGCTGTGTGGGAAGGCGGCAGCGGCCAAGCCCCGGGGCTGTGGGATCGCAGACAAGTGAGCCTGTATCCTTGAGCCCAGTAGATTTCCCCAGGGCTAGGGGCTGCAGGAGAAATTCGTGCAGCTGTTGGGCCACAGCTGGATGCGCTTCCCAGCTGCTCCCAAGCAGGAAGCAGCCCGACGGCCCCTCAGTTGCCTGTTGTGAGCCAACACAATTGAGGGACTTCTGTGAATGCCGACACGGGAAATCCCACTCCCCTCCTGCGCTGCATCCCGGCCCGGCGGCATCGTTTCCGCTCGCCCGCTGCTGCGAGCTGCCAGACTGCCTCGGGCTCCCTCGAGCCTGCCTTCACTACAAAGCTATCTCAGAGGACGTGCGTAGGCTGGGATGCTTTTCTCTGGGGTTTGCTGGTTGTTCCAGTGTGGCTCGTGGGCCTTTGGTACGGTGTCAGTGCAGTGCGGACACCATGCATGTGACCTCCGGAGCGCTGCGGCTCCCGCCATTGCCTTTTCCTACTGGAAAAGACAGGTAGACTCATAGAATCGCTTTGGTTGGAAAAGACCTTTAAGATCATCAAGTCCAACCGTTAACTGGACCCTGCCATCCCACCACTAAACCATGTCCCCAACCACCTCATCTACCCTTCTTTTAAATACCCCCAGGGTTGGGGACTCGACCACCTCCCTGGGCAGCCCATTCCAGAGCCTGACAACCCTTTCTGTGAAGAAGTTTTTCCTAATGTCCAACCTAAACCTGCCCTGGTGCAGCTTCAGACCATTCCCCCTCGTCCTGTTGTCGTAGGTAGGCTTGCCTTGGGTTGCCGAGAACGTCTTCACAGAGCAGGGGCGCTTTCTGTATGGCACCGAGGGCTGTAACATCAGCCCCAGATGATGGTTTGCAGAGTGGCTGCTCCTCCCTCAGCTAGCAGAGATGAGAGGCGAGGGCCTACACTGTGCCAAGTACCTGGAATGAAGAGGATGAAGAAATTCATTCCAGCCTGAACCAGGAAACGTAGCGCCAGCACGCAGGGCAGTGTGGCACCTCCATCCCGCAGTCATCCCTCTTCTCCCTCCCCAAGCTGCGTAATTAACTACTGGCATCATTTCCCCATCATGGCATCCTTGCTCTCATTATCTTGGGCTGGGAGGTATTAATGAACCTCTTCCTCTTTGAAGATGAGCCAAGGGCTTTGTTCTTGCCCTGGCTTGACCTGTCTCCCTCCTTGTTGTGGTCTGGGGGAAAGCCAGGGCACAGAGGACAAGGTACCCGTTCACGCACTCCCGTGCTGCACCCTCCTCGCTCTGCCTGGCCCCACTCCCAGCTCCGCTGGCAGAGGCAGGGCTGGGGACTGGCCCGTCAGGCCAGAGGGAGCCCAGGGGCACCCATTTGCCCTGTCCAGATGGGAAGGCACAGGGCATGGGCTTTGGGAAGCCAACAAGTAGCCTCCGGTGCTTTCTCTAGGAGAGATGTAGCTCTCGGTTGTTTTCGTCCGAGCGTTAACACCCAGGTCCTTGGCAAGTGTTAAGGAAGCTGCAACACCCGCTCTTATCATCAGAGTGCTGTTTGCTTGCTGTCCTTGCCAGCTCAGTACTGACCCCACGGTGCAAACTCTGCTCACCGCCCCGCGCCTTCCTGAGTGCCCCCCCAGCGCCTTGCTCTGCCCTGCGGCTGGGGCTGTGGGGGGCTGCAGGACCGTGGGCTCTCGAGGTCACATCCCCATGCTAACTGGTCTGCTGGCAAGCTCAGGCTCAAAGCGCTGTGCGGAGTTAGCTCCAGGCATTTGCAGACGGGCAGGAGTCAGGGGTTTAACAGCCACACAGCTATTAGGATTTCATTAAGCAGTGCGATAAAGACCTAAGTGCTTTCTAGGTTAACAGTACGCAAGACGTGGGATGGAGAAAGACCCTGGATGGGTTTGGTTACATCAGGATGTGTGGTCCGAAGGGCCCCCGCTGCCCCCGGCTGAGGTTGCAGTGAAGCACTGCACCCCATCTCCCACTCCAGACCCCTCAGACCTGGTCAGGGGATTGGCTGTACATGGATGGGCTCTGGGGTCCCTGCGTGGGAGAGGAGCTGCGGTGCTGGGTGAGGAACACGTATGAGGGTTGTTGCTTCCATGAGATAAGGGAAGCTGTCGTGTCTGTAACTTCATTGCTGATGCTGGTGGTGTGAAGAACATCACTGTTGTGACATTTTGGTCTTGCTCCGGTTTGGAGCAGGCTTTTCCTTGGTCTCACCGATCCCTGAGAAAGGGGAGGCTCAAAGCACTGGGTATGCCTGGCTGTCATGCACCATCTGTGCACAAATCCGAGAGCCTGGCACTCAGGGCGCAGAGCTCGAGGCTCTTTCAGCCTCTTCCTTAGGCCATGGGTGAGCACCATCGGGCTTCATCTCCAGGAGACTGGGTTTTTTTGAGGCCAAAGGGGAGCAGAGACCTCTCCCCTGCCTGCCGGCTCATGCAGTAGAAGCCAGCAGGAAATTAGGCAGATTTCCGCAGAGCCTTCTTGCCTTCTTCCCACTACACCGCCGCCAGTGGGATTTGCTTTAGTTCATTTCCTTTAGGACTTGTCTGATGGGAAAGCCCCTTGCTGTGAAATTTCCAGCTGGAAATTCATGGATCAAGCCGACCAGGAAGGCACAGAGGGAGGAGGCAGGCGGGGGCTGGAGGGGGAGAAAAGCAAGGCTGGGAGGGATGCGGCTGGGTTGGGAGCAGCGGCAGGACCGGAGGGGTGCTCAGGCAGCCACCCACCCAGCGAGCAGCCTGCTCCGGCCACATACCAAGGCTGAGTCACAGCAGCAGGACTGGGTCATCAGCCGTGTTGCACCGAGGACAAGGCATCAACCTGAATGTGTACCAGTGCCCCCGGACTGCCACCAAAATGCCCCCAGCCTCCTGCAAGGCTGCTGGGGAGAGGGGCATCCCACCTGGGCCACCCCGCTCGGCTTCTTCTGCTGCTGCCCATGCTGCGGCTCCGAGCATGGTCCTCACCCCTGCCTGGGTCATCACGCCTAGCACAGCCACCCACCGATGCCAGGCAGGGACAGGGAGCTGATTACGCCTGCAACCGAGGGCTGGCTCACCTGAAGGAGCTCAAAGATGGTGAGGGCTTTGGGGTGGGCAGCCCCATTTGAGTTTTGCTAGAGGTTTCCTTGTGGGAAACCCTCGTGAGAGAATCACAGAATCGCAAGGGTTGGAAGGGACCTCAGGAGATCACCCAGTCCAACCCCCCTGCTCAAGCAGGTTCTCCTAGAGCAGGTTACACAGGACATTGTCCAGGCGGGCTTTGAATATCTCCAGAGAAGGAGACTCCACAGCCCCCCTGGGCAGCCGGGGCCAGGGCTCTGTCACCCTCAGAGTAAAGAAGTTTTTCCTCATATTCAACCGAAACCTCTTCTGTTTCAGTTTGTGCCCATTGCCCCTTGTCCTGTCGCTGGGCACCACTGAGAAGAGTCTGGCTCCGTCCTTGTGACACCCACCCTTGAGATATTTGTAGGTGTTGATGAGGTCCCCCCTCAGTCTTCTCTTCTTCAGGCTGAACAAGCCCAGCTCCCTCAGCCTTTCCTCATAGGGGAGATGCTCCAGTCCCTTTATCATCCTAGTTGCTCTCCTCCTTCCTTTTAGGCTTGGGGCTTACCCCTGTGGAACAGCTCAGGGCGGCAGGAGGGACTGGTGGCACAGCTCCCTTCTTGGTCCCAGCCAGGGGCTCAGGGTTGAAGGAGCTGCCTGCCCTGCCTTCGACAGGCCTTGTCTTTTCCTGGCCTCAGGACCAAGGTGGAGGCAATTCCATGGTTTTGCCTGGGATATCCTCCCTTGGTGCTGTGGATGGGCTCCCCGATGGTATTTGCTCCAGACGGGACCTCTGCCGCCTCGGGGAGCCTGCTGCTGTGGGGAACACGTGGGGAGCACGGTGCTTTCAGCCCATCAGGGTTTGTGGGTGTTGGGCTGCGGCTGAGAGCGGCGGGGTTGGGTAGATCTCCCCGCCGTCCTGGTGAGAGCAGGAGTGTTATCCATTAACCACGGGAGGAGGCAAACCAGCAGCAACAACAGCCAACCAAGCTATTAAGAAGCGATCCACCCTCCCCTGCAGCTTCTCCTTCCCGTCTTCACACCCGCTCCTCATGGCAGCACAAGGCCAGTGTGACTGCATGGTGAATCACACCAGGGAATCGATCTGCTGGCACATTTCCGAACGGGGCTGTTACCCCCGAGGCACTGGGTGCGGGGTGCCCGGGCGATGCGGGGCAGGAGCCGTGCCTCGCAGGGGGTCAAGGGAGCAGCCCTAGGACCCCAGCCTGAGCTCTGCAGCTGGGCTTGCTCCGAAAGACCAGCCTTCGACCAGAAACAACACCCACAGCAGTAAATTGCCTGGCCTTGTGTCGATAAAAAGTCACAAGTCGCCCGCCACCAGCTGTCCTTCCTTTCCTTTCCCCGTGGTTGGGAAGGGGATGCTGCATGCCAGAAAGGGAAAGGCTGAGGGAGCTGGGCTTGTTCAGCCTGGAGAAGAGAAGGCTGAGAGGGGACCTCATCAACACATACAAATATCTCAAGGGTGGGTGTCACAAGGATGGAGCCAGACTCTTCTTGGTGGTCCCCAGCGACAGGACAAGGGGCAATGGGCACAGACTGAAACAGAAGAGGTTTCAGTTGAGTATGAGGAAGAACTTCTTGACTTTGAAGGTGCCCGAGCCCTGGCCCAGGCTGCCCAGGGGGGCTGTGGATTCTCCTTCTCTGGAGATATTCAAAGCCCGCCTGGACGCTGTCCTGTGCCCCCTGCTCTGGGTGAGCCTGCTTGAGCAGGGGGGTTGGACTGGGTGATCTCCTGAGGTCCCTTCCAACCCCTGCCATTCTGGGATTCTGTGATTGCTTCAGCAGGGGTCAGCCCCTGGGCTCCCTATCGCCGGGCATCGCCGTGGGTGTGAATCAGCTTCCCAGCGTGTTCAGGCACTTGGGCAAGCTCCGTCAGGACACTGTGCCAGATGGCCAGCCCACTCTGACGGCGGCCATGGTACCCCTGGGTCTCCCAATGGGGAGTCTCAAAGCTGCCCTTGTCTCCTCTGCTCCCCAAATGAACGCGGGGGAGGCCAGGATGCTGGTGGAGCCTGCAAGCCGACGCCAACCTCCCTCCAAAGCACCATTTCAGCACGAGCAGAGCACTCAGGGGCTCTCAGGTGGGGCTCTCCATGCCTACCTGAGGCATCCTTGAGAATGCTCATGGTCCCTGGCAGCCCAGGACCTCATGGCTGTGGCACGCTGGGTGGTGGCTGGTTGCATGGGTGCAGCAGCGTCCGCAGGTTGGAATTTGGAGGGGATGTGACTTGCCCTTTCCTGACTTGTGGCCAGGCTTGTTGTTGTCAGTCATGAGGGAGAGTCTGTTTTGCCGGGGTTTGAGTAGACGCGGGGGTGAGCTTCCCACCTCCTGTTGGCAATCCCTGCCTGATCCTACTCACATAAAGGTTTTCCTGTTTGCTGCCGGTCAGCCAAAGCCAGTGCTGAGGGCAGGAGGTTTGGGCTCTGACTTACTCCCTCTGAAGGAGGTGTCCACCTCGAGCCTTGCTCTGGCTCCACATGGGAGACCTTAGTCCTGCCAGGGCGTTTGGAGAAGCTGAGTTGTTCAGGGAGGCGGAAAGGGGGTGCCAGAGGTGGCGTTTCCACCCTGGGTATTTACTCCAAGTCCTTTGCTTGCTCCACGCCACTGATGGCACGCTGCCACCTTGGCTTTCCATCCCTCGGTCCACAGACCGTGCACTGCCCACACGGCCCTTGTGGCGCTGCCGCAGACCGGGGACATGGCAAGCCCGGCTCTCGGAAGGCTTCCTCTCAGCCTAATTTAAAATCAGCCAGGAAATGTGCAGGCATGTGTGGCTCCTGGAGTTCCCCCAGCTCCTAGGACCTGTGGGGGTGGCCTTGCCCCGCTGCTCAGAGCTGGCTGCAATTTTGGATGTGACTGGCTTTGGGCAGGGTCCACGTGGGGGGGACCTGACCCAGCCAGGGCATCCATCCCTTGTCCCTCCTTTTGTTTCTGGGAATCGTGGGGCGCCCCTTGGCTGGAACAAAGGGTGTGTGGGGAGGTGACAGACGTGTCCCATCTCCTGAAGCAGAGCTGCCCTGCCCCTGGCCAGCGTGAAATGGCTGCATTTAGCCGCTGAAGCCCGTCCAGGGTTTGTGAGATGCTGCGGCTGGCCGAGCAGCAAGCGGGATCTTGGCAGGACCGGCGGCTGGCAGAGGGACCGTGTGGGACCGCGGCGGGTGCCAAAGCCTGCTTCCCCACTTGCCATCCCCTTTCCCAGCAGGGCTGTGGACGTTTCATGCTAAAAGCAGTGGGCAGCCAGGGCCCCTGTTCCGGAGCTGGCCTACAAGGGAAAGGCCGCTTGGTCTGCGGGGACCCAAAATAGCCCCTTGTATTTCTGGCCCGGCCATCGGGACAGCCGACATGCGGAGGATGGAGCCGACCTCAACCCACCGCAGGCCTGGCAGGGGTTGGCCCCCGCGCATCCGTCCCAGCTTTTGCCAAGGGGCTGCTGGTCAGCGGGGTGGAATCGCCCCTCCAAATTTGGGGAGCTGGGGATAAGGTGACACCGGAGGGGAAGATCGTGTTGTTCTGGCTCTGGTTTCACTCCTCCACCCCCGTACGAAATTGGAAGCAGCTGTGCAGCCCATACCAATCTCCGAAAAGCTGCTGAGTGGTGGCAGAATGTGCCCCTCTGCCAGCCCCTGGCAACTCCTCCGCCAAGTCCCTTGGGTGCAGGGGCAAGGCGAGCTCCGGCCAGCCCTGGGGATGCTCTCCCACCTGCTCGGGGGGCTCAGGGGGCTGGGGACCAGTGCAGCCCGGGTGTCTGTGGTTCAGCAGCTCCGGATGGGTGTGGGCAGCTCCTGCCGGCCGAGGGTCCTGCCTGCTGCCAGCTCTGCGCGTTTGCACCAGTGCTGCCTCCATATGGGAAGGAGCCAGAGCTGGAAGGAGGGAGGTGAATGTGCCCCAGGGTGCGGGAGGCATCGGGGTGGCAGGAGGCTGCTGGGGGCAGGTGCTCTCGCTGCTGGGTGACTGCCAGCTTTTCCTGCCCTTCCAGAAGCAGCCCTGTTTTGGGGATGAGCGGGTGACCCCAAGGCTCGGGCTCTCCTGGGGGAGAGGAGCGAGCCCCCGTAAAGTGCAGAGTGGCACTGGGGGTGAGGGAGCATGTTTGGGGCTGAGCTGAGCCCTCCCAAGCCTCCTCCGCTGGGGGCTCCATGTGTAGTGGGGTCTCCATACATTGCTTGGGGAAGGATTCAGATGGGCTTTTGAGCTTTCCAATGATTTCATAGCCCCCCCGTGCCTTGCCCCTCCCTGCAGGGCTGTTTTGAGGACCTGCTGGCTGCAACATACACTGTCCCCATCACAGAATCACAGAATCGCAAGAGTTGGAAGGGACCCTGGGAGATTGCCCAGTCCAACCCCCCTGCTCAAGCAGGTTCTCCTAGAGCACGTTGCACAGGACTTCATCCAGGTGGGCTTTGAATATTTCCAGAGAAGGAGATTCCACAGCCCCCCTGGGCAGGCTGGGCCAGGGCTCGGTCACCCTTAGAGTAAAGAAGTTTTTCCTCATATTCAACCGAAACCTCTTCTGTTTCAGTTTGTTCCCATTGTCCCTTGTCCTGGCGCTGGACACCACCGAGAAGAGTCTGGCTCCATCCTCATGACATCCACCCTTAAGATATTTGTATGTGTTGATGAGGTCCCCCCTCAGTCTTCTCTTCTCCAGGCTGAACAAGCCCAACTCTCTCAGCCTTTCCTCGTAGGGGAGATGCTCCAATCCCTTTACCATCCTAGTTGCTCTCATCCTTCTCCCCAGCCCCTCACCACGGGTTGCTCCATGCTCGTGTCGTTCTTGTGTCGTTCTTGGCCTTACTCCTTCCCAGGTCTGCCAGCTCTGAGCTCAGTCCTGGGGCCAGGAACATGAAGCAATGAAGGAGGATTCCTCTCCACTCTCCATCCCAGCACCCTGGGGGCCACTGGTGGGCCACCTGCAGTCCCGCTATGCCCCTCCGGTACTGCTCCCTGAGCGGTGACCTTGGGTTGGAGGTGACCTCGGGGAAGCCACATGTTGCTGGTAGGTATGGCAGGGTATGGAGAAACTCTTCTTGCCCCTCTCTTTCATTCCCTATCCGTGGGACTCTCTCCCAGCCTGGCCCTCCTGGGTTTCCTTGCGTGCATTCACGGAGTCCTTATCTTCAGACTTGTCTGGCCACAGGCTGTTTTGGCCTCGTCCCGTCTTGCTGTGTGCTTCCTCTTTATGGGTCTCACCTCCACTCCTTTCAGCTCCAGACGTGAGGGGGAAATGGGGACACGGTCCTGTAGGCTCAGCCCATCCCTCCGACGTGCTGTTGCCGCTGCTCAAGGCGCGGCCAGCCGAGATATCATCTGTACGGGTCGGGATTCCTCTTGAGCAAGCCCCAACGTGACCAGGGGGAAGCTACTGAGGCAGAAGAGATGCATCTGGCAGCCATGCCTCAGGGGGGGTCTTACCTAAGCGCTGCCCCAGCCCACCAGGGAGCGTCCCTCTTCCCACCCGGCTGGGTGGAAATGAGGAATGTTACCTGCCTGCAGGAGAGCCAGGCTGTGGGCAGGCAGGAGCCAGCGCTGTGCCTTGTGCTGTGGTGTGGTTGGGATTGCCCCTGCCCTCCCTGCATGGCTGTCCTGGTACGTGGTGGCCTGTGCCACCAGCGCCCCAAGCCCCAGGCTCCTCCATGCAAGGAGGATCCGCTCCCAACTCAGGGCTGCCTCTGGCCGCTCCTTGTGCTCCCAGCTGATTTTCACACGAGTGGTGTCCAGTTGTTCTCCCCAGGGGTCCTGTAGGGTTCTCTCCATTGGGAAGCGGAAATGTAGCTTCCTGCCATTGTGCCTCTTCCCACCGTGGCCCCCCCAGCTGACCCCGGGGGAGCACCCCTTCCCACAGCACCCCCACCCCCCCCACTGCCCCTGGGCAGAGCCAGGCAACACCCCCAGGGGGCTCGGACCAGCCCTGACGGCATGGGCTGCAGGGGATGCCGGGCGAGGATGAAGGTCTGGGGGGAGGCTTTGCTGGGCTCTCCCCAACCCATAGCTGTCCCATGGGAAGCCATGGCCAGGTGGCACAAGCTTGGTGTCAGCTTCTGTGCCTGCCCGTAGTAGGTCATTCCCACTTCCCACCTCCAGGCAGTCCCTGGAGGTGCTGAGAGCTGCCTGGAGGCACCGTCCAGGTCCTGGAGGTGGTTTCTGCCTGGTTTTGGAGGTTTCTGCAGCTGCATTCAGTGACGCCCTGAGCAAATCCCTCCCTCCACCCTTGGCTCTTTATTTTTCTAAATTTCCAACAAATGGGCCTCAAACCTAGCCCTGGAAAAAACAGGCCTCCTTCTCCAGCCTGCTGAGAAGCAGGTCTGGGTTGTGGCTTGGAGGGGATGGTCTCTTCCCCTGGGGACAGCGGCCTGAGCGGGTGCCGTCAGGGAAGCCAGCTCCTCGGAAGAGTTGCTACGAGTTCTGCCTCTGCAAACAGGTTTCTGAGAGCAGCTTATCTCTCCTCCTCTGACACCTCCTCAGAAATGACGTCCCCCCCTTAGCTCCTGCCCCCCCGGGTGCTGTATCTCCTCCTGCACCCCCAAACCACCAGCCTTGGATCAGGTGACTTGCTCCGACATTTGCGGAGCTTTTCCTGCTTCTCCCAAGGCTGCACCATCCCCACAGTCCTGTGGCCTGTGGTGGCAAGGTTCTGGGACCAACCTGACCCTCTGGTAAGCTTCTTGCTGTGACATTAAAATGTCCCTCTGCAGTGTTTGATGGGATGCTGAGCACGTGTACCCATCTCCGCTCCAGGGGGTTGCATGGGTGCCTGGAGGGGTTTTCTCTGGCTTGGGGACCAGGCATGTCCGGGCTTGGGTACTCACCACGTGCTGGGGAGAGAGGTGTGTGCATTCATCATGGGGCTGCCATCGCTAGGGACCCCTTGTTGGTATCTGGCCAGTGATGTGTCAGGGCTGGAAACCCACTCAGCAGCCCCTGTGGGGAGGTGGATGCCCACAGCCTCGTGGGACTCCGTGTTGGGTGGAAGAATCCCAGCTGTGTTGCCTGGAGGAGTTTTATGGCTGGCTCTTCCCCATCACTGCCTGCTTCCCTCTCCCTGGTGGGAAGCTCTTCCAGGGACAGTGCGGGAGTCCCACTGGGCCCTGGAGAATTTGGCGTCCAGCCGGGTTGCTTTACCTGCCGGGGCAAGGGCCCCCCGGGGAGCCTCTCTGGGCTCCTGGAACTCTCCAGATAAGGGACTTTGCAGCTGGCTGGTGGTGTGCAGTTCAAAACAGACTTGTGGGGCTGAATGCTCCCCCCCATGCCTCCCCACGCCACCCGGCAGACGAGATAACAGGGTTATCCCACCGGGTGCTGGGAGCGGGGACGGCTTCCGTAGCTTCTGCTCTGCAAGGAGTTTGCGTGGTGGCTGCAAGCCTGAAGGCAGAGAGGGTCTAGAGCAGAGGGAGCAAGGTGAAGCAGGCTCAGGGTCAGAAACAGTGCCCAGGGCTGGGACGCATCCTGGGGAGGTGCTGAGGAGGCGCTGCTGCTGCTCACCCTGTGGTTAAGGGCACTGCACGGGCTGCCTTGCAAGAGGTTTTTTTTCTGCCTGCCAAGCCCTGGCGATGCAGAGGGGTCCGTCTGCACGCAGCGAGGCAAGGGGGAGGCAGAAATGCCCCCACCCCACTGCCTCACCGAGCTCCCTCCACGGGACCCACGCAGGAGCAGTGCCGGGGGGAGCGGATGGTGCAGCAAGCCTTTTGTTTGCAGAGAGGCAGGGCTAGGAAAGGAGAACAACAAGAATAATAGGAAGTGCTATCGGCTCTCTGATGGAAACTGCTTGCAAAGCACATCAGGAGTAGAAAGTCGGCCACAGTCTGTTGGAGGGATGGGGGATCGAAGGAAAAGAGGCCATAGCAGAAAAGCCAGATGAAGCTTTTGCCTCTCTGTCCGCTTCAGAAAAGCCTGAGCGGTTTCTTCCACATTCTTTTTGGGGGGGGGGGCTCCTCAGAGCACCCGCAGAGGAAAGGTTAGAAAGCAAGGGTAAGCAGCAAACAAGTCACTAGGGCAAGGTGATGTCCACCGAAAGGAAAGGGAGGGTGAAGCGGCTGGCTGTCACATGTTGGCCTCTAGTCATTCATTCAAAACTGCCCCAGCCCCCGGAGACTGGGTGGGGGAAAAGATGTGACGTTCATTTCTAAGAAGGGCTGGAGGGAACTTCAGGGAAAGGCTGACCGGTGAATCTGCTGCGTGACCCGGGCGCCTGCGCGGGGACAGGGTCCGTGGGGAGGTGGGGAGGCTCCTGCCGAGGGGCCCCCAAGTTGGGGCAGTGCTTTGCAGGGACTCTGGGCTTGTGGTGCCCACGCTGCTTCCCAAAAAACATGCATCCAAGGCTTTCAGCCCGGTTTTTAAGGGAACTGGCTGGTCAAGCGGGAAGGTCCTCGGCTGGCTCTATAATTGGTATGAAAACAGGAAGGAGAGTGTAGGAGTCAGCAGTCAGTTTTTGCGGTGGAAAGAGATCGCCGCGTTGGGTTCCACGTTCTTTCAACGCGTCCGTGAGTGACCTGGAAAAGAGAATGAGCAATGAGATGACGGGGCTTGCTGAGGTGATTGGATTACTCGGGTTCGTAGGGAGAAGTGCCAGCTAGGAAGAGTACAGACGACCATTACAACACCGGGCAGTAGGCAGATGAAATTCAGTTTAGATCAATATCAAGTGATAGATGAGCGGGGGGCAGGGAGCCCCAACTTTGCAAACAAGATTACACACTGAGCTGGCCACTCACAGCAAGGCCTGGGGCTGTTTCGGATACCTCAGTGTGCCTAAAAATACATCAAAACATCTTTGTGAGTGACAAAGCAGAAACAAAGCCAGGAAAGCCTTGTGCTGCTCTTCAAATTCACCACTCACCCCCTCGCGGTCCCTGGGTGCCCGCAGCCCCGGCATCTTTGGAAGGGTCGAGGGGAGCTGGGAAAGGTTGAGAGGAAAGCAGCAAGGAGGACGAAAGGCGTGGAGCTGTGCCTGGATGACTAAGTGAGCTAGAATTCCTCTGTTTGGAAAACGTGCTGTAGGGTGGATACAATCCAGGCCTGTAAAGCTGTGGCTGGCATGGAGAAGCCAGTCCAATCTTCATCTGCCCTTTGATGGCGAGGGAGCCCCGGCCAAGGTCCAGCGCGCGGGGAGAGGTGCTGCCCTCGCTCAGAGGCTGCCGAATTAGAGGGGGAAGTAGGGATTTTCACAGAAGTGAAACCCGCTGCGGGCCACAAAACACATGAGCGATATCCCTCCCAGCTCGGAGGCTGGGGGGCAGCCGGGGGGTGGGTTGGGGGGGGTTGTCTCGCCTATGCCATCTTACCCTTTTTTTGCCCTTGTGGAGCCTTTTGCGCCACCTTTGGCTTTGCGTTTGTCGCAGCGCCACAGTGATGGTGCGCAGTCGCACGCACTCGTACGTCTTGTGAAATACCAGCACGTGTCCTCGCAGCTGGTGGCTGAAGGTGGAGGCGGGCAGGACGCTGCCCGGGAGGCCGGTTCCCCGGACCCCAGGACGAAGCAGGAGGACCCGCGAGCGGCGTGGTTAGAGTTCCTGCACGTGTGTGTAATCTCACGAAATGGATGGTCTCGGAGCGTCTCCCATCCTCCAGCTGAGTCACGGCCACCGGGGCTTCATGTGACTCGCACACCCATGCCGGGCTTGTTCCCTTGCCTGCAGGTAAACCTCAATGGGCCCCCGGATCAGCCTTCCGGCTGGGAGGGCTCTGGGGTCACCCAGGGGGGTGAGCGGATGGAGGGGATGGGGTGAAGCCTGGTGAGGCACCTGGCCCTGCCCTGTCTTGGCCAAGCTTGGAGGAAGTGCTGACCTTATCCTTGCAAAGTGATCCCCGACAAGTGGCGGCAGGAGGGCACGGGGTGCTCACTGCTGGCAGCCCCTTGTCCAGGGACTGCAAGGACGGTGCTACAGCTTGGTGTGGCTTTTCTTTAAAGAGCTGGTGTTTTGGGGTATAAACCCATAGTGTGCCTATCCAGCACCGGGAAATTGCTCTTGAGCGTAAAGCCAAGCATGCGCTATGCTCACCTTGGGGTTGTTCAGCCTGGAGAAGAGAAGGCTGCGGGCAGAGCTGAGTGCGGCCGTTCAGGGCTTAAAGGGGGCCCAGAGGAAAGGGGGGGACAAGCTTTTTAGCAGGGCCAGCTGTGACAGGACAAGGGGGGATGGTTTTAAACTGAAGCAGGGGAGGTTTAGACTGGATATAAGGAAGAACTTCTTTCCAATGAGGGTGGTGAAACCCTGGCAGGGGCTGCCCAGAGAGGGGGTGGAGGCGCCATCCCTGGGAACATTCCAGGCCAGGTTGGACGGGGCTGTGAGCAACCTGATGTGGTTAGCGGTGTCCCTGCTCCCTGCAGGGGGCTTGGGCTGGATGGGCTCTAGGGGTCCCTTCCCACCCAAAACATTCTATGATCCTATTCTATGAAGGCAGCAGAAGCAGGAGAAAAGGTGATGCATGGGCAAGGAGAGTAGGGAGATCTCCAAAGCCTGGTGACAAATGTCTGCCTGCAGGTGTGGCTGTCCTGCAGTGCAAGTTTTTCTGCAGGGGTTAGGCGGTTTTGGTGATGGCTGGCCCTGCCGTGGGCTTCCAGGGCTTGGCTGGCAATGGGATTGCGCATGGCCCAATACTGCAGGTGTCACTTAGTGTCTGTGAAGGCTTTTGTCTGGTGCAAATGGGCAATTAAAATTGTGCCATCTCTTGTTTGTACCTGCTCAGAGGTGCCAGCTTGTGGTTTGTCAAGCCCACTCCTTGTTATCTTGCTCCTTCTGCTTACACATCGCTTCCGAGGGGATGAGACGGACTGCCCAGGAACGAAATGGAAGTCCTTACGCCAAGGGCCCACATCGCTCCTCCTTTCCCCGGTCCCCCAGGCTGTGCAGCCACTGAGCTGGTGGCCAGGCTAAAAACATCAGGGGACTCCTCCAGGAGGTGGTTAGAGCTGTGCTGTGCCAGCCCGGTGGCTGCACGGGTGGCTACCGTCCCCCGGTCCCTTACGGTAGGTAGGGCTGCTCTCGCCAGGTAGGAGCAGGGTTGTCACCTGTCCTGGTGTTGGTTTGTGTGACCTTTTCTGTTTGTTGTAGGGTTGTTTGTCAGCGCCGGTGGCTGGACGTGTTTCCTGCCGTAATGAGCCCCTTGGCAGGCACCGGCTCTTTGTGGAAAAAAATTTGGAGGCACTTAGTGAAAACAAACAGAGCACGCAGGAGGCTGTGGCTGGGCAGCCGGGCAGCGCCTGCCGAGGAGGTCGGGCTCCTGACGCAGGGATGTGGGTGCTCTCCGGATGGAAGCAGGAGGCGGCTGGGAAAGCAGTGTGGCGGAGCAGCATGCAGCACCCTGCCCTGGCACCCCTCAGCCCCAACAGCCCCCTTCCCTGCCCTCCCCACCCCCGCTGCCCCTGGTTCCTGCCACCTCCTCCATGATACCCTTCCCTTCATAGAGTCATAGAATCGTTTAGGTTGGAAAAGACCTTTAAGATCATCGAGTACAACCGTTCCCCTAACCCTGCCATCCCACCACTAAACCCTGCCCCTAAGCACCTCATCTGCCCTTCTTTTAAATACCTCCAGGGATGGGGACTCCACCACCTCCCTGGGCAGCCCATTCCAGAGCCTGACAAGCCTTTTGGTGAAGAAATTTTTCCTAATGTCGAACCTAAACCTGCCCTGGCACAACTTCAGACCATTCCCCCTCGTCCCATCGCCTTCCCAGGGAGAAGAGGCCGACCCCCCCCGGCTCCCCCCTCCTGTCAGGCAGTTGTAGAGGGCGATGAGGGCTCCCCTCAGCCTCCTCTGCTCCAGGCTGAACACCCCCAGCTCCCCCAGCCGCTCCTCGTAAGCCTTGTGCTCCAGACCCCTCCCCAGCTTTGTGGCTCTCCTCTGGACATGCTCCAGCAACGCAACGTCTTTCTTGGAGTGAGGGGCCCAAAACTGACCCCAGCATTTGAGGTGGGGCCTCACCAGCACCGAGTACAGGGGCACGATCACTGCCCTGCTCCTGCTGGCCACACCATTCCTGATACAAGCCAGGATGCCATTGGCCTTCTTGGCCACCTGGGCACACTGCTGGCTCATATTCAGCTGGCTGTCAACCAGCTATCCTCCCTTCCCTGGGTGCCGCCAGCGGGTGCCTGGGCAGTGGGACCTGGGCCGTGTGCCAGCTCTGGTACCCGACACCTCTTCTCCTCTTCGGATGCCACTAGGGCCCACATGGTCCCAGCCCCCGTGACTTGAGCTCACCCCCGAGAGCGGGGAGGGGGTGCTGAAGCAGGGGGACGGTGCCGCCTTCAAATACGCTGAACGCGGGGCTTTCCCCGGCTCCGTCCTCCCCAGGTATGTCCGTGGGGTCGGTCCCTGCCCCTGTTTCTTGGGACACCGGTGTGACCTGGTGGGGGGACTGGGAGATGGGGCCGGGGGCTCGGCTGGGCAAGGGGCAGCGTGTTGAGGGCTTTGCTGGGGACCTGCTGGGGAAGCTGGGCTTCTCCCGCCCGTTTGGGGGAGAGATCTGTTTGCTCAGGGACAAGCAGTGGCGCCAGCAGGGTTTCTGCGTGCAAGGGGGTGGCAGTCGTGCTTGCAGATCCCCCTGCTCATCCCGGGTCAGGGCTCGGGGTGTCTCCGAGGCACTGGCAGGCTGCCAGGAGGGGATTTTGTGATGTTCTTCTTGGAAGCCCCGGGTGGCTCACAGGGGCAAGGCAGGAGCTGCCGTGCCCTGAAGCCGTCTGCGTGGGAAGGCAGGGGAGCAGCACTTGCAGCCGGCTCTGGCGTCGTGGGGTGACGCCTGCCAGGTTGGTGGGGCTCTCCCTCCCGTGCAGACATACCCATCAGCCTGCTCTGGCTTTTCCAAGCAGCCAAGGGACTTCCCAAATCCCTCTCCACACCCTGCCGGTTATCTTTCAGCCAAGCTGTAAGGGCTCCCCAAACCTCCAGGAGCGCAGCGGGGGCGTCGAGCTGTGGCCAAAACCACACGGGCACCTGCGACGTGGAAGGGGAACGGGGCTCCGCCGCCTTTAAGGCAGCGCTGGGGCTGGCAGGGACTACAGCTCCCAGCATGCTGCTTCCAGCCTGCCTCCTCCAGCCCCTACCTGGCAGGGCGCAGGCAGGGATGCTGCAGCCGGCAGCGGCTGCGGGGCATGCCCGGGGGCGGCTGGGGGCTCAGCGCCGGGACCCCCGCTGCAGATGAAGCCCTGGGAGCGGTGCCGGAGCACCCCATGCTGTGCCACTCAGACTGGAAAAGGACAAGGCAGGGCCGCGGCTTCTCCGGGGTGGTTAATCCTGCTCTGCCCCGGGAATGGTGCTGGAGGGGAGGGGGGAAGCGGGGAAGGAGGCCCTTCTGGGGGGGGGGGGGAGCGATGCCAGGGCAGTGGCAGGGGCCGGGCAGGTGGTGATGGGGGGGAAGAGGAGCGGTGGGTGCTGGGGAGGGGACAGCAGCGCCAGGGGTGCCCTTGGCCTTCTCAGGGTGACCCAGGAAAGGGTTGCGAGGGCCCCAGGGGAGCAGGAATTGGAAATAAGGGGGGTTTGTGCAGTGGGTGCTGGGGAGGGGACAGCAGCACCAGGGGTGCCCTTGGCCTTCTCAAGGTGACCCAGGAAGGGGTTGCGAAAGCCCCAGGGAAGCAGGAATTGGAAATAAGGGGGGGTTTGCACGGTTCTGGCCGGGAAAGGCTGCCGAATTAAATGTGTCTTTTGTGCCGCCGTGCCCTGGGCGCATTGGAGGGAGGTGGGGAGGGCGGGGGGGGGGGGGGGAGGACACAGGCCCACTGCGCGTATGCTTCGCTCGCAACCCCAGGATTGGGGGCAGAGAGCTGCAGGCTCACAAATCCCTTAAGAGCCTGCTGCTGAGCAGCTGGGAGGCCGGCGCTGAGCAGCCTGGGCATCTCAGGAAAGCAGTTTCCCTTTCGGAGGGAAGGCTTGGTGTCCCCCAGCTGGCAGAATAAAGCCATGTGTCACAGCCCCTCGGCTGAAGGACTCTGAGCTGCAGGTTTCCAAAGCTGCTGCGCTGTGCTTTCGCCATTTGCCAGCTCTGTTTGGCTCCCGGTACTGCGGAGCGCTTGCCCGGCGGCACGGCCGGGGGGGTTAAACCCAGCACTGCCCCTGCCTGGTCTGCATCCCTTACTCCTCCACTCTCTGTTTGCTTTCCAGACGGAGAGCAGCCACGAGACTTGCCAGGACCTGTGCTGACTCTTGCCACGCAAGATGACAGCAAGAGACGGGCCCCAAGATAGGTAATGCCGGGCTCTGGTGTAGGTGTGGGGGCACATCCAGGATACCGGGAGGTGAGGGAGGACAGGAGGACCTGGGGGACCCCCTCTCCTGCACGTTCACTGGGCTACCAAGCTGTCCCTTCCCTGAGATGCTCTCTCCAACAGCTTTTCCAGAGCAAATGGGCTGTAAACAGTCCCTGGTACTGGGACACGCCTGGGGAGCGTGACTGCCTCCCAGCTCTGGCGATGGCTGCTGTGCATCTGGGCGCCACATGCTGAGGAGCCACCAGCCTCCTCCCACCTTCCTACCCTCCCGGGGAGGGTCTCCCACAGCCCCTCTGCAGCACCACATCTCCAGCAGCCCAGGATAGCAGGGGCTGTGGGGCAGGGACAGGGACAGGGCAATAAATTTCCTCCTCTTTCCTCCTCCTGGTGCCTCCTGCTGTGGGGCTGGGGACAGCCAGAAGCAGTGCCAGTCGCCTGCCCTGCCCAGCATCCCGCTCCAAACCACTCTGTCCCCTCCGCAGGTACAAGGCTGTCTGGCTGATCTTCTTCATCCTTGGCCTGGGAACACTGCTGCCATGGAATTTCTTCATGACTGCCAGGGAGGTGAGGGCTTCCCTCCTGCTGCTGCCCATGACACTAATTGTCCCCTGTCACATTTAGGGATGACGGTGTAGGTGTGGCAGCATGGCACGGTGTAGAGCCCCCGCGTTTGCAATTAGGAGACAGAGGCGTGGGTGACCTGGGTGGGACGAGTGGCTTTGAGGTGGCGGGAGGGCTGGGCATGGGGCTGGAGGGGGTACAAGGGTGGCCTGAGTGTGCTGGGGGGAGACCTCGCAGCACCTTGGCCCCACCAGGCTCCTTCCTTCGCAGTATTTCATCAGCCGCCTTGCAGACTCGAAGCAGAACCAGACGGGTGAGGCTGCCGTGTCCCCCTCCTATCTGCAGTCCATGTTTGACAACTTCATGACTCTCTGCGCCATGGTGCCCCTCCTTGTCTTCACCTGCCTCAACTCCTTCATCCACCAGCGGTGAGCCTTGCCCCCTCCTTGCCCCTGCCAGCCCCCACAGGGCCCCCCAGCTCCAGCCCGTCCTCCTGCCCCAGCACTGAGCCAAGCTGCAGCCCATTCAGTCGAGCCAAAGGCAAAACACCGGTCTCCTGTGCTGGGGTTTGGCTGGGATTCCCATGGGAGAGCTTGGCCCCAGACTCACAGGCTTTTGGGGGGTAGGTCTTCCTCAACAAGACCCTTTCTTGCAGGATTCCCCAGCAGATCCGCATCTTGGGCAGCCTGGTGGCCATTGGGCTGGTGTTTTTAGTCACCGCAGTCATGGTGAAGGTCACCATGGAGCCTCTTCCCTTCTTCATCTTTACCATGATCAGCATCATCTTAATCAACTGTGAGTGAGGCAGCGGTGGGAAAGGAAAGGGGCAGACCATGGCTAGGGCTGATCTCTGTGGGAGAAAAGCATGAACCTCACTGCGGGAGAGCCAAGGAGGAGGGGGACCTGCCTTGCCTGGCAGGGCAGGGGCCTTGGCTCCCTGCAGAGGTGCAGTCCATCTTTGCCTTTGGTTTCTCATTTCTGCTCATCTTTCCCCTTCGCAGCCTTCGGCGCCATCCTCCAGAGCAGCCTCTTTGGGCTGGCAGGCCTCCTGCCTGCCAGCTACACAGCTCCCATCATGAGCGGGCAGGGCTTGGCAGGCACCTTTGCTGCTTTGGCGATGATCTTCAGTATTGCCAGTGAGTAATCCCTGCCCTGGGAGTGACAGGTCCTTCCCAGAGCACTGCTGCTGTCAACAGGATCTGCGGGGGTCATGCTCCAGGGTGGGGGGGGAGATGGCAGCAGGGCCTCGCTCCTCTTCTTCCTTCATCATCTTCTTCCTTTTTCCCCCCCCTGTCTCCTCCCATCCTGTGCTCCCAGTTGGCAGCCAGCAACCTGAGGGCTTCATCGGTTACTTCACCACGGCCTGTGGGGCGATCGTGCTGGCAATCATCTCCTACATCCTTCTGCCTCGCATGGTGAGACTTTGTCGTCCTGGTGGGGAAGGGTGTGAGGACATAGGACCTTTGTGCATCAAAGCACAAAGACCATGGCCCACTCGCACCCCAGCCTTGGCTCCTGCCAGCCTCCATCTCCTGGGTCAGGGCGAGCTCTTTCCTATCCCAAGGGAGCTCTCTTGGATGCTTCCCACTTCAGATACCCCAGTATCCTTGGGGTACTGTGGAAGCAAGCCCCTGGGTGAGCAGGAAAGCATCGGTATCAGACATAAGTGGAAGGAATGCTTTGCCCATATTGCATTTGCCCATATTGCCTATATCTGCTGTTAGAACACAGCCCCTGGCAACCTTCTTTTCTCATGCATGAATGAGTTTTCCGGGGCTGTTTCTCTGCAGGATTTCTTCCGCTACTACTCCATGAAGGACAAGACAGAGTACCGTGTGTACAATGCGGAGCTGGAGACCAAGAGAGACCTGATTAAGAAAGGTGAGGGGCTGAGTGGAAGAAGAGGAAGGAAAAAGAGGAAGAGCTGAGAGGAAGAATGAGACAGAAGTACTAAATTAGATCTCAGCTTTCTGGGTCTGCAATGCCCTACTTGTGTCTCTCCCTGCAGACGAGCCCAATGGGGTGGAGCAGAATAACTCAAAGATCATCCCTATCCACAACCCTGATGAGAAGCCCTCGGTCATTGCTATTTTTAGGAAGGTCTGTGAGTTGCCAGCACCCCCTGCCCCTCCGATCAGGGGATGGGCACAGGTGTAGGAGAGCATGGGGAGAGGAGACCAGCCCTGCGCTGGTCTCTTGCCCTGTGTTTGGTACCAGCCTCTTTCTTTCATCTGCCTAGCTCTGGGTCATGGCTGTGTCTGTCTGCTTTGTCTTCACTGTCACCATCGGCGTCTTTCCTTCCATCACAGCTAAGGCGTCCACTGTCCTTGGAGAGGGATGGGGTAAGTGCGGCCAGGGGTGGGGTGGGGTAGGAGGAAACTGGGAAAATGGGAGAAAAGAAAGTGGGGCTTGAAGTAGTAGGTATCCCTGAGGGGAAGAGGAAACCACTGTGCATGATGGTTTGGATGCAGACACCGGCCTGGCTTGGGCGACCATTCCAACCTTTCCTGGGAAGCCAGGAGCACCTAGACATGAAGGACAGTTTCTGTGCAACTGGCAGGATGGCCTGGGCACGCCAGTGACCTTCTCCTTCTTCTGCAGGTCACTACTTCATCCCTGTCTCCTGCTTCCTGCTCTTTAACGTCTTTGACTGGACGGGACGGAGTCTCACTGCCCTCTTCACATGGGTAAGCATGGGGCAGGGAGCGAATGCCCAGGCAGTCTCCATCACCGGGCCCCTCGGCCATGGCTCTCACTGGGGCTGCCATCCATAGCTCGGAGCAGGAAGGAGGTGCAGAGCTGACTCCTGCCTTGGCTTTAAGTCCCAAGCATAGATTTATGGGTCAGAGCCGAAAACCACAGTGTTGTCCTGTCCTCCTTCCACCCCTCTTTCAGCCTAGCTTGGATGAAGCTGCCTCCTCTGTTTTAGCCTCTTTGTAAACAAACCTTCACTCCAGCTATGCAAACAGCCAGGCAGGACGGCGGCAGCGAAAGAGGGTGAAAGACAGGGCAGCCCAAAATAAAACCTCTGGCCCTTGCACAGGACACAGCTGCTTTAAAGAGCCTTGTCCTGGGAGCAGGGCAGAGCCGTGCTGCACGCATCACAGAGCTGTCCCCTGCCATGTCCCCTTGCTCTCATCTCCCCTGCCTGCTCCAGAGTTGCTGGGCCTGAGCGGTGGGAGCTGTGATGGGGGTGGGTGAGGAAGGGGGCCCTCCTGTCTGCCTCTCTTCCTGCCCCTTCACCCCCCCCACCCCAAGCACCATTTCCCCCTGTATTGTCAGGCTGTTTGTTTAGAGAAGCTCCTCAGCACCATGTGCCGTGGGGGCTGTCCGGCCTGGAGCTGCTTCTCCCCTGGTCGTCACTGCTGGCTGGCCTTGGCCTTGGCCACGAGCCGTGTTGCCTGGTGTCCAGGCCACAGCCTCCGTGGTGGGATGATCCAGCAGGAGACGTTTCCAAAACAAGGCTGTGTGGAAAGTCTGACTGTGTGCGGTTTGGGCCTCATTTCCCTGGTTGGGGCCCCGCTTGCTCCTTTTCTCCTCCTCAAGCAGGAGAAGCTGCTGCTCTTGCCAGTTTGCCCACAGGGACGGCAGCTGCCCTAACCTCAGCTTCCCCCTGTCCTCATGAGGTGTCCCATGGCTTCGCCAGCCCAGGCAGCTCCCGAGGCAGCTGTGGGCCTCTCCGAACCCCAGACCAGTGAGCCCTGTCATCTGGGCACCACTGAGGGGACACCCCAGGTGGAACCAGGCACGTCTCGTACCAGGGGCCGCCTTGGTCCCAGCTGCAGGGACAACACAGGGCGATGGTGCCTCCTTCTTTGTCCCAGCCTCACATGTCCTGGGACTCTGCTAGGATCCAAGGAGACTGTAACTTGGTCCGTGCCTTTCCCAGCACTGTCTGAAACAGCCCCAGCATAATCCCTTTCCCAGATTGCTGGATCTCGCCCCGCTTTGGCTGGGGAATGGCGTAGGAGGCTGAAGAGCTGGTTAAAGCCCAGTTTGCAGGCCCTGAGGTGCCAGAGGGGATTTACCTCAGCCAGCCTTGTCCTGCTCAGTGGTTTGCTGCAGGAGATTGCGTGAGTGTGCACAAGGCTCTCCTGCTTGTTTCCAGTAAGAGCTTAGCGGTCACTGACCAGCCCAGCTCGGTATTTTGGCTCTAGGGCTGCTGCTCTCCCAGCTGGCTGGGATAGGACTTTCAGACCTAGTGGAACCTCCTAACCACAGGAGGTGGTGATGCTGAGATTTGCTGCAGCAGATAAAGTCTCTCGGCAACCTTGCCATCACTGCGCCTCCTCCGCAGCCCTGGCGCAGTAGGGCAGCCTCCGTATAGCCCCTGCCAGCATGCCTTGGGATGGGGAATGTCCGCTTCTCAGCGACCTGTGTTTTTCTCCCAGCCTGGGAAGGACAGCTGCCTCCTGCCAGTGATGGTGGCCCTCCGTGTCATCTTTATCCCTCTCTTCATGCTGTGCAACGTGCATCCCCGTCAATACCTGCCTGTCTTGTTCTCTCATGACGCCTGGTACATCACCTTCATGATCTTCTTCTCCATCTCCAACGGCTACCTGGCCAGCCTCTGCATGTGCTTTGGGCCCAAGTGAGTAAGAGCTGGGGACAGGGGAAGGGTGGGCTACACCCCCCGACGCCAGCCCCAGCATGACTCCTGGAGTCTGGCTCTGCTCAGCGCTGGCATCTGGAGAAGGGGATGCAGGTGCAGAGGCGAATCGCCACACCACCTCAGGGAAGACAACCCCAGCGCCCCATCTCCCATCCTAGAGATGAAGAAGCTCTTGTTTGGGCTCTCCGTTCCCCCCACCAGCCATGCTGGGGAAGGGGCCAGACACAGTGGGGGTCTGGAGGGGAACAAAGCACCCACAGCAGGGCGAGCAGCCTTGCCCAGAGCAGGAGCACAGGCGGCACGAGGATCCCAGCTGGGGCTCAGCCAGGCGGGCTGCAGTGCATGGGAGCAGAAGTTGGGGAGGGGCGTCCCTGGCGCCTGGAGCTTCAGGGAGGCTTGCCTGATACACTCTCTCTTCCTTTATGAGCCCGTACCGTGGAGGCAGGCTCTTGGAGCCAAGGTGGATTTGCTCTTGCTGTTCCTTTGCTGCAGAGGACAGCAGCTTCGGGCTCCTCTGTGGCCTCCTCCTGTCTCTCCGTTCAGCTCACAGCAGGGCACGGGGTGCGCATCCCTGAGGACGGGTCTGACAACTTCTTTCTCCCCTAGGAAAGTGCTTGCCCACGAAGCAGAGACAGCTGGAGCCGTCATGGCCTTTTTCCTGTCGCTGGGCTTGGCCCTAGGAGCTGCCATCTCCTTTCTGTTCCGAATTCTCATCTAGCGGAGGCGCCTGGAGGGTGCAGAGACACCGAGAGACAGCTTTGCATCCTCCTCCGAGGCCCTGGACACCTCGGTGCCGTGGGGAGATAACACCCCACGCCTTGCCCCTGCCAAATCGCACTGCCACGGCAGACGTTACACCCAGGGATGGTTCCACTCCTGCAGGGTTGGCCTGGTTCCTGCCACGCTCGGCTGCGTGATGCCTTCAGGCCTACGTGCCTTCTCCTTTCCCATGCTGTGCAAGACCCTGGGATCTCGCAGAGGTCCAGCCGCCTCCCACGCTGTGTAATTTCCCCATCTCAAGGCCAAAAGCCATTCTCAGCCTCTTCCTCTCCGACAGAGTTGAAGGCCGTTATCCAGTGTTATTCCCTCTCTTGCCCTTGTCCCCAAGGCACCTAGGGACTTGCTCCCTCTCCTCTTCCTTCCTGGAAATAATCCCACACCTCTGCTCCTGCTGGTGAGAGTTGCAGACGGGGAGGAGAGCCCCAGCCAGCCTCACCGTCCCCTTTTCTGCTAGGGACACATTCCCCTGCGCAGCAGCATCCCAGGGACATAGACATCCTTGTCCCACCCACATGAAGAGCCAACACCATGGCTAGGCTGAGGGAGGAGGAGGTCTCCGCACCCCACCTTCTCCCCCTCTCCCTGCATTTGTTCCCTTTTTTTTTTTTTTTTTTTTTTTTGGTGAATCTGCTGCTTTTTATTTTCTGCCTCCCGGTTGTGTGACAGGAGGTCCCACCGTGGGCTGCAAGAGGTGGCAACTCCTTTCCAACCCAGGCTGCTTTCCCTGCCCTCCTGTGCTGTACGGGGAAGGCCTGACCTCTCCCTTGGCTTTCCCATCCCTTGTTTGTGTAAATGTGTACAGTTGCCGTTTTCTATAAAAAAAGACCAAAACACTCCTTTGGGTTATGTGTGTCTCTCCACCACCAGAGAGGAGAGGGTTGCGGAGGGGCAAGGGTTGAAGGGAACAGGCACCACCATTCCCTGCGTGTCCCCAGGGTCCCCATCAGGCTACAGGGGACCTCCTATGTGCACCCCCTGTGCAGGCAGGCCCAGCGCCTCAATGCTACGGGGGCTCGGCCAGCATGGGAAGGGGGTGCTGCCCCAAGGGGCACCCCAAGGGACCACCAGCACCTCTGGTATGGTAAGGAGGTGCATTTTGGGGTGCAGCGACCTGCAGCACACGCACCTGGGAGCCTCCCTTGGGCTTGGCAACAGCCGGAGTGCCACCTCCTGCTCCTGGGGGGGAACTACAGCACCCTGCCAGCGGGCCCCCACCCCCTCGGCACCCCCAGGCACCAATATCCCAAAATTGGGAGACCCGAGTGCCCTCATCCCCCCCCCGAGCTTCCGCTGCCGGTCAGGCCGCTGTGCCCACAGCCCCAGCAGGCAGGGTAAGCCTATCCAAACACTGGTTTCCAAGGGGGAAAGCGGACCTGCTTCGCTCTCAGACCCCGGCACGACCCCCACAGCCCGTCTGCCCCTCCAGAGCCGGTCCCCTCCATTTTGTCCCCACCTCGCCCGCAGGGCCCCCGGTTACACCTGGGCTCCGCACGGCAGAGCCACGTGGCGCTGGGCCCCGGGGGAGCCGCCACACGGAGCCGGGACAGCGGGGCATGGCCCGGGGCCGTGCGGGTTCCCGGTTCCCTGCCTAGGCCCGGGGCCTAAGGCCCACGGGAACCGCCAAACCAACGCCGGGGGCGCTGCCCGCGACCCCTGTGGAAACCTCTGGAAGCTGCCCTCGCACCACTACCACCCACGACGGTGCTCCTCCGCCTCCGCCCGCGGGAAATAGTCCCAGCGGCATAAGGGGTGAGGGCTGCGTGCTAGCCTCCACCATGGCCGCCATTGTTAAAACGGCAATGCGAATGTGTCCCACACGGCATTCTGCCACCACGCCCGGGGCTGGGACCCGCAGCGGGGGCCGGGCTGTAACTGTATCCAGCGGCGTAGATAGAAGCGGGTGGGGTAGGCAGGGCCGGCGAGGACGTGTGTTCGTGAGGATGGTGGGGGCCGCAAATTTGAAGGAGGAGCCTGGCCGTTTTAAGGCGGAAGGAGACAGCGAGCGGCGCGACCCCTATGCCTATAAAAGGCGGCCGGGAAAGAGTGCACCTATTTCGCCGGTCTCCTCACAGTGAGCAAGGTGAGGACCCTGCGCTGGGCTGGGCCGGGCCGGGCTGGGCCTGGTGTCCCCTTCCCGGTGCCACCGGCTTGTGGTTGCCTTGCAGATGCCCGAGGAAGTGCAGCACGGGGAGGAGGATGCGGAGACGTTCGCCTTCCAGGCGGAGATCGCCCAGCTCATGTCGCTCATCATCAACACCTTCTACTCCAACAAGGAGATCTTCCTGCGGGAGCTCATCTCCAACGCCTCCGACGTGAGCCCGGGCCCTGCTCGCCCCTGCGGGGGCGGCCTTTTTCCTCTTCCCGGGGGGGCTCGGGGGAGGCTGATGTCCCTCCGGGGGTGCCCAGGGAGAGGCCGGTGCCTGGCCGGCCCGCGAAGCTTTTGCTGGGGGAGGGAGGTGGCTGGTGAGTAGGGAGGCTGTGGCGAACATCACCCTCTCCCCTAGGCTCTGGATAAGATCCGTTATGAGAGCCTGACAGATCCCTCCAAGCTCGAGAGCGGTAAGGACCTCAAGATCGACATCGTCCCCAACCCCCGGGACCGCACGCTCACCCTGGTGGACACTGGCATTGGGATGACAAAAGCAGACCTCATCAACAACCTGGGCACTATTGCCAAATCTGGTACCAAAGCCTTCATGGAAGCCCTGCAGGTGGGTTGCCTTGGGCTGCATGGGTTCCCTAAAGCCTGGGCCACAGGCTTTTACAGGGGTATAACCCCAGCCCTGCTGCCTTTTTTTGTTGTGTGAGCTATTGGCCTACTCGAGTGTGCTTCCTCATCTCCCCAGCAGCAGGGTGGAGCTGAGGGTAGGGCTGGCTGCCTGTTGGTGCTTGCCCCTTTTTCTCTGCATGCTGACCCAGTTCTTTGCTGCTGTGAATCAGTCGCAGATGTCTCCCCCTCCTCACTGGTCCAGGCTTTCTCTGCTTTCACAGGCTGGTGCAGACATCTCCATGATCGGGCAGTTCGGCGTGGGTTTCTATTCCGCCTATCTAGTGGCTGAGAAGGTTGTTGTCATTACCAAGCACAATGATGATGAGCAGTATGCTTGGGAGTCGTCAGCTGGGGGCTCCTTCACTGTCAAGACTGACCATGGTACGTGTTGAAGTGCATTTCTCTGCTAGAAGCACCCCTTCTCCTGATACTCCCTAGAGCTGGGCTGCCTTGTCAGTCATGCTTGTTAATGTGAGATGTCAAGTAACAATTAGGCCTGAGCAGCTGGTCCTACTTGCTGTCTGCCCTTTAACACTGTACCTTGAAACACTAATGTTTCTGTCCCTGTGCTGTAGGTGAGCCCATTGGACGAGGCACCAAAGTGATCCTGCATTTGAAGGAGGACCAGACAGAGTACTTGGAAGAGCGGCGTGTCAAAGAGGTGGTGAAGAAGCACTCCCAGTTCATTGGCTACCCTATCACACTCTATGTACGTAAGGGAAGGACTGTGGGGACGCACTGGAAAGCTGGAGGCAGGGGTGGGTGGTGTTGGGAGCAGGAGCCCAGAAAAGGGCAGAGGATGGTCTCTTCTGTTCCCTTCCATAACTCCTGGCCGCTGGGTATTGAGCAGTGGTGCTCCCAGCTTCTGTGGCCAGAGGTGATTTGAGGCTGGGGGCTTACTGGAGGTGGAGGGTATACAGCCATGCTTTTGGCCTTTGGTCTGTGCAGCTGGAGGTCAACTAAACCAGCCATGGAGGGAGGAGGGTTTCTGGCCCCTTGTCTCGCTCTTCTCAGACACAGCTTTTGGTGGCATGAGCTGTGGAAGGGACTCTGAGGGCTGGTTTCAGGAGAAGCCCTAGTTCCAGGTGTTGCATTTGTTGGGCCTTGTGTTATGTCAGGAGGACACCTATTTCTCTCATCTGGAGCAAAAGTATTCTTGGTAATGGTTGCTTGGGGCTAAACCTGAGCTCATGGCCCTGACTCTTCCTTGTCCTTTTCTCCACAGCTGGAGAAGGAACGTGAGAAAGAGATCAGTGATGATGAGGCAGAGGAGGAGAAAGATGAGAAGGAAGAGGAAGAGCCAGCATCCAAAGATGAGGAGAAACCCAAGATTGAGGATGTGGGCTCGGGGGAGGAGGGAGACAAAGGCAAGAAGAAAAAGACCAAGAAAATAAAGGAGAAATATATTGATCAGGAGGAGCTCAACAAGACCAAACCTATTTGGACCCGCAACCCTGATGACATCACCCAGGAGGAGTATGGAGAGTTCTACAAAAGCCTCACCAATGACTGGGAGGACCACTTGGCTGTCAAGGTGGGTGTGGGGCCACCCTGGGAGAGACAAGAGGACCACTTTCCAGCCCACACACAGAGCCACCACGTGGTTGTGCCTCAGTACAGGACTGAGGGCTCCCAGGCCACTTGGTGGTGCCTCAGCCTGCACTGTGACTCCTGTGCAGGTGGTGTGGTGCTGGCAGTGCCAGCCTAGAAGCGTGACAGGAGGGTGTTGGGCCTCAGAACCATGACTCCTCAGTTTAGCCCTGCTGGATGCCAGAGAGCCCTGGCATGTAGGGGGCAGCAGGGCTGAGGAGGGGAAAATGCAGGCTGCTTTGATGCTGGAGGCCCTGCTGTGCCCCCCTGCCAGCCCCAGTGCTGAGGAACAGCAGTTTAGCCTGCCTGCAGTGGGTCTTGGGGGGAAGGGGTAGCACCACAGCAGCTGTTTTTCCTTCCTGGCTCTGCAGCACTTTTCCGTGGAAGGGCAGCTGGAATTCAGGGCCCTGCTCTTCATCCCACGCCGTGCTCCTTTTGACCTCTTTGAGAACAAGAAGAAGAAGAATAACATTAAACTGTATGTGAGGCGTGTCTTCATCATGGACAGCTGTGATGAGCTCATCCCTGAGTACCTAAGTAAGAGCCCCTTGCCTCAGTGTCCCAGTGCAGAGCTGGGACCCCCATAGCCTGTGGTACTTCTCCCAGCACAAAGTGGCTGGCTGAGGCACTAGCTGGTGTGGACGCACAGCAGTTAGTGTCTTAGCACTTCTCCTGTGATGAAGCTCAGAGCTCCTAACCTGACTCCTGTTCTCATTTCCCCTACTCAGACTTCATCCGGGGTGTTGTGGACTCAGAGGACCTGCCTCTGAACATCTCTCGTGAGATGCTCCAGCAGAGCAAGATTCTCAAGGTGATCCGCAAAAACATTGTGAAGAAGTGCTTGGAGCTCTTCTCAGAGCTGGCAGAGGACAAGGAGAACTACAAGAAATTTTATGAGGCCTTTTCCAAGAACTTGAAGGTGAGCTGGGCACCTTGCACCTGCAGAAGGGAGGGGCCCCTGACCTGTCTGCCTGATGAGCAGGCTTGTCCCTAAGCCATGTCATATCTGTGTGGGTGTTAGGGTAGAGGGGGTCTTGCAAGGACCCCAGAGAGCCTTTGTGGGCAGCTGGCCCCTCTAGTTGCCCTAGGGCCAGGGCTCAAATAGTTAGGGGGTGGGCAGAGATGGCTGTACCTTGGGGGTGGCCAAGTGGATGCATGTCCCATTCTGGAGACTTCATGCATCTCTTCTGCCCCCAGCTGGGCATCCATGAGGATTCGACCAACCGAAAGCGCCTCTCGGAACTGCTGCGTTACTACACGTCCCAGTCAGGCGATGAGGTGACCTCGCTTTCAGAGTACGTGTCCCGTATGAAGGAGACCCAGAAGAGTATCTACTATATCACAGGTGAGCCAGAGCTCCTCTGTGCCCTAGTGAAGTGGAGGCAGGCTACCTTAAAGCAAATTTTCCCACGTAGGTCCTGCTGCCTTCAGCAGGCCCTCCCTGCTGAATCATAGCCCATCCCTGGGGACTGGGGGAAGATCACCAGGCCTAGAGCTCTGTCTGCAGCCATTTTTATGCTAGGGGCTCTGAGCAACTGGTGCTGTTTGTTCTGCTGTAACCAGCTCTTACATCTTGGTGACATCATTTCTACACCCAGGGGAGAGTAAGGAGCAGGTTGCCAACTCAGCCTTTGTGGAGCGTGTGCGGAAGCGTGGCTTTGAGGTGGTGTACATGACAGAGCCCATTGACGAGTACTGCGTGCAGCAGCTCAAGGAGTTTGATGGCAAGACCCTGGTATCAGTCACCAAGGAAGGGCTGGAGCTGCCTGAGGATGAGGAAGAGAAAAAGAAGATGGAGGAGAGCAAGGCCAAGTTTGAGACCCTCTGCAAACTCATGAAAGAGATCCTGGACAAGAAGGTGGAGAAGGTGAGATGGGCAGGGAGCTCAGCCTAGGGCTGTGTCCTGGGCTGGTGGGAGGAGGGCTGGGCCCTCTGTGGTGCAGGCGAGGGCCCCAGCTCAATGCATGCCTCTCATCTCCTGCAGAGGAGCCGATAAAGGAGACTGAAGGTCCCAGCATGCACTGCACCATCTTGCTCTAAGCAGCCAGGCTGCAGGTGACGGGCACTGACCCAAATACGTGCATTGATGGGAGAGGGTAAGTGTGGGAAACATGCAGTGGGTGCTGAAGGTGCTGGCTGAGCTGTCCAAACTGTTCTGTGCAGCAGTCCCGGAGCTGCTTGGAGAGAATCTCTGCTTGCTTTGGGTTGTCCCCAGGTGAACCTGGGGCAAAGACCTGGGCTATCGTGTGCTGTGGCTGGACCCAGTCCAGGGCACATGGGGAGCTTGCTCAGCTAACCCTTGGCTACGTTGGCAGGTAACTGTCTCAAACCGGTTGGTCTCATCTCCCTGCTGCATCGTCACCAGCACCTACGGTTGGACAGCCAACATGGAGCGCATCATGAAGGCTCAGGCTCTGCGGGACAACTCTACCATGGGCTATATGATGGCCAAGAAGCACCTGGAGATCAACCCTGACCACCCAATTGTGGAAACCCTCCGCCAGAAGGCTGATGCTGACAAGAATGACAAAGCTGTCAAAGACCTGGTGGTGCTACTCTTTGAAACTGCTCTGCTGTCCTCTGGTTTCTCCCTGGAAGATCCCCAGACCCACTCCAACCGCATCTACAGGATGATCAAACTGGGGCTTGGTAGGTGTCCATGCAGCTTCTCTGGCCTCGAGCAGGTCCTGAAGCAGGTTAGCTGGGCAGGCTAGTGTGTAACTGTCTTGGGGCAGGGGGGAGGCCAGTAAGGGTGCCATGCTGGTGTGATGTGCAGAACTGGCTGTGTAAGGTGGCTAGGGGCAAGTGGAAACATGGAACAAGGTGGTACTTAAGAGGGCTCAAGGCTTTCAGTTCTTTACAGCAAATGTCAAAAATCTGCTGTGGGAGGTGTGACCTGTCTGCTGAAACGGCTTGTGCTTGCACCCAACTTCTCCAAACTGGCTTTTTTAGGCAAAAATGTAAATGAAGAGGTGCTGTGGTTTGGCATAACTACTGGATGCTGATAGCTCTGTCCCTCAGGCTGCGGGCAGGAGTTACCCATTGCTCTGGAAGAGGCCATTCCTCTGGGATCACTTGGTGTGTCACTTGGAGGCCTCACCTCTTCCTTTCCTCCCCTCTCCTAGGCATTGATGAAGATGAGGTGACTGCAGAGGAGCCCAGTGCCACTGTCCCTGATGAAATTCCCCCTCTGGAGGGAGATGAAGATGCATCCCGTATGGAAGAGGTAGACTAAAGTGGGAGAAAGCCTCTTCCCTCACCTGCTAGGCCTCTGCCCTGCCTCATGTCTGCTTTGGAGGGGTCTGCTCCCACCAGCTGCTACTGACTCCTTGGTGGTGTCTTTTTTTTTTGGATGTGATTGGTTGGGTGTGTTTTTTTTGGCGGGGCAGGAGGGCATGATTCCCTGTTTGTCAGTGTAGTGAGTGATTCAGGCAGCCTGAGGCCTCTCTGTTCTGTTTCTGCTTGTGTGGGAACAGCTGATGGGGGGGGGAATGGAGGTGAGGAGGCATTAGGGTTCCCCTCTCCCTGCCATGGGGTCTCCCATGTTCCCAGTAGGCATCAAACACTCCCCTTCTTCCATTGGGGTGGGAGAGCCCTTCCTCTGAGCTGCTGCCTCCCTGAACCCCCAGGGCGTAGGATATTGTATTTTGGTTGGCTTGGTTATTTTTTTTGTTTGACTATTTTTCTGTTGTTTTGTTCTACTGGAATTAAAGTATCAAAAGAATGTGGTTTACACAGCAGCCTTGTGTTTCATGCCTACCATACAGAGGAAAAGGTCTCAGCCTGTGCCTGAGGATATCGAGCTACTGGTCCCTCCCCTGCCCTGACTGGTTTCCAGAGCCCTGCTTTAGCTGATTGCTACCCCTTCCCTGCCCAGCCACCATGAATCGGGTTGGAGAAACACATGACCTGCTGTGCTGGTGGGCTCATCCCCAGCAGGGCAGTAGGTGTCCACCTAAAGCACTGCATCCCCTGCAGCCTGGGAACAAACCTTTCTGATCTGCAGATGTCAGCTGGGCAAGCTGTGCTGCTGGCTGGTCTGGTCGGAGGGTCCCTGGGGGCAGGAGCTGTGGCAGGAGCCATCTGCCTGTTTCCTTGCAATGCAGAGCCAGGGTGGAGGGACAGCTCAGGACTGTGGCCGAGCTGTCTCTCCAGCTCTTAGGCTAAACTGCTCTTGCTCTGTGCTCTAGACTCTACCTTTCCCTCCCACCTGCAGCCTGTCCTTTCTGGGCTTGGGTAGCCCTTGGTGGGAGGGGGGGGTTGGCAGTATCTGGCCACCCCTTGGCTTTTGCCTGTGTCCCAGATGACAGAGGAGCCTGGGGCATCACCTCCTGTTCATCTGCCCCTTACAGGGTGTGAGCTGAGTGCGAGTGGGCTTTGTCACTCTTGACCACAATGGCCCCTGGGGTTTGGCAGGGGAAAATGACACCACCATCAGCTTCTCTTCCTGGCTCCTTGCCAGCAACCACAGGCACAAAATGGAGTGGGCTTTAGCCAGCATCCATCTCCCAACAGGGAGGGAGGTGGCAGAGTCTGCTGGAGCACTTGCAAGTGTGGCAGCTGTTTGGGTGTAGGCTGGAGCTGAGCTAGCAAATACCTTCAGGGTGGTTTGCTTTCCCTGAGACAGGAGAAAAAAAAAATTGTTTAAAAGTCAGATTTCTCTCTGGGTAGGAAGGTTTTACTAAATAACAAATCAGTAAAGTCAATTCTTCTTTTTACCTTAGAATGGTTGGGGTTTTTTCTTTCACTAATTTTTTCTTTAAATCTACATTTAAATTACCGAAGTTCCCTTCCCAACCTGGCACAACAACCCTGGTTTTTTTGATCAAAGAAATCCTTTTTCAGTCTGCTGGCAGATGGGAGGGGCAGACATTTGGGGAACACTTTCAAGTGCTCAGAGCTAGGAAAGCAGTGCAGGTAAAACTCTGCTGGAGAGCTGGGTCCTCTGAAGCCTGGGCAGTGTGCAGTACCAGCTCTGTTATCCCTGCAGGCTCAGCTAACTCAGCACTGTGAAAAGCAGCTCCTGTCCCTAGTCCCCTCCTCTGTCTTTCCAGAGTCTCCCCTTTCTCTAGCTGTAGGGAGGTGGGGGTTGGCCTCTTCTCCCTGGTAACAGATGATAGGACGAGGGGGAATGACTTGAAGCTGCGCCAGGGCAGGTTTAGGCTAGACATTAGGAAAAACTTCTTCACCGAGAGGGTTGTCAGGCTCTGGAATGGGCTGCCCAGGGAGGTGGTGGAATCCTCATCCCTGGAGGTATTTAAAAGAAGGATAGATGAGGTGCTTAGGGACATGGTTTAGTGGTGGGATGGCAGTGCTAGGTTAACGGTTGGACTCGATGATCTTAAAGGTCTTTTCCAACTGAGGTGATTCTATGATTCTAGCTCTGTTAGTCTAAGGTCCTGTTTCTGACCCCAGACCAAGCTGCACCATGCAGGGAACCCAGGAGTTAAACCAGCCTCAGGCTAACAGCTCTTCCACCTGCCCACCAGCATAAGCAGAGATCCAAACCTGGTTATGTTCCCCTGCTATGGGTGCAAGGATCTTGTTCTCAGCTGCCGTCAGGGTCCAACCCTGGCTGGTACCTGCCTGGGTGATGGCAGAGGCATCTGTGTTTGGAAAGGAAAGACAGACAGCTTTGCTGTCTCAAAGGGACTAGGTGTGCAGGAAGGGTTGGGAATTCTCTCCCCTCCTTGCAGGTATATGGGGGAAAAAAACAACCAACATAAAAATGAACAGGGTACTATATGCAGCATATTTTTTAATTTAATAAAATAAAAAGAGAAAAAAATTGCCTTTCAAAAGTACCAAAACCTCCTGGCTTGTTGACAGTGAGGTTGTGTTGAGGAGAAAAGGGTTAACCAGTAAAACCCAGGCTCCTGAGGAAGAGCAACTTGCACTGCTCCTTCCTCTGCTGCCTGGGGAGCAGGTGCCCCCTCGCTCTGTCCCCTGCTGCCTGTGGAGCAGGAACAAGGCACCGCAAGCAAACTCTGCCCCATCTCTCAGCCCTTCAGGCACAGTGGGGCTCTGGCTAGGCCCCAGGACAGCCAGGGCTGATGCCTCCAGTTGGCAGGAAGAAGAGGGGCTATTTGTGCTTCTCTGAATGGTAACTACAAAGCCCAGGAACCATGGCACTGAGACGCCCTGAGGCAATGCTGGGGCTTCTGGGCAGCGCAGCCTTTGGCCTGCGACAGCAGCGGATGTAACCAAAAAGCAACCTAGAACAACTCAGCAAGCCTTGGGAACCGTACCGGCCAGCCTCAGTCTCTGCATAAAAAAATCAGCCTGGGCCAAGGGGAGCAAAGAAAAGTGTCTCGGAGCAGGGGCAAGGGACTGATAAAACCAAACAGAGAGGTATGCTGCAGTGTGCCCTCCCAGAGCAAATCCCATGCCTGGGATAGGACAGGTTGGGAGTCCTTCCCTTAGCTGTGCCTGTCCTACCTGGAGCGCCTCCTGGGAGGGGGGCTGAGAGCTTCCCCCACCTTAGGCCAGGCTCAGCTTGGGACTTGCCTCACATGGAAGTGTTTCAAATAGAAAGCTAGTGTTTTGCTTGCCATTTCCTCCTGCTGAGCTCTGTAGTAGTGACAGAAATGGAGGACCCAGAGGCAAGACAGTGCCGGGGAAACGAGCGCCCTTGTTCATCAGTGATTTTGGAGAGGAACCACAAGCCAGAGGTGGGACAGGAGTACCAGAAGCCCCACGCTGGTTTCCCCCCAGGATGCGAGCCCCCAGGCCCGTGCCTTGGCTGGAAGTCTTTGAACCATTAAGGCAAATGGAAAGGTTTGGAGCTGTGGCAGCCCGGAGCATTCCCTGGTCTTGTTCCAGCCCCTTCCCCAGGAAAAGCAGGTGGAAAAGTGAGTCACTGGTCCAGCCTATCCATACCCCCACCCTGCTCCTCAGCGGGTTCTGAGAAATCAAGCAAATGCCCCCAAGCAGAGGCAGGACAACAGGCATGGCTTAAAATGCCATGGCCCCAGCTCCTTAGACCTTTTGTACAGGGGTCTCGCCTGGTGGGAGCTTCTTACTGCGCTTCTTCATGCGGCTGCGGGCGTAGACGCGGAGGAAGAGGGCCATGAAGACAACGGCTACACCCAGCCCACCCACAACAGTGACAGCATGCCCGTAGATGAGGCAGGAGAGGAGGATGGCAAAGGCCTGGCGGAGTGTCATGATGATGGTGAAGACGGCCGCCCCAAACTGGTTGATGGTGTAGAAGATGAAGAGCTGGCCACAAGCAGAGCACACCGAGAGCAGCACGGCGTGGGCTGTGAACTCTGAGTGGCGGGCCATGAAGCGTAATGATTCCAGCAAGGCACCCTGCTCCAAGAGCGAACCCACCGTGAAAAGGCAGGAGAAGACGTTAACACCAAACATCATCTGCACAGGAGACATCTTGTAGGTGAAGAGGGCGTCCTGCCAGTTAGAGGTGAAGCTGTCGAAGATTATGTAGCCGGCCAGGAGGACTATGCCTGAGAAAGTGGTGACAGTGGACACGTGCCTGTTGGGAGCACTGGAGAGCAGGAACATGCTGACCCCCACGGAGATGAGGGCAGCAGTCAAGTACTCCCAGTACTCATAACTCTTGCGTGACACCAGTTTGCCCATCATCATCACTGGGATCACTTTGGAGGCCTTGGCCAGCACTTGGGTGGGGAAGCTGATGTATTTGAGTGCCTCATACTGGCACCAGCTGCTGAGGATGTTGGAGAGGGAGGCAAAGGAGTATTTGTACATAGGAGCCCCGTGGCGCGGCTGCTTGGTCAGGGCGCAGTACAGACCAGCCACTGTGAAGGCCAAGATGCGGTTCATGAACACTAGGAACTGGGAGTCCTTGAACTTCTCACCAGGGTCCATTTCGGTGGCACCGTACGTTCTCGTCATCACACGCTCCTGGAGGACACCCCATGTGAGGTAGGAGGCCTGCGAAGCAGGAGGAGCACAGGGAGAGTCAGGACCCGCAATGGCATGCAAGCAACCACGGGAAGAACAGACCCCGGGGAGATCCATGCTTGCCCCAGCCCTTGCCTCATCCTCTGCACTGCAGTGCTTCCCCGAGGCACTGCGAGACGTGACTGCACCCATCTGAGGGAACCCACTGTCCCATGTGGTTGCAACCAGGAACATCCCATGCCAAACAAAACCTGCTCAATTTACAGCCTCTTCAAGGGGAGAGAAGCCCGCAAAGCAAAAATCCCGGTGTACAGCGAGCGGTTATGGTTTAAGCTGCCTTTTGAACCAGACGGACAGGATCAGGGAACCTTACAGACGCACAGCTCTGGTTTTGGTGCCAGCTCCCTGCGGCAGGTCCTGGCAGTTCTCCCAGCGGCCTCTGTATTGGTTTTCACTTCCAACTCCCTAGGCCCGGTTCTTCCATCCAAATCAATTCTAGTTTCAAACCCTGTAGATGAAATTGTCCTCCAGGGACGATCACTATTCTGGCTGTCACCTCCACTACTTCCGCAGCCCTGCTGCCACAGTACCAAGCCCCTCACAGAATTAACACAGACTTCCTCTCACCACGCACCCTCCTGAGAAACCGAGGCACAGAGAGATGGAAGGACTTGGTGGTGGCCCTCAGCAAGTCTGAATGGGCTGGAATAATAGGCCAGAGAATGGGTGTCTTCTGCTGGCTGTGGGATGCACGACTTTTTCTATCACAATGCCACATTTCTATTTTTAATCCTCATGGCCCCAAAAGCTGCCCTTCCTAATGACACTCAGGCTGTAGCTAAAGACTTAGGCAAACTAAGATTAAAAAATCCTCTTTATCTGTAGCTGAATTCAGCATTTCTCTCCAGTAATTGAATCCAATCCATCAAGGTAGGACACATCACCCTCAGAAGGTGGAAAGCCTGCGAGGTAAGAAGGCTCAAACTACCTGCTGCTCTGATGTGAGGGACAGAACAAGAGCAGCCCAAACAAGCTGCTGAATCACAGAATTTTCCCTATCCATGGTTGCAGAGGGCCGCGGTCGGACAGACGAGGTCCCAACCCCGATGACACCAGCTAAAGGGACCTCTACAGCCCTTAGAAGTGACACAGCAGCCCTGGTTGTGGGGTGTCCCACAGAGGGGGACACAGAGGCTGTGTCCCAGCCTCCAGCCCTGCTGCGATGAAGGAGAGCACTGCACCCTTCGTCTTCAAGGAGCTGATGGCCACAAACCTGCCGCCCATCTCCTGCCCCCAAGGGTGGGATGGCCACGCACAGGGCCCCTACCTGTAGACCAGCAGTGCAGAAGAGCAGCTTGAAGACCTGTCGGGCTGTAGAGGACTCTGTGGGCTCTGCTCGGGGTGGCAGGGAGCCATCCTCCTGGTGTACAGACTTCACGTCAGAGCCGAAAACGCACGACTTGATGACAGGGAAGCAAATGCCTCGGCCTGAAGGGAACATACGAGACAGAATTAACCACAGCCAGGGCAGCACAAGCTCGAGAGGTGAAGCCCCTCTCCTTGTTAGCCTCCACATCTGCTGGTGCAGGGGCCTCAGAGAAATTTGTTTCTGGGTAGCACCTAGACAGCTTGGGGATGCAGCTCTGCGAGCAGCTCACTCCTGGTTGGGCGAAGCAGGTCATGGAAACGACCTGTTGGTGCTGAATGGGGTGTGGAGACCTCACAGGGACCCAGGATGTGGAAGGGAAGCTCCAGCCCTTACCTGTCTCCAGGTAATTCCTTCTCTTGAAGTAGTGGATGAGGAGGAACCCTGGCACCACAATACTCGCGTAGCCAGCGGCATTAACAAAGAAACGGAAGAGCCAGAAGTCCCCCCACGAGTCCTGCAGGGCAGGGGCGATCTCTTCAGCGGTAGCCATGGTAGGGAGGGAAGCCAGCACGAGGGGAAGACAAAATCTGCAGAGAGACAAAGAGGCAGGCGGTGGACAACCGGCATGTGGCCAGCTCTGCTCCCCACGCCTGTGCCACCCAGCCTGCTCCCCACCAACAGGCAGCACCCAGATCCCACGACAGCTATGATGGCAGCATGTGGAGTAGGAAAAGCCCTCTGGAAGTTCAAGAGCACGTGCCAGACATTTATCTTTGCTTCTGTTAGAGGTGTTTGCTCTGGCATGTGGACTTAGAAACTTGAATTTACAGGATCAGAGAGGATGTTTGAACACTGTTGTAACCATTTGGTTTTGCCAACGCCCTCCTCCAAATGCAAGGAGCACCTTGCACCTCACCTTTTTAGGTTAAACTTTAGCGTGGCTCCTGAGTGGAAAAACAAAAGGTCATTGAATGGAAAAAGCGACTCCTACCTAGCAGCTTATGTTTCAAGGTTGTGGCCAGAGGGACCTTCCGCTGAGAGCAAAGGGTTCCCCCTCCAGCTGCACCAGCAAGGGGAGGAAAACCGGGGAGGGCTCAGGCTGCCAGCCTCCCCCACCTCCCCAGGCAGCCCTGGAAGGGAGCTTGCCAAGGCGTTCCCCACCACTCAGAGGAAATTACCAGGGCTCACCCACTTGGCAAGACACAGCCAGAGAGCGTGGCTGGGAAGGAAGTTTCCTACCAGCTGTCTGGTTGGGATTTTACCAGGACTATCCGATAAGGTATAGCTGATATTCCTCAGCTGTAACACTAAGGTGGTGACCTAGCCAGTTTTAAAACAGCTTTGATACTCCCTGAAGGAGTTCTTCCCTCCACTGTCCCTCACAGAGGCAAACCTGCACTATTCAGGGGCTGTACAAAGAAGAAGAGCACCAGATACACAACAGAAAGAGCAAGCTGGCAAGGACTTCCTATGCCCAAGGCCACCTGTGTCCTCCCCTTGCACAGCAAGCTGTGGATTCCTGCATCGGGGTGGGCAGTTTCCCTGATCCATGCTCCATCCCTGCTTCAGCCTCTCCGGTAGAAAAAGCCTCCTGATTACCTTGGCGGCCAGGCGACGGTGCTGTGGGCCTGGCTACATAAATAAGTACCAGGAGAAGCTCTGGCCTCCTGTGATGGAAAAGGCCAGAGATGTTAATCCCCCCTCCCCCAAAACCAACTGAGTCGTAGGAATTCAGGCCCTGTGAGGTGTACCTGGCCCCAACATAATGTAGCTGTGACCTCCAGTAGCCCTCACATGAAACTTGGAGACTTACAGACTTAGAGCTTTAAAGGTAAGAAAGTCCCCTGCCAGCTGCTGAAAAACAAGCCCTCCCCACCAACTTCTTGTCCCCTTGGGAAAGGCCTCGGGGGCTTTTCCTATCCTCAGTTGCTGTGGCCAGGACCCTGGAGTCCCAACAACCTGACCTAAACCAAGGCTGTGTTTCACCCTGAAATCTCCCTCCTGTGACTTAAAGGACCCAGAAATTCCCAGCCCAGGGAGAAGTGCAAACAGCTGGGGGTGGGTTTTTGTGCCTGCTTCCTATTCCTGCACACCCACCCCCCCCACCCCCACCCCCCCCCAGCTCTCCCGTATAGCAAGATAGAAAGGCACCTCCACTCCTGTCCTCCCTCCTGCTGCAGGGGCATCACTGCGGGCGGTAGGGGTGCTGCAGGGGCATCACTGCGGGCAGTAGGGGTGCTGCAGGGGCATCACTGCGGGCAGTAGGGGTGCTGCAGGATGTAAGCACCAGGCTCAGTGCAAGCACCTGGAGCTGAAGTTGCCCCACGCAGCCGTATTAAGTAACCCTGGTTGATCGCAGCAGCCCTCTTGCCAGGGAGAGGGCGCAGAAACGCCATCCAGCTTTTTGAAGACGTCAAACCGGCAGGGTCGGTTGCTACACTGACAGGCCACGTCTCCCTTCGACGTGACAAGAGACCGAAAGCCAGCCCCGGCTCTGTTTAGCGCGGCTGCGCCTGGCGTTACCCCCGTTGGCCCCCTCGGCACCGCCACGGAGGGAAAACCAGCTCGGCTCTCCCACAGCGACCATGCAGAGGGGGCTCTGGAGGGACAATGGCTCTCTCTATGCCTGCGCTAGCAATTCCCAGGCGCCGAGAGCTGACTCAGGGCAGCAGGCCCTGCCCTCCCCGCCGAGGCTCAGAAGGAACAGGGACGCCAGTGTTACAGGTAGAAAGGGGGGGGCCACGCAGGGCAAGCAGGTGGCACACTGAAGCATGAAAGGAGCCTTAGTTTGGGGCCCTGCAGGACAGCCAGGGAGCCGAGATGGACAGATTCGGCTACTGTTCCCCTGGGCACAGGAGGGGCAGCTCCCAAATTCACTGCTCCAGAGCCGGGCTGGGCCACAGGCCCTCTGCCTGCGATGCAAAATTTAGGTCCCGGGCCAGACGGCTGGAGGAAGAAAAAAAAAAAAAATTCTGCCTGCAGCCCTGCTACTCCCCAGCGCATCTCTAGCACCTCCAAGGGCTCGGGTCAAACGCAAGCTTGGAGCTTAGAAGCCCACAGCCCCGCCACCCCCCCTTCCCCAAAACCCCTCGGGATCCCATGCCTCCCGCCTGCCCCGACCCGCAGCAGGCTCACAGCCGGGTGGCAGGGGCAGCCTGCGGGTGTCCCCCCCGGGCCAGCCTCAGCCCAGGGGCCGCTCGCAGGGCTCCCGGATCCCCCCCCCCGCCCCCTCTCCCCTCCCCCGGGGCGCAGGGGGCACCCTCCGCGGGGGTCCCCGGGCGGGGGAGAGGCGTGCGGGGAGCCCCCTTCCCGCTTTTTCTGCCCCAAGCGCCAGCGGCCGGCCCCGCGGGGAGAGGCAGCGCCCGGCCGGGTGCGGGGCGAGCGGGGCCCCGGGGATGCCCCCCCCGCCCGGCGGCCACGTCCACAGAGCGCGGGCCGGCGGCGGCCCTCGCCCACCCCTGCCGAGCCGGGAAGGGGGGGAGCGGCTGGGCCCGCGGCCCGCCCCCCCCCACGCCCCCCCCCCCCCCCCCACCTGCGGCCCGGCCCCGGCCCCGGCCGGCTCCCCTCGGCTCCGCTCCGCTCCCGGCGGCGAAACCCCCACCCGGCGGGCGCCCCACGCGCCCCCTGCCGCCCGGAGGACGCCCGGCGGCGGGGGAAGGGGGGGGCCGGGGCCGGGGCCGGGGCCGGGGGCGGGGGGGGGGGGGGAGGTGCCGCCTGCCGCGGCCCCCCCGGGGTCGACCGCTTCCCCCGGGCGCCGGAGCGGGAAATCGTGAGGCCGGGAGGGGAAGCCACCGAGCCCGGGAGGCGCCGGTTCCGGGCCCGACCCTCCCCGCCCCGCCGCCCGGCCCCGGACCCCCGAAACCCGCGGTGCCCGCTCCGCTCCCGCCGAGCCCGACGCACCCGCTTGCGGTGCGGGACCCCTGGGACCTCTCCGCCCCCCCCCCCCGCTCCCTCGGCCCCGGGCAAGGCTGCAGGGCCGGCGGCACCCACCAGGTGGCCACCCGGTAACACTTTACAAGAGACTCTTTTTTTTTTTTTTTTTTTTTTTTTAAATTTATTTAAAAAAAGCGCTGATCACTTGCTTCTGCCTTTTTCCTCCCCTTCCCACCCAGCTGCAGCCCTGGCCCCGCCACGCTGCTCTGCCCTACACGTCCCCGGTAAAGGTGGCACGGGAGCAGCCCCACGGGCCACCAGCCCCTGGAAGGTGTTGGCTAGCCCAGGCCCGTGAGCAGAACACGGCTTCTTTGCGGCAGGGTTGAGGCCCTGCCAGAAGGTGAGGGGCAAAGATTCAAAAGATTCGCTGGGTGAAAGAAACTGGCGGGATGGCCGAGCCCAGAGAGTTGTGGTGAATGGAGCTAAATCCAGTTGGCGGCGGGTCACAAGCGGTGTCCCCCAGGGCTCAGTGCTGGGGCCAGTCTTGTTTAATATCTTTATCAAAGACCTGGATGAGGGGATTGAGTGTGCCCTCAGTAAGTTTGCAGATGACACCAAATTGGGCAGGGGTGTCAATCTGCTGGAGGGTCGGGAGGCTCTGCAGAGGGATACAAATATCTTAAGGGTGGGTGTCACAAGGACGGAGCCAGACTCTTCTCAGTGGTGCCCAGTGACAGGACAAGGGGCAATGGGCACAAACTGAAACAGAAGAGGTTTCAGTTGAATATGAGGAAGAACTTCTTGACTTTGAGGGTGACCGAGCCCTGGCCCAGGCTGCCCAGGGGGGCTGTGGAGTCTCCTTCTCTGGAGATATTCAAAGCCCGCCTGGACGCTGTCCTGTGCCCCCTGCTCTGGGTGAGCCTGCTTGAGCAGGGGGGTTGGACTGGGTGAGCTCCTGAGGTCCCTTCCAACCCCTGCCAGTCTGGGATTCTGTGATGTGGACAGGCTGGATCAATGGGCCGAGGACAATTGTATGCAGTTTAACAAGGCCAAGTGCCGGGTCCTGCACTTGGGTCACAACAACCCCATGCAACGCTACAGGCTTGGGGCAGAGTGGCTGGAAAGCTGCCCAGAGGAAAAAGACCTGGGGGTGTTGGTTGACAGCCAGCTGAATATGAGCCAGCAGTGTGCCCAGGTGGCCAAGAGGGCCAACAGCATCCTGTGGAGGCGCCATCCCTGGGGACATTCCAGGCCAGGTTGGACGGGGCTGTGAGCAACCTGATGTGGTTAGCGGTGTCCCTGCTCCCTGCAGGGGGGTTGGGCTGGGTGGGCTCTAGGGGTCGCTTCCAACCCAAACCATTCTGTGATTCTATGAAAAGAAAGGGAGCAACCCAGCGCAGGGCTGCTGAAGAGACCAGGCAAGCTCCCAAGAGGCCTGGGGGAGCCCGTGCTGCTTTCCTGGCAGCGCTCCCTTGCTATCTGTCTTTCCAAGAAGGGAGGAGGAGGAAGACAACAGCTCACTCCAGAGTCTCGGGCAATTGCACCATCGGGGATTTGCCCCAAAGAATAGCAGCTGCTCCCAGGCAGCAAGGGGGGAATTTCCCTGGCTGAGGTGGGGTCAGGCGTGACCAGTGTCCCCATTCCCACAGCACCTGATGTTGCTGGTTCCCTAACACCTCGCACGTGCTCCTCAGGCTGGGAGAGGGGGCAGGGAAGGGAGGTGAGCTGAGCAACAGAAGGGGTGTGGAGATAACCCCGCCGTCTCCTCCGCTTTCAGCCTGGGGGAATCTAAAACCCAGGGAAGACCCACACCCTAAGTTTTTTAACACCCTCCCAAGCCAAGAGACAGGGGCAGGATCTTTCCATCCTCTCTGCAGCAGAGGAAACCACAGCACAGTAAAGGCAGCAGGATGTCAGGCACGATGGCAGAAGCAGGGATTTGCGACCTGGTCTTCCAGCACCTCCTGTACTCTGTCTTCAGCCCCGATGCCAGACACTCAGCAGGACGGCCTGGGAACGGAGCGCCAGGCTGGGATCCCCCAGCCTCGGCCTTGAGCACTGGGAAAGGCTCTGCAAGCGGGGAACCCCCTGCGCTGCCGCTCGCCCTTCTGCCGCGTGCGGGGGGGAGCAGGACCCGAGGGAGGGAGCGGGTGACTTGGGGAAGCCCCTGCAGCCCTCACGTGCCCGGGCGCCTGGGGTAGTGCTCAGGCTCCCGATGCTGCGGGGGAGCGGGGTTGGGTTAGATCGCATGAGACCTCGGGCGCCCGCAGCAAGAACAAACGTTTATTAGAGTGCGTGTTAACTCTTCTCACCCCACACTTACTCTGAGGGCGTTCGGGGGGTGCCAGAGGATGCTCCATCCACCATACAGTGTGAAAAGGAGTCCTCTCCTGCTCCTTCCCTGGGTGAGCTGGAGAGCCCCACGAGTCAGGCCCATGGCAGGGAGGGGAAATTCAGTCCTGCTGCAGGGCACAAACACTAAAAAAGAAAAGCCTCCCCTGTGTAGTGTTCATAGTGCCACCTTCCTCCCTCTGAGAAGGCAGCCTGAGGCCAACGAAACTTTTCCAGTGGGGGAAGGGGAGGATAATGTCTCCCAAAGTGGCTCTGCTCCCACTGAACTGCAGGCAGGCGAGGTCCCAGCGGGCAGCAGGGCGACAGCGCAGCACGAGGAGGCAGCCTGACGGGCTAAAGGACTCCAGCCGCTCATTCAGAGCACACAACAGGCTTCCCCGAGATCTTCAGGTCATCGAAGGGCAGCAAGGCGAGGAGCTGCAAAGGCCAAAGGTGCGGAGGGGTAAGGATCCAGGGTCGTGTCTCCACCAGGGCTGGGGCAGGGGCTCAGAACTGGCCCCCCCCAGCCCTGCAGCCTCCCACCTCCCCGGGGAAGTGCCAAGAATCATAGAATAGAATCATAGAATCATAGGATCACTTTGGTTGGAAAAGACCTTTAAGATCATCGAGTCCAACCTTTAACCCAACCCTGCCATCCCACCACCAAACCATGTCCCTACGCACCTCATCTATCCTTCTTTTAAATACCTCCAGGGATGAGGACTCTACCACCTCCCTGGGCAGCCCATTCCAGAGCCTGACAACCCTTTCGGTGAAGAAGTTTTTCCTAATGTCTAGCCTAAACCTGCCCCTGGCTGGGCTTTCCCTAGGGCTTGAGGCAAGAGGCAGTCACCCCATGCACCCCCAGAGCCAATGCCTGCACCCTACAGGGGAGGATGGGCACACTAGAAACTCCCCCTAGGAGCTCCCCCTCAAATCATCCAACTCCTGCCCCCCCAAGACGCTTGCAGAGCCACAGGCCACCCCCAGCGCAGACTCACGTCGTCGTTGCCATCAGCCAGGTCCTGGGCTGTCTCATTCTCCATGTTCCTCAGCAGGGTGTCGGCCCCAGAGTGCGAGAGGATGGCGGCGATGGCAGCATCCTTGCGGCCCACGGCCAGGTGGAGTGGGGTGCACCCGTTGTACATCTGGGCATCCACGAACGCCCCGTTGCGCAACAGGAACTGGACAGCCCTGCGGTTGTGGCACTCCACGGCCAGGTGCAATGGGGTCTTCCCGCTTGTGCCCTCCTGCAACCCGCAGACCACAAGGGCGTGGGTGCGGGGTCCCCTCAGATGGGCCCTGCAGCACCCACCTGCACCCCCTTGACAGGGTGCAGAAGGGGCTGTCCCCATCCCGACTGCTGTCACGGCACCCAATGGCCCCTCAAGGACTTTTTCTCCCTGTTCCCTCAAAATTCAGTGCCTCCAGGCCCTGTCCTGAGGCCAAAGGGAGTGTCACGCGCCATGCCCAGCCTTACCCAAACATCACACCATGCCCAGCCTTACCCGCACGTCAATGTTGGCGCCGCTCTCCAGCAGCAGAGACATCATTGGGATGTTCCCCTTCAAGGTGCTGATGTGCAGACAGGCCAAGCCTGGGATGGGGAGGCAGGAGAGAGAGCCACGTTCAGCCCGGACCACCCCGAGGTCCCTGCATACACAACGCATGGTCTCCACCCCAACTATGCGAAGGCACATGGAGGCCAGGGAGGTAATTCGAGATAGCCAGCATGGCTTCACCAAGGGCAAGTCCTGCCTGACGAACCTAGTGGCTTTCTATGATGGTGTGACAACAACAGTGGACAAGGGAAAACCAACAGACATCATCTATCTGGACTTCTGCAAAGCCTTTGACATGGTCCCCCACAACATCCTTCTCTCTAAATTGGAGAGCTATGGATTTGATGGGTGGACTGTTCAGTGGATAAAGAACTGGCTGGATGGTTGCATCCAGAGGGTAGTGGTCAATGGCTCGATGTCCAGATGGAGACCGGTGGCGAGTGGTGTCCCTCAGGGGTCTGTACTGGGACCGGTGCTCTTTAACGTTTTCATCAATGACTTAGACAGCGAGATCGAGTGCACCCTCAGCAAGTTTGCGGATGACACCAAGCTGAGTGGTGCAGTTGACACACCAGAAGGATGGGATGTCATCCAGAGAGACCTGGACAGGCTGGAGAGGTGGGGCTGTGTGAACCTTATGAGGTTCAACAAGGCCAAGTGCAAGGTCCTGCACCTGGGTCGGCGTAACCCCCATTATCAATACAGACTGGGGGAAGAAAGGATGGAGAGCAGCCCTGCCCAGAGGGACTTGGGGGTGCTGGGGGATGAAAAGCTGGACATGAGCCGGCCATGGGTGCTGGCAGCCCAGAAGCCAACCCTACGCTGGGCTGCATCAGGAGAAGCGTGGCCAGCGTCGAGGGAGGGGATTGTGCCCCTCTGCTCTGCTCTGGGGAGACCTCACCTGGAGCCCTGCCTCCAGCCCTGGAGCCCTCAGCACAAGAAGGACATGGACCTGTTGGAGCGGGGCCAGAGGAGGGCTACTAAAATGATCCGAGGGCTGGAGCCCCTCTGCTATGAGGCCAGGCTGGGAGAGTTGGGGGTGTTCAGCCTGGAGAAGAAAAGGCTGCGGGCAGGGCTGAGTGCGGCCGGTCAGGGCTTAAAGGGGGCCCAGAGGAAAGGGGGGGACAAGCTTTTTAGTAGGGCCAGCTGTGACAGGCCAAGGGGGGATGGTTTTCAACTAAACCAGGGTAGGTTTAGAGTGGATCTAAGGAAGAACTTCTTTCCAGTGAGGGTGGTGAAACCCTGGCAGGGGTTGCCCAGAGAGGTGGTGGAGGCACCATCCCTGGGGACATTCCAGGCCAGGTTGGACGGGGCTGTGAGCAACCTGATGTGGTTAGCGGTGTCCCTGCTCCCTGCGGGGGGTTGGGCTGGGGGGCTCTAGGGGTCCCTTCCAACCCAAAACATTCTATGATTCTTTGATTCTAACCCATCCACCGGCTCTGCGCCGGGCTGCCCCCCCCCCAGGTCTCACCTTGCCAGTTCTGGAGCTGCAGGTCCTGGTGGTGCCCGTGGGGCTGGTCCGTACCCCCTGTGGGGGCCGTGCCCCCCAGCAGCTGCTGGGCACAGCGCAGGCGCTGCTGCTCGCAGGCGAGGTGCAGCGGGGTGTTCCCATTGCGGTCCTGCAGCCCAGGGTTGACTCCCTTGTGGATCAGCGCCTGGATCACGCTGGGCTGCTCCAGGTACACGGCGAGGTGGAGCGGGGTCTAGAGAGGAGGTGGGGACAGAAATTAGGAAAGGGCGGGGGGGATGCCCCGCAGGACAGCAAGAGCAATGAGCCCACGCCAGCCTACAGGAGCCAGCCTGGCGGCACGGGCAGGCTGCCATGCAGGAGCCCATCCCTGACCTTGGGGTGAAGCGTGGCTGATGCTGGGGGATGCAAATGGCTTGATGCTCCCCGCACCTCAGCTCAGGGATGGCCCGTGGGGGCAGATATCACTCTCCCAGGTTATCGACCCTGCCACATGCAAGCCGTGCCTGCTCCACCCTCCGGGGCTGTCTGTGATGTCCTGAGGCCTTGTCAAGGACCCCTTCACCCTTGGGTGCTGGGAACTGTCACACCTCTTTCTCAGTGTATCTCCCACACCCTTCTTCCCTTCCCTGCAAACGGGACCTTCACGTGCTCTGGAAGAAGTGGGTGGGGTGGGTCCTGGGGAACGGGCAGATGGATTTGGCATTTATCCAGAGAGCAGCCTGCGGCACCCGCCTTCCTCCCAACTTCTGCCTACCACATCCAAATACCTGGAAAAGATCATTTTGGATCTCCAGCACCTCCCTGGGCAGCTGAGCAATGCAGCAGAGGGCCACAGCTGGGACGCAGTGGATAATGGCCAGGTGAACCAACCTACAGAGGAAGGAAAAAAGAAAAAAAAAAGAAAAATGAGTCCCGAGTGCCATGCTTAGGAGCAGAGATCCTCCACTGCTGCACAGGGGAATAACCTCCCCACCTCCCCCAGTCCCGTTTCCCGTCCCACCAGCTGGGAGCTCCTCCATCCTGCCCTCTCCCTGGGGAAGCTCAGCAGCAGGGCAAGGCAGGAACACGGCCTAAGGCTCCCCAGGGCAGCCCTTCACTCCAATCCCCACAGGGAACGGACCCTCCTTGTCCCCACAAAGCATCGGGGGGTCTTCCCTCGGACCTCACAGCATGCGGGGGGCTTGGCGCCAGCACTGCCCAAAGCCCGGCCTCCAACCGGGGCAGGTCCGAAGAGCCTGGGATGCATTTCGCAGAGCCCAAGGGCTGGGTTTGGTGGCTGCAGAAGGGAGGTCTGGGCTCTGGCAGCTGCCCGGGGAATTCCAGTTCCCCACCGCCGGCTGCACACCGCACTTCTGCTTTCCCTTCTGCGAAGGCAGGCAGCCAAAGCTGGGCAGGAGCCTGGCTCCGGTCCAAGATCACCTGCACGGCACAGTCCCCGTGCCAGCCTCTCTGCTGGCCCACACCGATTTCCTCTTCTCTCCCCCACATCCTTCCCTTTCGGCGCTGCCGCAGTGGGGCTGGCGTGCAGCCCACCGGCGCAGGGGGACACCAGAGGTGCGGCCGTCGGAGCTCGGTGGCCAGCAGGGAGCCCACATCCTCAGGACTTGTGGCCCCCTGGGCCACAGGGTGGCTGGGCAGCCCAAAGTCCCCCAGCCCAAGGGAGAGGTTTTATTTCCAGCTGGCTCTGATGCCAGCCGTTGGCACAGTCAGGTCAGAAGTGAGAGCATGACAGAGGCAGAGCTTAGAGGGAATTCTCAGTCCCCTCCACCGATCTGCTGTGCTCCTGGGCCCCCCTAAGCAGAGGGACCAGCCCCCTGCTGCAGGGCAGCCCCCCCCCAGGCCAGCCCCAGCAGGAGCGGGCAGCAGTTCCCACTCTGCGGAGCGCGGCAGGCACACGCTGAGCCTCCTGCTACCTCCTTGCCACCCGTGCTGGGGCCCCTGGGTGGCTTTTATCTCTGGTGGGGATCAGCTCCGAACCAAAGGCCAGCGTCTAAGCGGGCTCCTGCCACCCATGCTGCTTGGAGGAGGCGAACAGGGATGAGGGATGGAGGGCAAGAGCTGTGCCAGCCCCAGAAAGACAACCTGCCTGCTGGACAGCCCAGCTTCAGGATGCCACCTGCAATGGAGAGCATCCCTCCGCAGGCGGGAAGGCAAGACCTGGACCTAAAGCATTGCAGGGCTGACTTCAAGGGGAACATGGGTGCACTGAGGACCCCAGAGGCCAGTCCCCAAAATGTCCTTGATCCATCTCCTCTCAGGTGCTGCCCAACGGTCAAGCCAGCACGCGGGACCCCAGGCAACCTCAGCTGAGCCCCAGTTTTGGTGGCAAAAGAAGGCCGGTTCCCCTTCACCCTGCTGCCAGGGGAGAGGCTGACAGGAGAGGCTGCATCCCCGGGGAAGCCCCCGGGTCACGCTGCGGCAGGGATTTCCCACTGGAAGGAGAGGCCACCCACGTTTGCCTCCACACCACCATGGGGTGCCCCTCACCGCTGGCACTCCCTGGGGCAGGGGAGGGGGCTGTGAGCCGGGGCCAAGCAGCCCCATGGGGCAGGGTCTGGCTGCCCTCAGTGGACCACAGGACAGGGGCATGGCCAAGGGGCCCTGGCCAGCCTAGCTGGGGGCAGGAGAGAGGGGCAGAGCTGGGGGACAAGCTGCAAAAATCCCCCTCCCCTCAGCGGACTCTCGCTAGCCCCAGCCTGGGTACGATCCGGGCAGGGAGATTCCCTACTGGTTTTTGCCACATCCCCACGATGGCACCTGCACTGAGGTGTCCTTTGCCTGCTTGCAGGGACAGCCCCTGTTTCTCCAAACCCACTCCCAGGCGCCACGTGCAGAAGGAGGCTGCGGGATCTGCCTTTTTCAGGTATGGCAGAGATAAGACTGCTCAGACAAGGGACTTTCCAAGGCAATTTGGCTTGAACTTTAAACCTCTGCTGCTTTCACTTTCCAGAGCCACGTGGGGCTCCCGGGGGAGAGAGCAGCACCCGGGGTTGCGCCCCCAGGAATCCCCCCCGGCTCCTCTGCCACGACCCACACCATGCCGCACCATCACATGGGGACAAGCGGGGCAGTCACCCAGGGGCAGTGGAAACCCCAGGCAGCCCTCAGCCGCCACCGCCACCTCGCTCTTCCTGGCCTGGGTGGCTTTGCCGCTTAAAGAGGTGGTGGAGCCGCTCAGGGCTCTGCTGGTGCCGAGCAAGTTTGGGCACCTATGCCGCGGAGGCGATGGGGATGACCATCCCTACCTGGCCAGACCTCAGGCTTTCGGCTTGACGCTGGGACATGCCTGCTTTGAAGGATTGCTTCCCCCCTCTCTCTTCCTTCTCCACCCGGGCACAGCCTCCTCCCATGCTTTCATTTCTGCATTCGTTCCCCCCTTTCCTCATTGCTTCTACTTCCCAAAACAGCTGCTGGGAGCCGGGAGCTACTTGGGGGAATTGCAATGAGGCCACCAGGCTGGGATGAGTCCACCAAGACCACGCGTGCACTGAGGCACTCTGTGAGGCCAAGCAGGAATCGGGACTGTCTCCTGCTAACCTGGGGAACCTCCTACGCCCAGGGGACCTGGGGCGCAGGCACCGCGCCAGCCTCCCCCTTCTCCTGGCCGAGGCTAGAAGCACACCTCTGCCACGGCAGCCGCGTGGTCCAGCCGCTAACAGGCTGCTGCCCGCTGGCACGCAACGCTCACAGCTTTGCTGGAACAAGCCCTCCACCCCCCCCACGCTCGGACCCTCGCCCTAACCTCCGCTGCCTGCCCTAACCTCTCCTCTGCCTTCCCCCGCTTCCCTGCTCCCTCCTTCCCCACGCTCCTGCCTGCAGCTGCCGGGGTGGGCGCTCAGCTGGGACTCTTGGAAAGGGCAACAGGGAGTTTTGGAAAGGGCAACAGGGAGGAGTTTCGGAAAGGGCAGAGGACAGAGGAGCTGTGGGCAGGGGAAATGTGGCCAGCCCGGTAGGATAGACTGCTGGGCTTGTTCTCAGCTTCTCCACTTGCTCACCAGCTCCATCCTGGCACAAGGGGACTCGTTAGCGCTCTGAATCACAAAGGTCCCACGGGCACAAGGTATCCCTGGTACAAGGTGATCTGCCTGTCACCGGAGAGGGTACGATCCTGGAGCAGAGGGGTCAGGGCTGTCCCTGGGGATGTCTCCAGGTCTGAAGCACTGCTGTGCCCACCACTTCTCCAGCTACCTTCTTCCCTCCCTCTAGAAAAGGGGCTAAACGTGCAGATCCCCCCATCTGTGGGGCGAGACAGGGTTGTCCTCAAAGCAGCCTCTCCCTTCACCATCTCACCCCAGAAGCACCTAGGACAAGGGATCCAGCATTCAGTAGAATTTGCTTTGACAAATTTTTCCTCCCTCTCTAGATAAGGTCCCTGTCTGTGGCAAGAACAGTTTGCTCTTGGCTCCTTATTTTGGCTGAGTGGAGCAGTAGGAAATCATGCAAACAATTTGCACAAGAGAAACTTGTTTGGGGAGGAAATGGCCCCAGCAGCAACAGAGAGGAGAGCGAGGGAGGAGGAAAACAGCAGGGGAATTCCACGCTTACCCGGCTCTCCTGTTCCAGCCCCACAACCTGCGCTGCTAACCGCTTCCTCAGCCACCAGCATGAACCCCTGCCAGCAGGCTCAGCAAGCCCAGCTCCATCCTGCCCTGCAGCCCTTCGCCGCCCCAGCCCGGTCTGCATACCAACGTGATGCTGCCCAGCTCCGTAAAACTCTGCCAGCCACCCTCTGCCAGCTCCAGGGGAGCAGCAGATCCCAGCCAGCTCGTAGGCTCATCCTCATGTCCTCTCCTCCTGCCCTGGGTCCCCTGTTTTGCAGGTGTCTTCTCCCCTTCCCTGGGCACGGCCCCTTCAGCCACTGGGTTCAGCCCCCCCCCCCCCCCCCCCCCTCCAGCCTGGGCTTCCCAGCCTGCGCTCCTGGGGCCAAAGGGAGGGGTGGGAAGCGATGGGCGAGCAGGGGAGACCACCTCCACCTTCCCTCTGGTGCTCTGCTGAGGGTCTGGTCCGGGTGCCGGTGGATGAGGGGTGCTGGAGGCTGACTGGCAGGGGAGGCACTGCGAGAGTGCTGTGGGCACCTTGTTTTTCAGTGATGTGGGGAAGGAGAAGGAGGAGGAGGAGGTGGGGAGACGAAGGTGCCCCCATTCACCCACCTACTGCACCCCTGACCTTACATCCTCTAGGCTCTGCACCCACATGTGTGAGCATTTTGCTCCGTTTCTGAGTGGCTGGTGGGTCCCGGGTTGCAGAAACACTAAACATTAGGTGCACGCGGACCACCCCCTGCAAAACGAGGGGTCTCTCCTGCACCTACCACCGCTGCAGGGACCAGCCAAGCCAGAAAGCGGGTCAGCCCGTCCCTGGGCGGGTGGAGCTGGTTTCACAGACACAGGCAGAGAAGTGAGGTGAACGATTGCATGAACAGCAGCAAACATCCCGAAAGGTCCATTGGCCACGGCAACTCCATTTCAAATGGAGCAAATTCCCTTTCTTGCTCATCAGGAGGAAAATACCTTCTACACTTTCCGTACATGCAGAGATACCCTCTTGCAAGAGGACAGTGCCTGGACTTCGCCAGAGCCAGTGCAACACACCCTACAGCCCCGCGCACGTATTCTCGCTGCCTCAGGATTTTCTTTTAATGAGGCACCAGCCGTGTGTCTAGGATGCCCCAGGGCCCCCCTTCAGCCCTGCACCTGGCCCAGTCAGAGGGGCTCCCCATCTCTGGGATGCACCCAGCTCACCGAGGGGCGCCCAGTAACCACTCTCACAGCTCAGACCCCATAGCCTCTCTTCCTACGCAGCCGTGTCTGACTCCTCTTCTATCCACATGGTATTAAAAAAACCCCCGAAAACCAAACAAACAAAAAAAGAAAAATCAAAACTTTCTTTGTTAATTTAGCTGAGCTCAACCCTTACCCAGCAGCAGCCAAGCCTGCCTGCAAAGTGCGAGAGCCTGAAGCCCTCCCCACCTCAACTGATCTGTTACAGGCTTCTGCATCCCAGGACATGGAAATTTCCAGCCATTCTTTTCCCTTCCTCTATGCTGAAGTTCTCTGTGCCTTTCTCCAGCTCCAAGGCAAACCTATGCAGGTGGAAAGTCTGAAGAGACTTCCTCCAGGCCAGGCTCAAGTCATCTGAACAGGGAAAAAAAAACAAAACCAAAAAATCTCTTCTTGCCTGCATGATCTCAGACAGCTGGCAGGATTTACCCACCCTACGCCAAGGCGGTACGTGTGTGACCCCTGTGGCAGCCAGCAGCTTCTGGGGCATCCTAAAGGAGCCTGTGCAGTGCTGCCTGCCCTCGCTTGGAGGGGCACCAAGCCTTGGAGGGGCACCAAGCCTTGGAGGGGCACCAAGCCCTCCCCTGCTCACCAAACTCCTAAGCGCACACCGAGGAAGAGCTGAGAGTCCAGGCACGGGGAGCTGGACGCAGCAGCTTCCCTTCTCCCTCTGCCCAGCCCCACGTTAGGACTCATTTTCCTCTCTGCTCCACAACAGCAGTGTGCTAGGGAGCGACTGGGGCTGGACACCCTTGGCAATTGGGCAAGGAGCTTTCTAAAGCCCCTCTGGAAAAACCAGGAGCATCCCCGCTTCCCATTAGCTATGGCTGTCCCACCACTGGGAAGCCAGCAACAGCCCAGCCCAGCTGAGCAGGGGGACTCCCAGCCCCAGCAGCGATCGGGTGGGCTCTTAGCATCAGACTTATCCTTCTCCTAAAACTGCATCTCTCCAGTCCTCTGCTGCTTTTTTCTTCTTTCACAGTGGCTTCCCTTTGCTGTCACAGGCTGAGCGCTCCCCCAGGTGCAGGCGTTGGGATGCAGGGGTACGGGGGGGTCAGCAGCACCCCAGTTCAGCAGGGCAAGCTCCGAGCAAGCAGCCACACCAGAGCAGGCAGCCTGGATGGGGACAACCTCTATTCCCCTGCACGGGGACGATCTCTGGCACAGGGCTACATGAGATTAGGAGGGTTACGACTGGCACACGCCGCCAAACTTTTAGAAGTAGCTCTCGGCCCTGCTAGGTGAGCCTTCATGCTCAGTGCCTACCCACGCAGGCAAGGGCTCAGCAGGGAAGGCCCCTTCGCCACCATCACATGGAGGAGAGCTCAGAACATCAGCTCCCCTGGGGCCCCAATTTTACTCAATTAACTGTCCCCAAGCCCTTGTTAAGGCATCTCAGCCCACAAGCCACTGGCACGTGATTTCTTATCAGCAGACGGGGCAGCACTTGTCTCTGGTGGAAGGAGGAAGTCAGGCTTCCTCCGCTCCCCTCCCTCCCCAAAACACGCACCCAACCAAAACTGCTCGGTCCCATTTTCCGTCTGCAGGAGGCGGAGATCTCTCTCCCGTGATTGAGCTGGGGACCCCCGACCTTCACCCCCACAGCGGAGCTGGAAGGGCCGAAGCAAGACACCACGCGCTCGACCCTGCTGCCCACGGGGCCCATCACTGCGGCATCAGGTACCGACGGCATAAACCCGGCGTGTGGCCCGAGGACCAGCAGAAAGGGCAACATGTTTTTAAGTTTAAGACAGAATTATATAGTCCTAGGGAGAGGAAGCTCTGCTTAATTTCCCACGCTGATTAATCCACTCTGCCTCTCCAGGGTTGGCAGAGGCTGCCGTAAGCCCAAGCAAATGGTGAGGATTTCCCTTGTGCTGGAATGCAATGGGTGATCCCATCCCAACCTCAAAGGAGCTGGTCCCACACCCACCCTTTTCCCAAGACGCCGGACTCATGCGTCTGCCTGGCGAGGCCGGGAGGGAGGGGGGTTTCCTCAGTGAATCCTAACAAAGGCTGAGCTTGTCCAGAGGCCGGGCCACAGCAGTAAAGCTGAGCTCGGAGCTAGCCATGCCTGCGGCTGGAAAGCCCCTCTCTTCACTTGCATGCAGAGCAGTCCCATCGGGACTCGATTCAGCAGAAAAGGAGCTGCTTTGCATGGAAGAGACGGATGCTCGGAGGAGACTGCTCGGTTCACAAGGAAAAGACGGATGCTCGGAGGAGACTGAGCACACAGGGCTTGTCCTTTACCCGGCTGCGGAATAAACAGGGTACGTATCTCTGCCCTAAGTCCACCCGCCATCTTCTGCCTGTCACCCCGGTTCCTCATCCTTGAGCTCTCCTGCCACGCCAGCTCTGCCGTTCTCTCTCTCGGGGACCGATGTGCCAGTGCCCCATCACTGCAGCTCCAACTTCCCTGAGGCAGAGGGACCACAGCGGCACTGGGGAGGCGTGGGAGGGGGGCTGACGCTTGGGCAAATGGTTCTTAGAAGACGTCTCCCACGCGTTTCACTGGCCTTCACGCCCACATCTCCCCTGTTGGCCAATTTCCTTCCTCTAGAAGCAGGACCCCTTCTAATTTTGAGCATGGGAAGAACCAGTTTTAGCCCCGTTGCTTCATGTTCCCTGGGCTAATGCTCCTCTCCCACGGAGATGGGCAGGAAGGGATCCGAGGAAGATCCCGCTGACGCTCCATCCGCCCAAGCACGTGCTCCTCGCCTCTGCCTCCGCCTTGCTACTCTTCCCCCACAAGCAGCAGGCTGGCAAACACAGCCCCCTGGCAGGCACACCGCGAGGTGGCACGGTTGGGCGAGCCTGGGGGACCTATGGACAGCCAAGACTTCTGCCAGACGGACAGCCAAGACTTCCACCAGATGGACAGCCAAGACTTCTGCCAGCTCCCTTTGTGTGAGCCCGGTGCTCCTCTCCGCTTGGTACCAACTGGGGCATGTGGGGAAGCAGGAACTACTTGGCCAAAACCCCATATCTTTTTGTGTTTTCAGAATTACAATTACAGGAAAGTGTCGTTGCCCAAGTCTTCTGAAATATAATGGTAGTATGATTTTAATTCTCATCTGGGAGCTGTTTCGTGGCAGACATTCAAGCAAATGTGCCACTGACAGAGATGAAAAGAAGTCGCTGACAAAGATGAAGTTCAAGTCGATGGGTTTGGCTGGCTGGATGAAAGGGATGCAGCCTGTGGCCATCTGATCCCTTTTCTCTGGGGACCTTTCTGTCACCGGATGAGCCATTGCTTCAGAGACTTCAGCGTTACTATCAGCCCCAGCTTTTTTTTTCTTTTTTTTCATACAAAACCAGTGGCAGTTCAATGAGTTGCTGGGCGCTCGCCGTCCCCATTTGCATCGACCGAGTGGTGGATGTTCAGCATTTCTAAATATAAATGCCGCCTACCTCTCCCGCAAGGTCAGGAGGAGAGACAGGAATAGCAGAAGCAGAAATCCACAGCCTCGCTGGTCTAACCACAAGAATAGGATATTTTTTTTTTTCCCCCCAGCACTGGGAGTGGATCCCGGGAAAGCTGGCTCCTGCATGGACACGGCCAGCCTGGAGCTGTAGAAGCTGCAGCACTGGCAGACTTTTCGCTCCCTCCCTCGCTCTTTACAGATTTCCTGTTCTGAACTGCACGGCGAGGGAGAGAAAACAGAAGAGCAACTGCAACCCTTTGGAGCGCTCTCCTGCCTACAGTAACCAAGGCACCACCGATTAATGCTTCCCTAGTTAATGAGATGCTTGCGTTAGGCTCTGGCCAAGCGAGTCTGACAAGCAAAGGGCTCAGCTACTTTACAAGACAGCCCCAAACAGCAAAAGCATCTCCAAGCAGCTCCATCTACCAGACTCACTAAAGAAAAGCAAGAGGACTAGCCCGGGGGGCTTTTCTGAGGTGCTACTTCCACAGCTCTGCTTAAAAGACCCCTGGCTTTCTCCGTGGGCTCCTTGGCTCTAGTGTTACAGCTGGGAAAGGTGGCGAAGCTCCTGCGTGCCGAGGAGCCCCAGAGCCAGCCTGTAGATAGGGCAGGACTAGAAAGTGCGATCCAGGCGCCGGCTGGGGAGCGTGGGAGGCTGGGTTTAGTCTAACCTTGCTTGTGGCTAGATTTCCAGCCAATCCTCGGAGCAGATCCCACCGCAAGTGTTAATGAACTAATTAGCAGATGCACAGCCTCCTTCCTAACTGGGAAGTAAACACTCGGGCTGGCTTCCCAGCTCATCTTCAGCCTCAAAACCAGATGTGCTCTGCCAGGCAAGGACAGAGCCTCCTTGCTGCTCCCACTACTGAAGTAGTTGCTCGCTCGTGTCAGTGCCTCTTAGTTTCTCTTCCTCTTGCACCATTACTCAGTATTAAACTCTAGCCTGGGTTTAGGGCAAAGTGTTGCCCTTCTTGGCTGCAAGCCCACTTCGCTCATGCTCTGCGTGTGCACTCATGATGAAAACCTTCCACTGAGGGAATGTACGAGAGGAAAGAGCCGTGATTAGCTGAAAGCAGTTACCAGAAGCCAACCCAAATACCTCCAGCGTGATGCCTCTGCCCTTGAGAGGGCATTACGGATGTGGGAAGCCCCCCCTCATTAAGAGACACACTCATCTCTGTCACAGAGGCTCAGGAGGGCAGCCCCGTAGCGGGGCGTGCGTCACGACTGTGCCGAAAGCTGCGGCTGTGCAGGCGGGTTGGCAAAGCAAGGCGATTTCCACCTGAGAACAAACAGTTCTCGGGTTGCTCGGTTGAGCAGCACCTGCGGCCCTAACACAGCCATCTCAGGGTCTTGCCCTGCAGAGCCGAATCTCGTTTCGGGTCTTGCTTACGCGCCATCTCGCGCCACCAAGCCTTCCCCATTGGGGAGGAAACGTTGCATTCTCTGGGGAAGAGACAGCGGGAGGGGGGGAGGGCTCGATTTGCTCCCACACCGCCTTCTGGTTGCCAGCAGCCCCATTGCAAGTGGAAGTTGGCTCCCTACAGCGGGTCCGTTCTGTGCCACGTTGCCTGGCAGCCTCTCCCCGCTCGTCACCCACCCAAACCCACGCCAAGCCCCCCCACTATGCGGCGCGAAGATGGGGACTGGGGGGGGCGGGGGGTGTCCTTCGCAGCCCGGCTGGGCGCTGCTGGGGAGAGGGCTGGGGACCACCGCAGTGAAGCCCACCTTGCCCCGGGCACCGGCTCCGCAGGGAGAGGGGCCAAGCCCGGGGCCGGGGCTCTCGCAAGCCGCTCCCGAGGGGGCGGGAGGGCCGGGGTCGCGGTCACTCACGTGTCGCCATCCTCCGACAGGTAGGTCAGCGCCTCCAGCTGCTGCCGGCTCAGCCCCTCGGGTGGCGGCGGCGGCTCCTCGGCGGCCGGGGCCCGGGCAGAGGCTCGGGGAGGGCCGGGGCGGCGAGGGTCTCGGCGGGGGGGGGACCTCGGCGGCGGCGGCGGGGGTCTCCCTCCCGCCCGGCAGCGATCGCAGGGACTCGATGCCCGAGTCGCATTGCCCGTCCTCGCCCTCCCAGCCCGCCCCCCGGCACTCGCCGCCGCCGCCCGCGACATCGCTCAGCGCCCGCCGCCCGCCCGCCCCGGCCCCGGCCCCGACCCCCGCCCCGGCGCCGGGGGGCTCATGGCCGGAAAGCCAGCGAGCGGCGGCCGGCGCGGAGGCTAAGGCGCCGCGGCTCCTCCTCCTCCTCCTCCTCCTGCCCCTGCCCGCACTGACTCAACCGCGCCCGGCCCCGCCTGCCCGGGATTCCCCCCCGCCGCGCTGCCCCTGCACCCCCGAAACGGGGCGGGGAGGAAGGAGGGCTGCCTCCCCCCGCCCGCGTTGTCCGGGGCGGCGCAGGAGCGCTAGGAGGGAGAAAAATCCACCCGTGAACAAGGCACGCGTGGACGGGGACCGGCAGCTCGGGGTGCCACGCTGTGCTTCCCTGCGCCGGGCAGTACCTGCCGCCTCCTCCTCCTCCTCCTCCTCCTCCTCCCCCTCCTCCTCCTCCCCTGCCCTCTTTCTTTGGGTTCTTTCACCAGCGGGCGGGTTTGCCAGGGGTGGGAGAGGGACCTCGTCAGAACGAGCGGTGTGTGGGCGAGGATGCTGTGGCGTGGGCGAGGATGGGAGAGCCGCGGGCTCTGTGGGAAACGGTATGCTGGAGGTGGCTTACTGGTAGCAGAGATAGGCGCGTACCGGGCGTTTTTTGCTTTTCCAGTGTGCTTGGTTTAACACATTTCACCCACCAAGGAACCTTTTTGTCTGCCCTGCATGTACAGGCGGTGGGAAGGGCCAGGCGGTCGCTACAGCTGGCCGTACAAGTCACTTGGTTCAGCCACTTCCCGCCGCCTTTCTGTGGTCACAAGCAGAAAGCCCAAAGCCCAGAGTGGCTGCTGGGGCTCACGCAAGAGCAGGCAGGACACAGAGATCAAAGCTGAAAGTAGAAGCTCAAACGAAGGCCCAGCTCTCTGCCTGTGAATGATTGACCAGGCTGCGTTTCAGCACTCTCCTTCTGACATCAAACCAATCCAGTTGTGGATCCTCATGGATCTGTCCAGACTTCATCTGGTTACTTTCTGGTGTCCCAATCAGTGGGTTTTCCTCAGAAAACAACCTAGATAGCTCTGAATGCAGGTGATACTTTAAAATCAGTTTCACTCATTGCTTTTATGGCTTGATGTGCCTCTCCGCCTCCACAGGGTGCCCACCTTTCCAGTTCAGCCCAGCAGGAGGGGAAGGATCTCTTGGTGCCAGATGCCTGCAAGGGAGCTCAGTTGGGAAGAACTTGGTGGTGGGCACGGGACAAGGGAGCTCACCTGGGAAGAGCTTGGTGGTGGGTATGGGACCGAGTTCACACCGAAGCTGCTGCTTCGGGTTGGCATCCCTCCCCCAGCACGGGCCGCCAGGCACAGGAAAAGGCTTTCCCCCTTCAGAAATGTTCTTTCTGAGGCCGTCTTACAGACTCATATGTACTTCCTTCTGTTATACTAGTGGGAACTTTCTCTCCAGCTGGGTATATTAAAAATTGTTCTATCTGCCAGGAACCTAAGTTTTGTTTTTCATTTATGGGTCCCGTTCAAATGGGCAGTGACAGAAAAGTTACCTATTGTGTAGTACAGGGGAATTCAAACTTGCTGCACCAGTTGCTCTCAGTGCTGACCTGATGCAATTTAAGGGAGAAGGTGAATACCCATTAGTAGGAAAATGTCATTATTCACCACAAATAATCAGAATTACCTGTTCCTAACCAGTAAGGTCATCTGTTTCACATTCTCTCCACCTTGGGCTGACTAGAGCAAATTAGATTCTGTGCTAATCAGCTCAAGACATGTGCTGAAAATGTAGAAATGCGTTGTTTTATTTGCCTGCAGCAATTCTCACAGAATTTGTATGCCCGATGAAGAATGCAAAAGTATTTAACCTTGGTAGGACCTGATCCTGCAACGTTTTGGGACTTATGTTGAGTGGTCTCTTCAGGTTAAATAGGACCCCTCACACAAGGCAAGACCACATAATGGGCATAGTGGGAAGGTGGGTTTCCAATCTGTCAACAGCATCTTTTTAGCTACTTAACACCAGGCAAGACTGTACCTTATCCACCCTAATTTTGCAGAATTCAAATGAGTAGGTTTAGTTGCATCTTTTCAATCCTATCAGGCATGAAGTAGTCAAGACCAACACTGGACAATTATCACTTGCTGCAGGCGAGCTACCCACAAAAAGTGCCCCTGACCGGGCAGGAAGAAAGGTTTTGGGGTGTGAGGGCAGCAGGAGGCAGGCAGGGGACGTCTCTGTTGGCATCAGTAACTTCCAGACACAAGTTTTCCTCCCACGCTCAGGATCTGTTGCAGTATCTCCAGTTGTGTCCCTGGCACTGCTGGGCTGCGAGACTCCAATTGCTAAGGGAAAGGAGCTTCTCCCACCACCTTATCAGCTCTGCCCAACGTAGGGCAGGGATCTGGGTCATATATTTGTGTCACTCCCTCTCACACCCTGGCGCTGGCTGCATCCCAGCTCCCTGTGCATCTGCAGCTGATGTTCCTGACCCCCCACCTGGAATCTCTACACTGTCAGCTTTCTGTACCCAACTGCTACCAGGTTATCTACCCAAAACCTTCCAAAATGCCTTTGCCATTTTCCCTAGTAACATGCTAGATATTGCTAGAGGTGCAGCTCCATCACGGAATGATTCCTTATAGACATTTGCGTGGATGAAATCAGGTATTGGGAGAAATCCATGCCGGTCAGATCAGCGTAAACCTGTGTGGCAACACACAAAGGTTTCACTTTCCTGTGAACTAGTTGCTGCTTGGCTTTGCAGCAAGTGGTACCCACCCCTCGATTATCTTGCCATGTCCTGTTCCAGTCGTGGCATAGGTGTGGAGCCTGCTTCCAGGGCTAGCACGGGTCCAGGCGTGGTTCAGCCAAAGCACAGAACCTGAGCGAATAAGTCCTGGACCAGCTCTGCAGGGAGGCAACTCCAGCTCCACCACTTGGGACTCTACAGTCCATTCCACAGCAAACTGTCTACGCCTCTGGCTCCAGCAGTGGAGGTGGCCTTCCTCTGCTGCTGATGTACGCTTAGCTGGAGCTACAGACTTTCCAGCTTCCTCGAGGTCAGCCTTGAACTTCCTTGAGCTGGTCACTGCTCTCCCAGGGCTGCGTTGCAGCGGCTGGCGGCAGCCAAGCTGTGGAAGACCAGGCGCTCCCCATTAAAATCAGCGATGCCAACCGGGCACCCAGGTCCAGCCACCCTGCACTCTGACCTTCCCACTACACCCGCCAATACCCAGCTCAGGCTCCGTCTCCTTGCCAGCTCTCTTCTGGCTGGGTGTGCCTCCTACGATCCCTCCGGATAATTTGACTGGAAAGTCTGAAAGCTGAACTTGTCCACCCTGCCCTGTTATTTGCCTTCTGTCGCTCATCCAGCCAGGCTTGGGCTCTGTTTCATGCTCTCTTCCTGTCAGAGAGCTTTTCTGCCTGCCAGAAAGGACTTTGAGTATCTTCAGAGGCTTTAAATACATAGAGTTATACATATACACATGCATGTATATATATTTTATATATATTTAATGTATTGGCAGGTAGTGGTGGAGGGAGTAAAAACTTTTAAATACGAGGCCAATCTTTATGTTCTGACTTGCTTTTGAGGATTTTAAAACCGAAACTCTAATTCTGGGCCCTCTCCCATCCCCTTTAAGATGTGTCACTTAAGGTGGTTAAAATTGCAGGGAAAAAAACGAAGAGACAGGGATCAATTCCCACTAGAGGTCAGTGTCAACACATGCCACTCGAAGGCACCCAGAGCTACTCAAAATAACCTCTCTGGCAAGAAACTGGGCTCAGAAAGGCTCTCCCACCACACTGCGCAGCCAGGAGCATCAGGGCAGAGCCTGGGCATGGGAAGGACTCCCTAGGCAGCCTGTGACCCCCAGTACTGTCCCCAATAATGTCCTGGCCCCAAGTGGAGCCCTCCAATTTCCTAAGTGACACCCAGCTCTCTGCACCCAACTTCTTGAACCCAAGCTCTGCCCGCAATGGTTGCAGCCTGGGCCTGGCACCAGCATCTTCTCCACCCTTCCTCGAGCTGTTAACTGGGTGCGATGAGGCTGAGAGAGATGGAGAAGGGGAGTTTATGTCCAGTCTGTGTCTGCTCTGAGTAAAAATAGTGGTACTTTAATTGCCAGCTGTGGCCCTCCGCCATGTTTAAGCAACCTAGGTTACGTGGAATTGTTAAAATCAGTTATTGCCATAGCAATTTGCAGCAGGCAATGTGGCCGGTGATGGATTCCCCCCATGCAGCCTGCCCGCCGCACAGCTTTGGTCCCACAGGAGCGCCGGGCTGCCCCTTTTCCTGGGAATGCAGCCCTTTCCCCCCCCAGTCTCCAGCAGCAGGAGCCCTGAGCCCAGCAAAAAGGTGCCAGACCCTCACCTGAGAAAGCTCCTGCTGTGTTTTCCACGCCAGAGATGTCTCTGGGTGCCCCAAGCAGTAACCCCAACCTCTGCCTGAGACTCCAGCTCAGGGAGCTCAGCCCAGAAGCCACATGCGCTGGGCTTTTGGCTGGGAGCAGAAGCCTCGGGAGAGCGAGGAAAGCCACAAAAAAGATGACAGGCTCTCTCCTCCAACTGCTGTTCCAGATATCTGACAGCAAAGCAGCTTCTGTCGTGCACCAAACTGGGTCACTTCACTTTCTGACCTAACAGAGGAAAGCAGGAGCATGAGTGTTAAAGATTCGATGCCCAGAAGCGAGGCCGAGCTTTCTAACAGCCCAGCAGTGCAAAGCAGGTCCCCCTCAGGTACCCATTTTCTGGGGTAACCAGCCAAGAAAACGCTGGCTGCCCTCTTGTGGTAAACCTGGCTGAAATCACAGGGTCGTTTGGAACCTCTCTGCAAGGATTCTGCTCCAGGGACCCGCTTGCTTTTGCAGGAAAGGATTATTCCCAGCCGGCGTTTTCCTCCTCGCAGTCCATGTTGGATGTCTCTCGTCCTTCTGCTGTGCACTCCTGTAATGTTATGGGACCCATCGCTCCCGTGCAGTGACACAACCCGGAGCAGGGCGGGTTCATCTACGTGTCTGGTAGGTGGTTGGCGAGTCGCCCAGCTAATGCCCTCCCTTGAGAAGGACGCATGGTTCCCACTCTTGCCCAAAGTCCCATGGTGGGACAGGGCAGTTTCTAGCTCCTTCTGGCCGTTCGCTGGGTGTGTATGTGCGTATGACGTGTAGGAAGTCAGACAAGGAGGATGAATTCATTCTTTGACTGGGGATCACACCACACTCACCCCGCTCTCGGCCACGGTGTTGTCGTGGTTTAACCTGGCTGGCAACTCAGCACCACGCAGCCGCTCGCTCACTCCCCCCCTCCCTCAGTGGGGTGGGGGAGAGAATGGGGAAGGAGAAAAAAGGTTAGAGCCATGGGCTGAGATAGAGACAGTTTAACAAGAGAAAATAATACTAATAGTAATAATGAGAATGGTAAGAGAATATACAGAATATACAAAATGAACGATGCACAATGCAATTGCTCACCACCCACCGACCGATGCCCAGCCCGTCCCGAGCCACAATCACTCCCCGAGCCGCGATCAGTCCCCGAGCAGCGATCAGTCCCCGAGCCGCGATCACTCTCCCCCCAACCGACCGACTAACCCCCCCGAGCATGCCATTCCATGGTCTGGAATAGCTCTTTGGTCAGTTTGGGTTGGCTGTCCTGGCTGTGCCCCCTCCCAGCTTGTTATGCCCCTGGCCGAGCAGGAGAAGCTCAAAAAGTCCTTGAGTAGTCTGAGCACTACTTGGCAACAACTAAAACCATCAGTGTGTTATCAACATTCTTCTAGTACTGAATCCAAAACACAGCGCTATGCTAGCTACGATGAAGAAAATTAACTCTATCCCAGCTGAAACCAGGACAGGTGTTCACTTCCACAAGCAGAATGTGATCAATACAAAGACACGCTAAAAGTCCTCGAGCTTGCAAAGCAAACAAACAATCCCCCACCCTCAGATATTTTAACAAAATTTCTTTCTAAATTAGATCCTCCTCATGTAACTCCTGCCTGCTCGGCGGCTGCAGCAGCAATGCTTTCTGCTCATCTGGGCAAATGCATGGCTGATAAGGCCTCGGTATGTATTTATTTGTGTATGTGTGTGTGTGCAGCTGTGTGTGCTCCGAGCTCTCCCAAAGGAGACGGCAGATGTGGTTATGAATGGGGAGGGGATGGCAGATGGTCTTGGAGAACTGGTAATAAGCCCATGCTTAAATAGATGGTGAAACTGCGCCCTAGGTGAGAAATCGTGTCACCTGGGGCTCCCTTTATAGCTAGTGGAGAGACAGAATCACTTCCAGAGGGTGGCTCTGATAATCCCTCTCTGGCCACACCGCTTTAACGAAGAGCACTTCTCCCTCCCTGCGGAACGGCTGTGGGAGGCAGCGCTCCATCGCCGACTTATCATTTATTCATGACTCTCTAAGCACAGTTTATCTGGCACGGACTATCCAAGACAGAACAAAAACCTCAACTCACCCAACCATTCCTTGGCCTCACTTTGCCAGAGAGCGCAGGACGGATGCTGCCCAAGCTGCATCCCGGGCTTCAGCATCACCGCTTGGGACCCGATGGCCGCTAGGAAGGAGGATGGGTTAACTTCCATTTTTCAGCTGCTTCTTCTTGAGTTGCTTCCCGCTTCACCCCAGCCCCTCACCGTCGCCCTGCAGCCCCCTGCTAGCCCAGTCCTTGCCCCCTAACAGTGCTCGGGGTGGCCGCTCTGCTGGTCCCTAGCAAGCTCTGCCGTGCTGCCGGAGGTATTGCTCATGCAGGCTCAGCTCTGCTCTCAGGAGAGTTAAACCTCCCAGCTGCCAGACTGAATTAGAGCTTGAGTCTCTCCACGCTTGCATCAGAGCGATTTGGGAACAGGCCTGGTTAAGCCACACTAAGCAAGTGAGGAGCCCAGGCAGGGGTTAGGGAGGGGCGGATGCGGCAGGGGGGGGGGGGGCCCTGAGTCCGTGTTCCCAGGGAACAGCTGCTGTGGCTCAGCAAGGGGGATCGCAGCCATTCCCCAAGGCGGGATGGCAGCCATTCCCCAAAGTGGGATCGCAGGCATTCCGGGCACCTATTCCCCAAGGCAGGATTGCAGCCACTCCCCAGAAGTGGGATGGCAGCCATTCCCCAAGGGGGATCCAGCCATTCCCCAAGGGGCCCCGGCGGGCCCCCCAAAAGGGGGAGCCATTCCCCAAAGTGGGATCACAGCCATTCTCCAAGGCGGGATCGCAGCCATTCCCCCCGTCCCGTGCGATGGCCCCTGCAGTAACGCAGACAGTTTTGTGGAGGCCTTTCAGCCCCTTCCCCGGAACGGCCTTGTCTCCCCCGCCTGCCTGGGTCCGTGGGGAGAGCTGGGTGACAAGGGGATGCTTCCCCAGACCGTGATGTCTCACCTCCAGCTGCTCAGCGTGGGGAAGGCAAATTGCAAAAGCTTCTGCTTTTTGGGGGGTCATTCCCCAGACCGTAACTAGGGATAGGCTAAGTTCCCTGAGCCATTTGTTTCCGTGCCTTATTCTTTTCTGGGGGTGATGGGCCAAAAAGCTCAGGCAGAACAAAATATTTGCCAGGGGAGGATTTGGCTGTTTCCAGGAACTTGGGGCGGTCACCGCTGCTCCCGAGTTGTATCAGACAAGACGTCCTGAGAACTGTCAAACAGCATCTGGGCAGCTCTGAATCCGCTTTTCATTTCTAGGGGGGATGTGAGGGAGGACCCTGGGTATCCTGCTGGGCTGCTGCAGGGAGGAAAGCGATTTAACCCGAGCCAGAAACCTCTGCAGAGCCTCGCGTCAGCCTTGTGCTCAATCTCATGGGGCTGGATGGAAAATAAGCAAACTGCGCGCAGGCAGCCTGTTGGAAAGGGAAGGATCAGAGCAGGGATCAAAGAGTTTCCAACAACAGCAATTCCCATCTGTGAAATACCCCCCCTAGAGCAGGAGCCACAAACCCGCCTGCTTCACGAGGTTTCAGACTTTGTGCATTTGTGGACCGCTGGCATCTTGCCCGCAGAGCTGCGGACCCCTGTCTAGTGATGCTGAACAAAAATCAGTTCCCCAGCCACAAATTAGCGACCCCTACGGGTTTCCTTCCCACAGTAAAAATGGGCAGACCTGGATCTCCCCCCAACAGACATGAGGTCTGAGTGTAGCAGAGGAAAACGTAACTCATGGCACAGGTTTCCTTGAGGACGGTGATTGCAGAGGTAAATGGTGCCCGCGCAGCCACCGCCACCGACCAGCAATGGCAAAAGGCTGTTGTTTAACTGGAGCAAGAGGCACGTTCCTTCACCCAACCACCCTTGTTGCATTAACGAGTAATTTAATTGGAGTGACACACTCTGGAAGGCTCAGGCAGCCGGCACAAAATATCCTTGAAATTTCTAAATTTAATAGGCATTAGTTTCCGAGCTTAGCAAATCCTGCATCCTAACACGAGGGGATTCTCTGTTACACATCTCCTTAAGAGACAAAAAGCAACAGACCGCTAGGAATCATTGATTGCTTCGGAATAAAAGACTAAGTTTTGATCACACTTGGCCTATTGGAAAAAATAAAGCTAAACCCAATGTTTTATTATATTATTGCTTTATTATATTTTTATACACATGATGCTGCAAAATCTGATTTTATATTTAGGCTAAAAATGCCAGCACAAGGATAGGCATCTATGGCCACTGGTTTAAAATGCAGCCTCTATCACAATTTTTCCAGAAATTAACTGCAAATTTACTGCATGGGTAACAATTAAAACCATATTTAACCAGGAGCGAGAAGGTAGTTTTCTGTAACTACCAGAGGCAGAAGCGTGAGACCTTTTCTGGTTTGATGCATTATGGAAAGTGAAGGAATATTGCTAATATGACCCAGTGCTTTCTGTCTGCTTGGAACAGATATGAATGTCTCTGCAGGGTGTCAGATATGGGCTATCTGGAGAACAAACCTATTGCTATCCCAGTAAGGGCACCACCTCTGCTTCAGTTGCCGTGTCATCTTAAAAGCCTCCCGGCTTCTTTCAACCATTTTTTCACATCAGAAATGCCCCTGTACCAGAAATGTCCTGCTCTCCAACGTGATCTTCCAGTAGAGCACCCTGAAACCTACAGGAATAACTTGGGGGGGTGTGGGTGGATTCTCACATATTAGAGCAAAGATATTTTTGTCTCTTGCCCCCAGGAGAAGGAGGGTTGGGTGGTGTGGTGGGTTGCCCTTGGCTGGATGCCAGGTGCCACCAAGCCGCTCTATCGCTCCCCGCTTCAGCAGGACAGGTGGGGAGAGAATGAGATGGAAAGAAAAAAACAACTCCTGGGTCAAGATAAAGGCAGTTTAATAAAGAAAAGCAAAAGCAAAGGCCGCATGTGGAAGCAAAAGGAAAAACAAGATTTTATTCTCTACTTCCCATTATCAGGCGATGTCCAGCCACTTCCCGGGAAGTACGGCTTCAGTATACATAGCTGTTCCTCCAGAAGACAAAACATCATAAAAGACAAATGCCCCCCCTCCTCTTCCTTTTCCCTTAGTTTTTATATCTCAGCTGACGTCACATGGTATGGAATATCCCTTTGGTTGGTTTGGGTCAGGTGTCCTGGCTATGTCCCCACCCAAGATCTTGCCCCCTTCCAGCCCACTGGTGTGGGGGGGAAAATATTGGTGACACAGCCTTGATGCTGTTCGAGCATTGCTCAGCAGTAGCCAAAACATTGGTGTGTTCTCAACCCCTTTCTACACACCAATAGGGCACAGCGCTATGCAGCTTGACCCAATACAAGTGGTTAGGGCGGTGTGTTATAATTCGGACTGCTGGGCCCTCCCTCTGATGGTGACACAGAACACGGTCTTGCACGTTGGCCGTCTTGCTTCAGTTTCCCTGTGCATCATATAGCCTTATTCCTCCCATTCTCAGCGGGGGGAGTCCTGTGCTCTTTGTAACACGTTATCGCCTGTGCCCTCGCGTTCCCACCCAAGGGTTGATGCCTGCCACATGCCTCTTTCCCACAGAAAATGGCTCAGAGCTTGTACAACTTCAGTTCAGATGGAGCAGGGTAACAGGACTTCTTTGTGACTCCTCAGCTCAAAAATAAGATAGCTGGTGATGGATTTGGCAGTCTTGTCTCCAAGACACAGAAAACATGCTGCCAGGACCAGCATCCAAGGCGAACCGATACAAAAAACCCTACTTCTGGCTCACCAGTAGCTACTGAATCCACTGGTGGAGGATAAATGGCAGGGCTTCGTGTGGGTGGCTCCACAGAGGTGGCAGCAGCCTGCTTCCCAAGGGTTATCCTAGTGGATAACAAGCCCAGAATGGGCACACCAAAGGAAGCTTCTCCTTGAGTCTGTGGGTGTGCTGCGGTAGTCCTTGCCCCAGAATGCACGCAGCATCTATGATGCCAAAGTTAACATGAATTCGAAAGTGAATGGACAAATTCCCTGGGGAAGAAGCCACCATGGGCTATTAAATACAAAGGCATAAACTCATATCACCTTTTTTTCCCCCTCCACCTTTCTGCTTTGCTCTTTTTGGGTGACATTCCCGTCTTTGAGGGAAAACCAGAGCTGTTCCTGGAGGGTGATCCTCCCACAGGGACCTTTTGGTCTAGCCGAGGTCGCTTCCTCCAGGAGTCCCTAGCACTATAAAAAGTGCAAATGCATATACATGTGCAAATTACTTGCAACTGTCTATTAGCATGCATGCAACAGCAGCAGACAGTGCTGCTACCGAAATCCTGGCAGCGCTGGGCTTGTGCCTCTCTGCCTTGCTTTGCCATGGCGCACACACGCTGGTGAGCTCTCCTTGGAGGCATGGGATCCATCATGTGAGGATGGGTCGGAAACCAGCTGAGAGCCAAAGTCTGCCTAGAGGATTGGGCAGGGGGTGCCTGAGCAGTAGGCAGCGAAATTCAGAGCAGGCTGCTCCCGCTTGCTGCTGCTTGCTGCTGTTCCCATGGAAACAGGGGAAAGGCGAGAGGAAACGCATCCCCAGCCTCTTTTGAAGATGAGCTCCTTCAGCAGCACCCCCGGCTGCCACACCTATTCCCATAGGAAGCAGTGGCTGGCAATTTCCCTTGGATGCGTCTTCTGGAGCGAGACCACCAGGCCTACGGGCTGGTCCTTTCCCAACCCAGGCAACAGAGCGGGCAAGAGCAAGCCATTCGCCCCGACCCCAAGGCCGAGCCTCAGAGCTCAGAAAAAGTGAAGCCATTTCCAGCAAATTCTGCAGCTTATGCTTTCCCCCAGTTTGGGTCTGGGGAAGCACCTGCAGCACCTGCTTTCCCAAGACTGTCAAGGAAGCTGGGCTCTGCCTGCAGTATCTGGACCTAGATGAGTCTGGACCCTTCCTGAGCTCTGTGTGTGTGTCCATCCCCTGAGGATGCTACTGTGAGTTTAGATGGAGGGTCTGGAGAGACTTTCCCACTCATCCCTGCAACCAAGCAGGTTAGGTCTATGGGTGAAGTACGCTGCCATCAGCTCTGTGACAGCTAGCCGAGCATCCTTGGGCCTGGTGGAGACTGTAGCAGTGAAGACACTGCCCGACTGAAGGTTTTTCCCTGAGTGCCAGCATTAGTGCTGGTGGCCAACCTTACCCCCCAGGCCAGCTGGGGCTGCCCACAGATTACAAGAGCATGGCTGGAGCCCACACAAAGCACTCCTGGTCCTCCGAGCTCTCCCATGTCATCCCGAGGGAGGAAAACCCATGGGACCCCTCGCCTCCCCATTGGGCAGCCCCAGCCGGGGTTGAACCCATCCAGCCGCCCTGTCCGGCCCTACACCCCCCCACCCCCCACGGTGGGGCTGGGAGCGGGACCCCTCCCCGGCAGCGCCTGGACAGCAGGGGGGCTCCCGAGGGGCGGCCGCACAGGGCTCTCTGCCTGCCTGCTACCCTGCCTGCCTGCCTGCTACCCTGCCTGCCTGCCTGCCTCCCTGCCTGCCTGCCCCTCCTGCCTGCCTGCCCCCTCCCTGCCTGCCTCCCCCTCCTGCCTGCCTCTCCCTCCTGCCTGCCTCCCTGCCCCTCCTGCCTGCCTCCTCTCCCCCCCGCTTCCCCCCCCCTGCTCCCTGCCTGCTCCCTGCCTGCCTGCCTGCCTGCTGCCTGCCTGCCTGCCTGCCTCCTACCCTCCCTTCCTGCCCGCCGGCGCTTCAAGGTCACCCGCCGCCCCGCTTGGGGCGGGCGCGGATCCCGCCGCGCCCCCATCCCCATCCCCATCCCATCGCCGTCCCCGTCCGGTCCCCCCGCCTCCGCCGCGGCCCTCCCACCGCGGCTCTGCCCGCCCTCCGCCGCGCCGGGCGCGGGAGCGGGAGCGGCGCTGTGCTGCGGCGGGGCCGGGGGCCGGCGGGCGGCGAGCGCTGCCGCCCTGCCCGGGGCTGGGGGGCCATGCCGCCGCGCCGCCCGCCCGCCGCGCCGCCCCGCCGCCCGCCCGGTGCCGGGGCCGGGGGGGGGGGGGGACCCCCGCCGCCGGCCGGCCGCCCGTCCGTCTCCATCGCTCGCCGGTCACCGGGGCTCGCCGCGGGGCCACCGGGGCTGGCAGGGGCGCAGCAGCCGGCACCGGCCGGATGGGGCGAGGGCCGGGGCCGGCCGGGGAGCGGGAGGAAATCACCAAAGAGGAGCGCGGGGCGCTGCGTGGGCTCACTGCGGTGGGAAGAGGTTGCTACGCCTGGGAGAAGCGGACCCGGAGACACCCCCCCACCACCACCACCTTCCTGTGCTCCGGCCCGGGGGGGAGCCGGGGGGTAGCACAGCTGCCTGGGGCGCTGCGAGGGAAGGGGCGGCGGACAGAGGGCTTGGGGACCTGCTGGATGCTGGGGTGTCGCTGGTGGCCGCTCTCAGCTGGAGGAAGGCTGGGGAGAGCAGAAGGTGCAGGCTGGGGCAGGCCAGGTACCAGTGCAGCCTCCCCTCCAGGTATATATGCTGCAGTCCCCCCCAGCTGATGACTTCTCCACCGTCCGGGCAAGCAGATGCCAGAAAGGGTCAGGAGCGGGGTGCTCTGTGTGCAGGGAGCAGCGTGGGGAGGCAGGCGTGCGAGCCCCTTTGTCTGCCCCCACAGATGCTGCTTGCAGCTTGGGCTTCCCAAGAGGAGGGAAAGCGGCCACGCTGACTAGCGGAACCCACTTTATGCTATGGGACTGGTGGCCCGTGGAGGGCAGCTAGGCAGTGTAGGAAGGGCAGTGTTCTGCTGGCATGGTGGGTCCTCCTGGCCGGTGAGCCCCCAGCTCAAAGGGCAGCTTGGGGGGTTGCTCAGAAGCTGGCGCATCACTCGTCCTCTGCTGTTGAGAAGCTGCGGTTAGCAAGTGCTGCATAATCCTGGTATTCTCTGCCTCCTTGGCTTAGGAAGAACATGCATGCCCCTGCACGGTTATTCTATATATACAGACTTATATTTAGATATAAATAATTGTGGGAGAGGAATGCTGAAGTTCAAGGACTGGGAAGCTGTACAAATATACTGTATACTCTGCTCTGCGGCTGTTCCTCTGTTCCTGCTTCCATTCAGCAACTCCTGGTACCGTGAGCCCAGGCTCTCCAAACAGATCCTGATCAGTGAAGCTAAACCCTGAGGCGCCTTTTGAGCGTGAGGACATGCTTGTGCCACGCTGGGACGTGGTCTCTCGCCCCCAGGGCCCTGGCCGTGCTGGTGCTACATTCAAGAGAGCACAGGGGCTTTTGAGAGGTGCCGGAGCGAGAGCCGGTTTGGATGACAGAAGCGTAGCAGGGGCAGTGCCCGGGTGAGTTTCCCTCGCCTACAAGTGTCCCCTGCCTTGTGGGGATTACGAGAAGATCATCGGGGCTTTGATTGCTCCATGGTGGCTGCCAACTAGGGTGTCAGTATAATCTTACCCCCTGGGAGCAGGCAGAAGGGCTGCAGTCCATGACCTGCGCCGTTTAGGCTAAGGGCACGCTTCCCACGGCCAGAAGCTATCACAGACTCTCATGAAGCAGCTGGTGGAGGAGAGGGAAGCTGCAGCCTTTCCTGACAGTGCCACGCTGCCTGGTGTCTCGTCTGATGCAATGAGGAGAGACCTTAGTGGGGAGCTTGGATTCATGAACTGACCCAGGGCAATCCTCTTGCCTTTGGAAATATTGGGAGGGGAGGGCGTTCCTGCTCCCCTACAGTCCCTTATGTAAGGCCGTACTGGCAGCGTGATGTCCTCTCTTCCATCAGGACCAACTGCTGCTGCCAGAATTTCTGAGTGTCCTAGGAATGTGGCTGAAACCCACCTCTAAGGGTCTGTTGGCCGGGGCTGACAGGGAGCCAGAGGAGATGTCTGGGGACTGGAAAATGGGAAATGAGCTCTGTCCTGTTTGAAAATGCCTCGTCTTGACATGTCTTGGGTCACTGTGCCTCAGAGCCGTGCCAGACTTCAGGTGCTGCTCAGCTTGTCCCAGCAAGGCAAGTAGCAAGAGCTACTGGCCAGAGCTGTCTGTAGCAGGCTGGCTGAGCCCTTGCTCGCTGTTGGCATCCCACCCATACACCTACACTTAATGGTGGTGACCTGAATCTCACTCAGCAATGTATTTCCACCTTGGAGGGTATGAAATGCCAAGGGACAAGCTCTTCAGCCTGGGAACAAGTGAAAAGATGTCCTTGTCCTGCTGCTCAAGTGGGATCCGATGGAGGGAACCAGTCCTCCTCCAAGTTGCTGTGTAAAATGGAGACCTTGGTACGGTTGCAGGAGCTGGCTGCTGGCAGGGTTCCCTGGCTCCTAGATGCTCTCAGCCTTTGCCTTTCCTCTGCAGTTGGCAATGCTGCCAGCCTGGGGCTGAGCCAGCTCTTTCTTCTAGGCAGGTAGTTCCTGAATCTGGGCGGTAGGCATGTGGGGCAAGATGTGGGGGTTTGCTGGGACCATCCTGACCAGGAGTTGCCAATGTCTGTCTGGGGCCTTGGAAGATGGTGGCAGTTCCTAGAAATTACTGGATCCTCCCCACCTGCCTTGTTCTGGGGATGTGAGGTCAAAGGGGACCGGGCTTGTTCCTCTGTTGCATGTTTTAGGCAAATCAGCAGGGCAGAGCCATGGAAACCGGTGCTCAGGAGCCCCACTGGAGCCTCCTGCGAGCTGCTGCCACAGCCTGGCACTCAGGAGCTACTTGGGCCTTCAGGCTGCTGCTCTGGGGCCTTTGATTCATTTTTTTCGGTCCCATAGAGGGCTGTCTCTAGGACACCTAAGCCTGTGAACCCTGGGGACATCTTGTAAAGTGAGGGCTGAGCATTCTGGGGGTGACTTGGAGATTTCAGGCTGGTCTCTGCAGGGAGAAGCAGGTGAGAGGCGCGGGAGGTGAGGACATGGGAAGACTTGTTAAATGGAGGGATGGTAGATGGGGCCAGGGCCAGGCTGTTTCAGAGAGGAGCTTTGCAGAGCTTGAAGGATTTCTGGAGCTGTTCAGTGTTTGAAGTTGCAGGGTCAAGGTTGTAGGGGCGATGAAGGTGTTTTGCCCCATGTGCTTGGCCACCAGGGCTCTGGGCAGGTTTGTCCCCTTGAGGTCCCTCTTTTTTTGAGAAGAGGATTCCTCAGATCTCAAAGGAGTTTAGCACAAGCAGTGATGGGAGCCCGCTCTTCTACTGCCTCTGCCCTGTGCATTGCAGGCATCTCCATTTGCTGCTCCTAAGGGACCCCCTCCATCCCTTGCTGTCCATCCCAGAGCAGCAGCTGCAGGTGTGGGACTCCAGCTCCTCTCACCTCGGGGGCAACGTCAGAGGCAAATGCTATGCATGAGGGAGGGGAGGCTGTAGCGACACCCTTGCCCTTCCCAATGTGTGGCACAGCTAGTGCCCTGGGTCCTGGTAAGGGCCGTCCCATGGGTTCTACGTGGTGAACTGGAGCACAGAAAAGGGAGTTGATTAGGGTCCCACGATGGGGTTGGCCAAGCCACGGCTGGACCAGTTCTGCCTTCTAGCACAGCAGAGATGTTTATGTGCACCTGCAAGAGCGGATTTGCTTACCGCTCCCCAGTGCTCAAGCCTGAGCAGTGGGGGAGGCTCCCGGGGATGGAGGGAAACCCTGTTTGCAGTGAAGCAGGGCAAGCCTTTTGCCTCGTTCCATCAGACTGCAGTGGGCAGATGACGATGGCATTTGTATCGGAGCCTGCTCTCCTCTCAGTGACGCTGTTTTGGGACAGAAAGGATTTCCCTTTCTCCAGCTTTTTAATCTGCACGTTTGCTGGGCTGGGACTTCTCTGAGGCTGGTTAAAAGCTCGAGGGGGCAACCTTATTCAGCTGTTTCTGGGGGGGGGAAAGCCGTGGAGCCGGTTGTTTGCTGCTGTGAGCCCTTTGCAGCCCAGGAGAGGAGAAGGGATGCTGCAGTTCCTACTGGGATTAGACTCTGCAGCTGGCTCCTCCTCCGCCTCTGCTGTGGTTGTATCCCCTGTCATTGGCGCTTGATCAGCTTTCAGAACCCCCCCCCCAGCGCGGCCAGTGTGTATGTGTTTTACCTCAAAAGCCTAGGACAAAACTGGGTTGGTAAACAGTTTACAGCAGGGGTTAGCATGACCCTGTAAAAGTGCTGCAGTGTCTAAATGCTGCGTAGTCCTAGGAGGAGACTGATGCGTGGACTAGAGCCCTGCTAACACAGTTCCTGGAACCAAGCCTGGGCTGCATCGCCCTGCCCTGGGTGGGGAACCACAGCGGGGCTTGCCTGCATCTCCGCAGGGCGACAGCCAGCATCACCCTGCTCCTGAGCAGGACGATCCAGGCAGGGTGGGATGTGAGGGGCCGGGGAGTAACTGGGAGACTGGAATTTGCTTTTCCGAGATGGACCTAGCTGAAAACCTGGTGCCCCTTCCCCAGCTTGTCAGATGAGTGAGCTGAATGCTTTGCTTTATTCCTTATGCTCTGTTTGCAGATTCCCCCCCCCCCCCGTCCCAAAGAAGGCACTGTTGCTGCACAAGCCCTGTCACCCCGCAGGCACCCCAGGGTTAGCGTGTGCCTTGCACCTCCTGCTCAGCCCCCCCCGCCCCCCTGTGCTCCTCCTGTGGCTGAGCAGTCCCCTTGGAGCCCCACAGCCAGCGCTGCTGCCGCCGGGGAGGATTTGCAATGCAGAAGAAGGCAGCAGCTGTGGGAGAGGAAACCTTCAGCCACCCGGGTAGCGGCACAGTGGCAAGTCCAGCGTGGGAGAGCCGTGCTGCAGCCGAGCAAAGGCAGAGGGACCCGGGCAGGCTCTCGTAACCATGGTGTGGACCTCGGCAGGGAGGGCACAGCTCGGGCGGCTCTGCCTGCTGGGTGCCCCCCCACTTTGCTCTCCCAGAATCCCAGAATGGCAATGGTTGGAAGGGACCTCGGGAGATCACCCAGTCCAACCCCCCTGCTCAAGCAGGCTCACCCAGAGCAGGGGGCACAGGACAGTGTCCAGGCGGGCTTTGAATATCTCCAGAGAAGGAGACTCCACAGCCCCCCTGGGCAGCCTGGGCCAGGGCTCTGTCTCCCTCAAAGTCAAGAAGTTCTTCCTCATATTCAACTGAAACCTCTTCTGTTTCAGTTTGTGCCCATTGCCCCATGTCCTGTCGCTGGGCACCACTGCAAAGAGCCTGGCTCCGTCCTCGTGACACCCACCCTTGAGATATTTGTAGGTGTTGATGAGGTCCCCTCTCAGTCTTCTCTTCTCCAGGCTGAACAAGCCCAGCTCCCTCAGCCTTTCCTCATAGGGGAGATGCTCCAGTCCCTTTATCATCCTTGTTGCTCTCCTCTGGACTCTCTCTAGGTGTTCCTCATCTTTCTTGAACTGGGGAGCCCAGAACTGGACACCATGCTCCAGGTGGGGTCTCACCAGGGCAGAGTAGAGGAGGAGGAGAACCTCCTCACTCCCTTTTTTCTTACCCAGGGTTCCTTCTTGCCCCTTGGCCGTGAAGCTGACACCATGGAGGCTTGCGCTGGAAGACTGGTTGGACTTGATGATCTTAAAGGTCTTTTCCAACCTAGATGATTCTAAGACTGAGGCGCACATGTGTCCGTGCCGGAGCTGCCGAGCAGAGCCGCCCCTCTCTGCTGCCTGCAGACCAGCGCTACCCCACCTGCCCTCCCTGGGCTCTGGGGCTCTGTCGATGGCTCTCACTCTCAGCTGGTTGCCCCAAAGAGGAGGGGGCTCAGTGCTACTGATGCTCGGGATGGCCCATGGGACATGCCATCGTTCCCCTCGCCACCCCTCTGGATGTGCCGCCTGCTCCGCTCATTGGAGGCTGGTGCTGGGCGGGCAGGAAGGGAAGGGAAGGGGACAGGGAAGAGGACAGGGAAGGGAAGGGGACAGGAAAGGGAAGAGGAAAGGGAAGGGGACAGGGAAGAGGACAGGGAAGGGAAGGGGACAGGAAAGGGAAGAGGAAAGGGAAGGGGACAGGGAAGAGGACAGGGAAGGGAAGGGGACAGGGAAGAGGACAGGGAAGGGAAGGGGACAGGGAAGAGGACAGGGAAGGGAAGGGGCAGGGAAGAGAAGGGAGGGGGGGGGGGGGGAAGGGAAGGGAAGGGAAGGGAAGCTCCTTGCCTCCAGGAGAGAAACCTCTGGTGGAGATTTGGATAGGATCCAGGCCTGCTAATTGCAGTGGCAGAAGTCCCACTGGCATGGGGTGGACCAGGCTTTGGGAAGGTGCAGGGAGGAAAGATTAGCATGTGGGGCTCTAAGGGACCAAGCTAAGGCTGAGGGGCTCTTTAGGGAGAGCAAGGGGGGGGTTCTTAGAGAAAAGAAGAGGCCCAGATCTGTCCCTAGACCTGCCAGTGACATTGTGACCTCTGGGTCTTGCTTTAATTTCCCTTTTCATGAAAGAGTGAAAGTGAGTCCCCTGCTTCCTAGCAGCGTGATGCCATTAAGCTCTTCGGGATCCCTGGATGAAAGACCTCTCCCGCTCAGTGCTCTCGGGAATGGAGGAGGGATGGGGCCAGGCTCAGGCTTCACCGCCCCGAGCGGTGTCGTTACAGCTGGCGTGAGCCCCTGCAACGGTGGCGGTGAGCTCAGGGGCTGTGCTGCGTGTGGCTGGGGAGGGAGGGCAAAGCCAAAAGCCTCTGAGCGGGTTTGTTGGCATCTGCACGAGGCTGGGGTTCTCGCTCCCCCCCCCCCTCAGGTCACACCTTTGGAGATTGCTGGGTTGGATGAAATCTTTTGGGTAAGAAAGCAAATAACCTCTTTGCAGGTTCTCCGTTGGGGTGTGATAATCTCAGGTCTCACCGACCAAGCTGGATCAATACTTGAGGCTTCAGGGTGTTGCAGAGAGTGACAGAGATTTCCTCAAGTGGGTTTTTTTTTTTTTCCCAGGTCTGTGTGAAACCCTGCACGGTTCCTATGGTGAAGGCACGGGTGCAATCTCTTTTAAAAAAGTCCTGTTGCTGAACTCCTGCCCTTTCCTCGCCATGGAAGACCAGAGAGCAGGGTTTTTTTCAGAAGCGTGGGCTGTCACACCCAAATCCCAGGGCAAGCAGGGACATTTGCTGGCAGCTGTGTCTGGCCGCTCGCCCTCCCTGCTGCTGCAGAGCAGCGGGGCGCTCTTCTCTTCCAGCCTGAATGCCTTTTAGGAGATTATTCCATCTTCGCTTTCTCTCCCACCAGAGGTGGCTGCGTTTCAGTCATGGCAAAGTACTTTCCCATTTGTGTGGTCTGTAAAGCGCTCGAGAAGCACTTCAGAGTCCCTTTGGGCTGCCAAGTGTTGCGGTGGGAATCACCATCACCAGAGACCTTCCCAGAAGGTCTGATCTTCCGCCTTACAGGCACCCCCGGCTGCTTGAGCTGCCCTGGTAGGACAAATCTGAATGTTGTTGTCGGTGGGTAGAATCATAGAATCATAGAATCGCTTTGGTTGGAAAAGACCTTTAAGATCATCAAGTCCAACCGCTACCACCATGTCCCTAAGCACCTCATCTGCCCTTCTTTTAAATCCCTCCAGGGATGAGGACTCGACCACCTCCCTGGGCAGCCCATTCCAGAGCCTGACAACCCTTCCGGTGAAGAAATTTTTCCTGATGTCCAACCTAAACCTGCCCTGGCACAACTTCAGACCATTCCCCCTCGTCCCATCGCCCGTTCCCAGGGAGAAGAGGCCGACCCCCCCCCTTCAACCCCTCCCCGGGATGTGGTGGGCAGGGGGGGCTACTCCCTGTCAAAGAAGGGGGATGTTCGGGGTGTGGGCTGGCAGAGCTGCCCTCCACCGCTCTCCTCCGCCGCGTCTGGCTGGGCTCGGTCCCTCGCCCAGGGAGGGGCAGAGCGCTGTGCAGAGAAGGGGGGGTGACAGATCCCCATGCTTGGTGACCGTCATCCTGGGAGAGATCCCGGCCTGCCTGCTGAGGCTAGGAGCCCTACGGCATCTGCCTTTTTGTCCCCTTCCCCCTGCCACCGACTGACTCTGCTCTTGTTTTCTCTCTCCTCCTCCCCGGTCCCCCGGAGCAGCAGCGGCCGGTGAAGCAGTCTCTCAGCAAGTCCCTGTGCCGAGAGTCCCACTGGAAATGCCTGCTGCTGTCTCTCCTCATGTACGGCTGCATGGGAGCCATGACCTGGTGCCACGTCACCAAGGTGACCCGCCTGACCTTTGACAGCGCCTACAAGGGCAAGTCCATGATGTACCACGACAGCCCCTGTTCCAACGGCTACGTCTACATCCCCTTGGCCTTCCTGGTGATGCTCTACGTGGTGTACCTGGTGGAGTGCTGGCACTGCTACACCCGCAACGAGCTGCAGTACAAAGTGGATGTGGAGAGCGTGCACGAGCGCGTGCAACGGATGCAGCAGGCGACCCCCTGCATCTGGTGGAAGGCCATCAGCTACCACTACGTCCGCAGGACCCGGCAGGTTACCCGCTACCGCAACGGGGACGCCTACACCACCACCCAAGTGTATCACGAGCGGGTCAACACCCATGTGGCAGAGGCTGAGTTTGATTATTCCAACTGTGGAGTGAAGGACATCTCCAAGGACCTCATCGACTTGGAGAGCTACCCAGCCACGCGGCTCCGCTTCACCAAGTGTTTCAGCTTTGCCAATGTAGAGTCGGAGAATTCCTACCTGACCCAGCGGGCCCGCTTCTTCACGGAGAATGAGGGCCTAGATGACTACATGGAGGCCAGGGAGGGGATGCACCTCAAAAATGTGGACTTCAAGGAATACATGGTGGCCTTTTCCGACCCAGACAACCTGCCTTGGTACGTATCCCACTATGTCTTCTGGGTGGCGGCTCTGCTGACTCTATCCTGGCCCCTGCGGGTGCTAAATGAGTACCGCACCTCCTACGTCCATTACCACGTGGAGAAACTCTTTGGGTTCGACTACGTGGCCGTGACGCCGGCTGAGGAACGCTCCTTCTGCCGGAGGATGCCCCGCGTCAACACGGTGGACAGCACCGAGCTGGAGTGGCACATCCGATCCAACCAGCAGCTGGTGCCCAGCTACTCGGAAGCGGTCCTGATGGACTTGGTGGGGCTCTCCGGCTGCACCAGCTACTCTGCTTGCCGGTACGGGGGCTACCGGCAGAACTGCGAGCGGTGCCACAGGACTATAAGCAGCTCCTCCATCTTCTCCCGCAGCGCCCTGAGCATCTGCAACGGCAGCCCCAGGATCCCCTTCAGCAGCAGCCGCTTCTCCCTGGGCCGCCTGTACGGCTCACGACGCAGCTGCCTCTGGCAAAGCCGGAGCGGGAGCCTGAACGAGCAGAGCTGCCCCACCGAGCAGACCCGCCTCTCCAGCCAGGTGACTGTGGAGGAGGAAGACCCCCCTCCTTACCAGGACGCCCTCTACTTCCCCATCCTCATCGTGCACCGCAACGAAGGCTGCCTGAACCACGACCACCGCCACCTCCACCGCAACGGGTCCTGCGTGGAGACCTCACTGTGAAAGTGGAGGGCAGTGAGATCTCGTCGTCCATTGCCTGGCCCAAGCTCAGCGCAGGATTTGGGGTGAGGAGCGCAGGGGAGGGAGATGGCCTAGGAGGAACGGCAGGATGGAGCGGACACGGCATCTCGCTCCGGCAGCCAGCGAAAGCTCCCCCCGCCGTGGCTCTGACCTCCCGGAGGGGTGAGTGCTGATGGTCCCCTTGACATGGCACAGAACTCTAGACCGACCACCAGATGCAAAAAAAACCCCAAACCAACCCCAAAACTGTATAATTCACGGCACGAAGATCCAAAGGGGGGAATAAAGAGACAGGCCTGATGGCAGGGAGGGGTTGCCTTGGCTCCCAGCCCTGGCTCCAGGCTGACTCGTGCTCCAAGGAACCAGCAGCCACCAGAAAGCGCCCTACTGGCCCCCACCTCTGCCCACCCCACCGCCCAGGCTGGAGCGAGACCCCTCGCAGGGTGGAGGGGAACAGGCCCTTGGGGAGCAGCGTGTACCTGCCTGTGCCTAAAGGTCTGGGGCACCCGGGCACGTGGAGCTGAGCGGCAGGTTAGAGCAAAGGCTGAAAGCCACGAATCCAGCTCTTCCCCTTCCCCGCTCCCCCCCCCCGACCGTTCCCCACGCTCCCCACTTTTTTTTTTAGACCATGCTCCGACTGTTATTCTGTTCTCACTGCTGGGATTGGCGCCGCCTCCAGAGGATCCCAGGCTCGGCTCCTTAGGAAGCTTCGGCACGCCAGCTCTGAGTCAGCATCCCCTAGGTAAAGGGCTTTCAGTTTGGGATGACGGCAGGCAGGCAGCACCGGGGAGGGGATGAATGGGCAAAACCCAGGTGGAGCGGAGATCTGCGGCGCTACTCATCCGCTTGGTGGAGGAGAGAGAAAACGGGAGGCCCCCGGTGAGCCGGGGAAGGGGGAGAGGATGGGTGCTGGGATGGGCATCGTGGTCATAGGCAACGCGTCAAGCGGCGGCGGGGGTCCCTTCTTGGCTTTGAAGCGTGTCCTAATGGGTTCAGACAAGCATCAAGGAAGGCTCTGGCAGGTTCAGCGGCGGTTCAGCGATCGATGACAGAGCAGCAGGCTGGTGCATGGCTGCAAGAGTGAATTTTGCAATGAGCTCAGGCTGGGCTCCGGCTGCAGACTCCAAGCTGCGGGCTCCTGGCAACTGGGTTTTGGCAGAGAGCTCTCAGGGGTTGGGTGGGAGAAATGCAAAAGCACGCTGGAGCGTCGGGAACCCCCCCGGGCTAGGGGAATGAGGAACAAAGGGATTCCCTTCCTGGGGGACCCTGCCGTGGGTGCAGGACCTGCAGCTGGGAGACAGGGAGGCGAGTGCTGTGAGGGATGCTCTGCAGAACAGAGGCTGGGGGTACCTGGGAGGGGAACCTGCTTAAAATGGAGTGGTTTGGCCTACAGAGGTTTTTTTTTGCAGAGGGTGCCAGGCTGTGAGAATAGTGGCTTTGGCACAGCCTTGCTCTTGTCAGGGTGGGTTGGCCAGCTCTGAGCTTTGTGCTGCCCCTTCTAATCCTGCTGGAAAGGATCTTGGTGACGTTGGGCAAGGAGCCTTCATGTCACTGAAGCTGCATCAGTGGCTGCAGCAGGCAGGCACCCAGCTTTCCTTTCTCCATCAACACATCCCCTGTGTCCCTGTTCTCAGAAAAGCTGTCTCCTCTTCAGCCAGCTCTTTGGGGGAGTGCATGCCCAAATCAGCCAGTGACTTCTCCAGGCAGCACTGCTCCTCAGCCTCACCATACTTCCCTCATCTGCTGAGGCAAGTCTTGGGTGACAAGGGCAAGTCTTGGGTGACAAGAGCAAGTCTGCTCGTGCCTGGGTGTTGGAGCTCGGTGTCTGCCTCCGCATCCATCTCAGAAGGGCAAGATGTAACAGCAAGTGGTAAGGCATTGCATTTAGTCCACCTGGTCTCCCTGCTGCCCGCTTGCCAATGAAGGGTCTGTCTCCCAGTCACCCTGCTGTACTGCTTTACCTCCCAGGCCTTGGGGAGGCTGCAGATGCACCCTTCCACCACATCAGTCCCCTTTTGGAAATCATCTCTTGCTGGCAAGCCTGGAGCGGTCAACGCCTGCAGGCAGTATAAGACTCTGCTTGGCTTTGCCCCCAGTTTTGTTCTTCTGCTCTTCATGCCTTGCGTGTCCTGGTCATCATCTCTTGCCCTTCAAAGCCAGCTTGTCCTCCTGGATCTCAAGTGCTAGACTGCGAACGGCGGTTTGAAGAGAAAATCCCTTAAAATCTCACTCTGTTATGAATCTGTCTCGTCATCTGCCCTGACTTTCCCTACCAGACCTGAGTGTTGGCTTAAATAAGTGGGTCCCTTTGAGAACAGAAGCTTAAGGTCTCTGGTGCAGGCACATCCTTCTCTGCGTTTTGTTCTCGTTATTACTGGCGCAGATTCAGACTGGGACACAGCCCCCGTGACTGCCCTGGGATTTCCTTGCTTAGTGATGACATTTGGTGCTTGTGCTTCTCTCTCCAAGGGCCTCATGTCAGCCAAGGCCAACACTGAGGGTCCTTGTGACTCTGGGGAGGCAATGGCGCCTGCTTGTATGTCCTGGTGAATCAGGAGATGTTCAGTCAGTGAAGCTGCAATGGGTCATTAGTGAGGAATGTGGTCCGCTTGTCCTTCCCAACATGTTTGAAATCTCTTTGAAATCTCCTACACATTGCTTCAGTTAGGCTGCGATGGCTCGTCTTTCTATCTCCAGCCTCTGAGGTGCCTTGGCCAGATGGATTTATCTAAGATTTGGCAGGCCTTTTAGCTCCCTGGGGCACAGACAGTCCTCAGAATAGGGACAGATTAGTAGGGTCTCTGTGCCCCTGTTCTTTAGCACCTGCAGCAGAGTTCTGCTTTCAGGCACCTTGTCCTTGGCTCTTTCTGGGCCTTTTTGTAAGATTGCCTCAACTCATTCCTCTGGCCCCATTTTTCACCCATGAAATCTTACTCTGAAGGTGATCATAGAATCATAGAATCGCTTTGGTTGGAAAAGACCTTTAAGATCATCAAGTCCAACTGTTACCCTAACCCTGCCATCCCACCACTAAACCATGTCCCTAAGCACCTCGTCTGCCTTTCTTTTAAATACCTCCCTGGGCAGCCCATTCCAGAGTCTGACAACCCTTTTGGTGAAGAAATTTTTCCTAATGTCCAACCTAAACCTGCCCTGGCGCAACTTCAGACCATTCCCCCTCGTCCCATCGCCCATTCCCAGGGAGAAGAGGCTGACCCCCCCCCCCGGCTCCCCCCTCCTGTCAGGCAGTTGTAGAGGGCGATGAGGGCTCCCCTCAGCCTCCTCTGCTCCAGGCTGAACACCCCCAGCTCCCCCAGCCGCTCCTCTAAGCCTTGTGCTCCAGACCCCTCCCCAGCTTTGTGGCTCTCCTCTGGACATGCTCCAGCAACGCAACGTCTTTCTTGGAGTGAGGGGCCCAAAACTGACCCTAGCATTTGATGTGGGGCCTCACCAGCACCAGTACAGGGGCATGATCACTGCCCTGCTCCTGCTGGCCACACCATTCCTGATACAAGCCAGGATGCCATTGGCCTTCTTGGCCACCTGGGCACACTGCTGGCTCATATTCAGCTGGCTGTCAACCAGTGATCTATCCAGGTGGACACAGGTATCTTTGAGGCACGGCTGCTGCTCTGGCCTGCAGGATCCCCGCAGAGTCCTCCTGCTGCAGAACCCCTTCCCCATGCACATAGTGCCGGCCATGGCTAGGTCCCAGATGTAGCCCCAGTGCCACAGCCTGTGGCCGTGCCAGACCCACAGCACCCTGAGGAGAAGTGGGACCTCTCTGGTCAGCGCTCCCCGCTGCACACCAGGATTTCTTGGAGATCCCTTCCTCGTATCCTTGGCCCTGCTACCCCAACTGCACTTGGTGGAGCTGTCCCTCTCCCCAGGTCCAGCCTACTCATTCTCGCCAGGCTGGAGACTTTCCTGCTCTGTCTTGGGCTCAGGAAGGGGGATGGCATGCTTGGGCATGGGAGGGGAGTAGGACTGGGCAGGAGGGACAGGAGCTGCCTAGTGGCTAGAGGGAGCTGAAGAGGACAGGCTGAAACTGGGGTTGTGCTCCTTCTCCTTCTTCTTGCCTGCAGTGGCAGGGCAGCATGTCTAGCCAGGCGGGGAAGATCACAGTGGACAACTGGGCTCTCCCTTCCCACCTCCAGCGTGGGACACAGCCAGCAGGAAGGGTGCCTGCACACAGCATTCCTCCTAAGCGTTGGGGTGGGACCCCAGCGTGCCGGGCTGAAGGGCAGCTGATGTAATTCTCCTTGCATCTCAGGTTATCAAGCACAGATGTGCAGAGGCGGTCTGTCCCTGTTCTGGTGCACAGCCTCTCCGTGGTGGAGTGGTCCCATCTCCCCCGGCATGCAGACACCCACCCGCCACAGCTCCAGGCTGAGCAGCAGGCAGGCGCCTGCTCTTTCTGCAGACTCGTGTCTGCTCTCTGCTGTGTCTGCCTTGGTGATGACGATTCCTTTGGCAGCTCATCCTACGGCCCAGTCTGCTCCTCTCATGATAGCCTGCTCCCTTCTATCTAATCTGAATTCTCCCTGATGTATCTTAATCCCATTACTTCTCCTCCATTGACTGGCGAGTCTAATTGGCTCTGGTCCTTTTCCCCATGGCCTTCCTGACACAAGCAGGTGTTATCTGGTCTCTGCAGCCTTCCCGTCACCAATCCCAAGGGCTTCTCTCCCCCAGGATCTTGCTGGGCAAACCCTGGCGTGTGTGATGGTGCAGTTTTCCCCATGCAGTGAGTATATCCTTCCTGCTCTGAGCCCGGCCTGGGCAAGAGGAGAGGATCAAAGGTGCAAGCGATGCCTTGCTCTGTCAGGATGGCTGTGTTCTCATTTCTGGTGCAGAAGATCTCTTCAAAGCGAGCAAAGTTGCCCAGAGAGGCAGCAGATGCCCCATCCCTGGAAACATCCAAGGCCAGGTTGGATGGGGCTCTGAGCAACCTGATCCAGTTGAAGATGGCGGTCTTACCCTGTGCTTGGACCCCTTGAACAACACATCAGCCTACCTAATTCTTTTGAAAAGTGACAAAGATGGGGATGAAGCAAAGGAACCCTACTCTTTGGTGAGGTTTCAAACCTCTTTCAGGTTTAGTATGTGCCCTCAGTGGACTGTCTCCTGGAGGAAGAGATAAAACAGAGGATGGGTTACAGATGTTCCTGGCAAAAACATGTTGGGCTTAAGCAGCATGAACCCAGCACGGCTGATGCCTTTTTTTTGCTGCTGTTGTTGAACTATGAGAGGGACGTCCTAAGGTTTGCAATATTTAAAAAAAAAATAGGGACATGGTTTAGTGGTGGGATGGCAGGGTTAGGTTAAAGGTTGGACTCGATGATCTTAAAGGTCTTTTCCAACCAAAGTGATTCTATGAAATTCTGTGAAATTCTATGTCCCTGCTCATTGCAGGCGGGGTTGGGCTAGACGGCCTTTAAAGGTCCCTTCCAACCCAAACCATTCTGTGATTCTATGAAAGCACAGGGAGCTACTGGCTCCTTACACCAGGAAAGCAGGACAGCCAGCGTCACCCTCTAGGAAGGTGAAAGGCGGGTGGTGCTTGTCAGTATGAGGGGGCAATAACTAGAGGATCTCCACAGCCAGACAACTTTGGTTTTTTCCTTGGTTCATTCACCCATTGCAGCTTTCCATGGGCCAAGAGTCGGGCTCAGCGTTGCACTTGTCAGCGGGCTTTCCTCGCACACCGGGACGAGTGAAGCAGGAACGCCGTCAGCTCCTCTTCCTGGCCCTTCACGGCACTAATACATCCCTGGAAGAGAGCTAGTCCTCACTGCTGCAAGGGTGGACAATAAGTTTGGGCTATTTGGTGTTTCCCGTTGCTGCCAGTATACTTGCTGGGTAGTTAAAAGCTCTCCAGCTTTCCTGAACTAGAAAAAGAGAGAGAACGAGTGTTTGAGGAGCTCTGGATTAGCTAATCTTCAAGACTCGTCACCACCCATTTATCCGTCTTTGGTCACGCTCTGGAAGCTTCCCAGATAGCGCCTAGCACTTTGCTGGAGCAGAACCAGGCAGTGACACCCACCAGCCTGGTGATACTTCTTGAGCCCACGGTGGGTCATGCAGACCACGCCAAGGAGGGAGACTTGAGAGAGGGCTCTCGGGTTGAGCAACTCCAGCGGCATTCTCTAGAACAGGGAGAAGGAATCTCGTCTTACGGCCAATGCCAAGCCTTCCAGAGTCACACACCAGGCAAATACTCAGGATTAGTGCTGGGGAAGCTGCTGTTTTTCTGATTTTAAACGAGCACACCCCCTCTCCATTTCCCTTCCTCGTAAGATGCACATGTCAGACACCCAGCCCGTCCCTGCCCTCTTACCTGTCTCTCCACTCATGCTCAAGAGGCTGCAGAGCCATTCAGTAACTCTGATGGCTGCCCATGGTGAGGGTACTGCAGGAAGAGGTTTATTAAGTGGAAGTTTAAGAAAGTTAGGTAGCATCTGATGCTGGTAAAACGGTGCCTCCTGATCAGCCCGTGGGAAGAACCATAGAATCGCTTTGGTTGGAAAAGACCTTTAAGATCATCAAGTCCAACCGTTAACCGGACCCTGCCATCCCACCACTAAACCACGTCCCTAAGCACCTCATCTATCCTTCTTTTAAATCCTTCCAGGGATGGGGACTCGACCACCTCCCTGGGCAGCCCATTCCAGAGCCTGACAACCCTTTCGGTGACAAAATTTTTCCCAATGTCCAACCTAAACCTGCCCTGGTGCAACTTCAGACCATTCCCCCTTGTCCCATCGCCCGTTCCCAGGGAGAAGAGGCCGACCTCCCCCCGGCTCCCCCCTCCTGTCAGGCAGTTGTAGAGGGCAATGAGGGCTCCCCTCAGCCTCCTCTGCTCCAGGCTGAACACCCCCAGCTCCCCCAGCTGCTCCTCGTAAGCCTTGTGCTCCAGACCCCTCCCCAGCTTTGTGGCTCTCCTCTGGACATGCTCCAGCAATGCAACGTCTTTCTTGGAGTGAGGGGCCCAAAACTGAACCCAGTAATAATAATACCTTCAAAGGTCTCCTTCCAGCCTTTCCAACCATGGCTTCAGTACTGCTGTCTAATATCACCAGGACACTGCCTTACTTTTAGCAGGGTACAACCTTGCTGCAATGTGCTCCTACTCTGCTGCAGTAGCTGCAGGGCATGGGTCTGGAATACTACACTACCAAGAAGTTGTGTTACCAAAGAGCTTATAAGTCTCAATTTGTGATATGTGCTTCTAATCGTGTTTTGTTCCTATTTGGTGGTTAGAATAAGGGTCTGTATGACTATGATCTGGATCCAGGTCATCTCAGAAATGGGGCATGGTTGAAGCGTTAGCTCTGGTCGGACATATGATGCACGTGGGCCTAGAGTCTCCACTGAGCCAGGGATGTGTTGGCACCAAAGGCTGGTTCAGAGGACCTGGGAGCCCAGTGGGGACTCGGGGCTGAGCTGGCCGAGGGCTCTTTTCCCTGTGGGCATTCTGGAAAAAGGGGAAAGGGGCTTAGTCACATTTCAGGTAGAAATGAATGGGCTATGTTCATTCCTAGTGTAATTTATTGAAGCCGGTGGTACTATAGCAATGCGAGCTTGGCTTAGCAACTCCTCAGAGCGGCCTGTCCTTGAGTCCAGACAAATTGATCTGTCACGGTGTTGCTTTGATGCATGGAGTTCATGTTGGGACTTGGCCAACATGAACGAGGGTTGAATATCTACTGTCTCTGCAAGCAGTGGGTTGAATGGTTCTGCTCTACTGCCTCCATCACAGCTTGCTCCGCCAAGGGAAACGTTATGCCCATGGATGCGATCTCGTCAACTCCCTCAAAAGCAAGATAACAAGCAAATTGACCTCCGCTGCACTGGGAGAGGAGCCTTCTCCCACAGGACCATAGCCTTTCCGCACATGAGGTAAAAGAGGTCCCAAGGACAGAACTGAACCTGCAAGACCCATGGCCTCCCCTTCCTCCTTTCCTCTTCACCTCGTCTATCTGTCTAGGGGGAGGGATGGTTTCTCTGTGGAGTTCAGCAAGCTCCTCTTCCTGCAGCTCATAACCAGGCTCTACCAACAGGTACATCATCCACCTATGCAATGCTTCCAGAAGCTGCCGAGTTTTCCAGAGTCCATTACAACGTGCGGCGTGGCCATCCAGCACTGAGAATAAGCACAGCGGCTGCTGGAGAGCTGAGTGGGTTTTATTCCTCCCCTCCTCCTGAGGAAGACTGTTTTTGTTGGGGCTTTTTGTTCGTTCGTTTGGTTTTTGTAAAGTCAATTTGGGGAAATGAAGCTTGTGAGCAATTGGTGCCCATCCTGACCCCTCCCCAGCCCTTCGAACTTTGGGAATGGATGGATCACCTACTGTGGTTATAATTTAGCGGACTTTGTAGAGCAAAGTAACTTCACACACAGGCACACGAGGTTCTTTCACTCTCCATCAGCACAAGCTGCTTCTGCAATCTTAGCTACTCACATTAGCGAAAGAAAAAGCCTAGCTAGAATGTGGTGAGATGACGTAGTATTTTTGTATCAGTCCCATGGTCCCAACACCCATTAGCAGCGCCGTCAGCTGCCGTGCCATGAATTTGGACTTTGGATGGCAGCCCATGAACCAGTCAGGGTGAGAAGGTTTGGAAAAACCCAAGCCTGAGTCTGTAGGGGCCTCCGGAAGGAGATGCAGAGAGAGGATCGGCTGAAAGCTGAGATCACATCGTGCCCAGCCCAGCCAGAAGCTGGTGGGCTCTGTGTGTGCTGCCGCTGCCCTCCCCGGGAGAGCCTGTCCCCAGGGGCCGAGAGGAGGGGCATGGAAGTCACAGAGCATCCGAGGAAGCAGCATGCGGCAGCACTGTGCAGCCGGTTGGGAATAAAGCGTCGACAAGTAGACCCCAAAATAGCAGGATTGCACTTTGGAAATGCCGACAGCTTTTTTAAACTGAAAAGCTCTTCATGATCGTGAGGAGTGTTTCAGGTTGCTGTTCCTTGCTTAAAAAAATCTGATTTTTGGCAATGAGGTGGGTTTAAACCCTCCACTTCATCCGTCTCTGTTAGAAATGTGCAGTGCTGGTGGGGAAAAAAAAAAAAAAATGCTTGGGGAAGGTTGGGATGGCAGCCCTGTGGCTTTGCGGTGGGGTCGGCTGATCAGGAGCAGGGGCTGGAGTTTAAAGTCTGCCTTTGCCCCTGGACGGGGGGCGACCCCGGCCATCCGCCCGAGCGTGCGTGCCTGGCAGGGCGTGCTTCGGCGTGCTCGCTGCAGAGGGTTGGTGGCGTTTGTGGCTTTGGGCTGGTGTCGCCCACCCGTCCTGGCAGCGAGGGCTTTGCAAGGTGACAGAGTGCCGCTGGTTCCTCGTGAGAGCAAACTCCTGACCTGGTTTTTGTGAGGAGCCGGTGTGAAGTGTCACATTTGCTGCAGGGAGGAGGGATAAAAACATGGCACACGCTGCGTTTGAGACCAAGCTAATCCCTTGCTGGCTGCCTGGAACGGGAGAGCTGCTGGGTCTGCTCCCTGGCCAGCGCTCTCCAGCTCTTCTCACTCCCCCCAAACCCAATATGGGAACTGTCATTCCCCTTAGGTAGTCAAAGCACCCCCTTCCCCCCGCCTCACACTCCTCCAAGGCCATGCATTCGCATCATTTCAGTTCTCTCCCTGCTAGGCCCATGGGCTGGCCACAAAATGCTTGCGGACGCATGATGACTTCAGGTGGCTTGGTGGCCAGACCTCACCATAACCTGCTCGTTTGCCGGTGCGCGGCCTTCCAGCAACGCTCCCTGCCCTGGCGTGCCTCCGGCTGGCTTGGCAGAGGGACAGCGCAGCCTGCGGAGCGTTGCAGCCCATCCTGGCCTCGCTTTTTGCATCCTTTCATGCTTTCCCAGTGTCGTGGTTTAACCTGGCTGGCAACTCAGCACCACGCAGCCGCTCGCTCACTCCCCCCCCTCCCTCAGTGGGGTGGGGGAGAGAATGGGGAAGGAGAAAAAAGGTTAGAGCCGTGGGCTGAGATAGAGACAGTTTAATAAGAGACAATAATAATAATAGTAATAATGAGAATGGTAAGAGAATATACAGAATATACAAAACGAATGATGCACAACGCAATTGCTCACCACCCACCGACCGATGCCCAGCCCGTCCCGAGCTGCGATCAGTCCCCGAGCCGCGATCAGTCCCCAAGCAGCGATCACTCTCCCCCCAACCGACCGACTAACCCCCCCGAGCATGCCATTCCATGGTCTGGAATAGCTCTTTGGTCAGTTTGGGTTGGCTGTCCTGGCTGTGCCCCCTCCCAGCTTGTTATGCCCCTGGCCGAGCAGGAGAAGCTCAAAAAGTCCTTGAGTAGTCTGAGCACTACTTGGCAACAACTAAAACCATCAGTGTGTTATCAACATTCTTCTAGTACTGAATCCAAAACACAGCACTATGCGAGCTACGATGAAGAAAATTAACTCTATCCCAGCCGAAACGAGGACACCCAGGGAATTTCACAGCACTGCTCTGAGCCTTTGTAGGCAGGGTACGTTCAACAGACCAAAGGTAGAAAACAGAAGCCCTTGACGTTTCGGTGGTCCTGATCTCCGGTGTCCCAGTGCTGTCTCTGGTGAGGAGAGGCATGTCCGTTCTGGTGGTGGTGCAGGACCAGGGGACAGTGTCGTGGTGAAACCGGCGCCCCTGCGGGGGGAATCTCCGAACGTGGGCTCTGTGCTTCTCTGCTGGGACGTGGGGCAGCTTTGCTCGTGGGCTGAGCAGGGCGCAGCTGATGGGGGAGCTAGCTGAGGAGGGCGGAATAGCCTGTAAAACGCTCAGCAAGACACGTGGAGAGGAGGGGCTGCACGAGAACAGCTTGGAAAGGCTTTGCAGATGGGTTTTGTGGAGGACGTAAGGAGGCTGCTGTGCTGGAGCTGTGGTGCTGTGAGGCCAGGAAGCTGGGAGGGACATAGAGGGAGTGGGGCGTTTGATGGAGAAGCCCAGGAACAAAGCGGGCTCTCTGGCCGAGGAGACGGGCAGGAGGTATTTCCAAGCCTCGCTGCTTTGTCAGAGCAGCGATGGTGCCTCCAAGCCCAGCAGTGACAGCTCGAGCACGTGTCACCAAACCGCCATGGCTAATGCAGCCACAAGGTGTAAATGTCACTAATGAATAAATTGCCTTGTGCCTCGGAGAGGCTAATCCGTCACAGCCGGGGACGGGGATTTGACAGGCTCGGCTATGGCTATTTCAGGCAGAGCCTGTAGGGAGGAGGAACGCTTCATTTCTGAGCCTAAGGATGCCAGGGCAGGGCTTGGCTCTCCGCTGCTCCCCAGCTTCCCAGCCACACCAGCTCAGGGCTTCATCCTTCTTCACAGCAACCGAAGGAAGAAGCAGGAGAGGGTCTAGGTTAGCCAAAAGTGCCCTCTCAGCAGGGGTTGCGTGGGCCCAGCCGGGGCTAGTTGGTGAGGGAATTTGGAGGGAGGCTGCTGCAGACAGGGCACGGGTGGTGGAGATGCTGGCGGGGTAAAGCCGTGGGGGTCCCCAGCGATCAGGAGAGCTTGCATCAGTTGTCTGGGGTGCTGGGCTGTGGCCAGTCGTACGTGGTGCCATGTTTTACAAATGTGCGTTTATTTCCCATTTCAGTCTCATAGTTTGCCCCTATAAGAGGTGACCTGGAAATGCTCCAAGCCTGCCCAAGCCCTCACCCAGTCTGGAGACAGCTCTACTATGCTGTCCCGGGGGCAGTGCACAGGACACCCACACCCACCCTATTTTCCCCCCCCTGCTGTTGAACCCCAGCCCCCAGCACCTTGGCTGGCTGGGCAGAGGTCCAGGAGGTACCCAGCAGGCAGGGACAGAAGCTCAGCATGGACAAATCCAGCTCCACGGGAGCAAAGGGAGGCTGAACGCAGCCACCATGTCCATGCACAGCCTCTGCCCATCCCCGTGGCAGCCTGCTCCTCCACCCCCAGCTGGTGCTCAAAATCAACCCGCCGTCCTGTTTACGACATATGCCAGCGTGCCACCTTGCAAATCGATGCCCGGGTTGCTGTGAGCAGAAGCCGCCAGGCTCGGGAAGCCGGCCACCGGCTCCTGCCGCCGGGCACTCTGTGCTTGGAGCAGGGGAAGCAGGGCTCGCCATCTGCTGTGGGAGGGAGCCAGCTGGGCGCCCCTGCTCCGGCCTGATGGGCCACCCGAGGCGTAGTCCAAGTGCAAGCCCTTGTGTCATTTCCCCCTCCTTTTCCTCCTGGCCACCCCCACCCCATCTCCCCCATCTCTCTGTCACGGCCCCATGGGCGGGGGGATGCTCCCAGCTTGGCTGGAGTCCCTTTGCTGCTGAGTGCCGCTCATGCTGCGTCTGTGGATGGCGACGGGAGGGAAGAACAGGTCCCAGGCAAGGCACCGGAGGTCGTTCCCTCCTCCAGATGGGGGCCCACAGCTGGCCCCCCTCCTCAAAGCTCTGCAGTGCTCCTTGGGGATGGATCTCATGGAGAGCTAAGGGGTCCGTACTGGCCCAGTGCTGGCACGTGCCCATCCCAGCACAGAGAGACCTGCTGGTTACGGCTCTGCAAGGCAGTCCCACATCACGGTAACCGGACCTGAAGCTGGCAAGTGACCCCACCAGCGATGGGAGTGTTCCCGCTCAGCCAGTCTGCTGTTGCTGTCAGGGCTTTCATTTTTACCGAGGTGTATGGCGTTTGAAATGGTTTCGACCCTTGCAGACAGGCAGAGAGCGGAGTGTTGGTCTTGGGTGTGGGCGAGTGGTGCAGGCTGCTTGGCTTGGGCTTTGCTCTTTGGCCAACAGATTGATGGGAGGCAAGGCGAAGGGTTCTCCAGGCAGCAGCTACCTGTCCAGGTGTCCCTGCATCTGGCAGCCCAGGAGCGGGTTTGGAGGGTGCTCAGGTGGCGTGAACGGTCTCGGCCATTTGGAGGAAGAGGAGCCCTGAGTAACCCAGAAGGTGATGACACGTTTTTCCCAAGCCCTTTTCATTCCATCCCCGTTCCTCGCTGTCTCTGGTGGCTGATTCCTCCTCATGTGTCTGAGGGATCTCATCGCTGCCCTCCCAGCACAAGCTTTCATCGCACAACCGGCTGACCAGCCACAGCCCTGGACATGGAGCTACAGGCAGGTTTGCCCAGAACCAGGCCACCCCCATGAAGCCCCCACCCCACCCCACCCTCACTGCTGGAGCTGTTCCTTCATCAGCCTGATGCTGATCTGGGTCTTTTCTGCTGTTTCTGAACATGAGTTCTCATCTCATTCAGGTGTGTCATTCGGTGGAAATATTTTGTAAATGCAAATAAATAAATCTATTCAATACCTCGGTCTCGAGGATGGGAAACAAGTAGTGGGAGACGCCCGGGTGGGAAGGTTTCACAGTGGCTGCTGCTGCTGGTTAAGTTTTCTTGCGGATTAAGCCCCTGGAGCATCCGTGAATGTTTGGGAAGGGAGCTACACAAACCATGAGGGCTTGTGGCCAAGCCCTGTGGGCACCCCTCACATGGCCACCGCGGCCGGGGATGGCCTCGCCCTCCATCCTTTCTGATCTATAAGGGCATGACATGGCGCAGGGAAAGGTCTGGGGGGCCGGGGGCACCGCGGGCGTCTGTAAGTCCATCAGGCGGAGCAAGGCAGAAGCGGGTATGTGGCGAACAAATTCTTTTGTGAACACTGGGAAACAGTTTTTACTTTTCAACTCTTGTCCATATGATCTAGCTCTGTCCGTCTCTCTCTATATGTACAAACGGTATATCACAATGTTGCCTTTTTTGTTGGAAATATCAAAGTACAAAGATTGTAAACCAAATCGGTGTAATAAAACGTTTCAGATGATTCACTGAGGTGGCTGCCAGCGGTGGGTCTGTGGGCGCTGGTGCCGGGCAGGGCTGGACCACGTGTGAAGCCCCCGTGTTGCTCAGAGGGTGGGAGGGGATGGAGGTCAGCCCCGTTTGCTTAATTTCCTGCTGACCTCCCCTGAGTGGGGCGGTCAAAGGGCCAAGGCAATCGGGGACGTGCCCTGTCCTGTCCTCAGGTGGCCCCAGTCCGTGGGGCACTCTGTTTTCCTCCAAGCCCACGGAAGCTGCTCCAGTTTCAACCCTGTGGGCTGTGTGGGCCAGCAGTCCTGCAGGGACTTGTCAATTCTTGTGGTGGTGTGGGACCAGGGTCCCACACCCTGGTGGTGGTGTGGGACCAACTAGCTTGAAGTTAAGTGGGGGACAGATTTTTTTTGACCGGTTTGCACAGAAGAGCACTACTGGTTAAGGTAAGCATCTGGTTGGAAAGGATTCACCTGTTTGCAAAGCAGGCTGGCGCTGATCAAAGGCATGGAAACCATGGTGGAGAGACCTATCGTTTCTTGAATTTATTTTTTACTTTTCGTCACCTGTATCTGAGACTCCAGACAGATTTTCCTATAAAAACATATAAATCCTTGAGCAGAGCAATAGCCAGAAAAAGCTGCTGAGGAACTGAAAACAACATTCCCTCTACCCTCCATGCATCTCACGTCCTCCTCAGCAAAATCCTAAAAGAGCTGCCTGCCCTGAAGGTTAGGTCTGGACTAGACCATTTAGATGGTGGAGACTTCACCTTAGCTGCTTTACAGGTGGAACAACGTCCCGTTGCCTGAACTAAGCCTGCTGCCGGAGCACGTGAGAGACACCACGGGAGGTGGGAGACACCACGGGAGGTGGGATTTAATCTCGGGTGCAGTGGGAGAGATGGCTCAAGAGGCAGATTGCTTCGGGGGTGCCACTACAGTCCCATGAGGTCTAATGTCTGTCTCGTGTTAAGACATTATGGATGATGGGGATCTGGGAAAGGCTGCGGTGGCGGCCACAAGTTGAGCATTTCTCAGAAATACAAATAAACCCAAGCCTCTGAGGTAAAGTATTTCCAACACTGCACCTTGCAGAGCTCATTGCCCTCTGGAGCGTTTTCTTCAGAGGGGTTTGGCAGGGGGGTGCTGTGGAGACCCCAGCCTCGCCGCTTCCCGGTTGGCCCACACAATTCGGTGAATGAGGTGCTCGGTCTCCTGGCCCACCTCTGTCAGGCGGAGGTCGAACTCGGTCAAAGCCTTGTTATCCGCCAGCCCGTCAAGCAGATGCTTCCCACCGTTCTGCAAATGGGTGAGAAGGGGGGGGACACGGTTAAAGGAGGAGATCCAAAAGTGAAGCGTGTTGGTTCCTTTCCCTCCTCCCCAGGGCAACTTCTGCTGCTGGTGATGGGGAGCCCATGAGATGGTGCCAAAAGGGACAAAGGCCTTTACCCAAGCCCAAAATGTTGCTCATGGGAGAAGTACACAGCAGAGGGGTGTAACCTTATGCAGCGCTTGGTGATGTGACACATGCTAATGACTCCCTCTGGGTACCGTGTCAGGAGTCCTCAAGCTCAGGCTGGGTCATAGCACAGCTGGCGATGGTGATACCTGAGAGGAATCTCTGCTCGCCCCGGTCCCCTGGTCCCCAGGTCCCTGCTGGCTGGGGACAAATGGTGGTGTGATCAGCGTTCTGCGCCCCGTCTCAGCCGTGGCGAGAGCTCCCATGCTGGCAGTCTCCTGCCTGGATGCCATCTCCCAGGCTGGGTTGGCTTTCCTGGAGAGGGGGGACATCTCACACAACTGAAGTGGACTTCAGCCTGGACGGGACCAGAGAGTGCGATGTAGATAGCCTTAGGGAGGTAACTCACTTTGGGGCATTTCTCTCCCTTACCTGAAGCACTCTCTTGAGGGATGTGACGATGTGACTTTTTTCCCCCCACAGCTGTCTACAGCTCCTGCCTCCATCTCCTCCATCCAGGTGGTCCTTCCAACCTTGCCTCTTAGGCCTTTTGCCAAAAATGACAGAGCAAAAGGGGCTGGGAAGGAGTCTCTTTTTAATGGGGTACGGAGGTCAGAATTTGATGCATGTCTAGCAAAGACCCCCATTTCCCCAAAGATCATACCATGAGCCCACTTGTTGGGCTGCTGTGAAGCTTCACAAGTGGGTAGCAGGAGAGCTTGTCAGAAGGAAGATGCTAAGCACAGAGATTATTGTTTACTAAGCAAAAATCCTTCTTTCCAACCTTTGCCCCCCTGTATCATTAAACTCAAAGGGTTTTCCACGTCCAGGATCATAAAGCTCAGAACTCACAAAAGGTTTTCTGCCATCAAATCCTTTTAAAACCATTGTCAAACACACTGATGCCAATATTCCTGCCAGTAGGGACAGCTGGTCTTGCTGTCTCTTTATTGTGACAGTGAGAAAAATTGAGGCAGCGCAGAAAGTTGAAAAGCTGGCATGATTGCATTTGGCTGTCTAGTTTCAGATTTCTAAAGCTCTTTTTAATCAGCAGAAGAGAAGCAGTCTGGTTTGTGGGCCTGTTGCATACTGCAGCTCTTAAGGATGCAGTAAGACCTGTGGATGCTCCTCTGCCTAGAAAATGCAAGCCTGTGGTTTAGGAGACACTTAGGAGCGCCCAGATGTGACACTTTTGACCTACCGCACCACTCCAGGGTGTGTTAAAGGAGCTCAGCAACCCAGCCGAATTTCTAACAGCCTCCTCTGAGCGTGCGACGGGCAGGAGAGATTCTGGGAAGGGTGACACTATCCGCGTGCTGCTGAGTGCCAGATGGCACGGCAGATCCGAAGCACAGAGACGCGGAAGACCCTCGTCTCATGCCGCCTAGCATTATTATTTACTCCCACGTGTGTGAAGCGGCTGTGATTTTTCCCAGACGCACTCCCCGGTTTTCAGTTTCCTGGGGGCGGGGGGGGGGGGAAGAATCCCTCTCTGCCCAAAAGCCCAAAGCCTGGAAGCCAGATTCAGCCCTGTGAGGAGAGCTAGATGTAACGAGTGAGATAAATGCGTGTGTGTGCACAGAAGATGTCCTTCTCCTTCCTGCCCTCTGCTCGAGTCTCTGCCCTGCTCACAACTGGTTGTTTTCCTCCCTCTCTGCTCTGCCCTGGTGAGACCCAACCTGGAGCACTGGGTCCAGTTCTGGGCTCCCCGGTTCAAGAAAGATGAGGAACTCCTAGAAAGAATTCAGAGGAGAGCAACAAGGATGATAAAGGGACTGGAGCATCTCCCCTATGAGGAAAGGCTGAGGGAGCTGGGCTTGTGCAGCCTGGAGAAGAGAAGGCTGAGAGGGGACCTCATCAACACCTACAAATATCTCAAGGATGGGTGTCACGAAGACGGAGCCAGACTCTTCTCAGTGGTGCCCAGTGCCAGGACAAGGGGCAATGGGCATAAATGGAAACAGAAGAGGTTTCAGTTGAATATGAGGAAGAACTTCTTGACTTTGAGGGAGACAGAGCCCTGGCCCAGGCTGCCCAGGGGGGCTGTGGAGTCTCCTTCTCTGGAGATATTCAAAGCCCGCCTGGACAATGTCCTGTGCCCCCTGCTCTGGGTGAGCCTGCTTGAGCAGGGGGGTTGGACTGGGTGATCTCCCGAGGTCCCTTCCAACCCTTGTGATTCTGGGATTCTGTGTTATCGCCGCAAGAGTGCAAAGCGAGGGATGCATTTGCCTCTGCAGCTTCGAGGCAGGGCAGGCTCAGCATCTGTTTGCAAGGCCACCATACAGGCTGGCAAACCGCAGGGAGCAGGGGTTTCTCTTACCGGTCCCAGGTGGTTGCATGAGAAGTTGATACTCCTCAGGGTGGTGTTCTGAGCCAGGACCTGGGAGAAAAGCGTAGCGGTTGGCTGTGACAGGTTATTACTTCCCAGATGGATGGACTTCAGGGTGGTGTTGGTCAGCAGGACATGGCCGATCGCCTCCCCGCCTTTGTCCTCCAGGCAGTTGAGGCGCAGGTTCAGGGAGGTCAGGGTGGAGTTCTCAGCCAGGGCTTGAGCAAGAGCCTCAGCCCCCAGGTGATGAATCTGGTTGTTACACAGATCGAGGGTTTCTAATTTGCTGCGGTTGATCAACTTGCCAACAGCCTGTGCCCCCTTGTCCCTGATGAGATTGTGGGACAAGTTCAGCTCCACCAAGCAGGGGTGATCCAGCAAGTTATGGACCAGCAGCTTGGTCTTGTCATCGTCAACTTTGCTTCGCGTCAGCTTCAAAACCTGTGGGGGTAAAGGACAGGGACACTAAAACAGCCAGCGCCTTGGACTGAGCTTTGTACAAGACCTCAAGGGAGTTAAGCCTATGGCCCACCAGACAGGATTCATCTCCCCTCACTTCAGACGCCTTTAGCCAGTAGGCTCAAGTAGTTGAGCAGATGGAGACTCAGATACAGCAGGCAGATACTTCCAGCAGGCAGGGCATGCCCTTCATGTCCCATGCCTATTCTAGGGAGAAATGGTTCATCTGGAAATGCCTATTCCTCTCCTCTGACTCCACGGGATCTCTGACACAGGGGGCTAAATGAAAATGAGATAAAGCTGCCCCAAGGTCTTCAGAGAGCAACAGCAGAACTCACCCCAGATCCCAGTCGAACACTATCTGAACAAGCGCATGCACCGGTGGTAACCACAGTGCTCTCTGTGAAGGGCAATGTCCTGCATGGCCAGGGCACCTTAACAGCCACAGGAGAGGTAATTTCTCTCTGGAAGCCAAGCAGACAAATATTTCCCGAAGCACGCCAATCTGTGGGGAGAGTGTTGAGCCAGCTCACTCTGGCTGCCCTCTGGATAGCAATGCCCGCTGGTGTCTTGGAGGGGCCGGGTATCTGCCCTGAGGTTGCCACAGAACTGAAGATGGTGTTAGTCCCCAGAAGGAGAACACCTCCTTGCCCTAAGGCAAAATGTGAGTATTTCCCCATGCTTTTCTGAGTATTTATCATGTATTTACTGAGTATAACTACCAAAAACTCCTTATCAAAAATTCTCTCTGGGCTTCTCCTCCCTCCCAGAACTACGTGAGAAGTTAAAACAGGACCGTTGCTTTCTCTTGCGCAACAGGGAACATGTTTTGTGGGAGCAAGTATTTTTCTCACCGACCCTCTGACAACCCGCTCTAACAAGGACATAGGTGGAACAAGAAACTCAGCACCAGGCCAGCAAGTTCACATCTCTGCAGACTGCAGCTTGCAAAAGGAAAGGTGCTGCTAGCAAGCAAAACTGGTCCCTGGCCTTCTATCCCTGGATCTAGGGATCTATTCGAGGATCTAGCTGAGGAAAGAAGGTTCAGTTTGGGATATGTTACTTTCAAGTTGTGGCACATCTTCACGGCAACAGCCAGGTTGTGGCAGTCCTGGTGGGTGAAGTTAAAGAGGTTCCACTCGAAGTTCATGCCACAGTCCTTCACGCCATAAGTGAGATGAAGCTCTTCAAGGTGAGGGAGAGCAGTAATGAGGACTCCCAGGTCGTAGTGATGCATGGAGACCTTGCCAAATCCAAAATCACTCCCTGTGTCAGAGAGGTCATCCCTCTCCTCCTTTTGATCCTCCTGCACTGGTGGCAGGAACTGATCAACCTCCAGTTTCCGCACATAGTCTTTGCAGAGCGGGATGAGCTCTAGGACCTGTTTGGGGTCTGTGGTGTTAGGGATGAAACGTTTCAGGATGTTCTCCAGGTGCCGTTCGAAGAACATCCGCTTCCAGCTGTCTCCATAGTTGGAGATGTCACACACATGCCAGCGCTCGGTGCAGCACCTCTTCCAGTAGTCCTCATCGCTGATGAGGTTGGCAGTCACAGCGAGCGGAAGGCCAGTGGAGAGCCTGTCCAGCACCTTCCTTTGGTGCTCAGGCAGAAGGCGGTCCAAAATTGGGTTCTCTGGAGGGGATGGAGAAGGAAAGGTTGGTTTGGGTTGGCTGTAGGAACCATGGCTGGAAGTACAGTTCTGCCCGTGTCCCCAGCTGTGTGCCCATGCCCTCCCCTCTGCTGGTGCTGCCTCTCTTCTCAGTTGCCAGCGGCTGGTGCAGGTAGCTAAGCTGGCAGAAAATGTGTAGGATTCAGCTCCTACATTTCTGTGTAGGATTTCTAACTTTTACAATAAAACATCAGCGTAATTGGGTTTACTCCCATAATATTTGGGAACTGCTCCCAGTTTAAATTTAGTCTGAGTGCAGTTTATATTCAGAGCAGGACTTCATCTCCCAAGAGAGCTAATTCAGTCTTACAGTCATGGGAGAGCTCGGCTTGTCATTTGCTGAACCTTCTCCCTTTGGTCTCTCAGAATATTGAAGGACAATATTTGAGAACAACTGTCTGTGTGCTCCTCACGCAAGTCCTCGTGCCCTTTTATCTTAACTCAGCTGTCTGTCTTACCCCAAATTGATTCCTATTCCTTTTCACGGAGACACACTCTTGGCCTTTAGATCCACCTTGTTTAAATACAAGTCCTCTTTCCCCAGGAGCTTTCTCCTCTCAGTCTCTTTCCTGATGCTCGCCCTAAGTCTCAGCTGGTGGAAGCTCTTTGTGGTAAGAAATTCCAGAGAAAAGCCCTGCATTCCCACACCATGAATGCTTGGTGCCATGTACACACAGTGTTGAGTAACAGAACTCATTAGTGGAGAGGCCTGCGCATGGGAAATCAGGTTTTGAGATGCAAAGTGGGGTTAGCTTTACATTTCCTCTCTCTCTGTGGCATTTCCTGCCCAAAGTTTTACCACAGCCTCTTCCTGGAGTCTGTTCTGCAGTGTCCTACAGCTGGGACAGCAGTGACCTTCTCTGCAAAGTCCCACAATGCAAGCCGAGGTGGGACACGTATGGGCAGAACTGGGCTAGCTTCACTCAGGCTCACTCAGGCCACAGTAGCGGGCAAGATGCAGCTGCACAACTCAGGTAATGGCATGAGGGTCCCCAACACACCAAGCATGCTGCTGTTAGGTGCACACAACGTGGGTCCAAACCATTTGGCATTGGTCTGACTGACCAGACAGATAGGACTGCAAGGGTGTCCCAGCCCAGACCCCCAAGTACCATCAGCTCCTGGTGCAAGGCAGCACTTAGCTCCTCTGCACTGTCTCACAGCCCCCGTGTGGACATAGCCATAGGCCTATCTTTGGTCTTTGCTGCCATTTTGCTGCCATTTTTCAGCACAAAAAGACAGGCAGGCCCTTCCTTTCATAGAATCATAGAATCATCTAGGTTGGAAAAGACCTTTAAGATCATTGAGTCCAACCTTTAACCTAACCCTGCCATCCCACCACTAAACCATGTCCCTAAGCACCTCACCTACCCTTCTTTTAAATACCTCCAGGGATGGGGACTCGACCACCATTCCAGAGCCTAGACAGCCCTTTCTGTGAAGGGTTTCCCCCCCTCCCAGTCAGTTCCCAGGTGAGACATGTGCTTTCTGTTTTGCTGTGTTTCATCAGTCCACCTGCTCCAAAAGCACATTCCCTGCCTGAGGATGTAACTTGTCATGTCACCACCGAAAGCCATGGAGAAGGCCTGAGACTGTGAGCACAATGTGTATCCCGGGACAATAGCTCCTCCGAGCAGGGAGCCATTCCCCATCTTTTCCTACAGCACGCAGGACAATAGGGCTCCATCTTTGAGCACTACCGTAATGTGTGCGTGAATCAAGAGAAGGAATTGGCGAGTCCACAGCCCCCGGCCACTGTTGAGGTGAGTCTAGCAGAGCAGGGGAGGAAGAAGAAAGGACAGGACAAGGTTAGGGCAGAGTCACATCCTGGAGAGCAGCCCAGAGGACTACAGCCACCCCTGGACTGTACAAGTCATAACAACCCCTTGCAACGCTACAGGCTTGGGGCAGAGTGGCTGGAAAGCTGCCTGGCAGAAAAAGACCTGGGGGTACTGGCTGACAGCCGGCTGAATATGAGCCAGCAGTGTGCCCAGGTGGCCAAGAAGGCCAATGGCATCCTGGCTTGTATCAGGAATGGTGTGGCCAGCAGGAGCAGGGCAGTGATCATGCCCCTGTACTCGGTGCTGGTGAGGCCCCACCTCGAATGCTGGGGTCAGTTTTGGGCCCCTCACTCCAAGAAAGACGTTGCGTTGCTGGAGCATGTCCAGAGGAGAGCCACAAAGCTGGGGAGGGGTCTGGAGCACAAGGCTTATGAGGAGCGGCTGGGGGAGCTGGGGGTGTTCAGCCTGGAGCAGAGGAGGCTGAGGGGAGCCCTCATCGCCCTCTACAACTGCCTGGCAGGAGGGGGGAGCCAGGGGGGGTCGGCCTCTTCTCCCTGGGAACGGGTGATGGGACGAGGGGGAATGGTCTGAAGTTGTGCCAGGGCAGGTTTAGGTTGGACATTGGGAAAAATTTTGTCACCAAAAGGGCAGTCAGACTCTGGAATGGGCTGCCCAGGGAGGTGGTCGAGTTCCCATCCCTGGAGGTATTTAAAAGAAGGATAGACAAGGTGCTTAGGGTCATGGTTTAGTGATGGGATGGCAGGGTTAGGTTAATGGTTGGACTTGATGATTTTAAAGGTCTTTTCCAACCAAAGCGATTCTATGATTCTATGATTCTATCAAGTACATACTTAGCAACTAAACAATTTGGTTAACTAGCTGCCTGCAGGGATGTTTCTCCCCATCTGTTCCTCTGGCAGGGCTGGGTACCACACTCTGCCTTCCCTGGGCCTTGCCGACCCTCTGCTCCCCGGGCCTGACGCACTCTCTCCGTGTCTCCCAGGGGAAACACGTTCCCGCTTACTTTCAAAGTTGAGAACGATGTGCTGGAGGCAGAGCTCGGTGAGGTGGGGGACAGTGGCGAGGGACCACTCAGGATCCTCAAAGATGCGGTGTGTACCGTGCAAGCCAGCAGGGAGGCTGGCCTGGGATGGATACGGCAGGGGAACGGCTGCGCTCCTGCCACCAGCCACCGGCTGCTGCATCCTGCTCAGGACCCACCTCTCCTTCAGGAGATGGGAGAGGAAAATTGCTTGAGAGTCACCACCACATTTTCCAGCTGGGCTGCCTGCAAAAGAAAAAGGCAACTTTAGAAAGAAGACAGCCGTAAGAGCGGGCTGCTCACGCTGCCCTCCTGTAACACGCCTGGCCCCTGCCCTTTGCCTGCCTCCTCTTCTTGGACTGGAAGCACTGCAGCAAAACAACCATTATTCAGCCTTATCTTTATCCACCACCCTGTACAAAGAGGTCTCTAGGCACTGTGTGTAATAAGCAGACAATAATGTGGTGTTAATTCAGAGTGCTGTTGAAGAAGATAGACAGGAATTGAGAGTTTACTCTCTTTTCCAATAAAAGAACTAGGCGACGCCGTCAGGAGCTGGGTTTACAGCAAAGGAGAACAACGGTTCTTCACACGATCTGCAGTTGGACCGGGGAATCCCTTGCCACGGGATGCTGTGGGTGCTGAGAGTCTGTGCAGCTTCCAGGAAAAATCCATGGAAGAGAAACCCCTTGAGAATGATTCAGTGCACAGAAACCACATCTGGCTCTGTGTGAGTCGAACACAGCTGGAGACAGGGAAGGGGCGGACAGGCAGATGTGAGGACTGGGAGTCCCCTCTCTGCGAAGCCCCCTGTCCCCGGAGGAAGGTGCTGTGATGGCAGACCACCATGGAGGGGGAAGAGACGAGGCCTGATTCTCCAGTGCATGCTTGACCCAGCTGAAACCCAGCTCTTGGTGCTTGATGGAAAAGAAGTGACTGGGAAAAATGTTTTGTCCTTGCTCAGTCCTTCATCCTATTCAAAAAGCATCTGTGTCACTCAGTCCCCCAGGCCAGTCACAGCTAATTGGAGCTTCTGATGGCTTTCCTAACCTTTTGGAAGCAATTGTGAGAGGCCAGCTGTTGGGGAAAGCCAGTGCAGAATCTGTGGCCTAGGATTGTTTCATGGCTGCCTTCCAGCAGATGATCTGATTGCCAGTTTACCAATGGCAGATTGATTTTTAGAGGGCACGTAACCCATGGTGCATGCGGGATGGCCAAAGTGGCTCCTGGAGACCAAGTGGGAGATACGGCTTGCCCTCAGGCAGAGCCGAAACCCAGCTCTAGAAGCAGCGCAGCCCCTCCGTGCAGTGGATGAAGATCACTGTGCGAAGCTCGCTGGTGTACGCTACCCTGCTGTGGACCAGCCCCAACGTAGGGTGGCCCCAGAAGAGATGCAGACAGCTCAGGGTGTCTGTGCCCGGGCTGCTGAGGCGCTTTCCCTCGACCTGAGCTCCCCAACAAGCCGGCTCAGCTGACTCCGCCATCCCCACTCGGCATTCGGCATGAAGCCAGCAAGAGCAAGGCTGCCGGCGTGCGACAGCCAGCCCGCAAGGCGTCGGCATCAACCCCACGCCTGCGGTGCCGGGGGTGGGGGGGGGCTGAGTCTCACACTGAGTCACTGCTTGCACCTCATCCATTCCCACCGCCCCCAGCATGGTAAGCACGCCCCACCGGCCGTGCTTACTGCCAGGGGAAGGGCCTCTTTCTCTGCTGCATCCCCTCCGCCTCGGCTGCGGGAGTCTCACCCAGCCAGAGCTAGCACCCCAAGCCAGTTTCCGCAGCCGGGTTTGCTAAGCGTGTATTTAAACACTGGAGAAGCGTTGTAATTCACTACCAGTAAGCCAAGTCAACAGCGTTAACGCATGCTTCTTCCCACCCACTGTACATCCACACCAGTCACCTATAGGGGCCTATAGGAAAGATGGGGAAAATCTTTTTAGTAGGGCCAGCTGTGACAGGACAAGGGGTGATGGTTTTAAACTAAACCAGGGTGGGTTTAGACTGGATCTAAGGAAGAAATTCTTTCCAATGAAGGTGGTGAAACACTGGAACAGGTTGCCCAGAGAGGTGGTGGAGGCGCCATCCCTGGGAACATTCCAGGCCAGGTTGGACGGGGCTGTGAGCAACCTGATGTGGTTAGCGGTGTCCCTGCTCCCTGCAGGGGGGTTGGGCTGGGTGACCTCTAGGGGTCCCTTCCAACCCAAAACATTCTATGATTCTATGATTCTATGCTAAAAAGGCTTTATGAACTGATATACAATGAAGGGGGTCACGCAGTAAATTCCCAGTTTATGTCATTTAACACCCAGATTAGGATAAAAGGTAAACGATACTCAAAGTTCTAAAAAAGAAAAAAAAAAAGAAATCACACTTCCTTTCCTGGGAAGAAGCTGAGCTTTCAGAAATCCGCTCACACAGCAGCCAACTTATGCTGCTACCTAGCATGCCTGACAGACCTTCTTCACTTGAACCTGTTTTGATCTGGAAAGAAAAGATTTCTGTGCTTTCAATTCACACCAAAGCCCAGAGAGACCAAAAAAGAAGAGTTGCATGGAAACCGGTGACCTTTGGCTGATGCCTCCTACCAGCAGTACGGTGGTGCAAGAAATGGAGCAACTGTAAGCACTGCATTTACTGGAGCATTTGTAAGCCCAGGAGAAATTCTTTCTGAGGATGCTTACGCCCCAGCTGGGATCGCATTCCCACCGAAGCTCAGCCTGCCCAGAAATCGAGGAAGCACTCACGTCACTGCAGCAGCACCCTGCAAATGCTGGCTGTTCGGCAGGCGCCCCGGCTTTTGTGCTGTTATGTCTGCTTCAGGCAGGCTAGCGGAGACATTGGCAAGTGGTCCCGAGTTGCTGGCTACCCGCGGGCACTTGCCATGCCCTTGCGCTTCGAAAGGCGACACGAAGCGTGCGTCAGGAGAACACATTGCAGGCTCAACGAGGGGCCGAGACTCTGCAATGGGCTTTAAGTTAAAACCCAAAAAAGCCTGCCAAATGAGGCACCTCTTTAGCTTTGGAGAGAATGGAATTTGTCCGTAACAGGAGACTTGGGGGGGGAATGGGGCCACCACAGCAGCCCCAGTGGTGCGAGGGGCCGAGGCGGTGCTCAGCGCACCCAGGGAAGGGTCACTGCCCAAAAAGGGATGTCAGGAACACGAAGGCGCTCCAGGACCGCAGCATCACCCGCTGGGGGCAGCTGGCTCGGTCATGCCAGCCCCCCGGGGAGGGGTCTCCCCGCCCCCCGCCCCCCCCCCCCCCAAAACGCCCCGGTCCCCGCCAGCCCCCGGGCTCCGCTGCCTGAAACGCCGGCGGGGGGACCCTGCGCTCCCCCCTCCCAGAGTCTCCGAGAGGGAAGAAAACTCATTAGCCCGGCTGCTTGATTAAGAAGACGGCGGGGGTGGGGGGGGGGGGGGGGGGGCGTGGGTGTCCACCGAGGCGACGCGAGGTCCGCGGGAGGGGGGTGCCTGCAGCCCCCCCGACAATGCCCGGGCATGAAACCGCGGGGTCCCTCCTCGCCCCTCGGCCCCGGGGGTTTCGCTGCCCACGGCTGCGGGGAAGGGGGTTACGAAAAGCCCGGCCCCCCCCCGGCCCGCCCTCACCCGCCGCCGCCGCCGCCGCCGCCGCCGGTCGCTGGGGACGCGGCCGTTGCCGGGGCGGGGCGGGGGCGCCGGGCGGTGAAGGGGCTTCTGCGGGGGCACCCCCGGGGTTTGGGGAGCCCCTACGGGCCGGCCACGCGGGGCAGCCCAAGAAGGGGGGGGGGGCGTGGGCTCGTGGGGGAGCTGGTCCCACGTCGCGGTGGGGTCCGAGCCGAGCCGGGAATCCTGAGCAGAGCCCACGCAGGGCGCCGTGCCCCGCCGTGCCAGGGGCTGCGCGGGGTGGCAAGAAACTGCAGGAAAGCAGAGGGGGGGGATTTGGGATCGTGCTTCCACCTCCACCCCACCCCACCCCCCCCCCCTCACCCCCCCATCAGCCCGCCCCACCGAAGCTGCTGCAACCCAGTGCCGGGGGCTTGCCACACTGGGCACGGGGGGGAAGCTCTTGTTTCCAGCATGGAGGAAGGGTGTGAGCTCACCCACGGGGTCCCTCACACCCCGCACTGGCCCGGGGAGCCCCTCCAGGGGTGCTGATTTGGGACATTTGCCGGGGCCCTGTAACGCTCCTGCAGTGGCAGCTGAGGTGGCACCTCGGGAAGGACGGGGCAGGCAGTGCTGGGCGAACGACGAGGCTCCAGTATTCAAACGGTGAATGCTTTGCTGTGCTCAAGGTTTTGTTGCACATTTGTATTCTAAGGCTTATCAGTATTCACAGCAACTTCCTTCCGAAAGATAGGCTGTTGGTGCCTGAAACCGGTTTGCTTCAAGGCCTCTCATTTTGGGGCTGTTACCCCCCGAATGACAGATCGCAGGCAGGCCCGAGGGGGAGGAGAGCAAACCTGAGATCCCCACCACCAGCAAGATCTTGGTCCATCTGCTGCATGCCCATCTCTCTCCTCCTCGGTCTGCTCTTTTCTCATTCTGCTGGCGAGCACCCTCTTGTAGAGCAGGGGAACACCCGAATCCTCGGCACAGCAGCGACTCCCCCTCTGCTCTGCCCTAGTGAGACCCCACCTGGAGCATGGTGTCCAGTTCTGGGCTCCCTGGTTCAAGAAGGATGAGGAACTCCTAGAGAGAGTTCAGAGGAGAGCAACAAGGATGATGAGGGGACTGGAGCATCTCCCCTGTGAGGAAAGGCTGAGGGAGCTGGGCTTGTGCAGCCTGGAGAAGAGAAGGCTGAGAGGGGACCTCATCAACACATACAAATATCTCAAGGGTGGGTGTCACGAGGACGGAGCCAGGCTCTTTGCAGTGGTGCCCAGCGACAAGACAAGGGGCAATGGGCACAAACTGAAACAGAAGAGGTTTCAGTTGAATATGAGGAAGAACTTCTTGACTTTGAGACAGAGCCCTGGCCCAGGCTGCCCAGGGGGGCTGTGGAGTCTCCTTCTCTGGAGATATTCAAAGCCCGCCTGGATGAAGTCCTGTGCCCCCCCTGCCCCTGCTCTGGGTGAGCCTGCTTGAGCAGGGGGGTTGGACTGGGTGATCTCCCGAGGTCCCTTCCAACCCTTGCCATTCTGGGATTCTGTGTGACTGCACACAACGCTGTGGAATGGAGAGAGTAAACAAAGTGATGAAAACGTGCATCTCCTCTTTCCCGTGCCTCAGATCTAACCATTTCGGTATTCGCCAGTAGATTTTCAGCTTGAAACGTGGCTTTTTTTTTTTTTTTTTTTTCTCCTTCAAAATGCTGATGCACCCAGTAGCGGGTACACAACGAGCGCAGCCAGCCCGTGCCCTGTGGGAGCACACATGATACTGGTGCCAGCTCTCGTGACGGTCTTGCAAGTCCCATGATATCTGGCATTTTTGGGAAGCTGCACTGACTTTCACATAAAATGTACCTCCTGGTTTGTGAAGAAGATGTTACAAACGTGATCCAAGATTACCCAAAAGGCTCAGCAACAAAAAAAAGAAATGCAAAGATGCATAGATTAAAAACAAGGATCGGGATTTTCAGGCCTCCTTTGTGAGTTTCGAAGATAGGGAGTTAGACTTTGGCAGCAATGTCCTTCTTTTTCTAGGTGTGTCCTGATTCTGCCACTCAACTCCCCAGAGGACAGTGACACCGCCTGTGAGCCAAGCTGGTGTTGAACACCCTTTGCAAACACTGGCCCCACACTGACCGTGTTATTCCTGGCAGCACATCTTCAGGGCTTTTGAGAACTTGAAAGCAGGAATGAGGACAATATAGAACCATAAATATTTTCCCTTGCACCGATTTCCATGCGCTTACTTCAGAATTCAGTTTGGCTCCTGAATAGCAAAGGAGATAGCAAAACTGGATCCATGGAAATAGCCCCCCGGCGTTGTCTCCAGGATTGTGAACAGCATCAGGGAAGTCTTTAGCCCACCTCACGGCTAATAATATCATGCAAATGCCATGTTTTGGAAGAATTTGCAGTTCCCGTGGAATCCAGCTGTGGCTGCCCAGAGTCATCGGATCCCAGAGACAGCATCGCCCAAGTACCACAGTCAGTTGTCGAGCTGGATGCAATCAGGTGTTGAATCATATGCTGAGAACAAGTCATGGTACCCCAAAAATGGCTGGCTCAACTCTTCATCTACCTTAGCATTTATTTCCATGCTGGTAGACATGAGCATGTGATTCCAGTGGGGTGTGCACCGGCAGTTGCTCCTCAAACGCCACGGAGGAGCTGATGGTGTGGAGGCTAAACCAGCCATATCCATTCATTCCCACTCCTGTTCCTTTTCCCACCCTGCTCCGTTCATATCCGAGGAGGGTGATGGGGAAAGGCACTGCTGCCTGGCCTTACTGACTGGCACATCATCCTGCCCACAAACCCCAGCTGCCTTCTGCATCCCTCCGGCTGACAGGGCTCAGATTTCCCCCAGACAGCGCCCGCGGTGGTGTTGTGCACTATCAGCTCCACCGCCTTCGCCTGGAGTTTGAGGACAGTGTAACCGGAGTCAAACTCCGTATCATAACAAATAAATGCGAGAGGAGCCACGTCCTGCAGTGCCTTGCAGGTCCTGTTCTGGAGACGGGGCTATGGCTGGAAGGTGACAGCCTTTTCCAGTGTCCCAGGCATGCTGGACTAGAAACGTTATCCTGCCTGGCTTCTCCCACTCTGATTTCTTTGTCTCTTTGAGGGCGCTTGTAAGGACTTAGAGTAGAATCATAGAATCACTTTGGTTGGAAAAGACCTCTAAGATCATCAAGTCCAACCGTTAACCGGACCCTGCCATCCCACCACTAAACCATGTCCCTAAGCACCTCGTCTGCCTTTCTTTTAAATACCTCCAGGGATGGGGACTCGACCACCTCCCTGGGCAGCCCATCCCAGAGCCTGACAGCCCTTCCGGTGAAAAACTTTTCCTCATGTCCAACCTAAACCTGCCCTGGCACAACTTCAGACCATTCCCCCTCGTCCCATCGCCCGTTCCCAGGGAGAAGAGGCCGACCCCCCCCCGGCTCCCCCCTCCTGTCAGGCAGTTGTAGAGGGCGATGAGGGCTCCCCTCAGCCTCCTCTGCTCCAGGCTGAACACCCCCAGCTCCCCCAGCTGCTCCTCGTAAGCCTTGTGCTCCAGACCCCTCCCCAGCTTTGTGGCTCTCCTCTGGACATGCTCCAGCAACGCAACGTCTTTCTTGGAGTGAGGGGCCCAACCCTGACCCCAGCATTTGAGGTGGGGCCTCACCAGCACCAGTACAGGGTCACAATCACTGCCCTGCTCCTGCTGGCCACACCATTCCTGATACAAGCCAGGATGCCACTGGCCTTCTTAGCCACCTGGGCACACTGCTGGCTCATATTCAGCCGGCTGTCAGCCAGTACCCCCAGGTCTTTTTCCACCAGGCAGCTTTCCAGCCACTCTGCCCCACGCCTGTAGTGTTGCATGGGGTTGTTGTGACCAAAGTGCAGGACCCGGCCCTTGGCCTTGTTGAACCTCATACAGTTGGCCTCGGCCCATCAATACAGCCCGTCCTGACTTGCTGGGAGATGAGCCATGTGGGGATGAAGGCAGCACCATGTTGTCCTGGGAAAGGGAGAGAAAGGAAAATCCTTGCTTTATCTGCCCAGGACTTAAGCTCACAACTGGGTGTGATTTCTAGAGCTGTGGCACCTGCAGCTTTGTCAGAGAGCTCCAAACCCCTGCTCCATCCCCAAATGGTCTTTCATAGCACCGCAGACTGCGTTTGCTGAAGATCACCCAGGGAGAGACACTGGTGGCCTGCATGCAGCCTCTGTGCTGCAGAGACCTGCAAGAAGTTAAAGACGAAGTTGCCCATCCATGGCTGGCCTGGAGAGCTCCCTCTTTTGACCCGAACCTCCACTCTTACTTTTCCCTTCTCTGCTGCTGTCCTGGTTTCTCTCGGTAACAGGCTCCAGCAAGAAGCAGAGCCTTGCTCCTCTCAAAGAAGATGCTGGATGCGCCCCCCACCCCTATCTAGGCATCTTCCACTTTAAGGTGAGCAGTTGAGAAAAGGGGACCGAAGGCGACGCTCGCCCCGGCAGCGCTGGGCACAAGGATTGCTGATGGCCCTGCAGCTCTGGGCATTCCTGGGACAGGGGTGAGTGCCAGGCTTTGCCTAATGCCAACGTCGTGCCCAGGCACAGGAAGGTGTGTTTCCCACCTCCAGTCTCCTTACCCAGCCACCAAGAACCCCCGCAGCCAAGTAGCTCCCTTCTCCTCTGGTCTGCTTCTTGGTTTCTCCCTGGTGAGGTAGCACTGGCACCAGCTGTCTCCTTGGGGGCTGCTCAAACACAGCTGGGGGGGGTTTTGCCCATGGCAAGGGGCAGACTGTTTGTTTGCACTGGCAGCTGGGGGTAGCAGGAGTGGAAGGGGGAAAAAAAAAACCCCACCTCTGTGCATGTGTCCTCTGGGCCAGCTCTGCTAGTGCATCTCCTGCAGCCCCCTTTACCCTCACATCACGCCGTGATGGCCAGAAGTCACCATACCAGTTCAGGACATATTTTTATTAAAGTCCTTTACGCCATGTGGGGCAGCTTCTCTAGCTGACGCCTTCAGCAAGTCACCCCTCATCTGTCAGATGCGGTTCATCTCTCCGGGGTGGGGGTGGGGAAGAACCGTGGGCACGGCTGAAGGTCAGATTTGAGAGGAGGCAGTTGATGTTTTTTGATGTTTGCCTGACACCAAAGGGATTTGCTAGGGCAGGAGCTGGTGAGGTTTGTCCTTGGCGCCGGGGGAGCCTGCTTGCGTGGATGGCTTCTACCCTTTCATTGGAAGGTTCAGAGGAGCACAGAAAGTTGCTAAAAGTGTGTGGGGGGATACAACTGGGTAAATTGAGGATGCTGAGGAGCGGGGACTGGCTCTAAAGCCCTGTCTCCCAGCCCTCCTCTGGCCGGCTCCCTGCAGCTCCTGCTGGAAAACACTGCTTAAAAGCAGCCAGCAACCTGGAAGGAGGAAAAAGCCCCCCGCACCGCCAGCGCCGGAGGACGGGGAAGCAGGATGCTCTCCGTGCTGCTGCTCCTCCCAAAGCTTTCCGCTCTCCCTGGGTCCCAGCAGGAACTGTACAGCTGCTGACAGCTATTAATAGATGGGGAGAACGTGGGTTTTGTCTCCTACTGCTTCCTGGGATGAATGGTAATTACCCTTAATTAGACTGGATTCGGTTCCACCTCCTACCTTCCAGCCCCTTTGCCTGTGCTGGCAGGGAGAGATCGGCCCATCTGCTGCCGGCGCCGGCTCTGCAGGGAGCTGGGCAGCGGGGGCTCATCACCCTGGGACATCCCATCTCCCCGGGACATCCCGCAGGCCTTGCCCACGGATGCTGGGCGCAGGGGAGGAGGCAGAGCCGGCGGGATGCCGGAGCTCGTCTCACCATGGCCTTTCCAGTGGGATGCAGGAGCCCTGCAGGGTGGGGAGGGAGATAAATGATCCTACCAAAGCCTGGGGGTGCAGGTGGGTTGGATGCCCTCTCTTTGAGATTAATTAAAGAAGCAAGACAGAGGAAGAAATAATCAGGGGATTGGACCTGTGGTTATGGTTGGCATCCTCACCACCACGCTCCCCATCCAAGGTCTGTGAAAAGGAGCATGGACTTGTCCCCCATCTCCCACGGGGCAGAGCCCAGCTGCTGTGGGGTTAGTCAGGATATGACCTGCCCAAGGGGGATGCTTTTTTCCTTCTTATGCCACTCTACCTCTGGCCTGAACTCTGAAGAAGGAAGGTTTCTTTCATCCAGGTTACTTTAGCTCAGGTGCAAAAATAGTGTGGGAAGTTCTTTTCATCCTCTGAGGCTGTGCCTCCCAGGAATCACATTCCAGGAAGACAGAGGCAAAGGTGGGTAGCTGTTAAATCTTCCCTGTACATCCCAGACTCTGGCTCTGGGGCAGGACATCCTTGGCCCCAGTGTTTGCCCAAGATGCTTGCTGAGGCTGTGCTTCACTAACCCTACCTCTGTGCCACCCTGCCCATCTGAACAGCCGCGGAGTCCCAATAGCCAGAAAAATCCTTGCTGCTCCCCAAAACTTTGGATTTACCCCCGCTTGGTTCAGCTCAGCAGCTGCTAATGCTTTCCACTGCAGGAACCTCCTTCCTTGTAGCAGGGCGAGAAGAAAAGGGCAGACACACCGCTTCATCCTGCCAAGCTGAAGCTCCCCAGCCAAGACAGTTTATTTGCCTCTTCTTAGTTTTTATTTTTAATTTTTTTTTCCCAGATCATATGTTTTCTTGACTGAATCATGAAAACCTCCCTGCAGGCAGGAGCTGTGCCCAGGGACCTACTGCCTCCCATTTGCAAACGCCTCTCTCCTTGCTGCTGGAGCCCTCTCTCCTTCCCTCTCTCCGAGATCCCTCCAACGTCAGGCCAGAAGACTCTGGTCCCTCTGCTGACTCCCACTCAGCCCCTCGTGCTGCATCCAAATGCCAGATGGCACACCAGGCTCGAGCAGGAGCTGTGCCAGGCTCCCCTCCCTTTCTCTCCACCCTTCGATTTACAGAAAAGAGATGGAGAACCAGCCCTGCCAGTTTGGAGGCTGCCGTGTTTGCTCCAGCTTCCCTGGTCATCAGCTCCAGCTTCCCTGGTCGTCAGCTCCAGCTTCCCTGGTCGTCAGCTCCAGCTTCCCCAATCTTCAGCCCCAGTTGCAGTGGGATCAATGTGCGAGGTGTCGGGACAACCCCAGCCCAAGGGGAGCCAGGGATGAGAGGACCTGCTCCGAGGCTCTCCCCTGTGCCCAGCTCCCAGGCTATGCTGGAATTAGCAAGCAATGCCTAGGACGCGGCCACACTCCGTGCTCCCTCGCTCCTGCTTCCTTCCTTCCTTGTTGGAGAATTTCTCCTTCAGCCAGGGTTGCTCACCACCACTGGGTGGTACCTGTAATGGTAGCTACAGCTCGGAAGGTCTGAAGGTTTAGCGAGCTTCTCTGGGGCAGGACAAGCCCTCAGACCCCCGTTACTGAAATGAGGAGGAGGAGGGGAAAAGCAGAGCAACCATCCTGGCAGAAAGCAGGCTGTGGGCAGCAGGAACGTCCTACAGCCAGCAGGAAATGTCCTATTCCTGAGCCCCGCTGGCAGCACGGGGCAGTATGCAGGCAGCAAAAGGGGACTCGGGGAGGATTTGCCCAGATATTCCCAGCCGTTCTGTTTCAGATGGCTGCGTTAGCACAATGCCCGCTGCTTTTGGCTCAGAACTGGGTGGCCCCTTGAGCAATCCCTCCTTTCCTGGAGGGACTCTGACACTCTCCGCTGGCTCTTCTTGATACCCAGGGATGGGCATCTGCATTAGTGCTGCCTGGGCTCTAGGGTCTCCACTGTCATAGAATCACAGAATCATTAGGTTGGAAAAGACCTTGAAGATCATCAAGTCCAACCTTTAACCTAATCCTGCCATCCCACCACTAAACCATGTCCCTAAGCACCTCATCTACCTTTCTTTTAAATACCTCCAGGCATTGGGACTCGACCACCTCCCTGGGCAGCCAATTCCAGAGCCTGACAGCCCTTTCGGTGAAGAAGTTTTTCCTAATGTCCAGCCTAAACCTGCCCTGGCACAACTTCAGACCATTCCCCCTCGTCCCATCGCCCGTTCCCAGGGAGAAGAGGCCGACCCCCCCCCGGCTCCCCCCTCCTGTCAGGCAGTTGTAGAGGGCGATGAGGGCTCCCCTCAGCCTCCTCTGCTCCAGGCTGAACACCCCCAGCTCCCCCAGCCGCTCCTCGTAAGCCTTGTGCTCCAGACCCCTCACCAGCTTTGTGGCTCTCACTAGGGTGTCACAGCAATCCCCATGGCTCCTGTCCCTGGAGCACGCGTCCCCTCACTGCCAGGTGGCTGCCACTCATCTCCTTGGAGGGGACCGGGAAGACATCTCCCTTAGCAGAGCCCAGGAGGAGACATGCACAGAAACAGGGCTACCTGCAGCAGGTCAGGCCATGAAGGAGGTGATTCATACAGTAACGCTGGCCACTGAACACCTTTGATAGCCCTCCTCCTCTGCACCTCTGCTCCTGTGAAATGGGGTGCTGTCATGTCCTCACGGAGGGTGCCAGATGTGGCCAGCTCCCCTTGGCCATGCTGGCCGTGTTCCTCCCTGTCCTGTGCACTTGGCTGCTGGCTGCAGGGATCTCTGACACAGGCGGCATCACCTTGCTCGACAAACCTGGCGGTGGGAGAGGAGAGGAGAGGAGAGGAGAGGGAGAGGGAGAGGGAGAGGGAGAGGGAGAGGGAGAGGGAGAGGGAGAGGGAGAGGGAGAGGGAGAGGGAGAGGGAGAGGAGAGGAGCTGCATTTTCACTTGGAGGAAAGCATCTAGTTAGTGACTTCTATTCCTGTCTAGTAAGTGACTTCTATTCCTGTCTGGGCTCACTGCAGCCTTCACAACATTCAGAGCAGGTGTGAAGCTTTTCCCTTCCCAGGCTGGGGATGGGAGTTAGTGGGAGGCTGTTTTCCAGCACTCTCATGGAGAGACTCCATCGGTTTTGCGTGGTCTCTTTTTTTACCCTGGGGTGGTCCACGCTTTGCATTTCAGCTTGTGACTCTGTGTCATTCCCTTCCCTGCCCCAATTTCCACCTCTCCCAGTTGTGCTGTGGTTTGATAAACCCAAGGTGCTTGCGGCAGGGGTAAATGCTCTAGAGGGATGCAGAGGGGGCTCAGGTGCTACAGCATGGGCAGATTTTGAAAAGCCCAGGGCAGGCAGTCCAGCCATCGTTCCTTCACGTGGCCACCAGAAAGAAGTTCAGAGGTCCAGGGGCTTTCTTACATTTGAAATGAGGGCATCGCCCTCACTTGCCTTGTTTAGCTTCAAGGCCAGCTTGGCTGTGATACCCCTTCCAGAGGGACATCCAATCCCCCTTGCAGGGGGCCACCCCTTCCCTTGAAGGCTGGGGGTGCTCCTCAGAGCCTGACCCACAGAAGAGGGAGACCAGTGGGGAGGGTGAGAGCTCTTCCAGCACCCCTGGGAGAGCTGGGCTGCATGGGCTGGGGAGGTGGGGGTACCTGGGGAAGAAGATGCCTTTTCCATCTCTCAGACCCTCGGTGTCCCCCAGCAGCAGCTCCACACGTCCTGCATCAGCAGTTGCAGGGTCTGGTGTGGGACAGCTTGTGGTGGGGGGGAAAGGAGGACTTGTCCACCCTGTCGCAGCAAGGACAATGTCAGGGCGGTCGCTGTGGCGGGAGTCGGATGCTGATGGGATAGGACAGCCTGGGAGCTCGCGCGCCAAGGGCTGCTGAGTTGACACTGTCCTTTGGTGCCCTCTTCCCACCCCAGCGGAGCCCAGCACCGGCAGAACTGGGGAGCTGCCAGCTGCCATCACCATACCTCGGTGACAGATCCGCTTCCAGCTGCTGCTGTCCCTGGCTCCCGGGCACTCCCCGGCCCTGCAGTGGCGTGCAGGGGCCCCGGAAGAGCCCCAGCCCTCTTCACGTTCCCTTTCAGGGCTCAGCCAGTGGTGCAGGGGAGCCTCAGGTTCCCCTGCTGTCTGCTGGGGGGAGCGGGGTGCACGCTGCCAAACGCCCCCGGCTGCAGCTATCTGCCACTACTTGTCTGCCTGTCTACCATGTCTGGCACCATTGCAGGTCGGCTCATGGAGAACCACTGGGCTTCCCTCTTGTGCTCCGTCGCCGCATTGGGATCGCACTGGCAAAGGACCCGGGCTCAGCCCTGGCACCCTGCAGGCTCTGCTTGCAGCGGCTGAGCCAGGCTGCCTGCAAAACGCATGTCTGAGGGTTTGTTCAAGGGCCAGAGCTTGCCTGCTGACCTGCAGGGTGCCTTCGAACACATGAGGAGCGACCCAGAGTGTTCCCAAGGACTTCTGAAGTATGGTGCTGCCGCCCGCGGATCTCCCCAGCTGCCTCTGTGCCTGGCCTGGCCACAGATTATGCCCTGCAGTTCCTCCAGGCCAGCTAAAGCCTTCCATCCCTGATTTCTAAGCCCAGCTGTACCCCTCTACTCTAAGGCCTCCAGCTCCGCCTGCTAGGGCCAACTCATCCTGCTTGGCTGTGCTTTGTGGCTGCACTGCTTGGGTCTCTCCTCCTTCCATCTCCCTGCCTGCTTGGTGGGTCTCTCCTCCTTCCATCTCCCTGCCTGCTTGGTGGGTCTCTCCTCCTTCCATCTCCCTGGCTGGGTACCCGGGGCTGGGTGTCCAGGGTGATGCTGCTCTCCCGGGGCTGGGGGCTCCAGCCACAGAGCCCTCGCCTGTGGTTTTCTCAGCAAGGAGCCACCAGTGTGGCAGCTCCCCGGCCCTCGGATGTGGACAAGGGGGTCCCTTCTCCTGGAGCCTGACTCTGGCAGGGAGAGGTGGTGCCCATAGCAGGGACACCCCAGACATCCCACCCCGTGCTGCTGCTGCTGCTGCGAGAGCCGAGAGCTCTTGGGTTGCTCTCAGGGGGACCAGCACAGCAATCCTGGCTCTCCGAACCTCCAGTCTGTTCCAGATGGGTGATTCTTGTGTTTCTAGCGAGGCAGGGGAAGAAAATTAAAAGCCCAAGCGAGCAATGCAGCCAGGCTGAGCCAGGAAACGTCAGAGATGTCTCCGTCAACGCGGCAGCCGAGGCGAGCAGGCGGGCAGGCAGCCTCTTAATTATTGATGGTGCTTGTAAATAAATGCTGGGACAGGGAGGAGAAGGTTACAGCAGAGCAGAGGAACCGCTTCTGAGTGGGGGAGGGAACCTGAGAGCTCGCCTGTTTTAAAGGTCATTCAGTTTTGCATCTCTTTCTCCCTTTCTCCATAAAACTTGGAGATATTTGAGTTGAGGGATTATCTTCCTTTTGCAGCTTCTTCTTGTGCCTGCCTAACCAAGCCAGTCAGGAGGAGGAGGAGGAGAAGGGAAGAAAGGCACCCACAAGTGGGGGCAGCAAGGGAAGGAAGGGGGAGGGAGGGCCTGCCGTCTGAAATGTGGGACAAACAGGCAAACAAGGAGACAACAAAATTAGTAGAGCAGCAAATCCCAACCCGAGTGTGAATAATTCCTCACCATGTGAAAAGAAGGTCTATGTAGGCTCAGATTTATCTCCCCGTTCTTGGAGCTCAAGCCCAGGCAACCTCTGATGCAAAGCAAGCGAGGAGCGAGGCTGAGCGAGGACTAGAAGGAGCTGCAGGGATCTTGGTCAGGGACTGGAGTAACCCAGTGCCTGCACAGCCTCAGGGACTTGGGCAGCAGGCTTGGGCTGGAGCGTCCTGGAGAGACTGGGCTGTCCGATGGCAATACGGCTTTGGGATAGGGATCCCCCAGCCAGCTGAAAACACAGGAAGGGGTTTGGGCTGGAATTACAGCAAGACTTTGACAGCCCCCACGGGAGTCTTTAATGACTGCGGGCATTAGGACACCACAACTTACTCTGAAGCCCCCCCTAGCTTGCAAGAGCAACACAGAGGCACAGGGTGCAGTATGGCCCCAGGCGAGATGGAGCTCCTGTCGGTCTCCCCCACAGCAGACCCTGCAGGACAGGGGTATCCCCTCTCCAGTCTCAGGGGAGCCATCACACGTGGTGGGCAATGCCTGGGGCTGGTCGTGGCTGTAGCTTTGCTCCTCTTCCCACGGGGAGCCCTGCTCTGGTTGCACGCCAGCAGGGTGAGCGGCTCTGCAGTACGAGGCTCTCTGGAGCGTGGATCTGGATGCTGATGGGGGTAACACCATGACAGCCTCACTGGCACACCCTCTGTGCTGATCTCCTGGGCCCCCATCAGCCACCCTCTTGTATACTAAGACCCAGAATGGCATATATCAATCAAAATTCATCCCTTGATTTCCCTCCAGTGGGCTGCGCCCCGGTCAGGAGAGTGGGCTCAGTAGCAGGGTGCTCCTGACGGCAGTTGGGGTGGTGGTGGCACTGATTCTGGGAAGGATGGAGGCGGGGAGCAGAGTCCCTTTTTCCAGCCCCGTGGGTTTTCCCAGTGCTTTCTGGAGAAGAGAGGAGCTCGGGTTGCAGCCAAGCAAATTGCCTTCCTCAGCAAGCAGCAGGGAACTGCCAGCTGCAATCCAAGCTGCAGAGCTGACTGCAAGGCGCCAGCAACTCTTCTTGCACAGGGAACTGCCTGACCATGAAGGGCAGGAGGCAAAGACGAGCTGCCCGGGATTCCCAGGACGGACAGTGTTCTGCTGTGGTGTAAGCCCAGCTCTTTCCCTAGCAGTGCTCCCTGAGAGCTGGGGGCTCAGGGACCCCCTGCCCCTCATCATAGACTCATAGAATCATAGAATCGTCTAGGTTGGAAAAGACCTTGAAGATCATCAAGTCCAACCGTTCCCCTAACCCTGCCATCCCACCACTAAACCATGTCCCTAAGCACCTCATCTACCCTTCTTTTAAATACTTCCAGGGATGGGGACTCGACCACCTCCCTGGGCAGCCCATTCCAGAGCCTGACAACCCTTTCGTGAAGAAGTTCTTCCTAATTTCTAGCCCTGCCTGCATGCCCTACAGGCTGCCTGGCCCTCAGCTGAACCCATCCCCTCCCTTCCCAGGTAGCTCAGATGCAGAAGATGCATGGCAGCACCAGCTCAAGGTGGCCCTGAGCTGCTCCCGAGGGATGGGATGTTCTGCCTTGCCACCAGTATTGTGGGCTCATGGGTTCAGCTCCCCACGCGTGGGTGCTGCTCAGCGTGGGCGCCTGGCTGCTGTGGGAGTGGGGAGCCCGCATGGGGGAGGGTGTGTGATGGGGAGAGCCTACACATGTAACCCAGAAACCCACACATACGTGGACACCTGGGTTTCTGGGTTACACACATGTGGTGTGAGTAGCTCAGTGCACACTATCACTACACATACAGAATCACAGAATTGTTTGCGTTGGAAGGGACCTTTAAAGACCCAGTCCAACCCCTCTGCAATGAGCAGGGACATCTTCAACTGGATCAAGTTGCTCACAGCCCCATCCAACCTGACCTTGAATGTTTCCAGGGATGGGGCATCTGCTATCTCTCTGGGCAACCCATTCCAGTGTTTCCAGGCAACGTGAGGGAAATCGCCCCTGAAATAACGTGAAGAAAGATTTGTGTAAGTGCCGGTGCAAATCCTTACAGCGGGTGCTTGGGAGGCATGAGGGTGTCCCCAGGTGTGCAGGGGATCTGTTCCTTCTACCTGCTAGTGGGCTGGCCCCCAGGGGTGCACCTCAGCCAGGGGACCAGGGGGCTCAGTGCCACGCTCGGCTGCAAGCCAGGAGGGAGCTTACCGCTGCTATCGTCGGGGCAAGGAGGGGGTAGTGGTGGCCGATGGGTGCTGGGGAGTCCCCAGCTGCTCCTCATGGCCCACTGGCCACCTCCTGCAGCACGGGAGAATGTCCCAGCAGGGGAGGAGCTGCGCTCTGGTTCCCCGCTCCAGCCCCTGCGCTGCTCTCCCTCCCTGCAGGGCTGGGCTTGGACATGCTGCGTTATGTTCAGTGCCTCCGGGAGATGCTCAGCTCCAGCCATGAGGGATCAAGCCCCACAGGTTTTGAGCCCATAGCTCAGTACGTGTTCGGCACGCTCTGTGCGGCTCGGCTCCAGCTCTATGATCCCAGCACCTTCCTGCAGGGAGTCCCACGGGACTCAGGGTGCAGAGCCTCAGGTCCCTACAGCAGCCAGCCCCAGGGCTGGAGGGGTGGCGGGGGTGCCTGGGGAGAGCCGGGCTTCTTGCAGGCGCTGTGTGCCAGCCTCTCACGCTACAGCCCAGGCTATCGAGAGCAAAGCTCCTGGAGCAAAGTGGGCGAGAGAGGACTTTCTGCTCCTCTTTTGCTGAAGTTGGGTAGTTGCTTGGCATTGGAACTGGCATTGCCTGTGCCCTTAAGGGACCTCGGGGTCCATCTGGACTTACGGAGGTGTTGCCAACCTGACAGCACCTGCTCACAGCAAAAAACCCATCATCTCTTTAATTAGTTTCCCGCTTCCTGCCAGCCCTTCTGTGTGCGTGGAGTTGCAAATGCATGCCCAGGGTACTGCTCACACCTTGAAGACTCTCAAGAGAACACAGGTTGCTATTTTAGCTGGAGAGTTATATTTAAAACTCACGTTTCATTCCCCCGAGCTTGCCCAGCTGAGCATTGCTTGACTCGCCACTGAAACGCAGGGTGTCCCAGGCAGAAACCTGGCAGCTACCGCAGCTGCAGCGCGGGATGTGGATGCGCTGTCCTGCGGCAGGGAAAGGGGAAGGTGGGACGCAAGTCTGTGCACTGGGGGTTTGCCAGGAGAACAGCAGGAACTGCTGTCTTCTAGGATCAGCGATGGCCTGACATGGCCACGGCTCAAAACCCAGCATTTCTACTGCAGCAACCCACTTTACCAGCCTGGGGTGATGTGGGCACCACAGATGCCTCCACAAAACTACTCTTGGTAGGACAAGGTCCTTTTTCTCCTTCAGCTACAGAGCAGGTTTAGTGCTGCTGAACTTACAGAATCATAAAATCATGGAATTGTCTAGGTTGGAAAAGACCTTTAAAATCATCAAGTCCAACTGTTAACCTAACCCTGCCATCCCACCACTAAACCATGTCCCTAAGCACCTCATCTACCTTTCTTTTAAATACCTCCAGGCATGGGGACTCGACCACCTCCCTGGGCAGCCCATTCCAGAGCCTGACAGCCCTTTCGGTGAAGAAGTTTTTCCTAATGTCCAACCTAAACCTGCCCTGGCACAACTTCAGACCATTCCCCCTCGTCCCATCGCCCGTGCCCAGGGAGAAGAGGCCGACCCCCCCCGGCTCCCCCCTCCTGTCAGGCAGTTGTAGAGGGCGATGAGGGCTCCCCTCAGCCTCCTCTGCTCCAGGCTGAACACCCCCAGCTCCCCCAGCTGCTCCTTGTAAGCCTTGTGCTCCAGACTCCTCCCCAGACTTACGAGATCTAGTAAGATCTAGACCCCTTACTCAACTTAGGAGATCTAGTAAGATCACGACTTGGTTATTGCTGTGACCTCACTGATGGCCCACTTAAATCCTTGCAGGCTCAGAAAGAGGAAGGGAAATACTGAATTTCATGCCCAGAAAGGCCAAGACCAGCAAAGGAGGAGAAAGAAAATGGGCTCCAAGCCAGAAGGTTCCTCCAAAACTGCCCTGGCAGAGGCAGGAGAAGAGCCATCGCCACGCAGCAGGCTGCAGCCCTGCTTGATGACCAGGTGGTTTTTAACATTTATAGGAGGGCAGTGCAGGACATGCAGCACCCTGGGGTGGTGGGGCTGCTGCAGATGCAGAGAAGGGTCTGTGGTTCCAGCTGGAGGTGCAGGATTTGAGGAATGTAGGTACCAAACTGGAGGTGGTGTAGGACTGGCCTGAGGCCACATGGTGTGTGGCTGTTGCAGAGCAACTCCCCCCACCCTGAGCAGGTCTTTCAGCCGACCCTGCAGGTAGCCATGGGCATGGAGAAGCTGGGGAGGGCTCTGCAGGTGGTCGAGTGCTTCCCCACTCAAAAGATTTGCTGCTACGACCTCCAGAGCTGGTTGATGAGCTGTGGGACTTGGTCCTCAGCAGCCTCCCACCACTCTGGGCCACCTTCTGGAAGGCCTGGCTGCAGAGGTTGCTCAAGACCACCCACAGACCCAATGCAGGATGGCCAGATTGACACCCCTACTCTGCTTTAGGAGCCCTATAACCCTGGTGTGCTGGTACAGCATGCTGTGTAAGGCTGTGGTGGGCCTTTCCCATTGCCCACCATCGCTTGGCCAAGCTGTAACTGCTGTCACGTAACCAACACCTTTCAGTTGCCCAAACGGCCTGGAAGTGGCTGCAGGATCGTTAAGCCTTCCCCCAGTAACCCTGCTTGGCAGGCAGGGGCTTATTTCTCACCCTGAGAGCAGGGAGCTGCTTTTCCCATGGGACGTGGGCAGCGGGGAGCAGAGGCCATCAGGCCTTTGCTGCTCACTCGCTGCACAGTGCCAAGAGCCCAGCACCTCCTGCAGCGGAGCTGAACCTCCTTCCAACCACCCCAAGGGCAGCCGCTCCCCTTGCCTCTGCAGCAGCAGCCCTTGGCGCTCCAGGGGAACAGGGAGGGGGCCAAACTTCTCCATCAAGGCATTACCTTGAACGTCAGCGCACAGACCCCTGCCCCTTAAGAGGCTGGACAAAAGTTGACATGGGGTCGGTGTTTTTTAAGCTAAAAAGTCAGGCCAAAGGGCATTCGTTGCATAAGGCTGCTGCTGGCAAGCTCGGGCTCTGCTTTCAGAGCACAGTGCAGGAGCAGCTGAACCCAGCATTCCTCTCCTCCTCCTCCTCCCACCTACTCTCCAATCCCAAAAGGAGCCATCACCTCCTGTAGCAGCTATTAATACAGTAACACAGAAGCACCCCAGGAAAGCATTTTCCCCAATTAGGCAGAGCACCCCTTTCCCTCCCCACATCCGGTACCGCTGTGGCCCCAGCGAAACACAGGCACTGCGCAACACCAGGCACTAACGCTGCTTTCAACCGATGGCACAAACCATCCCCTGGGACTCCAGCACCCTACCAGCCTCGCCACAAGGTCCTTGAAGCGCCGGGCAGGATGTTCCAGCTCTCCCCTGTGCTCAGGTTCCTTGGAGAGATGTTATGAGCACCAGCAGCGCCTCTGCATCCAGAAATGGAAAGAAATTTCAGAAAGCACTGAACTGCTCTGCTGCAACGTAGGGGAAGGCAGGCAGGGTCTGCGGTGAGCAGCAACCTGCCCCGCTGGCAGGGTGATGCAAGGAAGGGGCTGGTGCACCCCTCTGATGCCTGAACTCTCAGCAGCAGGGGCAGGCACCCAGGAACCTTGGCTCATAGCCCCCTTTGCAACAAGCCCCGCTTTAAGCAGCTGGAAGTAGCATTTACTGAACAAGTAAGGTTTGTGGTCCCGCTGCAACTGTCACCGTCACTGCTTTGGGGGAGCAGGGGAGGATAGCGGGGAGCACCACCTGCCCCTAAAGGCTCCCCATTCCTTCTGCCTCCAGGTCCTCATATTTCTATCAGGCACTTTGCCATGCACAAAACCAGCTTCCTGGCACTTCACAAAGATGAGGAGCCTTAGGGACCACGTAGGAGATACTGGGCTGGACAGCCACTGAGATAGGGAAGAAACCCCCTTGTCCTCTATAGTCATGCCTCTAAGTCCACCTCCCTTTTTCCCCAGGTGAGTTGTTCATTGAAGAGAGAAGGGAGAGAAGGCTCTGTGCACAGGAGCTATTCACCCTCTCCTCCTCACGCAGACAGCTAAAAAAAAAAGTGGAAAAAGTCTCTCATTAGGAGATTGGGCCATTCCCCACTTCAGCCTCTTCACCAATCCTTATCGAGGTGACAGTTTCCTGCTCCCCATCCATCAGCACCACTGTGCTTCCACCCCTCCTCTCCCCAAAAGCATGCAGCTCCTGCCTCCTCTACCTCCCTGCACTGGGCCAGGCAACCCTACCTGCTGGTGAAATTCATCCCTGTTGGGTTGCTGTTGCTGCTCACAGGGTGAAACCTGTTTGTATCACTATCCCGTTGCACCTTTGGATCAGCTACCATTTGTGATCTGTCTTTATTTAGGTCTATACAGTATCTAAAATAATGGATCTTTGGTTAAGAGCTCTAAACATCACTCTAACAATGAAATCTGAAATGTCTTTATGAGTTGAGGTTGCTGTGTCTGCTAGCGCTCGTGAAAAGCACCCAGTTTAGGAGGGAGACCTGCTCACCTCAAGGCTAAGTGTCCTGCTGCAGAGAGTTCCACGCTGCAACACAGCACCAGTCCCCATTCACGCAACTCACCAGATCCATGATGGTTTTTAGGTAGGTGCTGGTAAGAAAGAAGCCAGGAGACGGTGTGAGAAGGAAGGCCTTACAAGGGAGTGGCAGGAAGAAACAAGGATAAGAACATTCATCCAAACGAGGTAGAAGCTGGGATAATTTTGTTCCCTCCATGCTTCAGTACCGAGGACTGCATAGCCTAACAGGCATAGGCTGAAAACGCTGAGCCCACAGGTGGGGGGGACACACTTCTCTCCCCATTTCTAAATTATAGCAGCATTTTTAATCAGAGGAGTGTCCCGAGTTCTGCAGTAGGATGGGACTGCTTACAAGAGTGCATGGCTGACTCGTGGGACTGCAGGGATAGAACAAAACCCTTTGCCAGAAAACAACAGGAAAAAAAAAGAAAAAATGCAGCTTACAAGAAACATCAGAGGATCAAGCACTCTCTACCATTTAATGGCTTTGGGATAACACTGTGCCATCTCCCCATGCTCTCACGGAGCCTCTCAACGCTGGTCTTGTGGCGAGAATTACACTGTTCCAGAAGAAGTAGGATCTGCTGCTGCAACTGCTGCTTTCCGAGGCTCGATCCCCCTATGTGGTTGCTGAGGACAGGCAGCATCGTTCTGTCAGTCCGTTCAGGAGCAGGGTCTCTACTAACCCCTGATGGCCAAAAGCCAAACGCTCCAATGCAATGGTTGCAGCCATGTTCAGTGTGGGAGCTGCTACACCTTTCAGATAGCAGAGTATAACACACACTCTGCATCAAGTGTCTATTTAGCTTGCAGCTGGGCTGCATACAGCTCTCCTGCCACCAAAGCACCACAGTCACTTCAGAGTTTACTCTGAGCAAACTCCAGTGCAGTAGTCAGGGCTCCCTGCATGCCTTTGGCATTTCCACTGCCCTTAGCGACGATGGGAGAGCCTCCTGCCTTCCCCTCCATCTGCGTACAGACAGCCACGGCCCAGTCAGCAGCGGAGAACACGGGGAGGCAATTCTGGGGAAGAGACATAGAGGAAAGTGATTTGGACTGCGGAGCGCTCTGCAGTTTGGAGGAAGAAAGGCAACAACGTTCTCGCCTCACCCAGGCTGGGCCTTCACTAACGAGGCCGTCCTGACTGGGAGGACCACAGAGGCTGAACTTACATGTTAATGCTGTGTCCTGCCCCTGGGCAAAGATGGCCTGGAAGATCCAGGGTTATCTGTGCCCAGCAAAGACTGAAAGCATATCTGGTCCCAGTATGGTCATCTCAGGTCCTACTTCTGTGTGACTGACCACCAGCACTGGGCAGAATCCCAGCAAAAGCCTCAAGTGGGACCTGCTGAGCACTGGGTCCAGTCCCCCTTTGCAGGAAGGTTCCCCATGTCTCAACCAGCGTTCTGCTTACCTTGGACACCTGACAGGCACAGAGCACCTCACCAGAAACCTGAGGACTGAGCAGCAGGACCGATGCGCCAGGGGACTTGTCACATAGCTGGTTCACTACCTTCATTAGGATCTAGGAGAGGCAGGGAGAAGAGGGGTCAGGCTACAGCGATGCAAACTGGCACGCAGAAGAAAATGTGCCCAGCATCTCCCTCTTACTGTACTCAGCACCTGAGGTACCGCTGGGCCAACAAGTAACGTGGATTACTCACAGAGAGGGAGTCAGCTGGGACGGTATCAATGATGACAGGCTGGTTGCGATGTTTTGCTAGCAGGCCTTGTGCCTTCTCTTCAGCCTGGAGGAAGAAACACACAGCACTTGAGGGGCTGCGGATGGCAGAGGGTGGGCTGGATGGGGGTATGTGTATGCAACGTATGTACATTGGAAATGGAAGGCCTGCTCTGTGGGACAGAGGGGGGATGTACGTTAACAGAAGTGAGACCGGCAGACTGAAATCTCCACATAAAAACCTGTATGACCCTCCTTCCTCAAAAGCAGGCAGAGATGAACCTGTTGCAAAAGCGGAATAGGCAGCAACCCATCCGGTCCCCAGCCTCTCTCCTAGACCTACACATTGCCATGTGTCTCAGGCAGGCTCCTGTGGCAAAATGCTCCTACTTTAAGAAAATAATAGTTCTTGCTGAGAACCCCAAGTTGTGAATAAGCATTCCCAAAAGGCTTTTAATGTAATGTAAATTAGCAAGACACAAATACAGTGGGAATACAGAGCAATATCTGTATGGCTGGGAGAAAGGCTCTGTCCTGCCACTGTCTTACTGTGTGACCTTATAAAGCCCATTTTTGGGGCCTCAGCCCACCTCATCTTCTCCATGTATAAACAGCAAAGGGATGCTTATCCACCTGCTAGTGTTTGCCAGAAGTGCTGATACGGGATCCCCCATCCTCACAGACAGACACAGGGATTCTGCAGGTGCCAAAAGCCCAGTTATTCCCTGCATTTTAAATGATGGCCCTGGTTAATGCCAGTGAAATAAACCCTACACAGGGCTTGTGTTGCACCATGTGTGACTGTACTGGCTTTCTTCTGCCTTCTAATGGGACCCTAGTGACTGAGTGGCTGTGAAGTGTGACAGAGACACCAGATCCAGTGGTGTATGCCACACAGTGCTATTAGCAGGCTCCGAGTGTGCTGCTGCCACAGTACCTGCTGCATCTCCAGTTTCTTGATGCCCGTGTTGGCTGTTCGCTGAAGTGCTTTGAGGATAGCCTGCAGTTCTTTTCTTTGCCACTGGGGCATTGCAGTGCTAGCCACCACCTGCAAGACAATTTGCTGTGTAAGGACACTAAACTGTACCTAGAAATAAAGTGCTGGTTGTCTGGGAGGTCAGGCCAGAGCCTGGCCTCTTCCCAGACCCTCCTATACCCCTATGTGATCAGTCCAGCCAGTCACTATGGCATGTAGCTTTCTCTTATCAGCTGGGCATTTAAAGCCTGGGAGCCCTTTTTCACTGTTTTACCCTCCCCACCACTGTCTTCTCTCATATCCCCTCCCGCAGCAGGTCACCTGCAACAGAGGCACCTAAACCCCGGTTGAAATCTTTGCAAGCGACGTGGCTCCAGCAGGTAGCAACATACCCTCACTATCGACCATGGTAAGATGTGAACCTGGTAGGGAAGAAGTCATGGGCCTCAAGCGTACAGAGCCCACACTGGGATCCTTCTGTACAGGGGTGCAATCCTTACTTTGGTCAACTGGCCCACTTCTTTAGAGAGGTTCTGCATCTCAGGAATAGAGGTGATCCTCTGCTTCATTCGCAGGGAGACAGAGTCCACTTCCATAGCCAAGCACTGGCCTACTTCCCGGGCCTGAAGAGAAGGAGGGAAAGAATGCTCCAAATGCAGCAAGAGAAAGAATGAACAGGGATGAAGAAAGCAGGGAGGCAGTAGAGTCGTAACCACTGAAGTACTGCTCAGGGTGCAGTGGGAAGACAGAGAGAGGCTTTAAGAACAACTGTCCCCAAGAGACTCTGGAATAGAACGTTCCTCTCTAGATTTGCAACCAACACTAGATGGGCACACCCAGAGGAGCAAGCTGTCATGCACTGATGTTCCTCAGCATCTCACACCAAATCATTAGGATTTCAATGAGAAAAACTTGGGAGCCCTGTTTACTTCTTAGTGTTCTTTTTTCATTAGCAAATACAATCTTGAAACTAACGACTGAACAAACAAAAGAAATGCTAAAACTAAAACTCATGAGCTGTTCAAGCACATTTCCTGAGGACCAGTTCAGCTGGTCTCGGTGCATTTCTTACTGTTTTCCCCAAAGCCAATGCTACCATTGATAAAAAAGCTAATACAGGCTTTTTTTACCAGGGAAAATCCTTATGGTTTGGAGGATTTCCTCTCTGCCAGATCTTTGTGCCCACGATGGTCCTGCTAGCTAGACTTTAGACCAGGACAGCAGAAAGTATGTAAGAAAAGCTGTGGACAGTGATGAGTGCTCTGCCTAGCTAAGACACGCATCCCTTGTTTCAAGTCATTCCCTCATGCCTGCAGTCTCCCTTGCCTGATTAACACACGCACACAGCTCCTCTCAGGGGCTCTCCAGGCCAGCACTTCCAGCAGAGCACGCAGATGTGCCCTGCAGCTTTTCATTCCTCTGCACCAAGAAAAGCCTTCCTAGGGACACAGATGCACAGGGGACAGCCAGCCAAAAAGCAACATATTTGCAGGGGCGGGCTTTGCCTTTAGTCTTCGCAGTTCCACTGGCAGTGAGTCACTCCACCCCGGCTGCAGCCTTAAAGGAAGTGGGCAAGGTTGCAGGGCCCCTGACACTTCCAGATATTCAAAGGACAGAGCTATCTCATGGACACAAGAATAGGGTTGCTTACTCTTTATACAGACCCATCCTGACCAGAACCAAAGTTTAGCAGGAAAAAAGACTAAAGAAAAGCAGCAAAAGGGCTGTAAGAATGAGGCCAGAGCCCTGTAACCATAAAGTGCAAATCCAACCGTGATAGCAGGAGGTGAAACCAAAGCACAAAGGATCACACCTTTAAATACCTACCCGGGGACTGAAATTTATACTTCTACTCGACATTTTGTGCCAAGTTCTTATCTTGGAAAAGGGGATCTGAGGGAAGGAATGAAGGTCAAGGAGACAGTAGACTAGGATAGGGGGAGTGAAGGTGAATAGTGAGGCATGGCAGCAGAACTGGGTGCGGGAGTGAAGAAGGAAGCCAGATCAGGCATAACAGGGAGGCTCCAGCCAAAGTAGGGGGGAAGCAGATTGTCTAAGCATGAACGTACAAAGTTGAGTCCTTCTGGCATTGCCTTGACACTGCAGAAATATCAGTTCTTCCTTTCTTACCTGTTTGGCTTGTCCCCCTGTCACTGCAATGACACGGCTAATCCCTTTAACAAGCTGACGCTCACTGACGATGGCCAGATCTTCCACAGCCCCCGTTTGTAGAAGGTGCCTGCAAAGTCAGCAGAGAACAGGAAAGAAAACAAGCTGCTCTCTGGAAACAGAAGTCAGGAAGCCTGCTTTCCTTTTAGACAAGTCTCAAGTCCAGCAGCCCCATCCCGATCCAAATAGCTTCAACCCTTCCCCATCCCTAAAAATCCTGAAGGCACCCTGCCAGGCAAGAGACAGCAGAGTTGAGGCTACTCCAAAGGAAGCTCTGTGCTACCTGCCCAGCAGGCTGCTGTCAAATGGCACGTAACAGCCAAAAGCTGCCTTGCTTTTCTCTTTTTTCCTTAAGCAGTGGGATGACTTGGGTTTTTTCTCTTCTACTTAGCTGCTACTGAGCCTCATAGAAAGTATATTTTTTCCTCCACCACTCTCTTGTCAGGCCAGCTCACAGACTGGCCAGTAGACTCCAGTCACAGGGTAGTTGTGCAGTCACAGGGCTCTGACAACCTCCCCTTTCCCTCTCGGCTATTCAACACTGGATATGAAAATAACCACGGTGTCTCAGATTCTGTTACCACAAGTAATCATTTCACACAGCTTCACAAGAATGGATCATCTCCGCTCCCATGCAGTTTCTTGTCCCACTACTCCCATAAGAATGATCTCATGACTAAAAACTTGCTCATTTTCAGCTCATTCTGCTCAAAGGCCAATTTGTTCCTGGTTTTTCTTTTTCTTTGTCAGCATTGCCCTAAGATTGATTAACTCTTCTTCTACTCTCATTACTGCTAAAAGCAGAAGAGGGCGAAGATAATGAACTAAAATAATCAGAGTGGTCTCAAGATCTCACAACTGTCTCAGAGTCTCCTTCTGGGTCCCCAGCCCTCTTCCAACCCCCAAGCCAAAGCCCTGTTGTGACAGGCCACACACCTCCTTCCCCACACTCTGCTGGTGCCCTGTGGCTTCCAGGTTGGTTTCAGACTATGAAGCAAGGAAAAAATGCTTCGCGTTTCACTCAAGTTTTCTCACCCTGGGACTTCCAAAGCTTTGTAACCAGCCCATCCTGTGCTCATGTGATCTTTTGGGCACGGAGATTGCAAGAATGGCTCTAACCTCAGCCACCAGTGCCCACAAACACACCTTCTGACTGCAAGTAAAAGTCACTTACGTCCCACAGCAGAGCTCCACAGAGGTCTGCATTGCAGCCTCAGAGTCGCGGATCAGCACACTCTCCACAGGGACCCCCAGGGACACTATCCTCACTGGATCTGGATACCCCTGACAGAGGAGACAGGGATCAGCAGCTAACAACATGTTCCTTCAGGGGCACTTATAGACTACCTACATGGCTTCAGGTGTCTGCCTCATTTTTCCCCTATTCTAGAGTAGCCCCAGAGTCAGGAGCAGCACAGCTTCTCCCCCACAATGAGCCACTACGGGGAGAAAGAAATAATTGAGTGACACTACAAGTTTTGGTCCAAAGAAATGAGCAGAAAGCCTACGCATCACCAGCCTCCACGTTTTACGGCATGGCGCTCCTGAGATCTCACCTCTCTCCTATTTTCCTTCCCCAGTTTTGGGAGTCAGAAAACTGTTGCGTCAACATCTCTTGGGACCCAGATGTTTCCTGCTGAAGGAGAAGGCTGATGAAAGTGTGTGCTGCCACCCTGCCATACCTCATCCACCACACGGAGTCCCTGAATTCTTCTTGCCAGCGTGAGGGGGACCTCAGCCATATGCACAGTCTCATTTCGTTTGATCATGTCCTGGACCACTCGCTCCACTTGCTGCAGCTGCTCCACAGTCACAGGGCCCTGAGGAAAGAAATCAGTCACCTTATGGAGAAGCCTCCGGAGAGGTACAGAACAAAGGAGGGAGAACTGGGGCAGGGCCCCCAGGCAACTCAGCTTGGGCACACCACTCTCCCCCTGTGTCTCATATTCCCTACTTGTAAAAGGGAATTGTGAGCATCATGACCCTCCCACCCTTGCCTCCCATGAGGGATAAGGATTTTTGATTCAAGAGCATAAACCAAACTCTCCCAAGAGAAATACTGCAGTGAGTGACAGGTTACCAGGGCAAGTGCTCAGCCTGACCCAACAGCTTTCAGTTCCCAACGCCTCTCGCCTGGATGACCAGCACAGACATCAGACACGTGCCACTGCCAAGCTGGTGAATCTCTCAAAGACCCCTTTACACTATTCAGGTCAGTCCCATGACCACTGGCTTTGCCGAGTCCTTTCCCTTCTGACCCCCATTCATCCCCTCGGCAAGTGCTGCTGAATCAGGTCAATGCAAAGCACAGCCAGTCATGCCCAGAGCACCAAGTTTTGTTGCTCAGATAAAATGTGACCTGTCTCTAAAGGAGCAATTACAGTGAGAGGAGAAAAATCCCTGCAGAGAAGGCTGGTACTGGGACATCCGTACTGCTGAGAACAAGAAAACAGAGTCCAGGGTCACCTTGGTATCAAAGTCAAAGCGCAGCCGCTCTGCTGTCACATGGGACCCTCGCTGCTCTGTGTGGTCACCCAGAATGTGGCGGAGCGCGAAGTTCAGAAGGTGGGTAGCAGTGTGGTTCGTCATGCAGGCCAGACGCTGGGCCTGAAAGCACAGACAATTTGGCAGGGAGTGCTGGTTCTCCACAGCTCGGGGAAGCAGGGAACGGCATCAAAAGGTAAGGACAAGGCTGCATGTGAGGGGATGGGAGAAGGTGGAAACAGAGAAGATGGGGAAAACAACAGGTAGCACAGCTGTCAGATGAATTTACGTCACAGGGCAGATTTAACTTCTTTTCCCATTGGTATCACTGCAAAGCAAAGGGTAGGCTGGATACTTCTGGACAGACCAAAGGCTCACAGAAGATTACAGAGTTACTTGTGAGGTCTCCCTCCCACTGCACATCACAATGAAGAGCAGTCTCAGGAATACAAGGGACAAGGCTCTGCTGTGCCCAGGTTACTCAGGACATCACAAGACTCTCAAGGCAAAGCTAGGAAAAGGTTAAGAGCAGCAAGTTATCACCTCATCCACAAAGAGCTGCACTTGGTCCCCAGCCCGCAGTATTTCCACAGCAGTGACCTCATGGATCACGTAACCACCACAGAGACGAACTGATTCCACAGGGAAGAGTATGTCCTGAGCAAAGAGAGACAGAAAGATGAGTTAGGACACAGGGAACATCCAAAGGCCTTTATTAGGTGCCTGCTTGTTCCAACTAGGAAACACAACCCCCATCGATCTCTAGAAGACAGAGATGGGGTGGGAAAAGCAGGGACAAACTTACTGCCAATGTAACCAGAGTGCCTCAGGCCTTTCTTGCATCCAGCCACCCGCTGCCCAAGATGTTAAGGCAGTGACCTTGCAGTGGAGGGGCAGCAACACCACCCATGCTGATGAATTTTCCTATCAAGGATGCTTGTCCATGAGAAAATGGACAGCAGCTGCCAAGGCACTTGTCTCAGGCACCCAATGTGCCATTTCTGCCTCACTGGGCTGGCAAGAGAAACTTGATCCCCGCTTCAGCTTGAGGAGAAGTGCTGAGCAAGGCACTATCACACTCTGCAAGGCTAAAAAGGCAGCATCAACGCCCAGGGGTGATTCTCAAGAGCTGGAATGTGGGAAGGAGAAAAAGCTGCACCCCATGTAACTTCCTAGAGGAGGGTGAAAGCATTCTCCCAGCACACACCCTCTCCCTCTGGCACAGGTGAAGAACATTTTGCAGAGGTGGAGGTCCCCCCTGATGCTTTTGGGAGGGATAAGAGTTTTTGCACTGGGTTTCAGGTTGGCTGCTGCTTGCAGTTGTCCAGGACTGGCTGTAGACAAATTACTCAGCTTGTGGGCTGTCTGATCATTGATTGCCTTCTCTCTGCATTGCAACCCCAGCTGGCAAGACTGCAGCACATTAAAGAAGACTTTCCAGTGTTCCCCAGCAAGAAGAAATTGCAAAGGGCTGAGAAAGACAACCAGAGCAGCAGGTCCACCTCTGTGAAGTTACTGCTACTTCTCCCTCACTCCACCAACCCTGAGGCAAAGCCAAAGGAACTGTCAAGAGTCAGTAGCTTGCAAATTAACACAGTAAAAGAGCCCAACACTTGGGGAAGTCTGCCTGGCCTCAGTATCCAGAGAGGCCTTGAGTTCAGGCACCAAAGGGTCTCACCTGCTGTCCTAAACGCATCATGTAGCCTTGGTCAGACGCTTGCCCACCCTGCTCTGCATAGAAGTTAGTCCTGTCCAAGATGACACCACAGCGTTGCCCTGCCCCAACCTCCTTCTGGAGAGACTGATCTCTGTACAGCATCAGGACAGTGGCCTGGCATGGGCTGAACTCTGTCAAGGAGAAGAATATGGGCAGCAATTAGTGCATACACCCTGTCAGATTGCAACACAAAAGGAGGGGTCACTTCCCCATGACAACCCTGCCAACACCCAGTCTATACAGAAAGCTGATACTTTCCTTTGCCTCAGTAGGAGAGAAACAGCTATTAGCAGAGAGGACAAAGGATCTGTGATATGGAACCAAGTCACCCCTTACTAACCCAGTGACAGACCTGCTGGGTAGCAGGTAACCAGGCCGGGATGCCCAGTCTGGCTCCACATGAGCCTGATAGAACAATATGTGGCACATACAGGCTTGCATCTTGCTACACTGCACGCTTGGCCAACCTGACTGCCTTGTATGAAGGGATGACTGGCTTGGTGGACAAGGGAAGACAGGGATGTCACCTTCTGTGCTCTCCTGTAGCCTCCTGGAAGCCAAATTCAGGTGATGTGGACTGGGCAGGTAGACCACAAGGTGGGTGTATAACTGGCTGGGCAGCTGGCCCCACAGAGAATCGTTCCACAGTTCAATGTCAACTGATACTCAGTTACCAGTAGAGCTACTCGGTGGCTGATATTGGGGCCCAAACCATTTAACATCTTCATTAATGGCTACCCATGACAAGATGGGATGTACCCATATCCTGCTCATGCATGGCAGTAAATTTGTGGGGACTGGTTGATACATTGAAGAGCAGGGCTGCTTTTCAGAGGCATCTCAGCAGGCTATAGAAATGGACCGATAGAAACCTCAGGAGCACATTGAACAAAAGTCAGCAGGGTGCCTTTCCAGCCAGGAAGACTGACTGCCTGCTGGGCTGTATGAGCACAAACATAACCACCAGGTCAAGGAAAGTGATTATTCACCCCTGTTTAGCATTTGTGAGACCGCATGTAGCGTACAGGAAATTCTGGTGGTACATAAGCAAAAAAACTTTTCACATTAAGAGTGATAACTGGAACAGGGCGCAGAGAAGCTGTGGGATCTCTGTCCTTAAAGATACCGAAAGCCTAAATGGACAAGGCTCTGAGCAACCTGATCTGACTGTGATGCTGATGTTCCTTCGATCAAAAGTGTGGACATCCAAAGATCCCCTCCAACCTGTCATTCCATGATTCAGTGATTGAGGAGGTGGGACAGTGCTAGCCTGGAAATTCTAGCCAACGTTGCTGCTGGGTTTTTTCCCCTCTGTTATGCACTTGCTGTAGTATATAGTTTGAATTGCCTCACTTTTTGCCCCCAGCACACTGGGTACGAGGCAGCTGGCTGTATGCAGCTCTCTCTAATTGTATGTGACACCCATACCACCTCTTACTCTCTGTGGTTTAGCTTTATGCTTTCCCTAGAGCATCAGCAACTCCAGTTATCCCAAACGACAAAAAACCTGCACTGGCATCTAGTGGTCTGCCAAAGAAACAACAAGTGCACTGTGTTAAACAGCTACCTAAAGCCCTTGCATAATTTGTCTTCATTCTCCCTAGTGCTCGCACCCAGAAGCCTAATTGTTGGGGACAAACTGATCTCTAGCAGAAATCAACAGTCCCTGCTTCACCACTGTACAGTAAAACCAACCCAGAGCTCTCAGCCTTGGCACGAGCCCAGAGCCTTCCTGGGGACACATCAGCAGCAATAAGAAAAGCAACTGCTTTGGGATCATAGAATCATAGAATGTTTTGGGTTGGAAGGGACCCCTAGAGGTCATCTAGTCCAACCCCTGGGGCAGAGAAAAGATGCAGCGGCAAGGTGGACAGCTTGGAACCACAAAATATGCATTGTGCATGCATGAGGTTAGGCACTAAAAGCAGCCTTGTGAGGGATTCCAGTGCCCTCAGGCAGAGCTTGCCTTACAGACGGGACATGGCCACTTACCATACTGCCCGTGCTGCCCAAGCGTGTAGGCGTACTTTGGAGAATCGTCAGTAGCAGGCACGCTGTTGCTCCGCAGCTGGGCCAGCGAGTGCACATCAAGGCGCGTGTTTGCATCCTCCCACTGCCCTGCCTGTGGGCCACCAGCCTTCCGCTACAGCAGAGCAAAGGCACCGTTAGATGGGAGATACCCGCGGACACTGCAGCTGATAAATGGAGCTATAAGGTTAGGAACAACTTCTTCCACCTTCCTGGAAAAGGCTTGTTTAGATCCAGGCTGATGGTGGCCACTGCTAGAACAACCTCATTCCTTCAAACCCCACAAGCACTCAATACCACCCGGTGCTAGCAACAGCTAACACAACCCTCCCAGCACGGCTTGCTGCGTAGCTGTGAAACTTCCAGGCCATTAAAGCTCAGGGGAGCAAGGCCTGGAACTGATTACTGTACAGGGTGGGTAGTGCAAGTCCTCCAGCACTACAGAGCCTGAGGAGATTTTGTAAACTTCATAAATCACTTGCTGTTTGGGCTAAGCTGGCTCTGCTTTGTGTGAGGAGCTGGATTACATGACTGACAGAGGACACTCCTAACCTAGATAATTCTAGGATAACCTCCACTCCAGCAACAGCCAGCATCATAAGACACTTCTACCAATCTGAAGAGAATCACCAGCCAGTACTCCTCAGTCCCACACCTACAAGCAAAGGCATTGTGACCCCACTGCTGTTTCAGACCCAGTTCCCCTCCAGGGAAAAGGCACACGGCCCTATGGTGCATCCAAAGAGCCTCAATAGTGAAAGGAATTCTGCCTCCACTCTCACAGGAGAGAGGGAAGACTCTGAATTAAGACACTGAATTACTCTGCCAACATGAGTCTCCTTCTTACCTTTGCATCTTCCAGAACAAGTTCATTAAAAGCAGCTGAATCCAAACTGATTCCCTTTTCTTCAAGCATCAAGTCAATCAGATCCAGAGGGAATCCCAAATTCCCATAGAGAGACCAGGCTACTTCAGCTGTAGGACAAAAAGAAGGACATGAACTCTGTGTGAACACAGAAGGCAAAGGCATCTCAGGATTTGCTTGGATGGGACACATCTAGTATGTGCCTTGGTAACTGGAATCCCCTGTGCTGCGTGCAACTGTGCTGGTAATGGGGAGGGGAAGAGAAGCCATGCAATTCTTCTCGTATGGGACTGAGTATTAATGATGCCCCACAGCCCCATCCCTGCTAAAATTCAGTGCAGCACATCTAGACAGGCAGCTACTCTGGTTGGGTCCCGAGCTCCTCCTTTCAGCTGTGTCTTGTAAGGACCCAGTTATCAGTCAATAAAGCAGCAAGGGAATCTTTCCAACTTTCCTGGTGCCTAGTTTGTTGTGAGAACTCGAAAGTACTAGAAAACAATTGCAACATCCACTTCTCTGCCCAGGGCTAGAAGATCACTGAAAACACGTGGGGGAGGCAGACATCCACCACAATTGTGACTGCAATGCTTGTGAGGACCTGGATCAGACCATCTTTAAGTGCAGCTTGTCAGAGGAGGGAGACTCACCTGGGAAATTTTTTGAGGGCTCCATTTGCTGCACTGTCCGTTCAATGATGCGCCTCCCACGCTCGAGGGAGGACAGAAAAGCAGCTTCGTTCTCATTGATGATATCCATGATCTGCCCAGGTATCAAAAGAAGGGTTAGCCCCAACACCTCAGGGAGCTGCCCAGCTCAGCCCAGCCCTGCTGCCACTGGGTTCCCTGCTAAAGTCAGCTGAAAGCACATCAAGAAGGTGTCTAACAGGGGCACGGTATCTGCTTGAACCAGCCTTTTTGTTCTCTAAGTATCCATCACAACACAGCTCTGATGCAACACTCAGTGCCAAAGTCATTGTGCCTTCTACCAGCATTCCTGTCAAGAAAACATTGACCATCCACCTGGGGAAGGCTGGAGGCTGGCAAATGCTCCCTGTCAGACATTCACACCCGTGACCCAGTTAAAATTGCATGGCTGGAACAGCCAGAGAAATTACTCGTCACAGTTGCTGTCAGCAGAAGCAAGCCAGGACTAGCCTTAAATCACCGATCCACTTTGGACAAAAAGTACCCAGGCTAGGACAGGCTGTACTTGCACTCAACAACAGAGCTACCCTAGCTTTTTTAGAGCCACAGCTGCCTTATACCAGGACAAGCAGTCCCTGATAAGGATCTAGTAGAGCTCCCACAAGGAAATCCGCCGCAGATACTTCTCGTGCCCAGGATACAAATATGTTCGCAACACATCTCAGCCCACCCATGAGAACATGGTTACGGAGGAGGCTATGCAAACTCCTCCAGCTAAGTCCCAAGGAAGGACTGACTTCTGCCCCTGAGAGCAGTGCCTCCTGAAGATAACGAGAGATACGGCTTCTCTCCAGGGGATTCCACATTGCTCACCTGGTCTGCATTCTTCGTCAGCTCTGGATAGGCATCTCCCTGTGGAGTGAGCCTCAGTTAGTGATAACATCCTCAGCATCTTCCTCAAGGGATCTCACAGCACACCACAAGCATTATAGAGGTTTCTCAGGCGGGTGAGTGTGAAGGGAGCCCCAGTGCACAGCCCCAGGGACAGAAGTACAGAGGAAGAATCACACGTGGACTTACAGCTGCCATCTCCTGGCTATTTCCCTGTGACCGCCTCTGGGCAAATACATCCGTTCACAATAGAAAGCAAGCACTTGCCTTTTAGGATGCTGTTAGTACTCCCAGCGACCAATTTCAGATGGCTTTGACCAGATATGACAGCTTGGAAGCCACTGCCCTCAGGAAGCAACATGCACTTGCACACACTAACACACACACACTTGTGCCAACTATCACAGGTCACACTAGGCCCCCTCTCTCCCATCACAAATGATCAGAAGACAAGAGATTTTTACTGCTATGAGGTATAGCATCAGATATGCCCTCCTGGAGCTACTTTCCGTCCAAGATTTGTCTCCTGACAGCGTACAGGAAAGGGACGTGGGGCTGAAAAGGACATGTGTGTTACTCTTCCCCTCTCCCCTCCACCCCCCCGCCAAGGCAGCAGTTTTTACTCACCAGCACTTCTACTACAGTAGGCACCAGAGAGGCCAGGAGCCCAGGTGGAGCGTGAAGGACTTCAGAGCAAAAGCGGACAGCCCTGCGCAGGATCCGACGCAGCACCAGTCTGAAAGCAGAGCAGGATTCCCCAGGCAGCCACGTGAGCATCCCTGCCCAGCTCCCACATCCAGCACACACCCGACACAGCTCCTCTGGCCTGACCTATCGACACAGGCCAGCTGCTCCCCACGCTCCACACCCACCCAAGGATGAGCCTGCAGGCTCTCACCTTCCTGCCTCCCCAAAGATCATGCACTCCCTATCTTGGGCTCACACCAGAACCTCTCCCTCTGGCTGTCCATATTCCTTTCTTAGACCTAACCCCCTCCACCTCATGCCATTTCCCTATGTCCTTACTCTGCTCCAGAGACACCTGGATAGATGCCGTCGGTGATGCACACGCACAAGGTGCGCACATGATCTGCCACCACACGGTAGGCCATGTTCACACGCCCAACATCAGCATCCCCAACCAGACCTTGGTACCTGGGCCCATTGCAGCCCTAAAAGAGAAAGCAAGGAGATAGATCAGCAGAATTTCATGACTGCAGAAGGAAAAGTTTCAGCGCAAGAGGCAGCCATCTACACTTAAAATCATGCTTTCTCAACTACCTCTGAACTTTGTGCATTTAAGACGTACTCATGAAGTCCTTCCCAAGCACTATATACCAAGACTTCCAAGCACTATATACCAAGACTTCCAAGCACTATATACCAAGACTTCCATATCTAAGACAGGTCAGTCAACGCCCCAGCACTGAGGAATTTAAGAAACATTGGAGGAAAAACAGATCAGCAGTGCTGATATCCCAGAGGATTATTCCAACTTGGAATTCTCCCCACTTTCCCTAGAATGCTGCTCTGGACCTGGCTGGGCCTACCTCCTGTCTCAAAATACCACACAGTAACATCTGAAGAGAAGGCTGTACTGTGGTACCGGGCAAGCTTTTGCTTAGCTGCGGCTCTGAGCAGAAGCACCGTCACCTTGTGAATGGCATCCAAGATGGGAGTGAAGAGATCTGTGTCGTAGTTGGAGCGTTTGTTCTGCAGAACTGCCACCAGCCTTTCCAGGCCCATTCCCGTATCCACATGGTGCTGTGGCAAGGGAAGCAGATTCCCCTCCATTTCTCTGTCAGTCAGCAAAAATAAAAGGCAAAAGAGAAGCAAGGGTGAGTTCAGGGGCAAAGAAAAGGAGCAGGTAAGTCAAGGAGCATGGAAGAGTGACAAGGGATGGAAACAGCAGGTGACCCAACAAAAGGAAGCCCAGGGACGAGACTAACAGCAGCCTGCCTTGGCACCATCAGGCAGCCAGGACCTGACCATCAGATAGTCAGGATAGACTGTAACATAGGGAAAAAGGCATTCCCTGAAGAGGGGCCCAAGGCCTTCTCCTCCTGCAAATTTATCTGGGCTGCTGCAGACCTCAGGAGACCTCTGGGATGCAGCAGTGAGGGGGAACAGACAGCAGAGATTGAAAGAGAACAGGATAAATAAAACAAAGGGGAGCAAGAGCCACACGGGACACATCTCCAACAGCTTCCCTCTTGCTCCTGTACTGCCACCTCCTGGAAAGCAGCAAGATGTCTGAGAATATACACATATGACTTTGGAGGCAGACAAGGGGAAAATGCTCTAGAGCTCAGACCAGGTGCCTGGTACCTGCTATACTGCATGAAGACCAGGTTCCAGATCTCCACTACATCAGGGCTGCCCTGGTTCACCAGTGCCGCAGCATTTCTGCCACCACCCACGTGGTCATAGTGGATCTCTGTGCAGGGACCGCAGGGACCTGTGTCCCCCATCTCCCAGAAGTTGTCCTTCAATGGAAAAGGAAGCACATGACTGGCAGGCACCCTGGAAAGGCAAACAGAGGTGGCAGCGCTGGGGCATGCACAGAAAGCGCATACTAGCCTAGACGTCGGAGAAAGTTGGAAGGGAGGAATCCTTTCTGATTACTAGAAACTCAATAATCAAACACATTAGGATTCCTTTACTTCTGTTCCCACAGAATTACTCTCCTTAGCAGGAACAAGCTGGACCAACCCACACAGGATCACACTCGCTGCCTAGAATGGCTGGCAAACTCCGTCTGGCTCCTCCTGATGGAGACAGGCTCTCCACTGGGTTTGTGGAACTGCCTTCCTCCTTGGAGGGAATTCCAGCGGAGCTAAGACCTGGTCACAATAGACAAGGCCAAACACCAACAGTGGCACAGAGCTGGCTGCCTTGGGTCCAAAGCCCACACAAAGCCTGGAACAAGCTCCCAAAGCACAGCAGCGCTCTCTGCAACGGCTTCATCCTCACACGCAGCAGCCATTGCTAGCTTTCAGAGAACGTAATCTCTGCAGCTCATGATGGTCAGGAGGCAAAGGATCGGAGAGCCTTCACACACTTCATCTAGGCCAGCCAGGGTTAGGTACATGGCCCCTCAGCAGACTGATAACATCTGAGAAACAGCTTAAAGTGCCCCACAGCACTCAGTGCCCAGCTGACTTTTAGCAGCCCAAACAAACCAGAAACAAAATGAGTTTCAAACACAAGTTTTGGCCCCTACATTTGATTCCCATCAACTAAAGACCAAGTGGGAGACTATGCAGACCGAAGTGTCAGCACCTGCTGCTCAGAACCTCTTCTCTAACACGCTTACCCCAGGCGGAGCCATACGTCCCTGCACTCCTCATCTGCACTCAGCCCCAATGAGGAGTCTCCGCCAAAATAGGTGACGTAGAGACGATCTCTGGGGATCGCGTAGACCTCTGTCAAGAGCTCCCAGGCCATGCTACATGCCTCCTCCTGAGCAGGCAGGAAACATAAACAAAGCATGGTAATTCAGGATGCATAGCGATGCAGGAAGGCTCTTTGGAATGGGAGTCAAACACCAAAGAAGTTCATTTCAGCTGCTTTCTCCCTTTCCAATTTTAAGGTGTATTGCAAAGAGCAGGATGAGGGTCAGGTGAGTGAGACAGCTCGCTGCTGCCTGTGGAAAACCGGCATTAGTCCTAGATTGTTGGGAGACCTTCAGGATCACAGCATGGTCTACACCCACTTGCTTACCAGCAGTTACATGGATTATTTTCTTTCCAAGGAAAAAATATATTCACCAGCAAAACAACTAGCATCTTTTACCCTTCTTCCCTTTTCAGACCTTCTGGTAACAAGCACCAAACAAACTGGAAACCTCTTTTCACCATATTAAACGGTCAATGCTGGCATTCACACAGAGAACTTTGATTCGTGTGTGTTGCTCACCGCTTTGAAAGGCTGAGCGCTCTGCGAGTCTGCAGGGCACATTTAGTGATCCAGCACAGCAGCTGCCTACCTCTGCTCCAGGCCACAGGGCTCCCAAGAGGTAATTTGGGGCTTACCAAAGTGCCTTAGAATCATAGAATCACTTTGGTTGGAAAAGACCTTTAAGATCATCAAGTCCAACCGTTAACCGGACCCTGCCATCCCACCACTAAACCATGTCCCTCAGCACCTCATCTACCCTTCTTTTAAATACCTCCAGGGATGGGGACTCGACCACCTCCCTGGGCAGCCCATTCCAGAGCCTGACAACCCTTTCGGTGAAGAAGTTGTTCCTAATGTCCAACCTAAACCTGCCCTGGCACAACTTCAGACCATTCCCCCTCGTCCCATTGCCCGTTCCCAGGGAGAAGAGGCCGACCCCCCCCCGGCTCCCCCCTCCTGTCAGGCAGTTGTAGAGGGCGATGAGGGCTCCCCTCAGCCTCCTCTGCTCCAGGCTGAACACCCCCAGCTCCCCCAGCTGCTCCTCGTAAGCCTTGTGCTCCAGACCCCTCCCCAGCTTTGTGGCTCTCCTCTGGACATGCTCCAGCAACGCAACGTCTTTCTTGGAGTGAGGGGCCCAAAACTGAACCCAGTAATAATAATACCTTCAAAGGTCTCCTTCCAGCCTTTTCCACCATGGCTTCAGTACTGCTGTCTAGTATCACCAGGACACTGCCTTACTTTTAGCAGGGTACAACCTTGCCGCAATGTGCTCCTACTCCGCTGCAGTAGCTGCAGGGCATGGGTCTGGAATACTACACCACTACTAAGAAGTTGTGTTAGCAAAGAGCTTATTTCCCGCCTGCCCCGGAGAGGGTTCGCTCCCGTCACCTCACCTTAAAGTAATCCCCAAAGGACCAGTTCCCCAGCATCTCGAAGAAGGTGTGATGGGAGGTATCCCGGCCCACGTCCTCCAAGTCGTTGTGCTTCCCCCCGGCCCGCACGCATTTCTGGCTGTTCACCACCCGCCGGTGCCGGGCCAGCTCGCTCCGGGGGTGCGCCGTCCCCAGGAAAACGGGCTTGAACTGGAAACCGAGGCAGAGAGGCGCCCGCTATGGCGGGGTGCCACCCCGGAATCGGCGGCTGCGCCCGGGGCTCCCCAAAGACGGAACCGGCGCCCCGCGGGAGGCGAACGGGGGGGGGCGGGCCCGGGGGGGGACCGCGGGGGCGGGCTGCGGCGGGGGAAAGCCGGGACCCCGGGCCGGTGGAGGGGGTGAGGGGAGCACCTGGTTCATGCCCGCGTTGACGAAGAGGAGGCGCGGGTCGCCGCGGGGCCGCACGGGGGCCGAGGGCAGGCGGCGGTGGCCGTGGCGCTCCTGGAAGAAGCGGAGGAAGGCGGCGCGGACCGCCCCGCCGGCGGGCTGCCGGCACCCCCGCGGCGGGGGCTGCGCGCCAGCGCCACGGCACCGCCAGCAGCGGCCGCAGCCGGCCGGCCGCCGCCATCGTGGCCGGGGGCGGGAGGCGGAGGGGCGGGGAGAAGGGCGGCGGCGGGCGGGATGGCGGAGAGCCTGCCGTGAGGGGCGGGCCGCAAATCCCCCCGCGCCGCCTCCTAGGGCGCATGCGCGGCCTCCGCTCGCGCGCTCCGGGTTCGATTAGCCGGGCGGTGGGGCGGGGCGCTGCCGTTACGCGGTCTCGCGCCTCTCGCGAGAGCGCCACTGCCGCCCCTTGGGCGCCATGGCGGCGCACGGGGCCTCGCGCCTGGCCTGGTGCCTCCGCCGGGTCGGGGCCAGTGGCGAGTGGCTGCTGCTGGAGACCGGCACGCAGGTGAGCCGGGCCGGGCCGGGCCGGGCTGGGCTCCCCGCGGGCTCCGGCCCCTGGGGGGGCGGGTGGGCGCCGGCCGGCCGGCGGGGGGGGGGGGGCGTTACCGGCGCCTTGCGCGCTTGGCCCCGCGGGGCAGGGGCGAGCGAGCGGCTGTCGGTGCGCTTTGTTCCGGAGCCTCCTTGTTCTTCGTAGAATCACAGAATGGTTTGGGCTGGAAGGGACCCCTAGAGCCCACCCAGCCCAACCCCCCTGCAGGAGCAGGGACACCGCTGACCACATCAGGTTGCTCACAGCCCCGTCCAACCTGGCCTGGAATGTTCCCAGGGATGGCGCCTCCACCCCCTCTCTGGGCAACCCCTGCCAGGGTTTCACCACCCTCATTGCAAAGAATTTCTTCCTTATCTCCACTCTAAACCTACCCTGCTTCAGTTTAAAACCATCACCCCTTGGCCTGTCACAGCTGGCCCTACTAAAAAGCTTGTCCCCACCTTTCCTCTGGGCCCCCTTGAAGCCCTGAACGGCCGCACTCAGCTCTGCCCGCAGCCTTCTCTGCTCCAGGCTGAACACCCCCAACTCTCCCAGCCTGGCCTCATAGCAGAGGGGCTCCAGCCCTCGGATCATTTTAGTAGCCCCCCTCTGGCCCCGCTCCAACAGTTCCATGTCCTCCTTGTGCTGAGGGCTCCAGAGCTGGACGCAGGGCTCCAGGTGAGGTCTCCCCAGAGCAGAGCAGAGGGGCACAATCCCCTCCCTCGACGCTGGCCACGCTTCTCCTGGTGCAGCCCAGGGTAGGGTTGGCTTCTGGGCTGCCAGCGCCCATGGCCGGCTCATGTCCAGCTTTCATCCCCCAGCACCCCCAAGTCCCTCTGGGCAGGGCTGCTCTCCATCCTTTCTTCCCCCAGCCTGTATTGATACTGGGGGTTACCCCGACCCAGGTGCAGGACCTTGCACTTGGCCTTGTTGAACCTCATGAGGTTCACACAGCCCCACCTCTCCAGCCTGTCCAGGTCTCTCTTCAAGGTGCTTCTTAGGAGGGAAAAGTCCTGCCCCGCCCCGGTTAACGAGCGGCAGTTGTTAATTGCTGCTCAGAGGAGCCAGCCCTTCGCCACTGTCAATGTCCCAGCCTCCCCGAAGGGCAGTTCGGTGGGGCGCAGCCCGGCGCTCCCACGGGGAGCAGTGCCCGGCACCAGCGCGTTTCAGCACCGGGGACATCCGCGGCGGTGGGCGGGAGAGCAGGCATTTGGGTCTGGCCTGCCAGGCTTGCGGTAGTTAATCCCGCTGAGCACAGCCTCGTACTAGAGGCGAGCATCTGTAGCCTAATTAACGAGGGGGTGCTTTGGCGAGGCCAGCTGCTTAAGTTCTGTGGCTTCAGGTGTAGACGAGGTCATGTTTTAAATTGGCTTTGGTTATGGTTTGGTGTTGGTATGGGAATAAACCCCTTTTTTTTTTAAAAAAACCCGTTTTTTAATTGAAATCAAATTAAATTGAAACCGTGTTATTTAACTGAAAAGCCCAAACGGGCCCTTGTGGTCTTTCCCTCGCACCCAGCAGGCCAGCGCGTGTGCTGAGGATGGGGTGCTGCAGGAGCGTCGCCGTGCTGGTGGGTGACATCGGACGGTTAGGTGTCGTGGGCTCACGCTGTCCCTCATTCCTTCGTGCTTCCGCGCTGCAAAAGGCACCCCTCTGAACTCGCCTTGCGGTGCTGGGCGACTTGTCGAGCAAACGCGGAGTTTTGTTGCTCTCTCATCATGGATTTGAAACCACAAGGTGTGCTCAGTGAAGGACTTGAGTTCATACATCTGCAAAACGTGCAGCCAGGGCTCTGCCAGTCGTGCAGAGGATCTTGCTCTGGGTGTTATTACCCTGGCTGTCCGCACAGCACTACGTTCCTTGTCCCAGGCGACAGGGGGACTGATGGCATCCTGGTACCGCAGGCTCGCCAGGTCACAGGCTGGGGTGTTAGCACAAACTGCATTCGCTGGGGATTTAAATGTCAGGGCCACACTGGGCTGCTGAGGCAGGGGATGTGCTGTGGGCTCCCGGTACTGCTGTGGGCAGCAGCAAACTCCAGCAGGTGAGGGCTAACGTCTCAGCCCCCCGTCGCAGTCTGCTCAATTAACTCGACCAAGGGGAAATTTCGTGACTGGCTCTACTTGGTCTTGCTTGTATTAGTGTGTGAGGCCACACAGCTGTGTGTGACCCGGCACCAAGAATCGTTCACGTGGGTTTGACATTTCTGGTGCAAGTGCAAAGCTGAGTTTATAACTGAATCTGCCCGAGTCTCTGTACCTTTTACATATGCAGCCCGAGTCTCTGTACCTTTTACATATGCAATCCGCGTTGACAGAACACTAATATGTATGAAGCATTTAAGAAGTAGGGGTCAAGTGTGGTTAAGTTTGCTTTCACGATCTTAGTTTGCTTCCTTGCATTTAGTTATGAGTTCTCGCTTTCAACTCAAGGTGAGACCTGCTCAGGTGACATGTAGAGAATGAACTTTTCTTGACTGCAGCATCTTGTAGGAATTGGAAGGTGTGATGCAAATGGGTTGGGATTGCAGGGGAAAAGAAGGGCAGCTTTCACCTAAGGCTACCCTGGATCCACGCAGTGGTCTAATGACATAAGCTGACTGAAAACTTGTGCAACACACTGATGGGTAAGGAAAGTGTGTGTGATTATCTGATCTTGCAAAGAAGGCAGTGGAGGGAGGGAGAGCAGAGCTGTGCTTTAAATGGCGGCCTGCAGTTAGACCAGATTTAATAAGATACTGTGAAATGGTACAATTAAATTATGTCCCTTCTTCCAAAGATGCTACTTGAGTCTAATCAGGTTATTTAGATCACTTGCACTCCTGGATATGAACTGCATGTAGGTTAATTTCTGAGCCTTGAGATTGATGGTGTGATTTACAAAAGTATTGCATGTTTAGGGCACGGTTGCATGTGCATCTTTTTTTGATGGCAGTTTTCTGGGCTATTTTTTCCTGCGTCTTTCCTATTTGTAGACAGTTGAACAGCTGCGACTAGCAAAAGAAGAAGGTAAGAAGTGATCTTGTGACCCACGAACGATAGTACTCGTTTGAAGAAACGGTGTTTAGTTAGGTAATGAATAGGGTGGGACACGGATGGATTGAGAGTGGCTTTGAGCAGCCTTGCTGCTGACGAAGCTTTCCATGAAACCAAGGCTGTAACCTGCCTTAGAGCAATCAAATTTTCCTCAGTGAGAAAGACGATACTTCAAACTTTGTAGGTTTCCATTTTTCTATCTACTCTTGAATTGAAATGAAAACAAAAATAAATCACATTATCCTGAACTCTTTGGAAACAGCTATAAGGTGCTAATCTAGATAGATTTCTTCGATACTTGAACTGAAAATATATACACTGAATTGACCATGTCGTTGCTGATTGCAGTTACTAAACTACTTTATTTTCAGGTAACTATAGGCCGAGGATTAGATCTCACGTACCAGCTGGTGTCAAAAACCTGTCCCTTGATGATCTCTCGTAAGCACTGTGTTTTCCAGCAAAATGCAGAAGGGCAGTGGACTGTCAAGGATAACAAGGTACAGAGACTGATTAAAGACCTCGTACTCTGAGATTCACTGTGAAGAGAATACCCTGTTTGGGTTCAAATGATGTATGGGCTATAATATAATATGGTGTAAGTGTGGTAGAAGGTCTATTGGAACGTGTCTTGTCTGTTGTGTGCTTCCAGCAGGAAGCTTCAGTCTGCTGCCATTGGGATGCAAACCATATCGTTTTATGTAGCTTGTCTCTCTGTTTAGCACTTTCCAGACGAGTGTAGTCTTGCCAAGGGCACTTTGCAGTCTGTGAACCTGTTTGGTATTACTCTCATTAAAAAAAAAAAAAATCCTATGAATTTTGGCAGTATTCAAGAGGGTAATGTTCTTGTACTGCTAATGAAAGGAGAAACTGATACTCCTTATTGTAGTGACACAATTGCTTTAATTGTAATGTACTTAAACAAGAATCTGTTGTTAGGAAAAACATGCTTCATGTCATGTTAAAGCGATTTTCTTCTGAAAGTCCTCCTCAGATGATTAGAATAAAGTGTTGACATCGGAGTCCTCAGGTATGCCTCACTTTGACTTCAGGAATCTGTTTTTTATATTATGATCTCTCCACTTTCTCATTCAGGCTGAAAACTAAAGTCAGTAATTTGCTTTGAAACAGTGCTGGTAGAACAAAAACATTCAGCATGTCGTGCAGATCTGAGGCTGTTTGGGTCAACAGCAGATTGGTCAGAAGGAATGGAGTGGCTACTATTAAAATTAGACTGCTCTTAAAACTTTGTTGCAGAACTTGTATAAACTTGAAACCTACAGCTTTTGCATGATTGGAAACATCTGTGGTAGATCCAGCTACTAACGCTTCCTCTGTGTTATCACTGCTACCCTTTTGTCAAGTTGTTTTATTGAATCTCTGAGATATGTCAGTTGTTAATGATTCTGTGTTTGTCTTGAGCAAGGATCAGTTTCGCTGTTTTTCAAAGGTATTTATTGAGCTAGTGTCTAATTTAAAAACCCTTTTTCTTCTTTCAACATTATCTCTAGAAGAACATTTTCCTTCTTGTTTATATTCTCCCTGTAATTATGGAGAACTGTCTCTTTCTTTTTTTTTTTTCTTTAAGCAGTATAAGCTATGCTCCTTTTTCCTTTCTAGTTTCTTCTTGAATTTCAGGTGACATTAATTGTCAGGAATAATTACTGCAATATTCTATGTTCTTGATAATGATTATTGCAGAGTCTTTTTATTGGTTAGTTCTTATTTCTGAAGCTTTTGGGCAGTTTTCTCACCTGTAGCATTCATTCTTTTCCTTCTGCACAAGCGCATGTATTAATGTTGTTCTTAGTGCTTGTACGCAAAATCCGTAATGCCTGGTAAATAATACAATGCAATAGCTGTAATAAATGGGACACCAAGCCAATAAATTAGATATTGCAAGGTTTATTTAAAGAGGTGGCTTGTTCTGATTGCAACATTGAAGAGGTTGGATATGTTTACAGGTGCCAGAAATAGCTTGCCTAGGACTCTGTAACTGCGTATTAAATGTTGCTGATTCTCCGTTCATTTGCAGAGTCTAAATGGAGTCTGGCTTAACAAACAGCGCCTGGATCCCTCAAAAGCTTATCCTATCACTGAGGGAGACCGTATCCAGTTGGGAGTGCCTTTGGAAAACAAAGAGACTGCTGAATATGAGTATGAAGTAATTAAAGAGGAATTGGAGAAAATCAGACCCTTTTTAGCCCAAAGGAGTGACCTGGGGAAAGCTAAGAGTTCAAGAACTAAACGTAAATTTAGTTTGGAGGAATCAGAGACATCTGGGTCAGAAGGCCCTTCAAACTCCAGATCCAAAAGAGACAGAGTGTCCTGTGACAATGAACCTTTGGGTAAACCATGGGGAAGGGTAGAAGAGGCCAAACAGTTAACAGAGAAGATGGATGTCAAGCTCCCTTCTCCTGGACCAAGTGAGGAGGATAATGGTCCAGTGCGTAGTAGCCCCGTGCGCTCCGAGAAAGCTGTGTCTGTCCCTCCTAAGGACCAGAAGGGCTCTGGTCTTGCACAGTCATGGACTGGCTTGGAAATGCTGAGGAAAACTCTGGTAGATATAATGAAGCTAAAGGTCAAAGTGCAGGAGAAGCAGACAGCGGTTCTGAATGTGAAGGAGGAAGTGTGCTCAGAAGGAGATCCTGGTGATGGAGCAGGAGCTGCGGGAGTTGCAGGACCAGCTGTGCATGGAACAAGAGCATCATCAGCAGCAGGTGGAAGAGCTGGAGAGGATGTTCTCTAAAGAGCAGCAGCAGCTAGAGGTATAATGGTGGTAACCTTTTTGGCCTGTGTCTTTTCATTTTTATGGAACGCCTGATATAAGACGTTGATCCGAGATAAGATCTTGAACCATGCAGTGACACAAATAATGTTTGTGTGAATTACTCCTGTTAAAACTGTCATGGAAGTATTTAACTTCAGGCATGTGTACCAAAAGAGAGTGCAGACAGAAGGGATTGGGCTGCATGGAGAATTAGGAAAAAGGTGCAAAATAATTTAATTTTTTTTTTTTTACAAACAGGTTCATTATAGCAAGGTAGTTTCAGTTAGTAAAAAAGTGTGGTTTTAAATAAAAAAAAAAATCAAAACTGTTGTACATGCATAACACTAGAGTGGGACATCTTAGGGTTTGCTGAAAACCAGCATTGTTTCTTTAAGCATATCTTCTAAAGATGCAAAGTACTCATTTCCTGTCTCTGCTTTCCTCAAGTCTTTTTTTTTTTTTTTTTTTTTTTTTTTTTCTTCTCCCCCAGGGAGTAAAGTGGCAACACGGGGAAGAGAATCTGAAGGAGCAGCTGGCCCAGGTCCTGCAAGAGGCAAGTAGTTAGGAGTCTAGGCTTGGTCTAACTGTGTAACTCCAATATTTAAATCTTCCTTACTGCTGTGGCCCCTTGGTAGAAGATGACGACTTTGCCTTAGGTGCAGTTTGGATTATCTTCATCTACAGATGAAATTTCTGTCAGAAAGTGGCAGACCTCGCTTTGTGGGAGTTGCTACTTGCCGGCAAATACTGTGAGAATATGCACTCAGATTGAAAGCATTAAGTAGCTGCAGTGGTTTTGGGGTTTTTTTAATTTGAATTTGGTCCTTGGGCTGGTGGGCTTTTTGGTGAGGTCTGTCTGCTGGGTATCTGTTCTGGGGAAGTTGTTTTGGTAGTTTTAATTGGTCAAAAAAAAAAATTCACTCTTGGTTAGGAATGTTTTTAAAAGAGTTTGCCACGCACTCAGGTTTCCTAGGCTTATTCCAAAAGGTCTTTCCCTTTGGAAAGCTGATCTGAAAACAGCTTCAGGCAACCTTGCGTATAGTGACTGGTTTTTGTGATACTTATGTGTCAAATACCTCTCGATACTTAAATGTTCTCAGATGTGCTCAAAATGGTGACCGTAAAACCTAACTGAAATGGAAAGAGTAACCTGGGAGAGGGAATGAGAAGTGCCATGGCACTGGGAAGGTCATAAATAATAGGCACTGCATTCTGATTTAAGTTAAGGCTAAACTGCCTTAACACCCCAACTCATATAGGCATGTGTTGCTCTTTTTAGGAGGAGATTAGGAGAAATGAGTATGCTGAACCTCATGATTATAGCCACGTAGATTTAATAGGATAGCTTATAATGGCACTCTTACAGTTTCTGGGGTGGTATTGTTACAGCATCATGCTTTGATGGAAGAACTGAGCCGTAGTAAAAAAGACTTTGAGGAGATAATTCGAGCCAAGAATAAAGAGCTGGAAGAAACCAAGGTAAGGAATAACGGAGTTGTCAGTTTTATTCATAAGTGAAACATGATATGCCACAGTAGAGGAAATGGTTTATTTAACATTTGTCTTGACTGTACTTTGCCTCCCATAGTGAAAAAATCCTGTATTTAGAGGTGGCAGCTGACTCTTGTTTCCAGGGTTGGGAGAGGATATACCTTGCCCTGTTCATAAATTAGTGTTGAACAGTCATTAATAGATCTTTCTCAATCATAAAGAAAGCCCAGAGCACCTGAACAGGAGAAGTGGGCCCATTCCACCCCTTCTTTAAAAAAAAAAAAAAAGTGTGTTTGAATGGTGAGGTGCTTCATTTTCAGTTAGAGTGCATTTATGTAAAACTGCAGCGTTCCAGCAGTCCTGCAAGGGAGTGTAGGACTGAAACAAGATGGAATTTGAATAATGAATGAGATAAGCCACATTTCTTCCTGTCCTTGGCATAAGGTGATGAATGGAAAACAATTAAGGAGAGCCTTTCCTGTGTCTTACTCTTGGAAATTACCACATTATCCACCTCTGGCTGTTTGCTTTGGGTTTATTTGGTTGTTTTTGGTTTTTTTTTTGTCACTTTTGCAACTCTGTTGCTGTTTCAAGCATAGCTTCTGTTGGAAGAATTTCTCTGGTATTTTTAGAAGATAGAGCAGGTACTAGGAGCCTAATTCAACTCCAAACAAAAAAAAAAATCATTGGGCAGTTAAATGTTTTAAATTCTTATGCTTCCTTTTTTAATATTTGAGGTATTTTGTCTGTTGGGTGTTTTGCTTTTTACATCAGGCATCAAAAGAACTGTTCTGTTGACTTATGCCAAACTCATGTCAGGAAGAGGTTGAAAGAGATTCTGAAAAGACTGATCCAGCTGGTAGTTTCTTTAGGCTGAAAGGAATTTTGGTAACAGCTGCTGTTCTTGCTTGTAAGTTCTCTACAGTGGGTGGGAATATTCTTCATACTGCCATGACTACGTAGAGGAAAGAGGTTACAGATCTGGGTATATAATAGACACAGACTTGACATGTGGAGATTTGCGGATCTAAGATTTTCTACTTGTACTGCCTTCCCCTGCAGTCGCACTTCCTGCCAATATTATATTGAGTAAAACCTTGTTCTTTGTTGATTTGTGACCGTATGTACTTTTCCACTAGGAGGAGAAGGAAAAGGTGAGAGCCCAAAAAGAAGAGGTGTTGAATCAGATGAATGATGTGTTGGAGAATGAGTTGCAGTGCACAATCTGTTCTGAGCACTTTATCGAGGTATGTTTAAACCAGTATGGGTTTGCCAGTAAAGAAGAGACTTGAGAAGCTTTCCCTAGTCATATTAAAGCAATAGTCAAGCTTATTTCTTTACTTTGCTAGCTTAACAGTCCCAACAGACCCAGAGAGTTGTGGGTAAGGGTTGGTCCAGAAAACTATTCCGTCTGCCCTAACTCTTCTTCTGGGTAGCAAGTTCAGCTTTAATATTTCTACCCTGTGTAGAGATGAGTGCTTAATCCTAAAATGCATATAGGCTTGCAGCAGTTTTGGGTGGTTTTGAATTGGTGCTCTGAGCTGCTGCTGACAGACTGCTTGGGGAAGAATCATTTTGTAGTGGACCTTGCTTTAAGTTGACTAGGGTTGGTTTGCTTCAGGTTTAGATATAGGAAGACGTTAGTAAAGGAAGGGAAGTGCAGCATTCAGTCAAGTCCTGAGCTGTTTATGTTGTTCACAGAAACTCTTTCTTTGAGAAATTGGCCTGCTTTCATTTGATTCTAGAAGTGATAGGCTATGCCTGAAATGCAGACTGTTATTTCTGTTTGTGTTTTGTAAGGACTTCAGTTCCATTCCATTCATTTCAACTGAAGGAAACCTGACGCGTTAGCCTTGTTATAACGACCTAAGAGCTAACTGAAATTTTAATTCCTGGTTTCACTGTAATTTAAGATGCTATTTTGCAGTATCTGAGTTTTTCCATAATTTATCCTTTTCAAATTGGGGAAACTTACAATAGAATTAATTTTTTTTGTCTGTGTTTCTGACTTGCTATGATCTACAGTGAATTCATTAACCAACTTGTAAAACTTGTCTGCACTCTGGCACAGGAGAGGTTTTGTGGGTAACCCCTACAAAGGCTAGAGAAAAGGGGCTTTCGGCTTCTCCCCCTCTTCCCTTATAAGAAGCGTTCATCTAATTTTTTTCTGACTTCAGTGGTTTTTTTCTTGATAATGCTTGTGAAAGTGTGCTCTGATAAGTATCTTTCCATCAAATTCCACAGGCAGTCACTCTGAACTGTGCACACAGCTTCTGTTCCTACTGTATCAATGAGTGGACGAAACGTAAAGTGGAGTGCCCTATCTGCAGGCAGGAGATCAAATCAAAGACGCGCTCTCTGGTGCTGGATAACTGCATTGACAGGATGGTAGAAAAACTGGATGTAGAAATGAAAGAGCATCGCCTGACCCTTATCAGAGAGCGGAAAGGTGAGAGGTGGGTGGATGTGGCATGATAAGTACAATCTCATTACATCTATTTTGTACAACTTTCTTTGGCACCTATATACCAAGGAGATGCTTGGGGAATGCAGCAGAAACACTAGAAAATTAATTTTAAGATATGTTGTGAAACTAGCTTTACTGCACAGCAAAATAAAATGAATCAAAAGTTTGGAAATAGACTTTGGTATGAATTCCACGGTTGAGTGGGACAACTTAACCATGCTAAAGGTTATGCTGTTTCAAAGAGATCACCAAATAAAAGGAAAGCTATACAGAATGGCCCTTGAAAAATTTATCAGGCACCTTTTGATTAAACTATTGATTGCATCATTGCAAAAACTCAGCAGAACAGTGTCTGATGAGAAACTCTGAATTCTCTTCTGTGTGCTCATTTGTGTAGGAAATCTCTGAAGGGAATCTTGGTGTGTCACGTAAAGGTATGGCTGAACTGGCAGTTGCTCGGCCATGTTAATTTTGTGGAACTGAAGACACTGTGGCTTAAATGCATAACCTCTTGTCTAGTTGTAGCTAAAAGACACTGCAGCATGACAGTGATGGCTTTAGGTAAAACTCCAGTATGGGGTATTCCTATTCTGCTTCTCTCTTCCAAATTTATTTCTAGAGCACTCGACACTGGTATCTAGGTGCTGAAATGTAGAAGTCTTTTCCTGCTACCCCTTAACAAATTTCTGTTGCTGTGTTCCCTTAAGTAACTGTCTTGTTTTCCCCTCATAGAGGTGAGCACATGCTTCTTTGTTTTGCAAAGTGTCAAGCCATTTACCTAATGAAAGGTGCTTTTGAAATGTTTTGAATTCTTCATGGTGACACAGAATGACTACGCTAAGCACTGTTAGTTCAAACCTGAAATTATAACCTACTTAACCAATTCAGTCTGATTCCCTCAGGAAATGCTACACTGCTCAGAGGCTACCCAGTTCGGCTTTGTGAATTGGTTTCACCTCTGCAGAACTGACACTGCTCTTGTGTAATATGCATGTCTGCAGAGTATGCCATAGCACTATCAAAGTGTCTCATCAGGTAGCTAATGGTGATTAGAGGAAGTGGTGCCTTCATTGAAGCCCACTTCATTTCTGTATGGTAAACCTTCTTGCTTGTGTTTGTGCTTGTTTGAACAAAAAGGAAATAAGCTCATGGCCTACCTTCATGTGATAGATGCTCTAATTATAAAAATGACTATTAGTAGGAAATCATTCAGCTTCACCATGACACATTTCGGGAAGAGGGATGAATTGTTTCTGTGCAGTCTTTTTATTCAGTTTGGTTGAGATTAAGATAACCATGTGTTTGTTTAAACATGAATTCCTAAGAAGAAACCAGCTGGAAGAGAAATAATGATGCAAGTGGCACTTGAGAAGCTCAGTCAGAGCTTCCCAAGAAGCCTTTCCAAGAGCCTTAACAGAATGGACACCAGTGGGACAGCCTGCATTCTTAAATGTATGGAGGTTTTGATGGGGCTGTAAGCATTCCTGAACAACCATTATTTGTTTGAGAGCTCCTTACCACATTTTGTTCCTTCCTCTTCCTTTCCTGGCAAAGGCACCGTAATAGTTACCCACTTCCATTGCCAGTTGTGTGCCAGTGAAGGGATGGGGAATGTCTCCTCATCCGTGCTGTCTTAACAGGAAAAGGCATGTAGGAAACTTAAGAAAACCAGCAAACAAAAAAACCCCAACCCTGTGTTCTTTCAATGATTAAAATGCAAAAAAAACCCGCCTGCGCCCTGCAGCTTGAAAGGCCTATTGCAAACTGACAGTGAGAGGCTATAACTTTCAAAGAGAACTAGGAATTTAGCGTTTGTGGGTACAGTGGTTGCTGCTAACTCTTCTGTCTGTGTGTTTTGAATGCAGAGAAACAGAATGTGTTGGTGAAACCAGCCACAGACAATAACAGCTGTGTCATTTCTTCCATCTACTCCATCTTGTCAATGAGCAGTTGTCACAATGAGGACTCTGAGGAGGATTCTTACTACAATGAAAGCTACTACATTATCTAAACACTGTTACTGCAGACTCATTTGTCTGTGTGCTGCCCAGAACCAACCTGATGGCGTTTGGTTGACTTCTGCTGGATGAATGGAGTGGACGCCTGGAAGGAGAGACTCTGTGAAGAAGCCGGAGCTGAGAACTAGCAGTGTTTGGAAGAAGGACCTTATTTTTTAAATGAATGTACAGAAGCTTGATCTTGAAAACAAAATCGGGATTGTGAGAGAACAAACTGCCGTTATGCTAGATGGTTGACATACAAAACCTAGGCTTCCATGATCGCTTGTGACCGGCTCGGTGTAATGTAACAGTTTGTAGGTGTTGCTGCCCTTTCCCTAGTGAATGACATGTTTAAATGTGTACATCAGCTTCCCTTATTTCAGGCAGCAGAGGGAGTGGCCCAAGCTATTTGAGAACTTTGCCATCCCCACCAGCAGGCAGGAGAGGTACATCAGGAAAAAGTGCCAACGTGGGTTTTCCTCTTGAATTTCCTATGGCAGCTAGAGTCATCCCAGGCCTCTGGCAGTAAAGGTACAAAGGGTGGGTTGTGGACCCTCTCAGCCTTAAGTGGTTAAATGCATTGTAAGCTGGGCTGCTGGCCATCCATTTGCTCTGTTGATGTTACTCATTTTCTGTTAGATAGGGATGGAGAAGATCATATCTTCCAGAACTCCTTAGCTAGTGCTCTTTTCATACAGTATCTTTGCTTTGTTACCTCTTCAGGCTTTTGCATAAAGGGTTTTAGGATTGGGAAACCAGTGCATCCAGAAGTTACTAGCAATGACTTCAGAAACATATGTAGTTCTTGTCAGCAGCAGAGAGGAGCTTCTGCCTCTTCAGCAGTGCTGCTCTCTGAATTGGTAAAATGTCCTGTTGGCAGGGTAGGAAAGCAGCGTCTGTGGGCAGCCACAAGGCACAGAAGGATGCAGTTAGTTTTATTGTTTACAAAACACTGCTGTTGAGCCGTGGGTTGTACTACCCTCACAGCAAATCACTCATCCCTGAGAGACTGAGCAAGTCTTGCCTCATCCTTTCATGAATTTGTCTATGAAGTTCCACTTTCAGTGGCATATGCTTCTGATTAGTTGTTACATGTAAAGGACTTTTACGCTGAGAAGAGGATGGGGGAAGCCCTTCTCACCTGTAATATTTCTTTGGCTATTTGTATGTGCTTTCTTGTTTCTATGTTTATTTCATTTAAGAAGGAAAATATAAATCCCTTTCTGCATTAGTCTTCCTTGGTGCAGCTGCTGAGATGAATGTCTTTCTCCTAATTGTCTTAGATTTTTTTGAGAAAACAGACTCTCATTTTAACAACTTTGCTTCATGTTTTGATTGCTGTAAGCAGTGTGACTATTTTAAAGTTATTTGAAAGACTTGTGTATTCAGGAATTGATAAAAGACAACCCAACTCTTCAAGCCTGTGGCTACCCCAATGGTAATTTAGTAGATACAATCATACCACTTATCTTCTTCCACTAAAGAAAGATCCCATTAAAAAGGCGCATGAATGATGATGCTGTCCTAAGGAAGAAGTGCATTCTGACAGATTTCATTGGTAGGACTTAAACAGGGGAGGTAGGTCTGATCTGTGAGCCAGGCAACTTTCTTAAAATCTTAGTGTAAGGTTTCTTTTGTGAAGGAGTCGTTACATCTTGAGTTTTCCTCTTCCCCTTTTTGTGTTAATTCTCTATATGGGCTCTTGAAAGTTTCTTTTGTGAATATATGCTCTCTAGGATGTCTGAGAGAAGAGGGTTCCTCAAAATGCTCGTGAAACAGGCTGACACTGGAACAGGCATTCCTGATGAAGAGTAGGTGGAAAATACTCTGGGTACCCAGGACTGCAGATTCTTCTACTGTGTATCTCTTCCATGTTGCTGTGTTTGGGGTTTTTTTTCTCATTTCATTTTGCTAAATATATTTATTTTGTTATGTTGGTGTTTATGCATATTGCAGAGAAGGATAATGCTTCTCCTAGTAACAGAGGAGTAGTTTGGTGTGATTTCTGAGTGCGTCCTCTTTTCACTAGAATATGAAGAACATAAGTGGCATACCAAACCATTTCCACTGTTACCGGTAGGTGCATAGCTTGTGAAGGTCCAAGGAGAGAGGTTAAGTAACAATACTGTTCACTTGCAAAAGCATTTCACTGACAAAAGCAGACCTCTCCTCCCAGTTCACTAAGTTCCTTGGTAAAACTGTTATTGGGTAGAGAGCTGATGACTAGACATACAGAAGTGTCAGGCGAACAGCTGAGCTGCTGGAAAAGATGTCCATATTTCTGTGTTCTCCTTTGGTCTGGTCCAAGGTCTGGATCCTTTCTTTTACTTGACTACATCTGAATGTCCCCTTGGAGATGTTGTGCCCTGTAACCTGTCTTGGGATAGCATCAAGCACTTCCTGTCTTGCATCCAGGATTTAGGTCACAGCTCTGGGCTAGACACAGCTGAAGCACAGCAGGTTTGATGCAGGTTCAAGACTTGCTGCTGTCTATGGGTTCCATGATCAGCCTGACAGTCGCTTTTCTCTTGCAGGTGTAAGCTGCCGTGTTTGTGCTTGGTGAGCCTTAGCGACAGCCATCCTTTAACTCTGAAGAACATGTAACAGGCAATTTAACAATCCAGCCATGCACGGTCCCCATAATTTAAGTGGTTTTTTTTCCTAAAGATATGCTCTGACTAGTTGCTGTTTTGCTTCCTGCTTGTATTCCCTTTCTGCCAGTCCCTTTCTGCCCGTCCCTTTTGCCATAACTTTGCATAGACACATCCCTTGCAGCAACTAGATCACCACAGGGTACGCTTCCTAAACAATATTCTCCTGTCCCCTGCTGCTGCCGTGCTTGTTCTGGTTTTTAAGATCAAGCATTCATGCCCCTGGGTTTCAAGACAGCTCAATTGGTGTTCGAAATCCTCATGACTGATAATCTCCAGACACGTATTGGGCTTTGGTTGTGTGAAAAGCTTTATCATCGCTGGCCTTGCAAAACCTGTTCTGGCTCTGCTGAAATAAGGGAGCCGTACTTAGTTAATGGCTAAAAATGCCACTGCTTTAGTAATAGTTTTATGCAAGCCTTAAGAAAAAACAGATGCACTTAGATCTACTTTTATCTCATTACACACTTAATCTACTTTTATCTCATTACACACTTAGATCTACTTTTATCTTATTACACAGGAAAGAAGCGCATGCTGCTGTTCACAACAGTAACATGAATATATATATATATATTAGCTACCACCTACTGAAAGTATGCAGTTGCAGCATCCCTACCTTTCAAACACCGCTTTTTCAGACAAGCACGGAGCATGAAAAGGCGACTGTGAGAGCCATGCCTGAAGTGCACGCTTTCGTGTTCGCTCAGCCACTGTGCTTTCTTCATAGAAAAAGAATTTAGGTCTGTTTCTATGCTTATACTGAACTAAGCAGGTATTTGGCTGTACAAAAAAGGCGGTGAGTCCCGAGCGGTGAGGAGGCTTTCCTGCAAGAGGGCAGTTTTTTGGGAAACCCGCGCTGCCTGTAGCGGTAACGCCATTTCCAGCCAGCGCGGCGGCGGCCCTGGGCAGGGATCGGGGCGTGCGGCCCGCGGTCACGGCTGAGGGGGCTGCCGTTAGGTGACCTCCTTCGGAAGCCCCCCAAAAGCTGTTTTTCGTAAAAAGTACCCCTTTTAATGCAGTGAGCGGGGCGGCCCAGGCCGGGCGGCGGGAGGGGGCCGCCATGCCGCGGCAGCGCGGGCGTTGCTTAGCGACGCGAGGGGGCCTTGCGGGGGGGGGGGGGGGGGGGGAGCGGGCTCCTCGCCGCCGGCGCGGGCGGTGCGTCACTGTCACGCGCCGGCGGGCGGGGGAGGACCCCGCGGGAGGGGAGGGGGCGGGGCGGGGGTGGTGACGGCGGCGGCGGCTCCGAGCGGGGAAACGAAACCGGCGGTGGCGGCGCGGGAACGGGCGCGCGTTCCCCACACCCCGCCCCGCCGCCGCGCCCTCGGGAGACGGAGCCGGCCCGAGCGAATCCGCTGCCGCCTCCTCCTCATCTTCCGTGAGTGCCGCCCGGTCCTTGCCGCCTGCCCTCGGCCTGAGGGTGGGGGGGGGGGCAGCGGCCCGCCGCCCGCTTGCGTGGCCTCTGGTACGGGGAGCCGGGGGGGGGTCCCGGGTGGGTGTGCCGTGGGGGCGGCCGGTGCGGCGTCCGCTGAGGAGCGGCCGGCGCCAAACCAGCCGCAGCCGGTTTGGTTTGTTAAGTTTGAGTTTGCCCCTGCTCCTTGGTTCTTGTCCCCTGCAGGCCTTAGGGTTTATCGGCCGCATCCAGAAGCTTGATATCTTGCTGGTGATGCCTGGTGAAAAACCCAAACGCTCCCCGCCTCGAGCCCGCGTATTTAATAAAGTTCTGCGACAGAAGTCGCGTAGGAAAGCTCTTTCGTTAATATTTGCAGAGCTGCTCCGAATCTCTTGCGAGAAATAGGTTCCACCTTGCGTCTTCTCCTTTAGGCTGATCTAATTTCCTCTATTTTTTGGTGCGTTTGGATAAAATGAAGCTTTGATTCAGTGGTAGTGACCAACTGCTGTATATTTAAGTTATCTAAATGCTGACATAGGGGTTGTCGTAATCTACAAGCATTTAATGGTAAGTAGCTTGTAAAAATGATGTGAAATTCAAGTAATCAGTAATAGGGAAGCGTCTGCACAGATTTCATGTTTGTTTAGTTAGACTAGCTATTAAAAAGGTAGGTTCAAAAGAAGCTGATACTTTTACCTAGAGCAAACTTAAATTGAGAAGCATAATACTGAACAGTCCATAAAATTATCTGTGCTGCCATGCTGCTGTGCCTTACCCTTGAGCATGCGGGATAATGTTCATTTCCTTAATATTTACCAAGTGTGATCATCTTTCAGCAAAAATGAAGAGAAGGACGGAACCTGAGTTTAGCAGCCCCCAAAAGAAGCAGAAGAGGATAGAAGACTTGGGATTAACCCTCAGTTCTACTTCAGATGATGAAACGCAGTTTAGTAATCATACTACTCAAGGTAAGATTGGAGATAAGGTATGTGCTGCTGCAGGGAATCAAAATAATAACTAGGAGTTGAACCCACATCTAAGTCCTAATTGATAGCCAGAACTTCAAGGGCATGCTCTCTCTTTAGGAGAAAAACTACATTATATCTGTTCGCAAACTTGGATTGGTGTGAATTTTTTTAAGCTTTTTAAAAATCTCATGTAAACAGTTTGGTCTGGGAATTGTCTGAATTCAGACACAGAAAATAGAACTTGAGGTAGATGACAAGTGCGTGGTCTAAAGCTGTAAAGATTCTTGTAATACGTGAGCCACGTTCGTCTTTTCAGTCTCAGCGGTTATTTCTGTTTTGGAATCTCAGCGGTTATTTCTGTTTTGGAATCTTTCAGTAATAAGGAGTTGTGGGTGTTGTGCTATAAAGAAACATCATAGTCCCTCATTGTTTAAAAAATAAAAATAAATCAATAATCTTATCACACTTCTGCAGGTGGGAGGAATTGAGATAAATACAAGGGCGGGTTGACTGGGACTCCTACATTGTAGCATGTTCTCTTTTGCTGGCTCAGTGGGATTTTTGGGGGGAGGGAGGAGTTGAGAGCTCACAGGTGTTTGGTTTCAGAAAGAAAAACTGTTTTGGAGTTAACTAAATTAATTGCCTACTTGTTCTTAAATTGGAGAGTGCTTTTTCATCTGGAGCTTGGGGTATACCAAAGGTGAGGCGAGTGGCCTGCACAATTGGTATTGCTGTTGCAGGGTGCTTTAAACTCTCCCGGGATGGTTCTTCAGGTTGCCTCATGGTCATGCCTGCTGCTTCTGAGTCTTGGGGTTTCCCATGGCCATAAAGTGTTGGTGAGAAAGGGCCTGAACACCTAAAGAAGCCTTCACCTTGTGAAAAGGGAAGGGGATGCCTATGGAAGATGAGTGGGTCAGTCTGGGAGTAGTCGTAGTGGCAGGGTGTGGTGTGTGTAGCTGTCTGGCAAGGCTGGAGGTGAGCGAGGAGGTTGGAAGTGCAGGATGTAAGAGCTGGGGTCAGGAATCCTGCGCGCACTCAGAGCTGAGCTAAAAAATTCAATATTTTTAAAACTGTTTTTTCCCCTTTTGATTACTGAGTTCTTATATGGGTCAAAATAGGCTGCGAGTCTCATTTAAGGAACAAGTTGATACAGTTCAAAGACAACATTTTGGATAGGGTTAATTGTTCAGTAGTCCATTACACCCATTGTGGTTTGCAATGAAAGAAAGAAGGTTGGGGAAGAGAAGTGATTTGAGATCTGATCTCAGCTCAGCATGGGCTAGCAAATGTTAAAACAAAGAAAAGATGTGGAAGGAGTTTCTTGAGATTTAGGTAGTGGGTATTGCGTTTGAGGCACATCGTGAGCCTCTGGAAAATAAGACCCAGCTCAAAAGCAGGCAGCAAAGTTAATTGAAGCTGTGTATTGGAGAAGCAGAAAGCAGTCACTGACCCTAAAGCAAAATCCTTTGTGATCCTGTTCTTACCTAAGAACTTTATGAAGGACAGAGAAACATAGCTTGTGTGACAGATGTTTGAAAATCAAGATGGGTATATAATATTGCAAAGACAAGTTAAATCACAGCCTGCCTTGTCTGGAGCTGGAAGCCTCAAAGGTTGATACTGTAAAACTCTAGCTATAGTAGTTATGTGGGGACACAAGTCCTGAATCTTAAAAGCTGATAGTTCAGCAACAAGGCTTGAGCACACATTAAAAGGGTTTTAACTACAGTAGCATATTTCACTATGGTGTCTTTTATTTTCACTTCACTTTCTTGTAATGGCCTGCCTTTACCAATTATCCAGTTGCTTCCTATTACTTCATTGGTGCTCGGTTTTCTGTAGCAGGAAAATACAGAGATCTGTGAGTTGGGAGAGGAATAATCTGTGTTTCTTCTTAAATCAGAAAAGCGTAAGAGAAGTTCAGTCCTTCTTTCTAGGTAATTATAATGTCTTTTTTTAACGCTTCTGTGGAGCTAAATGCTTCCTTTTTACATGATAAACAGAAAAAGATTAACACTGCTAACGACAATTTTCTGCATTATCTCAAGGCAACTTATGTAGTTCAACTTCTTCTAGTTGTGCAGGGTAGCACAGAAGTAGCACAGAATGATTTCTAGCACTCGGTGGACAAAGGAGGCTCAAGAAGCAGAGGTCCCATGAAGAGCCTGGCTGTGCTTGCCCTGGATTGCTCTTCCAATAACTTGTATGGCCTGTCCCACAGCATTAACTTTAGTATGATTGATGTGGAGCTAGGCAAATTTCAGGAAGGAAATTTGGTCTTTTGCTTCATGCTTGTAGTCATATTGCCACAGGAGAAGTGGAAGGACTCTGTGGGTTGTAGGGCCTTCCTCACTACCCACCTGGTCTGGAGCAGGCCGTAAGACAAATTATACGACTACCATGATTCCTGCCCAGGTCATAGAATCACAGAATGGTTTGGGTTGGAAGGGACCTTTAAAGGCCACCTAGTCCAACCCCCTGCAATGAGCAGGGACATCTTCAACTGGATCCAGTGTTTCACCACCCTCATTGTAAAAAATTTCTTCCTTATAGCTAGCCTAAATCTACCCTCTTTTAGTTTAAAACCATTACTCCTTGTCCTATCACAACAGGCCCTGCTAAAAAATTAAGCCTTCTTTGAGTACTGAAAGGCCGCAATAAGGTCTTCCTGACGCCTTCTCTTCTGCAGACTGAACAACCCCAACTCTCCCAGCCTGGCCTTATAGGAGAGGTGCTCCATCCCTCTGATCATTTTTGTGTTTCTCCTCTGCGCCTGCTCCGACAGGTCCACGTCTTTCCTGAGGGCTCCAGAGCTGGATGCAGTACTCCAGGTGGGGTCTCACCAGAGCGGAGTAGAGGGGCAGAATCACCTCCCTCGACCTGCTGGCCACGCTGCTTTTGATGCAGCCCAGGATATGGCTGGTCTTCAGGCTATGCCCCAGTTATATCCAGTCCAGAGCAAATAGGTTGGGGCATCTCACAACTGTAGAGCAGCAGAGAGGATTGTACAGCTCATACCAGGCTAGGTTCTTCCTGAGTAGATCCCAGGGTGGAACTGGGCATAGACAGAGCTTCATTATTTGGTGCCCCTGAAGGCTCTGCTGTATCAGTTTCAGGTCACTTTCAGGTGACAAAAGTTTATTTTGAGTGCCTGTTGTGTATGGTGGTACATATTAACCTTGATTTGACCATTGACTTGATTAACTTCTCCCTCAAACCTTTGTCAGGGTGTTTTTAAACTAATTGGTGTCTTCTGACATTGTCTTTCAATGGGGTTTGTATGCATCAGTAAACTCTAGAGATGAAAAACTCTCTCCTTTGCTGCAGTGAACTTGTGAATCCCTGCTACTGAGGTGGGTAGTGGAGTCAAACTGAAGTTTAATATGGGAACTAAGGGATTCAATGCTCTCTTCTTTCTGCGGTGTTGGCCATTTGGTAGATGCCTGTGTACTTGATGTGGATTTTTGGTTAAGTTAAGGATGCATTTACACCTGTAGGAAACTGAGGAAAATCTGGTGTGTTTTATCAAGATGTCAGTAATTGTCATTATTCTTGGGAGAGAACCTCTATGGACTTTCTCAGCTCCTCAGGTTCATTGTGAAGGTCAGGCACACCACGGTGTACTCTTGTTGTCATGCTGTGGCCTGCTCTGCTGCTGCAATGGGGTTTGCCTGGCCCTCTGGGAGGCCTGGAATCCACTGGCTCAGAGAGGTTGTGTGTGACCCTAAGACAAAGGGGCAGACAACCAGGTGTTGATTGTATTTTATATTGCACGTGTGTGCTTCCCATAGCACATTTGAGATACTGAAATGTCCTCTCTATGTGTATGTTGAGAGCGTTTAATGAGTCATACTGTATCACTTAATGTGATTACTCAGATGTCTGTCTTACATTCTATTTTCATACACACTTTTCTCACTTTTGTTTTGTTTTCAGAGTCTTCCAGTAGCAGCAGTGGGTCTGACAGTGAGAGCGATGAAAAAAGACCGGTATTCAGCAATGAGTTCAAACAAGACTCTCTTGTGGAGGGTACTTCATCTCGCTACTCAATGTATAACAGTGTCTCCCAAAAGCTCATGGTAGGTTAAAATAGTTTTGGACCAAGCTATTAATACCTGATGAGAGCAAAGAGGAAAAAATAGTCCGTTTTAAGAGATTTTGATTCTGATCCTCCTTGTAGCAGGGTTCTTTGCTTCTTTCAGCCAGCTACTGAGCAACTGGGGGAGCCTGAGAGAGTTTGGTTGAAGGGGATCTGTTTAAAAAGAAAATTAATTCATGTTCAAGACCTAGGAGCAGGGAGGTCAATGTGAAGGGAAAGATCTCTCAGTCTGGCAGCTTGCTGAGCTTGAAAAAGAGTCTTACCGTGTGTTATTTTGCAGTGCTTGAGTTAACAAATGCCCTGTAAGAAAGGCATTACCAAATTATGTGATTGACATTAATTTGTTTGGTCTTGGAGGCTGGCTCGCATACCCTTGTAGAATTATTACCCTAATTATCAAGCTATTTCTTTTCCTTTCAAGTAGTGCCACTCTGCTTTTGTTGGGCCAGAAATTTCTTGGAAAGGCAGGGAGTTGTGAACGATAGCGACTGTGACAACTAAACTTTGAAGGTGATCGCCAACCCCTTGATTGCACAGTGTGAGTGTGGGGAAGAAAGTACTTTCAGGAAGTTCTAAGAAAATAGTTGTCTCTCTGTCTCATGGTAGTCCCAAATTTGTCGACTTGTTCCTGCATTTAAAAGCAAGGCTGTAGAGAAGAGGAGTCTTTTTGGTGCATGCTGTTACACTCATTTCCTGATGCGAACTTTGTCACTGTGGTATCGCGTAATCCTGAAAGAGTTTCCATTCTTGATAACAAAGAAAAATGTTATTTCCAAGGGCAGCGGAGAAGATGAGATGTATGGTTGTGTATTACTTGAAATGTGACAGGAAGTTTGGGACTCAGTGGGGGACTGAATTTTGGGTCTCCTTTTGTTCTGTGCTGGTGCTGTACTCACAGGAGCAAGGGTCAGCAGTCTTTCCGTGGTGGTGGGCCTGCTTGTACCTACCTTTGCCAAGTCAGAAATTCAGTCTTCTACTAGAAGCTGGGAAGTGCTAGCTGCTATTAGGGGTGGGAACAGGGAGATGCTGCCTCTCAAGGAGGTGGAACGCTGCTGACCAGGATCATGCATCTACATGAGGCATGTAGCATTCAGCTCTTGCTGAATTCAAAACTCAATGGGATCCAGAGGCTGAAAGTTGCTGATTGTGCCTCTCTGTAGATAAATCCTCTTGCTGATCATTCAGAATCTGTTCACGTGCACTTTTGGCACTAGGCTGCAGTTTGCTGATTTTAGCACAAGACTATCTTTCACTTGGAGAGTTCTCTCCTGAGCCAATTAGGATGTGGGCTTTCAATCACCACAACACAGGAGCTTTTACTACTGAATTCAGGAGGCTTTTGTTTGTAAGGCCTCATAAATTTGAGTATGAAGATTGATGTGGTGTCAAGTCTGGTTGAACGATTTGGTAGCATTAGGTAAGTAAAAGGAAAACAGTCCTTGATTACTAGATGTTCAAAATTCTGTCCTCAGAAAACCATTGTATTACAGGCTCAGTGGCTGTCATCTTTGGTGCACATATTTCAAGGTCTGATCAGAGCCAGTTGGCAAAGGGAAAACACCATGTACCTTTGTATAAAACCTGTCTGATATTCTTGTGTTGTTTCTCATACGGATTGGTAATAAACAATGTTTTTGTTGCTTTTACAGGAGAGACTATATGGATACTTTATTCATTCAAAGTGAAACTTAAGGATTAAGTCTTTTATTTACTTACTGTCTTGTAGTTGCACACTGGAGGAAGTGAAATTGACTGCATTCATGCTTTCTGTTGTTGTTCTCTTGTTGCTAAAATTTATGAAGAAAAAAGCCTGAAAAAGTAGCAGTTAATGAACATATTTCTTTTAACCTAAGAGATGGGAATGTGTTTCAGGAGCAGTGTGTCTCGCATTCCTCCTCTGAATTTTAGGTGAGGTTTTAACTGATGCTTAAAATATATGTGGCTGCATGTTCACAGCAAAGAATATCGTCACAACAGGAATTTTTTCCTGTGCCAGGCTCTTTTGTTTTAGGAACCTTCCACGCGTACTGAACACGGTGATGAATGGCTCCAGGCTCCTCACTACTTCTCCCTCTGAGCAGGCCATTCCTCCATTACTGAACCTTTTGTAATTTGCTGTCTTTTCAAACATCATTCTTTAGATCTAGTTCTTTTGCGTCCTGCCTCAGTGAAGTGAACTCAGTATTAAGTCCTGAAAGCCACAACTGAGATTAAAAATGCTCAATGCCTTCAAGTCACTTCAGGGTCATGTGTCATTTTCCCTGCTAGTCTTTGATGTCAGTAGTAGTACATAAGCTCAAGTCCACTTGCCTCAGCGTGCTCCCTTTGCTTTCTTTATAGGCCAAGATGGGCTTCCGGGAAGGAGAAGGTCTGGGAAAATATGGCCAAGGCAGGAAGGATATTGTTGAGGCCTCCAATCAGAAGGGAAGGAGAGGCTTTGGTCTGACCCTCAAAGGATTTGATGGGGAGCTCAATATTGACTGGCAGGATGAGCCAGAGGTAAGTACTTCCTATTCTGTATCCCTTTGCTGTTGCTGTGTTCAGAATTTGCTCTCTGGAAATTATGTTTAGTGTTGTCTGATACAAGTGGCTCTGCTGCGTAGACTTAAGCCTTATTTTGTCCCAGAACAGCATGGCAAAATTTGTGTTCTGTCACATGTATTAATGTTCTGGCATAAAACTGGTTTCAGATGGATTGTTGCTGTGCTATGTAGGATTTGTTTCCGAGTTCGTAGTAGTGAATGTGATTGAAAATTGTTACCAAGCTCTTCCGGGTTTACCATTTTTATTTTGTATATTATTTTTCATGCCTGTATAGGTAATTATTTTTTTAAATCTTTGTGTGTTTAATAGTCCCAAATAAAATGCTCAGATGTTCTATCCCTATGTCTTGTCAAGCTCTTCAACAGGGAAGGAAATTGGGAAATAAAAAATAGATGTTATCAGGAAAGTAAAGCCCAGTTTTGATATTATTTGTTGCGAAACAGCTGCTGTATGTTTGTGTTTAAAAGAAAAAACAGACTACAACACTGAATCCTAGGGATCTGACAGCTGGAGAGTAAGCCAGAAGGTCCCAGCCATTGTTAGTCAAGGGCAGCAATGCTTGTCGAGTCATGTATGGTGCATGTTACAATACTTCCCTCTTCTTCGCTCTTCCAACATCAGGAAGTGTGGTTTTTTGGCAGCTGTCTCTCTTGCAATGTCTCTAAAATGTACCTTGAGAGGACTAGGCTTTTGCTTCATGTCTTGATTATTCATTAGACTCTGATGAGATAAAAGTGGTGTGAGGTTTTTTTGGTGGTGGTTTTTTTAATTTTTTTAATATTTTTTTTTTTTTAATTTTATTTCAAATCCAAACAAATAAGACACGTTTTAGATTAGGAGAAAAAACCCATATGATTGGCCCTAAAGTCATGGCATAATCCCTTATGCTAGGATTAGGAAGCAAATTTTTGGGAGAAATTGGTTGTTATATTTTGCTAGCAAAACAGTCTTTGACTCTTCTCATGTCTTGTGTTTGCAGCCCAGTGCCTATGAGGAGGTGGACTGGTGCCTTGAGTGTACCACGGAAATCCCTGATGCCCAGGAGCTGAAGGAATGGATGACTGTGGGGAAGGTATTTTTTTAGATCCCAGTACTTACCAGCCTAAGAAGATGCAAGACTACTCAGCATGAAACAATTGCCTTGTCGGAGAGTCATAGAATAACCTAGGCTGGAGGGGACCTCTGGAGATTGCTAGTGTGGCTTCCTGCTTAAAGCAGGTCCAACTACATCTGGTTGCTCAAGGCCTTATTTGGTTGAGTTTTGAGTATCTCCATGGATGGAAATCTCACAATCTGTTTGGGCATCTGTTTCAGTGTTTGTTAACCCAGTTGGCAAAAAAAATTTCCATATACCTAATAGGCATTTTTTGTGGCCCTTTTGCTGGGCTTGCTCCAGGATGTCTGTCTTGTGTTGGGGAGTGCTAAACTGGATGCAGTATTCCACATGTGGTCTCAAGATGCCGAATAGGGGAGAATAATTCCTCAGCCTGCTGCCTATGCTCTTGCTAATACAGCCTAGTATGTGGTTGGCAACCTTTGTCACTGGTATGTTGCATTCTCAAATGACTGATACCATGTTTGCTGTTATCTGTGTTCTTGTTCTATTTCAGAGGAAGATGGTGATTGAAGATGAAACAGAGTTCTGTAGTGAAGAGCTTTTACATAATGTTCTGCAGTGCAAGGTGAGTCCCTTTCTTTAGAGGGGAACTGGAGTTTTGGGGAAGCAAGTGAAATAAATGATTGAAGGGGATTGAGTAGTTTACTTAGGTGGTTGGCAGGAGCTCAGAACATCCTCTCTTGCCTCCATGCCACTAGTGTATCCTGGTTGGTGCTGTCTCTTCAGTAACGTGTTTTGCACATCAGCCTTCAAAGACATTAATGAAAACAGTCTCCCTTTCTTAGTTCAACTGAAAGACTGAAGACTTGAATAATCTAAAGAAATAAGCTCCATTTCTTTTCTTGTGTGCTCCATCTTCACTCCTGGGTTTTATCACGCCCTTGTAAATTGCAGTAGTGTCAGTATGTATATGTGTGTGGGAGAAATACCATAGGCTGTGACTGCTTTTGAGGTGGCTCGCCACGTTATCAAGCTCTGGAGCTATCAGTACAGAATTCTTCAGAGTCGCTAAATTTGCTTGAGAACCGGGGTGGCTTGGAAGAAAAGTGAATATCATTGTGATGGAAAAACATTCTATATTGATGAACCAAACCCTGCACGGAGTTTGCTGTCTAAGGAGAGAGAAGCAGGAGATTAGGAAATGCTCATGCCTGCTTGTCCCTCAAGCCTGTGCTAGGTCCAGCTCAATTTTGTTTCTGTTTGTGCAGAGTGTATTTGATGAGCTGGATGGAGAAGAAATGCGTCGAGCCCGAACGAGATCTAACCCCTATGAGATGATCCGTGGAGTTTTCTTCCTGAACAGGTTTGCAGAACTTTGGGTAGTGTAGCCCCTTTCCCATTTCTGTCCGCTTTGAGCCTTGGGAGCCAAGGTTGAAACTTACAAGGTCCCTATTTATGTGTTCACAGGGCTGCAATGAAGATGGCAAATATGGACCATGTCTTTGACTACATGTTTACGAACCCCAAAGACTTCCATGGGGTGAGGGCCTCTATTTAACTTTCAAACAGTAGTGCTTTCTCAGAGAATGGAGAAGGTGGGGAGAAAGGAGAATCTTAGGATACTAGCTGGGAAAAGAGGTGCTGGAAAGAGGCTTCTCTGGATGAGTAGTGCAGTTTGTGGCGCCTCTAGTTTGACTGATGTGAGCTGTTACTGGGTCAGTAGAATTTCCTTAGTTTCATTTTGCAGAGGCCCTTGATAAAGGAGCGAGATGCAGAGCTGCTCTACTTTGCTGACGTGTGTGCTGGTCCTGGAGGCTTCTCTGAGTACGTCTTGTGGAGGCGGAAGTGGCACGCCAAAGGATTTGGCATGACCTTGAAAGGACCAAATGATTTTAAACTAGAGGACTTCTATTCTGCTTCGAGTGAGCTCTTTGAACCTTATTATGGTAAGTAGTGCATGTGTGAGTGTTACCTGGTGTTTTTCCTTACGCTGCAGCCTCTGTATCAGGAGTAGGGCTGGTATTGATTATATATACCAGCACGGGGATCTAATAGGGAACCAAGGTAGAAGGGGGCTGTCATCTGAGAAAAGGGTTGGGATCGGTGAGCTGGCATATCAAGTCACATTTCTGTACTTTCTTCCAGTCTGTCCTGGGAATGTGTGTCCCATTTTAATAGCTGATACTTGAGTGCTTTGCTTACCTGAAAATTTCAGAGTGCTTTAAGATTGGTTGACAATATTTTTCCCATTTCACTGATGTCTGCCTGAAACACACTGAGTGAGATGACTTATCATAGAGTCATAGAATACTTTGGGTTGGCAGGGATCTTAAAAATCATCTAATTCCAATCCCCCCTGCCACGGGCAGGGACACTTTCCACTGGACCAGGTTGCTCAAAGCCCCATCCAATGTGGTCTGGAACTCTTCCAGGGATGGGGCATCCACAACTTCTCTGGGCAACCTGTTCCAGTGTCTCACCACCCTCACCGTAAAGAATTTCTTTTGAATATCTAATCTAAATCTACCCTCTTTCAGTTTAAAACAGTTACCCCTTGTCTTATCACTGCATTCCCTGATAAAAGAGTCCCTCACCATCTTTCCTGTAGGCCCCCTTTAAGTACTGGAAGGCTATAAAGTCTTTTCTTCTCTAGGCTAAACAACCTCAGTGCTCTCAGCCTGTCCTCTCAAGGGAGGTGCTCCAGCCCCCTGACTTGCCCAAAGATCTGTTAGCAGAGCCAGAGATAGAAACCTTACTTGCCTGACTGGCAGGATGCTTCTATATCAGACCTCCCTAGCTCTGCTTTGGATTATGGGCTCTTAGCAAAGATACATAAAACAGATTTGGGCTAGAGGCTGTATCTGAATCACTGTGACTAAATGAGCTGCTTAATCCAAAGAGGTTTAAACTAGCATGTTTTACCTTGCTTAGAGGCAGACTAAGGAGGTGTACACAGACAATCGCTGCGTCTCACCTCATGGATGGTAACTTGTTTTCTCATATGTTTTAGCCCTCTTATCTACATACCCTCTAGGAATAAGAAGGGGAATACAAGGATTGCTAGTACTTCTGCTTCTTATTTCACACCTTATAAAGGAAATGCGAGTGTGACTGTCTTGTAGAGAAGAGGGTTTCCCTTTCCATTGTTGTGCTTTTTTTATTCCTCTCCACCACTCTGACTCTTGTTGACTGCCGCTTTTTGACACCTGACCATGAACTCGTAGAGAATGGTTAGCGCTTCAGCTTCAGATCTGTTAAAGAGAAGGTTCATGATAGGGGCACCAAGGCAGATAAACACATTGTTCTAAGGGTTGCAGCATGTGGATCTTCATAACTCACTGCAAACTGGTGTTCTTAAGGAGAGGAGGAGATAGCTGGAGAAATGAATAGCCCAATGACTTTGATGCATTTTCCTGATCTCTTTCTGTTATGCTATGAAGACTAGTGAGGTGTGTACAAACTCTCTTCCAGTGATGGGAAGGAAGTAGACTGCTGTGATATTTGTGGTGTTGTGCTGGTTTTTGCTGGGATAGAATTAATTTTCTTCATCCCCGATCCCAGGGGGTGGGGTGGGAGTGAGAGTGATGGAGGGGCTGTGTGGTGCTTAGTTGCCCCCAGCGGGGGTTAAACCAGGACAGTTGTGAAGAATGGTAACAAATTCTAGCATCACTTCACTTACTGACAGGATGATTGATGAGGAATTTAGTTATCAAAGCACTATCATGCATCCTGATCTCTACTGCTTTCTAGTCCTCCTGTTCAGTTAATAGAAGCTGTAGTTGTAGAAGATTTATAGGCACTAATACCAAGTAGAAGTTCAGGCTTCCTCAAAGTCAGAATTGTTGAGCTCTAGAATACACCTTAGATTAGCTTTCTAAAACACCAACCTGGGGGACAATGTACCCCTTTTTAAAAGGAGCCATATGGGAAAACTATGAATGTTCATGCACAAACCCGATTTCCCTTTCTCCCTTTATAAACTCGTTTGCAGGTTTTTTGGGTGGTTGCCTTTTTTTGAATTCTAGATTACATTGTGTTTGTAAATAGAGTATTGTGTTTGTAAATAGAGTATTGTGTTTGTAAATAGAGTATTGTGTTTCTTTGGAATTATTTGACTCTTAGTAGAATGTTGCCAGTGCACAATGTAAATAATTTTGCCTTGTCTGTAAAAACATGTTATTAACAGGTGATGGGTGCAGTGAAATGAAACCTTACATTTTTAGTAGGTTCAGCTATGCGTCATAGCTAGCTGGATGAGAATATTATGTTGTCACGTAGTCAGTTCTCATCTCAGGGGAGGGCAGTGAATGACTTGTCTTTTGCTGAGGCTAATGTACAACTTATCATTTGAGCATGGTTATTACATGGCTTTCTTTAGCCCCGACTACGCAATCTGAATAATTTTCCTAAATTAACAAGGGTCTTCTGTAGTGAACAAGGGAATGTATTAATGCTTATTTGCCTATCAAAGTTTGTGTAATTTCTGACTAAATGTTGATAGAATACAATAGATCACCTGCACATACTGATCTTTTGTCTGTACTTGCAAGCATGTTAGTAACTGTCTGCTCTTTTCCCTTAGGAGAGGGAGGAATTGATGGGGATGGAGACATCACTCGCCCAGAGAACATTACTGCTTTCCGGAATTTTGTTTTGGACAATACTGATCACAAGGGAGTGCATTTCTTAATGGCTGATGGGGTTAGTCCATTTCTTTTTTTTCCTGCACTAATGACCAAACCTGATACCTCAGTCTGCGTACAGTAGGATATTTGACACGTGTCTGTAGTTACAATGTGAAATTCTTCAAGGCTTGCCGTTGAAATTCCTGGTGGCAGTGGTTTTTATCTTAAAGAAACAGAAATTATCATGATTCCCTGATTTAGCTGTACAGAATCCTTTGCTTGACAACAGATTTGTGGAGATACTAATCACATGCTATGTGCTTTGCAGGGTTTCTCAGTGGAGGGTCAGGAGAATCTGCAAGAAATCCTAAGCAAACAGCTCATGCTTTGCCAGTTCCTTACAGCACTGTCCATTGTCCGAACAGGTATGTGCTTTTCCATTAATCTTCTTCCTCTTTCTCTAAACAGCGGGTGGCATTGTGGAAGGATGCTGCACATTTTTTATTAACATGGCACGAAGCCTGCTCTGCAGTGAAGCTAAGTTGCACAGAATTGAGAGGGTGTACACATACATCCTGAGATGGTTGTCACAAAGCTAAGAGAACTGGGGCAGAAAAATAGTATTATCTATGTCTATTTTGCCTTGAATTAAAAGCGTGAGGTAAAATGCATTCGTCTAAAGCTCTTACAACGTGTTCTGTTATGTAGCTGTCTTGGGATAAGGTCACTAGTGTGATAACCAGACAGTATATCTGAGTTTTGTGGCACTAGCTGGACCAACTGCTTCCTGAATATTCTAGTAGGTTGGTTGGAAGTGTGGTGTTTATCCAGTTCATCCTTCCTCTAACTTGTGCCTTTTCTCTTTTAAATCTGCCATCTCTGATCAGAACAAGATGATGTCTCACATTGTCTTAGCTGTACCTCCTTGTTGCCAAATGATGGACATTACAGCTCTTATCTGGTTTTGATGGCTCCTCTCTTCTGCTGAGTTTAGTTAGCATCTGGCACTGACACAGAAGACAAAAAGGCTCATTATGTTATCATTTATCTTGTGCCCTATGTTTAGAAGTACCTGAGGCAATGATCTACTTAGCAGTAGTCTCAAATGTGATAGGTAAAAGGAGCAACCTTCTTTAAGTCTTTGCTGTCTGGGTAGATAATAGCTCTGCAAGACTGACTGCTTTTTGCTTGGGGAACTTGGAATCTTGTTTGAAGGCAAAGGGTGACATAGATTCCTTTCTAGATGGTGAGTTATTCTGCTTAGGTAACATCTGTCAGTTTTCTCCTCCAGCCTGAGGTTTCTTATTGCACGTATCAGAGCTTCTCTTCTATTGAGGCTTTTGTGTAGCATGCTGCCACGCCGTAGGGCACAGTTTTGGCCTGAAAGAGGAGGATGTGGGGTGGATAGAAGGTTTGCTCGTGAAACAGTACGTGTACTGATTTGATCCTGGTCAGGGAAATGCTTTTCTCTTTGCTCCAGAGATACGGGGAAGATATTTCATTAAATCCAATTGGCTCACTTCATGGATGCGTTTTTGATGCTGTTTAATTGTACAAACCCATTCTTACCAGTTCTGCAGAAGAGAAGGTTATTGAGGTGCCTCCTTGTTTCTTTATAATGTGCTGGTATCGGTGTGCTTCCTCTCTTTTTTTTTTTCTTTTTTTTTTTTTTTTTTCCCTAGGAGGACATTTTGTCTGCAAAACATTTGACCTGTTTACTCCATTCAGTGTGGGACTTGTTTATTTGCTGTATTGCTGCTTTGAGCGAGTGTGCATCTTTAAACCTGTGACAAGCCGCCCTGCTAACTCAGAGAGGTGAGATTCTTGAGCATAAGGAACTACTAAAGAAACCCTGTCCTCTAAATACAGTGATAGATGGATTTGGGTAAGTCTAGTGGAAGCTCTGTGACCTGCCTCAGTTGGCAGCTGTCTTGGAGGAGGAAACATTTTAGATGCTTAGCAAATTACGATGTTTGACAAGGTAAAGAAGATACTTGCCAAATTACCCTTCCAAGGAGAAAGCAGTGGAACTAAATATATAAAAAAAATCTGTTTTGCATGAAACAACTATGGTTCTAGTGAAGCTAGAGCATATATGTGTGTTATCATTGCACCTGTCCAGTTTAGCAGAATTCATTTACTACTTGAGGGAGATCTGTGGGGTTTTCCAATAGGATTGAATTTCCCAATCTTTCCAGAGCATAGAAAATGTATAATGACTTTGTGATAGGTGAGATTGCACCTTCCTAGGGATGATACCCAGGAGGAAAGAATTCCTGGGATTTGGGAAATTGTCCTGATAATGGGAGCGCAGCAGGAAAGTTGGCTGTGTGGAAGAACTGAACCCACACGATCTCTCTGCTTTGCTCTGCAGGTATGTGATATGCAAAGGATTAAAGCTAGGGATTGATGATGTGCGGGACTATCTCTTCACGGTGAACATCAGACTCAACCAGCTGCGCAACTCTGATGTGGATGTGAATCTTGTTGTCCCATTGAATGTGATCAAAGGCGACCAGGATTTCTACGATTACATTGTCCAGTCCAATGAAAAGTGAGTGCCTGTGGGCAAAGAGGGCTGCTGGCTGTAGGTGGGTTAACCAACATGGCTTTCAGTTGTAGCTTCTTGCACTCATGGAGGTTCTTGTTGACACTGCTACAGCTTAGCAGAGCAGAGGGACCCTGTGCAGAGACAAATGGTATGTGCTGTTAGTGACTGTTTGGCATCAGAGTACTGTGTAGAAAGGAAAGGAGTCTGCTGCCTAGTTCTTTCCAGTGATCTTGCTGTCACTTTGAATCATGTTGGTAATGATCCATCACTACTCTGAGGATCAGACTGGCTTCCTCCTGTTGTCCCAGCACTCTTCCTTATTTTGAACAGTAGAACAATCTTGGTGGTGATTAACTTGCTCCCTGACTGAAATTTGTCCTCTCTTTCAGCCACTGCAAAGTTCAGATAAAGGCACTAGCCAAAATTCGTGCCTTTGTTCAAGACACGTGAGTATATTCCTGTGGCTTTCAGTGAGGACTGAATTAACCTACTATAAGTGAATTTCTTTGCCCTTGTTTACCCATCTCTTGGAGATTAGCATACGTTCATACTAACACATAACTTCTTGAAAACATTGATGCCCAGCAGTACTTTCATGGGATGGAGTGGTGGTTGCTAATCAGTAGTGCAGACCATGAAGCAAAGCTAAACATGGGGATTGGAGATGGGTGGAGGGTGGGGAGCAGAGGCAGCATCCTCTTGTCGGTAACCTGTTGAGGAACACCAAATGTTTGTCGTTCCCAAGCCAGACACTGAAAGATGTGAGTTTTGTTGGGCTGGGATATGTAATGCTGCAAGAGCAAGGGGGTTTTTTTTTTGCTGAAATCCGAAAGGAGTGTCTTCAGCTTTGGGGGGTAAGTAAGCTGCCAGGCAGGAAAGTTGTGAGGGTGTCTGTTGTGAAACAAGAATGGAGCTGCAGTAGAGACAGGGCTTTCTAGCCAGGGGTTTAATACGTTGTCTTGTGGGAAAGTCAGAGACTGTTTCAAGCTGTTCATGTAAGCAAACAGGATGTTTCTTATTCATTATGTGTATGGCTTAACTGAGCAGGCTTCTTAGCTGCAGTTGAGAATATTTCATCATACAGAGAGTGAACTTGGTGCCTAGTTTCCAAGCAGCAGAGCTCTCCAAAAGGTCTTGTTTTATGAGTCCGCAGTTTCTCTTTCCTGAGCTTTTGACTGCAAGTGGATCCATACGTAGGGCAGTCAGTTTCACAGGCTAATAGTGTGTCTTTGATGAAAGCAGAATTTCATCGAAACATGCATGAAATCAAAGATTTAGCCTGAAACGTCCTGAAGTTGCCAGTTTTTTCCTGTGAGATGTGGTATGCCTACATTAAATTTGCAAAACGCCTGAGACCTTTTGCTTGCCAGATGACCTCTCCAGCGACTGGAATCCCAAGAGCTGGAGTTTCAGGGGGCAGGATGTTCTGTCACATCTTGAAACCAGAAAAGTTTGTACGAACGTGCCAAAGAATAACACTTGTCAATTGTTTGGATTTGTTTTCAGATTCCTGATCAGGCTCGTGTTGCTCCTTCATCTTCAGATCCCAAGTCCAAGTTCTTTGAGCTGATCCAGGTGAGACCTTACGCAGAAGCTTGTTCGGAGTCCTTTCATACAAATAAAACTTTTCCCCATAGGAAGTAAGAGATGAAGAAGCTAGTCCTGGATTATCGTTTCATGTAGAAGTTGCATTTACATACCTGTTGATGTATTGTGTCTAATTTGCTTTTTCCATACTTTGCTCTTTAGGGCACGGACATTGATACCTTCAGTTACAAACCCACTCCTCTGAATTCCAGTACCCTAGGGAGAATCCGCCAAGTGTTAGATTACCGGTGTATGGTGTCTGGAAGTGAGCAGAAGTTCCTCCTGGGGCTAGGGGTAAGCGCTGAGAACAGCCTGGGAGTTTTGCTGATTCATTTCAATGCTACTATTCTGCTACTAAACTGCAAGTTTTATCCCATCCTTTCCTATCCTTAAAGGCCAGAAAGGATCCCCATTAGCAGTTCCTGAGACTGCTAGTTATTTTATGTTTCTTTCACCTGACTTCACTGTTTTTCACACTAATTAACCCTGGTTTTGTAGTTGCATCCTACACAGAGACCTGTGCTCTTGCTAGTGTCTCTTAATTATCTTCACTGTCCTTTTAAAGGTGTTCTATTTCTGGTTCTTTGTGCGGATATGAAAAGTCACTGGCAGATTAGAATCGGTGTTTTTGTTCCTCTGCTGTAGAGATTAAGGTTCTTCTGTAAAACTTTGGACAAAGAAACTGCTTGTGACAGCCTAGGACAAAAAGATTCTCTGAGGGCTGCTTTACAGTTAGTCAGAGGTCTCTCCTCCACCCCTGCCCTCGTGAAGCTTTGGCTGAGTCTGACTTTGCCTTCTACACACAGAAATCACAGATCTACACCTGGGATGGTCGCCAGTCAGATCGCTGGACAAAGCTGGATTTGAAAACTGAGCTGCCACGAGATACCCTTCTCTCTGTGGAGATTGTTCATGAGCTGAAAGGAGAGGTAGGAGGCTATTCTCTCCCTTGCCAACTGGCTGCAAATATAATGAGCAGTTTCGCCTATTCTCTGTAAGATACTGCAGAATGAATGTTCCGTCTGTGCCAGGTGCAATTTTTTTGTATATGATCTTTAGAGAAACTATTTTGGATTAAGTTCCTTCTTTCTGTCCAGTGCTAGAGATACGAGCTTTTAACATTTTTTTGAAAACACTTTGGACCTGGCATGCTGCTGTTGTCCTACATGCAGCAGGAGGTGATGTTGCCAACATGACTTAATGTGTTCTGTGGCTCTTTGGGTACATAACTCCTCAGCAGTGATTGCAGGCCTTGGGGAAAAGATTCTTGTGGTATATTCAGTGTAAGGTATTGCTACCTGGGAGGTTGGCTGTTCTCTGGCACCTCAGATGAGTGCTATAGTGGGCTGAGCTGTGGTACCTGATAAGGCACAGAGAGCCTGTGATGGCAGCTGTGGTCCTGCCCTCTCTCCCTCCCCCTGAGACAGAACTGTCTGGTTGAGATACACCAGTTCTTGGAGGATGGCATGTTACTGTACAATGGGCAACAGGGAATTTGTATGCTTCTAATATCTGGAAAGGTGCTTTCTTGCTAGAAGAGAATGCTGTCCTGTCAAAAAAGAGGCTATAGATCAAAGCCGAAATAGCAACAGTCTGAGCAGTAAGTCTCTGTATTGCCCTCCCTAGGGGAAAGCCCAGAGAAAAATCAGTGCCATCCACATCCTTGACGTCTTGGTGCTGAACGGCAATGACGTTCGAAAGCAGCATTTCAACCAGAGGTATGTAGGATCTGGAGAAGCTTGTTTCTTGTATGTGAGTAGGAGCGACTGGGAAACAGTGTTCACACTAAAAGCAGAACGCTGAGTGCAGGGAGACAAGTGCATTCAGCTGAAACACTGCTATATAGATGAACTGTGAATGAACCTGCTCTGGAGTGAAGTGCGTATAGCCTTTTCCAGCTGTACCTCCTCTGTGTGCGAGGGCAGGTCCAGCTCCTTTCTTAGTCTGGGGTGAGCCAGGCACAGTCTGAGTAAACTGAGCATCCTGGGAATACGCACGAGCAGAGCTGATAACTGGCTGAGGGAGAAGGAACAAGTCCTCTGTTTCCTTCCTCAGGGGCACGATGTCTCTACCAGTCCTACTTCCCTGCTGATACATTGGCGTGTTCAGCAGCATGTGGGCTTATAGAGGAAAGCTATGGAGACCCATTCCTAATAAGATAATAGCCAGTGTCACTGGGCACTGAACTGGGAGGGCGGGGTGAAAAAAGTGTTGCTGAGTACTCATTTGGCTAGCAGTGAAGGCAGTCTGCAAGTACTGAAATGTCTGATCAGTTATTCTGCTGAAACTGTTGCCTCTCTGCTGTGCCAAAGATCTCGCTAAACTGCTGGATTCTCCTTCCATTTTTATTCAGGATTCAGCTGGCGGAGAAGTTTGTCAAAGCTGTTTCTAAACCCAGCCGGCCAGATATGAACCCCATCCGGTGAGTGATGACTCCTTCCCTCAGCCTGGCGTGCTTTGGTTTCAGTGTGTTGGAGGATGAAGATAAGGAGCTGAAGGAGAGTTAAATTTCAAGCTGAAATTCATAGTTCTGTTACGTTCAATGGGAAGAGGCTGAAAGCCCTTTAAATATCGAAGATAAAGGTTGATAAGGGGAGAAGTCGTGCCCTCCTTTCACATACCAGACAGTCAATGTTTTTAAATCAACAGGTGGATTGGCTGGTGCTGATTTTGAATATGTGCTATAGTAGGTCTAGCATCCAGTTAGCTTAATCATTGCAAAGACTTCTATGTCCTTGTCTGCCCAGAGGGGTCAGCAGTGGTGCAGAGATGCTGACTGTTAGCAGATAAATGGAGTGCTGACCAGCAGTTGCAATCTCCAAATGCCTGAGGAGAAGGCTTAAGTTACAATCCCAAGAAAGTTCCTGACAAAGGGCTTCAGCTTTGGTTGCCTCCTGACCTTCCATTTCATTAATTCTGCTACAGTGGAGCATAAGAGCATCATTGCACTGGGTATCAGATAGGTATTGTGGACCAAACAGCTGCTGTTTCAGAAGCTACAAGTGCTGTGATATTGTGAGAGAAGCTGGAGGAAGGGAAAGAAGATGTTCTGCTTGGTGGCTTTAATGAAAGATAATGAGTGGGATCTCAATTAAACTCAAGACGGACAGTTGCAGTAACTGGAGGAGCTCAAAGTGTTGGAGAGGGCTGAAGGTGAAGTGAGGAGGAGAGCTGTAGAAATGGGTTGTAGAGGGGTCCTCTGCTGCTCCTGTGAGAAGGAGTTCAAACTGTGCTCTTTGAAGCCTGATGCCTGTAGCAGCGTGTGGGAAACGAGTGGCTGGGCTGCCTGATCAGAGGCAGCGCTTTTGAAACTTCCTGAGTGTCCCTGTGTCTCAGAACAGCAAGACCAAAAGTAGTTTGACATAACGGTAAGAATGATGATTCCAAATAAGCTTTACTGATTTTAAAAAAAAAAAAAAAAAAGCTGTTTTTTACCTCAGGGTAACTAATGAGTCTGTGATGTCCCTGAGGATAATAACAGTGAAGATCAGGTGGTTTAGTTTTATGGCAAGGCCAGCATGCTGAGGCCAGAGCCTGCCTGGGGCTAACCTCGATGAATTTACCTCATGGGAAAACAAAAGCACCCGACTTTCATTGCTCTTCCTCTTCTGTATGCTTGGCTTGAGGTGAAAATGCACAGCTTCCTTAGCAGCGAGGACACTGGTATGCAACCCAGCCATGAGCATACAGGTGCCAGGTTTTCTCAAGCCAAGAGAAATAAGGCACTGGAGCAGAAGACTGAGGAGAAGGGTGAACCTCAGTCATACCTGACCACCTCATGCTGTACAAAATGAACTGTTTGGCTGATCCCTGGAACTGGGACAGAAAAAGAGGACAGTTTACTTTTTTTTTTAAAAAAAAACAAAAACAAACCCACCACATTTTTATCTTTTCCCCCCTAGAGTGAAGGAGGTGTACAGATTGGAGGAAATGGAGAAGATTTTTGTGAGGTAAGTGACTGGCACAAATGAGAGACGTCAGGGGCCCGCTGAGGGTATCAGCCACCAATGCATAGGACGGGAGGGATGTGCTGATCTGTGCTTGAGGAGTCCTGGAGAAAGAGCTGTTATGAGCTTGTGCAGCTGGTGGCTGCTGTTTCCAGGATGCTGCTGACTCTGTATCATCCTGCCAAGTTCTAATGCTGTGGATGTGGGCTCTGCGCTTCACAACAGTGGGAGTAGCATCGGCGCTTGAGCTTGCGTCGAGAAGTGTCAGTGGCTTGAAAGATTAAGAGTTCATACCTGAAATGGGAACACCATTTGGATTAAGTGTGGTAGGTCATCACAGATCCTTCACTGCAACACTCAATTGCAGGACTACTTGATCTAGACAGCTCTGGTGGTTTCTCTAGCCATGTGGAGGAGGCAAGAGACCAAATTCTCCAGGATGGGATGATTTTTTTCCCTGTCACGTGCGGTGCTGGCAGTTTTCACTGTGACGCTCTAGAGAGGGTGTGCAGGTGGCACGTTGTGTGCAAGAAGATGGTAAAGGAAGAAACGGCATCTCCATCACTGCCTTCTCTTAACGTTTAGGTTAGAGATGAAGATCATCAAGAGTTCAGGGGGAATACCCCGGCTATCCTACACTGGCCGAGATGACCGGCACTTTGTGCCCACAGGACTCTACATCGTACGGACTATGAATGGTAGGAAGAGAGTCCCTGCTCTTATTTAACTTTTCATTGTATTTTCAAGTAAATAATATTGACCAGGCTCGCTCCTGTTGCAGCTTGGTAAAAAATGAATGGGAGTATTCCAACGGCTAGAGATCAACTTTGCATGTCATGAGGGTAGCTTGGATTTGGATAAGGTTTATAAGTATTTATATGATAGGTTTTTTCTGTTGCGGGTTGATAGCTAATGTGTGGGTGATTCCATTTATTTACATGACTGATTACTTTCTTTTTTAGTAAGTTTCTAATTTTTCATCACAAAGATATTTTCCAGAGTACATGGAAGTATCCTATTTTGGAATGCCAACTTCTAAATGCAGGGAGAGGAAAGTTTTCTCAGTGAATAGAGAACAGCTTGGGAAGCAGGTCATCTTGGGGAAGGGAAGGAAAAAGGAGTAAGAGAAGGATCAGAATTATTCTTACAGATTCCTCCTCCTTCCTTGCACTATATGTGTATTTATACTGTGCTTTTTTTCCCCTTTCCATTTTCTGTCTGATCTCTGTGACCCTTCTGCAAGATCCCTGGACAATGGCATACAGCAAAAACTCCAAGAGGAAATTCTTCTTCAACAAAATGACAAAGGAAGCAAGATACGACCTCCCTTCTGAATCCATTGCACCCTTTCAGTGAGTACAAGCCAGAGCTGAGGCTATGGAAGGATAGCACTGTGTGTGTGTGTGTGTGTGTAGTCGTTCGTTTGCAGTGCAAGCGCAGCTTGGTCACCACAGTGTGCTGCAGAAGCTGGCACCTTCTCAGACTTTCAGGAAATTGCCGATCTGGATTCATGGATTTTGCAATTAATTACTATGAATAAGACTTTGTTCCCCTGTCTGCAGCAGAGTACAAGTTACTGAACCTCCCTGCACACAAGGAAATGACAATTGAGCCCAGCAGCTGGAGTTTGCTGTATCTCTGTATTTTAAGATGCTTGTTTGGAAGTTGCTAATGTAAAAGCAAATCCCAGTTCATTTAGCCCAGGCTCTGGAATAAGCTGTAGGTAGCTGGGAGCTGTTTAAAGAGGGAGTGAGGGAGAAAAGTAGCAGCTCCTTGGGAAAGGATGGAGTGGCTTGTCGTTGGGTAGTCATTAACACTGTGGCTGCTGAACCTTATCTATTGAGTACTAAGCTAAGGCCACATCTTAAGTAATCCTGAGTCTGCCTGACACCTCAGGGCTCATGGGTGGAGGGAGATGTTCTGCACACCCTGCCCTCAGGTAGTCTTAAGAGATGCCCTCCACCACCACTACCCAGGGTTGCACCTCTGAGCGAGAGCTTGATATGAAATAGGGCTCCTGATTTTCTCACTTTGAATCTCCATACCTACCTTACAGCAGTGCTCTTGGGATGTTTAAGCTTCCCTTAACCAGCTAAATGGAAGAACGGGCTTAAAAAGCAGAGGCACACGATGCTTTTTGCCTCCGTGTGCCAGGATGGGGTTAGTTCTGTACTCAGAAGTAAGCCAAGGTGAACCTGCAGGAATGGCTGAGGAGGTGTCAGGAGCTTGTGTGGGCCTCCAGAAGGGATGTGTTGTGTTGTGGTTAGCGAGTACTAATGTGCCTATAATTAGCCATTGACATGTGCTCTTGTCTCGGTGCTAGTACTGCTTTGTGAGAACAGGAGCACTAAATAAGCTATGAATATTAAGTGTCAGTAATTGTACGAAACTAAAGGCTGCTGTGTCGGCAGTAATTAGCAGCTCTGTTTTCATTATGACTGGGACTGTGTTGATGCAGTGAGGGAGGGCTGTGCTTGATGGATGGAGTGAGAAGGTGGGGTCGTAGGACCAGAACTCTCAGCAGCCAAGTGGAGCTCCCTGATTTCACGAGCTCAGTGATTTCATGCGAGGGGAAAGAGGGGATGATCCCAGCCGCTTCTTCTGTACAGCGTCTGAAGTGCTGTTCGTTTGCAAAGCTCCACAGGGCAGCTATTACTGATACCAGTAGGTTTGTGGTGAGTGATTAGATTGCAGCTTGCCACTGCTGGCAGACTGTCTAAATGCTTCATTAAGGCCTTTCCGTTGTCTGCAATGACAGTTTCCTCCTCTCAGAAACTTGGGGGGAGGTAGGTTTTTCCCCATTGACCTGTCTCCTTCCAGCAAATACTGAACTGAATCTTGAGCAAAGCTAGAATTAACAAGTTTGTTTCCATGAAATCTTTTTGGCTTGAAAATTGCTGTACCTTAAGGGCTGTAGAGTTTGTAAGGTGAATGAATGCACTGGTCTTTTTCCAAGGCACCCCTTAGACAGAATCTCTCTGTGTGGCTCCCATTGCAAGGGCAGCTGGCTCCGTAGCACACTTTGTGGCTAGGATGGTTGTGTTTTCCTTCCCCTTCCCTGCTAAACTAATCTTGCTCTCCTCTCTGCCCACAGCATCTGCCATTACAGCCGCCTCTTCTGGGAGTGGGGGGAAGGTGTCAAAGTGCACGACTCTCAGAAAAGGCAAGATCCAGAGAAGCTATCAAAGGAGGATGTGCTGTCTTTCATCCAAGCGCACTACCCCTAACCCTGCTCTCTTGAGGGGTGGCAGGGGGGGCTGAGCCCAGCTTGGATTCTTCAGAGACTGACGAGACTGGGGAGGCTCCACAACTTCTATCCTGGTCTTCTCCAGAGCTGATTTCCTGGAGGTGATCGAGCCAGGGGGTGGTATGCAGAAGGCACAGGACAAGGCTCTGCCCTGGCAGTGTATATAAGAGTACGGCCCAGGTAGCGCCTGCTGCCGGAGTACCTGCGGTGACTCCTGCAGCCAAGGCCTAACGCCCTTTTGTCCTGACCTACTGCATGCATGAGGCCAAGGGGCTGGCAGCTTTTCCTCCTGTTCAAACATTCAGCGAGGTTTGTGGAGCTCAGTGTGTGCCAGAACTCTCCAGGCTTGTGCTTCCCTGGCAGTGTGAGAAGGAGCAGAGATGTCTTGGTGGCAGAGCTGGGCAACAGCATGCTGAAGCGGCCCTGCGTCGTTCCCGGCAGTTATCTATCTCCTCGGCCTTGTCAAAGGCCTACACTACCCAGTGGAGGGTGTTAAGTCATTGGGGAATGCTAGCTTTGGGATGCAAGTATGTATTCTTGTTGGTGTCTCCGACACTTCTGCTTATCAAGGCACTTGGCTGGCCACTGGCAAATTCTGATGTGATGGTATCCTGTTGGGCAAAGGCCAACACAGGTGATGAACAGAGTTCCTGGCACAGATCTGATGTGCTCAGTGCTGGGGATTTCTCAGACCTCTAGAAGCTGCTGTGACAAGGATTTCCCCTTTCCGGGTCAGCGACTGATCCTGAGCCAGCAGCTGAGGGTTAATTTGTGAATGTGTCTATGCCTCGTGGTACTTCTGAGACCAAGGTGCTTTGATTCTTGGTACTCGACGCTATTACCCAAATTTTCAGGGAGGAAAACGGATGTGGGAGGGAAGACACAGGAAGGTTGGGATGCTGGAGGTCTTTGGAGGAAATGCTGGGAATATCTTAGTTAAAAAAAACAAAAACCAAAACCAAACCCAGGGCTTCAGTGAAAGATCTTGACTTTGGTTCATCAGAAGAAATCCCATCCCCTGACTGTGCCCACTGGAAGGGTTACAGCCTTGCCTTTTTAAATGTCGGAGTGGGCTTTGAAACCCTCCGTGTCTCCTTTGGCCCTGGAACTGCATCTGGGGTGAAGGCACAGAGCTGTGAAACTCTCAGCATGGTATTTGAGTGTTAACAGACTTCTCCATGTTTTTCTGTGCTGGGCTCAAAGTTGTCTTCTGTTGCATGTTTTTACCTTCACTTCTGGCTTCCATGGCGCTTTTGCCAGGTCTTCCACATAAATCAGAAGATAATACACAGTTGACTGCTTTGGGCCAAGCAGCAAAATTGCTCTATTTTTTGTTCTTGGCTTGTTTTTAAACACAGATTGGCAGTAGGGAGGAAACTGATCTAGGGGTTGTCTGAACTGTGCCTTAAAGAAAGCTATAGTTCTACAATCTATAGCAATTGTTTAGATTCTTGTTTCTTTCTCTCCACACCCATACGTATGACTGGAACAAGCTTTACGTAGCAAGATATGGAAATTTTCACTTGTAGGTGTGCAGGTGCATGGGTTCCCTGCACCCACTTACAGAAGTCCCACCTCCACCCTTGAAGGCCCAGCATCACACGTAGGCTTTGTGCTTGTTCTCAGCACGTAGTTGAATGTCGTCCTACGAGTAGGCTGTGCTCTCTGAGCTTGGAGCACTTCTGTGTCCTCACAAGCAAATTGTCCCCGCATAACCACGTATTAATTCTCTCCAGTTTGGTATAAATGAACTTAGCTGCAGCTCCTTGCACCAGAGGAAATGATACGCAGGCTTGATCGCTGCAGACCCACACCCCTGGCGAAAGGAGCAGCACAGAAGTTGGCAGGGTCTGTTGGTCAATGGAAACTGGAGGAGGCAAAGCTCGGGAGTGGATGGGAGGTTACAGCTTACAAACAGGTAACCCCGAATATTGTGCAGGGGAGCTATTCTGTTTCTTCTCAAGCTGTAGGGTCAAAGCTGGTGTTTTTCCACACATTAGTGATTATTAGTCCCCACAGTGAGGTCTACAAAAGCAGTTGAGGGGCTGCATGCTGTTAATGCATCCTCTTGCTGACCTGTGGACTCCTCCCTACTCTCTAGTGTCAGTAAAACAAGTATGAAAGAAGTGGTGGCCCTTACCCCCGCAAAAAAACAAGGCCTGTCACCGGCAGTTTTGTTTTGGCAAAGCCACTTCCACAAGGAATCTCTCCCAGTGGGCAATAAAAGAACCTCCCAAGTGTGTGGTTTCCAGGCCTGTGTGCAGGTGGCTTTTTAAACCAACCAGTCATTTGAGTTCTGGCGCTTTGTTGGACTGCCTTGAGGCCATTCCAGTGCCGATGAAGCATGCTGCTCCCTTTGGCAGACTCCTTTGCTAAGTGGTGTGTCCTCCACTCGGGGCTTTGGTCTCCTGCAGGCTGGCAGACAGAAGGGTGACTAGAAGTACACTAGGGCGAGTGTAGGCCTCTGAGAGTGCAAAAAACCCTTAGTTGGCGTGCAGGCTAGCTTTTATGAACAGATACTTGCTGTTTACCCAGTTGCCTCCAGCTCCTGATTTTAACTTGCTTTTATTTTTAATTTTATTTTTGATGCACTGAACCTTGATTCTGAATCCCCCTTCAAGAAGGCAAGCATGAGCCATCATGCTATTTGCTTCCCTGCTGCAGGGTAAATAGGGAGGGATTATGCTGGGAAAGGGGGTGAGGAAGGTCTTGCTGAAGGGAATGTTTATGTACATTAATTGCACAATGTATTGTTATTAGGCTGTGTATCATTTTGTGTTGACTTTTCTGCTTTCCTTGTCTCTATTACCAATACAGCCCCTTTAGTTCACAACAGTGCTTGTTTACTTTGCTTCCCACAAAATTCAGCAGTGAAATACCTTGCACAGTTAAATTTTCAAGGCAGTCCCCTCTTAAAGGCCACGACAGACCTCACTGACCAGGGATGTTAAGTGCCTAACCCAGCCTAGGCTTACTGTGGTGCAATGTGTGCCAGCAGGGAGATGGTAGGATGAGAATAAAGCAGTGGCTGAGAGATGTGTTACAAAACAGGGAAAAACCAGAAAAACAGGAAGTTACAAGGTCAAATTATTTTATTTAAAGCCCTGCAGAGGCACTTCCATCCCTGGGAGTTGATAGTAAATTCTCAAGTGTTGGTTCTCAGAGGCACAAAATGGCTACCAAGCTTTGATGCACTGGAGAGGTAGGTAGATCTCAAAGCCCAAGCACCCAGATATCAAGTTGGATGCTACCTGCTTGCAGACAGAGAGATGCCTACTTCCCATCTGTTTTTGTGGAGGTAGGATTCCTTTGGTCCTGTAAGTCAGTGTGGAGGAGGAAACGTCTTTGTTTATCTCAGCTCTGCGAACAGGGGGAGTCTTTAGGTCACACTGTCCAAGTTACCCTTTGATTCAAAGCGCTTGGTGTCCCTTCAGCTTACGGCTGAGTCGCAGGAACCAAGGTGGTGGCGTGTATCCTGACTGGGCTGGGCAGAGCGCACTTGTCTGCAACCACAGAGGCCCTCTTCAAAAGGGAGAACTTGCTGCCTTCCTGCATTGGGCTGCATGGTCTTGACTGCATTTTGGGTAAGACAGCACCACCTTGAGCTCTGCTTGACCCAATTTCCAACCGCAAGTGTGCTGTCGTTTCTGCTTTGTCTCCTGTCCCCCTCGATTCTCGGAGAAAAAGCTTCCCTACAACGAGGCTTGGAGAGCATAAACAAGAACAGCAATTTGAAATGCTGATCCTCACCCTTGGGGGAGGCACAGTGGTGAGAGGAGGAAGAGCTCCTTGCAGGAGAGTCATTTGGTCAGCAGGGAGAATTCTTGAGTGCAATCACATCGTCCAGCAGGCGTAAATAAGAGCAATCAGCAACCCCATGGCCACAGCGATGGCAGCGTTCTTGCGATTTTCCTTACGAAGCACACTCAGTTCTTTCTCTGGGAAACAAACAAAAGCCTTGCATGTGAATCTTCTTCACGTTGCAGCTACATCTCCTTCTATAACTATCTTAAATGCACAATGCTGCCTTGGCCATGGGCAACTCTTTAGGGATCAGTACGCAAAGCTGCCCCTTGCAAGATGTGCCGAACAGGAAGTAAACTAGCAGGGACCCTTGCATTTGCTAACTCATCCTGTCAGCCTCAGTAGCTGTGCTTGGGAATACTTGGGTGCCAGACCAGTTCCTGTTTGCAGTGACCTCGTTCTAGGACCCTACTAAGGACAGAATGGGTCATTAGACTAATTGCTTGTTCCCTAAGGGAATGAAGAAGATGGGGTAGAGAGCTATTTCTGCTGTCTTCTAGATTAACAGCCTGGTACCTTCTAGTGCTTTAATTTGCTTAAATACAACTGCGACCACCTTTGGATGTGACAGAATCTGGGTTTCCTTCTGCCCCAGAAGGATGAGTGTGGGTCAGGTCTGAGCCTGGACACTCATTCTGCTGGGGTCTGCAGCTTTTTAGAGATGGGTCGCTTTCCCTGGCCCTGCTTTACAAAAGCAGAAACACAGATGCACAGAGGGGAAGGAAGCGGCTACCAAAAGTACGGAGTCCTACTGATCTCCATTTCTGTTCCATTCCCTTTGACCACACATGAGAACGCCATTCTCACTAATTCCATTCCACAAGACTTTGCTGGATGGCATCAGCAAGAAGTGAGGCCTACAGCATTACACTGGCCAAACAGCAATAATTATTTTGGAGGGCAAGGTTGGGTGCAGACTGTCTCCAGTGCCAGACTGCTCTTGCTGCTGAATTCATGTCTAGTGACTGCACAGGTTACTGCTTCGACAGTTTGCACTAGGAACCTCCAGTGGGAAGGTTCCCAAACCGGTACTGGTATCAAAAAGGCTTTTAGCTGTTCTTTTTGCCCCCATTCTTCATGTAGTACAAGCATTCTCGTGCAACCAGACCGCAAACTGCTTGAATCTGCAAGGTTACAGAGGAGGTGGCAGGGGCAGGAGGTCACATAACCCTGAGCACAGTGGTGCCAGCTTAAACTGACAGAGCAATGCCATTGCAGAGATTTAATCAGAGGCCATAGCAGTGATCTAAAAAAGTCTGTGTGCACACATATACTGTTCTGTTCCAGGAGGAGCGGCCATTGCCATTAGGTGAGGCTGTTGCTGCTGCCTGAGCAGCCTGTCAGCTTGCTCTGTTGATGCTAGCAGTGATGGCCAACTGCTGGTAAAAGGGGGGCAGCGATGTGCAGAGGCTTCTGCTGTCTCTAGTGGCAGGCCCTTAGGGAACAGCTTTGAATCTGTTTAAAATAACTGTTAGTCTTCTGGAAACAGTCCTTTAACATCAGTTAAAAATTACAAAATTGCTGGCCTTACCCCAGCTTTCAACTCTCTAGGCCTAAAAGAACACTCGTGCTTCCTTCCCTTGTGTGAGCTCTGGTGCTTGCGTTGCTGCAGAGTGCTGTCAAGCAGTTAATACACTGATCAACCCCAGGAGCCTGAGGACATGCATGCAGCGTCCCTAGAGGAATGGAAGTGCTGTCAAACGTGTGGTAGTTCAGAGGGACTCTCATTTTAACTGTCTACAGCACAGCTCGCAGCAAGGAAAGACCCTAGCTCTCTGGGATTGCAGGCAGCACATCAGTGTGAGTCCCTATGCTTGTGTGATGAATGGGCCAGAAAATGATGCAGTGAGAACCTTCCCCAAGGAAGTTACGCTTTGCTATACTCCAGAGAGCACCTACCACTTTGCTTAGCAAGCCTCTATTAAAAAAGGGAGGGGAAAAAAAAAAAACCAGGAGGGGTGGATGTTAAAGGCCACTCGAGTCAATCTGTTGGCTAAGATTATCTGTAGACTGGTAATTTGGGGTATGTGAAAGGGACATCTTTCCTCCCTCATTAGCTGATGCTTATTTTTTTCCCTATGATAGCACAGCTCAAGCGGGAGGATCCAGACTCCTATTATAATATGCTGACTGGATTTCCCTCAGCCTAGCTCCCTTTGGTTGAACCTAAATTCAAAGGAAGGAGTCAGAGGTGCCAGGAGCTTGAAGACGAAGCTAAGCTGCAGCACTGATCCCATCCAGCCCAGAGGGACCATTTTTAATGAAGCTCTTACCATAGTTGTCAGCTTTGGTCATTAGTAAGTTTCTCTCTCTCTCCAGTGACTTTCTGTAATGAGAAGAGGAGTTCATTACCTGCGAGGCACAACACAGCCTATTTCTTTGCTTATATGATAGAAGAGAGACTGTCCCACTGCCAGGGATAGCTGCTCCCAGAACGAGCCCCTCACCCTTCACTGTGGAGAGGTGACTGTTTAGAAACCCCCAGCTGTGCAAGAGGAGAGCTGCAGCAGTGTTAGATTATTTTTTCCTTCCCCCAAACTGCTGTGTATCTCCCCTTTCAGGACAATGACAGGTGTACGCAAGCAGGCTAGAAAGGGGTCTGTGTGTCGGAGAGCCCCCCACTCCAGTTCCCCCAGGTGGGGCAGGGTCCCTATGCCCTCTCTGCAGGATCTTGCCCCTCCAGCACATCTGGCTTAGTGCTGGAATGCCAATTCTTCTTACCAATTGAAGCTGGGATCCCTTTGTCAGAGGTATCCAGTTTACACAAATTGGTCAACTCAAGGAAACAAGCTGAATCCAAGCCTAGTAACAACCAGTTAAACAACCTGTTATTAGACCGAAGACTCAGGATGGTAACAATAAAGAGTAAGTCAGGCCAACCCAGCCTTTGTCTTAAACTGCACAAGATGATTAATTAATATGCAGTTTAAAATATAAATGCAAAACAAATTGCCTGAAAGTGGCAGTGTTTCTATTACAGCAGCGAGGACACAGTCATTTTTAGACTCTGTGCATATAAATAAACATGCACTAACAAATTATCTCCTGGTGCAGAGCAGACAGAGAGGGCAGTAAGTGGAACAGAGTTTGTTGTTCCCCTCGAGGCAGAGCAAGAACCTGTAGGAGGAAAGAGATCCAAATCTATGTGTACAGCTAGTTAAGTAAGGGATGCAAGAAGCAAGCTACGTCAGAGCAGCAGGAGAGGAAAGAGCTCTTAAAAGCAACTGGAGAAAGGCAATGTGGAGTGCAGCCAGGAGGAAGTGAGAAGACAGATTTACCAACATGACTGAGCTGCTGCTTAGATATTTGGCTTGTGAAGAGAGTCAAGGGAAGAGGCTTTGAGAATGAGACATGAAGAAACCATGACAACTGAACTCCAAAAATGGGAAAGCTGAGCTCTCCTTTGTGTACTATTCATGGAATCAATAACTTTGATCATAGTACCTTCCTCCAAGGTTTTTTGAATGGTCTGGATTAGGGCAACAGAATTTCTGTTTCCATCTCCATACAAGTTGTACAATTCGGAAAAGGCCCCAGGAATCCCCATTTCTAATTCTTTGCTCTAGGCCTTACATTTCAGAGAGAAATCATACAGATATACTCAATCCTGTCAAGTTACCACAACTGTAGGTTTGGTTGTTGGCCACCTAAGTACCAGATAAAGAATACAGACAGTAAACATAAGAATTCAGGCCTAGAAGAGGACTGTCGAGATGAGGAGCTAGAGAAATGAGGGACAGGAGGAGACAGGACCCTGCCCAAATATGGATGGGGATACAAAACCCCAGTAAAGGGGAGGGGGGAGAGAGTGGAAAGGAGGAACAAAGAAGTTAAACTGAAGCTGATAAGTATCGGGGTGTAGAGATGTCACCACTGCCAGGATCATTTCTAACTGGGTTCTGTAGGACAGTACTGTAGAGCAGACACCAAGACCAACAGGACCAGCTTCCTAGCCTTTTTTTGCTAGGAGCAGAGCAGTAGGATGCTGGTGACTGGAAGAATGTCCTCAAGCAGAGAGATTTGAGAATCAGCTGGGAGATCTAGGCTCTCTTGCTTCACACCCTAGAGAAACAGCAGGTTTTGCCTGCATCTGCTACAAAATCCAGGTCAAAGTCCTTGCTTGAGTCCCAGCTCTAGAAGCCAACAGTTACCTCTTCTATGTCAGTGACAGATTTCAGGGGAATTGTCCCTCTTCCCTTTCCCAAGGAAAGCCAGCATGTCACTGCATCCCTACATCCAGACACATTTGCAACACAGGCACAGATAGAGTAATTTCCCTCAGCTCCTTTTGCAGTTGCATCCCAGCCTGGTTTGGCCCTCAGCAGTAGTTGCTGCACATCTCCTGTTACTGAGCTCAGGCAGCTTTGGCACGGCTTGAGTAGCAGCGTGCAGTGAACCTTTGTCAGACTCACAGAGCTGTTTCCTAGCAGGCCAGGAGCCAGCTCTGCAAATGAACCTGCAAGTTTTGGGCACTGCTTGGCTAGTTGTGGTACAGGCTGGAGACTGAGGCTGTTGGTAAGGTAAAGCTCTCTCCATATATCACTGAACTTCTCATGCTGGCAAGTTGCACAACTAAGCTCCAAGCTGGGGGTGGAGAGTCTTGTCATGGGGAACCACACATTCCCATCCATTCCAGAGCCCTTGCTCAGTACTACAGCAGGGTGATAGCTAGCTGAAGAACACAGCCACAGCTGTGAAAGGAGGTGGTCATCAATACCTTCCTTCAGGGCTGAGCTTCTCCCTGCGCAGTTTAAGATCCACCTCCTCCATGCTCTGTCTGCAACGTGCCAGCTTCTCCTCCAGTCCATCAATCTGAAAAACACCACACCGTCATTTCCCCTCCCAGCTAACATGGATCCATCCCCACTCAGATGGGAAGGGTGGCAGCTCAGCCACTCCCCCTCCTTCCCCCCATCAAGGGAGGAACAGCCCCCTGTCTGCACAGAGATCACAGCACAGAGAGCCCATCACCTCCCAGATCAGCCTGTATTATACCCCAGGCAACTGTGACATTGTAATTCCAGACACAGCCAGGCCAGCTATAACACTCCCACTTGTGTGGCTGGCCAGCACCTTTTTGCTAAGATCTCATCCTGTTCCAGCCTGTTTTAGGTTCCTTGCATGTGGCTCCACATGCAAAGATGTGATCTAAGGCATCTCTGTGCAATTAAGAGAGAGTATAATGAGAGAGACTGGCCTTGGCCAAAGCCTGAGGGACAAGGTCTTGATCTAGTGCAGTGAACAGATGCAGAAGCTCATGGGACATGACTACAAAGCACCTTCAGCTGTCTGGTTGGGTGAAGAGGGGACAAAGGGGAAACGCTGATACCTACTGTCTCTTTTACCCAACTAAATCTACAACAGCAACAGCAGTCTGCACAGTATGCTCAAGAGAGCATTCACCACCGCCTCCACACCTTCAACATGCACCAACTTTTGGCAGCAACACGTTCCCATGCAGAAAAACATTGGTCATCTTGTGTCTCCTCACTAGGTTTCCTAACAGCCACCCTCTCCCCATGTATTCCTGTGGAGGGGAGTAATTGTGGAGAAGTACAAGAGGGTTGATCTACTTGTGTGTGAATGGATTGCCCAGGAGGGCATCCTACCACCCACAGGAGTTCTCCTGGGAATCATTCCTCTTTTCTGCCTGGCAACCAGAGTGTAAACATCTTTAGGAAAAATGTGTCTTTCAGGCTTGCTTGCAGCAGGGGAACACTGGAACTAACCAGGTAATATGAACACAACATCCTAGCCTGAAAGAAAAAGGCCTCGGTGCCCTGAGGTGGCAATGACTTCTCTTTTTAGCTACTTAGTGCAATGCTCCTGCTATGCCTGGTTCTCCAAGCAAGTCCAAGGTTGGCTAGATGGCTGGCGGCATGGCCTCTCTGCAGTGGGAGCCTTTGCAAACCAGAAGCTAAGCAGCAGCAAGGTCCCAGGTAGAAGTACTGAGGCGGAATGAGACACCAGCTGCCTGGACATCAGCCTCAGAGGTGGCCCAGAGCACAAACACTCCCATAAACAGTGATACGGGAAACAAAATCAAAGGTAGTGATCCCTAGCTATTGCTGCTTTGGGGATCAGCTCCGTCCTGAGCTCATTAGCAGTCTCACACCTTCTGCTCAGGAAAGGCAGGCAACCGTTATAAATAAGCAGGATGGGAGAAGAGGCTTGATGTAAAGGGGAGAACAAAGCAGGCTGTGAAAAGAAGTTTAGCCAGTCAGCTGAATAATCTCACTGCAAGGAGCACAGCAGAGCTGGGGAGGGAGGCACATATAACAAGGCTCAAATAAATCTTTGCATCTTACCAGATAGCAATTTCAAAGTCCCCTGTCATCAGGCAACTCTGCCAGGGTTGTTGAGATGCCAAGCTTCCCAGAGGAACCTGCACGGCTTCCCCTGAGGCCAAGGGGAACACCAAGGCACATCACCTGATCCCCAGAGCACAGGGAATGGCACTTCTGTGTTTGGCTATGCTTGGGTTTGCCTGGATGGGGACACGGATGCTTTTGAAGCATGTTAGCTAAAAATGCATTCGGTCAGGGCAAAGGTAGTTGTCCTCCTCTGTACCCAGCTGTGCCAGTTAAGAATGTTAACTCCAGCTGCTCATCGCTAGCTGCCATCCACTACAGCTCAGTCAGCAAGATGCACTGCCCCATCTGCTTCAGGGCCAACCAAGGGCTTCACCCAAGTCAGCTCTGACCACGCTTATCAGCAAGTTAATGTCAGAGTGCAGCGGAGTGGAGGTGGGGTGTCTGTCCAGTCCAATTTAAGAATGGCCATGTCCCTCACCAGTTCCTACCATTTGCAAATGACTGTGTCTCTGCTCCTTTATCTGTTGGAAACCTCACCTACACACATGGCAAGAGGTACTAAGAGGCAAGAGCTAAAGCTTGTGTTACCTGGCTCCACCTTAGCCAGTAAACTTATTACGATGCACCATGCTCTGGAAACACGTTTAAAAATCATATCAAATAATATAATTTAATGAGAGCTTTGGTTAGTCAACTGCCAACCCCACCACTAAATGATCCATGTCTTCACACTTCCTATCCCCTCCTCCAGAACTGCTCCTCCTGTTCAGTTTGCAGTTGCTCTCACTCATTCTCTGCCCATACCTCCATCATTTCAAGAAACATAATAAGAGGATATTCTGCCCAACTTTGCCAATGCTTTTATTTTCTGCTGACTAAAAATCTCCAGCTTCCACATAATACTTTAGAAGTTTCAACTGGCTTTACTGCTCTTAAATCAAAACCAAAGTTTGGGTCCCCTGCTGGAGAGCAATAATTTGCTAATAAACTGCATGCCTAGAACTGCACCATCAGCTTTGCTGAGCTGGGTGCACAAGGGACAGAAAATAATCAAAAAACACAAGGAAGGAGGAACAGATCGCTGAATGAACAGAATATCTTTCCTCCAGAATCTCACCGTTTCTTTTCTTCAGGCTAGTCTGGGGCATTAGGGGTTGTAAGGAAGGACAAGAGTAAGGATTCCCAGATGTTACCCATGCACTGAGCCTCAGCTTCCTTACTTATAAATTAGGACGATATTATCTGCCTCCTGGAGGTGGCTCATTTACACCAGGAGCCTCAGACACCAACCCAAACTATGGGCAGAACACCACCTTGGTATGTCAGTGCCATTGCCTCACTTTGGATTTGGGATCTGTTCCTGCAAGCTAGGAGCCTCTCAGCAGCTCAGTCATCCAAGTAACTCTTTACTGTAGGGCAAAGGAAAGAGAGAAATAGAAAACAAGCACAGGGAGAAATCAGAGTAATGCCTGGGAATTACTGATTGCTCTCTGGCCTGTTGAGGAAACTCCCAGGGGGGCCATAGCCTGTGAAGCTGTAGCACAAGAAAATCTGTAAAGCCCTGGTGTAATTCCCTGCAGCAGCTCTCCAGGAAACCAATCCTAGAAGCAGGTGTATATCTGAGCTTGTTGTGGATGGGAAGCTTTCCCTCCTACTAACCAATACAGGAGAAAGTTAGCTGGGGTACATACATAGGCCTACTGGAAGCCCACATGAAAACCAAGAGGCAAGCTCGCTTAGCTGAACCATCACTGCACTTCACACCAGCTTATATTTTTAGTGGCAATCTCAGCACAGTGGCTTCTCAGTTGCAAAGACGAACCCCTTGGTCCTTCTGGCTCTCCCTTCCACAAAGAGGATCCTCTGGGATAGAGCTAAGTGCAGCATGCAGAAAGTTCACACAACAATTTCACACGTTCACACGGCCTGTAGCAGGGTGTCCTGGTTTCAGCTGGGACAGAGTTAATTTTCTTCCTCATAGCTGGTATAGTGCTATGTTTTGGATTTAGTACGAGAAGAATGTTGATAACACACTGATGGTTTGGTTGTTGCTGGGTCGTGCTTAGACTGGCCAAGGGCTTCACAGCTCTCAGCTCTGCCAGGGGCACGAGAAGCTGGGAGGGGGCACAGCCAGGACAGCTGACCCCAACTGGCCCCAGGGCTATTCCATACCATATGGCGTCATGCTCAGTATATAAGCTGGGGGAAGAAGAAGGAAGAGGGGGACTTTCGGAGTCATGGCGTTTGTCTTCCCAAGTCACCGTTACGCGTGATGGAGCCCTGCTTTCCTGGGGATGGCTGAGCCCCCGCCTGCCCATGGGAAGTGGGGAATGAATTCCTTGCTTTGCTTTGCTTGCATGTGCAGCTTTTGCTTTCCCTATGAAACTGCCTTTATCTCACCCCACGAGTTTTCTCACTTTTACCTTTCCGATTCTCTCCCCATCCCGTTGGGGGGGGAGTCAGCGAGCGGCTGCGTGGGGCTGAGCTGCCAGCCAGGGTTAATCCATGACACAGGGACACAGGACTTCACTCGCAGCAACATCTTTAAGTTGTGTCAGTTAAAAGGGGCAAGTGAAACAGGTGCTTCACGCCCAGGCAGCAGCTCGGGGCACACAGAGCTGCCCTTCTGCTCCTCAAGAGCCACTCCAGAAAGTCAAGTCCCAGCAGCTTTGGACGCAGACAGGGATCTAAGACCAAATGCCTCCCTTTCTCCCACAAGGTATGACAAGGCATTGAGCCATTTCTGTTGAATTCTGGCAACACTCGCTCGCAATCTGGAGACCTTTTTAAACCAGAGAGACCTGGAGCGGATTTCAATCCAAACTGACTTACATGCTTATTACAAATCTCATTTGTTGGGACCATCTTGGGCAGGGAGCCTGAAATGGCTCACATAAAGGCAGAGACAAAGACAGAAGAGAGAAAGAAGCAGCTTTGCTTACAGAGTTGAGCTGGATCCCTTTTAATACATTTTGTAATGAATTAATAAAAGCTTTCTTTCCAGCAGAAAAGCTAAAAGCGCTTTTCAAGAACTGGCATCCACCCTCCGCTTTTATGAATTCCCTAATTAAGACACTGGCAAAGAGCCATATCACACATATGTCGACATCCAACAGTGTTAGGTAATGAGGTTTTCGTCTTCTGACCCTCATAAAACAGATCAAAGCCAACTGAAGAGGTGGGGGCAAGGAAAAAAAAACTAAAACCTTCCCCAAGCAGTCTTCTCATGCCTTGTCACCTGCCAGCACACTTGAGCCGTTCTTTTCACAGAAGAATTAGTGGTTCTTGCATCTACAAATTCAGCTGGATTATTAAAATCAGCCCAGCAGAGGCGAGTTTTGTTTAAATTCAAATGCTAACTTGCAGTTCATGGACACACTTCCATTTTCACCACACTCTTGGAATCATTTTGCATGCTAGCAAAACATTTTGCAGATGCTGTGCCCACAGTGCGCCTGGAAATACTTACCAGGCAAGCTACTGCACAACAGAGGATGATCCACCAGCAAAGTCTAAGATAAATCCTGCAGATCAACCCTCTGTGTTGGTAAAGGAGAAAGGGCTGGATCCTACCTGTATCTCCTCCTTTAGCCTTACAGAGACTACCCAGTTAGTCAGCCCACCCTGCCTCACTCAGACCAGCGGCTTTGCAGCACGGCACACGGACATGACCACGCAGTACCACCCACAGCTTTCTGAAAAATCCTCTAAGAATAGCTTTACTGAGTAAAGCCTAGGTTGGCCTCTTCCCTAGTCTCTATGCTTTTGCATAGACACTGATCAGCCACTGCCTTGTCAGAAGCAGCAATACATGTAACAATACTTTCTCCAAACACACACTCGACATTTTGCAACTCAGGTACTGCCCCAGTGCAGGGTGTTCTCTCTGCATTTAACAGCCCCACTTTTTTGCTTCCCTGACTTTTTTTTTTTCCCAGTTGTTGTCTGAGCCACAGGTATATTCTTAAGGGTTACAAAATCCTCTGGCAAAGATTTTCACAGCACAGCCACAAGTTATGGGAAGAACCAACCCCTTTTGTTTGTTCTGAGTTTGTTGGCTGCTAGTTTTCATTTGATAGCCCTAATTTTGTATTGATAGTAAATGTTCATTCTTTGTTTAAAGTTACAAATAGCACGCAGAGGATATAGACCTGTACTGGGTCCCCTTGCAGTCGTGTTTTCAAGCTTAAAAGGACCTAGCATGCTTAGTTGTTTCCTGCATAGAAGTTTTCCACACCTTTGATCAGCCTTGTCGCTTTCTTAAGCTCATTCCATTTTCACTACTTTGATACATAACAGACCAGTCTTCCCAGTTTAATTTTCCTGATGAGTCTCCTCAAGAAAGTTCTGTGCAGCTCAGCACTGTCAATAGGGCTGCCTGTTGAAAGACTACAGAGCTATATGAAAGCAGAAGTGGCAGGAGTTTAAACCACCACAACATTATGGAGACACATTTATATCAGTTTAAACCAGGTCATATCAATTACACCTGCAATTTGTAAGTGCAAGCTAATCTGATAAGTGTCCATATAGAAAATTGCATTCATTTAGCATCATGACTTCAGTTAAACAAGCATGACTGCCTAGATTATGCCTTTCAAAGCTACCCATGCATCATGTCATATTAAGACTCATTTGGAAAGTTTTCTTTACAATCATAACAGCTCAGAAGGTAATACTGAACCGAATAAAAGTTTAAATTATGAAATTAATATCGTGGTTGTCATGCATTCCGACACCTGAAACACAGCCCTCTCTTCCTCTGGCTTAAAGGGATTTTGTTTTCTTCCTCCCTAACTTCTACTCAGTACCTTTCTCATCACTGCAAGGGGGAAGGATTTTATCTTTTAGTAGTATCTTTGCACTGAGAGATTTTCATCTGTAACACACCAAAGAGTAGTTCTACAGTCCTTTCAGAAGTAGTCTGCTCTATCATGACAACTTCTAAAAAAAAAAAAAAAAAAGATAATTTAAAGCTACCACAAGACTCCAAACACTTTGCAAGAATTTTCTGTGGCAGCTAAAATCAGCCTCTTCACATTCTGTGACCAGCAGGTCCCTGACAGACTCACCCTTTTTACTACCTCTCTTTTCGTAAGGTAGACTACTACCATCTCAACTCTCCTTGTCTGTCACATCTCAAACAACCGTCACCAAAGATTCATTATTTCAACTCTCTCTGCCAGGCTCAACGAAGAGAAGCTTGGACAGCCAGCACACTCCCCTCTGGAGTCCCTTTGGCGGTTATATTTGGGTTAGAGTGCCCAGAAATGTCTGTTTCTCTAATGAAAGCCTAACTGGATGAAACAGACCAGAAAACACTATAAACAGAACTCCCATTCATATGGCACAGTTAAAACACTCCCCTTTACATTACTGGCTGATGAAGCATAGCTGACAAGCCCCTGGGTCTCTTGATATGTTGTGCATATGCTCACCTGAAAGACTTCAGGGCAGTGAGCTTCACCGGATCAATTCTGCCCTATTTCAGCCATTTGTCAGGGAAGTTCAGGCTTTTGCTGTCCCCAAAGTATCCACAACCCACAGACTTGAACTATGGGCTCTCCACTGCCTCCTCCAAGTCAGTCCAGACAAGCGCTGCTCAGTGCGAAGCATGCTTCAGAGAGACCTTAACTAACATGCCTCCATTTGTTAATACAACTATAAAGCTTAAACAAAGCTTACCAGCAGCCCTCCTGTAGGAGACTATAAAACACAGAATCACACACACACAATCACGGAATGGCAAGGGTTGGAAGGGACCTCGGGAGATCATCCAGTCCAACCCCCCCTGCTCAAGCAGGTTCTCCTAGATCAGGTTACACAGGACATCGTCCAGGTGGGATTTGAATATCTCCAGAGAAGGAGACTCCACAGCCACCCTGGGCCAGGGCTCGGTCACCCTCAAAGTCAGGAAGTTCTTCCTCATATTCAACTGAAACCTCTTCTGTTTCAGTTTGTGCCCATTGCCCCTTGTCCTGTGGCTGGGTACCACTGCAAAGAGCCTGGCTCCATCCTTGTGACATCCACCCTTGAGATATTTGTATGTGTTGATGAGGTCCCCTCTCAGTCTTCTTTTCCAAGTGTAACAATAAAAAGGCAGCTTTTCAAGGAAGGCATACTCTTAAAAACCAGGCTTTTCCCCTTCTTGCTGCGATTTACAGGCACCTCATGTGCTGGTTTATCGCTGGGTTCCTCAAAAGCGGCAGCCTGCACCCAGCATGACCGGGCACAGGCCGGGCTGTGCACGGCTTTGCTAGCCAGGGGCTAGAGCTTGCCACAGGAACCTCCACGGGCGCACGCACTCACTGCCTCCCCCTGCACTGGCTCAAAGGCTCAGCAGGGGCGAGGGCACCATTGCTCAAAGGCCTGGGATGGAGGACGGGGCACCGAGCTTTCTGCTGGCGGGAGGGCCGGGCACAGGCAGCCCCTCTGCTGCCATCGCACACGAAGATGGCGGCCAGGCCCGGCCCCAGCAGAGCACAGCCTGGTGGGAGCAGCATCCCTGAGCCCCCGCTGCCCCGGCCCTCCCCGACACCCACCGCTCTTCAGGGGAACGCTGCTTCGGCAGTGGCGGCGGCAACCGCCCCGCCCCGCCCCGCCCCCCTCGCCCCGCGCACCGCCACCGCCACCACCGCCACCACCGCCGCCCCTCACCTCCCGGGCCACGCTGAGCCCCTCTCGCCTCCTGCCCATGGTCCCCGGCCCGGCCGCATCCGCGCATGCGTAGCCTCCGTTCTGCGCCAGCGCCCGAGCGCGGCCACGTCCGCGCGGCTGCCGCCATCTTGGTGAGGGGCTGCGCTGTGGGGCGGCCACCATCTTGGTGAGGGCGCTGCCGCCTGCCCGCCTCTGGTCGGCGGCGGCGGCTCTTGCCGTGTCAGCCCGTTTTGGTGTGGTTTGAAGACAGCCGAGGACATAGGGCAGGGTGGCCCGCGGCAGTCAGAGCGGCATCTGCAGCTCCAGGGGAGGAGGGATTAAGGGAAGGACCAGCCGGGAAGCCGAGGTGGGGCCTCTTGGTCCCTCTCAGACCTGCCTCCCTCCTGCCTCTCCACCCCTCAGAGACCCTCGGGGGGCGTGGGGGCTCTCCAGTGTGCTGTCTGGCCGGGCACACCCCATGGGCCTGCCAGAGGGCAAATCCGGACTCATCAGTTGGTTTTCCCCCAAGGGGAGCCAGCCCCATCCTGCTGGGAGCTTCTGTGCTGCTCAGGCCTCTCCAGCCCAGCTCTCGTTTTGCTGGGGGTCGGGGCTCTCCTAGACAATCTCTCCGAAAAGCAAGGCACCAACAAGACTGCGTGTTAAGATCACCAAGAACTTCAGGTTGTCCTTGGGGCTTCCTTCCCAAACAGTAGCTTTATGCTAAAGCAGCTGCAGGAAAAGCCAGCGGTTTGATCTACCAGGAGACAGCACTTTGTGCACACTAGCCAGTTCATTGCAAGATGCTAATCATGATGTTACATATGCATGGCAGCTTTTGTCCTGACCCAAGAAAGCTTTTTATGAAACACTGGTATCTTGTATTTAAAAAAAAAAAAAAAAAAAAAGGCAGCAAGAAACACCACTGAAGTGCATCTGTCTTCAGGGTAGGACATGACTGCTACATGACAGAGAACAGCAGAGCTATTTGCTGACCGAGAAATGGAGGGCTGGGCAGCAGCAGCATTTATTAGACACACAGACTGAATTTTCATTTTGGCTAAATACCCTCTGCTGACTGAAATCTTGCTAGGATGGCAGGAATGCAGATGCCTGTCATAGAAGGAGTGATAATACTAATACCTAATTAGTGTGTTTCAGTTTTCCTTCAAAAAAAAAAAAACCCTACATTTTTACTATGGGAGGTGGCATGTGTTGGTAACAGCATCAGTTCTCTGGAGAAAGTGAGGGATAGCCGTACTTTTCGCTGCTTCTCGATCTGGTACTTGACTCTATGTTACAGAGCCTACACTACAGAACCCAAAGGAGCCAGAAGTCCCACGTCCAAGGTGAGACACAGATAATTGCTCTCCATGCAGAAGCAGCTCAGTTAGAAGGCAGTAAAGAAGCTGAGCAGGACCCAGCCAGCAGCCTTGGGAAAGCACAGCACCAGGGGGAGGGAAAAAATGAAGAAGCAGGAGCATGTTATTTTTTCCCCTCTTAGACAGAAGACTTGCTTAGTGAGTGTAAATACAATCTTAAAATGCATGGAGGTTTGAAGAAAACCCATCTGTTATGGTTTGCAATGGGATGAAATAGCCATCACTTCGGCAGAAAGCATTTTCTCCTTTACAAAGGTGAGTATTGATTCGGGGGGGACTGTCAATTCTCACACACACGCTTCTCCACAGAGAGACATACATATACCGTTCTGCAGGCAGATGAGTGTGACCTTTGTTGTCACATCTTTTGGGAAGACAGAAAAGGGGAACTGGTTCCTCCCTCACAAGCAAGCCACCATTCCCACCACTGCAAGCAGCAGTTTTCAATTCACGTGTTACTCCTCCTGGCCCTCCTGAATCCATCAAGCTGATAACCTCATTATGCCTGTCACCTGGTCTTGGGTCTCCTGGTTCTGCCCTCAGCTGGCACTCTCTCTTCAGCCTTTCCTGTGTTACATCTTCATTTCCTTTGTAATGTCATTCAGGTCATCTACGTGCTGATGCAAGAAAGAAAAACTGTTCCTTTTCCTCAGCGAATGTATAATCTTTTCCTTCTTGAAACCTGAAGAATAGATCTGGAAGTTTTTCACATGCAGTGACATCAGTTTCTGTATTTTAGAATATTCACAGACATGAGTATGAATTTAAACTACTACTCCATATCAAGTGCCTGCTGACTGGCCACAAGTATATTTAAGCTGGAAATCAGAAGTTTCTGGCTGTGAGAGCAATCAGATTATGGGACCCACCTCCCGGCAGAGGGGTGAGCGGAAAAGAATGTAGTAGTTTTTAGTAAGCTCTTGAACGGGGTGGTCTAACACAAAACCCCTAAGAGGAAGGCACAGGGTGTGATGACATATGGGTGAACACCAAATAATATAATTTGAGAGAGTAATGAGACTCAATAAGCCCTGCTCAGCATTTCTGATCAGGCTGTCCCTACTGTGTTGGGGGTCACATCCCTGCAACCACAATGAGTGACAAAGTGACGTTAGAAACTAAAATTTACACAAGTGTCAGTCTGAAAGGAACATTCAGAAGTCACTTTGTCTACATGCCCAGAGGCAGGATCAGATACGCTGACACCTCCCAAGCAAGTGTTTGCCTTACCTGCCCTTAACACACTCCAGGGATGCCACCACCTCCCCAGTACCTGGTACGCTGCTCATTGACTAATAGCCAGGAAACTTTCCCTCCTCTTCATAACCTAATTGAGCTTGTTGCGTCTTGACCTATTCTCAGGAGACATGGAGAACGACCAACCAGCATCTTTCTCATCACAACCTTATATCTTTAAGGTTCATTGTCATATTTCCTCTTCTGTTTTCTCCCTGCTAGACTCAATCCTCTTCTTTCAACCCTATGCATTTTGCCCCTCTTATGCTGTTACCTTCCTCCCATCCCAGCCTAGGCTAAGCCTCTTTTATTGAGCCTCTCTAGCTTGGGGGTATTGAGAAAGCAAAAAATTACCTCCTTTGTCTTATAGGCAGTATGCCCTGGTAACACAGCTGTTCTCTCTTTCTTTACTGGTGTATTTAATTTTTTCCCCTTCTCAGTGCAGTATTTTGCACCAGGTTTATGGAATTTTAGCTGGCTGATTGTGAGCTGTTTCTCCAATTTGTCAGGATAATTTTTTTTTCCCTATCCTGCCTTCAGTCTCACAAGCTCTTCCAGCCTTAGGGCCAGCTATGTATTTTATAAATATACTTTATTTCATCATCTAGATCATTGAGGAAACTAGTTGATAGATCTGGCCAGGCACCCCTGGGACTGATCTTTGTAGGTCTTCCTGGTTTGATGGCAAACTACTGATAACTAGTTTCAGAGCGCATACCTGTGACAAATATCATACAGGATTGTTTCAAAAAGCCTTACTACATGTCAGGATAGCCTGCATGGCTGGACCTGCTCTCTTCACTATTCCAGTTACTGTGGCAAAGAAAGTTAACTGTTTTGATGTGGTTTGTTCTTGGCTTTCTCTCTGCTGTTTTTTTCTTATCACCTGATTATCTTTAAGTGATAACAAATTGATTATTTAATAATTTGTTCCACATTCCTTGAGGAGATGGAAAGGTAATGACAGAGGGATGAGGAATCAACGTTTTCAAGAAGGTTTAGGGACACTTGCTGATTTTTATCAGGGCAGTGCTGACTTTGAGGGTAATTTAATAGATCAGGCATTAAGTCTTCACTAGTAATTAAGTCTTTACTAGTAAATTAAATGTCAGGAAAAGTTCCCAGAACACAAACTCAATCACCAGAATTAAGTGTCAGCATATCCCCGGCATGGTTTGGCTTGGTCCCACTAGGGCTGTCCCAGACCATTTCCCGGCATGATTTGGGAGTTAGCACAGGCAGAGAGCCACTCCCACAACTTTTGCATGAGGTCACTCTATTTCAGAGGTGAGGGGAGTTTAATAATATGGATGTGAGCCATTCAGTGCTAGTTTGCAGGACGTGTCTAGGAGAACATTCCTGGGCACTCCTGATTTACTACCTTCCTGCCTCTTTTTGCCTTCTCCATCTGCAAGATTCACTGTGCTTTGTAAGCACAAATGAATCAGTCCTCTGACTAGTCTGAGAGGAAGCTGAGGCCAGACATCTCGCTTTATAGATGTGAAGAGTGAGGGAGTATCTGACCCAGTCTCCACAGCAAGTAAGTAGCTGGGCTAGCACTGAATCCAGGGGCCTGACCTCTTATCCCTGGCTATACTGCAGGGAGCAGTCCTTTGTCCCCCAAGCATGTCTTCCCCCAGCTTGTCAGGCAATGCCTCGTGAACGATGAGATGGGAGGGGACCTTCCAGGGACCTTCTGAGAACAGGTTTCCCCAGCATAGCGGGTGTCCAGCTCTAGCCCAGTGCCGTGTCTCCTCTCCCCTCCCAGCCCTGCTGTACCAAATGCAGGTGGTCACTGGGATCACAGAAGGAAGGAGGTCACTGCTCCGTGTCAAGAGAGAAGCCTGTCTGCAGGGGAAAGCCAATGTGAGAGCAGGCAGGGTGGGTCTTTCTCTGCCCGTACACTTGCATCTGTGAAGAGATGGAGGGAAGCATCTTGCTGCTGAGGGCAGACAAGGATGGGTGATCCCCAGGACAGGATGATTCTCAGCACAAAGGAATAATCAGAAAATATCACCAGGGGCAGAGGCTGTGTATTGACCTCTTGGAGGAAATAAAAACTGAGTGCAAGGGAGGCAGACAAGAAGCTGAGAGGTGCTGTGAGCTAGGACTGAGCTATGGAGCTTTGGTTTTCCTCCACTTCTCTCCTATAGGACCAACACATAAATTCCCTCCTTTCTCCCCAAGCCCTATAAACAGGGATGAAATTGCATCTTTGTGATGATGATCAGGTGACACAAATTCCAGTGTAGATATGTCTGCCCCTAGCAGGGACAATTGCAGAATTAAATGCCACCAAGGGAACAGAAGAGCCACAGAAAAAACTGTCAGATTTCTACAGGCCAAAAGATGCTCCTGTAGGGTGGGGTGTTTTTTTCCTCTGGGAAGATAAATATAGAGAAGCCAATGGACTGCATCTTCAGTTTGTGTGCACCATGTTCTCTGCTCCCACCTTGACGGGCTCCCCACAGATTCTGGGAACAGCTTGAGATGATAGAATTAATTAAATGAAATTAATCAAAACAACCTACCCAGAGATGAAACTGGCATTGGTGAAATGCAGAGTGGGTCCAAGAAGGGATTCTGTAGCCAGGGCTGATGCCTGCCCTCATCAATAGATTCTGTTTGGATGAAAGCCCGTGTCCTACATGCCTTGGTCAAACATGAGGGGCTCTGAGGAGTTGCGTGCCTCATGCAAGATCATGGCTATCCACGCAGCGCAGTAATTGCAATGGGAACAGATGGAGTCCTGCTTTTCACAGAGCCAGGCACAGCGTGTAATCATAGATCTCGCTTTGATACTGAACAAAGCTGAACTCCAAATCGTGCTGTGTTAGTGTAGAGGACACGGGAGAACTGGAATGATGGCTTTTAGAGATGTGATCTAAGAGGGATACATGGGTCCAGTCGGTGCTTCCTATGCTGCAAACCTGGGAACAGGGGTGCAGATTTGCCCAAATGAATTACTAAAAATTGAAGATTACCCTCTGCTTTAGTCTCTGCCCATTCCCCCAGGATGTGTCAGCCCGTTTTCCTATGCCAGGTGCCAGTTTGGAGGTAATTTTTTGGGCCTGTACTAGCCATTTAGGTTCTTTGTTTTATGAAAGCATTGCTGTCCTCCCCAAAACATGCTGCATCACCTCGAGGGTCTAAGAAGCTGTGTGGGCGTAGTTCCTATCTATTGAGCAAGGATGAGAGCAGAGTTACAAGAAGAAATATCTGATCGAGCGTGAAGTGCTCAGATATATTGTGGGGATGGGTCCCTTATAAATATCTGAGAACAGAGAGAGAGAGACCCAAGCAGCTTTATGAAGTGTTGTGTTATTGGGGCCACAACCCCATGGCTGAGTTTATTCTGCAGCCAGCAGAGGTGCATCCATCACAGAGACGGGCGCTGTGGTGCAGAGGCTGTACAGGGTCCTGCTGGTTGCCTGGGAAGTCATGGGAAGCTGGGTATCCTGAATCGAGGCATGGCTGAGCAGAACGGCATGCCCTGCTTTTAACATTATGTGAGTATCAGGGGAGGGAAAACGTGGCCGTCGCAGCTCCCCAGGACAAGTTTGCTTCTGATGTGCACGTGGGGTCTTGGAGAGTCTCTTGAGGAGACACACCCCCCCCCGCCCCAGGCTTCCATGCCACTTCAAAATTGGGTGACCGGCTTTATAGTCATGTTTTTAACTCGGGGTGCCTCAGCTACATTCAGAAGAGCCTAAGCCCTTTCTTGGAGATTTATCCCCTTGACCAGGCTCCAGGGAGCCAGAAAGTACTTATTTGGCAAATGGGCTGTGGAGATTTAGGGTGGCGAGCTTGGTCTGGTGAGGCAGAGCTCACACATGCATCTGTGCCAGCATCAGAAGCAGCACCTGTGTTTCTGGTCCCAATGCTGGGCAGCCGGTTTCTAGCTGTCATCTGGTGACCACCGTCACCCTTCCTGCCCCAGTCCCGTGTTTTCACCTGCTCTACCTCCTTTGCCTGGCAGTCATTAGGAGTTAATGGGCTGGGTGCCTGATTCTCTTCTGTTTCCATCTTGACTTTCTCACTCAATTTATGCATGACATTTCCCCATCTCCTTGTCCCAAGGGCATTAAGATCTCCAGTTTTGGTTGATGGTGCTGTGAAAGGCATGAGGAAGCTGAACCACAGCTGCTGTTTGTCAAAAGTGCCATGTTCTCTATCCGGATCCCACGTGGGATTTGTCCTACAAGGTTCCAGGTGCTGTCAGAGTTGTGAAGTGCTCAAGGATTTTGTAGCCTTGCTGACAGAGGCAGAAAGAGGCCAAATCTGTGCCTCTTTCTACACCATCTCTTCTGCAGGCCTGTCATGTGGTGGACAGGTTGCTACATGCCGTGGCTGATCCAGAGTTGTCACTTGCTATGAGAGAGGACAGCCATGTAAAAGTATTCCCTGGCTCAGGCACCTTGCTGCGAAGTCAGGCTGAGTCCATCCCCATCTGCAGGGACAGTGAGAGACGTGCCCTCTAATGTGTCCTGTGGTTTTCTGGATGTCGGGATGCTCTCTGAAAAGAAAGTGCCTGGTATTTATGCTAAGCACTGTCCTTCCCGGTCACCCTCCTGCTTCAAAGCCCCTCTTGCTTAGTTTGGTGCTTGCTGCTTGTGGGCAGGCCCCCATGCTTCTCGGAGGATGTGGCCGACCCTTTGCTTCTCATTTCCCCTGGGCAATGGGAGAGACGCTTTTGAGGACAGGGGGTGCTTGGGGCTCTCCAAGCAGGGAGAAGAAAGGGGTTTACCCCTACACTGAGATGTCTGCAAATGGGAGGTGACAGCCCTCTCCAACCCTGCATGCTCGTGTGTTGTTTAGGTAGAAAGATAGTGATTATATCCTTCTGGTGTCCGCTGAGCTCCAAGGGAACATGCATCTCTGCCTCTGATCAAGGGGCTACTAGGGAGTCTGAAAATAGCATTATTTCTCCTGCTATCATTTCTGCTTCCTCAGATGACTTCCTGGGTGATTGGTGGAGACAAATGCTCCAACAATGGGAACCTGGCAAGGAATCTGAATGCCCCCAAGTCTGAGATGGCCAAAGAGCTGAAATCAGACAGACACACATGCATGCATCATTAGCCCCTAGCCTGCATGTGAAATGAATCGAGATTTTCTGAGCTGGGATCCAGCTGGAGCCCTAACGAAGACTTCCCTTTGTTCTTGCAAAGCAGACAATAAAAAACAACCCAGATACAACCCCAGCTTCCCCAGGCATTTCTGTTATATAAGTAGTCCGGGTCTTGATCAGTGTTTCTTTGATTATCTCTGTGCGCCCACATAAATATACTGTGTGTGCATACACACAAAATCCATCTATTTATCCACCCCACAAACCATTTTGCTGGGAGACAGCATGGTCTCCTGAATTTTTTATGGCTCCGCTTAGGTTGGAAGCAATCCAAGGGTCAAACACTGTGCTGTATCTCCAGTCACCTTGCCAGTCAGCGCAGAGCATGGGTCTCTGGTACTTTCTGAATCTCTGATCACCCACAGGGCACTAAATTACAGCTATTACACTGCAATTCGCTGTACAATTTTATTCTTTGATACACTACCTGCCTTTGTCTGTCTGCATAGCAGCGAGAGCGGTATGCATTATTTACCAGGCTAAGTATGCTGCTGCTGCTAGCGTTGGGAAAAAGAAAAAAAAAAAAAAGATAAGAGAACTGGAACAGGCTTGAAATATAAAAAGATGGCACAAATACAGCTTCCTGGGAAACGGTTTTGTGGTTATATAAAACTTTCTGAGATTTTGCAGTTCCTTTTGGCTCCCTGCACAGGGGTGTGTTCGTGGCCTCCCAGGGCTCTTCAGGAAGAACAGAGGTATTGGGGTGGATGGGGAATCCAGTCTGGCCAGTGCCCTGGCTTCAGGGAGACCCCATGGCAAGCACTGTGCCTGATGGGGAAGGAGAATGAAAGGCACATGATGAGGAGAGCAGGATGCCGCTCCTCTCATCATGCACTACTCCAGGGCATTAAATTTGTCTGTGTTCCTTCTGTTTTGGCCAGAAATCCTTCTGGGCACCAAGAAGCCCATTCGTGTGTTACTTCAGTTGATATATTCCAGCCTTTCTGCAGCCTAACCATGGGTTGTGTTCCCTCCAGCTTGTCCCTTGAAGCATGAACCTACTGGGGCAGGGATTTTGCGAATAAAATCAGTTCCAGATTTCCATTTAGTGCCAAGTTGATCAAAAAAGATCAGTCCTCTACTTTGGCAACCTGAGAAAGGCAGGCGATAGCTGGGCTTTGCTGCCCCACGTTGACTGCTGCGTCCTTTGGGCTTCCTTCCAGGACAAGGGTCTGTCTGCGAGGCAGCTTTTGAAGCGTGCCTGGGCAGAGCTGGCTGGGTGATGCTGTCCCTGGTTGACCTGCTGAGAGGCAGCTCCAGGCTTCTCTGCAGTGTAGATAGTTGGTGGAGGTGCCAAGACAGAGCTGGCCGAATCCTGGCAGGAGTGAGTGGCAAGAGCCAAGGCCAGCCCAGAGAAGGAGAGCCCAGTAGAAGCAGGCATGCTGCTTCTGTCTGGTGAGAGGAGGGATGTGCACGGTGACTGAATTGTTGCTTCCCTTCCCAAATGCCCTGCAGGTATTCCCTTCACTTCCCCTTCATCAGTGGCAGCAACAGCCAGGCCAGCTTGCTGTGCCTCTGGTTTCGGCACTACACAGAGCAATGGTCAGACAGCACCTTCTCCATCAGGTTGTGAGTACCTTGGGTGCTATTCCTGCAGGGAGAGTCAAAAGCAGGTGTGCACAAGCTGCCTGTAGACAGAGCTGAGCAGAGCCATGCACTCAGACCACCTCCTGGTCTTTTATTTGTTGAGATAAGCTGCAGCCAAAGTAGTTTTAAATCTAGTCTGTGGTCAGGAAAATGTTTGCTCACTGGCTGAATGTCATGAGGCAAACATAGAGGGGAGAGAGAGCTGGGGCTCTGATGATTGCAGAGCTGGTTGAAGTGGCATTGGCCTGTATTGCGGCAGTCGGTGCTCTGATTGTTTCCACTCTCCCCAGTGTTTGGGGGCCTTATTCACTTTCTCTCCACCTGCTTTCCATCTGAGTTGGCCCCATTATTGCTCAGCAATACAAAGTAGATTGCAGGTTGCTTTCTCCGTTCGGCCCCCAAAGCAGTCCTTACAGGAGATGGATTTCTGATTGAAATCCTCCCTGTCAATTGCTGCTGGGATTCTTCCAACACAGCATGAAGATACTTCTCATGAAATTGCTAGCAAGAGAGGGCTGTGTTTCCATGAGGCTCAGGCTCCCACTTCCTTCCTTTTCCAGGCAATGTGATGCTGTCCCCATTTCAGAGATGCTTCGCGCCCCCTTTAGTTTTTTCAAGCCCCTGAAGCGGGAGCATCAGAGCAGCCCATGGAGGAGTGCCCCCAGTCCTCTCCCTTCAACAAGCAAGACGGTGGGCTGTGCCTCCCTAGATAGGCATCTTCCTGAAATCAGTGCTGAGAACCGAGTATTTTCCCTTTCCTGCTGAGGTGAACCAGCTCTGGGTGTACCCCGAAGACTGTGTTTCTGACACAGAAAGCATCAACTGCCTTCCTGTCCCTTAAGGGCAGCTGGGCTCAGGCCACCAGCTGTGGGCTGCGCTGGGCAATGTTGCCCTTCCTTGGGCCTGAGCAGTCCTGTCTCTGGCAGCAGGAATTGAACCCCCACTTGGATGAGATGCTTACAGGGTCTCAGCCCCTCCTAAGTGCCCATTCCAGCTCTCCCCTTACAGCCAGCCTCTCAGCATTGCTTCAAGGTTGACAGTGTGGGTTTTTTTAGCCCAAACTGTGAGCAAATATGGGATCCCCTAGGAGGCCAGGTGAACTCGTGCATCCAGGTTAAACACAGTGTAAAGATTGGATGGGGTCCCATGTACGAGCTGTGCTGTGGGGATGCAGGAGCATCCTTTTTATTGCTGGTTCTGGAGCCTGCTCTCACAGAGCAATGTAGATAGAGTCTGAGAGATTTTTTAGCTCAGCTGGGAGGCGGTTCCGGCACAGTTTGATGAGCTCCTGCCTTGTTTCAAGCGTGGCACCTCAACCATCAGGAAGTTGATGTGAAAGGGGAGTTCCCTTTGCTGCAAGGTTTTCTTTCTGTGGACAGCAGAGGTTGTGGCTGTGTGAAGCGGGCTAATAGCCTTATTACCTTTTCCTCTCAGATTGTCTGGCTGATTAATGTAAAGAAGTTAAATGTCACCACCATTTTCTCCATTCCGCCCTTCACCTCACATTCTCCACTTTTGTCTCAGACCTGAGAAAAGGTTTAAATGTCCAAAAGCTCATCTGTCTTTTCCAGCTAGAGCAGTTGGAAAAACGATTCTCCTGCCTCACATATTAGGGATAAAGCAGCTGCCCTGGTTGGGCTCATTCCTCTCCCAGGAAGAATATGACTGCTCCGTGCTCCTCTGATGGCTCTGAACCTGGGGCAGCTTGCACATCTCCAAGATGAGACCAGATAGAGCTGGCTGCGCTGCTCCTTGGCTGTGAGCGCGGCGTTGGCAGGCAGGAGAGAGACCAGGGCATGGAAGGAAGCAGCAGGGAAAAGAAGCTGCTGCACAAGGCATGCATTTTCTTTTCTAATGTGGGATTTGAACTGTGTGTGGCACATGCAGGTGGGACTTGAATGCTTTTTGATGACTTTACAAAAGGTCTCCACTGTTCCCAGATTTCACAACCTGGAGAGAGAAGGAAATTAGCCAAACTACTTAGCTCCAACCTCCAATGGCCAGTTCTTGAAATGACATCAAGCATATTGCTTCAGAGATGCTGTCAGGGTTTGGAAGAGGCTGGAGAAGTGCCACGAAACAGGGGAAGACGTCTGTAGGGGAAACAAATAGACAGACAGAGCCATTTCATGTACCAGCTGCTGCTAAAGTGACAAACGTGGCTCAGCCATATTTTGCTCTCAGGTGGAGAGTACTCGGGTGTTTTCCACACATGTTCATCTCTGCAGTTTATCTCAGAGGGGAGTGCTTTGTCTCGATTGACATTCAACCCAGCAAAACCCATGCCTTACTGACCTCACTCACACTGGCAGATTCCCTTTTGAGGGCTTTACGGATAAACTGACCTGTATCTTACTGGAACATGTTGAGACGTCAGCCCAGAGCATCAGTCTCTGATGTATTAACGTTGCTGTAAATTCCTTTAATGAAGGAGGACCCAGGCCATTGAAGCCCGCTCCCTCTGCTCCTCTCCCCAAGCTCTGTTCCTCACTGCCGGCTGCGAGGATTTGTCTCTCCTGTAGAAATGTTCCTGGTGTTTGATTGAAATACCATGAAAGTGTTAGTTCCCAAGCACCCCCCCCCACAGGGATGCTCTCCTGTCACTCTGCTCCTGTGAGGTTTGTTGCTTCCCATGCGGGGAAATTTGCACGTGGAGGTAATTTGGTTCCTTCCCTGAAAAAGCATGCCATTGCCCTGCTTCACTCTTCAGGCTCTGGAGGTCTCTACCAGCGGCAGAACTTGCAGTGGATTAGAGACAAGGAGCCCAGGAAGGGATCCCTGTTTTCCTGGGATTTCACCCATGCAGATCCATAGGAGTACCCTTTCCTGTGCAGGCTGTCCCAACTTTGGGCAGCCCTGGCAGCTGAAAGCTTTGTCCAAGCACTCTGCAACCAGTGGTGCTCAGCATGTGGGCAAGAAAGAGACAACATGGTGGCAAATCCAGCTTGTGGCAGCCCTAATTCCATGTTGAGCCTGCCTGCTTTTCCCTGGCAGCCCCGAGGGACTGTGGGGAGTAGCGGAGCATGCGGGTGAACTGATGGCAGGGTGAAACAGCAGGGCAGGGGGAGCAGGGGCTGCGAACCACTTGGGTCTGTGCTTACCCGCCGTGGGGGCAGAGGGGCCCTGGGGAGCAGAGGGTGCTGCAGGGCCCAGCTGCAGGAGGCGTCCCCAACACCCAGCCCTGGGTGCATTGCCATGGGGGAGCCTGGAGCATGGCTGGGACCTACTATGTCCTTGTTTCTGCTGCGGGAAATGCTTTTTCCCCAGCTTGGCATATGAAGGCAGCAGGTACGCCGGCTGAGGTAAGACCCACTCCGTGAACTGTCTGCACTGAGGCAATGCTCCTTCCAACTCCAAATGTGCTCAATGGGAGACCTGACTTTTAAATTAGCAGGAACAAATTTTTTTATGACTTCTCTTGCAGTCCCTGAGTGGCTGCCAGCACTGCAAGCAGCAGGGATCCAAAGCTGCCATTTGAAAGTCCCGACAACGGGAGACTGGCAACAGAAACACTCTGAATGAGCTGCTTGGAGAAGCCTTCGGAGCCATTCAATTCGGAGACTAATATTAGCTGATTTCTGCCTGCCATTGCAGTTTATTATTAGGAACCTGGAAGCAGACACCTCACCCCTTTGAAATGTCTCCTGGCTCTCCCCTTCCAGTCTCCATCTCCTGTCACCAGCATCCCAGGCAGCTCCAGGGAAACAAATGCAAAAGTTGTGAGTGGCAGATCCACAGGCCTTGGCAAGAGAGAAAACACTAGGAGCTGGTAGCGCTTCAGTTCAGAGGATGACATCCCAAACGGTAGCGCTCCAGGAACACAGATGTGGGCAATACCTGCTATGAAAGCAAAATTTACTCAGCAGGATGGTAGTTGCAGTTCACGAGGAGCCAACACCTCATTAATTTTCTGCTGTGTGTAAAATAAAGCTGTTAATGATATTTAGTCCTTCTTTTGCACCTTCCCTTTGAGGAACTTGAAAGCATTTTGCAGACACTAATTAGTAACGGGTTGCAACTCCTTGGGAAACACAGCAAAAAAATAATCGGTCTTTTATATCTGGGGAAAGAGAGGCACAAGGACAGAGCGTCTCCTGCATGATGCCAGGAGAGCCTGAAGCAGCAGATGAATAGGTTGGAGGCACTGGGATGCTCTCCCTGTGTTCTCTGTTGTGGCTGGAGAAGGGGGAGAAAACAACCAGCCCTGTTTGCTCAGGGCAGGCTAGCACACGACGGCAGGCAGTGTGGGGCGATCTGCAGCCATCTCCTGAGACATCTGTCCCAGAGGTTGCAGGAGCAGCTTGCGGGACTGTAAGAAATCCTGACCCTTGCCATTTGCCCCTCTCGTCTTTAACTCCTATTGCCCTTCTCTGGCATAAAGCTGGTAAAAGGGTTTTGTTGATTGAAAGACAGGCTGAACTGAGTACCTGCCAGACTGCTTTGAAAACCGAGGGTCAAAGTAAAAGGCAAGTGAGGAAGAGAAGAAAACCCTCCATCACTGGGTGGCTGATGCCTCTCTAGAATGAGCACTTTGTGCAAGCTTGTCTCTTGTCACTGCAAGCTTGGGACTTACCAACATGATTCTATTCGGTGGGCTGCAAACCCAGCACATTCAACAGCAAACAACAGACGAATCTCCCCTGTCCTGCCCAGCGAAGACATCAAATGGAGTACTTTTAATTGGCAGAGTGCTGGGAGCAGGGATGTGCCCTCCAGGTGACCAGGCACCAGTCCTCGGGTGAGGCTGAGTGATGATCACAGATCATAGGCCAGACAAACCAGTAACTCATCCCACCTGCATAAAACAGGCCATAGGACTTCATGCTGGTCCCTTGTATCGTACCCAGCTGCGGGGACAGCCGTGCACATTAGCCATCGAAGCCCTCTCCCTCTGCTACTCTCCCCAAGCTCTGTTCCTCACCGCCAGCTGCGAGGATTTGTCTCTCCTGTAGAAATGTTCCTCGTGTTTGATTCTTGGCTTCCTTGCCTCCACAGTGACAGGCACGGTGTTCCCCACCTGCCCTTCCACTGAGTGCCATATCCATAGGACCTGTTCTCCAGGGGCTCTGCTTGGGTAGTCGCCCTGAGACCTAGCGTAAACCCTGCTCTGAAGGACAGTGAGGTTTTCGACACAGGAGGGAGATGGGAAGTTATTTACTTCACCTTTTTCCAGTCTTATCTAAGTTCTTTAAAGCAAACCTTTCATGCAAGGAAAAGGCTTATTGTCCTCTGCTTTATTCACTTGAGAAGAGATTCAGATCATCTAACTTCTCTTGGAAGAGTCTGTTTTCTATTTAGCAAAATCTTTGTCAGCTAATGTTATTAAGGCCTGGTGAATGCATGGCAGCTTCTGTGTGAAATGAGTTTGGCAAGCTCATTTCACATCCTAGGCTGTAGGTATAGGTGTCAGAAACCAGGAGCTTGTCTTTTGCCTGGCTGTGGGCAGTGAAGAATCCAGCAGCCTCTGGGGTCTTAAGAACTGGGGCCAGATCCATTGCAAGGCAAGGCAGAGGGAGGGAAGCAGGCAGAGTTCTTCCTCGGCTTCTCTGGAGACGAATCACAGGCTTTCTGGAGGTTTCAGCTGGCCGCCCTTGTCTGGGGCTACACAAGAAAACCCAAGAAGAGGCATTTCAAGGTCTGACAGGCTCAATCTGTAGGCAGCACAATAGCACCATGCCTTTGCTACCCATTTTAGAAAGGTTGACTGACTAAGACTTAATTGCTGATGAAAAGCCTCCCCCAGGTAGCTCTTACCCTAATGTAGCAACAGCATGGCTGCAGTATCCTCTGATCCATTAGAGCCTTATCTGGAGTTCTTTATTCATCTTCTAAAATCCCTTTAATTCATGTCTTCCCAGAAGACGATCAACCCTCTTCTGACTTCATCCTACTTAGCCATGTATATAATCGCCTATTGTAATCCACAAAACCAGCCCTGATACCTTGCTGCTTGGGTTATAAAAAATCCACTTTATCCTCTGTAGGAAGAATATTTTTATCTCTTTCTTCCTTTTTCTTTAGACAGATTAATAATTTTCTGGGTTTATCACAACCCCCGTGAGTGTTGGACTATTCCCCATGCCTGATATATAACGTACTGCTCTTTGATGCTAAGTTCGGCACCTCTTCCAATATTTTACACAAGCAGTTGGTTTTTATTTGCTTTGCATTCTGCTCTTTCTTTTTTGTCCCCTCTAGTATCACATAGGATTGATTTGTTCCCTGTGGGTGACCCTGTGATGTGACTTGGTGTATCCCCCAGCAATACCTGGGAGCAAGGGCTACTGTGTTCAGTTGCATGTGGTGCGTGACAGCGAGCAAGCGTCTGCCACTCGCCTGGACCTGCAAAGATGAGTTGATTGGTACCTCATCTAGAAGCACCTGGCCTGCAGAGCCCCAGATTAGGCACCTTGTCTTTCTGATGGGGAGAGAGAAGGTCACAGCTAACCCAGCCTTCCTCTAGGACTCGTACTTCCACTTCAGCCTCTGCAATCCTCCCCTAAGAGCAGGAAGCAATGCCCCAAACATGGCCTCTCCTCACACTGGCCTTCCACTTCTCACCTGTCCAAATGCAAGAACCGGGAGCTCATCAAGCCATGCTGACAGCTAGCAGGTTCAAAAGAATAAACATCTGTTTTCCACATGTCATGTAGTGAAGCAGCAGAAGTCCTTGCCATGGGGTGTTGTGTGTGCTTAAACTTGACTTATGTTCAAGGGGGAGTTGGATAGGTTCATGGAGAAGGAATCCAAATTAGTTTACTAAATATACAGAAACCAAGGTAATTGGTTAGATGTGCTTTGGTGTGACTGAGCCAGCCTCGGGGTGTTTCTTACATGCCTCACCCCATGGGGGAAATGGGTTGAGCTCCCAGTTGTGTGCTGGGGCAGGGGGATCAAGCCTGAACCTCACAGGAACCACCAAGCTGAACACCAGAGCTGGTGCCAATAGGTCCTTCCCCAGTCCTTCTCTGGGGGCAGAGGTAGAAGGCACACTTGGGCTTGCCATGCCTTGGCTGTGCCTCTTACCTGGTGAGCTGAGCGTTGCAGGGAAGGCAGCAGCGCCGATTCCCCCGGCTGTGCTTTTCACATTGGCTGGCTCTGGCAGCATGCTCTGAAAAGTCCTAGCAGGGGAAAGGAGGCAGGTGGAAGGTTGGCTGGTTGATGTATTGCAATGCTCTTAGCTGCTCATGGAGCAATAATCGTAGCTTATAGGCTCTTCAGGGATGTTTTGAGGATCTGCATTTTGCCCTCACATATGCTGCTTAATTCACATGTTAATTTTTCAGTTCCAAATGGAGATGGTATTCACCCACCCGCTTCCTTGGTATGTTGGGCTGCCTAGGTAATCTTAATGAAATGTTGTAATCCTGGGATGGAAGATCATCCACGGAGGCGAGGGCTGACATGTGATCAGCCCTAGGCAGGGGAAAGCTGGCCTTAGCCTGAAGGCCTAGGAGATTCCTTACAACTCTTCCCTTTGGGATAGATGGTGAACCGTATCCTTCTGCCATGCTCCCTCCTTCTGGAAAGAAGGGATAATGCAGCACTTCTCACAGGGAACCGTCAATGCTGATATTAGTGAGCAGTGGTAAACAAGGCTGAGCTCTTCTGAGGGTAAATACTGAATGCAAAATGGCACAGAAACAAGTCCAGTCTCCTCTGAAAGAGTTGTTAGCACCTAAGTACTCTCCAGCTTCAGATAACTGAAGTTATTTTATAGCTTTGTTTTCCCTATGAAAATGCTAAAGATATGGGTGAGGCCAAGATGCCTAGCTGAAAACTGGCCAGCTCTTCTGTCAAGGAGGGGCTTTGGTCAGATTTGCAAGAGATAACGCAATAGCCTCATCTGGCAGAAAGCAGGCTGAATTCTCCTTTGCTTCAGAGACATCAAGCCTCTTAGGCCTTGGGAACCAGCAGATGGCTGAACAATGCAGAGATGGAAATGAAAAGCAATTAAAATCCCTTCTACCAGAACACTGGAATTATCATATGAGAGCGGCTCTGATGCCCCTCAGCCTGGTATCTGTCCTCTTTCTCTTCCCAGCACCGAGAGAAGGATGTAGCAGCCACCATGGTGGGCATCCATAGGCTAGAACAGAGCACATGCCCAGGAGACATCTCCTCTCTCCCCTCATAGTCAAGCAGCAGAGGTCCTATGCTGGGCCAGGAGGAGTTAAAATCCCTTCCAGAGAGATTTTATTCTGTCAAGAACATCTTTCTTCTAGGCAGTAACTACACTTGTTTTTTTTTAACCAAAATCTCGTGGCAGTGAACTTCACAGGTTAATTATTCATTGTGTAAGAATAGTCTCTCCTTTTATCAGTTCAAAATGCATTGCCTTTCACTCTAATTGCATGTCCTCTCTTCTGGTATTATTGGGCAGTCTATGTGAGGGAATGATTTACTTCCCCCCATCCACACATTATTCTCTACCTATTTTTTCCATCCCTTGTATTCATCTTCTTTCTTTATTACCCTGCCTCAATCTCCCTATCTCTGCCCATTCAGAAGGCTCTACTGGCTTCTAATGGTTTTTGCCACCCTCTCTGTTCCTACTGTGTCGTTTTGGAGGCAGAGCTATCGTAGTCAAACCCAGAAGATGTGACTCACCCCTGTGTGTCCCAGGCTTCAATCCCACAGAATTAAATAGGGCTGCACTTGGGTGACACAAGGACAGAGCAGGGACAGGCCATGATCAGGCTTTTGTTCTTTGTGTCGCATCCTTTTTGCACCCAGGTGCTGTGTTGATCTTGGTGACACATAGCCCAGATGGCTCTGGCCTTATGGACAACCTTTGGGGTGCCACATCTGGCAAGGAAAGGTGTGCTTACTATCAGCATTTCTTGCTGTGCCCCACTGGTGTCTATCCTTAGAGTCCTGCATCATCACAGCTGTGGTCCTCCAACACATCACAAGGCAGGAGGTGGCTCCAAAAATGAAGTTGGCTTCAAAGTCATGCTGCTGTAAAGACTTTTTTTTTTATGGTTGTTGAGTTTCCTTTTATCTGGGTTTTAAAAATGCATGGCAAATGCAGCTTCCAGCTTTTTTTTTTTTTTTTGATTTCCCCGGAATCATGTGGTTTGAAAATGTATAGGGAGAAGGCAAGCTGAGATGCTCAGGAAATAACGTGCCTCCAGGAGGTGAGGATTTGAGACTCCCCTTTTTCCCGTCTATTAAATAGCATAAGATTAACAGAAGGACGGTAAAGACTGATAACACAGGCTCAACTGGCTTTCCACGATTGCCTTCAGGATTGATGAACACAGACACTCTTGCATGATCTGAAGAGGTGGCAGAGGTACTCGTGTATTAGAGCTGCACAAAGAGCGGAAGAGATTGCTGGTCTTCTTGCCTCTGTGATCACTTGTTAATTCTATTACCCATATAGGTGCTGCCGCATTTGAAATCCCTCACCAGATTGACCACTGATTGTGTTTTAGCTGTTCTTTGAACCTGTTTTTGATCTTCAATAGCTGCTTACATCTCACTTTTGACTGCTTTGCTTTCAAACGGCGCCAGTCAGTGTGAAGAGTGCGGATGGAGGCTTTTTGAAAGTCCAAATAAACCACCTCACTTTTCCTTTATCTGCTGTTTTGCTGACATCCACAAAGCATCCTAGGAGATGTGTGAGGCATGAATACTTTTGCTGAAGCAGTGTTGGTTTGTTCCTGTTATATCACCACTGTCATCTAGATGTTTTATTCTTTGCACTTTAATTATCTTTTCAGCTAATTTGCCTAGTTCAGAGTAAGGCTCATTGGTCTGTAATTCCCAGGATCACCACTAATGCCAATTTTAAAGATAGATATGCTTTTACTGCCCTCTAATCCTCCTTCAATACAGTAGCTTATTTTAATGAAATATCATAAGCATTAGAAGACCTGGATAAACCACTGAGGCTCTGTGTCTTCCTGATCTGTGGATGCATTAGGTTGTTCCCACACCTATTCTCTCAGCCTCTCAGTCCTTTGCAATCCCTTTTTCATTTTGCCTGAAAAAGAGTCATCCTGGACTAGCCTCATCCTCTTACTCCCTTGTCCCCCAAACGCGTGCTGAGAGGGACGATGGGGAGAGATCACCTTCTTTCCCTGCAGCATCTTTCCTTGCTCCAGAAGTCCCTTTCAGTCCCTTGCAGTTGACTCTTGGCAATGCTTTCTGCTCCTGGCAATACCTTGAGCAGAGATGTTCCCAAGCTGCTTTGATCCACGGACCGACACTTGTAGTCCCCCAGTGGTGGTACAGACCAGTAGGCACCAGATGTAAGGCCTCAGATGGCCAGCGTGCACTCCTTACTCCTCTTTGCATCCCCAAGGAGGGCATGAAGGCTGTGGAGGGAAGCCGCCATGTTGCAAAGCTCATTTCTTCAAAACTGAGCCTCTGCTATTGCTTTTGTGGTGCTCTACGAGGCTTCTGGGGCCAGCATTTCCCCAGGTCAGCTCCCCCAGGGCAGCAGAACTGCTGCAGGCTGGTGCCTAGGCAGGACCTGCATTTCAGACAGTGGGAGCAAAGGGAGGATAAACTGCATGAAATCACTTTCTGGGTCTGCAGACTGCTGCCATCTTGTTTCTTGCTTCCTTCAGTAGTGCTGAGCTCTCACGAGGTGAGGGGAAGAGAGCCCCAGAGAAGAAAAGATCTTCAGGGTTTGAAGACAAGGGTTTGGTGGCTGACTCAGGTGGAAGGCTGAAGGGTTTGCTGGGTGCCTAAGCCAGGGGAAAGGCTATGCTGGGAAAGCTGGCGGGGTAAGACAGGTCTTTCCTGTTGGAGGCTTGAGGTGGGTGATGGTACCTCCAAGCCCAGGTGGAAGAGGCTGAAGAAGCTTTGCATGGGCTATGTTGGGGGCTAGGACAGAAGTCTGTTGTCTTCCAGCTTCCCTCAGCACCACAAAGAGCGTGACACACATGCTGGGGGCCTTACAAATGACCTTAAGGGTGAATAAAGCCTGGGGCACATCTCTTAGTAAAACTGGATCATGTATGAGGCATAAGAGGCGGCAGGTACCTTTTCCTTCACCTCCTCCTGTGCTGAACTGCTCTTTTCAACCAGGATTGATTTATCTACATAAGAATGACATTTAAGGGCAATCTGTTCACATTTGGTACATAGCAATTTATAATCCATATCTGCACCTTGTTTAATCCTGCTGCTCTAAAGCAAGTCTCTTTATCATCAGCTGGAAGGCTCGGTAAGTGAAATGATACATCTTTGCTCATTAAAAACACAACTCTCTTTCTCTGTGATGAGTATGTAGCATAAAACATTTTAGCATCCCATTTGCTTTTCATTTTCTCACGCTCACTATCTGTCAAATGAGTCTTTTGCCTCTTAATATACTGATTTTGTATGTGTATGCATCTGCCTTTCAACAGCCTTCATTCCTGTAGGCTGCTATATCAGAAATCCAGTGCTGGTTTCTAAACAGTGACTCAGATGACCGCCAGCTGAATTTTCTCCTATCTTTTCCTGGTAATGTCACACCTAGGGACTTTAATATATGTGTATGAGACCTCTTAATATGAAATTTAAACATATACTCTGTCTTGCTGGCACAAGGTAAGCTGTGATGGCTAATGACACATGGGAATCTCACCGTGATCATCAGCAGTGTCATAGCTAGCTACGTCTGTGCCCAAACCTATCTGGAGATGAGGGAAACAGGGTTTAATACTATCACCTGCAGTGCTCCACAGGAGGCAACCAGATCATCCAGCTTGGACTGCCTAATGGTTAGGGGTGGGATGGAGAAGGCACTGAATGTTTGGTGCCGAGCAAGGGCTCAGTGCTCCCACCTCAGCTGGCAGAGATGGAGTCAGGGCAATGTGCAGTCTGGAGGGCAATGCAGCTCCCCAGATGGAGATGCCACGCGGTGAGCCATGCAGCTTGGCAGGCTGCACTGACAAGTGTGGGATTTAGTTACCGAAATACAGATGCCTCATGCTGTTTGAGACACCTTGAGGCATCCAGGGGGTTCTCACTGGTCCCACAGCCCCATGAGGAGCAGCCCAGGGAGGCTGGGGGTCCACAGAGCTATCATACTAGTGTGGTGAATGGCTTAACTATGTGGGAAACATGTTACCTTGTACTCTTATGCTGGATTTGGCCTGATTTTGAGATGGGAAAATGATTATTAACATCAAGTACTAAGTGGTCATAGTCATTGATACAGTGACAGAAGGCATTGACATAATCTCAGGGTACAAACTCAGACAATGTTATCTGAACATCTTCACCTTGCTGCATGATGTCATGTTGGCTTGGATGTGGAGAGGAAAAGACCTAAAAAAATTATAGAGAGTCGTCAAACTTAACAATGAGAGTCCTTATGAATGCCATTAGGAATGCCCATTTTTGTAGTCACTGAACAAGCATCAAAATCTGCTGCTTTGCTCATCAGGATTTCTAGTAGAGAGGGGGGAAAAAAGCCATAGAATAAAGGCATGTTCTGATATCCCCAGCAGAGCGCCGGATACCTCTTTTATACCCATCCACCTAATGCCTGCAGACAGACAGTGTCCTGAGGACATATACTGGTGACACAACTTCTGGAGAGCCGGATTATGGCACAGATACTTTCTGGACTTTCTTTCTGTTGTGCATAGAAAATAACCTGGCAGCACCGGGTAAGAAACCTGCCTGGGTAGCTAAGGGACAAATGAGGACGGTGTGTTTAATTTTAACTGTTGATGCTACATGCTGTCCTCATTTGTCCCTCAGCCAAGCTACTAGCATGTTTTTCTCTTAATTTGATCTGCTACTCCTAACCTACTTTATTTCTAGCACAACCTTTCACCACAACAGCTACCCATCTGCCAGCTGAACAACCTTTCTTAATGCAAGGAATAAAACAAAGCATCCCCTCCCATCCTGGAGTTCCCCAGAGCCCTAGACTAAACCTGTGGGTGATGCCTGTAGGAAAACCAGTCCTGGTGCCACCTGGGAGAGTCTCTGAGCATCCTGCACCCCCCAGGCATGAGCCACCAAGGGCTGCTTCCTTCTCACTCCCACCCCTGGCCCTTCTCAATTTGCTTTTTGGCTTGAGGCAGCTGTATTAAACTATCAGCATGTTCTCCCTCTTTAGATGGCCAGCTGAGAGCATCAGGATCCAGACAGCCGAGTGATCACATCAGGGTGGAAGCTGACTTCAAATGCTGGATGTGGTCAGCTTGGGAAGCACAGGTAATTTGCATTTCCAAACTCCGTAAGGCTTGCATGCAAATGACAAGCAGCTGGCATGGAGCTTTGATCCATCCTTCAAACTGTGAATAACACCCGATTAGAGATTAGCAAAGGTAGTATCTCTAGTTAATAAGGGCGATAAATGTGCTCTGGGCATGTACATGGCCATTACTGACCTCAGCAATATTTCAAGCTTTTGAGTAACTTGTGAAGGATGGACAAATTAGCAGAGGTAAATGAAAAAGGTCATGCAGTGGAACATGGGTTTTTCCCTGGGCAGGTGATGGCAGAGCAACCTGATACCTTTAATTGAGAAGACAGCTGATTTTCTAGACAAAAGATATGTGGGAGATCTATTTATGCTTCAAATACATTTTTGATAGGATGCCACTGAGAAGCCAGTGGAGCTGAAGTATTTGGAGAAGAGTAGAGCTGACAATTAGGGTCAAAAACTGGCTCAAGAGGAGGTGACAGCAGAGTGCATTTCACAAGACTGTACTGACCAGGCTTAAGGTCTAGCCGTGTTCCGTAGGGAAGAATGTCAGGACTGATCTACTATTTTCATTAATGGAAACGTAGGTGTCATCTGGTAGAATTCAGTACTCACACAAAGGTGGGAGACATCAGCAGGACAGGAGAGGATCAGAATATCATTCAGCAGAAATTGGGTCACTTTGAAGACTGGAATAATAGAGAGGTAATAAGGTCTGATACCACGAAATGCAGTGTCAGAAAGTCTGAGAAACTGCCTATGAAAAGCTCAGCTATAAGCTGGGGGGGCCATGTCTTTGGAACAGTCAGGAACATAGAGATTCTGGGGGTGTTCCTGTACCATACTGGCTGGCAAAAACAAATACCTGAAGGGAGGTTGTAAAGAAGGCAGAGCCAGGCACTTTTCAGAGACGCTCAGTGGCAGGACAAGAGGCAATGGGCACAAACTGAAACACAGGAGGTTCTTGAACATCAGGAAACGCTTTTTGGCAGTGGCACAGGTTGCTCAGAGAGGGGGTGGAGTCTCCATCGTTGGAGATATTCAGAAGCCATCTGGACACAGTCCAGGGCTATTGGCCCTGCTTGAGCAAGGAGGCTAGATAAGGTGACCTCCAGAGGTTCCTTCCAACCTCAACCTTTCTGTGATTCTGTGTGAAAATGATACAGCCAGGAGAAAGGCAAATACCAGTCCCCTCAAATAAGGTATTTCCTGCAAAGAGTGGGAACACACAGGTTGTAAGCAGCAGAAGGGCTGCTTGCAAATAAAATAGGCTGGAAAAAGGCTTTGTAAGCATCAGAAAGCAGTGAGGTTCTGCAATAGTTTCTCAGCAGGTGTAATGGGGAGAAAAAACTCCAGTGGGATTTAAGAAGGAGCTTGTCAACATGTAAGAGGAATGTGGTCATTTGCTTGCCAGAGGGAGCAGGGGATCGGGCTCAGGTATTTCAATTGCAAGCCTGTATTTTTAAACTGCCGAGAAGGACAAATCCACCTTTTAGGGTATATCTCCAACCCTGAAGCTTCAGAGATGGCCCCATGGCATCAGCAGGTCAGTGTTATGTTTTATATTATTTCCTTTTCTAGATCATAATTTTTAAGCCCTTGCTGAAAGTTCACCTCTTCCTGTGGGCTTCCTAAACTGGGAAAAAGTACAGACATAGCAGACTTATAAGACAATCTTCTGTGCTTTTCTAGGTTACTGTAAGTCTAGGTTTTGGGAAATCAAATGTGTCACTCTAATTGGGCGAGGCTGCCTCCGTGGATGCTCCCTGCCAGAGATTTGTGCAGTAGTTCCTGTTATCGGAGGGCCCATAATATACCAAATATCTTTAACGGTGCTCTCTGGGAAGATGTCTCCATTCAGCAGTTTCACACCTCCGGGCAACCTGCCAAGAAACGTAGGGCTCTTGATGACACGAGCAGCGAGCTAAAGCCGCCCCCCACCCCCCCTCCACACATTGCACCAGGAAATGTTTATATTCCCATTTTGAATTTTCCAACTCAGGCGTGGTGGCTCACACCCTTCAGTGGGTCGCTCTGCTTCCACCGTTGCTCTCCTGGAACTGTCACTAGTCTGCCTTGGGGGGGAGGCTGGCAGGGGGAGAGGTAGAAATGTGCAAGTTCTGTGTCACCTGGAGGTGACAGGAGCTGGGGGAGAGGAGGGTCAGGGACATCTCTGCTTGCCATGCCTCTGTATACGCCTGGCACGGACCTTGGTGCGTGCCGTGCAGTGGCAGAGCCTCCTGAGCACCGGCCAGCTCACTGCGGGACTCGGAGAATTACGGAGCCGAGGTTTCCAAGAGAGAAGGTGATTCCAGGCAGGGCTGGACGTACCCCTCCTGGCCTCTGCCATGAACCCTAGGCCAGCCACTGCAGCCAAACTCTTACTGCTAGAAGTTTATAACCCTTCCAGAAGGGAGAGAGAGGAAATTCTGCTACCTTCATCCAGGCAAGGATGCGATCGGTGTGTCCTAGTGTCCAGCCCCGCACTCAGGTGCTGGTCAGTGTTACATCTTATTTTGGGCTAATGGAGGAGCTGTAGCACAGAGTTAGCTGCAAGCCAGAAGGAACAAAACACCGATGTATCTGTCAGCTGAGAAGGATCATTTCTTTTTTTTCCTTTGGTACGGAGGTGTGTATTTTACTGACAGCTTCAGCTGTAAAAGAACAACAGAAAGATGTTTGTGCTGGGAGACAATAATCCGTGACATGCTGGGGATCTGTGCTACTCCGCTCTCTGCGTCATAGATAACGGCAATGTCACAGTGCATCTCCCCAGCCGAACAAAAGCACCACCACAGCAGCAGCCCAAATGCTGCAGCTCAGAGTAATGATGCCACTGCACTTGTGGCCATTGCTCAGAGATATTCTCCTTTTTCTGAATGTGCTGCGTGTGTTCAGCTTTCCCAGCTGTGGTACACTGTCTGGTCAGGCAGGCTTAGGGAGGCTGAGATGTCAGCTTTTGGTTCAGCTTTTCATCGCTGCTGGGAACACTCGGAATCCGAAAAAAAAGATAAAGGATCCTGTTTGCATCACTCCTGCCACTAATGGCATTTTGTGGCTATGGCCAGAGTCCCATCTGGCCGGGCTCACATTGGGGAACTGAGGAGCCCCCCTTGCAGCCAGTGCTCAGAGCCCTCTCCAGCCTTGCCTTGCTCTGAGACCTCCACCAAAGCAGGGGGCTGAAGTGGGGGGGCTCAGAGCTGCCAGTCCTCCCCGTGCACAACACGAGTGAAGAGGGAGCAACCCCTGAGCCTGGCAGCCTCTGCTCTCTGGAGAAGGCTGGAGGAGCTTTTAAGGTCTGGTGTTCCTGGGCTAAATTCTTCTCCTTGACCAAGGGCTGACAGCTGCATTTGCTGTGCCAGTCCTCCAGTGGTGGATAATGAATCTGCCAGCAAATACTTTATTCCTGTTTCCCTCCTGAAACCTCCTGTTTCCCCCCACTGTTTGCAATTTGCAGAGCTTGCTCCTGGCTGTGCTGCTGGCTGATTTGCTCACAGTGCTACCCTAATGCAAGCAAGTGACAGTGACAGGGAGAGGGTCACCCAGCAGATCCATCCAGTAGTCTGCATATTCCTCCTCAGTGGGCTGTAACTTGAACAGCCCTGGCTGGATTTGATCCTCCCAAGAAGCCTGTGATGGCAGCATGGCACCCAGCTTGGAGGTGAAGGGCGTATTACGCTGGCAGAGTGCTCCTGGTGGCTCCTCAGAAGATGGGTGCCCCGCAGGGTCCCAGACACATACCCAGCACTTCTCTGCAAGCTGCCTGAATCCTTGGCTGCCTAGGAGTGCACAAAAGCTTTCCAGGTCAGAAGAACTGTGGGATCAGCTTGGGATGCTGCTGCATCTCCTAGCTTAGCCCAGAAAGGACTTAACTGGAGAACAAGGGTTCACCCGTGTGCCCCAAGGCTCACTGGTGCCCCGAGCGACACCAACAGCAGTGTCTGAGCTTCTCATGTGTGGGTGAATCATGGTTCAGTGGACCAGGTCTGGAGCTTGTCTGTGCCCTCACTTAGCTGTAGCCCAAAGCCACTCCAGGCTTGCCCACTATCTGCACTATAAACCTCAGCCTGGGCCTGGAGACTGCCCCGCCATAGGCAACAGGCTGTTACTGTACGCTGGGTAAATTGAACCCAGCCTGGGTCAAGCCTGGGTGCAAGAGATATCCCAAGCTTGGTACCTCCCACAGACATTGCAGGTCTGAACTACCAGCAGCACCGTGAGCAAAACCACGTGGATCACAGAGCGCTAAGGGCTCCTGACCCCCCCAGACCTCCTCTCGCTTCTCTCACAGCAAGTAATACAGACTGACCGAAGTAAGGAGAAACTTCCCCAGGGGTAGGTTATACCTTCAAGTTTATATCTGTTGCCCTTGGAAGAGTCCAACACTGGCCGGTGCCAAGGACTGGTCACATTGAGCCCATCGGTTCCTCTTTTCTTGTGGAAGCAGCCTAAGCTGCTGCTTCTTAACACTCAGGAGACCGTAGAGAATATTTCCAGACTCATTGCACCAAAGCCTCCCTCGCTTCAGAGCTTTGATACGCAAAATATGGAAACAAACCCGAGTTTCGCCTTTTCTAATTACTGCTTAGTGCTTGAGATGTGTCTCTCACATTTCTGGCTGCCATGGGAAGGTGGTGATGTGGAAAGCTGATGTATATTAAGAGTGCCGATTTGGCTCCCTGTTGCTGCTGGCTCTGCTTCTCTCCATAGAGCCTGCAGTACACCCTGAGTTTCTGTAGATGTTGCTGCGTGCCTGCGGTCTCCCAGCAAGGCTTTACACAGAGGGAAGCCCATAAGTCCAGAGCATCTGGAGGACGCTGCACTCTCAGAGGGACTTCTCTTTCCTCCCTGGGCTCCCGAAAGCGTGGAGGCTGATCTCTGCTGTCTGGCAGCGAGTCTGGAGGACCCGGCTAGCTAGGACGGATTGGGACGGGTGCTGAAAGGTCAATGCGACTCAACCTGGTGGAGCTAAGAGTTTGTTGAAAATCATTGCCGACCGTGCGTGCGGGCAGCGTGTCTGTGTTGCATTGCCTCTGCCACTGGGTTCCTCAGCGCTGGCCCCACGCTGCTGAGTAGTGCCCAGTCTGAAAATGTGGCTGCTCCTAATGTCATCCTTTTGTCTTGGGGGATCAAAGGGTTTGTGGGGATTGCACTCCCCAGCGTGTCACGGAGCGTCACACAAGTCTGAGCATGGCCTTCCCTGGCACTGCATGTACCCACCCGCTGGGGTTACAGGAGCCCACTAGCTCCCAAGCACAAGGTCTGGGGGCAGAGGGGGTGCCTTTTACAACCCTAGACTGCTGTGGCCTCTGCAAAGCAATCTGCAATTACCAGCTGAAACTCACGGTGTGCAAGCCCACATGCTCCCTGTGACAGGTCCTGCCCTGGGGATATTGGTTGAAGCCAGGTTAGAGATTGACGTGGCGGCTCTTGTTGGAGGGTGGGTAGGCAGGAATCAGCTGGGTCCCGGGAACCCGGAGTAAATCCCAGCAGATGGGAAATACTCCTTGTGACAGATGCAAGACCTTAGAAGCAAGGAACCTTCAAAGATGATTACCCTGAGATGTGATCTGTGCCAGGCACACGCAGAGCCACTGGAGAGACTCTTGCATCAGTGCTTTTGGTGCCAGGTATCATTGGGCTGCTCAGCCCCACGGGATGGATGGATTGAGGGGAGGAGAGGGAAGGGAGCGGGCAGCAGACCACAGTGGGGGGGAGTTAGGCTGCTGCACAGCTGTCCTCCTCTCCTACCCCCTGCAGCAAGCAACACGCTTGGGTAATGGTGATGGTGGGGCTTCTTCTTTCTCCACACCCCTCCCGAATAAGTCCACCTTGTTTAATGAATACAACCCTCTGATCTGAAAACACAGGAGAAATTGCTCATGGGAAAAATGACTTACTCTGGTTGAAGAAACCAGACAAAGAAAGAAGGTGATGGGCTTAAAGAAACATCCCTGGCTGAAAAGCACACAGCCAATGCTGGGACAGAGGACTAACATATTCACATCAGATCTGGCCAGGATCTGCTGGGGCTGATCAACACTACGTGATAGACTTGGCACGAGTGTTTGGCATGTTTGTTTATAGGTATTGTTTCTTTTCAGTGCTTATATCCCAAAATGAAGGGTACGGTGTTTTGACTGGCAAGTCACTCATTGCCACTGTTCTGGAGCAGAGACAGAGCTGTGAGCCCTGAGCTGAGGCTGATGGTGTGCAGAATAATCAGAGGCAAGTGCAATGGGGATGCCGTTATAAAACTGTGGCCCTGTCCTAAAATGATGGTAGCCAAAGGTCTTAGCCCTAAGTGAACTGGTGAGGGCTGGGACGGAGGGGTTAGCCCTTCCTCACCCTTACCTCTACGTGTCAAAGCAGCTGAGCCTGACTGCACAGGGGGTATCACAGAATCCCAGAATGGCAGGGCTTGGAAGGGACCTCGGGAGATCATCTAGTCCAACCCCCCTGCTCAAGCAGGCTCACCCAGAGCAGGGGGCACAGGACATCGTCCAGGTGGGCTTTGAATATCTCCAGAGAAGGAGACTCCACAGCCCCCCTGGGCAGCCTGGGCCAGGGCTCAGGTACGCTCAAAGTAAAGATATGTTGAAGGGAGTGCAAATAGTTAAAAGGCCAGAGGAGCTGGCGGTGCCACCCGCATGGGAGGAATGCACCCCTCTGCCCTCCTCCATGCAGTTGTCTCAGCCCTCTGCTCCCTGCTAGTGGTGTAAGTCATGGGTGGATGTCCTGAAGGGTACAGCGGGGACCATGGGGCTGTCAGACGGGGCTGCCCAGCAGGAGAACCTGGCTGGTTTGATAAACGTGCCACTTCTTCCTCCGCTCAAATCCCAGAGTTGAGGGATTTTTGTTTGTCCTGCCTGTCCCAGTCTTGTGAGGGTGTGTGGCTCCCATGGAGACCCAAGTGGAGGAGCAGCCAGCAGAGCAGAGCTGATGGCATGCACTTCAACAGCAGCTGCTATGGAGGAAGCACAACAGGGTGTTCATGCCCTGCAGGGGTATGAGTTTACATCCCATACAGGTGTATGGGATCCAGCCAAATGCCCATCAAGCTTAGCATCCCAGCAGCTGGTGGTGCGTTCTTGGGAAGCATGCGAGGAGAGGACAAGCGTGCAGTGCAGCCTCCTCAAAATACTCTTCCAGCTCCAAGCTCCCAGCAATCTGCAGCTCAGGGACTCCTTGACCAGAGCTCCTTGGTTAAACCATCGATGCGTTTGTCTTCCCTGAGTTTGGTCCGCCGCCTTCCGAATCCATGCTGATGTTATGCATCCCCAACACCCTGTGGCAAGGAGTCCTACAGCCTAACGAAGCATTGCACGAAGAATCACCACATCTTGCATATATCTCTGACTTTGGCAAATGCACTGAAATCTGCCCAGTCCAGCCTAGATCCTGGCATGTCTAAGGGCAGGCTTAGGCTGCATTCAGTTTGCAGGCTGTGGATTGCCCATCACTTTTAGGATTTGCAAGTTATCTGGACTCAAATGTCACCTACAGCTTCATCTTTAGCGAAGAGAGGGAGACCTCACCAGATCCATCTCCCCTCCTGAAATGCCTGGCTGGTGTCAAGGCACAAACTGCTCAGGAGGTCCTTGCTCTGCAGGCAGATCTTGAAGCAGTGCTGGGCGAGACCCCAGCTGTGCTGAGCTTCTGGTATCGCAGCCCCCCACACCCCCGTGGGCTCCCTGCCTGGCTGACACCCAGCGAGCAGATAGGATCCCTGTCCAGCTACGCCACTCGTGGGGCTTGGATACCTCACCCCGGACTGGGGATGAGGCAGAGATAACCCCATTCTCCCTTGCACATGCATCCAACAGGACCAAGCCGCTTTCCGAAGGGCTGCGGGTGGGTGGAAAGCACCCACGCCCCATTCACCAAGTGGCAGCGGCGGCAGCGGCTCGTCTCCCCCCGGGGTCTCATCTCCCTTCAGCATTAGACCTACGCACAAAGGGAGGCTGCTTTGCACGCTGGCAGGAGCTAGCCTGGCCTTTGAGCGGCACAGTCACCCCTTTCACTGCCCTTACACTGCCTTGCTCCCCTCTGCACACCTGCGAGGGACTGGGAGCAGAGCCCGGGGCGCTGGGAGCCTGGGGATGGGGAGCCCTTGGCTGGGAGATCTGCCTCCCTGGTTATCTGAAGCATCTGCTCAGCTCCTTTCAGATCAGCGGCTCTCCTTCCGACCAAGAGCTGTGGCACTGAAATGGAGATGTGGCTGCTGTGGCAGCTGGGGGAGAAATCTTGGCCCCATGCAAGGGCCGGGTTTTCAGGTGGGTCATTGCCTGTCCTCACCGGTGCCTCCCTGTGCCAGTGCCCAGAGGGGCAGCGGGTGCTCGGCAGCCCTGCCAAGGTGGGCTCTTTGACTTGGCTATCCCCCACCCCTCCATCAGTTTGGGTGCCACGATCTTGCACCCCTCTTTGGGAGTGGTGCTCTTGGTGTGCCCGTTCACCCCTCAGGGACAGGGAAAGGTCACCCAGCCCCTCTGCCTGGGTGGTCTGTGAGGTGACAGCTCAGCTCGGGGAGCACCGATGTGCAGGACACTGGGTTGTTCACCCCCTTCTTCTTTCTTCTTCCCTGTCGTGTTATTTCAGGGCCTCCATTCACTCTCCCCAGTCATTCATCCTGCTGCCCCAATGTGTTGTTTTAGAAGTTGCCCCCTATTTTGGGTAGTGCCCCAAATCACCCCTACTTCAGAAGGGTGCACTGGGGAGAGAAAGAAGTGGGAGAGCAGCCATGGAAGGCACGGGTACCAGCATCAGTCAGGCTGCAGGGTAAGCAGGTCTTGGGGGGAAAAGTGGTGGAATTTGATTTTTTTTTTTTCCCTCTTTTTTAAAAGAATACCTTAGGACCTCTAAATCCTGCTTGTAAAATCTGCTTTGTCAAAGGCCAGCCCTGCCTCCCAGAGTCTGCTCCCTTTGGTTTCTTTGTGCTTCTGAGCAATCTGCTCCTAGACATGTTAAGAAGCACTTAGCGAATGACTAAAACAAAGCCTCAGAAAAGGAATAACCTAAGGATTTAATAAACTGCAAACGAAATTATATAAAAAAAATTTCCCAGGCAGTCGAGTTTTCAGTGATTAAGAAAATACAATTTCCTGTAATTAAATCTTAACAAGAAATGTTATTAAAAACACTCTGTCCTGGCTTTTGTAATAATTGCCCATTCCCCCAGAACAGTAAACAGAATTAGAGTCTGCAACACACACTGTAATCCATGTGTCATTTTGATCAAATTTGCCTTAATAACTTTATCTGGAGAGAAAAGTTGAATCGCAGTGTCTGAAATGGAAACCCCTGCACGACAAATGTGACGCATGGCTGGGGCTGGGGACGGGCAGGATGGAGGGGGGGTGGGCACCGGCTGGAGGTGGGTGACGCTGGCAGGGCTGCTGCTGCTGCACCCTGAGCCCTGAGGGTTAAGGGGCTCGGTGGTCCTCTCTGTGTCTTAGGGCATGGACCCCACTCAAGGCTCTACCCCTCGGCATCTCCATCCCAAACTCCTTTGACACCCCAACTCCCCCCATGATGCCCCAAACCTCCCTCCCAGGAAGCCCTGCTCCACATTTGTCCATGGTTTCAGCCCCTTCCTGCATTGTCTCTCGTGGCCGGTGAAGCACTCCTGGTGCTCCCTTCCATGTGGTGTTCGATGGCACTGCTGCCACCAGCACTTTAGGGCCGGTGCTGGGCTTTGTGCCGACACATCTCTGTCCCCTGCTCCTGGGGTCTGGCTGCCGGGGGGCTCTGGCTGCGTGGCTGCCGCAGCCTTGCCCATGCTGCTCTACCCCCCTTCCCTCTGCCTGCCTGTGGCTACAGCCCGCTGTGCTGCTTCTGTCGGTGCCCCCTTCCAGAAGCAGCTCCCTCCTGCCAGCCCTTGGCTTTCCTCCCCCCGTCAGGCTCTCCAGCACTCTCCCAGCACTGGCTGGCCCTGGCTGCAGGCAGAAGGGAGGTTTTTCTCCCTGCCCAGTTGTCGCCTGACAATTTCCAGCCTAACCTGAAATCAGTCTGACAGCAGCTGGGCAGCCCACTCACCTGGGGGGTAATTTTTAAAGCCGGTAATTGGCTGTCATTGCTGTCATGTCAGGCTCGCCCTCCGGCAAAGCCTGGGAAACGGATGGGGAACCTGCTTGCACAGAGGATGAAGGTTTCTCACGTGCCCCAGGGCAGCCACAGGTAGAGACGGGGCAGCGGCTGCACACGCTGGGCAGGGCTATCCTGGATGCTCCTGCTCTGCCCCTTGCAGCGCTGGGGAAAAATAAAGTCCCTGCTATGATCAGGAGCTGTTTGCAGCCAATGTGAAAGGGGAAGAGATCTTGTGAGAAGCTTTGCTGCAGAGAGCTGCTGGCAGATTTTTCTAGGGAAGGTGGAGAGACATGGAAAGCAATGGTCTAGTACCAAAGGGGAGTGGGGCAGTCTTGGATTTGGGGTGGTCTTGCTTCAGATGCTGTTCCCAGCCACAGGAGGAGGCTGGTTTCTCTTGGAAATCCTGTTGAGATGTGCTACAGGGCTGCAGAGCCTCTGCCAGCAGTGGCAGAGCATGGCACTGAACAAAACCTGGATCCACTCTCTGCAGGGACTTCTGGCATTTCAGTGGTTGCTTACATCCCCAGGTGGAGGTGAAATGTAGAAACTGGGGAGATTTGAGGGGAGCAAAGAAGCTTTTGAACTACCATGCCATTTTTTGTCAAGGGGCAAACATCTGGACGTGCTATACCATTCTGTTCAGTAGGACATTGCATTTTCCCACCGAGCTTCTTTGCCCCTTTGAGCTGTAGTTTAAGAACCTGCTGTCCTTGTTCTCCTCTAGTGCTCCAGCTTCCCAGCTAGATGTACCCCAACCTTTGTGCCGCCTCTGAGACCCTGTAACCCACGGGGGCTCTCCTCGTTGCATTGCGGGAGATACAGGCCAACCCAAGCAGAGAGGACTCAGCTTCTCAAGGAGAATCTGAAGCCTGAACTATGAACCTTGCAAGGCTCTACTTACAAGGAAGCATGGGCTCAAGCCAGAAAGAGCTAGTGAACCAGATGCGCTCCATCTCCTGGCCCTGTCAGCAGGTACCTGTCTGTGAGAAGAGGACAGATCCTGCTAAGATGGTGCTGGACAGCCAGCGTGGCAAAGAGGAGGAAGATAGGTGGTGGAATGCCTCTATCTACCTGCCTACCTACCTACCTACCTATCTATTGATCTATCGTCTATCTACCTACCTATCTACCTACCTACCTATTTTTCACTCCAACCTCCCTTTTTCTACAGTTACACCAATCCATCCATCTCTCCCTAGAAGAGAAATGCCCCATTACATTGTTTGATGGTAGCGTCTCCCTCTCTGCGTAGGGTTTCTGTAGGGGCGATCATCACCATTATCAAGGCAGAATCACAGAATCCCAGAATGGCAAGGGTTGGAAGGGACCTCGGGAGATCACCCAGTCCAACCCCCCTGCTCAAGCAGGCTCACCCAGAGCAGGGGGCACAGGACAGCGTCCAGGCGGGATTTGAATATCTCCAGAGAAGGAGACTCCACAGCCCCCCTGGGCAGCCTGGGCCAGTGCTCTGTCACCCTCAAAGTCAAGAAGTTCTTCCTCATGTTCAACTGAAACCTCTTCTGTTTCAGTTTGTGCCCATTGCCCCTTGTCCTGTTGCTGGGCACCTCTGAGAAGAGTCTGGCTCTGTCCTCATGACAGTGCCTCTTAGCCAGGCATCACCTTCCTACACAAGAAAAGGCTGAGAAAGTGCTCTGCACCTAGGTCTGAAAAGCCCCAAACGTACAGCAGATGCCGTCTCTCTAAATGATGGCTTCTTGCAGAAACTAAACTGTTGGCTGTATGGGATCCAGTGGTCCCGCTACCCTGCAAAAGCCGCATACTCCTGCTGGCCTCAGTCCTGCATTATTTCAGGGAGGTGGCAGGGCAGACTCCGCAGCCCACGTACTCCATCAATGCATTTTGCTGGCCAATTTCTTATCTGTCGGAGTCTAAAAAGCCTGCTGCTGTCAGAGTGTTTGGACAAACTGCCAAATCCTCGCTCCATGTCACACTGCTGGCATCTGTTGCTTGCTCTGGCAATAAACCAGTTTATACTGTCACGGTGCAACCCAGCAGTTCTCCTGAGCCTGTGCGGGATGGCTCGGGAAGGCAGTTTCCTTTTCATAAGGTTTTTATTAAAGACAACATTGGAGAGAGGAGTTTCTGTGCTGAGGTGGTGGAAGCAGTCAGGGGATTGTTTTTTTATAGCACATCGTGCAGCCGGTATTTTATGTGCGTTCTTCCTGCGGGGGATGGCCTCGATTCTTCCCTTCCTTCCGCAGGTGTAAATGAGGAATCTTTTTAGTGGAGTTACCCTGCTGTGAAGCAGGTGTAAGCAAGAGGAAAAATCAAGCCCCATCTAAAGGAACTGGCAAAGATAAGGTCTTGGAAGCACATCGGAGATTGCTGCTTCAGTAGGTACTCGAGAATTATTCTCTGTCAACCCAGACAGCGGGGCCATCGGCAATAGAAACCAAGTTTAAATAAAAACTTCCTCAGCTATTCGGTGGAAAGCAAGGCTATGGCAGAGCTAGGCTTCAACTACTGGGCAGCCTCTGTGGGAACCCGCTTGCCTCTCAGGGGCGACCAAGCAGCTCTGATGAGAACCCAGGGGATCCTGAGGCAGGTTTAAGAATAAAATGGCATTTGAAAACAGGCAGCTCTGAACCTTCCAGCAAAGGAGAAATTATTTCAAAAGAACCAGTGTCATGAGTGAATCAGACACACTGCTTTGAAACGGAGCTGCTTGTGGCATCTCAGCACCTAAAATCTGCTGGGGGTTGTTTCACTCTTGATGTGCCCACAGCAACATTTTTAGCGGAGAGCCCTCAGGCTTGCGAGGGGAGGGTGTTGCAGATCCTTGTCTGGAAGTTGGGGTCCAAGGGTCTGGGAAGAGTTTGTTCCGATCAAAGCTGGTGTGGGGTCCTCTCAGCTATTATTCCTATGAGTACAGGTTGAGAGAGTTGGGCTTGTTCAGCCTGGAGAAAAGAAGGCTGTGGGGAGACCTGATTACGGCCTTTCAATACCTAAAGGGGGCCTATAGGAAAGATGGGGAAAATCTTTTTAGTAGGGCCAGCTGTGACAGGACAAGAGGTGATGGTTTTAAACTAAACCAGGGTAGGTTTAGACTAGATATAAGGAAGAAATTCTTTCCAATGAGGGTGGTAAAACACTGGAACAGGTTGCCCAGAGAGGTAGTGGAGGCCCCATCCCTGGAAGCATTCCAGGCCAGGTTGGACGGGGCTGTGAGCAACCTGATGTGGTTAGCGGTGTCCCTGCTCCCTGCAGGGGGGTTGGGCTGGGTGGGCTTTGGGTCCCTTCCAACCCAAAACATTCTATGATTCTATGATTCTATGATTCTATGATTCTATGATTACCGGCTAGAAGTCCAGCTCGGGGGGATGAGATACTCCTGGTATTTCACCTTGTGCCTCTGTCTTTTGGAAGTCTGGCCTTATTGCCCACTGGGAAGAGTAGTGATTGGAAGCCCATCTAGCTCCAGCCACCAGAGTACGAGGGTTTATCTGAGCAAAGGAAGGAGAAGTCATCCAGTCCAACCCCCCCTGCTAAAGCAGGTTCTCCTAGAGCATGTTACACAGGACTTCGTCCAGGTGGGCTTTGAATATCTCCAGAGAGGGAGACTCCACAGCCCCCCTGGGCAGCCTGGGCCAGGGCTCGGGCACCCTCAGAGTAAAGAAGTTCTTCCTCATATTCAACTGAAACCTCTTCTGTTTCAGTTTGTGCCCATTGCCCCTTGTCCTGTCGCTGGGCACCACTGCAAAGACCTCCAGTAGCACTTGTGAGGAAGGCAGCGACTACACCTTGTTGCAGGCTGTGCCTTTGCTGGAGAAGCCTTATGCTCACCCGCTGCCCTGGGCTACCACCCCCAGCACCCCTGCCGTTATGAAATAGGACAGTGACCTTTTAGACACTGATCCTAAAACCTTGCCCACCTAGTGAACCTGCTCTTGGAGACCCACTGCTAGGAGATGCAAGTCAGACCAGAGCTGTGCTGATACGAAGCCGTGGCATCATCGGAGGTGTTTATCCCTCCGGAGACTGTCAGGCCGGTTTCTGAGCTGGGAGTGTTTAACACCACTGCTGTGGTCCTGCCCAGCAATGTACAGGCTTCCCACCTCAATTCTTTCCCCCGACCCCGCAAACAGCCCGTGCCTGAGTTCACTTGGCTTCTACCTCACCTCCAAACTTCAGCATCCATCGCTCCTCCTGCTTCTAGGCTACACAGTCCCCTCTCCCCTCCTCTAGGGATGGAGGGAGCAGCATGATGTGATTAAAAGTAGAAGGCTGGAAGGAAAGGTGGCTTTTCTGTTGTAGCAGATACAAACACGAACGCCTACAGAGATCGCGTGCCTGGCTCAGTTTCATTAAGGTTTTTAGCTTTCGGCTGCTGAGAGGTGTTGAGTTAAATCACTCAGGTCATGCTTTATAGTCATTAAAAAGAAAAAAAATAAAAGAAAAAGTGAGGGATCAGAAGCCATTTTCAGGAATTCCCCTCCCAAAATTTTACTTTGCACTGATCTTTGGATGTTAAAACTGAAACCTTAAGTGAAGGATCATGCTCTAATTTGGCATGGCTGTTGCATAGTAATACATCTCCCTTGGTGCTTTTTGCAAAACTTGAATTCTCCTTCAAATGCTGCACTGGCTGTGTAGGGGCGGCAGAGCTCTCTGCCTTGGCTGTGGCTCTTTTGAACACCATCCACCGGATCACTCCCTGTCCTAGGAGGACATGCAATCAAAGTGACATTCTTCAAAGCCAGCGTGCCCCGCAGATGTATGCATGCAATTAGTAAACTTCCTACCCACCTCAATTTTTGATATCAACCTTTGCTTCCCTTTGGAAAATGATCCCCCTGGGGCCTTTATCAGAGGCCCAGAGATCCTATAGAGTCAGAAGGGAAGTGAAAATACCTGATTTTCTCTAAGTGGACCCAATGCAGTGAAGATCTGTGGGACTCTGAAGCTGAGGAACTCCTCACTGGAGGATGTTAAGCTGCCAAAGTTTATATGGGTCCAGAAAGAGACTGGACCCCCAGGCAGCTCCCAACGAATTCCTGCGCTCCTCCTCGGCCCTGACACCCCTTCTTTCTGGCCGATGGGTGGGCTGGGCTGATGCACAGCCACACAAAACCAATGCCTGCACCCAGGGTCCCGCTTCTCTGCCTGGCTGGGGGGCAAGCACATTCCTTGCAGAGGTATGGGGAGAGCAGGCAGGTGCACGAATACATAAAGTTGCTGCGGGTCAATGTTACAGGGCGCATTTTCTGGAAGCCATGGCCTGCCTTTAGAGCACAAATGTGCCTGTCTGCTTCCCTTCATTTGGATTTTGCCCGGCTATTTCTTGAAGGCTTTGAAAGGGCTCTAAGTTTGCACTGTGTTCGGCATGTTCAATAATGCATTTCCTTCTCACAATGTTTAAATTGTTATCTTCATTGTTATTTATTAAAACATCTCCAGGAATGCCTGGACATTCGTGGCTCTGCATCTCAAGTGATTCATTAAAACACCCGCTTCCCCTGTCAGAAACTCCATTCTTGCATTATATTGTGATCTCCGCCACCGAGTGGGTGAGAGCACCCAGGTAAGGCAGGGTAAAATCTTTATCCCACTGCACATCCACAGGACAGGGGTGTCTGTGCAGTCTCTTGTGGACGGATGTGTGTGTATATTTTCAGTTCTCCCCGCCTGGTTATGCGTGAGCCAGCTCTTCCCAAGTGTTAACCCCTAATAGCAGGGTGCTGAGCTTCAGATATCCTGCCCCTGTCTCCTCCGCATAGCTTAGGAATTTAAGTGTCACACCTTGATGACCCAGCTACGTGGCTTCTGGATTAGAGCTGGCTGGCGCCGAGCTCAGAGGATGGGCCCGCAAAGCTGGCGGGCAGCGTCTGCACTGATACCTGCAATATTCATGATGGAAAGCTCATGTAAGAGCAAAGATGGTATTTGCAAACCCGGGGAAAGCACGCTATCTTCAGTCAGCAGTCCCCTCTGTTTAGCGCTTGTGAGATTGCATCTGGAGTACCGGGTCCCATTTGGGGCTCCCTGGGAAGAGATACCAACAAACTGGAATGAGCCAGGAGGAGAGACGCTGAGATGGTTGGGGGCTGGAGCACCCAGCATGTGAGATGAGTCTGGAGAAGCGGGGAGCTGTTTGCTGTCTTCCCCTATCAAAAGAGCCATTACAAATAGGATGGAGCCAAGATGTTCTCAGAGGTGCAGAGCAAAAGACGAGGGGTGCAAATTGCTCCAAGCGAAATTCTGATCATGCATAAAGGAAAAAAAGATCATCCCCATGAGAGTGGTCAAGCACTAGAACAGGTGCCTGGAGAGTCTGTGGGGTCTCCATCCTGGAGGTATTTACAGGAGGCTGGACAAGGTGACTTCCAGAGGTTTCCACCTTGAATTCTTACCTGGCTATAGCTGTCTTGACTCTGCTGCTTATTTGAGGCAACATTTCATCATTTCATCGTTTCATATTGCTCTTCTCCTGAACACCCGTCTCTTACCTCCAGACAGAGCTTGCTCCTCACGCTGTACCTTTTGCCTCCTACCACCCTTACACAGAACGCGAACAGTCAAGGATGACGTTTCTTCCTTCCTAGTGCCCAGACTTGCTGGCAGGCTTTCCTGCCTAAATTTTGGTCTCCCAAATGCAGACTCCACCTTGCTCTGTTGCAGGTGAGACCTCCCTCAGCCCAGCCAGGTGTCCCAGAAGGAGCTTTGGAGGTCTGGGAATCAGGTCGCAGAGTTCCCCCAAACCTCTGGAGGAATGACAGTGCCCCCAAGTTTTGGCTTGTTCCCTCTTATCCTCCAATTCAAGAGTGAGCAGCATCAAATGAAGCTAGTGGGAGCTGGGCTTGAAAGAAGCAACAAGAGGCGTCTCTTCCCAAAAGAGGTAATGACTCTGCCTCCCTCCTTGCTGCAGGATGAGATGCTAAAGTTCCCATTAAGTCCAAAAGAGGAAAACCCCCAGGTAGTTACTAAGCACAAAGAAACTGCCTCTGTTTCAGGATGTCTCTGCATTGAAAATGAGCAGGGAGGAAAGGGATTAAGGGCAAGTTTTGTCTATGCCTGTCCTGCTCTGCTGTGGTCACTCTTAGGGACAGGACCCTGGGATCTCCTGTACAGATGTTCTCATGGAGGGAATGACATCTTCTTCTGCATTCCCAGGCAGCTGTGCAGTCTCTTGCTCCTACCTGGTCAGCAGAGATTTTTTTGAGGAAAGCGATGCTTGCGCAAACAAGCACTGCTTTGGTTTGCTTGGGGAACAGCAGCATTAAAACAAACCCCGAACCCACAACTGGGCATCATTGTGAAATTCATTATTTTTCAGTTTCCTGCTAAAATGAAAAGCAGAAAAAATCATCGTGTGTAGAGAGAATGACTCAGTTTGAAAGCAAATGTTCTGCTTAGGGATCTAAAAAAAAAGGTCTAATGGGCTATTAGAAATCTGTAAAAATAAATGGTTATTTCAACAAGAAAACCTGAAACAGCTAATTCAGAAAATGTTGAAATGGAGCCTTTGAACTTCTCAGCTCTCTTCCCCTCAGTTGAAACAACTGGCTGATTTTTGCAGTGATCCATGGCTTGGCCTGGTCAACCCAAAAATGTATCTTCGAGTGAGGAACAGTGACCCTGAAAATTGGCTCCTTCTCCTGTGCAGGGCCACCCCTAAAATGCACTCCTGCTCCCGCCATGCTGATTTTCAGTTGCTGCAGCTGCACCCCTGTCCTTGCCACTAATCGGCTCCATGGCACATCCCTGAGACTTCTCTTCCCTGGTGCAGGTCTTCTAAAAAAAAAAGCCGTCACAGGGTTGCCTGCCTCATTTCAGCCTTCTCCTCCTCCAGGCTCTTTCTCCCTTTGCTTCTGAAGTGGCCAGGTGGCTTTAGATATGCTTTCAGCTGCCCGGCATGCAGCACTTGCCACAGTGCCTGCCTTGTGGCGCTGCAAAAAAGCAGGAGCAGCAAGGGTTGCAAAAGCCTTGTGGACACCCGTGTGGGTTAGGAGGGATTACGGCGTGTGCCTCGTCTGGCCGGAGGTCCTAGGGATCCCATGGTGCTCATGCAGACCCCCAGGGTAGCCCCACATAGGTGGGCTCAGCTGCTTTAAGAGAGGACGGTGTGGGTGCTGAGCATTTGATTTTAATCTTGCAGTGCTAGGTAGCTATGGTGACACGGAGCAGTGGGGTGCTGTGGATTGGCCCAGAAGCCAACCCTACCCTGGGCTGCATCAGGAGAAGCGTGGCCAGCGTCGAGGGAGGGGATTGTGCCCCTCTGCTCTGCTCTGGGGAGACCTCACCTGGAGCCCTGCGTCCAGCTCGGGAGCCCTCAGCACAAGGAGGACATGGACCTGTTGGAGCGGGGCCAGAGGGGGGCTACTAAAATGACCCGAGGGCTGGAGCCCCTCTCCTATGAGGCCAGGCTGGGAGAGCTGGGGGTGTTCAGCCTGGAGCAGAGAAGGCTGCGGGCAGAGCTGAGTGCGGCCGTTCAGGGCTTCAAGGGGGCCCATAGGAAAGGGGGGGACAAGCTTTTTAGCAGGGCCAGCTGTGACAGGCCAAAGGGGGATGGCTTTAAACTAAAACAGGGTAGGTTTAGAGTGGATCTAAGGAAGAAATTCTTTCCAATGAGGGTGGTGAAACACTGGAACAGGTTGCCCAGAGAGGTGGTGGAGGCGCCATCCCTGGGAACATTCCAGGCCAGGTTGGACGGGGCTGTGAGCAACCTGATGTGGTTAGCGGTGTCCCTGCTCCCTGCAGGGGGGTTGGGCTGGGTGGGCTCTAGGGGTCCCTTCCCACCCAAAACATTCTATGATTCTGTGATGCTATGATTGTATGATTCTGTGATTTGGAGGTTCACTCAACAGCGGCGCATTTCAAGCACAGGCAAGTGCTCTGGGTGTCTTCCTGCCCTCATGGTAGCTCAGGGCTTAACTCTGCACCAACTCAAGCTCCCTGGTTGCCCACACTGGGAGTCCTGCACCTTCAACTTGAAGCCTGCACACGGGTGACGTGGACACAGCCAGCTCGAGCCCATGCTGGGGTGAAGGCAGGCATGGGGAGATGAGCCAGGGAGATTTTGCATGCTCTGCCGCAGATGGATCGCGCGTCCTTGGGAAAGTAATTTCCTCCATCTGTGTCTCGGCTCCATCTCCTGCGAGCGGAGCACGGGGAGGGTAACCCGTTTCCCTGGGGGCTGTGAGGCTGAATTTGTTAAGCGAGGAGTGCGGCGGTGTTGGCGGGGAAGGCAGGGCAGGGTGGTGATTAGTCACTTGTAAATGCCCCCCCCCCCCATGCTCGCAGGGATCTGGGTGCTCGCAAAACCAGGTTCCAGGCAAGCAGAAAGAGTCCCTTCTCTCAGCTGCTCTTCCTCTCAGCCCCCTCTCGCCTCCCAGAGCTGGATGCAAAATTAACACATTTATCACACGCTGTCTGGGGGAAAAAAAAAAAGAAAAAAAGAAAGAGATCAATTTAGAATGGGCTGTATTTGCAAACATCTGAGCCCCAAATCAGGCAAACAAACGGTCGCACGACAACCCCGGTGTTGCTTTTCATCCAAAGCCAGTCGCTAGGGTGGAGGGTGCTGCCCCCTTGCCTTGCTTTTCACTGTCCTCTGGCAGGTGACCCTGAACCCTTCCATGCTCAAGTCTCCCGTTATTCCAGCAAAAGCTTTTTAAGGGGCACCAAAGGATCTCAGCTGATGACCCATGAACATCGCCGGCTGCCCCAGCACCCTTGCCTGCTGCATGGTGGTTTTCTCTACACGGCGTGGCCGGGGTGTTCTCGGTGCTCTCAACCTCAGGAGAAGACAAATTCTTCCATGGCAGACTCCCACTTCCAAACAGCTGGTAGAAGCTGAACGCGGCTGCATTGCCAGGCTGGGAGAGACACTTTCTCTCCTGCAGGAAAAAGCAGAACCTCATTTTTACTCACATATTCCTCATAACAACCAGAAAATGTGGTGGCTCTGGAGGCAAATGCCCCACCTCTGGGAAGCACGTAAAGTGCAAGAGGAACAAGCTCCTCTTCCAAAACAGCACTGCCAGTGCATCCAGCCATACCCTCCAGAGGTCCCGCAGGGGGGATGATGAGCAACCGGAGCTGCCGTGGCCCCTCCGAGCTCCCGGCTGATGCCATGAAGGGGCTCTGCTTCCCAGCCTGTGGGGTGGCGAGGCTTGTTTTGCTGTGGTGAGGGTCTGCTCCGTGGGGCTGAGGACTGGTGAGGTGTCTGCAGTGGAAGGGAGTCCCTGTATGGGGCTCTCAGGGGATCTGAGCCTTGGTGAGGGGAGGTGATGCCTTAAGAGGGAGGGGGGACCTGGTGGGCAGCCTGTTAGACCCAGTTCCCTGCTGTGACTGGCCCATGGAGAGACCTGGCGCTGGAAGGGTCATTCTTGGGTGGGTTACGTCTACAGGCAGGAGTGGATGTTAAGGTGGAGAGGCAAGTGGGGAGAGCTGTTTGTTTTTAATCCACGCCAAGCCTTCAGCGCCAACTCCCTTCGCTATGCTTCTTTCTCACTTCTCCCCCTGTCCCACCCTCCCTCTTGCTGCCGCTGCCACAGGCTCACAAGGATGATGGATGAAAGGCCTTAAAAGCAGCTGGTTTCGCGTTTCATCATTGTCACATAATTCGCTTTCCTCTTTGCTGGAAGCCTCTCCGGCTGCCAGAAATGCCCTTGGCATCCCAAGGTGCGCTCTTCCCTCGCTGGCGCCCAGCCAGGGACGGCCCGTGGGGGGTGGGTGCCTCTCTGGCTTTGCAGAGCCCCCAGATGCCGTGAGAGGAGGGATTCATCACAGCCCCTCTGCTTGGTTGGACATTAGGAAAAATTTCTTCACTGAAAGGGCTGTCAGGCTCTGGAATGGGCTGCCCAGGGAGGTGGTCAAGTCCCCATCCCTGGAGGGATTTAAAAGAAGGATAGATGAGGTGCTTAGGGACATGGTTTAGTGGTGGGATGGCAGGGTTAGGTTAACGGTTGGACTTGATGATCTTAAAGGTCTTTTCCAACCTAGACAATTCTATGATTCTATGATTCTGACAGCTGGAGATGATGGCGTTGACTTTCATCATCAGGGGTGATGTGAGTGTGGCAGGGACATCCCTGCGGAGGTGACAAAAGGGCTCCGGTGAGAGAGGGAAGGGAGCCAGGCTGGGAGACCTCGGTGTCCGCGGGACACGTGGGAATGCCCTTGGGACCTCTGTGCGTTTGTGCAGCCCAGCCTCCTGCAGGCTGCGTAATGGGGGTAGCTCTGCTCTGCTCATGTAGAGGGGTGGCAGCTGCGCTTCTGGTGCAGCGGGCAGGAGGGTGACTCCTTTGGGGGTTGGCATTGGGTGTCTTGGGGCACCAAAGAGGGTTCCTGTCACAGGCAGCAGCACCCTTGATGTGGAGGGCAGAGGAAGAGTGGCTGGAGAGCTGCTCAGCAGAAAAAGCCATCTGAATATGAGCCAGCAGTGTGGCCAAGAGGGCCAACAGCATCCTGGCTTGTATCAGGACTGGTGTGGCCAGCAGGAGTAGGGAAGTGACCATGCCCCTGTACTCAGCACTGGTGAGGCCCCACCTCAAATGCTGGGGTCAGGGTTGGGCCCCTCACTCCAAGAAAGATGTTGCGTTGCTGGAGCATGTCCAGAGGAGAGCCACAAAGCTGGGGAGGGGTCTGGAGCACAAGGCTTATGAGGAGTGGCTGGGGGAGCTGGGGGTGTTCAGCCTGGAGCAGAGGAGGCTGAGGGGAGCCCTCATCGCCCTCTACAACTGCCTGACAGGAGGGGGGAGCTGGGGGGGGGTCGGCCTCTTCTCCCTGGGAACGGGCGATGGGACGAGGGGAAATGGTCTGAAGTTGCGCCAGGGCAGGTTTAGGTTGGACATTGGGAAAAACTTCTTCACCAAAAGGGTTGTCAGGCTCTGGAATGGGCTTCCCAGGGAGGTGGTGGAGTCCCCATCCCTGGGGGTATTTAAAAGAAGGGTAGATGAGGTGCTGAGGGACATGGTTTAGTGGTGGGATGGCAGGGTTAGGTTAACGGTTGGACTTGATCTTAAAGGTCTTTTCCAACCTAAATGATTCTGTGATTCTATGATAGCAAGTCCCACATGCCCGAGGCGCTGGCACCCCTAATGCCCACGGATAACCCCACTGTGTCTCCCTGCCACCTCTGTGAGCCTGGGCACAGAAGATCTTGCCCCTCATCGCCCCTGCACTCACAGGCTCGGGTCCAAACCATGCCTCCCAGACAAGCCCTGATCCTCAGGAGGGATCTGGGCAGGGAAAATATTTCCACTGTTGCTCCTCAGATTTCCTGTGCTTGTGGTGCAAGCAGGTGAAAAGCTAGGTTGCAACCCCCTGTCGCAGACAGCTCTGATTGAATGCCTAAGGAGGGGAGGGGAGGGGAAGGAGGAGAAGAAAAGAAATGATTGAATAAAAAAACCCCCTAAAGTAAAATAAGAATCAGTGTGAAGCAAGAGAAGACATTGTAAATCAAATCCTGCAAAAGGAAGCAGAGAGCAAACACTTCAGCCAGGTCTGAGCCACCACCGGTTATTTTTTCAGATAACATATTATTAGTGAGGAGAGACACTCACATCTGATATATATCTCCCAGTCCCAGAGAAATATGAAAAGGCAGCTGGCTCTGCTCCTATCAGAACCATTCCAGATGTTTTCAGCTGGTGTCAGACGTGCTGCTTGGCATGACAAAGCAAAGGGGAAAAAAAAAAAGAGAGAAAGACAGGAAAAGAAATGCCATCATCTTATTTTTAAAACACAAAAGGAAGGAAAAAAAAAAAATCGTGGCTCCCCATATTAAATGTTTCCCCTGGCAGCCCGTGGTGTAGTTGTCATTAACAGCTGAAACGGCAAGAGAGAGAGCAGAACACAGGGCTCCTATTTACCAGCGTTAATCAAGCACTAATTGGTAGTTTAGACATTCTTAAATTATTGTGGGGAACATTTCAAAAGTGTCAAGAGCCCAAGATCCATCCTCAGGAGTGCCTCCCAAATCCGATTTTCAACGTCTGAGTCATTTAGATCCTTTTGAAAATTTTTACCTGAACGGTCACAGCTGAGATCGGAGCATAAATTTTGGTGCCAGGCGCTGCAGCACGGAGCAGCGGCCATGCCCTGAAGGTTTTGATGAACGTGATGGAAGGTGCAGGAGGAAGCGCAGTCGCCCCGTTCTACAGCTGGGGGATGAAGTTATGGAGGGATCAAGGGTGGTGCCTGTATTGCTTTATTAGATAATTCTGGAAAGAAGCCGGGCTGGCGTGTGTCCATGCATGAGCTGCAAGCCCCACCAGCCCTTGCAGGGTGCTCCTCGGGTGGCGCCTGCTGATGCCCGCTGGCACCTCCAGGCCATAGCTACTCATTTTGTGCTTTGGTGGTTAACCAGCCCTGCTGTGAACCGGCGGGGACTCTCAGGTGATGAGCAGGGAAGGTGTTGAGCCTTACCTGCAAGAGATGAGCTAGTCTGTGGTTAACCGTGTCTGCGGGGAGGGGAGGCTGGAAGCCCTCGAGGGACCATGCTTTCTGCCTTGCCTTGGGAGCAAGCTGCAGAAGGAGCGCTGAAGGTAAACACAAGCAGCATTGAGGAGAGGCAAGCATGGAGCTGGGATGCAGCCGGAGACAGTTACCATAGTTACTCCCCATCCCTGCAAGGAGGGAGGCTCAGGCAGCTGCCCACTGCTTTGGCACGCAGTGCAGAGGCATCTCCCAGTGCTGCTGGCAGCGGGAGTCAGCTCAGGAGGGGCATGAGTCTGCCTAATCCCTGAACCGTGCCGACCTGGGCAAGGAAAATGCCCCTGCCACCTTAAAGCAAGCAGCCTTGAGGGTGATGGGGTGCAGTCGGGCACGCAGGACCAAGGGATGGGCAAGAGTTGGGCAGAGAGGAACCTGAAGAAGTTCAACAAGGGCAAGTGTCGAGTGCTGCCCCTGGGGAGGTCGAACCCCATGCACCAGTACAGGCTGGGGGCTGACCTGCTGGAAAGCAGCTCTGCCCAGAGGGACCTGGGAGTCCTGGTGGACGACAAGCTGACCATGAGCCAGCAGGGTGCCCTTGCTGCCAAGAAGGCCAATGGTATCCTGGGGTGTATTAAGGGGAGTGTGGCCAGCAGGGCGAGGGAGGTTCTCCTCCCCCTCTGCTCTGCCCTGGTGAGACCCCACCTGGAGCACTGCATCCAGTTCTGGGCTCCCCAGTTCAAGAAAGATGAGGATCTCCTAGAAAGAGCCCAGAGGAGAGCAACAAGGATGATGAGGGGACTGGAGCATCTCCCCTATGAGGAAAGGCTGAGAGAGTTGGGCTTGTTCAGCCTGAAGAAGAGAAGGCTGAGAGGGGATCTCATCAATACATACAAATATCTCAAGGGTGGATGTCACAAGGATGGAGCCAGGCTCTTTGCAGTGGTACCCAGCCACAGGACAAGGGGCAATGGGCACAAACTGAAACATAAGAGGTTTTGATTGAATATGAGGAAGAACTTCTTTACTCTGAGGGTGCCCGAGCCCTGGCCCAGGCTGCCCAGGGGGGCTGTGGAGTCTCCTTCCCTGGAGATATTCAAATCCCGCCTGGACGCTGTCCTGTGCCCCCTGCTCTGGGTGAGCCTGCTTGAGCAGGGGGGTTGGACTGGGTGATCTCCCGAGGTCCCTTCCAACCCTTGCCATTCTGGGATTCTGTGAAGCTGCAGGAGTACGAGGAGCATCCAGAGGTTGGTTGCGGACTTAACTGGGCTGCTTGTGGTGTAGATGTGGGTCTGGGAAGCTTAGGGAAAAAGAGTGCTTGCCTTGACATTCCTGGTTTGGCACCAGCTCGGGATTTCAAGGATAATTGGTATCTCTAGTCCAGTTGGTGAACTGAGCTTAGATCTCTTCAGGGCCACTGGAGGAGGTGCATGGAGGATCCCATAAACTGTCCACCCGTCTTGATAATGCAGATTGTCTCTCTGCTTTTGGTGTCCCTTGTCCCAAAGAAAACAGCCAAACTCGGGCTATGCTTGGGCAGAGAGCTAAACCATCATTGGGGTGACACAGAGCACGCCTTACCTGCCCTCAGTATGAGCCTGAGCCCCAAAAAAGCCAGCTGGGTCTTGAGCTGCGCTATGGGATGACTATGGAGAACAGGCAGTAACTTCTCCCCGGCAGGAAAAGGCCTTGGGGTGACATCAGGTGATGCGCAGTGAGACCTCCTTGGCCGCTGACTGGCTTCTCCTCTCAGAAAGAGCAAGAAGGAGAGAGACATTTACCTGCAAGCGAGAGATAAGCAGCCTACAACATGAGCCACGAGGCCCTGGAAGTCGCCTGTTCAGCTCCAGCCCAGCGGCGGCCACCCGTGCCACCACACCGGCTTGGGATTTGTCTCCTGGTGGCCCAGCATCAGCCAGACCTGCTCATGCCAGCCGCCGGCAGCACCACCGCTGCCTCCCATGGGTGCAGGGCTCGCCTCGGACCGCAGTGCGCTGGCTGCCTCGGTGCAACAGGGCTGTGCTGAGCTCAGATCCAGAAAGTTTGGAGGTACAGAGACCCGACACAGGGGTGGCCAGAGAAGCTGTCAGTGGGGATGATGCCAGGCAGCCCTGTCCCCTGGGAAGGGGGTCAGTGTGGCACAGGGGCTCCCAAGGCTCAGCGCCTGCCGCAGGGCTGTAGCTGAGAGCTGGGTATAGGCTGGCTGGGACCGTAACCATGGCAGCAGCAGCTTCTGCATCGAAACATGGCTTGGGGACACTAAAAAAAAAAAAAAAAAAAAAAAAAAAGAAGAAAAAGGACCAAAAAAAAAAAAAAAGAAGGAAGAAAATTAGAAATTCTAATAAATATGTAAGCTTGCTGGCAGATCAGGTTTGCTGAATGCCTTTCACCTAGGCAGGGACCACCCCTGGGCACCAGCTGAAGATGTGATTTCTGGAGGAAGCCAAGCATGTGCTCTGGGAAATCAGGTCGTGAGCGTTCAGCTGGATCGGTGGAAGGGGCTCCGCCAGCTCTGGCGCTCCTGCAAGCTCTCATTACACTAATAGGGAGCATGGGGCAGAGACATGGGTGCCGGCACCCTTGCTGTGCGCTTAATAAAGTGCCTGAAGCTCCTCTACGTATTTTTATTAAAAAAGTGTCAGTGCCTCAGCGAAAGGCAGGGGGGGATGACTAAATTGCTGTTAAGCGACATGTTGAGACATGAAATCAAGCAGAGCGCTACATTTTTAAATTAGTTTTTGACAGTCCTTTCCCCAGAGTCTCACCAGGCTGTAGCTCCTGGGAGGATGCGTGCCCCCCCTCTCCCGTCCCCGCTGCAGCCCCCTCGGCTGGGATCCGCAGTGCGAGTTGCTCCTGTTGTGGCGGTGGGACGGCCACACCGCCTCATGGATCCTGTGGTCCTGGAGGCTCAGGTGCCTGGTGAGAGCTGGGGAAGGCACAGCAGGCACATCGACGCACGTGGAGGCTCCTCTGGGCTTCACCTCCTCATGGGGGTGCAGAAGATGCTGTGTGAGTGGCATGTGCCTGCTGCACCCCAACACGCAGCTCATGCCGGGGCGATGGACCATGGGCCATGGGCGATGGGCAATGCGTGATGGGCGATGGGTGATGGGCAATGGGCGATGGGTGATGGGCGATGGGCAATGGGCAATGGGCAATGAGTGATGGGTGATGGGCTATGGGCAATGGGCAATGGGCAATGGGCAATGGGCTATGGGCAGTGGGCGATGGGCAATGGGCAATGGGCGATGGGCGATGGGCAATAGGCGATGGGTGATGGTGATGTTCAATGGGTGATGGGCAATGGGCTCTTTCTGGGACCGTCTCTCCCAGGGGCTGGGTGTGATCAGCATGCCAAACTCCTGCTTGACCTGAGGAAGTGGCTCGATGACGATCCTGAGTTTCATGGCTCTCTGGGTTACAGCCATTCCTTTGCTAAAATCAACTCTTGGTCCATGCTTACAGACCAGACCCACGCCCAGCTGCCTGTCCCTTGCCCCATCCACATTTTGCCCTGCCCCTGCTCTCCTGTGCTGCAGCAGAGGCCAGGGCGAGCGACGGGGTGTTGCTGGCAGAGGGTATAGGTGTGGGGGCTCCTTCAGCGGTCCTGTAAGAGGGGTGAAGCTGTATGTCTGGAGAGGCAGACTTGCTCGTGTTGCCCAGCACTTGCTGGAGGATGCCCCCCAGCAGACATGAAGCAAGGGGTGAGGGATTCAGCCCCAAATCCCAGGAGTTAGTTTGCTTCAGCTTGTCTGGGATTTTCGTGTAGGGGTGTTAGTGTGGAAAAAGTGGCTTCACAAATTATGAGTCAGGGTTCCGAGCCACATCAGCTGTCACGGGGAAGACATCAGTGATGGAGCGGGGAAGGGTGGGGGAACACAGTTCAGCGAGAAGCTGGGGACCTGAGCAAAGTGCTGGGTGTCTTCAAGGGTCGCCGTGTCCCTCCTTCCCCAGCCTGGCATGCTGCAGGGGCTCCAGCCATGTCAGTGCGGGGCTTGCTGGGAAGGGTGGGGGCTGTGAGCAGAGGGCTCTGGGGCTATAAATGCATGCAGGGCGATGTGCCGGTGCCCTGGGCACAGGAGGGCATCTGTCGCCAGAGCTACTGGCTCACGGAGGGGCAGAGAGGGGCATGGCCAGCAAAAGGAGGGAGGCACTTGCAGAGGGGAGCCTCGAGCCAGCAAGGGAGGACTCAGGAGTGAGCAAAGGTACTGAGGAAGGGAGGGAAGCCTGCACGGCTGCCCCTCACTGTGGTACAAGACATTGGGCACCCTGACGGCAGCCGGCTGCGTGGGCACGGGTGGGCATGGGGGGTGAGATGGGGGGCAGCCCCCCAGGGGGCAGGTCTGCAGCAAAGCTGGCCACCAGCGTGGCAACACCCTGGGCTCTTGCTAATCCATCCGTGTCACGTCGAATTGGCGTCAACGCGTCCTGCCCTGCTTGCACTGCCAGGGCTGGTCTCGGCTGGCATTTCACCAGCTGCAAATAGAGGCGAGAGCGTTTCCATCACAGAGTGGCAGCACGTCCCTTCCTCTGTCCCTTTGGCTTCGGTGTCCTATTCGCCCTCCTTCATCCCACGTTTCTGTGTTGGGCAAGGCAGTATTTTTGATCTTCGCATGATCACAGAGGGCAGGAGGAGGAAAGGCAGGGGGGTACCTAGAAATCACAGAATCCCAGAATGGCAGGGGTTGGAAGGGACCTCGGGAGATCACCCAGTCCAACCCCCCTGCTCAAGCAGGCTCACCCAGAGCAGGGGGCACAGGACATCGTCCAGGTGGGCTTTGAATATCTCCAGAGAAGGAGACTCCACAGCCCCCCTGGGCAGCCTGGGCCAGGACTCGGTCACCCTCAAAGTCAAGAAGTTTTTCCTCATATTCAACTGAAACCTCTTCTGTTTCAGTTTGTGCCCATTGCCCCTTGTCCTGTCGCTGGGCACCACTGAGAAGAGTCTGGCTCTGTCCTCATGACCCATGTTAGGCTCCTCATCATCCTTGTTGCTCTCCTCTGGACTCTCTCCAGGAGTTCCTCATCTTTCTTGAGCTGGGAAATATGTGATGCAAACTCAGGGATATGCATGTACATGCCCAGCTAGGAGCCAGCACGCACATCCCTGGGCCTGGTACCTCAGCACACGTGTGGCTATGGTACCACTCCTGCAGCGAGGCAGCCGGGCGAGGGGCCCGAGCAAGCTCCATGGCACACATCCCTTCAGCCCTGGCCAAGCAGAAATGTCTTTGAGCTTAAACCTCCTGAAAGCATCACAAGCTGAGGTCCTCCGGCTCCCTCAGGGCTCTTGGGTTGCATTTCTGGGTGCGGGGAGCTCATACATAAAACTTAAAGCCCCATCTGCACTGCATCCTTTGAAAGAGCCTTGGGTCAGAGCTGTGAAGACCATCCCCGGTGGGAAGGGAGGGGGCAGGCTGTCATCTCCAATGAGGAGGGTGCTACGAAGAAAGGAAGAGTTTCCCGCCTGACACCCACTCACTTCTAGCATCCATCGCTTCTGTTATGGACTATTAAAAATTAACCAAACCATGTTTGTCATTAACACGCCTTGCCTTTGTTCTCCAGGCTCCCAGTACCCATTTGCAGGGCTTTTGTTATGTATTTTTCAGCACTTTGTCTCTTTAATTGCTTGCTTCTCCCTGATGTGCTGGGCTGTGGTTTGCAAGTCAGCTGCAGGGAACAGAGGGACATTTTTATGGCTCCAGACTGGAAGTCAGTGAAAGAAAAGGCTCCGCAAGTCCCAGCTATCGCAGGCCCTGCAGTCTCTGGTGCCTGTGAGAGATGCTCCTTGCCTACCGGTGGGCAGAGAGCTCCGGAGCCTTTAATCCATTGGGGGGGAAGAGTGAGGGAGTGTTTTCTGAAACTTGGGCTGCCTTTGCTCTTTTTCACCCCATTCCTCCCCCCACAGCCCTGCTACTTTTCTTGCTCCCCACTCCTGAGCGATGTGGCTGTTTTCGGCACCCTGATGCTCAGCATGGGTCTGGGCTGTGGGTGCTGCCGTGCTGGAGGCTCTGGGTCCAGCTCCCAGCTTCACTGCGGGTGCTTGCTTGGGAAAAAGAAGCAGGACCAGGCTGGATTTATCCTCACAGCCCTCTTGTGATATTAGCCCCTTCCTCTGAACCCAAGTGCTGCCTTCGCTGGAGTTTTCGCTGGGCTGGGCGGGCCTCCTAACAGCTTGGAAGGTCTGGTTCCCCATAAAAAATGGATGCAGCGTGGTAGTCCTAGCAGCGGGGCTGGGACTGAGCAAATGCCAGCAGGAGGTGTGAGCAGACGCCCCGCACCTGAGGTGGTGGCGTAGGCACCGCTGCTGCTAAAGAGAGGTGGGAGTGCAAGACCACAGCGGTTGCAGGCCCCAAGATGCTTCCTCCTGCTGAATGCGCCAGGGGGATGGGCTGAAACCAGAGAGTGGGCTCAGCAGGAGGATGTAGGCTGCTCCTGCCGCCAGGAGATCTTTCTCTCCTGCTGGCCAGGGAGGAAGCCAGGAAAAGAGGTTATAGGATAGGGTACCACCATGGAGTGTCCCTCACTTGAAGCTACCAGTCACTCTGACAGTCAGCTGGAGAAGATGCAGAGATGGGTCAGATGTTTTGGGGCTGATGTGGAGCGACTCAGGTCTCTGCCCGCAGCTCTCCAGTGGGATGGGGTCTGCAGCACAAGTCTTAAGAGGAGCGGCTGGGGGAGCTGGGGGTGTTCAGCCTGGAGCAGAGGAGGCTGAGGGGAGCCCTTATCGCCCTCTACAACTGCCTGACAGGAGGGGGGAGCCGGGGGGGGGTGGGTCGGCCTCTTCTCCCTGGGAATGGGCGATGGGACGAGGGGGAATGGTCTGAAGTTGTGCCAGGGCAGGGTTAGGTTGGACATTAGGAACAATTTCTTCACCAAAAGGGTTGTCAGGCTCTGGAATGGGCTGCCCAGGGAGGTGGTCGAGTCCCCATCCCTGGGGGATTTAAAAGCTGGGCAGACGAGGTGCTCAGGGACATGGTTTAGTGGTGGGATGGCACTGTTAGGTTAGCGGTTGGACTTGATGATCTTAAAGGTCTTTTCCAACCTAAACTATTCTATGATTTTATGTGAAAGCCAGGCTGATGTGCCTCCAGAGACCTTCCTCAGGAATGGACGAGGACGGAGAGCTTCAAACTCTTGCTCTTTGCAAGCTCAGCAAGTCACCAACCAAGAGCTCACCTCTTGGAAGAGAGGTACCCAAGGGAGAAGTACCAGCAGCTGAGGTCTCTGGTTTGGGAGCAGGGGAGCAGGAGGCTGTTTGGGACTGAATCCTGCCCTTTGGCAGCTTGAACAGAGAAGAAAGCACTAGTTTCCCTTTGGGTATGGACAATTAGAAGCACTAAAGTTAGGACTCAGCTCTTTCATCAACAAAAAAAGCCTAGAGACCACGTTTCTGGGCTTAATTCAAGGGTTACTGACTGCAGTTCAACAAACTGTGCTATTAGGAAGGGTAAAGATAGGTAAAGAACCTCTGTGCATTGCCCTGGTGGAGGAAGATCTTTGGTCTCAACTACCCTAGTTAGTCTCCTGATGTTTCTTACCAGAAAAGTGGTAGAGCCCCAAAGCACCCATGTTGTAAGAGTACATCAGCCTTTGGGAAGGACTCAAGTCCCTCCGAAGACAATGTAAATCTTTTCCTTGACTACATCAGGCTTTGGACCAGGGCTGGGCTTATCATGGTCTCCCCATGGCAAGGTGAAGTGCCACCGTGCTTAACACAGCCCGGCAGGGACCCAGCCACGGCGGTGATGGCAGGAAGTTTTAGGAGGGGAAAGGCTGGTGTCAGCATTCTCTCTAAGAGCTTTAATGCCCAACATGTTGAAATTTAATAATTAAGGAGGTGCTTTCACATGGTTTGTTGTTTTTTTTAATAGTCTTAACAGCGTGAAATAAGCCATTCAATAATTAATTGACAAAGTTGAACCGCACTTGCCAGCACCCGAGCTGAGAGTGTGGGCTCAGCCTTTGCAGACAAATGAAGTGAGAAGTAATTGCTTGATGAAGAAAAGGAAGATATTAACATAAGATTTGTCAGGTCCCTCGTAGGAATTCATCCTAGTGGGTCTGGGGCTTCGAATGGGATTTGTGCTGCTAATTCATCACTAATTAACACTCTAAATTGGCCCAGGCATGAGGGGAGGGAGAGCACTGGGGTGATTCTAGACTTCAACGGGAGCAAGAGGAGGGAGAGAGAGAGAAATCTTTATTTGTTGGGGACGACTCAGAGGGAATAAGGAGGAGATAAAAATGGACTGCTGGCACTGGACAGCGTCTGCACATGTGCGTTTGACACTGGGGAAGCATCTAGCAATGTCGACACCCACGTCCATGACCCCAATGTGTTTGGATGGGGACAGAGTTCCAGTGAAAGGGGTCCCAGCTCTTCTCCTGGCTGACCCCAAGCTCCTTCCTCCTCCTCACCCTCAGGATGCTGCGGCTGTTGCAGATGTTACAGCTGCTCTGGCTGGGTGAGATTAGCAATTCAGCCTGACTCAGGTCCTCTGCTGCCCAAGCCTCCCTTCACAGTCTGTAGAAAGAATTAGGTGCCATGGCGGGGGCTCATGCGCAGGCTGAATGTGGCTCTCAAGTGCCGCTGTAATATGTAAAACCCTCCCAGCTGCCACCTAGAAATGGGCAGCTCCAATAAGGGGTGTCATTTAAGACTGTCTCTCCAGGTTATCAGCCTCTATACGTGTGTTACGTGGCTTGGGTCTCTCCTAATTACTCGTTACCATGAGGAACATCGCCGCCGGGAGAGGCAGCGAGGGCTCAGCCAGCGTACCTGAGCCTGGCAGCCAGGGTCCCAACTAAGCTTGGGGTCTGCTGTTCCCTTCCATATACTTTGATTCCCCAGCTATTAGAGGAGCGTCACCTTTTCCGTGATTTTTTCTTAGCGGTTTTTTCTTTTTTCTTTATGAGAAAGCTCAAAAGCCTACTTCAGCATGATAAAAACACTAAAAGCTTGAAAAGTGTTCCTGAGAGGGAAACTTATTCCTTCCCAGCTCCAAGTTTATTCCCAGGGCAACAGATTAGTGGTGTTTAGGGCTGGAAAAGATCACTAGTTTAATCGATAGATTAAAAAAGATCACAGCCATTAGTGCCAGACTTTGATTTTTACACTGCCACTACATTTTATGTGGCTGCCTCCCCATCTGTGGCATTTTATAGCACTCAGGATACCTCTGTGTTACCCCAATCCAATTTATGCTCTAATCTTATCCTATTCACCTGCCTCTTTGCTATCCCTTATCTTCTTGAATGTTCCTGGGTCCCTGTCCTACTGTGTTTCCATCGCTTGCAGGATGTACCAGATGGAAAGCTGTCCCACGGGAGGCTGGTGGTGTTTCCGTGACATCTCCCAGGCAATGCAAGGGCGATCTCTGTGCCGTGTGCTCTTTACTTCAGGGCCAGCTACTCCTAATTTTGGCTAGAGGCTGACCAGGAAGGGATGATTTGTCTCCCTGGATGCTACAGCAGGATTCAGCTTGGAGTTCTGAGTTAAGCCTCTCCACACCTTGAACACAGGGACAGAGCACTGGCCATGCTCGGAGTGCCCGAGCTGGCTGCCAGAATCTTCCTGGATGGGACTGCTGGGAACGGGGTCATTTCTGGTGAATAAAAGGTATTTCTCCGCTCTCTCCCTTTCCCCGTCTTACAGCAGCTGAGCTACTTCTCCGTCCCTACCTGACCTATTTTGGATCTTTGGCTCTCCTGATGGTGATAACTCTGACGAAGGACAAAGTCGCGGACTTCAGGCAAAACAAACTGCTGCCAGCTGCTGCTCGGAGGCAGGGAGTGCTGCAGCAAGGACGGTGGCAAGAAGTATCTCTGCGTCTCTCGTTTGCAACAAAAAAGAAATGGAAATAAAGAACAAACTTGTTTTCACAGAAAGTCAGCTGGAAAGGTCCCCCCTGAACTTGTTTTCGCTGCCTTGATGTGACTAGCTATGTGGGTGGATGGATTGGGATGCTGCAGCAGGACAGGCTACAGACAGAAATGAAGACACTGATAAATGATGGTGTTTCTTCCGTGAAGTTTATTCCAGAGACCTTGCTGTGGCTCCTAGGAAAGGAGTCACCCTTGAAGGAAGTCAGCAGGTTTTAACAGTCTCAGGAGGTAAAACCTTTCATAAAAATGGAATTGGCTTCCATCCAGGACCCCTCTAAAGGGCATCTCCATATGCTTTGGGCTTTGGGTTATCTGTGGATTGTATGCACAAACATAGCCCTTCCTCATGTCTTATGCACTGAAAAGGAAAATTTAGGTGGCAGCTGTTTTTATGACTTCTGGAGCTTTTTGAGAGATAGCAAAGCACAGGCAAACTTCCCTGGAGAGAGCCACAGTCCATTCTCTGGCTTCCAGGTACAAGTCTCTGGGTGACTTTTCTCTAGTTCTGCTACAGACGGCTGGCAATTTCTGCCCCAGCTTTGAATTAATTGGCATTGAGGACCTCTACTCTGTTATGTTCCAGATGGGAAAATGAAAAATCCCCAAAGGAGGTCTCCAGCTCCATACTTCTGTCTCTGGAGAATTAGTCTTCATGAGGTCCCCTTGGGTGTTGCTGATCTAGCAGAAAGCCTCCACAAGACTTTGTTTCCTGCTGATCAACAAAGCTTCTTCCAGACACTTTTTCTCTTTGGGTTTCAGGGTGAGTTGGAAGTCTTAACGGGCTTTGGGCATCATCTGTAAGCCCAGAGCAGCAGCGTCATCTAATAAGTAAATCCTTGCAAATTTTCTGCCTTTGCTACAGCATGATTTCTGCATTGGCTTGCATTTGCTCTTGTAGAGATATAGGTGATACACCATTTCCCATGAATGAAGAATCACTGATTTGAGCGGGGTCCCAGCAAACACTGCACCTTTTGTGACAATCCTCAGGGCTCCATGAGGTCAGCACCTCACCTGTAGCTTGGTAAGAGCACCGAAGCCCTTCTTCCAGAGAGCACCAGGAGATCCCAGATGGTTATCAACCATCGGTGCTATAACTTCACAACGGTGCAGAAGGTGTCTCCTGGGGTGATCTGTACAAGTCAGTACTGATCCAGAGGGGAACCTCACAGCAGACTAGAAATACCTGTTACCAATTCCCCAAGGCTGCCTCCTATGGCTCCTGGGTTCTTTGGTAGGTTTTCTGTCCCAGAGCCAACCGAGGACTCAGCTGAAGATGTGAGCATCGCCTTGGTATGCACACATAGTCCAGAAGATAGCACAAGCTTCTTTCTTCAGTGAGAAGAGCAGATAGATGCAGCCGTGGAACAAAACCCAACATCTCTGACTACTTCCCCAGTGGGATTTTTAAGACAGCAGAGCCAGAAAATGGGCTCTGCTCTGTGAAACTCCTTGGGAGCTGTGTCTTGCCGTAGTAATGAAGGTGGGTACAATCTGGGAAGAAATGCCTGAATAAAATGGGTCTGGTTTTGGTGTGTCCTGGGCACATGGCAAGTGGTGGGGAAGAGAGTGTCACGACTGCAGATATTCCTGTCTCTCTGGGTGGGATTTCTGCCGTTTGCCTCATGCTGTGTCCTGCAGCATTGGAGCAAGACGTATGAGGATGAAGGTCCCTGGTGCCTGGAGGGCAGAAGGTCTCCAATGAATACCTGGATCAAATGGAACCCAGCCAAACTGAGACCCATTGAACTAGAAGAGACTCCACATTAGGAGGTGGGACTCTGCTGGCTGATGGGCATGCTGTCCCTGTGCCTGTCGCCCCAGAAATGCTTCCCTTCTCTCACTGACAAGAGCCTCAAGACATATCTCAAAGTGCTAAAAGTCCTAAAACTCGCCCATTTAAAATGATATAAATCAGATTATTGTTGCTTTACCATGCCAACAACTCTGCATCAAGCCTATTACATTTACATTCCTGCTTTCTGAATAAGGGAAGCAGGTGACAGTACGATGTACCTGGAAAATGCATCTGCAACATTAGTTTAGGCTTGTGGCTCCCTGGAAAGACCCAGTGAACTGCAAGCAAAAGCAATACATTGGAGCATTGCAAGAAAAAGCAATACATTAGCTTAGGACAAGTGATAATGTTTCCCCGCAATAGCCAGCTCAGGAAGCTCTAATAGCTTTCTGCTGACTTTCTGCTGAAAGAATGACTCTTAGCTAAAACACGAGAGACCTATCTTTGGGTGGGGGGAGTTCCCTCCTCCCAGAGGCTGCTGTGAGCTCTGTGAGGGACACTCCAACACTTCCAAAACAGGAAATCTGCAATCAAAATGACCCTGAAATATTCACTTTAGTGACATTGAAAAGAAACCTTACAGCTTCATAAATCAAACGTCAGTGAGGAAAGGAGGCGGAGGTTGCGAAACTGGAGGGTTTAACCGATGGGAGGAGCACCTTGGGCCATAATGCTTGGAATCAGCTTCATCAAAGTTTTGGGAGAAAGCAATGGTGTCCTGGCTGTGTCTGATAGTAAGAGGATGGATGGCCTAGCAAAGTCTGGGTCAGGCAGATCTACAGCTGAGCAAATAGGACCGAACGTGCAATATATATCAGGCAACTCAGCCTCTTTTCCTCCCGGGGTGAATGCCAACCATCTGGCATTTCACTGAATCCAGTTAGCATTCAAAATCATGGGAATGACATGGGAAGAGGGGACACAAACATATTTTTTATGAGTGACAGCAAAAGGGTCAACTGCAAGGGCCTGAACTGCCATGGCTTGCGGCAAGGCTCTGGCATTACCCCCAAAACTTCTCATTCCGTGCCCAGGGGAGTATGGTGTGTGGCCCTGGAAGGGAGACCGTCCCTTGGACACTCATAGAATCTGCTTTGCTTCTGTCGGCTGCTCAGAAAATTGCCTGTCCAGGAGTGCTCCCCATCTATCCCCTTGGGGACTGGTGCCTTCTCTTTCCTCCCCGTATCAAGGATGGGACAGAGGGTGGGGATGCTGCTGGTACCTCACAGTGCCATGGGAAAACCTCAGCGAGAGATGGAGGAACATTCCATGGGTGGCACCCCAGAGCTGACACGGATGGGCAGAGTTGACAGAGCAGGACGAGCCAGGGAGAGCAGAAAGGTGTCCCTGTGGCGGGGGAGAAAGCCGTGGTGTGCCCCAGTCCCTTCCGCAGCCCCGGCTGGGACCCAGCCTGGGAGGGACCATGGCATGGGGTAAGGGACAGAGGGCAGGAGCCACTTGGACCTCCTTGGTCTTTCCCCTCTTCTCCCTCAGCAAAGCGTGCTCCGGCCAAGAGGAGCCGAGGCGGAGCGGGGTGGGGGCATGATGCGAGGAAGGGGTGACCCCGCTCTCAGCCATCGCAAGGGGGGGCGGCAGTGGGGCTGTAACTGTCCCCCTTGTAAGCAGCCGTTCCTTCATTCAGGCAGATTTAAAAGGAAATCCAATGCGCCTTTACAAGCTTCCAGCCCATTAACGAAGGGGTTCATAAAGCAGCGAACAAAGGCTAATCAATATGCTGAGTGCAGGGGAGAAGGAGCCTGAAAGCAGCTGCTAATCAGGGGGCTGCTGCCGGCCTTATAAATAAGAAGGGTCTCTCTCTGATGGGGAGCGGGCCCAGGGGGCAATTCGGCACCTTTCATCTCCGGTCGCCTGTAAACTCCTCTCTCCAGTAATGAGCTCGCCGCTCCCCTTCCTCCCCAGCGCCGAGCAGAGCGAGGAGGAGGAGGAGGAGGCGGCAGGCAGAGCTGCCGCTAATGGTGACTTGCCACAGGGATCAATAGACGGGAAGCAAATTAACTGGGCTCCCGTGGGAGGGGATTTGTCGATACGCGGGGTGGCGGGGAGCGACACCTGATGGGATGGCTGTGCCGCTTGGCAAGAACCAGCCTGAAGAACGCCCGGGGGAGCGGGGAGGAAGGGGACCCTCCTGCCTGGCTGGGCTGCTGCCTTCCCTCACCTCAGCCCCCCCATGGGCACACACGCCGCTTTGATTCTTCCCCCCTGACTGGTTCTCTTGCTGCATCTCAACCTCTGTCCGGTGCTGCTCCCTCCAACAAAACCTCTCCCGTAGATGCCCCCAGGAGGAGGGAAAGGGTCCTTGGAGCCCAAACCCTCCACGCTCAGGGCCCCTCGCAGAGGGTGGCCTGGGGGGCTTTGCCTTAGGGCATCTGTGGACCCCTTCCTAAGAGGCTTGAAGCCCTAGATGACCTCTAGGGGTCCCTTCCAACCCAAAACATTCTATGGTTCTATGATTCCTGCCCTGGAAATGTGACGTGCTTGAAAAAAAAAAACCTGCCCTTTTTTCTTAGCCTCATGGCCGCCACGGCACTGTGCTGTGAGGTGGGGGGGCAGGCGAGGAAGGTCTCAGCCGGGTGTTCCTCCATCAACCCCCTTCCTTCTCCTGGGCTTGGGCCTGGAGGGACCGCGTCTCCGGGCGATGAAACCGGCAAAGCACCCTCCTTTCCTTGCCAAGCCTGGCGACTTGGTCAAACTTTGATTTTTTTTTGGCCAGTGCTCCCAGAGGCTGAGGTGTCCTCAGGTCCAGCAGCCAGCACAGGAAGCTGGAGGAGGAGGTTGAACCTCAAGGATGTGGGGCTGCCACGAGGCTGGGGTCACAGAGCACACATCTTCAGCAGAAACTGATGCAGCCTGGCTGGACCCTTGCTTGCCTCCAAGCTGCTCCAGCTACAAAATTAGGGGGGACAGCCCTTGACTGGGAGCCCTTGGGGGGGGTTCCTCCTGCCTGCACTCCTCAAGGGGAGCCTGGCACTGCAGGACTGGGGCTCTGCACCTTGGAGCCAGCAGAGAGGGCAGGAGGGGGTGAAGGAGCGATCGCCTGCTGGACCAAGCCTGGCTGAGAAAGGGCAGGAGCTGCAAGTTGTGGCACCTGCTGGAGGTGTTTAGAACAGGAGATTTGTGCAGGAGTAGTGCTTTTAACAACCGCAACGGATTTCATTATCTTCATGGTCTTATTAAGCAGCCCTGGCAGGAGGGTGGGTGGATAGGAAGAACAGCAGGAGGTAAAAACAGTGGGCTAAGAAAAGCAAGACCTGAGCACATACAGAGAGCAGGATGACCCTGCCGGAGCGTGAGTCATGTCTGCAGAGCAGATCCATATTTAGTACCTCTCCTCCGCTGCAGACTTTAGGGCGCAGCATAGCCAGGCATCGGTCAGCTGCTGAGACAGCCAGGGGCTGGATTCCCCAGGGCACTCAGCCAAGAGGAGGGAGCCTCCGACTCCTGGAAGCCACTGCCAGCTTCTTTGCAAGGCGAACCTCACGCTTGGAGAATGCTGAACATCCCTCCCGGAGCTGACCAAGGAGACCCTCATGGTCCTGGAGCTGGCCCAAAGCAGAAGTCATTGAGAAGGGTCTGAGCCCCGTCAGTTTTGCAGGGGACACCCAAGTTCCCTGGAAGGCCTGGGGAGTGCGTGGGCATACGTGTGCCCGAGGCGCATCCCTGAGCATGCAGAGGCGGGCAGCCCCTGCCTCCCGCTGTAGGTGGAGGAGGAGGCGGGATGAAGGCCACCAGCCTCTTCTGTGGCAGGCAGCCCGGAGAGCTTTCTGGAAGCACAGGATCTGATGGAGCGAGGGCAATCTCCCGGCTGGGCTGCCTGCGCTGCTCCGGTGGGGAAAGTTCTCCCAGTGCTGGGAAGGGGCTGCCCTTCCTCGGCTGCCTGACAGCTTGTGCCCTGGGGGGGGTCATTTGGTGCAGATCCAGCAGGGAGTTCAGATCACATTTAATATTTGCCTGCGTGCATGAGAGAGAAAATCCCATCGTTTCTGCTGCTGGCTGCTTGACTGGCTGCCCAAACAAACAGGCGAGACAAAGTGACCCTGGGCATCTCTGCTGAGCTGTGCCCAAGGCTTGGTTGAGCAAATGAACCTGCAGACAGAGAACAGAAAAGGCCAGGGATTTGCTCTGCCATGGCCACCCTCCCTCCGCACCCCACTGACACCCAAAGGAGCGGGGGTCCCCTAGGCACTCTCATTGCCAGGGGGCTGGGGGGCCAGTTACAGGGCCAGCTTTATGGTGGGGGGAGAAGGGAAAGGGAATCCTCATTTGGGAGACCAGAGCATCAAGCGATCAGCGCCTTGCTTGTAGGAATGAGAACAGCATCTCTTCGGGAGGCATCCTTTGTCTGGCCACTGGGACTACAGCTTGTTCGCCTGCCCCCCGTCCCTGCTTCCCTCTCTGCTCACGGTCAAAGTCCCCGTGCTGTTAACAGCTTGGAAATGATCCTTCCTTCTGTCTCTCCCTCACTGCCTTCTGCTCCCTGCTTTCTCATCCCTCCATCTCCCCTTCCCATCTCGTCGCTGATCTCCGCCTGCCTTCCTCATCCTCCCTCCTGTCTCTCCCTCCCGTTTAATCTCATCCTCCCTCGGCAGCGGATCTCTGCCTTTCAAGCAGCCTATTGAAGGGACTTGCCAAAGGAGTTGGAAGCAAAGCGGAGGCCTGTGATGCTGAAAACAAAAGGAGTGGTGCTGGAGAGCAGGGAGGGAAGAGCCGAGCTGTATTATGCAGCTCTTCTACGCTGCCAAGTTTGGAGTGACCCCCTCGCTACGTATCAATCAGCCACGCTGCGACAGCCCTTTGTGAAAAGCATTCAAGCCATCCCGTTTGCATTCCCTAACGAAGGCGGCGACTCACAGAGCCCCAGCCACATCGCCTCCCCGTTCTCTTCAGCCCCAGTATGAGAAACATGAGCATCTGCTGGGCTTTCTGCTCCTCTGGAGGAGAGCAGCTCCCACCGGGAGTGAGGGGAGAGGAAGGTGCATGAGCATGAATCATAGAATCATAGAATCATAGAATCATAGAATCACAGAATGTTTTGGGTAGGAAGGGACCCCTAGAGCCCATCCAGCCCAACCCCCCTGCAGGGAGCAGGGACACCGCTAACCACATCAGGTTGCTCACAGCCCCGTCCAACCTGGCCTGGAATGTTCCCAGGGATGGCGCCTCCACCCCCTCTCTGGGCAACCCCTGCCAGGGTTTCACCACCCTCACTGGAAAGAATTTCTTCCTTATCTCCAGTCTAAATCTCCCCTGCTTCAGTTTAAAACCATCCACCCTTGGCCTGTCACAGCTGGCCCTACTAAAAAGCTTGTCCCCCCCCTTTCCTCTGGGCCCCCTTTAAGCCCTGAATGGCCGCACTCAGCTCTGCCCGCAGCCTTCTCTTCTCCAGGCTGAAGGGAGAAGGGATCTAAGAGAAATCCAAAGGTGTCGGCGGACACTGGCAAGCTCCTGGCTCTTTCAGGCTGTTAGGAAACAGGCGAGAGTGAGCGCGTTGTCCCAGCAAAGCCACATTGCTTTGCCGACATTACGGGAGCTGAGTGTGAGGCTATCTCACCTCCTGGTCACGGTTAGCAGTGAGCAAAAAGGTCTGCGAACAAGACCTGAAGATAAGATTGGACTGGAGTCCCTGCCTCTCTGTGCCAAAGCCCTTTGAGGTTAAAATGATGCCTGGATTTGGAGACATCTTCTCCTGGGGCAGTTTGGCAGCATCTCCTGGGCATTATCGCTCTTCGTCCTGTAGCAGTGAAGTCCAGCTCCTTCCCCAGCATCCCCCGAGCGGTTCCCCTGCGCAATGCCCTGCCCTAGCAAAGAGCCAGCGTGTGCCTTCAGCTCTGCTTGCTCTTTCTGTGGCATCCCTGGTCCTGGAGAGCCTTTGCCTGGGCAGGGGGAGGGTGCCCACAGGTTGGCCAGAGTTCTGTGTTCAGGGTCCTTGTACTGCAGCCACTAAAATACTGTGATGCTCTAGGTATTTAAGTCCATAGAATCATAGAATCATAGAATTGTTTAGGTTGGAAAAGACCTTTAAGATCATCAGGTCCAACCGTTAACCTAACCCTGCCATCCCACCACTAAACCATGTCCCTCAGCACCTCCTCTACCCTTCTTTTAAATACCTCCAGGCATGGGGACGCGACCACCTCCCTGGGCAGCCCATTCCAGAGCCTGACAACCCTTTTGGTGAAGAAATTGTTCCTAATGTCCAACCTAAACCTGCCCTGGCGCAACTTCAGACCATTCCCCCTTGTCCTATCGCCTGTTCCCAGGGAAAGAGGCTGAACACCCCCAGCTCCCCCAGCCGCTCCTCGTAAGCCTTGTGCTCCAGACCCCTCCCCAGCTTTGTGGCTCTCCTCTGGACATGCTCCAGCAACGCAACGTCTTTCTTGGAGTGAGGGGCCCAAAACTGACCCCAGCATTTGAGGTGGGGCCTCACCAGTGCTGAGTACAGGGGCATGGTCACTTCCCTACTCCTGCTGGCCACACCATTCCTGATACAAGCCAGGATGCCATTGGGCTTCTTGGCCACCTGGGCACACTGCTGGCTCCTATTCAGCCGGCTGTCAGCCAGTACCCCCAGGTCTTTTTCCACCAGGCAGCTTTCCAGCCACTCTGCCCCATGCCTGTAGTGTTGCATGGGATTGTTGTGACCAAAGTGCAGGACCCGGCCCTTTGCCTTGTTGAACCTCATACAGTTGGCCTTGGCCCATCGATACAGCCTGTCCATCTAAGCAGGCACTCCGGATTAAAAGAAGGCAGCATTGTATCACTCTTCACTTGTTAAGTGCTTTGAGATCCTTGAATATAACATCTGATATAAATGCAAAATAATTATTATTTTTCAAAAAAATTATTAATTTCTTTCCATTATACTCGCACGCACCAAGGAGTACGTTCCCACTGCCAAGCGTGTGCGCATAAGCTCTAGAGAGGGACTTGTCTGATATGTTTATTCAGTGTAAATAAGTTAAATGCTGGGGAATGAACGGTTCTACTAATTGAATTTATTCTTGTAAATTTAATGCCATTCTGGCCAAATGTGCCATCAGAAATGTGCATTATTTTGTTCATCTGCATGGTCTCCATTGAAATTCAGAGAATGCATCTGAAATCCTGGTGCATGGCTGGAGGCAATGGTCTTTCCAGCAACCCCTGGAAATAATGTGTGGAATTTCAATATTTGTATATCCAGAATGACTACTTGTGGTCTTATAATAGAATGATCAGTGGCTGCAATTGTAACGCTGAAATGTGCCCACTGTGTGAGAAAGTACAGTTTCTCAGTTTTTCTTACTTCTCGCATATGGATTCCTTTGAGGCTTAGAGCCCCCGTGCTTGTTCTCTGCCCAGAGAGGATTTTAAAGTAAAGAGGAAAGGGCCAAGAAAAATCTATGGGTTTTTTTTCCTGTAACTGTGCTTTGTGTAAATTGTAAGAATTATATCCGGGCGTAACTCAGCGCCAGTCAGGCATATTTTGCTCTAATTCAAGCTGCTTTATAGCTCTTACAGGGGACCTGGACAGGCTGGAGAGTTGGGCGGAGAGGAACCTGAAGAAGTTCAACAAGGGCAAATGTCAAGTGCTGCCCCTGGGGAGGTCAAATCCATGCACCAGTACGGGCTGGGGGCTGACCTGCTGGAAAGCAGCTCTGCCCAGAGGGACCTGGGAGTCCTGGTGGATGACAAGGTGACCATGAGCCAGCAGGGTGCCCTTGTTGCCAAGAAGGCCAATGGTATCCTGGGGTGTACTAAGAGGAGTGTGGCCAGAGGGCGAGGGAGGTTCTCCTCCCCCTCTGCTCTGCCCTGGTGAGACCCCACCTGGAGCACTGCGTCCAGTTCTGGGCTCCCCAGTTCAAGAAAGATGAGGATCTCCTAGAAAGAGTCCAGAGGAGGGCAACAAGGATGATGAGGGGACTGGAGTATCTCCCCTGTGAGGAAAGGCTGAGGGAGCTGGGCTTGTTCAGCCTGGAGAAGAGAAGACTGAGAGGGGACCTCATCAACACGTACAAATATCTCAAGGGTGGGTGTCATGAGGATGGAGACAGACTATTCTCAGTGGTGCCCAGCGACAGGACAAGGGGCAATGGGCACAGACTGAAACATAAGAGGTTTCAGTTGAACATGAGGAAGAACTTCTTTACTCTGAGGGTGCCCGAGCCCTGGCACAGGCTGCCCAGGGGGGCTGTGGAGTCTCCTTCTCTGGAGATATTCAAAGCCCGCCTGGACGCTGTCCTGTGCCCCCTGCTCTGGGTGAGCCTGCTTGAGCAGGGGGGTTGGACTGGGTGATCTCCCGAGGTCCCTTCCAACCCCTGCCAGTCTGGGATTCTGTGTAACTGACAGTGATGATTGAGCTTTTTTGTGAGGACACTATTCATTGATTTGGAAATCCTGAGCACTGGAGTTCCTTTTTGTATCTGAGTGTTAGGAGGATCTGTTACGTTTCTTGAAGCTCTTCTTCCACGTCTCACACCGCATTGGTCACACACCTGCTGCAAACCTAAAGTGATCCGTTCAAGCCTGTTGCATGGCAGTTCAATGAGATGGTTTGGAGGTGGAGGAAGCTCCTGCTAGTCCTGCTGTAGGAAGGAAAATCATAGAATCATCATAGAATCATTTAGGTTGGAAAAGACCTTTGAGATCATCAAGTCCAACCGTTACCCTAACCCTGCCATCCCACTGCTAAAATAAAGCAAACCAGGGAAGATCATTTTGCCATTGCCCACCTGCAGAGTAGGGTGCACAGCTCTGGCTTCTCCATCTCAGGTGCATTTTATATAGCAGAGCTAAAAAAGCCTCAGAGCAGGGCAGCAGCAAGGATGACCAAAGGTGGGGAATGGCTTGAGTGTGAAAAATGATGAACGGGGCTAGGACCTGGAAGAGGCAGGTGAGGAGCTATGAAATCATGAGTACCATGGAGAAGGAGAACGAGGAGCAATTGTTCTGTCCCAGCAGCAGGACTGGGGGGGTGTGGGGATCAAAGGGAACCAGCAGGCCACAGCTCCAGAAGAGACCAGTGGAGGTGGCTCCACAGCGGGGGCATTGCTGAGCGGTGAAACGCCTGGGCAGCGGGGATCCTGAGCAACCCAAATGTGACCGGACAACCCTGCGAAGGGAAAAATCTGTCATCAAGTATTAAACACAGGAATGCCCCATGTGACCCAGGACATCCCTAGGCCAAGGGTGGTGGGGAGAGGAACCTGGGGAAATCGGGCGGCGTCCTTGCCCTGCCCTCGCCTGCGGTGGGCTGGAGAGGGGCTGCTGAGCGCGACGGCTCCCTGGGCTAACCTGGCATGCCCAGCACAGTCTTGTCCATTGCTCAGTCATCAGTCAGTCAGTTGGCAATCAGCTGAGCTTTAAGAACGCTAAACTTTAGAGAGTTTCATAACTATTAACGGCTTTATCTTCATGCCATTAAGTATCATTAGGTCCCTACTATGGGTTTAGCAAAGCCCGGACAAGCCAAGAGGGAGGAATGATTACTGTCCGTATGCCTGAAATCATCTGTCCCACTAAGGACTGCAATGAGCCATGAGCCATCATCACATCAATTAACCTTTGTTCCATTTGATGTTAGGAGGGCCATAGAATTACAGGTTTTGTAATTAACCTCCTAAATAGGGATGCATCCAAACCAAAGAGAGATCCCTATGTCTCCCGGGCCCGTGCAAAGACAGGGAGAAGGAGGGACAAGGGTCATTAAATACAAGGTACTATTGTCCACTGAGGTCTGTCGTTGCCTTGCAAGGGGAAGGGCTGCTCTGTGTCCCCTGGGCTTGGGAGCCTCCTGGGTGGGTGGCAGCGCTGCACCAGGGGCCTTGGATCCAATGCCAGGGAAAGGAGGGAGCCGGGATAGGGAATGGGGAAAGGGGGAAGCTCCCAGGGCCGAAGTAAGTGAGAAAAAAGGAAGCTCCCTTCCCAGAAAGGTGTCCTGTGCAGCCCCTCCGGGAGCAAGTGCCTTGCTGAAGACCCATGGGCTGCTTAGGACCTGGTCTCTGCTGCTCAGGGTCAGATGGCAGAGCTGGCCTCAGCGGGGGAAAACCGTGGAGCAGCCATTTAAAGGGAAAAACTGGAGAAGATTCACTGAGCAGCAATGGGGAAGTAATTGAGCTAAACTGAAGCGTAATTAGAAAATAATCATGGTGAGCGGCAGTTTAACACATTTTATTGTAATTTGAACAGAAGTTGCTTTATGACTTTGTGTTCAGCCCCGTCTCGGGGCTTGTGATGTGCTGGCTGTAGCGTAGACAAAAGACTTTTTCTGTGGCTTGGGATTGAAGCCAGAAACAGACTCTGCTCCCTCATCCTCACGGCCACCTCTTTCTCCATAGGCAGTGCTGGGGAAGGGCGGGAGGAGGAATCCGGTTTCTCCAGCAACGTGGGAGAGGGATGGTGGTCCCACCCATGGCAGGAGGTGGTGGCTGCCAGCTGGGGGGGACGATGCTGGGAGACCCCACTTGCTTGCTCCTGGTTAGTCAAGAGTATAATTCCGTCCATGCTTTCTGTCTGCTGTTTTGCTCCAAAGCTGCTTATGCAAAGCGTTCAATAAATACCCCCTGAAACGTGGAGGAGATGAACAAGGTAATGTGAAGAATAATGAAATGTCCCTCAGCCTCCAGGGAAGCAGTATTGACCAGCCATGGAGAGAGCTCGTAATGAGGCCCACTTTACCCAGAGAGAACCGTAATAGCCTTCCCTTTTGCAGCCCCCCCCTCCCTCGCCATCCCCGTAAATTGTGTTTGCTCAAGAAAATTATTTGTGCAGGAAAGGAGCCAGGCAGCAAGTGCGGACTGGAGGAGCCGGCGTGGAGGGAGGGAGAAAGGTTGGGGGGAGAGTCATGGGCCAGATGTGGCTCCCCAAGGTCAGTCCCGGTTGCAGACAAGGTCTGCTGTGTAAAATGCCCCTCTGGACCCTGCCGGCCCAGGATCCTGGGGGCAGGAGACTTTGGGAATGTGGGAGGCAGAGCGGGAATCAGGGTGTGGGGGGATCCTGTGCTCAGTGAGCGCAGCACTCATCCCCATCCCGTTTTCCCCTTGCCTCGCCCACGTCTCTCTGTCCAAAACTCTGTTATTTGTGCAGGTGGTGCCATCTCTGCACCAGCGCCCCCCCTGCCCTGGCAATTACCCCGGCTCCTGAGCAATGACCCTGCCCCCAGCCCCTGCTCTGCCACAGGAGGCTGGCAGGGAGCCCCTGGGGTCCGTGCACTCGCACGGTGGATTAACTGGCCATTCCGGCCCCTTTACTGGCCACCATCTGCTGCCAAGATCCCCTGAGCCATGGCAGAGCACCTGGCAGAGATTGCGTTGCTGGGCGCAGCCCCAGCAGAAGGGTGACCCAGATGAACTGGGGGGTCCAGTTTCCCACCCGCAGCGGCTCTTGTTTCCCAGCCTGTGCCCGGGGGTTCTCAGCAGACTCTCCCGCACCATGGTGTCTCTCGTTTCAGCACTCGTGGGGATTTCTAGAGCACACCTGGCTTTAACTGAGCTACCTGCTCAGGGCAGCATCCCACCTACCTTAACCTCTGCTGCGTTATCCCTGTGCTTTCCGTTCCTCATTCCCATTCCTTTCCCCCTTGTTATCTGGGGAAGCAGCAGGTCCCTGTCACTTCGCCTTGCTGTTCTTCCAACTCATCTCTCTGCCTTTTACTGTCAGAGCTTCCTTTGTCCGCTCCCTCCTTGAGCAGCATCCCAGCTGGGACCGGCATCTCATTAGACTGCAATTCCCTTTGCCTTGGTCCAGGGTACAGAGTGCCACAACATCTCAAATTGAGCTGGGACTCTTGTCTCACAGCCAGCAAGGTCACTGCCATCCAAGGAGCTCCTAAGCATGTGTGTATACGATGCAGCCCACATTCACACAGTGCAAGAGGTAGCTCTGCAAACTTCAGATATCTGAGTCCTCAAGCTGGTGCATGTGAGCACCCCCTCACTGCACCATTTGTTAGGCAGACGGAGGGGGAATAAGGGTTGCTTTTTATTATCATTATTATCGTATCATTTATTTCGTCTGTGATGTCCAGAGGAGAGACTCCTTTCTGCCTCCACGGCGGATGAGAGAAGGATGTGGAGGAAAGCACCAGACAGCAGAGAGCTGAGCAAAGGCAGGAACCTGCCAAGTGCGGTTGGGAGATCACAGAATTCCAGAATGGCAGTGGTTGGAAGGGACCTCGGGAGATCACCCAGTCCAACCCCCCTGCTCAAGCAGGCTCACCCAGAGCAGGGGGCACAGGACAGCGTCCAGGTGGGCTTTGAATATCTCCAGAGAAGGAGACTCCACAGCCCCCCTGGGCAGCCTGTGCCAGGGCTCGGTCACCCTCAAAGTCAAGAAGTTCTTCCTCATATTCGACTGAAACCTCTTCTGTTTCAGTTTGTGCCCATTGCCCCTCATCCTCTCGCTGGACAGCACTGAGAAGAGTCTGGCTCTGTCCTCGTGACATGTGAGGCTTGAGTCCGTGGTGGATCACAGACACGTGATGGTGTGGTCTGCCCCAGGTGGGTTTTTTTTCTTCCCTGCTACGCTCTGATGTGGTTCAGTATATGGTCAATCCAGGCTGGGGTTTCCAAAACTTTGTGGTGTCCTCCATGGTCTCACCCCAGCCCTTGGGACAAGGTGATTCTCCCCCTGAGCTGTGGACAGCCTCACGCTGGCACCCTTGGGGGATCATAGAACCACAGAATCATAGAATGTTTTGGGTTGGAAGGGACCCCTAGAGGTCATCCAGTCCAACCCCCCTGCAGGGAGCAGGAACACCGCTAACCACATTAGGATGTCATCTCCCCCCTCCAGGCAGGGAACAGAGGGGTTGGGTTTCACAGTGCCCTGGAGAAAATGCTCTGGAAGCTGCCAGCCTAAAGCAAATTGGAAGAGACCCCCTGCTGTGTTCAATCTCTTGATTAAAGCAGCAGCTGATCTTATTGTCATTCCTAACAGATCAGTGCTGAGTTTTCCAAGGTTGCTGCTGAGCCCACTGTTAGCTTGGCTGGTTGCAATGATCTGAATATATCCTAAGGGGTTTTGTTGGGGTCTTTTTTGTTTGTTTTTTTTTTTCTTATGGTATTGAGCCTGCTCAAAAAAAGAACTTCATTCTCATTTTGTGTTCATTGGGGTTTCACACGGAGGAACCTGCCAACCTGGCAGAAAACCTTTGGTCATGAGTATGAAATCAGTAAAATCTATGAAATCAGTAAAAACTAAGCTGGGGCCAAACCAGACCGGATTCAAACAGACCCCAGCAGACCAGTCTCAGCAGACCAAACCAGAGACTTCCCTTGACTTAAGCAGAGCAGGCCAGACAGGATTTGGGTTAATATTTGAGCTGAGTGGAATAGAAAGGCCTTTGGGCAGGGCAATAGAAAGGCATTTTCTTTCCTGCTTCCACTGATTCCAAGGAGAACCCTGCTTTGCTGTCCTTGGGAAGTGGGCCTTCTGCTCAGGCGCAGAGCTTCCTAAGGCGAGATACCTACTTAGAAAGCTTGCCAGAAAGCCACAGCATTTCGAGGGAGACCACTTTTCTTTCCGTAGGTAGAAAAAAGGCCCTGTAGAAAAAGCCAAATGGAAGCAGAGACTCATCCTTAGCCATTATTTACTGCCTTAGGAATCTCTGGACACAACATGGGAAATGGTACCCATCGGTATGGCAGCACTGACTGTGACTTTTCTGCTATAGAATCGTAGAATTGTTTAGGTTGGAAAAGACCTTTAAGATCATCAAGTCCAACCATTAACCTAACACTGTCATCCCACCACTAAACTGTGTCCCTAAGCACCTCATCTACCCGTCTTTTAAATACCCCCAGGGATGGGGAGTTGACCACCTCCCTGGGCAGCCCATCTGGTTGATGCCAGGTACTAACCTCGATTTCCTCCCACCTGGAAGGGACACACAGCCCTGATCTAAATGCAGGGGTTAAGGAGCTATGTGCCTGTGCCATAGGATCTCAATCGGCAGCACCTATTCGTGGCCCTGCTGCTCTCCATACCACGAGCTACCCAACGGCAATCCCAAACTGGGACAGCTCTCTGGAGACTGGGTATTTACCAGACTGTCATTATCCATTGAAGTCCCTTATGATTTTTTTTTCCCCATAAAACCAAGGAAACAAACAAACAACCCAGAGGAAATGATTTTATGCAGTCTCAACAGTTAGGATAAAATCTTTGTTTTTAGACCCTCTCTTCTTCCCCATGCTTCAGGTTGAGCTCGTTACTTTTCCCAGCTAATTAGCATGCAGCCTGCAGGTTCCGCGGCATCAGCTAAATATAAACCATCCTTTTATTTTTTCCTTTTGTTTGAGGGCTGTTGACAGAGCTTTTTGTTCACTTGAAAGGTAGAGGATTAGCCGTGTGAGGTTCATTCCTCATGTCTGTCTCCTGTCATCAGAGGACAGTGGGTCCCATCCATTAGCCAGGCACACGTCCAAGGCAATGCACTGGGCAAGGTTTTGGACAGGACAATGTCACAGCCAGACTCAAGGGGGTGAGCTCCTGGGGTCTGGCTTGGCCAGAGACTAGTGCTGAGCACAGGAGCTCAGCTCTCGTCAGCCCTGGCTTTTCTTCCCTGCCTCTAGACTGTACAGAGGAGGTACCTCCTTTCAATGTGCTTTGTCTTCTCCACGGGGTGTTTTGGGAACAGTCGTGCTTGGGAAGAAGAGTAGCTGAGGTCTATGAATAGAATAGGAGAGTTGCAGGGGGGTTGATCCCAGTCATCAACCTTTTGGTTTAACCAGCTGGTACCTGTAAAATTCTATGAGCTTTCCTAAGAAACGAGCCTCTAGCAGGCACGGGGCAATGATACGTGTCCTCTCCATGTGCTTTCCAGGCTTCTACTAACAGAGCTGGCCTCTGTAGCTGGCTTGTTTGCCAGTTTGTAATGCTTTAGGAGCAATGACATTCCAGACTGAGGAAGGATGAACACAGCCTCTGCTGTTAATTTCTCATCATTTGGTGCCCCCTGTGTCCCTTTTATACCCATCAGGAGGACAGGGTGACATTAAGGGAGCCACAGACCACATTTCGAAGCCTAAGGGATCCCATCTTGGCTGAACTGTAGCTGACATTTCACCCACCCTGGGCTTTAATGTGCAGCAAAGACCCTCTGGGCATGATACACAACCGTTTTATAGAGCACTGAAACAGAGCATTCTCCAGCTGGGATAATAAAGGATTTTTTTTTTTTTTCTCAATGGCTCCTGTTGGAACACGTTATGAAACCCTTTGTGAGAGGCTTTAAAGAGTGCCTTTAAAATTAATTCAAATGGAGTGAGACTTGGCAGAGATTGAAGTGGGAAGAAGAAGGTGGGGGATAGAGAACCTCTCAACCAAGGGAAATCATTCCTGAAGAAGGCTGTCTGCAGGATTAGACCTCTTTCATCCTCCCAACCCATGAAGCAGGTGGCAAAATTTGGATTTCCTTCCCTGAAGTTGGCATGCAGTCGGCCACTTTAGCACCGATTCATTGGTCTGGCTTGGTCTGGTTGGTCCCAGCACACGCTCACTGTCCACCAGCCACAAACAGCTTGGTGTGGACCCTTGGGGTGACCAGGTTATTTTGGCTCTGGCGTGATCCCAAATGAATGTCCCTTTGGGCCTACACCATCTCTGCAGCCACAAGGTTCCCAGTCACATCCATCCCACTCTACTGGCAAGGCTTCTACCTCTGCTTCTGGTGGGAGGTGGAAACAAACACTGCCGCCTCTTTATAACATCTCTCCTTCTCCTCTCCAGGGCTGACTCTGTGGCTTCTTTTCTGTTTTCTACCCAGTTCCACTTATGTCCTGTCTGTGTCCAGCATCACCAGTGATTTCAGCATGGAGAAGAAAGTCAAAACATGGAAAAGACACCCCCCCTTCCCAGCACATAGTATTTATCAGTCTGTCTATCAGTTCAAGAGGGAAGACCTTCACCCTGTTGAGCTGACACCTCGCCTTGCCTGTGTCCTGCTTGCTAATACTTCATCCTGGCAAGCCCAGGAAGTCTACCTTGCATCCCAGTCCCCTCCTACTGGCCTGGAGCTGCGCTGCCCTTAGGTGAGGACAGCAAGGGATGAGGGACAAACCGTCTGCTGAGGGGACAGCAGGCACGAGACAGGGGCTTCTGGCCCCCGTGTTTGTCAGACTGGCAGCCAGGGCTGTTGGATGTCCAGAAATCTGTAGGTCAGTGCTCAGAGTGTTAAGATGGGCAGAGCCAGGGCTGAAGTGCTAGAGGCTTATGGTGCCTTGTAGTTCTGCTGGGGAGCCTGGTGAAAGAGAAAGCGGGTGCTTTCCGATAAAGACTTGTTTTCCGAGACAGATTAGAGTTACTATAAGGAGTAAGGGGATGAAATTTGAAGATAGGCGTGAGCATGGGAACCTGTACGCTAAGGTATCTCCAGATGTTGAAGTCTTCTTCAGAGGGAAGAAGTAAAAATTAATCTGGAACGGAGGCACAGGAGAGCTGGAGCCTGCTTTGGCCTTGGGAGAGGGATGGGGTAAGGGAATGGAGGTTGGGCATCTCCACGCTCTGCCAGCCGAAGCCTTACGGTGCAGTACAGGTCTTGTGTCATCTCTGGGCTTTCCAACAGTAGCACAATGGCACATCTATGGTACCCAAAATCAAAAGAGAAGCTAGATATCCTACAGCTTGACTGCTAGCCTGCCTCTGCCATTTTTTCCCTTAAATCCAGCCTCACTGCTACAGCAGAGCCGCGCGTTTCAGAACCTCGATCCCTCTGTGCCTGCTCCAAAGTTGATCCGAACGTTAACCAAGCAAGCTGGGTTTTTCAAAGCTGCCTCGGGCTGTTTTAATGTTTCATCTAAAGTGGGTCATTCATTTCTGAGGAGAAGATTAGGGAAAAAAACAAACACCGCTGCTTTGACCAGGCTGAAGAAAATTCTGACAGATGGGTGGTTGGAAAGTGCAAGCCTCTACATTGGAGACGGGAATCGATGTTTGTGAAATACCACTCAGCCTAACTAGAGCCGCCCCCACGAAAAGCCATGCATCTTTGAAAACTCCCCGGCCCATCTATTTTCGGTTGCAGCTGGACCGCTCTGTCCTCCGAAGTGCTTCTGTATGCTGAGCTTGCTCTGCCTTCCCATGGCTCCTGCAGTCCAACCTGACAGCACTTCCAGCATCTACAGGGTGATTTTTATTTTTTTTTTTGTGGAGCTGTTGCTCTGTCATATCATGGTAAAGCTTTCCATCCAAAACCAGCACTTCCAGCAAATTTTTTGGTGGAGCTGTTGCTCTGTCATATCATGGTAAAGCTTTCCATCCAAATTTTTTTTTTTTTTCTTTGTGGAGCTGTTGCTCTGTCGTATCAAGCTTGCAGCCCACAAAGCATCCTGCAGCACTGCTGCTAAAAGAATCCCTCCCCAGCTCACCGTGCTCAGGAGGAGCCTCCCTTGGGAGCGCGGGGGGGCGAGGTAAGGCAGGAGGCAGCTCCCTCTCCGAAAGCTGCCCTGGCTGCTATGCGTGGCGAATGTGGGGAAGGAGCAAATCAGGGGAATGAAAAAAAAGCAGAAGGATGACCTCATCCTGCCCACCCCAAGGGACCGGCTTGCTTCCTTCCTCTGTCACCAAGCTCCTCGCTGTCAGGGGAAAGGTTGCATGAGGTAAGATGTGCCTTGGGAGCAACACGTTCCTCCTTTTCTGAGTAATGAGCCTGATTTGTGCTGTCCATTGTCACCAGATGGACGTGTGCTTCAAACACATAAAATCCCACGTACACCCTGGAAAATCAGACTTTAAGATCTTTTCAAATCCAGCATCCCAAATTAATGGTAATTTGGAAGGAATTTGGCTTTGTTTCTGTCCCTCAGTTCATCAGGTATGAAGATAATAAAACCACCCGCTTCAACAGGGAAAGTGCTGATGAACAACTCATTAATACCTGTGGCACTCAAACGCTATCAGGAGCAGAACTTAGAAAAGGCTTTGTCTTTTGCGGAAGGCTGTGAACGAGACGGAGCCAGAGAGGCTGAGGCAAAACTGGGAGGATTGGAGCAAGGCATTTAAAAATTGGACAGATGAGGTTCTCAGGGACATGGTTTAGTGGTGGGATGGCAGGGTTGGGGTAACGGTTGGGCTTGATGATCTTGAAGGTCTTTTCCAACATAAACGATTCTATGATTCTATAATGGGAGTCAATGTGAGCAGAGGGAAAACACTACCTATCATTTTTATCCCTCAGACTGGAAACCTTCTCCCTGGCCCCTTCGAGGAGAGAAGGCATGGGGGTACTCATCTTGGGGTGCTTGGTGATAGGACTGGAAGGATGCTGGGAATGACCATGCCCTGGTGCCCAGGAATGGACCAGACAGGGCTAAATCAGTTATATCACAGCATCCTGTCCTGTAATTCCCTCCTGGAAAGGAGCACAGGCATGGAGAGAAGAGACCCTCCATCTCTCTGGCTCCTTGTCCACCTCGCACCCTGGCGCTGGATCGCGAGCACTCCGCTTGGGCTATCAGCCCAAACACAACTAGGGAAAGAAGAGCGTGTGTTAAATATTAAGTAGCGTATAGCCACTAAGCACTGCTGAGAAATCTCAGCTTGGGTGTAAAACCTTACTGAACTGCTAATCAGTGGATTATCTGCTGAATGGTAGTTTACATCAACGGAGTGGATTATATGTTTGTGCACTCAACGCGAGGCAGAACCACCCCCAGAGTTCTGCTCCTCAGATGGGCTCCCTCCCTCTGTTTCTGATCCCCCCTAGGCAGATTTCTCAACCCCCAACACTGTCTTTTCCCTTAGGGCTTTGAGCTAGTAAGGTATTGAAGGGTTTAATTTCAAATATTGACACTGCAGAAGGGTAGGAGTTTTCTGAGAGGTGGCTCACATATGCAAAAAAAAAAAAAAGAACAGGGTGGTTTGGTGATAACGGGGTGGTTCTCCAGCTGCTGGGCAATTCGAAGCACCTGACATACTTCTTCATATGGCACCACTGTGCTCACTGAGCTCCCTCTGTCCCACAGAAGTCCACTACTTATCAAAGAGATCAAAGTGATCTAAGTGATGGGAATAATCCATCTGGAGGGTTGGATGGAGGTAATGCACATCCTCAGGTGATCCAGGTGTCTGAACCCGGGTGACTGTGAGTTCTTCCTTGCCAGAAGGACGGGATGTCATCCAAAAAGACCTGGACAGGCTGGAGAGGTGGGCCTCTGTGAACCTCATGAGGTTCAACAAGGCCAAGTGCAAGGTCCTGCACCTGGGTCGGCGTAACCCCCATTATCAATACAGACTGGGGGAAGAAAGGATCGAGAGCAGCCCTGCCCAGAGGGACTTGGGGGCACTGATGGATGAAAAGCTGGACAAGAGCCAGCAATGTGCGCTGGCAGCCCAGAAGCCAACCCTACCCTGGGCTGCGGCGTGGCCCGAGGGAGGGGATTGTGCCCCTCTGCTCTGCTCTGGGGAGACCTCACCTGGAACCCTGCGTCCAGCTCTGGAGCCCTCAGCACAAGGAGGACATGGACCTGTTGGAGCGGGGTCAGAGGAGGGCTACTAAAATGCTCCGAGGGCTGGAGCCCCTCTGCTCTGAGGCCAGGCTGGGAGAGTTGGGGGTGTTCAGCCTGGAGCAGAGAAGGCTGCGGGCAGAGCTGAGTGCGGCCGTTCAGGGCTTAAAGGGGGCCCAGAGGAAAGGGGGGGACAAGCTTTTTAGCAGGGCCAGCTGTGACAGGCCAAGGGGGGATGGTTTTAAACTGAAGCAGGGTAGGTTTAGAGTGGATCTAAGGAAGAACTTCTTTCCAGTGAGGGTGGTGAAACCCTGGCAGGGGTTGCCCAGAGAGGTGGTGGAGGCCCCATCCCTGGGGACATTCCAGGCCAGGTTGGATGGGGCTGTGAGCAACCTGATGTGGTTAGCGGTGTCCCTGCTCCTGCAGGGGGGTTGGGCTGGGTGGGCTCTAGGGGTCCCTTCCAACCCAAACCATTCTGTGATTCTATGATAGCACTAGAAACATCAGGACATGGATCTGCAAGTGTGTCTTGGCTGTGTTAGCTCTTGGTGGACAGCCTAGGTCAGGTCAAGCATCGAGCTACTACTTTGCACCAGGTCGGAAGTTACCTGTTTGGGAGAGAAGTATGCTTTGCAATAACGTGAGCAGTTTGAGCTAAAATTTGATCAAGAAAGTGCCACAGCAATGGGGTTTTCCACTGGAAAGCTCCAATTTATTGAAACCCAGAGTGCGTAGCAGTAAGAGCTGACTTCACTGAACAGGAAAAAATATATGCGCGAGAGTATACATTTGTAGGGAAAGATAAGTTCCCAGATTGTCAAAACCATGATGAAATATTTGGGGCTTTCAGTTTGCAGCAGCTTTCCTTTCTTGAAATGTTAGTTAATTCATACGTAGAAGAAGAAAAAAAAAGCAAAAAAAAGCCATAAAAGCTCGAAAGGTTGGAGAGGCTGCAGGAATAAAGGTCTGCAGATCTGGAGCTGTGGGAGAGGCGTGCTGGTCGCACAGGAGCCAGGCTGCCTGGCAGGGGAGTGACATCCCCCATCTCCTCCTGGGAGCACCGGGGCAGGCTCCCAGCTCCAGAGCGGCAGCCAGCTTTTGGCCATGGGCTTCCAGCTGCTGGCCAAGGGCTTCCAGCTGCTGGCCAAGGGCTTCTCCCAGGCCCCCTCCTTCCCAAAGGCCATTTATCAGGGAAAGGACACAGCTGCCAGCAGGCAATGGGAAAGATGCTTCCCTCCCTGCTGCTTTCCCCTCCCGAGTCACAGCTGGAGCCGTCCCTCATCCCCCCCGGGCTGAGGGGAGGGGAGAGGGGAAGACATGCCGGCAGGGATGTAACCCTCGATAAATGCCACGGTGCAGCCAGCGTGAAATGAAGAAATATTGCTCCTGGTAAATATTTATTTTATATCAGAAATTAGCATACCAAATGTAATTAAAAACAACTTTATGTGCACATCCTCCTCCCCCCCGCCCCCCCCAGTCTGTCAAATGATGTCTTAGAATAACTAGTCATAAAGAATGTGGCCTAATTAGCAAGCATCCCAGCCTACTGTTGCTGTTTGATAATTACCCTACAATGAGCTGCTGAAATTAGGATTTTACCCCCCCCCCCGCCCTCGTCCAGCTGAAGCCAGTGCTGGCTGGTTTTCCTCCTCTCCACTTTTATTTTACTTTTCTCCTGGGGAATACCCGAGCGCCTATGTGCCAAAGCCACCTTCAAAATCCCTGGCTTTGCTGAGCTGGGGACCTGTGAGTGATATCTGTCAACAGAGGCACCCCTGTCATGCAGGGCCGATTTTGGAAGGAAGATGCTGGGGTTTCACCTGCGCTCCCCGGCATCTTGTCCGGGCTCCCAGGAGCTTGGCTGGGGTGAGAAGAGCGAGGGGATGGGAGAGCTGGGATGAGGGGGAGACAGGAGGGAGGCAGAGGGAGCAGCAATTAGAAAGGTCTTAAGACAAACAGGGGAGCGGTTAATCCCAATCTGGCACGTGGCTACTTCATTGCTCATCCCGGGGGCTGCTCCGGGGGTGCCCGCATGCAGTGAGCTTGCTGCATCCCTGTGTGTGAGATAAAAACTGGTTCTAAAGACAATCATAGAATCATAGAATGTTTTGGGTTGGAAGGGACCCCTAGAGGTCATCTAGTCCAAGAGGGCTTGCAAGTCTTAAATCCATCAGAAAGGACCCATCAGCGGCAGAAAAAAAAAAAAGAAAAAGGACCAGATGGTGCCTTCTGAAAAGCTTTCTCCTTTTGTTGCTCGAGTAGAAACAAGGCTGCCGTCCCCAGCCCCATGCAGGCTCTGAGACCAAGGAGAGGGGCTGCTGGCTACCAGGAGCCCAAGGTCTAGGGGGTGTAAGTGGCTCATTTTCTCCTCCTGAGATTTTGGACTATCGCCTTGTGATCCCTGCCACTCCGGCTCATGTGAAGCCCTGTCTCACCCTGGCTCCCTCTTTGCAGTCCTGTCCCCGTGCAAGAAGCACCCACGGTCTCCCAGGGGCAGGGCAGGTGGAGGACAGTCCCTGGGACAGGAGACCTAGCGGGGACTCAGCACCTGCCTCAGGCATCTTCAGTCTGCCCGAATGAGCCCCTTGCTCCCCTCCTCCCTAGGGGAGAGGACAAGGTGCCTTTAGGTCCTGATTTGTCTGACTTATTTTAGACATTAGCTTTAGCAGGAGACCCATTACATCATGGAAGAGACTCTTGTCTTCACTGACTGAGCAGAGACCCCAGGGTCAATCGCTCAGATAAAAAAAAAAAAAAACCAATAGGGAAATGAATATGGTTCTGAGATCTTGTTTTCCCACAAATAGAGGCTACCCAAGAGAAAGCAGAGGAGAGGGGCAGCTCGTGTTAAAAGAACAACAGAATTAACTATAATGGGAAGCATTCCCCAAGAGGCTTTTCAAGAGAGGCTTTTCATCAGCACACAAGAGAGGCATTGGCTTTGTCTGGCTTTCTCTGGGGTGCTTCGGCAAGATGAGGGCATGAAGAGCCAAGATTTTGGAGAGAGCAGCAGCCGAAAGGGTCAGACTGGAGCTGAGTTCCCTGGAAATTTGGAAGCGATGCCGAGGCACATGCAGCTCCATTGGCACGCTGGTGGTTTTGATAGCTTGGTTGGGAGGTGGAGGTGTAAGGGAACCTGGGGCTTTGGGGAGTAACCTTGTGCATGTCTGGGAAGAACAGGTCTATTCAAACCATTCTGCTATCTTAGAGGACAGAGGAAAAGTTTTGTCCTACCCACCCCTTCCATCCCACGTGGGACCAGCGACCTCAGATCCTAGGCTTGGTCGCTTGCCAGTGGTGTGCCTTGGGTACAGCTCAATGGGAGCTGGGAAGAGAAGCTGTGATGAGTTTGCTGGGTCTGCAAATGAGGAATGGGCTTTGAGCAGATACGCCCCAGTAGGGGCTGTGACCCTCCTTCTTGCCTGCCAACGCTGAGTTTGAACCCAGGTTTGCTGTGCCCAGGGTCCCCTCCCCTGCCTGGGGCACACTGGGGCTGTTCCCTGTTTCCAGCCCTGGGGTGGGCTCCGAGGCTGGGCTCTGAAGGGCCCTAGGGGCCATGAGGAAGATGAGAAGCACCATGCTGCTGGTGGGCTGAGATGTGCTGGCAGCCAGGAGGAGGGTGGAGGGCAGGAAAAGAGGGGAAGGGACCTGGCTGGCTTAGAAAAGCCTTCCTGAGCCCCTGCGGTCACCTCTGTCCCTGTGCTGGTGGTTCTCCCAGCTTTACGGAGACCTCTTCTGCTTCTTGGAGGGGGCAGAGAGGATCTCCATGCGGACATTGGAAATGTAGCAGCCTCAGGCACTGGTTTCCTAATTGCTGTGCAGGGCTGGGTCCTCTTGGGGATCCAGCAAGGAGGGCTATTGAAGATACAGAAGGCTGGCGGTTCATTTAAGTCATTAGAGAGCTCCTCAGGGAGCTGGAGGGGAGGCAAAGTGAGAGGGATGGAGCGGGAGAGGGAGGGAGAGGCAGCAGGAGAGGAGGGGGGCGAGGAGACAAGGAGGGAGAGAAGGAAGGTGTGGGCGAAACAGGATGGAAATATGGTGAAAGTGTCTAAAAGGAAGAAAAAGAGAAAGGGAGGAGAAGGGAGCGTGGGTGAGGGAGATTTGGGGGGGATGATGGAAGAAGGATGTCCCCTGTGTCAGAGGATGAGAAAAAAGCCCCGGTGCTTACCAAGAGCAAGGAGCAGGAGCACTGCAAGCCCCTTCCCCAGGGAGTGCCGTGCCGGGGCCCTGCGCCCTCTTCTTCCTCCCCTCTTCCCTCCTATTTCATCCTGCTCATCGAGCCACCTCCCCACGCGTTCTCCCCCCAGCCCCCTGCCCTACCCCCAGCCATCTCCCTCCTCTGGCTGGGGCAGCATCCGGCAGATTTTTCATCTGGGAGATTTTAATTTTAATTTCTGACAGCAGTGAGAGCAGCACTTAGTCTCCTTCACCCAGTCTTTATTTACCTTTATTTTTTCTTTCATTTCCTTTTTCCCTCCCTTTTTTCCCTTTTCTTTTTAAAATTTTTCCTTCCTTTTCCTTCCTTTTTCTTTCTTTTCCTTCTTTTCTTCCTTCTTTCCTTCTCTCTCTCTCTCTCTCAATCTGTGTCTCTCCCTGCTTTTGGACTCCTAAGCCCTTCTCCACCTCCTGCCCCCCCCTTCCCTGACGGAGGGGAGCGGGCGGCCGTTTGCGGAGCTGGGAAAGGAGCCGACCAGCAGCGGGGCGAGCTCAGCATCACAGGCTCCACTCTCAGGAATGTCTAATTGGAAACGGCTGGCTTGTTTTCCTCGGAAATATTTTCTTGTTCAAAAACCCGACCCCTTTCTAGACACTTGGTTTTTCGGGTAGCAGATTGTTGTTTCTGTCAAACATTATGTTTAGTAGATGGAGGAAGATAACAAACATGTACAACAAATATGTACGCTCTTTTCTTCCCCTTTTTCCACATGGGTGAAAAGAGAGAACGCTCAACAAAAATGACACGTCTGAAAAAGTGAAGTATTTTCATGGATAATTTTGAGAGAAAGGGATTTTTTGTTACGGTTGCAGAGCAAAAGGAAAAAACAAACCAGTTTTGATGAATTCTGCTGACATTCTGAATAGACAAAGAGAAATACCCTGGCTGCGGCTATCGGGCTGCTATCTTGCAGCAAGGGAAACTGAGGCACGGGCAGCTTCACGGGCTGGCTCAAAGGCAAGCTGTGACTCCGTAGGAGAGCGAGGCATCGATCCTAGCTGCAGGCGGTGCCGTACCTGAATGTTGTCCCTGCTGGCCATGGATCCCATCTTAGCATCTCACCAGCTCCGCAAAGGGCTGGCCCAGGGGCAGAGGGGAACACAGCCCTTGCTCCCCTTGAGGATGGGGGAATGAGAGAGGGGCTGGATTAGCCTCGTCAGCCGTGGCTAGTTGCCTTACAGACAATTCTCTCCTTCCAGCCTAAAGCGCTCCGTGCTTTTTCCCCACGACACACAATATATTTGCACCTCACCCACGCTGGGCGCGTTCCACCCCGGCTGCACCCTTGTGCTCAGGGCAGTGGGCACACCGGGTAAGACCTGTGCACCAGGGATGTCTCTACAAATGAGGAGGCCAGGGAGGGATGGGAAGGAGATGATTTAATTGCTGGAGCTCAGGATGTTTTCCAGAGCTTGCAACACAGACTTTCTCAAAACACGGGATGCATCAAACTTAATTGCTCTCCAGGCTGGCCTGCTCCTTAATTAGAAAGTGTTTTAAAGCCCCGTGTCAACTCCCTGCTGATGAAACTGCCTCGCCGTATGAAATGAGAACCAGCTGCCCCAGCAATTTGCAGCACTGCCCGGACGCAGGCAGGGGTGCAGGGTGCCTGGTCCTCTGCCTGCAGGGAAGCCCCCCAGGGCTGTGGCATTGCTGGGTGGAAGGGTGCCTTCTGCCTCTGGCCACCCCACCTTCCCTCAGCCTGTTTCCAAACAGGACTGTCCTACGGGATGTGTTTCCTTCCCCTTGGGAATGAAACCTCCTGGAGAGAAATCCCAATTCAGTGAGGACTTGAGGGGTTGCCATGGGTTCAGTCTTGAGGCTGGACAAAATGAAAGCAGCAAGGGGCAAGCAGGGGAGATGCTCCTGGCTTTCCCTGGCAGGGAGATGCCGCTGCATCAGCCCTCCTGCCCAAGCCGTTCCAAGCTGCAGCACATCCATGGGAGAGAGAGGAAGCAAGTAGTCCCAAGTACAGCCTCCTGCCTCCGAATCTGTCCCCTTTCCCTGCTCTCCTGTTGTCATTTCCCATGTGGCCGGCTCCACAAACATCTTAATTTCATGCCTGCTTGTCAGGGCTGCTTTGTGAAACATCTGAATGACATTAGCACAGTTTAAGAGTGTGACAGACTGAGGAGCAGCAGCCTCCTGTGATCGCCTATTCCAGATGGTTAAGTGACAAATCTCTCTTCTGATATCTTAACTAGAGAGGTGCAGCAGGCAAACGTCCCCAGGGAACCCCAACCCCCCCCCCCCTTATTCCAGCTCTGAGCCTTTGCTGGGACCAGGCAGCGGTTAATCCAGTCGGAAGGAGACATGCAGCAGATGCCATGTTCTTCAGGGACCCTGGAAAGATTCTCCCCTCCCTCTGCCTTGTTGCTGTCTCATCTCAATTTCATGCACAACCATAAACAGCTCAGGCAGTGCTTGTTCCTGCAAGCACCTTTTGCCCAGCGGCATGCCTTGCTGGGGTGATGCTCTATCACATTACCTTCAAATGGGGTTTGCAGTCTCACAGGCGTGGCTTCAAGCCCCAAAGCATCCCAGGACGTTTTGGGGAAGAAACTCTGCATTGACACCGATAGTGAAAGACGAGCATTGCCGGGGGAAAAGTTTAGGGTGAAAACTTGGTGTGTGTGTGTGTAAGGAAGATGCAGCCCAGGCTGGTGAAGCCCCTTGCTCGGGGTGATGCTGCAAGCTGCTTGCATCTTGATTGCCTTGCTGAGTACAGCTTTGCTTTCCAGTGCAACCCCTCCTGGGTCGCCTGTAGTTCCTGGACCACTTCTTACATCAGTCTGAGGGTCTCCTACTACTGTTACCTCTGGGAGTGATAGAAATGCATCGTGGGACCAGTGCTTACAGGTTCAAACTCTGCTGGCAAATAAAGCTAGAAGTTTCTGGGTCAGGACGGGTGATTGTGCATGTGTTTTTATGGCTTGCCATTCTACCTCTTGAAATGCAGCTGACCCCAGCTTGGAGCACAGGAGTTGGTTGGAGAGGACGGGACAGGAGGTGGTAGGGCAGGGGCTGAAGCGAAATACTGTGACACTGGGGAGGGGTACTCACTGATCCCTTGCAGCTGGAGTTCTGTGCTTCCTCTGCAGTGCAGCAGTGTTACAAGACTTTTAGGAAATAACCTGTATAAAATGCTTCCTTTTGTCCGTGCAATTCAGTGTGAGTTTCCCATCCTGGCTCGGGGATCTGGATCCTGAGACAATGGTGTCCTTTCTCATGCTGTAGCAGCAAATGTATTCTGGGTCTGCGGGCCACAGAAGATACAACAGGCAAGGTAAATATTGAGAGGCTATGTCCTTCTGTGCTCCCAGCGCTGGTCCCATTGCTATAGTTACAGCCATGTGGGTGTTTGCTTGGTAAATGCCCTCTCCACCCTGAAGCCTGCCCTACCTAGCATCTCTTCCCAAGCTTGGACAGCCAAGGGGCAGGGGCTGACACAGCCTTTGCTGCCTGCTCACCTGGCTGGCTTGTGCTGGTGACCGGACAGGGAGCTGAGCAGCTTCACTAGTGCTCAGACAAGGAAAACTCTCCATCCTCCCTGCCCTGGCACAGCCTCCCCGCCCTGAAGCGAGGGCTCCCAGAGCGAGAAGCTGAAGTCGTTGGCAATAGGCCTGGGGGGTGGGAATAAAAGACCACGGCTGATCAGAAAAGAAAACCAGAGTCTGGGGAGAGGAATTAAATCCGTCTTTTACTGATCTAACATAAAATAGCAGCAACCTGGTAGTTAGATAATTGTTTTTGTAAAATGCTTGGATTTCAGCGTAATGGTTGAGGGTTTCCTGGTGATGCCACATGAATACATTTGGAGTCTGTGCGGGCACTGCTTTCCTCTCAGTGAGACATTTGCTTTCGGTGGCACGTGACTCATGATCGCAAGCAACACTCTGGTCTGCGCTTGTGCTCGGCTCCTGCAGTCCGGAGGCAAGTCTGACTTGCAGACTCCGGAGAAATGCTCACAGGAGGCATCCAGCAGCATCCCAGTCCCCGCCTGCCTTCCCCCTGCTGGGCTGGAGCACATCTGTTACTTCAGGGCAGGTTTAGGCTAGACATTAGGAAAAATTTCTTCACTGAAAGAGTTGTCAGGCTCTGGAATGGGCTGCCCAGGGAAGGGGTCGAGTCCCCATCCCTGGAGGTATTTAAAAGAAGGGTAGATGAGGTGCTGAGGGACATGGTTTAGTGGTGGGATGGCAGGGTTAGGTTAACGGTTGGACTCAATGATATTAAAGGTCTTTTCCAACCAAAGTGATTCTATGATTCCATGATTCTATGATTCAGAAATATCCCTTGGGCCTCTTTGGAATAGGAATACACGGGAATTCGTATGTGCTGTTGAAACCCTACCTTCTGCCCTCTGCAGATGGGAGGCAGACATGGGGTTGGATCCAGCCAGGGTTACTCTGGATGGCTGAAATAATTCCCAGGCTGGTCCCAGAAGAATGATAGGAAGAAGAAAGCGGGAAAGGGGGAACAGACCTCTAAACCCAGCCTTGTTGGTAGAGAAATGTTTTGAGTTACACCCTCAAAGAAGAAAGGAGGTGTTCAAGGGCCCAAGGAAGGTGACCTGGCCTAATTCAGTTCCTTTGAGAGGCTCTGGACATGAGGAATCACCTGCCACAGTCTCTGTTTGTCGATGGTTCTGCCCATCACCCCCCCCCCCCCCCCCCGCCTCCCTCCCCAGCGATCCTGGAGGAAAAGTGACAGGCAAAGCAACGTGGAACTGGCGGGACTCGGGAAGACGGCAGCAAAGTCCCCAGCCATGAGCAAACCGTGCATTTCTCAGCGCTTTTAATCTCCTTATTATGGTAATGGGCTAATAACTGATTGTGTAGTTAAAATGGAATTTGACACCAGGGCTGCAGTTTCTCTGACTTCAGAGAGATGCTGCAGTAAACAACCTGGTAAAGAGCTGTAAGAGCTGATGTTCTGCTTCAACCCTGTGCTAATGGGAATCTGGAGAAGTGCAAGAGAAGAAAGGGAAGCTGAATTTATGTGGAGAGATGCATCAAATGGCCCTGGGTAAATAAAGCATTTCTTGGCTTAGAAAGGGAATGGTAAGAGAGGTCACCCTGTGGGTGGAGATGAAAAGGCATGGAAGATCGAGATGCTGTGTGAATAAAAGACTCTGGGGCCACTGGCTGCAGCGCACGGCACCTGCACAACCCTGCTGCGGTGGATGCATGCAGAGCCTCAGCAGGTGACTGGCCTAGCTGATGCTGATGGTCCCATCATCTGCTTACCCCCGCACATCACCTTCTCCTGACATGGCTCCTCTCGGCCCAGCTGATCAGCCAGTGTTTTAACTGCACTTCAGCCTTCTCCTTCTGCTGTTTTATTAATTCCTGGCTGCTGGTTTTGTATTGTCTACTATTCTGCTCGCTGCTGAGCTCTGGAGTGGCCCAGCATGTTGGCTAAGCATTTGCCCTCCGTGCATTTCCCTCGAAATTTCAAAGTTTTTGGGAACTTAGCTCTATCGCTTCACCTGATCTGACAAGCTTTGCTTCTATCCTGTCCCATCCCGTCCCACCCCATCCCATCCCACCTTATCCCCCACCCCATCCCACCCCATCCCATCCCATCTCATCCCATCCCATCCCACCCCATCCCACCCCATCCCATCCCATCTCATCCCATCCCACCCCATCCCATCCCATCCCACCCCATCCCATCCCTTCCCACTGCAGATCCCCCCATTTGTAGGACTTTTCCAGCAAAGCACAGTACAGTGACCAATGTCCATGGCCTCTGGTTTGTTCTTACACCTTCACTCTTGCTGGTGGTTTGGCACCAAGCTGTGTCCCTACAAAGGAGAAAAGGGATCTCTATCATAGTCCTAGCAATTAAGTTGCAGAGGATAAGGAACCTGAAGGTGACAGGGCTATGAACCGATCTTCTCCATCCCTATAAGCACACCTCTGAGGTGACAACAGATGAGGCAAATGGCGAGCGCCTCTGAACTGCTGAGCTCCCAGTACTTTTCTGGGATCCTGAAATCTGAGGAATTGCAGGTTGATGGCCTGATGGCTGCAGGGAAAATCATTGTGTGATCCTGCCGGATTTACCGCAATGAAGATCCCTATTCATGCTTTACCAGCCACTTAGACCACTCCATTCTGCCTTTGAAAAACAGAAAGAAAAAGACGGGCATTGTGAGGCTCTGCTTTTACTTTTTTTTTTTTTAAACTCACGGTCAAGTACATTTCCGTGGGGGGAAAAAAGACCCATTGAATTTCAAGGTCTTGGGCAGCAGCTATTTCCTCCATTAAGCAGACAGACGTGGGGAAAGGAGGGAAAGCACATCGATTTATTTTACCAAGGTCCATTATAGGTCATGTGGATACTGAAATATGAAACAAGCTTTGACATTAGGTGGAGAGGAAGCTGGACTCCTGAGAGGGTGCTGTAATGAGAAGGCACAGGCTTGGTTTGTTGGTGGGCTCAGCAAGCGGGGGATGAGCGGTGTCCCCAGGTGGTGCCGCATTCGAAGTGGCATCCAGGTACTGCAGGTAGCCCCCCAGTGCTCACAACCAGCCCTCCAGCCAGCCCATCCTCCTCCTCCTGAGGACTATGGGCGGTGTAGGGCTTGTTCAGCCTGGAGAAGAGAAGGCTGAGAGGGGACCTCATCAACACGTACAAATATCTCAAGGGTGGGTGTCACGAGGACAGAGCCAGACTCTTCTCAGTGGTGCCCAGTGACAGGACAAGGGGCAATGGGCACAAACTGAAACAGAAGAGGTTTCAGTTGAATATGAGGAAGAACTTCTTGACTTTGAGGGTGACCGAGCCCTGGCCCAGGCTGCCCAGGGGGGCTGTGGAGTCTCCTTCTCTGGAGATATTCAAAGCCCGCCTGGACGCTGTCCTGTGCCCCCTGCTCTGGGTGAGCCTGCTTGAGCAGGGGGGTTGGACTGGGTGATCTCCCGAGGTCCCTTCCAACCCCTGCCATTCTGTGTGTGATTCTGTGAAGCCTCAGACCCCACAGTGAGCACATGGGAATGGGGTTACCCTCACTCCCCAGGCATCCTCCGCCCGTGTGCCAATCCTGGGAATGGCTCTAATCTGACTCCTTCACAGGAGGAGCTTGGGGGCTGCGCTCAGCCTGTCCCTGCGTACTGGATGACTCAGGTACTTGATGAAAAAGCAGTATTTTATAGAGGAGTCTCCTGGAACCTAAAGCCTGCACGGTGCTTTTTAGAGGGAATACCGGCTGTCTGGTGCAATTAGCTGGGAATGCCGTGTTCAGCATGGAGGCTTTTATCCAGCTGCACGTCACACCCTCAGGTAATGGGAGGCAAATCTGGCTGCGCTCTGCAAGTCCTGGAAAGCAAGCAGGTCCGAGGGGATTAAGCTGCGATGCCCAACGAGGTTTGGGGGCTAATGGATGTCTCACACCTACCCTTAATCTCAGCGTGCTGAGAGCAAAGAGAATTCACTGCGCAAATAAGAGGCAGTTCGACTCCTTTAGGCAAAGCCGTGCTGCAAATCGAGCTGTGCGGCGGCACACAGCACGTGCTAAGCCGTGGAGCTCCTTGCCACAAGAAATTATCCTGCTAATGGTGAAAATAACTTCACAAAGCTTGATGCCACAGGTAGCTAGGCAAACCAGCATGCACATCCATGCTATGAGAAGGAGTTTCTTTTCTAGCTGTTAGGTCCCGGGCGGGGGGGGGGGGGGGCGCTTTCCCAGCTTTTTTTGTTTGTGTTTTTTTTTGCCTGCTGAACAAATACATCTTTGCTGTCGGCATGTTTCTCTTTGCACCCATTTTGGTAGCAGGGGATTAGAGGGAGGTGGCAAATGGCTGTCATCTGTGGGATGCTGGCTGGCTCAGGTACCCCGAGTCAGAGACATGGGCTTGTGTAAATGTAGCTAACGGGTGCCTAGGAGCTCCTCTTTCCTTTCCAGAGCTGTCAGTAAATCCAACAACACCATCTTACGGCTCAAGTCCCTGAACCAGCCTGGGTGTTTTTTGGAAGAATTTGTGACCTTTTTCAGTCCTGACAGTCAAGAGCATGCCCTGCTCTCCTCTGGGAGACTCTCCTTGTCCTTTTCTGTCTACATCCCAGCTCCCTCATCCCAAACCTTGCACTTGTCAGACACTGCCCATCAACTTGGAACAAATGGACGCTGTTTGCTGCCCGCTCGGCTGCCTCCTTCGTATCCCTGTCACTGTGGTTGCACACCAGATTCAAGTCCGTGTTCCCTGGTGTGAGCTGGGCTTTGGTCTCTTCCTTCCCCTCCGCTGCACATCGTTTGTGTCCTTGTCACCTCTTTGATGCCACGCTTCCTTCTCTCCTTGCCTTCTCCCTGGCCTCTCCTTATTAGAAGCCCCTTCCAGAGGTTGCATTGGGCTCCCTCCCTTTACACAGTCCCAGGATCACCCAGTAGCATTAGACTTCCCCTCTTTACAAGTCACAGCCATCCCCACTCCTTTTGGACTTTGCCTCTAATTTTAGCATTGCTTTTCATAGAATCATAGAATCACAGAATGTTTTGGGTGGGAAGGGACCCCTAGAGCCCACCCAGCCCAACCCCCCGGGGAGGGGCCCGCTAACCACTCAGGTTCTCACAGCCCCTCCAACCGGCCGGAATTTCCCAGGGATGGCACCTCCACCACCTCTCTGGGCAACCTGTTCCAGTGTTTCACCACCCTCACTGGAAAGAATTTCTTCCTTATCTCCAGTCTAAATCTCCCCTGCTTCAGTTTAAAACCATCCCCCCTTGTCCTGTCACAGCTGGCCCTACTAAAAAGCTTGTCCCCCCCTTTCCTCTGGGCCCCCTTTAAGCCCTGAGCGGCCGCACTCAGCTCTGCCCGCAGCCTTCTCTTCTCCAGGCTGAACACCCCCAGCTCTACCAGCCTGGCCTCATAGGAGAGGGGCTCCAGCCCTCGGATCATTTTTGTAGCCCTCCTCTTTTCCTTACAGCTACTCTTCCTATAAGGTCAGAAGAGTCCCTGCCCCATCCAAGACATCATTCTCTTGGCAGCAAGCAGATATTTTACAGTGATGCAAGCCAGCCTTCTCAGAACAAAGCAACCTTTATTAGGCAATGGAGATGCAGGGATTCAGGGTCATTAGGCTAGGCTGGTATGGAAGAGCTCACAGGCGCATCTGTGTCACTAGCATGTACCTGCAGCTCTGCCCGGCGATGGCTGGGGCTCCAGCTCCAGCCCTGCAGGGGCCAGCAGAGGGGTTTCCCTTCCCTGGCTTGCACTGGAATGGGCTGCCCAGGGAGGTGGTCGAGTCCCCATGCCTGGAGGTATTTAAAAGAAGGGTAGGTGAGGTGCTTAGGGACATGGTTTAGTGGTGGGATGGCAGGGTTAGGTTAACGGTTGGACTTGATGATCCTAAAGGTCTTTTCCAACCTAGACGATTCTGTGATTCTATGCTCGATGGCCGTGCTCCCAGAGCAACGCTGTTCATGCACAGACCTGAGTCGCGCCTCTGCGAGCAAACCCCTTTTCCCCTTCCCAGTTCCCAAGGTGTAGGGAATCTCTGCAGACCCTGCAGAGGTCTGTGCCCGGGGAATGGCCCTAAGCTCGGTCCTTACCCAAAGGTTATTGCTCTGGTTTTGCATTTCAGAACGCTGCTTAAGCGCTTGGGAGAGCAGATGTACAGCAGAGCCCTACCCTAGCTCCTCTGGGAGAAAGATGTGCTTCTCTAAGCAGGAATTCCCCGCATCCCCTCAAGTATGGCTTTTCACAGAAATTGCCTCTGTCGTCTCTGAGTTGACTGACACCCTCTGTGAAGTGAGCTGCCTTCTGGTAGCTCTGCACTGATGGTGTGACAGGGCTGTGCATTGAGGTTCTTTGGGAAGAAAGACAGCCTATGAATTATTTAAGCCCCTCTGTTTCTGATTAGCTTATGACTAATGTTCCTTGCGCTAACCCCTGAGACGCTGCACGTTAAAACTACCGGAGAAAATATAATGGGTTGAATTGCTGTCTAGGTAGCAAGGTACACACAGAGCTTTTGTGGACTTTTGTCTGTTTGTTTTGCTTTTATTTTTAAAGAGGCACGCTGAAAGAGAACTCTGCTCAGGGACTGGGAGTCCACAATGGGTCTGCATTTTTTTTTCCAAGGCAATGGGGTACAATGAGGAGTGAATACCATAGCAGACAAGGGAATTAGAAAGAAATCTTTCTGATGTTACATCAAGGTTTTAAAAGTCTTAAGACCAGGAGATGGTGCAAGGAGTAGATACTGCCTTGAGATAGCCCATGGAATGAAGGGTGCATGAGCAACACCAGCAAATTTAACACCGTGTTGAAAAAACATAAAAAATAGTATTGGTTGAGCTCAGAATCACAGAATCACAGAATGGCAAGGGTTGGAAGGGACCTCAGGAGAGAGGCTGATGTTAGAGCAAGTTAATAGATTCCTGGTGTGTAGTGACCTCTTTGGGGACTATAGCCAGAGTTGGAAACCCTTCCCTGCTGGAGTGGATCTACGACAAGCCCAACTCCCTACCCCTTACCAGAGAGTGCGAGCCTTACATAGGAGCTCAGCTTCAGAACCCCTTTTAGATTGAGGAGACCATCCCAGAACCTGACAACGCAGAGATGTAACCGAAGGTTTTGTATAGGATTCAGTACACAACATTACAGTTTCCCAAATGATTCTTGTACCTATTAGGAGGCCCCCCCCCTTGCCTGGTGGCATGTCTGCCTTTGGGCCATTGGGGACCAATGCTTGTCTCTTCCCTTCTTGCTATGGGTCAAATGAGTTGAAAACTCTCAGCTTGTGCTTCTTGATTCACATGCACTGGCTGTTAGCTACACGTCCCTCTGGATAACTGTGCGCTGGCTTATTAATCACCTGAGTTATATTTGCTAAATAAGGGTATGGTTCTTGATCACAAAGCCCAAGCAACGACAAAAAAGGAAACTTCATTATTTGTTGCATAATTCCACAATTTCGGAGCCAGCTGCACCATGCTCCCCATGGTGTGAGTAGGCTTTTCCATCAGCTGAGCTTCGTTCAGGTAAGACAGCTAGAACAAAAGCCACTTATAGCAAAAATTTGGGGTCCAGAAGGAATACAAGGATATCCCCTACTGGGCAGCCCAAACCAACTCCTGCAGCCTCCTTCAAAACTTGCATGTGGTTCCCAAACTTCTTTTTTTCTGCACATAGAACTCTACAACTACCTGAAAGGAGGCTGTAGCGAGGTGGGGGTCATCCTCTTCTCCCTGGGAATGGACGATAGGACGAGGGGAAATGGTCTGAAGTTGTGCCAGGGCAGGTTTAGGTTGGACATTAGGAACAATTTCTTCACAGAAAGTGTTGTCAGGCTCTGGAATGGGCTGCCCAGGGAGGTGGTCGAGTCCCCATCCCTGGAGGGATTTAAAAGAAGGAGAGATGAGGTGCTGAGGGACATGGTTTAGTGGTGGGATGGCAGGGTTAAGTTAAAGGTTGGACTTGATGATCTTAAAGGTCTTTTCCAACCAAAGTGATTCTATGTTTCTATGATTCTATGATTCTATGATCTTTGCTTGGGTTCCTTTCCTCTGAAGGAACAATATGGCTTTGGCCTGTCAGGATGGTCTGAGACCTCACTTAGCATCAGGGAAAAAATTAAGAAAAAAAGAAATATATAACAACAAAGCCAAGGGCTAAGGTTTCAATAACAGAATGTGCAATTCATTGCACTGATAAGCATTGTCAGAGGGTACTTCATCTGCTCTCTTCATCTGGAATAGGTGGGATTTCTCTTGACCTTGAAATGGCTCTTGTACTGTAAGAGGAGTCTGGGGTGAGTATTTGCACAGCAGGCATCTGGAGGGTGGGCAGGAGAGGACAGCTTCTGCCCCTGGATACAGAAACAAATCACAAAGATGAAAGCTGTCACCCTTCTCTTCTCCTCACTCTCTTCTAAGGTTTCATGGAAGAGTATCTTGGCTGCAGGAACCAAAGCAGTGTTTTCCAGAACAGACCCAACCAGTGAGTTTCTGATCCCCATTTAGACTTGGGAGCTTCCAGCTTCTACCAGAAGCAAAGAGAGCTTCAAAGCATCTCCCAAGAGCTCCTCAATGACCCTGTTCATTTGAGGGGTCCCATGGTGCAGTAGCTGTGCCTGGCTGCTTGATGTGGGTGGGAAAGCCAAGGGAACATCCGATCCGTGGTTGGTTTTCCTGCCATGGGCGCAGAGGGTGCTGGAGCACAGGTTCTCCCCCCCCTCCCCCCAGCTTCCCTTGCCTCTGAGGAACCCAGCGGAATCACAGCTCTGAGTTTATGTGGATATCTGTTGCCAGTCCTAGCTCATCCTTGCTGTGTGGTGAGCGTTTGGCTTCCCAGCAGTTTACAGAGACTACGTATCTCAGACTAATGCAATAGGTGTGGGACCCACTTCTGCTTGCTCCCTTCATTAGCTTTGGGGGGGGCTAACTTGGTCTTTTAAACCATTTGAAGTCTCTAGATGGTCTCCTCATAGTCAAGATTTCACCAGATCTCCTAAAATAAACAAGATCTTGCGCAGTCAACGTCTCCATGGGAAGCCTGCAAGGCACATGCGAAGTGCTAAAGCAAGCAGCAATGGCTTTCTGTATCACGGGCACGGTCTGACACTAAGGGAGGCTTTGCTGCAGGATGAGCAGTCTTGTAGCTAAATCCTAAAATGCAGACTTCAGTGATCCCTTGACAATTTTTAGCCCTGCTTTTGTTACCATACCGTAAAGTTTGTGACACCCCATCACCTGTGGGTGTCCCTTGAGGTGGAAGGTGCTGTGGCGGTGCCTTGATGGTGGCACAAGGGAGGTAATTGCTGGGGACCAGCTTCTCTCCCTCTCTGCCATGTATCTGTTTCTGTATGCAGCCTGAGTGCAAATGCACTTTATTAAATAAAAATGTCTTTAATTGAATGAAAATCTCAAAGCTGGTTGGACTCCAAAAGCAACGTCAGCTCCAGGCACCGCTTTCCTTCTCTCTTTCAACTTTTAGCTTCTTAAGTCCAAACATCTCTCAGATATTATCCTATCTGCCTTTTTAATTGGCAGGGCTAAACACAGGGTTAAAACACTTCTGTGCTCAGATTTTCCCTATCTTTCCTATGGGCCCCCTTTAAGCCCTGAATGGCTGCACTCAGCTCTACCCACAGCCTTCTCTTCTCCAGGCTGAACACCCCCAACTCTCCCAGCCTGGCCTCATAGCAGAGGGGCTCCAGCCCTCAGATCATTTTAGTAGCCCTCCTGTGGCCCCGCTCCAACAGGTCCATGTCCTTGTGCTGAGGGCTCCAGAGCTGGACGCAGCACTCCCGACTTGTCCTCTCCGTGATACTGTCCATGTCACCTGCTAAGAGAGGGGACCTGTTCCTTTGCCACTTACAGCCTGGTAAGAAATCCCTCTCCCTGGAGGTCCTCATCGCCACACTGCCCATGCCATGCTGAACTATCTGAAGCGTAGGCAGCTGCCCACCAGCCAGCAGCTGTGTGGGACATGCGTAGCCTGGAAGTGGCCAGGTGGGCTGGTACGGAGCTGGGCCCTGGGCAGGGTGCAGAGCAGCCTGCCTGGGGTCTCTGGAGGGTAACCAGACTGTGTTAGGACATTTCTCCATTCATGTGTCAGTCTCTGGCTGCCACGCAAAGCTCCTGGCCAAGATCTTCCCACAAATGTGCAGCACTGGAGCGTTAGAGAGCGATGTGCTCTTGCGCCGTGCATTAGGCAACCTTGATGTACACTTAACTGTTGTTTTCAGACGAAGAAAGACGAAGGCAGTCATTAGTGCACAGACATTATCTCATCCATCCTAGCAGTACCCACTCCAGCTTCCTCAGCATATCTCATGGCACCCCCCAGCAGTGCACAGGAGGATGGCTTGACTACCCGATTCCTCTTCATTGCACTTAACTGCTGCTGCCTGCAGCCAGCACCAGAAACAACCCGTTTTCTCCCAACAGTACTTCCAGGCTTGAGGATTAAAGCAGCAAAAAGCCAAGAGCATTCCCCTTCCCTACAGTCAGGCTGTTGCCGTTAGGAGCCTTCCTTTGCCTGGATTGAGACTTGAAAGCGGAGCTCGGGGATCTGCAATCAGAGCCAATTGCTTCTGTCACCTGGTGCTTTTGGCACTCACCTGGACACAGTCCCCAGCCATTCCTACAAGAACTGAGAACACTTTCACAGCGGCATCATTTCTTGCAATGAAAGCACTTTGCTTTTGACAGTTGTCCACGCTATGCTTTTTGCAAGATTCTTGGTTAATGCGTTGTGCCGATCGTACAATGCTGTTACAAATCCCTGGCATCTTTAGTACTTGTTTTCAGTGATATTCCAATTTCTTGGGGGGGGGCTTGGGGTCAAATCAGCCCCCCTTCTGTAATCACTGGTTGGGGGTTGTTTTATTTCCCTGAACACAGAGTACCCAGTTCCTTCATGCATCATTTATATTCCCTGCACCCTGGCAAAGCTCTGGCCATTTCTCTATTCAGCCACGTTTTCAGAAATGTTAATTTTCTTTCAGATTCCCTTTATAAAAACAGAAATGCTCTATCATCTCCAGTGACTCTGAGGATAGGTGATTTTGTAGATTTTCCACAATCTCAGCAAATGCTTTGTCTGCAGATTTAAGACACTGTTACGCCATGCAGCAGATTATAAATTTTAGCCCCTATTACGATCAGTAAACTGCCAGGTTTTTGGTTTTTTTTTTCAGATGTTATACATTGTTCACTCTCATAGCATAGGGGGAGCAGTTTTCTCCCAAGCCAGTGGAAAAGTCTGTTTTGCCCAGACAGCTGGGCATGTTTAATCCTTTTTCTCCTTCCCTCCGCTTGAGTGGATTACTCACAGCCCTGTGCCTGCACCGTGCAGCTCCCCGTGCTGTTCGAGCAGGTCTGGTGGCTCTCATCCACCAGCAGCCCAAGAGCCAGGACAGAGCTGAAACACAAAAATGAGTGAGGAAGAAATGGCTAACTCCTGAGGACTGTTCTGTACCACCAGCTTTGCAAAGGGATGGTTTTGTGGACCCTTATGGGTGGAAGAGCTGTGCCATCACCTTGTGTGAAGCCACCCAGGCCTCCCCCACCTTCTCTGTCTTGCAGAAGCTCTGCTGATTCCTGCTGTGGGCTTGCACGGCACATGCCAGCGCTCTCATCTTGGCTGGGACCCCCGTCATTGCCATGACTCAAACACTGTTAGCCTGCCTCCAGGTTGCCAACAAACTGCTGCCACTTCCATGTTGGAAAAATGACAGCCTGGTGGGCTCTGTGCAGGGTTTTGCCTTAGCTGGAGTGCCTTCAAAGAGGAGGGTGGCTGCAAACCGAGCAGGTGAGGTGTGACATGTACTTTCTTCCTCCTTCCAGATGCCTAGGTTTGTTTTTGATGGCTGGGTTCTGCCTGGCTCGTGTGAGTGGCTGTTTTGTGAACCTGGACATCTCTAGCCAGGAGAAAGCTTCCCACCTCTTTAGATTTTGCAGGCTGGCTGATGGGGACCTGCGCATGCTCAGCCAAGGAGCATATCTCCAGGAAAGCTTCTCAGTCCTCTCACCACCTCCTGACTCCCTGCCTTCTGATCCCATTGCTGTCACCTTACATTTCCTCTGACAGCTGGATTTTACTCCCGGTCAGCTCTTCTCCTCCTCCTCCTCCTTCCTGCAGCTTGCAGCCGGTTCACTGGATGGAGGCATGGGGAGATGAGCAGGAGATGGATGGACAGAGCAATGTGAGATGCGTGGCCTTCGGCATCTTGTGCAGATGGTGGGACCTATGAGTTACGGGATTGCTCAGTATCAAGAAGCTAGACAGAAAATGCCTTCACTCCTGTGTCATAAGGTGGAGGCACTGGGCTGGCCAAGTTGTCTCCCAGGCAGAAGGAACTGAAGCAGGAGGAAGGGCTTTTCCGAGGTCCCTCAGCCCCTGGTCTCTGGGTGGAGGTGATGAAGGAGGGCGTTGTGCCCATCCCAGGCCCAGCATCCCTCTGGAGAGCTCTTTGCTTTGGGCTGACGTGCTCTCTGCCAAGCCACCCTGACCTCCGGAGACCTGGGAGAGATGGGTGAGGCGGAGCACGGCTGAAACGCAGGAGGCCCCGAGGCTGGGATGCAGCTGAGCAGAAAGGCAGCTATTGAGCCTGCTGAATGTTTTATAGTGCATTCGAGTACTGAGCCCACTATCAAAGCTGGCCATTATCCATTTAGAGCCTTGTCTTTAAAATAAATGATAACTCTTTGAGGATGAGCTGCTGCCAGGTGAAGGAGGGGGGGTTGTATGTCTGGTATGGGAAGAGAAACTACACCAAGAAGGCTGAGCACTCTCACCCAACGGGCAGCAGAGATGGGAAATCAGCTCACAGAGCCCAGGTATCTCTCCAGACCATGGTGTCATCCTGAGCAAATTTCCCAGCCAGTGATATTTTTGCATTAAATTGGAGAATTCTGACCCTCACACTCACCCCAGAAGAGAAGGTTTGCTTATTTTTTTTTTTCTGAACTGCAGAGGTAAGTAAAGCCTGAGTCAGTACAGATGGTTGGGGGAGGAAAAGGGAAATAAAGAGAACTTGTGCTGGGTGGGGAATGCCATGCCGCATGCTCTGGCATGCAAGGGGAGGCAGCACGGGCCTGGGGAGGGAGCTGTGCTGTCAGGGAATTAACTCTGGGATGGAAATATTGTGGGTTGTGGGTAAAACGGAGCTGTAGGTGTTTACAGATGGAGGAGACAGGCGAGCGGCGGGGGTCTAGGAAGGTTTTCACAGATCTGCAGGGAGCTGTGGGGTTTGTGAGCCCCGGGGGGGGCGGTGGGGGTCTGAAGGAGGTGCATAGAGCAGGAGACCGGCATTTATATGACAGTAATGCCCACTGTGGGCCCAGCCTTGCTTTGGATACACAGAAAGAGACAATTGCTGCCTGGAAAAACACATGAGCCGTGAAGCCAAGCAGTAAACAAAAGGCATGAGGGGAGGGAGAAAGCCATTGCGAACACAGGAGATGCCATGCCAGACAAGGCGAATGTCCCTTTAGGCCCTTATCTCAGCCCTGACAGTGGTTGATATCAGATGCTCCCGAGAAAGCTGCAAAACCAATCTTCACGGCACATCTGGGCATCGGTGTGATAGTATCCCCATGAGGACTTTTCCTGCCAGACCCCATTTGCCGATCAGGCTCCATGTGGAAATCAGGAGACTGAGAGCTCCTGTCAGTTTGGCTCTGGCTGGTGTGGCCACCAGAAGGACTTTCACTCATGAAGCCTGCTAGCCCAGTGTGGTGGTTTGACCCTGGCTGGGTGCCGGGGCCCCCAGCTGCTCTATCACTCCCCTCTAACCGGACAGAGGAGAGAAAAGTAAATCAAAGGGCTCGTGGGTCGAGATAAAGGCAGTTTAATAAAGAAAAAAAAAAAAAAAGCAAAAGCAAAGGCCGCACACAGTAGCAAAAGGAAAGAAAACAAGATTTTATTCTCCAATTCCCATTAGCAGGTGATGTCCAGCCACTTCCTGGGAAACAGAGCTTCAGTATACATAGTTGTTCCTTCCCGAAGACAAAACGTCGCAAAAGACGAATGTCCCCCCTCCTCTTCCTTTTCCCTTAGTTTTTATATCTAAGCTGACGTCACATGGTATGGAATATCCCTTTGGTTGGTTTGGGTCAGGTGTCTTGGCTACATCCCCTCCCAAGATCTTGCCCCCTTCCAGCCCACTGGTGGTGGTGGGGGGAATATTGGAGGCACAGCCTTGATGCTGTTTGAGCACTGCTCAGCAGTAGCCAAAACATTGGTGTGTTCTCAACCCCTTCCTACATACCCATAGAAAGCACATCCCTATGCTGCTCAACCCAATACACCCAGCTGGTTTGCCTCCCCAGTTGCTCACTTCTGGGTATACCATGGGCTCCCCAGCCCTTTTGGCAAGAGTAGACCCATAAGCTGTGTTCCTAACCCCTGTGCTCCTGCAGATAAGCACAGCCCAAGGGGCTGTGCATTGAGTGCTCATCTATTCTTCATCCCACAGTTTTAAGGGCTTCCCTTCAAGTGTGGGTAAGCAGCGAGAGCACTATGCCACCACTCTTCTCCTCTGTAAGGCACCATGCCTGGAGGAACAAGGCAGGTGATTCACATACCACTGGCGCAGATAGTCACAGAAGGACCAACAGTGCTTCATGGCCCAGAGGCCTCTTCCAGAGGAGAGCAACTAGGGTGGTAAAGGGACTGGAGCATCTCCCCTACAAGGAAAGGCTGAGAGAGTTGGGCTTGTTCAGCCTGAAGAAGAGAAGACTGAGAGGGGATCTCATCAATACATACAAATATCTTAAGGTTGAAAGTCACGAGGACGGAGCCAGACTCTTCCAGTGGTGCCCAGTGCCAGGACAAGGGGCAATGGGCACAAACTGAAACAGAAGAGGTTTCAGTTGAATATGAGGAAAAACTTCTTGACTTTGAGGGTGACCGAGCCCTGGCCCAGGCTGCCCAGGGGGGCTGTGGAGTCTCCTTCTTTGGAGATATTCAAAGCCCGCCTGGACGCTGTCCTGTGCCCCCTGCTCTGGGTGAGCCTGCTTGAGCAGGGGGGTTGGACTGGGTGATCTCCCGAGGTCCCTTCCAACCCTTGCCGTTCTGGGATTCTGTGATGGCCCAACTAGAGGGTCTATACCAGCATTTGCAGGTGCTCTAGGCATTGATCCTGCTGCCTCCATTCCGCATGCAGCAGCACTGTTGATTAGGGAAAATAAATTTGAGGAAGGATCCCGGGAGCAGATGACAAGCATCTGGGATTGACTGACAATTGCTGAGCAAGCTGATGGAGTGCAGCATTACCCTGAGACACCTTTGATGTCCCTAAGATGATGGTCCCTGAGGCACCAGAGTGGGATCTACAGAGATGTTGTGCATAGATCTCTTCACAAAAAATCCACTCTATCTGTTCATACTCAAAGCACAAGGAAATCAAACAACAAGAGTGAAATGAAAATAAATAAAAGAACTTTCAAAGCTTTCTTTGGCTGCGTGTGATGATTGCTCTGGGCTCTCTGCACAGGATGCTCTTCAGGAAGATTTCTCAGCAGCTTAGGAGGCTTCCTACAACACCAGGGGTGGTGAAACTCTGATCTGACGTGAACCTAGGACTGTCCTGAGAAAGACCTTCCCTCTCCTCAGTGCTGTGTGGGATGTGGCAGCATAAACCACAGGGGACCTCCTGGCTCACGGCTAGTTCGGTTCAGTCAGAGGATGGAGTGCTGAACACGCTGAGGGGTGTGGGGCTTTGTTTTGGGACCTCCTGTCCCCTTGCATGCACACATGCATGTCCCCAAGTGCCAGCAGTGTCCGTGTGCCATTTCTGTCATTTCCCCCAGCTACAGGATTACACGCCCAGCGAGCAGAAGTGGTTTTGTTCTGTCCTCCCGTGTCCTCCCTCAAAGAACTGATTTTGGCAAACGCACCACACCAGTTTATTGCTATTCCTTTCTGTCCCTACTGCGTAAAGCGACGACCGTGGCTCACAGCACCACTGGCCTGTTTAACATAGAATCATAGAATCATAGAATCGTCTAGGTTGGAAAAGACCTTTAAGATCATCAAGTCCAACCGTTAACCTAACCCTGCCATCCCACCACTAAACCCTGTCCCTAAGCACCTCATCTCCCCACTTTTAAATACCCCCAGGGATGGGGACTCGACCACCTCCCTGGGCAGCCCATTCCAGAGCCTGACAGCCCTTTCTGTGAAGACATTTTCTGTGAAGAAACATTCTCAGGTTCACAGCACTACAGTCCCCAGGCAGGGGTTGCAGCCGGCCAGCCTCACTGTACCCACTTGATGGAGGTGCCCCAGGGAGGTGAGCGCTTGGCTGCTCAGCTGCTGCCAGCCCTCTGGATGCCTGCTCACGTCTCCCCACTGACAGTGTAACCCGCGTTGGCACATCACAAGTGGCGGGAGACCACAGGGCTAGGTTGGGATGCATGCAGTGAGCACATGGTGTGGTGAGGTCTGTCCCAATGCTCCTGCCCTCCATGCCCTGCTTGCAGCCCCCAGAGGAGGTGGCTTTTGCTCCTTGACCGCCTGCATCATGGGGTCAGGGCTGCGGTGGCTTTGCATTGTCACCACGTGGCACACGCGCCCCATGGAGTAGAGAAGGTCATTCATAGCAGTCTTAACACATGAGACTTGTCTGGGTGCTCCAGCTGCACTGAAGTCCTTGGGAAGATAAATCACTGGCTCTCCAGGGATGAGCTCTCCATGCACCAGCCCTTTCTCTCTTTTTTCTCCTGGCCTTCAGTATGAACTTTCTGGCTCTCAGGGAAGTAAGGATGCTTGAAAGCTATGATTCACATGTTTGGGCTTATGCTGTCTGATTTTTTTAAGGCTCAGAATTGTTTGCTGCTGGGACACCACGCTCATGCTCCAGCAGCTGCTTCAGTGCCATTACGTGCAAGACCACTCGCGCAAGAGACAGCGCCCAAAGCAATGGCCCAGCAAGACCCCAGCTCTCCGTGGGCTATCACTGCCCTTCGCTGAGCAGCCAGGGGCAGTGGCAGCTAGGCACACTGCTTTTGAATGTGCAAGGCAAGGGCAAGGGGTAGTATCCCCTAACTCTATGAGGCCAACTGTATGAGGCTCAACAAGGCCCAAGTGCTGGGTCCTGCACTTTGGTCACAACAACCCCATCCAATGCTACAGGCTTGGGGCAGAGTGGCTGGAAAACTGCCTGGAGGAAAAAGACCTGGGGGTACTGGTTGACAGGCGGCTGAATATGAGCCAGCAGTGTGCCCAGGTGGCCAAGAAGGCCAACGGCATCCTGGCTTGTATCAGGAATGGTGTGGCCAGCAGGAGCAGGGCAGTGACTGTGCCCCTGTACTCGGTGCTGGTGGGGCCCCACCTCAAATGCTGGGGTCAGTTTTGGGCCCCTCACTCCAAGAAAGACGTTGCGTTGCTGGAGCATGTCCAGAGGAGAGCCACAAAGCTGGGGAGGGGTCTGGAGCACAGGGGCTTACGAGGAGCGGCGGGGGAGCTGGGGGTGTTCAGCCGGAGCGGGGGGGGGGGGGGGGGGGGCGGCCTCTTCTTGGGAATGGGCGTTGGGACGAGGGGGAATGGTCTGAAGTTGCGCCAGGGCAGGTTTAGGTTGGACATTAGGAACAATTTCTTCACCGAAAGGGCTGTCAGGCTCTGGAATGGGCTGCCCAGGGAGGTGGTCGAGTCCCCATCCCTGGGGGTATTTAAAAGCTGGGGAGATGAGGTGCTTAGGGACAGGGTTTAGTGGTGGGATGGCAGGGTTAGGTTAACGGTTGGACTTGATGATCTTAAAGGTCTTTTCCAACCTAGACAATTCTATGATTCTATGATTCTATGTTATACAGGCCAGTGGTGCTGTGAGCCACGGTCGTCGCTTTACGCAGTAGGGACAGAAAGGAATAGCAATAAACTGGTGTGGTGCGTTTGCCAAAATCAGTTCTTTGAGGGAGGACACGGGAGGACAGAACAAAACCAATTCTGCTCACTGGGCGTGTAATCCTGTAGCTGGGGGAAATGACAGAAATGGCACACGGACACTGCTGGCACTTGGGGACATGCATGTGTGCATGCAAGGGGACAGGAGGTCCCAAAACAAAGCCCCACACCCCTCAGTGTGTTCAGCACTCCATCCTCTGACTGAACTGAACTAGCTGTGAGCCAGGAGGTCCCCTGTGGTTTATGCTGCCACGTCCCACACAGCACTGAGGAGAAGGAAGGTTCCTTACATGGTTAAAACAGTCCCCCCAACAAATTCTCCCCTTCATACACATTGAAACAGTCCTGCCAAAAAAAAAAATAGGAGCTTGATGCTAGGGTGATCCTACTATCCACACAACATGGATCCACATCTCAAGGACTACGCCAGCCAACCCTACAGTGCTGCTCTCCAAGGCTTGCGTGGGGCAGGGGTGCCAGGGGAGTGAAGGCTCGCTCTATGCAAAGAGTTTGAAGCTGAGATTAAATGGCCTATTAGCTTTGTGGAGCCAGTGGGGGATTTTGAGCTTGGATACTCTGGAAGTCAGAGAAGACGTTTGGGAGAGGTAGGAAAAGGGCAGGATTGTGCCTCTGGCAAGACAACTGTATAGAAATAGGTTTAGCTGGATAAATTGAATAAGATCATCTCAGTGGCATAGAGTAAGTGTCCACGTCCTAAAAACTCACCTTCACTGCTGGTGATGCACATGCTGAGATGGAGGACCAAACGATGGGTTTGTAGCTCCCCTAACTAAGATCCCAGCACTGATCCATGCAGTGCCTGTTATCTGTTCGGTGCATAAACAAGGGAATTCATCCTCTGGGGACACTCAGTCTAGTTTCTTTCATTAAGAATAAATTAAACATTTTAAAAAAAATTGTAGGAGGAAATTAAAAAAAAGTGGTTTTTTGATTGGAACGCATTTCTGTAAAGCTCTGATTGGAATAAGCAACATGTAGTGCAATGTATTTCAAATAGGTAGAAATAATGTCCTAAATATACCAGGCTAATTAGATGTACTTTCTCTACAAAACCACAATTCTAATGTTCCTGTCTCACTGTAATTAAAGAAGCATTTACCACGCATTGGAACTTTTAATTAGGTCTAACATCCAATAAATTTGGAGTAAACTAACAAATATTTTCTCTGTCAGTGTTCAGAGGTTTACAATTTCGGATAGCAGACATCAGCCAGCACCTAAAGAACTCAAAGCGATGTGTTAGCATAACCTGGTAACTGTCATGCTCGTCCCTTTAAGGACACGTCCAGGGAACTGGTTCCCAGCCTTTTCCCTTTGATAGTTTAATTCTCCTGGGGGGGGGCAAATTACTTTGCAGGCGGCATTTGCACAAGGTTTCCTGGGCTGTGGAGTGGACTCTGGTCCCCGTTGGGTGCCGAGTGTGGGCTCCTTCCCCCTTGCAGCAGATATCCAGAAGCTAGACCAGCTCCTTGCACTCCTGCTGTAGCCAGTGGAGGAAAAGGGGGTTCATTCCCTCCCAAATACATGTTTAAGAGAGGTGAGGAGGCCAACCCCCTGCCCAAGATTCCACTCTTCTCCATCAAGACAGAGCACCTTGGTGGCCATCCCAGGTTAAATGTCTAAATTATTGACAGCCAAAGAGAGGTGAGAGGTCCCTCCCCACCCTGTACCCCAAGAAAGCCCTGCCAGTAAGAGATGGAGATCTGGGTGAGTTTGCTGACGTGTCCCTGCACAGAAATCAGAGCATGGCCCAAAGGAGAGCTATCAGGGAGGAGAAGACGTCTCCTGGTGGCAATGGGGTTGCAGGAACCCAATGCGGAGAGCTCATGCTGGCCGTCTGGAGAACCGTGTTCCTTTGCTCAGGAGGGGGCGACACGGCTGGAGGACCTGGGACCTGGATGATGGGGAGAATGAAGGGGCTGCGGTCACAGCTACACCCATGCGCCACATGCCCGAGTGGAGTAGGGAAATGGATGTGTCTCTTGGTGACAAGAGGCTGTGTGTAGGAAGGCTGGTCGTCCACACTAAGAAGTTTGCTAAGGCTGCATTGAGGTCCACATGGCAGTAAGACAACTGGGAAAAGGCATTACGGTGGCCATAGGTGTGCACAGCTGGACAGCAAAAGTGCACAGGCTTGTCTGTGGGTTGACAGGTCAGAGGCCTGGGAAGGAGGACGTCTGAGGAGATCAGATCACCAGGACAGCCTGCATTGCAGGAGGAGAAGAGTGGTCGATGGAGGAGTGCACCCATCCTCTTTCTCACAGTGGCTCTTTCAGTGGGATCAGACCGGCGTAGAAGCTTCAGGACTTGCCCTCTCAGTGAGTTTGCTGTGCGACAGGATGGCCCTTTTGAATCATCACTCCTTTATCTTTTCTTCTGGAGGGCAGGGGCACGATGCCAGAGCAGCAAAGCACTATCGGCGTACAGTGCATCTGCTTGCAGCACCTTCCCCCAGCATCCCAGGCTGCCTTCAGACACCCATCCTGCTGTCTTCCCATGGCCTCCATCTTCCACCCCCTTCTGGCAGTTATTTGAAGTTCATGGTCCAGATGATGTCCCTGCTCCCTGCAGTGACGTTGGGCTAGATGACCTCTAGGGGTCCCTTCCGACCCAAAACATTCTATGATTCTGTGATGGTCTTCTATTACCACTCCAAGGTAGCTTTACTCCTGTGCTGTCAGGTCCTGAGAGACATTCCTACCTACTTGTTGTCTTGGCAAAGGAATTCCACCCCCACTGTACCCAGCGGGGTGGTGGGACAAAAGGAGTGGGGAAACTGAGTCATGAAATAACTCGGAGATTTCCACATTCTCTGTAGAAGAAGGCGGGGGGGTAGGGTATAGAAATATATGTGAAATGAGCTACTGAGGAAGCAAGCAGAGGAGGCAGGAGACGCACGGACAGGGCAAAGGCTGAGGGGACACTGTCTGGAGAAAGAGAGTGTAACAGAGGATTGGATGCAGTGGCAGAAACTGGGAGGATGGGGAAGGGGTAAAAGCTTTCGTATTTGGCCATGGAAATGGGGTTAGGACCCTTTGGCGGGGCAGGATGAAGCCAAGGTGCTGCTGAAAAATGGGGACACAAGACAGTGTTGGTGAAGGAGCCTGGAGAAAGGAAGATGGTAATATTTGCTTCAGTACAACTGGCAGGTGCCAGTGGTTTTGAAACAGAAGGGCATATATTTTGTGTGAAGCCTCCTGCATCTAGAGAATGACTTTAATGTAGTTTGAAGTGTCAATAAGTGGAATAAGTACGTGCCATTACCAATAACAATAACACCCCTGGAATACTTTCTACCCAAGGATCTCAGAGCACTCCTTTTTATGACTTATTCATTGACTTTTTATGTCCCCGGGGAGGGAGGGGATTATAATGATCACCCACTTTACACGTGGTGAAATGGAGGGTAAGTGGCTGCACTGTGACTAGGGCTGTGACTGTTCTCCTCCAACAGCATCCATTTCACAGAATCACAGAATGGCAAGGGTTGGAAGGGACCTCGGGAGACCACCCAGTCCAACCCCCCTGCTCAAGCAGGCTCACCCAGAGCAGGGGGCACAGGACAGCGTCCAGGCGGGCTTTGAATATCTCCAAAGAAGGAGACTCCACAGCCCTCCTGGGCAGCCTGGGCCAGGGCTCGGGCACCCTCAAAGTCAAGAATTTTTCCAAACCTCTTCTGTTTCAGTTTGTGCCCATTGCCCCTTTCCTGGCACTGGGCACCACTGAGAAGAGTCTGGCTCCGTCCTCGTGACTTTCAACCTTAAGATATTTGTATGTATTGATGAGATCCCCTCTCAGTCTTCTCTTCTTCAGGCTGAACAAGCCCAACTCTCTCAGCCTTTCCTCACAGGGGAGATGCTCCAGTCCCCTCATCATCCTTGTTGCCCTCCTCTGGACTCCTTCTAGGAGTTCCTCATCTTTCTTGAACTGGGGAGCCCAGAACTGGACGCAGTGCTCCAGGTGGGGTCTCACCAGGGCAGAGTAGAGGGGGAGGAGAACCTCCCTCGCCCTGCTGGCCACGCTCGTCTTAATGCACCCTGTTTCCCAATTCATTGGCCGGGAGGGGAAAAGCTGCAGCAGCTGCCAGGAAAAGCCTCTGGTGTTGCGAGGGGTGTGGAAGGGGGGGACCTGTCACACCCTCCTGATGTGACTGCATTGTGGAGGAGACAGACACCCAGGCACCTCGAGGGCAGACCCAGGTAGGCTCGGCCTTGTGCTGGGCAGGATGTTTTCCAGTGCTCCGGCTCCTGTGGCGTGGATCCCAGCGGCATTCGGAGGTGTCCCAGCTGCAAACCTGGTTTACGTGGGTGGACCCCAGCTCTCTCCCCTTGCTCCCGGACACACAGGCTGGTTTCTTGCCCACTTGCAGTGGGCAATTCATGAGCCAGGCAAGGGTGGTTGGTCCGACCCTTCCTGACCCTTTCCACCAACATGACTCCCTCTTTCCCCACTTGCTGCCCTTACTGGACCTGACCAACAACGACATGAGAAACCCAAACCATCAGAGCCCAGGTCCTGAAGATGTTTGTCCTGTGGGTCTGGGTCTGTCCCGGGGGCAGAAGGTGGCCTTGTCCCTGCCCACGCTGGCCAGCTCCATCTCTCAAACACGCACAGGCTCCAGCGAGAAGCCTGAACTTGCCTTCTGCAGCCGAGGAGGGGCTGGGGGAGCTGCATGGCAGCGCTGAAAGTTATTGCTATGGCATTCGTGGAGCATGTTGCTATGAATCGATATCTCACCATAATTACCTCATTTGCCCATTTTTCAAATTAGATAACAAGCTTGAACGCTTGACCAGACCATCCCTCATCCAGTTACATTTCCTCCTCTCCTTGGCAGAGGAGGGGAGCACCTCTCCTATTAATTAGCAGGCCTTGGGGTGAGTGGGGTTACACCCTGAAAACTCACAGCTCCTTTTGCCTCTGATGCCTGGACACAGTCATCGGAAGGTGGGAGGCCAGGCCAGACTGCCCGCTCGGCGAGGACAGGGGCTGTTCATCCCAGCTGCCTTCGTGCTGGGATGGGAGGCGGAGTGGAATGAGCTCACGCTCTGTTCAGACGGTGACATTTCCATGGGGCAGGGCTCATCCATCACGATGCGGTGGTGGCTGAGGAGAGCTGTTAACCCTTCCGAGCTGCCTGGATGCTTCCTACGCTGCAGCCAGGGCTCACTCCCCGGGGAAGCCCAGGATCCACAGCAGCCCTGGGGGAGCGATGCATGGGGTGGCGTGGGGGAGACCCCAGCCCTCCGAGAGACTTCCCCCCCATGACTCAGTGTTTGGGGAACACAGACCATCTCTTTGTGGGTGCAGTGCTCCTCTTTCTCCTCCCCCAGCCAGCACTGGGGAGAGGTTAGGGGATTTTTCCCCTTTGTACCTGCTGTTTTCCTCATGGGGGACAGGCAGACGTTCCCCACCTGCGTTAGTGCCCACAATCTGCACCACGGACTGACATGTGCCCACCCCTTACCCCAGGCATTGATTCCTGCCTGGACCCATCACCTCCCCGTGCTGTGGCCGAGGGTTTTTTTGTTTCTGCTGTTTAGAAAAGTGCCCCCTCCCCCCCCCCCCCCAGTCAGCTGGGTGACCATTTGGCTTTTGTGAAAAGGATACTTGCTCAAAATCAGAGCAGCTTAAATCCCACCCCTCGGATGCTCACCCCCCTCCATGCCGCAACCTCCGGAGCCAGCCTCCAGGGCAATACCTATTCCCAGGTATTACCAGCAAAGCAAATGCTGGTAGGCAGCTGGCTCATTAGCTCCCGCCTCTCTGGGGATGTCCCTGTGCCATTCCTCTGCTCTCTCTCCCCTGTGAGGAGCAAAGGACCCCACCTTTGTCAGCGCCTGATAAAGACTAATTAAAGAGTCATTAATCTGCAGGAGGGAGGGCAGGGGGCACCAGCCCGCTCAGTGTTTCGGGGGCGGACAGGAGAACAGCTTGGATCAGAGATGGGGGAACTGTCTTGCGCCTCTCCCTTGCTGTCAATTAGTCCAAGAGGTTGGCCTTACCTCCAAGGAGCCAGGAGACCTTGGAGCAGCTCTCAAAACCGCAAGCAGACTCTTTGGAGACTAATTGGGGTCTTTCACCTCCTTTTAGCTGCTTCTGAGTGATGTGCTCTGGAGTGCAAGCGGGAGAGGAGGTGCTTACTTTGCCAGACACCAGGAGTCAGCAAGGCTTTACCGGTGCCCTGGAGCCCAAGGGGTGATAGGAAAAGAGACCTGGGAGATGTGGCCCTGAGGTGCTCCGCAGCTGGGAACAGACCCTTGAGTAGCAGGGTGGTGCTTGCAAAGGGGGTCTCCCCAACCCCAGCTTTCAGACCCTGCACCGTCACCTCCAGAGCCTCCCTGTTCTTGCGTCCTTCTCCATGCCCAGGTCTTTGTGTTGACACTCGTTCAACAGCAACCCATAAGGGACCACCTGCCTTCTTCTGTACCTTCTCCTTTGGTGGCAACATGCATGGGGAGGCGTTTGTGCAGGTGGGGGGAGCTGGTTTTTTGCCAACGTGCTGCAGAGGAGGAACATGTACATCCACGTGGGGAGGCACCCTTTACCCCTGCTGCTGCAGGAGGCTGATGGTGACTTCCATCAAAAGGTAATGGAAGGTGTCCTATGAAAAGGGAAGGTGGGTTCAGAGGTCTCCTCCAGGAAAGGCATCTCCTCCCAAGGAGAGGAGCAAGGGATGGGGTTGTTCTGAGGAGACGCTCTGGACTGCACCAGGATACGCCATGCAACGAGTTTGAATGGTGGCTGGTTATGAGCCCCCGGGGGGGGCAGCAGGATTCAGGCTCAGTTATTAAGGCCATAAATCATGGAGACAGTCATGGGGAAGGCTGATGAGTCGGGTGCGTGCAGCCAGGAATGCTGGGAGGGAGAGGCGGTGGGCATCGGAGGCACACGGCTTCTCCACGTTCCATGTTATTTCAAGAATTTTTCATTTTTATGGCAGTGCTGTCAGTTTTCTCAGAAGAAGGGACCAAGTGATTTCAGGCTCCCTGATTTCCTGAAGACCCAGGCATGAATTCCAAGTTGCTCCTGATCAAGCGCGAGGAACAGGGAGTAGGAGTGAAGCAGCATTGGCAAGGGGTGCAGGGCAAGAGCTGGAGGCAAGGACAGGGTTGGGGCGAGGTCCTGAAACACCATGGGGGGAGCCTGTGTTGGGGGCAGGGAATGGCCAGGGTTGGGGCCAGCAACATTTTCACTGCCAAAAGCAGGAGGCATTTTTTGGTGAGGGTGGAAGTCAATCTGTAGTGCTGCCTGCAGTGGAAGGTGATGCCGTTTGGGGTAGCTGGGAGCCAGGCCATGCAAAGCCAGGTTAGCTGCAGCCCTCCGCCTTGGGCAGACCCCGCAGTGCTGCTGCCTTCTCTGCTGTCCAGTCTGCCCCAGCACCCGAGCCCTCTGGTTTGTGGTCAGCTCTGGTATCTCTGTGCTACCCTGTAGATGTGATGCCCGAATATCTGGAGGATCAACCCTATCCCTGAACTACCCGGGGCATGGAGAGGCAAACAGAGGTGTGCAGCCAGCGTGCCTGGCCACTGCACTTTGCTCAGGGAAAGCCACGGTTGGGCTCAAGATAACTGCCTGGCTCTGGCTTGGCTCTAGCTTTGGTTTTGGCTCTGGCTTGGAGCATCAGGCACAGCTGGAGCTGCATGGGCACAGCTGGAGCTGCACGGAGACACGTAGCGAGCCTGAGACACAGCTCAAGGGCTGACAGCAGGGCACAGGGCTCGGGCTGGCTGCAAAACCCATTCACGACAGGAGGTCAGCAGAGGCTGAGTCTCATGAGCTTAATCTACTGGAAAAAGGACACCCTGGTGATTTCCCTCCACAGTCCAGCTCTTTTCAGCAGCAGGTGAAGCTGAGAGCAGCCAGGCCCATGAGAACATAAAAACTGGCCCTGTCATTTTGGGAAGGTGAGCTGACACCCAGGCTGACACAGGGCAGGAGCCTGGCCAAGAGCTGCAGCTTAGCCATCAGGCGTGGGGTGGGACCCCCTCCTCCTCAGCGGAGCGGGGTGTTTTCTGATGCTTGCACAGGCTCGAGGTGATACCTTGATCTGTTCTGTGGTCTCCTGTCAGACTTGACTTGCAGCCCTGCACTCTGCAGCAGCAGCCCCAGCCCTCCGGCCTCATCCACTCCTGAGGAAAGTCTCTGGAGGCACATCAGCCCGGCTTTTACATAGAATCATAGAATCATTTAGGTTGGAAAAGACCTTTAAGACCATCAGGTCCAACCGTTAACCTAACCCTGCCATCCCACCACTAAACCATGTCCCTAAGCATGTCCGGCTTTTAAATACCCCCAGGGATGGGGACTCGACCACCTCCCTGGGCAGCCAATTCCAGAGCCTGACAGCCCTTTCGGTGAAGAAGTTTTTCCTGATGTCCAACCTAAACCTGCCCTGGCGCAACTTCAGACCATTCCCCCTCATCCCATCGCCCGTTCCCAGGGAGAAGAGGCCGACCCCCCCGGCTCCCCCCTCCTGTCAGGCAGTTGTAGAGGGCGATGAGGGCTCCCCTCAGCCTCCTCTGCTCCAGGCTGAACACCCCCAGCTCCCCCAGCCGCTCCTCGTAAGCCTTGTGCTCCAGACCCCTCACCAGAGCAGTCCTGCTCCCCAGGATATTTTGGTAGCTGCCCCAGTGGGCTCCCGTGCCATGCAGACACATTGGCCTGGTGAGCGGGTGAGGGCTGATCCATCTCTGTCACCCCAGGGACCAGTGGCCCTCTCTGGTGGGTGGTCCCATGGGGAGCAAGGACAGTTGAGGCAGCTCTGGGCTCCGGCTGCTGAAACCTTCCTCCTGCCCCGGCATCCACACCCACCAGTGGTGAGGCATCAGGTGCTGGGCTAGCCCATCTCTCCTCAAGGTGATGTGAATTAATTAGTTAATTAATTCCCATTTGCTCTCTGTGGCGGGGAGAAGTACCGGTTCTGGGCCAAATCTGACATGTAGGAGCAGGCAGAGATTTTGCCCTATGCTGGATGAGGTAGTGGGGCTGGTGTGGAGGGTTCCAGCATCCCGAGCCCTTGGTGCAGCAGGGGACAGGACAGTGAGCCCTGGGGACCAGGCTGCACCATCTGCCTCCTCCCATCAAGAGTCCCCAGGGCAGCAGAGAGGGTCAAGACACAGCCATGAGAGGCTGAAGAGAGCCAAAGTGGCTGTCCCCACACAAGGTGGGACGCTGCTGGTGGTGGGCCATGGAGGGAGGAGGGTTTCCCAGCCTTGCCTTGGGAATAAGTGATCCGATGGGAGCAAAAAGCCAGGAGCAGATCTGTAGCTGGCATCAGGACAGGGCTATCTCTGATAGAGAAGGGCTAGGGAAGGGAATCAGGGATGGTCAGAGCCATCATGCAGATGGATGTGTGGTGGGTATAAGGGACCACCGCGATGGAAGAGCGTGACAGGGTGTGTGGAGAAGGGCAGCTGGAGGGAGGTACCCCCTCCAGCACCAGATACCCAAGCATAACCTGATCCACCACGTCTTCCCCTTCCCCTGCTCACCAAGCGGATGGACAAGGCTTTCCCAGACAGACTCAGGACCCCGCTGTGCTCGGGGGTTCAGGTGGGCTGGGCAGGGTGCTGCTGCAGTGGGCTGTATCTCCAAATATACAGCCTGTATCTCTAAATCTTCTCTGCTTTTTAGGTCATTTTGTTCTGCTTATAAATCCTGGCCTTGTCATACAAGCCATAAATCTTCCTCCCCAGTCAGCACAATTTATTTTTTTCTCTGGTCTTGTTAAAATAACAGGGTCAGAATGTTTAAAATCCAGATTGTTGCATTTTCCGCAGTTTTGTCTCATAATAAGTGTGCTCTTCCTCTCGAGGAAACTGCCACAGACTCATGGCCAGACAGGACTGCTTGGGGACTTGGAATCCTTGTCCAGAGGAGAGCCACAAAGCTGGGGAGGGGTCTGGAGCACAAGGCTTACGAGGGCAGCTGGGGGAGCTGGGGGTGTTCAGCCTGGAGCAGAGGAGGCTGAGGGGAGCCCTCATCGCCCTCTACAACTGCCTGACAGGAGGGGGGAGCCGGGGGTGGGGGGGGGGGGGTGTCGGCCTCTTCTCCCTGGGAACGGGCGTTGGGACGAGGGGGAATGGTCTGAAGTTGTGCCAGGACAGGTTTAGGTTGGACATTAGGAACAATTTCTTCTCAGAAGGGGTTGTCAGGCTCTGGAATGGGCTGCCCAGGGAGGTGGTCGAGTCCCCATCCCTGGAGGGATTTAAAAGAAGGGTAGAGGAGGTGCTTAGGGACATGGTTTAGTGGTGGGATGGCAGGGTTAGGTTAAAGGTTGGACTTGATGATCTTAAAGGTCTTTTCCAGCCTAAACGATTCTATGATTCTGTGATTGGGGGGAGAGAGGAATGAGGGAAAAAGGAATCCAAAGGCTGTGCTGAAATTATCTGCCACTCAAGAAAGCCCTCATACATATGCACAACCCCACGTATGCCTGTAGCATGTGCGTGCTCGCAGCCTTGCCGCGTCTGCTTTCACACACCTACTGCCTTGCTGGTGTCCCACACCTGCCTTCGCCGAGGCACAGCCTTGCACAGGTCAGCGCTGCTTCTTCTCCCCCCATCCTTGACCCCTGTATCCCCCAGATACCTGACAGCGACCCACACAAGTGGTTCCTATCCTCCTTCTTGCCAAGCAGGACTGTTCACTCAGCCCTGGTACCTGCTGTCCTAGCTTGGTGCTCTACAGCTTTCCACCCTCCCCAGTGCCAGGAGCACCTTCTCAGCCACAGCTTTACCCAGGTGTGCTACTCACCCCTTCCCACAACATGCTGTTGGGTTCCCCTTTGGAGGAGCAGCACCTCTCCTCTGCCGCCTGCCCCGGGGAAGGGGACAGGCTCTATGAGAGCTGGGTTCACGTGCTGGCACAGGGGGAAATAGCCTCTGCTCCAGGGCACCAGAGGACCCTGCATGGGAACGTGAGCCTGCCAACAAGGCGTGCGTGATGGTGCAAGGCCGGGGAGCCCACGCTCAGCCAGCCAGGAGCCCGCCCAAGTGCGGTGAGGCATCCCCGTGTGTCTGCATTATGGTCCTCCTCTTAATGACTGTACAACGAGTGTTTCTGCAGGTTTCACATGAAGGGCTGGACTCACTTGAGCATGCAGTCAATACTCCTTTAGATCTTCATCACTCACCGTCTGGCTCCAGGCTTTATTTATTGCACAGCATCAAATCACCGAGCAAACGACGAAAACGGCTCACTCCCTTGTGGCCTTTTCGGTGGGCATTCCCAGTGATCAAGCTTTAACAAAATTAGCATTGCCTCTCCCTTCGGCGGTGGTGTTGCTGTCTGCAGCGCGTGCAGGAGGGGCTGAGCCGTAGCAGCGGTACAATCGATAGGACAAAGCACCTTGCAGGAACAGCCTGGACCTCAGCCTAGATTCTAATCCGCTGGCCCATCCTCTTCTCCCTCAGGGAAGAATTGCAACATAAACTCCAGGAATATATTAGTGTGTAGGTTGTGAGAATGACCGCAGATGGGGGTGTAAGGCAGAGACACAGGCTGAGGAGTAAAGTCTGGGTTATTAGAGGTAATTTTCAGTGGTGGTGCCCTGTTTGAGACAGCCAGATCCCATGCTTTTGGAGTACATACCATTTTATAGATGACAACAGGCTAAAAGATTGGAGTCCTTCTGCGAAGCAGACCCTGGTCCTGCACTTTGGTCACAACAACCCCATCCAATGCTACAGGCTTGGGGCAGAGCGGCTGGAAAGCTGCCTGGTGGAAAAAGACCTGGGGGTACTAGTTGACAGCCAGCTGAATATGAGCCAGCAGTGTGCCCAGGTGGCCAAGAAGGCCAACGGCATCCTGGCTTGTATCAGGAATGGTGTGGCCAGCAGGAGCAGGGCAGTGATTGTGCCCCTGTACTCAGCACTGGTGAGGCCCCAACTCAAATGCTGGGGTCAGTTTTGGGCCCCTCACTCCAAGAAAGACGTTGCGTTGCTGGAGCATGTCCAGAGGAGAGCCACAAAGCTGGGGAGGGGTCTGGAGCACAAGGCTTACGAGGAGCGGCTGGGGGAGCTGGGGGTGTTCAGCCTGGAGCAGAGGAGGCTGAGGGGAGCCCTCATCGCCCTCTACAACTGCCTGACAGGAGGGCTTACGGGGGGGGGGGGGTTTCGGGGGGGCCCGGGAAGGGTTGGGAGGGGGATGGTCTGAAGTTGCGCCAGGGCAGGTTTAGGTTGGACATTAGGAACAATTTCTTCTCAGAAGGGGTTGTCAGGCTCTGGAATGGGCTGCCTAGGGAGGTTGAGTCCCCATCCCTGGATGTATTTAAAAGAAGGATAGATGAGGTGCTGAGGGACATGGTTTAGTGGTGGGATGGCAGGGTTAGGTTAACGGTTGGACCTGATGATCTTAAAGGTCTTTTCCAACCAAAGCAATTCTATGGTTCTATGGTGTTGGGACATCTAGAACAGGTGGAATTTACAATTCGTGGCAAAAATACAAAATGGCCAGAAGAAAGATCAGTGGCTGGAGCAGACTCCAGCTCTCTGAGTGATATTTAAAAACCTTACATGTTCCTTCTCTGGCTGCCCCCCCTGCCTCATTTGCCTCGGTGTTTGTGCAAGAAATGAAGCCGGGTTCCTGCAAACGCCAGCCTGCTTTCCCTGCCCGGCCCCAGAGCTGTTCCAGCGTGAGTGCTGACATAGAGGGGCCCTGGGAAGTCACGGCAGAGTTGGACTCTGTGTCTCAACATGTGCATGACAAGGGTGAGCTGAACTTGTGCAGGAGTGATGGAGATGAACTCTATTTTGCATGCATACATGTATGTATGTTGCATACATATATATATATATGTGTTTGTTTAATAGTACATTCCATCTTTAAGACCTGAAGCTCCACAGTAATTCCAGTATACAGCTCCCTCCAGATTCCCACCTGGAGCAGTTATCTTTCATTACGGGAGAGAAAGAAGGAAGCATTTACTAGGCAGGGGTACTTTCCCCTGAAGGAACCAGCCATCCGCTTTTGCCAGTGGGTTCCACAACAAGGGAAGCATAGGAGGCAGAATCACAGAATCCCAGAATCCCAGAATCCCAGAATGGCAGGGGTTGGACGGGGCCTTGGGAGATCACCCAGTCCAACCCCCCTGCTCAAGCAGGCTCACCCAGAGCAGGGGGCACAGGATATTGTCCAGGTGGGGTTTGAATATCTCCAGAGAAGGAGACTCCACAGTCCCCCTGGGCAGCCTGGGCCAGTGCTCTGTCACCCTCAGAGTGAAGAAGTTATTCCTCACATTCAACTGAAACCTCTTGTGCTTCAGTTTGTGCCCATTGCCCCTTGTCCTGTTGCTGGGCACCACTGAGAAGAGTCTGGCTCTGTCCTTGTGACATCCACCCTTGAGATATTTGCACGTGTTGATGATAAACCCTCTCAGTCTTCTCTTCTTCAGGCTAAACAAAAAATGCTGGCTTGGAGGACTTTTGCATTGCTTTGGACCCTGTCCCAAACTTTCTCCACGCAGCCCAGGATGCCATTCACTCAGTGTCGTTAACACCAGCTAAAGTGGAGAGTATGGCTGTAGCTTATGGGCTCCACAGTCAGGGCAGGTACCTGGGTGCTGTTTTAATGTTTTAGCACCTGTGGAGCTTCGGCCAACAGTTGCAGCCTGTGGCATGTAAAAACAAACTATGTTTGGCTCTCACATCCAGTTTTCTTAAGTGTTGCTCTACCCACAGTACTGGGATGAGGCAATTTTTACTTAGACTCTAGCTGAGTAGCCCTGCAGATCTCGCGGCACAGAGAAGACACCTCCACCCAAGAACATCTTGGGCATCACGTGGGCCATGGCTGGCATTGTCCAGTTCCAGATGGGTCCATGGAGTAGCTGGACCCATGCTGGAGATCCTGGGGTGGAGGGGAGTACCAGGACAAGGTGATCTGGTGCCACACCGTCAGCCCACGGCTGCTGGCTTGTATAACACCTACTAGTTTTGGAGCTGCTGCCCCATCTCCTCTCCTTGTGGGAGAGGTCAAGAGTGAGGGATGGAAGAGGACCAGCTTTGCTTAGCAGCAATAGCTGCAGGCCTGGGGTGGAAAGGGGAGGTTTGGGAAAGGTGGCAGCAGTGCCAGGTAAGGGCACATCAGGGGAGGGCTCTGTGCCACCCACCCCGTGCTCCCTCCCCAAGGCTCCCCCAGCCCCAAATCTGCCCGTGCTGTGTCCTACACCCAGCCCCTGTAGTAGGGTTTGAGCAAAAATGAGAAGCCTTCCCCAGGGACCTAATGAGATGTTTTGGGAAGACCCACGGGCCAAACACTGGCCTGTACCCCAGCGTTGGGCAGCACCACGAGCTCCTCCCCATCCCACCCGCTGTGAGCACAAGTTACGGGCCGTGCCTTGCCATCCCAACCCGGCACAGAGGGACACGTAGGCTCACCCACTCGAGTATGGCAGCTTTATTTGAATGAAACAATCCACGTTGAGAGTCTATAGGTTACACGGCGGGTGCGTCCGGGGTGGGTGGGATATGGATGAAGCAACGCTTATAAAACATCTCACCCTGTTTAAAAGGTTCAGTTCAGTCCCTTTGTGTTTTGTGCTTTTAACGTTGTGGACAGCTTGGTATCGTGGTGGTGAGAGGGTCCCAGCTCCGCTCGATGATGGTGACGGCACCCTATGAGATGTGGAGCAGGGACGGGACAAGACGTGGTGGCAATGAGGGAGGTGAGTGGAGAATGGGGCTCTGTCCCAGGGCCCCCACCCAGGATACCGATGGGAAAAGAAACAAGAGACACCAGAGGACCCCCCCCAATCCACATAGTATCCCCAAATACAGAGAGTCTGTGTGTAGCTCCTTTTGGGGGGTTGTTCCTAAATGCTCTGTCAGGTCAACACGTACTTTTTACTGGCCTTGGTGGCCTGGAGGCATGAGGGTGACGTAGTCTCACTGGCCCTGGATCCCACTGAAGTGGCTCACCGTGTGGCCTGAGCTGGTTCTCCCTGCCCCTCACAAGCTGAGGACGGGATTTTGGTGTGATCCCCTTCTACGGGATCCAGGGATTAAGTCTGCTGCTGATCTCTCCAGGCTGGAAATGAAACACTGGGTGAGGATAAGTACAGAGTGGGGAGACGGAGTGAGGAAGAGTGTGGGAAACACTGATGCTCTCTTCTGGCCAAAGGCAGGGGGTGCCACAGTTGTTTCCCCCCGAGACAGTCATATATTGGGTGACGGCCCCTTTCCTCTGCTATGTGTACTGCGATACAGGCAGGATGGTTCTGGCTGGGATTTTTTCCAAGCAAAACCATGCTGGCACTGCGTTTTCCATCCCATCTAGAGATTAGAGATTGTCTCCGTGGTGTCAGGCAAGAGCTGCGACTAAAGCCACAAAGAGCCACATATCTGTAGCATCCACAGCTTTTGGGGAATGTCCTGAGAGATGAATGCATGCTGCGGAGCCCTCTGGGATGAGATGGCAAATCTAGAAGATCCCAAGAATTGGGAAAACAAGCCAAGCTCATCTGTTTGAAAGCACTGACACTGAATCACTTTACCTGGCGTTAATGCCACCAGTTACATCGATGCACTGGGAAGCTGAGGACGGGCAGCAGAGAAGGACAAACACCAAGGTTTGATGAATCATAGAATCGTCTAGGTTGGAAAAGACCTTTAAGATCATCAAGTCCAATCGTTAACCTAACCCTGCCATCCCACCACTAAACCATGTCCCTAAGCACCTCACCTACCCTTCTTTTAAATCCCTCCAGGGATGGGGACTCGACCACCTCCCTGGGCAGCCCATTCCAGAACCTGAGAGGAAAAGGTCACCTCCAGCAAGAGAGTCCTCTTGTCCTGGGACATTACATCCCAGGCCCCCCAGCAAACAATGAAATAAATTCACGGGAAAGCTCCTTTGCTCCCAGGCTGCAAATACCATTCCCCATCGGCATCTGAGGGAAACCTCCAGCGCTCACAAGTCCCTCGCTGCTCGATCTCTGTGCGGCACATGCTGCTGCCTATACAAAAGACCTAAATACTTCCCCTACGTCAACGCTTGTGGCATTTCAAAGACAGAATGAAATCAATTTTCTCCTCTCACCACAATTTAGATGCCGTCTGAGCTGCCCATGCTGCCATGGCCCCTCCTGGCTGGTGCTCTGTTTATTGATACCCATGGCTGGTTCTTGAGAACACGGCCCAGTGAGACAAGATATACCAAGTGCCCCCACCGCGGAGGGTGCTCAGGGCTGGAGTGTGGACGGTAAGAGAAGGGAAAGGTGGGGTCTGGACGAAGATGCTGCTGCCTCCAAAAGGGCTTTATCAAGTCCTGTCTCCTCCCTGCTGCATTGCTGGCAGCTGCAACACACCCACACCTCGGTTTTCAGCTCTGATCCCTTTACAGGCTGCTAAGATGAACACCTTACAGCGCTGGACCCACGCAGTGCCAGCCACGCCTGGGGACAGCTTCAGCTCCGTGCCACGTTATATATCCCAGCCACCCAAAGAAAACCAGCCGGTGCCTGCCCACGGAGGCTGCGATCCGGCAGGGGAGGGGGGGCTGCACTTGCTCTCCACAGGTTTTGGGCTCAAGCCTGTGCCCTGAGTGGCTGTAACGCTGGGAGCCGAGGAGCCACAGCTCACCCGCAGTGGCCAAGCGGGACTACTGACACTTGGCACGTCCCAGTCCCTACCCAGCGCCCGCCTTTGCCGATTGCAGAAGGCACACTGGAGTTACGCCAAGTTTTGAACACCTATGAGGAACTCCCCATTACAACAGCTGGGCTTTAACGCAACCGAAAGCCACTTGGCTGCCCAGTTGGCAGGACCAGAGCCCAGCTCCCTCAGCCAAAGCAGACCTTGGTGGGCTAGCAGCGGCGGCGGGGTCTTTTATCTTCCCACAGACTCGGTCAGTTGGCAGGACAGGCAGGGTGGCAGGGTAGCCAGGTACCCTTCGCTTGGCTCAGTGCCTCAGGCAAGGACCTGGCCGCTGCAATGGAAAGCACTTCCAGCACTGCGAGCTTTGGGTGCCGGCACTGCTGGGGTGGTCCAGCCCCCCCTGAGTTATGCTGAGTTTAGGCCACCCTGGGGGGAAAAAATCTCACTGTAAGCCAAGCTTTCATAGCCACATTCCCCTTTAGGACAGTGGTTAATGGAAGCACAAAATATTGCCTCCTTCTAACAGGAGCAAATGGTTTACAGGCCATGCCAAATCCATGCAAACCCCTGGATTTACCATAGACCTTCACAGCCCTCCACAAAAACCTCTGTTCTACCTTTCATAGAATCATAGAATCATAGAATCACTTTGGTTGGAAAAGACCTTTAAGATCATCAAGTCCAACCGTTAACCTAACCCTGCCATCCCACCACTAAACCATGTCCCTAAGCACCTCATCTATCCTTCTTTTAAATCCCTCCAGGGATGGGGACTCGACCACCTCCCTGGGCAGCCCATTCCAGAGCCTGTCAGCCCTTTCGGTGAAGAAATTGTTCCTAATGTCCAACCTAAACCTGCCCTGGCACAACTTCAGACCATTCCCCCTCGTCCCATCGCCCATTCCCAAGAAGAGGCCGACCCCCCCCGGCTCCCCCCTCCTGTCAGGCAGTTGTAGAGGGCGATGAGGGCTCCCCTCAGCCTCCTCTGCTCCAGGCTGAACACCCCCAGCTCCCCCAGCCGCTCCTCGTAAGCCTTGTGCTCCAGACCCCTCCCCAGCTTTGTGGCTCTCCTCTGGACATGCTCCAGCAACGCAACGTCTTTCTTGGAGTGAGGGGCCCAAAACTGACCCCAGCATTCGAGGTGGGGCCCCACCAGCACCGAGTACAGGGGCACAATCACTGCCCTGCTCCTGCTGGCCACACCATTCCTGATACAAGCCAGGATGCTGTTGGCCTTCTTGGCCACCTGGGCACACTGCTGGCTCATATTCAGCCGCCTGTCAACCAGTACCCCCAGGTCTTTTTCCACCAGGTGGTTTTCCAGCCACTCTGCCCCAAGCCTGTAGCATTGGATGGGGTTGTTGTGACCAAAGTGCAGGACCCGGCCCTTGGCCTTGTTGAACCTCATACAGTTGGCCTTGGCCCATCAATACAGCCTGGCCAGGTCCCTCTGCAGAACCCTCCTCCCCTCAAGCAGATCAACACTACCACCCAGTTTGGTGTCGTCTGCAAATTTACTGAGGGCACACTCAATCCCCTCATCCAGGTCATTGATAAAGATATTAAACAAGACCAGCCCTAGAACTGAGACCTCGGGGACACCGCTTGTGACTGGCCGCCAACTGGATTTAGCTCCATTCACCACGACTCTCTGGGCTCGGCCATCCAGCCAGTTTTTAACCCAGCGAAGAGTACACTCATCTAGGCCATGAACTGCCAGCTTCTCCAGGAGAATGCTATGGGAGACTGTGTCGAAGGCTTTGCTGAAGTCCAGGTATACAACATCCACAGCCTTTCCCTCATCTACCAAGCGGGTCACCTGGTCGTAGAAGGAAATCGGGTTGGTTAGGCAAGACCTGCCTTTCATGAAACCCTGCTGACTGGGCCTGATCCCCTGATTGTCCTCCATGTGCCTGGTGAGCACACTCAAGATGAACCCCTCCATAATCTTCCCCGGTACTGAGGTCAGGCTGACTGGTCTGCAGTTCTCCAGATCCTCCTTCCGGCCCTTCTTGAAGAGAGGCGTCACATTTGCCAACCTCCAGTCATCTGGGACCTCCCTTTTCAACAGCTCCCAGCAAAGACAGCATCTCTCCCTCTCCCTTGCCCATGCTCTGTGCCCCATGCTGGAAAACCCTCACCATGGAAGGCAGCAGAGGGAAAGGCAGCACTTGTGTGCTGGGACCTGGGCGCTACTGCCCTTCGCAGCCTCCCCGCGGGATCACCTGCGTGGGCACAGTAGGTTGCTTGGCTTCTCTGTGCAGAGAAGTGCTGAGGAGCTGGAGCTGGAGCCGGAGCCAGAGCGGCACATTTTACCAGCACAGGTCTGGCTGGGAAATCTCATCTGAGCGCTTTTCTTTCGTCTCCATTGCCCAGCATCTGAGCAGCGGCAGGTCAGAGCCCGCCGCCTGCCACACCAGTGAAGTGAAGAACAACGCAGCATTGAGCTCGTCTTTCCCCTCTCCTTTTCAAGAAGAACACAAACAGGGCTGGTGTGAGCCTTCTTTTGCCTCTTGTGACCCACAGTAGCTCCCTGACGGAGCCAACACATACCCTGAAGTGCTCCTGTCTTCCCCCTGCACAGCCCCCCACCCTACCCAGGGCAGCCCCACCAGCCCCTCAGGCTGTGCCAGGGCTGGGCGCAGCAAGGTGGCGAAGGTGCCAGACCAGGTCTGGGGGATGCAGAGTGCAAGTGCCAGAGGCTGTTATCAGTGGGACCGAGCCCCCGTCCCCTGCAGCCACACAGCACAGGGACATGATGAGCCCCGCTAACCTGCTCGGGAGCTCTCTCTCCTTTTCGGGGAGGATGCTGGATGGCAAAGCAACTGAGCATGTACCTTCTACCCAGCCCAGGGTCTAGATGTCAGGCACATCCCTCACCCTGCCAAAATGGAGCAGGATGGCACTGCTCTTCCATGGGCAAGAGGTGCCCTGGAGATTACACCTCCTTCTCTGGAAAGGCAGGTTGGGTGAAGGTGGCCCTGGGCTGTCTTGCAGTACTCCTTGGGATGTTTAAGGCCTCCAGGGCTTAAGTACCTGTGTCTGGCTTGAACTGACCATACCAGGCTGTCAGTGGCCATCAGAAGACTCCAAAATCCCCCTGCGGTGGGCTAGGTGGTGGCAGACCGTGAGCCAAACTGGCACGTGTCTTATTGCCAAGGGGAGTACTGAAAAACACGTATACACCACAGCTATCATCTGTGTACCAGGGCTCTTCAGGTCCCTGCTGGAAACCACCAGCTGCCAGTTATTACCACGGAGTATAAACTGGGGCCTCTTAAAATGCAATTTCCAGAGCTCTCCAGCACTTGTTTTTCTGCAAATGCCTTTTGCCTGCCGGGCTGAGCGAGATGAGCAGTTATGAGTGGGGCCAAGCAAATACAGACGGAGGCCACACCTGGCTTCTCCTGTATCCTGCAGAGGGTCCTGCAGGACGCTGTATGCTTGCTGCCCCTACGAGCAGGGGTGCCCCCACATTGAGGGCATCCTGGGAAAGACAAGATGTCAGGGCAGTTTAGTGGAGAAAGAGTGAGGGACCAAAACTGGTCTCTGCCAAAGCCAGGAGGGTGAGAAGACCTCTCTTGCACAGGAGATACTCACAGTGCCACTTCTCGTCCTCACCAAAAAGCAGGGTCCTGCTCCCTGGGTGCAAGAGCTGGGCATCGCTTGGTGCTGGGATGCCATGGCCCACCACACTTAAAGCACAGAGCCCACAGCAATGTGCCCCTCCGTGCTGTTGCTAGGCCGTCTGAAGGCACCCAGGAGGCAAAGGGGTGCTGCAGCATTTCCAGGGAAAGATGGATATCTGCATGGAGATGAAAGGGACTGAAACAGCAACACCCCGAAGCAGCGACTCCCTGAGCTCTCTGCTTTAAGGCAAAAATTGGTCACTTTGGTGGGGTGAGGTGACATCATTTTCTCCATCTAGGAGGGAAAATGCCCGGGTTCCTTTGCCTGTCGCTGCCTGGGGCAGGTGGGGTCCCTCAGGGCAGCATGAAGGCGCCCCTGGCTATTCCCACAGGTACAAACCCCTGCCTCAGCTATTCCTACAGGTACAAAACCCTGCCTCAGCCTTGCTGAGAGCTAGGGGGGGAGCAGGGCTTGCTCCTGCCAGTGCCTTGCACAGGCGACAAGGAGCCACTCTTCATGCTGGAGACATGGGGGCAGTGATGGTGCAAGGGAGGGATGCTTCTCCTGCCAGCGCCGCTTGCTGCTCCTAATGACTGTCCCCCCCCAGGGCTGCGAAGCACCAGGTACTGACCCAAAAGCAGGGTGCTTTCCCTGGCACGGAGTGACAGGGATGGGCTGAGGAGGAGGCATCTGGACCCTGCCCTCCCTTTGGTACTAAAGCATTTTCATGTCGCTCTGGAGTAGTGCACCCACAGCATTTTACATAGAAATAAATTAAATTTCCATACTTTGAATAGCCACAGGGAATAAAACATGATTTGTATCACATTTACTGCACTCATTCATACATCCATAAATAATTTTTGCAAGAAATCTACCAGCCCAAACATCCCCTCCTTTTTCCCTGATTGCCGCCCTACCTCCTTCCAGAAGAAAGCTGCTTCCCAGAGGAAGGGCTCCGCGCTGCCACAGCTCTGCCAGGGCAGCTCTACATTCGTACCAATCCCAACACTTCACTTCAGGAGTTTCCGAACCATTTCCGCACTACCCAAGGTTTTCACAGAGATGAAACTTTTTTTTTTTTTTTCTTTTCTCTCCCATACAGCTGGGAAGAGTTGCGTTCCAAATTACTTAACTCCACATCAAATGAAACATATTAGCTCCGTGGCTTTCCAGTGGCTCATCTATGTGGAGGAAAAATAGTCCATTACTGTTACCAGCTAGGAGCTGCTTTTCAGAGCAAGTGGTAGGCATTGATGTTCATATGGTTAAAAGCCATGGATTAAAACCCTGTTGATGACCTGTTATTGGGACCTGCACTGAACTGTGGAAAATTATAATAAAAAAGTGTATTTTTCGGAATACAATGAACAACTACAAAAAGAGGTTTCAAATGAAAGTTTCTTTGTAAGCCCCACTTGTAAGTACACAGTAGCTTTCACTGCTTCTAATATCTACAACTTATACCCAGGAGCCTGCACACTCACATATTTTCTGTTTTATACCCTGAAAAAAAAAAAAAAGAAATTGAGTATATGTCGGCTAACACCCACACGGCATTCTTCCTAATGTATTTCTACAAGCACCAAGCAGAGGTCTCCTTGTAAATAAAAGCAGTCTCTTAAATTTATATTGCACTTTTCTTCTGCAGGGACTTTCATACTCTGTACAGGACTAATCTCCACCGTTGCTGAAATGCAGCCACTTCTGGAGCGGAATAAAGCAGCTACTCAATAGGCACAAGGCAACATAAAGCATCAGGGAGCAGAACATAATGTTGGGACTGCAACTGATATTTAAGGCGACAGTCTGTAATTAAGTTTAAGGACCGTAATTTAGCCAGAACACCGTGAAAACTGTCAGGGGATCTTTAATTGCAAGGGGTAAGGAGCATGGCTTTATATCTCATCTGGGATGAATTACCACCACAAGGAGAATTGCCCCCTCAAGCATGGGGTAGTGAACCACAAATGGCACTGCCCTTGGAAAGGAGGGACACTGCCGTGTCCCCCCCCCATCATAGAGCTTCTCATCCTTGCTGCTGAAGCGCCTCTCGCCTCTGCTACGCTCTCTCGGTGCATCTGCCAGGGAAATCATAGAATCACAGAATGTTTTGGGTTGGAAGGGACCCCTAGAGCCCACCCACCCAACCCCCCGCAGGGAGCAGGGACCCAAGGTTTGGGGCCTCCACTACCTCCCTGGGCAACCTGTTCCAGTGTTTTACCACCCTCATTGGAAAGAATTTCTTCCTTATATCTAGTCTAAAGTGGACTCTTATCAGGAGTGGGGTGATGACTTCTGGCCTCTGACAAGCATGGGGGAAAGGAATAGCGTAGGACTGAAAGAATTCAGCTAAAAGATGATGGTGGCCCTGGCCACCCACAAAAATGGCAACAGACAGCAAGAAGCAGAATCGCTGTTGGCACTCACAGCATCCCACAATACTGCCTGGCCCTGGGAGCCAGCCACAGGCTTCCCGGTCAAATATGCAGTGTGACCGAGGTGTGGGCTCTGGAGGGAAGAGCTGAGACAGAAAACACACGGTCCTCATGCTTGGAAGTGGAGAAAAGCCACAGGAGCGAGGGAGACCTGTACCACCCCCTCTCACTGCCATGCGAGGCCTCCTGAGAAGGAGGTCCCCTTGTCCCTCAGAGCTGATGTCCCTTCTCTCTCTGATGGTGGCCGGGGAGAGCTAGCGCAGATGAATGCCCTTCCAGGAGCTAGACAGTGATGGGTTTCGAGACTTCAAACTGGATTTCTTGGGAGTTAAGTAAGAGCTTTCCCCTTCCATCAGTGGAGGAAACAAGGCACCAGCAGTTGCTGGAAGCTGAGCGATGCAGGAGGCAGCTAACAGATTCACCTGATTTTAGCCAAACACAGTTGTCTCAGAGAAGCTGATATATCAATCAGAGATCTGTAAGGAGCCATGGGTACTGGGGGCTCTGGTGAGAGAGCCAGCTCATCGTACATCTGTGGCACCCCAGACATGGACTTTGGATGGGGTGTCCCTTAGGGGAAGAGTCCCGCTTCTCTGAACTGCCAGAGTGGGGGCTAGTAAATCCCGATTCACAGTCCTGTGGGCTAACTGCCCTGTGCAGGGAGATAAGCCATGCCTAGAGCAGCTTCCAGTTGCCATGAGGCTTTCACAGCTCCTGCTTGGCCAGTGCAGGGCAGACCCTTCTCCTGGGGGTTCACCTGGAGGAGCACGTGCCTCCACCCCGAGGAGGTCAGCCCAGACCTGCTGCAGGTCTGCAGCAGAGAGAGACACCAGCCTTACCCTTCAGGTAGGAAAAAGGCAAATTTCCCCCATCCCTGTTCCTCAGTGGCACACGGGGGGCCACAGGTCAGCACAAGCCCCTCTTTTGGGTCAAGCTTCCTGCCTCCATCCTTCTTGGGGGCACTTTCCTGTTCCACTTGCCAGCTCCTCTGCCCGCTGCCTTGGCAGTGGAAACCAAGTGCTCACAAGACTGCAGGTGCTGACAAAATTGAGGCACCTCTCCCTGGAGCAGCGATGCTGTTGCCACACTTTGCCCGCTCCACAGCTAATGCACCGTGAGTGCTAAAAGGCCTCGGAAGGTGAGGGGGCAGGATCGGAGCTGCCCAGGGGCTGAGTCACGGGCACGGCACCCGCTGCCTGGCTGAAGAAGGTTTAAACGCCCGACTCTTCCCATAATCCCAAAAGCTTGAGGTGGGGAAAGTCAAGTGATAGAATAAAAGACCAAAATAAACAGGTAACGAAGGAGAGGCAGAGAAGCAATCCTGGGCTTAGGGCTGAGGTGGCTGTCACCCCCAGCATTCTTGGGGGAAGCCAATGTGCAACTGCTTCCCCCTTCCCACCCCACCCTGCCCCATCCCTCAGCCTCACAGAGACACCTTTCCCTCTGCAGCTCAGACCTGCTCTCATAGTTTCTCCACCCAGCAAGAGGTCTGAGAGAGAGAAAGAGGCGCTCAGAGGCCAATGCTGCAGCTGGATCCAGCGGGGCTTCTCCACCACTCAGTGTGGTCCACGTGATGGGTCCGTTCCTGCTCCATCTTCTTCAGGCTGGCAGGTGAGAAGCACAGAGCGGTGGGGAAAGGCCAAAGCAAACCACACAGGGGGGCAATTAAATACATGAGAGCCTGGAAGGTATGGGTGGATGGAGACACTGAAGCACATGCGGCACGAGGCAGGATGCTCCGGCCACCGGCACACCGGGCGGCTGCTGCCCAAGGTCGAGGCCGGCGTTACGGCAGGGAGCTGCAGCCGGAGCAGGGCAGCCCCCAGCAGCGGGAAAGCATGGGGAGACAAGGGGAGTACCGCAGGATATCATCCACTAAGCTGTGGGCTCTGCAGTAAAGAAGGTAACTGTTCTGGTAGAAATTTGTGCTTTAATATATTTTTGTTTGTTTAAAACAAGTTCCCACTTCCCTGAGGAAGCCCCGTCTGACGTTCCCAGGGAAAACATGGGGGTGTTTTTTTCCTCCGTCATTTGCTCTTCACATTTCTTCATTCCTATTTTTTGTCTTTCATTCCTTCTTTTCCACGTGTTTCTGTTTCTTTCCTTCCTCTCTCTCTCACGCACGTGCTTTAAAAAAAAAATTTTTGTCTTTATTTTAAAGTTTTGTTCTAGACATTATGACTTTCTCAAGGAGTGCTCCAGTTCTGAACCAGATCCCTTTGCGTGGTCATGCCTGTCAGTCTTTGGTAACATATGGACACTTTGGTGTGCCAGTGAGGAGGGGAGGAAGAGGAGCAGAGGTGGCTGAGTAGGAAAGGAGCAGGAATGTCTCGGTCCGAAGACAGGAGCCCTCGCTTGCCATCATCTGAGCAGCACGTAAAGGAAGAAAGTCAATGGGCCACAAAGACAAGGGCTGTGCAGGGCCGGGACACCGCCTCCTGGAAGAGCAACCGCTGCCAGCCGAGAAGAGAGAAAAAGAATTAGCGATGGGATGGATCCAGACCTCATCAAACAAGTCAGCTCATATCAGTGTCCTAGCCGCTCCTCCCACCCTGGACCATGAAGCACCTCCCAGATCTATTGGAAGATCTTTCTAGCCTTCCCTGGACATTCTCAAGGCTTCCCAAAATTATTTCTTTTCCAACTCGGGGGAAAAGGTTGGATCTTAATTCCTTTCGCAGTCCAACCCTCCTTTCTTCCCCAGAAGGTTCAACTTCAGTCAAACAAAAGGTTCTGCTTCTGTTTTGGTTACAGCTTGGCCATCCTGGGTTGAAAGAGACCTTTAACTGCACTTGAAATTTTGAAATTTTTAGGGTGTTCTGACTTTTTTGATGTTTTGTTTCCCCCTTCACCTTTGGAGTTAAGAAAATTGCTGCAAGCGGCTCTTTCTCAACAAGGGTGTTTGGTTTTTTTTCTTTCAAAAATAAATATGACAAATTGAACCTTGCTCACCAGCGCCTCTTTGCATACTTGGAGCATCTGCTCTCCTCCCCACCCGAGGCGTGTTACCACGAGGCACACCGGTGATGCCTGCCCAAGGAATAATGCCCATCCACTGCCTACGTACCTTGCGGTGGTGTCAACCGATGGTGCACCTCCGTGAGAGTGGGGTTGTCCCTATTTCTGCAATGCAGATGGACTGGAAAGGGGCTGGTGGCTGCCAGGATGGGGAAGGAGGTAATATACAGCTCGGGTAGCTTGCTCCCGTCCTGCATGTCTGTGCCTCTCTGCTCAGAGGGCAATGGGAAGAAGCCCAGCCCTCCCTGGCTCCAGGCCCCAAAAGGCAGATTTTTTTTCCTGATTTAATGCTGCAGGGGCCATTAGAGCCTGCAGAAGGTCTTTCCCATTCCAAAGCTCCCATTCCTAGGGTTTCCAGGACATGAGATGCTGCAGAAGCCTTTAGCTGCTTGGGGATGACACCTCCGACCCAATATACTGGTGCAGCCTTCAGCATGCTGGTGTCTGGCAGCACAGTCCCTACAGGGTCTGGTTGTTCCCCTGAGCTCTTCTTAACTCACAACTGTAAAGACTAATTTCAGGAGCCTGACAGCCCCTCTGCTGACTTCTGCTGATGGAGTCAAACACCTTGCTGAGTCCCACCAACACGTCGATGTGCTCTGAAACCAGCCGCGCATCCCTAGCAGATGCATTCATGTATGCGCTCCCGTTTTCCTCTGAGACATGCACACTCTCACCCTTATTCGGTCCAATTGGCTTCCTCGGACAGTCCCCCTTTTTCAGAGTGACGTCATCGATGGCAATGTCCCCCTCGTAGCTCGTGCCTCGGACACCTTCGAAGATGATCTGCAAGCAAAGCATGGCACAGAGCTCAGCGTGAGGCTGCAGTGGTGGAGGACCCTTCCCGCGCTGTGGGGCTCTGCAGAGGTGAGCAGGGCACAGACCAGATCTTATCAGATCCCCAAGTGAATGATTCCTTCCTGCTTCTCCAGGAACCACAGGATCTGGAGAGCCGGACCCCACTGCTTACAGGACCAACCCCTGTGCGCTGAGCATCCATAGAGTAATAAATGAGGATGTAGAGCTCTGCTTTATTAAGTGTGCTCCACTAACAAACCAACCGACACTGAACAGCGCTCGCAAGAGTAACTAAATTCTTATTTATTATTTTAAAGTACCCGAAAGCACACTGGGCATTTTGCCACAGTGCCACAACTTACCGGCCTGCACCGACCCGGCTCTCACAAACAACCCTACAACAGCGAGGTAGCACGGTGGGCAAAGCCCCCAGCAATAAAACATCCCGTACCCAAGCAGCTTGCTTCCCAGGTACGCATAAACAACTCGATGAGCAGATACAGAGTGCCCAGTTCGTACTCACAAGCTGTCCTACAGCCCTAAACAAGGGGGAGACAGTGGGGGTGGGCTCTTGCAGCACATGCTAGAAGAAACCTCTAGCACTCAAAGTCGCTTTGCACCAACGGGCCAGCATCCCCCAGCTGCTGAACGCCAAGAGAGGCGTCACACAGACTGGGTACCAGAAGGAGCTCTTTGGCAAGTGGTTTCCAGACCGGCAATAATCAGAAAATATGTAGTGCCAAACTGATGCTTGCACATAAGCACGCTGGATGGTTTCAGAGAGAAGTGGGTTTGATTTCTCCGCATCCACCAAGCCCTTGCCTTGCACCAGTGATCCTGGGGCTGGAGAGCTCCCAGTGCCCTCCCAGTGCCCTCCCAGCCCCTCTGCCACGGAGGCAGATGTCTGCTGGGAAGTCTTCTACAGCCCATGGCACACGGCGGCTCCTTGGCTTTGGACCTGACTTACCTGGAAGGGCCCGGGCGGGTTGATGGGCACATGTGCTTGCTGCCACATGTTCCCCCGGTTCCCACTGAGCGACCAGACCTGGGTGTCGATGGCTCGCTTGTTCCGCACGCGAACTAGCAAGTTCAAGGAGCCTGTAAGAAAGAAGCCGGACGCTGGCGTGCAAACCTTGAGCCATGGCTGATGCCCCAGCCGGCCCAGGGACAGCCTGCAGAGCCCCAGCAGCAACCTCTGGAGGGAGCCAGCTTTCTCCTGAGTTGATGGGCAAGTTTCATCCATCTGGGCTACACAGGGGAGGACGCAGACCCAGACGAAGAGAGAGAGGATGAGTCTGCAGCATGGCTGGGGTGGCACAAGAAGGGGGTGGCAGAAATTCTGGCTGCAAGGGACCTCCAGAGGCATCCCATCCAACCTCCTGCTTGAAGCCATCTCCAGCTCTGCACAAGGATGGCATGGCTTTTCCCGGCCAAATCTTGAAATCCGCTGAAGAAATCAACTTTTCCCAATGTCCAGTATGAACCACCAGCACTACCAGTTGTGGCCGCTGTTCCCTATTATATCGCCTAATACTACTGATAAGATTTTGGCTCCATTATCTTTGAAATTGCCCTTCAAACCATTGGGGGCTAAGGGCTGATAGCAGCCTCCTCTTTTCCAAACTGAGCAAGTCCAGTTCCCTCAACCTCTCTTCCCCAGGACTTCTGCCCCTGGCCCGTGACTATCCTGATGCCCTTCCATGGGACCCACACCAGTTTCTCTACATCCCACTTGAACTGGGGAGCCCAGGACACGTGTTTACCTCTCCCCGTTCACCACTAACACCTCACATATGCTATGCAGCTTACAGCCTTCTCCCTGTCCTGGCCATCAGCTGCAGAAATACAACCCATGTCCTCGGTTGCCACTGGCCCTGGAAGCATCCTTGGAGCGAGCAGCCGTTCTTTGCTAGCACTGGGTGGCATTGCCTGTATCACACTGCCTGGACCACCTCAGCCCCACATTTTTCAGAAGGACACAAAACTCCCTGTTCTTTGAAACAAAGCAATTCCCAAAAGGTTTCATCTGCCATTAAACCAAAACCAAAGCCAACAAATATCAAAGCATTTCCAGTTCTCACTTGCAAAAGTGTCACAGCCCCCTACCCTCCACCCATAAATGAAACTGGTTAGACCCCACCTGGAGTACCATGTCCAGTTCTGGGCTTCCCCGTTCAAGAAAGATGAGGAACTCCTAGAGAGAGTTCAGAGGAAAGCAACAAGGATGATGAGGGGACTGGAGCATCTCCCCTATGAGGAAAGGCTGAGGGAGCTGGGCTTGTGCAGCCTGGAGAAGAGAAGACTGAGAGGGTTTATCATCAACACGTGCAAATATCTCAAGGGTGGATGTCACAAGGACAGAGCCAGACTCTTCTCAGTGGTGCCCAGCAACAGGAAAAGGGGCAATGGGCACAAACTGAAACAGAAGAGGTTTCAGTTGAATATGAGGGAGAACTTCTTGACTCTGAGGGTGACAGAGCCCTGGCCCAGGCTGCCCAGGGGGGCTGTGGAGTCTCCTTCTTTGGAGATATTCAAAGCCCGCGTGGACGCTGTCCTGTGCCCCCTGCTCTGGGTGAGCCTGCTTGAGCAGGGGGGTTGGACTGGGTGATCTCCCGAGGTCCCTTCCAACCCTTGCCATTCTGTGATTCTGTGGTATGTCCATAATCTGTCTACATTTGGGATGCTGCATTCCCGCCCAGGTATGCCCTTCTGAGGGGCAGCAGCGAGAGGTCAGGGGAAGAAAGAGGGAAAGAGGCTTTCCTATATAAAGTCCCTCCTACATGATCCCCTGGAATTCTTCATTCTTGGCACAGCAGCCTTGGGGGCACTGGGTGAAGGAGAGGCACCTGGAAATACCCCCGTCAAGCACCTGGCTGTCAGAAAGATACATCAGAGGGAGTTCAGAGATGCATAATAAAGATGATGAAATGTTTAGATTCTGAGCAGCTGACTTACAAGAAAAGGTTAAAAGAATGAAATACATGTATAATTTAGTGAACTGAGGAAAGAGGGGCATGTTATTGCCTGGAAATATGCAGAAGCATTAGTGCTAAGGCTAGCTGAGAAACACAAGATGAAGGCCTGATGGGACAGGGAGAGCGTATCCAATTCCCTTCCCTGGTGGTACCCAGTTTGGGATGCTCACCACAACCCAGGATAAGGAGTGAAATAACCTGTTTCTCTCTGTCTCTCGAGGCCAGTTGGCACTGCATCACCTCAGGGAGACAGAGTGGGGTCTCCCTCCTGGAAACACGGTGCAAGGATGACAGAAGTCACTACCGGAGCCTGTGGCAAAACCAGCTTTGAGCTGCTGGTTTCTTGGTGTCCTCCCTGCCCTCAGGAGCTTCTTACAAGGGAAAGTCTCTCTAAGAAGGACACCTAGTCCTCACGGAGGCCCTTGGCCAAACTGATGGTCCACACAGGAACTCCATAACCCCATAGATCAGTGTCAACAGGAGTGTGTTCAGAGCAGCTAATTCCAGATGCCACAGCCGGTGAAGTGAGAGATTGAGAATGCATGAAGAATGAGTATGAAGCTGCTAGCAAGCAAGGATTAAAAACAACTGTTGTCTATCCTACCCTCATTTGGGGACTTGCAGCTAGGATCTGCCGTGCAAGAGCCTAGCTGAGTAGCCAGCACTGGGACAAATCAGGCAGCAAATGAACTTTGATGCCCTAGGAAAAAAAGCGAAGGCAAGATAGAAAGAGACCTAGAGAAGCATCTGGAATGCAAATTAGTGCCCCCAAAGCACTGGCTGTGAATGCCTGGCCTAAACCCAAACCAAGCCTGAGCATATCCTGGCTGACAGCTCCATGTCCTTGCAGCATCAGGAAAAAAAGTTTCAACCTTTTGGCCCCTGAATTCCCTAACAGAACAATACTGAATACAAGCAAGCATTCTTCAAATGGTTTGCAATTGGAAAGGAAGCTTCCTTATCTGCCCACAACCTGCAGTGTTTCACCACCCCTGTCTACGCATGGAAAGCTGAAGGTCAAAACAGACAAACAGCGTGCCCATGACTGCCTTACAAATCAGAGCTGTGAAGAGGAGTCAGATCTCATAGCCCTACCTGCCATCCCTGCTAAGTTACGGAGCCTCCCTGCGGCTGGGAAAGAACCACAGCACCTCCCTTTCCCAGAAAGGCTGTCACTGGGAATGTGCTTCTGGGAGGCATGGCGGAGACTCCAAGACTTCAAACTAAACAGGGATGAAGCCTCTGCCCCATCTGAACTGGGTCCACAGTGTTGTAGGTGTTAAAGATTGTGCAGGTCTTCCACTTTATTCCCTTCTACCATGTGTCAGTCTGCCACAGGCTGCCAGGCAAGTTTAAGGGCAGGCAGCCTGCGATGGAGGTACTTGGAAATGAACCTTCAGATCTGAGCTCCAGGCAGAGCCATAAAACATTGCAGTCCTGGACTACAGGAAGCTCCAAGTCATCTTTCCAATTGCTCAGAGCTTCTTTATCTCCATTTTTCAGTCTGGCCCCGAAAGCCAACTGTGTGATGGAACAAGTGCTGCAGGGCTTTGGGAAAGTTTTGGGTTCAGCCCACTGCCCTAAAATCAAACGTTGTTCCAGGATGACTTATAGTCATACAAATCCATAGATTAAGTCTCGGGCTAAAAAGAGAGGTGGAACCTATGCAGATATTGACACCTATAGCTCTTGACCTCTGCTGAATTCACACCTGCCCACCACCCCCCCCCCATGCAATCTAGCAATACCCGTCTCATGCCTTATTCACTCCCCGTGTAGTTTTCAGCATGTCACTCAACTTCAGACCAGCCCAGCCCCCTGATGCTCGTAAGGTGCCCATTCTAAAGCACAGACCATACATCCAAATCCCACTTTGCAGGAGGCGGCCAATGCACGATCCCCGCATGTGTGGCGTGCGAGGAGCCTGTTCACAGCTGTGAACTGACTTGCCACGTGATCCTTAGCGAACTGCTTTTACCTGCTTTTATCTGGCTGACGTGATACGATGATGATGATAGTGAGGAAGGAGAGTAACACTTACTCACTTAGAGGGGAGCTCAGAAACACAGCAGATGTTTTATGAGACCTGAGCAAGAAGACACCAGGGAACAGAAGTGCCTGAGCTCTTCTGCCTTTTCAGTGGCCACAAACTGAAGAAGAATGAAAGCGGGACCTGCTCTCCAACCCCCATGTGTCCATCAGTGGAGACATGCAAGGCCCATCTGAGATGTTCTCCAGCGCCAGCTGTTGCAGCCACCCCTTTTTCCTGCTTTTATACTACGATCTAGTTTTCCGTATCAGAGTCCAAATCCAGCTGGCCAGTTTTGTTCCCTATTTCTGTCGTTGTCACCCCTTCCCCATCTGCCCCATCAGATGTGTCCGGCATTTCCTAAGGGCACCCACTGGTGAGACACACGCAAAGACAGGCCATCTATCTGCTGCTAAGCCTCTCCAGCTGACCAGAGGCAGACAAACACAAGGGAAACCCCAGGACACCAGCAATCCTGTTGTTACCTCTCCCCAGACAAGGCAATCTTTGCATTTGCCTTGTAGTCTGTATTATTCCTTCTTCTCAATCAAAAGGGAGAATAAAGGCCAGTGACAAGTGATGAGGAATCAATTACAGGGAGAGGGAGCCGTACCTTCTGCTGGCTGCCTTTAAGACCAGAGCTGGCATTTCAAAAGAGTGGCACTCACACAAAAGAGCACCAGCTGGGCTGCGAGATAGAGTAGCCCAAGGGATGCCTTTAAATGTTACCTTCTCACAACAAGAAAAGGTCTTCTCTCAGTTTCCACAGGGTGGGGACTTCACCGTCGCATCGAGTAGCGGCGTAGATCCAGAAGAGCCGGTGCGGGCAGCACCGGGAGGGAGGCAGGGGCTGTAAGGCCAGGGACATGAGCACCATCCATGCGGGATGGCAGAGAAGGCAGAGGTTTCCTCAAGGTTTATGATGGGATGGAAGGCAGGCGCCTGAGGGGCCAGGAAGCAAAGGGAGAGACGGGATGCTGTGCCAAGAGCAGCAGAGCTCGGTGGGATGGGTAGGGAAGGCTGTCGGGATCCACAGCCAGGAGCTGGGCTGGCCGCAGGCTGCGACTCCCTGCTGCGCTGGTGCAGGATCCCCGCTTCAGCACGGGGTGATCTCGGGAGATCAGCTTTTCCATGAGAAATCCTGGCTGCAGCCCCAGTTTAGGTTTGGCACCCAGCTGGGAGTCCAGGGCTGAAAGGCCCTGTGGAAATTCCCACGGTATTTCAACTGCGGGCAAGACTGATTGAGACAAGAAGAAGAAATTCCTTCATGGCAAAAGATGTCAGGTGGATGGAAAGAGACGCATGGTGTGGTGAGGACTCAGACCTTAAATAGCCTGGCAGGGTCATGTGCAGACCCAGTCTGAGGGCTAAAACCAGGCCTGGGAGAAAAGAGCCCTTACCTTTCTAGCAGGGGCTCTGAGCACTTCCTTAAGTGTGGTTTAGTGTTAACACCACTGATCACAAACTGAAAGCCCAAAGCTTAGTGCAGGCAAATCCCAGGAGCGAACCTACGGTCCCCAGAAAGAATCTATTACCGTTCATAATCCCTGCAACAAACACAGGTCTCTCTCATTTAAATGGATGTTAACGAACGACACTCGTCGTTAGGCTGGTGTTCTCAGTCACAGTGCTGTCACGGAAAGTTACTGCTCTGAGAGCCAGAAAGCAGAGGATGGAAAAATAATCATAGCACATATAGAGATGGAGAAATAGCATCAGCTTGTACCAACTCATAATTTCTAGGAATGTAAGTTGTCTTTGTGCCACGGTAGGATATATTTACTCTTTCACAGTCTCTACTGATCCTTCATACATTAACACAGCCGGAGCAAGACAGTTAAAGCCTCTCGGCTGCTTTCCACTCCTGATTGCAGAGAACTTTATCTCTACATGTCTTTAATGGATCCCAGCTTGGTGGGCAGGGTCCCCTGCGTCCAGCCACGGGGTCACGACACGGACCCTTTCCTGCAGCCACCGCTTTGGTAACTTCAAAGCCGGAGGGATCAGAGAGCTCATCAATAGCGAGAAAACGGAGCCTTGGTCAGAGTTTGGAAGGCACCACTATCCCACCTCTACTCAGGAGGCATCCCCGTCGGCTTTAGGGAGGCACTGAGCATCTTCAGCACTGTGCCGCAGGCCGGCTAATTGTTATGGGACGCTCTCCTTTTGCTTCGTTACGGTGGGGAGGCTATAGTGAAAGGGATCAGGGGAATCAAAGCCTCCAATTCCCTGCTGGGGCTGGGACTTTCTGGGGATATAAACAGCAATATGGTAAGTTTTGATAGGCAATGTTTCCCCTACAGCAAACCTGTGAAAATTACTTATATCTGGCTACAGGGAATTTTCTTTGGATTTCACTGTGGATTTAAAAAATCAAAGAAACAAACACATTTCCACCTCTGACCTCCTAAACCACCATTAAATGAGGATGGGCTTGAAGCAATATCCCCTGACATGGCAAAGCCAATTGCACAGATTGATCTGTGATCCATCACTATATGACCTGTCTGGCATGCATATGACTTTTGGGATGGAGGGAATGGACCAGCAGAGAAGCAACACTGCCCTGTAAAGAGGCAAAGTGGACATGTGGCTGGATCCCTGGTGGGGGGACATGCTGGGTGGGGGGACCTGGGACATGCAGGCAGTGGGGTAAATGCAGGGGTATGCTCATGTCTGTCTTGTGATAAGGAACACAGTGCTAACGGGAGGAAGGCAGGCAAAGTACAGCTACAGCTCCTTCTCTCCAGCATATCCCCACCTGTCTGTGTACACAGAGAGCAGATGGTGATATGGTAGGAGCAGACTTGCAATGGAGCTATGCTTGAGCTCCTTTGCTCATTTGATCCGCGGTCTAATTAAGAGAAAGTGTTGGCATAGGAAGATGAATGATACAAGACTTCCGTGTTTGGTGCTGTCTGTACGGAACAAAAATCCTGCCACCCCTTTTCACAAAAAAATGCCTCAGAGGTTGTTTGTGACCAGTAACAGGCTTTCTATGCGTGGACAACAGGACGTGGTTTAAGGAATTCAAAAAAGGGAGAAAAAAAAATCCCCACGCTCCATAACGCTGAATTTGTGCTATCTCAGAAGAACAAAGGTCCATCCAACATGCAGCCAGAACAGAGCAGAGGGAGGGTACAGAGTCTGGCATTTAAAAGACAAGAATCCAGAGTCCTTGGGCTTGTTGCCAACTCCAGGTCCGATTCATTACACCATCTTGCTCAATCGCATCCTTTTCCCGTACTTAAACCTTTTGCAGGGGACAATGCGGACAGCCTGTGTCCCTCCCCGGGGGCCAGATGGGGTGCCCAGCTCCCAGCCCCAAGCCCAGCTGTGTTTTCACAGCCCCCTGGGTGCCACAGTGGGCAGCAGCTCGGCTCTCACATGCCAGCTCCCCGCGCCGCTCTGCTGCATGGCCCCTGCCTGCGGCCAGCGCGGGAGCCCCCATGGCAACTCACCCCAGATCTGACCACGGGGTCGGGCTAGGAGTGGGTTCTCTCTGGCTACCACCTGGTTGGCCATGGTTCCGCTTGCCTTCAGCCCAGACCCCCAGTTTAATAGCAACCTGGCCTGCAGTTTCCTCCACACCTCCTGGAGAAAGACCTCCAGGAAGACCTCCAGGATGGGATGTTATCCAGAGAGACCTGGACAGGCTGGAGAGGTGGGCCTGTGTGAACCTCATGAGGTTAAACAAGGCCAAGTGCAAGGTCCTGCACCTGGGTCGGGGTAACCCCCATTATCAATACAGGCTGGGGGAAGAAAGGATGGAGAGCAGCCCTGCCCAGAGGGACTTGGGGGTGCTGGTGGATGAGAAGCTGGACATGAGCCGGCCATGGGCGCTGGCAGCCCAGAAGCCAACCCTACCCTGGGCTGCATCAGGAGAAGCGTGGCCAGCATCGAGGGAGGGGATTGTGCCCCTCTGCTCTGCTCTGGGGAGACCTCCCTGGACCCTGCTCCAGCTCTGGAGCCCTCAGCACAAGGAGGACATGGACCTGTTGGAGCGGGGCCAGAGGAGGGCTACTAAAATGCTCCGAGGGCTGGAGCCCCTCTGCTCTGAGGCCAGGCTGGGAGAGTTGGGGGTGTTCAGCCTGGAGCAGAGAAGGCTGCGGGCAGAGCTGAGTGCGGCCGCTCAGGGCTTAAAGGGGGCCCAGAGGAAAGGGGGGGACAAGCTTTTTAGTAGGGCCAGCTGTGACAGGCCAAGGGGGGATGGTTTTAAACTGAAGCAGGGTAGGTTTAGAGTGGATCTAAGGAAGAACTTCTTTCCAGTGAGGGTGGTGAAACCCTGGCAGGGGTTGCCCAGAGAGGTGGTGGAGGCCCCATCCCTGGGGACATTCCAGGCCAGGTTGGACGGGGCTGTGAGCAACCTGATGTGGTTAGCGGTGTCCCTGCTCCCTGCGGGGGGTTGGGCTGGGTGGGCTCTAGGGGTCCCTTCCAACCCAAAACATTGTGATTCTATGATTCTATGATTTCTGCCCTCTGTAGGCAGAGGGAGGCAAGCAGGCAGGATGGTGCCTGCCGCTCTCTCAGCTGGACCCGTGCTCGTTTACAGCCCAGCAAAGCAGAAAACAAGCGGCATCGTGAGCTGAGTGAGTCTCCAAACACCTGCGCTCCCGCACGTGCCCCGCTCCCTCGCCAAGCCCGGTGGGGAGAGTGTGGACGCAGCCTGGGGGGATCAGACAGTCTCTCCAGAGCTTGCTCTTCCCAGCCCAGCTCAGGGAACACACATGCTTTCCCAAAGATGCAGTCACTGACCCACATCAATGGGGACTGGGAGGCACCCAGTAACCTCAGGGTCCTTGATGGGAAGGACCTTAGCATGTGTCCCACTTGCTTACTGAGCGGGATGGTGCTTGAGCTGCCTTGCTGGTCTCTTTGCCCCCTAGCAGCCCCAAACATGCTGCCAAGCCCCATTCCTGGATGGTGATGCCCCATCGTGAGATGGAGATGCCTCCTGGGATTCATCCTGCCTTGCTATGGCCCCCTCTACACTGTCCAAAGGCACTGTCTGGATGCAGAGACGCTCCCATTTGCTCCGAGTCCTCTGTGCCATGAAAATGGATGCTAAGACTCCAGCTCCTTGCCTGACTCCCTCCAATAGCCAGTATGCGTGATAGTTTACAACATCTGTCTGTCCATACACCTCTCTACACAGAGATTCTCTCCCATAGGATTTCTCACTTTTCAGGAAATACCACCAGCCCCAAAAGGGAGGAATTTGCCTTACAAGAAAAACCATATATTTGTCAGAAATATCTCCTGTTATTTTATACTCCCAATCCGCCTTAGCAGCTTGTTTTTATCCAGAGATCCTTGTAAAAGCTAAGGATGTGCAGCCTTAGAGACCTCCCCGTCTAAGAAGGAGAGGATGTAGCTGTGGAAAGACATTTTGAACAGAACTTCACCTCTAGAGATTGAGGACAATCTGTGCCACCCCTTACCTAGGGCTTGTCCTTTTGGTCCTAGCAAGGACCCCCTGTACAAAACCACACACAGGATGTAGCCTGCGTGAAGTCACGGAGCAGGATGAGATATATCCTGGTCCAAACGCAGTTGTGCAGATCCTCTTCTATCCATCCAGCCCTCATAAAGGAGTTACGACTTTTCCACAGCCACTGCTTCTACCTGTGTAGCCAGAGAGTTCATCCTTGCCTTTTGGGAGCTCTCCAAGCAAGTCTGCAACCATACGATCTACGTAAATGCAGAGCAGGCAGAAACAGAACCCTTCCCAGACAGCAGTGTGGTATTCCTTGTGTGGTTTATCCTTGAATAGAATCATAGAATCATAGAATCATAGAATTGTCTAGGTTGGAAAAGACCTTTAAGATCATCAGGTCCAACCATTAACCTAACCCTGCCATCCCACCACCAAACCATGTCCCTAAGCACCTCATCTACCCTTCTTTTAAATCCCTCCAGGGATGGGGACTCCACCACCTCCCTGGGCAGCCCATTCCAGAGCCTGACAACCCTTTTGGTAAAGAAATTTTTCCTAATGTCCAACCTAAACCTGCCCTGGCGCAACTTCAGACCATTCCCCCTCGTCCCATTGCCCGTTCCCAGGGAGAAGAGGCCAACCCCCACCTGGCTACAGCCTCCTATCAGGAGGGAGACGAAGGCAGCCAGTGTTGGTCTTTGTCAGACACACCAACCTCTCTTTTCTCACCTGGCAGCCTGCATCACTCATTGCTCTCCTAAAGTTGAGCGCCCTAGATTAGAGCGTCTAAATTAGTCTGAAACCCCAGAGTGGGCTGTCTGGATTATGGTCCCAAGGCCCTACAGAGGGTTAGGTGCCAGGCCATGATTTCTCAGTACAAAGACCAAGTCCAAGGCAGGGCTTGAGACCTCCTCTGGTACTGCAGCTGTGAAGAGGAGCCTCCGCAGGCAGCAGTGCTGGCTCTGTGCCTCAGGAGAGTCAGCCCATCTTCCTTCCCCTCCCATGCCTTCTGGAATCGAGCCGTCTGAAGGCAGCCAGGCAGCTCCTTCCCTCTCACTGTTGCTGGACCTGGTGGTCTCCAGAAGTGCTGGGTACTACCTTAGGGGGGAGAGGCCAGCCTGGGGGAAAATGGGAGTACGAGGAACGTAGCAAGAAGCAGACCGTGTGTAGGCCACTTTTCCCACCAATTTCCCAGCCTCCCGAAGCAGAGGGAACCACAGTTGCTGTGAGGTCTGCTTGCTCCTTGTTCTCTCTCTGTTTTGTGACATGCCCAGATGCCTCCAGGCAAATGCTCTCTCCTCTCCCAGCTTTGATAACGTGCCCTTTCATCTTTGCCACCAGAGACAGCTGGGTCCTTTGCGCAGTTCGTGCGCTCAGCGCTCTCAGACGAGCTGAAACAGAAGTCTGCTTCATAGATACTGCCAGGTTTAAAAGATCACAACAGCCAGGCAGGGGCAGGCTGCCTGCCTCCCTTCCATGAGCACGCTTTGCAAAGACCTCAGCTGGAGAGGAGGGAGCCTCCCGGAGCCCCCAGAATACACGTGGTGTATGGGGGAAGGTTCCCGACAAAAACCCTGCAGAAGCAGATGTACTTATGCTGAGGAAGACTTTGCCAGTCTCTCCTCTATCCCTACTAACAACCTATTTCCCCATCATCACCCAGCCTGTGGTCTCCCAGTCCTGGGAGCCAAGCACTGGGCAGCTGCACGGCTGCAGGGCTTGGAGCAGATGGGCTGTATTAGTGGGATGCTGAAGCCAGCAAGACAGCAGGAATGAGCAGCTGAGATCACAGATTCTTCCTCTTGAGCTGAAGACACCACTCCAAATCTGTTCTCTAGCCTCCTCCTCTCCTTGGCCCAAGGAGACATGAGAGGTGAACATTTCAGGCCTGCAGAGTGGTTTGCTGCAGGGTAGGCTGTGTTCCCAGCTTTGAGGCAGGATGCATTATAGCAAGAGGCTCCTTTCCCATCTCGTGCCTGCCTATACTTTCACCATTAACCTTCCAGGAGACTGGCTGAGACTGTGAGACTCCCAACCTGGATCTGCAAACTCCTTCAATTCAAGTGCTGGGGTGCCTCTCATCCCTGAAGAGGGCTCTTTGGGAGGGGCAGTCACTCCTGGAAGTAATGGCGATGACTGACACTTTTTGAGCATTTTTTTTATTTTCTTGGAAGCATTTCAATACGTGTTACAAAATCATGTCTTGTTGAAGTTCAAGAAATGATTGGGATGGTTGCACAAGCAGTGCAAGACAGTTGTGCACTCTGGCCCCCCAGCCTTTATCCTGTCAGAGCACCCGGCTCAAGATGTGCACCTGGAATGACCAGCTTCAGTCTCCACTTTTACAGTTATGGCACCGGTGAAATAGTTAATGGTCTATGGAGAGGGCAGAAGAGTGACCTGGGAGTGCTAAAGAAGTAGCCGGATATGCACTGAGAGCTCCCGTTTCCTCTTAAGTGTCTGTTGAGTTTTGTATCTAGCAATTTCAGGGCCTGAATAATTGATGCAACACCTGATGTCTCAGGAGACGATCGGGTTGCAGTATATCCTTATGGCCACTCAACTTTGCACAAGGCTGCCGCTGTGAGCTTTGCTGAGAGTCTGGAGGAAGGGAGGGGGGATCACAGAAGCTTCCCACCAGATGAGTAACAGTGCCTCAAATCAGTTGAGTAGGAGCAAAGATGATCTGTGGGGATTGAGGGCATCTGCAAATGAATTGGTGTCAGCAATCTGTGCCCCTGACAACCTTCCCAACAAATTCTGCAGGAGGGATGTGGTCAGATCATGACTGGTAAGACAGTAGAAGAGGACTTTTCAAGAAGGCAACATTTCAGTGGCTATCTGCGCTGGGAACTTGGTTCAGTGGTGCCCCTTTTAGTGAGGGGCAAAGAAAGGCTGGGATTAGTGCACCCAGATTCAAGGTACTAAGCAGAATGCCTGACATGTTAAGCACGTTAAGCATGAAGACATGTTATTCATGGAATAAAAATGACATATAGCCACTCCACATCTGAATACCTTTCCCTCCTCTCCATGTCTTCTTCAGCTTTACATGCCAAGCTCTTTGGCTTAGGGATGACTCGGTCCCACATCCGCAAGCTGTGTCAAGCATGCTGTTGGTGCTCTTTGTAAGTAAACACCCAACGAAGGAGTAGACGTAGTATTTACTGGGCTCCAGCAAGAGTAACTGAAGGGAGTTCTCTGCCCTTCATTATGCAGGGAGTTTGATTAGATGATGTATTGGTCCCATCTGTTCTTAATAATCTTTAAATATATGGCTGTAATCCAAAATTCACTGAAGTCTTTAGAAAAACAATGACTTCAACGGTCTTTGGTTCAGAGCCACTGTATTGAACCTACAGAGCTTGAATGACACTTTACAAATATGTGGTTATCTTGCCAGGTATTTATAAACCTTGCTCATGATCATGGCATTTGACTAACTTCCCAAAAAACCCAAGCAGATACTACGAGAAAATACCACAGCCTATCCAAAGGGTTCATACCATAGCCCCCAGAAAGCTGCTGGATGTCTGCACAAAACATCAGTCAAAGACACATCTATCGATGGAGGAATGAGTAAAGCCAAGAACCCATCTGAATAAGTGGAAAAAGAAAGAGTATTAAAATAATTGAAGACATTTTTTCATTACAAACTGTTCGCTTAACTCTAACTGCAACTTGTTTTCAAGAGCCTAGAGGGAAGTGAATCATACTCATTAGGAAAATCAGCCTCCCCTCAATCAATCCAGTGATGTAATCTCTACTGTGTAGAGTTACTGCACTGGAGATAATGGCATGGATTTAATGAACGATGCGTTTGTATGTAAGGCAAACTTTATATATCCAACAGAACGCAGCTACCTCCAGGGTGCCACCTGTATAACTGTGTGCAGCAGCAGGGTGCTGCGTTCAGAAACAAGGTTTGGGTAGGGACGAGGGAGCTATGGTGTTGAATCTTACAAAAGGGATGCCTCCATGGTTCAAATTGCTTTTACATTGACATAGCTGGTACCTATCAATTGTGCGACCTGACAGCTCTGACTACTGTCACTTGTCAGAAACAAGATGCAGCCACATGGCATCTGTGCAAACACTGGCTCCTACGTCTGATCGTCCACCACAACCTCTCAGACACACCTTTGCACTGGCTGCATTATCTGAGTTGAAGAAGTAAAGCAGCAATTTGGTTTGGCAAGCCTTCCAGATCTGTGTTTCCTACTCAGCAGGAGGGCGTCAATGGTGACACCACCAGTGTAAGTGGCCTGCCTACAACCCAGTTACCTCTCTGAAACAGCTTATGGCTTTCTTGAACTTGGACGCTGTGGCAAGTGATCTGATCAGGTCTCACTGTTCCTAGTGACTCAGAACCCAAATCCCTCTTAATCAATCCCAAGCACTGTTCCTCACAGTATCTTAGAAGAGAAATAGAAAAAGGGAAATAAGGGAAAGGGAAAGGTCAGTTGGAAGGGACCTACAACCATCAGTCCATCTGCCTGACCATTTTGATCACCTCTCTAGGAAGCCTGTTCCAGTGTCTGACTACCCTCTCAGTAAAGAAAGGTTTCCTAATGTGTGGTCTGATGCTCCTCTGATGCAGCTTTGAACCATTCCCATGCATCCTGTCACTGGATACCAAGGAGAAGAGATCACCACCTCCCTCTGCACTTCCCCTTCTCAAGAAGCTGTAGAGAGGAATTAGTAGTTTACAGTTTCATTGGAAGCTTCCCATCCTGATTATACATAGGCTAAACTTAGCTGGGATGGTCAGGTAAGGTCTGTGTCAGCACTAAGCTGGAACAACACCACCTTTAACTCTCCATGAGTTTCACAGGTGCTGGACGCATGCCAGAAAATAAGCCTGTTCCCTGATTTCTGGGAGAGGAACTGGCCAAGGTAAGACCATGACACTGCTGGTGCAGAAAGGAGACTCAACGTACAAAAATTACAAGCCAAGAGCAGGGTCTTCAGACATTGCATTCAATCAGGCCCAGCTCTTGAAGCCCAGGACTTACAGTTTCACTACGGGATGCATCTGACCAGTCCCATCTTGGGAGGTACCTCAGGGTAAGGAGGGGGTCTTTGCCTTCTCCCCTCCCTGAGGCCATAGCTTGCCAATAAGCCTGTGTGCAGTGCCTACTGCTCTTAAAAACACAGCCAACACAGTTTGAAAAAGGTCTACCAGTGAGCTCACAAATCAGGAGACGGCTAAAAAAAATGCTGCTTGGGTACATCTTACATCATGGCTTTTATGTAGGTACCCCTGTGACCAAGGAAACTCTTTGACCCAAGTGCTTTCGCCATCAGCACAGTCACTGGCTCACGAGATGGGGAGCTACAGTGTTAGCAATCACTGTGTACCATGGGGACCACCACGATGGCCGCACAAAAAGCTAAGTCCACTGTGGCTGAAATTTCTTCATCCCTCTGAGCAACCTTCCTCCTGTGGTCTGACCATGAAGGCACCTCCTGCTGCAGGGTCTGTGAGAGCATCCAGCAGCGGGCAGAAGGCCATGCAGATCATAACCTGGCTACCACTGAGCTAGGAGATGCGAGAGAGAGGTGGCAGGGGACTGTGGTGGGAGCAGTCCATGAGGGACATTGTCCCCTCAAAGCATTCCCCTCCCAGGCAGCCCCTGGGAAGGGAGGAAGAGGAGCCTGATGGCTGAAGCAAGGACTTGAGGATCTGCTTCCAGTTGCCATGCTGACCCACTAAGCCAACACGATAGAAGAGGCTTTTGGAATCTGGCACTGGTCACTGCCTGCCATGGCTATCTTCTTCTCCTGAAGCAAGCAAGCAGTTCCTCATTTGATACAGCCGCACCTGCCGCAAGGCAGACACCCTCCTTCCTGAATGCCTGGTGGAAACGGGATTTCTTTCCCTCCCACCCCCTCGATTTTTGTGTTTGGGCTGGCAGGAACATAGGGCAACATGAATGCTTGCGCCGGAGGGGGGCGGAGGAAGGAAAACCAATGACCAAATAACTCCAGAAGAATGGGAATTGCCTCCAGGGAGCTCCCCTTCACCCTGCTCTCTCATCAGCTGAGAGATATTCTACATCACCCTGCTCTACCAGTCGCTGAATATTTTATACCATGGCTACAAACGCTCCATTTGTATTCTGTTTCTCTCTTTCGTCATATCTATTATAAACGAGTAGTGTCTGGGAACTCTCCCAGGGAAGATTTGCCTGGATGGCTATGGATATTTTATAGTCAAATTGTGAGAGTAAACCAGCTTTCAAGTTCTGTAGAGGGGGGAAAAAGGTAATAAAAGGGTTATTAAAAAAATAAATAAATGTCGAGATTTTATACGGCTTCTTTTCACAGTGACAGAGCTTTGGTGTGCTCCACGATGGAGCTGGAGCTGCTAGGAGAAGCTTGGGCTGGGTGATGTCCTCTTGCTGGCACCAACAGGAGTGATCTGACACCCTCACACCAATTGCTATGGCTGGCTCGGCAGGGCCGGCATCTGCCCTGGTAGGACTGGTGAGCCAGGGGGTTGGGGCCGTGTCTGCAGGCATCAGGGATAGCTGGCTATGTGGGAAGCAAGCCATGGCCCAGGGTTGTAGCCATAGCCCATATTTACCTTCATATTGTCACATACGTGATACAGGTAGGATGCCAGGGTCTGTCTCCTTATTTGACAGGAGAAGTCCTAGCGTGGAGACCTGTATCTGAGAGGGGGCATTTTCCTCCAACCCAGGCTAGAGAAGAAGAGGTGAACAAACTTACTTTGCCCTCAGACAGGCTGCCACTTCCCCAGGGGACCCTGAGAGGACTTCAGCCACCAAGGGCATCAAGCCTGGCGCCACCTGAACAAGCTAAAGTTTTCTGGCAGGGTTTCACCACCTCTGCACGAGCAAAACCAACCAGGGAGTAACCAACGTGCATTAGAAATGTAGATCGAGCCATTAGACCTGCTGGTGAAACAGAGCATGTCCCAAACACGGGTTCACTTGGGCATGTGTGGGGCCAAGGACAGCTATGCCAGAGCGCTGCCGGTGTGACAGTGAGGAACAAGACCAAGTAGCGTAAGAGTTAGTAAGTAGCATAGCAGGAATGATGAAAACCAGACAATTTTAGCATTACTAAGCATTCTGATTTTTCCTGGAGAGGTCTCAGTTTCACCCTGGTGCCCCAGTATGCAGAAGAGAAGCCAAAATGATTACAGAATATTGTGACTGGCCCTGAAAGAAACTCCAGAGTAGAGAGTAGATACAAGGTACTGAATTTCAATTTGCAGGCAGATATATTGTGTGTTCGCTAGACCAAGCCACATATTCCACAGGCCAAGAAAAAAAAAAACTTTTTCTCATTTCTTTCTCTTTCATTCTCTGACACTATCTAGTCAGCCTAATTTTAAAATAATTTATTCGCTCTCAGCTCAGCAGCACCCACCCTGGAAATCATCGCATGGCATTAGAGAGTCTACCCACCTCGCACAAATTTATCAGCCCCTTTGCGCAACGAGGGCAAAATGGGGAGCAGGCCCAGGCAGCAACACTGAGTACGAAGGGGAAAATCAACAGATACAAAGGGTGCCTGAAGCAGAGGAATAGAAAATGGCACTCAGCGGCACTCTTAGGTCTTGGGAGTCACCGTATCTTTTGCTCTGGGTGATTTATGGGTGGAGTAAATGAATAAAGAGTTAAAACACTACAAGCCAAAAACCTGTAATGAATGGACTCCCTGTCCAGTCCACTGCATCTCCAGGCAGACCACCACATGAGAGCTGTGAAACAGAGCTCTTCCAAAACCGAGAAAAAGCTGATGGGCTTTTACTGTCCCCGTAAAATGAAATTGGAAATACGTCATGTAGCTGTGTTCCCAAAGGAAACGAAGCAAGAGGGGACTCCTCCCTCTACATCTTCTTTCCTTGCCAGTCTCCCACCAGTCTGGGCCACCTTTCACTGCAATCAGAAGGAATGAGATGATCTCCTTCAACGCCTCCAGGAGAAGCCTAGACCTGGACAGGCTGGAGAGGTGGGCCTGTGTGAACCTCATGAGGTTAAACAAGGCCAAGTGCAAGGTCATGCACCTGGGTCGGGGCAACCCCCAGTATCAATACAGGCTGAGGGAAGAAAGGATGGAGAGCAGCCCTGCCCAGAGGGACTTGGGGGTGCTGGGGGATGAAAAGCTGGACATGAGCCCACCATGGGCGCTGGCAGCCCAGAAGCCAACCCTACCCTGGGCTGCACCAGGAGAAGCGTGGCCAGCGTCGAGGGAGGGGATTGTGCCCCTCTGCTCTGCTCTGGGGAGACCTCCCCTGGAGCCCTGCGTCCAGCTCTGGAGCCCTCAGCACAAGGAGGACATGGACCTGTTGGAGCGGGGCCAGAGGAGGGCTACTAAAATGCTCCGAGGGCTGGAGCCCCTCTGCTCTGAGGCCAGGCTGGGAGAGTTGGGGGTGTTCAGCCTGGAGAAGAGAAGGCTGCGGGCAGAGCTGAGTGCGGCCGCTCAGGGCTTCAAGGGGGCCCAGAGGAAAGGGGGGGACAAGCTTTTTAGTAGGGCCAGCTGTGACAGGCCAAGGGGTAATGGTTTTAAACTGAAGCAGGGTAGGTTTAGAGTGGAGATAAGGAAGAACTTCTTTCCAATGAGGGTGGTGAAACCCTGGCAGGGGTTGCCCAGAGAGGTGGTGGAGGCGCCATCCCTGGGAACATTCCAGGCCAGGTTGGACGGGGCTGTGAGCAACCTGTGTGGTTAGCGGTGTCCCTGCTCCCTGCAGGGGGGTTGGGCTGGGTGGGCTCTAGGGGTCCCTTCCAACCCAAAACATTCTATGATTCTATGAAGCCACGCAGGAATTGGGCAGCAAGGCTGACTGACCACAACAGACAGTTGCAGGGAAAGGGGGAGTTTGCATTCAGCATTAGCAGCTGGGCTCTGTCAGCTAAGCAAGACCAGCAGGTCCGGGAAAACCTGGTGTGCACCAATGCTGACAGTGCTCTGCCTGGGCAACCTGCTGCTGGTGGCACGGAGACGGCACGGAGCTGCCTGCCTGCGGGGGGAATACACCGCCGTGCAAACACCCCTGACCCAGCGGGGCTCCAAGTGCCGACAGCAAGTAGGAGCCCTCAAAGCAAAGACAGAGACGGAGGCAGGCTCCGTGAACCACAGCCCAGCCCATACTGCCCGGCACCCACGGGGTTAGGGTCTCGCCCTCGCCCCCACTGAAAGGAGGAGACCCCAGGTTTGGCAGCTTCGCCTCTCCACCGTGCCACGCGTGCGCAGAGATGTGATGGCCGGGCTGGGGAGCATGTTCCCTCCCGATGACATCAACGGTGCCAAGGCAGAGAGCTGTTAATTAACCCCGTTTATTGAAGGGCGGACACATTTCTGCCTGGGCCCTGATTTTTCAGTCAGGCTCCAGTCCAGCAGGTGATTAATAACCCAGCATGCTGTGGGAAGAGTGCATCTATTATTCAAATTAATGAAATTATAATCAAGAGGTGACGAATTAGCAATTGCTCCTTGACTGGATATGGAAACTCATTAGCGTGCCAGGCGCTTCTGGGGTGCTCGCTGCGCTCGTAGGCTTGCAGCTGGAGAGGAGGGGGTCAGGCAGAGAAGATGGCCCCTTGGTGCAGCCATGAGAGCACACACCCTGCCCACCCCTCAAAATAGCTGCAGCCACTGGAGAGCCCTCTGGTCCCACAAAGCCCCTCCACCTCCGTCTCCTCTCCGACAGACGGACCGTTCACCTGGCGTCCTGTTGCCTTCCCAAATGCCTGGTGGAAACGTGATTTCTTTCCCTCCCCCCACCCCACCACGATTTTTGTGTTTGGGCTGGCAGGATCATAGGGCAACATGAATGCTTGCGCCGGAGTGGGGCGCAGGGAGGAAAACCCGGCGTCCTGCTGCCTGGAGCAAGGTGGCTGTGGCCGTGAGCAGGGGAAATGCATGCACATGGGTCCAATGCTCTTTTTTGTGGAGGGTAGGGAACCTTATGCTGGAGGAGGAGCGAGCCAGAGGGGAAGGGGTGATGGCTGACGGCAAGATGCCGCCCCGAGGATGGGCTACAACAGCCTCACAACCCTGACACTTCTGGGGTGTGGATAAGGGACAGATATCTGGAAGCAACAACCCGCCCTGGCGCTTTGGGGACTGGAGTAGGACTCGTGCATTGCTGGCGCAGTGGAGGCTGGGGTTCTTCCCTGACAGCCTGCGCTAGGCTGGGCTTACCCTTCCCGGGGGGGTACTCACCGATGTGCTTCCCGTACATGTGGTAGTAGAAGGAGACACAGTAATACTTGGCCGTAATGTTGTAGAGGGGGCTGATGAGTCGGGCTTTGTCTCCCGTCACCCGGGGCCGGGACGCCTCGATGAACATGTAATAACCTACAGAGCAAGAGGGAAAGGTGGGGAAAGGCAGCACGCACTGGGTCACCCTCCCTGCAAGCGATGGGATGACGGAGGCTGGGAGACCACTCCTCCTCTGGGAGGCTTTGCTCTTCCCATCCGCTTTGCACCCGCTGTGATCCTGGCCAGAGACGCTTGCAGGATGCCCGCGGCGCCTCCCCTGCCTCTGCAAGGATTTGGGGGAGGGGGGGGGCAGGAGAGGGGGGCGTCAGACCATGAACACACACATCTGCCTGGGCACAAGATGAGCCTTTCCCCTGCAGCCAGAGCAGCCCCAGAGCTGACCACGCTGCCTAAGGAGAAAACCAGAAGGAGGAGAAACCATTCCAGCCTCATTTCTCTGCCTCAAGCAGAAGCAGAGAGGAGCCGGTATATCTGGCCTAAACAATATTGTTATCTAAAGAGAACAATACCAAAGTAGTTGTTAACAACCCAGGGAGGAACAGATTAGCTATTTAATTTGTCGGCATCATTTTCAATGCTCGATCAGGCTGCTGTACTGAACACTAATGGGAAAAGCCATTTCCTCAGCTGGCCATTGGATGTTTCCCATTTTTTTCCTCCATTCAAAGATTTGTGCTCGCATGCAAATTTACTTTCCTCATTAGAGAGAGGGGAAAGCCATATCCAGTTAAAATGGGAGCACGTACTCCATGGATGGCTAGCCTGAGCAATACACACCACCAGTCTCCTCCAGCTAGAGGCGAGGTTGCTTCCAGCTCGCTGGCAGCTCCTGCCTGGTCTCTCATGCTCCGGCTTGGTGCTAAGGAGATCTGTTTGCCTCCCTGAGACCTTCTTTGAGCAAACAGCTGGCTGAAACCAGCAGGGCCGTTTCTAGGTGTTAGAGATGTTCTCCTACTTGTTTATCCTTTTTTGACTTCAAAACAAGCCTCAAATGGGACAAGGGCATTAGGCAGCAGGCAATTAGCTGGTAACAAGAACTAATGCTCACACTACTCACTTAAACAAAGTCGTGGGCGTTTTAATTGTGTGCTTAATGCCAATCAGTAACATGCAAATTAACCACCTGCTCCCCTCACCCTGCGCGGAGGAGAAGCATGTTGGGTGGAAAGCAGATCAGTGCTCCACCAGCTCCCAGAGCCTTAGGACTTCCCAACAAACCGAAAGGAACCCAGAGGTGTGCCTACCCTCCGGCGTACCGCTGATGTCCGTGGGGGGCCCTGTGTTGACGGTGCGCTTGGGGTTCTGGGTCAGGGCGTTCTGCCGGGTCCAGTCAAAGTTGTCCAGCTTGTCTTGCACGAAGCCACAGATCTTCTCGTCCTCAAAGCGGCAGGTGTTATCTGCAGGGAAGGGAAGGGGCTGGTCAGCCACTGCTTTTTCAAGCCTCCTCCCCCCCCCCCCCAGGGGCTGCCTGGGCGCTTGCAGCAAGCTGCACGGTGCTGCGACGCCAGCACTGCGGCTCGGCGTCAAGCGGGGGCCAGGCGGGCAGCCCCCGACCTCAGGGTGAGGCTGAAAAGGAATATCTCCGTGATTAGGATGATTATGGAAGGGTTAATCCAGGTTGATGGATGCGATGGTCTGACGAAATGGAAGAAGGCTATTAGGGCTAAAGAGAAGGAGAGATTCTGCTGGGAGGTCTGAGGGGGCAAACGTAGAGGAGGGTAAAAAGAGCATTGAAGGCAAACAGGCCGCAAGGGCTTTTAAACCAGGACAACTTGATGGTAGAATAATTTCCCGAGGAGAGAGGAAAAAGCGCCAGCAGATGACCTCCCTTTGGGCTATATATTAAACTAAACTATGGCACACATGAAAAAAAATCAGCTGTGGAGAAGAGGTCAGCTCAGTGCTACAAACGTGTCATTTAGCTGGAGTGCATGCAATTTATACCAGTTAAAAGGCATATTTGATATTGCAGCTTATGCTGGTTCCCCTAACAAAATAAGTCAGGCAGGTAAAAGATTTTTTTTTATGTGGTAACCACATGTGCAATAGGGCTTGGTTTTATTGCTACCGCAAGACAGTCAGGCCCTACAGCAATATTAAGACAGGAGAAAAATCTTGTCCATAGACATAACCCAATATGGACTTGCAGAGACTGGAATGAATTGGACTTGACCAGGCTGACGATTTACCACCTTTGTGGTTAAAAGGTAGTTCCCGAGCCACAAAAACAAAGGCCAAGAACCAGCTTTGTGCTGCTAACAGAGTAGGAGAGGGATGGAGGAAACAGGCAGAAGAAAAAGAAATAACAGGTCCAAGACCTGATGTGAAAATTGTTTTGTGTTCTGAAGGGTCCCTGGGCAGAAACCAGAGCTGGAGAATGGGCTGAGAGTGGGATCTCAGACCTCACGAGTGGCACAGATCTCTTTACCATCTGCTGTGAAAGACGGAAGACATCCAGACATCCAGAAAGACATACAAGAAAGAAAAAGAAGGCTCTTGCTAAGGGCTTGGATTGTGCCAGAAGCCTCATCCATGACATGCTGGTACAAGACTCAACCTTTTGGGGTTTACCTCCCTCGCTGTTCCCGTTATGACCAGATGAAGAGAAGCCCAAGTGCCTACTTGGGCTCCCGCATTCCTGTACCTTCAGTGATGGTTTGCTCTGGTTCCTGGGCAGAAAGCTTTCTGTCCTAGCATGGGTAGCTCTGGCAGGACATGTAGGGCTGAGAAGGATCAGCAAGCTATGGGCTGGGTGCCAAGAATGGGATGGGCAAGGGAGGCTTTCTGCAATGCCAGGGCCAAAAGCTCCAGACGTTTTACATTGTGATGGAGCTTTTACATTGTGTAGGAGGTTCACACACCTACCGTGCACACCAAAATCTGCCATCTTGTACCAGAGAGGAGAGACTACCCATGAAATGAGCAGCGTCTTGACTCTGAGATGTTGCACCTCCCAGTTCCTACCCTACACCTACGGCCCTCCCCATCCCCTCCCATTTGGAAATGAAAACGACCATCATCCAAAGGGATATCAAAAGCCTGCAGACCCCTGTGGCAGGAAAATGGGGTCGCCACACTGTTGTTCCCCCTTCTTGCCTGTGTCTCTCCAGCATCCCACCAAAGCAGTGAGAAAAGAGAGGACAGCCTCCTGCTGTGGCCCACAAAAAGGTCTTTGCCACCACAGGTTGGGCACTGTGCTGCAAGCCATGGGCTTGGTTCACGGGCCAGGGCATCTGGGTTTTCTGTAAGCTTGGTGAGGAACGCTGCTCCTGCGAGCTGAGCACAGCCATTGGGAGCCTGGCTGGGCTGGCCACTTAACTGCTGATTAACCCTGGCTAAGTGCTTTCCGTTCAATCCGCTCATTTCTAATTAGCAACCTAATCCAAATTAGCCACTGCTCTGAAGTGCCGAGCACAGGGGGCCACGTGGCAGCTGGAGCTGAAGGAGGGGGGAGGAGTGGGGAGCAGGGAGCGGATGATGGGGCAGACGCCTGTGGGGTCCAAGGCAGGGCAGTTGTGTGGCCTGGGGGGCCCCTTTCATCCCCAGTAAATGCAGATGGAGGGGAATAAGGGTGAGAAAGCAGCTTTTAAGGGTCCTTCTCCAGCCCTCATGGCTGAGAGGAGGGAGTTTGTGGCTGCACCAGACACCTACTGGTCCTCAGAGGAGGGGCTGGAGCCCACAAGCTTTATGATATTTCTGGCTTGGTCTAACACCCCAGCTTCTCTCTATCGGACCGAAGACAAACATTTGCGCAGCTCCAGCTCACAGGTTGCCAGCTGCAGTTAGAAGATGCAACTTTTCTCTTACAATGGCATTACCCTACACAGCAGGATCCACCATGACTGTCCTTTTGCAATCAAAGGGACCAGGATGGTTTGCACCTCTGACCCTGTTGTGGCACATGGACCTTCAAAGGAGAAAGGTGACATCTTTCTCCTGCACAAAATTCCCTTAACAGGGAATATCAGGTGGAAAGCAGAGCTGAACACTGTAACACAGGGGTCAGCCAGGCAACTGACTGAGAGGGAGCCAACCCACAAAGGACGAGGCAAAGAAACCAAAGGAGAGGCAGATTTAAGGAGAAAGCCCAAGCTCAGCTGGAGATCAGAGTGAGCTGTGCAAGACAAGAGGACTGGGGACAGCATTCCCAGCTTGTCACCAAGGTCTGGTCATGCCAGCTGATGGACTGCTGTGCCTCATTTGTAAGAAGCCTCATGCATCCATGGGATGAGACTGCTCAGATAAGAAGACTTGAAAGCTTGATAAGAGCTCTTCTAATGTCAAAACAGGGCCCTGGCTCCACCCTCTCCTTTCACGCAGATGCAGATACTTCCAGAAGGCAACACTTCTAGCAGAGAGCTTAAAAGAGAGAAGGGTCCAATGCACCATGGATACCACAACATGACCAGGCTTATGCGCAACACCATTTGCTGTGTGGGAGTTTATAACCACAGCACATTGCCTCTGCTCAGCTTGGGATCTCAAAGCACTTTGCAACAACTAATGAACATGGCTTTTTAACACCTCTATGAGGTAGCAATGCCTCTTTCTATATATCTCCTGCATTACACATGGGGCAACAGATGCACAAAAGTGTAGAGAGACACGTTTAAGGTCACAGCAGGCAGTGCCAAAGCTGGAAACAGAACCCAAACACTCTGACTCCTGGTCCTTTGGTTTAAAACAAGCCACAGGAAGGCAAATCCCTGGTGTTTCTCCGAGCTAGAAGTGGAGGTGCCCAAAACAGCTGGGAGATGTTCGGTGTGGTTTGGGACACCACCAGCACGTCACCTCTGGATGGTTATTAGTGAGGCTCACCAGGAGAAACCTGGCGGATCCAGCCAAAAAGAAAGCCTTTAAATGACCTGCTAGGTCTCAGAGGACACGGTGGTGATCTGACTGTTGACCTCAGCTGTGTGAAGCAAACCTTCTGGCAGACTCACACCATCTGCCAGGGATCCTGGCTCAGCACCGCAGCACAGAGGAAGCTTCCTGTTTAAAAATGAAACAACGGATTTAAATATTGAACACAGAAGTTGTTGGCTGGATTGTGAGAGGCGCGGTGGAGGTGGCAGGGGAGCTGGTTCCTCAAAGGCTGGAGTTAGCGCTGTCTTCACCAAACAGTTTTCCTTGACAGGCTTTGCAGTGGCAGCAGCTCAAAGTGCAGGGACGTTTGCTCCCAGTTACAGACACCTTCCTGCATTCCCACGGGAGAGACCCTCTGCCGTGGCTATTAGCATTTCTTGTTGCTTTTGCCTTCTTGAGAAACATAATGGAGGTTTTCATTTCAAGTCCGTAGGGGGAAGCCATCCCTGGTCCTGAAATTCTGGCTGTCAGATGAATGCAGAAAATAATCATAATCCTATTCTAGCTGCAGACTACGGGTGAATAGCAGATGAAGCGCACTTGAATAAAATTGCCTTCGTCATTTAGCTGTGGTCTGATGACAGAAACTGGCTTGGAGCATAAGGGACTATGCTCTGAGCCTCAGCTCTGTTGCAGACCTGCTGCGTGACCCTCAGGCTATCACCTTCTCTCTGGAGATCAGTTTCCCCATCTAGAAGATGAAGACGATGAAAACTGTATTGCGACCTCAGGGTATGTTGGGATCTAAGAAACAGCATTTAACAGCCTTTTCCATGGTAAGTTTCTAAAGCACTGACAACCAGTAATGGGAGAAAGCTTCACAGTACTGTAACTGGTTGGATCATACTGGATTGACATCTGCTTTAATACCTCCATCTGCAACAAGGGGATGATATGGCCCAGACGATCCTATTTGCCACCACGATACAAGGACTTGCTGGCAGTCACCTTTTTTAACCTTTGCGTTACACACATTCCTGAGGAATGGGCCCAGATTTGAGGAATCCAATGCTAAACACCCTGCTCACATCTCATTCCCACATGTTCCTACTGGGGCACCAACCTCCAGTCCCTCTGGACCAAGGCGTTATCAGAGACGGAACACACAAGCACTAGACAGTGAGCAATGAGCCAGGGTCATCTACAACCACCAGCATCTGGTACCGATCACCACCCATCGTACTTGCCCATGATCCCAAAACATTTTAGCACCACACACAACCAGACTGCAGATACATGAGAAATAATATTGCTGCTCTGGAAGGGCAAGACACGCTGGCCAAGAGAAAAAAACCCCGGCAATCCATATGCTTCTTGATGCCTTCATTGCCAGGCTTGCATGGCTACATCTGCTAGAACCAGGGAATCCAAAACAACCACTGCTGATGAGCTGGAATAGCTTGTGGGGCAGAACCGCAGCATTTGGGTTAGAAAGTGAAGACTATATCCAAATTAAATTGCAGGGGAGAGGTAAGAAGGATGGAGCAGACTCCCCAGCACTGGAATTTAGCCATGACATTAAAATGACCAGTTATTCTAAGAGATCTCTAATTTAATACCTTAGAATTAAGACAATTCTAAGACAGTTTTTTGAAGATAAATTCTGGTTTTTAGACCCAGATTAACCGATTTTTAAGAGTCACGGTCAGTCTTACTGCTAACCTCGAAATATTTGAAATCCTCAATGCCTTTTGTTCACTTCCTCTGCTTTTACTTTGCTTTTGCGTTATAACCCCAGTACCTGGCTCTGTAACCGTGCCACATGCATGCCTGCCCCAATGTCATTAACATCTTATTAGGCTGAGAGAGAAAATGCATGAAGAAATAATTGTATTAAGTGACTCTCAGAGTTTGTAAATTAATCACCATTGTGCATACCCTTGGATCAGGCTGCCAGAGGCATTAATCATCTCATTTTTGCCTTTCACTTGAGAGCTCTCAATATTTGCTCCCAGAATTTGGCTGGGCAGCCTAGCGTGAGGATACCTTTATGCTCCTGTCCCAACCCTTTTCCCTGGGGGTGGTGGTAGCCAGGGGAAGTGGGAAAAAAAGAGGTAGTAGCAGGGATTTCCATGTTACTGGGATGAGAGTCTGGGAACGGAGCTGTGGCCCAGAGATGGAGCTAAGAACCTTTGGACTTCTATTTGGCCGGCAGCAGGTCTGAAAGGAAGGGGCACCTCTGAAAGCAAGGGTGGTGGGTGCAACTTTAGGCAGTCAGTCTCAAGATGTGAACTCACAGGCAAGACCCAGAGGTCCCAATATCCAGCACAGCTGGGGCAACATATTAAGGAGAAACCCTAAGCCTTGGGTTCACTGCATCAAAATACAGGCATGGCTGAGTTATCCTCCACCAGAGGGAAATTTCATGCAGTCGTTCTGGTCTCAATCAAGCTGCCAAAGCAACCCCAGGCGAGCAGTGTGAAGGCTCAGTTTACAAAGACCCCAAGAGGCTGATTACAATTAGGACTGAAGTTGCTCTGGCTTTTACCAGTGATTTAGGCAGTGTAAAAGCCAGTGGCAAAAGGCCAGGTTTTGTCACTTCCTCCTGCGGGCTGGGACGCTTGCCTCCTCCAGCGAGTACCAAGGGACACATTCTGGAGCGGGTCCCTGGCAATGTGCTCCGTGTTTCCCAGTGAGTCTTCTATGGAGAATGTGTAAGGAGGACCAGAAAGTGGGGAAGAAGCAGAGCAAAGGGAATCAAGAATTAGAGCCAGAAAACCCTTCTGACTCTACAAGAAGCTCCCTTGCTCAGTTTTCAGGCAGAGTATGGTTCATCAAACCATCCTGGGAGAGGATGCAAGAGTGAACGCCCCATGGCTGCCCTAACAAGGTAACCCCATACTGTGATTCCTGCCTGCTGCTGCCTAATCCTGGCTTCTCCTTCCCACTGCTCCCCTGCGGTGCAGCAGTAGCACTTGCCTACACGTACACAGAGTCATATATAAAAAGGCTGAATGCTGACTCGGCAGCTGGATACGGGGAGAGAGAAACAGCTACATGGAACCACCTGCTCCCCATGGACCACCAGCAAGTAGTCTGCCCATCTCTGCCCAAGAGCTTTGCCTGGGCTTATATCCAACAATCAAAGCAAAGGGACTTTGTTTCATCCCCTGAAGATTACTCCACCGCTACTTACAGCACACTAGAAATCCGCTTTTTTGCTCAATGGGTACCATCGTGTTCTTGTTAAAGACCATCTTGTTGTATATTCTGCTCTCAAAATCAATGGGAACTCTGGGTGCTCAACAGAAATGGGCCAGCATCTTAACTCTTAACAGGAATGACCAGAAGGTAAATAAGCAAGTAAACAGTGATGACACCGGAGGGAAAGAAGAAAGGGACTGTGGTCAAGGAGTTTGCAAGAAGACCAAGATCTGAGCTGGAGACTGCTCCATACCAGCCTGCAGAGATGTCAAGGGGCATCTTTCCCGGTCAGAAGAGGACGGGGGATATACATTCCTTAAACACAGATATTCTGGGGAACATTTAATAACCTGCTTACTGAATGCAGGCTGTCAGTGTCGGAGGGAGGGTGGGTTCAAGATCGTAACCTACCCAGTCACAGAGACACCAGGTGTGAGTGGGAGGTCCCTGGTGTATACCTCCTGGCAATAATTCGAGGTACCACAAATTACTTACTGGAAGCATTAGTGTGCGCAATTTCATCCTCTTTTGGGAAAAACGATTTGGCAAAGCCAGCTGTGTATTCCAGCTGTTTGGCTTTCCTGATCTGCTGGAGCATCAGACTAACATGCATCACATTCAAAATATAAATACAAAGGTCTTGTTGCTTACCTGTTGGGTTGGGGTAGTTGATTGCTGGAAGAGGAAACAGAAAAACAAGTCAGAACAGCGAGTACTCCCTCAAATGGCATATCACAATTAAAGTCTGAAAATAAAACAAACACATCAAGAAAGGTCATAGATGCACAAATCTCCTAGCAGCATCCCTGTGAAACAGCACTGCTCCGTGTCTGCCTTGGTGATGGAACAAGATGCTGACTCTCTGATCCAAGCAGCAACAGACCTTAAGAAAACCCCACCTAAGGGATGATCCTGGGACTGCACAGGGGAACCTTTCTGGCCACCCAAGCAGTTTCTTTCTGGAGCATCCATTGGGAGAGCACCTACTCAGATAGCAAAGCTTGATGTCTAAGAGGGACATCAAAACAGTTTGAGACACTGTGGAAGTCAGGTATGCTGGGGACACCAGACATGTTGTCACTCCACAGGACAGGAGGGTTGTGTGAAATCATGCAAGCATAGGAGGAGAGGGATCTGTACTTTCTGCTGAAATACAGGGTCCAAACTCCTGAGGGCAGTAAAGGAATCATAGATTTGTGAGAATGGGGAGAGTTGTTAGCTGCTGGGATGCCGGGGAGAGAAGCATGGTCAATGATATCAATGGGATGATCTGGGATTCAGGGTATTGGATGCAGCTACTGCCTATGAGTAGCTACCTAGTGACTACTTAGGAAGGGAACTGTGCATTCGGCTCTGGAAAGAATTGAAGCCCCCTGAAATCCTAAATCCTCTTGATTTTATGGGCATGTGGCTAATATGCAGTGTCCAGCATCTGTTGTCTGAAATACAGCATTGTGCCAGATCTGCAGCATGGCCTGACCAGTCACTGGGGCTTTTGGGCTCTCCTTCCCAGAGAGCGGAGAGTGCCAGTCAGAGCTCCTGGGTGAAGGATGGGTGGAGACTGGTCCTCAGAAGTGTCTATCTAGTGCTCTGCATTGATGGCAACAGGCAAAATATGGCCAAATGTGGCATCGCTGTCCCATCAAAACTCCACAGAGAAGAGAGATCCACCCAAGGGTCACAGGAGACAACGTCTAGGCATGTCCATGTCCCTAGGTCTGAGGCTCGAACCTGCTCTTGCAGCCAGGACCAAGGAGGAGACACCTACGTTCCATGTACTGGATGATGCGGGCAGCCATATCCCCAGCCCCAAAGCTGGTGATGGGTGTCAGGCGAACTTCATAGCTCTGAGGCACTTTCAGGTTGGGCAAGATGTGCTCCAGCAACAGGCCTTTCTCCATTTTCTGCACAGGAATGAAGGTTTGGATGGTGTTTCTCTGAGCCAGCTGCATAGAAAAAGAACCCACAGCATTATGAAGATCCTGAAACTGGAAACCTGAGGGATCCCTTCCACCATCCACATCCTATTCCTCCTCGTCCTATACAGACAAGTACACCTGGTTTATCAGTGAGACCTTCATGGCTTGAAAATTCCCAGTCCTGGTACAAAACAGCAATCAGGAGCCTGAGCTCTCTCTGAAGGAAAGCCTTCAGGTCCTCCTGACCAGGGGGACAATTTGAACAGGTCCTGGAGCATCTGTGTGTCAGAACCAATATCTCCAAGAGGGGAAGAATGAACCCAATCCACCTCCATTAGTGCAATCAGCACAGCATTTTGCCAAGATACCCTTCAGTTCACAAGCACTGCTGCAGAATTCACTCAGTTGCTGCCTGGGTCTTGCAGCATTTCACTGGGACCTGTCTACTGCCACGCTTCCTCATCACCCTTCCATAGGATTCACCCTTGAACCCTAGCCCACGCCGCCTCCACAGACCAGAGCAAGGGGTCCAGTTCAAATCAGTGGTCTTCTGGAATCATCCATAGCCACCCTCACCCCCTCCCACCTTTCTCTGGTACCCACTGAGGAAGGAGCTGAACCATGCTACTGAGCCATACCAGCCTGCACATTTGCTCAGTCTGCTAAGGCAGCAGGGAAGTTTCAAGAAAACAACGGGAAATATATTGTTGTCAAAACCACTACTGCTAAAAATGATGAATTATGTGTCAGTGAAACTTCCCTGCCACAGTCATGCTTGCTTGGCGGGGGAAGGACAAGAACAAGGCTTGCACTGTGAAGATGCAATTTGCTGCCTCTTTCTGTGCAGTTCCTGGATCCTTGTGACAAGATTTGGTCCTGGTGTGTTATTGCGGACGCTGGTCCTGGTAAAAAGACCTTTGGCAGGGCTTTTCATGGTCCAGTGTTCACTGTCCCAGGCACTAAGCCTCCCCCTGCCTTTGGTATACCCTCTAGGCTGATGGTTTCATCGCAAAGGCAATTCTCCTGATAGGCAGGCTCAGCGTTCATCATTAACTCTGAAGTTACAGGATGGCTGGAACAGGGATGCAGTGAGGAAGGTTTACAGAAGATCTGTCAGTGTGGGACAAGAAGATGGAGTGAGGGCATGGCAGGAGCAAAGGCCATCAGCAAGGCAGGGCAGGGGAGCAATGCAGACGTGGCGCTTGGTAAAACAAGCACATGCAGCCCCTCCGCTGCCTGCCTCCAGCCCTAACCTTCAGTTCAAACACAGAAGTGATGGCTGCTGCTGGAGAGCTTCCTATGCCAGAGCCTTGCCCAATTCCAACATGGCAGGACCCACCTCCTCAGCTCAGAGCTGCTCTGCCCACAGGTTGGATGGTGCTCACAAGCAAAGGGGCAGGGCTGGACCAGATCCTGCCATGATACCGTGTCAGGGCAGGGACTGGCCCCTGGGAACCTGTGGCTGCATATGGTCCTCACATTGAACAACTTTCTACCTGCCTTACAGATTGCACCTAAAAGAGACCTTCGTACCAAAACAGATCAGGGTGCAAGTTGCTTAAGGAAATGCTTTCTGCACCCTCCTCCTCCTACCCCGGGGCAAAATGGGTTGGGAACTGCTCTGGTGCCTTCCCACAGCTTGATGCCTTCCTGCAAGGAGCAGTCCTGGCAGGCAGGACCAGGGCAGTGACTCTGGGAACCAAGCATGAACTTGGCACCGGGAGGCTGCCAGGATCCATTCCCATCAACAACGCCTCACCTGCACGCTCGCAAGCTGGGTGCTGACCCAACCGGCATGCCTACCGCCCAGCCCTCCCAGCTGCCAGCCCTCCCCTCCGCCAAGCCAGAGCTCCCAGCGGCAGCCATCTCACCCGGGATCATTAGCGCCAGCCCCCCAATTATCTGGGAGGAGAGGAGGGGGTCACGAGCCAGAAGCGGGAGGTTGGAGCTGTATGGCTTCTGGCATGGGGCTTTTTGGGGAGCGGAGCCTGACTGAGGGTGCTGCTCCTCCCCGCAGGCTGCCAGGAGCCGGGGTGCTGGGAAGGCAGCCAGCGAACAGGAGGAGGTCAGGAGCCATTTCCCTCGTCTAGACATAACCTTTAGAAGAGAAACAAAATGGAGAGGCGGAGAGAAGCCTGAGGGTGAGATTCAGGCAGTGCAAATTCCACCTCAGCTGGGAGTTAGGTAGAATTTGGGTAGCTAAAGCCTCTGGGAGCAATGTCAAATCACTTACTCTCCCAAATCACCTAATCCTGGACAAACTGAGAAATCAGCCTCCAGTCTGGATTGCAAAGCTCTAGATCCCCCAGTTGAGTCTATCCTCAGGGGCACGTGGGTTTAACCAAATAAATACTGCCCAGGTTTGGCTGTGAAACAGAAATTAATAAAGGCACATATGTCCCCCATGGGTCGCAACTGTCCTGCTTCCCAGGAGAGACGGGGATCACCAGGCAATGGGAAAGGCACAGCCGGGGCCTGGCACGTGCCTCACCTTGGAGCACAGGGGAGAAGTTTTGTGAGGGTCTTTTCCCTCCACCAAATACTTTGGACCAAACCCTTCTCTCAACCTCTGTCCTCTCTATTCAACCTGCAGCTTGGACAGACAGAGCAACTGGCTGCCAGCAAGGTTGCTCTGTACATCCTTACTACAGTCCCTACCGTCCCGGCATCCCGACAGAACTGGCCTGGGATGTCTTTGGGAAGACTGGCTCTTCTGGGTGAAAAGCAGCAGGGGCCAAACGTCTCCCCTGGGCGAGCTGCAGCCGTCAGGAGAAAGGGCCAGCTGTGCTGCCAGCACAGTTTAAAAGGGCATGAAAGTTAAGGCAAAGGAGCAAAAGGGGACAGCTCCAGCCAGCCGCTTGCTCTGGGCACACAGAGCCGGTGCTGGCACATAGCCACCAGCACAGGTCCAGCAGACAGAGATGTTAAGGTCAAGGTCTGGCTCTGCCTCCCCCTCCCTAAACGCCTCCCCCATTGCCAGCAGCGGGTCCGAGCAGAGCTGCATGCCATCAGTCCAGCAGGAACCCATTTTTTAATCCTCCGCTTCAGTCACCTGCTGCTGCCCTCGTTCTGCTCCGTGCATGCTCCTCTCTCATGCTACCATGGTATCTTCTTCCCTCCACCCCCTCCTCAGCCTCCTTCCTCCTTCCAATCATGCTGGCCCAGTGCTCCAGCTTAATATTGCTGCGGTGCAGTTAATAAAGCAGAGGCAGGCGCAGAGGACAGTGAAATGCTGGCCACCTTATTAGAGATGCTGAAGCCTCAGCGGAGGGTCTCATGCAACAAGCTCATTCATCACCAGGCTCGGGATGCTGCCATGGGGCCAGAACAAGAGCACAGAGCAACACACAGCCTCATCTCTGCCTTCACCTCCTTCCATTTCCAATAATGAGAGGGAGGGGATGGGAAGGGAAAAATCCAACCCAACCCACAGTTTCTACCAGCCAGCTGTGAATATCACGCAGGCTGCAGAGGGGAGAATGTTCTTATAGAATCATAGAACCACAGAATGTTTTGGGTTGGAAGGGACCCCTAGAGCCCACCCAGCCCAACCCCCCGCAGGGAGCAGGGACACCGCTAACCACATCAGGTTGCTCACAGCCCCGTCCAACCTGGCCTGGAATGTTCCCAGGGATGGGGCCTCCACCACTTCTCTGGGCAAACCCCTGCCAGGGTTTCACCATCCTCATTCAAAAGAATTTCTTCCTTAGATCCACTCTAAATCTCCCCTGCTTCAGTTTAAAACCATTACCCCTTGTCCTGTCACAGCTGAATCTTGCAGAATGGGTTCACTAAAAAACACCTTACAAAGGGCAAAATCAGCCCCCAGTGGGACGTACATATTCACGTGCAACTTGTCCCTTTCCCCTGCCACTTGCAAGGCGTATTAGCAGCCGAGGGAGAGCACGCTCACGTGCTTATAGGCACTTGGCCATCAAATCTCCGGGACCTGCAAACTAGGGCTGCCCTTTCTCATTCCTCACCATCCCATTCTGTTGGCAGGTATTGTCTGCCCAGTTCCCGTCTTATCCTTTGAGCTGGCTCGTGATGCTTAGGGAGCGCTCGTCCCACCAAGCGCTGGGACCTGGCGCGGCCAGCGTAGCCACGCATGCAGTCTCACAACCAGCTGCGCGTTAAGGGGCTGCGTGTTTGTTTGCGGGAGAAATTAGAACAAAACCCTGTTTCATCGCCAAGCCCTGGGGAATTGTTGCAAACACCAGAGAGGAAAATGTACATTAAAATCATGCAGATTCCCCAACTTGCTGACAGAGCAAAGGAACGGCGCTGCGGACACCCAGCTTCCCAGCATTGCTCTTCACTCCTGCCACCCTGCCCTCACTGGTCCCTCTTCTTCAGCACCTTCTTCACTCGGGGCACAAGCGCTAGCGCTGCTTTCCAGCATCTCCCCTCCAGACCCTTTCCACACGCGGTCGCCATCTCTCCCTTTTTTCTCAGCCTCATTCAAATTCCCCTGGCTGCTCCTTCCCGCAGCACAAACGTGATGGGGGTGGCTGCCTGTGCTCCCACTCCATCCTCACCAGCTAAGCCCAGACGCGGGCGCTGGGAAAGCTCCCAGCCCCCTGCCCCAGCCAGGCTCCATCTCCGTCTCTGAAGGGAGAGGGGATGGTGGACGAAGGCAGGCTGGTGTGGCACAGCAGCCTCGCACGCAGGCTCCCCCCCTCCGACGGGCTCTCCCTCACCCCCCGCACAGCTCCGCAGAGGAGCACAGCAGGCAGATGCTGAGTCCCCCCCATCCCAGCCCTCCTCTCTCATCGGTGAGGGTCAGGACACTCCAGAGAGCAGACGTGCACAAGGACCAGGAGCCGTGCGGAGCCTGGTGGTGTGGGAAGCACAGGTTATCCGAAATAGGTTTGAAAGACGCACGGGGTAATAATGTGGACAAAATAATCTTCAACTGCCCAGGCAGCTGGTGAGCTGTGCTCTTCAAGCAACCAGCAAGGTGATCTTCAATGCTCAGCACCCTGGCAGCAGGAGGTGCACGAGCATCTGTGTCTCTCATGCCCAGGAGAACTGCAGTCTCAGCCGAGCTGCCCAGTTTCTCATCAGGCATCGACATCCCAGTTTAGCCTGGTCCAGGGGCCTGAAGAAGGTGACAGCAGCAGAAGGGCACTCTAACAGGCAATACTAAAGGAAGAGCCTCCCATTTTTACCAGTTCAGCCTGTTTGCCAACAGTCTGGGACACACTATATAGCTCTGTCCTAAGGGGCTGCAGGCACCATCCAACATCAGATTTCCCCTGCGGCTGCAACTGCCATGAATTCATCCCAACAAAACCCAGCTAAGACACAGCTGCTCCCTTCCGAAGGGAGCGTCGTTCACAAAGACCAGCAACAGTCACACCATCACCCTCAACATGATGGGACTGACAGCATCTATGGCCTTGAACCAGTGACAGCCAGGAAAGATACCCCCGAGCACCCCATCCTAGGGACTGAGAGGGGCCGAGCTTTGTTACGGCACTAGCAACAACTCCTGGGATGAACGTGGGGCTCTGCAATGCAAAAATACCTTGCTACCTCAGCAGACATGCCTTGCCCTCAATTTCTGCCCCAACGCCACCTCCAACGCCACAGGATGCCCTGGAGGGAGGTAACTTCAAAGAGTTTAGATGCCATGGACTTCTTAAAGTTAAAAAAAAAAAAAAACACCACACAAGGAAAAGATTTATGTGTGTCAGAGTTTACAGTATCAAAGATTGAGAGCAAATTATCCAAGGGCCAGACCCATTCTCCGTTGCTGGAGAATGAGAGCCCAGAAGATGAGTTCCATGGGTAGAAATAAGATCGCTACAAATTCCTTGGGAGAAGAGGAATGAAAAATGCTCAGAAACAGGGGCAGGAGGGAGGTGGAGACATGGAATTTTAGGAACCTCTCCTGAACATGAGGCTCCAATATTTTCCACAATGATGGAAAAAACGTGCCACCAATCGGACCCTTCTCTCCCACTTCTTCCCATGGACTTTGTGGCACACAGCAATGGATTGAGATCACGGTCCTTGATGTCCCCTTGACACCACAGGACAGAGCAGAGGAAGGCGGTTTGTCTTTGACATTGCAGTTGAATTGAACACCACAGATTGGATTCTCTCTCTCTGTATTTTGGCAGAGGGATAAAAGCCCTCTGCACTGGCAGCCCCCTCCTACCCTCCAGGAGTTCAGAGAAGGGAAAAGCACGGCCACGTTCAGGGACAAAGCGGGGGAAGTATACTCCTGGCTGACAGAGTCCAGTCCCCTGTCACCACAGGGGTTACCTCCACTTCTTTGTTTTATGAATGTACCACATCCCATCCTGAAAGCCATTCCTGTTTGGCCTGCCCCTCCCACTGGATGGCTGTTCCAGAGCCTGACCTCCCTAACGTTCTCATTTCCAGCCTGAATTTATTCACAGGCAGCTTGCACCCAGTTGATCTGGTGCCAGTATTGTCCTTTAGCTTAAACGGCTCTTTTCCCTCCCTGCTGCTTGACCCCCTGATGCTTTCATAGACAGCAATCCCACCCCCTCTCAGCCTTTGCTTTGCTAGGCTAAACAAGCTGAGCACTCTGTGCCTCCTCTTGTAACATAGACTCTCACTTTGCCTTGATCTACTCTATTGATGGTTTTCTGCACCATCCCACTTGCTGGTGGTGGGTATCCCAGCATATAGGATGCAGTAGCACTTCTCCACCTTGCCTGGAAGTACCTCAGGCTTCACCTAGGAGTACATTCGCCCCTTCTCACACCTGCATCTTACCAGCAGCTCCTTCCAGTCAACTCACTCACCCACATCGTTCCTCCACTTCAGTTGTTTCCCACTGATGAGCTCCCATCCTGTAGAAGATTCCTCTGACAGTGCTCTCCAGACACATGACCTTGCATGTGTACTGCTGCATTTCAGCCCACCTGAGCCACTCCAGGAGTTTTCCATCTTTCAGATCTTCTTTACGGTATCCTGATCCTTCACAGAGTGGCATTGCCTCCCAGCCTGATGTCAGCTGCACAAAATTTCACCAGCACAATACTAATAGGGGACACTGACCTGACTGGCTGGTATTAGCCATGGGGAAGATGCCTGCCCCCTCAGCAGGGTAGCTGCCACCTAGAAAAGCCCTTTGGGTAAGTTTTGGGTAGTGGAGAAAATTTGGTTTGGATATGAAGACAGTTACTGTGATGTTTCTCTATAATCTCTCACCAAACTTCCGCTGCCTGTCAGAGGAAAAAAACATTTTCCTGGGTTAGTACTTCATCACCACCTTGAATGGAAGTGATGTCAAGCATTAACAGCATCAGTTAAAGGGGTTAGGGTAAGTTTAAAATTGGATTTCTTTCATCTTCCTTCCTCGATGACCATTACTCATTAGGGTTTTCCAGAGCAAATAATCACATCGCAGACATAAAGTTGGCATTTGCCAGACAAGCACACCAGTGAACTGAAATTTGTGCCTACGCCGTTCAGCAGTCAAGCACACAGGTTCAAATTCGGGGGTTAAGCAAGTATGGATGACCAAAGCAAATCCATTATTGAGTCTAAATGAGGAGTCCTGGAAGCTTTTTCTCCTAAATTGTCCCTACCAGGAGGCTCCCTTTCTGGGCTGAGACATCCCCAGCTCCAAAGAGAGAAGCAGCTGCGACCTTCAGTAGCTACGGAGGACAGCTGGAGCCACCTAAGCCAGGAGACAGTCTCTCTCCCCTTCTCGCACATGCAATCAACTGCCCATCCTCATTAGGAGCCGAGAGCAGCAGTTTACAGCTGCCCAGAGAAGCCAAATTGGTGCTGTCATGAATTACTGTAAGTGCTTGTTCCACACTCTTCAGTAATGTCTTTCATTAGGGGCTGATCAGAAAGCAATATGTATTTTATTAGCATATGTTCCCTGTTCTAAGAAGAACAGACCCAATCTTCACTCTGTCAGGGAGACAGTCAAGTAAAAGCCTTAACTGAGGCACAGCACAACCGGCAACTTCGTGAGCCATGGGCTTACGGGGGCATCGCCTGGCTGCATGTCCTGAAGAGGGGGAGCCCAGGGGTTGGAGAAGAAAAGGGTGAACTGGTGAATCTAGTGATGGGAGTCGTGCGCTCCCCAGTCTGTGCAAGGAGCCTGCGATGGTGTCACTGTGGCTGGTACCGAGCTAAGACAGGTTACGTGTACATCTAGCTACGCTTGTTACCTCTCTCCTACTGTCTCACAGACCCATCTTCGATCCTGAAGGCACGTGTGGTCCTTCTGTTCAGACTGGAAGCTCTATGTCGCTGCTGCAAGATCCTACCTGTTCTTGACTATGCACTGTGGAGCCTGAAATCGCCTCTCTGCCTGCAGCATGGGCATCAGCTGAATAAGGGACAATATCCCTCATGTTGTTCCACAGCCCCCTCCTGCCCAGAGCAATGGTTCACGTCTGTTTTGAGGCTCACATCTGAAAATCGGCACTGCTCGGTGCCTTACTGGATCCAACTTCACACCCATCCCTAATCTCGGTGAGTACAGTCTCCTCTTCCACCCATTTCCTTGCACTGGACATGACCGCCCGCAGCCAGACCCACATAGGTGTTTACATACCATGCCATCACTGCTTCTGGCTCCAAGGAGGAAAACCAAGCAGGCTCTGCATAGCCCAGGTTTGCTCAGCTGCTGCTGGGTTGAGTTCTGAAACATTTTGTCTAGAACATGGTTGTGACTTACCAAGGGAGGCATGCTCCGCCAGAAGGAGTTGCCATCTCCCAGGCCTCTTTTTCTGGGTTCTCTACAGGCGCTGGCAGCGCCCACTGTTAGGGCACCTTTACCCTTAAACCCAACAACCAATAAAGGATGGGGCTATTGCTTACTGGAGCAGAAACAGCCTTTGTGTGGGACTATGAGGTGCTTAGGGACATGGTTTAGTGGTGGGATGGCAGGATTAGGTTAACGGTTGGACTTGATGATCTTAAAGGTCTTTTCCAACCTAGACGATTCTATGATTCTATGAGGACTCCGCGCTTCCCAGTCTGGTTCACGTAATGGAAGCATACAGGTAAGTACCATTCCAGAGCCTATGGCCACCTCTAACTTGGCCGCACTTGCAGTCCTGTCTCTAGTGAAGGAGGGGCAGGCAGCCCAGGAGATGCAGGGAGAGCCACAGAGCCCTTTGCATTACTCCATGCTGGCAGCGTGACTGCATAAGTTTAATTTCTTTATGAAACGGAGTCAAAACATCTTTCTTAGTGCCTACTCCTGCCTGCTTGTCACTCACTACGGGAGAGACTACATCGCCCTTCCAAACCCTTCCCCCTTCACACACACTCTCATCTCCAACACGTTCCAGGAAGCGAGAGCCAGGAATAAAACCCAAAGCCCGAACCAAAAAAAGAAAAAAAAAAGAAAGAAGAGGTGGAAAACAGGAGGGGGAACAGGGACGGGGAAGAAGGTGCACGAAGAAAAAGACTCTGAAGCAGTAGGAGGAACACGGGCTGACTCCTGAAAACAACAGATGAGCAGAGTAAAGGGGAGGGAGCTGCATCACAGCCTATCGACAGCGACTCTCAGAAAGACTCAATAACTAGCGTGTACCCCTTGAAGCCACCAAAGGAGGGTGGATAAGAGATGCACACAAAGGACTCACTTTTATCTTTGATACCTGGCAAGCATTTTTCATCCTGCGCTCAGCTTTGTACGACGCAAGCCAACAGCCTGCTGGATACGAACAAGCACAATGGTGTGAAAACAACATCTCAAGCCTCCGAGGCTGATACGAGGGGTATATTGGTTGGGGGAATGTGATTATCTCTTCTCTCACATTCTCCTTACCCTGAATGAGCACTGAACAGTGGTGTTAGGAGCTAGAGATAGATGAGATTTTGCTACTAGATGTGTTTTAAGATCATACGAGCCTTTCCAGTGCGTTTATTTGTACTGTTCTTCTCAGGCGCTGTTAACTATTCCAAACAGAGCTAAGAGTGGGAAAACCATAATTATTCCCTTGTACTAGGAAAGCTACACAATATCCTGCTTTCTCCCTTGCACAGTCAAGTGCTGGAATGGCATTAGGAGCAGTGCTTGTGAAAAGTGGATGTTAAGACAAAATCTCTGTGCAAAGCACCTTATGAATGCCAAGCCATCTTGTAAAACCTTCAGCTACCCTGTTTCAGGCAGGTTCCCTTACTTTGGATAAGCAGAGAAGTGGTACCACAAGGCGTAACTAACCTGCCACCACTCATATTACCAATTTTCCCAACTAACTGATTGCAAATGATCCGTGGGACCAGGGATAACCAGCTCAGGAAAACCACGAATCATACTGAAGAGCAATTTGTGAATGCAAAAAGACAGAATTAGTCAGACTAACTCATTAGTGAGGCATCGTTTGCTAAGCTCTCATAAGGCAAAGGGAAGTCTCAATAGCGGCACTGGAGGATGTTAGGCAGACCTAAAGGGGAAACCTCATCCCACAGCTCCCAGCCATTCCCACTGAACATACCTGACCCATCGGTGCTGGTCAGGCCTGTATCGAGCTTCCCTGGCCAGCCTTGTAGGAGCCACTCGGATCCTCTGTCTGAGGATATATACATGAAATGTGGGAAAAGCTCCTTGTTTCCCACCCCCACCAAACATCCAGCTTTCCTGGAGTCTTCCCTTACAGCGCAGGTAGCAAGGACCTTGTTCTAGCAGCAGGTCTCGTTGACACATCACACCCCCCCGCGATGGATTGCTAGGGATGACAAGAGAGGTGGCTCAACGTGCTGTCAGCCGCATTGACTGACGTTGTGTCCCACTTTCAGGCAGCAGAGAGCACAGCTGAGGCAGGATCCTGCCCTCTCCGCTCCCAAATGCCTGCGGCGAAGTTGCTGCTTTACCCCCGAGTCCCCCCCCAGAAATCTCATTAAGCTTCAAGCACAGCTTGTCCATCAAATGCTATTGACCCACCAGCTCTCCTTCCACCAGCACATGGCTGCCACTCAAGCCCACTGCACATCCCAAGCCTCTCCTCCTCTTGCCGCCTAAAAAGGCAGTGTCACCTCTCCCTTCTCTTGCTTTCCCTGGCTGTTTGAGCCGTCCACCGAGCACGCCTCCTGTTGACGTGCTGGCTTCTTTCCGTATCCTTTTCCACCTCCCTCGGGGCTGAGTCCTGCCCAGCATCACGCACGCCACTAGCACAACTGAAGGCAATTGACTGGAGAGCACAAATACAATCTGCTTATTCTCCTTGCCTGAACAAAAGTTGAAATTAAAGAAAAAAAAAAAAGAGCATCAGTAGGGGAGATGGGGAGCATTAAAGCTGAAAAACCACCTTCTCCTGCTACAGGGGATGGCTCAGCAGGCAGGTGGAATTGCATCGATTTGACGTTGTCCCATACGACAGCAGCCTGTGATCAGACATCAAACCAGCAGCCAAGGTAGGCAAAAAAAGAAGACAGGACTAGAGAAGCATTCCAGCAGGTGTGACTTATAATCCATCCTACAACAGAAGGTCTGCTTTGGGATTCAGTCCTGGGCAAACACGGTGAGGCAAAAGTCACCGCAGTCCCCAGCCCTAATGTCAGTGAGACAGGACCAGCACGACCCGTATCAAGTGAAATGACGAACGGTAAAGGGATGTGCCATTTGTCACACCCCACAAGCGTTTTGATCCATGCAGCATCTCGCACGCAGCCAGGGCCACCATCTGCTGCTTCGCGGGAAGTCACGCTCCCTCCTCGCTGCAGCCGGCTGGGACTGCGATGCTCTGGCAGGGAGGAGGAAAGGAAAAGGGACTCATATATCCCTTTTCCATGCATCCTGTCTCCGTCCCACATCTGTGGCACCACAACCCTTTCGTTTTTTCCAGGTAACACCAGGTGATTGCACCACAGGTCACATTTTATCCAGAGCAGGATAGGGCCATTCCCACTTTACGAGCTGCAACTTCATCCTTTAAGCTTTACATCTTCTAGTACGAAAAGGAGTTAAGAGGAGAGCCCCAACTGCTTTTTTAGCTAAGCTGTCACAAAACCTCACCGCACCACCTCCTCAGCCCCTGCAGCACCCCCCAGCTGAGAACCCCAGCTCAGCGCTGGTTTGGGAATGCACAGGATGGAGCCCCTGGGGGCACAGTGCCCCAGCCAGCCTCAGGGTGAGGGCTACGGGCCCAGGCCCGCCAGTAGCCCCGCGTTCAGGCAGTTACCTTGGTGATGGCAGCGTTGCCCAGACAGCATCTAATCCCCCGGAGGCAGCAAAATGTTAGACCCTTGGTTTGTGAAGGGAGCTCAGTCACCCCTGCCTGCCTTGCACAGAGCTGCCTCCTTTCCCTTCTTTCCCTAGCCCTCGGCATCCCCCCGGCCCAGCAGTGCAGCCCTCAGGCCACCCCCGGAGGCGCCGGCTGCTCGGCTTCCCAAGAAGCTTTGCCTGAAGCCGTGGTTGTGTCTGCTGAAAAAAAGGATTTCATTCACCTCCCAGAGCGCAGGCCTGGGCTGCTGTATTTAAAAGAAAGGTAGATGAGGTGCATAGGGACATGGTTTAGTGGTGGGGTGGCAGGGTTAAGTTAGAGGTTGGACTTGATCTTAAAGGTCTTTTCCAACCTAGACGATTCTATGATTCTAAGGGCCACCACCCCCTCGAGCACACCCCCTTTCTGCGTTCATAGCCTTTCCGAACCTGGGGCCCAATAAACATGTGAGCTTATAACACCTAGAAGCAGAGAAAGCGGTACCGCACGTGTCTGCCTTGCTTTTATACTCTTCTCCAGACACCGACTGCTGATAAAGACAGGAGGAGACAAGCTTTTGGCGTGGGTGCTCTGACTACGGATGAATACAGGGCTGGGTGGATCAGCTTGCTTTGGAAGTTTGTTCTACCCTGGCTGCCCAAATGAGCTGCTTATTTTATTACAGCATTGCTTACAAGCATTGGAAGATACACCCAACTTCACTAGGCTGGTTCCTCACATGCCAAGGGCTATGCACGTGGGTTCATCAAACCATGGGGGTGCATGGATGGGGGAAGGATAGGGGTGTGAGTTAACAGCGTTCTCAACTAAACATTGCTGTAAGAGACCACGGGCTGGACTGCTGCTTGCTCATCCTCCCTTCCGATAACACCACTGGTGTGTGAAGAGGAGGAGCGACGTCCCTGCCCCAGCCTCCGCACCCTTGGAGGGGCATCCGGCTCCACAAAGCCAAAGCCAGACAGCAGTGGACAGACCCTGCTGAAGCGAGCTTTGAGGAGAGCAAAAGAGCAACTCAGAGGCAGAAATGAAGCGATACGGATCTGCCACCCATGGGCCTCAGCATAAACCCTCTCCCGCTGCGTTGCGATGGCCATCAGCGGACTTAACCTTCCGCTCTAATCATGATCATTAAATTCCTGCTAACGCCCCTGTCCTATGTCTGTCCAAACAGCTCTGTTATCTGTCACCTCCCCACACGGTGAGCCCGGCTCCCCACTGCCGCGGCGCTCATTAATGCTGCGCTGGCTGGCTGATGAGGCAAGTGGCAGCCGGCTCCGGAGCCCAGATGAGTTTTGGAGACAGCAGGGGATGTTTATCCAACATGGAGGGGATGAAAGTACAAACAAAGAGAGACCGTACAATTACTCAGGCATCGCACAGGGCCAGTCTCATTAAAGACAGTCTCCCTGATAGGAATTAATCTGAAGTGACAACCCAGTGAGCTAATTTAGCAAACGGGTCCGGGGCTTGGCCCAGTGCAAATTTCAGGGGTCTGTCTGGCAGGTAGAGTCGAGCCCGCTCTGAGGAGGGGGAAGGCAGGAATGTGTTAAGCTGGCCCTGTTCTGGCCTGAGCCTGCGTATCAGAAGGCACTGAGGAGATAGCAGCCTCGGGTCTCCTTGAGGGGCACAATGAAGATTAAACTTCTCTACTGCACCAATACGTTCCCCTTCCTCTTTCTCTTGCAGCCTCGGGTCACAGATGGGTTCCAGCTCATTAAGCGCACAGTAATTCTGCCACTATCCCCTGTAACCGTAACCACCAGCCCAACTCAGATCTTTCCTCCAGGATGCAACCTGCTTGCAATATTAGATGGCTTTTCATTTCTCTTTAATGTTAGAGCAGAGCTCTGGTAGGGGATAAAATACACAGAGAGAAACAAGCAACTTAAAAGACTTTTTATTTTTTAAGCAAAGATCTGGTTTGGGGAGGCTGCTTTGAATCCCCAAGCAATGAAAAGCATTTTCAGCTGGAGTGCAGTGCCTCAGCGCCTTTCTATGCTACAATAATACATGGGGAAAAAACCAAGCTGACCAACTAAGTAGCCCAAAAGCCTCATGGCATCTGCCCACAACCAAACCACCCAAGGCTGTGAACCCATTAAGTTCGCTGGCTAAGATGAAGTAAGGTGGTTGGCATTTGGATCAGTCGCCTTGGAGCAAGAAAGGACAGACCTCCCAAGCCATCCGGACAGACGTCTGTGAGGCCCCTGCCGCTCCTCGGTGGGGATGCTTTCCCCTCTGAATTGCCTAAGCCCACCCGATGGATGCGCTCCGGGAAACAACAGCCTGTTTGCCGAGACATACAACGGAGGCTTCGCAAGAAGCTTGCTCCACGTTGCTAGCGTACGTGCTTTGCCTGGGTCAGTGGCTCCAAGCTGTCAGGCTGTTTATTAGCTTTTAATCGAAAGTTAATTCTTATTCTCCTGGAACTGGTATGTCTGCTGCCGCCCCTCCACCTGCTCCACAGTGCCGGGAACTGGGAGCCCCCATGCATCGCTTAGGAAACCAAATTCCCCCAGACTGCTTGCAATCCCCCCCGGAATGGCTGGCCAGCCCTCAGAAGCTGTTGAACAGGAGGAGTTGGAGGAGCCGCAGCACCAGCCAATTAATAAGCCGCGCTTTTACTCTCACCCAGCCCTATTTTCAGCAGCTGCAGCAAGCAAATTTAATTCAAGGGTTCCCAGGTGTCTCGCAAAGCATCCTGCTACTTAGGGATCCTCATATTGCATATGCCAAGAGCTCTTCGTACAAAATGCGGGGGGGCGGGAGCAAAACGAAACCCAGCAAAGCATTTGGCGACCGAGGGACATCCCCAACTGGCTGCCCTTTGGATTGCAGCTCAGCAAGACTTAACACCTCCCGGGCAGCCCCTCACTCAGCCCCTGAGACCGCAGGCTGCTGCTGTCCTATTCATCCTTAAGATGCTGAAGAGCGCCTGCTATTGACCACCGATGCTGGGGAGCCCCCAGGGCTGGAGGAGAAGGTGGGCTGGCTGAACGTTCATCAGCTTGACACTGGCACTAAATCAGCTGTGACTAGCCGCGTGTACGGCCCGTTTTATCTGAGGAGAATATTACACCTCAATCCTAGCTCTCTAGGAGGATTTTTGTGCCGCCACAGCTAGTGCCGGGAAGCCAATGCATCCAGTGAGGAGGGCAAGCAGTGGCTCCTCATTCAGGCAGACAAATCTCCTTTCTGAAGAGCTCTCCAGCCAGCAACGCTTTTAAGCTTTTGAGCTCTTCACAGTTATGTTCAGTAATGTCACCGCGTTCTGCGGTCCAACGGTGGAAGAGCAGGACGTGAAGCTTAGCCCAGGTGCCCCAGCACAGAGAAGAAGATGCGACAAAGCAGCAAAGCCTGTGGGACGTGGAAGAGGGTGATGGCGCAAGGGAAGGAGTGGAAGGTCTGGAGCTGTCACAAGGCTGCCTGGAGCCCAAGTGAGACATCGCAGGGCAAACGCCAGGAAGGCAAGACAGGAGCAGAGGCAGCTTTGGGAGGTGGGAAGTTGGAGACAAGAAGGGATGTGATGCTCTGGGACAGGGAACAGAAAAATGCCCAGTGGGACCGCAGTACAGCACGTGGAGATGGAGACCTCACCATGAAATGCAAGTGTCTTCGTTGGAGGAGGGCTGGGAGGAGGCAACACCATGAAAGCCTTTTCCAGAGTGTTTCCTGCTTGGGCTGGACAGAAGTGGGAACAAATCCCCCCTGCCTCCTCCTTGCTCGGCCCTTCCTTATTCCGACCCAGGCCACTAGGATGGGACCTGCAGCCACTTCTAAGAGCTGACCCATAGATGAGCCTGGGCTACAGCAGGGCCATGGTATAACGCTCCTCTAAACCACACCACTCAACAGTCTTAACTATGCAGTGATGCTTCAAAAGCAACATTAACAGCAATAACTGATGAGGTATGAACAAAACCAGGGAGGGTTACATTTTCCTGGGCACTCAGCTTCCTTCCTGTCACAACTTAAAGCAGAACTGTGATTTTCCCTTTTCTTGATCCCTTTCAGTAGGAGAGATCCAAGATTACTTTCAGGCACTGTGCAAAAGGGAAAAAAATAAACCCTCAACATCACTGGGGAAGGATGAAAATCACAAATGAGTTGGTTGAGTTGCAGTGCTGATAATAGCAAACCTGGGCTAAGAGGGAAGGGGTACTTTGACAAACTGCCTTCATTATTAGAGGCTCCCCTGTGTCCTGCATTATTATTAAGCCCTGACAACGTGCTCCGCGCGGTTTGAGGAACAAAGGCTGTCCCACCCTGGGGAGCTCACAAGCAAACGGAGACATAAAACCGGAGCCTACTGTGCAGGACTAGAGGAAAGAGAGACTTGGATCTTTTTTAATTATTTTGTTTTCTATCTACAGTAAATAAACTTTTCCTTGCAAAATGCGTTTGCTTCCAAGCTACCGCCGAACGGCAAGAACCACCGACTTTAAGAGTCCCCGTTTTTAAAAGATGTTGAACGGCAGGCACTTTGCTGAGTGTGGATGAAAGTACCTGGCAATCCTACTAGGTCAATGTGCTCTTTAAAAACATCAGACTCTTCTCCCTAACCTTCTCCAACCAGTGATCTCTTCAGATTTCCCGCAGTTCTTCCTCTCCCCCTGCCCTGGTACGATTTCTCTTCCGACTCAGAAACCTTGAAACCCACTTCTCTTCCTCTGCAGAGCTTATATAGTCCAAATCACTTCGTTACTGTGACAGTACGAAAGCCCTTCTGCAACACAAACAGCTGATGACTTTTTCCCGCAGTTCCTGCCTGGAGAGCTCTTCAGCTTCCTCCCTTTATTTCATGTGAGCGGGGAGGGTGGAATTCCACTCGCTTGAGCCTTTGGCCTGTAAAATCTACAATACCCACTAATGACTGTGGAGTTTCTTTCACATTAAAACCCTACTCAAAGCACTGAGCACGAACAGTCCGATGGGAGGCAGGAGGGCTTTGAAGGCCCTCGATCGTACCCAACACCAGATGTAAAAACGAATGCTGAGCTGTGCACTCGGCCTGTCTCTTCCATGCGGTGGGGAAGGTGCAAGGCCACCAGGGTCCAGCAATTTCATCACCTTCAGCTCTTAATTGGCAAGGAGATGTTGATGTAAGTGCCTCCTGAGAGGTCCTTTTCCCAAGGGCACCCGCTGAGGCTCCAGAAGAGCAGACCTTACCTGCCGGACTTCCAGGCGGTACTTGAGGATGGGATCCACAGCATCAGGCTCCTTCTGTGTCCACTGCAAGACGTAAGAGTAATTCTTGGATTGCTTCTGGCTCAAGGTGGGGTTGGGAGTGTCATAGTAAAACTCTGGGCTGTAAGCTTTTGCTGGAGAGGGGGGAAAAAAAAAAAAAGGGAGGAAAGTAAAGAGTGGGATCAAGGGGAACATAAATTACACGGAGATGTGGTGAGAGTGGAACAGCTCTGCTTCCCAAGCTCATCCACTTGCCTTTGACATGACAGATGCCTACATGATCTAGCAACCTGATCTAGTTAGCTTACTGCAGGGGGGTTGGACTAGGTGACCTCTAGGGGTCCCTTTCAACCCAAAACATTCTATGATTCTATGATGATTCTATGATCGTAGCTGGTGTTGCACTGCCGTGCCATCGCTATCTGTGAATCACTACTGACTTTACTGCCTAAACTACCGGGAGGGTTTGCAGCCCTGCAACACCAGTGGGGCACGATTGACACCAGAGAAGGTGGGAACGATTTCAGTTCTCCAGCTGGAACCAGCTCTAATCTTTTCTCTCTTTGTAGTTTAGATTGAGGCAACAGCTTTAAACTGGCATTTCTCCTGTTTCATCTGCTACTTTACAGAGTCTCCCACTAACAAACCCTGAAGAAAGATCATTTGGCCAGGAGGTCATAGGAAAATTGTTACACATCACACAGGGACCATGGCATTAAAAAGGAGACCTTGTTCCTTCTGCATCCCCCCTGCCTTGGCAGCGCAGTGCTCCGGCCTCTTTGTAGCACGGCAGCAAAGGGGATGCTGACCTCAGCCTGGGTAAAAACACCAGGAGCTGTTGCAGGGGCGGAGATGTCTTTTCTAAACCCACGTCTCCCATTAAAAACAGAGGGCAGCAGGAGAAAGGGACACACAGGAGAAACAGGGTACAAGAGGGAAGCTGGATGGTTCAGAGAAAAATGGATTTCCCAGCGTTTTCCCAGCCACTGCTGTCCCAAACCACTAACAAACATGATTCGAAGGCTACTGCCGTGCAGCCCCGTGGTTCGCAGACTAATGCACAGGGCCCAGAAGCAACTCGAGGTTCTTACCCACAACTGGTTTTGCCCTATTAGAAATTGCCTTCCTTTCACCCTGTGCACTTTGATTTTTGGCAGATCCTGTCCTGGGCCAGGCAGGAGCTAAGCCTGAGCCAAAACTCTGAGTTCAGGTCAAATCTGGACCTGCACAGACCAGCCTGGGCAGTGAGGATGCTGGAGAGCAGAACAGCCATGAAGACCATCTCCCCAGGCAGCCTGCTGTACCTTTCCACTTGAACCGCAGGCCCTGTCATTCTGTGTGGTTATAATTGGGCTCGAAAGGATTCAGTGTTTACTTTTTATAAACTCAGATGGATAATATTGATGTTTATTTCCAAGTCCTTTTTTTCTTATTATTTTTATTGACTTGAATTTTTGAACAAGCAAGAAGTTCGGCACCACCTCAGAGACTAATTGCTGCTTATTCAACTTGTATTGACTGTGGAAGTCAAGCTTCATAATGGATTCTGAAATAAAATCAGAACTCGTCATCATCATCATCTTGCATGATATTAATTCCTTATTAATTGACTCCAAGATGGAAATGGAAGCTAAAAAAAAAAAAAAAAAAGCCTTCTAAAAGAAATGCAGCACATCAAGATGCTTTTGGAATTTCCTTTCTGGAAACCTTTACCATTGCTGGAAAGTTTTGGTTTTTGCTTACAGCTGATGGGAAGAGCTGAAAGGTATTCACGCCATCTTTCAGGGCTTTTCTGGGCTTGTAGCTGGTAGGAGAGGAGGTGGTGACCAGCAAGTGCTCAAGGGGAGTGGGTTAGATGTCTTGCTAGCCTTCCAAAACATCTCAGCAAGCCAATTTCTCATCTGTAGAAGAAACGAATCCCATCCTGGGCAAGTTTACGTACTCTGTTCCCAGTACATCTGAACACCTCACAGTCACTGCCCCCCCTGTCAGTCAGGAAGGTTTTTATGGCTCTTCCTTCACAGGGGAGAAACAGAAACCAAAAGAGACGATGCCATTCCCCCCGTTCACTCAGGAAGGCTGCGGCGGGTGGGAATTAAAACTCCGGCCGTCCCGAGCACAGCACAGCAGTTTAGCCACTGGGTTATTTTTTCGGTTGCTCTACAGGCTCCGAAGGTCTAATTGATTTGTTGCTGTCTGGGACACAGGCAGAGACATCTGGAGCTGAAAAGCCACCATCAGATAGCAATGCCTTGGAAAGAGAGAACGGATGCAGGAAAATAAATGCTTGTTGCTTTCCTGATCCTCTCTAGGGATGAACGCTGCTTTCTGCCAAGGGGATTTTATCTCATGGGGCACAGTACGGCACACTGGGTGGCAATATGGATTTGCTACTACTTCCAGAATGAAATTCAGAACCTGGGAGCATTCCCAAGCTTGCTGGGGACAAAATTTGCTGTGGTGGCTCATAATGGGACGCAGTTTGCCGTCATTTAGTTAATGATGTGACAGTTGCAAGCACATGAAGAAAGCGTAGAGAAGGCCAAAGCTCTCAAGCAAAATCCACTGCTGGACAAATTCCAGATCTCAAGGGGTGAGAGAAAGGTCCTGAAAAGGGGCCCAAACAGTAGAAGTGGTTTGGGCTTCCCCATTTCTGAGAGCATCTCAGAGTTACAGCATACCTGAGCTTTTCCAAACCCTGGGAAAGATCTACTTCAAAATCAGGTCTCCCTGGATGTTATTTATTCTCATTTGTTCAGCCCTGACTTGAAAAATATTATAAATTGACCCTGGACTGAAACCCCAGTATTTTGGCTGAATTTACTGCTTTATTAAGGCAACTTCATTGGAAAGCTTGTCTAGAAACCAGTGCCCAAGTCAATGCTGGGGTCATGGGAAAAGCAGATTTAATGATCAGCGGGAGAGGCAAGGTCAGATGTGTGGTTTTAGCTGCTATAACTCTGCCATCCCTCTTTGCTGCTGCAGGTTCACTGGAGGAGGAGTCCTGTCAGGGTGCCTGTTGGATTCACAGAGAACTGTGAGCAGCAAATCCACTGAGTACTAAGATCTATTCCCAGATTATGTTTGTCCTAGCAGGCATCGCGACACAGAGATATCCAGGGGACATGGGGAAAGTACAGGAATACATAATACAGTTTTTGTTTGTTTGTTTGTTTTAAAAGGGGAAATTAGATGGGTTTGGAGGCTGCTGAGGGGGACGTAGAACCTTTCGCTCCCCCTTGGTTAATATTTATCTAGGACACAGGTTGTCCAAGCTTGAAAGCTGATGGAAGCCTCAAGTTTAAGTCCTGTATCTTTCAGGCAAGTGATCAAACACCACTAAAATGTCGCAGTGGCTGCCACTATCTGCCCCGGGTCCATCCCAAGGATGCCTGAATGATGGAGGCAGATTGCCCTGCTGGCTTAGGGACAGTCATCCCCTTTTAAACATAGTGCCATGCACAGAGATGGCTTGTACTGGTACCAGTTTATTGGGAGCAAGCTCCCCACCTCCATGACCCCCACCCAACAGCTCACTCTGGTGTACGCTCCGTGACTTACCAGACACCTGGAAGAGGCAGGTGGAGACCCCCACATCATTGGAAATGCTGCACTCGTAGCTACCGCTGGTCTCCCGGCTCACGCTGTCCACCTTCAGCTCTGAGTAGTCCTGCTGCTCCGCCAGGGGCTGTGCCAGAAGGGTCCCATTGAAGCGCCAGACGGAGGTGGCCACCTTCATGGGGCTGCCCTTCAGCATGGTGCAGCGCAGGGTGATGCCGCGCCCCACGCCCTGGCGCACGTCCTGGAAGGCCGGCTCCACCACGGGAGGAACTGGAGACCGAAGAGAGCAAGAGACAGGGACGCCGTCAGGGAACAGATGTCTCGCTCAGCACAGTCACCCCGTCAGTGCCTCTGAGGAGATGGGCACCTATGGGGTACTGGCTGACAACCGGCTGAATATGAGCCAGCAGTGTGCCCAGGTGGCCAAGGAGGCCAATGGCATCCTGGCCTGTATCAGGAATGGTATGGCCAGCAGGAGCAGGGCAGTGATTGTGCCCCTGTACTCGGTGCTGGTGAGGCCCCACCTCGAATGCTGGGGTCAGTTTTGGGCCCCTCACTCCAAGAAAGACGTTGCGTTGCTGGAGCATGTCCAGAGGAGAGCCACAAAGCTGGGGAGGGGTCTGGAGCACAAGGCTTACAAGAAGCGGCTGGGGGAGCTGGGGGTGTTCAGCCTGGAGCAGAGGAGGCTGAGGGGAGCCCTCATCGCCCTCTACAACTGCCTGAGAGGAGGGGGGAGCCGGGGGGGGGTCGGCCTCTTCTCCCTGGGAACTGGCGATGGGACGAGGGGGAATGGTCTGAAGTTGTGCCAGGGCAGGTTTAGGTTGGACATTGGGAAAAATGTCTTCACCAAAAGGGCTGTCAGGCTCTGGAATGGGCTGCCCAGGGAGGTGGTTGAGTCCCCATCCGTGGAGGTATTTAAAATAAGGATAGATGAGGTGCTTAGGGACATGGTTTAGTGGTGGGGTGGGAGGGTTAAGTTAATGGTTGGACTTGATGATCTTAAAGGTCTTTTCCAACCTAGACGATTCTATGATTCTATGATTTCCTAAAGGATATTTATTTTCTGGCAGGAACCAGGCTTCATCAAACCAGAAGCAGCAATCGTCGTCTGACATCCCCTTCTGACTGGGCTGGGGCCACCTCCCACCTCCTCCCATTTATTAGGTAGGGGCAGCCTTTAGCACGTACTCATCCCACAGTGAAACGCTGCTTGGAGGAGCGACCAAGCCCTGCTCTTTCACCTGAGAAATGCAACACCAGCAGCTGAGCGCCACAGCTTGGATTTGATCCCCAGATCCTCATCAGAATAACTACAGTCCTCACGTCCAAGATAAGCTGCGCTCCCTGAGCAGGCGGGTATGCTCCCTAGCAGTTACATCCATGTTCTTCTGGTCAATGTCCAACAAGGCTATCGGGGACCCCCCGTTCAGATGGAGGGACACGCGCTGGCTGTCCCCACAGAGCACAGACCTGAAGGGGTGTTAGAGGGCCTCTCCAGAATACATCAATACAACACATCAGGGACTGGCTACAGGGACTCTGGGTCCTATTTTCATAATTCCCCAATGCTGGGAGGTGAGTCCTGTCTCTCCACGTCAGCTTCTCTGCCAGTGGGGTGAGAATGGTGATGTGTGGCTACCTCCTTAGCAGAGGGAGGCTACTAAGTCTTGTTCTTTAGCACTTGGAAAAAGTTACAGGAACCTCACAATTTGGACGTGGTTGAGGCAGAGCAAGGAGAAAGTCTGGGTTGGTATTGCTTGCATTACCCCTTGCTTAATGCGATGGCAGAGGACTTCAATCTCCACAGCCATCTGATGGACATGTTTCACTTGCAACAGACTCTTAATTAAAATGCTACAGCATGGGAATAACCAGAAGCTCTCCCTCTAAAATGAGAAAGGTTTCCTGAACACAAACCAGCTGTTAGCTCGAATGTAAAAGAGGGAGAATAGATTTATAGCAGCTCCGGCACAATCACAACTCACGTCCTCCAGGTTCAAAGCAGCTGCTCCTCCACAGACAACTTCTATATGCGACAGATCTACAAAGCACCTGCCTCCTCTGAAGGTCCGCAGAGCTGCCAAGCATGCCCAAACCCCAAAACCTGCGACACACAGCTCCACAGACACCGCTCCACCAGGAACCAGGGGTCAGGCAGCATCCTGGGGTGCATTAAGAGGAGCGTGGCCAGCAGGTCGAGGGAGGTTCTCATCCCCCTCTACTTTGCCCTGGTGAGACCCCACCTGGAGCACTGTGTCCAGTTCTGGGCTCCCCAGTTCAAGAAAGATGAGGAACTCCTAGAAAGAGTCCAGAAGAGAGCAACTAGGATGATAAAGGGACTCGAACATCCCCCCTATGAGGAAAGGCTGAGGGAGTTGGGCTTGTTCAGCCTGAAGAAGAGAAGACTGAGAGGGGACCTCATTAACACATAGAAATATCTTAAGGGCAGAAATCACGAGGACGGAACCAGTCTCTTTGCAGTGGTGTCCAGTGACAGGACAAGGGGCAATGGGTACAGACTGAAACATAAGAGGTTTCAGTTGAACATGAGGAGGAACTTCTTTACTCTGAGGGTGATGGAGCACTGGAACAGGCTGCCCAGGGGGGCTGTGGAGTCTCCTTCTCTGGAGATATTCAAAGCCCGCCTGGATGAAGTCCTGTGTAACACGCTCTAGGAGAACCTGCTTTAGCAGGAGGGTTGGACTAGATGATCTCACGACATCCCTTCCAACCCTTGCGATTCTGTAATTCTGTGATTCTGTGATCCCTGCTGCCCTGAACACTGCCGTGCCGTGGTGGCTCTGACACACCAGTCTCTCCCCTCCCATAGGCTGACCCCAGCAAGACCCACCTCTGGCTCTGTAACGCTAGCGGCATCTCCATCTGCACCACAGATGAAGGCGGCGTGTGCACCACCCCACAGGCCTGCAGGCACAGCGTCCCCTCTCCCAGGGACACCGATAAGTATGCAGCGTCCCCTCCGCCTGGCAGCCCTTGTTTGACAGTGGCTGATTGTTTTCTAGGTACCCGCTCTCAACTCAGCCTCCAGGCCCTTTGCTGCACTTAAGTGGATTAAAAGCAGCCCTTGACTGAGCTCAGGGTGCCGTGCTGAGCGGCGTGGTCAGCTCATTACAGAGGGCTTTGCTAGCACCGTTCTCTCTGCGGGTGCTCCAAGCGCTGACTTGCCTTTGGCTCGCACGTCTCCCACCTCGCGGTGAGAATAATGTGAGAAGTTGTTTGATTAGACCTAGTGACATGAACGTGTCATCTCCATCCCTAGCTGCTATCCCAGTTCTTGGGTCGCATCTGCTCCTTAATTGAAGCTGGTGGGAGAAAAAGGGGAGAGGAAAGAGAAAGGAAGGCTTAAAAAAATGGCACAGCAGCCCGCGATGTACTGAAAGTGATCTATCTCATGGGGGGGGGTGTGGGGGGAGAACATCTTCCCTTCCCGCACCGAGCGGTGCCTGCGTACGGAGCTGGGACAGAGGAAGGGAAAAGGTCTGAAGCTGGACAAAGCACTCCCCGCAAGGACAGACGGTGCAAGGAAAGCGACCCCTGGGCCTCACCGAGGGAGCCTCCAGGGCTGGAAAAGGGTCATAGAGAAGCAGGGCTGGGAGAATCCCGGCACTTCCTTAGGTCACAGGAACAGCAGGGCAGCCAAGGATGCAGCAGGTATTTAATCTTCTTCAGCTGGGAAACGGGATTTACTTGAGCTGAGAGAGTTGGGACCTCATCACGTACAAATATCTCAAGGGTGGGTGTCACAAGGATGGAGCCAGACTCTTCTCAGTGGTGCCCAGCGACAAGAGAAGGGGCAATGGGCACAAACTGAAACAGAAGAGGTTTCAGTTGGATATGAGGAAGAACTTCTTGACTTTGAGGGTGCCCGAGCCCTGGCCCAGGCTGCCCAGGGGGGCTGTGGAGTCTCCTTCTCTGGAGATATTCAAAGCCCGCCTGGACGCTGTCCTGTGCCCCCTGCTCTGGGTGAGCCTGCTTGAGCAGGTGGGTGGGACTGGGTGATCTCCCGAGGTCCCTTCCAACCCTTGCCATTCTGGGCTTCTGGGATTTGCACTGGGACAGGCTCTGGGTCCATGTTACCAATTTGCGAAGGGCATGTCTGAAAGTGCCTAGAATGGTAAAAACTGATTGCATTTTTTCCTTCTGCCACTGGCACTAGGGAACGCCCAATGAGCATTAACTCTGCAGGTCGTCCTGGAGCCCCTGGGTTTTCTGGAGAGAGCGGTGAAGCAGGTTCCTCCCATCCCTGCGAAGAATGCGTGCAGTACCACAGCGAGGGGCAGCCGCTGCTGAAGGCTGCCGGTGGGTATGAAAGCAAAGAAAGGTCAACAGCAATTACAGAGCCAGACATCAGCTCTGGCCCCCAAGGCCCGCTGGGGAGCTCACACTTGTTCGAGTAGTTTACACACAAAAGGGAGACCACCACCAAGGCAGGGATTCAGACTGCAAATGTTGTGATAACAACACAGCCTTTTTCATCCCTGGCTTAAATGCAAAAGAAAGCTTGTTTAAACGAGCTGGTGCTCCCGCTCCCCAGAAGCGTTAAGGTTAAAGGTTGGATGCGATGATCTTAAAGGTCTTTTCCAACCAAAGTGATTCTACGATTCTATGATTCTAAGCGCGAACTGGAGAGCTCTGGTGCGCCTGAGATGGGGACTGTCTCAGAGCAGCGACCCCCCAGCATGACTCCGGTGCAGACACCTTTAGGGAGCCGCAGGAAATGGTAACAGATGATAGGACGAGGCGGAATGGTTTGAAGTTGTGCCAGGGCAGGTTTAGGTTGGACATTAGGAAAAACTTCTTCACCGAAAGGGTTGTCAGGCTCTGGAATGGGCTGCCCAGGGAGGTGGTTGAGTCCCCATCCCTGGAGGACTTTAAAAGAAGGATAGATGAGGTGCTTAGGGACATGGTTTAGTGGTGGGATGGCAGGGTTAGGTTAAAGGTTGGACTCGATGATCTTAAAGGTCTTTTCCAACCAAAGTGATTTGATGATTCTAAGTGACAATGATTTTCCAGCTGCCTCTCATCCCCTGGGAGAAGCAGCATCCCTGCTGGCTGTACGGGAGCTGCTCTCTCCGTGCAGCGTATCCAGCTGTTCCAGCTCAGTAAGCTGCTCTTTGGGGAGCTTGGGTAGCAACCCCAGTTTTTAACCCAGTTCCAAAGGAGGGAACTTGTCCAGAGGCTCCTCAAATGAGACATAAGAGGTTTCAGTTGAATATGAGCAAAAACTTCTTTACTCCGAGGGTGATGGAGCACTGGCACAGGCTGCCCAGGGGGGCTGTGGAGTCTCCTTCTCTGGAAATATTCAAAGCCCGCCTGGATGAAGTCCTGTGCAATATGCTCTAGGAGAACCTGCTTTGGCAGGGGGGTTGGACTGGGTGATCTCTCAAGGTCCCTTCCAACCCTTGCCATTCTGTGATTCTGTGATTCCGTGTCTCCCCTGAACTCCAGCGCATGCTGAAGTGCTCCGTTAAGCAGCAGCCACGCTGCAGGCAGCTACGCTTACGAGAAGGAGGTAAAAAAAACCTCTCTGTGTAAACAGGGCTCCGGGATCCCCTGGTAAGAAACACAGCAAACAAATATAGACGATTACTGTTTTCTCTCGGCACACAGCTTAACGGAGCCAGCTGTCAGGGGGACTGACGAAAGAGGTGAAGAGGGCAGCATTGAAAGAGCAAGGCTCTTCCAGGAACCTTGTTAAGATGCGGCTGCTGTGAAACACGAGGCAGGGCAGCCTGCCTTCGCAGCAGAATCATCGTGCAACAGGAGAAAACATAATCACTCACCCGCTTGTTAGGAGCAAAATGCAATCAGCCGAACACAGGCAACCTACTCCCGCGTGCCAGGCACCCTAAAGCAAAGCCGGGCTGCAGGCGGCTCCCTTGCTGTGAGCCAGAGCAGATGCTCTGCTCCGAAGGGTTGCTAAGCCAGCATGGTGTTCACGATGATGAAGGGCGAGAGCAAGGGAAGTGCAACAGAGAAATGTGAAGTGTCAAGGGGTGTTGCTTTGTGCCCCGATAACCTCTCATTTTCTTGGTTTCACTGGAAATAACCAGGAGTGAAATGCTCATTCTGCTGGGTGAGTGAGAAGTGCGCTGATTGCTGAGCTGTGGTCAAGTCTGTAAGCATTTAAGTCTGGTTTTATTTTAGCCTTGAGGAAGGGAGGAGCGTTCTTCCTTACAAGAGCCAAAATGCTTGCAGGAGAGACCATGGTGTCCTTGCACTGTTACTGAGCTGTTCTGCCCAGGCACAGCTCAAGGAGGGGCACTCAGCAACCCCTGCAATCCTGTCTGACTGCTGCAGGTTCCCATCAAATTCAGATGCCTCCAGAAGGCAGAGATGCTTCTTTCACCAGAAACAAAGTCAGAGCATCCCAGGATGGCAGTGATGCACTATGGAAAGTTTTTCACTTGGGGGGTAAATACAGGGAAAAAAAAAAAATTAAGTGAAAAAAAATTATTTTTTTTCGCTTTAAAAAATGGGGATGTGGTCACGAGGCTGCCCAATCTGATACGGATGACGGGCAGAGAAAGGCTCATGTTGGGAGCGGACTGATGCACAGAAATCCGTGACAAGCTTAAACAGAAACCAGCATCTGCAGAACAGGGGAGCGCTGAGTGAACAGACCTGGCGTTAAGAGCTCAGGCAAGAACTGAGGGGGTCGATAATCCCAGACGCCACAGCACGACACTGCCATGCAAGGCACATGCAAAGTCTGCTTTCCCGCTGTAGCTCGAGGCCTGTGAATATCGCACATCCTGGCCAATTCCCAAACGCTGGCTCATTTTGAAAGGGCTGTCAGAGCTGAGGAGCTCACTCATCGCCTGCTTTCGGACTCACAGACAGCCCTTTCCCCCCTGTAGCCACCCTGGCCAGCGGCTGATGACAGCCATCCCTGTAGGTGGTCGGCCGCCTGCATTGTACCGTGGGCTGCGGCGCTTTCCTTTCCCCACAGGGATTTACTTCCCGCGATGCTTCCGCTGCTGCAAAGGGCACCACGGTGCAGCAACGTCCGGGCAGAGACAGAGGCGCAAGCAGAAGGATGGACTGCTCGAGGTCGTGCAAACCAGCGGCATCAGAGAGAAGCAGTCCTGTATCCCAACCCACACCTCAGCCTGTAGCCCAGGCTTCTGCCCCTCTGCAAAACACTCTCTACTCTACCCTCCAGAGTCGGTCATCGTTTAAATTTTTATTTAAATCTAGAAAGTGCCACACGTAACACAAGTGATGAAAATAGGAAGCCTTGCTAAATTAGAAAGCAGCTACATTTTCAGCAGCTCTCATCCCACTCTGCTGAACGACTCCCCCCACGCCTATCCGTGCAACCACAGCGCCAGTGGGACTCCCTTTACCTTATCCCACGCAGGAGAGCTAATTGACTGCTCACTTGCCAGCTTAACATTGCAAAGGACACACAGATAACCTGGTATGAAAGACGGCACTTTGTGGTTAGCTACAATTATCAGCTGTGTTTCGTTACCCAGAGTTGGCTAATGACACCGGGCAGTAATTTCTCTCTCGAAAGCAAATCAGCACAGGCCGCTATTACGGCCTTATGAGACCCGTATGACCCCATCTGGCATCCATATAAATTCTGATAGGTACCCTGCTGCAGTCACACTGGATGCAGTCTTCCCTAACCTCCTCTAGACAACCAAAGCGATCCCAGCAAAGGGTGCCTTCCTCATCCAGCCCCTGCTCCTGTAATCCGGGGTGCTAAAGGTGTCACAGGCATCAAAGATCCTGCACCCCTGCTTTCACAGCAGGTAGAAAACTCCATGGTTTCCACTCCAGGAGAGACCAGAGCTCTCTACCCAAGCAAGCGGGAAGCTCTTTTAATCTCACAAGGCTGGGAAATCCCAGCTGGGCAGTTCTGTTCCCTGCAACAGCACCCACACTCCGCAGCCCAAGAGCGCACATCAGGCACCAGCAGTTTTCCATGTGGAGACAAATATCCAACTAAGATTTACAAGCCCAATCTCATCTGCTTGTTTCTGAGTGATGATAAAATTGAGTCGTTAGAAGAGGGGAGATGGAGGCGGGCTTGCTCAACCGATTTCAGTTAAAAGCCGGAATCCTTTTCTTTCATCTTCCGTGCCTTTTGCCTTTGCACTTCAGTCTCCCCATGTATAAGGAGATAAAGCATGTATTTTTTGCAAAGTGCTTGAAAGCCAAGTTGCAAGTATTGTTATTTCAAACAAAACAGATTTGTTTGAGTACATTTGCTGCGAGACAAGTGGGTGGAGGGACCGGAGAAGCGGGGCTCAGAGCAGAAAAGGCACAGTTCTGTGCTAGCCAACTGCTTTTAAAAGAAGAGCAAACGAAATGTATTCACTACCAGCTTTTCTGCCTTCCTCTTCTCTGAACCTTCCAAGCCAATTAGCCCAACCAATCTTCACCTTGTTTTAATAAAGAGGGATTTACTAAAGGATTTCCTCTTCTGCATGATGAGCTGTGCTGATTAATACATGAGACCCCCTAGCTCACTTTACCAAGTGCTTTGAAGAAAAGTCCATCCTGGGTGGAACTTCCAGACCTTCTGCCTCACAGACATGCCTCCTCAAAAAAGATCTGTCCCAAACATGCTGGAACTCCCCTCAGACTCACTGCCCAATTAATTCGTGCTAACAAGACACTACAAAGATGAGTATTCTCCTGCAGTGTCAAGCCACCTCATTCCCATGCCTCACTTACCTTCAAGTGCCTGGTTTCAAAACAGTATGCTCCCCTAATTGAAAAAGAGGAGGAGGAAAAGATGGTGTATGTACAGAAGACACATACACATTTGTATGTGAAACGCATGCTGATAATCCTCCCACCCCCCTCATACCGCCCAATTCAAAAAGTTATGCACTGGAGAAATAAAAGAGGGCGAGAGAGGGGGCATTTCAGGGCTAATACCTTCAATTACTGTCAGACCAATGGCTTAATCCAAATTTAGATTTTTTTTTTTTTTTTGCCACAGACTGATATGAAAATATTGCCTCTAACTCAGTCAGTTGTGGTAGGTATAGCAGGATGACAGCTAGGGTGGATCTGGGATTCTCCTGCCCACCCCCATCCCCACAAGAGGGGAGCCCTCCATCTGTGTAGCAGTGTCAGACCACCAACCCTCCACCGAGGTTCCGCCTCTGTCTTCTAGAAGGTAACGAGATGTCAGCTCATACCCACGCATCCATTCTTACAAGCTTCTGTTTAACAAATTGGGCTGGCAGTGACACGCCGCTCCCAATAGCATATAAATAGTTCAGATCCAAACATGCACTAACAGCCAGCCAATGATACTCTTCCCCCAAAAGCATCCCACATGCATTAACTTTTGGCAGGGAACCAGTTATCTTACTACTCAATAATTCATAGGTGAGCTACTCAGCTGGGTAGTTCTGGGAATAAAGCAACTCATTGCCAGTGCAAACTAAGGAAAAGGGAAAAAAAAAAAAAAATCAGCCCACAAAAAAGAACCAAATGAGATTCTTCTTCCAAAGCAAAGAATCCACATCTTTCCTCTTACTTCAGAGTTTATCACCGTGTTTTCTTACCATCTAACCCAAGTCCCTCGTTCCAGTTGAAGCCTACTGCAAGTCCTCCCTATAGGTGTTTTTATGTCCTAGTAATCAACTCTGTCCCATTCCCAGTACCCCCCAACCTCAGCAAATACTAGGACAGAATTCTTAGTCCTCTTCTCCTCTCCCAAAGTCTTGACAAGATGATGTTGATGTTTTATTTGTCCGTGTGTGTATGTGTATATATCTTTACAATTCCCCTTTCTCTCATCCTTTCTCTGCTCTTCAGGTGGCAGAAGCATGGCTTTAGTTCCTATTTAGATTTTGTTTTCTCTGGGCAGAAACACTGCCCTAGAGTTTTAAATGCCAGAGGAATCACATGCAAAAAGTTTGGGAAAGGAGACAATAAAAGAGAAACATGAATCTACAGGTTTGACTCTCCTCACCTATAATGAGGCAGTGATCAACAGGTACCATTTGCAATCCTGCAAGCAGAAACAGAGCTGCTCAGCCCATCACAGCAGAATGCATTCCCTGTGCTTCCATCCACAGTGACAGGAGGAGAAAATAGAGGGAAAACGGCCAATCCGTGATGCTCATCGTCCTGTGATAGGCCCTCCACATTCCTGAGAAGGATTTGGAACAACTGAGAAAGGACTGAGCATCCCCCCAGGTTTGACAGTGAACCTGGAGCTAGCTGGAACACGACTTTAAAGCCCAAATGTATCCCATCTGAATTCAGACACTTCACTGAGGCACCCAAGTTAGGAACGCCACCTCCCTCCAAAGCCATTGAGTGAGAGAGACATCCCCAGGGAATGATTTGGATGGTAAGAATCATAGAATTGTTTACACAGAATCCCAGAATGGCAAGGGTGGGAAGGGACCTCGGGAGATCACCCAGTCCAACCCCCCTGCTCAAGCAGGCTCACCCAGAGCAGGGGGCACAGGACATTGTCCAGGTGGGTTTGAATATCTCCAGAGAAGGAGACTCCACAGCCCCCCTGGGCAGCCTGGGCCAGGGCTCGGGCACCCTCAAAGTCAAGAAGTTCTTCCTCATATTCAACTGAAACCTCTTCTGTTTCAGTTTGTGCCCATTGCCCCTTTTCCTGTTGCTGGGCACCACTGCAAAGAGTCTGGCTCCGTCCTCGTGACATCCACCCTTGAGATATTTGTATGTGTTGATGGTATGTGTTGATGTATGTGTTTAGGTTGGAACAGACCTTTAAGTTCATCAAGTCCAACTGCTAACCTAACCCTGCCATCCCACCACTAAACCATGTCCCTAAGCACCTTGTCTTTTAAATCCCTCCAGGGATGGGGACTTGACACCTTCCCTGGGCAGCCCGTTCCCTAGCTGGCATTACCTCCCTCTGTCCTGCGCCTGCACAGGGAGCTTAAGGTGATCCCTGCCCTCACACCACCACTAGGTGGGACAAATGCAGACCAAAGTAGATGCTTGTGCAACACCTGCACAGGAGCGGCCAGAGGCACCCTTCTACACAAACCTCTCCATGTGCCTTGTTTAATGAGTTCCTCAGAAAGCGAAGTCATAACATGCAGCTGAAACTTGGGCAGTATGTCCTGCCCTTGGGCAGGAGACACCTCCTGTGTTTGAGCTGCTGCGTGCCACAACGGAGCTACCCTGGGAAGTAAAACAGAGACCAGCCTGCACATCCCCCCATAGCAAATACAGGGATAAATCTTTGGGCTCCAGAGAGCATCCAGTTAGTGCCACGGCTAGGGCTCATGTCCAGAGCATGCAGCTGCTGCCTACGAGGAATTGACTGAGTCTTCCCTAGTCTTCTAGGGAGGATCTCACCCACAACCAGAGGAGCTACCAGGCAGAGGTGACTGCTGACTCCAAGCAGCAATCCGATAGCAACAGGCTCCTATTCCATCACCCGAGCAATTCAATTGCCTCCGTATGTTTAGACTCTTTTAACAGAAGAACTGAAAGTTAAGAGCAGGGAAGCAGCAGGAGAAAGTGCCTCTGAGAACTGCAATCCTGTCAAAATGGAGAAGAGCCCCTGCTTTAGCAACGCAATGATTATCAGGGCCACAGGTGGTCAGAGCCTTCTGCTTGCAGCTGGGCTACAGCATTACCTCACCTTCTGTTTTCAGTTTGAGAGCTAAATTGGGAGCAAGAGATGATCCCTCCACAGCTGCTTTCCAAACAGGCAGCAAAGCAAGAGGCAGCACAGCCAAAAGCAGATATCGATTGAAAAAAGTCAGACTTGCCTTAATGATGGCGTGGTGGGATCAGAGCGGGAAAGGTGGGAGATTCAACCCAGAAAGAGCCTGGTAGGGGAAGGAGGGCCATCCAAGGCAATTAAGGTAATCAAATCTTAACCAGCACTCCTTAATATGTTTACTTTGGATTCATTGTCTGTACTAGTAAGCAAAAGGGCCGCATGGGGCAAAGCTAGACCATGAAGAACTAACACAGCGGTTCTCCACTTCTTACCTACAGAGTGGAAGGAGGAGAAGCTTCCCCATATAAACCAGGCTCTTCCTCAGCCTCTCCTTCAGGCCTAGTAGGGAATTTAGACCAAGGAGGAAGAACTGAACATGGAGCAACACCCAGTTCTCCATCACTTCTCTGTTCTCGGAGTTCTGCTGCCAATTGTTTAATATCCTGCTCTGCTAACTGTCATCATTATCCCATTTTTCCATCCTTCACCCTTGATTGATCTTGATTCATCTGAGGAAGGTGACGACAATGAAAATGTAACCATTCAGGAAGAGGCTGAAAGGATGCTCAAACTAAAAGATTTATGGCAAACGTTCAGTCTCATAGATGAAGCAGCTGAGGTCAACAGATACCAAAGCAATTTTTCCCATAAGAATTAATGTAACAAGGGGGGTGGTGCATACAGGAACTTAAGAAATGCATGCAATTTAAAAACACAGGATCAGTATATATAGCACAGAGAAAGGAGAGGCAAGAACATTTTTTACTGTAAGCGTTTTTGCTGTCACTCTCTGGATCGTTACCTCTTCATCATTGTCATCACCATCTTCAGAGGAATCAAGGTAGACCAAATCAGTCATGGGCAAAGGATGGAAAAAATGAGGATAGGTTCAGGCGGTCCATCAGATGAAATGGCTGAGGTCTTTCAGAATGGTGACCAGCTCCAAAAATCAAGCTGCCAAATAGCCACCATCTCTGCAATCTGAAAGTCCTGTCTTCCCCCTCCATCCTTCACATCATTACCTGCACGCATTTAAAATGTGTGAATTTCATAAGCGCCTGTGTCCAACTCCTGCTCTTAATTAATTATGAAAAAAATGCCTTAGCTGTCACATCAGTAACTGCCATAGCTTTTCACGAATGTATCTTCAGTGGGTTGCTGGTTACAGAGTCTCATCTCCCCACACCTCATTCCCCAAACTGCTAACCACCTATGGAGACTGCAGAGGATTTGGCAGCCCTGTTTCTTCAGGCCTGGCTGATACCGCCTGTCTCAGAGAAGGGCATGGACTTGAGCTATGGAGGGCTTGCTCCCCCACTGGAAACCTCCTGTCTTCTCCCTACATTGCCCCCGTGTTTCCAGAGAAGCAGCAGCAGCCCAGCCCTGCTGCGGAGGCGGACGCATCCCTGCTGCTCTCATCTCTCCCTGCATTAGGAAGACCGTGGTCGCTTCTGATGGCCGCAGGTGGTGTGGGTTCCCAGAAATCACCCTCCCGGGGCTTGGGGTCTCCTCTGCAGCAGAGGGCACGGGAAGGAGGCCAATGACAGAGCTGGCAATCGTTCAAGGAGAGCAGCCGGCTCCCTTGACCTTCCCATCTGGCTCTCGGCTCTGTCCCATCTCCTCCAGACTTGGACCAGGAGAGGGAAATTTATTAACAGTCCCGCTCACTGGATAAATCTGCTCTGACATCCGATTTTCCAGGCTGCTTCTGTGGCTGACCTCAAACCAGGCCAGCACCACAGGAACCATTTGGAGAAGCAGCATCCACTTTCTCGTGTTGACCAAGGAGGACTTTGGCTGCAGCAAAGGCGGGAAGTACGCGCTCCATTTCTTCTCCCGACACCTGGGTTTTGGTCCAACAGATAAATGCCTGAAGCTGGTTCCATAAAGCTTCCGTTGTTCACATTCATGACTCCTCTGGGACACAAAAAGTAAGGCCGTTACCTTCCTCATTCTCAGCCATTGCATCGAGATCTGAAAGTGGATCCTGGCCTGGGTCCATCCATCAGCAATTATCACAGAATCCCAGAATGGCAAGGGTTGGAAGGGACCTCGGGAGATCACCCAGTCCAAACCCCCTGCTCAAGCAGGCTCACCCAGAGCAGAGGGCACAGGACAGCGTCCAGGCGGGCTTTGACTATCTCCAGAGAAGGAGACTCCACAGCCCCCCTGGGCAGCCTGGGCCAGGGCTCGGGCACCCTCAAAGTCAAGAAGTTCTTCCTCATATTCAACTGAAACCTCTTCTGTTTCAGTTTGTGCCCATTGCCCCTTGTCCTGTTGCTGGGCACCACTGCAAAGAGCCTGGCTCCATCCTCGTGACATCCACCCTCAAGATATTTCTATGTGTTGATGAGGTCCCCTCTCCGTCTTCTCTTCTCCAGCCCAAGGGGTTGTGGCAGCACATGGTGTAACACGGCATCCTGCTCCTTCCAGCCTCTCCATGACAGATAATGCCTCCCAGAATCAGATACCCCAGGTGAAAAGGACATTTTAAACAAGTTTCAGCAACGTCTGCTGAGCCATCCCACTCTGACGGGCAGAGAGAGGGTATAATTCTGTGTACAGCTCTGGAAAGAACCTGCGTGGACCTAAATCTGGGAATATCTGTGGCTAAGTCTGTGATAAAAGCCAGAGGTGATGGGAAGACAGGCTTCTGTGTGTCCTGTTTGTAAGACTCTAGCTGGACCTGTGTACCCTGCTCTGAATTTTTCAGTGCAAAACCGGCAGAATAACAGACTAACAACAGATCATAAAAATCTTAAAAATGCCATAGAAAATAGGAAAAGATGGGGGAGAACTTCACCTAGCCAGGCCTTTGAGGGGAAGTTCATGATAGCATCCTGCAAACACCAGAGGAGATAAAATTATTCTGTACCCTCCACGCCTGTATTGCCTATGGGAGTACAAACACAGACCAATTGGGTCAATGTAAGCAGAGGAGACCTCAGAGCAAACAGCAATAAACCTTTTTATTCCTTGCTGATTCCAGAAAAAAAAACTCATGGAAGATGAATGTAGGGATGCATCTTCACCAGCTAAAAAATGAATGATGATTAATATAGTTTTATAGGTCCTTGGCAGACAAACTGGGTAGTGTTTGAGAAAGCAACAAGAAAAGTAACTGTCTTGTCGTAACATCCTCAGGCATTGGAAAGATCCTGGCTTGCTTCCACACGACAGACTAATTGAAGATGTAATTCTATTCAAATGCAGCCCACACGAAGCAGATTAAAAACACATTAACTGAAAGAGTTCAAAAAGAAATTTTAAATGGGTATGCACGCCACTGAGCTCTCTCTAGTGAGAGGGAAGACCTTCTCTAAGAAGGTCTCTCTCCAGGGAGATCCCACATGAACCTCTTAAGCTGACGCTATTTCACATCTTCATTAAGGTCAAAGATCCAGCCAGCAGGTTGGCATAGCTAAAGCGTGTTATAAAGTCCCCTGTTCAGGCTGCGTAGCCACCATCGCACGTAACCACCTTTGGTGTCTGAATCACCTTACAGCCATTTGCCGCTGGGGTGACTGGGCGCAGACTTCAGCCCAGCTCTGGGATATGTCTCGTGCTTTGCTTCCTTCCCCCACACAAAAGGCAGTGCTTTAATACGCAATAACTGACAAGCACCATCCTTAAGTGCCTATGTCAGGACAAGATACCAACATCTGTAGAGGACACAAAACATGCAGCAGTAAATAACATACTTGAGACATGCCTCAGACAGGACGAGACTTGGTTTGCTTGATGGAACAGGCTTATGGTAACTGCATTCAATTTATCTTGGATAATGTAAAAGGTCTGGAAAGAAAACTGTTGAGGAAAGAATGTGTCACTTGTTAGGAAAGAGACAACGATTCCAAGAGGCGCTTGAGTTGACGTAACCCAGTGAACATCAGCTTTCAGCATAATTCTGTAGTCCAGAGATGTCCAAATCCTTGGATGATTAAGCCAAAGCTTACTAACCATATTGTGAGATGGGCATCACCTCTGCATCTGCATTGGTGAGATCATTTTTGAAAATCTGTTTAATACGGGTGACCATGCTACCAGAATGATGTTGAAAAAAAAAGAAAAAGAACTGAGAAGAGGGCTATAAAAATGAATCAAGGGCTTGAAAACATGATTGCGGTAAATGGCTAAAGAGACTCGCTCTGGATTGCCTACTGAAAAAAGGCTAAGAGATTACTTGTTCTGGTGTCTGAGACTACACAAGGAAGAGACCGCTGATAACAAATAGCTCTTTATGTGAGAAGACAAAGGCATAAACAGAGCTTGTAGTTGGAAACTGAAATGAGACAGGCTTATATTAAGTCATGACAACTGAGCCATGAGAGTAAAAAAACGCTGGAACAACTTACTGAGGCACATGCTGAATTCTCTCTCACTTCAGCCTGTGCATAGACACTGCACTGAAAATGTACAAATAATCCAAGCTTAGATCCACAGAGGTGAACTCATCTGGTTCCTCAGGTCCACTAGAGAGACCATGCTTGGCATATAACTGACTCTCCTGTCTAGGCCAACAGCACAAGATGGTTAGAAAGAGACTCAAAGAGCTCGCGCTTTCTCCTAACAATCACAAAGCTAGAGTCCCAGCATTTTGGGTAGGTGGATTGGAACACAGAAGCTTCTCCAAATGGTTTAAAAAAACCCAAACCCCCAAACAAAACACTGCAAAACCTAACCGCCTTTCCTCCTCTCTTTAAAACTTGTAGGTAGTTTTGTTTGCATCTTTTCATTTATACATGTGAGCTGGTTCCTAGAAAGCTAATCAGAATAAAAAATTGCCCATTTCCATGCATCAACTTGGACTTTTGCAAGGCCTCATTACAAGCAGCCCAAGGGGAAGAGAAAAATCCCCAAACCACAAAACCCCATTTGGAGTGCTGCTCTGTTTTCCTCTGACCCAGCCAACTGCCACCGTTTTCTCATCCCTTTAGACCCATCATGCTCTTTCCAGCAAACCACCTTAGATGGAGGGCTGCTCCCTTTCCCTCAAGCCCCAGTTCCCCATTTTACAGCACACCAGGTGTTGGCTAAAGGGCCTGTATTATGCATAAGCTACAAACGGCTCACAAAATCCCAGCAGACCTAGCACTATTAAGCCCATCTATATTGCATTAAGTTGTTATTAGCTACTGCATTCTAGCTTATGATTAGGACAGTAAAATATCTCTTTGCAATCAGTGCTTGGTAAGGAAAACCCCGTTCAGTGCAAACGCCACTATTTTTGTTCTCTTGACCTCAATCGCAGCCACTGTCGGGAACCCCTATTAGTTTGGACACTCCAACCAATTTGTCCCACCAAATGCTTGGCTGAGTTGGGTCCTGAGCTGTAGCATGTTTGCGACGGATGAGATCTACAGCACTCGTTTCATCAGATGTGAGAGGAGGTCACAACAGATCAAGAGTCTACATAGGGTCGGCTGGAATGGCCTTCAGTTGCCGTTCTTTCTTTCGACAGCAGGGATTGATCCCAGATGCCTCTTCGCACCAGAAATGGAGTTATTTTCAGTCTCTTCTACATCCCATTCATCTCCTTGCAGCTTGGCTAACAAGCAAACAGTCTCGGAAGTCAGCTTCCTCCCAGTCAACCGTAATGAAAAATTTCCATTGTTTCCTGCGATCGCACATGACCCTAGAAAACAAGGACTCCAAAATCATACAAAATGGAACAGGTCTGCATGCAACTAGGAAATTTAGGCATGTCTGTCAATTCCTGGGACCAATGAGGGCTTTGCACGTTCATCACTGGGTTCATAAAAGAAAACCGACTGTTTTACCTCAAGTCCTGGAGGCCAATTAAATTCGAATCAGAAGCAAAAGCTGAGATGAGGCAGGAGCGCGTGCACTCACATGCTTATTTATGTTTTCAATCAGAGAGGCAAAAAGGAATGGAAATCAGGACCTATACGATGTGAAATAGGGTGAGAGGGGGTGCATGTTGGAAATGCGATCTCTGCTCATTGAGAAAACAGTTTCCTGCCTTCAAAGAAAAAACAATTTCTCTCTCAGAGACTGGCCCAAGCAGAGGAGCACAAGCTAGTAACTGAACACTTGTTACCCCACAGAAAGCTCCAAAAGACCCCTAAGCCCTTCCTAAAAACTGAACCCTCAGCTTCCCAGTACAGCGTCCCAGCATACTGGAAGACTTGCTAGGATGGAGGGAAGCCCAAGCACCTCTAGAATATAATCCATGTGCACCCAGTTTCCCTCTAGGAATTAATGTAATTGGTGCTGTTTCAGAGCTTGGGGTCAGGATGGTCATGGCTAATTAAAATTCAGAACACCCCCCCAGGTGCTTGGTTTCCTATTAGGGCTTCTGTCCATGCCAGGAGTGTCTCGGGGTCTTCCCTGCATAAGCCCCCTCCTCAAAAGTGGCATTGCTGTTCTGTGTGTTGCCTCCACCTCCCAGCTCTGCTCCAGTGCCAGGGCGCAGGGAGTAGGTGAGGAATAGCATGGGAGCCTGCTCCTCCACCCTCATAGGTGCTGCCTGACGTGGTTTAGGGCCCAAAAATCACAGGAGAAAAGCAGAAGCACAGGCACAACGCCATGGCACCACATAGCTCTCTCTGGGCAAGAGGCTGGGGGAGAGGAGCCTCTGCTCCCCGGCACAGGTCCTGTGTCAGGTCTGATGTCCCATGCTCTCCCCGGAGAGCTGTTTTCACTTCTCTGTGCCTCAGGCTCTTGTGCAGAGGCTGAGAGTTGCCATGAGAAAACGAATTGCTTTTTTTGCCTGCTTGGTGTCTTCCTGGTCCCCCGAGCCAGTTCTGGTCCGTGGCATCTCTCTCCCCACAGCTGAGCACTCAACATGCTCGTGTCCCGGTCACCGAGAGGCAGAATTTGACAGGGACAGGGCATTCCTTCCTTTCCTCTCCTGTGACCCCAGCCTTAAAATATGAGAGCCAACAGCAGTTTTCTACCTCCCTCCATCCACCAATTCCCTGCCCCATGTCTTGGGATGCCAGCATTACCACATACAGGACATGCCTTCTCAAATCTACTTTGCTCAGGCGTTAGCAGCAGGCCTCTCTTTTGCTAGAATATAAACACAAACCTTCCCATCCCCAGCGCTCCTATCCCCAGTCTTTTCCACTGTCTTTTCTCTTTCGAATATACCTACTACACCCAAGCCATACAGCAGGTACCTTCTTCTCCTCTCCCTAACACATTCCCCATAAACTCAGATCCTAGTCCTGTCCATCACCTCTGCCAGAGAATACCCTGCCGACCCATACTCCAGGATCCTCGTCCCTTTCTCTGCCTTGGCCCAGTTCTGGGCTCCCCAGTTCAAGAAAGATGAGGAACTCCTAGAAAGAGTCCAGAGGAGAGCAACTAGGATGATAAAGGGACCGGACCATCTCCCCTATGAGGAAAGGCTGAGGGAGCTGGGCTTGTTCAGCCTGGAGAAGAGAAGGCTGAGAAGGGGACCTCATCAACACCTACAAATATCTCAAGGGTGGATGTCACGAGGACGGAGCCAGACTCTTCCCGGTGGTGCCCAGCGACAGGACAAGGGGCAATGGGCACAAACTGAAACAGAAGAGGTTTCAGTTGAATATGAGGAAGAACTTCTTGACTTTCAGGAAGAACTTCTTGACTTTGAGGGTGACCGAGCCCTGGCCCAGGCTGCCCAGGGGGACTGTGGAGTCTCCTTCTCTGGAGATATTTAAAGCCCACCTGGACAAAGTCCTGTGTAACCTGCTCTAGGAGAACCTGCTTGAGCAGGGGGGTTGGACTGGGTGATCTCCCGAGGTCCCTTCCAACCCTTGCCATTCTGGGATTCTGTGATCCCCTGGACACGGACCAGTGCTGCGCAGACCAAGAGGGAAGGCTTGGCAGCAGCCGCTGTGCCAACCTCACCATCTCTGACCTGCTGACCAGAGGTAGGTACACGGCAGAAGCACTCACAGTGTACGTTAAGAGAGGAACCTGCGTTACACCCCATGCAAACAGAAGCAGAGCCAGGAGAACCTCTCCCTCCAGGCAGGCTGCTGTGATGCTGTCTGGGTACCACCAGCTGTACAGCAGTTTGGAGATCTTTGATACAGCCGGGTTCATCCACGGCCCAAACCCAGACAACAACAGGGATCAAAACCAGAGCAGTTTCTTCAGAACAGCAAGATGGGAAGCACTGGGAAAGCATCTGACAGCACTTGGGCAGCAGTATGCTCCTGTGGCTTAAAGACAAGGACGCTTGGGCGAGACCCAAACGTGCACAGCCTTGCAGGATGCCCAGCACAAAGCATTAGAGAGGATTCTGGAGTTGGTTTTTTTTATCCCAACAAGTTGATGTGTAGCTAGGTCCTACCGGGAAAAGAGCTGCCATGGCAGGAAAATCTTAAAAGGAGTCTCTGAAGTAGAACAGTATGAGATGTGGTGTTCAGCCCTGAAAGGGCCACAGTAGGTGAGCAGTGGTCCACGGAGAGATGACCAAGACTGCCTGCCACCCACTGTGTCTGTACAGCTCTTGCCTCTCCTTTCCAGACAAAACTGATCTCTCTCCCTCTCTCGGTAAAATTAAGTTGCTCTTCCTGGAGAGTCTGGCCAAAAAAACAGGATAATGGCAGCTTATGGAAAGTGCATTTGTTTCTCCCAACAATATCCGAGAAATGGATTAGCTGATTTAAACCAGTTCTCTTCTGAACAAACAAATCCATCTCTCTAGGCGAGGAGCTCTCACACAAGCTTTTACTCAGCCTACATTGCAGCCGCGGAGATGTTTAGAGATGGGCAATGAGCTGCACAGCGGCTGAACGGTGGTGCAGGCAGGCTGCAATCTCACGTAGCAGACATAGGTCCCCTCTTTAAGGAGGGCTCCCACCTTCCTGAGGCACATATCTGGGGATCATCCTCTCTTCTTTCACGGTCATTTACCCAGGGCACAGCGAGGAGGACGCCCGGCGCTTTGCATCCGACGCGTGGTGCCACAGACTGAACACGCCAGCTTTGCCAAATCTGCTCCCCAGCCCCCACTGCTCTGGTGAATTCTCCCTGCCATCTGGGCTTTTTGCTTTACGTCTCAAGTCTCCGATATCTCCTGGCCACCACAGCGTGCAGACGTGCTCTGTCAGGCCGATTTCAATCAAAGAGGTAAACTGGAAAAGCTCTTGGGGTGCATGGGAGACCAAGAAAATCTCAGCACCTGGGAACCTTCCCCACAAGGCAGCAAGCAGAGAAGGGTCCTGCAGAGCAAGTCCTCACTGCTACCCACACAAGGGAAAGGCCAGCCAAAATTCATACATACAACTGCTTTACCCTTGTCATGGTTTAACCTGGCTGGCAACTCAGCACCCGCAGCCGCTCGCTCACGCCCCCTTCCCTCAGTGGGATGCGGGAGAGAATTGGGAAGAAAAAAAGGTTAGAGCCGTGGGCTGAGATAGAGACAGTTTAATAAGAGAGAAGAATAACAATAGTAATAATAATAATAATAGTAATAATGAGAATGGTAAGAGAATATACAGAATATACAAAATGAACGATGCACAATGCAATTGCTCACCACCCACCGACCGATGCCCAGCCTGTCCCGAGCAGCGATCAGTCCCCGAGCCGTGATCAGTCCCCGAGCCGCGATCACTCTCCCCCCAACCGACCGACTAACCCCCCCGAGCATGCCATTCCATGGTCTGGAATAGCTCTTTGGTCAGTTTGGGTTGGCTGTCCTGGCTGTGCCCCCTCCCAGCTTGTTATGCCCCTGGCTGAGCAGGAGAAGCTCAAAAAGTCCTTGAGTAGTCTGAGCACTACTTGGCAACAACTAAAAACATCAGCGTGTTATCAACATTCTTCTAGTACTAAATCCAAAACACAGCACTATGCTAGCTACGATGAAGAAAATTAACTCTATCCCAGCTGAAACCAGGACAACCCTGTGAAAGACATTTTCCTCCAAAGCTGCATACATCAAATTCTACAAAAAAAAGCAATACTGGGGCATCCTGGGGCTTTGCTCTGCAAACATAAGGGCGGTCACGAAGGAAAAAGTTTTAGCTAAGCATCCATAGCCCGCCAAGGCTACCCGCCCCTCAATGCCACGAGGTTGGCAAGAGGGTAGGGCTGACAGCCCTAGACAAACAGGAGCCATCCTCTTTTCAGCTACATTCGGTATGATCTTAAGACCTGATCCGAAAACGATGCTAAGCGCTGTCACAGCCTCCGTCTGCCAGGCCCCAGGCCCAAGCAATGGCAATTGTTAAAACAAATCCGAGGCCAGCTAAGCCTCTGCGGTTGTTACTGTGCTCTGAACCGTGGCCATTTGGGTTTACAGCCATGACGGAGTAAAACTGCTTCCTCCTTCACCCCGTCCTTAGACTGACAACTCTAATTAGTCGTTAGCAGCCCAGGCACTGCGAAGCAGAGTGAGCCGTCCTAACAACTTATTGCCCAGGACAGGGTTATGTGCACAAACACAGGCTCCAAGCAGCTTCATCCCAGCCACAATGCTGCAAGCTGGAAGTGTGTTGAGAATCGGGATCAAAACTCTCTGCTCTTAATGGGGGGACCAGGAGGGTTCTGTGTGTTGATAGGAACACAGAAATAACGTGTACTTTCAGCTTAGTCACACAAACCTCTGCACAACAAACTAGGGGATAAACAGGGAGGATTTCCATCAAAGCGGGACCTAACAACCAGGTCAGGCTTTGTTCAGACTGGCTGTTCGAGGTCATGCCCATGACTACAAATTATTTTCTTCTCTTCACTAATGAAGGTCTCCAGGTTTGCAAACACTGAACTAGCAGAAGGCACAGTTTTCCCATGGCTTTAGATAGAGACACACCTTCCCCAGAACACCAGTTCATTCTTAAGCCGCTGATGTCTAAAATGAACCAGAAGATCCCAGGGCTCTGGTTGGTAGGAGAGCCCGAGGTTTCCCTCTCTTGGGAGCAAGACCTGTACCATGTAGAACAGCAATACTGAAGCATGAATGGAAAGGCAAGAAAGCCCCAGCCACTGCAAGGGTAGAAAAATCACCTTCTGCACCCCCACAGTTAGCTCCTGAACTGTGCTCCTCAGCTTGGAGGAGGGTGTCAGGATGGACTTCACTGATGAAAATAATAATAAAAAAAAAAAGAAAACAGTCACTATTAATAAATACTCTCAGAAACGAAACCAGCCAAGGCTAAAATTTTTAGCAGATGGCTCCATATTCCAGCTCACATGGCCAAGCAGCAAGAGAGAGAAGCCAGCTCAGTCACAGATATGGGTCAGCTCTGGCCACAGTCAGCCTCATTTCTCTTAGATTCCCTTCCCATAGGCAGGGAGAGCTGCAGGGAGCTCTCAGAAGCCAAAAACCCGGTCCTAGCCACTCTGCAGAAACATCTCCATGCCAGGAGCATGTCTCAAGAGCACTTTTAACGGAGCAGTTAATATCCAAGCTTATGTTTCAGAGGGGGCAGGGCACCAGCGAAGAGCACTGACATTGAGCTATGGCTTCAAGAGTTGATCGAAACAGTTTAATGCATTTCCATTTCCAGTTGCGTGGATCCAGCGATGCTTCTTACTTATTTACAGTATCACCCCTTCCTCTCCTCCCTGCTCTTCTGTTTGCTGCATAGATAACAGGGGAAATTGATGCTGACTATTGCCCGCCTGATGTACAGCATTGCCAATGGGTTCGGCAGGATTTTAAAGAGGAATGAGTCAACAGCGTGTGACCAGGAATAACATTTGCCAGCGTACGAGCTTGAATGGGAAAACATATCTGTGCCCACCTGAACATTAGTTTAAGTGACGAGGGCAACAGATGCCCCCGCAGGACGTATTCTGGCTGCCTTCCAGGTCAGGGCAGAGCCAGACCTGCTGGTCACCGGCCCTGGGGCAATGCCTACGCCTAGGACTGTGCAATGGCTCCTGAAGTCCTGTTAACCATGGGAACTGCCCCTCCAAAGGGAACGACAGTCTGCTTTCCCGATGACACCTAATATTCACTACGGTTTGAAGATAAAGCCCAATAATCCACCTGCTGCTTAATGTGGCAAAACTCTACCTAAGGACAATAAGCGTAATCCTTTGCAGATCAATCCCAGATGACTGTGGACTGTTATTTTGGATCCAGAAGGGGCCAAATTCTCAGACCATGTTATTCCAGGGAAGGAGACACTCAGGTTAATTCTTCTTCTAGTCTTTCTTCCTGCCAAGATCTCACCTACTGCGTGACCCAAAGGTGAAAAACAGGATCATCTTTCAGACTTCACTACCCAAAACAAGGTCAACCCTAGGTAAATATCTCCTCTTCCTTCATCCTCTGGGCACTTAGAGACACCAAGACTGCTGCCAAAGACAAGAATGGCACCAGCAAAAGTCTGCTTATCCAATGATCAGAATTTGGTGACCTAATTAACATCTCTCAACAGAGAAGATGGGTGGTCTGCTGCCAGGCTTTGGTGGTTGTCCAAAGAGAGAGAACCCATTCAGGTGATTGAGCAAGGGTAGTGAGTGCTGTGAGGGAGGATAAACCTATCCCTGGGAAAATACTGGAGCAGATGTGTCGAGGATCAGGTGTGACGAGGAGTGCAGGGTTGAGATGGACTTTGACTGAGCTGTCCAGTAGCTTCTGACCTGCTGTTGGGGACTGACACAGCATCAGAGCTGACGCAGTGTCATTCAAGCAGGATAACACACTAGGATTGCAATTTACCCACGCTGTTTTACGAGGCTCTGATGGAGCAAATGCAATATTCACCATGATAAGGCAGTCATCTCAAAGGCCAGTTCTAGCAACAGCCACTACTAATCTTTGCAATTTGTGGAAATGCTGTTTTGACCAGGCTTTTAGGATACGTGGCTAATATATTTTTTGCAATTTGTTATTACATACTTGCTAAGTTTTTACCTAGGTAGCATCCTTTCCACTGAGCCACACATACCCACCTTCTTTCCTTCCTCCTTTCATATGTATTGGCTCGAATGACACTTTGTGTTCCAAAACCCAGAGTGCTACACGTTTTCAAGCCCGGTGTGTGTTTTACAGCCTTATGCTACCTCACCTACGCAGGGTGACCCAGCCCTGATTTTAAACCCACCACTGCAGAGGATTCATTTTTCTGCTGGGATTTTTTCTGAGCAAGAACCTGGTCCTGAAAAAAAGCTGTGACAACAGCATCAGCAGGAGCACTGATATCATTAACAACAGCACTCTGCTCTTCCATTACTTCTTTTTATGTCAAGATTCCAAAGTGCTATGTTTATGATGCCCCATGGACCCTTGAAGGGATGGGTCAGGTTTATTCCTGTTTCGAAGGCAGAGGAGAAGAGGACAAGACACTGCCACTCCAAGTGGTAGCCAGATTTCCAGGAGTTCTGACAAGCCCAATCTCTCGCTCTACCCAGTACACAACATTTCTTGATCCTAACCACAGAGCTATAAGGCTGCTAGGACTTTCATGAACTTATTAATCTTCCAAAGCTCTACAGTTCCGACCATCTAGCCTGCCAGAGAGCTGATGATAGACAATTACAGCTCATAAGATAAAAGGAGAGCAGCTTTTTTCTGCTTGCAAAATACAAAAAATAATAAAAAGCCCAAACACTTTTTTTTTTTTTTGACAGCTGACTTGTTCTTTTTGTCTTCTTATTCTCTTTCCACTGCTGCAGTGTAGTTGGCAAAGCCTATTTCTGGGCTAGTTTGTTACAACACAGCACTATATGCATGAGGGTGAGGGGAGGAAAAGAAAAGAAAAGAGAAGCACGGGAACAGGTTCTGACATCTAATCAGATCTGCTGTATTGATTTTGCAACTTTAGCTTTGGAGCAAATCAGAGAAACAACCACATTATCACCCAGAATTCGCTCTTCCCTTGAGTGAGCCAGTTCAAAAGGAGCCCACGCCGACACATGAAGAGGCACACCAGCGCCCCCCCACACCCCCCGCACACCCGCGTGGATGCACACCCCACCGAAGCGGCTCTCCGGTGGGATGCGTGGGCTGGGGGAGGCGGGGGAAGCGCTCATCACGGAGGCTGCAGGAGCCACACGATCCCCATTTCCGACAAGATGAGAATTCCAGAGCAAGCCACCGGACTAATGAGCTACCCATGCTGAAGAGCAGCGTTTCAATTAACCACAGCGGCCCCCGCCGCAGCCCCCACCTCCTTTCAGCAGCGTGAACAAGGAGGAGAGGGATAAACAGACACTGTGGTGTTTGCTGGGATTTTTTTGCATGGGGTGGGGGGGGAGGGAGGAGCCTACAAAGGGGATGAGGGCAATTCTTGCCCTACTTTCTTGGCTTGCAGTTTGTTTTTCACGCTGATGGAAGGAGCAAACTGACAGCCTGAACCCAAAGCTGGCCAGAATAGGCAGTGCCACCGTAGGGTCCTTCCACAGTTTCCAGGCAGGAGGAGACAGCTCAGGTGTATGAACACTCACTACGCACCCAGCTCCAACTGAGGGTACACAGAACTGCTGGGAAAGAGGGCTGTTTGGGCGGGCTTCCACAAGGACCATGCTACCATTACTTGGGCGAGATCTCAATAAAGCATTGTTTGGCCTTGGAAAGAGCTATAGGAAGAGTACGTTGAGTGGCTCTTTACACAGAAGTTCATCACACCTTTGCCTTCTTGGGGGTCACATCAAAAGCTCTTCCCCAGAGCAGCTTCTGGCTTGTACCTACCATCTTTCTGGTGTGGGGAGTAATGTCCTCCTGCTCCAACCCAAGATTCAGGGTCTGTGGTCCCCCTCCAGACCACCCAGTAAGCCTGAATTCATCCCAGGCTTGGCACTGCTGCTCCTTCTGCAGGGGGAGTGAGGGTCAGTGAGGACCACACAGCTTTCAAACACCAGCACCAAACTGGGGACACCAGCAGGTCTGGTGGTTCTTTGCTCCCGAGTGAGATTCTGCTGCATCTCCCATCACTTCTTGGGGTGACCAAGAGTCACTCTCCCCGCCATGTTCTGCCAGGCCCCATATGCCTGACCCAGCTCGCCTTCCGAAACAGCTTAACCCAAGATGACCATTTCCACCCTGCCGAAGGGAAGCTTCTCCACGCATACTTACCTGCACGGAAATCTGCACACATTTCCCTGCCTCCATCCTGTAATTTAATTCCTGCCATGCTCCTGAACGGACAGAGATAATTTTAAAAGGGGATCTTTGAATACTCCAAGTGCCTGCAGGATTTTGAACCTCCGCTACTGCTGGGCTCCCAGCAGCTCACGGCCCCGGGGCCTGGTTGGTTCAGCCGGGTTATCCGCTCCCATCTCACTTCCCTTCTTCCCAGGGAGTGAGCCTGGGAGGAGGGTGGCAGCGTGTCTACCGAGCGCTGCCCATGGAGGCTCATCAGTCCCAGCCCAGAGGCAGCACGCCTGGGTGCAAATTAACCTGCTCCCTACCTATCCCAGTGCTGCTCCGAGGACTCTGCAGGGGTTCAGCCATCGCGCTACCCCAATGGGACAAGGTCTGCAGGGAGGGCTATGCCTACAGTCACAGCTCCTTCCAGACCAAGGCATTTTTATCCAACTGCCTTCCCCCTGTCTAAGTCAAAGTCTTGAAGGCGAGAGCACAGACCCCCGCATGCCTCAAAAGCATTGGAGATGAGCAGGCGCCCGCTCCTCTGGAGGGAGAAACCACTGCAGGGAAAGGATGGAGAGAGTCACCCAACGTGGACGCCAGCAGCACCCCTCCCTCTATATTCACCACTGTGCACAGGTAACGCCTTCAAGCGGGGCTGAGAGCACAACTCATCACTGAAATTACTCGATACACCACACGCTAAGAATCAGTTTTCTGCTACTCACAGCTTTCTGGCATGGAAACCCTTTGGGAGCATGCAGTCCCTGTTAGGGTCTGCCTAGCACTGCTTTTCAGGCACGTCTAGAAATTACAGCTGGGGTAACTAAGTTGAAAAAAGGGTTGCGGGGTGGGAATGGTCTAATTAACATTCATAGAATCATAGAATGGTTTGGGTTGGAAGGGACCCCTAGAGCCCATCCAGCCCACCCCCCCTGCAGGGAGCAGGGACACCGCTAACCACATCAGGTTGCTCACAGCCCTGTCCAACCTGGCCTGGAATGTTCCCAGGGATGGGGCCTCCACCACCTCTCTGGGCAACCCCTGCCAGGGTTTCACCACCCTCATTGTAAAGAATTTCTTCCTTATCTCCACTCTAAACCTACCCTGCTTCACTTGCTGCCTTTTGAGTGCTTGACTTTACAAACTCACTGACGTATCCTGAAGGTACCTACACCTATGTAATGCGCACAAACACATGCCTGGTGAAGCTGCCCTTCTGCCCTCACCTGCTGATAGGGAAATGGAAAGCACGGTGTGCAAACACAGCCCCCTCTCCCTTCCACCTGCAATACACCGGCCATAGGGAATCCTGCCCTTAGTCTTGCGTAGCCAGACCAGTTAAATACAAACTGTTCAAAGGTCCCCAGACAAGAGAAAGGTGTCTTCTCAGCCCTCTAAGAAAGGTCAGCCCTGCCCAAAAGCATCACTGAGGGTGTCAACCCTGCTTAGCCCACAGGCTGTTCTGTACAGAGGCATTTGGACAGGCGCTCCGGCGCTGCACGGTGATACTCACACTGCACGTTGAGCTGCACCAGGGCTTCCCGGGGTCTGATGTTAAAGCCATTGTACCTGGCTGTCTGACACTTATAGGTCCCGCTCATTTCTCGGCTCACACTCTCCAGGCGCAGCTTGCCATCGTACGTCTCCATCGTCATGCTCCCTGAAGGCATGGGGGTTTCCTTATCTACCCGTGACCAGATGATGGGTGGCTTGGGCTTCCCTCGAACCTCGCACTGCAGCTCAGCCCGGGAGCCCTCCCGGACAGTGATTGTGGACTGACCCTTAGGGACACTGATGGTTGGTGGCACTAAAAGGGAGACAAGAAAGGAATCGTTTTACAGAGAGTTTCCAGCAAGCAAGGAATATTCTTGAGATGCTTGTGTTCGAGTCACACCAACAGCCCTGAACTCCAAAAGCTTCCACGTGACAGAGTGCAACCCCTACAGGAACACACTGCCCATGTAAGGTATCCTACAGGGGCTGGAACTGCAGGGCACCAAGGAGGACCCAACAGTGTATCCCAATGCCATGTGTTGGGACATTCTCCCAGCTCCCACCCCTCTGGTTGCAAAACACTTCCCAGCAGCAGGACTAGCACAGGGGAACCCAAAACCAAAAGCCTCTTTGGTCCTTTTCTCCACTTCTGGTCAGTGAATTTCCCAAATGGAACTGCATTTTTGGCCAAGAAACAGAAGTTGTATCTGCCAAGGTATCTAGCTCCCTTATACAGGTCAGACTGAAACTAAGACTTACAGGGTTAGTGCTTGTAGATCATATCTCCAGCTTTATCAGAAATCCGGGATCCCTATGCACTCCTAAACCACAGCAAGGAACCAGCTCTGCTGAGTGCCTTTGCTTGCTTTACATTGAGATTCACAGTGCACTGGTTATCTCTGGCTCACTCGAGCAAGAGATGGGTCCCGGCAAAGACCACTTCTGGCATCGCTTCCAGGCCAGGCTTTGAACAGCTCACCCAGCAGAACTGCTGCCGAGCCGGGGATAGAGCTGGAAGCACAGTAATGGTCGAGAAATACCTAGCTATCAACTGACAACCAAAACTTTGCTGATAAAGCTCAAAAGAAACCAGATGACTGTAGCTAAAGGCTGCAGAGGTGTTGGTGGGAAGAGGTTTGCTGTTCACGTCCCCAACTCCACCAAGAACCAAGGAAGGGGATGTCTGTGCTAAACCCTATGTAATATTGACATTTTTTTTGTATTAGGCTTCAGAGTTAACGGTTCAACTGAGGTAAATAGGGCTGTAATCATTTTCTGAAAGCTCCTCTTTCAGCCCTTCCTGCTGACAGTGGTGACACTTGGATTGACGCTTCCATAACTGCAAGGGCCAGGTACTTTGTTTCCATTTAAATTGAAGTTTAGAACAAGCTGGTCTGACCAACGTTAGCTCAATCCAACTCCAAAGAGAGCAAAAGAGAGTGCACACGTTACAGCCCACAGCTGCTTTAAGAGCAAATTTAGGATGGCTCCAGCCCAATCTCCCCCTGCAGTGACCTCCCTATGCAATGGGGAGGCCACATTTTCAATTTGAAGGTCTCCCGTGGGCTGGGGAATCTCATCACACCCTGTCCCGCACGGCGCGAAGGGACGACAGCATTCTCGGCGCCTGGCACGGCCAGCAGCTGCTCACCTGGCGAGAGGCAATTTTCTCCATAGGGAAAAGCTGTAAATTGCATTTGAAGATGATTTTTTTTTTTTTTTTTTTTTTAATTAAAGCTATCTCCTCCTCAGAGCTGCTCAGTGGAGGCAGCCACTTTGGCAAGCCCAGGCTTTGCTCAGCAGGGGAATATGGAGCCACCGCTGCCGCCCCTCCTGCTCTAATCCCACAGTCTGAGGAAAACCCTTTGGGTTTTTATGGGGAACCACACGTCGGAGGGGGCTCGTGTCTGCTCGTGGGGATGCTTCACACTGGACAGCCTCAGCTTCTGCATGAAGGGCCGCTCCAGTGGTTTTACCCTCCACCACTCTCAGAGGACAAGGCGGGACAAAGCGGTCCCCCCCAGCCCAGGATGCCAAAGAGAGGTGTCAAGACGCCCCAGGCTGCCCTCCTGTCCTTCTCCATCAGGAGCATCCACACGAGCACGTGGGGCTCACCCTCCACCAGCCAGGACAGAGCACAAGGCAACCTGCCACCAAAGACACCTCCTCTGAGGCAGCAGCCAGCTGGCACCTGGGCCAACAACTGCACCAACAGGCACTGCCCAGCCTTTTGGTGGGGTCATCCAGGGTCTCCCAGTCCTTCACCACCTCCTACCCTTGCAGTCTTAAACACAAATGCACTCTGCCATCTAGTGATCTTGGGCAAAAAGGATTGCTCCTGGCGGCAGCAGCCATTCAAGGTCAGGACAGCGGGCTTTGCACCAGGACTGGGGGGTTCCCCAGGTTTTATTCCCTGCTGGTACAACGGGGATGGTGTCTGCTGGCACAGAGAGCACCCTGCTTGCCAGGGCTGCCAGCAGAAGGGAAGGACCACCCTTCGGTGTTTGGTAGGTCCATAGCACAGTCAGGGCTCGGTATCTTGGCTGCTGATGAGCACAGGGCACAGTCCCATTGGGAGCAGCCTGGCCTCAACATTTCTTCTGGGAGACAGGGGCTTCCCAAAGCACCAAAAGCAGTCACAGCACCTTCTGCTGGGGGGCTGAAGTGAGCAATGTCCAGAATCAAGACCAGGATCAACCTGACCAATGGATCCAGCACAACCAGGGATTGAGAAGAAACCTTCCATGAAAATTCAGGACAAAAATCTGTGGGTATCTGGCCCCCTCAGGAGTCCTCACCAGATTACTAGCCCACCACTGCTTTGTGCCGTACCCTCAAGGTCCTGGAAAGGCAGCAAGATGACATGGATGCGATGGAGAGCAGAGCTGGACCCACCACTTCCCCAGAAGCAAAAAGCCAGCCCTGAGACCCTGCATTTCAGTCCCCAAGGTGAGGGACAAACACACTTAGGGATTAGTCCTGTCCTCACCAAGCCATGGGGTGAAGCTTTGACCCTGATTTTGAAGGGGGGAGGCATTTGTAACACTTGGACTCCTACAGAGAGTGCCCAAGACAGATTGCAATCGCAATCCAGTAAACATTAAAGCTCTTCACACCATTTCTTATGACAGATGATACCAATCTCCTGGCCATAGCTCTGAAAAAAGGGACATTCCTCATAAGCAATGCCAAAGTGAGGAAAGAACAGCTTTTTTTCTCTTTTACTCCCTTCTAAGCAAAGGGACATGTGGAATTTGGTGAAACACCACCACTCCCTCTTTCTTCCTTCACAATTTGGAGGCTTCTTTGAACAACTACACTCTAAACCTGTCTCTGTAGTTTTGACTGGACTGCACTTTGGACTTTTCACAAGGAGAAAACATAAAGGAAGATCTGCTCGGTGCACAGCACATCTGGCAGAGGATCTGTTACTATCAGCTATCTCCAAATGCTTGCCTGAGGATGTGATACTTTTTCCCACTGGGATTCAAGACACTCATCTGAGGCCTTTCAAAAAAGCCAGAGGGATGGGGCTGGGGGGCCGCTAGTGATACCCAACCACTCTCCTGGGGTCCCCAGCTGCCACAGAGAGGCTCACCTGTCTCTGAGGAGATGTTCACCTCCACACTGAGGTCAGGAATGGGTGCTCCCTGGAACGTGGCCACACACAGGTAGGTACCATAGTCGCTGAACCTCAAGTCAATAATCTCCAAGCTGCAGGTTACAGGTGGGAGCTCAGGGTCATTCCTGGTGATGAGCAATCGGTCTGAGAACCTGGCTGGTTTCCCATTCTTGTACCAGGAATAGACAACCTTCTCCTGAGGGACAGCATCCACGTGGCACGAGAGCTTCAAGTCCTGGCCTAACTGGATGGTCTCGCTCTCTTTGATCACATCAGGGGTTATCTGGAAGGTGGCATTCTTCATGGCTGAGGTGAACACAAGCGAGAAACTGGTTAGGGACAGCAAAGTGTCTTGCATGGGACAGGACAACAGCTCTTTGCTCCTCAGGAAGGCAACATCTCCATGCAAAACCTGCCTTAAGGCTGTGCCCCTGCTATGTTCCTACAATAGATCCCCATGGCCTCACATCTGGCAGTCTGGGATCATTCCCTAGCCCAGGACAGTGCTACAGCCCAGGACAAGGCTGCAAGCAGTGCTAGCACAGCTGCTGGTCTGGGAGCAAAGAAGCTTGTACAGAGGCTTCTCCAGAATACTGATCTCTGCTAAGTACCACGTTCACCCACAGCTGTACAAGAACAGCCATGAAAAATGCAAATCTAGCCCCTCCACCCTGAAAACCCATGCTCTGAGAAAAAGAGCGACTTACACCGCACCAGCAGGTTCACTGTCTTCTTTGCTGGGTTTCCCACGTTGTTGATGGCCGTGCAATTGTAGTAGCCCGAGTCCTCCACGCGGATCCTCCAGATAGTGAGGTTGCCTCCTTGCACAAGGCTGTTGGGAGGCATTGGGCCAGGAGAGTGAGACCAAACCACCTCTGGCTGTGGGTCACCGCCCGTCAGAGAGCACTGCATAGTGATGTTGTCACCAGGGTTGACCACCAGTGTCTCATTGACAGACAGTTTCAGAGCAGGTGGGGCTGGAAGAGTACAAAGAGGGACACTTTGGAGCTTGAAAAAGACCTACCTACTTGTTTGTGCACAGCTCCATACTTTCTAGGATTTGTTCTTGAAGATGGCTGGATTGAGTAGGGAGAGCTGGAAGGATCCATGAATTCATTACAAATTCAACGTGTTTGTGAACCTAAAGCATTATCATTACCGTGTCCTTCAGTTAGAGCACCCTGCTCTGTTATGGTCAGGAAAGACTGCAGGCAGGACCTCACACCACCCCAGAACAGAGGCCATACCTAAACCATGCCACCGCTAGGGCTTAGGATTAGGGCACAAGCTAGGTATGATATTTCAGCAGCATTTAGTGCAGGTTCTCTAGGCTTAGGGCTCCGGTCAGCAGAAAAGCCTGATAAACAGGTAGGAGTGGCAAGCAGACAAAATTTGGCAGTGGAGAACCCAGAGGCTTCTTGACTCCTGATGCAGACAACTGCAGCAAGGCAGAAGGGTGCTGGAAAGATCCTGTGACTCTGCATCACCTACCTGCACTGCGCGCAGCCCGCTCCCTGGCAAGGACCACAGTGCCTCCTGTCCTCCCTGTCTGTGACTCCCCTGACTCTAGACAAGCCCTGCAGAAGCATCACCAGAGAAAAGGCTCAACAGGTAGCTCCTACTAGAGCATCCGTATCTCCTTTGCTGCAACACAGTGGTATGAATCACAGTCTGCTCACGCCTTGGACAGAAACAGCACACTGGGCTGAGCCCTGGGAAGAAAAAGGCAGGAGAACAAGAGATGCATTGTCATAAGGCATGGGTAGCTGCAACCACAGATTGAGCTTAGCATCTCAGGACCTGATCCAAAGCGTGCTGGGAAGCTCACTGGGACATCAGGGTTTGCTGGATGGTTCTCACAATCCCAAGGGAATGTCAGGCAGAGCACCAGGTGCATGCCCAAGTCACAGACTGCTCCTTCTGGCTGATCACCAGAGCTCCACCCTGATGGAGAGGTGGAGGAGAAACGACAGGCTCAGAGGAGCCTGCTTGAACCCAACAGCTGTTTGTGTTGGAGGACAGTTGGGATTAAACCAGTCCTCCCATACAGAGCTGCCATCCCAAGAAGATTTGGGGAAGGTCTACCATTAAAAAAGGACCTCAGCTATCCCGTGATATGCCCCTCCACCTCTCACACCCAACTAGGTGTCTTTGAGAGGCAAAGCCTTTGCCAGGCAGCTGGTCCTTGCAGCTCAGAGCCTGACACAGAGGACCAGGACCTGACAGCACCATAACCATAACAGACCACGAACAGCAGCTCTACACCCGCTCTTGACCTCCTTCACCTCCAAGGTGTCAAATACATTCCTCTATGGACCTCGGGGCTGTAGACCAGGTCACAGGGATTGTCTTTCATGCACAACTCAATGACTGGGACTGATTCAAAATGTCTAGACAACCTCTCCTTTGAACACCCTAGTACCTGCTTTGGTTTATTTTATTTCTGCACCCTTCTCACTACATCCCCCAACAGGAACCGATCCAAAAAACTTCCCTTTGTATTCTCTATTTCATCCCATGAAAAGCCTTTTAAAAGCCCTTGTCAGCACCATCACTGGCTCCATCCAGACGAAGCTGAGAAAGTAGCAGTCCCCAGCACAAAGGCGAGGAGTATGTTTTAAGTAACAGCCATAATAATGCAAAATAAGACATTGTTCCATATTCATGAAGCCTGATTTAACAGCATCATTATTTCTGCCTCTTCTCTCCCTGGACCCTGCACTAATGAGCTGTGCTGGATTTGTGTTGGATCTCTGAATTACAGCCTGTACAAACAAGGCGAGGAGGACTGCTCTCCCCTCAGCACCGGAGCCATAATTTAGCAGGGCAACTACTGCCACGCTGGGATATTGCTTTGGGGCAGAGTCAAGTGTCCTCTCCCTGGCCATGGCATGGTTTGTGCCAGAGGTGGCCAGCTCTGCCTAAGGAAGAAGATTCCTTGCCTAGGAATCTCTAGCCATCCCCATCAGAGCCGGAGAAAGGCTGAGACCAGCCTATGTCTGGAGAGAAGATGTCAGAGTTGGGGAGCGCAAACCAGAGGTCCTGCATTGCTCTGGTTAAGAGTTAGGGATCTTGCGGCGTTTCATGTGCACATATCTGAACAATGCTCGTCTTGCCCAGCAGGGATATGTCCTGGGCAAGGTAACACGACAAAACCCAGTGACGTGCTGGTGCAAGCCCTGCCTTGGGGTCGGTTGTGTGGGCATGCAGGAGGGAGGGCAGGGAAACTGCAAAGCTGCCACCAAGCACAGCTCCAGGCAGCAAGCTCCCACGATGGGCCCCAAACCAGCGCCCTGGCAGGGGCAGCCTGCGCAGGCTCCCACTCCCACTCCTGTCAGCAGGCAGAGGTTAACAGTCTGCAGACATTGTTATGCAGGAGATGAATCTCATTTATTTGTAACCTGTGGCAATTCCTTTTGTTCTTGGCTCAGAAAACCTGCTGGCGGAGTCTGCCGAGCAGCAAGGGGACCATTAAAAACAAAGAGTCGCTTTCAATTCCCTTTGAAGTCCAATTTGCTGCAGTAAAACTGCAGGAGAATTAACCAGCTGGGCTGCTTAATTTTGCAGAAATCGAGGAAGGGGAAAACATCAGCCTTGACCCTGCTGGAGCAGGTGACAGCAGCCCAGTGCTGAGCTGGTCCCATGGCTCTGCGGACCCAACCTACTGCTCTAGAGCCACACGACAGCCACAGAACAGAGGAGGAGCAGGGAAAAACTCCTTCCTGTTAAAGTTGCAGACCAAGAACCCATCCCCTGCTGCAAGGGCCAAGCTGCTGACACGGAGATCGGGAGAAGCACATCTCCTTGCCAGAGACTACGCTCTGCCCAAAGGCCGCAGCCAGAGGAGCCAAAGTGAACCAGCTGAGGAACAGCAAACGAACTGTCCCTTGGCCCGACATGACCTGACCCACCAATTCCCCTCCAGGTCCGTACTACTTGGGGTCTATAAATATTTAAGAGAACGATTTCCATGCACCTCTGCGCCCTTTGGGCCCTCCTCAGTTGCAAAGGCAAAGGCATCCTGAGCAAAGCTGCTCAGGATTCTGGGCACAGCCAAGGCTACGGAGGCTGCTGAAAGCATGAGCGCAAGAGGGAAAGAAGAGACCTATGCAAAAAAGGAGAGAATTAAAGATTTTTCTTTAAATATTTTCTCATCTATGCACAGTACTACCTACAGGGCAAGTAAGCCCTGGATATTCATGTTAAATATACTTGTGCTATTTAACATGAACCCTGCTCACACCGCAATGCCAGCTTCATTTTCACTGCTGGCTTTTAATACAATTTGCTAGGAACACATTTTCCATGGCCCCATGGAGCTGGTAGTGTCAGGCTCTGCCGTAACTATGTATAAATACGCATCTATCACCAAACAACAGGAAAAAAGAACCAGCTGTGTGTGCTATGTGGTCCAAGTTCCGAGCTTAGGTAAGTACCTAGGAAGTTGGTGTAAATTCAGCCAAATCACCGGCTTCTGATCTGGCCACAACCTGAAAATACATTTTCCCCATTCACTCAGTAAAGGGGCTGGCCTGAAATGAAGGGTAGGCTCCCTGCACTTGGGCTGGCAGCGGGGAGTGGACATGAAGAGAAATTTGATTTTCCAACTCTTCAAAGGTAAAGACACAACAGGGAAGAAGAGCTGTATGAGATCCCCTTCTTCATCAGCAGCACAAGATAAGTTTTTAAAGGGAATATTCCAGCATTTGCTACAGTCTCATCCTGAGAGAAATTCAGGCAGTGGTGTGAGTTGCTCGAGACATGTTCTGAGATCTCACTACATCAAGAATATTTTTTTCCTGACATTAGCTATAGTTCACTTTCTTAAGCTCATTATTTTTCTTCTTCCCACCTAAAATGATGCAACTATTGTTCAGCACCTTGGGCTCAAGTCAGATCAATAAACATAATTTATGCAGTATCAACAAAATCCCATCAACAGTTGGCAACATCAAAAGAGTTCTGTTTCCACCGCGCAAAGATGACACAAGGGATGCAAACCGCTTTGTGTTACATTAGAGAGGTGAATAATTCAAACAACTACAATGCCTTTCTTTCTGATCATGGAATACCCCAGGGCTGGAAGCAATTTCCTGACATTTACTTATTATTTGAAACTATTCAACATATGCGGGGCCTTTGTGGGTGGGGTTTTTTGGTGGTTGTGGGTTTGGGTTTGGTTTTTTTTTAATGAACGGGTTGCAATCAGATCCTTGCAAATGTTTGGTACGTGATACTCAGTCACCGGTCGGTTATTGCAGGTCAAGCAAGAGGCACCAAACTGATTCTGTTCGCAGCTGCAGGTGCACTCAAGCACTGTCAGTATGAATATCAGTGTAAAACTTATTTATTGGGAAGGCACTGGAGATACTTGCTTTCCGCAAACATCAGCACCAGCGGAGCCCGTTAGCTGGGAGGTGCTGAGAGTGCAGCTTGGCAAACCAGGCCAGAGTTACACACGAATGAATTATTTGCAAGAACTCCTGCAGCATCTGCCCCACCCTAGACTGCGTGGAATCTATTTTTAAAGTCACTTAGAATTATAAATAAATAAACCAGTGTCTGGATTAAAAACTCCACAGTGCCTCAACACCTACATGTAGTCTGTTTTAATGATCTCATGGCAGGCCTGGCCAAGGCACCGGCTATACACAGAGCTACAAGAAATCAGAGCATCCCTGGCCATAAAACTTCTCTGTGAAGGATCTGGAATCCTAGCAGCCCTGTACCTGAACGTGAGGTGCTGCAAGCCCTTGGCAGGGTGCCGTTACCCTCCTGGAGGGGTAATGCCTGTTGAGCAGGAGAGGGTTCGGAGGGCTGCGGGGACCCTTGGCGTCCCCTCTTACCTGTGGTGTTGGTGAGCTGGAAGGTGATGGATTTGTCAGGGATGCTGCAGACGTTGCGGACGGACACCTGGCACGTGTAGCTGGCGTAATCCTGGGGCCGCAGGTTCTTCAGCTTCAGGACTTTGGTTTCACCCTGGAAGTTGGGAAAAAAGGCGGGGGGGAGGAGGGGGAAGACACAGGCATACAAAGCACAGCTCATCATTGCAAGTCCATAACCCATCTCAAAGTTTACATATTACCAGCAGCTCCCATCGAAACCTCAGGGAACTGTGCAGACTCCAAACCCCCCTAGCTATATAAAACAGAGGCACAAAATGTTTGCAGTGGTGAACTCCACCTCCAGGATTTCTCAGAACACCCAGCAACCGACCGCATTTAACCTGAAAGCACCGCCGAACAGCTCTAGGCACAACTCCTCGTCAACTGCTGTCAGAATCATCTTGTGGAACTTGAAAAACCTTAAACATCCCAGAACAGACCCTGAGATCTCACACCGAGATGTCGATAGGAACCCAAGGGATGTCATTGGGGTCTCAACATTGCAAACCCAAAGCACATCAGAGCAGATTCAGGCATTGACGCTGGCCTCAATATGACAAGTTCAACAGTTACGCCGTAAAACTTTGCGGTACAGGGGAAAAAAAGATTATTCACTGAAATACTCAAAGAACCCCCTAAAACTTTCTGATCACCCTTCTCCAGATTCTAATCTCATTTATGCCAGTGTAAATCCAGAGTGACTGCACAGACTTTGACAGCATCTTCTCATACTACGGTAACAAACAAGCAAAACAAAATCACTCCCTGGCACTCCATTAGTTACTGGCTTGTTACAGAAAGAGTAACAAGTCGTTAAATTAACAATAGATGCATTCTGTAGAATTTTATTTATGGAATGTGGAAAGCTCTGAGATGCATCCTGTGGTTTGTGTGCCCTGCAACTCATACGTCTTCCCCCGACAGCTTGTCGCTGCTGTTCTCCTTGCGTTTGTCTAAATCTCTTTTGGAGAAACCATTCTATAATTGCCTGCAAACGTGAGAAGGTGTCAGCACGACAAATCCTCTTGAGGACAACCTCAAGGGACTGGACGATGAGCTCAGGCATGCTAATATGCAGAGAAAGAGGATCTGAACTGAGTAAATTAGAAAGATAAATACCTAGGAGACCAATAACCCTATGAAAGTCCTGTCCCCTGAGATTTGTTGCTATGCCACACAAATGATGGCATTTACAATGTGCATGTCAACTACTTACTTACAGTATCATCTGTATCCTGCTTATTCATTAGTAAATGCTGGGTAAATGTATATAAACCTTCAGTGTAAGTAAGTTTTAAAAAGCTTAAACAGTAAAGTCTTCACCTCCTTTTGATGTAAAAGCCTACCCAAGCCTGACACCGATACCAGTTCATCTCTAAGACAATATTACAACCCCCTGTGAAGGATGCTGTGTTAAATGTAGTGTCTTTGAGCTCCAGCAAGATTTTCCCCTCCCAGTGGTGTTGCAGAGGTGTGGCTTGGTTAACTTCAACTCTTGCCAACCTAAACTCCCAGGGTTATGCTGGTTCTAAGCAGAGGACCGTCAGGGCATGTCTGTAGGAGCGCAGTAGTCCTAACACCCTCTGTGCTGGGAACGACCCTTCGTGGTGGGGACGTTGCCTGAGAGGAGCCGCAGGATGCTGGGTTGTTTGCACATCAATGCTGCATGCAACGCGGTAAAATTCTGTCAGATGCCTGCCTTAGCTGAAGAAAATATCTCAAGTCCTAAGACATCCCCTCATTAAGCAATGTCTCCTGGTAATTACACCGAGCTTAGTGAAAGCTGGAAGAGCCCATGGTGGCTTCCTCTAAGGCCAGGGATGTCCTGGTGGGATGCCACATAGCGTGGAACCAGGCAAACCTCTCTTCAGGACCCAGCAGCAACGCTGATTGACAGTGTTTCTGCGAATCTGCCGCTAACCTGCAGCTCTCTCCTCTCTCCTCATCCCCCTGAATGTTTCCATTTGGCTGCCCATTTCCACGACCTACAGAGATGGCGTGTTTCAATAAAATATGAACACGACTACATTAACTGAAAGGTTGCCTGGAGCATCGCTCATAAATCAAACTCATCCAGAATGCGCTCAGGACCCGGCTTTGGGAGCACGAGGAGGTGCGTGGGATGAAATGGGTGCCCTGGGGAGCGGCCCTTTCAGCCCTCCCTTCCCACCCATCACCACCTCGTGCTGCCGAACGGCCTGGCTGGAAGAGTTGAGGCTGGTTAGCATCTGAAGGACATTCAGAACCAGAGCTCAGCTTAGGAAAACATGCCCAGAGTGCCTTGGCAAAAGAAAAATTCTCCTCTGTCTCCCACTGGGCTAATTACCGTGAAGAAAGAGGGGCAAGTCCAGCATAGGCAAGCAGGAGAAGCGGGAAGGATGTGGCTACCCTGCCACAGGCCAACAGAAAGTGCCCAGGCAGTTGGGCTGCCTCTGTTCCTTACAGCCATTAGGAAAAGCTCTTCATCATTTGCCTCATGGATCCCACAGGAATTCCTGCCATTCACTCACACTGCTGAACAAGAAGCAATTCCCCTGACTTATGGAGCTTAGGCACTCAATTAAAAAAAAAAAAAAAAAAAAAAGTGATGGGAGATAGAGGAGACCCAATCTTGGGATTGTTTGCTTGGATTTTAGTCTCGGCCATCCAACAGTCACGGAGCCTCATTAGGGGAGCTGTGACCTGCTCTCAGGGATGATGCCAAAAAGGGGAAGGGAATTCTAGGCTGTCTCGCTCCCTCCTGCTGCTCTGCTCCTCTTGTACCCTGGGAACCCGCATACAGAAGTAGGCTCTACCAGCCCTTTTGGAGACAGTGCTCCCTGCAGGGGCCACCACCCTCTCCCCAGCATCGTAATCCACACAGGGTAAGAAACACCATCCACTACCGAGTGCCCTGCATTGGCAAGATGCTCAACACAAGCTGGGGAGGTTTCGGTTTTCTCACCTGTGTGTAGAGGGGTTCATAGATGTCCACGCCATTGTCCTGGCTGTGGGAAAGCGTCTCAGCTCCCCGTTTCCAGATGAAGCGAGCTGGTGGGTTGGAGTTGACAGTGCAGCGGAGGAAGACAGTCTTCTCCTGGTAGAAGCTGCCACGTACGTCGCTGATTGTCTGGTGAACGGTGAGAACAGGTTCATCTAGATCTGGAAGGAAGGTAAGGAGGGCCGCAGCAGCTGTTAGTGAAGCTTGGTCTGCACGTACAGCCTGCAGAGCAGATGATGCTCCAGGCGCCACAGAGGAGAGGGGAAGCTCCCACACATTTATTTGGCTGATGACAGCTGCTGAATTAAGAGCTGATCTGAGGGCAGGTAACACAAACAGTATCTAAAGGGAACAGACAGGAGAAGCCAAAATTCTCCCGCTCACCACACAACCTTCAGAGAATAGAAAGCACCCTCTGGTTTGCAGATCCCATGTGGTCCTTGAGCAAACTGCCTGCCACGTGCCTCTCAGACCAGTGGGCTGCTTCACCTTCCGCAATGACACCCCACACCCCAAGTCACTGCTCTCTACTTCAGTGAGGGGTCAGAAGGATCCCAGGAAACTCTGCTCAATCATAATTTCTTCTGCTCCCACTTTCCACTTCCCAAATCCCTCCTGAAATGATGGGGCTAAGCACACCCCACGGCTGTGAGATGCCCACACAAAGGACATGACAAACCTTCAAGTCAAGGGGTGAGAGCAGAAGTCAGGGCAAGACCAAGGAGCTGAGGTGGAGTCATCTCCTAGACAGGAGCGAGTATTGTGGGGTGCCGTAGGAACATGAGATGGAAAACACTGTGAAAGGTATGCACAATTTCTCTCTCTTCCTATTAAAATATCCTCTGTGCGTTTTCATCTTTTCAAGGTCTGTACTGACTCTCCCTCTTCAGCAACTTCTGCTCATTGCACCGCTATCACCCACTCCTAAACTGATCTATCCTTTTCTGGTTTCTCCCTTTACAGAAAATGCTCCTTCCGATGCCCTCGCCATACCCGCACCAGACACGCAGCCATCACGACTGGATCCGTGGTTATCAGTTGCTTCACTTGCAAGGACACAAGCAACAGCCCTGCAGCAGGGAGCATATTTTCTCCATCCACCCAGGGCACACTGCTCCCCAAGGGCTGCCCTTCTGCTGAAAAAGGGATCATTTTCTTGGGCTTTTGCACCAGACACCAGTGTCTGAACATGAAGGGAGCATGGGGAAAACCTGAGAGGGGTTCTCCTCCCAGAACCACTTTGGGACTGATTGAGATGAAATGTAAAGATACCATTTGACAAGATGGGACCAACTGACCCTCTAAAATGGAAATCTGTCCCCATGCCCTGAAGCATGTCTAATAAGGCATCTGTTGAGTTCAGCTGAAGTAATTCTACGTTTTCAGCAGCCTTATGATCCCGCCTTCAACTGTGAGGAAACTGAGGCACACGTACCCAGTATCCCCTTGTGCTGCCAGCACTGTCTTCTGCATGTTAGCAGAGAGGAAAGGGACACATGCTCATCACCTCCTGCTCTCCTATGCCACCTAATTTTCATGGTATTTTATTTTAGAGATCTGTAAGTTTGGAAATCTGACTCCCAGAAAGGAAGGAGGAAGCAGGGATGAGTTTCTGCTAACGTGTCATCCAAATCACGCATGTTCACCGCTGAAACACAAGCATCAACTTGTGGATTTGCATTTTTTAATGAGCCGTGTGCTTGGTAGACAGCAGTTGTAATGGGACCTGAGATTTGTCGGCTTGACTACACTATAGCTCAGATAGGAGCACAGCCATTAGCAGAACAACGACAAGGAAAACAAAACAAAAAAAACCCCAGCACCCAAAATCCCAAAACCCAACGCTGAAGAAAAACATACACAGGTGGAGACAAAAAGGCTTCTTTCCATACAGTGCTGTCTCCATGTAGCCATAGGGTGACTGAATTTTATACCAAATTCTCTTGGACCAGGACCTTGGGCACAGCCTCCCCTCTTTCCCTCTTCTTTGTCCTTAACCCTCCTTTATTTATTTACACTTTACATCAGTAACTCTAGCTACCATCCTTCTGAGGCTCCATTTCTCAGCAGGATGCATGGCAAAACACTTCCCTTACTTGACCAAATAAGATTTTCCCCCATTCAGGTCTGCTGGCTCCCAGCTACTCCCCACACAGAAAACATCGTCTTCCTTTCAGTTGCTAAACCTTTCCTCCCTTGAATCTGTCAGCCTTCCTTCGTAGCAGTCAGCTCTAAGTCTAGCCCTCCTGAGAAAAGCTAAAATAAGACCTACGATGATATGTATGTCCCTGACGTACAAGCAACGCCACTGATGTCAGTGAGCGCCACAATTTGATAAATTTGGCCCAAGGCTGCTCATGGAGATGATCGTATGGGACATTTCATGCGCAAAATAAGCTTGCAAACATCCATTCCCTCTTCTTATTTATTTTCCCTCTCTCCCACATGGAAATACTCCAAACAGCAGCTGCCTCTCTGCCAGTACCTGACCAAGACTTTAAAGCCTCACTTGATGCCCACTTGGGGAAAAGGAATAACTTCCCACACAGGTTAGTGTTTCCAGTTTAATATCATCTTGGCACCAGTGGTGCTCTCCGCACAACCTTGCTGTCTAATACTAAAAGTTCGGACACGGTTTGGTAGGCATGGTGGTGTTGGGTTGACGGCTGGACTTGATGACCTTGCAGGTCTTTTCCAACCTTAATGATGCTACGATTCCATGATTCTATGAAGTATGAGTGAGGACTAGCGCTACCTGTCAAGGACACCAAGATTCACATAGGGTGATTACTTACCTCCAACTACAAATTGGGATGCGGGGAAAGAAGGGGCTTGTTTTCAAATTCTGGTTCATTCAGCTGAAGGTTGCCTGCATGAGCGTTCAACAAAAACTGTGGCTTTTCCTATGTGTTCCCTTGTACCTAACTGCAAACGCTAGCAGAAAATAGTCTCTCCTCCCCAAAAACCAAGTGAGCAGAATAGAGGTGCATTACCAAGTCCATCTGCAGAGTAGATGTTAGTATGAGAAAGCCCTTGGCCACCCCATTAGCCCCACAGTTCTACAGGTCAGAGCTGCATGAGGGACCATGGAACACTACATCACTCTAGCTCCAGCCTGCACCCCAGAAGTAAAGGGAGCGCCCTCAGGGCATAAAGAGATTCATGCCACAGTCCTGTTCTTAGAGACAAAGGCCCTGGCAAGTCTCATACTGAGGCCTGAGGAAAACAAGTCCCCTTTGCAATGGAGAGTTATCATATGCCTCCACCACATGTAGGAGAAGAAATGGGCAGAGAAGCCACGCAGGTCTAGGTGGGTGTCAGCACTCCTCCAAACAAAGCTATGCAATGCCCATGAAGAAATGTTCATCCTATCCACAGCGGCTGCTGCTGAAGCAAATCTATTTTCCCAGCCTGTAGGATGGTGCCCACACTAAACTACTCCAATACAGGGTAGGGAAAGGAAGGAACAGAGATGGGAGCTGCTCCAAGCCATACAATACAACTGCAGATCACGAACCTACCAAAGCCTAAGGATGTTCAAGTCTATGGCATACTTTGTGAGGGTCATATCATTGTAGGGCTTGACAGTGGGACTAAAGGGAAGCAGTCGGGCAGCAGTTGCTGTCAGCAAAGCTCTGCCCAGACTCCAGGCAGGTACTGGGGCTTTGAAGCCTGGAGGTTGCTCCACTGACAGATAACCACAGTGCACCTCAGCACAGAAGACTGTCCTGCTAGGATTGCGGGGAGAGTTCCAGCTGCTTTATCACACTTAACATCTTTTTAGCATCAGCCTCTTGCTGGCTAGGCCTTCTCAGAAGATCTGAGTGAGGTGTTACTCGGGTTGGAGAAAACTGGAACAGTGGATAGCCGAGGACAATGAGCAGAATGGTAATCGTCCCCAAGAGAGCAAATCTCTTCAAAAGTTACCTAGACCTTAAATCTTGGATTCCTCCCATATGGGGCTTATGGGATAAGTTTAATTTTCCTCCCTTCTGGCCACAGCAGCACAAGAATAAACAATATTAAGCCAGCACAAGAAACCTTCAAATCTTTGGGCCCAAGGTGGAAACAGCATCTCCAGGACACAAGAAGGATGGACACTGCAACCAGCCAAAGAAACACTGAGTCACTGAAACCAAGGGGTCCTCACAGATTCCTTCATGTTCACCCCTTCACAGCTCAGCCTCCTCAGGTGCATCCCAGAGTCTTTTGCTCTGTTTCCACCATGCTGCAGAGGTAGCAATGCTGGGAGCAGGGCACTGGTTTCAGGAATGCCCCAAGCATCTGCGACATCATCCATTTCAAGAAGCGTTGGTTTGCTTCAACCATTGCCAGCTTCAAAATGAAGACAAAGAAAGCAGGAGCCACCTACAATGCTACATCCCAGACAAGTGCTAGGGACCTCTGGAAGCGACAGACATCACGGCACCTAGATAAGAATGACTCACATGGACAGGCAGAGCCATCTTTTTTGTTGCTGGATCTAATCTCCTAGGGGAAAGGGACCCTGGGGCCACCACACCAGTCCCTTTGCTCCTGAATCAGGTGCGCGTGGTCCTAGGGCAATGCAGCTCCCTGCCGGCCCCGCAGCGAGGCAGAGACATGCAGTAGAACTGTGGGAAGGTCTGGGCTGCCGCTAAACGACTTACACTGCACATCTACTCGGATGGACTTGATGGCAGGGACCCCAACCCCATTTTCTGCTTTACAGTAATAGCGACCCCCCTGCAGCCTTTGGATCTTCTCAATCCGAAGGGTCTCGTTAAGCACTGACGTCTCTTGGAATTTGTCCGATGCGCTGCCAGCGGTTTTGGTCCATCTCACCTGCATGAGAAGAATGAGAGAAATGCAAGCAATCTGTGACACAAAGTAGAAATCCCAGGGGACGGCAGCCCTCCCTTTGCTCCTCTTCCCCTTCCTCCCTAGCCATTCTCAAAAAACGGGCCCTACAGCACCACCAGATCTTACCAAAGCTCAACTGCTGATCTCAGTATGTCTTAGTAGACCAGCTGCTGATTCTCACCCACCACCAATCTCCACGTCCGAGTGTCCAGGATAACCTCTCAGTGCACCCAGACACACGCTGCCTATTTACCGCTCCCCTGCAAATTTACCTGGTCCTGCAAATCCAGGAACTTGGTTAGTTTTGTATCATTATCTGCACAGCACAGGGCTTTCGGCATTAAGCCTTAGGACCCCATGTGGCCGGTAGGCCACAAAGCTATAGCAGACGTCAGCTCACAGCTACAGAGCTTTTATTGCAGTCAACACTCTTTCATCTTTCTCCGGACATCAAGGCTATTTCTGCCATTTGCTTTTCCAAGAAGAGTGAGAAAATGCAGTTGCTATCTGGCTCTTGCCCCTTTCCCACAGGGAACCCCTGTGTATGTTATTTTTATAAGCCATCCTTTTGCAGTACACAAGCTTTTACTTTGACTTTAAAGATACAGAAAAGGAAAAGAAAAAAATCCCTTCAGATTTCAAGTTATCTTGCATTTTTTGTCCTTATGTTACATGCGAGGGCAACAGAGCTGCATGATATTTCATGGCGAATGGTGGCAAGAGGACAGCACTCCGAAAAGATTGAATGGTTATTCTTATGTCTGGAATGAGGTACAGCCCTAGCAGTGGTGGCACAAGCTTCTCCCTTGTTTTCTGCAGTCCACAAAATGAAAGAGATGGCTCTTCTCTGCCCATTGGTTTCCTATATCTGCAACCTCCCTTAAAGGTGTCTCCCACACTGGTGGCTCCAGGGCTGAGATCCAGCAAGACCAGCCAACAGAAAGGAGATGGGCTTCTATTCCACACTGGCCATGGATGAGATGGACCAGATACCTTGACTCCTCCCCCAGACTTTGCCTAAAGCTCACTGCCACCAGCTGATTGATGCTGATGCTCCAGAAAGAGCAGGGGTGTCTACATCCCACTCCCAGAGTGCTAGGCTGAGCAGATTTTCGGAGCTAATGACCATGGATTTATTTAGCCTTTGTAGGCTTATTATGAAACTGAGGGCCCCAAGACTCTCAGAGTCTCCTGTTCGCAAGGACACTTCAGCCAGCTCTTTAATCTTTTCCATTTCAATCTCATTTAAGTATTTTGGCCACGTTTTCATGCTTTAATGACTGGCTGATAGAAGGCAAAAGAAAAGATTAAACAAAGGTTAGGATAAGAGCTTAGCTGGGGAAGAAATCTACCTGTGAGGAGGGAGGGCAGAGATAGAACGCACGCCATGGTTTAAGCAAGCGGGTTCCAGCCTCCCCGGTCGCACCAGGTCCCATGTTCTGATGTCCCCTGTGCATGTCCGGGCAACAACAAGCCATGGTGCTGCCCACGAGCAATGCTGTCTGCATCAGGCTCTGCTCCAGCTCCAACCTCTCTGGCTACTCCGGCTCAAATCCCCACAGCCTGCCAGCACCTTCCCAAACATTCGACATCCTTAGGCCGGGCCAGCCCTACCAGCTTTCTCGTTTCTGACGCATGCAGCTATCATCTGCCCACCACTGTCACAAGCCTGGGATGGTCGTTTTTGCTGCCTGGCTCCGATCATTTCCTTTTTATTGTTTCCAGGGTATGCTTTGATGGATAAAGCATTTCAAATCCTGCTGGCTGAGCTCTCTCCCTCTCCTTTGTCATCATCTCTTAGCCAAGTAGCTCCTCAGAGGCAAGTCCACAGAGGTGTTGATTGGTGTATGCAGATGTATGGCTTCTCAGAACAAATATCTTTGGCAGGATTGGGGAAGGGGGCCAAGAATGCACATGTATCGTACTTGGCTCCTCTGAGCGTATTCTGGCACATCCAGCCTCGTAGTATGCACCAGCTGCCGCTCCTACCACGCTCTGTCCCAGAGAGGGCAGACCCCCGCTCCGGTCCAGGACCTCTGTAGACACATCCACACTAACATTGAACCAGCCTGCTGGAGGATCTGAAGGGTGGGGAGATGGCTGCATGGGGCTGGAGGGTATGCAACCCTCTAGGGACCTTGAGGAAGGACTGCAGCAGTCAGCCAAGCTCAGCTCCGTACCTCTCCACTGAACGGTGACCTTGACCACAGCACAGATATATTGCATGTTGCAAGTCTGAATCCGCCTCGGGTCAGTGGCCATAAAGCAATGACTAGCAGGCTCTGCACGGGGCTCAACGAAGGGCACTACAACCAACTTCCCAAACTCCCCCAAGCAGGTTCCCCTTGTCTGTACATCCAAAGAAGCTGAGAGACAGGCGGACCATGAAGGACCAACTCCTATGGCTAGCACATGAGGGAAGCTGCCGCTAGACTCTTCAGGCTGTTCCTGCTTTGTAGTAAGAGGGTTAAACATTTGTGGGTGGTTTGTGTAATGGATTCAGTCTGGACTTTCAGTTTTTTGGGGAACTGAAGACCACTAGAAGGTCTGTGTAGGCTCCTGCAAAGCTTTGTGGACTGTTTTCCATGAAAGTAAGGCTAGATGCTTCATAGCTTAACAAGCTAATGCTTGCGCTATGGGACATCCCTATCTGACTCCTGCATGTAGGAGAAAGCTGGGCACCCCGCTGCCCACAATTCTCCTTTCAGTGGAGACTACAAAGAAGTGCCACGGGGAGCATGGGTGACAGGCAAGGCTGAAAGCTTACCTGTGGCCGGGGGTGTCCTGTGACCAGACACTGCAGGACCAACGTGTCCCCCTCCCGAATTGTGTAAACGCGTTCACTGATGTTGTCTTCCTTCACCACGCACGCCTGCCCAGCATGGATGATTTGGGCCTGAGCAGGAGCTGTGGAGAGGAAAGAAGAGGTAGAAGGAATCGAGCAGCATCCCAGCCCCTTACGCCCACTGCCCAGGGTGGCTGCTCCCACAGCACGGTGGAAAAGCCATGTCTTAAGCCACGGAGGGGTAGACAGACAGTGCTGGGTATGAGACACAAAGGTCTCAGGAGATATAAAATTGAGCGATTTTTCCCCATCTCATGGGTGGCTTGTACCAACTTCTGTTTTAAAACCTTTGGTCCTGCTGGAATGAGCAGCTCTAGGCAGTGAAAAGCAGAATATGGAGCTTTTTTGGGGGCACTCTCCTGCACGGGCTGAGGACCAAGAATTCCCTCCTCACATCTCTCCCGGAAAGGAGTACGTGCGAGTGGTTAAAGCAGGGACCTGGTCAAATCACAGCTTCTCTACGCCTGTCTAAAACAGGCCTGATTATTATGATTTACCTTGCAGGGGACTGAGATAACTACCGAGCAGCGTCAGAAAGGGTCTCAGAGCTCTGTACAGCTTTTAGCACACGTCCCTAGAACAGGCGTAGCACACACTGTAGGAGAAACAAGTCTTTCCAAGTTACAGAGCAACCTATCTCAGCCCTGAGCCAGAGGGAACAGCCTCTGCGGGAGCAGGGGACCCATCATCTCTAGGGATCCCTCCAGCTAGGGCTCCAAGCAGACCCCAGTTACTGCCAGGCCGGCCAGGAAAACAAGTGAAGACCAGTGCTGTGGAAAAACACATGGAAAGAAAGTTCCCAGAACAAGTTTAAAAACTTCCCAAACAGCAACTATGCCCCACTGTAGCCCCGACCAACAGCGGGGAGAGACAAGCTTGAAGAGAATGGGGTTTTTTTAAAGGAAAAAGCCTCAGCTCCAGAGTCCTGTGCAAACAGCCCTAGGGTCCCTCCTCCAACAGCGTTTGTGTGATCACCAAAGTGGCTGAGATGTATTGAAGGTGACTGCGCAGCCCAACGGGACACCTGGGCTTGTTGGAGGGGAAAACTCCTGTCGCACTTCAAGGGACAGAGAAACCCACAAATGCACCTGAGAATCGGAGCCTCAGCGGGAGCCCCCATGGGATGCTTCCCCATCTTGCTGCAACGCTTCCAGGTGACTCTGGAGTCACCACGCTCGCTCCCATTAGCGAAATACAATGCAAACGAAACAAACCACGGAGGAGAAGATGAAAGAGATTCAAGCAATGAGCCTTAGCAAGCCTTCTGAAACCAGCACAGATTTTGCACAACCTGTTAATGCTGAGCTGAGCACCTACTTTTTCATAGAATCATAGAATTGTCTAGGTTGGAAAAGACCTTTAGGTCATCAAGTCTAACTGTTAACCTAACCCTGCCATCCCACCACTAAACCATGTCCCTAAGCACCTCATCAACCCGTCTTTTAAATCCCTCCAGGAATGGGGACTCGACCATCTCCCTGGGCAGCCCATTCCAGAGCCTGACAGCCCTTTCTGTGAAGAAATTTTTCCTAATGTTAGTCGAGCTTCAAAGACCACTTTTGGTTTGGTTGTTTTTTGGGGTTTTTTTTTTCATTCTTTTGGCATGACCAAAATGCTCTAAACCTGATCACCCAGGCAAGGGAAGTGCTCAGATTTGTGCTGGTTTAATCCACCAGCAGCACAAACCTAGGGCAGGCTGGGCTCGGGCAGCGGAGGAGATCTGCCTTTGAGGTCAGCCTCTACAAACTGGTGTCACCACAGCGCGCTCACCCAGTGGCAGTGATACAAGAGCGGACACGGGGCTGGCGGGCAGCACGCTGCTCCTGCTGCTGGGGCTCCACAGCCTGCCACGGCCACCCAGCACCCAGGCTGCACATGCAGCAAGCTACTCCCTCTTTTTTGCATCCCTTCTGTCTTTCCAGCATGGTGGATCTTTGTTAAAATCATTATTACTGTCTGAACTGTTGACTAACAGAAGCAACGTGTGTATTTGAATAATACAACGGCACAAACACGGATGAATCCCTCAGCCTCTCCTGTCTTCCTCCTCTGCAGGGCTCCCAGGAACGGGCCTGCTATCACTTGAGCATCACGGTAATGCTGAAAGCGACTGCCAAAGCGTCTCTGATACAACTGAGCAGACGAGTGACCTGCCCCTGCCTGGGTGGCAGAAGAGTCTCGTTGACTCCAGGAGAAAACAGAAACCTATATACCATAGAATCATAGAATCATAGAATGGTTTGGGTTGGAAGGGACCCCTAGAGCCCATCCAGTCCAAACCCCCTGCAGGGAGCAGGGACACCGCTAACCACATCAGGTTGCTCACAGCCCCGTCCAACCTGGTCTCGATGCTTACATACATCTGCGTGCTTGTATACACACACAGGTATGGATATACATACAGATACAGGTATGGATATACATACAGATATGTAAATACATGAAGGAAAATCGTGACTTATCAGGAAAAGACATTGTGAATGCTTGTCAGTGGCAGAGGAGTAATTCAGAAGCCTATAGAAACCTTGCTAATACACCTTAATCCAAAGGACAGCCTCTTGTGCTGTTCCAGCTCTCAGCTCAGTCCTCTGCAGATCTGCCACCACACATCTAACCCCACGTGTGCTGCACAGCATCGCTCCCAGCGCCGAGACCCAGGCTGTGATGCCAAAAAATCCCTGCTCTATGATTAAAAGAGAGACCCTGTCTTTTCCCATCCTATACCATGTTCCTCCCCATCCCTGACCTCTGCTGCCTGCATTTCAGCAGGGTCCTGGCACCCTGCAGCAGCAAAGCTCTTCTAACCATTCTTCACAGTCGCTGGGCTGCATTTGCCGGCTGGTGGCTCTATTCTCCCTTTGCAGACATGACCTTGCTGCAAAAACTAATTTCCAGCCACCCCATGGAGAACCGGAATATTTATCTGCCACTGTAGCTCCCAGTTCAATGTTGCCTTTAGTTGCTCTGCTGTACCCCACATGGTATATACCACGGAAGGCTTTCAACATATACTCTTTTCCCTTTGGCCATCCCACTTCCATAATTTAACCTGTTTTCTATAACCCTTTCCCACACCTGCCTACAGGCATTTCTACATGGAGAATTTCCACAGCAAAATCATTAGGTACAGCGGTACAGGGTTAGAGGGGGGTTGAGAAACTATTCTGGTACCAAAATACCTTGTGGTAATTTGTTGGTGTCTCCCTGAGTTTGACAGAAATATTATTTAAACTCATCCTTATTTGGCCCTACAAAGCATTATATGGCACCAGTCTACAGCAAAATGACAACGCGAGGGATAAGCCCTGTGTCATAATTTTGTCCTCCCAGATTCTCTCTGGGTCCGCCGGGCTGTCATGAAGCTTACAAGCAAGGGTGTGCTCAACCAGCTTTGTCCATAAGTGTCTTAACTTGCCCGTATTGCTGTCACTAATACCTTTCAGCTATATTCATGGGAAAGGAAAATCCTTTTAAGTGGATCCCTGCTGTTTACGCTGTAACCTCTCTCTTGCAATCACAGCACTAGGTTCCCAGTAGAATGACCACCATTTTTCCACGTCTTAGAATCATAGACTGTTTTGGGTTGGAAGGGACCCCTAGAGCCCATCCAGCCCAACCCCCCTGCAGGGAGCAGGGACACCACTAACCACATCAGGTTGCTCACAGCCCCGTCCAACCTGGCCTGGAATGTTCCCAGGGATGGCGCCTCCACCCCCTCTCTGGGCAACCCCTGCCAGGGTTTCACCACCCTCACTGGAAAGAAGTTCTTCCTTAGATCCACTCTAAACCTACCCTGCTTCAGTTTAAAACCATCACCCCTTGGCCTGTCCCAGCTGGCCCTACTAAAAAGCTTGTCCCCCCCTTTCCTCTGGGCCCCCTTGAAGCCCTGAACGGCCGCACTCAGCTCTGCCTGCAGCCTTCTCTTCTCCAGGCTGAACACCCCCAACTCTCCCAGCCTGGCCCATAGCAGAGGGGCTCCAGCCCTCGGGTCATTTTAGTAGCCCTCCCCTGGCCCCGCTCCAACAGGTCCATGTCCTCCTTGTGCTGAGGGCTCCAGAGCTGGATGCAGGGTTCCAGGGGAGGTCTCCCCAGAGCAGAGCAGAGGGGCACAATCCCCTCCCTCGACGCTGGCCACGCTTCTCCTGATGCAGCCCAGGGTAGGGTTGGCTTCTGGGCTGCCAGCGCCCATGGCCGGCTCATGTCCAGCTTTTCATCTATCAGTACCCCCCAATGGGTCTTGAAACCCATATGAATGCAGACCTCTCAAAAGGGAGCTCAGAAAGCCCGGGGTTGTCTTGGAGAGAAAAGCACACAGGTAGATGGCATAGGAGTCTGAGAAACTCTGCCTTTGGTTACAACTTGGTGTTAGCGAAGTGGTGAGGGCTGAGCAACGAACCAGCCCAGCTCTTACAGGATCGCATTAAATCACGAGGTGAGATTTGAGAAGGTCTCGGTTCCAGGCTCAGCCTGCCACACCACACAATGGCTGGGAAAGTCACCTCACCTCATGCCATATTACAGATGGGCAGAGACGCCGTGAGGATTAATTGCACTTTTAATGTGCCTGAACAGAAAGAATACATTATTGTCTGACATCACCCCAGGTCTCCTGGAGGACTTCAGCATGCAGACCATTCGCCCATTGCCAGCACAACAGGATGGCAGGACTGTGCCTGTCAGAGCAAACTGTTTCACAGAAGGCCCCTAGGAAGGGAAATGAAAAAGCCAGATCATGAGGCCAGGTGCTGGAGATGAAGCGGTGATCTCGGCCACTCTCAGCATGAAGAGCACCCCTTGCACCGATACAACTTTTTAGGGACATGGTTTAGTGGTGGGATGGCAGGGTTAGGTTAAAGGTTGGACTCGATGATCTTAAAGGTCTTTTCCAACCAAAGTGATTCTATGATTCTATGAACCCGCCCTGCTAGGTCCTGCTGGAGCAGAGTGCCTCTCCCCAGGCTGCCAAACCCCAAGGCAGAGGTCCAAGGAAGACCTCCAATGACCTCTGAGGGGGAAGAGGGGACGGGCTGCTCCCTACCCTTTTTCCCAGCAATTTTGAGGGACAGATGCACTGTTACTTCCCTTCCACTTCCAGGTGACAGCTCAACTTAGGGAAGGCTCCCAACACAAAGTCTTCCAGAGAAACCAGGCCAGCCAAGTATTGAGTGCCAGGTGCTTTACAAAGGGAAATTCAGGCTCTGAACGTGCAGCTTTAGGTCCTTCCATGGGAAAGCGCTGGCTTGCAATGCATTTGGCCTCTGCACTGAGGTTCCCTACTACGCTTTAGCTTGATATATTTACACATTAAAACAAAAGGAAATTGGAATGGATAAAATAACTTTATTCCCAGTGCACTGTACTGTACAATGTTATTATTACCATAATCTGGAAAGTTTATGAGACTCTTGGTGCTCAGAGGTTGCTAATATCATTAAAATGCAGAAAAGGAGAGAGACAAATGGTCTTTTGGAGAGGACTGAGTAATCTGTCTTTGGTTCACAGGTCTAGCCGTTCGTCTTTTTGAGCCCAAGATCCCCTCGCTACAACGGCAATGATGAGAGCTCCTTCAGAGAGAGGGTGGCAAGTGCCAGATACGGCGCTGGCACTGCCTGGGCCACCACTGGCGGCCGCGAGGGCAGGCTGCTCCCCCCTTTTGCAGCACGGCATCAGCTGCATTTGACTGCCACCTTCTCAGCAGGCTAACGCTAGCCATCGCCACCTTTGCCACCTGCACGTGGCCCACAGGTGGCCCCGAGGATGAAGAACGTTCATCTCCAAAGCTGCCAGCCCCAACACCTGCAGCAGTGCACACAGGGACACCGAATCCAGCCACCTCCACTGCCACCCTCCTGCAGGCTGGGGAGAGAGGGAAGCTGTATCTGGAGCCTCCCCTCTTCCCCAGGCTTAATCTACCACCCTGCTTCACAAGGCAAGCAATGCCCTCCCATGAACCTGGTGCAATTATAATTCAGCCCCTTCTGCACATAGGCCAGGGTCCTTCCCCATCCCTGTTCACAGGCTCCCTGGACTCACATTGCTTGGCTACACGGGAGCAAGGGGGGCAGGCATTGGCTGCTGATCTGCTGCTTAAACCCCTCCGGAACCTGCCTGTCCTCTTCCCTCACCCTTCTCATCCTGAGCTGCTGATCTGCTGCTTAAACCCCTCCGGAACCTACCTGTCTCCATCCCTCACCCTTCCCGTCCTGAGCAAGCGGCACCTAAAGGATGCACCTTGAAGGGAGCTCCCCGAAAGGGGTAACGTATACGGTGTTTATGGAGCGCGGGGGGTTGAATAAGCATTTCCTTAAGCAAATCCACATGCGGCATCCCTGGCTGAACTGCCGCTCTCCATAACCACCCAGCCATGGGTGGAATTGCCCTGCGGCACCGTTAGTTGCAGACCCTGCACACAAAGCACACAGGGAGGATCTCAGGCCTCGAAGTCACTGCTTTAGGTAGTGTTTTATCCCGTCTGCTCATGCAACGCACAACTCTGCTTGAAGAGCAGGGTCATACAAACATCAAGACCTTTGAGGAAGGGGTCATGTCCCCTCAGCAGAGCACAAAGAGAAGCCAGCACACAAGTAAAGGGAAGAGACGTGTTAGCAACCCTCAGCAGGAGCCAGGAAGGTCTGGTAGGATGGGAAGGGTCTGCCAGGTCAGCGTCCTGGTGGTCAAACAAAACACCTTGCTCGTGCCTCCTCTGGGAGGGGATGGCAGCTGCTTTGTTGTGTGCTCCGTCCCTGTTCAGCCGGTCTCATTGATTGCTCTGCTGTGGATGAAGACCACAGGCTTCGCTAAAACTTTTGACAGAACAAATTAACCAGGCCAGCTCCAGCCCACAATGCAGGGCATGATATCGATGGGCCATTTGAAAAGGAAAATTCACTCCAGTTTGAGGACGATTATGGAAATAATAACACACAATCAGTGTCCATTAACACTGTCAGCAGGGCTGCGGATCAATAGCGTATTAATGGCTGAAGAAAGACCAGCAGTTAAGACCAACACAATAGCAGAGGGAGAGGAGATGGCAGTGGGAGGGTGTAATCGAGCCCAGGAACTGGATGTCTTTGCACAGCCTGCCCAGGGGAACCCCTCTCACTGCCACTTTCTGAACATGTCCCCTGGCTGCTTGCTTGGGAGCCTCCTCCTCCTCCTCCTCCATACCTCAGCCCTTCCCAGCCGCTTTGGGCAAAGGGTGCCCAGGTCCTGCAGGGAACCTCCCCAGATGAAGCTGCCTGGTATGGCTTAGCCTGATTTGCCTCCAACTGGACAGGCTGGGAGAGTTGGGGGTGTTCAGCCTGGAGAAGAGAAGGCTGCGGGCAGAGCTGAGTGCGGCCGTTCAGGGCTTCAAGGGGGCCCAGAGGAAAGGGGGGGACAAGCTTTTTAGTAGGGCCAGCTGTGACAGGCCAAGGGGGGATGGTTTTAAACTGAAGCAGGGGAGGTTTAGAGTGGATCTAAGGAAGAACTTCTTTCCAGTGAGGGTGGTACAACCCTGGCAGGGGTTGCTCAGAGAGGGGGTGGAGGCGCCATCCCTGGGAACATTCCAGGCCAGGTTGGACGGGGCTGTGAGCAACCTGATGTGGTTAGCGGTGTCCCTGCTCCCTGCAGGGGGGTTGGGCTGGGTGGGCTCTAGGGGTCCCTTCCAACCCAAAACAGTCTATGATACTATGATTTTAACACAAGGCCAGGCTAGTCCCACAGCAGAGAGGGAGGCGATGAAGAAGCCCCCAGGGATAGCTAAGGAGCAAAGCGCATCCATGGTCCCAGGTCTCCTACCACTTCTCGGACTTCTCTCTTGCCCATGCTCCTCCTGTTGACTCTTCCAACACGGTGTAGCAACTCTGTGCTACCACAAGGCTGTCCTAAAGCAAAAGCCACCATGAAGCCCTCCCTGCGTGCCAACACTAAGGGTTACAACCCTAAGCAAGACACATCTCCACCGAGGCTCTTTTGCTCTCATGCAGCAGAGTTCTCGCTGCAGCCCAAACCATGCACATTTAAAAATAAATAAATACATTTTTCGCTTACTGTACTCCTGGCCTAAATTTGCAGCAAGGAACATGTCATATTTTACCAGCAAAATGTCTCTTGACTCCTTTGGTATCTGTACACTGACCATGATTAAAACACAAACATCAACCCACCCATGAAAGAAACACAGCCGCTTCCAAGATACGCAAAGCAACCACATCTAACCCTACACAACACTCCATAACACTCCTGAGCAAGAAGAGAAGAATATAATTTTCAATGGGAAGTGCACAGAGAAATGAAAGAGTTGTGGAAAGTAATCACAGAGCATGAAACTTGGCGACTTAAAATAGCATGGCTTTTTTTTTTTTTTATTTGGAAGAGACCGAGACTATGTCTTCACATCTCCGGCTGATTGCGTCTCCAGAAACGGAGTTTCCTTTTGTAAAGCTCAGCCAGATGATTTGCAGGGCCTTAAAATAACTTTTCGTTTAATCAATGTCACTTCCTTGAAGCACCTCTGTGGCTTTGTTTCTTTTGGAAAAATGTCAGCAACAAAATCATGTGAGGTGTCACGACCAGTGGGTATACCCCCCAGCATCTGCAACGCCTGCTCCCAAGACCTTAGTTCAATTTAAAACTAAAGAGGTATCGTGTGCTTTTTCTAAAGTATCAGAGCCACCAGATCACCAATCTGGTGCCACCAGAGCCACCCAATCCCCAACTCCACCGCCTGCAGCGGCTCACTAGTTTTCCCAGGTGTTCCCCAAATTTTCTTACCTAGGTCCACTGAACTGCAGAGGATCAAGCAGCAGAGCAAAATCTTGGTTTGACAGGAATCAAGGGACAGATCTTACATACACACACAATGTTACGGTGGCATAAACTCCACGTAACTGCCCAACTCATGCACATGGAGTTTGTACAGATGACTCCATGCCAGCACCATGGAGTAGGTTGTCCTCAAATCTTTAGGGGCTTCAGATAGGATGGCAGTCAGAGCCTGCACTTCGGCAATACTGGCCTGGAAGCTTCCAGCTTTGGTTAGGAAATGGAAAAAAAAGCATGTCTGCCTCATAATGGCCATAAAAAAGACTTTATCATCCTTCCCAACCCATTTCCCACTGTGCCAGCTTCAGAGCCCACGTTCTATCTCTAAATCTTGCTGCAAAACCCAATGAGCCACAGAGCCACGCTCAGGTGAGGTGATCCTGCCAAGCTGCACTGCACTTAAAAACCCATTTCTTGTCTGGTTGCTGCTTAAAGCTCTTAAGCATTTTAGGGGAAAACACAAATGAAGCAAGCAGCTTGGGGGAGAAAACAGGCATCCTCTATTCTGGAGACCCCTGACAGACTGACTTTTGTCAGCTGGTAAATACCCGAAAATGAGTCCAGTCAGAGAAGAGAGGGCTGCAAAGAGACGAACTCAGCTGGACACGGGCAGCACAGACACTCGCTTATCCTGCCCATGGGCTGCAGAAACAGTCCCCAGAGCCAGTACCAGGCTCCTCGGCAGGTTTGCTTCCTTGCCTCCCCCACCAGGTCTCCAGTCTCCTGAGTCAATCTCCAGCTGTTCCACCACCCTCTGAAGGAGAATGAATAGCTACAGGCACCCATAAAACCTGCTGACCCTCTGGCCTTTGTAAGCCCTCATGCTCTCCGCCTCCAGCGTGCCCATCACCAGGAGCCCCTGAGCAGCCGGTGCAGGAGAGCCCACCCGGCCTCGGGCAGGTGAGGGTCAGCCACTTGTCATGTGTCTTGTGCTTCTGCTCTCCTGCTCCATCGCAGCACGCAGGAGCTACTGAAGCCGCACATCCCCTCCCAGCCAGGAAAACTGCCTTTCGCGGGCATGCTGCACCTTGTCGGCACGGGGAACAAAGCCAAACAGGCAACGTCCCCAGGATCTGCTGCTAATAACCTTTGCAAGCAAATGGGCTTCGCTCAAACGGTCGCGAGGGTTTTGCTCTTCTCCTCTTTTCCCTGAATTCGAGATCGGCTCATGCCCAAAGTCACCGTTGGCACTGCTTGCTCCACTTCCTTTCCCTTTTTATGCTTTAAGCCACTTTGGTGCAGCAGTGACTCTTCAACAAAGAGGTCCACGCGCACAGATCTATAAACCAGCGTACTTTGAAACTCAGCTTCTTGTTTCATTGCCGGACCATTTAACATAGGAGATGAAAGGGGAGCACAACACAGACACTTCATCCCTTCAAAAGGGAGAAAAAAACGTCAATTTGCTAATCGTCTGTCGACTAGATTAGCAGCAAAGGTGCATGAACTCTAATCAATGAATAACTACCGGCTGTTTTTCATATCAAAAGGGGAAAAACCCATCAGGCAACAGCTGTGGCTCCTGAATCGTGAAAAATAAGGAAATGCAGAGGGAGTGGTTTCAAACTGGGTTCCCCAGCTGGCAGGATGCTCCAGACTTTGCCAGTGAGGACTCCACCAGTGTCACACATACATGCTAAAACCCACCCCTGGGAACGCAGGAGGAGAGACAGATTCAAGCTCTGAGTATGCTAAAAGCAATAGGCAAGAAAAAGAACAAAACCCAGACCAGTATGCAATCAGAGTGCACCAACACAAGCTGGGGCAGAACAGGAGTATTTCCATGAAACTTCAGCTGAGGCCCAAATTCTTCAACGCCGAGGTGGAAACTGAGGTCTGGTGAGCAAGAGAAAGGTTGGCAGAGAAGAGCGGTCGGAGGAGAGGACTTCTCTCTGCATGGAGAGCCAAAGGGGACGTTGGCTGCTAACCCCAGAGGGTGGGCGTGTGGCTGTGGGCTCACAAAGCGAGGCACCTGGGGCTTTGACTACGCGGTGCCCCAGCAATCCTGCAGACCTCCCTGTCCACCTGCCTGAAGCAGCTCCACCATGGTCAGACAAGCTCCTGCCAGGGCACAGAGCTCAGTGCAGACCAGAAAGCTCATCTAAGAAGCTGGGTAAACACTCAGGCACTGCATCTATGTTAAATTCTCACCCATCACGGCTCCGCTGCTTCCAGGGCCCCATTAGCCGGCTCGGAGGGAGCTGGGGATGCAAGGGCAATCACGCCATGATGGCAATGCAAACATTCCCTCCATGCAGGAGAGGAAAGATTCAACAAATGGCCATGTTTACCTGCTGCTATACCCAGCCTCCACAGAAAGTGAAAGGCTATTTCAATTGTGAAACGGAGCAGGGGTGGGGGGGAAATCACTGCAGGAGCCAGCAGGGGTAAAAGCCAGAAGAAAGAGACTGAAATAAAATTTCACTGAAAGCCTGTTTTGTTCTCACCATAGTTCGAAAGAGCTGGAAATACAAATGCTACCCTTAATTCAGAAGTATCTAAAATCCCATTTTGCTACTGAAAAGTGGTGGGCAGCAGGGACTCGTCTCTGATGCTCTATGCACAGTGGTACCCATCCCACTGGCACCTCAGTTCCCCTGCAGGAAAGTCACTTCCCAGAGGATGAAAGCTATGATATAGTTGCCATCTCTTGTCATCTCGACATGGTGGGATGACTGGCACAACTGGAGTGCTGCAACGGAGGGCTATTAACTCTTCAGAGGGGATAGGCAAGGAAGGAGAGGCGGTGGGGCAGCCCTGTATGTTTGGGAGTGGTTTGATTGTCTCGAGCTTAACAATGGTGATGACAGGGTTGAGTGTTCATGGGTAAGAATCGGGGGGAAGGCCAACGAGGCAGAATCATGGTGGGAGTCTGCTATAGAGCACCCAACCGGGATGAAGAGGCACACGAAATATTCTATAAGCAGCTGGGAGAAGTCTCGCAATTGCTAGCCCTTGCTCTCATGGGGGACTTCAACTTACCAGATGTCTGCTGGTAATACAGTACAGCAGAGAGGAGACAGTCTAGGAGGTTCCTGGCGTGTGTGGAAGACAACTTCCCGAGACAGTTGCACCAGAGGAGGTTTAGATTGGATATTAGGAAAAAGTTTTTCATGGAATGAGTTGTCAAGCATTGGAATGGGCTGCCCAGGGAAGTGGTCGAGACCCCATCCCTGGAGGTATTTAAAAGAGGTGTAGATGAGGTGCTCAGGGACATGGTTTAGTGGTGGGATGGCAGGGTTAGGTTAATGGTTGGACTTGATGATCTTAAAGGTCTTTTCCAGCCTAAACGATTCTGTGATTTTATACAGCACGGTGGCTGCACGAGATCAGCTCTCAGCCCCGAGCCACTTGGTGGGGGACAGGCAACTGCGGCACAGAGCCCAGAACAACCACTCACTGGCAACCCTGGCAGAGATGCCAAGGACCCAGGGGACAGCAGAGATTTGGCACCCCTCTGCTGGGCGCCTACCTGCTACCAGCAAGAGCAGGATTACAGACAGGGGTGCTGCTGGTGATACAGGGATGCTGCTGGTGACATAGCACCTCGATGGAAAGAAGACTTGGTGCTCAGGTGGGTTCCCATAGAGGCCCTCACAAAACACTGATGCTTTTATCCCCCGAGCAGTGCTGTTAGATGGGGAAATGCTGCTATTGCACACTGCCAGCTAGGGAAGATAAAGAAATGAAATAGCTTGTCCATCACTGCGCACGAAGCCTGAAGCACAGCCAGGGATCAAGCCATACCTAATTCCAGTCTAGCGCCTTACAATACAAAGGCCAAACTTTAGCCTCCAACACTGCCTACTACAGCCCTAAAAATTCACATTCACAGGGAGGGGACAACACAGAAGGGTTTCCTCCAGAAAAACTGTTTTCCTCTGGATTTTCTCCCATATCCCTTTTCGCCAGTACAAGGAACTCGAGCCTGAAAACTACTTCCAGCAAGCAAAATGACCTCAAGAGGGAAAAGCAAATACGACAGCTTGACTCCACCCCAAAGGAAGAGAAAGAGCACCGAAAGGAAATGCCAGCAAATTGTCAGCCAAGCGGGGGTGACGGGGGCTGCGTGACCCCCCTGGAAATCAAGCCAAATAATATTTTCTCTTGAAAGCATCCTTTACATCCCTGCAGTGCCTTTGGTGTGCAGCATCCTAGAAAGTCCCCAGTTCTTTCCCTCTGGAGGACCAATAATTAATAACCACAACCTGGCAGACAAGCGAGCGATTCCCTCTGGTTCCGATAAGAGGAGTTGGCATCTCTCGAACCCCAGCCACCTCCATTGTTTTATTCTCTTTGTTTATTGATCCTTTTATGCACATAATGCAAATTGACATTTAATAATTCAGCCGAGTTAATGGTGCTTAAATATTAAAAGGCTTTTCTCTTTTAATTAGCTGTAGCAAAACAGGCAACAAAGGAGTGCTAGATAGTTGCCATTTAAAATGCTCTCGTCCAAGTTCTCCGGCATTTTTCTAGGGATGGGAAAGACCAGTTCAAGGGAAATTTTGTACAAGCCTCCTACTCACACTAGGAAGGTAAGTAACCTATAGAAGCATTTCCAGAGGCTTTGATTCATCGAGTATATTCATCTCTGCCAGCTCTTTGTCTTCTCCCCCTCCTGCTCTTCTCCTATTAAAGACAGAGGGGAGGGGAAGGAGGGGCAGATGGTAGAAGAAAAACCCTTCCCTGTAAGAAGGGAAGAGCTGCCTAACACAGCGCAGATGCAGATGCCGAAGCCTTCCGAAAAGTCATTGCAAGACCTGCAGCCCGGTGAAAATGGAGCTAAAAGGAAAAAGTACACATAGCTAACTGAAGAGTTACCAACAGTACAGAAATCTTCCAATTATTTCCTGGGGCAAGAATAAGTAATCCGGGAAATTAATTTAAGATCATACTGGGAAAAAAGAAAAAAATTCCAGATCTAGGAGGGTAAGGGAACACACATTGATTTCTCTTCTGTTCGTTATGCTGAGGGTTCAGAATGAGAGGGAAAATACATGTTATCTTTAAACATCCGTGTCATCTCAGCTGGAGCCAGCAGCAGTAATACATCTTAGTCACAATGTGGCGGGTGTATGGCAGGACAACTGCAAAGAGTTGGTGTCATTTGGGCTCTTTTAATTGTGCATACCTCCTCTCTTAATTAGCTCCCATTTTAAGTCTTGGGTTGGTTTGAGATAATCATCTCCCACCTGACCCAGAGCAGAACCATGTAGTCACAATAATTAGATATAGTAACTGTTAATAACTTAGTTTAATTACAACCTCTTTTCTTCAAATCTAGCCTGGACGTAAGATTTCAATGAATTTTAATTACATGCCACGTTTGAAGAGCCTGTGCTATTGCATTATTAAGTTAATTCCAGACAAAGAGAGAGACTGACAAACACTAAATTCCTGACTGAGGACACTTAAAAAAAATTAATCTTAATTCAAGCCAATTAATAGATTGACTCGCAAATTCTCTGCAAATTCATTTTTCTAGTGAGGACCAAGTACTGTAAATCTGTAGAGGGGAAGCTGCATTTTCCCCACCTAATGAAGAGCTCACATTCCCAGTTTCCATGCAGGGTTGAGCTCCTCTGTAACAGCAGGGCAGCCAGCCACCACTCCACCCAACACCAAAGCCACCGCGCTGAACCTGCCTGGCATCCTGGCAAAGGCTGTCCCCACCTGCAATGGCACTCAGGGACTTCAGGTTCATGGAGAGGGCAGAGCACCAGCTCTTCTGCCCAGAAGGGATGGAGGCGTCTTCGTCCTTCTTCACCACCAGCAAACCCCCACGCACACAGGAGAGGGCAGTGGTGCACACACCGGAGTCAGCCCGTTCTACTTTTACGACTGATTTTAAGGTGAGGAAATTCAGATGCAAGAACTGCTACTTTATCTACCCACCACCACCACCCTTTCAGGCAAATTCCAGAGGAGGGTCTTTCACAACCTCTCAGACTCGGGGTGCCCCCTGCCAGTTGCTTTGGGCAGAACATGGGGAACCCCTCGGTGCCTCTATAAGGCTCTGCCCTCAGGGAGCGTTTTCCGTCGCTCCGCATCTGCCACACGCTGCTCATGCAGCAAAATATTCTTGACACCACAACAAACATTTTGCATTGTTTCTCTTTAACAGATGATCCGTCTACTCCCTTCCAGCTGTGCGACACATCTGGCCACACTGCCTCTCCTGGGCAGGTACTCCTCAGCCCAATATTCTGCTTATTGCTGCTCGGGAGACTCAGGAGGTGATGGGGGAGTAAATTCCCGGTGGACAAGTTGTATCTCCAGGAGTTTTCAGAGGCAATAAACCACAAACTTGTTTCCAGCCTCTTCAGCACCGAGTTACCAGCTTTGGCCTTCTGTGGTCTCCCCTCCGCCTGCAGCTCTTCTCAGTAAGACAGGGCCACTCGGGGGGGGGGGGGGGGGATGTGTGATTAGGTAACCCAGCATTCCAAGGCTATTCCCACAAATGGGACGGGCTTTGGGCCGCTACCACAAAGAGCTCTGCTCAACCACAAGCGCTAGGTGTTGGCCTGAGGAGCATCCCCCAACCCCTGCAAAAGTAGAGAAGCTCTGGGCATTGCCACGTCCTGGCTACATCGGTGGAGTTTGTTCTGACAAACAGCTGTGGCAGCTCCAATAATTAATCTGTCTGGGGGAAGGAAAAAAAGAAAAAAAAAAAAGAGGGAAAAAGGAAAATGGACTGGTAAAGAGGTTTGAAAAAAAGAATAAATACCCTCATTACAGCTGAAACACAGGCAAGAAGCAGCAAGGCAGGCTGACGCTGGCTTGGCTGCTCTCTGGTGAGAGACTGATGGCAATGAACTTGGAAGCAAAAGTTCCACAAAGCAAGGTTAGGAATTTATTACTCTGCATCTGTGCGGAGTCCAAAGATCATCTGAAACACCAGAGACTTGCAGAGGAAATTGGGGAAGCGCTAATGCACATGGGACGGTGTTTAAAATAATTTCTCAGCTGGCTGACTGCACAGGGGGTAAGGACAGAGATTAATTCTCTACCCGAGATCATGCATTTGTGCAAACACCATTGAGCAGCTTGTTCGACAGGGGATTCGGGGACAACGCAGCTGTATCAAAGCAGGCAGGGTCTAGCTGACAGCCTTGCAAAGGAAGCAAGATGATCTTTGACACCAAGGAAATAAAGCTCTGAGAGACTGAAATGCTGACAGGCACCAGCCTCAAAGCAGAAGCATGTCTGAAGAGGACAGCTCTTTAAAGCCTTTTGTTCTCCAACTCTCTTCTGCAAGAGAAAAGGTTTTGGCCTACTTAGGCAAGGCCAAGGGCAGGCTGAGACCTCAGCATATTTTGAAATCACTTATGCTCAGCTCCATTTGATGTTCTCTTGATATTAGTAAGATATTTCATTTTATTCATTTTACTCCTGGGCCTTTAACTGTTTGTGGGATGACACAGAACAGCCCATCCCACGGAGACCTTGGTTTCCAAAGGGGATGGGAAGAAAGCGAGCTCCCAAGGAGAGCAAGGTCTCCCACCAGCGTCCTTTCTTAAAGACCTCAACCAACCCAGTCTGCTGCAGAACACCCTTGGACAAATTACCACAAAACTAGACAGTGGGCTTCCCATTTAAAAGAAAAAAGAAAAAAAAAAAAGAGTGTTTGAAGAGGGAAAGAGGCACAGATTCTGGAAACACTTACTCGAACCTCCATAGTGTACAAACTTGAACTACCATCCCCTAGACGAGTAAATCCCTTGGTGCTGCCCACCAGGCAAGGAATTGGTTTACCTTCTGAAAGCTAATTTTTCCCCCCAGTTTCAGCCTGCTCCAATTTTCCACCAAGGGGAAAGACTCCAGACCTAGTTACGTCCCAGAGGACCAAAGCTCCCCGAGTAGCCCACCAGACTAATGGCTGGCAGGGATGGTGGAGCCATTCCCCAGTGTTTGACCCACAAGACACGAGGCACCACCAGTTTCTTTCACTGAGATGGGCAGCACGTCTGCCTTGGGGCATTTCAAAGCCTTATGTGACAAAAGATTGCTTCTGTTGCAAACTACATCGGAGAAACATCCAAGAACCATTTGAGTCTTGCAAATCACTTCTGCTGATCCTCATCTGGAGAGATGCAAGCTGGCCTGGACAATCTTATGAAATTGGCTGGGGTAGAAAGAAGCCATGCCTTGCTCCAGCAATGGGTGCAACCAGGGCTGCTCCTCCTTCCACAGGCCAACAGGCACGTGTACCCCTGAACACCCAAACCCGAGCCTCTCTGCCACATATTACAGCCACCATGCCTTCAAACGCCTCTCCCTGCCTGATTGTGTCCTAAAACAGGGGGGAAACAAAAATTTCAGCTTTCGGCCATGTGCTTCCCCTGTTGGTGCCTGCCCAGGAGGGGGACAGGGAGCGAGCTGAAGTAGCTGAGGAGCTACTTGTGAAACGCCGAAGGATTTCACAGGCAGCAGCAGCAATGTCCCAGATCACTGGCTGCCACCGAACACTGACAGCAAACAGCTCTTCAGGACCGTGTTAACCACACAGATTTTCAGCCACCTCCACCCAGGAGACACGGCATCCTGTATTTTCCCTCGGTTACGTGGACCTAATGGTCTTCAGTTCACAGCCTTCACCCTCTACTGCTCTCATCTATCACTGCTCAACTACGACGCCAAGGCAGACAAGAGAGTGGGAGAGAAACCCAGAAACTGGGAACAATCTGCAGCGAGCACCAGGCAGTAATCTGACTTGGTGTGTGACCCTGGGCAAGCACATTCTCCCCATAGTATATCTTTCTCTCCCCATGGTATATCTTTCTCTCCCCGTGTGCCATTTGAGTAATTGCACTACCGTGTCACTCAGGGTCCTTTAAAGCTTACTGTTTATACAACTTTTTGAAGATGCAAAACACCACCTAAGTGCTAAGTATTATTGTGGTTATTACCTTCCTCATAGGGGGGCTACGAAGCTTTGTAATTAATGTTTGTAAAACAAATCTCTGTCATCGGATGAAATGTGCTAGAGAAGTGTAAAGGATTAATATCCTCAGTAATCTGATGTGGGTTTTACTGTTCTGCGCAGCACTTAATAAAAAAAATAATTAAAACCAAACCTAAGCTGATACTGATAGGAAGGATGAGGAGGCAGGGCCGGATGCATGTGGGGACAGCCTGCTCTCCATTAATTAAGCCCAATACCATCAGTCTCCAAGACAGTGCCAAGTATTTTCTTGCTCCTGGTGATAATCACGCCTTAAGCTTAAAGCTGATTTTGGGTAACCAGAACTCCTGAGCGCCCAAGAGAGGCTCGCACTGCACTCAGGAATACCAAAACACGGCCGAAGGGGCGCAGCTCTGAGCTCCACAACCCTTCACACAGCAACTGCTGCCTGGGGAATTGGATGGGGAGAGAGCAACCAGGTGCAGGGATGCTCACGGACCCCACAAGTGCCTCAAAGGGAGCCAATAAAAAGCTGGAAACCTACCCACAGAGCCCCACTCCCATACACCCCAAGTGCCTGGTCTCCAGTCGGTAGCCTGGAGGCGTAGAGAAATATCACTCCCGTGGCTGACCAGGATTCAAGTCCCCCAGACCGCAGGCAGCTGCCAGTCCTACGCATGGAGAGCCACTAGCTCAGCAGCCCTGTAAAAATACATCCCAACAGCTTTATATTTCTTCAGTATGAGAAACGTGGTTGCCAAAGTGTTTTGCAGTGCAGCCACTTCCACGTGCAACAGAAATGGAGAAGCCTTCGGAGAGTTTCTTGGAGAACAATGACCACCAGAGAGGGAAAATTTCTGGCCATTGCTTTAGCTGCTGGAGTACCAGCTTTCTTCCCAGCACAGCAGAGGTGGGGGCAGAGCACACCCCACTCCCAAACCCCCCATACGTGCATTAAAGAAAACAGCCCTCCAGGTGCTTCACGTGCCTGAGTTCCCACCACACGTGTCCTTGAACCGGCCGGTAGAGGCATGGGCTACCCTGCCTTTACACACACAGGTTGCCACAGCAGCTCCCTGGCAGGCTCCATCATCAACAAGATGTCCAAGCCGCACAGATTTTTTGTGCAACTGTTAATTAGGCTTCGCTCTTATTTACTGCATTTGCCCACATGGTTTCTTCCAGTGCCAATTCTCTTTGGTTAGCACCAAAGTGGTAAAAGTGATACTGGTTTTTCCCCTGTGTATGTGCATACAGATAGCTCAAGGCTCTCCATAGGCAAGTGGACCAACAGCAAAACTCGGAGGAACTACAGAAAGAGCTCAAGGAACCACACGTATCACAGACAGAAGAGTCCCATGGTGCTTGCCAGGTCATCTGCAAGCCTTCCCTACAGCCTGCTCCACAGTGGTGAGCCTGATTGAGCTTTAAAATCTCCCCAGAGAAGCATCTCCACAGCTGCTTTCATGTTTGCATCAAGGAGCATGTCCTGGCATTCAGCCCAAGTTGTCCCCACAGACAGGGTTTAAGGCAGGATGGAAACACAGCACCCAAAAGCACCTGTCTTGCAGCAGGCTCGTCATCTTTTTGTTTGTCACTTGAAAGCACGCAGCGAGGGGATCCAAGCGCACATCATGTGCTGCAGGAATAGGTGTGATTATCAACAGACTTGGTTGGAACCCATACACCACCACAGCAAGGAAGACGCACGCCCTCTCCCTCTAGAGGTTTTCAAGCGATGATGGGAAGCAGGCTACACCGCCACAAGACAGACAACAGCCACTCGAGGAGTCCATGGGATGGGGTGGGAGCATGAGAAGCTAAACAAATGCCCTTCTTCACGTAAGAGGCTCCACTCGATACTCGCTTTTAAATCCTGAGAAACCACTTCCCCTCTCCACTGCCTCACTTGAGACTCAAAAGGAATACGAGATGTGCATGGCACTGTGCAGCAGCATAACATCCCTTCTCCTCTCTCTGCCCGGTGCAAAGGATCAAGCCAAACGTCCCCTCATCGTCTTCAGTTTTACAGGGGAGGAGTTGGAGGGGGTGGCGCTTCACTGGAGGATGCTCTGCTAATCCTTGCTACACATGACCGACGAGGGCAAAGGATTAGCATCACCAGCTGCTCTGATAGGAAGCGCAAGAAGGAAAATGGGATGCATATATGCAGTGTGGAGCCATTAGGCAGAACTGCCTCAACCACCTCCCCCTCCCCATGTCGCTGTTCGGCATTCCCCACGCCATGCCCGCCGCATCCCCTTCAATGCAGCCTTCATCTCCCATCTCCTCCACAGCCTGCTAACCCTAAGCGCCGCTTCCACCGCTGAAAGATGAGCGGCTCCCCTTTCCCATCTGTAGAGCGTGCTACTCCCACCATAGAATCATAGAATCATAGACTGTTTTGGGTTGGAAGGGACCCCTAGAGCCCATCCAGCCCAACCCCCCTGCAGGGAGCAGGGACACCACTAACCACATCAGGTTGCTCACAGCCCCGTCCAACCTGGCCTGGAATGTCCCCAGGGATGGCGCCTCCACCACCTCTCTGGGCAACCCCTGCCAGGGTTGCACCACCCTCACTGGAAAGAAGTTCTTCCTTAGATCCAGTCTAAACCTACCCTGCTTCAGTTTAAAACCATCCCCCCTTGGCCTGTCACAGCTGGCCCTACCAAAAAGCTTGTCCCCCCCTTTCCTCTGGGCCCCCTTGAAGCCCTGACCGGCCGCATTCAGCTCTGCCTGCAGGCTTCTCTTCTCCAGGCTGAACACCCCCAACTCTCCCAGCCTGGCCTCATAAAAGAGGTGCTCCAGCCCAAACCCACCAAACCCACCCGGGGCGGCTGGCACATGCCGAGGAACGAGCCAAGGATTCAGCACCTTCTGCAGCTTGCCCTCAGCAGAGTGGAGATGCCAGACACCCCAACTGTGAGAATCCACTTTGCCTCACGTTTTGCTATCATTTGTCGTATCAAAAAGACTTTACGAGGACACGGGGGGGGAAGGGGGCTGCTGCTTCGGAGCAATAAAACACAGCTTCCTCTAAGGTAGAAGATAGCTGGTTAACAGGGCTCAGGAACACGATCTAATTGCTCAGGCTAGAAAGGGAAAAGCAATCTGAACTGATCTGAAGCTTCAGAGGGAATTAGGGAAGCAGAATATAATTACCTAAGTTGGAATTTGGCCAGAACTCATGGGGGGGTGAAAAAAAAAAAAAAGCGCGATTCTGGTCTTTAATAACCACAGTAATCAGCAACTTAGTTTTCTATTCCTTTCCAGGTGGTAGAGGCATGCATTTGATCTCGTTCATGCTAACATGGCTCTTTAAGAAGCAGCTGTGAAAAAAGATGCACTGTATTTACACCAATAGAGCTGTCAACTCCATTGCAGCACCGTGCTCGAGAGACCATACTGCCTCACATCACTTGGGTGACCTCAAATTTGGGAATACGCAGATTTTCCGGGCCTTGAACTTCACAGTTTTTAAAATCCCCCAGCAAATCTTCAGTAAGGAAGCACAGACTAACAACCAGCTGCAGCCAAATGCTTTTCAGAATATTCCGTACCTGTCACCTCGAGACTTTTCACAAAGCACCCATGAAGAACAGCAGGATTTCTATGGCCACACAGCTCTGGGTCCATGCAGGAGGACAGGGGCACGGACCTGGGCTTCTGCCCCGGCAGATGAGCGTGGTGGCAAAGGGCTCAGTCAAACCCTGCATCCCCAAAGCACGTGTCAGTACTGCTCCCAGCAGAGCCAGTGTCACAGCGAGAAGAGACCAGAAAAGCGTGCGTTACCAAGGCTGTAAAGCCTTCAATCTCACTAACTCTGGCATGCTGCTACTTTGAAGCTTGCCTGGTATTTTACAAGCTGTGAGATGCAGCCAAGCCAAATCTGGTCTGGTTTAAAGGACAGCCAGACTCTTGCCCAGGTCTGAAAGACTACACAGCTGCTGCAGCTCATGTGAAGTCCATATGTGGAACAAGTCACGGGGAAAACACTGCTTGTAAAAAGCTGCCAGCAATGCCAGACTGGCCCTTTTCCACCTCCAACCTCGCAAGCACCTGCGAACAAGTAAAGACAAGGTTGGTGCCCTTCTGCTCCCAGCCTACCCAGAAACAGAGGCAAAACTCAGGTCTGACAAGGTCTGAGCCTTGGCTATTCCTGTTGGAGATGTGGCAGGAGCAGGCTGGAGTGCACGGGAGACCTTGGAGAGCAAAGCCCGCTTCTGTTCTCCTGGGGAGGGGGCTTGCCCCACCACAGTCATCACCAGCCCTAACTTTGAGAGCTTTGACAGGCAGCCTTCACAGCAAATCCAAGCCTTCACAAAACTAAAAATATCACAAGCTAAACCACTAAAAAAACATGTACCAAAAAAAAAAAAAAGGAAACCACTGGCAGCAGGCTTTGCTCTCCACCGCATCACACTTCAGTTCTTAATGGTAAAGCAGGGTGGTGGGAGACACTGGCATCTCCAGTCAACCGAGTGAAGTGCTGGTCACAAACATTTGGAAAGTGCCTTGCACTGACCTTGGAAAAAGGTCTAGAGGAAGCCAATGATGGGTTTTCTGTCTCTAATATGTATGGATCCAATTCCACCTTCCACTGCAAAATTGTAACGTTCACTGCAGTCGATGGGAATTACACCTATTTAATAGACGGCAGAATTGATTTTGTGATCTCAGGTGTCTGGGTCTGCAAGATTTCCAGCCCACATAACTTTAGATAAAAATCCAGCAAACCCCAAGATAATGAAGTCTTTGAGATTCCACAAACACCCCCTCACTGAGAAAAGCTCAGAGGTGGCTGGAGCTCAACGCAATCACAAGCTTCTGCTAAATTATGTTGGGCCAGAAACATCGCGGATCAGAACAGGCTAGGGACTCATGTCATGAGAACTGCCACCTAAGGGATATGGTTACCGCTGATCCCTTGCTCCTGGGCACAATGCAAAGGGCATGATGCATACGCAGAGCTGCAATTCCCATCTGAGAGTTGAGCCCAAGCTTCACATCAAGCGGCTTGGCTTTACTCCGCAAGCTTGGCTTGCTGCAGTGCAAACGCAACGAGGTGTTTAAGGAGATCCTTAAACCCGAGAGGAGAAGCGAGAAAGGCAGCAGGAGCAGCTGCCACATAGAATCATAGAATCACTTTGGTTGGAAAAGACCTTTAAGATCATCGAGTCCAACCTTTAACCTAGCACTGCCATCCCACCACTAAACCCTGTCCCTCAGCACCACATCCACCCTTCTTTTAAATACCTCCAGGGATGGGGACTCGACCACCTCCCTGGGCAGCCCATTCCAGAGCCTGACAACCCTTTCTGTGAAGAAGTTTTTCCTAATGTCCAACCTAAACCTGCCCTGGCGCAACTTCAGACCATTCCCCCTTGTCCCATCGCCCATTCCCAGGGAGAAGAGGATGACCCCCCCCGGCTCCCCCCTCCTGTCAGGCAGTTGTAGAGGGTGATGAGGGCTCCCCCCAGCCTCCTCTGCTCCAGACTAAGAACTAGACTCCAGCCACCTGCTGAGATGCGGCTTTGCAACTCAGCCGGCGTCACGTTGAGGACTGCGAAGTGCCCGACAGGAGCAAGGAAAGGTCACAGGTATAGATATTTCTCTAGCGGATCTTGGCACCTTGATCTAAGCACCCCTGGGAAATGGGAAGACGACTCAGCTTTGCTCCCCTTCGTGCTCTCCTCGCCGAGCTTCTGAGCACAAGCCAAGGGCCTGGAAGCCGGGGTAGTTTGATGGAGAGGGCAGGAAAAAGACCTGAGCCATAAGGACAAGCATCTACACCTTTTCTACCAAAACATTCACTGTTTTCTGCAGCACGGGAAGCCTCACCGCACTGGAAGAGCATGGGAGGCACCACCTTCCCCCCCAGCAGCAGCGGGGAAGAGAAACTGGAGCCGTGCTGAGCAATGGGCCGGGGGCTCAGCAGGGCTCACTTCACACCCCAATCCCACAGCAATGCCTGCTCCAGAACTAAAGGCTGCCCCAGAATCTTACAGATGAATTAAGAGCGTTCAAGCAAGATTTAGGCATGCCATCCCTGTTCCCCCCCCAGGACACAGCCTCTGCTCTCCTCCTCCCTCGGGAGCACTCGGGGAACGTTGCTGCATTCAATTCAGCATCCCTTCTCCATTAACAGTAACTCAATACCAGCAGACCCTGCGGACCTGGGTGATGCATTTTTCCCGCTGAGCAGAAATTACATTTTTTTTAGCCGGCACACTGGCCACAAACCGCATCATTTTGTTGGCTCTTGGCCATGGGGATGGTGGCCCACTAGAACAGGGAGCAGAGGCAGATTCCAGGGAGCGGGTCCTGCCGATGGCCTGTTGCTTGTCTGTCCAAAGCCAGACAGCAGAAAGATGTGCTGTGGCACCCTGCACCATACCTGGAGAATGGGGGGTGGGAGAAGAGGGAGACAGACACATCGTCTCTCCTCTGTGGAGGGCAAGGGGTTAGACTGAAGGGATTTGCTTCACTGTTCTCCCTCCCAGGACATGGACCTGTTGGAGCGGGGCCAGAGGAGGGCTACTAAAATGCTCCGAGGGCTGGAGCCCCTCTGCTCTGAGGCCAGGCTGGGAGAGTTGGGGGTGTTCAGCCTGGAGAAGAGAAGGCTGCGGGCAGAGCTGAGTGCGGCCGTTCAGGGCTTAAAGGGGGCCCAGAGGAAAGGGGGGGACAAGCTTTTTAGCAGGGCCAGCTGTGACAGGACAAGGGGGGATGGCTTTAAACTGAAGCAGGGTAGGTTTAGAGTGGAGTAAGGAGGAAATTCTTTGCAATGAGGGTGGTGAAACCCTGGCAGGGGTTGCCCAGAGAGGTGGTGGAGGCGCCATCCCTGGGAACATTCCAGGCCAGGTTGGACGGGGCTGTGAGCAACCTGATGTGGTTAGCGGTGTCCCTGCTCCCTGCAGGGGGGTTGGGCTGGGTGCACAGGTAAGGGAACCAGGCACAGAGAGATTAAGGACCATGACCAGCATGCTCAGGGAGTTACCCATTTGCTCCCATAGCTGTAGCAGTCTTCAGCAACGTACAGTGAGGAACAGCCTCTTTGGTGCTCCCCCTTGCAATTTCCAGTCCAACAGCCCAGTCGCATGTCTACCAGCTTCACACAAAAGGGAATCCCGGTATGGAAAACACCCTGGCCCTCAGGGTGCTCTGTACAGTATCCAGCACACATTAGCATGAGCTGCCTGGTGCATCCCCACCCACTCACTACAGCAGCTCATCCCGCCACACAGCGCCCCAAGAGCCTGGTAAAAAAGGTGCTACAAATTGGAGGGGGGTTAATGCACTCAGGGGCAACCAGATTTGCTGCTGGAGAGGTACAGCCCCTGGGGAATAACGCAAGGGAGAGAAGCGATGAGCAGGCAGCAGGAGATGGAGACAGAAAGCCTTCTTTGTGTTTATTAAAACGGTGCCGGCTGGTCACCCCCTTGGCAGCAGTGGCATTTATGCTGCGAAGCCGTGCCTTGAGGCAGAAGCCAGCACTCCAGGAGTAGCACCAGCACCCCTTTGAGACGCGCAGAGTGTATTAACGGTTCGACTTGATGATCTTAAAGGTCTATTCCAACCTAGACAATTCTATGATTCTATGGGTGCAAATGCCTTGTGCCCCCAGGAGGCTGCCAGCACAGCCACTGCCCCTTGCTTCCTCAGCTAAGGGTCTTTCCCTTCCAAACTGCCCCAACACATGGAGACCCTCAGCCTCCTGGAGCCCTATCTCACCCCCTCCCAGCTCTGCAGACTCCGCTGGGAAGGGCTGCAGCTTTGCACTGTCTGAAACACTCCGGCACAGGCAGGAAAGGAAGAGGGGAAGGGGCAGCTGGAGATGCAGGACATGGCAGCCCCAGCAGCAGAGCAAACCCCATCACAGCTGGACACGTGGCCAGCCCAGCCATGAAAACCAGCTGGGGAGGCTGTGCCCCACAGTGACTGGAGGTATTTAAAAGCTGGGCAGACAAGGTGCTTAGGGACATGGTTTAGTGGTGGGATGGCAGGGTTCGGTTAACGGTTGGACGTGATGATCTTAAAGGTCTTTTCCAACCAAAGTGATTCTATGATTCTATGACTGCCAGGACTGCCCTCCCATTACCCCAATGGTGCACATTACAGTCGGCTGGATCCTTCAACAGGGAAGGCACGAGGTCTCCCACCTAATGTCTTCAACAACAGGTTTTGGGCTACTAAACACACGACCTGCAGTAGACTCCTATTCATCGCTTGAGCCAGCTTCCTCCGAGTGGAGGTCGGTCCTTGCACGTTAGCATTTACTGCTTCTCCCTTTGTGTGTTCTCTCCCTCCTCATAAAAACCAACACATGGAGGCTTTTTCACGGTCTGTGTCCCCCAAACCAGCCCACTCGCCACAGAGACGCATCCACATGGGGGCAGAGCCCAGCAGCGGTTTAATGGTGCATTGCAGTACCAAACACCACTTGAGTAGGGCAGGAGAAGGAGGAACATCAAATATCATCTCACATCAGACCTTAAAATCCTTCTGCACTCATAAAAAAAAAAAAAGCCCAGTACAGAACATAAACCCATGGTGGTTTTGGTTTTTTTTTTTTGTTTTCTTTTTCTTTAAATCTCTAGGTAACCAGGCAAGCCAAAAGATTGGTGCAACACTGGATATTCACACCAGCACAGCAAGCAATACAGCATTTCACCATTCATCTCCCACTGATGCTCCCAAAGCACTGGGAGATGCTCCCATCTGTTCCCAAACCAGGGATTTCCTGCTGCATCCCGTGCCCTCACCCCACAGCGCTGCATAGGATGCTCACAGCCCTACTTCATGCAGCTGAGGAAAGACAGGGTAAACAAAACAAAACAAAAAAAAAAAACAAGCAGCAAAGCCAACAGCTAAAGGCAAAGGGCTCAGAGTGCCCTTGCATATGGACCTGTGGCAACAGTGCTGCTGGGCAGCCGCTCTTACACTGGTTCCCACATGAAAGCCATGAGTTAGAGACCCAGCTGTCCTGGTTTCGGCTGGGATAGAGTTAATTTCCTTCATAGTAGCTAGCATAGTGCTGTGTTTTGGATTTAGTACTAGAAGAATGTTGATAACACACTGATGGTTTTAGTTGTTGCCAAGTAGTGCTCAGACTACTCAAGGACTTTTTGAGCTTCTCCTGCTCAGCCAGGGGCATAACAAGCTGGGAGGAGGCACAGCCAGGACAGCCAACCCAAACTGACCAAAGAGCTATTCCAGACCATGGAATGGCATGCTCGGGGGGGTTAGTCGGTCGGTTGGGGGGAGAGTGATCGCGGCTCGGGGGGTGATCACGGCTCGGGACGGGCTGGGCATCAGTCAGTGGGTGGTGAGCAATTACATTGTGCATCGTTCATTTTGTATATTCTGTATATTCTCTTACCATTCTCATTATTACTATTATTATTATTTTCTATTATTAAACTGTCTCAATTTCAGCCCATGGCTCTAACCTTTTTTCTTCCTTCCCGATTCTCTCCCCCACCCCACTGAGGGAGGGGGGAGTGAGCAAGCGGCTGCGTGGTGCTGAGTTGCCAGCCGGGTTAAATCACGACACCAGCAAAGACAGCTTTCCAGCAGCTGTAAGGGACAGCCCCGATGCAGTCCCATCCCAAGCTGGATGAGGAGTGGGAAGGATTCACCTCAGGAGGCCACCGGAACCAGCCAGGGCTGTAAATGGCTTTCCCAGAGCACCACGACAAGAAGAAACTCCAGGTTCACCAGGCTGGAGGCACACATGCTGCTTTCCTTCCTGCCTAGTGCTGCTGGCTGCCAAGCCCAAATGAGGCAGGAAAATAAGGGGATTTGTTCTGATGAAGGGTAGGAAAAAAAAGGAGTAACCTGCTCCAATTGTTTGGAGGGAATTAAGGTTGCTCTCAGAGGGAAAACATCAGGGAGCAGCATCAGACCTGCCTGGGGAAAAGCAAGTCTCTGCTCGCTTGGGGGGTGGTATTTTGTTCAAAGACCAAAGAGCCCTTAGATACAGAGCACAGAACTGAGTTTTAAAAACAGAAATGGATGTGATATAGGGAGCAAGTTTCATCTTGCAGTGTGACAATTGTCTTGTTTTTTTCTTGGACTGCATTTCTCAAACTTCTGCTTCCCCCCGCCCCACCAAACTCCTCCAGAACTAAATCACACCTCTTCTGCAGATACAAGGCTGGTGAAGAAGCAGAAAGCACCTGAGCTGGGAGCCCGAAAGCTTCGGTTCCTTGCAGCACACAACAGCCAGAGAGACAGCGTTGAATCCAGTGTGGCTGCCTTGGGCTAGGGCACATCTGCCTGGCAGATCTGCTCCCCTCCGTCCCCCCTGCTTCTCACACAAACCTGCCCTTAACTCATAGGGGAGAGAATGGAAAAGTTCCCATCGCTGCCTTTGCCTGGCTTGCGGGAAGCCAGTGCTTTGGCCGCAGTCCGCTGCGCAGATGGCCGCAATACAGACCAGCCCCATGCCGACTCCAATTTACCACCACATTTGAGGGGAATCTGTGGTCCGAGGCCCAAAATGTAAACCGCTGCTGGCGCCAGGGAGAACTGCGAGGGTGAGCAGTGAGGGCCAGTGGAGGGAGCTGATCCCTCTGGTGTTGTGGCATCAGCCCCAGGTGAGGAGGAGACGCAGCCCCTGGAGCCACCCCGTGCCGAGATGCTCGTGCAGCACGAGAGTCAGGGCTGGAGGAGACTTTGAGTTGAGTGGTGCCCTCCCTCCCCAAGTGACACTGAGCCCCCAGCAGCGTGGGCAGGCAAGCACGTAAGCAGGCAGATGGGATTGAAGCCTGCAAGGAAGGCTCCCTCCAGCATTTCAGGGGAACCACCCCTGCCAGTGGTGCCACCTCATAAAATAAAATACACGGTACAAGACATTAAAAAGTACACAGGAATATGCATCTAGAGATGGTGGAGGGAAGCAGGCACTGTTTTCTATCGTCCTGAACCAGACGGAGCCTGATATTCTTTCTGGGAGAAACACGATGAATCAGTCTTGCCCGACAACAGGGACACCAAGAGGTGTTATTCTGGGGACCCATCACAGACTCTGCTGTGCATCCAGGGACACACTAGGTTTCTACAGATACCCCATATCATAGAATCATAGAATCACTTTGGTTGGAAAAGGCCTTTAAGATCATCGAGTCCAACCGTTAACCTAGCACTGCCATCCCACCACTAAACCCTGTCCCTCAGCACCACATCTACCCTTCTTTTAAATACCTCCAGGGATGGGGACTCGACCACCTCCCTGGGCAGCCCATTCCAGAGCCTGACAACCTTTTCTGTGAAGAAGTTTTTCCTAATGTCCAACCTAAACCTGCCCTGGCGCAGCTTCAAACCATTCCCCCTCGTCCTATCATCTGTTAACAGGGAGAAGAGACCGACCCCCACCTCACTACAGCCTCCTTTCAGGTGGTTGTAGAGGGCTTTCCCAATAACCATTTCCAAGCCAAACTCCACAATATATGCTACAAAACCTTAAACGTCCATTGGAGGGAACAGTTTGCAACTTGTGAATGCCATGCAGCTGGCCCCATCGCCCCTTCCCTGAGCAGGGGAGAGTCACCCTCAGCATTTTCTCCCTACAACCAAGGCAAAGCAGCCCCTGATGACTTTCCTGTGTGGTCCAGCCCCAGCGATCTCCTCCTGCCAGGTTGCTGCTTGGTGTGCTGGGCACAGCATTGCCCGGCGGAGCAAGCACACAGCTTGAGACCTGCTTAGCTCCGTCTCCCCAGCACGGTAGCTGGCTTTCTCCGCTGCATGGACCGGCACGGCAGAGGACAGGCAAAACATTTAAGACAACAGAAATGGTTCAGTTCCCTCCTACTGCCTGTACCGCAGCCCAGGGGGAGGGAGACAGTGGAAAGGGCAACATATCCAAAGCGATGCCAAGGACCCGCAGCTTGACAACTCTATTTCATGATTCATTCTTCTTTCTGCTAAAGCCCTGGGAACCGGCCACGCTTAAGGCAGGGGTTGGACAATCAGCTGGCCTGAAAGGCTTAAAAACCTGCACCTGATGGGAGGCAATCACTGGTGCACGTCAAGCAAGTGGCATTTTCATCGTCCCCCTCCAGCCCGCTTTGCTAGAAAGCCTGGAACAGCAATTGCTCTGCCTGGTGTCCAGAAGCCATGCTATAAGCTGGAGGAACAGGGCTCTCCTTCCCTTGGGAATGTGGCCGGCAGCCCTCTCGCAGCAGCTGGCACCCTTGCCCGCTGGGCAGAGGAGCCTGCCCTCTGCCAGCCCTCCCTCCAGCACCCTAACAGCTCCCCAGCACCCTAAAAACCCCTCCAGCACCTCAACAACCCCCCCAGCACCCTAACCCCCCCCCCCCCCCGCACCCTAACAAGCCCTCTGCTGACTATAAAAGCGGCAACAGCACACTCTGCAGCCCCGATGCTGGTAAACACTCTCCTAAATATTACAAAGTGCTGCTGTCGTCGTTCCCATGCCCGCTCCCCTCATGCCATTGACTGCAGGGACCTCTGTTTGACTGCTTTAAAAAACTCATAAACTTTCCCCCTCTTCCTCAAAGCTGGAGTTACTGCTCTCCCCGGGACCGCAGCTGGTTCTCTGGAAGTTATGGCCAAGTCAGAAATAAACTTGTGGTTTAAAAATTGCACAGATTTAAGATGCTTATTTATTTTCTGCCTTCCTACCCCCTCCCCCTCCCTCCCTGTAAGTGTTTCTGTGCCCATCACTAAATTAAAGCAAGTATAACAAGGCTGAGGAGAATTCCAGACAATTTTAAAAGCTAAAAACAACATAAGGAGAATAAACCCATACTCTTACTCCCCCCTACTCCTGCCCTTTCATTTTCTACAGTGGAAGGTGTTCCTCTCTTCCCCTCTATAATAAAAGGATTTTTCCACCTTAGGCTCCCATGCTTGGGCAAGTAATGGAAAACAGGCAGCATGGTGTCACTGGTTAATGTGGAAGTCCAATATAGACTTAAGGATCAGGATCTTGGTCAGCTGAAGTGTAGAGGTCTTCTCCCATTCTCACATATTTCAAGATGATGTATTTCAAGACCCAACATGGATTTTTCTGGCCTTCTCAGAAGCAGAGGGAATGCTCCTATGCGTAAACAAGGGCTTTCCAAATCACCTCTCCAAACATGACTTCACAGCTGCCTCATTGCCGAGAAAGACAGGCTAAACCCCAAACCTGGAGGTCTCAAGACCGGCATGGGGACCAGCAGGAAGCAGCTGGCATCAGACCTGATGGTGACCCAACAGACGCTGGAAACCATGAGCCTTGCTAACCTTGTCAGGTTTTTCACTATTATTGAGACTTCTGGTGGTTCTTGATAGCTGCAGGAACTGGATTTAAGGGATGCTGAGGCTGTTTACTCATCTGGAGTACTTCTGAAGCAAGAACGTAACAGGCAGCCAACTGGGAGGAGTGAGAAGGGGAGCTCCACATCATAGAATCATTTAGGTTGGAAAAGACCTTAAAGATCATCAAGTCCAACAAACAGCCTCAGCACAGCTTTGGGTGGAGGCCTGTTGTTACCAGGAGACTTCTGGCAGACCCCAAGAAAGCACTGGGATGCAGCAGCTCCTGTAGCAGGCTCTTAATTCAAGAAGACAGCACCCACACTGGCCGTTACCAGCAGGAACCATCAGGGTCAAACTAGTTGCAAGCCCAGTTGGTCCAGGCTGAAGCCCACTGGTGGAGAGAGCCAGCCAGCCATCCCCAAAGGAAACCTGTTCCTCAGCCAGCACATGGAGGGAAGGTGGAGGCAGAGGCCACCTCTGCCATCTCTCCCCAGCTTTTTAAAAGGCTGCGGGGAGGGAAGTGGTTCAACCCTCTCCTGCAAACCTTGCCTGAATTCAGGGCAGGCAGACATAAAGTGGAATCAACTGCAATAAAGAGGACTTCAGACTCCAGGACTGCTGCCAGGCTGGTTCCTTATACCTCAGCATGAAAATTCAAGAGGATATAGGGGAGTATACACCTGCAAATACATATGCCCTAATGGCACAACTCCTCCTAGGAAAGGGCCCTCCTCTCCTCCCTGGGGCAACTTTGACAGGGCAGGTCTGTGCCTCCTCCCTGCCCAAGGGGGTGCCAAGGGCTGCCCCGCGCCCCTCGGCACGTGAGCCTGCTGCGGTGCCCAGGTGCCCCAAAGAGCTGGGTGGAGAGGGGTGCCCAGCTCAAAGTTTAATCAGGCTTTATTTCTTCCAGCAGGTTACCTGGCTCATGCTTGATTCCCACTTGAGAAACCCCATCCCGCAAACCCCCACAATGCCCCCCCCCCCCCCCGTACGCTGTGCAAATTGGAATACAAATCAGAGGAAAAAGCTTTCCTCTGTTTGAACAAATTGCTATAGATTCACCCCCGTCTCAGGTCAGAGCCCCCGATGGGAAATATTTTCACTGGCTGACTGCTAATAGACTTTGGAGCAGCCATTGGATCAATACCTGAATAAGAAAATTAGCCAAAGCACACAATCTGATTTTCCCTTGTTTTGAATTACAGCAGGTTTGTATTTATTTCACTCCCTTTTCCCTCCTTCCCTCTCTAGCACGCTTCCCCTGTCCTTGCTCCCTAGTTACCTATCTATCAAATCTAGCCAGATTTGTGGAAATATAATAAAGGACATGCAGGAAGATGTAATGCCTCTTGAAAAATGTTTACATGCATTAATATTTCCTAGTGAAGCTGCAGCACTGCCACTCCCTCAAGAGGAGATGGCTCGGGAGCAACAGCAAGATTTTCACATACACCCCCCTCAAAAAAAGCCATATGCAAACAATACCAAAAAAATCTGCAAAGCGGGTTTGGGGACTGGCCGCACGCTTCCTCTCGGAAAACCCAAGAGGTCAGCAGCAAGGTTTCAACATTGGGAATAAAAAAAATAAAACACAATAAAATACCATAAGCAGCTCAGTCCTTTCACTCGATACCGGTAGCAATGGAGATGTGTAACTACACCTAAGCTGGATTTCGGATGCACAGGGGGCGAGACAGACACTAGAAGTCATCCCTGTTCTTTGAAAGACTTCCCTGGCGAGGGAAGGAGCCAAGCCAATGCCTTTCCCAGGGATTCAGTGCTGTGTTTCTGGCAGCTGAATGCATGGACCTTCCCAACTCCCCAATCCCTTCTTGCTACTTGAGAACCTATTTCATTTTAATCTGAAAATGGCCCTACAAGAGGGGGAGAGAGAGAAAAAGAACACAGATACTAAGCACATTAAAAAAAAAAAAGCTACCAAACCAACTGTTCAGATAAGGGCACGTTGCCCAGATAAAATTCAGTGGGAGTAAAATAATTCCTTCTACTTCCTACCCCAGCATCCCACTCTCCGTACCACCTACAACTGTGTCAAATGAAGAGAGAAAGCAAAACTCAATCTTCAGCTTCCTGCTCCGGCACGTCACGCTGTGAAGCAAAGCCACCAACCGGGTGCCTGTGGAGAACTCAAAGTCTAAAGAAAAACCCCAGAGCATTCAACGTGAGTCGAGGTCCCCCTGTCACATTAGCACGCTGCAAGCAGCTTCGAACTAAACAGGCTGAGCAGGACCCGACATCCCCTTTACAAAGCTTCCCTGAGAATCTGCACATCTTTCTTCCCACCCAGTCATTTACTGCTACACGCCGGGGACACGACCCTCGTTCCCTGAGGACACGGCATCTGCTGGGCACTCCCTGCTTTCCAATCAAGCAAACTGCCCGGGTATCCCAAGAGAGATCCTGCAAAATGCATCTGTATGCACGTAATACATATATATTATATATGCGCACACATAGACATGTGTGTATACATACATATATGTATATATGTGTACTTATATATGTATACATATATTTTGGTCACAACAACCCCATCCAATGCTACAGGCTTGGGGAAGAGTGGCTGGAAAGCTGCCTGGTGGAAAAAGACCTGGGGGTGTTTGTTGACAGCCAGCTGAATATGAGCCAGCAGTGTGCCCAGGTGGCCAAGAAGGCCAATGGCATCCTGGCTTGTATCAGGAATGGTGTGGCCAGCAGCAGCAGGGCAGTGATTGTGCCCCTGTACTCGGTGCTGGTGGGGCCCCACCTCGAATGCTGGGGTCAGTTTTGGGCCCCTCACTCCAAGAAAGACGTTGCGTTGCTGGAGCATGTCCAGAGGAGAGCCACAAAGCTGGGGAGGGGTCTGGAGCACAAGGCTTACGAGGAGCGGCTGGGGGAGCTGGGGGTGTTCAGCCTGGAGCAGAGGAGGCTGAGGGGAGCCCTCATCGCCCTCTACAACTGCCTGACAGGAGGGGGGAGCCGGGGGGGGTCGGCCTCTTCTCCCTGTTAACAGATGATAGGACGAGGGGGAATGGTCTGAAGTTGCGCCAGGGCAGGTTTAGGTTGGACATTAGGAAAAATTTCTTCTCAGAAAGGGCTGTCAGGCTCTGGAATGGGCTGCCCAGGGAGGTGGTCGAGTCCCCATCCCTGGAGGTATTTAAAAGATGGGTAGATGAGGTGCTGAGGGACAGGGTTTAGTGGTGGGATGGCAGGGTTAGGGGAACGGTTGGACTTGATGATCTTTAAGGTCTTTTCCAACCTAAACAATTCTATGATTATATAGATAGATAGATAGATAGATAGATAGATATCACACAGAGATTTTACTCCCTGTGGCATGTGGTCAATGGGTTTATTACCCCTTTCCACCGTCTCTAACCCCATGTTAGTTTAATCTTCATGTTACACTCACAAAAGAATACTATGTGTAACTATTACCGGAGACTATGCCACACGCCATGGAAAAATGTACAAATGTCTACCAGTGCATCTTCAGTTCCCCTGCTTGTCTGTGGCAGGCTACGCCAAGACCATGCTAATTACAGCAGCATTTATCAAAGAACTTCAGAGAGAAGGATAGACCGTAAAGCAATCCTTTCCATAAACACCTTGTGGCAAGGACCATCTCACCAGAAGAAACCAGGAAAAGATGCTGTCTGAAGAAAGCAACACTTAAGTACTGGAGTCCTGGGGGGGACCATCAAAACAGCCAGGCAGCCAGAACATACGGTGTATGAAGAAAAGCTGAGACAAGTTTAGGTGGCTTTGGTTGTTTCTTTTTCCCCCAAGTCTTAAAAAGAGACAAGGGAGATCTTACTATTACCTAATGAGGACGGAGCAGGGGAGAGGGAAGATGGACACGGAGCCAGACTCTCCTCAGAGATGCGTGGTGAAAAGAAGGGCAAAAGCCACCAGACACAACACAGGAAACTCCCATTGGCCATGTAGACAAAAATGATATCACCATGAAGGTAGTCAAACACCAGTAGAGGGGCCCAGAGAGCTTATAGATCTTCCATCCTTGGAGATGCTCAGAATTCAACTGGATGAGGTCCTTAACAACCTGCCTTAACTTCAAAGCTGGGTCTAATGTCAAACTAGCCCTGCTTTGAGCCGAGGGCTGGACCAGATGATTTCCAGAGGTCCCGTCCTACCTCAATTATTCCATGAAGTAACCAAGGCAAGAACATGCTAGATTAGCATCACCTAGAGGTGATGGTTTACTCTGTGCCCTTGCCTCCTCCAGGGGGGAAGAGAGCCCTACCACCTTAAAAATACACCCCACCACCATCCCCCTTGGCTTAAGCTAACAGATTTCAATTTGGAGATGTAGAAGCAAGGTAAAACACCAAAACGGCCAAGGAGTACTGCCACGGACATGAGACTTATTAATAATGTCCTTTTCTTTTGTTTGTTTGGGGTTTTATTTGTTTTGGTTTGGGGTCGGGTTTTTTTCTTAGATTCTTTTTTTTTTTCTTTTAAGATTTGTTCCATTATTGCAGATGTTGACTGAGATGAATGAGGGGGTTTGTGGTTTAGGGCCTCTAAACCAGGTTGCAGTCCAGGCAGTAGGAATTTCACTGAGATTCAGACTGAATCCTCAATTACAATTACTTTGGTGCAGGTTTAAATCCCTGGGCCTTATGGTCTCGCAGAAAAAGGCACAAGGAATGGGAAGATGCCGCAGATCAGTTGCAAGCTCAGTCCCAGGGACACAGAACTGTAGGGTTACTTTTTCCTTAAAATACAAACATGGATTTCCCTCTCCCCTCCATACACAGTGCTGATTTTCACCATTACAAAGTTACTGTACTGCTTCCCCCCTTGAGGACCCTAAACCCCAGGAACAGCTTCTGGGCAGGTGGCCACGGAGCTCCCAAAACAATGCAAAATGTCACAGCTTTCCCCAGGCAGGGATTCCAAGGGAATCTAGTGGATCAGCAGAGAGACAGAAGCCATTTTCCCCAAAGGGATGAAGGATGCCCTTGCTGTGGTTCCTACAACCATACTGCTCACTTAAGGTGCCTGACAGCATGCATGTTCCTGGGGAAGAGCCCCCAAACACCAGAGAGGACAGAATCATAGAATCACAGAATGTTTTGGGTTGGAAGGGACCCCTAGAGCCCAACCAGCCCAACCCCCCTGCAGGGAGCAGGGACACCGCTCACCACATCAGGTTGCTCACAGCCCCGTCCAACCTGGCCTGGAATGTTCCCAGGGATGGCGCCTCCACCCCCTCTCTGGGCAACCCCTGCCAGGGTTTCACCACCCTCATTGCAAAGAATTTCCTCCTTAGATCCAGCCTAAACCTACCCTGTTTTAGTTTAAAGCCATCCCCCCTTGTCCTGTCACAGCTCAAGCACTGACAAACCTAGAGCCAGCACTTCTGCCAGAAGGTGGACAAGCAATCTGGGAATGGATCTGCCCAAGAAAGAGGCAATAAATACAAAATAATAACTACAAAATAAATAAATACAAAATAAAAACTACAAAATAAATACAAAATCAAGGCAAATCCACTAACGATACCTGTGTTAGGAATATCACAGACTGTATTTGTGTGTGTAAAACTGTGCACTTAGTTGGCCAAAGAAGAGGGGGAGGCTGGTGAGATGTCTCTAAATAGGATCGAGGGAGCGTTGGGAATCTGAAAAGCGGCTTGACAGGAAAAACCAAGCAGTTGAAAGTACGTCTGCTCTCTCACTCCTGCTCTGAAAGGGAAGCAGTGGTGACAGTTTGCACCAGCAGAGTAAATGCAAGAGCAGAGATTGTCAGTGGGGCTACAGGAGCAGCCCCACAGGCTGCAGCCCTGCCCCAGCTCACATCTGGCCTCACACACCATCCCCAAGACATCCAGGAGCCCACTCTTGAGCCCAAACTCCCAGCTCCCTGAGGACCACCAGGCTAGGTTCTCACCCCAGGGAGAGGGTACATTTAATGTCAAATGTTTAGGAACAATCACAGAATCATAGACTGTTTTGGGTTGGAAGGGACCCCTAGAGCCCACCCAGCCCAACCCCCCTGCAGGGAGCAGGGACACCGCTAACCACATCAGGTTGCTCACAGCCCCGTCCAACCTGGCCTGGAATGTTCCCAGGGATGGCGCCTCCACTACCTCCCTGGGCAACCCTGTCAGGGTTTCACCACCCTCATTGGAAAGAATTTATAACAAAAATATTAGCCGGAAAGAAAAGAGAAAGATGGAGACGGTGGCAAAGTCCATCTGTTCTGGAGAAATGCATTACATCTGGGTTCTTCTCAGATATTTCTCTAGGAGTAGCAAATATAATATGGCTATGTTTGACAGAAAGAGTCTAGATTCACAGCCCCTTTGGAGGCCTGTATGCAGGCGCAGAGCTTCCACGGCATACGTGGTATTTAGAAAATGGCTTTTTTGGAAAAACAAAAGACCAAAGAGGCAGAGGCAGGATGAGAAGCTACAGCGCTGCTCAGACCCTTATGCCTCCCACAGAGAGAGCCAGCCCTGGAGTGTGTGAGCCACCAAAAACCAGCCATAGACCCAGGAGGTGGAAAAGGACAGAGACGCTACCCGAGGGAACGTCCCTTGGTTGGAAGGGCAGCTCCCCTCTCCTCCCCTCCCTCAGCTGCCATGTGCTACCAGTCCGTACCTAACTCATTACAAGTCAACCATTCAGATTAAAATCAGGAGAGTCCAGTTGCAAATACCAACCCTCCCAAATGGAGACCAGTTACGAGCCCAGCTGGCCACACACACACGAACACCACGAGGTAGACCAGTACCCCGGTAAAGCACCCTGATGTGCCAAGCCCTCTGGTCACCATTCCTTCAGCAGGTGCTGAAGATACGCCACACTTCTCTAGAAGTGTTCAAAAGCTTTGTGGAAGAGGGTCAGGAATATCCCCCTCACCAGCACCGTGCCTGCTACTTCATCTCATTCATCCAAAAAGATCAAACCGAGCTTCCAGCTGCTGTTTGCCTTCAGTGCTATAATTCAGTATGAAGGTATCACTGGCAGCTTTTCAATGCCACTTGGTTTTCCCTTGCTGCTGCTTCGGCAGTAGGAATTGCCGCTATATTTGGATATTTGCATGCAGGGAAGCAGGGGAAAAGGGCTTTCTTCAGTTGCAGACCTCTTGCAGGATTTTGTTTGCATACTTATTTCATGTGCGAAAGCACACAGTTAGACTTTCTTTGCAAAGCCCTCTCTCGCAGGGCAAATATGTGTATTTAAACTATGTGCTAATGTATCCCTTTAATACAGCTTTTATTGTTCAAACAAATATTTTTTTTTTTTTAAGCAACGTGAATTCAGCAAGGATTCTGAAGGTGGAACAACGGGAACCAAGGGAAGAGCGAAGGCAGAGGGGAAGACGATGGGGACAATGGAACAAAGACTCCCCACCGCCAGGCCCTTAGCTCCAAAGCCGAGTGAGATCCTTAGCACTGGTTCTATATTTATGTCCCTTCCTTCCAGCTGTGCTTTTTAAGGCCGCCAGAAAAGTAGGGAACAAACGTAGGTGGCAAAGGCAAGGAGAAAAGATTCCAACCAGCGTAATGCAATTAAGCAGCAGAAAAGAAAAGAAAAATTCCTCTTATCCCAGCACAACAATCCTGCAGGAAAGCAAAGGATGGGAAAAGAAAATGCCAAACAAGTCTTGCCAGCTGCCTCTGATTCACTTGGAGAAGGCAAGTCACGAGAGCGACAGGCCTGCCGTCGCTAGGAAAGGATACTCAACTGGTATCACATACCAGAGAAGAGAGTCAAAAACTTTTGGGGTGGGAAGATCATTTTTCCCATTATTCCAGACTGACCAATGAAAGCAGAGGAGCGACTTGATGAGAGCTGAGCTATAGTTCAAGTATAATAAGGATTATCCCGTTCTGAAATATTCACAAGTGTAATCCAAGTCCTCCAGAGGAGTAGGGTTTGAAACCAAAGCACCCAAACACTTTCCAAGCCCAGAGAAACGAGGAATCCCCCTACAGAAACCACCGTCTCCAGGATCAGATCCGGAAAGCCCTACAGAAGGACCACAGAGCTGGCCCTCTCTGGCAGCGCATCACCCAGCTCGCCCGAGTTCCTGCGCTCCGGTTGTACAAAGCAAGCACCCTACTGCTTGATGAAGCAGGTTCCCACTCGAGGATTCCCCCTGCTTTGGTGACAGATCTGCTGGTGGGTTCTCCAACAGGGGCTCGCCGACAGCAGCTCAGGGGCTGCCTAGGAGAGCGGCCGCAGCTCAGTGACCGTGGCAACCAGCCCTCCATGAAAAAGATGCTCACCGGCACGTCAACGTGGAAACTGCCACAAAACTACAAAAAGCTCAAGTCAAAAATTTGAGTCAAAAATTGAGGGGGGGAACCAACCAACCAACAGATGTCCATGAAAACCTGTAAGCTACTAAGACAGGACACCACACAAAACAGGAGGTTGCCTATCTGTGCCTTCCCTTCGCATCCAGATGGAAACATCTCCCTGAAATCACCAGCTTCGTCTTCAAAACGTCTGTCCGAGGCAGACAGATGGCACCAACTTGCATTTGCACAAGTGGAAGGCCAAGAGAAACTAACAGACCAGGCCATTTTCCTTTTTTTTTTTAAGTCTTTAAAAAAAAAAAAAAAGTCATAAAGACTGACAGCCCCAAGATCCAAGCCATTACATGCAGCATTTCAGGCCAGCGTTTCCACCAGAGCAACAGCTCATCTGGATTTAACTTCCTTCCCTTAGAATTAAAATGCTATCTATACGCGTAGCACAGCTGAGCCAAAAATTGTAGCCAGGAAAGCAAATCCTTTCAGATTTCCCTCCTTCCCCTGCTTCTAACTTCTGTTTTCACTGAGGCTCTGAAGAAACACAACCATTCCTCCCAGCCAGACAGCAGCAGAGGCTGGAGTGGGATCCTGGCCACCAGCTTTTGCTGGTGGGTGGTGGGCACGAGGGCTACCAGCCCCCAGAGCTGCACGGCTTCCTTCTGGGCTAACGAGTGACAAGCCGGCTGTGTCGGCAAGGCGACCAGGTGTGACAAAGGACATGCAAGAAGTAAGCCCCTGCATCCACAAAAATCCAATCAGCCAAATATGCCTCGAAAGCCAATGACGACGACTTTCACTGGATACAAGAAGGGAGACATAAAATACAGGGCGGGGGGGGGGGAAAAAAATCAGAAGACTTAGTTCAGCAAATGAGCCACTTCATTGCAAGCTCCCCCCCACCCTACACCACCCTGGGGTTTGGGCTCCAGCCTCGGTGTTACCCACTGCCGTTTCCCCGCAGGCAACTGCAATGCTCACAGAGCATCCAGGACCTTAAAAAAAAAAAATAAATAAATAAATAAAAAGGCATACAGGAGTACATCTGCAAAAGCTACATTAACTCCTCCGGTTTCTTGCAACGGGGGTGCTAAGACCAGCCCCCTTTTACATGACCCTGGAGTGACAGCCCCAGCCCCCCGGGAGATGTGTAATCCTGTTCAGGCGAGGCTTCCGCCTGGTGGGGGACGGCGGTTCTCACTTGCTCTTCCAATCCCTCATTTTCAACAGCAACAATGTCACGGGTATTATCATGAGGCCAATGAAAGAGAGAAATATTCCCACTCCTCAAATTTACACACCGTCAACAGCATCCATTTCTTTTCTCTCTTTTTTTTTTTAATCTAGCAATAGCTAGACACATTTCTTTCTCATTTCCCTGTTTACCTCACCAAGCAAATCACAGATCCTAGTACTTTTTAGCACCTTCCCCTGCTTCCTCCTTCTGCGACACTTTTATTTAAGCCTAACAAGCAAAAAAGCTCAGACAGCGGTTTCCTTCCCCCACCCTACTCGCTTACTACTTCCTCTAGGCTTGCTTTGAGACAATCAAATGCGATTCTCAAATTCAAAGCTCTTTATCAAGAATTAGCTTCACTGGAGCTTTCCAGCCTGCTGACCTACGCAAGGAAAGAAAGTTTGCGATGCCGTGATTGCAGGGTTTGCTCCTCATTTTTCTCCACTGCTCTTTTAAGTGTCAGCACCAAACGCCCTGCTGACCCATCTGAAGCTGAGCGATAAGCAGCTGATCTACTGTGTTTTACCGAATGTCTCCTATCTAAACCGATCTCCTTAAGCAAGCCATATGCTGCAAACATACTTTGAAATGTCTCCATAATAATCTGAGAAGCGGAACTGTTTGTCAAATAGCACACACACTACTGCTGGCCACTTGGAATAACCATCAGCCACAAGTAGGTACATATGCTCATTGTGATCTGCAAAAATCAGCGTGGCGTCTTTGCCAAGGCTTAGCAAATGCCGGAGCGGTTTCTAGTTTCGACAAGTACCGTTCATTTTGGCTAATTTAACTTTTACGCAGAGTTTCAAGCCCGATAACCAACCACGAACATGTAACAAACTGCTCTTTTCAGTTTGTTGTGGCGATACTCATGCCTTTCACCCAACATCCCAACGTGAAAGATTTATGGTATTAATCATGCACAACGCAGTAAACAGTCGTTCTCTACTGTCGATGGCGGTTTTCTGCTGGAATAAGGATGAAAGTCTTGAGCTGCTTACCATTTGACCAGCCAGAAACCAAACTATTATTGTGCTATTTTAACCAACGCTGGAGCTTAGTTTCTATGGGTAACTTCTTCAGATGCAGCTACATGGTTCAGGGGCTTGACTATCCCCCTTTTGAAAAACAATTTAGAAACTTAATCTCAGCTCAACATAGGGCTTCTCTACACGAGGAGTTGTTCAGGAATAGCTTTTCAAAATTAAAGATTCATTCTAGACCTGTTGTCTAGAGGCTCTCTTTCACAACAGCAAGCTGCATTCACCAGCTTGCATTCCCGCACGGCGAGCCTACACTTGCTTGAAAGCTAGCACAGAGCAAGAACAACCCTGGCGTTTCTCTTGCTAGGGTTTGCAGCCCCGGGATCGCGGTAGCTACACTGCTGCAGCCCTTGAGCTTCAAACTGCACCCCACGATCAGCCCAGCCGGTTGGGTTTGTAGCTTTGTAGCTCACTACCCGCTTGCGCAGCCAGGAGTTGAGCATATTTGTCGGCGCTGCAATCCGAAAGCAAGGACAAAGCTGCTGTAGCTGCCCCACAACTTATTTATCGAGGACTCGAGCGCAGTACATTGCTGCCAGGTGACCCCAGGTGCGGGGGGCTCAGCTCACACCGCAAAGCCCACCCAGGACGTTGGGTAAATGGCTGGAGTGCAGGCCAGGCTGAGCTCCATGCTCTTCTGGGACCGGTAACCAAGCCGGCTAATTTAAAGCTAGCTCAAGAGCGTGCCCACAAGTCACAGTCCTACTTTTGCATTGGCATAGCAAAATAGCATGTGCACCTTAAGTCGATTTGTTTGCAAAAACATTCCCCTAATCCCACTGTCTCATAGCACTGGAAAGCTCCTGTACTCTTACCCTGTTTCCAACTATTCCTCACTTGCAGAGGTACAGGGAATAGCAAGACAGTCTTTCACTATGCCTTAAAATGGGAACCTTCCCAACACGCAGCTAACACCACTGCCCACTTCCAAGTCCCAGTCTCCAGAGATAAGAAGGTCTTATTCAGCAGTTATTTGACAACTGATGAAGATAATCTTCTCAAACACATACTTGTGAATTTTAATTGCTCTAAATATAAGAGAAAAATCTTTTTCCAAAAAAAAACAACCAAAACCAACCAACCCACCAAAAATCACTGACATTAATTCCTTTCAGCCTTCATTAGCATTTAGGAAACAAACACTAGAGATTTCTTCTTCCTGTCTTCATACTTGTAAGAAAAATAGGAATATAGCTTAGCACGTACTTAAAATAACAAAACACAATGGAATATTCAGACTTTCCTTTTGCTTCTTCAAAAGCTGTGCTCTGCTCTGGCATCCAGAACCCTTGATTCTGAGAGAACTGGATCAGAGCCTGTTTTCAATGGCTTATTCCTTCTTACTGGGGATGTATTTACCTTGGCTCTATCAGCCACAGGGATTGCACTTAATACCAGCTGCACTTTACCAGGGAGAAAAGGATGGTTAAAACTTTGCTGATGTTCAATTCTCCATTCTGCCACGGGCAAACCACTCGGTCTCCATCTCATTTCCCCACATGCAGACCGGAATAACTGCAGGCAGCAGAGGCGTTGTAGAGGTGGAAGTGCATAGATAGTACAGTGATGGCAAACACGTAAACCCACAAGAAATCCTACTTGTTCACTCTGAGAGGGATTTTCAGTGTCTAAGAACTGCTGTGGAAATGCCCCAGACCGGTTAAGTTTTCTTAACGCCCCAGCTGGATGCAGTTGACTGGCAGAGGAGTTCAATATCCCATCCTCAGCTGGCTCTCTTGCTGCTCAGGTTACTTTTGTGAGCCTCAGTTTCTCCCATCTCTGCTGTTTCAAGGGATGATCCGAGTCAGAATAACCCACTTATTAAACTTCACGAGAGACAGTCATTCTTCACTCTAATTCTACAAACGCCTCCCTCCACCGCGCGAGGCACACAACGAGCACCAGAAGGTGAAAAGGCATTTTTAAGCAAAAGCCATTTTGCCACGTTTCTCAAACATCTGTCTGAATCACATCTTTGTTTTCCCTTTTTATTTCATCAACGGCACACGAGAGATGCACAAGATTCCCAACCACATTTATTTTAAAACAATTTACGCCAATTAGAGAAGGACCATTTCCTTCTGAAACAGGAGCCGCAATGGCAAGCAGCTACTTTTGTATTAAATGTCCACCTGCAGACATCCTAAAGCCTTTCTCACAGCTTGACTTTCACTTTCAATGTTATGTCAGTTCTTCTTTAGGCGGCGTTTGCTAATTTGTTTTTAGAAACTGCCGTTCTTACGGCACCCTCTGTCAATTGCTATCCTCACCCTGCCATCATTTCCATTTACACGAACCCGGCAAAAGTACCTGCGCGCCATTTGTCCTACCCTACGGCTTACAGCGGAGAGGAACCACCAGCCGGCACGTCACAGCCAGACAGATTTTTAGTTACATCAATGATATCTCCCCCATGAAAGCTAAAGAAAAGGGGTAACAGCCAACACCACATCCACGAGCGATTTGCGGCACGAGTGAAAGGAGCAACAAGAAAACGAGAGGCTGGCTAGATTGATAAAAAGCTGCTTGAGATCCTTGCTCGCCACCTGCACCCTCTCCCCAGAGGTCTGCAGCCCCGCACGGAGCTGTGACCAGTGCTGGGGACTCCAAACCACTGGGCCGCTCCAGCACCACAGCTGTCCCCCCCCCTTATTTGCGACCACTCAAACACGTAACTCTGCCTACGCCGCTGTTCATTGCTAGCCCAACACTAAGAACGCAGAGCGCTTCCCAGAAGCGTACGAAGGCAGCATCCTTCTCAGAGGAGTTGAAACATTACTGGACCTTAAAGCTCTCTGTAGATTGGGGGAATACGGTCATAAAAGCATATGCTGAAGTAACCATATCGCCTAGTCTAGAAGACTAAGTAGAAAATTTAAATTTAGAAAATTTAAAGAACTGTCTCTCTAGTTCCCTGGTTAACTTCAGGCATCTCCCTTCACCAGCCAGGGACCAGAGTATTTGGGCATTAAAACTAAAGGGATTAGTAGACAGAAGCTGACCTGGGATACAGCACGGCCAAAGCATTTGTGCAAAGGGCTCCCTGGGGGCAGTCACGATGCTCAGTGGGCAGCGTTGCACTAAGCTAGGGTCCCCAAGTCAAGTTTTCCAAGAGCCAAAGCCCCAGCGGCCGTCAAAGACCTCTGCTGCAGGGCCTTCAGCTCTTGGCCTCACAGAGCCAAGGAGACACTTGGCAGCACGAATGCCCTCACCGGAACACTTCAGAGGCCCCGAGAGCCAGCCACCACCTTGCTGTCCTCTTTTCTCCTCCTGCCAGAGCAAGGCCAAGCATTGGGATCCCTCATACCTGTTCAGATTCCTTTAAGACCTTTTATTTTTGAGAACCAAAACCCACCAAACTGAACCCCAAATGAAAAAATAAAAAAATCCCCAGAACACAACCACACCGACAGGCGAAGAAAAAAGAAATGGAGACTGCGGTTGAAAAGCCAGTGAAGAAATTAAGAGGTCTGCAGTCACTTTGCTGTATGATCTTTTATGGGAAATGGATAAGAAGATGCTCCTGAAGGAAAGAATGGGATTTTCCCCCTCCACAAGAGTATTATAAAGGAGATGGAGGGGAAAAAAAATAAAGGGGGGGGGGGCGGAGAGAATATCTATCATGAACTGCTTGGGTGCAGTGTGACAGAGCTTCAGGCCCTAAAACAAACCAGAGAGGGGGGCACAGCACCATGCAAGCAGCTAGCACCCAAAAACTGGAAGCAACAGTAACTCAGTCCTGGGCGCTCGCTGCCACCAACTTCAGCCTGGCTCCTGGCCCGGGCTGGGGGGTTCCCCCGGAGGCCCCCGAGGTGGCAGCGGAGGGGGCCCAACGCACCCCACGCGTGTCCGGTGGCCCCGCCGGGAGCTCCCACAGCCGCGCTTTGCTTCCCACCGGGTTTGCCCTGAGCCAGCCCTGGCACCCCCAGGGGAAGGGAAGGGGCGCACACACACACACCACCCCGGTCCTCCCCTCTGCCAGGCAGCGGCTCAGCCCCGCCGCCCAGATGTGCCCCTCCCACCCCGCCCCCCGGGGCCGGCAGGCGGGACAGGGAAAGGGGGGGGGGGAGGGGAAAAGGGTTGGGGACGGCTCGGTTCCCCCAGCCCTTGGGCGGGAGGGAAAGCAGGAGCCGCCGGCAGCCGGCGCATCGCAGCTGGGGGGTGGCCAGGGAAGAGTCACAGCCTTTGTTCCACGAAACTCCGGGCATGGAAACTCTCTGCCTCCCATTAAGTCTGGTCCCAGCTAAGCTGTTGGTAACAGCCCTTCTCTGGCTTAACTTTGAGCCAGGATCACCTAATGCCCGGGATCTCCCTTTCCCGGCTCCGCTTCTCAAGCTCTTTCCCAGCTCTTTAATACAGTGCTTTTGATCGTCAGCTCCATGGGTTATCGCACATCTAATTTCTTCTTTTAAACGCTAAGCAAGTGCTTGGCTATAAAAAAAAAAAAAACAAAAAAACCAAGCCCCTGTTGTTCCTTCAACCCCTTCCCCCAAATAAAAGACAGATGAAAGTGCTTTTCTTTTCAAAGCGCGTACTTTGGATCCTAACAGCATAGGGATCACACCAGTTAAACATGGGCACGGAGACACAAAACACGCACACCCTCCTCTCCCACCGCTTCGCAGCACATCCCTCTGTCTGGTGGATCCTGGAAGCCCTGCCAGGTCTGTATTCTGCTGTGCAGTGTCAGCACCACATCCCTCCCCTTCCTCCACAACCCTGGGGGATATGGGCACGTTTTCCCCCTTCTGGATATAAATCCATGCAACAGCAGCAGCTGATGACCAGCAAAAGGTGGGTGGGATGCAGGCATTTGATGCGCTCACTTTGACTGCTGGAGAGCAGAAAGGGTCTCAAAGTTTTCTTAATAGTTTCAGTAAGACCTGGGCCACCCCGTATAGCCTCAAGAAATCTGTGCTGTATTACCAAATAGAATCGTAGAATCATAGAATGTTTTGGGTTGGAAGGGACCCCTAGAGGTACCCACAACATCTCTGAGAACAAACCAACCTTTTCCACTGTCTCTTGCCTGGAAGGAGCCCATCACAAGCTGAACGCTCACCTTCCCCACAGCAAAATGCAGCCTCCTCTGAGGCTGACACAACACAGCAACCCCTCTGTACAAAAAAATACCAACACCTCACCCACCCTGACAAGAACTTCTCCAGCAAACTGTCTCTCCAGAGCTACACGGCCAAACCAGCTGACTGTGGACTTACGCTGGCTTATGTTACTTCACGCTGGCTAAAGAAACCTTTTGCAGGTGGGGTTCAGGACCCTTCCACAGAGTAAGTAACACCCTTTGCCCACCCCACACACTCTTTCACTAGTAGAAATCCATCTCTATTGCTTTTGCCAGCCCACCGACATCGGGCAGAACGTGATTTTTCCCCACCCATAAAGTCTGCCCTCCTTATCACAAGCTGCGGCCACACAGGCAAGAGTCTTGGGCATCGACTGTGCTTAATGAACCAAGAGAGCACGGTATGGACTGGAAGCCTGAAACTTTCCAACCTAGACAATTCTATGATTCTATTTAGGGACATGGTTTACTGGTGGGATGGCAGGCTTAGGTTAACGGTTGGACTTGATGATCTTAAAGGTCTTTTCCAACCTAGACGATTCTATTCTATGATTCTAACTGCACTATTCAAGAAAGCAGAAAAGCAGCAACTCCAGTCAAAATAGTAGGGCTTCTGGCCGATGGGAAGTGCCACAAGATCTCTGAGTTTCCAGCATGGAAGTCACTTTGTCTTGTTACTTAAAAAAAAAAAAGCCAGCAGTCTCAGCAGCACAGCATCCCTTACTGCCACTGCCAAATTGCTGTCTGACTACTGAACCTCCAAGGCCATCTTCTGCTGCATCTTCCACTTATTTGGAGCCCCTTACTATATCTCCCTCCCCTATCTCTTAAGCTCATCTGAAATACTATATATAATTTCAAAAAAAAAAAACCCCAGTGCAAACCTGACGCGGTGATAATTTTAAAAGCTATGCTGCTCATGTCAAATTATTCAACATCTGTCTTCATGTTCCCACAAAAATTAGCATAGGATGGTGGTTTCTGATGACACCTATAGTGAAATATTTTGACTTCTACCAGCAAGTTGCAAACAACCTGTCAAGAGGATAATGTCAGTTTTCTAGTACTGCATATTAAAGCCAATTGAGGGCTTATCTGGTGTGTGAAGCTACTGACCCGACCTAAAAACAGAGGCTCAGGTGTCACAGGAGGGTGAATCTGACACACTAAAGCTGGAGAACAGCAAGGCGCTCTGAAGCACAGGGCTGGACAGATTTAATGCCTTGACCTTAAAGAACTGCTGAAGAACTATGCAAATCTTGGACCAACCCAGTCCTTAGGTGAGGCTATTTGTATAGCCCTCCAGCTGCAAAAAAAAAAATATTCCTGTAACCAGAAGGTTACAGCCTAAGCCACCATAAATTCAAGGCCTGGACAACAAGGAGAAATGGCTGAGCACAAAGGATGTATGTACATGTGTGTATATATATACACATGCATACACATATAAATACATATATATAGTTTGGAGGACCCCTGTGCTCATACATCGCATTTTCCAAACAGAATCAGCCATGAAGTGGCTCAGAGAAGCCAGCTCCACGGCTACTTCAGCCAGCGATCTGCTCACCCCTTCCTGAGGGCGCAGGGTTGGGCACTGGGTGCACTGGGAGAACAGCAAAATAGCTGCAGAGCTCCTCGTCTGGATTCCTGTTCCCGCTGGCAAAATAGCTACAGGCAGAGGCAGGGGAGAGGGACTGATCCAGGTCACCAGCCCCCAGGGTTAATTTTAGTGTGGCTCTGCCCCCGGAAATGGGCAGCAAAAGACAAGGGCGCACACAGGTTGCAAGAGGGCACGAGGCATCCTGCCTTGAAAATTCTCGGAAAAGAGGCTTTTACTTTACAGGTAAAAGGAGCAGGAAACAAATCACGTCACCCGTACACGAAATGAAAAAGTGCAGATGTTTATGGCCTAAGCCCGGTATATGTTTTACTATGACACTCCTCCATCGCAGATGCAAGAAAACATTCTTCCACTAGATTTTTTTCAGCTTCCCATAGTGGCATCTCATGGGTGATTCAGTGTGATGGGGTCTCTTTAAAGAAAGAGCTTTACTGGGTCATTTATTCCCCACCTCAGGGGCCAGGGCAGGACTACTCCACACTGCAAGTGCTTCACCCGCACCAATTTCAAATACCTGAAGTAACGGAGCCCATCCAGCCCCTCTGATCAGGGTGCCGGGCAGCTCTCCCGGCTGCCCAGCCTAAACCTTCCTTTCATTCCCTTTCCATCACCCTGCTGGAGCCCCTCGTCCCCTTTCCGCCACCCTGCTGTAGCCCCTCGTCCCCTTTCCGCCGCCCTGCTGTAGCCCCTCGTCCCCTTTCCATCGCCCTGCTGTAGCCCCTCGTCCCCTTTCCATCGCCCTGCTGTAGCCCCTCGTCCCCTTTCCGCCGCCCTGCTGTAGCCCCTCGTCCCCTTTCCACCGCCCTGCTGTAGCCCCTCGTCCCCTTTCCGCCGCCCTGCTGTAGCCCCTCGTCCCCTTTCCGCCGCCCTGCTGTAGCCCCTCGTCCCCTTTCCGCCGCCCTGCTGTAGCCCCTCGTCACGCACTGTGATGACCACTCCTGAAACGCCTTTTCTGCAGGTGAATTAGGAGAGGCAGGGGATAACACATCCTGCTATTTTATTCAGCCTGAAAGGCGGCTGCTGCTGATGGACTCTTCCTAGTTGCAAGACCAACTCAGAAATGTTAATTATACACCGCCCATGGAGTAAGCAGGGCAGCAGCCCTGTGCACGCTCTGAACCAGGGCTGCGCCAAGTCCCAAAGCCTGCAAGGCTGACTGGGAAGCAGGAGGCATACTCCTCCCTTTGGAAACGCTCCCTATTCTCCCCTATCAGTCTCATTTAGAGTCTTTTAAGTGTTGATACCTCCAAGCCTGGAAGGGTCCCCTTTCTCCTTACCTCTTCCTCCCTCTCCCCCCAGTTTCTGATGTTTCCTAGAGATCTATTGCAGCTTGCCCCTCATCTTGACCAGCAGCTTTAATCCACCAGGACTGGAAGGCACATGCAGTTTGGGAAATGGGGTACCACAAAAGGCTAATAAAAGTTGCCTCCTGGCAAGTCTGCTGAACTGCCTTCTGTATCAGGCCAGCCCTTGTCTTACTGCAACAAACAAGGCTGAAAGGATGGGATCAGCTAATGAGAAGAGGGTTTCAGACACACTTCAGTCATTACAACAAATGCCAATTTATATAACAAGCCTCTCCAGGTAGCAGGCTAAAAGCACCTTGACTCCTAATTAAATTGCACCTCCATCGCAAATGCTCCTTTCCCAGAAACCCCCTTACACACATTTTATTTATACCATTCATCTCAATAAACCTCTCCAACAACTCTGCTCTCCCAGACAGAGGTCTTTTGTGCGCATCCATGTGGGTGTCTTATTTAAAGGGTACAGCACATAGAAACTTTATCTCATTTAATCTGATTTAATCTCAGCAGATTTACTGTAGTAAAATATATTTATAGACCCATATAGATGCCTCTCCCCATCTCCATAAAGAAATACGACAGAGCAGAAAACCAGGTCTGAAACGTGGCGCTTGGGTTGCCATCATTTCCACGTTAAGTGCCACATGAGACCGACGTTCAAAACACAGAACGCTCACGTACGGATTAAAGCTCTGGCGAGAGGCTAACATTTAGGACAAACTGCAGTGGCGGGAGGGCAGTAGGAACTAGTTTCTAATCCTGCTTTATTTATCCTTGCAAATAAAACAGCATCAATCCAGCTCTGCTTGAGCCCTCGGTAACAGCAAGCTCGCATCCAAACAAACGGTGCCGGCTGCACAAGGCATGAAATCAGTGCAGGGCAGCGGGCTGAAGGCAGGATCAGGAAAGGCAGTATGAAAACTATTTGTCACCGCAGAAGTTTGCGGTGCGCTGATTCCACGAGACGCTGCTCTGGGCTGCGCTCACAGACAGCCGCGTATTAAGGCTCCCGATGGTCTCAACAGATAGTTTGAAGAGGCAGGGGAGGGGAGAGGGGGAGAAAGACTGGCTTTCTCCTTTGTGTAGTTAAGTAAGGGAAGAGATAGAAGTAGTGTACCATTTGGGCTTAAAAGGATGCCTTCATCTTAGTGCATGTCTGTATCTGTGCTTTCTTTTGTGCACAGCTTCTCCAATCTCTCTCTGAGAGAAAAAGACAAAAACATCGCTAAGTTATTCTGAAGATCTAATTTAGCAGCAACTCTGTCAAAATGCAAGTTCACTGAAGTGGATGGAAAAAAAAAATACAACAGGCAGCCTTCTAAGGCACACTTAAGCAACGCCGGTTTTAAGCTCTGTCCCTCTCACTGCGATCCTGAGCAGAGAGGCCGTTCTACAGCCAGCAGAGGCCATTCAGCAGCAAACACACTAAAAATAAAAAAAAAAAAGTTCAGCTAGAAGCAGATGACTTGTTTGAAAGGATTAAATAACCTGCCCTGACCAGGTTTCTGTACCACAAACTTATTCTGCTCCTCATCTTTCTAGCCTTGGGAGGGTCCTACAGTTTTCCTCTGGACATGCAGAAAAGACATATATGGGGAAGAAGGAAAAAAAAAAAAAAAAAGAAAGGAACCTAAACACCCTCTATTTTAAATGGTTATTTTACAAAATGGACCAAAACTCAAATTAACATCCCAGCCCTGAAGGAGAAAGGAGGAATTGTTTCCATTAAAGAAATACATCATTAAAAAGTGACCTACAAAGACTTACCCATAGTCAGGGAGACTGAACTGATCTTTGCCAGAGCTCACACAAGAGACTGGCTGCGTGCTGTTAAAAAAGGGGGAGCGGGGGGGCTGGATTCTCTCACTGGGGTCTCTCTTCAGAGCTCAGAGAGCTTGGCTTGTTAGAGGCAGAGGCATGCCTTCCAGAAGGACTTTACAGCAACGCGCAACTGAGTTGTAAGCCAAGATAAAGCCGGCTTGTTATGAGAGGCAAGTCTTGTGGGTTGCTTTTATTTATTTTTTCCCAGTGTATTGGAAATGCAGATCTTGTAAAGCACGAATTAAGAGAGGGCTGGGAGAGGGGGGGGGGGGGGGGGGGGGCTGGCTAAAGTACATCCCGGCTGTTCTCCCAGCCCAGGGCTTGTGGCTCAGAGGGGGCACAGGCTGTCACCCCCAGCCTCTGCCCCCTGCCCTCTGCTCTGCCCGCGGGAGCTGAAGGGCTGCGGGAGCCAGACCGCCCAGGGGGACACCCGAGCTCGCCATTTGACACCCTGCCTGCAAACAAGGAGGGGAAGTAGCCGCCCTAACCGCAAAAAAAATAATATATATATATATATAATAAATGATAATAATGAAATAGATCAAGCCACTCGACATCAGCTCCACCACAGACCGCCCCCCCACACACAAAAGGCCCTCTAGTGGAATGGGCAGCCAGCGGGCAGGGGGGGGCCCCCCGCTTCGCCTCCCCCCGCCAGGCAGCGGACCCGCACGGGCGGGATCCTCCGGTGTGTGGTGTGTGTGTGTCCCCCCCTCGCCCCGCCGAAACTGCAACTCGCAGCCGCTCCCGCAGCCGGCACCGGCGTCCTCCGGGGTGTCTGGGGGCTCGGCCATCGGGTTACGGCCAGGGATTACGGATAGGGGGGGGGGGGGGGGGCCGGGGGCTACCGGCGCTGGAAGCCCCTACCGCGGCATCGGTCCCTCCGCTCCGGCTGCGGCGAGCATCGCCGGCATCACCGACTCCCGCCTGCAGGTGCTTTTTAACTTTGATCCCATCGCCGCCGTCCGCGCCCTCGCCTCCCCGCTCCCTCCCTCCCAAAGAGCGACCGGCGACAACGTCTCTTACCGTAAACCCCTTGTCCCCCGCTGTACACCGGCACCAGGGACAGGAATAAAAGGCAGATCAGCTCCATCTTCAAGGCAGAGCCTTCATCGCCGCCGAAGAAAAGCAGCCAAAACAGCCCAGGCAGCATCCGGCGGGGGAGCGAGGAGCAGGCGAAAGCCTCCCAAAACGCCGCCCCATACGCCCCGCTCCGCGCCGGGCACCGGCGCCACTGGGGCGGAGGAAGGGACCTCCCCACGCCGGGGGATGAAATTTAAAAAGAAAAAGGCAAGAAAAAAAAAAAAAAGGGGGGGGGGGAAGGAGAGCGAGGGAAGGAGGGCGGGAGGGGAGGAGGGGAGGAGAGCGGGGCGCCGCTTCCCCTCGCCAGGTTGCTCGAGGATCTCCAGGAGAAGGGGCAGCCGCGGCCGGGCACGGGGGAGGGAGGGCCGGCACCGGGGCACCGGGCAGGGGCAGGAGCGGGGGCTCGGGCCAGCCCCGCGCTCCCCCCGGCCCCTGCGGGAAGGGGGCTGCTTTCTTCACCGAGCGCGGCCCCACGTCCCGCGCTGCCCCAAGTGCTGCCAACTTGGGAGAGTCCTCGCCCTCCCTCCTCCCGACGAAGCTCTGGCCGCAGCCCCAGGAGCGAACGGGGGGAAGGAGAAGGAGGTGGAGAAAAAGGGGGGGGGGGGGGGGGGAAGCGAGGGTGGGGGGTAGGAGCCAGCTGCTGAAAGGCGGAGGGAGGGATAGGTGATTCTCTCTCCTCTTTTCCAGATCTTCTGGGGAGGGGATTGTTGTAATTAATCAAATCCAGGAAGGATATTTTTTTTTTTTTTTTTAAAGCGGTTCCCAAGAGCTCCCCCAGCTGCACTGCATCGCCCCAGCCAGCCTGAAGGGAGAAGCAAACGAGGAGCAGCCAGACCGCGCACCCTCGCTCCGCCCGCAGCTCAGCCCGGCTCTCCGCGCCTCCTCCCCGGCCCGCCGGGCTCCTCTGCCCGTCACAACTTTCCCCGATGTTCTCTGCCGGGCTCGGGCCGGTGCTTCGCCTCCGCTGCTTTGCCTGCTCCGCCCGCCTCGCAGACGATTCGCAGCAATAGCGGGGGGGGGGGGGGGGCGCTGCGCCGCTCTCCCTCGACGGCTGCCGGAGCTCCTGGTGGGACCTAACAGGGGCTGCAGCTGGAAGGGAGCCGACGAGGAGGGACAAGAAGCTCTGGAGAAAGTTGGGTTACTCCTGCCGGACGCCGGCTGGAAACCGCTTGACAGGTCCCGGCCCCACTGCTTTTTTTTTTTTTTTTTTTTTCTTTTTTTTCTTTTTTTTTCTGAAGCGCCAAAATCTCCTGCAAAAGTTGCCGGGAGCGTCACCGCTCCGCCGACCCCCGACGGGGCGTCCGGGGGAGCCGCGCCGCGCCCCGCTGGCCGGGCTGGCCCGGGGCCACCTCACCCCTCCCCGCTTGCCAGCTCTGCCGGGCACATCGTATTTTCTTCCCTTTTGGCTTTCCAGGCTTTTCCCCTCCCCTCTTCACCATTTCATTCCCTTTCGGTTAAAAAAAAAAAAAAAAAAAAGGAGCCAATTAAAGCGGCCGTGCTCGGCAGAGCCCTGCCTCCTGCCCAATTCTGCGAGCCTCCCCTCGCCCCGGCCCCGTTAGAGGCAGCACCGCAGGGCTGGGGAGGAAGAGGGACTTGCTTCAGGCGCCGAGATCGGCCGTCAGCCCCGGGTCCCTCCACCCTCAGGACACCCGCGGCAAGGTCGGCTTCTCCCGGCTGGGACCTGAGATGCGAAAAGCCCAGGGGCGGCGGGGGCCTGGGGGGTCGCTCCTGGCTCCCATGGGCAGCGGCCGGGGGGGGGGCAGCGCAGGTTGCCGGGGAGGGGGTGTGTGTGTTTGTGTGTGTCTCCTGTGCCGGCGCTGGCTGGTGCTGGCAAAGTTTTTGGGTTCCCCGTCCCCCCCCCCCCGCCCCCAGGTAGGCTGCGGGCTGGCGGGGCTGCCTTGTGCGTGCTGCTCGGGAGCGGCGGGGCGGGGACCCCCCCGGCCCGCTGCGGGGGTCGGCGGTACCGGTGAGGCTGCTGGCCCCGGGCCGTGCTGCTGCGGGGGCGGGGGGGGGGGGGGGCTGTGCGTTTCCCCCCGCGCAGGGCCCGGGGCGAGACCTCCGGCCGGGAGAGAGATGCTGCGCCAGCGCCCCGGGCATCACCGCCGGCAGCGGCGGCGCGGAGCCTTGCTTCGCCATCCCCGTCTCCAGCTGCTTTCCTAGGGGGATAAAACGCGGCTTCGGGGGAGCCCGGACCCGCGAGCCCACCCGTGCCTGGCCCGGGACCGTGGCAGTGAGGCCAGCGCCGTGGATCATCCCCCACCACCACCCTTAGCGGGGCGTACCGCTCCCCGGCGGCAGCGGGCTCCGGCCCCGCCGCCGCTGCTCCCGGTGACCGGCTGGTCCCTTAGCGCCACCGCCTCCCCTCCGCCCCCTCCCCGCGGCTGGGCCCTGCGTGCCCTCCCGCCTCGGGCACGCGTGGGCTCGGCGGCTCCACGGCGCTTTTCGGCTGCCCCCGGCAGCTCCCGGCCCTGCCCCGCGGCTCCGTGGCCGAGAGGTGCTGAACCCGACGGGCAGGCGGGTGGAAAGGCGCACCCCGGCAGGCAAGCCAGTCACTCCCTGGATAAAAAAAAAAAAAATGTAATTAAAAAGAAAAAAATATATTGAGAGACGTGGCCCAGAGAGCGGCTGGCTGCTCAGACCCGCTCTAACAAACAAGCAATTAATAGATACAGCCGCTAATTAGTAAGCAGTTATTCCTATTGTAAATGGTGCTCGGCGGGACGGAAAAGATGCGGCGTGCAGCGGGAGGGGGGGGGGAGCGGCCCCTGCAGGCGGGTGCTCCCCCCTCCGGACCCTGTTCCCTCCCTTGTCAGAATGTCTCCAGTATAAAACTGCTTTGTTTGGTTTGGGTTTTTTTTTTTTTTCCTCTTTGCATTTTTTCTTTTTTTTTTTTCCTTTTTTTTTATCCCCCCCCCCATAACCAAGCTAAAGGAACATTTGCCAAGAAAACTGGGCTTTGCCCTCCGAGGTGTCCGTTCCAAAGATGACAGCACGGAGTGGGGCACTTACAAAAGCCCCTGATGCGAGCAAGTTCATTTTTTTACTACGATACACCCTTCTCTGAGGAGGATTTAATCCTGCCTGCAGTGGGTGGTGGCAACATGAATACAGGGTGCGTAAGTAGAAGGCAGCAGCCAGCACTAGGAGGACAGGGCCAGGGCATGGGGGGAAGCAGGAGATGATGATGATGATGATGATGATGAGACAAAGTAAAATTGTCTGCATCTGCATGAGGCAGGCTGGAAATGACACAAGGAAAGGAGATGAAGAGATGCTTGCAAATGCAGGAGACTTCATGATGACAAAAAAACCCCATGGAGACACGAGTCTTGCTTTTTTCTACTCATAATTTTGAGAGGATATTTATGGGGCATTTTGTAGCCTTTTTTTTTTTTTTTTTCCCAGGGATTCTCATTAGATTATGCAATAGTGCCTCGGCGTTTGAGTATGAGTTACACACCTGGATAATAAGTCTAAAAAAAATCCCCCAAATGCGTGCTTCGCACCCTTTTTTGTGTTAGCATTCAACGCTTATGTTTCACTGGCACAAATGCTCATGGAAAATGAATTTCGAAGGAAAGCGCCAAAGTATGTGAAATAATCCAGCTTCCCCTTAGCAAATAAAAGTCTTTGTGCCAAAACCTTTGAACTCATCCAGTTAGGGAACAGTAAAAAAACATAAAGTGAGACTGTTTGTGAGCAGTCCATCGAATTAAAGGGAAAAATAATTGGGTAATAAATAATTAGAAAGCGCTGTCACCTGTCCATGGATATTCTGAGTGGAAAAACATACTGCCAAAACCCAAGTAAATAACTGCATTTGCTAAATAAGGTAATTAATAATTATTGGTTGAGACCTAATAAGTCATAACATTCCTAGCTATGGCGTTTCCAATGGGCAATGGCAAGCCAGCACTCCCATGCACCCTCGCTAACCAATCTACTTGTCATAAGGAAACCATACCCCGTAGTGATTCTACTTGTCAAAAAGCAAAGATGAGGGATGTCTTTCTTCCTCCCCCCCCGGCTGTTTCCACAGAATATATTTGTCCCATCTTTCCAGCTGGGAGTCAGTGTCTCCGGTCCCTTCTCAAGACCCCACTTGTCCAATGAGTCCTGTCGCTTTGAAATATTTATACATACTACATCGCCTATATTTCACAGCTACGTTAAGAGGTAGACAGTCTCTGGGACAGATGTGGTGTTCAAAGAGAGCAAATCATATATAGCACAATGTCACCAGGCAAGAGACGATTGAAGAACTGCGTGAGGCCAAGGTCCAGTTGCAAGAACATTAATTCTCTTTGTGTCAATGTTTTCATGCTATAGTCTGGCGCGGTCTGTCATTTCTTTCTTTTCTGGGATGATGCAGCTATCTGTGGGCCCTGGTGATCTCTTGAGCTTGTGGCCTGACATTGCTGTCACCTCTTTCCTGCTTATTTTCTTCTCAGCACCACATCCAAGAATGCCTCCAGGATCCCTGAAGTTTGACCTCTTTTCTCCCCTCCCTCTCTACACACACATGGAAGTGAGTACAGCCCAGCTGGAAGCTTTGCTGCAGCATTTCCCTTGCTAGGGCTTACTAAAAAGGAGTAGAAATAGAAAGTAAGAAGGGAAAAGGAACACAGCAGGGAACCTTAAAGGCAATGGGCAAAACCAGGGTGACTCCAAACGCGGCGAGAGAGGTGAGGGTTGAGATGGGGAAAGCCAGAGGACTCCCTGGCACTGCAGCAGAGGCGTTAGCAGGGAGATGGGGAAAACCAGGGAATTCTGACTGCAGCACAGGTCTGCATGGAGGAGCCGGGCACACAGGATTGCTGCTGCGATGCTGCCGTGCCGGGCTGAGCTGGGGCAGGCTCTGCAGCCGCGCAGCACAGGGGCCAGGCTCCGACCCGCGGTGGGGAGAGAGGGCAGCAAGAGAGCCAAAGGGGGGGGGGGGGGAACTGGGAAAGGTTGGGGAAAGCCAGTGTGTGTGCAGCGGGGGAGCCCCGTCGGAGTGCTGTCAACAAATTAGGGGCAACAGCACCGGGTACTCTGCAAAGCAGGAGCTATGGAGGGTGGGAAAGCAGGGCTAAGCTACGCTGACAGGATGCAGTCAAACTGTCCACTGTCTGTTTTCTTTCTCTTTAATTGGTCTTCATAGGAAAACTATAAAAAAAAAAATTATAAAAAAATGCTAGTTTGTCATTCTGAGGTGCTGGGATCAGCATCTCTTTGGGGAAAAAAATCCCCCTGGCCTAGAGCAAGTGCTTCTGACCATCCTTAACGCTATGCTGGTGCTGCTCCTGCCCCAGATCCTCCCATGTATCTCTTGCTTCTAGTATGCAGCATGCCAAGAGAGGGCTATAAATCCCAGGGGCTCGGCTTTACTGTCCTCAATTCTCCTCATCTCCACTCCAGGGAATACACCTATGCTGTGTTTGCTTTCTTCCCAGATGCATTTTACAGCACCAGTAGTACCTCTCAGCCTCTTGTGTATTCTCTGCTTTTTTGATTAGCTCTCCTCATCACCAAGAGTGTTTGGTACTGCAAGGAGTGATGAAGAGGGAGTTCATCTCTATTCCTCCCCCAAGGTATTCATCCTGCCTGGGCTTTACCCACATTTCCCTGATGCAGCCAGTCCCAGGGCCATGCTGGGATCTCTGGCAGCTGGTTGCTATTGTGTTGGGATTTGCTAGTCCTGCCTTTACTCATATACACTTTGACAAACTTTTTTTCCTGGTTAAGGCTGACGTGAAAGCCATTGCAATCCCTTTCCCCCGTGATCTCAACGTGTGGCCACTCTTCTTTCCTCAGCTCAAGTGCTAACACATACACACACACCCCATCTCGCCTCTTGTGCAGTAAACCCACAGGCTTTTAACTCAACATTTTCTACCATTCTCTATGCTTTTTAGCCTATGTATCTAGTTTGCCAGAGATCCTGCTGGGTTTTTTTTTGCTCTTGAGCTTTAGGACAAATTTGGGCTGGTATAGGGGTGCAGACAAGTGTCTCGGCATCACTGGGAGCATCTTTTTCCTGTTTCACCCTTTCTTTGATCTTTTTTTCCTCTCTGCCTCCTTCTCCTCCTGCACTCATGCTTTCTTCTTCTTTCCCACCCTCCCTTTCATGTGTAAAAAGTGAGTTGCAAAAAATGTCAAGCTGGTGCTGGTCAAAGGAATTTGTTCTCCCTTTCTTCCATTTCCTCTCATTGCCTCAGCCCCCCTCTCCTAGCACACATCCCCCAGAGTGCGCAGGAGGGGGATGCTTTTTCACAGAGAGCAGATACAACCTTTTCTTCACCGAAAGGGTTGTCAGGCTCTGGAATGGGCTGCCCAGGGAGGTGGTCGAGTTCTCATTCCTGGAGGGATTTAAAAGAAGGGCAGACGAGGTGCTTAGGGACATGGTTTAGTGGTGGGATGGCAGGGTTAGGGGAACGGTTGGACTTGATGATCTTAAAGGTCTTTTCCAACCTAGACGATTCTGTGATTCTACAAGGGGGTTGGGCATGATTCTCCCCTGTTCACGCTCTCTGCCACTGCCAGAAAAGTGTGCATCATTTGCAGATCTCATCAGTGCCAGGTAGATGATCTGAAATGTGTGATCTCTGCCCTGTGGTGGAGGAGGTGGTGCTGGGGAGGGTAAAGGAGCTACTCCTGATGCAGATGCCTTCAGCCAGAGGGTTGTGGTTGAAGCAGTTGTCAGCACTCCCGGGAGACTGTGCTACTTGACTTTCCCTTGAGAGGTTTTAAACACAGCTCACAGCATGGGGGTGACTGATTGACATGAGTCAAAGTAACATCTACACAGGGCAACTCTCAGGTGGGACCTTGCTGCTCACACCTTGGTGGAGACAGCAGCACAGTGTGTTGCCCATAGCCTGACACGAGGAGGAAGCCATCCTGTAGAGTCATTTTTGTGGGAGCACTGGGGTAAGGCTGTGGGTTCATGTGCCCTGAGACCTCGTGTTGGTGAGAAAACACCCCAGCTGGCACGTCGTCCCTTCAGTTGACCACTTGTTTTTTTGGGAAGCTGCTCTGTCATCAATACATTGACTTAAAATTACACACAAAAGTTCCTCAGTCCCTGGTTGTCCCCAGACAGAGCCACCCTCACTTCAGGATGGTGAGCATCTATGTTTTGGATGTAAAAAGGAAGCTGCAGAGGAAACTATTTTTTTCTGCCAGAATCTCCCCTTTCTACTGATCCTGGACCACAAGAGCTGGGGGAGATGGTTACAGAAAGATTCAACAGTGTGCCAGGCAGGCTGCAGAAAAGAGCACGCAATTCAAGCCTGAAGCAGCCCCACTGCTGTCTGGGGAACCACATGTTGTTCATCAGTGGTGCAGCTCTCCACCAGCCTCCCACCATACTGTGACAATGAAAAACATTTGAAAACCAAAGCTCTCAGGAGCCTGTGTGCGCTGCCAGCATCCAAACAGCCTGGGCAGTCGGACCTTTACTGGTGCGGGCTTTGTGTCACCCAGGAGAATGGGCATGCAGTCCCCATGCACCCCCATGAGTCCCCCAGCTCGCCTGGGCATCGCCGGCTGTTTTGGCTGGAGATACCTGAGTCACCCCCGTTCCCAGCGGAGGCTTTCTCCTGCTCTCTTTTTGGCAGCTCTCCAGCTGAAGTTTCCCTTCACTACCACAAATCCACTCTCCCAGCCTGACCCATGTACCCTCTGCCCAGACTCCTTCCAGGAGAATTTTAAATAGGCACAGCTTCAACCTGAGTTTTGGAAACCCTGGGGCCAGAGCTCCTGTGGGAAATACAGTGGCCCCAGCGCACCCGTCTCCTCCAGAGGTGCCCAGCGCTGGATGTGGACACTTGTGTTTTAATTCGCAATAACTTCTATGGCCTGTTTCACTGTCACACCTTGCTCTGCTCATACCTATAGCCCAGGGTGGCAGGAGCCCCTCTGCTCTGAGGCCAGGCTGGGAGAGTTGGGGGTGTTCAGCCTGGAGAAGAGAAGGCTGCGGGCAGAGCTGAGTGCGGCCATTCAGGGCTTAAAAGGGGGCCCAGAGGAAAGATGAGGAAAGTCTTTTTTAGTAGGGCCAGCTGTGACAGGACAAGGGGTGATGGTTTTAAACTGAAGCAGGGTAGGTTTAGACTGGATCTAAGGAGGAAATTCTTTCCAATGAGGGTGGTGCAACCCTGGCAGGGGTTGCCCAGAGAGGTGGTGGAGGCGCCATCCCTGGGAACATTCCAGGCCAGGTTGGACGGGGCTGTGAGCAACCTGATGTGGTTAGCGGTGTCCCTGCTCCCTGCAGGGGGGTTGGGCTGGGTGACCTCTAGGGGTCCCTTCCAGCCCAAAACATTCTGCGATTCTATGAGAATCCATCAGGGGGTTTCCAGGCTTAAGGAGAGAAGTCAAGGGGCTGCCTCCCTAGGTAGTGCCTGTCTCAGTGCCACTGAGCTTCCCTGCTTTGGGTCTGTAAGCTGATGAGGCCTGGAGGGATAGAGGGCTGCAAGTCTTGCCCCCGTGAGGGGGGGCTCTCTGAGCTCATCTGCTAGGAGCCTGGGTCTCTCAGCCCTCATCTACATTCCCCAGCAGTCACTGCCCAGATACCATCTGGCTACCCAGATCCACACTATTTCATCTCAGTGTCTTGACCCTGTATGATTTTTAAGGAAACTTGGATGCCTGAAGTCCAAGTGTCAAGAGAAATATGGAATGCAAAAAAAAAACCACCACGGGTAGTTTTCCCCTCTGACTTAATCCAAAAGCCACCATCTTCTTGTGACCCCAAACTAGCCCATGGTGCAAAACTAGCCCTCAAGGTTCGGCTCTTCTAAGTGAGTTTGAGAATGAAGCCTTTATGGTTAACTTGCGCAGATGTAGTTTCCTTGTTGAGTGCTATATATAGTCTATAAGCTGCCCTTACAAGTTACTATTGCCTTTTCATTTTCAGGTGGTGGTGGCCACTGCTGGAGTGCTCGACTCAAGAATTTGGTGATTTTTGTCTTTGGGTGGACCTGTATGTACACACACACACACATCCCTTCCTCTCCTATCCAGTGACATACTACAGCTGCATTTGTAACAAACTACCTGCTCAGGTCAAAATATTGTAAACAATTCTTTGTACAAACCCCAAAATTGCAAAAGAAATGTGCAAAGAAGAGAAAACTGTGGTTGGAACCATGCCTGCTGAAAGGATGCGTTAAAACACCACCACCACCCCCCCCACTGTGAGGGTTGCTGCTCCCTCCATACCTTTGGGGTGGGTCTGAACCACAATACCACATTGCATCTGTGCTTAAATACCCTCACATCCTTAGGGCACAGTTGTCTTTCCTCTATAACTTGATCCATTTTAGCAAACCTATGGTGAAAGACTGCGTTTCGATTTGCCATGACTATTTATAACGCAATTCTCTGGCAAAGCAGAGTTAGAAGGGCCATTACCGTAAACCCAAGGAACGTGAGATGGTGCATACAAGAAATTAAGAGAAAAACCCTGTTGGGAGGAAATTCTAGAAACACCAGCCACATTGACCAACTTGTTTTTCATTTGAACTGCTCTTAATCCTTTTAGAAATGCTAGGGCTACCTGGGGACACGATCCAGGCGTGCGGGTGTTGCTGGAGGAGAGGCACCGTTAGCCAGCCGAGGTGTCCCTGCCAGCGTCACCCATCTCCCCACTGCTCCCCAGCAAAGCAGCAAACGAATCCGAGCTCACACGGAGGGATTTTGCTGGCAGGGCTGTCTCAGTCATGAATTGCACCCCCTGATCAAAAGTGAGTGTGAGGGAGCGCTCCCCTGGGTGAGGGGGGGGGGGATGAAATACAAATTCGGGGGGTGACTCACCCAAAATCAGACAGCGAGGCAGAGACAGGAGCAGAGCGGGAACAGAGCATTTTCTTCCCTTGTTTCTCAAGTGCAGTGGCAGACAGACAGCTCTGCCACTGAACTGTGTATCCCGATGTATAATTACTTTCTTATTAGAGGGCTGGCTCATCGTGCCAAGAAAGTTAGCAGGAATGTGGAGCAAAGACATTTCTCCTCTCCCTGTCTTTCAGACCAGAGAAGAAACGAAAGATCATACAACCTGCTGGGAACCTCCACCTCCTCCACCCTTTATAGGCTGGCAGGGGTTGAGGTTTGATTGATTCCTTGGTTACATCTAGTCCTCAGAAGCAAGAGAAAAAGAGCTAATCGTGCAGGCCTGATATGAAAGCCAGAGACCAATGGCTGTGGCTATTACCGCTTCCAGAGTGACGTGCTGGGCGCGTATGTGCCCAATGGGTGACGTCACATTGAGCCGTGAAGGTGTTGGGAGCAACCAGTTCTACCACACACAGAATCCCAGAATCCCAGAATGGCAAGGGTTGCAAGGGACCTCAGGAGATCACCTAGTCCAACCCCCCTGCTCAAGCAGGCTCACCCAGAGCAGGGGGAACAGGACAGCATCCAGGTGGGCTTTGAATATCTCCAGAGAAGGAGACTCCACAGCCCCCCTGGGCAGCCTGGGCCAGGGCTCGGGCACCCTCAAAGTCACGAAGTTCTTCCTCATATTCAACTGAAACCTCTTCTGTTTCAGTTTGTGCCCATTCCCCTTGTCCTGTCACTGGACACCACTGAGAAGAGTCTGGCTCCGTCCTCATGACATCCACCCTTGAGATATTTGTAGGTGTTGATGAGGTCCCCTCTCAGCCTTCTCTTCTCCAGGCTGAATAAGCCCAACTGTCTCAGCCTTTCCTCATAGGGGAGATGCTCCAGTCCCTTTATCATCCTTGTTGCTCTCCTCTGGACTCTCTCTAGGAGTTCCTCATCTTTCTTGAACCAGGGAGCCCAGAACTGGACACAGTGCTCCAGGTTGGGCCTGGCTCTGTACCTCACGGGGCGGGGAGGAATGTCACACATAGTGCCAGCCCGAGGAACAGCCACATGCTGGGCCACCGGAGTCAGGATAGGGCTTAGTTTACCCTATTGAATAGGCAGCACTTTTTTTAAAGCTTGAAAACGTAAACATTGCAGCCTCCCTCTAGGGGCTCACTGGGTGCTGCCGTATTTTCATGCATGTCCCCTCCTGTCTCGAGCACTGGGTTTCCAAAGAGGTTTCTCCATGCAGCTCCCCAGCTGGCTGCACTCCGGTGAAGGGCGAAGCGGTTCTCCTTGCAATGCCAACCCCTGCATCCAAACTTCCCCAGGATGAGGGATTTGGGTAACAGCAGCAGACTTCCCTGTCAGCGAAGTCAAGCAGGAGAACTAGTGGAAAATACCGTAATTTTTATATGGACCAAATCGTTCGTAGATTACGGAGACAGAAGGAAACACTGCTGGCCTGACCTGTTCTAATCAGAGCGCATTGTAAGGAACAGCCTCCGGTCCTGATTTCTGAGAAGCAGATAATAAACCATTCATTTGTATTTCACACAGAGCAGTGCTATATTCCATCAGGATGCGCAAACCGGCATTCTTGAGGAACAATGTGCATTTGGGATTGGATTTTCAGTAGCCCTTAGGTATGCGGGTAAACCACAATACCTGACATGCTGGAAGATTTTGTGGCATACGGTGCTGGCACTGAGGGGTAAATGCCTCTCATTTCCCCCCACCTCTGATTTTTCCCAGTCTCTGGCATCAGGGCTGAGGAAGGCAGGAGCCACATCTCCACCCAGCTTCAGGAAGGACTGGGAGAACCAGCAAGATCCAGGAGAAGCCAGTGGGAAGCCAGGGCAGGGCTGAGCCAGGGTTAACAGGGGCAAGCAGGGAAAGGGGGTGTGGTGTGTGTGAAATGGCTTGGGAGGGAAAGAGGGACGCTGGGGCAGTTTGAAGCACAGGAGGAGAAGCAAGGGCTGCTGGGCAGATGGTGGGGGCAAGTGGACAACCAAAACTTGGGGAAAGCCAGGATGTAAGCTGGCACTGCTGGGGCTGGGACTGATGGCGCCGGGCTGGGCTGAAATGGGGGCCTGGGCCACGGGCAGCACAGGAGGGAAGGCCCCGGGGCAGGGGACCTGGGCAGGGTCCCCAGGGCCCTGGCAGCTCTACCCCTTCTTTCTGCCCAGTCAGCCCTTATTTTTCTCCATCCCACCTTTTGGCATCCCCTTGCTTGCCTCACACCCCACCAGACCGCCTCTACGGTCCTGTCCTCGAAGGGAGCTGGAGTGGGTGGAGGGGCCAATTGGAAGGTGAGGGAGGACGAGGGTGGGATGTGGCTCCCTCTGCCCGAGGAGCCGCTCCAGCTGCCCTGGGCATACCTGGTTTGGGGGATACCATGGACTTTGACCACCTCAGCTGGCAGGGGGTGAGCTCACCCCAGCTCCAAACATCCCGTGTGAGGTGTCTCCTGTTAAATACTCTTCTTCATTCACCATGTCTGGAAAAAGTACCTGTGAGCCCCCCAACACAGCAGACATCTTGATGGAAGATGCCCGAGAAAGAATATTTTGCAGGAACCAAGAGATGCCTGTCTCTCTGGAAAACGAGCACTGGCCGATCAAGAAATTACCAATAGAAATTTCTCACATTAGCACTTTTTGTTTTTTTCCCCCTTGCTTGTCTTGGTGGAAAATCGCATTTCATTTTCAAACCACAGTTCTACATTTATCATCCCTGATTTAGTAAATTGCCTCTTGCAGAAGCAGTGTCTAACCTACCTTTATTTAAGACTTTGCTGGATAATGTGTTTATGTGGGACGCGGAAAGGGTCACAAAAAAAGTGGCAGATGCTGCAAACACATTGAAATGGAGGTAATGTAAATGATTTTAGATTCAAAATATTGCTCCTCGAGTAACTTAACACTTTCAGAAAATATTGTGTTGTCAGTGAGACTTAAATCTAAAATCTTGAAGCAGGAGGAATTTTATTGTCTTTCTCCTTATTTATTTTTTCTTAACAGGGATCAGAAGCAACCTTTCAATAAGCCTCTCTTTGTAGTCAAAATAGAAGGAGGTGAAGATACCTCCATAATCTGAGTTGGCTCAAGGCTTATCAGCAGGGTAGGCAAAATTTAATTTTGCAGCCCAAGGATTTTCTCCTCACTCTTGGGCAGGCAAAATTCAGCTGTGCAGCAGCGGCAGAGTGGGTCCCTCCCGGGATGTGCTTCTCCTTTTCTACCCCCTTGATACCTCCCAGCTCGGGGTGTGTGGGGGGGAAAGGCTGGGCAGTCACCTTGTGCCTGCTGCAGCTATGGCCATCCCCATCTCTTCTAGCCCAGGCAAACTGGGGTGCTGGTTGCCCCCGGCAGGCTCCCACCTTTGGCATCCAACAGCTTTGCCCATGCCTGAAACCAGCCCTGACTGTAATGAGGTAGAGAAAGGCTCTGCAAAGCCGAGCCTGGAATCATTATCTTCTAGCTGCAAATGTAGCCTCCCACTTAAATGAAAGGATGCGGATAATTGGGTTATCTTGTATAAAACCAAATTCTTCTGCCCTATAAACTGTAACCAGTACACATGATGCATTCTCACTGTGCCAGGCTGGAAAGGGGGGTGTTGGGAATGGGGGCGGCTTACTCGCCCCAAGCAGGAGAGGACTTTGCCAATGCCCTTAGCGCCCACGCACCTAAGCTTCCACGGATCGTGACATTCACACATCGGTCCCCTCCCCACTCGAGCTCCATGGGAATACGATCAGGCTGATGATTTCCAGTGAAATCAATAAGAAAGGTAGAGGGCATCAACAAAATCGTTAATAATTTCTCTCAATTATAATCTGGTTTCTTCAAATACAGCTGTTGTTGGAGCCTCCAGCCAGAATTAATGACACGGAAAATCTGAAGGACGATAAACAGTATATTTGTGAGCTAGAGGGGTGTGAAGAAACAGTAAACAAAAAGGAAAATGTCAAAGGGGTTAAATCTTTAATAAACTACTGCTCCCATATCGTTTGATAAACGCTCCCTCAGATGTTGATAGGACGAGGGGGAATGGTCTGAAGTTGCACCAGGGCAGGTTTAGGTTGGACATTAGGAAAAGTTTCTTCACAGAAAGGGTTGTCAGGGTCTGGATGGGCTGCCCAGGGAGGTGGTCGAGTCCCCATCCCTGGAGGGATTTAAAAGACGGGTAGATGAGGTGCTTAGGGACATGGTTTAGTGGTGGGATGGCAGGGTTAGGGGAACGGTTGGACTTGATGATCTTAAAGGTCTTTTCCAACCAAAGTGATTCTATGATTCTATGTTTCACAAATATTCTCCCTTGCTTTCAGAGTCAGCCTGGTCTTTTTCAAGCCAAACGCATTTCATGAGGCAAAATGGTAGAGGGACCGCAATGGGCCTTTAAAAGAGAAATAGATTGGAACCTTATTCTTACATTGTAGAAGCAATCATATGAATGCAAGATTACACGTTCCTCGTCGCCGGGATTCCTCATCCCTCATCGGTACGTGGCCAGTCCCGCGTTCTGCATGGAGCTCGCTGGCATTCAGTGATTTCTGCTGTTTATAAAGTGCCCCAAGCAGGTACATTGGGTAATTATCAATGCTAAGGTTAATGATACACACACACATGCATCCATCCACCCACGTAAGCACAGGGAGGTTAATACCAACCTAAAAATATGTTGTACGGCAGAAAGAACACAAAAACATCATCAGCAGAGTTGTTGGAAGACAGTAGCAGTTAATGGGAGGTTTGTAGTCTTGGGCACGTGAGCGCAGGATTTAATCTGGCTCATCTGCCCACCCTGGGCAAACACCGTATTTACCTCTTCTAAAGTACTTTATCAAGTGCTTTGGGATGACAAAGACCACAATCCCCGTATGTCTTAAATAAAGTAGCCAGCAACGCAGGTGAAAAAGGCACACTTCCGAAGCCAAGGAAGGAAAGGGTAAGTATTCTTAGGCCTGATTTCACATCACAGGTGCATTTTTGTTACTTTTGGCCTTGCCAAGAGTGACTAAAAATGCAGCATTCTATTCCCCCCAAGACGCAGAGACAATCAATCACTGATGAAGGGGAAATGCTGAATTCCCAGTATCCAGCCTTCTCCAGGAAAGCCTGTCGGCTGCCGAATGCAAACTAGTCTGTTCCAAGCATCAGCTTTTTTTGTTTCTTTCCCTGGTTCACATATATACACACATCCAGTGGTGGTGGAGGATGGGGGGGGGAAGAGGGGCTGCATCTACCTCTATCAATGACTGTTGGCAGAAAATAGCTAATACGTGGAGCTGCAGTTGGAGAAAGGTGAGCCTGCGGTCCAGAATGATCAGAAATAGAATACTGCATGGAAGACAAAAATCAGGGCATGTTTTTAACCATACTGGGGGGGGGGGGGGGAATAACTATAGATTCCAGCTGGGAGAAGCAGATGGCAGTGAATGAGGAGAACGGGGCACTGCTGCTGTTGCAGCCGCTGCCACAACTGCCAGAGCTCTGTTCTTTTCCATCCGACAGAAGGGCCCCTGGGCAGCCGGGATGAGTCAGACTCCCGCGTGTTGTACAGGCATCTCTGGAAATCCCCAGTTTTTCCCTTTCATTTGTCTTACGCCGCTTCAGGGTTTGAAATGGGTCACGCAGCCCCTGCATCCCACCAGCAGCACCCTTGTTCCCCCTCTCACTGCATCTTTCCCAGTGTCGGAGTGGCAGCCAGCCCTGATGGGCACTGCCTGGCTGGGCGGCGTCACGCAAGAGGGATCCCTGCAGTTGCCAAAAGCAAGGGTGCCATTAGCATCCTCTGAGTGTTGCACCGAAAGTCCAAGCTGAGGAGAAGCGGCCACCGAGGCCACTGAGGCCCACTGAATTTTGGGTTGGAAGGGACCCCTAGAGGTCACCCAGCCCAACCCCCCTGCAGGGAGCAGGGACACCGCTAACCACATCAGGTTGCTCACAGCCCCGTCCAACCTGGCCTGGAATGTTCCCAGGGATGGCGCCTCCACCACCTCTCTGGGCAACCCCTGCCAGGGTTTCACCACCCTCACTGCAAAGAAGTTCTTCCTTAGATCCACTCTAAACCTACCCTGCTTCAGTTTAAAACCATCCCCCCTTGGCCTGTCACAGCTGGCCCTACTAAAAAGCTTGTCCCCCCCTTTCCTCTGGGCCCCCTTGAAGCCCTGACCGGCCGCACTCAGCTCTGCCCGCAGCCTTCTCTTCTCCAGGCTGAACACCCCCAACTCTCCCAGCCTGGCCTCAGAGCAGAGGGGCTCCAGCCCTCGGAGCATTTTAGTAGCCCCCCTCTGGCCCCGCTCCAACAGGTCCATGTCCTCCTTGTGCTGAGGGCTCCAGAGCTGGAGGCAGGGCTCCAGGGGAGGTCTCCCCAGAGCAGAGCAGAGGGGCAGAATTACCTCCCTCGACCTCGAGGCCTCCCTGACATCAAAGCCTCCTTGCCTGCACCCCATAGGAGCACCGGCAGGCTCCACCTGCAAACCCAGGGATGGGCAGCAGCCACGTTGCAAAGCTTCAGGACTTGGCAAACCTGCTTGAATCTCTGGGTTACCCATTAGCACTAGGGAATAGTCCCCAGAATTGGCTCTGGGAGACACCCTAGCCTCCGACCAACGCTGGCCCCAACCCCAGCAGACAGGGGAAGCAGGAGGACAGTGTTTTGAACAGGAGACTGGCCACAGCACATACCCAGTGTATCCCACAGCACAACAAACTGACGGCTGCTTGCAAAAGACAAACTCTGCCGGCAACAGCACCCTGGCTTGCTCTTTTGACACAAGACTGTTGGATTGAAGCTGGTGAGCAGTTTCCTATCCTCGAAAGGCCATTTTAAGCTCCACAGAGAGCAGATGTTGAACGAGCTCTGCTAATACAGAAGAGCAGCAGCAGATCTGGTTCACCTTCTTAGCTAATGGCTTCCCCTCCTGGAAAAGAGATTCCTGAAGGAAGGAACAACCAGTGCTGCCTCTGCCACCAAGCCTGACGGGAGCCTCCCTGCAGCAGGCTGCTCCCCCCGGCCCATGGGAGGGGAAGGGGCTCCCCTCCGGTGAGCTGGTCTGCCCTGGCACACAGGACTGCAGGCTGAGGGCTGTGCTGGAAGAGGGGAGATGAGCTGGGTGAGGAATTATTGCTCTCTGTGCTTCGATATCTTCTGGGAAAAAATTAGGGATACTTAGCTGCCGCCGTACAAACATTTTATGCAAATCTTATCTTTGTCTTCTGCATACTGGTACATAATTTGCATCTGATTATCAACTTTGGGTCTATTGTTTTATTCCAAATAGAATTCCTGCGGCTGAAAGGTGTTGCACTGACAGCCCTGGTGAATGAAGTCATCTCCCTAACAAGGGGGTAGGAGAAGAACAGCTTCCCAAACAAGGCTCAGCACCATCCACCAGTGAGGACCATAGAATCACAGAATGTTTTGGGTTGGAAGGGACCCCTAGAGCCCATCCAGCCCAACCCCCCTGCAGTGAGCAGGGACACCGCTAACCACATCAGGTTGCTCACAGCCCCGTCCAACCTGGCCTGGAATGTTCCCAGGGATGGCGCCTCCACCACCTCTCTGGGCAACCCCTGCCAGGGTTGCACCACCCTCATTGGAAGAATTTCTTCCTTAGATCCAGTCTAAACCTACCCTGCTTCAGTTTAAAACCATCCCCCCTTGTCCTGTCACAGCTGGCCCTACTGAAAAGCTTGTCCCCCCCTTTCCTCTGGGCCCCCTTTAAGCCCTGAAAGGCCGCAATCCCTGCGAATGTTCTAGAAAGACAGCCCCAAACCCTCTAAAAAGGAACATCTAGTCTGTTGGATTGGATTCACGTTTTGGCTACACGCACAAAGGGTTCCAGCGCCTAGCTGCCTCTCAAGTCACACCCAAGGATCATGAGAAAGTTTACACCGTGGCATCTTCACACCCAAAATGAAAGCCTTTACCCTCTTGACCTAGAGGATAGGAGGCTTTTGCTCCTTCTGGCACATGCACAAATATTGCCAGCTGGATACAGCCCTGTGTCCAGCAGCAGCAACCTGCCGAGTTCTTTTCCTGACTGTAGTAGGGCGTCTTGCCTTCTGTCGCAAGGCAAAAAGATTTGCCCGGGGTTAAAGTGGCTCAAGTCCACTGGTGTCAATGGCTCGACTTCAGTTTACCCTGACTGAGAATTTGGCTCACTTAAACTACATCAGCAGAAACTTTTTGGAAAGGCCCAGAGATCATGGTCTTTGAGTTCTGCAACACGTGGGTTTTATCAGCTACTTCCTCTGTATCTGGAAAGATGCATTTCTTTCACCTTGAGCGGGGGCACAGGGCCCTCCCCAGCACTGGGGAAGCACAGGGAACTATTCACGGTAGCTACAGGATGAGGTGGGGACTGAACTGCCAACCCATTGAACAACCAACACAAGGCTGCTGTGGCCAAACCAAAGGACGAGGACTAAGGAAATATTAATCCTGGTCCTTAAGCTTCAGCAGTCACAGCACCGAGCGACATGAGTCTGTCCACTTGACTTTGGGATGGATGGCTGTTCTAGCTGTGTTTGCCCTGTCGATAAAGTATTCAGCCCCCGTAACAGCTGCTTCTGTAAGAGCGCCAGATTAAGACAAATAATGCAGACTTAGTGCTCCATACGTGGATTGCTTGGGCTGACCCTGCTGCAATATGCACACCCACAAATCTTCTCAGCTCATTACCTCATTGAACACGGCCGCCCCTCTATAAGGACAGGAGCTGGGTGATACCTTGACAGAATTTGAACACGACATGCTAAGTCAGACGTAGCTGACTGAGAGCCTGGCAGGGCAGTGGACCCTGTCAGAAAAATGCAGCCTCGAGAAGGACACGTGGCAGCCCTGCTGGACAGGACCCTTGGATTTGCCGAGGAGGGGACATAGCTTTCCTATCATTAAGACAGCCCTCATTATTTCTGCGCTTGTTCTTTGCTAACACCGCCTTAGTATTTCACATGTCTCTTTCTCTGCACAGCCAGTTCTGGGTTAAGAAGGCAGGAGTATGCATTGTGTAAATAAAGTTTGTTGTCTTCCTTTGAAGTATGTGGGAAGGCTTTGAAAACCCAACTGTAGCCGTTCCCAATAATCTCAACTTTCTGCTCTATTTCTCTGGTTAACCTTGCTGACTCAAAACAACAAAAAGCATAGCCTGAAGGAAATAGTACTTGCTGCTTTCTTAACTTTCCAATGGCATCTTACCAGAGATGTTTTCTTTTTGTTAAGATCTTTGAAGTCCATTCCTCTCTTTCTGCGTGGATTCCCATTGAGACCGAATGGCTCTTACCAGCCTGCTTCCCCAGGCATGGGCTAGGAAGCATGACTGCCTTCCCCAGGTCATCACAAGAAGAAAAAGCCAGTGAGGGGGGGCTGCTGAGATGCCAGCAGTAAACAAGTCAACACAGAAATGTGTTTCGTTTTCTTCCCTGAGGATAGTGGGAGCCAGATCTTCCCTCACATGCGTGTCTCAATTAGAGACCCAAGGCGTGATCTGTTAGGTCGCCACTCTGCCCGTCTAGTAAGGCTGAACAAGTCTCTCTTTCATACTGCTTTGCAGTCAGCTCAAGAGGTCACTCTTGACTCAAGCAAACTTTCTTCCCCCATCCATGTTTGCTCCCCCCCTTCCCCAGCTGCATTTACAAAGTAATTGCCTGGAGAAGAAGCGATGGGAACTTCACATCAAGGCAGGCTCCTGCCAAGCTTTGCTAAGATACCTGCCTGGCTGAAAAGGGTAAAACCTGCCAACAAGATCACTTGAGGGAAAGCAGGCACCCTTCCTTATTCCCCTCCTGCTACAGTACTCCCGGGCAATAGTCCATCTCCTCCCTCATCTGGGCCCAAAGGACCGTGGTTTGTTTGCCAGCCTCAGATGTTTTTTCCAGAAGGGTTTTCCACATGCTGGTCAGTGGCCTGTGGGACAACCATCCCATGCCTGCAAGGCATAGATATTGCTTCTGCTGAGGTACAAACCCTGAACGTGAAGAACGTGATGGAGAAGGGTATTCGTCACAGTCTGAAGTGTGCACCTCACCACCACACCACACAGCAGGCTGAAAATGGGAAAGACCCACAGCTGGGAGGTGTTGCTGCCAAGGTTTTGATGAAAGCCATGGGTAGAGCAACAGGGTTCATCCCAACCAAGTGAACAGAATTTAATATCACCACCCCCTGCCTCTGTCTCATCTCTAAAGAAATCTCTATTTCTTCAGGGGAAGAAAAAACTATCTTCTGCCTCCATAAACCCCAGCCCTTCCAGCATAGACATGATGAATAAAGCGAGGTAGAAAGAACTGCATGAACAGGCCCCTTGACGTAATTGAAGAACCAGACTAATTTGGCTTGTCTTTATAACAGGCCAGAGCTGGGCACTAGACTTACCCACAACAGATAAAGATGAGTAACTGCATAATGAGGTTAAAATATTCATTAAGCTAATTGCATGTTAATTAAGTAAAGGATGCTATTAGGGATCCATTGAGCTCCATCTGTGTGTGCAAACAGGAGTGAGAATAATCACGCCAGAAAGCTGGAGACGAGGCGGCGACAGCTCTGGGGCTCCCGGCACACGAGAACCAGGGGTGGAAGGGACAACCAGTGGGGGCAGCTCCAGGTCCTGGGGGGAGCTGGTAGCTACGAAAAGGAGGGTGGTCTTGAGAGAAGAGTGGGGGCTGGTAATGAGAAACTCTAGGTGCTGTTGCTGGCAATCACGTTGTGAATGGGCATATCGTTTCCCAACACTCCATTTCCAGATATGTAAAATGGGAGCTATAGCCATCCCCCAGGTGAGAAAATTCATGAGAAAATTCAGGAAAGGGTCTAGCCAAACTCACCTTCGCTATCATGTCTGTGGATTTTATCAGAATTGCTTGCAGGGGCAGAGATCCACCACCCCAGAAAGCACCACAGGACGCGAGCCAATCGGCCGTAAGGCACTGGAAAGGTCCTTTTCTGAAAATGGCCTACAAAAAGGCTAAAAATAAGGAGGCATAAGTTACCCTTCCATTTAAGCTTCCTCTGTCAGCACCATGGAGGACAGTTTCTAACTTCAAAAAAGGGAGAAAAAACTCCATCTGACATAATTACAGCCAGTGCTCCATAAGGCAGAATAGGGAAAAATGCCTACATATTTCATGTTAAAATTCATTAATAATGGAAGGCAAAGATTAAATTATATAACTGCCACCTTTAAGTTAAATAATATTTTCAGCAGAAGGAAAGGGAGATGGGACAACTCCATAACCAACAGGTTTATTTCAGCGCATGAATAATTTAGGCAAATAATACAACAGCTTCTTAAAGGGGAGAAGATTGGCTGAGAAGGTTGCGTTAGAAAGGACTTGCACTGCATTTGGAGATTTGAAGGACTGGGAGAATAATTCATGTTCAATCATTCATTTGATTAATTTGTCCTTTCTTTCAGGCCATTAATGGGCAGATTGTTCTTTTCGCAAATGCACTTACAGTTTGAAGTTACTGGAATAAATCTGGTCCGTGGTTCCCCTTGAGTGACCAGTTTCTTGCAAGGAGTCACTGCACAAACCAGAAACAGGCTTGGATGAGGAGGTCATCTCCTGGTGGGTTTCTGATCTCAGTCTGGTTCCCCAAGTACTTTTTGCTATGAAACTCAATGGAACATCTCCTCATTCTCCTGCAATAATTGATTAAACTTTCTGCTTCCCCAGGTAGACCTGCCAGCTCATCCTGCACGGGTACAAAGTGGAGGGCGAAACCGGAGTGAAGAGGAATGAAGCAGATCATTAAAAATTTCAGACCATTATTCATGAAAAATTAGTTTATTGTGTTAGCGTGTCCCCAGCGAAGCTGGCATTGATGCATGCTACCCTTCTGATGAGTGGGAAGGAGAAGGACTGCCTAAGTCATTCATGTTTCTTGCGGTGAATCCTGACAGATGATGCCTTATCCAGGGGCTGAGTATTGTCATGGGCAAAACAAAAAAACCCCTGTAGATTCTGCTGACTGCCCAAATATATGTGCTCTATTCCACAGCCCCAGAGCCTCCCAGGAACACTCCGGCTCATGAAAGACACCCAGGAGAACTGGCACAGCCCTTCCCACAGGCTCCCAGATAAAACCAGCTGCAAAAGTTAACCAGATTTCTCCGAGCAGCTGGAGCTGCTGGCAAGAGCTCAGCACGGGTCTTGGGATGCTGATCCCTGCGTAACAGCAGAGCTCTGGTGCCCAGAAACCATCCCTGTGACTGACTCAGCAGGAAGCCTTAATCCTGATAATTTTACGGCTCTTAGAGGCCTGTGCCTAATGATTTTTGTCTGGGGTGCCTGCCCATTTCCAGGTAGATAAATGTCTGCATGGAAAAAACAGAAGTCCTGTTTGGCACTGGGGTGCCTGCCAAGCTAGGGATCTCAGCAGGCCGCCTCAGGGCTTGGTTCAGTCGCCACTACACATCCAGAGAAGACTTTTGCAGCAAAAGGGCCAAGCAGCAAAGGAAACACAAATACACGTTGGCTCTGCTCGCTCGGTAGCAGGAACCAGCAACGAACACCCGTCTCCAAGGATGCGAATTCATTCTGCACCATTCATTTAAAGAAAAAGCAGAAATAATAAAAACTTCTGAAAATATTTGCTGTAGGCTTGAGACGCAAGTGAAATCCAGGGAGTTCAGATGTGTATGCAGAAAGGGAGAAGGAGCAAGAATGAATGAGAGTGGGGGTATGGGTGAGCAGGAAAGACTGTTATTTTATCTGAACTGCCTTATGGGCTAGATGACCTAATAAGTCTTTTCCATCTCTAATTTCTCTGCTTCACCTATCCCTAGTTTATCATTAAGGAATCACTTATGCAAATTCAATTAAGTATTTAACATTTTCCTTCCTGTAGCTCCCTGCCTCACTGGCTCTTCATCCCATTTCAAACCTCAGCTGACAACATCTCTTGCCTCTCTGGCTCCCATTTCGTTGCCCTTAGACTATTAACTCAGTAACTGTGTGATTTAATCCACTGAAATATTTTGGGATTTTCACTTTCTCGCAAAAGAAAGACAAAATGAGGCTGTAGCATACTGCATGAGCAAAGCCCAGCTCGAGGCTGCTGGGTGCACAAGCATACGCTGCAAGAACGTAGCACACTGGGTTGGCAGCTCCGGTGACCCCGGTCCAACACTGCATTAAGTCAGGAATGAAAATAAGGTTTTCCCTTTCCATCGTTCGTGTTCGCTTGCTAGGTGCGACATACGGGGCTGAGTTTAGCAGAGCGCATTTGTGAGCTTAGGATGGGAAGAAGCAGGCTATGGCGTGGGCCAGAGGAGGGGAAGAGCCATGCAGGAGGAGTTCAGGGCTGGAACAAGGGGTTGCAGGATGTGTAAGCGCTGCAGAGCCTCAGCCAAGAGTTATGGCCCTTTTGGGTTTTGAGAAGGACATTTTAACTGTTTAGCACCTTGGGGTATATCTTTCTGCCATTAGTCTTCTGGGTTTTTGCTCTCTCTGGCATACGCTGCCCTCCTTTCCCGTCTACACGCTAAAGCAATTGTATGTAAACTTGCTCAAGTTGAAAAGCAATGTTCTAGAAAGGCTGAGGAGCAAGTCCCAGCTAAGTGCATAATTATAGAGTACTTGGAGTAATTTTCCTTTTCCTCCGAAAATGAACATTGGCTCTGATTTTCCTATCTGCAGATTGTAAGCTCATAATTAGCAGCAAATTACTCACACAAGTGACAAATTTTGTGCTTTCAAGTAAACAGACAAAATACCCACAGTTTACAAATTGCCTCTTGGTGCCGCAGACACCTGGCTTTTCCTGCCCCCATCTATCCTCTCACGAGAGGGATAGATGGATCAGGAAACGTCTCTTCAAGGAGCTTGGATGATGACATCAATTACTGAGCTACCACAGAAAGCTATAAAAGGCAACTGCTGAGCTAATGCTGGCCGGAGCCTGAGGATCGTGTGGCTTGGCTGGGTGTGAGCAGGAGGGGACGTCGCAGCGGCACCTCGGGAGCAGAGGGTCTCCCTGCAGCCATGTCCCCAGCCTGCCTGCCCAGAGCATCTGGGGACATCAATAAACCCTTGATGTAAGGACTGTAGAGGGTATATCCAACCCCCTCAAGCAAGGGGAAGCAATATGAAATAACACATGGGCTGGGAAGCTGCTGCAGAGCACTGGAGGAAGGTGGCCTATTGTGGAGCAAGGGCCAGGGCAAGCTTCTTAAAATCCAGTCTGTGTCTTGGGCAGCGCTGTATGACGAAGCAATACCGATACAGTTTGTTAATTGCAGTTAAACGCATATTTATATTGCACTGATAGCTGGATGTTTTGCTGGGGGGATAACCCAGACAGAGTGGGCGGCCTTCAGGGCAAATGAGCCCATGATTTTCCAGCTCTCAGTCATCAGCTGAGAAATGGCTCCTGGAAAAAGCCCCAGAGATGGGTGCAGCTGGATGGAAAATCATCTGTCCTGACTGGGCATCTGTCTGAGGCTCAGAGAATGGCCACAGGCTCATTCATCTGCTTAATGAGCAATATGTTGTCAGGGATCTGACGTGGCGGTCATCGGTATCTTTACCGCATAGCAAGACGGTGTCTCAGAAAGAATTGCCACAGCAATTATCAGAGAGGTAGACATGACAACGGAAAAGAAATGACTTCTGGGGTGAAAAGGTAGCTGTTTGGCAATGCATAAGTACAAAGGAGGGGTTATTGGAACATGCAGTTAGGAGCAGAGGAACAGAAGGAAAATGTGAGAAGAAGATGCTGGGGAAGGAGGTTGGTTGGGTCTAGAGTAACTTCCAAGAACCGGTGTGTGCAGTGGCAGGGCAAGCCCTGTTCCGTGAGCTGGGACGCTTTCATGGATGCTGCTGTGACAATGTGGGCAGAAGCAAAAGCAAAAATCGTATCCGAGTTTCAGCTTCATTGGCAATTTGGGGAGGGGGGGAAGGGAAACCACATAATCTACTCAGCAAGCAGAAAAGAATGGAAGAAGAAAGGAAAGGCATTACAAATGGAATTGTAAAAAAAAAAAAAAAAAGAGATGACATGAAAAAAAATTGAAACCAGAGGTTGTAGTTGACCTGGTGGATAAAACAATTAATCTAGAGCATCCATCCAAATAGAGGCAATTCTTTCCTATGTGTAGTATCATGTGAATAAATTAGAAACAGGGCTGATCACAGAAGATTTCAGTTGCGTATTTAAAGGTGGACTGAAATTTTCTGAAGTATCTATTTAGGAACGCTGCTTAAGTCCTTGAATAACAGCACTTTGCACTTTTGCAGCAACTTCCTTCTGAAGGACTCAAACCGACTTTACAAAAATGAGTGAATGAAGTTTCTCCCACCTTCCGTGAGGGAGATAACCACTCTTACCTTATTATACAAAGGGGTGGAGGGGAAAGAGCAACACAGAAGAGTTAAGCAATTGGACAGAAGTCGCACAGTACATCTGATGGCCTGGATGAATTTAATAATGAAGCTGCGAAGTTGCTACTGCATGTACAAGGGCCCCTCACTCCAAGAAAGACGTTGTGTTGCTGGAGCATGTCCAGAGGAGAGCCACAAAGCTGGGGAGGGGTCTGGAGCACAAGGCTTACGAGGAGCATCTGGGGGAGCTGGGGGTGTTCAGCCTGGAGCAGAGGAGGCTGAGGGGAGCCCTCATCGCCCTCTACAACTGCCTGGCAGGAGGGGGGAGCCGGGGGGGGTCGGCCTCTTCTCCCTGGGAACGGGCGATGGGACGAGGGGGAATGGTCTGAAGTTGCACCAGGGCAGGTTTAGGTTGGACATTAGGAAAAATTTCTTCTCAGAAAGGGCTGTCAGGCTCTAGAATGGGCTGCCCAGGGAGGTGGTGGAGTCCCCATCCGTGGAAGGATTTAAAAGAAGGGTAGATGAGGTGCTTAGGGACATGGTTTAGTGGTGGGATGGCAGGGTTAAGTTAACGGTTGGACTTGATGATCTTTAAGGTCTTTTCCAACCTAAACAATTCTATGATTCTATACACAGCCTGACTGATACCAGCTCTAAGGAGAATCCAGGGGCAGCAGATGTTGCAGCAGCACCTCGGAAATAGATGTTTGGGAAAGCAGAGAAGGGGGTGCCGGTTGCCAGCGATGGAAACAAGACTGGAATGACAAAATGTCTGAAAGTTGCGGACGTAGCAGGGACTCTGGAAGGGCATTTGCAAAACCACTTCAATCTATTAGCACTCCCTGAGCGTGACAGCAAATATGGGACAAAGGAAAATTGTCTGCCTGCTTTCACTTGGATTTTCAAAACATTCTCGACAAGACCCAAGTGAGAGGGTAGGCAATCAGATTCTCTATTAATGAGAACATCATGACAAGCTGGCTAAGTGTCTGAAAAAATAAATACGTAATTTAGCATCAAGTTTGCCATTTCCACCATGGCAAAATATTAGTAGCAGCGTGCATCTAGGTCCTAGAAAGATCTGGGTTGGTTTGGAGATTAACGGGCAGTCAGTAAGGTGGCAATATTTGCAAACGGTAAATATTCTTTGTCAAACCTAGAGACAGATGTGAGGAATCAACCACGGAACAGTCTAAAGTTTCTTGGTAACAAATGCACCTTGGAAGGATTAATTTGAAGAATCCATATGTGTTCCCAGGTTCAAAAGGAGAAAGATTTGATGTGCTCCTAGGCTGCAGCCTGCATCCTCGCAGCACCATGCTCCTCTGTGGTCAAACAGTACTCTCCATTTGTTGGGGCGTGCATATGGAATATAGGGTGGAGGTTCTTACTAAAAGCAGTGTGAGATCAGTATGTAAGTGCATTATGTCCAGAACATTGTGTTCAGTTCTGTATTCAAAGAGAATTATAGCAGAAATCAAAGGGGTCCAGAAATAGTCAACACAATTGTTTCAAGGCATAGCATGACTTCCATGTAGGAAGCAAATTAAATGGCAGGTGTATTTATTTTAGAAATCATATGAATAAAACAGACATTCAAAATAGTTAGAATAAATTATGTAGAAAAGCAAATTCAGTGTTCCCATTTACCTTGTCTTTCACACTCCAGCACTCACACAAAGGCACATCTCATTAAACTGAGCGATAGGGAAAGTATTCCATCAAAGGGAATACTTTTCCTCAGGCATCCCCATTCACCTGTGGAAATCTCTGCTATGAGGTATCTCTGAGATGCAGGGCGTGGAAGGATTCAGGTAAGAAGGAGATACTTGTGGATATTCAAGACCAGGTTGGACGAGGCTGTGAGCAACCTGATGTGGTTAGCGATGTCCCTGCTCCCTGCAGGAGGGTTGGACTGGATGGACTCTAAGGGTCCCTTCCAACCCAAACCATTCTATGATTCTATGATTCTATGATATTGAAATTTTCCAGATTTACGGTAAGAGAAGCTAAGACACAAACGATGAATATAAAAGCTTCACACTATAGCATGTAAGCCAACCACTAATGAGGGTGCTACGGAAGGTATTTCCCTAAGCAATGGTTATCCTTAACTGTCCAGCATGAGATCCTGTGGGCCTTCCTTTGTAGCTTCTGGTACTTACTGGTATAAAAGACAAAATACCAAACAAATGGATAATTGGCCAGATCAGACGTGGCATTTCCCATGTTCTTGAACCTTCTTCTCCTCTGTTTCTTTCGATCCTCAAGGCCATCCTTCCTGTCATCTAAAGTGCATGGAAGTACTGCTGAATCATTTAACATTTCTATCAGTGTGCTTTGGCTCTTTTAAGCAATTGAACTCATGGTGCCCAGCATCAGGCTCACTGCCAATTTTGACTTGACCTGGTCACAATTTTGCAAGCACTGTCAATGCCAGAGCGACAGCTGAAATGGAAATTTTAATGATGTTAATGAATAAAAGCTTAAGCTGTGCTTCCTGCACCTGGGCAGCAAAAGTGCATTTATAATTACTTGCCAAACAAGCCTCCTGGCTGCATTCTATCCGCCCCAGGCAAGCAGTTAACTGAGGTTCTCTCCTTTTACCAAGATTATTTTTGAGTGAATACTTCTGCCAGTGAAGGGTGTTGGATTGACAGCTCTGGAGACTGAAGTCTTCTATTATGTGACAGAAGTGAAAAAATCTGTAACAACAGTTTTTATTAGGTCACCTAGTTCATCCCTCCGTCAACACAGGGTTGTTCTCTATAGTATATTCTTGAGTGATTTTTTTCCCCCATTTCCCCCCCCAACCTCTCCCCCCTTAAATACAACTCTCTATGTCTCTTCCATTTTGCTGCGCAGCTCTGATCCTTATGGTCTCTTGCATACTGACATTGTAGAAAACCCCCTGTGTGTGTGAAGATACATGTGTGCATCTTCCAGGCTCCAACAGTTCATCAGAGAAGGGGCAACAAGGGAGGTTGGAACCAGCAGGGAAGATACTGAGAAAATGTCAGATAGCAATTTCTGTGGGCCAGTGTTTTTCCTCATAGATGTCTCCTGAAGGGAGACTTCAGATCAATGAAAGTTCTTTTCCTTGCCCTAATACTGATACACTACTGGTACTGTTTGGATGGACCACCACATTTTTACCAGGAGAGCACCCTGAGAGCTCATCGTGGCCACGTTGCCTTTGTTTAAAGAAAGGGAATTGAGGCACCAAGGGATCAAGTGACTTGTCCAAGGTCCCAGTGGGTGGAATAAATCTAGATTCCTCCCCACCTCCCAGCCCAATCCCTTAAAGCCTCTTTGGGGACTGGTTCAGTAAAACTCAACTACCAGTGAATCTTTGTCTGCCTAACAGGGTGGTAGTCCCATACCAGTGCAGTAAGACCAGAGGAGCCCTGGGCTCAAAGAGTTCACCCACGGAACACAAAGTCCTAATCACATCCTGCATTGCATAGATTTCCAGGCATTCCAATCTCCTCTTAGCCCCTTCTCCCCTTGCATATTGCCGGAGTGCTGGATTTATTGCCCCAATGTTATAACATGATGGTGTTTCTTGCCAGTTAAATAAAGTTAAATCAACAAACAGATGAAAACTGGAGCCTGCTTAGCCTCATGAGAAGAGCTGTGATAGCTGTTGCTATTAGTACATGAATGGCAACGGGAGCAGAAACTACACTAGGGATGACCAGTTTACAGAGATGCATTTTATCTCCATTCTGAAATCTTGTATTTACAAATCATTTCAACAGCCAGCAGTAATTACCAGACCCCCTTTCTTACCAGACCCCCTTCCTGCTACTGGTTCCTGTGCTTAGAATAGACCTGGGCTAGACAGCTTCCTCCAGGGAGGCACCCTGAAATCCTTTAACTTCAAAGGAGCTTTATATCGGTATATAAAATGGCCACGACTACTGTCCCAGACATAGAATCATAGACTGTTTTGGGTTGGAAGGGACCCCTAGAGCCCACCCAGTCCAACCCCCCTGCAGGAGCAGGGACACCGCTAACCACATCAGGTTGCTCACAGCCCCGTCCAACCTGGCCTGGAATGTTCCCAGGGATGGCGCCTCCACCCCCTCTCTGGGCAACCCCTGCCAGGGTTTCACCACCCTCATTGGAAAGAATTTCTTCCTTAGATCCAGTCTAAACCTACCCTGCTTTAGTTTAAAACCATTACAGTTTGATTAGCATTTGGGTTCCTGCCATCTAATTCTACTCATTGGGTTTACAAAAGAACCTCAGCTGGCGAGTGTCAAACAGGAACCAGGTGTGCTCAGCGGGGGAATTACAACTGACCTATCCATTGCTGTGATAGTGCACGTGGGTGGATCCTAGACTGTGTGCTCAAAACCATGGGGCGTCTTCTGCTCGTGCTTACACCAGAGAGCGTATCTCCATCACGCAGTGCAGCTCATGCAGAAATTCCCAGGCTTGCACGTCACGCCTTACCCATGGTTTCGAAGGCACAGGAGCCGTATACTCCGTGGTGCTGGCCCTAGGGCATTGGTCCTGCTGGGAGCAGTCTGCTGGCATCGCGATGCCGCTTCCATGACCCCAGCTAATGTTTCCACGCAGCACCCTGCTGTTGGGCTCTCTCGGCACTCCAGCACAGCAGTGCACCATGCCGTGTGGACCTGCCCTCGGGTCGCTTGCCAAAGTCATTGAGTTCCTCGCAGCTCACGCCATGGCAACTCTGCGGCATCTGGCTGTGTTTATTGAAAAAGAGGGTGATTACAAGAGGAGCCTGCACAGGAGAAGGGCTGGTTCAGGAAAGTCAGAGCATGAGCAGAGCTTAGAGACTGGAGTCAGCCTCTATGGGGATTTCACCGTGCAGGAGAAAGGTACGTGCATGGGTCAGATTCACAGAATCACAGAATGGCAAGGGTTGGAAGGGACCTCAGAAGATCATCTAGTCCAACCCTAATCCGTCAAAGAAATAGGGGGTAGTGGAAGTGCACCTATGTTGAAGAAGAGTCAGACGGGCACTTAAAAGAAGGTGAGAATCTGGGATGTAAATACTGGTTGTGTCAGATGTCTGGACCAAGCCTGGCCACCTGGCCTCCTTCTGTCTGATATCATTACTTTGCGCTCAGCAGAACAAGGGCTGGCCGGCTATGCAAAAACACCTGGAGCCTGCCCTGGCCTGGAAGGGAGTCGCCTGGCTCCCAGCCACCCTCACGCACCACAGAGCAGCCAAGGACAGGAGCTGCGAGGAGACCACCCTGGGGTCTCGTCCACACCGTGCCTGCAGAGCTCATCCAGGATCACGCAATCTCGCGCCCTGGCACAATTCATGCCCTCCGTAAGCGAACAATTTCCAACGGAGTAACACAAGTGATTCATTCTGTCTGACAGTCTTTCACATGTAAATATTTTATATTCCTATTGAATATTTTTGGATGATTATGAATTCTTGATGTGATGAGGACCTTGCTATGTATGAGATGCAGGCAGCAGCAAGGACTCAGCAAGGAGGAAAAGCATCCAAGAATAAAAAATAAGATATCATTACAAACTACAAATTAGAAAGAGATGGGATAAAAACACAGGCACATATCACTCTTCCTTCCTCCTCTGTCTGGACACTTTCAGAAAGTGTCTGGAGCTCATATAACGAGATTCGCATGTGGATAGATGTGGCATTGCTGCCTCTCTCTCCCCTTCCTTCCCTCCCCCTCTCTCTTCTTCTGATTTAGCTTCTTTATTCCTGTTGAAAGATGCAATACCAACAGCCCAAGGGTCCCAAGACTGAAGTCACTCCAGAGTTTCTGACATATCTTCAGTTTGACTCTGTTTCTGCAGTGCACCCAGAAACCAAGGCTGCGTTTCTGAATCCACACAGTGAGTCTAGACTGAAGGTAGAGAATTTCCACAAGATGTGAAAATATTTGGACAAGGCAATGGTTACTTTTGTAGCCCTGGTATCAACAGTGGCGGTAGAAGCTTCCCGTATGAGTACCAAAATGTCTGAGTCAACAGGAGGGACCTTTGCTCGGTGGCAAGAGGTCTCAATGATCCAGTTAGTCAGAAGGACTTGCACACAGGCAGAAGTGAAGGGGTGAAAAATGGTAAGTCTCAGTCAAATGAGGACAGAGCTTATCAGCAGAAGAATATCCTCTTGATTTGGGCTGAAATAACTAAAGGGATGAAGTAGAATTAATGTTCTTTGTCCCTGTGTATCCATACGTAAGCTTTGCTTCTCTTCCAACAGTCCTCCCTGTGCGCTAAGAAAGGGACTGGTACTGCCAACCCTTTTCATGGTGCCCTGGCTGGCAATGCAATGTCCATGTCTGTGGGTCACCAGAAGCTGGCTGAAGCCTCACCTGCTGGCCCAGATCTAAAAGTGCCTGTGCCTAAGCCTATCCAAACGGCACCCGGTTTATGTTGTTGGTATATCTAGCAAGATTAGGGATAACATCCTTTCCAAGGTTTCTCCAGGATCCTGTTCACCCCTTGTCCCTGGGCCCAGCAATTGCGTCTCCATAGAAGTCCAGTGACAAAGAGCCACACTGCTATCTGCAGAAGAACCATCTCTCAGAAACCTCTAGGGAACAGCAAAGACACCTTTGCCTAATTTCTGTGGTGACCAAAGAGAAGCTGGCATTCTTCTTGCATGAGTGGCAGCTAATTTGGACAGGCCTAAATGAAGAAGTCGGCACAGAAAATTCTTAGCTGCCCCATGGCCCATCTTCCAGATCTCTGCTCATGCATCTCTAAGTAGTTGTCTGCAAGACCAGCCCCCCGTGACTGTCTGCTTAACATGGTGCCTGCAAAGACAAATCATCCCAGTGAGTACCAGGGGAACATGGGCCACCAGCGAGGTGGAGTTCTCAGCTGAACAAGCCCAGATAAGGATTGCACAAAGGACCCTGGTTATCTGGTTCCTGTCATGCTGGCATCAAAGTCCCCGCACTGAGCGTTAGGGTTTCCATGTGTCCCCAGGGTGCCGTACACTGCCTTTGCTTGAAGTGCAATTTAAGATTGATGAATTCACAGGTTTTAAATCAACTGTGAGCATCCGGGCTGGCCCTTGATGGAGGCTATTAACTTAATGAAACTGAAAGGCTGTGAAGTCAGATAACAAAAATTAGAGTCTTTATTTACCTCGAGATTTCAGGAGACCTTTCTGAGGTAGCAGACGACTTCTTTTTTGAAAAGTGCAAGCTACCACCTAACAGCACGTCCCAGGCACGTGAACACAGGTACACACGCACGCTTGGGCTGCCAGGAGGGCATTTCATTCTGACAAGCGCTCCTTCCCTCTCACGTTGGCCAACAAGTGGTGCGTTGTGGCAGAAGAAGAAAAGCTTCATTTAAAAGTACAGGTTCTGCTCCAGAGGCTGTCCAGTACCAAAGGAAGGCCACCCTGTGAGCACTGGGGTCCCACATAGCCAGCCCCCCAAAAAACCGAAGCAGACAGATGATTAATGGATGCTCTTGGCCAGGTATTTGCAAAGTCACTCAGCAAGTCAGCAGCAGGGTTGAGGGCAGAGCCCAGCTCTCTCAACCGCTGCCCGGCTGTGCTGGGCACCGCAGCTTTCCATCACACACTTCAAAAGGACGAGCAGGAACAGCTCTCCAGCTGAGTGAGCCGAGATTTAGTGGCAACTGGGATCCCCCCGCTCCCCACCTCATGGTTAATGCATACAGTGTAGCACGTGTGTGCGCATTCTGTGCACAAATGTTGCCTTCATCTGAAGGAGCTTCTCTGATAAGCTCAAACCTTATGTTTCCTGCCTTTTCCTTGCTTCCATACGCAGCTACAGTGACAGGGTGCATGGTTTTCAAATGCTCCGGTGGCTGTGCACGAGGCGGGAGAGGCTCGGCCATCTGGCTCGCTGCTTCCGGGAGGGAGCAGGGAGCAGCAGAGCAAGCATCCAGTGGCCCAGCAACCCCCAGGCCCCCGCTCCCACGGAGGCAGTGCCGCAGCCCGCCCTGCGCGGTGTCCCGGCATCACTGGCAGTGCCAGGGAAAGAACAAGGAGGACCGGAGTAGAGGATGGACAGCAAACAGATCTAGAGACCCAACCCCAGCCCCTCACCTCCTTGGCAGTCGGCTCAAGGAGGAGAGAGAGTGTTTGGAAAAACCAAAATGCACCAGCTCCAAGTCCCTGCCTTCGCTGCAGCCAGCTGACGCAGGGCTGAAAGCCCACCAGACTTCACGGGCCACGTCGGTTTGCGATGCGAGCTGTTCGGGCTAAGGAGTAGCCTCCTACAAGGCAGCGAGGATGTCCTGCCACTGGGGTCATTTGGAAGAACAATCTGAAGTGAACCCCTGGTGGTTGGATGTGGTTGTAGTTGCTCCTCCTTTCTTCGAAAATATCCCCTCGCTCACTCCACCAAGGTGCAACAGGGCAAATTGTCTGTAGGTCACTCCCATCCTGGAAACCCCCCTGCAGAGCCTGGCATATCTTAGATGCACTTGGACTCCTCCCAGCACGGGACAGACGGACTCTCAGTAGCGTGTGATAGAGGATTTAAGTGTCAAAATAACAAAGGAGTATTAAGGAATTTATCTCGGCTAAGTGACATATGTTTCAATTTGCATGAGGCTAAGAACTATTCCATTTAAGCTCTTATGCAGATGATTTTTGCTCCTGTTCACCTAGATCTCACCACGTCTTTTCAGAGAAAGTGCAGGGGTCACTTTCTGAAATGGTCTCTCTATTCAATTCACTTCAGAAAAAAAAAAAAAAAGAGCAGTTAAAGTTTACCTTTTAAACCCTTTCCGATTTCCAGTTTTCTTCTCTCAGTGACGCAACACCTTTTTGGATTTTCCTGTGGGCTGAATGCATTAGTTAGTCTGTAGCAAAAGGACTACATTTAAATTCCAGAATAATCTTCCATCTGCAGGAAGTTGGAATCAAATATTATACCCGAGTTCTTGTTTATGGGCACAGAGGAAACATGCACACATATATATCTATATAGAGAGATAGATATATAAAGCCAAGAATGCGTTGTTAGTATAATTGAAATCTTAGCAACGTAATCCAAGAATAACACTCCAGATCCGACTATAACAGAAAAAGGAAGAGTACTCCTGTACAGAAAAAAGCCCCTCAATACTAGTAATACTGCCTTTGGAATGGTTATGCACACACTTCTCAATTTCCACCCCTTTTCTTGGTGTCACCTTTCCTCTGCTCTTCTGGGTCTTGATGGTGGTGGTTGCTCTTGGATGGGAGGGGATGGGGGGGGGGTGTCACGGTGTGTCATCAGCATCTGGAGTCCTTCACAGAATCACAGCATTGTTTGGGTTGGAAAAGACCTTTAAGATCATTCACCAGGAAGAATATGATGCTGATAGTTTCTTCTTCCTCACTCCGGGATCCCGTTTGGGTCTTTTTTACTACGTCTGCTTTTACACTTTGCTCTCTTTATCAGTCTGCAACTGCACGTTACATCTGAATTTATTACCTACGGTACATTTTACATATGCTAGATATTTGTTCTTCGTTCTCTTTGTTGCCCAGAATAACTCCAGGGCATTTTGTCCAGCTGCATTTCTTTAACTGATGGTTGCTGAGTTGGTTTATAGCCACACGGCTTCCAGCGCCAGCCTGTGCCCCATCTCTTGCCATTCCATACCTCTACTCTCCTACACCACATCCCGTGCCCCCACTTCCCAAGGCCTGTTGCCAAACCAGACTTGCATTTCTCTGTGCTACGTCGCCGTGTTGGAGTCAGAAATAGGGTTATACCATGGCAAGATACACAAAGGCAAACCAAACTAGCCATAGTGACCTGGTCAGTTAGCAAAGCTGTTGTTACAGCTAAACCAAGTAAAATAGATCCGAAGGCAGGTCAAGAAAACCTCAGGCAGAGCAGGCCTGACAAACCTCAGCCCCAAGGTCTCACAGACTTGGTAGAAAGCCCATGACCTGTTGCTACCAATTGCAAGATCTTATTACGGGGCTACAGGTTTGCCCAAGCTCTTTCTGGAACTTTATATAAAGTAACTGGACTTTCAAGCAGAAGCGCAGAGCTTCATGCCTGTGAAGCTGACAGAGATCAGCACAGCCCTGATGGCGCCATCCAGGCATTTTTTTCCTTAGTTTTGCTCTTCTCTCACAAAACCCTTGAAGACCGAACACAAAGACAGGGAGCTTTTTCTTTTAAATCCCCGTGTCTCTCATTCCTCCTACCCACTGTCTGCCACCTCTAATTAAAGTGCAAGGTCCACGTCATGAGGATGGTGAAGTTGTATCCGGACTGCAAAATTTGTTTCCTAGCCCTGTCACCAACTCAGCAACTGACATCAGGCAAAACCACAGTCTGTGCCCTTCGTTTTTCCCATTGTAAAGAAAGGATGACATTGCTTATGTATCTGTGTGGAACTTTTGGAGGAAGGACGGGTAACGCATTGACCCGGATTTGTGGACGTGCTCTGACAACTCAGACAGCAAAGGAAGGGGCTAAATCAAAGTAATTCTCTGACCAGTTTTTCACTGTTTGTGGTCCTGAGGTGGAGAAGACAAATCCAGGGCATCACCAACTGGCAAGCTTTGGTAGTCCTCAAGGGCTGGAGCACCTCTCTTATGAGGCCAGGCTGGGAGAGTTGGGGGTGTTCAGCCTGGAGAAGAGAAGGCTGCGGGCAGAGCTGAGTGCGGCCGTTCAGGGCTTCAAGGGGGCCCAGAGGAAAGATGAGGAAAGTCTTTTTTAGTAGGGCCAGCTGTGACAGGACAAGAGGTAATGGCTTTAAACTGAAGCAGGGTAGGTTTAGAGTGGAGATAAGGAAGAAATTCTTTCCAGTGAGGGTGGTGAAACCCTGGCAGGGGTTGCCCAGAGAGGTGGTGGAGGCCCCATCCCTGGGAACATTCCAGGCCAGGTTGGACAGGGCTGTGAGCAACCTGATGTGGTTAGCGGTGTCCCTGCTCCCTGCAGGGGGGTTGGGCTGGGTGGGCTCTAGGGGTCCCTTCCAACCCAAAACATTCTATGATTCTATGATCCCCTTGCAGGGAATGGTGAAAGCACAGCATTTCCCCACTTTTCCTCCCCACATCCCTCACAACCACAGCACCAGGGATGGGCTGGGATGATGGCCAAATCCATGAGCCCTGTGCCAGCTGAGTACAGGGAACTCCTCAGCAGTCAGGTACCCATCGCCTCTGGCAGGACAACAAGGTGGAGAAGGTCTGACAACCTTCCAGAGAAGCAGTAATAACAGCAACAAGAGGAGCCATCTCTCCTGTAGCCTGCCTCCCAGAGCAAGAATTTCTTGCTGAGGCTCTCACCCTAATTCACCGGGCTGCGACCACAGAAGTGTGCCATCGCGCTCAGAAACATTTCTAGAGCACAGCTGCTGGCTCCCTCCATTACTGGAAAATTGTGCGGTACCCACCGGCAAGTGACTTGTGTGTTAAAACTCACCCGTGGGGCCCCTGGCCCCTGTGCACGTGGGTTGGTGCAGCCTTCGGTTACGAAAACCTGGCACTTTGCTGCAAGCCGCTGCTCAACGTGCTCCCGCCGCGATGCTGCCGACCGGAGGGCTGCTTCTGCTCATGGTTGTGCTGGTGCAAATGGGCAGGAGTCTTGCTGGGGACTGATAGGTATATTCCAGGGTGGGTGAAAGCGGAATTCAGCCTTCTCGTTCTCAGACACATCTCCTGCAGCAAACGCGAAAAAAATACTGTAATATAAGTAATTACATCTCCTACGTCTTACCCTTCAGCGTTAGGCTTAATTAGGGACCTGGATGTAGTCCCATATCCTAAGTTAGGGTTGTAAATTTTGCCTTCTTAGCACAACTGATAATAGGTTTTAGAAAAAAAAAAAAGAACCGCAAAAACCTACACAACAAAATTATAACCATTTCTGACCCGATTCCCTGCTGGAGGCTTTTTTCCCTTTTAGTTTTTGCGGAGCAAAAGAAATAGTAGACTGACTGCCTGCCACATTTCTTCTTTGGCAACTGGCCCTCCGAAGGCAGCAGCCTTTCTCTTTCCCTTTCTGCCCTGGGAGATTGCTCTTTCTTTCCCAGTTTTCACCCTGCTTGGCAGAAGTAGCCGGTTCCCTGTGTGCCCCAGTATACCTGAACTGGTATCACCGCTGGGTGGGGGAATGGGACCCCCTTGGCTTGAAGGCACTCTGGGCAATGGAAGGAGAACTCTGTAAAAGATAATAACCGAACCAAACCCATCATTGTTTCGGAGAATAAGGATTATTAAATCCACTGTGGACTACTCCAACCTACCCCTTCTTTCCCCAGTCTGCCTGGTTACATGTCCTAGGGGCAGAAATGCAGCTTGAAATGGGCAGCCACCCCAAATTGAGATAAGCTGACCGCATGCCATGTCTGTAGGAACAGCTGGAGGGACACCCCCATGCACGGGCAGCCCCCAAGGGGCTACAGCCAGCTATCAGAGAAGCTCAAGACCTCTGCCAGCTGCCCTGCCCAGCTACCTTGGGCAAATTCAGCATTTACCCTGTAATACCAAAGGTGGACTTTATGAGGTGTCACTTCTGTTTTGCCCAGGAACAAACCCAGAAAGCTAGCTCGGCGCGAGCCCCAGAGAGGACTGCGTTTTCCCAGCTGGGATGGAAAGGTCCGTGCTGCCGTGCTGCTCGGGCAGGGAGGGCGACAGCCGCGTAGGGACTGTGCAGTTACACACTCCTCGCAGCAGGGGAAGACCTGATTGCACCCTTTCAGTACCTAAAGGGGGCCCATAGGAAAGATGGGGAAAATCTTTTTAGTAGGGCCAGCTGTGACAGGACAAGGGGGGATGGTTTTAAACTGAAGCAGGGTAGGTTTAGAGTGGATCTAAGGAAGAAATTCTTTCCAGTGAGGGTGGTGAAACCCTGGCAGGGGTTGCCCAGAGAGGTGGTGGAGGCGCCATCCCTGGGGACATTCCAGGCCAGGTTGGACGGGGCTGTGAGCAACCTGATGTGGTTAGCGGTGTCCCTGCTCCCTGCAGGGGGGGTTGGGCTGGGTGGGCTCTAGGGGTCCCTTCCAGCCCAAAACATTCTATGATTCTATGAAGACCCCCAGCTTTTGGGTCTTTGAGCCTTTCACAGCCCTGCCCCAGCCCTGCCTTCCCCTCCATCTCCATCCCTGGAGGGGGACAAGATGCTGCTTCTCCAGCCAGGCTGGTCCTGCCCCATGTCTTTAGTCTTTTCCATCTGTCATAGCTGGATTAACACTCCTGCTCAGCTGGACAAGCTGATTACTTAAAGAACTTGCTTCATCCCTCTCTAGGGCTTTATTTTTCATCTGTCATTTCCCTCTTTATTACCACAGTAAGCTTCTGCATTTTCGGCTCTTTCCATGCTCCCCACTCACTGCCCTCTCCATTTCCCCTGCCACCAGCCCTTCCCAGCCTTTCCCAGCTTGGGTGAGGGAGAAAGACCTTCCCATTTAATCGGGTGTCATATGTCCCCCTGTGCTTTCATTTCCTCCCTTCAGGCATTCCCTTTCACACCAGTTAATCTCCAGTTCATTCCTCCAGCACTCCGCTTTCACACTGCCTTCTGTTCCACCCCCCCGGGGCCACGCTGGCCCTGTGCACGGGACTGTCCTTGTAGACCACGGTGCTCCTTCATGTGCAAAGGCAGTTGGAGGCAGCCCATCATCTTGGGTTCCGTCCTCACCGTGCATGGTAGTTTTGGGCTGGGAGTCACGAAGGAAGGTGCGTGCAGGCAGATGCCCTACAGAAAGCTTGCACATCTATGCTCGCTTCCGGCCGACAGATGCTTTGCACCACAAACCAGGGGCTCCAGGACCTTGCAGTCCATCGGAATGCGAGGGACTGACGCTGGCAGCCTTCCTCAGCCTTTTGCAGGGCCAGCAGCACCACCCCCTCAGCTTCCTTACTCGTCTCAGCAGTTTGAGCATGGTCTTATTTCTCCTTCTTGGCTCTGTTTAAGTTGTTGGTTACCTGATCTGACCATTGCTCCTTCCTCCTGCCACCTCCTCTCTCTGCTGTTGTCCCTCCAAGTGCCCCTGAACATCTTTCTCCATCTCTGAGCAATAGAGACAAACCCTCCAAATGGTGGGCAAGCGAAATGTATCTTTAGGGGGAAAAAAAAAAAACACAAAAAAGAGCCTATAATTATGCTGCCCCTGTGGCTGCCAGCAACAGCCCTGATCGCTTTGATTGTACATTGTGACCCCTTTTGCCATGCTCCATCTGTTTGTTTTTATACTCTGTGAATTTGCGGCAGCAAAAGGACTGTGTCTTCTTATTTGTATCTACAGGGTCCCCTGTGCAATCTGCCCCAGTTCTGACCAGGGCCTTGCTCTACAGGAGAGATGAGTAAGAATAACAATGACGAGTGGGAGCTGCAGCCAGCAGCACAGCCCTACTTTGGGAGCAGAACAAGACAATTAAGGAAAGGATTTTCAAATAATCCAAATGGAGAATACAAGGGAATAAATATTTAATACTCAGTCATGCAGCTTCATCCTCTCTAATAATCCCTAATGTTCCTACAGTGTCTTTTGGAAGGGAGCTGTGCATAGAGGGCAGACGCAAAATGTGGCTCCAGCAGGCCAAGATGCCCTGTTTTCCCCCAGTGGGGGTGCAGACACATCCTTGCAGTGGGCAGCCATACCCGTAGCCCCACGGAGCCCCGTGGGAAGGAGATACTCTGCTTAAGCAGTCTCTATGGCTGTCGTTCCTATTCTTACTCCACTTGACTCCACGGGCAGGATTGTGCAGAGATTATGGATTTATAATACAGTAATGCTCTTGTTTAAAATTAAATAAAAGCAGTTTTCACTTTTTTTGCAACACAGTCCATGTTCCCCTCTGCCTGGGGGCTCAGCAAGTACTGTGAGGGGCAGCAGAAAGTATTCTTCATGTGGAGAGAGGGTGCACTGACTCTCCTGCAAAAAACTCTGCATCCCCCAGACAATTTCTCTGCCCTCCTCTTCCCCAGGCACTTTCAGGTACCAGGCTCCACTCAGGAACTCCCAGCACAGACCAGTGCCAGTATGATGAATACTGCTGGCCAGGTTGGGTCCAAAGGGCACTGAGGACAGTGGGAAGGGACAGACAGATTGTTGGGAGGGTTGGACTGGCCAGAGGGGAGGACAGGCAGAGAGCCTGTGTGTGCATGGTGGAGGATGTGGGAGCCAGCGCCTGGGATATCACAGAATCCCAGAATGGCAAGGATTGAAAGGGACCTCGGGAGATCACCCAGTCCAACCCCCCTGCTCAAGCAGGCTCACCCAGAGCAGGGGGCACAGGACAGCGTCCAGGCGGGCTTTGAATATCTCCAGAGAAGGAGACTCCACAGCCCCCCTGGGCAGCCTGGGCCAGGGCTCGGGCACCCTCAAAGTCAAGAAGTTCTTTCTTGTATTCAACTGAAACCTCTTCTGTTTCAGTCTGTGCCCATTGCCTCTTGTCCTGTCGCTGGGCACCACTGAGAAGAGTCTGGCTCCGTCCTCGTGACACCCACCCTTGAGATATTTGTACGTGTTGATGAGGTCCCCTCTCAGTCTTCTCTTCTCCAGGCTGAACAAGTCCAACTCTCTCAGCCTTTCCTCATAGGGGAGATGCTCCAGTCCCTTTATCATCCTTGTTGCTCTCCTCTGGACCCTTTCTAGGAGATCCTCATCCTTCTTGAACTGGGGAGCCCAGAACTGGATGCAGTGCTCCAGGTAGGGTCTCACCAGGGCAGAGCAGAGGGGGAGGAGAACCTCCCTCGCCCTGCTGGCCACGATCCTCTTAATGCACCCCAGGATACCATTGGCCTTCTTGGCAGCAAGGGCACCCTGCTGGCTCATGGCCAGCTTGTCATCCACCAGGACTCCCAGGTCCCTCTCGGCAGAGCAGGTGGGAGCATTTTGTCTCTGTGTGTGGAGAAAGGGGAGGGTTTCAACATTCTGGCTCATAAACCTTTTTCCCCTTGTTTGATTATCAGTTGTGATTCTAAACCAAAATTAACAAGCCCTGCTCGTGCCGGGCAGGTAATACCTGTGCTCAAAAGGAGCCTTAGGTGTACAGCAGGGAATGGGTTGCCTGCAGGCTGTGTGCAGCCCCCTTCCCTCTCTCAGTGCAAGCTTGGTCTAGTTTTCTTCTTGGGAGTCTCGGGACAACTGCAAGCAACCAGAGGGAGAAGGGAGAACTGTTACCAACAGGCTACAGTCCCATGTCTGAGAGCACGTGAGTGGTTTTGGATAAAAAGAAGTCCTCACAGCAAAGGATGGACCCAGATAAAATCTCACTCTGGCACCTGAAATGTTTATTGGAGATGGTGTTAGCTTCCAGAGGCTTGGACAAAGGAGCTGCTCTACCACGATCCCTTCATAAGCCCTCTAGATTATATGAACCTCTGCCAAGTTCTGCAAAATCAAATGTGCATTTGGAGGAAGCACCTGCTTTGTAAGGTGTTCTTAAGTTGGTTTTCCACAACTCAGTTTCAGATTCTGCATCCCAAGAGGAAGACAGGCTGGCATTTCAGAAAGGCATTTTCCTTCAGCAGTTTCCATGTGACCATGAGCATAACACTGCATAGCGGCAACCTTGGGAGGAGAAAGGAGCAAAACACAGAATTGCTAAATAATCCAGGTTGGAAGTGACCTTCCAACTCCTGCTCATAGGATGGCTCACTTCAAAGCTGAGTTGGGTTACTCAAGGCCATGTGCAGCTGAGTTTTTAATATCTTCAAGGATGGAGATCTCACACCACCCCTCTGGGCACCTCTCTCATGACCACCCTCATGGTGAAAAATTTCTTCCTTATGCCCAACTGGGATTTCCCATGCTGCAACTTGTGATGACTCGTGCTTTGTCACCTCTGGGAAAATCATCTTCACTATCAACCCTTTTAGGTAGTGGAAAACAGCAATCAGATCTCCCTTTTGCCTTCCCTACTTAAGACTAACCAAATGGGGTTCCCTCAGCCTCTCTCTCTGCATCATGTGCTGCAGCTCCCAACCATCCTGGTGGCCCTGCACTGGACTCCCCCCACTTTGCCAAGTTCTTTCTTTTACTGGGAAATCCCAGACTGGACACTGGGCACCAGGTATGTCCTCAGGAGTGCCAAATAGAGGGGAACAATCAATTCCCTCAGCTGGATGGCTTTCCAGATCTGCCCCTAATAAACCCATGTCCTGGCTGTGTCCTCTGCAGGTCTGTGCCATGCCTTTCATACATGTCAGAAAGGGAAGAATTTCCTGGTGAGTGTCAGGCGCTATTTCTTTTTATACTAAAGAAGTGAAAACATTTGAAATAATTAATGTTTGAAAATTACCAAGAGGGAAATGATTTTAAATGTTCAGTAACATTTAAGGGCAAATTGTGTATGTGGGCATGTGGGATGTGAGTGAGGAGGTGGCTGAGTGGGTGTCAGTGGCACTAGAAAGGAATTCTTGATGATTTTTAAAATAAAAAACATTAAGGAGCTAACAGTATGAAATAGCAATTATTATGAAGCGTGATCTCATTTCTGAATCTGGTATGAATTTCAGGCTCTGCAGTTATTACATTTTGAATAAATAGCAATTAACATCTAAGGCTTTTCTATTTCTTTTTTTTTTTTTTGAAACTCCTAGCTAACAGACAAACTTGAGCCATTCTAAAATTCAAATACCTCTGAAGAGAACGCCAAGACCCCTACATCACCACTAATGGCAAAAAAAAAAAAAAAAAAATCCAAAGCGTCTTGTCTGACTTTAAGATTCTGCTGTATCTTCCTGGACTGACCATGTAGTGACCGCTTGTGGATTGTCATTCACTGCAGTGCAAAACGCCTGCAAATCTCGTTCTGACTTTGCAGTTGGTTTGTATTTCAGCTTCCAATTTGAGTTCCTCACTGCCAAGCTTACACTTTTTTCCCCTTGCTTCTACAAGAAGACCCTTGTCAAAGTTTTGCAGACCATGTTCCACTGTCCGTGGCATCTGAGCAACTCCACTTGGTGCAATTCATTGCCAGTGATACAAGTGCATATGCTTACTCTCCAAATTGTGCCTGAACCAAGAGGTGAGAGGGGACCTCATCAACACATACAAATATCTCAAGGGTGGGTGTCACAAGGATGGAGCCAGACTCTTCTCAGTGGTGCCCAGCGACAGGACAAGGGGCAATGGGCACAAACTGAAACAGAAGAGGTTTCAGTTGAATATGAGGGAGAACTTCTTTACTTCGAGGGTGACCAAGCCCTGGCCCAGGCTGCCCAGGGGGGCTGTGGAGTCTCCTTCTCTGGAGATATTCAAATCCCGCCTGGATGATGTCCTGTGCCCCCTGCTCTGGGTGAGCCTGCTTGAGCAGGGGGGTTGGAGTGGGTGATCTCCCGAGGTCCCTTCCAACCCTTGCCATTCTGGGATTCTGTGATTCTGTGATTCTGTGATATGGGACGCCCCCACCGCCACTGGAAATTGTGAAAATGCAGCATGGAGATGAAGTGTGGAGAGCTGGAGCTTCAGGTCACCCTTCCAGGGCTGCGTTGGTCCTGTAGGAGACATAACAGTGAAAACCAATGAAAATGTAGTTACCAAAGAAAACAAACCTAATTCTCAGATGGTAACATTTCCTTTCACTGGAAAGCCCCTTCTGACTCATCTTCTTTCTCTAATGTCTCCAGTCAGGATGTCTAACATCTACAATTAGAAAAAACCGCCTTGAAGATGAGATGAAACATCCACACCAATGAATGATACCATTTTTTAGTTTATGAGCTCCTTAAAAAAACCCCAGTATAAGTGTTATTTATTTCCTGTAGAACAAATGTGAGACAACTGACCACATTCATGTTTCTTTATCATCATCTGCAAGTCCTGTCGGAGCAGCCTGTGGACCCCCAGGAACCTGCAGAGCTCAGATTGAAAACCATTGCAGTGATGTATATGGAATAGAGACACTGGCTGCAGAGCCAGGTATTCACCCAGGTATGAAAGCTTCTGAACAGACAAAACATTTCAGTATTAACCTCTGTTTAATAGTGCTATTGCTGGAGGACTGACAGGAGTTTCGCTTCTGAAGAAGCAGCAGTCCTACAGGCCACTTGATCCTGGAACATACTGACCTTGCTAAGCAAGCGGTGCAAATTGGCCGAGCCTGTGTGCTGGCTAGTCTAAGATAACCTCAAAGGATCTTCCACCCCTTTCCTTGGGAGCCAGCCAGATGCTTGGTCAATATTTACCTTTAGACTGAGCAATGCAGTTTGCTCTTATTTTATCTTCCTGCCCCTGTTTTACATATTGCCTCCATCTATACTTCTCAAAGCTCCTCTGAAGCATGCTGGGGTATGTGCAATACCCTCTGAGCATGACGCTAAGGCTCCAGTTGTCCCTCTTCCGATATTCCCGCCTCATTCCGCGTTACCCTCTGGCCAGGCACAGTATGGGATCTGGATGGAGGAAGTTTCCCGGGAAGCTTCCCCTTTGCAAGCACAGGGTTTTCCTCTGCTGCTGCAGGTTGCAGTTTTCAGAGGGCAGAAGCAGGGGGCTGAGTGGCGCTACTGAATCTCTAATTTACTGCCATTAGCGGGGGTCACTTTCAAATGCTTCTCCCTTAATGAAGCCCTGGCTGTTCCTTCCTGGCGTTTCATTAAAACGCAAGCTGGAGCAAGCAAAGATGCACTGGAGAGAAAACAGGGAGCAAGGGGCCCCAGCTGGAGCCCTCTGCCCCCCCCAGCCCCTTCAGCTTCCTGCAGTGGGACCCTTCCCCCAGCTCACAAAAGATTAAAGCAACTATTTTTTGTTTGGAGGGTTTTTGTTGTTGTTGTTGTTGTCACCTTTTCCCAGTGCCGTGCCCATCGTTCCAAAGAGAGGAGTGAATATTTGATTGCAGTAATTAGTTAATCAGTAACTGGCATAATTTTTTCCCTGATTAATGCTTTGAATAATCATTGCAGCCCTATCTGTAGGCAGTCCTGTTATCAGAGTCACTTTGAAAACAGCTTTGAAATGATAGATCTGCATCCTTACAGATAAAATTAGACAGGTCAGATGCTCCACCCTCCGAAAACTGCTCCTTCATTGAAGGTGGTCAGGGGAAAAAAAGAGATCAAAAATGCATTCTTGTCTCCCAGCTCACTCATTTGCACTTCCCCCTAAGTATGGTGCTGGAAGAACCTGGGGAATGAGTCCACACGGAAAAATTCCAAGCTCACAGGGCAGATGGAGGCACAGGATGCCCTCCTGGAAATGAGGACCAGGAAAAACATTTATACAAAGACTAATCTGTCTCTGTCCCTAGAGCTTTTTTCATAGCTCCAAGAGAATGGAAAAACAGAGGGCCCACATGCTGAGCTCAGGGAAGGGTAAGCTCAGGGTGGACTCTCTGTGTTTATACACATATATACACGTATATAGTATATGTGCATGTATATAATATCTTTTATATATTTTATATATATAATCCATTTTTTATATATATAAAATATGCACACACAAAAACCCCATTAAAACTGACTCCATAGAAAAAAAGGATGTGACCTTCTCCTCCCTGCAGGAGTAAGTCCAATTCCTGAAGCGGTGTTGGCGTTCAAAGTCAGTCTTGCTTCGGAGGGATGAATAGCACTCACAGGGGATGGCTTATAAACAGACCTGGGTGGGAATTTTTCAACTCCAAAATTTTTTTTGCAATGTATTATTAATTCTGAAAAACTGAAACTCTCCATAAGAACATCCCAGTCTCAGGAATGGTCTTTTTGGGTCCCGGGTGGGATTTCCAAGAGAAATGTGCGAGAGACAGTACAAGTGAATATATGCAACGCTCAGAATGCTCAACATGAGGCAGAGCAAAATGGGAAGGGCCCAATTTTGAAAGCCATGGCCTCCCCAATTGAGTTCAGAAACCTGGACCCCAGTTTTACTCATCCCTGATCAGTGCTGTCGTCTCCTGCACGTGAGCTATTCTGAGGGTTGGTTCCCAGTCTGCTGTCTCTCACCAAAACACATGAAAGACTGAAGGTTTTCGCTTTTTTTCCCCCACTGTCAAAGTGGGGATATTTCTGAAATCCTGAAAATGCTGGGAGGATGGGATACCGCTTCCTGACAGCTCCACCTGGGCCATCTTGCAGAAATTCCATCTGCAATGAGCACATCAGTAGCTGTGGGATGAGCCTTGATCATCAGGTCACAAAACCCAGATCAAGAAGACAGAGGGTATTTTTCTAAGGTACATTCTGTTTATTTGACAGCATGCTATTGGTTTTTTATCAGCCACGGTAAGCTAGCAGCAGCAGCCCTGGGAGACTAGTGATCCTTGCTGTGCCTTTACCCGTGGCTAGGTAAACAGATCAGGACCTGCTGCCATTTTTGCCAGCAGAAAAGGGTGAGATGCATACAGCAGATGGAGAAAATGTCCCCTCTGAAACTGGAGCTATGACCACAAGGATGAGCTGGATAGGATAAAATAGAGGTGTGTCCAAGCATCCCTTCCCAGATACAAGCTGAAGCCCCTCCTTAAGCCAGTTCTCAGAAAACCACAGCACTGATGTGCGTCAGGTAGAAATCAAAGGGATTTTTAGATTAAAGGAGAAGAGAGAAGCAGCGGATTTGTGTGTGGGGACTGACTACATCATTCAGAAGAGCCAGACTCAGCTACACTGTGTGACCCCCCCCCAGACATTAACAGGAAAGGGTTGAAGGAACCTCCTCTATGGGACTAGGATTTCCTGTAATATGTACAAAGAAATATATTTAGCAATCTTACAGCATGATACCACAAGGAAATCAGGAACAATGCAACACAGTTACGATCAGACCATCTTATCTTTATCTAGACTATGTCCTCAGTCATGCTATAACTTAAGTAAAAAATTGTATCTAGTGGCTTCTTGGCAATGAGGCCATTTTTTCTGACCTTTTGCCCCTGGAAAGCCTCAAGTCATTCGTCTCACACCTCCAATATTTCCTGGACATTTAACTTCCACTTAGCCTACCTAATGCTGAGCTGACAAAAGCTGTCTTGGTAATGGGTACTGATATATGCGAAACTGCTACCTACACTCCTATCGTATTCTCTTTCTAACGATTATTGTATAATATTTCCTACTTTCTCTTATCCTTAATACTATACTTAGACCCACTAAAATAGTCAGGATTAAATGACATGTGAACAGCTATCAAAATGGGTAATACTATTCCCGTTGCGTCAGGAAGATACGGTCTGGCTGGCCGGTGCGCTTGAAGTCATGAGGAACCAAGCAGGCAGATACCTCCTCACTTCGGTCTCCGGAGAAGAGCAAGCTGCTTTGAGCTGCTTTCCAGCTGCTTAGCATCCTCTGGCCACCTACACAGGTGAATGAAGTAGGACCCAGGCAGTGACTGGAGAGAACCCTTGGATGACTCTGTCTCATTCCTGGGCTTGGAAGAGCCAGGTTGCTTGTTAATAAAGCCAGCAAAACCTGTGAGGTTCATTCTTGCTTATATGATTTCAGAAATAGCTCTCATCTTCCAAAGACTGTTTCTGCCTTAATAATTGACCTGGTCCTGCCAATACAGGAATATCTGCAGAGGGGAAAAGATGATCATTTACTGATGTTTACTCACTCTCCTCCCAGTGGTGATGCACCAAAGACAGAGGGTCATGAACGGCCTTGCCCATTTATTTAACTGAGGGAATTTAGGCCTGGAGCTGCCCAGCAAACCCAGGGCTCCCAGACTGGAGGGAGCTCGGGCTGCTGTCCTGTCCCTGCTGGTGGCAACTCCACAGCCCCTGGAGACTCAGGCTTCACTGGAAATGCAGGGAGCAGAAGCGATGTTAAATTTAGACCACATCCATTTCTGCTGTCTGAGGGAAGAGGGAGCAGCTGCCTATGCCCTGGATCCCACATCTGAGCTGTCTCTCCCTCACGTTTGGATGCTTGGGCGTGCGGAAAGTCTGGGAAAACACTAGGGCTGGGGGCAGAGGCAGGAAAGCTGGAGGACCTCTACCCACTTTCATCCCCAGGGAGAATCTCACCAGGCTTGGATGTATTTTTAATCTGTTCCATCAGCAATAACAAACACAGTCAGAAGTAATAACAGGGATTTTGCTGTGTATGAACTTGTTATCACAAAATATAATCTCTCGATCAAATTAGAGCTGTGTTCAGACATTCTCTTCACTGACCTTGGGCTCATCAAGAGAAAAACATTTCCTTCCAAAGGTGGCCTGTTCTTCACTCCGCCACCCAACCACTTTCCCCCTTGTAACTTCCTCTTTAATTTGTCAATGCCTGACCACACCTGCCTAACACTGGCTGAGTCAACAGGTAAGGTCAAAGCAGCCCGAGATGTTTTCTTTAACATGCGATGTCCCATAAAAAACACAGTTGAGCCTGTTTAGTACTGGTGCTCTTGTTACTTCTGTGCCCGGGACAAATTCCAAGCCAGGAGAGTTGCAGTCCACCCTGGATTTATCCTACAGATGGCCAAGAGTACCTCTTCTCTTCATATTCTTAACTGATGTGTAGCTATGAACCGAAAAGCGACTGCTATAGTTCACAGCAGGGCTAACTGGATTTCAGCGCTGGGCAGAGTAATACCAGTATGCACAAGGCGTAGTAAGTTGAAGTTTGTTAGGTATCTTGGGTGTTAGACATCTTGGGTGGAAGACACTCACTCATCGTTTACCTAGGCATAACTCCTCAGGCGATGAGTTCAGGATGTCGGCTATCCTCCGTCCCAGCGTGCCAGAGCTTAATGGCTCACAGGGAGCAAACAGCTACTGCACATGCTTGCTTGGCCAATGCCCCTTATGGTGAACGTTTGGGAGGATTCCCTCCTGACCCCTAAGGCTGATCAGACAATTCCCTGACACAAGCGGGCTGAGTCTTTGCCCAGTGCTCCAGCAGACTCATCCTCACCCACCCAGCAGAAGTTACAGGGCAGAGGTACCGAATGACCCTGCTGTGTCCTTAACTTGCCAGCATGCATAATTCATCATCCTCAGATAACCTGCAGTCCTTCCACCCTTCTGGTGACTGTATCGGCATTTGCAATGCAGAGCACTCCTTTAATTTTATTTATTGAGGGGCTGATTTGCACAGCAGGGCATCACTTCGTTTATTCTCTGCTATCATTGTTACCTTTAATGAAGACAATGAAGAATTTAAAATAATAATTAAAAAATATATCCCCCTCAGTTACCGTGGCAACAAGCTGGAGCTTTTTAACACTGCCACATATTCCATCTGTTTCTTTCTTTTAAATGACAAAACAACTTCCTCCCATACCAGCGTTGCGTGGAGGAGAGGAGGTTCTCGGGCGGAAGAAAAAAGAAATTCCAGCTAACAAACAACTCGCTTTACTACCCTGAAGGACAGCCACTTTCTAGTCAAGAGAGGTTTCCTCCTGCCAATGCTGTCTAAGAAGGTTTTCTCTACACAAAAAAGGGCACAGGTCTGTTAGAAGCCAAGCCTCTGGGATTTCTCTCACTCCTCCATCACCAGGGCAATAGATACAGTGGTGAATGTCTCCCTCCCTTCCCTCCATCTCAAACTAAATCAAACTCTGTCAGCTGAATGTCCTTCAGCTTGGTGCAAGTCTAGACCTGGGTATGACTCAGACCAGTTTTGGAAGGCAAAGTGCAAGAGCATTCTTGTGATACTGCGAGAGAGGTGTCACAACAAGGTGTTTTCCAATAGATTTGAGGGGTGTAGATTAGGGGTAAATAAAATATCATAAAGTTATTATTATTTTCTAGACTCAAAGTTTCCCTCACTACTCTCTCACCCAGATTTCCCGGGTGGACTTTTTTCTCTTCCTCCTCTTTCTCAGACTCTCTTTTTGGGGCTTACCCCAGGCAATCCCTGTTCCCAGAAATCTCTTAGCTCTCTAAAATGAACTCTGGTCTTCTCTCTTCCCTTGGGCTCTTAGTTTTATTGGCAGGCAAACCCTCTCCCCCTGAAGACTGTCTGCCTGCCACTGCTCAGATGTGCATCACGCCTGCCTCCTGCTCAGCATCTGACTCACAGGTAAATCCGGAATCATTTGTTATACGAAGTCTCAATCTGCAAGACTTTGCTCTTACTTGTATGGACGTAAAGCCAGAGCAACTCACCCAGATGTAGTGGAGATACTCCCCCTTTTATGCTTGCGTTGCCAAGACTAGGACTACGCTCAAATGTTCCCCTTGGTCTTGCAACTGAGGGACCCCAGAGGAACACCAAGGGACAAAACAGAACACTTAGAAGCAAGGCGTGAAGTGACCTTACACTCACAGCAAAGCCAAGACGTATCTTCAGAAGTACCTTCAGAACCAAAGAGGTTGTGGTCTCTCCCCCTTTCTCTCCAGATTTCAGGGTTGGCTTTCCCCCCCCCCCCCCATCATCTAAACATGTCTTTTATTCTTCTGCCTTCCTTGGCAGTAGCTTTTGCTTTTTTCCTCTTGTGGCCCAGTGTTTCTCACAGCGTCCAGTTTAATCACCTGGAATTTTAGTTTCAGACAGGCTGTATTGTGTTTGGGGGGTTTGCCTCTTCTCATACAGTCAGTTTATTGGTTCCTTCTGTCCTTCCAAATAAACAGCAGATTGAAGCTGGGGGTAGAGGGGAAAGCCTGTTAGCTGCTTTTCTCTGGGAAGCAATCTGAGAGTTCACCCAGTAATGGAGCAGCAACCAAGCCTGAAATGAGAGCTAGCACCTGGCCAGGAGAGGGTAATGCCTTTCACCTCTGTCTACATGGATCCTGGCTAGAGCCAGGTCTCATCTTGACCACTACTAATGGACACCAGAACACCATCATGATGGCAATCTCTGCTTTGGAAAGATTCAGGGCTGAACAGGAGAGAAATGGGACAGTCAATAGCAGGGATGTGGCTGCAGAAAGCCTGGAGGTCACAGACTGGAGTAGAAGAAGGTGTTGTAACACTGCCTGAAGTTGCCCCAGGACATGACTAACAGGATGGGCACCTGGTGGAGCTGAAGGCACAACTGTGCAGCGGTTGCAGTGTGGAGAACTGTGACAGAAGCACTGAGACTGGTGTGAGTGGAGGATGGAGAGGAAGGTCTGGGTATGGACACATGAGAAGGAAGAGCTACCAGAACAACAGATGTGGATGGCACCAAAATGAGGAGGTCACCAGGATCACAGCATATCTACAGGTAGTTTCACAAGAAACCCAGAAAAACACTGGAAAAACTAAGGAAAAACTAAAACAAGGGATACAGTTTATTTTATTTTGATCAGCTCTGGTGTTCCAGCCCTGAAAAATGTCACTGCAGAGGCAGAAATACTATTAGCCTTTCTCTGCCACGCAGAGGCTGAGATGCTCCTTGTCTCCTTCTTCTTCCCTCATCTTACCCCATAAAAAGGAGGTTCCCAGAAATGCTGTTAGATTCCTGGAGAAGACTGAGAGTTATGAGAACAGCAGGGATGTTTGCCTGTAACTTTGATCAGCCATGGAGCCATGTCTGGGGAGCGGTGAAGCTTTGTTGACCAGCCCCAGCGTGGGAAGCATGGTAGAGAGCTCCTTGGTGAAGCAAGAGTTGGACACTGTTGAGTGAGAACCAGAAGGGCTGTGTGGCCTTTTAAAAGTGGGATGGAAGAACCGCTCGACGAGTAGCAGAAAATGGAAAAACCATGCTGGTTTTGTGATGCCTTGCCTTGGGATTTCTAAGGGCAACGTGCAGTCTCTGAATGATAAATTGCCAGCAACGTGGTTGATATCAGCCTTAAGAGACGCTGTGATGAAATCTTTGAGGGGCAGAAGGGGAAAACAGATCTGTAACATCTTCTGTAATAGCATGTGTGTGAGCCAGGAGGGCTTGGGGCAGAAATGCCACCAAGCCGCCTTGGGCCTGCTGTTTCACAATTGTCCATTACGAGGGATTTTACCCTTCACCCTGAGGTGTCCCTTTGTGTCTGTTGCGATAAACAGGGCCCTGGAGCCAGATGGTCCCATTAGCAGTCCTGAGGCTGGCAAGGCAAGAGCACAGCACTTGGCATTTTATTACCTCCTCCTTTATATTGTGTATAACTGATGGTTGTGCTACTAAAGAAGGACAAATATGATAAATAACTATGGAAAAGAAATCTATGGAGATGAAAATTCTACTGTAAACCATATATCTCTGTCCAGGGCTACTGCACAGTCATTACTGCAAACAGCAGGGTAATAAAAAGCAAGATTTCCTACATTTTCCATAATGTTTTCTGACTACCTGAAACATCCAGTATTGAAAGACTGGTCAGAATTTCAGCCCTGGAGGCCAGACAAAACCTCCTCATGTCATGCCTTCTGGGACCTTTTGCTAAGAGAAGGGAACCACTGCTGTCGGCCAGCACTTGCCAGGCACCAGGCCCTCCTCCTCCTGCTGTGCCTCCAGAAGCAGCCAGTTTTCACCACAGTCCTGGTGATCATAAAGCTAAATGTATTGACCCTTGGCATTAGCTGTGCAAGGATGGAAAACTTACTCAGAGGAAGAACGCAGGCATAAATCGAGGAAAATACAGAATACCAGTGCCAGCGAAGAGTTAAATCCCCAATTTCCTAGGATCCCTGATGACAGAGTCAACCCATCAAATCCCTTTCTCACTCAATGGTGAGAATGTCCTATGGGGAACAGCTTCTGGACACCCATCCACCAAACTCCACTCATGGCTAGGCATATCAGTTCAGGTATTCCTTTGCAGGTCTTCCTCTAATCCCCTGCCTTCACTCTCTTAATCCAGCTAATTATTCAGCTCAATTAACATCCACACAGGGAGGATTTACCAGAGGCATTTCTGCTCTAATGATGCCCTGGCCATCATCTTTCGCCTCAACGTCTTCAGTGACAGCTGTCATTGTTAAGCTTTCAGTCTATGTTGGCGCTCTGAATTGCTTGATTTATGTCTTCTGCAGCAAATCCTTACAGGATGAAAGCTAAAAGTGCTTAGCAAAGCAAGGACCCAGATCAATGAAATCATGAGTAAACACAATCTGCTCCAAGTTAGAAGCAGTGTCGTCCCTTTACCATGCAGGAAGACATGGTGAGTGGGCAGTTAATTAACTGTTGTCCCCAAACACGAATGTCTTCTTCAATTCAAAAGAATTTTTTTTAATCTTACAAATCTGAAATCCGAGGTCATAGTTTTTTATTGCCCTGTCACACAGAGCACTGTGGGTAGGGAATCTATACAAATGGAAATGGTCAGAGTAATTTCCTCCTCTACCTGAGTAGATGGAATAAAGAGTCCTTCCTCCCTTGGAGCTCTGGCTCTTGGGCAAGCTGGGAAGATTACCTTTTTCCTAGCAGCAGCTATGGATGTAATAAGGATTTTCAGTTGGATTTCTGCCCCACTGGGTTCGTTGAAGTGAAGCATTACAGAAGAGAAGAACATCTGCAATCGCTCCTTCCAAGCCTTATCATCTTCTCCTAGCTGCTAAGAGGAGCCAAAGGATTTGTTGCCCTACCTGTCTTCCCTGAGCTACTTTTCATAATGGACAGAGAAAGGCTTAAATGTTACAGATGGCCAAAAATCTTGTGGCATCAGCACGGAATGGCTGTTGCTGTTCATGCTAATAGCCTGAAATGAACAGCAGCAGCAACGTCCGTCGTAAGCCTCTCTCCCGTCCCTTTAGTGTCAATCAACTGAAAAAAAATGAACCAATGTACCTGATGTCAAATAGATCCCAGGCCTTTTTTGGCCCAAATTTCCCACTGTTACTAAGGCTGCCTTGGCTCCCTCGGTAGTAGCGATGGCAAGTGAGAAGGCTCATCCAGACAGTTGCCAGCATGGTTAATGTGCTGTTTCGCAAAGCTGGACCTAAGTGGCTGTATAGGATATTTGTGTGTTATGCATAGTGAGGGAACTTTCAAAGCCTCTTGTTGTGCCTGAGACCATTTGGCTACCAGGTCCCATTAACGCAGCTCTCTGTGATAGCTGGGAGCCCGCAGGTCAGTCTCGCATAGCCTTTTCTTCGCTGTGTGGTTTCGGAGCAGCATTAAAGGTGAGTAGCATCTGACTGTCTAACTGCTTTAGGAGTAGATATAGACTAGATAGACTAGATATAAGGAAGAAATTCTTTACAATGAGGGTGGTAAAACACTGGAACAGGTTGCTCAGAGAGGTAGTGGAGGCCCCATCCCTGGAAACGTTCAAGGCCAGGTTGGACGAGGCTGTGAGCAACCTGATGTGGTTAGCGGTGTTCCTGCTCCCTGCAGGGGCGTTGGGCTGGATGGGCTCTAGGGGTCCCTTTCCACCCAAAACATTCTGTGATTCTATGGTTCTAGATGAATGCGCAGCACCCTGCACATGTAAGCTTTTGCTTGGAAGACCTCTCAATCTGGCCCTGTACAAGTCCTTCTAACACACTCGGTCCTTTCATGCTCTGCTTCCTTTTTCCTTACTTCTTCCTTTTATTAGAATGCAGCCGCCTCTGGCAGGGTGAGAAACCAGCTACGTTATACGTCTGCAAAGCAAGCTGATTATTTTAATTCTCACATCAAGTAATAGCAGTAAATGCAGATACTTGGTGCAAAAGCGCCTGTCGCTGAAATCCATCACTGGGAACCCTCTGCTCCCCATCCTTCTCCGTGCGAGACAGGTATTTGCCAGTAGCCACTTGCATGCACGTGTGTGTCCTCTCTACAGCCTTCTCTCTAACAAAGTGTGGGAGGAGGTGTTCAGCCAGGCCTGTGTTTGAGTTGTTCATCTAACAACAGAAAGAGAGATCCTTAAAAAAAAAAAAAAAATAAAAAATACTGGGTATATTAATACTTCAAGAGATGCATTTGTTGGAGACAGATTCCAGGATGCTCCTGAGAAGTTGAGCTTGGCTGGTATGAAACGACAGGGCCTAAAACTCACTTTCCATGTTTTTCTGCAGATATGTTTTTAACACCAACCATGATTATGCCTTGGCCTGGCAGCCCAGGAAAGCAGATGGATTTTCCTGGCATCAGGTTTCCTGGGCTTTTGGCTGTTGGAGGCTACTGCATCCTGTTGGGAGGGGAATGTATTTTCCAGTGCCATAACGGGATTCTATCTATTTCCAGATATAATGGTTCCCTCCTAATTTTGAGGCCCGAGGCACCGCCAGGCATGTCTCAGCCTGACACCATTTTACTACAATGCACATGTGAAAATAGCCTGATTTCTGCATTGAGTTTCCAAGCCAGGAATTAATTGAGCCAAGAACAAATAAATAATTCCTTGTTTATTCCTCAGTTAAGCTTTGCTGCTGTTGTCAGGCCATAACAGGTCGGGGAGGAGAATTGCTCTCTGTGCCTCAAAGAATATATTAGTCACTATTACAGAAAATGAATCAATGGCAGGACTCCAGGATGGGAAAACGACTTGTCCTCCTCTTTGTAATTTACACTAGGGTTTAGTAATCTCCATCCCTTAACTACAAGTGGTTGGACTATCACTACTACTTTTTAAACCAGTGGAAAACTTGAAGCCAGAAATCACAGAAAAGGTAAGATGCAGACCTTCCCTGGAGTTTTCTCCCACCCCGGACACCACAGAGGTTCCGCCATGGGGCAGCTGTAGATGTCACGCTTGGCTTTCGGGACAAATCCAGGGACAACATCCCTGGAAGCACTGAGCTTGTGAGCTGAACACATATGTTTCACTGTGGAAGCACGTGGGAGTTAGAGTTCAACAGAGCATCATTGCCTCAGGAAAGCCATGGGATCACAGAATCACAGAATCACAGAATGGCAAGGGTTGGAAGGGGCCTTGGGAGATCACCCAGTCCAACCCCCCTGCTAAAGCAGTCTCACCCAGAGCAGGGGGCACAGGACAGAGTCCAGGCAGGCTTTGAATATCTCCAGAGAAGGAGACTCCACAACCCCCCTGGGCAGCCTGTCTGAACCACAACCTCCTTCTGAAGCTCTTTGTCCTTAACCACCATAGTAGTAGGCACCAGGAGTTGCTGGTAGCTGCAGCCCAATGTGCTTTCTTCATTTGTAGGTGCTTTCGAAAAGCTCTGTAGCTTGTGATGCAGTTTCTGGTCACCAAGAAGTTTATTCTTGGCTTTACATCTTGGGTGAGAGTCAATCAGAAGAGCAGGGACATTTCCTAGCAATGTGAACATTGCTTCTACATGGTGAGCCCTGAAAGGAGAGGTTTCCTTGGGGCTCAAACTCCTCTGTTGCAGGCTTCTTCTCTCTGGCAGCTGAGGAGAAGTCTCCATGGTCTCTGTACATCACGGCAGAAGATATGCAGCTTGGGAGCCTAGCTTGGGTCCTGCCAATGGAGATGGGTACCCTGCTAGCAGCCACCCCTGGCTGGGCAGTAGCCTATGGCCGTGTGCTTGAGCTCGCCACGCTACAAGGGCACCGGGAAGGCATGTTCTTGGCTAAGGGTGCTTTTAGGAACTGGTTAATTTGGGGAGGGGGTCATGGGGACACATAGTGCTCCTCTTCTTGGTGAGACAAGAGGCTGCGTCCGGACTCTGCTCCATGCCTCTGCCACCCCTCCCTGCCCATAGTGTGTGGCAACTGTTACTGCAGTGCTTTTACCTTAATATTTCACACTTCTGCTTTTAGTTTTAACTTTGTTTGATGAGCAATGGGCCCCTTCCAGAGCGGTGGTAAGCACCACCAAAATAATTCACAACTGGTAGAGCCCACCTGCCTTTATGTAACACATAATTTTCCCCCAGCCTTGAGACGAGTAACTTGTGGGGAAGAACAAAGTGGCTGTTCAGTGGTGTCCACGGAAATGATGCAAGAGTATAGGGCAAACAGCAAAGTGAAAAACCTGCACTAATCGGAAGCGTTAGGGAGATTTGAAGGGCGGGACTATAATTAACCAGCCAGGAACGTGGCCAGGAAGCCTTCTTTAGTGCCCCACTCTCTCTAGGAAAGGACCTGAATTTTCTATGTGCAGCAAATAAGGGATTTACCAGGATACTAAGAATATCCCCATCCTTACATGACAGCCCATCCTTGGTACAAATAGAAAGGTATTGCTTGCCACCCACGGTCTATTGCCCTTGCTGCTTAAAGATCCCAAGCACTTTGCATTTTGCCAGCCTCTTGGAATATATGTCCTAGCTATAAAATGATACTTAAAGAGTTCCTGCACTTTGTACAAATGGCTATTTATGACCTGCCATCAATGTTGTTCTACAGAGAGGCACGGGGAGGGGGGATTGATGGAGCACTGAGCCTAATCCATCAGTCACTTTGCTACAAACTCTAAACACGTTTTAATTGTGAGGCCAGATTTACTCCAGCCATCTGTATAGCAAACATGTCTCCCCACTGAAATAGAGGAATACTTTATCCTGAATGCTCTTTTGCAATGTATATATTGTATCAATGTCAATAAAATATTTGTCACAGCAAAAATGTAAGCCTGTCTGCTGCATAACAGAGAGCCCCAATGGAAGGCAACACTCCCAGATTTAATGCTGACTAAACTTCTCAGTTTCACAGGAAATTAATGGGGCTGGGGAAGAGCCTTGCAATTAGAGGAGCAGGGCTACAAATTCTTGCCTTCCTGTTGGCTTTCTTTATTGGAACGATCTCAGTCCTCCGAGCAGGACTGAGCTGACGGCTGGAATTGCTGGGAGCTTTTATTTCTCCTCAGAGCAAGAAAAATAAAGCCACAGGCATGACAAGCTTGCCTACGCCTCCATCGCCTGCTCCGCCAGAGCACCCCCGGTTGTTCCCCACCCAGAGCAGTGGATTTACTCCCCGCAACCCCTTTAAACCATGGCAGCACTGCTGAGACTGCCAACATGGGAGCCAATTAAGTGGTGCTACAAAGATGTTGATGCCTGTGGTCTGAGATCTATCGGCTCATCTCAAATATCCCCTGAACTGCCATGAAGTGGTAGCAGCTTTTAATCTCCGCCGAGCTTGACTCAGCGCAGACCATTTCCTTGAGCTACCCGGTCCTTTTGTCCGCCTCACTTCCATGATGATTAAAACTCTGTTTACTGCAAGAAGACACTTTCTTCTTTAAATTTGATTCCTTTCCACAGTGCTAGCTATAACAGAATGGCTCCTGAAGATCCCTAGGTTAAGTGACTTTCATGTAACATGCCCTTCTCTCATGGTAGACCCAGCCTGCCACCTCAGATCTCCGGACAGCCCGGCACAGTCACAATGCTCAAGACCTGGCATCCAGACCAGAGAGATGCTGAATTAGGCTGCCCTCTCTGCATTACACCAGAAAGACACTCTCTGCTGCTCACAGGCCTGTTTTAAACCAGTAGAATAGTTTTCCTTTGCAATTCCTAATGCACCTGCTGAAGACAACTAGCATAGCCTACAAGTGCCCAGCCCAGCCGGAAAGCTTGTTTAGGCAGGAGAGGTTGGTCTCTGCGTCTCCTGGGAGGGCTGTGCGGGTGAGAAACACATTCTCCACTATCGACTGCCCAGTGCCTGCACATGTCATCTTTATCATCCGTGAAGGTGCAAATCCTACCAGTCCCATCGCATCCACAACAGTATTTTTCTCCTGTGACACTGTGGGTACCACTCGTTCATCTGTTGCGATTTTCAGTTATCCACACAGCTGATGGCACAGGACTTCAGCCTAATTAACCTGGATGGATGCTGGCGTGCTAAGCGTTGTGTACTCTGATTTATAAAGGATACCTCAAACGCTTACCCTTGCAAGGCTTTTCAGAATCCAATTTGCTTTTCACTTTCTGCTGTTTGCTCGCTCCTTGGCATTTCTCTCTGATGGACAATGAAAACAGACGCCTGGCTTTCACTTCAGTTTCTAGTCAGGTTTACTCTCTGAATTTTGTGCGCTAACAGAGTAACATTTGTGTTGCAAGCCCCCAAAGGGGATTTTTCCTTGTTTTTAAGAACGTTTCGTTCATGGTTTGTTTGTTGTTTTTTTTAAAAAAATGAATTGCTGTGCAATATTTTTATTGGTCTGTGGTATTTTGGGGGCAGGCTTATTTCCAGCAACAACTGCACTGGGGGGGGGGGTAAGCCCTAGCCTTGGCACTTCCCTTAAAAGGGTGGCCCCTGGGCCGTAGTTGTATGAATCTAAAACATTCATCACAGGCTTCCTGTGTGCATGAAGGGAAGAGCAGATATTGACAGTCTCTTATCTCTATTTCTGGCCAGCCTGGCTTGGTATCAGGTCAGCTAGTTCCCAAATCACCAGGCGAACCTAGACTTCTGCGCCGTGTGATTCAGAAAGGTCTGCCAAAAGAAGAAAACAGTAGGTCAGTGCCGGTCTTTCTGCGTTAACCTGGCGATGTGTTCGTTGTAGAGGCAAGAGCCTCGTCTCCTGGGTGATATTGAACAACCCAGGAATGACTCCCAGCTCCTCGGGCTTTGCTCTCGCTAGGCTGGCGGCACATTTTGCCCTTCTCCCGTTAGTGGTGAAGTGAGACAAGGAGTCTATGGCTGTGAAGATGGGAAGGTACCCCAGTGAGGCAGGCAAGAGTTTGGCAGTTAAATTTACCATCAAAACCACTCTGATGTATTCTAGAGGCATTTTAAATGCACCGCATTAAACACAACTGGTGGTACAAAAACAGAGCAGAAATATGCCTTTGATTTCCTTGCCTGTGTTTTATTGCTCTGGTGTGTGCTCTGTCAAGCCCTGAGCATCTGCATCCAGGATAAGGCACTAAGTGACAGTGCCGTTCAGTGGGCAATGTTCCTGCCCCTAGGCAGGAAGGTCGGCGGTTTGGATTTTGCTTCAAGCTCGTACCTGCTGGTAGGACAGCAGCAAAGGGCTGGAGGGATAAGTTGCTTTTTGGACCAAGCACTAAACATTGTGAGAGGCAACAGGGTGAAAATGAGGATGCACATCACTCACTGCAGAAACATTATAGCGGAGGATGTACCTCTGACACATAACGAAACTTATTAAAATGACAGTACAAAGTCAAGCACTGAAAAATTAGGGAAAGGCATGAATCTTCAGGCAACCATTAGTTTGCTCCCTTATGCGTTAACTACGTGGCTGCACAGTGTTTTCCCTGCAGGGCCCTGTTTTATTCACTGCACAAGGTAGGCAGCGCTAACCTAATAAATAGCATTTCAGTATTTCCCTTCTCCTTGGTGCTTGCCCTGCTGTCTGCACGGTTGGGTTCCTCATCTCCCATGTCCCTTTCCTCTTTCTTGGTCCCTGTGCTCTCAGCCATGCCCCCTGCCCTTGCTGGTGCCCCATGCTAGAACCTCTCCTTGGACTCAACACCAAGTTTTGCTGTCACTTCCCATCAGTGCCTCCAAGACCCCTTGTCCCATTAGTCTCTGCTCCCCAACATCCTCCTCCACCCACATCCCAGGGTTGCTGGTGTCCCTGCAAGGTCCCACCATTATGTCCCCACCCACCCAACCTCAGCCGCTGAGGACTGCCCTTCCACAGGACCCTCACCCAGCCAACCCCAGCCAACCCCAGGGGAAGACATGGACAGAAGGACCAAGGGGTCAGCACTGCATCCAGGGGCTGTGGGGGCTGGAGCGATGCCCTGCAGAGGGTTTGCATGCCAGCCTGGGCCCAGGGCTCTGCTACACGGGCAGATCCCCAGTCCCACCAGCCTCCCAAGGCTTAAAACACCCAGGGGATTTGGCAGCTGACGTCCTTCCTGCAAGCTGCGAGCCCGGGCCCCCTCTGATCCAAATGCAGAGGTGAGCTGATCACCTGATGAGACTTTTGTAGTCAAGGCAGAGAAAACACAGCAGTTCTGGGCCATGATTCATCCTAAGCAGACACTTAACATAGGTCAGATGAAGTGTTCCCTGTGCGTGCTACCGGCTGTAAACAGAGCATACGAAGCTAGGCAAGGCAAATGCCACACAGGTGCCCAGGAGGAGATCACACCACCACCTAGACACAGACTCCCTTCTCCACAACCCCAGTCCCAGCCTGACTCCCTGATCCCACTTCCCTCATCCCAGGCCGTTTTCCAGGCTCAGCCTCTTTGCTCCTCATGTCTCAGTCTCTCATCTTTCTCCAGATCCCAGCCCAGTTTCCCTCTCCCTTTTGCTCTCACCAGCTCCCAGGTGAAGCTCCAACCCTCATCAGGCTCCCATGCAAATCTGCTCCCCGAGCATTTGCTGAAAGCTGCTTCCACATGGCTATGGCCCTTGTACAGCAAATTCTGCATAGCCTGGGGTGTCAAACATGCCCAGGACAGACGGACTCTTGGGGAAACATTGCTTCTGCAATCCAAGTCGTTTCCAGTAGGCATGTGCAAACCACGGTTTTTGAAAGCCAGATTTGGGGCAGGCTCATGAATAGACACATAGTGCATTCCCAGCTCAGAGACCACCCAAGTGCTCAATTTCAAGTCCTATTTCCACAGCATGCAGGACATTGCACATTTAAAGAAAAAGGCCACCTTTATTTTTTGACATGGGCAAAGGCATATTTTTTTTCTGGCTTCATTCTTGAAAACTGCTACATCATTTTGGATGAAACAGTCACAAATGTGTGTACCCCCAAAAGGAAGACCGAGTAACCATGAAAAATCTCTGCCCAGAAAAGCTCTTACGCAACTGAAAATAAGATCTTATGATGGGAAATGCTGGACATTCTTAATTATACGTGAGGCTAACGACCCGCATGTAAAGATGAGACACCGTTGGGAATTGATGTGTCAAAGAAAAGGTGCTCGAATAAGTGCTTTACGTTAAAGACTTGTAAATCATCACTTTCTAATGGCCCAGGTTAAAAAATTCTGAAGGCACCTAAGAAAAAAATTTTGAAGGAAAATACATAACCTCTCCATAAAATCAGTTAGACAGCTGCAAGACAGCAAACGACGAGTCTACCATTTTCAGAAACACGAGGGTTACTCATCCCAGGAAATACAGATCAATACATCTTACTCTGATAAACAAGTTTTGTAATGAAATTTTAAAGCATAATTACAGCGCCACTGATTGAGATGCGTTAAGGACCAACAAGCAAATTTTCAACACAGAAAACCATGTTTCATTGGTCTATTGGACTTCTTTGGATAAAAAGGCGATGGAGAATTGGTTGCTACAGGCTATTGGATTCCTACAGAACTTTTAACAAAATCTTTCTTAAGACAGAATTGCAGAAACTAAGCAGCCAGAGGCAAAGCAACTTCATAAAATAGAGCGAGGCTGGAAAGCAAAAGAAAATGAAGAGGAATAAATGGCCAATTTTCATTATGGTAAAACACCATTAGTGAGACATGGTAAGGTTTAGTACCAGGGGATCATATTATTTAACATCGTCGTCTGGGATTTTGAAATGGGCGCAGGCGGTATAGCAAAAATGAGCCAATGAGGCCCCTTTATTTAGCCACAGCTGTGTAAGACTGTGGGGGCTGAGCCGGGTCCCCAGGCTACTTAAACCTGCAGTGAGGCCACCACCACCAGCAGGCCAGAACTCAGGGCTATGAACCTCCTTTAAAGCTGTATTTGCCTACACTGCTTTCACAAGCCTGCGGCTGCTGTGCTGCATCTTTCCAACTTTAATTCAAAACACAACTGGTCTTCAAACAAATGCTCCCTTAAAAATCACGGATATGACTTATGAAGCACAACCTTCCCTCCCGGGAAGCTGTCAAGGACAACCCAGGCTGCACTCGCACTGGACCATGAGGATCAGCGCTTGTACCAACAGGGAGAAAACCTTTGCTTCAAACTCTGTAAAACAACTTCCGACGCACTTTGAAATAGCATAGCATCATGTATACAAATATCTTAAGGGTGGGTGTCACGAGGACGGAGCCAGACTCTTCTCAGTGGTGCCCAGCGACAGGACAAGGGGCAATGGGCACAAACTGAAACAGAAGAGGTTTCAGTTGAATACAAGAAAGAACTTCTTGACTTTGAGGTTGACCAAGCCCTGGCCCAGGCTGCCCAGGGGGGCTGTGGAGTCTCCTTCTCTGGAGGTATTCAAATCCCGCCTGGATGATGTCCTGTGCCCCCTGCTCTGGGTGAGCCTGCTTGAGCAGGGGCGTGGGACTGGGTGACCTCCCGAGGTCCCTTCCAACCCTTGCCATTCTGGGATTCTGTGATTCTGTGATCCCCAGGCAGTACCGGCTGCTGGGACACAGACTGCCCATGCTCTTGGATGGGGCTGTGTGTTTTGGAGGTGCTGCTTTCTCCTCTCTACATGGGAATTCCCTTCATTGCATGGTGTCCTAAGATGCTCAAGTAGAGATTGTATAGATCTTGGTGATCTGTCTGCTCTTGACCATTAACTGTACGACATGCTGTGAGACCGCATTCACCTCCTTTCCCCTTCTAACTCTCTTCCTTGCCATATAAGCCACCAGTCTCCTCTCCTGTCTGCACAATATCTGATGTTTGAGCTCGGATTCCCATATGGAAATTCATATTTTTCATGTTTGACTTCCACGAGGGCCCGCTCCCAACACCACCCTTTTAAGAAGTGAACATCAAATCAAGATTTTTTCCTATTCTCAGACAGCAGAAAAAACAAATATTTACAGTTCCTCCAGCTATTTACAAAGGCAGGCAGACATTCCCTGCCAGTGAAGGCAGGATGTAGAGAAAACCATACTATGGGGTTCCTAAATAAAAGCGGCTCCACAGAGCGGCCGTCTGAGCTGAGCTCCAGCCCCACTCCTCTGCCCCCCCTCTCCCTTCTTGGCCCTTTCACCAAGCCCCCAGCTGCAAAGCAGGAAGGCAGCAAATCTTCAAAGGTCAAAGACTGGAGCTGGCTTGCCGGGGTGGGAGAATTTGGTGTCTGACTTGCCATGTGGCGTCATTTTCCCTAGTGCCCAAGGCAGCATGACAGGCTGTTTGGAGGATGACACTTCAGAAGCAAGATGGATATTTGGGGTCTGAGTTGGATGTCAGCTGTCTGACAGATTGAAGAGAAGTGAAAGAGGACAGCCACGTGGCCCTGGCAGCAGGGGACTAGCCCCCTGATTGATATCTTCACATGCAGGCTAGAAAGCAAGCCCTCCTCTCCTGTCCCCATATTTGACTGCCTCAGAGACTGGGGGAAGCACTTTCTGAAGCTCCTCTGGCATTAGACCATCCCTTGCAAGATGGAAAAAGTGGACAAAAGCAGGCCAGCTCTGAGGCACGGTACACTCAGGTCTCCCTGGAGCGATGTGCCGAAGGTACCAGCCCGAACGTGCGCAGTTTGAAAAACCCCAGCTGCCTAAAAGAGAGCCAGGGCAAAGAAAATAATGAAGCGTCTGTATTTGTGCCATGAGTTTTGCGCAAGAGAGTCCATACCAGGGATCACATGCGCCTGTGACTTAGTACCTGCTGTCAATAGTTGAGATACAGAGGAGCAGAAAGAGGCCGCCTTTCCCCTTGCACAGCTGAAGATTTTGCTAGCTAGGCTCCGCCGTAATTTGCAGACAAGGGCATGCTGCAGCTTTCCACGCCGACCCGTTCGGCTGGAGGGATGTGGGTCACGCAGTTGACAGAGCACATCAGGATATCTGCAGTCCCTTGACAGCCAAAGCTCCAAAGACCATCTGCTCTCTCCTGTACGTAGGCCCAGGGTGGAATTGTGCCTGGCCATCAGCACACGCCTGGGGGTGTTTTGGCTCTGTGCATAAACCCTCCCTGGGGGAAGGGAGGCATTTCAAACACACTTTCTTGCCCCGGGCAAGGGGGCTAAATTAATGCATCTGGTGATATAAGCGGCTGAGACTATTAGAAACTGAGGGCAACTCCCACCGATTGTTTTTTCTACTTTGCATTGAAAAAGACAAGGACTGAGAATCATTTCCGGATACTTTTTGGATCCGATTTTCTGAGAGAAGTTCGTAAGTTTGGGGGGAAACCCAACAGCTTATGCAAAACTCCTCCAATGCTCTGATGGGGCAAATGCTGGGGCCCCACGTGTGGTCTGGTAAAGATCACGAATAGCGACTGTGTGACGCCCTTGGCAGCATCATGAATCCAAATTAGCAACCTCGGGTGTCTTCGTAAAGCGGTGGCGAACCTTTTCTTTTAGGGCTCAGGCCATCACCTCACCCTGCTCTAAGTAATACCCTGAGGGAACCAAAATAAAGGTCCACGGTAGGCTCTGTCGAGCTGTCTTCCCTTCAGCTGAGCTATCGGAGACGTTCAGCCCCGTAGCACAGCCACATAGAACAGCTTTAGCTGGACAAAATGTACCGAGTGGGAAGCTGGGAGGAGGTTTATAATTTTTTGCACCATTTTGTCAATGGCTTTCTCTATTAGACTTTTTCTTCAATAGGAATTGTTTCAATTCAGACCCTTAGGGATAGTCTGCACATAATTTTTCATACTGACTTAACTATATTAGCTTCAAAGCCAATGTAATTAAAGTAGTACTCCCTCCTCCTCCACAGTCACACTTTAACTGGCATAAAGGAACTTATAACGGTACCGCTTACGTGAAAATTAACTGCATTAATTCTTCCTTCTCTGCACACCTGTATTATGTCTGGACAGCTGCCACATCACCAGGGGATGGGATGGACTGGGGATGAAATACCAAAACGCTTCTAACAAAGTTAAATGGGCCCAGGCATAGGCAGGTAACACTAACTAGGCAGACAATCTTAGGACAAGAGGAAATGGCCCTCAAGTTGCTCCAGGGCAGGTTTAGGTTGGACATTAGGAAAAATTTCTTCACAGAAGGTGTTGTCAAGCATTGGAACGGGCTGCCCAGGGAGGTGGTTGAGTCCCAATCCCTGGATATATTTAAAAAATGGGTAGATGAAGTGCTCAGGGTGGTGGGATGGCAGGGTTAAGTTAATGGTTGGACTTGATGATCTTAAAGGTCTTTTCCAACCTAAACAATTCTTCTAATCTTCTACACTCTGGGCTTATCCTCAGTGAGGCAGGCTGAGAATCAGCATCTATGGGTGTGAGGAAAAGGAATCTAGAAAAGTTTGATTTGGGGCACCATGTCAAGAAAGCCCCAAAACAAAATGGAAATTACAGCTTCTGGCCTCACATACCAGCATTAGGATCCCCACTCCTGACGGCAGAGGACAATGTGGTGGTTTCAACTATTGCCTCGATCTCCTCCTAGATGCAGCCCTACCAAGTCTCATGACTCCTTGCTCAGGTGCCCAAGTTCCCAGCTGTCCCTTCACCCTCTCTGCCCTGCCTTTCCCATGTCCCAAACTCCCTGTCTCCTTCTGAAGGATGTAGCTGCACCCGGCATCGGGCGAGCACCTCTCAGTTGCCGCAGTCATCTTCCCCGCACGGGCACCAAACAAAGTGCAACGCAGTTTCACATTTGTCACTTCCCAGGCTCCTTCCCAAGTCTCCCTGATTTGCGATTTCTATTTCAGGAGCTCTGCAAAGGAGCTCCACTGATTAATCCTCCCCCTGTGAACTAAAAGTAGCTGTAATCCCAGGGCATGGGGGAGGGACCCTTAAACATCCCCGGTGGAAGGAGGCAGTATTAATTCTGGCATGGGAACAGCACTTAGCTTGCCTGCAGAATGACTTAATTTGTTTCTTAATGGACATGATGCTTTGCTGATAAAAGCCCTAAAGTGCCTTTAAAAAAAATTAAGAAAGTGATTGTTCATTCTTTACCCATTGGAGATTTCATTTGTAATGTTTATGCTCCAGCCCGGAAAGCAGAAAGGGTTATGCTCCGGATGGGAAGTTAACACATGTGCAGGCTCAGGTACTTTGTTAACTTTGAAAGGGAAGGGAGGAGCCCACAGTCGAAGAAACGCAGAGAGCAGCTTGCTGTAGGAATTGCTGACCAGCCAGAACTTCAAGGCAGGGTGGGAGGGATGCCTAGATATCCAGGGAGATTTTTTACCTATGGTTGTGTGTGTTATACAAAGAAGAGATAGGAGGTTAAACCCTGCATCTGAATTTCCCTAAACTGGATAGTAAGGGAAGTCAGCTCCACCGTAAGTCAGGTTGCCAAAAGCTGGCACCAAACACCACGCCCCGGGCAGAGAGCGCGACCACGGAATCACAGAATCCCAGAATGGCAGGGGTTGGAAGGGACCTCGGGAGATCACCCAGTCCAACCCCCCTGCTCAAGCAGGCTCACCCAGAGCAGGGGGCACTGGACTTTGGCTTTGAATATCTCCAGAGAAGGAGACTCCACAGCCCCCCTGGGCAGCCTGGGCCAGGACTCGGGCACCCTCAAAGTCAAGAAGTTCTTCCTCATATCCAACTGAAACCTCTTATGTTTCAGTCTGTGCCCATTGCCCCTTGTCCTGTCACTGAGCACCACTGAGAAGAGTCTGGCTCCATCCTCGTGACACCCACCCTTGAGATATTTGTATGTATTGATGAGGTCCCCTCTCAGTCTTCTCTTCTCCAGGCTGAACAAGCCCAACTCTCTCAGCCTTTCCTCATAGGGGCCACTTGGCTCTTCCTTCTGATGCAGCCTTCAGGTGCTGATGCTTCCTTATCATTGCTGATATCTCAGGGAAGTGGAGGAGGAGGATTGGTAGGTCCTAGAGATGTGAATAAGGAATAGCTTTTTAAATGATACATGATGGCAGAATATCAACCAAAAACTCAGAAATCAAAAATCAGATCTCTGCCTGGCTCTGGATCCTGGCCCAGCACTTTGCTTTGGCCATTTCTGCAGGCTGGATTTGTGCTGCCGACCACTGCCAGGGAGTCCAGCTCTGAGCTAGACGAACCATTTGATTAATCTAACGTGACAGTTCCCGTGCTCTGTAATGCATTACGGCTATTACATTTCTAGGGACTCTGGGCTTTCATCTTAGCCCAAACATCCATGTTTTGGTGCCCAGCCTCAAGCGCTGGGGCTCCTGCTTGCACTCCTTACCACATTTGCCTGGAGTTGCTGGGCAAATGCCAGCCCCAGATTTGCCATTTTGGCACACCTCCATGGCAGGCAAAGACTTTCTGGTATCCCTTTGGTATTTGCTATGTGCCAGGGATGGTGCTGCAGTAGTGTTGCTTGTTTCCTGGCAAGGTTAGTGGGTCACCCCCTTCCACCTCTGCTGGTCTGGGATCCCTTGTTTGGTTCTTCTCACAGTGGACTTCTTGGAGATGCATGGCTAGCGGGACACCAACTCCTCTTATGCCTGGAAGCCTCTTCTAATAGGATCGGGATGGAGGGGAAAGGAGCCCCTCATCAGACGTTCATGCCTCTCTCCAGCGTGAGGACAGCAAACTGGGTCAGAAACAGAGGGCTTGGAGATCAGAGTCACCCCACAGCAGAGAGCTTCCTCCCTGTCTAGGAGATGAGGATGGAGCAGCAGAGCTTCCAGGGGCTGGGACCAAAGGAGAGCAGAAGGCAATGTAAAATATTTGAGCTCACAGAGAAAACTTGATGATCCAGGAGCATCATCAGGAGGGAAGATCTTGCAGATATCGGAGCTATAAAGGGCAATAAAACAAAAGAACGTGATGAGGTACTAAAAATAAAGCTTCTTGAGTCATACTGTATTAGCCCGCTGACTTCAGTGGGAGAAAAATACCCCCAGTAACGTACAGAGCAACTAGGTACAGAAATGCTGGGCCATAGTGGAAAGAGGGGTGAGGTGCTCAGGAGACTCTGTTTTAGTGTTGCCCTGTCATGAGCACTCAACAAGGTTCAAATACTGCTGAAAGTTGTGTGTCCTCCTGCCCCGGTGAGCAGAAAGGGCACCCGTTTGTCTGCAGAGCAGGAAGGATGAACACGAGAGGGATGTGGGCACTTGGCACCAAGCACGCTGAAAGTCCCCTGACACTGGGCAAACCCAGGTTGAAATCAGTGCAGGAAGCCCCGTGGTCTCTTGGGCTTCCCTTCCTATAGAATCATAGAATGTTTTGGGTTGGAAGGGACGTTCAGAGGTCATCTAGTCCAACCCCCTTGCAGTGAACAGGGACACCGTTTAACTAGATCAGGATCTTGCCTATCGGGTCAATAGGCCATTACTTGCTTGTGCAGGAGAAACCAGGGAACTTCCATTCCTATATGGGCTGTTCTCTGGCACTGAGCATCCAGCCCAAACCCTGATCTCACTTTTACAGGCATCAAGGCAGCATCTGAGTAACTTCAGACTTGAAGTGGTGTCACCACGATCAGAATGAGGCCTTCAGTCATTCCTGGCATGAGACTCTCTCCCCCTCTTCGAAGGCCAACCCTACCCTGAGCTGCACCAGGAGAAGCGTGGCCAGCGTCGAGGGAGGGGATTGTGCCCCTCTGCTCTGCTCTGGGGAGACCTCCCCTGGAGCCCTGCGTCCAGCTCTGGAGCCCTCAGCACAAGGAGGACATGGACCTGTTGGAGCGGGGCCACAGGAGGGCTACTAAAAGCCCCTCTGCTATGAGGCCAGGCTGGGAGAGTTGGGGGTGTTCAGCCTGGAGCAGAGAAGGCTGCGGGCAGAGCTGAGTGCGGCCGGTCAGGGCTTCAAGGGGGCCCAGAGGAAAGGGGGGGACAAGCTTTTCAGTAGGGCCAGCTGTGACAGGCCAAGGGGGGATGGTTTTCAACTAAACCAGGGTAGGTTTAGAGTGGATCTAAGGAAGAAATTCTTTCCAGTGAGGGTGGTGAAACCCTGGCAGGGGTTGCCCAGAGAGGTGGTGGAGGCACCATCCCTGGGGACATTCCAGGCCAGGTTGGACAGGGCTGTGAGCAACCTGATGTGGTTAGCGGTGTCCCTGCTCCCTGCAGGGGGGTTGGGCTGGGTGGGCTCTAGGGGTCCCTTCCAACCCAAAACATTCTATGATTCTTTGATTCTTCTCCTCCTTATATTTTGCAGTCTGTAGGATAATTCGCTAAAAATATTGCGATATGCTATTTATTCTGGCTCCCTCTTCAAGACCTTCCTGTGCCTTCACCTCTTCCCCACCCCACTCTGCAGGAATTTCACAAATCACTGCAGGTTACGCTCCCCAAACTTGAGGGCATGCGTCACCTAAATACCCTCTTCACAAACTGCCTTTCACCTCAAGGACAAGAAGAAAAGCTGCTCTTGCTGGCTGGTCCGCTTCTTGCCTCGCAGAGGATGTGTGAGGAAAACTCCAGACGCAGCAGTATATTGATCTAAATTAAACACACACACCCAATCTAATTGAACTGACAGGAAACTGGTGTTTAAAGGCAGAAAATTAAAGCTGTTAATATAATAATGAACAGTTGTGCTTACTGTCTGTGCCTCTGACATCTCGTATTGTCATCTCCCCAGCTAATCACCGCCTCTCCCCCTTTTGTGGGAGTTAATGTGTTTTCATCCATTCACCCAACAAGGTAGCTCCCCAATTGTTTGACAGTTACTAATATATCCTACCTGCTAATGAGCCACCGAGCTGGAGCCGTGTAGGTGATGGAATAACAACCGCCCGCCGCTCCGCAAGAACCCTGGTCAGGCCAGGCACGGCGCTTTACATGCCGAGCTTGCTGCTCGCCTTGGCCGCTGGGATGAAGTAAGCCCCCCCGCACCCCGAGTAGTCCCACTTGCCCCCTTGGTGCTGGGGGATGACACCAGCAGTGACTCCGTCCAAGTGGTGATGCTCCGCTTCTGCAGGAGGAGGGGAGAGCCACGGCCGCTGCCTTTGGCCGGGGAGGTCCCTCCCCAGCTGAACCATAGAATCATCGATTCACTTTGGTTGAAAAAGACCTTTAAGATCATCGAGTCCAACCTTTAACTTAACCCTGCCATCCCACCACTAAACCATGTCCCTAAGCACCTCCTCTACCCTTCTTTTAAATCCCTCCAGGGATGGGGACTTGACCACCTCCCTGGGCAGCCCATTCCAGAGCCTGACAACCCTTTCGGTGAAGAAGTTTTTCCCAATGTCCAACCTAAACCAGCCCTGGCACAACTTCAGACCATCCCCTCCTCACATTGGAGAAGAGGCGCCCCCCCCGGCCCCCCCCCGCGGCAGTTGTAGGGGCGTGAGGGCTCCCCCGCCCCTCTCCCAGCTCCCCCAGCCGCTCCTCGTAAGCCTTGTGCTCCAGACCCCTCCCCAGCTTTGTGGCTCTCCTCTGGACATGCTCCAGCAACGCAACGTCTTTCTTGGAGTGAGGGGCCCAAAACTGACCCCAGCATTTGAGTTGGGGCCTCACCAGCACCGAGTACAGGGGCACGATCACTGCCCTGCTGCTGCTGGCCACACTATTCCTGATACAAGCCAGGATGCCATTGGCCTTCTTGGCCACCTGGGCACACTGCTGGCTCATATTCAGCCGGCTGTCAGCCAGTACCCCCAGGTCTTTTTCCACCAGGCAGCTTTCCAGCCACTCTGCCCCATGCCTGTAGCGTTGCATGGGGTTGTTGTGACCCAGCAGAGCGCTGGGATGTTGGGTCCTGGCCATGGATGTGTTCCCCAGCCCAAACTGCTGCACTCCCCGTGGGCTTTGCAGGGCACCCAGCCCACAGCACAACCGAGAGGAGTGCAGTGTCACCTACCCTCCCCCCCCCCCCGGGAAGGATGTCATTTGCCATTCCCAGAACAGGTCCTGGAGGTTTTGGAGGCACTGTGCTGAACACTGGCCCTGGCTTTTGTAGCAGTTTGGCTTGTCTAATCCCCAGCTGAGGGCCGTGAGGACTTCAGCCTGCAGCCAGTCAGGCTACTGGGCTGGGCCAGTTCAAATGGTCTCTGCAAGCCTGCTGGCCAGCTGCCACCTGCCTGCTTGCCCATAATAGGGGGCACGAGCACCGTGGCTCGATGGCCTTTTTCGCTTGGGTAACTGCCCTCACCAGTAAGTAATGGTCTGAAGTTGTGCCAGGGCAGGTTTACGTTGGACATTAGTAAAAAATTCTTCACAGAAAGGGTTGTCAGGCTCTGGCTGCCCAGGGAAGTGGTCGAGTCTCCACCCCTGGGGGTATTTAAAAGATGGGCAGATGAGGTGCTTAGGGATGTGGTTTAGTGGTGGGATGGCAGAGTTAGGTTAACGGTTGGGCTTGATGACCTTAAAGGTCTTTTCCAACCTAAATGATTCTATGATTCTAAATATCTCTGCTCCACAGACGGGGGGCCCGAGGGGAGGACACGAGGACAGGCTCACTCGCAAGTCAGCGGCAGGGCTGGGACATGGACCCTTTCCCCAGCCGCCAGCGCTGCCAGTTTCCATTTCCAACAATGGCAGAGGGAGAAGGGAAATGAGGCTCATCCGCCTTTAAAGATGACCCGCAAGCTGATTTCCTCCACTGATTTTCCAATAAACTTGACTACCTCGCTTGAGTGGATTCTTGACAGCCTCAGCATACCAGAAAGGGCACCACACTCCTCTACTGTAGCTCCCACGAGGGCTGCATAAGCTCAAAGCCCATGGAATAACTGTTACATTACCCAGGCCAAATCCTGCTTCGTGCTGCCCACCAGTCATGTCCTAGGCGACGTGTAACTACCTTGTTAATGGTAGAGTGATGAGCTTGGAGTTGCCAAAGTGATTGCACCTATGGCTGTTCATCATCATGACTGAGAGGCACCTTCTTCTGCTTGCACAGCCGGTTTGTGCAGAGTCCCCTGTCCAGCTGGGAAGGAGGAAACCCAGAGGAAGGAAGGAAGGGAAGAAGGGAGGGAGAGAGGGAGGGAGGGAGGGAGGGAGGAAGGAGGGAGGGAGGGAAGGAAGGAAGGGGAAGGAAGGAAGGAAGGAAGGAAGGAAGGAAGGAAGGAAGGAAAAGCCACCGTTCTCCTGATCTGTCGCTACAGGGCAAATGGCCTGTGTGGGATTAACAAGCGGGCTCTGGAGACTCTCATGCTCTGGCCTCTGACTTGAAACATGGGGATGAGCAGGACCTTGAACTGGTGCTGTGGTCACGTCCGTACTGAGACTTCCAGAGGACAATGAAAAAAACTCCGCAACATAAATGTATAAAGGCACGTGTCCTTTGGGGAAACTTTCTCCACCACCCATCTCGTAGAAACTGGCTTCTGCCATGAAGCATAGGGATTTATTGTCCATCTAATAAAATTAAGGGTATTCCATTATCCATATTCATGCCTTATTTTTTATTTTGGCCTCATTCTGGTTTTTTGGATGCATTAATTTCCAACAGCAAGGAGTTCCACAGACCTCAAACTATATATTACATTAAAACAATTTCCAAGCTTTTTACGTGCAGTTTTTCAATTTAACGACTCATCTCCAGGAAAGAAAGCAATTAGGAGCATCCAGTTTGCCTTCTCTAACCTATCTATTGTTTTCCTCTTGTCTACCGTGTCCCTTGCTATTTATCTCTTCAGTTTGATAAAGACATCCAGTATTTTCCACCCCTTTTCCAAGTCTTTTCTGTCTGTTTACCAGTTCCTTTTACTTCTCCTACACCTTTTCTGAAGAGATGTCTAGGGCTGAGTACAGTATTGCAGGTAAAAGCAAGCCATCAAGCAATATCATAGCATTGCCACATAGTTGATCTCCTATCACATTTCCAGCTGTTCTTTGCTTTGCTTCGCCACCTTCCTGCATGCTGGAGGGGTTTCACAGAGCTCTCTGTACCAGACGCTCATTTTTTTCCTTACCCTTAAGTGAAGACACAGCAATATCATTGAGTGGTTTAAATTACCTCTCCCAGCTCCTCACCCATGATGGCACCCATGTCTTTAGGCAACAGATTATTGGCTTTCTTCAGGCTAGCAGTTTCCCATCCTCTGCATCTCTGTCCACTTGTCGCATCCTCTTTCAGTTCTCTCTGTTTATGGGGCTGCATGAATTGCCCTCCAGTCCCTGAGTTAGCCCCATGTACACAGACCCCCACCAGCTGCTGGGAACAGCTCTGGATGGAGATGGATGGAGACCTCTTCCCCTGTAGTTTGCATTAAACCCTCCACGGAGAAGCTGCAGGAAACAGAGACATGAAGAACAAAATAATTCTCGATTCCCCCAAGAGGGGTTTGGTACTTGTGGGTGACATTCAGGATCCTGCAGGGAGCAACCAGGCAGCCAGACAGCCCCCACTGCTGCTGCCATGCAGCTTTCCCACAGCTCGAGCCAGGCAGGTTCACTTCAGTGCTTGGGTTGATAAAATCTGGAGTCTACCTGAAAGGAGTGTGTACCAAGGTGGGGGGTGGCCTCTTCTCCCTGGGAACGGGTGATGGGATGAGGGGGAATGGTCTGAAGTTGTGCCAGGGCAGGTTTAGGTTGGACATTAGGAAAAACTTCTTCACAGAAAGGGTTGTCAGGCTCTGGAATGGGCTGCCCAGGGAGGTGGTCGAGTCTCCATCCCTGGGGGTATTTAAAAGAAGGGTAGATGAGGTGCTTAGGGACATGGTTTAGTGGTGGGATGGCAGGGTTAAGTTAAAGGTTGGACTCGATGATCTTAAAGGTCTTTTTCAACCAAAGTGATTCTATGATTCTATGACAGTCAGAAAAGGCCACTTAGCAAGTTGGGACAGCAGATATTCTGTTTCAAAGGGAGAGGACAGCAAGGCAAAGCGGAGGGGGAACGTCCTGCTGAGCAGAGCTGCCTCCGCAGCCCACCACCACCACCACACCAGTGCGCTAGTCCCTGGGGATTGCTGCCAACGAGGGGGATGTTCGGTGGAGATGTTTCACTTCTGGGCTGCCATGGCTGCTTGCACCACATGCTGCATGGCAGTCAGCAGGGATGGGAAGTGGGGAAGCCAAGATTTGGGATGAGTTGTAGCAATGAATCAGCTCTTCCCCTGGCCTGGCCCATCCTTGCCCACGTGAAACGGCTGGCGGACATCAGGTGCAAATCACAGCTATTGCACCTGCCTATCCCATCGGCACCAAGCCAAGTCGCACCCCTCGACTCAGACCCCATCCTCTGACAGGTAGGTAGCATCCAGGCTTGACCTGCAATTTGCCACTCAGAGGTCTCTTTTGGGCACCTTGACCCTTGCCTGGCCCACAGCACAACTGAGAGGAACGTGATGTCACCTCCCCCAGGGAAGACGTAACTTCCCATTGCCCAGGCAATAAAAGTATCTCTCCTAGTTTTATAGACACCTGCTGACAGTCTTTAAAAATAGGGGACCCAATTTCCATTTTCATGGTGTTCCCTTATATAATATAAAGGAGCTTTAAATTGGAGTGATCTATATTCATCTCATGGTTTCTTTCCACTGCCAAAGTGCTGTAAAATCTGTTGTAGTGTAAATGAGAATCATGTCCAAAATGTTCCTCTACAGCGCAAAACGGCACTGGTCCCTCCAAGGCTTTGAGCAAGGTGCCTGGGAAGGGGGAGAGAAAGAGAAATCCCATGGTCGAGGAGGGAGGGAAGTAGGAGGGCCGGGAGGGAGATGCCACCTTGACAGGTACATTTGAGAAATATCCCTCTACCAGCTTGTGCCTGTGGACGGCTCTCGGGGATGCCAATGCTCAAAGAGGTGTGGGTGAATTCATGTGGGTCTAGGCTTGTGAAAGAAATAGGCAACACGCAGGTAACACCTCTAGTGACACTGTATATATGTGTGTGTATCAATCTATATGCATACATACATGGCTATCCCTGCATTTTGGAAAATCTTTTCAAATTTGTTTCAAGTACCGCCGCGATCCAGTGGATTACTGATAATTTAGAGTTATCCTTCCTGTACAAGACACCCAGTTTCATACGCAGTGTAGGCAAATATGTCAAGCAATTTCTTGGTTCACCCATCTGTAGCTGCCAGTCATGCTAGGATTTATGTATTAGCTGCGTTGGATCAAATGTTGGATAATTTGGGGAGGGAGGCCAGTGTTTTTCCAACTGAAAAGACAACCTGTTGGAAGATGAACAAGACTACGAGCAATGGTAGAGGTTTATTTTTTTAACCCCTGACAAATGCTGCAGGCAGCATAGTTGATCACCTCCCCTCATTAAAAACTGGGAAGATGACTGTAGTTTTGGTATACATCCAACTTATATGGAGGTAGCCACCACCATGGGCAGTGCTCCCCTCTGGCCTCCTCCTCTTGCGTATGGGTGCAAAGTGATAACGGCGACTGCTGGGCAAGGAGGAGGAGGAGGAAGCCCAGCTGCCAAGCACAGCAACTGCTCGGCAACAGGTTTCCCTAACAACTGCCAGCCTCCACAAAAAACCATCTTTTTCTTCCAGGGTGTCTCTTCAGCCTCTCCTCTCACTGTTCATGGATGGACCAGCACAGTTAGGAGGTATTTTGGTTTTATGACCAAGATCCACAAATGCTCCCAAGCTGCTTGCTGCATTTATCCTCCAAAGAAATTGGTAGGGCGAGAGGAGGACAGCAGTGCCCCATCCCTTGAACCCACACTAAGCTCCAGAGAAACTGCCTGGCTTGAAGAAATTGTACTGAGTGAAACCCTGGGACCTGCACCAGGCCAGTGGCTGGGTGCTGGCATGTCCCAAGGCCCCCCTCAGAGGTGCTTTGAGGACTGGAAGAGGGACAGCCTCTCTGACCCTTGTGCCTTTGCTTTGATTTTGGTACCCCCTGCTCATCTAATTCCCAGTGGGAGTCTGAAACTGCTAAGAAAACCAGGAGGTGGGCAAAGGGGAAACAGCTTTCACCTGATTGCCTCTCCCTTAGAGCATCATGGAAAACCTCAGATAAGGTTTTCTGGGATGTTGAAAGCAGAAGGAGGGAAGAAAGGAGTTTCCCAACCCACAAGGATGTGAAGTTTGTAGGAGGCAGCCTCCTGCCAAAAAGAAGGCTTTGGCTGAGGTCTCTGGTGCATTAAAGAGACGTTCAAAGTGCAAACACGCTGGTGAACACTTTGCAATAATGTTCTCTCACTACGGAGTTATTGTCACTGGGAGACACAGCATTTGGGGTGAAAGACAGGACTGTGTGAATGTCAGTGGTGTGGGTAACAGACCTCTCACAGATTTCTGCTCTAAAATAAATTGACAGTTGGCTTCAGGCTCCCCCTACAGAAAACAGCTTTCTGGTATCCAACTGGTGATCTTCTCCTTCTGCAAACATCCGTTGCTCCTTACCATCACGCATTTTTCTTCAAAGAGAGGGGTCAGACATAGTTCAGAAGCTAGTGGAGCACTGCACATTTTCCAGCCAGAAAATGTGAAAACAGCTAAACAAAATGAGTGTGTTAGAATTGGCCCAGGATGCTGGTACTCTTTGTCCTACGGAGAAAAGCCGTGGCATTTGTCAGGGATTAAAGGTATCACTAGCTGCACAGTTCCTCCAGGTCTTGCTGACTCTTTTGTTGAGGATGGATTCAAAGGGCAGAGCGGCTGTTCCCTGCAAGCACAGACCCACCAAAATACCAGTGCCATTTCCCACAGCAGCTCAATTTCCCATAGTGGGGTACTGACGCAAATTGCTGCTGCTTACTTTGTAGGACAGGCCAGAAGCAGAGCCCTGAATGACACCATGTGCTTGTCTTCTTCCTACAACTTCCTCTTGCTGAGACTGGTCACATCTTCCTCCACCCACCTTGGCCAACATATCCCAAGCAGAGGGACTGCTGTCGCCAGCTGAAACAGACATGACCAAAAAAAAAAAAAAAAATCACAGCACTTGATTCTTACTGAGCCAGACCTGTCCACAGCAAGCCAAGGCACGAGCAGGAGTCAAGAGTGACTCTTCCTGACCTCCCGGGCAAGGAGCTGCTCATCCCAGGTTGTGCTTTCCAGAACACTTCTCTGGTTGGGATCATTCCTCCAAGGCTCACTTTGCTTCAGTATTTCCCAGCTCATATTTGACTAGTTAAAAGTTTTATCAGCCAGGGCCATAAATTACCATGACAGCTTCTGGGGAAACTCAGCCCTTTCGTCTCCTGCTCATTTCCTCTTTGTCCCTCTCCATTGATTAAACCTGAGGAGTTTTAGACTTTTCAAAAGCAGAAACAAAGAGAATTCCAGCCCTGTCTAATTGAGACGTGTGTGAAGTTAAAAAGCAGCCGCCACGCATGTATTTGCCTCAGTTAAATTGGCTGCTTGATATTTCTGATAATTCCTTTTTCTTGTTTCCTTATATTTTCTTTTTTTTAATCAGCTTTATGATTAATGGCCACTGTGACGTGCTGACATTTCGGCTTTTCGCATATCCCATGCCCCTGTTAAATGGTGGGGCTCGAGCTCCTGTTTGCAAGGAGTGAGAGGACCACACGCTGTACTATTAATCAATGGGGTAATTCAGCCGGGGTGCCGAGGGAGAGCTCGGAGCCCCGGTCCTGGCAAACATGATACCCCCCAAGACCCTCGAAAATGTTTGTATCCGATGTGTTCTGCACCCGAGAACAAAGAGGCTCAGCTGAGCAGAGGGCTCAAGGCGGTATCACTGCACTGCTTGGAGGTCATTAATTTGCGTCTGATGAGGAAGAAGAAAGCAGTGAAAGCCAATGCTTTTCCAATGTGTGGATTGAGGGCTCTAACGGGCCCCAAAGAGCTGATGCTGGAGAGCAGGAGTTGTGTTTCAACCCATTAAGCTCTGGCCTGACTTCCAATGTCAAAAAGGAGATGGATGATGGTGCTGAGAGCACAGTTTCCTCCCACAGGAGTTTGGAGGCCATAGAGTAAACTTTGAACTGGAGCAAGCGTGAGGAATATCGGGCTTCCCTGGGGGCTGCCTCTGTAATAACAAGTTTCAGACGTGGTGACCGTCTCCAATCCTAAAGGGACCTCAATGAACCTGGGTGCAGGAATCGGTCATTGTGCTGAAAAGGGAAGGGCGGCTGCTCTTGGAGGGAATCACAGCAGTGTAAGGAGGTGGGATTGATCCTTCCCTTTAAAGGAAGCATCGAGACTCCCAAAGCAATGAACTCAGGTAATGTTTAACCATGCCCCTAAGGGTAGATCCTATGTTGCATGAGCACTACGGTTGCTTGCCAAAAAGGCTCAGATTTCCATAGTCAGGTTCCTTGGTCAGCTCTCTGCTCGGTCAGTCATTTTGCAGCTGGGGAGATGGGAGAAGGTTGCAGCCCGAGATGGGCGATGAGCTTTGTGCACGAGCAGGGGAGAGCACAGCTGAGGGATGGGCAATCAGGATTCTCCCTTTCTTCCCTGGCACAGCATTTCTGAAGAGGCACGCCAGCCCAGCGTTTAGCATCTGAAGAAGCAGCAGAGCACTGAACACCCTTTCGTCTCGACGGGAGCAGAATGGATTTGCTGGCCGTTGAAGGGGTGGTTGTACAATACGGTGTGTTTGGCAACAAGCAAAAAGACACAGGTTAAAAATAATCCCTCCAGAAAAGGGCTGGAGAAGCTAACCTCGATCTTTTTATCAATGCACAGCACAGCCTTACAATCAGTGGTACCAGGACAACGGAGGGGGCTGCAAAAGGATGTAAGAGGGAGGAATTTCTTAAGCCAGCTTTGTGAGCAAAGGAAACTTATGATGCAATCACAGCCCACCAGCAAGCACTGCGGCAGCCGTCTGTGTTGTCTCTGGATTTCTGTTCCTTCCTAGATGAGCGTAGTTATAGTAAAAACAGCAGGGTGCCCTTGTTGCCAAGAAGGCCAATGGTATCCTGGGGTGCATTAAGAGGATCGTGGCCAGCAGGGCGAGGGAGGTTCTCCTCCCCCTCTGCTCTGCCCTGATGAGACCCTACCTGGAGCACTGCATCCAGTTCTGGGCTCCCCGGTTCAAGGAGGATGAGGAACTCCTAGAAAGGGTCCAGAGGAGAGCAACAAGGATGATAAAGGGACTGGAGCATCTCCCCTATAAGGAAAGGCTGAGGGAGCTGGGCTTGTTCAGCCTGGAGAAGAGAAGACTGAGAGGGGACCTCATCAACACATACAAATATCTCAAGGGTGGGTGTCACGAGGACGGAGCCAGACTCTTCTCAGTGGTGCCCAGCGACAGGACAAGGAGCAATGGGCACAAACTGAAGCAGAAGAGGTTTCAGTTGAATACAAGAAAGAACTTCTTGACTTTGAGGGTGCCCGAGCCCTGGCCCAGGCTGCCCAGGGGGGCTGTGGAGTCTCCTTCTCTGGAGATATTCAAAGCCCACCTGGACTCTGTCCTGTGCCCCCTGCTCTGGGTGAGCCTGCTTGAGCAGGGGGGTTGGACTGGGTGATCTCCCGAGGTCCCTTCCAACCCCTGCCATTCTGGGATTCTGTGATTCTGTGAAAAGTAATACAGGCAATACAAGCTGCCCCACAGAAAACAACAGCAGTGAAAACAGCTGAAAGCTTTGTCTGCCATGGCCGTACGGGGCTTGTAGGACTGTTCCCAGTCCTAGGAATGGGAAAGGCTTCTCTAGGAGATAAGGACACCTACGATCACCATGTTGCCTAACTAGCGTGGAGATGGGAGAAATCACGCTGATTCTTTGGGAAGACTCATAGGGCAGCAGCCCTTGGAGCAAGCAGCAGTGCTGCTAACCAGCTATTGCAGAGAGCGTGCCGGTTTGGCACCACAACAGAAATTATCCCACACTGACCAGGAGGGGAGCAAAGAGCAGCAAAGCAAAGAGGAGAAAGCCCCAGTCTATTCCGCACCACTGCCTCTCTTCCCGAAGCACCAGAGACATAGAAGAGGAGATGCAAGAGCCCCTTCTTGGGCAAGTGGTGTTGAACCCACCCGTACTGCCGGCTGCTCTGCCAAGCCCAACTCCGAGATGTACCGAACAAGCGAACAAGTAGTCTCCAACCTAAATAAAACTAGGGATGAGCAGCAACTTTTTTCCCTGAACTAGAGCAGCTCCCAAACCAGGATTTGGGAAAGCCTGTGAAGTCCAACAGAAAAGGATTTAAGGAGGCTTTGACAGGGGCTCAGGGCCATGAGCCTCAGAAGGGGAAACACCAGAGGGACACGATGGCACAGCTCACCTTGCCCGGGGAGTTTCTGGGGAGGGTACGGAGAGACCCATCTCTGGCTAACCCTGCTCGGGTAGGAGGATGGACCAGCAGATCTCACGAGGCCCTTTTTAGTCCCATTTTCTGCAGCTGCTATGAAAGGGGCCTCTTTGTAAACAAAATAAATCGTCTTAATTCTTCCACAACCAGAAAACAGGCTTAAGCAGAGAAAATAGATTTAGATAGAAAACCCACGGGACAGGCATCTCCATTGGAGGCCACAGCTTTATCCAGTAACCCCAGTCACTTCCTCTCTCCCCCGCTGAATAATTCAGAGCTTCATTTTCTTATCTGCTCTAATCTGGGTTTGTACAAACCAGCCCTGCTGTTAAGTAACATGAGCGAGATAAAGAACAACGAGGCATCCTTGTGCCGGGGGAGCCTTGGCAGGCAACATATACCTCCTCTTAGGGCTGCCACGCTCTGTGAGAGAGGAATGGGCATCTTTCCTCCACTCTGGCACATTTGCTTCCCAACATTTCCTCACCACACTCCTTTCCCCACAAGGATTCCGTATGTGCCTAGGCTGGCCTCTACCTGGAGCGGGGAAAGCCAAGCAGCACTGGGGGGCAAAGGAAAAAAAAAATATAAAAAAACCCCAAGCTCTGCAATAGACTTTTCATGACATTTACTAAATCTTTTAGAAGTTTTCCTCCTTTCTGCACTAAATATCAGTTGCTTAAGATAATCTGCGAACCTGTAGAACAGCCATTAGGAGCTCCCTGGTGACTAGGTTAATTCACAGTAAATTACAGTCACTGCCAGGGAGATTGCAGGGAGGTTAGCAGGAGATTGGAACTGGCAGGCAGTAAAACACTGTAGCATTTACCAAAAAAAGAAAACAGAACAATAATCAAAACTCTCCCTTGTATGGAACAAGGAGGCCAGGCATTGAACGCACATCGGAATATGGTCATTTCCAAACTGACAGATGCTGGTAAGGACTGGGATCAACCCTGGGCAAGGTTTCTGAGGGACAGGCCAGCAGTAGCCAGGGTTGCCATGCCCAGGAAGCGTGAGGAATGGCCACCAAGACACCCTTTTCTTGAGTCTTTTAATGTGGTAGCACCCAGGAGTGCTGGGCAAGAACCAAAAACTTGGCTGCACCAGGCACTGTACTCATGGAAAGGTCTTCTTCAAGCAGACAACAACTTTTTCCACCTCCCCTTCCCTTTCTCCTCACCATCCTTCCATCCTCTCCCCTTTCTCTGTTAATATGATGGCCCTGACCTTGTCACCAGCCCCATCGCTGGTGCTGCTGTGAGTTCCTGGGCTCTTTTAATAGCTTAAATGTTTGCTAGCGCATTGGGTGCACCCCAGCTCAGAGCCAGGCACTCCAGGTACATCATCCTCATCCTGGTGATGACTGGGTGATTTTAAGCATTAACTGGGGCACAAGTTCCCTGTGCAAGTCACATCTCACAGAGCATGCTTTGCCTTCTCTCTTCTGGCTCAGTTTGGACACCATATCCCTCCCATCCGTCTGGCCATCCTGATGCTGAGAATAAGTACAGTTCCACAAGCACGCTTGAGAGGGGCAAAAGGGGAAAATGCCATGATCCAGGCAATCCCCATATTACTGAACATCAATGTCTGAGCTCTGTGACAAAATTGTGCCTGAAGAGCTTTTTGGAGAATGCCAGGGAGCAGTCTCCACTGTAGGCCTGTCCCTAGCTAACTGGGGGCTGCACTGCCCACTTCTCAGGGCTCCCAGAACAATTGTGTGCATCAAAAAACTGCCAGAATTTCTTCACCACAGCTGCCAGGCATAAAAGACTCCCTCAACACACTTGGACAGTGCCTGCATGGCTTCGAGAGACCAGTGCAGTGAGGACCAGCCTAGCCCATAGCAGCAGCGTGGCCAAAAAGTAAAAGGACACATGGCACCATCCCGCTGTGGCTTCTCTCCAGCCTCCCACCCAAGATCCATTTCCCGTCTCTTGACCTCTAGGGGCCCCTTCCAACCCAAAACATTCTATGATTCTATGATTCTATGATTCTATGATATTGCCAAGGTCTCTTGCTCCAGCCGCTGCTCCAGCTACCAGCCAATATTCCGATCCCTCTGATATTCTGGCTGCGGTTCCCTAGCATGCAAAAGCCCAGTGAGATGGTAATAGATCATGCTCCAGAGTGTTGGGGTTTCCTGCAAAATTCAGCTCAATTAATTCCTCTACCACCTACCCCAAGAAGCTGCACCAGGCAGCTGCTTTGGAAAGGCAGTGCCCTGACTACCACCCTTTCTCTGAAGCAGGCAACAGGCACAGAGGCCCCTGGAAATGCAGATATCATCTCATCCCCCCTCCATCTTCCTCCTTTTCTCCCTCCCTCCCTCCCAGCCTGTGGGCTGCCAGTTCTTTTAATATGAACTAATTTCTGCTGCTAGTAAAATTTAACTGCACCGAAAACCTAATTCGTGCCTTTTTGTTTTCTTCCTGAAAATATACATATTAACCTATCGGAAAGGCTTCCTTTCTTCTGCCAACCAGTATCAACAGTCAATCAGAATCTGTCAACATAGCAATTTTATCATCTCCAACTCGGGTAGCAATGCAGTCGTCATGGGAACCAAAATAGTAACTATGGAATAGCTGCCTTAGTAACAACAACAACAAAAAAAAATGTGTTGGTATAAAATTGCATTTGTAGTAAACTTCAGTTAACACTTTAGAAATTAAAGAGTCACTGTGCAAATCCTGGAGTTTGAAAATCCAAGGGGCCTCTCCAGGGAAACGATGGCTTTTAAAGTTCCCCCAGATCTAACCCTGTTGCTGGCCCCTTGCGCTACGAGTCGGAAGAGGAGGAACAGAAGGGAACACATCTTTATTTTGGTATGGGCATCTGTGTAATGTGAGATTAAGGATGCAGCAGCCTCATCCCGTTTGAAGAGGCAACCTGCATTCCTTATGTAGAGAGTTAAATTTGGGATGCTGGGGAGAACTACTAACTACCGAGACTTTAAGGCAGCTTGCTTTGGTCCGTGTGAAGATCCAAAAGGACACGACCATGGGCAAACAGCAGGAAGGGAAACACGGAAATTGCTGTACCAGAACAGACCTGTGGCCCAGTACTCTGGGGCATATCCGCATTTCAAAGGCAAATGCATATTCTCAAAATGCTTTTGGTCACATGTGCACAGATATTCAGCTTTGCAGGATAGTGGGTCATTCCCTTAATCCATTTGATGCTCACACTATATCCCCAACAGCAAAAGAACAGAAAGGCAGAGTATGTCTAAGAAAAGCACTTGCTGGGTTTTTCTTCCCAGAGGACAGGTTTAATATGCTCAGTGCTTTTATCCCCTCCAGACCTCTGGTTTCTGTCCTGTAACACCTTCGGAAATGGAAAAAGTCAATCCTAGCTTTACTTTGTACGTGACCTCTAAAGATTCTGCCAGATCTCCTTGCATTGCATAGACAAACATGACTCTCTTAACAATGAAGATGAATGACTAATTTCCAGGATGGCTTTTTAAATTCTCTGACAAGGAGGTGACCTACGCAGCTGAGCATCAACACTACCCACAGCAGCAGGTTCAAATCCCAGCACCGTCTTCTCTGCCCTGCATCTGCCTGTGGAAGATAAATCGCATTCTCTACAACTGGAGTCAACAAGACACCCTGGACAGTTGAGGAGGGGGTTATAAGAGTCCCCAAAAGAGTAATGAAGATCCCTAAGAAATGTCTTGGGGCTCTTTTTGAAATGACAGCACTACTCATCGTGGTTTGCCAACACTACCGAATATATAGACACCACATTTGGCCCTAGAAAGGTTGAGCCACAAGAGGTTGGAGGCTGGAGAAGATACGGGGAAGTATCACTAGCTGCTTACACTGATCTTATATTCTTCCTGAAAGGTACAATTTTTGGCTCCTGACAGAGAAAGGATGCTGTGCTATATGGGTTTCTGACAGGCATGGTTTGGGTATTTTAATATTCTCCCATACACATGCCTGGTTTGCTATTGGCCTCCATCCAAAGAACAGTTTTATTTAATCAGGGCCGTATTAAAATTGTGAAACCATTCTGGTAAAAAGGTGCTGGATAGGTGGTTAATGTTTGTCTTCCTAGAATAAGAGGTAGTTTAAAAATTTGTGTAATCGACTTGTCGCAGGATTACGATCCGTTCGCTTTAGCGCCGAGACACCCTTTCTTGGAAACAAGGCCACTGAGACTGTCAGTTTGCAACCAAGGCTGGTGACCCAACCTTCAACCTCCTGTTCCAGAAGTTGATGTCCCCAAGTAAAACACAATCATTTAGAAGGGTATTAGTGGTGTACACAATTTCAGTGACCTTTTTTCAGTTTGTTCTAGTGACCAGTTACCTAGAGAGAGCATGTTCAGGGGAGAGTAATGGTCAGAAAGGTCAAGAAATCTTTCCCCTCTTCCCCGTTCTGAAATCTTCTCGTAAGCCAAAGAAGTGAGGATGCCTTGAGAGGCTCCAGAGAGATCAATAGGGAAATTCTGCTGGAGCAGTAACAAAATCTGCGTCATGTAAAGTGAATTTAGACCTAAGGTTTAATGTCATTATCTTAAAAGGGCATCTCTAGACATTCTTCTCAGCACTGTGATAGTACAGTGGAGAATGGCCAGAAAAGGTGTTTCTCAAGAGGAGATGTGAGTGCTGGAGGGTTTGGAGGATTAACCTTTCAGTTTTAGAGACCAGGGCTCAAACATAGACTTTGGCATTAGAGAAGTGGCTGTGAGTAAGTGAGGGCTGCAATGCTATCAGCATGGACAGAGCTGACAAGGTTACGGAATGGTTTGTGTGATTAGCCAGGAGCCACCGCAGAATCAGTGACAGAAGTGATAACAGATTAGAAATCCTGCAGCTTTGAAGACAGGAACCGGGACGTTGGCTAGAGAATAAAGTTAGTTTGCTCAGAGGTGTTCTTCTGTTAATAAACGGGGAGCAGGGGATTGGGGAGGGATGTAAAGCTGATCCAGAAAGCAGCACTGCAGGTAGGGGAGGGACTGGCCTTGGAGGCATTAGCCGGTCTAGGGTGTCCCCATGCAGAAGAGGGTTCTATCTGTCATTTCCTTACCCCACACTTTTACCCATTTCTCTCCATCACTTGGGCACACGCAGCCACTTCTCCGAGCAAGGGTGGGGGCGAGGTGCGAAACCTTCGCAGTCGTACCACCCAGCGGGGCTGAGCACTAACCAGGGTGTTCACACGAAACCGTAAAGGATGAATCAACTTCAGCAACTCTTTGCCCAATTTCTTGTGTTTCCCAGCCCCTGAAAGATGACCGCTACCGGTCACGTTTCTAAAACATACAAGAGAATTATAATTCCTTTTTGCATCGGGGAGTTATGGGTCGATCCCAGTGTTAGCAACGCCTGGCTACTGCCTATGCTGTTCTCATCTAATCCTCAAAAGTTTTCCGCATCCCACATAAGCTACAATTAAAATATTTTATAGAGAGATTTAACCCCAAGCAAAAAGAAGCAAGAACACTCCACCAACCCACTAAAGTCTACTGGGATAAGGAAGGTTTCAGGAGGGGCGAAGGGAGAAAAATAAAGCTATTTCAGAAGACAAACGGGGCGTAGCAGAGCACGTGCCTGGCAGCCGGTTTGTCACTGTCCCTCAGTGCCACCTCTGGCTCGGGAGGTCCTGTAGCTGCAGACCACAGGCAGCCAGGGAGGATCCACCAAGGAAGCATCGCTGCCTAATGGCTTATTTCTGGTGCCTTCTCCAGGTGACGGCTGCTGCCAGATACTGGATCCTGAGCGACGTGGCTCTTGGGTCTCACCCAGAGCAGCTGTCTGGATGGTCACATCCTGCGTTCCTGGAAGGCAGCTCTGGCTACATGAGCTGGAAAGGAAAGATCTCAGTCCAGGATGAAACCCTATGAGCGACTGTGCTCTCAAAGCGTGTGCTTACCTTTGACGCTTCCAAGAAAACGTTGCCGAAGTCAGGTCTGCAAGCACTGACCTATTTTTGCAGTTACTGAGTGTGTGATTTTTGAGGAAAAGGTGACCAACTGGTGCCAATTTTCCCTTGTCTCAAAATAAGGAGCCAAATGGGGAAGGCACCTCCAGCAAGCCCTGCATGGCCATGGGCAATGTTCCTTGTAGCACAGCAGCACTCAGGTGAGGGAGAGGGGACGAAGCCCTGGCTCGGCCACATGCACATCCCAGAAAAGGCAAAGAGCCCAGCCCCGCTTGGGTGAGGAGCTGTCTGAATGCCCCAGCAAGAGGAAACCCAGGCCTTGAAATGGTCTCCCTGCCCAGCTTCGCGCAGCGCCATACTTATAATTTGATGCAATTATGTCATTAACTAATTTGCAAATTTGCATAGAACCATTAATTTCATCTTTAAATAAATGGTATGGATTTAGCGCTGGTGAAAGCACTCCAGATTAACTGCTTGGTGAACGAAGCCCTCCGCTTATCTGTGAGACGGCAGCAGGACGAGCTCTATCCACACACTGCCCTGCCAGCATGCTGCAACCTTGATTTGACAGATATGGGCGCAGCTTTGCCGGAGGAGTTCGAGGAAGGAGCCCAGCTCCCCGGCTCGGGCACTTCATAATCTCTCTTGGGCCAATTAGTGCACATCAGGGCAGAAAGCGTGCACGGGGGGCAGCTGGCACTGTGACCCACCACAGTTCCTGAGCTTGAATCTCAGCATCCTTGGGATGGAAGGGACTAGCCAGTTGTCACAGGGAACCAGAAGCGGCCCCTTGACACAATGAATGCTGTGCAGCCGTGAGCAGCCGCAGCAGAATAACGCTTCCCTGTGTTCTCCCACTGTCGTATTGTCCCATGCCACCCACCTCACTCGAAGCTATTTATACTGTGCCCTACACAAGATGCTCACACCTCCGTAGAGACCGGGATGACAGACACGGTGTCTGATGGCTGCCTTTTGACAGCTCAACTGACTGCATTATCCTGACGGCGTGGAAGCTGCCCCTGGGGTGCATTAAGAGGAGCGTGGCCAGCAGGACCTCTGATCTGCCCTGGTGAGACCCCATCTGGAGCACTGGGTCCAGCTCTGGGCTCCCCGGCTCAAGAAAGATGAGGAACTCCTAGAGTTCAGAGAAGGGCAACAAAGATGATGAGGGGACTGGAGCATCTCCCCTACAAGGAAAGGCTGAGAGAGTTGGACTTGTTCAGCCTGAAGAAGAGAAGATTGAGAGGGGACCTCATCAACACATACAAATATCTCAAGGGTGGGTGTCATGAGGACGGAGCCAGACTCTTCTCAGTGGTGCCCAGCGACAGGACAAGGGGCAATGGGCACAAACTGAAACAGAAGAGGTTTCAGTTGAACATGAGGAAAAACTTCTTTACTCTGAGGGTGCCCGAGCCCTGGCCCAGGCTGCCCAGGGGGGCTGTGGAGTCTCCTTCTCTGGAGATATTCAAATCCCGCCTGGACGCTGTCCTGTGCCCCCTGCTCTGGGTGAGCCTGCTTGAGCAGGGGGGTTGGACTGGGTGATCTCCCGAGGTCCCTTCCAACCCCTGCCAGTCTGGGATTCTGTGATTCTGTGATCTACCTGTCATAGCTGGGCTGACTGACAGCTAACAGCCCTTCTCCCTTCAGAGGGAAAAAACACAGGGCCCGCCTGGCAAGAGAAGGAGGAGGAGGAGGAGGAGGAGGATCCAGGCTTTTGCTCCGCTGCCTTCACAAAATCCCGGGATCACGACATAACCATGACAACTACCGCTCTGCAATCAGGGGAGTCAGTACTAAAAAGGCAGTTGCGGCCAACCATGAGGAATGGCAGACAAAAATCAGAGGTAGAAAATGAACAGGAAGGGGGTGGCTTTGCAGCCTGCGATGATGAAAATAGAGCCTGCTGCCTCGCTCCACGGCCGGGCACACCTGGACCAGCCGGCTGGCTCTCGGCTGCTCTTGTTATTCTCTGCAGCCCTTCAGCCTGACTCTTGACAGAAAAATTACCAAATGTAATGCCCTTGTGACTTAGTTAATTTGCACCTGGATCTAATTTCAGACTTGCTAGAATAACAGAGCTGTTCCCTCATCAAAACAGAAGGAAAAAAAAAAAAAAAAAGGCAGATCTGCCACTCACCAGCAGCTGCAAGGGGAACTGCCCCCACATCACGCAGCGACCCGGTGCAAGAGCTTTGCACCAAGGTCATGGTGGGATGCAGAGGTTTCCCAAAGTGAGACCCCACAAGTGGGATTTGGGAGTGAGCCCATAGCAGTTCGCAGTGGCAGCACCATGCTCCGCATGGGTTTCCCAGGCAGGAGTTGCTTCAGCCTCCTCAATACCTTTGTGTTTTCATTTCAGGAGATCATCCTGAGCAGTTTACAGTTGCCTACTGGTGGCTAATGGCCACGACTTTCTGGATGCCAGAGGGTGCCATGTTTCGTCATCAGAGAAAGCACTGATGAGACACCATCCCCCTGGCCCATGGCTGTGGCTCAGTAGGGTCACGATGCCTCAGTTTCCCCACCAGGCTCTGGGGAGCCACAGCAGTGAGAGTTCATGTGTCATGTTTAATTCTCTCCCTCAGCCTCTGCAAGGGTCTAGCTCCTCTGGAGTAGTCAAGTCCCAGAAAAAGAAATTTAAAAAGTTAAAACCACTTTGCTTTTGGGCAGGTCTCCCAGGCCCCTTACTCACCCCGGTGCTGGGGCACTCAGCCTGGCCCGCTCCGTACCTGGTTGCCATGCCGTGCTGTCCACTGGCCCACATAGCCCTTCTGGGCTGCCCCGTGGGACCTCGGGCTGGCCTCAGCCCTCCTGGCCAGGGCCAGCAGCCACCTCTCCCTCAGTGACCAGCGCAGAGCTGTGATGACAAAAAAGTTCTTTCTGAAGGAAATCAACAAGGAAGAGCTTTGGTTTTCTCCTTGGCCAACTTCTCTGTCCAGCGCTCCCCGAAGAGGCCCTATCTATCTGCCTCGCTTTCTGCCGTGCCCTCCCTGCACGGATCCCATTGCAGCATCTCCAGATACCCCTTGCATCCCGATATCCCTCCAACCAGGTGCAACTCTACCCTGTCACAGGAACTGCTGTTACACTAAATCCACTGAACCCACACCCACCTTTCTTCCTACACCTTCCCTTGATGGTGCCTACCGTTCCTGTAGCACAATCACCCATCTCCTTCCCCAGCGAGGGTGGTGACTAACCCCAGCCATCTTCTCCCTGTGGGGAGCTGGAGCCAACATGGACACGGGTACGGCACAGAGCAGCCTGCACTTTTCCCCTTTGAAAGAATCACAGAATCATAGAATCGTTTTGGTTGGAAAAGACCTTTAAGGTCATCAGGTCCAACCGTTCCCCTAACCCTGCCATCCCACCACTAAACCATGTCCCTAAGCACCTCATCTGTCCTTCTTTTAAATATCTCCAGGGATGGGGACCATCAGCCTACGACAGAGCTGTACAGAGAAAGCAGATCAGGACATAAAACATTTTGAGATCTTCAGATGAAAGGGGTTAGTACGTCATTAACAGCAATTTCTTTGGCTGAGATGCAAGTTAAGCACAGGACTGGGGCTCTGTATGTCCCCTCTTTTAACCTTGGCTTTCTCACTGACCCCACATCTCTAACCTTGGTCATGCATTTTAATACCCTTGCTTCAATTTCTCGTCTACAAGGAGGCTGATCCTAACTGCCCTGCCTTGCAAGGCTGCTGTGGTTCTGTAATTAGGCACAGCCTGTCAATCACTGTAAATGTAAAGAGCAATAGGTAAGCATTATCTATCTAGAATAGCCTGAAAACTCAGCGTCCTACAGTAGCAGGCGTACCAGAGCAATATGCCTGCCAAGGAAATCTGTCCTTCCACCTCACGGCCTTGCTTCTCTCCATGTGAAAGTGCTCTCTTGGGCAGTCCATGCAGGGGATGCCCACCCACCACAGCTGAAGCCGAAGGCTTAACCAAGAGGAAGGAATTTCAGATGATGTGTCAGGATGTCCTCGCACCACAAAGGCATTTACCATGCTGTTATCCAAAAGGTCTTCTCTGCACTAGAATGCAATCCCAGAAGGTGGTTGCTCACTCGCCGAGGGAGAACGGTGCAAGGCACAACCGTTGAGCCATGCTGGTCAGCCCATCACTGCTGAAATTTCCTCCCAGTGATGCCCTGCAGCGACGCAGCTTGGAGAAACGTCTGGGTGAAGGGTATGTACATCTGTCTTCAAAAGGATGGCTGAAGCCACCACTCTTGGCCTGCCACAGGAGAGCAAAGGTGGAGCATGTGCAGACCTTGCCAGGATTCACACCAGAACCACGAGAGAGGAAGACTACAAGGAAGACTACGGGGAGCAAGGCAAGCTCAGGGCACTGAGTGGTGTCGAGGACCTTCTTCATATTGCACTTGGCGCCAGCAAACCCTCCACTTGAGTCAGCTGAAGAACTGCTTCACATTCTCTGTACCTGTGCAGAAATTATTTCTTTTTTCCATTTCTACGCCTAATAGCCTTTCTGTGATATGCTCTTTATGTGTTCAGAACCAACACTCGTGTTCAGAACCAACTCTCGAGCCACAGTGCCTCATGGCTGGGTAATCATAGAATCATCTAGGTTGGAAAATACCTTCAAGATCATCAAGTCCAACCTACGGCCCTGCTCCTGCGAGGCGAACACCTTCCAATCAGTTGGCGTTCGTTCATCACTCCTCTGACTTCCAGCCCTAGCAGAGGGCCCAAGCCCCAAATACACCAGGGGAACCAAGCATCTCACCCCTAGAGGCAGTGCCTCCAGGGCAAGGTTGAAGGCGTATTAGCAATACCGTGTGGGAGAGCTTTAGTTTATCTCAGGATCCAGAGCTATCAATCCCGCGCAGCAGTGGGGAGATGCAAAATCTTTAATTAACTTCTGCGCGCTTGCTCCCAGCGCTGGTGGAGGTGGGTGGATGCGATCACCGCTCAAGGGAGGATTCTCCCCTCCCCCTGCTTTTGAATTCCCAGGCAATTAGTGCTCCGTGTAGAGCAACATACATAGAGCTCCTCAAACCTGGAGGGCTTAGTTTGGGTTTGTTTGGTTTGGGGTGGGTTTGCCCTCCTACTTGTTCTATCACATACCAAGCCATTTATGGACCCCTTTGCATGTGTTTACACACCCCTTTTGCGTCCTAACTGACAACCGACATGCTTTTTTAATTAAAATTTTATTGGCTTTTCAATAAGTGATATACCTCCTGTAAGTGAGCACAGTTCAGTACAGATAACGTGTGGTTTGTTTAGCTATCTTGCAGGAGATTATTTCTGTTATCATTGTAAGTTGATTATTGTAATTATTGAAAGAGAGAGGGCTGAGAGAGAGAGAGCATGCAGAAGGGAAGGGGGGGGAATCGAAAGATAATAATAAAAGATAATAACAGTCTCCTTTGTTCTTATTTCTTTCTCTTGACAACCTGCTGTACATGCTAAGTTCCAGTTTAATTTTAGAGGCAATTCCTCCTGTTGCTAACACACCCCCATCAATAACACGAGGTCTTTAAACCCTAGATGCCTGCAATTAACTTCAGTACCAAAGCAAGCCAGGAATTCTCTCTCTTGTTAGTACTACCAGCCCTGGGAGTATTTCAGAATGCTGCTTTTCACCTCTTTATTCTGAATTCACTTGACATTTTTAACTCTCTTTAGAAAGCATATGGCTTAAACATACACAAAATTAAATATAAGAGTTATGTATGTGGGGGAGGTGTGCGCGCGTGCACATAAAAAGTTGGGGGGAGAGAGAGTATACACGGCACTGATAACCGTGCTGTCCTGCCGTCACTTTGGGTCCAATGGGTGGGATGGGAAGGTGGAAACTCCTGAAGGCCAGTCCCGATGCTGCCAGCGAAATACTGTCCTGCCTTGCTCCGCTCAGGAGGGACGTACAGTCCAGAGGCAGTGAACATGAGGAGTGTGTGAACATCATGAGGTTCAACAAGGCCAAGTGCAAGGTTCTGCACCTGGGTCGGGGTAACCCCCAGTATCAATACAGGCTGGGGGAAGAAAAGATGGAGAGCAGCCCTGCCCAGAGGGACTTGGGGGCACTGAAGGACGAAAAGCTGGACATGAGCCGGCCATGGGCGCTGGCAGCCCAGAAGCCAACCCTACCCTGGGCTGCATCAGGAGAAGCGTGGCCAGCGTCGAGGGAGGGGATTGTGCCCCTCTGCTCTGCTCTGGGGAGACCTCCCCTGGAGCCCTGCCTCCAGCTCTGGAGCCCTCAGCACAAGGAGGACATGGACCTGTTGGAGCGGGGCCAGAGGAGGGCTACTAAAATGCTCCGAGGGCTGGAGCCCCTCTGCTCTGAGGCCAGGCTGGGAGAGTTGGGGGTGTTCAGCCTGGAGAAGAGAAGGCTGCGGGCAGAGCTGAGTGCGGCCGGTCAGGGCTTCAAGGGGGCCCAGAGGAAAGGGGGGGACAAGCTTTTTAGCAGGGCCAGCTGTGACAGGACAAGGGGGGATGGTTTTAAACTGAAGCAGGGTAGGTTTAGAGTGGATCTAAGGAAGAAATTCTTTGCAGTGAGGGTGGTGAAACCCTGGCAGGGGTTGCCCAGAGAGGGGGTGGAGGCCCCATCCCTGGGAACATTCCAGGCCAGGTTGGATGGGGCTGTGAGCAACCTGATGTGGTTAGCGGTGTCCCTGCTCCTGCAGGGGGGTTGGACTGGATGGGCTCTAGGGGTCCCTTCTCACCCAAAACTTTCTGGGATTCTATGATTCTACGATAGCATTCCCCGCTTGTGTGAAGTGCAAGGCAATCTGCAGACGCTGGGCATCTCTGTAAGGAAAGCACTGGCCACCCCAGGTGAGGAGATTGTTTCCCACACTTCAGAGTGGCACTGGCCAATGCTTACAGCAACTGGAGGAGGGTGTCAGAGGGTGTCAGGGTGTCAGAGTTTTGCTGCAGCGGGAAATGGCAAGACTCTCGTATAATTCAGATGGCCTGGTACGGTGACTTCTGTAGCTGCTTTGATCCAGGCTACTAAGGCTTCCAGGGCCTGAGACTTTGAACTTGACTGCAGATTCTCTTAAAACTTGAGAGAAGGGGACGCACAACCAGCTTGAGCTCTCGAAATGTTCTGGGCTGCAGCAACGTCTCCCACACCCTGATGACTTTGTGTTCTGCTGCGTCAGCAGAAGAAGGGAAAAGCATAGGTCCTTGTGGGACAGCACCACAGCCAGGCATTAGCAGTAGGAGCGTGTGTTCACGTCTTGACTAACTGGGTATGTCCCACCGAACCATTCCCACCAGACCGCATGCCCCCTCCTCAGCAGGGGTTCATGGTCAACAGAGTCAAACTCCGCAGAGAGATAGAGCAGGAAAGCCATCCTCTAGCCACCAGAAGTGCCATAAAAGCAGTTTCATCTAATGTCCTGGCCTGACTCCAGCCGGAGCCCCTGTGTCATTCCAGGAACACCATGAGCGGCACATGGTGCTCGGGTCAGGGGATCAGTGCTGAAGTTATCCAGCTATCAGCTATTCAGATGCTTCTCAGAAAATCCTCCCAACAGACCAAGCCCCGCGAAACCGACCTGAAAAATAAACCCCAAGAAATCAATGCTGTGCTCTTTACAGTTTCTTTGCGGTAAATAAATACTGCATTACCTACACCATGCTCACATTAAAGGATTTTCTTCGCTCTGGGTAGTTACTCACTTCAGCATCTCCGGCACTTGCTTCCCCTCTTTGCCAGAGGACCTGATTTGTGATGGTGCATGAAACTTCAAAATGAACCGCAGCTCTCCGATTCTTCACATGGAAAAGGCAACGAACAAGCTGTATAACCTTGCCCACCTCTCCTGGGTGGGTTTGAGGGGGGAGAACTACAGCCCACGTTATCACTTTAGAACGACAAAACCTATTTATGGTTGCAGAAGTTCTTGCCAGGGTTCCTCTAGCAAGGATGAGGAAGGCAGGACTCAAGGCTTTGAAGGTCAAACCAAAATGGACAGACCAAGAGAGTATTTTTTCCACTTGGCGGGGGGGGGGGGGGGGAATGGGGAGAATAAGCCCCTTGAGATCATCCGTGAACATATAAAAGCAGCAGGGATCAAACCAGATGATTTTCATTTGAGGGCTAGAAATCTGGAGATCAGACTGAAAATATATTAAAGAATAACCCATTTTACCATGCCTTCATTATATAGCAGTGCCCATCCTGACCTGCGTGTGGGAGGCAAAGAAATGAAAGAAACAGGAAGGAAAATATTTTTTAAATTAACCCAGCTTTCTCAAACCACTGCAAATAAGCAAACAAACAAAATAAAACCAGCCCGAACCGTCACGCCCTTCTTGGAGGCAAGCTCGCGTCAACTTTTATTTCTCTGAATTGATTCCCTTGTTTGTATTGCTTGCTATTTTTATTTGGGTTTGTTTTTGTCCCTGAAAATATTGTAAAACCCAACTAATAGGGGTACAAAATAGTAAGTTTTATGTACATTGCAGAAACTTGTATATGATGCAGTTTATTAAGATCTCCACCAGTCCCCAGCAGCGTGTCAGGTTTGTCTAACACCCGGCCCTTGAGTTACAGGTTTACGGTGCCGATTTATAGCGTTATAAGTTTAATATAGTGGCGCGTTGTAGAAGGGTGCTCCCCCCCCCTTAATTAATACTTTAGACGCCAGGAAAACACCGCAAGGCACATGGCAGGAGCAGGGGGATAATTTACAGAGCGCCTGGGGCACAGCATGGAAAATTGGCTCCTGGTGATGGGCCGGGATGAGCCCCAGGGCTGGGCTGGGCTGGGCTCGGTTCGGCTGGGCTGGGCTCGGCTGGGCTCGGTTCGGCTGGGCTGGGCTGGGCTGGGCTGGGCTCGGCTGGGCTGGGCTGGGTTCGGCTGGGCTCGGATGGGATGGGATGGGCTCGGCTGGGTGGGCTGGGCTGGGCTCGGCTGGGCTGGGCTGGGTCGGCTGGGCTGGGATGGGATGGATGGGCTCGGCTGGGCTGGGCTGGGCTGGGCTGGGCTGGGTTGGGCTCGGCTCGGCTGGGTGGGCTGGGCTCGGCTGGGTGGGCTGGGCTCGGCTGGGCTGGGCTGGGCTGGGCTCGGCTGGGCTGGGCTGGGGTCGGCTCGGCTCGGCTCGGCTGCCGGCCGGGGCGCCGGGGCGCGCTGCCCCCTGCTGGCCCGGCGGGGCGCGGCTCCCGCAGCAGCACCGGCCCTCCGGGGGCAGCTGCCGGCACCACCCCCCCACGCCCCCCCACCCCCGCCCAAAAAACAACCCCGCCGTTTTGCCTGCCGAAACGCCCGGGACCCGTAGCGAGGTGGGGGCTGGACGATGGGGGGGGGGGGGTGGGTGGTGACAACAGCTCCGTCCCCCCCACGTGCCTTCGGGGTACTGAGTGAGCAGCCTTGAAAAATAATGATGATTTTAGAAAAAACACTCTCTCACTAATTAAAAAAAAAAAACCCACAATCAGCCACACCGAAGAATATGGCAACCAGAAAATCATAAAAAATGATCAGACACAACCCCTTAATTCCCTTTCATTGCTCATGTTAGCGCCAAACTGCAGGTAAGTGGGGCAAAGCCCCAAACGTGCCAGCCCCTGTGCGTGGGAAGCAAAACATCAGCCTGAGGCTCAGGAGTTCTTTCCCACACTTGTCTGATCCCCCTGGAAAGACCTTGCTGTGGCTGGGATGGTGCCATGTGCCTGGGCCACCTCTCTGAGGCCTCCATCTCCCTGGAGCTCATCTCCAGCCTGGCAGGTCTCCTCCAAGACACTCAGGAATGTTTGGGAAAGCTTGGGAACCCGAGGAAAAACAGCAGCATTGCCGCTACTTTTTAAGCGTCTCTGGTGAGTTGTTTTCCCCACAGACTGGTGGGATCTAACGATACTGCCTGCAAAAGCAAGCACTGTATTGTCCTACAACGGAGGTGGCGTTGCAGAAGCGAGATGCAAAGTGAAGTTGCTTCAGGGACAGAGGAAAGAAGAGATGCTCTGGCTTTTGCTGCAGCCCCTCTTCCATCAAGCCCCCCCCTCTGCTCCAAACAGCTGCTTCCCATCAGCCGTGCCCATCACTGGAGCTGCCTTCCACTTTAGTCCCTGCTCCTCTCTGTCACTCTTTGCTCCTTCCCAATTTGTCTGATTGGTTGCAATTAGCTCTTGATTATTATGCACAGGATCATAGAATAGAATCATGGAATCATAGAATAGCTTTGGTTGGAAAAGACCTTTAAGATCATCGAGTCCAACCGTTAACCTAACCCTGCCACCCCACCACTAAACCATGTCCCTAAGCACCTCATCTATCCTTCTTTTAAATCCCTCCAGGGATGGGGACTCGACCCCTTCCCTGGGCAGCCCATTCCAGAGCCTGACAACTCTTTCCGTGAAGAAACTTTTCCTAATGTCCAACCTAAACCTGCCCTGGCACAGCTTCAGACCATTCCCCCTCGTCCCATCGCCCGTTCCCAGGGAGAAGAGGCTGACACTCCCCCCGGCTCCCCCCTCCTGTCAGGCAGTTGTAGAGGGCGATGAGGGCTCCCCTCAGCCTCCTCTGCTCCAGGCTGAACACCCCCAGCTCCCCCAGCCGCTCCTCGTAAGCCTTGTGCTCCAGACCCCTCCCCAGCTTTGTGGCTCTCCTCTGGACCAGAAGTCCAAAGAGATCATTAAAACCAGTTCAGCCAGCAAGCAGTGGAAAGAGCCTGCTGCCGCAGACAAGGGAACCACGCTGAGCTGGTGGGGACCTGCAAGGCATTTGTGCAGGGGTAGGCTGCGGGCAGGGCAGGCGAGAGGCTGGTGGTGATCTCGGAGAGCGGGGATGAAGCACTGCAGCTTGCTGCCCCAGCTCCAGGGGCCCTCACGCTGCAATAAGCACCCAGTAAGCCCCAAAAGAGGGGTCCTTCCCCATCCCATTAATGAGTGGGACCGGGAGCCCTGCAGGTACAATGTGCGGCCAGGTCCACGGCAGCAGCCTCAAAGCCTCGAGCAATTTCCTCCATCACTTTGCTGAATGGGTTGAAGAAACCCAGCTTTCTGCCTTCTCTAGCAGCATCTCTTTCCAGACAAATTGTCAGTGGAAAACCTTTCAAGAAACCACCTTGCTGTGAAATACACTTTTGTTGCTTGAAATAAAGGACATGGGCAAATGCTGGAGCTGATAATACAAAGTGCCCACTCAGTCCTGTGTCAACACAGATCATTTTTATACACGGCAATACACAACATGGAGTGTTGAGGAGAAGCCTGAGCAGAAACAAAGTACACATGCTAAATTTAAACCTCGGAGGACAAAGTGCAGGGAGCGGAGTTTTATTGAGGTAGAGGGGGGTTTTCCTCCCCAGTTACACAAAAAAAGAATTGCAGGTCAGTTAGAATGAAGAAAAGCCTGTCCGGTTGTGCGTGCTAAGCCGGGTCTGAAGGCAGACCCCAGAGCTTCTCTCAGATGCCACCTGCGCAAAGGAACAGCCCGTGACTGTGCAGAGGGAAGGAGGGCGAATGGGAGAAGAGGAGCTGGCAGAGAGGCCTGCTGGTTGTCCCTGGCCAGCATGTCAGAAATAAAGCAAATTGCTTTTCCACTTTCAAAATGAAACGTGTATCCAGAACGGGCTACTGAATTTGCTCCACCATGGGGGAAAACAAGTCTTGGTGCACGGTCAGCTGAGGCAACACAGCTGTATCTGCTGGAAGGAAGGGACCTTCTTCCTCGCCCCCTTGTCTTTCTTTACCTCTCCCTTCTCCTGGCCCCGTGGGCTTATCTTTTCCCTTGAGCCAATTCTTGTTGCTCACCAAAACCACCAGTGAACTACGTGAATCACTAGCCTGGCAGGATATGATCCTATTTTCTGGGGTGGTTTTCAGCTATCTGAGTGAGTTAAAGCCACTCAGGGTATGACACACACAAGGTAAGAAGAGGACAGATGCAGCTGGAAGAAATAATAAATCTTTCTTCAAAGGGAAACAGCAGGATGCCAAAGCTGGTGAAATGGTTCAATATTCTGTAAGAAAGAGACCTTGAGTAAATCCCAGCCTTGACCTGTAGTTGGGTGACCATCTTGTACCCCAGATAAAACCAGCAATGCAGAAATGGGTAAAAATGAAGAATAAAAAGAATAATTGAACTGCTTTGATTTTCAAAGCGAGGTTCAGGACAGCCCAACTGTGAATATAATGAGCATCTTTTGTTTCCTCCATAGGAGATCTGTAGGGATACAGTTCCTACAAAGACATGGGCTCAACACGCTGATAAGACTTGATTACAGGGACTGCGCCGTGCTGCTACAACAAAGCATACTTCAAGACACAGATACAATATTTTCCCTGAAAAAGGCGGGGCTCATTGCAAATTCTCTTGGTTTCCCTGAAATCTGCTCCTTGGCTTCATTTCATAAAGCCTGAGCCAAGGAAATGTGAACAGCTGGGATACCAGAGGCAGAGCGGAAAGGAGCAGGAATTCTGTGCAGGAGAAAATGCAAAAAGCCAAGCTGAATGAGGCTTAATACACCAGGGAGGAACTCTGCTTTGACTTTTTTTTTTTTTTTTTTAATAATATCCCGCAGCCTGAAGACACAATGCTAGATGCTGTAAGAAAATAGCTCTCCTCTGAAGCCTGATGTTTCAAAAGAATCAAGGCTTAAAATCCCATTAGATGTTTGTTTAAGGACTAACACGTTTACTAGCTGTAAAACCCAACTATAACGTCTTGTTCTTTGTCCACTAAATCATGTTACGCTCTAGCAGTGGGATGTACACCCTGCTTTGTCATCCTGCCTGTCCCCAAAACTAGGGTTTTCCCCCTGAATGCGCCGCTAGTATTGTACGGCTCGCGTTCTAGACCTCGTCTTTTGGGCTGCCCAAAGAGGGCTGTGAGAAACATCTTTGAAAGAGCTGACCTCCTGCCAAGCAGCTCAGGGAGCAAAAAGGCAGGACTTGAGCCGAGGTAAAAAAGGAACAGTTTTTCTTTTGTAAGGACTCAAGCAGGAAAGGGTGACTCCCGAAATATGCAGCCGTGGGGCAGCCACGGACACCAGCGACGCAGCGCCTTCCCTGCAGGCTGCTGCTCTCTGCGCCCTGGGGTGATGGGCAGGTCTGAGGGAATGAGGGGTCCTCTCCTGGCCGGCACTGTCCCGAAGCAAAGCAGGCTGCCCGTATTTCATTTACAGTTTCAGCAGAGGCTTTGCTCACTTGAACCCACTCTGCTTTGGTCAATGGATCCTTTCCAGCGAAGACTAATGGACGTTTCAGTGATGCTCAGCTACTCACTGCAGGGGGGTTGGACTAGATGACCTCTAGGGGTCCCTTCCAACCCAAAACATTCTATGATTCTATGGTTCTATGATACTGAATCTGTGCTTGGATGGACAGGTAAGGCCCGGTGTCCTGGCATTCCGGTCGCTAAAACACGACATCTTGAAGCCTCAAATCTGCAGGTCAAGCTTCTCATTTTTCCCAGTCACTGACAGTCTTTCCTCCCATTCAGAAAAACTGCTCTCAGTGCTTAGAAAGTCATCCTTCGAGCCCAGTCCAGCCTCTCTGCTGAGCCCCACAGCCCTTTGACAATTTTATTGCTCCCTCCCCTGCTGTGGATGTGCCAGACCCAGAACTGACAATCCTCAGTGCTCAAATCAATACATGGTGCCCCAAAGTCATGAGTTTTGTCCAAAAGTTGTAAACTGAAATGGATTACTTGGGGACAATTTCAGTTTGCCTTAGTCCGTATTTCCCTATGAGTAGTTGGCTGGAGATTTGGGTTGTTTTTTTTTTTAGAAAGAAGGGAAGAACAAAGGCATTAATTCCTTGTAATCACCCAGCTCCAGGAGACAGACCTGCAAGACATCAGAGATCCGGTAAAACCCTGAGCTGGCAACACCCCAAACCCAACCCTGGGGCCTCTAAGAGCTGGGTGAAACCAGGCTTCATAGCTCATCAGCACGAAGGAAATACAAACTTTATTGTGTAATCATTGTTGCTGGAAGAATTATCTATTCCCTATCGCAGTAAGAGGGAGAGAGATTAAGTTTGGAAGCCTATTAGCCCCCACTGAAATGCCGTTGTTATCATTCACTGTTAATCATCACGGCCAGCGCTAAGGCTCTTAATCAGAGCAGCTGACACTCGGGCTCTAAATGAAAGCCAGCCAAGCAGCCGAGAGGAGGAAAATGCCCATGGCTGTCGCACGGGGCTGGCATCTTCTGCTTGTGGCAGCTTTTGAGTCAAATAAACACCCCAGCAGCAGGGTGGGAACTCCTGGCAGATTTTTTCCCAATCCCTAACTGATGACAGCTGGTCTTGGCAGTACATTTAAATGGCATGGGGAAGCTAGCAGAGAGGCTCCCTGTCACAAAACATCCAACACGGGACTAAGTGACACGTTGGGGAAGCCAGCCCCTGGTCAGGGAAAATGCTTCTTGGGGTCTTTTTGGAAACTCCTGCCTGCTGGCTGTTAATGGATGGGGCTGAACTGCGGTCTGAATGTTAATGAGCCGATTATGAACGGCGGCTTATCTTGTGACAAAGGTGGATTTAATGGAGTTGAAAGGTTTCCCAGAGTAAATTTCAAAATGTCTTAATAATGCAATGAAGACTCCATTAGTGTATTTATTAATTACAACGCAGCCATGTTTCAGCGAGGCTGCTTCAGCAGCCTGGGGTGGGAATCTCCCAGCAGAGGAAGCTCACACGGACGGGTCCTGCAACCTGAAGGTGAGAACCTGCGAGGCCACATCGTAGTGCAAAGGTGTTCCTCACGGTTCTGGGCCTACTGGGTGGACTGCTATAGCAAAATATAATCTCCAAACTTAGCTTGAAACATTTTGCTGGAGCAGAGCAAACAAGAGGGTGGAAAACCCCTCCTCTATCCTGCACAGGCGCATGGAATCCAGGCTGGAAGAGACCGCTAAATAGCTTGACCTTGCAGAAGTCCTTAACATGATGTTTCTTATCTCACCTCGCACCTTTACTTCCACTCTGCTTTATTTTGTGATAATTCTAGCCTTGATGTCTATCAGGAGCTCCAGGTGCTTATCATCCAAATGCTTTCAAACACCTCCTCACGCTGATCTGTCACCGATACAGTTCTGGAGCAGGATGAGGCCCTGTCTCAGGTAGGTTTGTAGGTTAGGGCCCTATCTCACAGCTCCCTAGGCACACCCCATAGCTTCTCTGGGCTGCATTGATGAGGCCTTTGCCTCTACCATGAATCACCCAGCAAAAGTGACAGTGATGCCGGCTTCTCCAGTGCCTGCTTTTACAAGCTACTGTCACGTGTACCAATTCTTATTCTTTGCACGCTTGGACTCAGATCCTTTAAAGTTCAGGTCAATCTCAAGGCTAAGATGAATCCCTTTGTCTCAGGATTGATGCTGTCCTTTTGACCCTGCTGGTCAGAGGCCTCCTCTATCTTAGATGCTCTGGCCAGGTTTCCATGAAGATTGTCCAGAGGAGATAGAGACCATGTTCATCGTTTTACAGCACTGACAGATAGAGGACATCTTTCTTTGTCTTTCAGCTTACGGTTTGGGTTAACAGTTAAGAGTGAATGACTGCAGGCTTTCCGTGGGTTTGCTGGAGTCAAACTTTTGAACTCTTTCCTCTCCAAGGAACTCGCGTTCTGGGAGGCGAGGAAAACAAGGTGTGCAATTAACATCAAATTCTGGCACAGTATCATGATTCGCAGTATCACCTGGGTTTTCTTTTCTGGGCTCATCATCTCTGTCTCTTATTGAATGCCCTCTGTGCGCTGAATACCTATGCTGTCAAACTGCAATCCGCATCTCATTCAGCCACCATACACCTGATAAAAAAAAAAAACCCACAACCTTGCAAAAACAACAGCTCACAACTTTTCCCTGACAAGGAGAACGTGATCTTTCCTACCTCCACTGAAACCTCCAGTTGAACAACTTGCTGTGAAAGGAGCTGCGCTGATCTATAGGAGATGCTCTCCTTCATGCCAATTAGCTCATTAGTCCTTTTAAAGGAAGGGTTTAAAAGTCTATTTCAGTCGGAAAAGGGGACTAAATAATCTCCTCCAACCCAGTATCACCCCAAGATCTCAGTTTCATTGTAATTACCTTTACTGTCTCCAGCAACCAAAAAGCATCTTCCGTCAAAATAAGAAATAATACTTCTTCTATAGTACTTTCTATCCAAGACTGCTAATATCCCTGAATTATTTATCATATCATCCCACTGCCTATTGCCTTCCTTTTACTGTTGGAAGAGCTGACTCAAGGTTCTGTGAAGCAGCTTGTCTCCATGGATAATGAACCGTGGTGGGACAGACAGACTCCCATCTCCCTAGCCCTGACTCGCTTCCCGTTCCTACACACTCAACGCTGTCTTGTTTGAAGATGCTATGAAAGAGGCCATGCTGCCTGAGCCCTGTCTTGTGGCAAGCATGCCTCGCTAAGTAATTCCAGATCTCATCAGAGGTCTAGCAAGTATTAATGCTCTATCCAGGAGAAAAATGGCTGCATTTTGGTCTTCTAACAGGAAGAAAGGTAGGGTCATTCCATTCTTTCTTTACAGCAAAGAAGAAATTGCTCTGAACATGGGAAGGGCCCTGTTCAGATCATCTGGACCACCCCCTGACTCGCATGCCATCATGCTGTCATATAACCATGAACTTCAACATCATTACAGAAGTGTGTCATGACAGAAAGAGGTCCTGGTTAACACAGGTATCCACACACTTCTGAGAAACAAAAGGACTAGGACAGATCTAGGAATCTCTGCTTGGCACACTGCTCCAGGGATAAATCTCAGGAGTCTTGGCAGACATCATGAAGAAAACTATCCGCTTCCTGATGTTTGTCACGAGTGACCAGAGAAGCGCATAAAACCACAAATAAAGCCATTTGTATTGCTAAATGAGTCCTGAACATGCTGCTTTTTCTAGAAAATACAAATAATAGAAATTAATTTGTCAGCCCGTGTTTAGGCCCCAGCCTGTTCCCCAGCAAAACATTGAGGAAAGCTGGTTGAAATAATTATTCTCAACTTATGCAATCATTCTTTTTATTTCTGAAGGCTAATGGAGTGAAAACACGGTTTCCAGACCTTTGCTAATGACAGAGTCAGAAATAATGATCGGAGACCCTTATGTTCCTCTCATAATGAGGAAAGCAACACAAAATGATGGGGATGCGAGTCCTCAACAATCACTTGTTCTTTATTTAAAAGGCAAATGGAGCGTTCAGATGAGTTCTTTAGGTTAATGGAGCCACAAATAAGGTTTTGGGGCAAAGATTTTTCATAGATAATGCAACACAAGCAATACCTTCTCTGGAGGACAGAAATATTTACAGATGTTGAGATTTCACTGACACGGAGAGGCAACCTAAAAGTCAGAGCTGGGTAAGCCAAATTCATCCTTTACTTCTCATCCCCACCAAGTCCCAGCCTGGGTTTTGGGTACCAGAGCAGTGCTGGAAGGTCACAGGCGATGTGAGCCCCAAAACAGTTTGAGAGAAGGAGCCACAGCAAGTCTGAAAATTATTCCTCATGTGCCTGTCACCCCAACCTCATGTCCTTCTGCCGTGCACTTTCTTGCTCCATAGCCTCGCCAGAGGCACAGCCGCTGGCGCCAACCCAGCCAGCACAAGACCCCCAGCGAGATGGAACGACCCAGTGCCTCCTGCTCCATTGCTGTTTGCTGGGGGTCGCGTTTGGGCTGGCCAAGTCCAGGCTGGCCCAGGAGGCCCCTCAGAGGAGCCCCAAGCAGCAGCTCAGGCAGTTTTACCCCCAGGCCAGGAGAAGATGGAGGGAGTAATCGGCAAGACATTCAGCTTCCCTGCAAGCAGCAGCTACGGAGGGCAGGGGCAGAGTCTGGGAAGTCCCCCAGGTGCATTGCCAATGGTCAGATGTGCTTTAATTTGACATCTGCTACAAACAACTGGAAAGAGAAGCGAGAGGTTGGAAAGATTTCTGCCCTGTGAGGTCCTTCTTGCTAAAGGAGACTCGTGCCTGCTGCTTTTCCCCAGGCTGGTGAAGGCAGCGGCAGAGCAGAGCCCCCCTGACCTGGGGACGGCAGTTCAGGTCCAGGTCTCTCCAGGGATCTGTTTTTTTCACTGCATGACCACGTGAAGCAGGTTCACGTTTCCCTCCCGGTTCTTGTCGTACTCATCAGTTCTTCTGTAAACAGACCTGACACAACAGCCGTAGGCTGAGGGCTTTTAGAGAGAGGGACCTTAACTCCTTTGCCCCTAGCACCACCTAAATGAATTTTACACCACTGCTTTCACTTCTGCTGCGGCAAGAGGACAGCCAGGCTTAGGTGTGATCTCTGCCATGCAGTCCTGAGTCACTGCTCTCTCTGCAGAAACACAGGAGGGAATACAAAGTCCCTCCTTCACCCTTAGCAAAGCCTACCCTGCAAAGGGAGGATCCTCTTACTCCTTCCCAGGCTGCTGGTTCAGATGGTTAAAATAAAATCCAAACGCAGGTAGACCCATCTCATTGATTACTCAGAAGTAGGAGGCAGTACATAAGCCACCAAATAATTTCTGAAAGATGCATAATTAGTATAATTAACAATCTCACATTCCTTTCAATATGAGACCATCACAGGGGAAAAAAACTTACTAACAACCACTATGGTATTTATAACTCCGTATGGGTGATGAAACAGTCTCCTGGAAAGCAAGAGATAATAGTTCACAGATATGTTTGGGTTTTATCAAAGCCTGCTCAGTATTTATACATTAGAGAAAGAAATTTAAACCCATTGATCCATCAGGGTTCATGACAGAAGAAACGAATTTGAGAAATTGGTTCAATTCTCAAGTCCCTATTTTAATAAAGCTGATTCTTTTCCTAGGCTGTGATCTCATCAACTCTCACAAGCTTGGTGGCAGGAGCTTTGTCAATATGTTCAGTGGGAGCCCATGGGTCTGTACGGAGGCATCTTGAAGTGATGGAGGAAAGCTGCCCCGTCCTGCAGTCAGGACTTGAGCCCAGCACCCTGGTTGACGTTGGCCCAGTGCACTCATCTACAGTGGTGAAAAGAGATGTGGAGGCAACGTCCCCAAAATCCGTGACCATAAAAGCTTCCACAAAACTCTGTGGGTTTACATTAGGGTAAGTGATATTTGTTTCGTTTGAGGGGCAAAGAAGTTACTAAAATAGAGCATCTGTCGATGGATACACCTTCATCTGTGCAATTTTTCCCTTAAGTTTTTTTACTTTCACTTGAGATCCTGGATGAAATCAAGACATTCCTAATATTTAAGTGGCAATAGACTCCCTTTCTATTGTCTTTACATCATTCAATAGAAATATGAGTCTCTGATGCTGTAGAGCAAGCACCAGCTGGAGAAATTCTGCTACTATGACTTTCCCTACTCTGACCAAGACAGTATGAGATGCTAATCACCCTTCAAATCTCGCAGCACGAAGACTGGCTCTTGACAGTCTACTAATGAAGACCCAGCTGCAGTAAGCTGGGCTCGTGGTTTGGACAGATGGTACAAGAATGCCCAAATAATGAACTGGGAAGGGCAGTTGTCCAAGAAAGTACTTCAAGTAACTTTAAATGCACATTTGACTGTGTGTAATTTATCAGCCACCACATGAACAGGCTGGAGGAAGATATAAGCCGCTTTAATCAGCTTGGCCCTGGGCAGAAAAAGCACACCAGGAGAAGGGTATCATCAGTAGCAGAGTGCCACATGCTGAGCATAGGATAGGTCTCAGCAGTTACCTACAACCCCACCGAGCCTGATTCACTCATTGCTGGTACAACACTGTCACCCTCACCTGTAAAAGACTAACACTGACACACACAACCGGCTAAAAACAGCCTGTGCTGGCAAAAGCCATTGGCAAGACAGTCAGTGATAAGATCCAAACGTATTACCCTCATGGAACAGATATTTCAAAGCAAAAAAAAGAAAAAAAAAGACAAAAAGAAAAAAAAAATCTTCATTTGGGCCACCATTCATAAGAGTGGACTGGATCAGAAGGGCTCCTTGTTCCTGCAATCCAAGTGAATGACTTGGAATTTGGCAACATTAAAAAGCATTTTATTGAACCGGGCACTGCAGACTGCCCCATCCTATCTCTCCCTGCAACCACGCTGTTCCCATCGTTACTGGCTACTCCGTCAGTTTGTGTGTCGTCTGCAGATTTTACCAGCAGCAATTTTATATTTATTTCCAGATCACAGATAGAGAAATTGAAATAACACCAGGCACAGACTATTTTATAAAAACCTCACTCCCATCAGTCAGCATTCCCTGCCTCTTTTGACTCAAGTCAAAATATTGCGTTGGGCTGTGCTGAACACATTGCGCAAACATATTATCCCTCTGCAGTCACTGTTGACAACTAAATTTGTAATCACGTACAAAATGAAAGTTGTTCTCTTTAGCAGGCTCTACCTGCTTGAAAGCTATGTCGCCTGCTATTAATTCTGTTTCTAGTTAGTAACTGAATCTCATATTTCCCCGTGCATTGGTTTGCCAGACATTGACTTCAGGTTGGTCAGCTTATAATTATCTTAACCCCTCCTCACACTCTTCTCAAGTACCAGCAAAACCTCAGACCTTTGCAGTCACCTGTAATATTGCCAGCACTCCCAGGCTCATTAAAACCAGATGTTTCCTGAGCTGACTCTCCTAAGCCCCTTAGGTATATGTTACCCTAATAGATGATGTTTAGCAGACTCTTTGGTTACTTCTTCTTGGAAGTAATCATCCTTATCTAAGCCCGTATGCTGCAGCGTTTAAAATACAGAGTGGAAATCATGACATGCCTTGGACTCCCTGACCTCATTATAATATCTTTAATTATCTCTGCCTGATAATGCCAGCATTCCTACTGATCCCAAACCTCATTGCCTCTACCTCCTCTTGCTACACTGGAGGGTTTATGTGGTGTGTTTAGCTGTTCCCCGCTCCAGCGACCCCTTTTCTACTGCCCACTTCTCCCCTCCGACACTGAAGGGGTGTCGTGGGCAAGGAACAGCAAGCAAGTCCTGGACAAGGATCAGGACAGACTCCCAAGGACTGCCTAGGGATATTGGAGGTTTTCTGCAATTCACCTAAAGGTTAACAGGGCCAAAAGCCCTGCCTGCAATTAGGGGAAAATTGTGCGAGGTGGAAAATTTTCTCCCATCCTCAGAGTCTCCAGGCTGTTGTACAGGGCTTCTCTCCATTCAAAAAAGGCCAGAAAAGCAAGATAATAGTTGGCGCAGAGCCCGTAACAAAGACAGGGGCAGAAGTCACCACTCTAAACTATTCATTTTCTGTCTTTTTCCCATTCCACTCCATCTTTTTTCCAAATTACCTGCCCCATTTTGTCTTCACTGCCACACGCACAACCGAACTAAAAGCTTTGCACGCAGAATAAATATCTACTACAAGAAGCTTGTTATAGTAATAACACATTCGCCGCACACCGACTGCATTCTAATAACTATGGTTGTGTAGAGAAATCCTCTTAAATTAAAGAAACACCGCAACGAATAATGAGAATGTTCAACAAAACCCTCTGAAGCAAACAGGGAAATAGAAAGATTGTTTGACCTTTTAATACTGTAAATACATCTGCAGTGCCCAAGGAATGGCTGCATCCCACAGCCTCCTGAACAAATACCTGATGCCTCTAATAACACCGTTCTCCTGCATGTCTCTGTAACAGCCCTGTGGCTCCTCTCAACAGCGAGACGAGACAGTTGGGATTATATGGAGCAGCATTTCCCGGCTGTTTTGGGGTTTGTTTTGGATTTTTTTCTTCCAGGAACTGTGTCCATTGAGTAGGCTGAGTCACCAAATGCAGCATCCATTTCTTCTCGATGGAGTTAGGCAGTAGCAGAATCCCGGGGATCCCCATGTGCAGCCAGCCAAGGGCTGCTTTACTGGTCATGGCAACCAGAAGAACCAGCTGTAATGAAACACACGTTCCACTGGACAAGCCACACTTCACTGGGAGAGGCAGGATGAACAGCCTGATCTTAGAGGTCTCACGGTCCTGAAGAAGCCGTGAGGGTCAGAGGGGGATTTTGATGAGTGCCTGGGGCAATGGCATCCAGCGCCTCCTCGGTGTCTCCCTTGGCTGACAAAGGAAGCAGCCTCCATAGGTTTTGGGGTTCACCCCATGCAGAAGAGGTTGCAGGAAGAAGTCTCCTCATTGTCTGAGATTGGGGGCCAGCCTAAACCCTCCCCACAGCACTTTCTATTAGGTCCCAAATGGCAGTGATGGGCACAAAGCATAAACTCATCTGCTTCGTGCAACTGTGCGCAGGGCAAAGACCATCCAGTTAATTCTACTCTAATTATCGCCCAAACTGGAAGGAGAATAGCTATGGAGCTGCTTTGCTGTGCGGCATGGCTAATTTGCTGGGCACTGAAAGGTCTACTGGATCTCTGGAAGATGAGCTGTTGTCTGCACAGAGCCGCACTGTGCCATGAAGGCTCACCAGCTTGTTAAGAGGTACCACGGCACAGCCCCAGGTCAGGTTTCCAAACCAGTTCCGTTCCCGCTGTGTTAGGTCTGTGAAACTCCAGTCCCAGCTATGAGTACTGATCTGTTTGGAAAATCAAGCCCTAAACTCTTGAAATCTGCCCTTTCACATGCTCTTCCAATTACTACTGATCTCCTCGTTTAAAAGCCTGGTAGTGCTGAGGGGCGGTGTGATCAGCGCGGTAATAGAAACAGGTTTTTGGAGTCTGCAGAGCTACCTCTGGTTGGAAAGTTTTAGCCATTCTTCTTTGAATGGGATTAAGAATGGGAAGGAAATAGTAACAGGGTGTTTAAAATGATACACACAGAAAGCAAAAATGTTTCACTAATCTCTCACGATTCTCTGGCCATGCCAAAGGAAAGCCATGACTTAGACTGCCAAAACGCTTTTGAGCAAAAATCACAAAAAAGAGAAACTCTAGGAATTACGACAGTGTAAGGGAGGGGGTTAAAATATTTTCTGGGTGAAACTTTAACAAAGAGAAAAGAAGCAAAGAAGTGGAGAATCAAATGGCCTATTTTCACCCTGGCAAGTGTCGTATGCCTTGAGGCTCCACCCGGGATCCCACGCTATTTAATTTGCTTGTGTTTATGAATGGGCTAGAAAGGGATGGAACTGAAATAGCAAAACCAGCACCAGCCACGAATTTTTAGGTGGGTCAGTAGTAGGAACGATTATGATGACATTTGGGAAGACCTTGGGCAACCAGATGACTGGCCCACGTAATCACATTCCGGTGCCGAAACACCACCAACATGTAACATTGGAAAGGGAAAAACAAAAATGCTTGCACGGGAACCTAAATGGAGGTGGGCAATGTTTTCTTTACCAAGAAATAAAAATGTTTCTTTACACCCATCCCGTGTTCTGTGCCCCCAAACTGCTGAGGCCCCTCATCGCTTCAGAGCTCATCCCCATGGCAGGGACGTGCCCAGCGCCTCTGGCACAGGATGCCACCACGGCACTGAGTGGCAATTGCCCCTGTCCCGGCGTGGGAGAGGCTGTGTCCCACCGCAGGCCAGCACCTCCCCCTGCCTGCCTCCCTCCCCCTGGCTCCCGGCGTGGGGCTCTGCCAGCTCACGCAGCCTGGTCCTCCCCTGCCTTCTCTTGCCCAACGCACAAATGCACACAGGGGTCCTTCAGGTGCCCCTTGGCCTCTGCCTCAGCAAGGAGCACCAAGCAGGAGAGCAGAGGAGGACAGAGTATGCCACAGGAAAGAGAAAGAGGCCCCTCACTCCAAGAAAGACGTTGCGTTGCTGGAGCATGTCCAGAGGAGAGCAACCAAGCTGGGGAGGGGTCTGGAGCACAAGGCTTACGAGGAGCGGCTGGGGGAGCTGGGGGTGTTCAGCCTGGAGCAGAGGAGGCTGAGGGGAGCCCTCATCGCCCTCTACAACTGCCTGACAGGAGGGGGGAGCCGGGGGGGGGTCGGCCTCTTCTCCCTGGGAACGGGCGATGGGACGAGGGGGAATGGTCTGAAGTTGTACCAGGGCAGGTTTAGGTTGGACATTAGGAAAAGTTTCTTCACGGAAAGGGTTGTCAGGCTCTGGGATGGGCTGCCCAGGGAGGTGGTTGAGTCCCCATCCCTGGGGGTATTTAGAAGAAGGGTAGAGGAGGTGCTTAGGGACAGGGTTTAGTGGTGGGATGGCAGGGTTAGGTTAAAGGTTGGACTTGGCCCAAAACTGAACCCAGCATTCAAGGTGGGGCCTCACCAGCACCGAGTACAGGGGCATGACAAACGAGTACAGGGGGACTCTACAGACATTCAGAGATACTGCACAAGTTAAATGGGGTTATGAGATGCAGCAGGGCGGGAAAAAAAAAAAAAATCAAAAATTCCTGTTCAAGCAAGATATTACAAAGACTTCTGAGGGAAAGAGCAGCAGGCAAGGCTAATGGCTAGGGTTAGGGTTAAAAATGACCACAATAGAAGAGCTACAGATGGAGTGGGGCAGCAAAAGGAAGCCAAAGGAAGAGGGAGGTTGCAAATGCATTCTACACTGACAGCTTTTCCACCTCCAAGATGCCTGAGGGTCTTGGGCAAGGCTGGGCTGACAAGCGGGGCAAGCAGGAGGGTTAGGGTTAGTGTTGGGAGAGAGTCAAAAGCTGCTCCTGTTGGCATAGGGCAGGAAAGGGGCTGCCGAGGGACAGACTGTCCGCAAAAATGGCTCTTCCCTGAGAGCTTGCTCATCCTAGCCATGACTGGGAAAGCTGGGACAAAAGTCAGCCAAGGTCAGCAATTTGGACTAAGGTGTGGGTTAGGGTTTGTCCTGGGAGAGGTGCAAAGCCTGTCTCCCTGTCTTTGAGTGGGGCTGGAAACAGGCTGCAAACCCAACGCTTAAGCTACTGAAAGAATTCATCCCCTGAGACCTTTTGTACAATAATGTGATGAAGGAATGTGTAATCTTTAGTGTATACTCACTTTATCCCTACTCCTTACTCCATAACATCAGGAAGAGACATGCAGTGAAAAAAAAATCCCAGGAAGATCACCATAGAGAAAAAGAAATATTAAATACTTTTTGCAAGCAGGTATTTAAGCCCATGTACTCATTGCTGTAGCAGTCCAAGGACACAGGACAATTTGAAATGAAAATGTATTTGTCTATGGATAACATTAGTTTCCAGAGTCATGGGAGTTAATGATAACAACAATTTTTAGACTCCATTAAATGCCATACTTCAAGGCTTAACCCAACCTCTAACTATTTAGGGATCAGGATGAGACCTAATGGGGCTTGAGAACAAGGTTGAAAGGATTGATTATCCTGCATCTGCCTGCTGTGAGGTTCTTACATCTTCCTCTGAAGCATGTAGCACCGGCCAGGGTCAGAGGCAGGGTGCTGGATGGGAAGGCACCCTGGATTAGCTTGTTAGTACTCCCCCTGCTCTGCCTTGGCTGTGAGCTATGCAAGGTTTTAGGTCTGTAATCCACAGCTCTCCTTGAGGAACACAGAGGGCCTCTGAAATGCTAAACAACCCAGGGAAAGAAGCTTACCTGAAGCCATGAGTAAACCCAGCAGTCAAACCTCTGGCATAGATTTTGGCTTCTTCCTCTTCTAAATGGCTCAAGGTTTGGATGTCTTTGTTTTCAGCCCTGTATCTGAAAGATAAAGGAATTAGCAGGATTTCTTTAATCTTTATGTTCGCCCAGATAAGTGCATTAGAGGAATTTTGTAGGTTATGGAAATATTTATTTTGAATTAAAATTAAAGCTGCACCACGCTGTGTGTTATTGTATCCTAGTGTAGGGCAAAGCTGAGCCACAGTCTCGTATACCCGCCTGCAGAAGCATCGTTCCTTTTGCCCAGACCTGGATAAATGAAACAATGATGCTCTCTTTTCAGCAAAACCCACTTTATATCTGTTGTGACACAGAACACCTGGCGTCCAGAAAGTCCCCTTAAATATTTATTTTCTTTTCAAAATTTCATAGGGAAATTGATTTTGGCTTTTAAATGGCAAAGAACTAGAAGTGTAACTTAGGGCATTATGGAGTTGGTATGCCCGGTTATTGACAGAGGAGAGCAGTAATTGTATGCCTGTGTAAGCTGCTTTTGCTGAATATATCTTGGCTGGCTTTGCCTGAGCTCTCTCCAGCCAGTTGCCTCTCATTTAACCAGAGGGAAGGTTGCTGCTACTGTCTAAGATAAAGAAGAAACCAGAAAAAGTGATAGACAGTTAACAGGTAGGCATGCTTCCTCGCTATGAGCAGAGTTGTTGCTGGTGCCTACAAAATTTCCTTCCCACCTCCGAAGGAAATATAGTTTTCAGAAAAGATCAAGCCCAGCGCACACTCAGAGTCTCACAGGCAAAGATTTCGGTCTTCCTCAGGTGCAGTGCTCCTCTACCTGGAGAGAAGCATATAGGGGAAGGTGGGAAGGACGATCTGAACCCTTCCCATATAGGGGAAGGTGGGAAGGATGATCTGAACCCTTCCCATATAGGGGAAGGTGGAAAGGATGATCTGAACCCTTCCCATCTCAACAGCTATGGGCCTCTCGGATTCCTCCTTGGGATGGCGTGAAGCCCTCCCTGAAGCCAGCAGCCCACCGAGCCGCAGAGCTCCAGCACCAGCTGAGCTGCTCTCTTACCTACAGAATAGCAACCCTACCATCACCTTCAGCAAATCTCCCTCACTCCTAGCCCTGGCCCAGTCAACACTCGGAAATGCAGTTTCATTAACCCTTTCCCATGAGGACTGCATTCCAGTGCACCATCCACATAAGAGCTAATGTTGGCTCAGGTCCTGTTGCCTCAGTGTCCTGCCACTCTTTTTTTTTTTTTGTCCCTTCTGCCTTCAGTAAGCTCTTTAGATTCAAGCACTAACCTCAGGCCAATTTTTTATTTCAAAGCTGGATTACTGCCTTAACTCCCTCTCCCCATTTTTCTGCCACTTATCTCAATGCTCTCTGACTGTGAGGATGTAACACGGCAACAAAGGACCAGGGAAAAGACAAGGGATTAAAGTATAAATGGATCTATATACTTAATAGCTGGAAGGAAGAAAAGTGTGACCTACATTAATCAGACGTAAAATAGTGACAATAGGCCTCAGCTGGTTGTGTACCTAATGTTTTATTTATTTATTTTTAAGGCAGCAGGTAGCAAGAAAACATGCTTGAAAAGGTTTCATTCAAATGTGGATTCAGACATGATTTGGACATTTTCTACACATTGGAAACAATCAGGCAGCTTTTGAGGGGAAAAAACAGAATTCACCTTTATGAGAACTGGCCCTCCAGACAAGAGATCACAGAATCACAGAATCGCAAGGGTTGGAAGGGTTGGTCAGGAGTTGCAGATTGAACCCTCCTGTGAGTAAATTACTAAGATTTCTGTTTAATTTCACCATGAGGATCTTCGCTGCCAGATCTCAAAACTCATCCGCATGCCTTTCAAACTGCAGCTTGAAGCTCCAAGTCCTGGAGTCAAGAGATGATACGAGAGTCTCAGCTTCCGTCACAGATAAAACTGAGGCCTGACTTGTGACCGTGAAGATAATGTTGAATGTCAACAAGATGCAAATAGAATCATAGAATCACAGAATCATAGGATGTTTTGGGTTGGAAGGGACCCCTAGAGCCCACCCACCCCAACCCCCCGCAGGGAGCAGGGACACCGCTAACCACATCAGGTTGCTCACAGCCCCGTCCAACCTGGCCTGGAATGTTCCCAGGGATGGCGCCTCCACCCCCTCTCTGGGCAACCCCGCCAGGGTTCACCACCCTCACTGGAAAGAATTTCTTCCTTAGATCCACTCTAAACCTACCCTGCTTCAGTTTAAAGCCATCCCCCCTTGGCCTGTCACAGCTGGCCCTACTAAAAAGCTTGTCCCCCCCTTTCCTCTGGGCCCCCTTGAAGCCCTGAATGGCCACACTCAGCTCTGCCCGCAGCCTTCTCTTCTCCAGGCTGAACAAGCCCAACTCTCCCAGCCTGGCCTCATAAGAGAGGTGCTCCAGCCCTCGGATCATTTTTGTAGCCCCATCCTCTTCTATCTTTTTTTGATTTATGATTTTTAAGGCAAACTCATAGGGATGGTGTACTAACTTGCCTTCCGAATGGCTGGAGTGAGCAGCGCTGTAAATGTGGGGTTGCTGTCAGTGTGCAGATCTCTCACGGCCCTTGGCTGCATCCTTTATTTCTCACTCCAGCTGCCACTGGGAGAAAAGACAGAAGACGCGAATGGCCAGTGCCAACGGCTAGGCTTGTGCCATCCCCGGCCTTGGGGGAAGTCTGGGAAGAAGACTTGCTCTGCCGAGACTTTTTTGGCCTGCCCAAACCAGTGTGTGTCTTTGGGGTCCCCGAGCCTGAAGCTGTGAGCAGCTGTGAGTGATGCTTACCTGTGTAGCTTCATATATGCATAGCTTCAACCTATACCTTATCTGCTCCCCTGAAACACTACGGCTTGACTCGTTGACTCTACTCTTGCCTCAGTAGCCTCTGAGCTCTGAGCTGGATTGGATTTCCTTTAACAAATCAGCCTCCTAGCCCCCATTTTAACATTAATTGATTGGAGATGCTTTTAACTGTTCCTTCTGGGTGTATTAATTTTTTACAGATTGAATCTGGTTTGATGAGGCAGGAAACCTGAAACTATTCCTGGCATCTCCTGCCTACTCAGAATAACCACCCTAATGCGTTCAGAGGAGCACGCAGCAGCAGCGTGATAACAGAGCGGGGCTGGGGAGGGGGGAGGTGGAGGGAGGGGGGGTAGGGGGAGCCTAGGTAGTCACCTATCCGTTTCCAAAAGACATCAGTAAGTGATTGCTTACCCGGTGTCATCTTTTATATTAAACTTTTTTTTTTTTTTTTTTCCCCAGCAATGCAGGTATTTCGATCAGGCCAGGGCTGCTGACATTAACAGATATTAAATACACTCAGGAGAAATATGATCAAATGTTTGAAGTGTCTAGTAAATGTGCTGTTAGCCGCCCTCCCAGGGAGGCTTAGTGCAAGCTATTGTGTTTTGCTGAGTGAGAGAAAGGCTGGAATATTAGACAAGGAATCCAAAGGCAATTTTATCAGCAGTGTTATGCAGCTCTGGAACACATTGCTAAAGGATTGGAAGCTTTTCTATTACAGCCATCAAATTACTTGCTATTCTTAAACATTGAAATGCCATTTTGCATTTTAAACCCTCCAAGTTGGCACCTGTAAAGGATTGCTATGCTCAGCAACAACATCTCCTTATTCTGAGACTCTGGGCAGGGCTGGGCTTTGACGCCCTATTAGACCAAACAAAGGTTCCATCTCTCCTGCTCACCCAGACAGGAGTGGGAGATGCACTTGGCCAAGCTCCTCTCTCATGTAACCCTGCTCAGCTCAGCACGTTTAACCCGTAGATGAGGTTGACTGATTCCATTCCTTGTGAGATGCCCTGGATCATCAAATAGGCATTATCCATCTCAGAGAGCGTTCGTTTCTTCCTCCAAAAAGATTTGCTAGCTTTTTACTTCCAGAGACGTGGTACCAGCAAATCCCATCATTACAGCTCAACTGCTCTGCTTCTGGAGCAGAAGAAATTACAGATGGGAAGACAATTGGCAGAGGAGGAAGGGGGACGGCCACACTGGGAGTCTTGTGAAAGAATATCAGGAAAAAAAGACTGGGAGAAGATCCTCCCTGAAAGTATATCTTTGCACTGTGGCTATTTCTTCCCCATTTTTTCAGCTCATGAGGAGCTTGGGGCTGCTCCTTCCTCTTGGCACATCAGGGACACCATGTCTGAGCCTGAGACCTGCGTTAGGCTGGGCAATGTAAACGTTCCTTCACAGAGGTTTCCTCATCCTTAGAACAGCCTCTTCATCCTGGAGGACCCTTCCACAGGGTCAGAAAAAAGAAACCAACCAAAAGCAAAAGGCCGCTTTCTTTGGTAGAAGGTCAGGTTCCCTTAGGTAAAAATGGTTGTAGATTACAGAAGATGCCCCTTTTATTGCTAATAAATAAGTTACATAAAGTAGTGACATATGTAGTGGTTTTCTATCCTGGAAATCATCCTCATTCAAGTGCAGTTGGCTTCAGTCAAGGCTTTGAGACAAGTCATTAATCAGCCATGATGGTCAAAAAGTAATTGCCCAATGCACTGTGGAGGATATTAACCCCCCTGTTCATGTACTGGGTACCAACAGGTGCTGGCTTTGGTGAACCAGTGGCCTCATTTAGCAAAGCAAGCCCTAGGCCCTCCTGTTTGTTAGAGTAGCATGGTTATTTTAAATTCAAACCTGCTGTATTTTTCTACCCTTCTTTTTCTATTGCTAAAAATGGGGTTTTGACAGATCTTGATGGATATGAATTGTCTGCCATATGTTGTTTCCTTTCCTGACTGTTATCTCCATATGTCAAATGTTCTTGGATCTGATGATCTCCATACAAATGATAACAAAACAAACAGACAAGGAGAGGCCAGACTACAGGGGAAACAGAATCCCAACCAGCAAACTGAAATACCAGCAGACAGCCTTTCTGCTGGAGACAGCACAGTTCACATGGCATCACTCAAAACCAGCACTCTTGCACATTGGTTGCTCTCTGACTGCTAAGAAAGGGTGTGTTGGAGGGGAAATTCCCTGCGGGATCCACCACCCTCGTTCGGTCTAGCGAGAGACCTTCTGAGAAAGGGTTGTTTTCCCTCCAGCATAATCAGCACTAAGCTTTTTATATCTTGGGGTTTTTTCCCGTTAAATTGGGTAAATTATCAGAAGTGCCTCAAGTGACTTCAATTTACCGGAGATTTGATCTCCTAAGTCCCTTAGACACTTAGGAAAATTGGATCCCTTCTCTCTTACAGTCACTGCCTTTCTCTTTCATTTTCTCCTTATCACATTCCCATTTTCTTCAGTATCTCTGAGGTTTCTCTCATTCTCCAGGAGATCCAACAGCAAGGAGTATTTAGAAAGCAAAGGATCATAAATATCTGATAATCCAAGATAGTGTAAGGTGGGAATCCTACCATGTTGCTCCTAATTACTTCTTCCCTATTCGTCCCAGTTTTCTTTTCCCAAACCAGATATGGGAATTCCTGGTCATGCTTCATGCTGCTCCCCCCTGCAATAAGCATCCATAAGCATGGGTACGCTTGGCCTGGCCAAAGTCTCCTTTTCAAGCCTGTTGCAAAGAGGATGGGCTATTCCCAAGGAGGCTGGTGGCTCTGAGGACAGGTGAGGCTGTGCTCCACAGTGCTCTCATTTCTGTGGCAGGAGCTTTCTTTGAGGCAACGCAGACCCGAAGTCACATTGCACAGCCCCTGTGACCATATTTCATTGCTGGAAAGGAATCGTCTTTCAAATGACAAGTGTATGTGCAGCCCCGCTCCCTTGCTCCTGTGCCCAAACTTTTCACAAGAGCACGACACAGTGACTTTCATCCCGGCTGAATCCATGAGGAACGAAGTTCTTCCTTTCGGGCCAAGGTAAATCTGTGCAGTTTCTGAGAAAGAACCCACAGCGAGGTAAAAGTTAAAGAACACATTTACGGTTTGATAGTTTCTGACTTCCTCAAGTTCTACTTCCCTGAATCCTCCTTTTCCTTCTTCCCTTCACTGTTATTGCCCTGCTGACCTGCTCAAGAAACAAAGTGAAGTGTTGGAATAGAGATGTTTGCAAGGTTAAAGAAGACACCTTTCACTTTAGCAAATGACGGTCTCCATCTGTTTAGCATCCCTATCATGTGTCTGTAACAGATACAGGCAGAATTGATTATCTTTACTTCAGGACTACTAATTAAGGCCCTCCTCTGATGTAATGGTACCACTAAAATTTCCACTTTGGTCATCTGCGTTTTTCTGTGGATCCTATCGTATTTTTTTAGGACAGAGAAAATAATAATTAAGGGGGTAAATTTTTTAAGGGAGACCAGACAGAGACAAAATGATTGGAGCAGATGAGTCAAAATAATTTACATGAAGGAGTTCCAAGATCTAGAATAATCCAGGTTGGAAGGGATTTTAGGAGTCTATCTAATACAAGCACAAGCTCAAAGTCAGATTCAGAAGTAGATCAGGTTGCTGAGGGCCTTGTCCAGAAGTTTTTAAGATCTCCATGGATGGTGATGCCCCAGCCTCTCTGGAGACTTGTTCCAGTGCTTGACCACTCAACTTTCAGGCTAATACAGCATCCCAATAAAGGGATTTATGGCTGGCATCTGTCTTGAGCTATCCTTTCAAGGCAAAATACGGAAAGCAGAGCTGGGAGTGGCCAGTATTTTCTTGGGGCTTAGCATCCACCCAAGAAAACTCTGTGGCCCAGGAAGGGAACCAGTGCTTTGGTGTTTCAAGCCTTTGTTCAACTACAAAAGACATCAAGGATGCGTGTGCTCCTAGGAAAGTGTAAGTATGGCCATTTGGTGAGCAGTGCTGAGAGGAAAAGATCTGTAACACAATTTGCCTTGAAGAGCCACTGCTGTAAGTCCCACACTTCCCAGAACGTCCCTCATCAAGGGACTGGCCACACTGCACTTAAAAAACAAGACTCCGTTATCACCTATGATGCTACCAATGTTTTTATTAGTCTTCTAGAGTCACACACAACTCGCTTTTCTAGAAAACACAGCTTGCAGCAGATCTCCTCCCATCACCACCATTATCTTTTCAGGACCTTACCAAGCAGTCCGGGTCTACAATACACCCAAAGGGACAGCCAGTTTGGGTGCAGAGGCAGAAATGAGCAGCGAAGAGCAATCCAGGTCAGGGGACAGCAGACCAGGTTATGGAAGCTTCAGTGCCAAAGTCGACGGGTTAAAACTGTGGTCTGAGTGCTGGAAAGGATCTCACTGGACCAAGTGCTGGTGCTTATATGAGCCATCAGGCACCAGAGAGGGACTGAGCCCTTCAAGAAATGCCTCTTTCTGGAAGGCAGGATACCACCTCCTAGTCCTGAGTGTAGTTACCAGATTTCAGAGGTCCCCCGTGACTCTCAAAGAGGCTCACTCACTTCATAAACCTTGCTGCTATTTTGCTGGCTCTTGTGACTATGGTGGTCCTTTGGACCCTTCCCATGGAAGGGATGGAGAGAGGCACAGGCTGCAGTATACCTTTGAATGCACTGGGAAAGCTGAGATTTTTCTAAGAAGTTGCAATACACGTGTAGTTTATTTGCCAAATTAGTAACGCCTGCGATAACAAAAAGCTTGCTGCTTCTCTAATGAAATCAAATTCTAGCGGTTGGCTCAGGTCAATACTATAGCAGACTGGTTGGGTTGCCTCTGTTCTACATGATGGTTGTTACTAAATGTGTATTTAGAATATTCTGAAAGATGCATGTGATTCATTCTTTTGATCTAACTGAAACAACAAGTTGATCCAGCCAGAGGGAACAGACAGTACAACATGTTTGCACACACTGGAGGTTTTCTTTCTTCAAGTAATTCTAGCACCAACTAAGCCTAGGATTTCAGTATTTAGCAGTAAAATTCACGGTTGTTAAAATTCAGATCTTCTAGGTCACTCGCTCATTAGCCACAAAAGTGCTCTGTTTGGAAGCGCAATATAAAGAAATGAAGGATAATGTATGTAATTTAATTTCAATTCAAGAAAAATGAACCTGGAGAGTTTTTCTTAAAGTCATGCAGCTTTCCAGGACTCTGGTCTTCTGATCATGCTTTAACAACTGCTGATAAAGAAAGAAGCAGTTTAGCAAGAGGCACTGGGATATCAGAAGGGTTGAGGACCAGGGAAGGATCAGTTTGGGTGGGCTATGATCCATGAGCACTGAAAGCAAGCAAGAATCTCAGACCCTCCTCTGCCACAGCTCCGGTTACCAGAAGTCTGTCTGTAAGGATTTGCATAGTAAATAACTCCTAGTTTTGTCTCTTGTACATCTCTGGCCATTAAGTACGAGTGTTACTGCCCTCAGGGAGCACTTAATGTCTCCATCTCTTTTAATTTCATATAATTTTGCACCAGTTCTTTAGAAACGCGATTACATGCATGGCTTTGTTTCAGTCAATACCACCTGGGTGGCTTGAAGCCCATACACAAACTCCTTAAAGATAATAATGCCCTGAGATGAAAAGAAAATATTTGACTGCTTCATGTATTTGAATAGGAAGGAACTGAAAGGACCACTATCAACATCAGATGAGTTCCCCATTTAATTTTGTATTTTAAGAGTCTGACTATATTTTGTTGTCAAACTCTTGCAGTTCAATTCAGTACAGTTTTTACCCACATACAGAGCACTTCAGAGCTGCTAGTGCAACTGTTTCAATTTAGATGGTGCCCTTTAATCAACATGAGATCTAGCATTACAGACAGCATATATGCAGAACTTATAAAGAAAGACTTGCCAAACGAGAGCTCATGAACCTTCTGAAAAACAGGGCTATCTGTGGCTGGAAAATAAGAGAAATCATAAAGCTTCCCTAATTAGTGCATTCAGTTTTGGTGCCATCTAAAGACTGAAGCAAGTAAGTCCCCGTGTTTAAAGTTAATCCTACAAGACAGAGAGGAATCACAGTAGGGCACAAGCAGAGCCTGAAAAGGTGGAAGAGGAGGAACTGGAACAGCAAAGCAACCGTGGCACTGATGATGATGGCTGATGACAAGATGCTCCAAGAGCTAAATCATCCAGTGAGCAAGTGAGTGTGTGAGAGAGAGAGTGCACGGGGCTAGAATCAAAAGGATGAAGTGCTAAACCCCAATGGAGTTGAGCAAATTATTTAACATAAATAACTCTTTGAATGACGCTTATCTTTTCATCTATTTGCTCTTTACAAAGTGTCTGCTCACTGATTTGAGGTTTTTTTCTGAGATTAATTCATCATTTGAAATCATATCTGGAAACCTGTTCATTAATTCAAATGATTTACAGTTCATTCACAAGCTGTTTGTTGCAAAAATTTGGTACTATAATTGTGCTGGTTATGTCTTGATTTCTAGATGAGTTAATATGCTTCTCTATCCTTAATTGCTCTCCTTCATTAATTGCTAATACTGGTTTTCAAAGGGAAATTCCACCACAAATTCAAAATTCACTCTCTGAAAAAAAATTCACACACCAGCTAAAATTCCCGGTAAACTGTAAGCAAGGAAATTCTCCCTTTTTCCAGAATTTCTGTGTGCATGCGTGCTCCTGGGAACTCTGGCTTCCATCTCCCCTCGGGAGAACGTGGCAGGGACAATGACAACCAAGTCCCATAATGAGGGAGGGCTCGCAAACGTCACAGCAAAGGACTAGAGAAGTCAAAATGAAGGATATTCTTGTGGGGAGAGCAGCGGTTTGAGCTTACGTCTCTTAACATGGGACACATTTTGGCTAGATGCTTTGGATAAGCTGAAGAGACATCCTAAGCAAAGACAAACCCATGAATTCATTTGAAACCAGAGATGGCAAGTTGATCAAAAGAATCCCTTAACTGGTTGGGTTTGCTCCAGTGTTAATGACTGGAGGTATCTTGAGTTCAAACTGCCCAATTCTTTGTACAAGAGGATGGACAGATCCCATCCCGCTCATGCAGTAAGTCTCTAAATGCCGCAATATTTGGGATAATGACAACAATGCAGACACTGCAGCAAGTGGCCGCACCTCTGCTAACGTCAAATTTTGTTAAGTGCCACCTAACGAGGAGAAAATAATTTCCTGCACGTATTTGTAGATCATACATAGCAGAGTTGAAAAAGGGCAGTGTAAATGGTACCTAAATATAACAATATGTCTGTATTGCGCTAAGCTGTGTTAAATCAGTGAATCCAGCTGCGACACAGTGAGGACTCATGCATGCCATACATTTTAACTGCATTACAGGTGAGTTCCCCGATTCAGCTGCTTAGATGGGCTGTGAAAATAAAGTACTGAAATCCTACAGAGGATATCTAGTGTGAGGTGTTGTGGTTTAACCCCGGCTGGCAACTCAGCCCCACACAGCCACTCGCTCACACACACACACACCCCCCCCGGTGGGGCAGGGGAGAGAATTGGAAGGGTAAAAGTGAGAAAACTGGTGGGTTGAGATAAAGGCAGTTTAATAGGGAAAGCAAAAGCCGCACATGCAAGCAAAGCAAAGCAAGGAATTCATTCCCCACTTCCCATGGGCAGGCGGGGGCTCAGCCATCCCCAGGAAAGCAGGGCTCCATCATGCATAATGGTGACTTGGGAAGACAAATGCCATCGCTCCAAATGTCCCCCCCTTCCTTCTTTTTCCCCCAGCTTTATATGCTGAGCATGATGCCATATGGATATCCCTGGGGCCAGTTGGGGTCAGCCATCCCGGCCATGTCCCCTCCCAGTTCCTTGTGCATCCCCAGCCTCCTTGCTGGTGGGGTGGGGTGAGAGGCAGAAAAGGCTTTGGCTCTGTGTAAGCCCTGCTCAGCAGTAACAAAAACATTCCTCTGTTATCAACACTGTTTCCAGCACAAATCCAAAACATAGCCCCGTATCACACAGAATCACAGAATTCCAGAATGGCAGGGGTTGGAAGGGACCTCGGGAGATCACCCAGTCCAACCCCCCTGCTCAAGCAGGCTCACCCAGAGCAGGGGGAACAGGACAGCATCCAGGCGGGCTTTGAATATCTCCAGAGAAGGAGACTCCACAGCCCCCCTGGGCAGCCTGGGCCAGGGCTCAGGCACCCTCAGAGTAAAGAAGTTTTTCCTCATATTCAACTGAAACCTCTTCTGTTTCAGTTTGTGCCCATTGCCCCTTGTCCTGGTGCTGGGCACCACTGCAAAGAGTCTGGCTCCATCCTCATGACATCCACCCTTAAGATATTTGTACGTGTTGATGAGGTCCCCTCTCAGTCTTCTCTTCTCCAGGCTGCACAAGCCCAGCTCCCTCAGCCTTTCCTCACAGGGGAGATGCTCCAGTCCCTTTATCATCCTTGTTGCTTTCCTCTGGACTCTCTCTAGGAGTTCCTCATCTTTCTTAAACCGGGGAGCCCAGAACTGGACCCAGTGCTCCAGGTGAGGTCTCACCAGGGCAGAGTAGAGTTAATGTGAAGAAAATTAACTCTACCCCAGCCAAAACCAGCACAAGTGTCATGAAAAAAAAAAAATAATAAAAGCTTGCAATTGGATCTGCTAATCCAAGGGACAGAATCACAAGAGAAGGGATAGGGAACACATTTGCAAGACACAGACGTATCCGTTTGATAGCTGCTCTGCACAGAGGCAGCGAGAGGGATGCTGAGCTGGTCTTTTCCACGTACAGCTATGATTTTCTAGCAGCTGGTGCTAGGAAAAAAAAAGAAACTTCTGTTTTCCTGAGGGTAAAACAATATACCGTTTCGAATTCCCTTTCTAGTGGCAACATTAATGACTCTCAGTGAACAGCAGGGACATGTTCCCCACTCCTGTTAGTGTCCCTTCCTCACAAAACCCTTCCCATGCTCGGCACATCTGTTTGGTATTTATTGCTCCCTTGCCAATGATAAACCTACATCCATCACTGCTGCTGTAAGTTATGGCATCAGGTTGGACTCCCAAGCCCATGGAGGCAGGACTGGCAACGGGCAAAAATTTAAATTAATTGAGATTTCCCTCCTCATTTAGAAACAACTCAGGGAAAACATAAACCTTGTCATATCTGAAGGACGGCTTAATACTACACTCCTAAATGAGACATGACTGAGTCTTAATCCCGCTGAGTGAAACTTGACTAGTTTGTATTAATAGTTTATTATTATCTCTGATAGTTTCCCCCACTCCAAATCCTTTGTGCATCATTTACATGGGATTTTTAAATGGCAAAGCAGAATCCATTTGGAGAGACATTTTCCCATTTTAATAACATTTCCACACATATCAGCTCAGTCAGTCACTGTTGCAAGCTCAGCCTCCCTTTTCTGCAGTGATCAAAATTAAATGCCAGCTGATCTCCTGGTAGGCTACAGGCTGTGCCAAGCACAGCAAGCTCCTGTGGAAGACACTGATGCTCTCGCTGAATCCCATCACTACTTATTCATGTGTTTAGCAGTAATACAACACCATGGGTTTGCACAAATCACAGGATCCCAGCCCAGCAATTTTGGCTGAGGGAGTTCCTCTATACCCTGAGATTGGTCTTCAAGCTGCCTCAAAATGCTCCAGCGCCAAGTTAGACCCTGCCTCCACACTGCTCCGCGTGAAGAAGCGGCCCTGAAGTTGGCACAGTAGCTTAGAGCTGAAGATGGGGGCTCTGCCAGGGACCTAGGAAGCAGATGTCAAATTCAGGCTTTGCTGTGGTGTGGACATACTCGATTAGAAAGCTTCTGTTTTTCAAGAAGGAGCAGCACATAACTCCCTTTGTTTCTCCTTCCCACAGGACAGGTCTCTGTCGGTCTCTGCTGCGAGGAGCTGAAAGGAGAACTAGCAAACCCACCGTGCGACCTCCCTAACAGCCATGGCCAGCACCACCTGGGGTAAGCACAGCTGGCCAGGGTTCAGCAAAAAAAAAAAGCATTAGGAACTCTTAGGACCAGCCACATCTTTTTACTGGTAAGGTCCTTCTTCCTAAGTGCTGTGCCCACATAGATCACACTCCTTTTCCCTATGAACAATAACCATAGAACCGTAGAACCATAGAACCGTAGAACCATAGAACCATAGAACCATAGAACCATAGAATGCTCTGGGTTGGAAGGGACCTTTAGAGGTCACCTAGTCCAATCCCCAATAACATGAATGAATATCACATGGTTATTATTTTGTCTAGCTATAATCACTTATTCCACCTTTCTCCCCAAACTGTTCTTTTTTTGTTTTTCAGTCTGTTGTTACCCTTTCAGTAGTGATGATTATGGGCCCATTCACCTTGCTGTTTTGGAAGCAACAAGAGCAGCTTGTTTTGTATGGTGCCCAGAAGAAGAAATAACCAGCAATAAATAGAGATCTACCAAAACCTTGTTTTCCTCTTGGATTCTGTTTACCTTCTCTCTGATTTTGCGTTATTCTGTGTATTTCACAGGCAATGCTTTCTCATTGGAGGAAAATACTTCTAAATTTTGAACATATTGCTTACTAACTTGGAATGAAATATGCTCAGAGTTGCAAGCATAACCCACACCAGCAAACTATTCAAGAACCAGCGCCTTCGAGATGTCCAGATTTGGACTGGCAGACATCCTTCTGAGGACACCGGAGGGAGGTAACCTCACTTGCAGAAGTGGGAAATACACTCATTTCAGGGGTTCTTCCACAAGAACCTCCTCTCATCCCCCAGGAACATCTCTCTTCTTAATAACCTGAGCCCCAGCTCCTACAGGGCTATAACGGAGAGCACTCACTTTGAAAGTGATCCTTAAGGGAGGGCACGCTGCCGTCGGCACTGCCATCACCCAGAACATTTTGCAGGACTATAAACCATTTGGGAAAAAAAAAACCCCAAACCAAACCAAACACAAATGTGCAGGACCACTGTATAATAAAAAACCTACCTTTGATTCCGTTGAAGGTATGAAATGGATGAGACGTAGCGGGTGTTTTAATTGTGAGTGCATACGGAATCCTCTGCCACCCATTCTGTGCTGCAGTGACCATAGGACACCTGAAAACTATTGAGGGTACAAAGCGGCAATGTTATAATTCCTATTCGGGCTCAGATTTTGAAAAAATAATTTTTACCTGCAGGTTGCAAGTGAATAAGACCGGGGAAGTGGTGTTTTCTACCTCGTTGCTTTCTAACTTTATGCCGGTTTTGCACGATGAGGACTGGGCTCAGTCTCAGTGATCCCGTTTTCAGACAAGAGGCAGAAGAACCAAGGAACTGCGCTATACCGTGTTTTAGCATTTGCTAGTAATGTTCTGTGATTGGGACCATTGCAGTGTCTGAGCCAGTCCTGCTTTGCACCTTGCACAGGCATTCATGCCCGAACAAAGAACATACAAAATGCTACCCTCTGGATTTGGCAGCGGGTTATAAGCGTTTGGCACAAGCGTACATCGCAGTGTAAAGGGCAAGGCAACAAAGAATCCAATCCCATTCAGCTCACAAAGAAAAGAGAAGGAAAAAAAAAAAAAAAAAAGAAGAGTATTTTGCACTTACCTAATGACAAAATTTGCCAGGTCTGAAGAGTCTTTTTTTTTTTAATGTTCCTATCAGCCTTGCTTTTAAAACAGGAAGAATGGTAGCTGAGAGCAACTAATAGCTTACAGGGTCAATCTCAGCATTAGGATTTGAATGAAGAGATGAAAGAGGTCTAAAGGGAATGAAATCCCCGGACACAGAACTATGATCCTTTTGGGAATGATTCCCATGGGGCCACTTAGCAACAGGCCACCATCCAAGCACAACATCCCTGAGAGCAGAAGAAAAACTTTCTTTTTTGCATTTTGCCCTCTCTGTTGAAAATGCCGTTTTCAGCTTTTTCCCTGGGGAGTCAGTGCCTCATCAGGAAGAAATAAAGCTGGCCAGTCTGAGAGTTATTGTGGCTCATGCTCTGCAAAGGCACACATTTCTCTTATCCCCGGGAAGAAAATTGCCTCATTTTATATTCAGAATCAACTGTGCTGAAATTATAAGCAGTGGAATAATTACGTTCGACATGACACGCTAGATCTGACCTTAATAAGACAGCCTGGTGGCCTTAACTGTTATGGGACCAGCTCCTTCCATTTGTAGACCTGGGGATCATTTCCACATTCTCCCCCCAGTAAAAATAAGTTATGTGCTTCTTGCATCATGGCCATGTGCTCTGTGTGACCTTGGGGGCTAAAGCAGTAACTCATTCCATCCTGCTGCATCAGAGTGCTGACTTGGCCAGTGCCACTAACACAGAAACAAAGAAGGTAAACATTTACTCAGCGAGAGGAATAGACACGGCCGGGGAGTTATTTTTAACCTTTAATTGTTTGATATTGAATTTTAGCAACTTTAGAAGAAAGTGTGGCTCCTCTGACAGAATGAATTTGCCCTGAGTGTTGATGGCTCCAGTGCAGCAAGGACATGCCTCTTTTGACAAAGGTATTTGGTATCAAAATCTGCCACACAACAAAATATGCCAGTGTCTTCACTTCTGCCCTCCAGGTCACATTGGTATTCGAGTGCCACCTCCACACGTCCCTGCCAGTGCTGCTCAGCCATGACCTACACCCCTCCTCTTAGAGCACCAAGCACCCCGTGTGATGCAGGCCAGACATAGAATCATAGAAACATAGAATCATAGAATCACTTTGGTTGGAAAAGACCTTTAAGATCATCGAGTCCAACCGTTAACCTAACCCTGCCATCCCACCACTAAACCCTGTCCCTCAGCACCTCATCTACCCACCTTTTAAATACCCCCAGGGATGGGGACTCCACCACCTCCCTGGGCAGCCCATTCCAGAGCCTGACAACCCTTTCCGTGAAGAAATTTTTCCTAATGTCCAGCCTAAACCTGCCCTGGTGCAACTTCAGACCATTCCCCCTCGTCCCATCGCCCGTTCCCAGGGAGAAGAGGCTGACCCCCCCCCGGCTCCCCCCTCCTGTCAGGCAGTTGTAGAGGGCGATGAGGGCTCCCCTCAGCCTCCTCTGCTCCAGGCTGAACACCCCCAGCTCCCCCAGCCGCTCCTCGTAAGCCTTGTGCTCCAGACCCCTCCCCAGCTTTGTGGCTCTCCTCTGGACATGTTCCAACATTTTTCTGAGGGGAGAAGTATAACACAAAACCATCACGCAGGTTGGAAGCGTTTGCCTTTGCTCTGAAACCTTCCTGCACTTAGAGGACAGAAAGCTGCAGGGCAGGAGGGAGGGGGAAGAGCAGATCTGTCCTGGACGTATCTTGGGAGCCTGCAGATGTGGTTTTTAATCCCTCTTTTCCTTGGGGATCAGCTAATCAAAAGCACGTAAGAGATAAATATCAGCATCCCACCTTTCTGCTGAGTAACAGCAGCAGCTGGAGAGAAATGTGTGGATATAACTGAGATCTGACGACTCTGTGCAAATTCTGCTCTCCAGAGAGATGCACCATGAAAGTTTGGTTGAGTTTGTACCCTCCCCTGGCAGAGGGAATATTCTGCAACTAAATATCAGGTGATTACAGTGCTTTCTTCCAGAACTTACACAACCATTACTTATTGAAGTTCAGTTTTCTATATAATCTCGGGTTTCTTCAAACCAAAGGCATGAGGCAAGCCTTGGACCCCCTGTGTTCCTGTTCCCTAAGCGTACAAGAGGCACTCCAGTATTTCCTTCACAGGGGTGCTGGAAGGATAACACTGCAAATGCTTGGAAGGTGTTCAAAGGCTGTGGGTGTAGCTGTTGTACGCTATGAGGACATGCAAAAAGAGCTGAATCGTATCGAGAAATTGCACGTGTTGGGGTTAGGCCAGGAGATTTGGAGAAAGGACATCTGTGTTATTTTCCCAGGTCTGTCCTTGGTCTTCTAGGTGACACTAGAAGAAGATCTTTTCTTCTCAGTACATCCATTTCCCCAGACATAGTATGGGAACAGTACTACTGATCTTACAGCTCAGGAGACCGGGAAAACTGAATCCACTCACGTGCAGAACGCTTCACGATTTGCATCACAGAGGGTGGGTGGGGATTAACGGTGTCATTGCCCTGGTGCTACCCCAATGCAGCAGACTCGGAGCCTCTCCTATTCCAGTGCTAAAGCAAGGAAAGCAAAAGTCATTCTTGCTTTAACCAGCAAAGCCCGCCTGCGCTTTCCGATACACACCTTGGTAAAGGATGAGATGGCACGTTGTAGCCCATGCGTCAAGGACAACCGCACGACGTGCCTCTGCAACGGTGACAAGCCGTAGCACCTCTTGCATGAAGGTCTGTCCCTGTTCAATGAGCTCTGCAAAACAAACCATAAGCAAAAACAAAGGCTACAAGAGAATCCAAAAAACTCCGCTGTACCTTTGTCCTCCAGAGCTTCCGTGGCTCAGCTGGGAGCAGTCCCTCAGTGGCTCTGATCTGCCCCGGAGAGCCTGGCAGGACAGCAGACACCTCATGGCAGTTTGTCACTCAGCATTGCAGGTCGGGGACTTATGTTCCCTCCCCTGTAGAAAGCCTCTGGCAGGAATTTTCCCAGCTTCAGCGTAGCCTTTGTCTCTGAGGAAGATCCATAACCTGAAGTTGGAGAGGGTCTTCTACACGGCAAGAGCTGGTCAGTGCCCTGCTGCTTCCCAGTGACAGGGGTTTTGCTCCTTGTCTTATTTTGCATGGCCTCGGCGTTTATGGTCTGTAGCCTTCTCTACACCCTGCTCTTTGCAGTGCCACCATGGAAATGTCTGGATAAATGTGGATTTCAATAGGCATTATACTGCCAGCAGCAGCAATCCACGTCCAGTACCTTAGAGCCTGTTCATCTGTAGTAGTCATAAGGCTACTTATCTCCTGCTCTTTTCAAATACCTCGGCAGTGGATACAAAAGGGAAATGGCAGGCGCTATTCTTCTCCAGAGTCTGAGAGGGTTTTTCTTCTCTTTTTCTTTCTTTCTTTTTTTTTTTTTTTTCTATTTTATGCTGTGCTGTTGCTACATTACAAATGTCGCGTTCAAAACTGACAGCAAAGTTTGCAGGAGAGATAAGAAATGACGATCTTCCGAGTTTCTGCTAGCGTAAGATGCTTGGCTCGGGAAAGCAGCCAGTTGCAGGGTGATGTTGTAAGGGCCCAGAGGGCTTAGCTGCCTGCTAGCTAATTAAAGCGCCATGATCTGAAAGCTTTGAAAGATTCAGTTCAGATCTTCCTTGGGGTCATTTTTAGCTCTACTACTTATTTTCTGATGAATCCTCAGCTCCAGCCTACAGGTGTTGAGCTACAAAGGGATGCTTGGAGAGGGGTGCTTGTATGTCATGGATGTCGGCGTTGTTAAAAGACAAAGCGAGATGTGGCTCCAGAGAGAATTCTAGTGAGGTTAACGAGAGCTAAAAATGTGCAAAAGAAATAAATTATGAAAGAAAATTATCATCTGGATTGGATTTGGGCTGCTGTCTCTAGGGCTCTTCTGGTAAAAAATTTGGGATGCTGATTCATTTAACCTCTACCACTGCTGACATCTGAAGTAGAAGGCATTTCAGCAGCCAAAATCTGGACAAGAGCTCTCCCTGAGAGCCAGCCCTCATCCCCTTTTATCTCCCCAAGTGGAGTGCTGCTGAGCAATGGAGCACATGGCCCAGCCCTGGGACATCTCACTGGGTGGCCAAGTGTGGCCAAACCAAGGCCACGAAAAGAGCATTAAGGCACAAACTCCACTACTAACCAGCTAGGGAAGTTGGACATACTGTGGTTAATGAGGGACTGAAGAAAATTCTCTGCTGTGGGATGAAGTGTCCCAGATAAGAGCAGAGGTCTGCCAGATGCTAGCTAGGGAAATCCAGCCGTGGGGCCAGGTTTACAAAGACAAAGGGAGGTGCTGGACTTACTCATCCAAGCGCTCCTGAGCAGAGCTAGGTCCTGCAAACGGAGAAAGATTGTGCCAACTAAGGCAGGACACAGAGTATTGCAGATGTGAGGCAATGAAGAGGATGCTGAAGGTGCTTAGCACAGAGCCCCCAAAAATGGGGGTGATCTGGTTCTTGTGAGGAGATGGTAATAATACAACTTTCTTTTCTACATTTAGCAATTAAGATACTTAACAGTTCTTTCAGCTCAATTTTAATAATTTGGAAAGCAAGAGACCCTCAGTCAAGACACAAAAGGCCAAGAATGAAATATTGATATTTATTGTCTACCACCCAGTCTTTGCTCTGCTTTTCTTGCTTATTTATCACAAGGTGTTGGTGCAAACAGCTGGCTCACTGACCACAGTGGGAAAAGGTTCAGGAGCACATGCCAAGGACACCAGTACAAACAAGGAAATTTGCAACCTTCTGCTTGAAGTACTGCGTCCAGCTCTGGAGCCCTCAGCACAAGAAGGACATGGACCTGTTGGAGCGGGGCCAGAGGAGGGCTACTAAAATGATCCGAGGGCTGGAGCCCCTCTGCTAGGAGGCCAGGCTCGTAGAGTTGGGGGTGTTCAGCCTGGAGCAGAGAAGGCTGCGGGCAGAGCTGAGTGCGGCCGGTCAGGGCTTCAAGGGGGCCCAGAGGAAAGGGGGGGACAAGCTTTTTAGTAGGGCCAGCTGTGACAGGCCAAGGGGGGATGGTTTTAAACTGAAGCAGGGTAGGTTTAGAGTGGATCTAAGGAAGAAATTCTTTCCAGTGAGGGTGGTGCAACCCTGGCAGGGGTTGCCCAGGGAGGTGGTGGAGGCGCCATCCCTGGGAACATTCCAGGCCAGGTTGGATGGGGCTGTGAGCAACCTGATGTGGTGAGCGGTGTCCCTGCTTCCTGCAGGGGGTTGGGCTGGGTGGGCTCTAGGGGTCCCTTCCAACCCCAAACATTCCATGACTCTCTGAATATTTCAGTACTGGTGGATCACCTTCAAACTTTTTGTGCCCCTCCACCTTAGAAATAAACCTTTAGGTCTTTCTCCACCCAGATGTTCATGCAGGAAAAATGGATATCTCATCACCACCAGCTAAGATCAACCACCCGTACAGACGGGACTGGAAATCTCCTGGCTTGGAAGAGCTGATTTATTGAGGCAAAGGAAAAAAGAAGGGGCCAAGGACAGCCAGTTTATAGTGCAGCAGCAGGCAGCCTTCCTACACTGCCTGGCATGACCAAGCCATTGCTCAAATGCTCCTCTTTTGTCTTGCTCTCACACCTTAACACATCCCTGAAAAACTTTCTCATCTTTTGCTGGAAGGTTTGGTCTTAGAAATAAATCCTAGATTAGCAAAATAGGAAGCTTTTCAGATGCTGCTTGCTGGAGGCTGGGGAGGTGAACCAGGCAAGGCATACGTGCTCTGATCTGACATTTACACTGAAGGATCCGCCACTGCCACTCTCGGACAGACTGCTGGGCTGAATGGACTTTTGATCCGATACGTTGTGGCCGGTTCCTCGGTTCCTCTTTACAGAAGCGGTCAATGAGTAAATTTATGGTTTCAGAGTTAATAGCTTGAAATTTCATTCAAATTTGCCTTGCCAAGGCAGCTAATGTTAAATTTAGCTTTTAAGAAGGAGAACAAGCTTGGAAGCCGCTCCTAATTAGAGGAAGCTCAAGGCACATCGTTGCTTCCAACTAATCCAGTCTGAGAACCTAAACAAAAGCTCTTTCTGTCATAAGCAGGGGTCTATATAGACCAATATATTCATAGAGTTTCACTGATCTTTATTTTGTTAAAACCATCCTTCACTGCTGCCACTTCTGGAACTCTACCAACGGCAGCAACGGTGGCAGGGCTAGGACAGAGGAGCAGTGCTACCTCTGTCGCATTATCACATCATTTGGGCTCTCACAAATCAATTTTAGGTGATATTGCAGTGTAAATGTCAGCAGCCAGGGCTGTACTGCTGGGAAACAATCATGGTATCTGCTCAGTCAGGCTGGCATTTTACACTAGAGATAAGGAACAAGGGGATAGCACAGGATTTTCTCCTTTCCTGCTGCCCAGGGTCCAAGAAAATTCAATAAAGGACACCACTGGGCTCCTTGGAAGGTACCTTTAATTCCTATTGAATTTCTTCAGGCACAGCCATATATAACAATAATCAAGACAAGACAAAATAAAAGCAAAGAGCAAGGCCTAGCAACCTAAGATAAACCGTGCTCCTTCTGCTATTGATTGCCTCAACTCTGTGCTTTCGTTCCTAGTCAAATCTGATCAACACATCGGAGAGAGAAACAGCTCAAGGATTTCTGAGAACATAGGCCAAATCCTGCATACCTGAAAAAAAAATCTGTCTGAAAAGCCATGGGCCAGGAGCAAAGGAATGAAGCTGACTTTCTCCATCCCCCTCTTACCTCTCTTCCACTCCCCCACCGAGCTAACAAGCTTCTACTATCATCTGCTTGTGGTGACACAAAGGCTTCAGGCACCCTCCTTCCTCTGCACCAGCATCATCGGAATTACATCAGCAACCACCAGTGCAGTAAAGGACTCTTGTATTTTCTTCAGCGAGTCCTGCCTGTCTGTCCAACCGGGAAGGAACATACTCGCGGTGTCTTTCCTTGGGCGTCCACGCGCACGGCCCACTGTGACTTGGCTGTTATTCGCTGTTCCTGCCTCATGGGGATAGATATTCAGGAGGAAGAAAGTAAATGAGAGAGTGCCCAAGGTGCCTCAAGACACGATTTGGTTTGCCTTCGGAATTATCGCTGCTGGAAGCTGATGAGCGCCTCTCCCTAGCCTTTCCCTCATGAGGACAGAAAACTCACTCGGTTTAACAAGTCTTTCCACATGCCTGTTGTGGAAGCCAGAAATGAGAAATATTTTCCTGGTTGGAGGCAGCCGCGCAAAAGCAAAAGATGCTTCTGTAGAAAGCAGGAGATGCAATGAATGAGCTCAGCTTTGCAGTCAGGCTTAACCTCAAGCCCTCAAAGGCAGAGAAACTCAAGGTGATCGTTTCAGCATGTTTCCTTGAAGTCTGCTGGAGGTTCAAGCGCGTGAGTACAATTTCATGGTGTATGTTTGGGGGTTCACGTACCTGCTTATTAGTTATGTGAACTCTGGCATGTATGTTTATACGTATATTTAGGGCTTGCTGCAATGCATTTGGCAATACCAGTAAACACATTTTCCAGTGTTTACCTAAGGAAAGGAATAATCCAGTTGTACTTCCAGCACTTTGCAGCCAGGACACTTGGGGCACTGCAGAACAACAATAGAAGCATTTCAAAACACAACACAAACACAGTATTAAAATCATGTTATAACTCAAACAAAACATGCTGAGTTCCTGAGAAGCAGAGCAATGGCGATGTCAGAAAGGAATAAATACGTGGTTGCAATGATTTTGTTTCAAAGCACACGGTGACAAACATGCAGGGAAGTGGCACTGGGGTGGGTTCCCAGCGCTGGAGCCCACTCGGACAAAGACTCACTCCGAAAGCAGAGCTGTCCCTGGCGCTGAGACACAGCCAAATTAAGCTTGAAGGAAGCAATCCTGGGGTATTGCAAGGATCGGCGCCGTAAAGGGCTTGCAACCAGGCAGTATCAGCGTGTGACAGTCGCTCTGCCCCAGAGGAGGCAGCCGTCGCGCTGAACGCGGGGCGTGTGGAATTTAGGTGGTGCCGTTTTCACCTGCTAGTGGGGATGGAGGGAGTGACCTGCTCACCGACGTGGGAGCCATGTGAAGGGGTGGGGAATGACACCTGTGACCCCAAAAGTGAGTGTTGCTCCACCAAAGCGCAAAACCCGTGTTTTGTACCTGTGGCCCATCCCAGGTACAAAAGAGGACACCCCCATCCTCCTCTTTTATTACACTTGGCCCTTACCATCCCATAGATTTACCCAGAGGAAGGCAGATCAGCCCACTGGGAACACCCCTCCTCGGGGCCAGAGGAGGGCTGCTAAAATGATCCGAGGGCTGGAGCCCCTCTGCTATGAGGCCAGGCTGGGAGAGTTGGGGGTGTTCAGCCTGGAGAAGAGAAGGCTGCGGGCAGAGCTGAGTGCGGCCGGTCAGGGCTTAAAGGGGGCCCAGAGGAAAGGGGGGGACAAGCTTTTTAGTAGGGCCAGCTGTGACAGGACAAGGGGGGATGGTTTTAAACTGAAGCAGGGTAGGTTTAGACTGGATCTAAGGAAGAACTTCTTTCCAGTGAGGGTGGTGCAACCCTGGCAGGGGTTGCCCAGAGAGGTGGTGGAGGCCCCATCCCTGGGAACATTCCAGGCCAGGTTGGACGGGGCTGTGAGCAACCTGATGTGGTTAGCGGTGTCCCTGCTCCCTGCAGGGGGGTAGGGCTGGGTGGGCTCTAGGGGACCCTTCCAACCCGAAACAGTCTATGATTCTATGATTCTAACACCAGCTCCCCGCCTTGCCTGCTCAGCCGCAGAGGGGGGTCCCCAGCAAATGCTGTCAGAGCTGTTGCTATTCCTCCTGTGCGGTATCTCTGAGCACAGGGATATAAAGCCAAGAGGAGCCTCGCGGACAAGAGCCTTGTGATTCATTGAGAGCCTTCTCCAAGGCTGGTGCCACGTAAAGGGAGCTGTATCTGGTGATAAGCGTCTAGCTCCAAGGCTACAGAAAGCTAAATAAACCCATGTTTATTTGTTGTGCGGCAAGCAGAGCTCGAAGCTGGATGCTTTCCCCATGTAGATCGGGGAGTTCCTGCTCAGATGCCAAATGCTAGAGCTGCTTTTGAGTGCCTGACATTGATTTCAACAGGATGCAATTGCTGGAGCTTGGTTCTCACTGAACAACATGAAAGACCTTAAGCAAAGTCGTGCCTGGTGCAGCCGAGTTTGGTGTAACAAGAGGAATGCTGAACACTGCCCTCTGCCTTTTCAGCTCCATGCAATAGGCATTTTTCCCAAACAAACTCCCATAGTATTCCAGGAAAAATGCCAGGAAGCTCTCAAGAAGGAGTTGGGGGTCAGGGCTGAGCCCTGCTGGTGGTGTGCCCAGTGAACCCGAAATACTGGTGGGAGGGAAGAGTACTGGAAGGGGAAAGAGCAGGAACCAGGAAAGCACTGACATTGCATTAGAACAGAGTCGTTTGGTATCGGCTTGCTTGGGGAGGTGCCAGGATGCCATGGACCATGCTCGCTGTCCTGCAGGAGCCCCAGTGCTATTGCAGCAAAAGACCCCACAGCAACCTGTCTGGCTGTCTTGACAACCGTGTGGCAGTCCCGCAATCTGTGAGACCTGATGCAGTATAAAAATAAACCCGATACGCTAATGTAATCCCACTGACATAAACACAATCACGAACTTCACGTGCTAATTCAATCGTGAATGTGACATCCATATTTTCCCTCTAATTTAAAGAACATCAGATGATCTCGGTCCAAACTTTAATTTAATATAACCAGGTAGGGAAAGACTTTCAGTGTATAAACAAAATTACTTGTTTGCTTTATCAGAATAGCATAGAATACAAATTAGTTACCAATATTTGTATAGTGCTTAGACAATGACTGAGTGCTTGGACTCTTGGAGAATCTTCTCAAGAAAAGGAGACAAAAGACACCCTCCTACCATCTTTGTGTTCCCTCCAGCAGCTGTCCCTGTGGGATGGGTAGGAAGTGCATCTGGCTGGCAGGGGTCATACTGGAATTTCTTCTCTTCCACTACCACCCTACCCCCAAATGTCTAAATGTTACCTGAAAGTGCAGGGTGCTGTGTATCTCAGGTAGAGTGCTCAGAATCAGTACTCCCAATGGAGTCATCGGTGGCTGAGAGGATGAGAACGTAAGGTAGTGTTGAGTCAGGAACCAGAAAGTTTAAAATGCATAGTATCAAAGTCATTTCTGATCCTCTCCAGTCTGTGCTTTAGCTGGGAAAGTTCCTGTGGCAATAAAACCAGCATCCCTGCAAGACTCAGGCAGAGCCTGAGACTCCAAACTGACCCACTCTAGTCTCAGTTTATTAGGCAGGGCCATGCAAGAACAGCTACAGCAGCTCTGTCATTTCAAGGCTAAATGTTTGAAATCATAGAATCATAAAAGCATAGAATATGGGTTGGAAGGTCTAACCTTTCTAGGCAAGAGCACAGTCTAAACAAGATTGCCCAGCACCATGTCCAACTGTGTCTTGAAAGTGTCCAGTGTGGTAGAGTCAACCACTCCCCTGGGGAGATTATTCCAATGACTGACTGTTCTCATAGTGAAAAATTTTCACGGGGAACCATGTTGAAAGCCTTGGAGAAGTCCAGGTAGATGATGTCCACCGCTCGTCCCATGTCAACTGAGCAGGTCACTTTATCATAGAAGGCCACCAGATTTGTCAAGCACTATCTGCCCTTAGTGAAGTCGTGTTGGATTTTCCCAATCATGTGCTTCACTGACTTGTGATGGCCCCCAGGAGGATTCCTTCCGTAACTTTCCCAGGGATTGAAGTCAGACTAATGGGCCTGTAATTACCCGGATCCTCCCTTGAGCCCTTCTTGTAGATAGGGGTAACATTTGCCTTCCTCCAGTCCTCTGGGACATCCCCTGATCTCCATGGCTTCTCAAAGACTATGGAGAGTGACCTTGCAATGACATCAGTCAGCTCTCTCAACACCCTTGAGCAGATGGCGTCAGGGCCAAATGATCTAATGATCAAAAATGATCTAATATATCAAAGAAGGTGAAACATCAGGATATATTGGGCCATTTGGTGTAATTAACCCCCAAAGGAGGACTGAAATCCACCCGTTCAGAATCCCTTAAGTGCTGCCTTTCTCTCCAAAGACCTCCAATTATGCTGCCTCATATATTATTAGTGACATTAGACCTAGATCTATGGCCTCTCTCCCTGTCACAGTCCCTACACATCACACACTGACATTGGCCTTTCCTCCTAGCTTTCATAAGGAATGACATTTTTGGCATCACCCTATGAGCAAGAAGTAAAGAAGCAGCAAGGCAGCAAGCTATTCCAGGATGAAAACGCACAGATCCACCTAGTTAGTGATCTGAGAGTTTAGCAGGCAGGTGATGTCTCCTGTAGGTTTCTTCTTCTGATAGAAGGAAAAAGGATACGTGGAGGACAGAGCCTCTCACAGTCCAGGGCACCTTGTGAGAAAGTGACTGAGAGTGCTCAGAAACTTCCAAAGTTTGTTTCGTTCTTTTAGGGCACACTTATACTTTTGGGTATTTGAATTAAACAACCTCCTGGGGTTTCCTTGCTCATTTTGAGAAACTCCTTTCTTATGTGAAACACCTCCCTTTGGGCATTTGGGCATGAGGAATTGTAGAAAATATGCAGTCTGGGAGAGAAGCCTGGCAAGGCTGGCTATTCTAGGAAGAGGTCTAATGATGCTGAAAGAGACCGCTTACATCTCACTGTGGACGCTTCTGCCTTCCTATTCTTTTATTCTCCTTTTCCCCTTCCATTTTTCCTGAAAAGAACTTAAGGACAATAATCAGCAGCAACACAAATAGCAGAAAATGACAGACCCCTAGAAACTAATAAAGGAGATGCTCTTCTGGGCCTGGTCTGGACTCCATAAAGGTGTTGGAAGTCACCGCAGAACCTGACTGCCACCCTGCTCCCGTCTCTTCGTGTCAGTCTCTCGCTTTATTTTCCCTTGGTGTCAGCACTGTATCAATACAGCAGTGTTATATCTAAAGGAACAAAAAAGCATTTAGTGCTGCCCAATTTTCTGAGGTTGTAGAGAAGTTTCCACTCAGCCTTTCCTCAAGCTCCTTCTGGAGAAAGAGCTCAATGGTGATTAAATAAGGAGCATGTAAATCGGAAATGGATAAACAGAGTATGAAATGTTTCTCCTGGAATCCTGTTCATTCTTCAGCCATTACCCTCCTCCATTTCTGTACAAACAGCTGAAGGGATGGGTACAAAGATGTTCCAGGCCAAAGTAAAGTTGGTGGAGACTACAGATGCCAGAGCAAATGAGATCTCTGAGGGCTCAGAAAAAAAACTCGCCGACATATCCATTCAATATTCATTGAAATGAGCTCAGGGAACTTTGCTCACTTAAAGCCTGGCTGTGGGGGGAAGCAGATCCAAGCTGAACTCAGAAGAAGTGGTTTTCTGGACCTGTGAGATCTAGGTCAGAAGAGACGTAACTGGCCAAGGGATGTAGTATGTTATAATGACATCTTCCAGAATCAGTGTTTTGGAGCACTCTGGCGTAATGATGGTCATCTCTCATAGTTACACCAGTGATGCAGTGTTAGCACCTCTACAGCTTGCTTAGTAGCCCAGCGATGCCTATAAATGCAGACTCCCACAAACAAAGGGGACTTTTGACCCTAGTAGTCAGTGAATAACAATTAGGATCAATTCTGGTCCTAGTAGCAGTAAATCTGGAATAAATCCACTGAATTCATTGAAACTTTGGTAGATTTACAGTAGTATAGGCTGTTTTCACGTGTTCAGTTGTGGTACTGCAGACTTGCATTGATATAATCATATATCTCACATCCCTTTTATTTGGCGAGAGGAAACTACAGACAACTAGAGGCAGCATTACCCATCACCTCCCCAGACTCCCCATAAAAGCTCCAGAACAGGCATGACTTTACTAGTGGAGGTTAAGCAAACTTGCGTTGCTATTGCATGGTACTGAGCCATATTGATGCAAAAAATTACAACCACATCTTACATGTCAGTAGTACCATTCACCCCAGAGGAACCAGTGAGGGATCCCATTTAGAGGTTCGGTGGAATGCTTTGGCTCTCCTTTGCTGCACGGGACCTTATTATTAAAGACATTTTCAAAATCAGCGCTTTCAGCTTTGTTCTGCTTTCCGCCATCGCAGAGCACTTTCCTGGAGCCTACGCAGCTCAGTCCAAAGCTCTGGATGACAGCATCACCCCCTGACCACCCAGCAAACACTTCCAGCTGAAGCTGTGAATGAACCTGAAAGGCTGTCAGGGAAGAGCCACACTTTGCAGGCGAAAATCAGACAAATCTCACTGCTTGCACTACACTGCGGGCTGGGAATCTCCAAACAACGGCTAAAGGGCCTGACCTAGCAAATGTGAAATTGGAAGAAGCATGCTCAGAGCCCCAGCCTGAATCTAGGTCAGGTGGAAGCCAGGCAAAACCTGTGCGTTCTCCTCGTGGCACATTCTCAGACTACGCTGTGAATATCTAACATGGAGAGGAAAATCTTCCATACAGGATCTGACTCTCCTCTGCCTCCGTTTTTGGTCATAGCTCTCACGGCAATGAAGGCAGAACATCATCTAAGTGCATTTGATAACTAACTCTGGAAATAAGGGAATTAGAGCCATTAGTAAATCTTTTCACCTCAGAACCTAGACAAACAGGATCAAATTGCTATCTGGTGTAATCTAATTGAATTCCATGGATTTATAACCACAGACAAATTTTAGCCAATAAAGAGAAGAATGTAAACGTTTTATTCTGACATTTGTGACATCATAAAGTTAATATAGCTGTGCAATGAAGGGAAGACTTTCTGAGCACATTTGTCTAATTTAAGTCTCATTTATAATAGAAAGTAATTAAATGCATTCCATGAAATTGGAGAAAGCAGAAGAGAACGCTGAAGAACGTCACTTCGTTTCTGGGACAGAGATGTACTTTGTTGTTTCCTGCTGTTTATCTTTTGCTCCGCAAGCAGGAGTTCCCATTTATGTTCAGCTATCAGCTGCCAACCTAGAGCCCACTGGAAGATGCATGTCATTTCCAGAAGGGTCTTAATAAACACCACCAGTGGAGAGACATTTCGCATTTGGCAGCTCATCTGTCAGAGCAAGAGATAAGTTCAAATTATTTCCATCACCATTCTGCAAGTATTTGTGGAAGGAGGCTAGCGCTGAGAAGGTAGTACTTAGGGAAGAGACAAGGGGTAATGGTTTTAAACTGAAGCAGGGCAGGTTTAGACTGGATCTAAGGAAGAAATTCTTTCCAATGAGGGTGGTGAAACCCTGGCAGGGGTTGCCCAGAGAGGGGGTGGAGGCCCCATCTCCTCTGGAAAAGGTCTGCCCATATTTCTGTGGTGTGACCAGCAGGGATGAGGACACCAGCACCTACAAAAGGCCAGGCATATTTCATCTAATGAGAAATGTAGCTCTTGTCACCCCAACGCTTTTACAGCTAAGAAAACAACCTGTCCATCAGCTCATGAAACTTCTTCCTGGGCACTTCTGTAAGACCTGCTCCATTCTACCAAGAGTTAATGGGGAATGCATATGAAATACATATTTGGAATGCTGCTGAAGGTATGACAAAGCTGGAGGCTACTGAGCCATATCTGCTCCTCTGAAATGTGAACCTACTGTATTATTTGCCCCATAGCTAAACCTAGCCCTGAGCCTCCCTGACTGGTAGAAAGGTGAAGAGTGGAGTTTTTGAACGCCTTAAGGTCAGCAAAGTGCAACAAAACATGGCTCAAAGGTGAGGGGGGGTTTTGCATTCCTTCTTTAAAGCCGGGTGCTAACCATGCTGAAATGCAACATTATGCAGCCTGGCAAGGTTTCAGTGATTTTATTGAAAGGGTATTTTGTTATGTTTATTAGATTTGTCAAAAAGGCATTTTATGATGTTTATGAGATAGCATATAAATTTATGAAACTTTAACATTTTCGTCAAAAATAGCCTTTACTGAAAATCAAATAACGCGAGCAGTAAAACCTCCCATCAGACAAATCCAGGCAAAATTTTCCATCAGGCAAGGCACAGACTTATCCATGAAACAATCTGTGAAATACTGTCAATGAAACCATAAAGCAGTGGAATAGCTGCTGGGTGCATCCAGTAATGCCTCGCTGCTCCCAGGTGGGCATAGATGTGGCAACTCCATCCAATGTCCTTGCCTGACTACAAGTGTGGGAGTTGCAGGGCACCTTCTGGCTTTGCTGCCCCAGCTTTTGCAGTAGGAAGGAAAGAGCTTCTGGTTTGTGTTTTGGCAAGCGTTCTGCTGTCCATAATAAGCACTTGTCCCTCTGGGCTCCAGAGCACGGCTGGCTGGGGCTGACGTACTGCTCCCCTCCTGTCTCCACTCCAGAAGCTCCTTCTGCAGGTTTTTTTCTTTGTTGTTGTGGTTGCTTTTCATTTCTGTTCTTCATTTCTGTTTCTCCTTTCAAGGAAAAAACTGCCCTGTGTTTCTGCTCAGAGAGCTCCCTTCTGCTCTTTACTTTTTTCGTTTGTTCATACTCCGTGATACCATCAAGATGATGTGAAACACTTGATTTCTCCCCTTTGCTTTCTTCCTTAAGAGGTTAGTCTGGCACTCTGCAATTGATGCTCTCCCCCTTCTTGGAGACTATGATGCGGCAGCAAGACAGGCTGAGGAACCAGTTACATCATTACTGTGTCAGCCGGGACCTCTCTAGCAGCCACAACAACATTTCCGAAATGATGATTTTGGAATGCCATTCCCAAGTCTCTTCTGCAGGCAGGGGAAAGCTTAGCGGCAATGAATGGTCTGAAGTTGCGCCAGGGCAGGTTTAGGTTGGACAATAGGAAAAACTTCTTCACAGAAAGGGTTGTCAGGCTAAGGAATGGGCTGCCCAGGGAAGGGGTCGAGTCCCCATCCCTGGAGGGATTTAAAAGACGGGTAGATGAGGTGCTTAGGGACATGGTTTAGTGGTGGGATGGCAGTGCTAGTTTAACGGTTGGACTTGGTCTTTTCCAATCTAGACGATTCTATGGTTCTAACAAAATGATTCCCACGCTGCTCTCCTTAAGCAAAAGAGCCCTAAAGAGCGGGAAAGGTGGCAGGGATGGGAGGCATTGAGAGGTTAGGCAGGAGAAATCCATGGCATAAAGAGCTGGAAGAAGAGTAGGGTGCCAGCAGGAATGCAGTCAGCCCTGCCTGTGTATTGAGGCAGGCTGTCCTTATGTTGGAGAAGTCTGTCCTGGCATGAATAAGGCCCTGAAGAGCAGAGAAGGGAGCTATTTGAAAAGCAGAGGACAGGCAAGAGAGATGTGGTCGCTTCGTGCGGCAGAACAGTCCTCTCACAGGCGCAGCCTCTCTTCACCAACAACCTTCCAGGACCTGCTTCCTCTTGCACTCTTGGTGAGAAGCTGCAGCTTCCTTTGCTTGCTGTTCTCTCTTATTTCACTAGGGGACACATTCAAAGCACAAAGCCAAGCAGGGTCCTGCAATGACCTTGCTAGACCTAAGCTCTGGTGATGCCAAAGGGCATTTAATCTCCTTCCATTTCCACACATTTTGTTTTGGGAAATGTAGCTCATAAAATGCGATGGAAGCTGAAAGTTGATAGTGCCCTTCAAATAGCAAAGTGCCTTGTGAATCATCCAAACTCTCCTGAGCTGAAGTATGGTAGATTTGGATGCCTCTCTTAAGTATTTATCTACCTGCAAGTGCTGCACCCTCATTTGTTTGATTGGGGTGGAGGGATGCACTGCAGTGATTGGCCTGGATAGTAGGAAAATGCAAAAGGCCAGGAGAATGGGGATGGTGGGTAAGTGATGGTGTGCAACCTCTATGCAAATTTTAGGGGAATAATCACCACCAAACAAAACTTATCATAGAATCACAGAATGTTTTGGGTGGGAAGGGGCCCCTAGAGCCCATCCAGCCCAACCCCCCTGCAGGAGCAGGGACACCGCTGACCACATCAGGTTGCTCACAGCCCCGTCCAACCTGGCCTGGAATGTCCCCAGGGATGGCGCCTCCACCCCGTCTCTGGGCAACCCCTGCCAGTGTTTCACCACCCTCATTGTAAAGAATTTCTTCCTTAGATCCAGTCTAAACTTTCCCTGGTATGGATGCTGCTTTCAGCAAACATAGCATCAAAATGGGAGTTACAAGCCAAATAGATTGGAGAAACTTCCTAAATCTTGTTGGCCTAAAATAACACCAACTGCAGGGCTTGCAGGACACATTTTGTGTGCCTTCCCTCACCCCTCTCTTTATAACACCAAAATACACCTTAACATAAAGTCTGCTACCACCACCTTGAGAACCCCTCTTCCTGCAATGGTAGGTACAGCAGGTTTATGCCGTGTTTAAGAAGCATCTTTGGGTCTGCCCTGGCTTTTTGCACAGGGAAAAGATCCTGGATTTACACGATTTTTCCATCCTCGTAGCCCTGGTTAACTTAGGACAAGTCTCCTCTTTGCCACCAGCACAGACCACAGTCTGCACACTGCCTTATGCACCAAATATCAGACCCAAAGCCTTGGAGAAAAAATAGGTACATGGAACATTGCCAGAGACCTGGTTTACAGCCCTGGGATTTCAGAATCCCAGAATCCCAGAATGGCAGGGGTTGGAAGGGACCTCGGGAGATCACCCAGTCCAACCCCCCTGCTCAAGCAGGCTCACCCAGAGCAGGGGGCACAGGACAGCGTCCAGGCGGGCTTTGAATATCTCCAGAGAAGGAGACTCCACAGCCCCCCTGGGCAGCCTGGGCCAGGGCTCTGTTACCCTCAAAGTAAAGAAGTTTCTTCCCTCCTTTTTTCCAGGGTTTCATTCCTTCATTGTTGCAATGAGCTATATTCTAAGCAGATCCTTCTCCACTCATTCATTTTAGTACATACTCCTGTATTTCCAGGTCTCAAGTCTGAACAGCCTGCTTTCCCTGGGCATGTGATGACCTATGGCTTCGGGATGACCCTTCAGGTAAGCTGGGTAAGGAGGATGCGAGGCATGACATAGTATATAAGATTTTGACAGTATATATTCACCGCCTACTTTTGGGTACGCACACCATTAGCTGAATTCCATTAGCTTGACCCCTGATCCTGTGATAGACTACAGGTAAGCAGATGAATCAACTCTGTCATGAAGCAACATCATATGGGACATCAGCACGAGGCCAGGCAGGGAAGTTCAAAGCATAGATGTGTCCACACAAAACTTAATACACGGTAGCTCATCCAAAGATTTTCACATAAGTCATTTTTCAAATGAATCCAGTCTATGGAAAGTGAACATTGACTCGCTGTGGTTCACTGTGTGAATTCAAAGTGTTTCAGGTTTGTAAGAAGAGGGGAGTACAAAAGCACAAATCGAATAAGCCAGCCATTAGGTAGCGTTTGTTATGTGGCTGCGAAGAACTGAAGGAAGCATGTGAGCAGCACATATGAGAGTGCCACAAAAGAAAGGAGGATCAGAGGGAATGTTAGAGCTTCTTCCTCTTAACCCTTTATTTAACCCACTGACCTCTTGTTTGTTTTATTCAAGATAAAAGATTACTGAAAGGCCACCGTGGTTCTTGGATGATACACTGCGGATACCTTACCTCAGCACTTTGGGCTGGTACCCCTTGGACTGAATGTGGTCTTGGCATAATCCTAGCGCCTTCTGCCAAGATGTACCCGATTAACACAGCACTGATTTTGCCCTCTCTTGTTGAGGCCACGTAACTGTGCTCAGCAGTTACGAAAGAAATGGATAAAATAGAAATGAAATAGAAAGAAAGGTATGGCTAAAGCTTCATTAATCTTATTCCAGTCTGAATGAACCTGGAAAGCTTTCTAGGCAAGGTTTTGAAGTGAGGGAATATTAAGCCACCAATTTTTTTAAATCTATCAACACTGACCCCGATTTAATATTTTCCATAGCACTTCAAACTCCAGGGTTCATAACTGATCTGACAGGGCTTTCAGAGGAGGACGTCCCAGCACTTCGAGCTCACAAAGGTCTTAGAAACCAGATGTCCTTAATACCTGAATGTTGTTAACAGTGCACAAGAGTTTCTTGTCCACGGGCAACCTCACTTGGTCTGTGGTCACCTGATATCGGTTACGTCAACAAAGAGAATTTGCTTCCGACAAAGGGGTGGCGATTGCCATAACTGGTGAAGACCTGAGACCCACCAACATTTGGAGCATTGTCTACTGTGGGAATAACTCTACTGCACTGTACTTTAGGAAATTTAGAAACAAACCAACAGGGGAGGAGAAAAAGAAAGGCTTCGAGGGGGTGGATCGGCCCTCCCCGGTGCAGCTTGCATGCTTCATAGAATCATAGAATCGTTTAGGTTAGAAAAGACCTTTAAGATCATCGAGTCCAACCTTAGGTTAACCTAACCCTGCCATCCCACCACTAAACCATGTCCCTCAGCACCTCATCTATCCTTCTTTTAAATCCCTCCAGGGATGGGGACTCGACCACCTCCCTGGGCAGCCCATTCCAGAGCCTTCGTGATGGGATGGGAGCGAGTATGTGTTGGCTCAGTCCCACCTTCCCCTTCCTTCCTCCTGTGCTGCCCCGGATACTTTTGCATCCTTTCCCTATGTCTGTTGAATCCTCTGCCTGTATACTATGCAGCCCTTGATGCTCCTGTAAAATATGCGTAACGAGTAAGCGAGAGACTGGATGGGCTCCTAACTACTCCCTGGGCCGGCAGCTCGAAGCAGAGCAGCTTGTAGCTGTACAGATGGCAGCATTCAAAATACCTGGGCTCCCCGGAGCCAGGGGCTCGCATCCCACCAGGGCCAATTCATCTAGCTATTCCCAGTTGCTTAAAGGCAGCCCACATATCTTTTTGTCTCCGATGCTCTCGATGAGACCTTCACATCCCGATGCTGTCCCTGCGATACGTTTTGTAGCACTCTTGGTGAAAGCTGGGTTTTCCCCGGTGATTTTGGGGAACGTTTGCACCGGGAATGGTCCCAAAATCTAACTGGCAGGACTCCTAGACCTTCTGGGGAGTAAATTGCCTAGGGAGGCATTCAATAGATAAGATATTCTGCCGTGTATATATCAATATTTACAATTTCTAGGACCAAATCTGGAGTCTCTTACTGAATAATTGGAAGAACTCTCACATATTTTGACAGTGCTATGTAAGCACTTTGGGCCTCGACTCTAATTTATCGTGTGCTTTGGGATTAAAGGTGTCCTACAAATGTAAGATTATTATTAATAACTATATCATTGCAAGTCCCAGAACAGTGGGCTGGGAACAGACACGGGGTATTCTGTCTGTTTGTTAAACCAAACATAACCACTACAGGAGACCAAGTTGTTTCTGCCTTTTATTAGAACAAAGCAAAGAAGCAATACGAACAAATATGGTTAAAAAGACCCTCTGGATTAAATGTACCCCTGATTGCTCTTGCAAGTCAGGTATCAAATTTTGTGCTGTTTTCTAGAGGTAGATTTTTACTCTACAGTCTTCATCTGATTTTACAGTCAGCATTACTTCAAGCTTATTACATTTGTAACAGGATACAAATACAGCACCATTCATTTAATTTTATTTACATTTCAGAGTTATTCAGCTGGAATAAATTGAACACAATTTGATTGAAACTGTCCTGCAGGACTGACTTTAAGCACATTCAACAAGAGTGCTTTATAAATAATGGCAGCATTTAGTACACAAAAGACACCCTCTTGGACTGGAGGATTTGCAGGAGTCATTAGCAGATGAGGGAAAAACAACGTTGCCAAGAACAGAGCTAAGCTGAACACTTCTGCTCTGGAGACCACTTTTCATTGCCTGCATCTTCAGAAGATGCTAAAGAGCATGATGACCTTCCACGTACAGCTCTGTCTGTCACCTACAGAGAGCAGTGGCTCAGGTAAACTGTTCAAGTGAACCTTGATAGAAAAGGAAGGAGGAGTATCAATGTTTGGTTTGCAGTGGCCTTTAGAAATTCTAGTCAGTGATGGAGAAGCTGTTGTCAAGACGCTTCGCAAGAACCAAAAGACTATCCCTACCTTCCAGATGTGAGGATCAAAAAGGCAGTTGATCTGTCTGAGCAGACAGGGCAGTAGATAGGATGAAGGGACTCCTGTTTGTCAGTATGATGGGGAGTGGCCAAACCACCGGCAAGCTCTTCATAGGCAGCATAGCGAAGGAGGGCTTTCGACAGAGGGTTGGAAAGATCTTGGTCTTTCGCTGCTCTTTACCAAGGGCTGGTCTTTCACTGCTCTTTACCAAGATTCCTCCCAAGAACAGCAAGGAAAAAAACAAAGAGGTATTTCTATTAAAATGTTAACAAGTGAGAAATAGAGACTGACAGAATGATGAGAAGGGAAACGACAGTGTCATAGCAAAGGAGAGCTCTTTGGCAGGGTGGGAAGGGCCTTGACAGGAAAGATAAATAACTTGTGTTTGATGGGATAAAGAAGAGGAATGTAGTAGAGAGGAGCAAAGAATGTGTAAAATCCTCAAGCTGATGGATTAGGAGGATGATCTTTACAGCGGTATTTTACAGGGATGTGTACAGACTGAAATTACATTTGGCAAGACCAGAGAGAAGGGTGTTTCAGTCATCAAAATGCAAGACAACTGAATTTTAGCCAGGTTAGGTAAAGACTTCCAATGCTTTTAAATGGGAAGGCTAGGCTACTACCAGTGTCTTTCCTATCTTGCCCAGAAATGAAAGAAAGAGTTTTGAAGCATTTTTTCCTTCTGATTATGGTTGTTTCATTTTTACCTATCATAGAATCATAGAATGTTTTGGGTTGGAAGGGACCCCTAGAGGTCATCCAGTCCAACCCTCCTGCAGTGAGCAGGGACACCGCTAACTAAATGAACCTGAATGTGTTTTGTTCCAACTTCTGATAGCCTGCAGCATCCATGAGACAATCCCATTCATATGTGGGAGAAGGACACACTCCCAAAAGCTGTAGGCTGGGGGGTTTTTGGTGTCCTGCCACCTCTCTAACTGATCTTGTGTAAGCCCTGCAGGAGAATTTGAAGATGTCACTGTTAGGACAGATGAGTGAAATTTGTTAGTGCCCATTTGGAGGCGCCTAATAGGTGGGCACTCTGGGTCAACCCCCTTATGGAGCAGGCAGAAGGAAAAAGGGCTGCTGTTTCAGACCGCTGGGATTTGTGTGATCTGTCACAGTGAGACGTCTGATTATGAAGAAACGGAATTGCTGTGCCGTACCAAACAAATGGACCATAGAGTTTAATAATCCTGCTGTGATAGTGCCTGGTGAAATGCTTCAGATTAAGTACAGGGAACCTAGCAGAAGACAGGCAATGACTTGCCAACAGGGGAAGTTTCTTTTTAGTTCTTATCAGTTAGCAACTAGCCTAGGCCCTGAAGCAAGAGGGTTTATATCCTTTCATAACAAAAGAAAATATGTATTCTATTTAATGAGAACATTCCCGATTACATTATCCATATAAATGTCTAATCCTGTTTTTAAATCCTACTAATCTCTTAGGCTTAATGTTATCTTATGGGAATGAGCTAATTAGGCATTGTAGAAAATGTATTTCCTTTTAACGGTTTTATATTTGCTGCCTTTTCTTTCTATTGAACGTCCCCTTGTCCTTGCATTCTGGGAGGGTGAATAAGGGCATCTATTCTTCCTTCTTTCTCCCACCCACATGTTCCACATGCCAGTCAGGGACCTCCTCTCTGACGTACAACCTTCAGCCTTTCCAAACCTTCCCCATTAGGACTCCATATTCACGTCCTTTTGCAATTTGTGCCACTTGTATCCGAGAGCCTTACTCAGCTTCCTTACCAAAACAGGGAACCAGAGCAGGGCAAGAAGTTTGTGCCATTGACTTAAACAAGGCCATTACCATGACTGCAGACTGGTTTGCCCTATACTCTAGGTAGATTGACATTATTTGCATATTTGATCACCCCATTACGGCCTGAGCAAGAGAATCCGCCGTGCTCTCCCTTGTGGCACCCCAGTTCCCTTGCCGAGGCGTCACAGCTCAAGTAAAACCTGGTGAGGTGCCTGGGTGCCCTCCATCCCCCCTTCTGGAGGCACTGCCCCGTGCCTGCCAGGGTGGGAACGGTCCCACCGCTGCCGCCTGCTCCCGCGGGTGGCCTCTGCCATTGCTCCAGCTCTTCTAGACCTGAGGAGACTCCGTGGCACCGTCGGATCCACCTCTTACACCTCATTTTCCCTTCACTTTCCCAAACTGTGTAAGAGTGGCCATAGCAGGGATTAAGGAGGCGTCTCACTGCCAATCTCTATCAACTTAAAAACTGATCACTTATTCCTATATTTTCTTTCTGGCCCTTTTGCAGGTGTTGGATGGCTCCTCCTCTCACCTTTTACTCATCTTGCCTTTTAAACAGTGTCTTGGTAGGGGGTTTTGATATGTGTTTTTAAACGACCAAATAAAATTTGACAGTTCGTTCACATCCTATATAACCCTGCAGTGGTGCTGGAGTCATGATAGTAAAGCTTAGTTCTTGCTGGAATATAAAGAGCCTGTATGGAGCAGAATATAGAAATTGTGAAGGATTTCTATATTCTGGATTCAGTACAGCATTTCTTCTGGCTCTCATCCAAGCTTCCCCACATTGATTTTCTTTTTTTTTTCAGAGCTTATATAGGAAGCCAAACAACCTTTCCATTGAACCCAGAAGTAAACTGATCACAAGCCAAAGATGAGTCCTCTCTCGGCAGCTATCTGAACCATTACAGAAGCATTTGTTGAGTGTGCCTTTATTTTTCTGGTTTTAATCTGCAGTGTGCTGACAGCCCCAGAAAGATCCTTCTTAATGGACTTTAATAGCAATGCAGCACTAAACTTATATAGCACCTGCCACACCAAGGCATCCCAGTAGGCTTCCCAAATAATAGAGTTTAAAGCTTCTGCTTTCATGAGCCAAAGGCAAGGCTCAAGAGAGCAAAATTAAGTTTGGGTTTTAAAATATTGACAAGCTTGACATTATTAATTTCAAGAGGAGAATTCATCACTGCTGGAATGGATTGCAGAGGAGAAACCAGGGGGTGAGCAGCAGAGACAGCATTGATCAACTCACAACCACACACCTGGATGGGAACCAGGTTCAAACCCCAGGAACGAAAACCTTTGTTCAACATGCGACAATTCCATGTTTACAGCTGCTTAATCCACTGTAATTAAAATAAGTCGTCCAGAAAAGTGACAGGAAGCCTGGAGTCAGGCTCACTGTATGTAATTTGGAGCTTTCATACAGGACCTTCTATACAACCGTCTCAGAGCATTCTACAACTATTAGTGAGTTACGCCTCCCCGGTAGGAAAAGGGGTTGGACTAGATGAGGGGGTTGGACTAGATCACCTCTAGGGGTCCCTTCCAACCCAAAACATTCTATGATTCTATGATTACAGCTATTGCAAACCAAGACACACCAAGATCAAATGATCTGTGCAGATGAATTCGTAGTAGTACCAATAGCAGAAACCCAGGAGCTCTGGTTCTCAGATTCCTCATCGACCCCTTGGACAATGAAGCTTTCGAAAACTTCAAGAGGCCAATGTGTCACATGCGTGACTTCTCCTTCACTTTAGTCCTAACCCAAGCAATGGTTAGATATGGGCTCTTAAGGCTACTACAAGGCCAATAGCTGTAGCCTTCAACTGGTGTAAAGAGGTGTTCTTTCCTTTCATCAACTGGATTTCATGCTTTTAAAGCCACAGCAGCAGAACCAAACCCTGTGTTCCCTGTGCTGTCCAGTTCTTCAGCAATAAATGAAACAAGCTGGAAACAACTTGCAGACCACCTGAAACAATAATACCAGGAGATGCTGAAGTGTTTAGAATATGTATGAGCATAGTTTAGCAGACCCCAGTAAGAGATTTTACCTCTTTTCAGTGGAATAGGAAACCTACTTCTTAGCTATCTGTGCAAGCTGCCGAAAGCTGCTTCTGAACTGCGGCAGCAAAGTTTAAGGCAGGTCACATTTTCCAATAGGAAATAGGGCACATGCTTTCTGAACATTACAACCAATATATACTTTTTGGTTCCATATCTTTAAAAATTAAATGCATCTTCAAATGATTACAGCTATCTTCTTATTCCTCAGTTACTTATCACATGTCTAATAAATCTGTGAGCACCAATCAGAGCATCAAGTTACAAGTTCCCATTTGAAACTCCTAAATTCTTTTTTTTATAATGGCAATAAATGATTTTGATTCAGACAGCATAAGTAACTGCAGCTTATAGATATTATGCAGAACTGAGCTTGAAAATAAGGCATTTTTATTTCTCTGCTGTAAGATTGCCCTCCTTGATTTTCAACCCATTCTCAGACATTTTGATGCCAGAAAAAAAGGTGACATATAAAATAAGTTGTTGGAAGGAAAGGGTATGACTGAGCCGAAAGTATGCACAAAAAAGGCAAAAAGAGCTTTTCATAGAATCACAGAATCCCAGAATGGCAGGGGTTGGAAGGGACCTCAGGAGCTCACCCAGTCCCACCCCCCTGCTCAAGCAGGCTCACCCAGAGCAGGGGGCACAGGACAGCATCCAGGCGGGCTTTGACTATCTCCAGAGAAGGAGACTCCACAGCCCCCCTGGGCAGCCTGGGCCAGGGCTCGGGCACCCTCAAAGTCAAGAAGTTTTTCCTCATGTTCAACTGAAACCTCTTCTGTTTCAGTTTGTGCCCATTGCCCCATGTCCTGTCGCTGGGCACCACTGCAAAGAGCCTGGCTCCATCCTTGTGACACCCACCCTTGAGATATTTGTAGGTGTTGACGAGATCCCCTCTCAGTCTTCTCTTCTCCAGGCTGCACAAGCCCAGCTCCCTCAGCCTTTCCTCATAGGGGAGATGCTCCAGTCCCTTTATCATCCTTGTTGCTCTCCTCTGGACTCTTTCTAGGAGTTCCTCATCTTTCTTGAACTGTGAAAGAGAAAGTTTATAACCAAACTCAAGCAGTGGAAAAAAAACTGCTCTGGGGTTTCAAAGTATTCTTACCATCCAATACCTGAACTCCACCCTTCCCCAAGGTCATTCTCTCCTTCTGCCCCCTAAGAAGCCCGTTTACAATCCTTTTTTTCTGAGTGACTTTTGGAGGTGTGAGGAGGGACATAGCTCTGACTGAGCTCTTTCTGCCTTAGGTACCAATTAGTGCCCTGTACCTAATCCACAAATTTGCAGCATGACTTCTTTTTACCTATGGACAGAGCATCTGACGCTGGAAACCAAAATGCTAAATCGCTGCCCTTGGGCTCTGCTATGGTTGTTTGGTGTCAGGAGAATCCAGCTTGGTAAATAAGATAACAGATATCAAAGGCCCAGTTCTGTCACTTTAAGAAAATATAGGACCACTGTCAGTGCTGGCCAGTGAAGAAGGTATTTCTTTGGGTTAAACAGACCCAAAATGTGAAGTATTCATGCGAGTTCCTTCCAGCATTCAGACGAGGAAATGATGAAAAGATGTTATTCTAAATGCCTAAGCACCACAGAGGCACGGCATAAAACATGAGGCACGCTGCGTGGCAGAGCTCCCCTTGGCTCGTGCATCAGCCTGCATGAGCCGGTAGGCAGGCAGTAAAAAAAGCTGCACGCTATCTTTTCTGTCATCACATCCAAAGCCAGGGCAAGCAGTCATCAAGAACAGCTGAGGCTGATACTCGGTGAAGGAGGAAATTGGTCTAGGATGGGTCATGGACATCCAAAAGGTGACAGCAGAAGGGACAAAGAAAACTCCCAGGTATTTGATAGGACTGACAGGTCGAATTGGGTGGCCCTACCTGAGAGATGCTGCCCCCCGGGCAGGGGGTTGGGCAGGGGGTTGGGCAGGGGGTTTGGCAGGGGACAGAGAAGCAGCTTTTGCAGCTCGAGGGAGCAGAACAGATGCTCACCGATTCTGTGGGGAAGAGCTGAGCTTTTTGTTAGGTTTTTTCCAGGGTTGGCACAGCATGGGAGGGCAAGAGAAGGGAGAGGGATCTTAATAAGTGGGTACTTTATCCTGGCTTTTTTTAGTGGCTTTATACCTGTAAAGGATTTTATGCGTTTCATTCAGGAGCCCAGTACTGCTGGGCACTGTCAAAACATGAACCACCAAGGCAGTTCTGCCTTGATAAAGTTACCAGCCAGGAACGGGGAGCACAGAACAGATCAATATATAATGTGGGAGTCATCAGCAAACCACCTGCTTACCCGATGTCTAACAGCCTGTCTCCAGAAATAGCCTACATGAGGCAAACACGGGCGTAAGAGACTCTGCAGGAAATAATTATGGATTAAGCTACAGCTAACTACTGGTACTTTGTCTCTCATCCATTTTTGTATTGCCTCACCTATGGCTGCAGTCATCCCGCGTTTTACTCCCAAACTTTTTTTTCATCCTCCTGCAAAAAGGTAGCCGTGGACATCTTGCAGGGGTATAAATCAGAGCCTGGGTTTCAGTGTAAGCTGAGCCCAAACTGTACACAGCTGAAACCTAGAGAGCAGAGTTTAATTTTAGTAGTCCTTCAATGCCACTACAGTCTCCTACGCCTGTACTTTCCAGGCTCTCTGGTGCCCCTCCTTTTCCTCCAGGTTACTGGAAGCCACCTGCTTGTTTCTAGCAAAGCTGAAACCCAAAATATCACAGAATCACAAGGGTTGGAAGGGACCTCAGGAGATCACCCAGTCCCACCCACCTGCTCAAGCAGGCTCACCCAGAGCAGGGGGCACAGGACAGCGTCCAGGCGGGCTTTGAATATCTCCAGAGAAGGAGACTCCACAGCCCCCCTGGGCAGCCTGGGCCAGGGCTCGGGCACCCTCAGAGTAAAGAAGTTCTTCCTCATATCCAACTGAAACCTCTTATGTTTCAGTTTGTGCCCATTGCCCCTTGTTCTGTCGCTGGGCACCACTGAGAAGAGTCTGGCTCCGTCCTTGTGACTTCTGCCCTTAAGATATTTGTAGGTGTTGATGAGGTCCCCTCTCAGTCTTCTCTTCTTCAGGCTGAACAAGCCCAGCTCCCTCAGCCTTTCCTCATAGGGGAGATGCTCCAGTCCCTTAAAATCACAACATGCTCCGTTCCTTCACTGCTCAGCTCTCCTCAACGGCCTGAAAGGATGCCACCAGAACGGGCTGCTCGCTGGGCTGGGTGCTCAGCCTGGGCGCTCACCGGTGAGAGAAGAGGGAAGAACAGGGTTTGGGGAGACACGCTGACACCTGCATGAAAACAGCTGTGGGAGGCTGGCAAATGAAAGGCTTGGGCAGATGGATGCCCTCCATTGGGGTAGATTAAAATACAATTAGACCATCTCACTACCTGCTTTACCAGGCAAAGTACCGCGACAGCCACGATGCTGTCCCAGGGCAAGGCGGCTGACGAGGTACACCATAAAATGTCGATAGGAGGTCAAAGAGAAGAGAGAACAGAGTACCTTGGGAGAGACCTTGGCAACAGGAGGACCAGCAAAGCAGGAACAGACCTTGGGACAGATTGTGTGATTAAGTGGAGCTGGAGATAATTGTATTTTAAGGATCTCCTGGGGAATGGGCTCAGAATAGAAGCAGCAGCAGGGCTGGATCCGAAGCTACGTGGAGAGCTATCGCCGCATTTGTTAGCGTGGAGAAGGAAATGGAGAACCGTGGACTAATACGGGTAAATGTCTTTTCAGCAGGTCGGTGCGGTGTTAGACAGATGTGCCAATACTGGTGGTGTAACACTGTCCCGCACAGGCTGTTCCAAGTCCCAGGGCTATGCTAAATGACACTGTTGACAGGAATACGAGTCTCCAGTGGTTATTTGTTCACAGCCTGCTGTTGGGGAATAGTGAAGGAAGCTGGAGAAGTGATAATTTTTTAACCAACTTCTGGCATCTCAGTTCGGCACCACCTGGATGTTCACCCCAGTTATTCCTTGGGTGCTTCCCATGTTTTTTTACAGCGGAGAGGCTTGCTGCGAGCTGTGATGTTGATCCTCAGGGCAAATGCCCAACAGCTGCCAGCTCGCTCTCCCTATTCATTCATGTGATGATCGGTCAACAGATGCTGAAATCTTCCCTCTGAAATAAGTAGATGGTTTTCTATCAAAAGCCCAAGGAAAGATATCCCTTCTCTTGTTTAGGGGTCTCCAGGAAGATGCCATCCCCATGGGGTTTCCCTGGGCCAGAGAAGCAGCAGAAGAGCAGTAGAAATAGGCCCTACACCTGATTGCCTTAACATTTCAAGCTACTCCCCTGGCCTTTTTTTCCTAAATTTATTTAATGAAACCATTTGAAACCATGACAATAGCATAGGCATGGCTGTTGCTGGTAACCAGGCTACTAATATCTTTTGAACAGGCTAAGCAATTAAATAAAGGCACACCTAGTAAGCCAAAATACTAACTTGTGGCCATGCCGTGCTGTAGGGCTTAATATAGGATTTGCTTTCTTTCTCTGGACAAAAAATAACATGGCCTTTCATTGGTTTGGTAGGACTTGCCACTTCGGCGTGGCTAAGGCAGCCACTCTGACCTTTCAGCAAGAAATTTGTGATGCGGGAAGAGAGATGCAACAGAACTCGGAGGGAGCAAGGTGCAAGGGTGTCCAGTGGCTCTGTACATGTGCCTGAGAGGGACAGGGTGTGAAAAGAGGGAACAGGACAAAAATGGTTCATCGTTTAAATGGCCATTGTGTCAAAACCCCAGCTACAGCGCTTGCGACAGTACCACCTCCCACGGTAGCAACCAAGCAAATCTCCACATCCCGTGAAGCCCCTAAGAGTGGCTGATGCTGGTGGTGAATTCCCCTGACGTGGGCAAAAGTCCCTACTCACTGCCCTGGAACCCTTGGTCACCACAGGAACAGACCAGGCTTTGGGCAAGCCCAGCGAAACTCCACTTGGTGTCATGTGTCCCTTCACACCAGACGCACTCTTCTGCTTCGTCCCCGGTGACACATGCTGCTTACTGGCAGCTGTGAAGATTTTCAGTATCACATCTGTTATTTTAAAACTTTGCTATGCCTACATCAATTGGTTCGATCGGACAGTAGATCTGTACACATAGGTGGGAGAAAGAAGCAAAAATAAGGAGGTTGTACCCAAAGCTTGTAATGAAACAGCACTCCTTTGTAAGTAAAGTATATAAATAAGGGTAATGTCTTCCTCTGCCCTTGACCGCTGTACCCAGCATCACACCCCCCATCACAGCATCGCAGAGGCCACCCCATGATGTGGATGGTGAGAACGCAGGTCGCCCCTTGGCCACTTTGCACCAGTCACGGCGTGGATGGGGCCCTTTGCTGGCTGCTTATGCACGCGTGCGACCTAACACGGCTTTGAACCCCTCGCTGGAGAACCCTCCTGGTCCTCTCACAGATGTTGTGCAGATGCACCGTGCTGCAGTAAATACGAGCTGCGTCCAGGGGGCTGTGCAGGCAGCATGGCTGTGCCGTCAGTGCACAGGATGTGTGCTTTAGCGCCGGCTCCGCACCTGTAAACCGCTTGCTCCCAGGTGCCTTGATTTCAGCATTTAACTTCTTGAACCAGAGCCGGGTGGTCTGATTTTCTTTAAAAAGGGATGCTCAGCTTGCAGTATATGCAGCGCAGTGTCCCTCGCCTGCTTGCTGTAGCCCTTTTTTCCTGGCTCAGCCAAGGGCTGGGTGAAAGACCCTGGGTGTGAGAGCAGCTATCTCCCTCTGCAATCAATCATAGCATCGTTTAGGTTGGAAAAGACCTTTGAGATTATCAAGTCCAAATCAGCATGGTCAGAAAGTGCTGGGGTAGAAGTGAGAGGGTGACAGCGTGTGGCCTTCTCTCGGGACCCAAAGTAGGGAGGTGATGCACCCATCCCAGCAATGCAGGGAGCCACCACTGAGAACGAGTAATGGCTCTCAACACTTCCCAGTCACGCTGTCTGGAGGACGTGTCACCTTCCTGATCACACGTGTGAAGGCGCTCACGTTAAGGAGACCCTCCTCCTAATTGCAGGTAACAACAGGACTTCACCAATAAGCACAGTCAGTTCACACCTCAGAGTTGTTGTCTACAAATTGCCTCAGAAAACTGGTAGAAATTTCTGGATAGGGTTTTTCAAGCTTTTCTTTGAAACCAGGAAAGCAGAAAGCTTTCTTCCCTGGAGAACTGATTAGAAATAGGCCTCCACTGATATGGGCTTAATCCACCCTTGACTATGAATAACAGAAGAAGAAAACAAAGTGGATTGTCCCAGATCCCATTTTGAAGTGTTAAAGAGAAGCTGTCAAATCACTTCAGAAATAGATGCTACTGCAGACAAAGCCACTGTGCCAGCTTTCCCCTTGGCCTCCTCAAACCTCTCATGTCCCTGTTAACCACTGGTTTGGGGGTTTAGTAAAGGAATGAGTAAACTCAGCAGGCAACAAAAGTGACAGTCCCAGCAACACCGACCAGCTTCAGAAGGCCAGTTGTGACAGTGAGGGCTTGAGGATCCCTGCTCAGAAGTCTCTCAGTTTTTGTATTGCTTCCCAAGAGCTCACTGATACCTTCCCTTTTCCTATCCTCATGTTACTCTTTTCTCCACTGCTACGGTTTCTGCCTCTGGTATTTCGCTCAACTATTTTCAGCTTGTCATCCATTGACCTGTCCCCATGTAGAATCATAGAACCATTTAGGTTGGAAAAGACCTTTAAGATCATCAAGTCCAACCGTTAACCTAATCCTGCCATCCCACCACTAAACCATGTCCCTCAGCACCTCATCTACCCACCTTTTAAAGGGATGGGGACTCGACCACCTCCCTGGGCAGCCCATTCCAGAGCCTGACAACCCTTTCCATGAAGAAATTTTTCCCAATGTCCAACCTAAACCTGCCATGGCGCAGCTTCAGACCATTCCCCCTCGTCCCATCACCCGTTCCCAGGGAGAAGAGGCCAACCCCCGCCGGCTCCCCCCTCCTGTCAGGCAGTTGTAGAGGGCGATGAGGGCTCCCCTCAGCCTCCTCTGCTCCAGGCTGAACACCCCCAGTTCCCCCAGCCGCTCCTCGTAAGCCTTGTGCTCCAGACCCCTCCCCAGCTTTGTGGCTCTCCTCTGGACATGCTCCAGCAATGCAACGTCTTTCTTGGAGTGAGGGGCCCAAAACTGACCCCAGCATTCAAGGTGGGGCCTCACCAGTGCTGAGTACAGAGGAGCAATCACTGCCCTGCTCCTGCTGGCCACACCATTCCTGATACAAGCCAGGATGCCGTTGGCCTTCTTGGCCACCTGGGCACACTGCTGGCTCATATTCAGCCGGCTGTCAACCAGTACCCCCAGGTCTTTTTCCACCAGGCAGCTTTCCAGCCACTCTACCCCATGCCTGTAGCGCTGCATGGGGTTGTTGTGACCAAAGTGCAGGACCCGGCCCTTGGCCTTATTGAACCTCACACAGTTGGCCTCGGCCCATCGATCCAGCCTGTCCAGGTCCCTCTGCAGAGCCCTCCTCCCCTCAAGCAGATCAACACTACCACCCAGTTTGGTGTCATCTGCAAATTTACTGAGAGCACACTCAATCCCCTCATGCAGGTCATTGATAAAGATATTAAACAAGACCAGCCCTAGAACTGAGCCCTGGGGGACACCACTTGTGCCTGGCGCAGATTGCGGCATTTCCAGCCCGGGGAGAGGAGAGCAGAGCACACCATGGCGGGTGTGTTACTGCAGCAGGCAGGTCGGGACCCTCCAGCAGCCCTTCACCAACTCCCCTCCTCTTCCTCCCTCTTCAGCCTCTCTCCAAGGCTGGTGGCTGCTGCCCTAGCCTGGAAGGACGAAGCTGCTCAGGACCACTACCTCCTCCGACCTTTCCTGCTTGTATTCTGCCCATCCCCCTGATTCAACAGGCAGAGTGGGAAATGTTGGGGTGCTCGGGCAAGCTGGGGTGGCACAGATTTGCCAGGTTAGAGCACCGGCGCAAGCGTGGGTCGGCCCAGCAGATGCCCTTGCGTGGCGTGGCAACTGTGGCTGCTTGCACAGCATCCCTGCCCACCAGCCCGCAAGCCCACCCAGAGCCTGCCCAGCCATTTGTAGCCATTTCCCAGCTGGGGGAATGTTCTTCAGAGGAGTCGATCCGAAAGGCAAGGGGGCCAAGCACAAATGTGGCAGCTCGGTCATCCAACATAAAGGGAAAGCCGTCAGCGTGCACGCAGCAGGGGAAGCTGTGCCGTGGGTACAACTGTTAACACTTTAAACTTGTTTTATAACAGCGTCAGACAAATTTGAAACAGCTGCTCTGTATGCTCTTCATTTCCAGCGGCGATGTCTTTTTTTTTTTTTTTTTAACTTGCTGTAAAAGAAAATTGCTGCTGCTGCTGTTTACAAAATTACCCAAGCTGTGCTTACGACTTCTAACTTCTCGTCTTGCTGTGATCACATGGATACCATAAGATCGGGGTTTTCTCAGCTACCGTTGGTGCCACAGCCCTGAAAAAGCTAAATGTTGGATATGTTATGGAAGGGAGCAGGCAGGGGCAGCGCGGGAGAACTGAAGGCTCCCATTTCACATCCTCTTAAGACCTTTTGTCATTGAACTACCAACCACTTTCTCATGCTGCCGAGCAATGAAGCCTCCGTGACACCGTAGCCTTTATGAGGGAATTACTCCTCATCTCAGCCATGCTCAGCAACACCAGGTCAGGGAATTGATAAACCTACTGAGGCGCCTGGAAATACATTCAGCTGCCGAGTCCCCAGTCTGACACCTTCAGAGAAAGGGAGGAAAGAGCAGAAAGAGCTTTTATTCAAATAGATTGCCAGGGGCAGGCACCTTCCAGCCTAATGAAGGCTGGACTGGTTTATAGTTATACAAGATGAGGGTTTTATTATGCTTGTTTATCTGTGCAGCAGTAAGACCCAGAAGCCCTAGGTGCAGACAACGTCCCTTGGCACGAGGCGTTACGAAAATGCCGAAGAGAAGCCAATGGGTACAAACTGAAACAGAAGAGGTTTCAGTTGAATATGAGGAAGAACTTCTTGACTTGGAGGGTGACAGAGCACTGGCCCAGGCTGCCCAGGGGGACTGTGGAGTCTCCTTCTCTGGAGATATTCAAAGCCCACCTGGACGCTGTCCTGCGCCCCCTGCTCTGGGTGAGCCTGCTTGAGCAGGGGGGTGGGACTGGGTGATCTCCTGAGGTCCCTTCCAACCCCTGCCAGTCTGGGATTCTGGGATTCTGTAAAGAAAACAGAGGAAATATATAAATATCATTAACCTTTTACCTTTCCATTTAACCATATTCTTTTGGTCTAGGCTCCTTTTTTAACTCTTTAATTTATAAATCAAGTAGTCGCATCAAAGACAATTTGGGACGCCACTGGTAAGTGAACCGGGAGGCTGGGGCAGGGGGGGGGGCAGTTCTTGGAGGTTGCTAAAGGAGGACCCAAGGCACAAGCTCTGGAAGAGGGCACGGACTCTGCATCGGTTGCTATATTGGGAGTTGAGTGCCGTGAATGCTATCACTAGATCTGCAGGTGCCTTCTTGTGTGACCCCAGGCAGCTTGTTTCACTTCCCAAGGCTGCTTTCCTCCTAGTAAAACTGCTGTAACAACGCTTACCTTTTTTTTAAAAAAAAAAATGTGCTTGGAGATAATTTGCTAAAAAAGAGCTTTCAAAGGCTAAGAATGGTCTTTGCTGAGTCTGCTACCCATCATCAGGAAATGCTTAGCTCAATGTCATCATCATTACACATTCAGAAGTTTCATGGTTTATAATAATAATAAAAGTCTCGGCTTATATAGAACATCTGCAGGTTTATTTTTCTCTGAGTGATTTCAGTATTAGTCACTGTCACATCTGTGTGGGGTCACTACCACGTCTAGGCATCGGCTCTCCTTTTATTAAATCATGCCTAATGTTTTCATTTTTTTGTTTAATTTTAAACCATTTTTTTTCTGGCAATTTCAGACTGGCCTGGAACGTTTGTTTAATTGCACTCCATTTTTTGCATTTGTGCTTTCCTCAAAGTGCCCTGGATTACATAAGGGGCAGGAAGGGGATACAATACATGTGTGGAATAAATAAAAGTATTATTAATAATAATTGCCTCTGGGTTAGTCATATCCATGCAAATTGCAACTGGCTATGCTAAAAGTTTCCTCTTTCACCTTGGACCCTCCATCCAGCCATTAATTGCAAAGAAATGGCCCTCTCTTAGTCACAGTAATAATAACAACAGCAATTCCTCATTTCTAAAAATGCCATCCAATAAAGATTCATTTACCAGACTGCCCAGGAGATTATTATTGTTTCCATTTCAGAAAATGAAACTGAGACTTAAAATAACCGGGAGAAGAATGTCCCAACTCCAAATTCTGTGCTGTAACTATCTAAACTTGTCCTTTAGTGTTCAAACATATGTTTTATGTTTTAAAAAGACACAACTATGAAAACCTTCTAATCTATGTGACTCATAAGTTGAAAATTCATGGCTGGTTAAATTTTTTTTTTTTTTTTTTTTTGCTTCATCAACACAACTGATGTTGAGCACCAGCATGAACTCAGGTTGCCTTCTTTAATCTGCAGACTTCCTTCAAGCAGCAAAGAAAACCAGAGTTGGATTCATTGCGGCCCAAGCCAGAGGCGAAGGTGCGGGCGTTTCTCTCTTCAGACTGCTTGCACTGACACCTAACTTAAACGAAATGAATAAGCAAATTTTGCGGCGTTCAGCTGGCTCACGCCCTGCTATGCCAGGTGCATACGAAAACAAAGAGACGCTTTTCAAATGTAGAAGATGAGGTGAGCGACGCATGGAGCACAAGGCTTACGAGGAGCGGCTGGGGGAGCTGGGGGTGTTCAGCCTGGAGCAGAGGAGGCTGAGGGGAGCCCTCATCGCCCTCTACAACTGCCTGACAGGAGGGGGGAGCCGGGGGGGTTGAGGGGCCCTTCCCCGGGAACGGGCAATGGGACGAGGGGGAATGGTCTGAAGTTGCGCCAGGGCAGGTTTAGGTTGGACATTAGGAAAAACTTCTTCACTGAAAGGGTTGTCATGCTCTGGAATGGGCTGCCCAGGGAGGTGGTCAAGTCCCCATCCCTGGAGGGATTTAAAAGATGGGTAGATGAGGTGCTTAGGGACATGGTTTAGTGGTGGGATGGCAGGATTAGGTTAACGTTTGGACTTGATGATCTTAAAGGTCTTTTCCAACCTAAATGATTCTGTGATTCTACATGGGGACAGGTCAATGGTTGACAAGCTGAAAATAGTTGAGCGAAATACCAGAGGCAGAAACCGTAGCAGTGGAGAAAAGAGTAACATGAGGATAGGAAAAGGGAAGGTATCAGTGAGCTCTTGGGAAGCAATACAAAAACTGAGAAACTTCTGAGCAGTTCTGTGACTCTATGGAAGAGCAGGCACATGACAGCCTGGCAGCCTTGGTCCCGATTCAGCCAGTCTTGGGCAGGGTTCAGTCCCCTTTTCTGGGGTCGCATCTGTGTTGCTGACTTGCTGCAGGTTAATGTCTTCACGGGCTGTAGCCTAAGCCCCGGGCTCTAGCAAACCATCGTAATTGTTCCCCTCCTCGTTAGCTAGGACTACGGCTCCGACACAGCCTCTCCACTGCCCTTTTCTGCACGCTCGTTTTATTTTTCAGCCTCAATAGAGAGTTTAACAAGAATGATCTTCCGAAAGAAAAGATTTCACTAAGTAGATCTGCCTACTGGAGAGGGATAAAAAGTGGTGATTATTTCAATCAGTTCAAGAGTCTCTCTAACAGATTGGCACCACATGAGTCACTTTTATCATTTTATGCTAATTTAGATCTCAAGATGAGAAGGAAGATGTACAATACTTGTGACATTCTCCACCTGCTCCACTTTACAGTTGTACATGGTACCTCAATCGGGCAATCATGTTTATACTAAAATAAACCACCCCCAAATGTTCTGATTATATACAGGTACAACCTTTTCTAGAACACCTGAAAAAAAAAAGGAAGCACTTGAGAAACAATGGTATTTAATTGTGGCTTCTACATCAGGTGGAGTTTTGCCTCCTGAGCCCGTGAGGTCTGTCACCTCATCTAATCCTGCAATGGGGCCCCGCTGGGAAGCAGCCAGAAGCACCTCAGCGAGAGGTAAAAATCAGACTCCACCATGAGAACATTTCCCGTATATGTCCTAAGCGTTTCCCCCCTTAGAGACATCTCTTTTACTAAACTCCCCGTGTCCTGCTAGCAAATACCTTCCATTTTTGATTATAATTTCAAAATGTATAGTCATGATCTCCCCCCAAATGCAATCGTTCCCTGGCCAAACTGTAAACATTTTATTTTTTAAGTATTTCAGCATCTGCAGGCTGTATTTTGGTTGCTCTTCTCTGCATTCTTTCTGATTTGTCTGCAAAAAGATGCCTGGAGAAGATTTGCAGGGCCACTAGAGCCCCATTAGAAGGATTACCACCTTCCCCATCTATTTCATGCATTCGGATATGCAGAACTAAAATTACATCAGCTGTTTCTGTTGTCACACAGTTAAACTAACTGTTGCTGGCTAGTCCTCTTCTGGCATTACTGTTTTTCAAGTTATTTTCCTGTCACTAAGTAGGTTCCCCCTCCCCCCCCAATGCATGTTGACAATGCGTATTTGCTTCCCAAGGTTGAAACATGCTTTGCTGTATCTGGACCATACAATGACTTTCTGCATATCAATGTTCCCAGCCCTATGCAACTAACATGATGCATATCCCTGCATATCCCTCCTAAGTGCTGTTCATCCATTTGTCTCCAGATGCTTATACATTATGAGTTGAGAAGGCATCCAGGGCTTGGAGACTTTTGGATGAAAAAAAAGCTAGAGAAAATGCCAGTTAGCACTGAAACTCCTCAGGGAGCCAGAAGCCTGGCTCAACAGGAGATCTGTTGGAGGAAGAGCCCACACGCCAAACGGAGGTGGCGATGCCCTGTTCATGACTGTGTTCATGTTAGATCAGCTTTCTCCCTGCCAGCCTGCGAAGAAGCATCACACACCGGCACTCGCCTTGCTGTCACGTTGCACCACAAACCCACACTTCCCAGTGGTTGCCAATGGATGGATGTGATTAGAAAAAACATGACACAAATGAAAGCAGTAAAGGGTTTAGAAAAGCAGGTATAGATTAACACACTAAACTTTCGGGAAACAATGCTGGATGGATACATCAGTAATTTAAGTTTTATGTTGTTTAAACAAAGTAGGAAATACCACAACTATACGAAACCAGTGTTGCAAAAGTTGTACTTAAAAAAAACCACAAACAACAAAACCCATGAGCAAATATATTATTACAAACATATGGCATGGCAGCATCAAAGCACACATGCTCCCTCTGTTCTGTCCCATTCAACTCTACTATAATCCTAAAGTTCCGCCCCCCCCCCCCCCGATTATTACTCCTTAGGGCATTAGTAGCAGGCAGTTAGAATTGTGCATGTACCTTCATCAGCATCACGCTTACTATGTTCACTTCATGTTAATAACATTATCCCTAAACTCCTGTTTTTCCTGTGTTTACCTTTGGAGTGAATTACCACACCACCACAGGGTTTTTAAAGATCCAAATTGCTCAGAAAACTAGAATTTTAGTATGATCCCTATGTAACTTTACAAAGTCAAGAAAGCTTTATCTGAAGTGACACCAGAGTACCAAGCAGAGAGAATGCTGCTCCGCGACATTTGTAATACTTGAAAGCTAAATCAACATGAGCTTGCTTTAATAGCAAATAAGGACATATGCAATAAGTATCAAATCATCTTCAAAAAGCCAGTACATACTCCTTATCCGAGGGGAATTTACAGCTTCCGATAGCAGTACAGATAGCCAGCGCATAAGAGAAAATTTCAATTTTCAGTTGACTTACTGGCTTAAAGGGCCGAGTTAATGAGGCCAGGGCTATTTTGTTCACGTCCCTTGGTGCACTCAGCAGCGAGGCTCCTCTAGAAAGAGGTGCCAAGAGGAAGCTCCCACGCTTCGGTGCACAGGGTCGTACGCAGCCACAGACACTTTCAAGAGGGCTGGCAATCGGAGCTGTTAACGTGTCGATGAAAACTCTCAACGCACATCCCGTCTCCATTGTACATCCCGCCTCCATCCTACCACGTCGGTCTTACACTCAGTAACGTTATTGCACTCGCTGCTGAGGAAGATCAACGACCGGTTGAGCTGCTGAAGCATTAACGTCCCGCTTGATGCATCAACAGGGAGTCAGGTAACGCCATACTCAATGGTTAGATAAAACAACCGTTATTAGGAATTACGTCACAAACCAGTCTCTTCAAAAGAAGTCTGTTGACACAATTTCAATTAAATTCCAACGTTTTAAGCATCAGTGTATATGTATTTCATTACTACTTTTTTCTGTCATGACTGACTTTGATATAAAATTCTTTAAGAAGGTTAATATTCAAGTCAAAAGGTCATTGGCAGAATTAATTAGCTGTTCACGAAGACCCACATACTCTGGACTTTGTTAAGGATGTTTATTATTTTCAGTGTTAAATGACATTGGTTTTACATGCATAGCAGAGATTAAAAGTATAAGATGGGTAACGGCACCTCAGGAATATATCAAAATTCTACCTTCATTATTGCCACACCAGCATTTTTCCACACAGCATTTTTCACTCAGAGCAAAAAGCAGTTTTTAGCAGGGGGTCAGCCAGTATTTCCACTTCACAGACAAAACCAAGGCACAGCAAGCGCAAGACTCTAACTTGCTCAAGGCCATTCACTAAACCCATCCCAGAAGTAGAATCCCCATTAGTCAGCCCATCAAGTCCAGGTGCTGGAAATTCCCCTCTCCTTTCCTGTCGGTCCAAGGGCGGCAGCCGGCAATCCCCTACGCCCCATGCCCGCTGCGGGCTGCCCTGCCCGGCCATACCTTGCCTCCTGCGGGCCCCTTCCTCTGGGGCCAAACCACGAGGGCCAAGGTGGCCCCCTTCCCCCGGTTTCAGCCAGCCCTCAGCTCAGCGTCCTCAGGCAGGGCGTGTCGATTACCACAGGCACCGAATTCCCCACCTGCTTTAGACCCCTAACCCGTTTTATTTCGTACTGAGGGAAACCGAGGGCGAACACCTACGGGACGGGCAGGAAGGAGAAGGCGGACCGTCGCCCTCTGGGCCCTCCCTGGCCTCCAGGCCTCCCTCCCAGCTCGCAGCGGAGAGGCCTGGCACGGAAGCAAACGGAGCCCGCGGGGAACGAGGCCCGGTCTCCGGCCCCCCCCGGGCCCCGGCTCCCGGGCGGCCCCCGCCGGCCCCCCCCCCAGCTCCCGGCCGAGAGCGTGAGCCTGGGCCCCGGCCGCTCGGACGGGTCCGGGTCTGGGCCGGGGAGAGGGTGCAGGCCCGTCCGGCCCCCAGCCCCAGGCAGCGCGGGGGAGGCCCCCGGGGACCCCTCCGCCGCCGACCAACTTCCGCGTCGAGGGCGCTCCGCGCATGCACGGCCACCGCCGGCGCCCCCACCTCCCCCGGTCTTCCTTGGCTGTACCACTATGCGCCTAACGTGCGGGTAGAGACAAAAGAGGGAGGCGGCTCCCGGTAGCTCCGCAAAGTCTCAGCCCCACCTTAGCCTTCTTATAAAGAAGTTTGTTCCCTTCTCGAGTCTGTGGGTGCCTTCCGAACCTGCTTCTCTCCTAGTTCCCGACCCCGATCTAACCCAACTCCCCCCGGGGATGGGCTAGTGGTATATGCCACTCCCAGCTGATCCGGTGGCTTGGCGAAACCATCCCGCTTAGGACAGGGGGAGGCAAAGCGCCGGAGGGGGGGGGGGGGAGCACACGCATTGTTGAGTCAGCGGGGTCGTCACAGGAACCGGCGTGCGCGAGGGGCCGGTCCGGAGAGCGCCGCGCCGCGACCCCGCTCCCCTGCCAGCCCGGCCGGTAGGGCGCGGCCGCCCCCCCCCCCCCCCCCCCCGCGCCTCCCCCCCACCGCCTCCCCAGTGGTCGCGCCCGGCTCCAGCTGACCGGCCTGGAATCCCGGCTGGGAGCCCCGCGCCCCCCCCCCCCGCCGCCGGCGGGGCGGCGGCGCGCGCGGCCGCCCGGCGGCCCCGCGGCTTGGGGGCGGGGCCCAGGGCGGGGGGCGGGCGGCGAGGCGAAGGGCGAGGCGGCGGGGGGCCGCGGCCGGGCGGGGGGGGCCCGGGGGGGTGGGCAGGCCGGCGGGGGGCGCCGGGCCAGGTCGTAGCCTTGGGTTCGGGCCTGTCACGGGGGCCGAGCCCTGGCCGCTGGCCCCTGCCGGGCGGGCCGCGGGGGGTGCCCGCTGGGGGGGGGGGGGGTCCCCCTGCCTCTCGCCGTGTGGCGGGGCGTGCCGCGGTCCCGGGGGGCCCTGGCGGGGGTGGCGGCGGCGGCTCCTGGCGGAGAGGCAGCGGGTGACCCGCGGGGGGGAGATGGCGGCGTTGCCCCCGGGCGCGGGAGGCGGGGGGGGGGGGGGCCGCCCGGGGGGGCTGCGCCCCGGGGCCTGCCTTTAGCTCCTCGTCGGCGCAGAGGAGCAGTGCGGGCCCCTGGCTGCCCGGCTTGGTGTCCTGGAGCCTGACACGTTCCTGCCCCGCGCCCGGGAACAGCCATTCACGCAGGTCAGGGTAACTAATGAAGGAAAAAGGCTGAGGACAAAAACATACATCTTTCTCCACCTTAGGAAGGCAGGGAGGTTGGTAATAGATAAGGGCCTTGTTAGCTGTTGGCTGATCCCCTTTTAGAAGGAAGGAGGTAGGGTCATATTCCTGTTTGCCAAAGGTGAAAAAAAAGTAAGCCTCTTCCTTGCTAAACTCCTCTCACCTCCAGGCTCATGTCGACTGAAGATGTTTCCATTCTTGAATTATTAAATATTTTTTTGTTTTTTAGATCAGCTGTATCATGGCAGATGGCATAGTGGCAGATACACGTGATCGTAAAGCGCCTTTAACGTATATGACAGTAACGTTAGGCCCTAATGTTCTTATTTATGGAAAGTTCAAAGAATATGTGACTACATAGACTTTTGAGGGCCCACCTGAGATTTACACTTGTCTGTGATTGCACCTTCTTGGGATTTATATCATACGATTTAAGGTGCTCTGGGGGAGTGGAAGCTGAGAGGAAAGAGATGCAATGAGAGTGATTTAGTGATGCCACTGTAGATTTGGTTGGTTTATTGGGGTGGCAGGATTTGAAATGAAATCCTGGTTTTGAGTTATGACAGAAGCCTGAACTGCAACAAATGCCGTGGCCCTGCTGGGAGTGATCTTGCAAGACAGATTATAAATATACAGTAAATTATTTTGTTTATTTTTGTTTTGTTAGGCTCCCATATTTGGGCCTGATGCTTTCTGTAACGCAGTGGAAAGCAGGTTGCTGCTATCTCTAATGTAGCGTACTGATTTCTGTAACGGGATACTGATGTGAAAGGAGAGTTGCAGAAAGTTGGAAGTGAACTTTTTCGTTGGGCTGAACTTCTTGGCTAGTTCAACATGTTGCGATAATGAGAAGAAAACGTGGTGCTTTGTGTTCAAGGGTCCGCTTAATGGTGACAGGAGGCTCTCAAGAAAACCCATTGCCTTTAAAACTGCTACTTCTTTTTTTTTCTTTTTTAAACAAACATTTCCCTTGCACAAACAGCTACCCAAATGGTATTTTCTTGCCTTGCCCCCTCCCCTCCTGCAGGGTGTCATCCATGCGGTAGTATTTCTTGTCAGATGTTTTTGAAAGAAAGCATTGTGGGGAAAAAAACCTCTCACTTTCTCCACCAATACAGTGAAGAAATTAATCTGGTTTTCAGTTCCTGTAAGTGTCTGCCAGGTAGATTTCAATACACAGTGTCAAACTATGTATCTGTTTTTTCACTTTAAAAAAACAAACAAACCCCCATAAAACCCCAGACTGTGCTGTCGGCTTCCAGAGTTTGATGGTTTGTTGTACTTCTCAGTCCTGAAGAAACTTAGGTATCGTCTTGTCCTTACCTACCTAGGCTTTGCTAGTGCTTGAAAAGGTAAGCTGGTAAATCCATGTAGATGTGCCCTTCTACTGAAGTTGCATTGGCAGGAGTACTTAAGGGGCCATAGTTTTATACCAGCTTTCTGAAGAAAGTAAATTATGATAGCAAAAAGACTTTTGTACATCTGAACTTGGAATTCTGCATCTCTAGATGTCAGCTAGGATTATTACCAGTGATGTGTCTTAAGACAGTCTTATCTGTGACTTTCATGTCACTTTTATATGTCTGTCAAGTCACATTTTGGTATAACAGGCCTGTATTTGCCCTTTTTCTGCAGGACATTCAAGGCTATGAAAAGTTCTGAAACTTGGAATTTAATGTAGTAGTTTCCATGAAATTTGTAAATGAAGTAATGTAGAGAAATAGTGTGGCTTTGTGTTTCCTGGTCCCCATCGGTCCAGTGGTTTCATGGTTGTTCTTGAGCGAACCTGAAGCATGTAGGTAGCAGCACAATTCAGTGTCAGTGGGTCAAACAACAGGGTCCAGATTTTGCCAAGTATAAAAGATGGTGATTTTTTTTTTTTTTGTAATTAATTTTATGTAATGCTTAGCTAGGACTGTTTACAGTAAGATGCAGACTTTCTGCAGTAATCCATAAAGACAGGAAACATTAAGGAAAATACTGAAAGAAACATTAAAATTGAAGGAAGCTGTGGGTCTCTGGGCTAACGCTTGTCTGTTGGTGAACAGCGATAGAAGTAGCTCCTGAGCGCGTGTTGATAGCGGTGGCACGCAAAGAGATTACGGGAGAAGACTAGTATGTGCTATTGCATTAAAGTTGGAGGGGTTGTTCTTTTAAAATGCTTGGGTTTATATTAGAAATTCAGATCCCATAGGTTTTGAGAATCTCTAGGGACTGGAAAACTACTAAACTCTTGATGTTTCGAGATCTGAGACACTGAAAAATGAACAGCTGAAAGAAGGGACTTGAGCGAGACTGTTCAGAACTTCTGAAATGTTTGCTTAAGGTCAACAGCTAACGTTTGCTTACCTTCTGTTGAAGATCACGGAATCCATCCTTAAATCTTCTGCAGACTTGCCCTTCTTTTTAGTATGTCCAGTCTGTCACTTCTGCTCAAGTAAAGTTCACGTGGAGAACTGAGATGATCTTTGTATTTTACAAAATAATTTCAGTTACCCAGATAATCTCCATTATGAAACCTCATCTGTTTTCATGTTATTTATGAAAATTTTGCACAACTTAAATGTTTGGAAATATTTTGCTCCCCTTTCTTCCTATTTTTATATTTTAAACTTGGGTCAGTTGCAACTATCTCACTTTTTATTGGAATAATTGTGGTGTACAAAGGTTGGAAAGGGTGCAGTATGCAAGTTGTTATTTTAGGTTACTTCATCTAAAGTTTATGCTGTGCTTAATGTCTCATTCTTATGATCTGGAAAAATTCTTTCTTCTCTTCCTGGTTAACAGACCCTGTAACGCTGGCTTTTTTCTTAGATTGTTGGATTTCAGAAATTTGTTTCACTTCATGGCATATATAAAATCTTCAACTCTAAGTTAATAAATACATGAAAATATTACTATATGTATATACGCCAGTTAAGCCATTTTGCTTATTAGAGATGAGGCATGATCCTTTAATGAAGTACATGTTGGCAGTTCCCCATTGGCTTTTAAAGGACTCCACGAAGGTTTCACTTGTGTATAGCTCATCAAAGGGCTGGGCCTTTTCCTATTAAATGTTTATATGCACAGAGGAGACTCGTAAGCTAAAATACTCCTCGGCTCGTAGAAGCATGCACTGTGAAGGAGTATGTCAGAGAGGGTAATACTTCTTTCATTCTATTTGTGTTGTAGTGACTGCCGCTTATTTTTCTTACGGTCCAGACTGACACCATACCATTGCATTCAGTGCCTTAGAACCAGAAAGGAGGAAATATGTTAATGGATGTAAAACAAATGAATTCCGTTCTTGAAATGGTGGCAGCCAGCAGGAAGTTGATTGAAAACACAGTATGATTAGTTTCATCACATCTTATTTCTGGCAACTATAAGGTACTGTAGTCAGCTAAAACTGATGGCAATATTGTTTTAGAACATGCCAGCAGGGGTTTTGCAGGATGTTACCATTTGTTCTGCCTTTCTCTGACCCTGCGTGCATCATATGTGTGATGAGACATTGTGCCCCAAGCATTCTGTGGAGGCCCAATCCAGGGTTTATTTCTGAGTCTGGATTTTCCAGTCACTTGTGTATCATCAGGTCCCTGCCATGCCAATCTGGCTCTTTTCTCAATTTTGTTTACTAAAATTAAACGTTTGATCAAATGGTGAATCATTTAACATAAGCATGATTAGTTTGTGACTGTATATCACCAAAGCTTGCTTTTAGCTTCTAAACAAATAATGACACTCTCTCTCTGCCATTAAGAAGTCTCTTCTCTGGCTAGTCTTTTCCTTCCTTTTTTTGGTGATTACAGCTGTTCATTCCATATGAACTCTGTGACTGTCCTTTTAATAAATATTTTCTAATCTCATAGGTTGTGTAGATCATCATGAATGCACAATGCCTTCATAAACCTAACTTTGCTTTGACCACTATTGAAACCCCACATAGATGTTCCTAAATAAGGCTTGAGTAAACTGTTGAAATAGGTACTTTTCCCCCTGAGAATTAATTTTCACTGGGCTTGTATCGCGCAGTTCCTTAGCCAGGCTTTCACTTGCTGGAGCTTTGGATCAGATGCTGGAATAAGCAATGAATTTGTCAGTTTATGCAAGACAACGTATGCGCTACCAAATCGGTTATTGTTTATGAGACCTCAGTATTAACCGAGGTCTTTGAGTGAATAGTGAGCAGAGAGGATCACATAAGGTGCTTTGGGGTAGCTGTTGTGGGTAGTGCTGTGCGAGGGGCAGGGTTTTGCTGCAGTTACTGAAGATTGGAAACGTCCGTTCTTCCCTCTAAAGTGATAAATTGATTTAAATCAATAAATTAATGATACTTATGTTTTAGGAAGGCTAATTCTTACCACCTTGTACAAGACCTAAACTATCTTTATTTATTTTTTTAAGATAAAAGCTTGTTTGCTTTTATTTATTACAAATTTTTATAGGCCATCTATCTCAGGAAACTGTAGTTGATTGGAATCAAGTAATTAATTTGCCTTTGGTCCGTGTACTCTGTTTTTGTCTTAGGTTAAGAGAACAGATTTGAATATTGTATTTTTTGTTATGCATGAACTTATTTAATATTCTGCCAAATCCTTGGGTAAAAGAACTTGAGCAGTGTGTAGTTAAAGACATCATTAACTGCTGTAACGCATCTACTAGTGTGTTAGACAAATAGAAGTGACAAATAATTTAATTGACAAAGAGTCTGATGAGGAATTGATTTATTTACAAGTTTTCCTAGGAAGTGCTATGGAGGATGATAACAGCCATTGGAGAGATTGCTTAGATCTTAATTTTAGAAGATATTGAGATTTACGAGACATAGAGAAGCTTCTGTCTGAGGAGAGAGCAGTGGTGGTGGGGAATTGAACATTGTCGTGTTCCCTGCTTGAATAAGAATGTGCAGAATAAAGAATATTGTGAGGTTCTTGTGATTTCCCTCAGTTATAATACAACTAGAAGAGCATCTCAACTGAAATTAAAAGTTAGAATTTTTTTTTTCCCCACTTTTTTATACAGTGAGCAATTGCCTCTTGCAACTGCAGTTGCAAGGTACCACATTTTGGATCAGGGTTACGTTTTCTATTTGCTGCAGAAGCTTACCTTTAGGAATAAGAGTTATTGGCGCTCAGAGTAAAAGCAGATGAACTGGATTTAATACTTTAATTGTAATAAGCTCTTTTCTAGGAATGTGAAAACAATGCTTTCTTTTGCAGTACTTAATAGAAAAGACAAAACAGAAAGGAGATTTTGTTATTTAATGAAAACCAGCTGTTCTGGATCAGACCAAAGATGCATCCAGCCCTGTTTCTGATTTGGGTGGTAAGTGATGCTGAGGGAATAAGCATAAGGACAGAGCAAGCATGCAGTGATGCTTATCTTGGTATATACCTCCTTTGCTTCTGGCAGTCTGACATAAGGTTGTCCTCTTTTTTATGGCTTAGGAGGTTTTACCTATTTTCTAATGAATTTGCATAATGACTTGGTGAATCCGTATGTACTCCTGACCCTCACAACATCCTGCAGCAAGTAGTTCTATCATTTAACCATTCTCTCTGTGGGGGAAAAAAAAAAAGTAATTGATTTTCTTTCCTTTAATCTTGCTGTGTGATAATTCTAAGGTCTGAATAAATTCAGACAGCTGGTGTATGAGGGTGTTTTATTTAAGAAGATCCAAAAATAGGCCTTCTTGATTAAAAATGTATGTTCACTTCTTCAGTGAAGCCAGAATTTGTGAAAACAAACACTTGCTAAAACCATGCATTTGTTCAAAATTTTTATAGAAAATGTTGTAGAAATATTTTCTAATTGTAGATGGATGCAGCGCTAATTATAGACAGATGTATCCAGCACCCTTTAATCTAACTGTAACTTCCTCATCAATCAGAATGAAATTCAGTGGCATAGCTGCAGCTTCTACAAGTGGAGCGAACAAGAAAGAAGTAGATTGTGTGCTGCTTTGTGAAGCTTGGAGGAGTTAAAAGTTACTGTGTGTAGGTCGCCTCCCAGGTTTCTTTCTATCTTCCTGTCAGTACCTTCTTTATGTCTTTTGTATGATTAGTCAAAGGTATTGTGATTTGGGGAGCGCTGATGATTGTTCCAGTTAGTGCTATGAAATAGCTGTCTTAATGCTAATTAGTAAAATGTTCAACTGTTGTATAGCAGCATAGATCTGTTGTGTTTACATATTGCTTCATTTTATTGAACGTGCTTTGGGTACTCAAAAGTTTCTGATGGTAAGTCCAGTCTGTTAGAGAGTTATAATATAGGTATCAGTTTTAAGGAAATACTGTTTTAATTGCATACATTTAACCACTTCAACATCAAATTTCCACAAAAGTGGTAGTGTTGTTGCTGTGTGTTAAGCTTGGAGAGCTGTTGAAGTCTCCAACTGATAGGAGTATCACGACCCAGTATTTCCTTTAAGGTGTTTAAATCAGTGATGCAAAGCACTAACTCGAGAGAGTAGAGTGATCCTTGATGGATATATTCATTGGAGATGTTTGGGTTTGACTAGAATATTTTCAGTAACTATTTGGCTAATATTTTCACTATGCCAATTATTATTGGATTCTAAAATTATTTTAAATCAGAAGTTAGTGCATATAAATAGACACAGGCTTCTTCAGAGGCAGTTGGTAGGAATGATGCATGTGATATATTTTCTCAGCAAAATATTGCTTATATTCTTTGAAGTTTAAAATGTCACTGTGCTCCTGTATCTCCTCAAATATGCAACCTTGACTGACTTTGTACCTTAAAGTTTTATCACAAATGTCTTGTGAAAGTTTTTGAACAGTATTTGATCTTGATTATGTTGAAACCCTTATTTGGATCTCCAAGATAAACTTCATATTCAGTTTAGGCAAGTAAATTACATTGATCTGTTTTCCCTTTTTTTTTTTTTTCTTCTCTTTTGCTCAAATGGCAAGAATCCTTTCTGTTCAACATAGGCAGGGCTCACTAGCATGGAGCCCCTTCTCTGGTTTTGGAAGAAGAATTGGGCAATAGCTGCAGCATGAGTTGCCTTCTCTAGATGTCAAATTTATGGAACTTCACAACTCAGAGTAGTTGCAGGTGTTAGGAAGGCATCTTTTCATGACGCTGAAAAGGCCACATAAGAAGGTACTGTTGAGGACACTGTACAGCGAATGCAAAATGATTCTGAAAACCACTTTCTGAAAATGAAACCTTTCTGAGGATGACCACGATCAATGGTTTCAGACCGTAGAGATGACGTTAACGTACAGTAGAAGTGGGTTGGTATTTTTAGGTTCTGCAAAAATGCTCACCCGTTATCTTCTAATTTAAGATTTTGATGTAACACTTTTTTTTTTTAATAATAGGGGTGGATCTTTTGTTTGAATTGGTGAGAATATTATATGCTTAAGGAGGGTGGGGTATAAGCTTCATTTTTATTTTTTTAAACACATTTTTTGAGGTCTTGTAACTTGGAAGTTGACCAGTGTATTGTAATACATGGCTCTCTTCATTCTACATTATTGTTTACCTCAACTCAGGAGAATGTATTAATTGAAAAGTTACAGTATTCCATGAGCTGGAGAAGGAAGACATGTGCAGTTGTGTGTTCAATTTCTCTGTTAATAGCATCTGAGTAGTAGCATTGTGCTAAGTGCAGTTATTTGTCTGTACAGAGAAGTTGTATTAGGAAATTGTTGATGGATTTGGACATTGAATCTGTTCTCTAGGGTCTCCCCTGCAGCAGGGACCGCTGCCCTACGTTATTTAAGAAAGAATTGTAGGTATCCTGTTCACTTCCTGCTGTTTAATCTGGCCACCATATGCATGCTCTGAACTTGAACAATGTAGGTCAACGGGAGGAAGATAAATTTCAGTTTCTAAATGTTGTAGCATTTTTATTAGTGGTTTAAGGGAATTTATTTTAAAAATGACTTTCATTGGCATTATGTCCTTGAATAAATATACTTTGGCTAGTGCTGGATTTCCAATGTTTATTTGGTATAAATTAAGGTGAGTAACTGGAAGTAATGAAAAATTCTGAGTGGAGATAAAAACTGGTTTTCCTAAAATAATTTTAATAAGCGGTCAAATAAACTGAGATGAAAATAAATTGTTTGATTACTCTCTTTAGTTTCTATTCTTTAGTCTATGTAGTGTCTGATGCTGGGTGAGCAATTTTTGAGGGTCTGTTAGCTTCTGCTTGTTTGAATTTAGAAGTCCTATTTAATTCCTAAGCACCTAAGGAAGGGGGAGAAGGAGGGAGCACAATACTGATTGGAAGCAGTGGGGTTTTTTTTTAAAAAAAAAAGCAGGTTGGTTCCATGATAACCTCCTAATTGTGCACTTGGAAAAGCAGAATCCAAAGTCATGTCCTCATTGACTTAATTGTGAAAACACAGCCAGCCCTCACAATGTGACTGTCACTGAGATCAGCCCTGTCGCCATAACAGCAGAATTTTGATCTCTAATTATATGTTGTTGGAAGTGTCTCAGAGGAAGTTGCATATATCAAGTAGGGAAAATGCTGGTATTAGCAAGACTCCCTCAGTACTGGGAATTATATTGTTCTAACTGTTGATTAGATGTTATTTTGGTCCAAGATACTGCCAATATTAAGGAGTCTAGCTTTGTGATAAATCAAGTATTTGTCTTTGAAACTTCTCTTTAACAGATACCCAATATTGCTCAATGAAATGCATTTTTAGCTGGAGAAAGGTGAATCTTAGGTCAGATATTGCTGACACCAGTTTGCAAGAAGAGGCATTCGTGTTGGAGGCAGTAATGCTTGTTCATTTTTTTCGTTTTTTGTGTAATCTCCTTCAGTGAACTAATGGATAATAATGGTTTCTAAAATTGTCCGTGTGTTAACAAATGTTTGCTTATTCACGCAGATAGCTTTCAAGTGTTCCCCTGAATTGTTAATGTGTTGATCAATTCAAAATTAACAATTTCTATTTTTAGAATCAACTTTTGACTGTGTACTTCTGTACAGTGAAGTACAGGGTGAGTGAAAGCATTTTTAACATTGTATGTTTCCATAGCAAAGGTTCTCTCCAATTTTATTTTGCAAGCATGTTAGTGTAATTACTCAGTTTTTAATAGGAAAAAAATTGATGTGAAGAGCATCTCGATTCAATTTGATTTTTAAAAATGCTCAGAGTTTTAGAAGATTTAAACTACAGTAGTCCTTTGAAGCAGCTGAAATGTTGGGGTTGTTTTATTTTTACACAGATGTGTGGATGGACAGTCAGCTGTGCTATAACTGATGAAGGGCTTTTAGGATTAATCCATATATACTCAGTAACTTCTCTAGGTGTTTACTTGTTTTTGAGCTTTCAAAGGAAAGCAGTTAACAATCGTATTTGAACATTTCAAATCTTTTCTGGACATTGGGGCTTTGTGATTAATACTTCATTGCAAAGTAATTTAAATCAAACTTGCCTTGGAAATAATAATTAAGATGGAGCAGATTGACTCCTCATTTGATTTGAGGAGGTGGAGTAACTCTGCTGCGTGTAACTCCTGGTCTTGTCAAATACATGGAATGCTGGTGATACTTCTGACATGCTTATTTTAGAGTATATTTCTGTTCCAGAATTAGTTAGATGTTAGAAATGGAAGTGTTGAATGTCACTATAGATTCTTCTCTTCTTCTGTCTGTAGTTCGTTAGCAATTGGCTTTATTTTGGATACTGGGCATGTTGCTGTTTTAACTTTCTGCTTGGGTACTGTGATTCCAGATATGTAGACATTGTTACTCTAATGCTGTTTGTTTTTTTTTTTTAATACATCTTAGATTTGTTACAAGAGTTTAGGAACTGTAAACCCATAAAGATAAGAATAGTAGAATGTTCCTTTTTTTACACAAAAGTGCCCTTCTTGGCATTTGAGTTTGGAAAGGATTTACTGTTACTTCTGCCACTGTGACAGTCGGTTGTGCTTTTCCTTTTGCATGGTTCCCTTCGTTAGTGAATCATCTATCACTCTTCATTTAACTCCACGGTGCTTTAGGAGCCTTGAATGAACGATGTGGTAGCAAGGAGTATTTACAGCTTCCCCAGCTCTCTCCTTGTTTTCAATCAGAACTTGCTCTAGGACAATATTGACCTATTGGCATGTTTTTTCCAAGGACGTTCATGTAGAAGGAAGTGGTCGTGGTGGGTGGAGGAGGTCTCTTTCAATCAGAGGAGTTGCTATGCAATTAGAAGAGCAAGAACTGCCTGCATTACACATCTGCAAGTCTCAGGTGGTTTTGCAGCGCTCTCTTGATAGAGATAGGACCCCGTTATTATTATCCATTATTCTGTGATGCAGTCTCTCCTTTGACTTTTAATGTTCTTGTGTGACTAATTCAGGAAAGACCAGAAATCTTGCTGGTGAATAATTAACGCTTCCTGTCCTGCTAAAGTAGCTTGTAAAGACAGATTCAAAAGGTAAAAGAAAAACACAGTCATGTGTATTGTTACCCAGTAAACTACACTGATGTATTACATCATTCTTTCAAAACAAAATAAAATACTGGAAATTCCATCACTGACTGGTGTAACGAGAACTCTAGCATTACCGGTTAGAATTCAGTTGCCTGAGCTGAGTTGCCTCCTGAAGTGCATCTGAAATTCAGATAACTGAAATTACTGGTTGCTTTTGAAACAGCTGTAATTGGAAACTCAAACTAAACAGAACTAGACCAGGGCTTTGAGAAACTTAAGCCTATAGCTTTCAGAAGTTGCTGTGATTTTCAGTTTCTTTTTTTTTTTCCTCTGTGTGCGTGTATATCATCTTTTTTTTTTTTTCCCCCTCCCTTCAGATCAGGTTCCCAGCACATTGCTAGATGCTGTTCAGATGGAAAGTGATTTAGCTGCTTTCTTATTAGCATTCTTTCTGTCCTTATTATTTCAGTTTGCTGATTTAGTAGTGGGTTTCTGACTTCCATTAGCGACATGATTGTTGCAAACTATACTGCAGAAGTGCTTTTAAATAGTCTTTATGTTGTGGTTGGAAATGTTGAAATTGTGTGCGGATTTTTATTTTTTATATATATACACACACAGACACATAACTTTAATTTCTTTGCAACTTTGGATATGGAATTATAAAATCTGAAATGGCTTCTTTTGAAGCACTCGTGGATGGATTGTGTAGCTAATGACTTACTGTAGCACAGAAGAATGCTCATATTTGTTTATCTGTTTTCAGGATGAAAACAGCTGTAAAAGAAATGTTTTCTGCTTGAACATGACTTTTTCTTTCTTCTGCTTCTCCTCATCACCTATGCAGGACAAATTCTGACGTTAGATGTTACATTTTTAGTAGCACAACTGAGTACCTAGTTTGGAAAAAGTAGACCAGCTTTTGGAGACGTGGGCTTTTCCTCAGTATATGGGGAAGTTGGTCTATTTTTTTCTAATTAGATATTACCTCTGTCCCCCAAATCAATCTTGCCTATATCCTTAGGTCTTTATGGCTGCACCAAAACTGCTACTAGGACATGAAAGACAAGTGTCTTCTACCAGCCAGCTGGACAGATGGTCTGAGTTAATGTTTCTGGAGGTTTGTTTTCAGCTGTTTACTTCTGGGTATTTGTTCAGAACCCACTGTTTCTGTTAAAATCATGTAGCATGATACGCAGCAAGCACTGAGTGTGGTATTATTCTTACCACAAAAGATAGAAGCTGCTAGTCTAATTTGTACTATCTAAAGATAGCTGCACATGTGTTTAATTCACTTGGATTCTAGTTGAATTAGTCGAGTATAAACATTTTTTTGGAAAGGATATAGCTTGCATTTTAGCTTCCCATAACAGAACAAAACCATCTACATAAATTGACTTGAGAAAAATGATGCTTAGAGAGCTAAAAAGCCCAAATTCTCATCTGCCAGTCTACTGTTTGCGGGGGGCAGGGTGTTAAGTGAAAGTATTGGGAAGTAAGGGGGCAAGAAAACAACGCACATGAAGTTCATAGCTTACATATTTGCTATTCATTGGTTTCATAGCTGGACACTTTTTTTTTTTTTTTATCTTTTTACCTGCCACTTAATTTCCCAGACTGCTGTGGTGCTTTGGTGAAAGTGGAAGGTAAGAGAAGACTGTGTGGTCTCCTTTCAGAAGGGGCCTTCCACCAGTAAAGGAAGCAACTGAAGAAAGCGCAGAGATGTATGATTAAAAGCTTACCAAGCAGAATCATGCAAACATTAATTTTTCTTTGTTTTTCTTGGACACTAGCGATGACTGAAGACTTATGGGCTGATACTGCTGCTTGCTTGCTTAATTTTTAAAACTCCATTTAACTCCTGCTTCTATTTAGCATTCAACATTAATTTGACATAGTTAATGAAGCAGCAGAGCTGCATTTCGCAGCTGCAGCCTGTCACAGTGGTTAGGAAGTTAAAACTTGCTTGTTCTTGTGTGCTGAGAAGGCTACATATAGCTTGGATGGGAGTTCAGGATGAGGTCATGTTATGGTGCTCATTTTTATTACCTATGGCACTCTGCTTGGTTGCTCTGCCTTTGCCTAAAATTACCTTCAGAAATGCGTAAAAAGCTGATCTACCGAAAGAGCCTTTGCTGTTTGCTCTGCATGCATGCAAATAAAATATTTAACTTGGCCCTGATTTCCCACTGTCTGAACCAGATGAAATAACTGTACTGGTTGTGATTTATCCCTTCAGTCTCGATTAGTAGAGGAAAACAAGAAGTTCAGGATTGTTCCCACATTTTCCCCATGGTATTTCAAAATAGGAAAATGATGAGGGTAACACAATGGTTTCTGTGAGCGCTGATACCCCTGGTTTTGTTTGTGTAAATAAATCTAGGCTGTCTACTTACAAAATAGTAAAAGCTATCTTGTGACGGTGGCAACTGTGAAGATTACAGTTTGCATTTGCATTAATCTGGATCACTGCAGATGGAAAAGCCAAAATACCGGTCTGTGTAAAGGTTTCCTTCAGCTGTCACAGGATGAAGGATGTGAGACGAAGGATTTTCACTAGATGTTTAAAACCCTTGAACTTTAAAGCAAAACGTGCGTGCTGAATTCTTTCTCTCCTGGTAATTGAAATGCAATTGCCTGAGAGCTGGCAAGTGTGCCGTGTGAAATGGGAGAAAGGCACACCGCGTTATGCTGGGGGTCTCAGCCCAACCTTACCGCTGGTACCCCTTCTGGAAAGTGCTCTGCCATCCGCTGAACGGGACATGCAGCAGCTCACCCATCGCTGGTGGCTGGGTGACGGGCACGATCTTCGCGGAGAGAAGTGAGCTACCCGTACAGCTGGTCCACACTGCCCTCTGCACTAGGTGCGGTCTTACTTGGGGGTCTTTCACCTGAACAGCGGTGGATTAAGAGCTCCTAACAGTCAGCTTTCAAGGTTCAACGTGAGGAAGACCATCACAAACATCTACTCTTGGGAATTAATTTAGACTGTGGCAAAACCTGAAAGGAGGTGGGAAGGGGGAAGGGTAAAGTACGTTCACATTTTGATTATTCCCTTAGTTTCCTTGCTACCTTTTCTTCTAAGTTCTCACAAGTAGAAAAGGAAAAGTAGGTGTTTTTATTTTTGTCAGAGAATAAAACGTAACAGTTTTGGGTGACCTTGTTCTCTTTGTCCTCCAGCCATTAGATTTTACATCTGCTGTACTTGCATAAAGGCTTTAGTTATAAATTTATAAGGAAAATGTCAAGTGGCTAGGCACAAAATTTGATTTATCTTGTTAATTATGTACACACTGCAAACTTCTCCGCGTCCTGCTTAAAACTCCTACTCTTTAGAAAAAACCCTTACTGCTTATATGCAGTTGTATTATGACAAAGCAAGGTACACATAGAATGGTAAATACCAATATTTTCTACAATTTCACTTTAGATGTTGAGGGAGTAAGTAGCTTATTGGAGGGTAATGTTTAAGATGTTTTGAGAGATCCTGATAATTTATTTAAACCAGGCTGCTAATGGACTTGATGTCGTTCAGAAGAGTAAGCTAGTGCTTGTCTTGAATTAATTGTATGAATTAACAGAACTTGTATGTTTAAAATGCAAAAGTGGACTGACGTGGATCAAGCTAGTTAAATTTGGGAGCTTAGCTTTGTGGGTCACTGATTAACTCAACAGATTGGTTATGTTGAAGTTGTTTTCAAACAAGACTTATTGCTGTTGATAGCACGTTTGATTATTAAGCTAAACACTTAACTAACCCCACTGTGATTTAGCATACATAGTGTTTACTTAGCTGCATTCCTCATTAGTTAGATGCTGAGAGGAGAAGAGATTAGCAGGTTTTATTTATGTTTGGGCAGATTATTGTATAACACTTTCTTGTACTGTGGCACTGCTAGGATTATAAAATTAATAGGAATTTCTTTTTTTTTAAAAAAAGCCTTCTACTTGTTTCTTTGAGCCTTACATGATTTATTATTATTTGTAAGTGCTACCCATGTACACCCTGCTTTGCAGAGCTGACCCAGAGAGACTGAAGCGTAAGATAAATAAGTTTTTCATTAAAACTTCAATTTTACTAAACCTAAATTTGGAACAGCAATCATATGAAAATATTTGTTTGTACTTTAGAGACAGAAAGGCCCCCTAAACTGGAAAAATAATTTATCAAGTTGACATTCTGCAAAGTAGTCAGCTCTTCATAAATCAGAGTGTTCTGCATTAGAGTAGTTCAAAATCCTAAAATGGAATTGCTTCCTAAAGTAATTGGGTAAAAGAGGAGAAGTGTGATGCAACATAGACCAGGAAATAGCTGAGGTTAGTGTAGGTACAAATGAGTTCAGCTACAAAAGCGTAGTTATAAAGTAGGGGAAAATGCATAGGAGATTGAAACCCGAGTTATTTGTTATCTTACTGCAAACATAAGGGGAGATTTATGGATGGAAGGTGTGTATGGGGAATGCTGAAGGCTCTCCACTGGGTATGTCCCTTGCTACTTAGAGCAAAATTGGAATGGTGGCTGGGTGAGAGCAGGGTTGCTCGTACACTGTACAACCCATGGGTAGTCATTTGAACTAAATTCCACAGGAAGCACAGACCAGCTTTTTGTTGCAGTGGAGGCTACTATCAAACTCCAGTTTTGGGGGACAAACAGTTAGAAAGGACTCCAACTTTATTTTACTTCTTATATGTCATTAAGAGGAGTGAGGGTGATACAGGAATGCATAAAGGCTGAAAGAGATTTGTGAGAAAAACAGCTAAAACTTGGTTCTACACCTTGGAGCGTGAAAATGAAAAACAACTAGGTTACATTGATAGAGATCATGAAGCAATGGACGTTTTCAGCCTAGAGAGTGTTATAGTCCCAGCTTGCTGGGTTTCTCTTGCTGAGATTGTTTAGCCTTTTTATATGCTTTCAAATATTGAAAAGCTTAAGACTGAAATAAACCCACCTGTATTCTGATCATGTAACATAGGGTCTAGTGATATTTTTTTTTTTTTTTTTTTTTTCCTTGTGAAAGTTGAGTTTTGATTTATTTACTGGGAGGGCCTAGTTAGAGAAGCTCTGAAAGTAACACGATCGGATTAAAACCAAAAAGAACTCTTTATCATTCATCGGTAACAAGGCAAACACAGTTCTTGTAACCGAGTGTCCTTCACTGGCAGTCCAAATACAATACATTATTTCAAAGCATCTTAATGAGTTGTGTGTCAAATCCCATTGACACTTGGGAGCCTCTGAAAATGTTACGTTACCATCCGTGCTTTTGTAATGTGATCAAACAGTGATTGTAGGCTTGTAGGACTGAATCCAAAGCCAAAAATGTGGTGAATATCTTGGTGGGGTGATTTAGTTCAGTAGCAGAGTCAGCATTTGATAGGCTTGTGGATGACTTCACTTAAGTGCATTTAAAATGTAGTTGTGTAGTCCTTTTCTTTTATAAAGCATGTATATGTTTAATATTGCAGCCGTTTTTAACCACTTTGAAATGAGTTACATGTTGGAATAAATAACATAGTTTTACATTCTAATGTTTTCCCCAACTGGCAAGATAACAGAGCAAAAACTGTTCTGTACTTAATCCATAGTTCACATTCAGTCCTATAGTAAAATTTGAGAACATTCAAATGAAGGAATGCCATAAAACAGGATAACTAACCATAGCTCTGCCCATAGTTTGCACATGTGAAAATGAGTCATAAATACATGGTGACTAATTAATATTTTAAAGATCAATATGAATTTTTTTCCGTGGCTGTGGACAGAAATAGAATTATTTTCATCATAGGTGTACAATAATTATTTAGTTTCATAAGGCAGTATTTTTTTTGACTTCTTACTGGTTATTCTTTTGCGTGTTTAATCACTGGCAGAAATCATCTTGTGTATTTAAAATATATATAAATATATTTCCCCATTAGTAAGATGCATCACTCCAGAGTAATTCATTATCGGTTCTGCTCACAAACTCTTTTGGGAGAAATACAATCTCAGCATTGTGTTCTCATTCTATTTATGACTCTCTTTTTTGGACAGACTCTGTAGCAGCATACCTGATTTTTGTGTCATTTGATCTATTTCCAGACAGTTTTGAGTTGGAAGTGACTTCAGGTATTTATTGTGCTTCAAAAAGATACAGAAATTTTTCTCTGTAAAAGTTGCAGACTTGTTGCATGAGTGTGTTTAGAGCCTGCAAAATGATCTACAAGTTCAAGGGGAAAATTTGGAAATTCTAGGTCTGTTCTCCTCTTGCATTTTAACTCCTGCAAAAGTTTCTCTGCAGCTTCATTGTGCAATATGTTTAAGTATCTCATGGAAACCTCCTCCTATCCTTACCCCCTTTCCTTGTGCCTTAGCCTGCGTGCTGTAACAGCCTGTGGGGAGCCCTAGCAGCAATAGGATTTTTCCTGACCAGGGCAATCAAGTAAATTGCTTGAATTAGGGAGCAAGACAGGATTACGGAACGCATTGACTAGTGTAGGGGGAAAACCATTTAGATGGTCGAGTCCCCATGCCTGGAGGTATTTAAAAGAAAGGTAGATGAGGTGCTGAGGGACGTGGTTTAGTGGTGGGATGGCAGGGTTAGGTTAACGGTTGGACTTGATGATCTTAAAGGTCTTTTCCAACCTAGATGGTTCTATGATGATAATGGAAAGAAAGGTGTTTCAAACACAACTTAAATTGGGGTGTCCTGAGTCAGCAGGTTTTCAAATTCCCACACTTTCCTGTTAAATTCAGAGGAGAGGTGACAGGGCAAAGAGGGAAGGGCAAGAGCTGTCATTAGTATGAATGGTTACCATTTGATGCTATGAACTCACAAGTAGTTTGGAATATTTGTACTTTTACCACAAGTCTTTGCCATAACAAACAGCTGATACCTGCACCCAAAAAAGCCCCTTTAGTTTGTGAGATGTGGAAGCCTGCACTGAGTAAGAAATAGGCGCTTGGTCCAGATGAGCTCTAAGATTTAACACTCCAGGGTGTGAGGTTTGATCCAGTACACTTTCAAAAGCCTTAGTGACTTGGAAGATGAGTCAGTAACGAAGAAAATGCATTATTCCATCCACACAAATTCTGCTTTCATAATTACGTGCGATATCAACAGAATGTAAAGCCTTCATACACCATAGCTTTCATAGAGAAGGTTGATGTTTTCAGAGGTGTTCTGCTTTCCCTTAACCAACCTTTGGGTTATTTGAGACACTTCTTCTGAAATCATACACGTTTTTTGTATTATATATCATAAATGCCAGAAATGCAGCTACGATCACTGACCTTCAGCTCTGTAACGGTAAGATAAAAGTTTTCAAAACCGTTGGGTCTGATATATAAAGGGCACTGATTTGTACATCAGGGAAACTTCACTTAAGAGCAAAGACCAGAGTGTTCATCTGGTTAGTCCAGTTTGTAGCCTTTCTTTTTTTTTTTTTTTTAAACCATGTGTTACTTTTTTGTTCCAACTAAAAGTGATGAATCAAAATGCTCACATTTAAGGAGCCCAAGGCTTTAAGGAGTGCAAGGCTGGTGGGGAGCGGCTGGGGAACTGGGGTTGTTCAGCCTGGAGAAAAGGAGACTGAAAGGAGACCTTATCGCTCCCTACAACTGCCTGACAGGAGGGGGGAGTTGGCGGGGTGTTGGTCTCTTCTCCCAAGTAACAAGCAATAGAAAAAGAGGAAAAGGCCTCAAGTTGTGCCAGGGCAGGTTTAGATTGTATGTTAGGAAAAGCTTCTTCACCGAAAGGGCTGTCAGGCTCTGGAATGGGCTGCCCAGGGAGGTGGTCGAGTCCCCATCTCTGGAGGGATTTAAAAGAAGGATAGACGAGGTGATTAGGGACAGGGTTTAGTGGTGGGATGTCAGGGTTAGGTTAACAGTTGGACTTGATGATCTTTAAGGTCTTTTCCAACCTAAATGATTCTGTGATTCTATGATTCTAATAAAAAGCAGTACAAGAAAAGAGAGATACGACAGTCTGTCGCATTGGAAGCTGAGAGGAGAGGCAGTTTGTTCAAAAACTCTTTTTTTCCTTTGGACCATTCTATCGCTGTTATTGAGGAGGCTTCTGGACTTTCTTTTGTGCTCTGGGATGAAATGTTCACAGTGTATTACAGAAACAAACCCTGCCTGCATTGTGTGACCAGTTACAGTGTAGGTGTTGGAGAGGAAAAATGAAAGGTGCTGCAGCATAGCTGTGGTTCTCTTGCACGGTAGCGAGCATACAAAAATGAGTATAACCTTGGTTCCTCTGAAACCACTAACAGCAGTGGTTGTATTGCTGTAGCTGGTGAGTAAACTGGGATAGGGGAATTAGTTAAATGCAAGCCGGAATTGTATTTGTGTCTTGAAGCTTTAGGAAAGTGTTGGTCACTGATTTGTAGCCCGTAAGAAAATATGGTTTTAATAGCAAAAGTACTGTGAAATTGTTGGGGAGATGGAAGCATTGGGGTTTTTTTCCTTTGTTTTCATTTTTCCCCAGAAAGTGTTGTAACAGGGAAGAACTGGTTTTATGACGTTAAGGCATTTCATTTCAAATGTGAGGGTTTAAAGAACCATGTCGTTCTTGAGTATGTTTAGAAAGCTGTCCGGAGAAAAGTGATTATAAAGCAGCGTCTCTTTATATTATTTTGTACTCTTACGTTACTAAAGCCAAGAGCTGACTGCATGAGCTTGACCATTGCAGTGTTGCCTAGTGTCATTTTTAGTCAATTTAGGGTTTCCAGAGAACATGTTTCACAAGCCATAAATTGATGATACTAACAGTATCCTTATAATCTATAAATATATATATACACCACTTACATTGAAACCATGGGCCTCAGTACTTTATTAACTCAAACATTTAATCTGTATAGTTGACTTCAGTAAAGAAGCCGAGTTGTCTTTTTAAACTTTAGGATAGAGGGAAACAAAATTTAGTAATTTCTTTTGTGATGCATAGAAAACTAAAAGCTTTATCAGTGTTTAGCAACTCTGATGACCCACAAATTAAATTTCGAGGAAAATTTAATCCTGAATTCTGAAGCTTCAGCCAGTTGAAAAGGCCGAGGTCTTTACTTCTGTTTTTAAAAAGGGAGTGCTAAAAGAAAGTCTCTCTCTTGCTTTTTATTCTCCCCGTTGTTTTAAGGCTTGAAATTTGTTTTATCAATGGAGCTGTTGTGACAGTCAAACCACTTCTTTGCTTCTGTTGAATTTAATAAAGTTGCAAAAGCAGAAGCGGGAGCTTTTGCAAACCTTTACTGAGGGAGCAGGAAGCAAGCTGAGATATATGGCGGTGTTCTCTTTAGCATTGCTCAAGCGTTTTGTGAATGTCTCTCTTATTCTATTTAAACAGATTAAATATTCATCTTTGGTTTCCTGGCTTTTATTTTTTTAGGTGATAATACCTCCCAATGTGTTAATTCTCCCACCTTCTGACTTGCTAGTTCTTATGCTGAGAGGAGGAACAGGGAAAAAATAGCCCAGAACTCTTGTAATGTAGTGTAAAAAGGAGGTAAACAAATACGTTTTTGTGTAGATTACTCATTTTCTTTTACTGGAGAAATTTTCTGGGTTATTTTACATATGTGGTACTGAATCCTGTAATATAAGATTTATCCTTTTTCTCTTAAGATAGTATTCAGCATTTCCCCTTCTATGAATAATGTACAAGACCACCACATCAATAAGTGTGTTTGGTTGCTGTGTACTACTGATAGGCTCTTAATAGCACAGAACCATTTTTGTGAGGGGTATTTGTTCCTTACAGATTTATTTGCAGACGTTGCAGGCTGGTTTATCATATAGCAATGCCCACTGCAGATGGCATTCACGGCAGCCTTGCAATACAAATGTAAGCATGCTGTGATTTAACTTGGCTTTTGTAGAGCTGAGGGGTGATCTTCTGAACTTGGTGTAAGTCCTCCTGTGACTCATCCATCGGTACTGAAGTGTGGTAACCTGTTCCTGTAATACATTTCCTTTATGCAGTAAAGTCTCATTAGTGTTTCTAGCAGTTCAGCTGATTCAGTGTTTACAACAGCAGGAACCCTTGTGTGCTGATAGTTTGAGGTATAAGATGTTTCACAGATGTTAGAGTACCTAGAGAATGAGAAATGTTCTGTGCAAACTGGCAGAGACCCACAGAGTGCAGATTTTGTAAGACAGCAGAAAGGCGGTATGCTAACTTCTGTCCTGCGTGGGTATTTTTCTGTGATGCCTTGCCATCCTAGGGGTCGTGAGTACAACCCCTTAGGGGGTTATACCTATGGTATATTTGAGATTCTATAGGGTTATCAGAGGTTTTTTTATTGAATAAACTGACTGTGGCTACGTGTGAAGGCCAAGGGGGAGTGAGCATCACCTAATATAAGATGAGCAGCCTCTCGCCATCTTCCTTTGCCACTTTTGTATTGCTGTGTCTGATTTTTTTTTTTTTAGTTCTGCAGACGTTTTAAGCAAAGAGCTCAGCTGGGATTTGGAGTCCAGGCCACTTACCCTGAGGTGAATCAAACACTGGAACAATTTGCCAGTTCTTCATAGGATGTGCTGAAGAAAAAAAAGACAGGTGGAATATTTACTGTTGAATAACCTCCTGTATTAATGGAGAACGCTGTGGGACACGGCAGGTCTTTCAGAGAAACTCTTTCGGTTTAACCCATACCTAGTTCATACCAGAAACTTCTCTCAGGAAAATAAATTATTTTAAAAATGCTTAAGAATTTTTAAAAGATATTTTTAAAGTTGGGTATAGTTGCATACATATCACAACACCTGCATTAAGAGAATAAAGATTTGAGTTCTGATTAGAGAATATTTTATTGTAGATCTGACCACCTCTTCAGCTGATGATCAAGTAAATAAGCAATAGGGTTTGATGCTCATGCCTCTGGTTCTAATTTAACAAATTCTGGGGGTCTCCAGGTTCCATGGGTGGTAGCTGGAAGTATGCCTGCGGGTAAGTGATTTGAATATGTTTGTAGTAGATTGGAAGCAGTACTGATTGACAGCATAAGGAATTATGTGCAGACTTCTTTTCCTCATCAGGGATAACAGTAGCAGCACAGAAACTTTTACAGTGATGAGTGTGAGTTTAGATTATTTTCAAAAAGTGGGTCCTTTATGCCTATAAATGCATGCTAAAATGTCAGATCTTCACTCTTGTAGTTTTTAATGTCCACGGTTTGTAACTTCGATTTCCTATGCTCTGTTTAGAAGATAACACCTAAAACTTGAATGCAAAAGTGTATATCCTGCTATTAGTCATGACCTAATACATGCTTTAGTTTGTATGATCTCCTATGTTAGTAAATAATTTGAGAGCTGTGCAGTCTGGCATGGTAGTAGACTGAGTGTTCTTGTGATCGCTTATTTTTTCAGTCCCTTATACTCCAGCTGGTAGAATGGCATTTGAGATAAACTTCAAATAACCTAGTGTAAAATTGTCAGTGCAGCTCCGTAAAGAACAAACTCTTGTCTGTTGGATCCGATTCGGCACTGGTGCTGTTTGTCTGGGGGGGTTTTGTGTACCATGCTCATTCTGTTTCAGCACCTATGGGAGGTAGCTCATGCTGCTGACTTCTTGTTCAATGCAGGGACTGTGGGAGTGACCATATGGCTGCGAAAGAGGAGGGAGAGATTTTATTTGCCTATATAAAAGAAAAAAGGAGAAGCATGTTTATCGTTAACAACAACATTTACATATTATGACTCAAAATACTTTTCTTTAGCTGTATCCTTTGGTTTGGTTTGTTTTATTATTTGCATAGAAGGATAAATACACAGACATACATATAGTCAACTTTCCCATTACAGAATGTTGTTCTTTTATCAGATGGTTATCTTCAGGACTTTCAGTTTTCTCTGAGGAAGACATTCATAAACATAGACTTGTAATATGCCATTCTTACTCAGTGAGTCGGGTGCGTGTGTTCTTGGATAAAAGAAAATGCCAAAGACCAGAATGCTGTCCACTAAAAGAATGCATAGGATGCTCTTAATCCTGGTTTTGAAGCAGCTTTACTAATACTTAGTTGTTCTGTATTTGAACTAAATTGTATTGTTACAATTACAGAAATATAGAAAGCTAGACCTATGGGCAAGCTGTAGTTAAGGAGAAGATTGAAGATAATAACTGAGTATTTGCTGTTTGACCAGAGATGGGCAGGCTTTAAATCTGTATTTTGCAAGTAACTTTTTCCCCTTTCCCCCTGCTGGAATTGGGGTGGAGCATTTAAGGTGCTTTTTCTTCCTGAAAAAACTTGTGTACTACTACTTCTGTTGTATTTGCTCTTGGAGATCAGGCATTTGCATTCAGAGTGATTAAAAAAGCCAGACATCGACGCCTTGGAACATTACATTATTTTAAAGGTGTTTATTATTTTACGCCGCATAAATTCTGGACACTATGGCTGAAGTGATTTGGGCTCAGGATGTTTATTACAGTAATGCTGTACTCTAATGTGTAGTCATTTAGCCCAGTTAAATGTATTTGAATAGAAAAATGCTTCAAAGTAAAATTGAGAAGAGTTTTGAAATAACGTATCTGTATAAAGTGCAAAGTTGAGGCAGCTGTTCCTCTTGGGCACATGAGTCATAGGATTTGAGGGAAGCAGCACATTTACTTGCAGTCCAAGTTGCTGAACTCTACCACATCATTGAGTCATTAACTTCCCAGCATCCTTTCCTTGGAAAGAGAACGGAGTTGACCAGTGTGCCCCGAGTCAAACTCGTGTCTCAGAAATCACACTGAAAATGTAGAGAACAGTTGAGGGTTTCAGACATTCAAATATCCGTTGTATGCTTAATGCTTTAATCACGTTGTTTTTTTTTTTTTAAAAAAAAACCAAACCCAAATCAAAGAAAAAATATCTTTTAGGAATCATGAAGAATATGTGTATGGATCACTAGTGGTAGGGGAGACAGAGATTATTCTCAGGGATAGCAGGAGGAGAAACAAGGATAATGAGGTACTGCGTGCTCCCTTGTATAAAGGGTCCAAAACTTACATGGATTTGCAGTGTTCCTTCTGCCTCTCGGTCTTTCAGCACTTCCATTTCATTCTGGATTTCTTGACTTAACTGCAGATTTTTGTTTCCCCCTGCTTTGGTATTTGTCTTTTAACGGGATGACTTGGGGTAGTTTCTAGAGCATACATTGTTCATAACAAGTGAAGGGTCTGAGGGCTGAACGTAGTTCTCATGGCCAGCATCCACTGTGTCTTAGCTCCTTACAAAGCAACTTTACACCAAACGCTTCTCTGAAAAAAAGATGTTGCTTTGATGTGAGCTATCAATGGAGCTGTAGGTCACAACTTACCATAAGGGAGGTGGTCGAGTCCCCATCCCTGGAGGTATTTAAAAGAAGGATAGATGAGGTGCTGAGGGACATGGTTTAGTGGTGGGATGGCAGGGTTAGGTTAACGGTTGGACTTGATGATCTTTAAGGTCTTTTCCAACCTAGACGATTCTATGATTCTGTAGGTCATCTTTCACTGAGCTAATGATGCTTAGCATAGGGCTTCTTTCATATTTTTTTTATTTGTGTTTGTGCCTAGGTGCACGTTTATGGGGAAAAAAAAATCCCACCTTCTTCTAGGTTCAGATTAATACCTTGCTTTGTGTAAATCTCTCTGTTTGTTGTTACCAGCCTAACTCTTGCTTATAGTAGGCTTGGTTTGGGTTTTTTTGAGGGCTTGTTTGCTTTTTTTAAGTGGTGCCGCCAAATATTTATGTTTGTATTGGTTTGTTCCTTGAACTCTTTGTTGTTGTAAATTTTACCCAATTTATCTAGGTTTTTTTTTTCCAGACACTTCAGAAATTGAATGTTTAACAAAAACATCATGAGGTAATTGTTTATAAGCAGTTTTATGATGGTTAGAAATTGTACATTCCTTGGAATTACGCTGAAGTCTGCCTTTGTGGTAGAAAAAACCAGAAGTTATGTATGAGTGGTGATCTCCAGGTTAAATATCTGAGGTATTCTGGGCCAAATCTTTGTGTAAGATGTTAGTGCAAGTGTTATTTCGTAACGCTGCTGCGGTATAGCAAGCAACTGGCACTCTGTTTCTTTACTCTGGGGTGGTTTTGAGCCTGGGAGTCTCTGCTCGTTACCCGAGAGATGCAAAATCTGTTCTAGACTTCAACCTGAGAGCTATTTGGAAGTTGACCAAAATTTCTGGATGACTAAGATAAGCTTGTGCTACCAGCAGGATAGTTCTGGATTGCTGAAATACAAGTGATGGAATTCTGCCAGAAAGGACCTTAGTGGGTTTTGCACTGATGATGGTGAGTTAAGTGTGGTTTACTTTACTTCTAAAAGTGGCTTTTTCTGTATTTTTTTCTTTTTTTTTTATTTTATTTTTTTTTTTTTATTTCCTTTTACCAGCAGGGCTGAAATGCTTTCTGCCAGTATAGGAGGATCTGCTTTTAGGGATGTTCTGTTTAAATAGTTAACTGGCAGATTGCACCTAGTGTAGATGTGTCCTTGATAAGATTCATTTCAAATTCCTGAAGGAAGAGCTGAAGTACTCTTATTCTCTAGGACAGTATTATGAGACGGGGCTACAATTTCCCACCTGGGAACTGAAAACGACTGTGTGTAGCCAGGTATAGAGACAGCACTGACTGAAGTAAGAGCCGTGTGGCTTCCTGACTGTACAGTTGGGTACAAGGCTATCTGGGATGGAAGAAAGCGAATTTCCCGCGGTGAACCTTCAGCTACCCTTCTGAAGACTTTACTGAAACCTGTTGTAAATGATGAGGAGGAAAAATGCTTGCTAACTTACATGCTGGTAGCTTCTTTTAGACACGTGTGTTTATGAACAGTGTAATAAGATAGGATTGCAGGCACCTTGTCAAAATTCTTCACCTGCTTTTCAGCAAGTGCTACAGTTCTACCGTAGCGTGCGATTCCAGATGGGCTCGATAAGCAAGGAATGTAAAGAACTGTAAAACTGAGATTGTCGCTCCTTCATGAAAGTACCCTGATATATTGCTGCTTTTTTGGGGGTTTGGGGAGGTCTAGACAAGTGAGGTATCCTGCTGGACAACCTGCTTGTTACTCAATAGGACGTAGCTCCTTACCAGTCCTGAAAGAGTGATGCTTTCTTGCTTTGTCCAAGGAATACTCTTTCCTCTTCTTTCTGGCTGCTTTATTTCTGAACCTAGCTTTCTGTGCTTTAACTCCTAGAAACAAATATACAAAATAATTCTTGAGGTTCTGACTCTTCCTGTTACATCTTTGGCATATAGTGTGCCTGCAAGTGCTTTCTCTCTCCCTAGCTGGGATGGTCAGCACTTGAAACTCCTTTTTGCTTGTGTTTTTGACTTGTTAGACATTTAAAATAGGTCTCTCTGACAAAGGAATTTACCTTGCCATTTTGATCTTTTGCTAGCTTTTGAGAGAACACTTACAACACAGTACTTAAACCAGACTTTGCTAGTGTGAAATTGTCCGTGTAAATGTTATTTAGCATGCATAAAACAGGCAACTTCTTTGAAATACTTTGTGAGGCTTTGGTTTTGGTTTGGGTTTTTGTTTTTTTTTTTTTCCTTCCTTTTGTGTCATTCAAAAGTTCTAACCATTCCAGGCCATTATAATGCCAGACATTTTAAAGTGGTTTTTTTTTTTTTTTTCCCAGGGAAAAATAACTTTGATTAAAAAAAGAAAAATACTTCTCTATGCTTTTGCATAGAGAAGAGACAAACTGGGCTTAAATAGGAAAAACTTTTTGCTCAATTTTCTAAGCTAAATCTAGTTGTTCAGGTCAGGAAGTATTGGAATAGGTTTCCTGGGGAGGTTTGATCTATAATTAGCCATGCCTTTAAGTCAGGGGACAGAATGGATACGTTCTTGAGGTTTCTTCCAGCTTCTTTTTTTCTAAGAACTTTTTACTATTTAGTATCTATTACTGACCCTGTGGTAAAAGGAGTAACAGAAATGGAATAGGGTTTTGAATGCTGCTTATCAGCGGAGCACTGGAGTGTCTGATCTGAAGAAAAAGATAAAGTTGATATGATTTCATATTGTAAATCTGAAGATGATTTTGTTGTCATAGGGCAGCGCTCATTATTGCCTGCAATGCGCGTAAATAATAATGTCCTTGAGGAATTGGTGGAAGGTAGGCAGATGAGAACTTTCAAATTTTATTTCTACTTCTCTATTAAAGGCATCTTGGACTCCATTAATACTTAGTATTTCAACCTTTTTACTGTCCTTTCAATGGTAGAATACACATCTTTGGGAAGATTTTGAAGACTTGCAGAGGAATGTTTGGTATAGGATTTTGCTGCTGAGATTTTTTTTTTTAAGAAAGTGTAGAGACGTGTATTTACGGGAATATGAAGCATTTAGCTCTGACTGGAGGGCAACAACTTTGTAAGCTCAGCTAGAAACCCAATTGAATCTGATCCAAGTTCTTACATCCTGTCTTACCTAGTTTAGATGCATTGGATTCTTTGGAGTTTATTGTATGAAGTGTTGGAGAAGGCTTTAAATTGAAACTCTATCAGTGCTTTTGTGTCAGAGCCCGTGATATGTTTTGTAATAGTAAGGAGCTACTTGGTTGCTCTGTATTTCGCCTGCTTTCCCCTCTTACTCTTGTGTATTTGCACTCTTCTCTGGCCTTATTGTCAACAAAGCACTTCAGTGTCTTTGTATATTTAAAATGTAAAAAGTGTTTCAGCCGTGGATTTTTAAAAGAATGCTTTAGTGTAACCATCGGGGGAAAAAAAAAATAATCGGGATACAGCTACTTCACTGGGATGCATCAGTTTAGCGTTTGAGTGTGGCAAGCTGCCAGAAGGGCATTGCACGGGTCCACTGTGCGGTGCGTAAAGTTTATCCTCCATTTCATTTCAACTTGAGGTCAGAATGATGAGGTCCTTATGAATGTCTGACTCACTAACTGAAGCATCATTTTCAGCAGCTTACCAAAAATCTTGAAATGATAAGCAACACTGAAATTGTTCATGATGAAAATGAGGAGTCCAAAACCAGAATACTCATATATTTTCCAAGCAAAAAACCCCCCCGGTTGTAGTAGTAGTAGTAGTAATAAAATCTTAATGATAACACTTCTCTAATTGAACTAGGATTCTTATCAGTGAGTGTATAGGTATAGAATAGCTGATGAAGTAGAGGACATTGACTGCATTTGCAAGATATTTAATTTCAGATTTTATTTAACTTAAAAATCTGTTTCTGAGTGTATGTGATTGTTTCTGGTTGCTAAGTTATCTGTAGGTCCACCTGCATTTGACATGCTCTGCTTCTGCTCTTTTATTTGAAAATAATTTGGTATACATCATTCTTGAAGAATAACTGAACTGCTTCAGTCTAAAAATATGAGTAATTGTTTAAACTGTTCAAAAAACCTTGCCTGTATCCCATTAGCAAGATCATAAATTAAGGAGGAACTATAAATATCAAATACGCAGCATATATGAAATCCATGAGGTGACTTCTGATTTAGAAAGGTGAAATGGCTTGCTTCAGGAGCTAGTGTACAGGATATATAGACCTTTCAAAGGACAGCTGAGGGTCTTATTAACACAATCTAATTAACCTCCTTCCTGTACAAGGTGAAGTGTTATATGCTCTAAGTGAATGTTGAAAAGTGTAAGGGAAGTGCAGACCTGGATCAATTTTCTTTTAATGGTAAATAATTCTTCTAGTCTGGTTGGATGAAAGTAAACACGTGTGGGCTGTGGTTTTGCTTTTGCCATGTACCAGGATTCTGCTCAGAGCGAGTTCTACAGCAGAGTTATAAACCTGGGAAAGTTGCTTTATAATGGAAATGGTGACAGGCCATAGATGCATTGATTTAACCTATGTATACTTGTCCTAAGTTGCCAAATACATGAAACGGTATGTACTGAATGTATAGGGAGGAGGCTTCTTTGTAGTTTTAACTAATTAATGACATATTATATTAACATTTCTCAAACATACGGCCCCTGACAATATTGGACAGGTATCATTCAGGGGCTAAGATACATTTGTACTGTAGTGACACTGCAATCCCCCTCTAATTGCTATACTGGAAGGGGACCAAGAAACATTTAACATGGTGCGTTTAATCACCAACACAATTATAGTGCCACTGGAGCAGATATGTTTTCCTACTACCAAGTCATAGGAACTTCTGACTCATAAAGAATCATTACTAGATACGCTGGAAAAACCTTGTTCCTAGTAAAAATGCAGAATCTGGGATTTTGAAATCACATTTAATTAGCATGTGTGGCTTAAATATCTTGAAAATTAAATCTCTCTTGCATGCATGCATTTTTTCCTCCAAATTCCTTATTCTTCCATCCTTAAAAGGCAACTGAACAAGAATTATTTTCAAGAGTGACTATTATTCTTGTGGTATTTTTCAAGCATTGAGAATATACACCTATGCTAGAATCACTACTTTTAATCTGGTGCAGCTGTATGATTCTTGCTACTGGTGGGCATTTGCGTTAATAATGCTAGCTCACTGTTACCTTAAAAAGTGTAGGAGACCTAATATAGACTAAGCTGAGCATTTTGTCTTGCCCTTTGGCACTTGTGTGGATTTAAGCTAGTATTAGTTTTTAGCATTTCTGATTTTTTTCTTTTTTTTTTTTTCTTTTCCCCTTAAAGATGGGAATGGGGAAGCTAGGAAGTCCTGGTTATCTGCTGGAAAATGTAGGCTTTTATTACAAAACCTTCAGTATTTATTAGGTATGCCTATATAAATTTCTTGGCAGAAAATTGTTTTCATTGGGGGGGTGAGACCAGGCACATTTCTGTATGCTTCTTTTTAACTCTCTTTGAACGCTCAAGATTTCTGCATGGAATTTGTTCCTGAACCTTCAGGCTGAGATTTGTCTTTTTTAGATTCCGGCTATTCCGATCAACTACTGTACATCTATCAGTCTTGTCTTTGAGATTTATGGCTAGAATATCACTTCATTCTCTAGATGTGGTTTTCTATTGATAAAATCATTTATTGGGAGAGGGAAAAACAAACTTCCAGTGAATCATAGAATCACAGAATGTTTTGGGTGAGAAGGGACCCCTAGAGCCCACCCCCCAACCCCCGCAGGGAGCAGGGACACCGCTAACCACATCAGGTTGCTCACAGCCCCGTCCAACCTGGCCTGGAATGTTCCCAGGGATGGCGCCTCCCCACCTCTCTGGGCAACCCCTGCCAGGGTTTCACCACCCTCACTGGAAAGAATTTCCTCCTTACATCCAGTCTAAACCTACCCTGCTTCAGTTTAAAGCCATCCCCCCTTGTCCTGTCACAGCTGGCCCTGCTAAAAAGCTTGTCCCCCCCTTTCCTCTGGGCCCCCTTGAAGCCCTGACCGGCCGCACTCAGCTCTGCCCGCAGCCTTCTCTGCTCCAGGCTGAACACCCCCAACTCTCCCAGCCTGGCCTCATAGCAGAGGGGCTCCAGCCCTCGGATCATTTTAGTAGCCCCCCTCTGGCCCCGCTCCAACAGCTCCATGTCCTCCTTGTGCTGAGGGCTCCCGAGCTGGATGCAGGGCTCCAGGGGAGGTCTCCCCAGAGCAGAGCAGAGGGGCACAATCCCCTCCCTCGACCTGCTGGCCAAAGAAACAGAGTAGAAGACAATTGATCTGAATGGTACCTTGCATTGGTATGCTGCCAAATGGCAAGAAAGAAAAGGAGTAATTAGTAGAATAGGGCATAAACTGGAGTAAATAATTTTCAGTGCTTTTAGTGGAGTAGCTAAGGTCACACCTTCAGAAGAATGTGCTGGAAGTAACATAAATGGAAACAGGGACGCAAGCAGAGGGGCTAGATAAAAATCTTAGTTCCTTAGTTTTATTAATTAGCTACATATCAATATGCAGAATTTGATGTATGTTATTTTTGATACTTGGTGCTTTTCACTGGCTCTCAATTTGCATTATTCATCTTTAACTGGTGATGCAGATGTCGCTCTCGCTGAAGTTAAGAACTTTGTGGTCTGCATGGGCATCTATGCAAAGGCTCAAGTAGTTTCTTTTGCTATAGAGATTTGTGGGCACGGCAGCGTAAGTAAGGGATGATGGTTTGAATAGCCTTAAATGTGGTTTTTCTTTTTATCCTTACATGTGATTTATATATTGCTTCAAGTGTAGATATGCTATAACTTCCAGGATTTCCCATTTCTGTAAATGTCTTCCTCTTTCAGAATTTCTATGTCACTGTTTACTGCTTTCATGGCTGTGTTGTTACAGGAGTGGTTTTTACCTACACTTGTTTCAGGCCAGGTCTGCATGCAATCATTCTGTAGCCTCTGGGGTTTTCCAGCTGGCTTGAAGTATCCTCTGCCTTTAACTTGCTCTGCTATTTGACCTTCCGAGCTTGCTTCACCTTGTGGTTTTCAATCTACATAATAATTTTGTGTCACCCTTTAGTTAAATGGTTTCTTTTTGACAGATGGAAGTACCTTCAAGTAGGGTTTAACTTTATATTCTGCCTTGGAGATAATACCATTCTATTTGACTTGATTTATCCATAAATATGGATGTCTTTCTGAATACCAGCTTAAATTATGTACAAGTGGAGATTGTAAATTACCAGTACAAAACTGGCTTTCTAGGGATACTGTACACGCAAGATAGTATACTGTAGTAATTCTGGATTAGGTGCTGTTAAGCATGAAGCTGACTTCTGTGAGGGAAGTCTGGGAATTATCTTAATATGTCCGGTTAAAACTTGTGGTGATTTGATAACTGCTTCACAAGCGTGTCGAACATCCCTGACCTAACTGCAACAGTAGGGTGTAGAAATGTTGGGTGTCAGCCTAAAGACCTGCAGTCTGAAACACGCAATTCTTGCCAGGACTGACTTGGAATTTTAGCTTCCCTGTGCCTGAGTCACCTTTACAGTCACGATTTTACCGTATGTTCCGAGAAATCTGAAATGTATTGCTTTTCCCTAAAAGTCACCTGCTCTAAGTAGACTTGGCAACTCTGACCGTGTCTTTCCTGTGAAGGGGAAGGAAAGGAGGCTGTGTCCTGACCAGGACTGTTTGTTTGATGCTTTAGAGCTTTGAGCATTTCAAATAGAATCACCTCAAGAAATAATAGCTATTACAGAAGTATGATCTATTTGAAAAGGCTATCGGGAGCAAAGAAATTTTATATTTTGATGTTCCTGGCTGGCAGTATGAGTTTCTGGTGAATGCTGGAGTCAGTGGGAAGTATTTAATGTAAAACAGCGATGTGGTGAACAAGATGGACTTCATAGAGAAAACAGCAATATGCAGGTTTGCTCCATTAGGAAAGTCTGGTGAGGGAGCCCTTGCCTGCTGTAAAGGGGAGATCCCAGCAAGGAGAGGAAGGCTTTGCAGTGTAACGAAGAGCTGTCAAACATATGTTTTACCTGGCAGGTATTGTCATGACTCTCGGATAATACTTAGTAAGTTTGATGCACATAAAGTGCTTAATGCATTTTCTTTGTAAAGCTCTTGCTCTAACTAAATATTGCGCTTTCAAAAAGGGGCTGATTGTTGCTCAACACCGTCACTCTCGCCAATTAAAAAAAAAAAAAAGCCATTTTCTTCCTTCTAGTTTAATGTTGGTGGATCTGCAGCGACATGAGTGACTGTGTAAAAGAAACGAAAAGGCAGAAAAACCCCACTCAAAGTTTAGATTCTCATCTTGCATAGCAGCCTCAGACTGACTTGGCTGCCTTAAAAAAGCACATAAAAGGATCAGAGAGAAAGCAATCCTTGAAACTCTAGCAGTGAACTGAAGTCATCTAGCTCGCAAGGTCACTTGTCCAATAGCACTGTCCTTTCAGAAAATCTTTTTGTGTGTGTGTGTGTGTGTTGGAGTAAATGGCAGCCTTTTTTCTTGTTTTCACATAGCTGTATGTTGTTTGTGTGTGTGAGTGTGTGTTTTCCATTGTCGGTGTGCTGATAAGTAAATATTATATGAGGCTTTGGATTGATATTTAACAGCTGAGATGGTTGATTATGCCACTGAAAACATTTGTCATTGCCCGTTCCAATGTCATCAATATGAACCATCTGAACTCTGCCTTTCTTTTTCTTTGCTGCCCCTGGGGTTTAATGGCTTTGCAGAGAAGCTCCTGCCTGGCATATTGAGCTGCTCCAGAAGGTCTAACCCATAAGCAGTGAGTACTGAACTGCAGCACACTAATGCTGTAGGTGTTGACTCACCATGCTGTTTTTAATTGCAGTTCTTTTGAAGGTAGATAATCTGTGCAGACTGTCAACATAGATATTGAATCTTTGGGTATATACCAATTTGATGATGTATTTGTATGGCTACAAATGCTGTTCTGCTTTTCTTTTCCTGGGAATTAACTTTTCTCCTGTGCACATACTGTTTGCATTTAAAACTAGCTTTCATGTGTCTGTGGCTCTTGCTATAGCTGGAAATGCTTATGTCTCAGCAGTGAACTGTGTTCTTCTAGAATTCTTGAGCCTGATGTAAACCAGCTTTCAAATGTGCATGAATTGAAAAGCATCTGTAATGTTTTGTTGTGACTAATACTAAGATATGATTGACCAAGTCTGGATTTACTTTGTTACTGGAAAGTCATTCAAACTATCCATTTGCAAACTCTGGGGGTGGAAAAAAAAATTCTATAATTCTGATAGGTGTGTTCATTTGTGATATAATTGCTTTGAAAAAAATGTCAAAATTTTGTCTTGAGATAATAAGCAGTTTTGATTTTTGTAATTTGTATATTGTAAGAAGCAGATCTCATCTCAAAATTCCATCCGTGTTTGGCTGGAAATAGAAAACAAGCGTTTTGGTAGTCTCAATTGGTTTTGTGTATGCATATTTCTAAAGATAAAGATGCAATTAATTTCTCTAAATAATATATTCCAGCTAGAGGCTGCCCTGGGGAGGCAAAAAAGTCTTGTGGGCATGGACAGTTCTGGTACAACCTTGCCTGTCAATATGTACTTTCAGGCCTGCTCAGGACGGTGTTAATGCTTATACATAATGGCAGAGCTGATTCAGGAACACTGAACAAATCAAATATTGGGCAGCGTGCACAGAAATGGGGTTGCTCTTAGCTAAAGACATTTCGGTATGCGGAGAGCTTTTGAGAATATTCTCCAGCTCGCTTTGTAAAAGAGATGTTGTGATGTCAGAAGAGAACTTTTTGTAAACTGGAAGAAACTTGTTCTCCCATAGCATATCACTTGGGGTAATTTCATAGAGAAACTACCTAATCATTTTCCTAGAGATGTCTATAGTCTTTTTTTTGGAGGGGGGTAAGGGGGCTACTGACTTTCTTTATGAGGGTGGACACTTGTGGCATAATTGCACAAACACTTTGGAGACATCTGGGGGGCTTAAGATATTGCTGTCATTCTCCAGCTGTTTTTCTCTCAGCTGAAGGTTACTGCCCTCAGAGTTGAGCCGTGGTGATGGATCATATGAACCATCCTAGTCCATGTCAGTGCAAAGTCAGCCAGGTTATTTTAAATTACTGTTGGATGCAGCTGAGGGTAGTAATGAACAGCTTGAGGTAATAACTTCTTAAGCCATTCCAGCTAGACTTCCAAGAGCACATCTGTCTGTGTCCTTATAAGTGCAATACTTTAATCTCTGTATTTCTGTAACCGTATTCAGGATTTGTCAGGACTGCAAAGCTGTTGCCAAGGGGAGTCTAATATTCAAGTGGAATGTATTGGCTTTTCCTGTCTATCATTATTATCATATTGCAATAGAAAGATCTGAATGACCAGTATGTAACATACACGTTGAACGGTAAAGTAAGCTTATTTTCAAATATGAGGTAAATGTGTGGTAGTTGTGTTTTGGAAGCTCTTTAAATTGGAAAGAGATTGCTGTGTGAAGTCTCTTCCCCCTGTCCCTAGATCAGCTACTTCTAGCCACTTATCTTTGATTCATAGCCATTTAAGTTCTTGCCCGTTCTGTACCCTTGCTTCATTCCCCCAAAAATGCATGGGTTTTTTTTAGCTCTATTTTTTTTTTTTTTTTTTTAAAATTTTGTGTTTTTGTTAATTATAAAACCAATTGTTGGATTCCTTAAATAGATCTTTCAGTGTGTATATGTAATCAGATTTTCCTCACTTTTGTGCTTCGTTTATTTGCTAATCAAGAACCTCTTCTGTAAATACCAATTAAACCTTGGTCTTGAAGTTTATGGAATTCTGGAACACCCTGGAACTACAGAGCTCTGCTGTCAGCACGGCTCCTGTACAGATGATGTGGCTTTCAAAATGCATAGGTCTGAATTGTAATTTGGAATTTTGTAGAATTTATTTTGTAATAACCTCTGAAATATGCTATAGATAAAATGAAAAGGAAGAATTGGTATAGAATACCTCTTGCTCCATTCCTTTTTAACTTGCAGCCCTTGAACAATCATCAGTAGCTTATCAGGAGGCTAATTCCAATTCCTGCATATCATTTTCTCATTGCAAGGTCATTTCTACTGTATAAAATGTTAGGAATTGCTATTGACCTTTTCCTGTTAGCATTTTCTAGCTTTGCCTTTCTGAATTTTTTTTGGTGGTATTTAGTATTGTAAACTTATTTTTAATTGTAATAAAAGTGCTGTCATAGTTCATGATTTTTAATTTCTCTTGGGGGGACAGATACAATATTAAAAAGTTCAGATTTTTTTTTTTTAACTTTCAGTCATTGGCTTGTCTATGAAACATTACTTTAAAATTGAGCGTGTAGAAATTTTTTTTTTAAGGTCATTGGTTTCCAAGGCAAAATCACAGAATCTTGGAAAGTTAAGGCAAAATGTACCCCAAAAAAAAAAAAAAAAAAAAAAAAGTAAGGCTTTTTACGAGGGTGTTTTTTTTTTTACAAAAACTAAATTTTGACTCGTAGATTTCATATCTTGGCTTCAGCATCACTTTGTTAAACAAACACATGGGAAATAAAGATTGTCAAAGGCTGTTCAGTAAAATGATGCATATATTTCTCTGGCAGTTTTCCAAAGCCTCAAATCACTGCAAAGGCTGTATTGGAGAAAGTGCAAGTTCTTTCTTGTACTCTTTCCCTACTATCCCCTGTCAGAAACAAGCTATTAGGTCTTTGATTTGACTCAGCACAACTGTTATGTTCATGTTAGCAATGTAAACAACTTCTGTTTGTGTACCTCCAGAAATGTGTATTTTCTGATTCTGAGATAGCAAAATGGCCCATCGCTCATGCTTTCAGTTTAACAGAGTACCCAAAACTTCACAGCCAGCAGGCTAGGCATTAAGCAAAGCATCTTTTATTTGAGTTTTACTGTTTTGTTTTGTTTTTAGCAAGTAGGAAAATTCTTGGCTTCTATTCTATAATTCTCCTGAAAAGTCATTACCCCGATCAAATTTTTCCGTTGTAAAAATACAAGAAGACGTCTAAACATTTGTGTGCTTTTGGGGTGTGTGAGAAGGGAAGCTTACCTTTTTAACATTTTCAAGCCTTTTTTTACAGCTGGTTTATGGAGTTTTGAGCAACTTAAAAAGCTACTGCTAGTTGGAACAAAACTAAATATTGTGCAAAAAGGCAAATTTATCTTTTCAGATTTTTAAGTACGATTCCTTCAACAAGTAGTGTTGAAATAAGCAGTCCTGTTTGAGTAGTAACTCAAAACATCTCAGTGCCATCAGTCGCACGTAGTCTTTTTTCTTTTTTTTCTTTGTTACTGAAATATTTTTAGCATATTTCTTAATACTGGGTTTCTAGCCACAGTATTGAAATAGAAAGCTGTGTACTCTTGTTTCTATAAATTTAATTACCACAGATAGGAAGATTTTAGGCAAGTAAGCTGCTGAAAGATGTTTTTTCCACCATTCCAGGTGCTCCAAAGATAACGATGTGAAAAAAAGTTCCTCTTGTTTCTCTTTTAATATGGCAAGTTATTAATTCAAATGTATTGAAGCAGGTTTATATGCAAGGGAAAATTGGGAATTATTATTTCTCTTGACTGTCGTTTCCTTTCTCTTTTATTTTAGAAAAAAGAAATCCACACAACGAAAAAGGTTAGTAACTTTGTTAAATTTTTTTTATTTTATTTTTCCAGGGGGAATCCAGTCTTCCTGGTTTTTTTGTTTTGTTTTTTTTTAATAATTTCAGACACAGTGCAGCAAAGCCCCTGCATTTGTGTAAGCATCATCTTTTTATACAAATCAAGGGAGAAGGGCAACAAGTCAGGAAAAGATGAAAACATCATTGAGTTTACATTGCAATGTGAATTATTACATGGAACCTTCCCATCTCTACTGTTTTCTCAGACCTTCTAAACTGTATCCGAGTTTGTAAATACATGATCGTGAGCTTCTGCCCTTCCTCTCCTCCCCCTCCTCAGTCATAGTTTGATGTCTGTGATGGTTGATTAGCACAGAAATGGAGCAAAGGACAATGGTCAGGGGCTGTCAGTTTGCCTTCTTCTTTGACCAATTACTTCCAATTTCTAAATTTATTATCAAGATAAATTTACTGAATTTTCACTCCCATTTGTCCCCAGATTAAACAAACAGCAAAAGCAACAAGATTGTGTAACAAGGAGAGTGGAATTCCTTATTTTGGCTATCTTTGGACTTTTTTTTAATATTAGACACAGGAATACTTTTCACAGGTTATTACAGACATCAGGTCATTCAGCTGGCTATGGCAAGAGTGAGCTGGATACTGCACAGATATATGCAACCCTTTGGCTAGAAGAGCCCAATGTGTTGACCCTAGATCTAGGAGGTTTACTAAGCTCTTCTGTACAACCAACCACCAATCTGTTGTTCATTTGCCACAGACTAGTTCTTGGCTTGCACATAAGGGTTGATAAATACTGGAGAGGAGCTTGAAGTTCTCAGTCTTCTTCAGCCCTCTTTGTCTTCTCTTCACCCCATCTGCCTGTTCAAAGAAGGAAAACCTGACTTGTTTTATTTAAGCCCTGTAGAAGCAGGAGACACTGAAATGTTGAAGAGCCTCTCTGAAATAATTTCAAGTTAATTGTACTTCTGCAAAGTACTTTACAACATTCCGTTTCCAATTCAGTGCTGACTATGTGCTGTCAATGCCTTAAAGTCTCCAGATACAGTATAAGTGTAATCCTTCATATTAAATTGCTTCAAATAAATTTGCTCTTCAGATGGTTAAGGCATAGTTCCTTCAGACTTCTTGCCCATCCAGAATATGAATGCAATAAAGTGTGGGGTTTTTTTAAAATTGGAATATAGGCTGGTAAGTGAAAAAAATGCAAATTACAGCCAGAGTATCTCCCTTAGTGGCACCACATCTTTCGCTAATACTGCAACTTCTCTTCTTTCAATATGGTAAACTGTGAAATCTGAGTGATTAAAATACAGGACAGTGATGAGTGACATTTTTCAAAAGTACTCTTTATTAATCTATTTTTGCTCCCATTAGGTTTATGAAAGTTTTAATAACAACTTCAGGTAGGGACATTATTTGAGTACTTTTGAAAAGCCACTTTTATAAAGTAGGCTCTTTCAGGCAGGAATTCTACAAACTTTCATGAAAACAACACCTGGTACCTCAAGAACTCTTAATTGGAACCTCTGGGAACAGTCACAGAAGAAACTATTACAGAGTAAGAACAAATATTTAAATACAGAAAACTGTGAAACTAGGCTTTCTTCTGAAATCACCAAAAAAAATGCAGTCTGCCTTTAATCCATTTGATTGTGAGTCTAGCAAGTTTAATTTGTGTTATGGTGCAATCAGCATTGGAAAGAGGGGTGCAGGAAGTGGATTTCAGCTTGTGCGGTAGCATGTGAGGCTGAAGGTAAGTGCAGCACTGGATGGTTTGGTGGAGAGATGCACTTGGAAAGCTGGAAGAAGATAAAATGATGATTAGAGTATTCATGGACTTGTGAATGAGCTTCATAGCCCTTCTGTCTGAAGGTGTAACTGAAACTTCTAGAGGTGGGTGTCCATCTCTTCTTAATCCAGCTACACAATGTTCATGTTCGTGCCCTGTGAAGCGCTAGGTCAGCATTGCTGAATTTGAGAAAATACTTCAACCATGTAACCCAAGAATTCTCTGACTTTTAAGAGCCTTGACTCTTAGTTTCAGTTTTATTTGTAGCTTGAAATCAAACACATTTTATTTTTTAGATACTGGTATCTCGATGAGTAAAAATTGTAAATTTTTTTGATATATGAAGTAGGAAATCAGTATTGCTGGAACCACATAGGTATTGTCAATACATATGCTTGGCTCTATGCCATATTATGAAATTTTGTGACTTCAATAGTATCTTTTATTCTCCTGAATTTGAAAGATTTGATAAGGGGGGAAAATAAGAATAGATACTAGTATCTTCTATATATAATCCCATTATTCTGTTTCCTGAACTCACTCAGATGTCTGACTGTAGAGTTATTTCATGGTTTTGTGCATCTTAACCCTTCTGCTTTGTTGAGCAGACCTTTATTTTGTCATGCCTAAGTCACACACAGTTTTCGGAGCTTACAAAATTGGGGGGATTTATGTGACTCAGAGTCACTTGAATAACACAATTTCCTCTTCTCTCAGTCTTTGTAAATCCTGGGAGCTATTTAGAATGCCGCCTTGCCTGGCAGTAATAACACCTACTGTAAGCATGAGCTGGCAAAAGTCAGTGTTCCTGCCTAAATAATTTTGCTGTTAATCAGCTGCTAACTTGATCCTCAGTCGAGCTTTCAACTTGCTTACTGGAAACCATTTCAACAGGTGCATGTTGCTTGTTCAGATTTTGTTATCTTTGCTGTATCCTGTTGTATGCTAAGTGATAAATTATGCTTTATTCAACCTTGCTCTTCATAACGTTTTCATTCCTAAATGAGTTACTAAAAATCTGTTATGTTTGCATTTTCCATATCCTTGTTATTTCGGATGTGAATCCACGTTTTAGTACTTTGCTGGAAAAGGAGCAAGCACTTTCAGAGGTTTGAAAACAGCACTAAATACTGTTTTTATCTGTACACAAAATGTTTCTTTTCCCCTATGGTGTTCCCTTCGTAGGCTCCTGATGGAAACCAGTGCCTCAATTTGTTGCTTCATTAGTCTAGAATTCGTTGCTGTATTCATGTCTGTCTTTGTATTTTGAAGTACATGGACTGCTCGCTACAAAAAACGGGTTGGCACTTGAAAGTAGTCACGTTTCGTCTTCAACTTTTATTACACAGCCAGGCTGGAAGCTAAATAATTCTTTGGAAAATTGTATAGCTGGTTACACTGGCAACAAAGATATTTCTAATTTCTAGAGCACCTACTAATAAAGAATGATAGCATATATAACCATAGACGTTATTTGGCATACATTTTATTTCTTTTAATCTATGCCCAAAGAATTTTTAAAAGGGGAAGGCTTGTAGGGAAAAGATGACCTAGCATAATTAGTAAACTTGAAAAGGTGAGATGTTTGCTAAGCTTGAGAAAGAAAATCACCATGAAATGGAATTAAGAAAAAAAAAATGGATAAATTACTTTAGTAGGGCTTCACTTATTTATAAGTTTGATTTGCACTGCTGACCCCAAATATTTTTTTTTCTCTGTTAGTATGCATTATTCTGTGGCTTAAAAAAATGTAAAGATCTGAGTAATAGCTCTGTTTGGGCTATTAGAACAGGGCAATATTTTGTGGAAGGATTGGGAAAGGATTTATAGGTTTTTAGTTTACTCCTTTTCCCCTAGCCTGTCTTAAAAGTTTTGGAGGGGAAATAAAAATGAACAGAAAATGAGTTCATTCAAGTACAGTTGTATTATCTAAGCCTAGGATTAATTGTTTTACTTCTGTCCAAAAAGCAGTACCATAAACCACATTATCCAGCATATTTATGCTACATGCTCCTAGTACTCAATATATACAGGAGAACTGGAAACATGGGAGAGGAGGATACCTGAAGCTTTCTAGGCTTGCTGAAGTTTGAGGGGTTAAATAGGGATCACATTTTGAGTGACGTTGGTATAATGTTACTTGAGAGGTCTATTTTTTTTTTGTTTTTCTTCTCTGTCTGTGCTACTGTGGCATGGAAGTTGTGGAGTGCAGGGCTCCTATGTTGCTTTGTGGCAATACTGATGTGATTTTGCTATGCGTTATGTAGAAAGGCATTAAAGATGCTGTCTGGAAAGCACAGCCCTCGTCTGCCTGGGACCCGGCTGGGTGAAGCCATTGGGTGCACAGCAGTGCACCGTAGGTTGGCAGTAGGGCCAATGGCTCAGCTGCTGCTTTGATTTGCTCAATGATTTTTCTCCTTTTTCCTCCTCCTTCATCTTCCCCCATATAAACTAGCGGGAAGGGACAAAGACTGATGCAGGACAGACCCATGAAGTATTTCTCTCTCTGTGCAATTGTTAGTGGAAGAAAGAGAGGTTTTCACAGCTGGCACTTAAATGTTGTGTATTGAGGTAGGACAGGATTTTTCTTTTTCTCTCTTCTCTTTCTGGCTACTACTAACTTCAAGTTATAGGACTTTTTCCAGACATTTGAAAGTATCTTTTCACTAACACAGTCTAGGAAAATTGGATGCCTGTTGATGAAGAACTTTAACCTTTTACAGTCAATCAATCCTATCAACAAACTACCCTGTAGGACATTAGTGGCTGGTTCAATGGATTGGATCTTGCTAAAATCACAGTCTAGTAGTCTGGGGCTCATTTGTTAAAAATATGAATTACACTTAAACAAAAATATGACCTCTTCTCAGTACTGGCTACCTGGAAAGACTGCCAGATAGTCTTCATTTAACTTTTTCCTCTGTCTTGACAAGACAGAGCCTGATATTTTCCATGTGTTTTCTTTTTCCTATCTCAGGGGATTGCCAGTCCCATTGGACAGATTGATCTACAAGCAAAGAAAAGAGCTCAGCTCTTTTTTGTCTCAGACTTGCATTATTTTTAGTTTTTCATAGCTCTGTCTTTCAGTATGTTTTCTTCTTTATGGTAAAGCCAGTTTCTTTCTGTTTTGTTACTATCTGTTCACCTTCTAACACATAACCTTTCCAAATGACTCGTTGAAACACCAACTGTAATTTAGTCTCTTGGGTATAGGTTCTCTGATGTTAAAAAAAAAAAAAAAAAGTTTAGAAATATGACTTAATTGCCATGATGTTTGCACATTGCCAGCATGAAAGCAGAGTTACCTGTTTAGAATGTGCAACCTACAGGTTTAATTTATTAAACTTTCTTATAACTCCATTCTCCTATAAATCTGTGCATAAGATAGGAGAGGGAATGTTTTTCTTTTTTTACTATTTAGCAATTTGCTTGAGTTATAGAAAAGTCTGTGCTCTGTTTTGTGTATTTGCTTGTTTGGAAACCTTCGATAGTTTATGGAGACACTAGTGATTTGTTCCATAGCCTCCCCGTGGAGTTTGTTCCATATTACAATCTAATTCCATGTCCGTGTTGTGCACTCCTGAGCTGTTAATTTGTACATTTCGATGCAGTTTGTTTCATCGTGTTTTTGTAATCCAAACTGAATGTAATGAGCTATGTGCTTTGGGGACCCAGCCTTGCCTTGCCAATTAGAACAAGTGGTTACTGGGAGAGAGCATGTTTTAAATAAAATATGGCACCTCTGCATGGGACCAGCAGCCTTTGGGGAATAAAAGAGGGTATTTAACTCTTTGCCTCTGAGAAGAGAGGTCAGTATCAGTGAGCACACTTTAAAAATGTTAAGCTCATTCCTTTGAGAAGTGGGATGCAGATTCATGTTACGTCTCGCAAATAAAATTCAGTTTGTCATTGGAGATGTGTTATGCAGTACTGCATGCAGAGTATTTAGGAATGCACGAGGATAGCTGTCGAGTTGACTGCATGTTTTCTGGGATTCTAATTGCTAATGTCACAAGGAAAATTGTGCAGGACTAGCAGCTAACCTTTCTCTTTCCCCTTTGTACTGCTACCCGAGAGGCTGAGGTAGGACAGGAAGGGTGCCAGGTAGTAAAAGAGCTAGTTTCAAAATGTATTTTACAAGGGAAGCAACCTAGAAGCAACACTTACTAAATAAGAGTACTAAGGTTATATGCTAGGTGACCATGAGGACGGGCTCATTGTTATTCTACCATTGCAAGGGAAAGGATACCTCTGTGACCACCAGTATTTGTGATCATTGCAGGAATTATCAGGCATTTTTTACACTAACTAAACTTCCTGGTGAATTCAAGCGAGGCACAACAACAATTTTAGAAGTTAACTCTACTTTGCAATTCTTTCTTGCATTCCAGCCCCAACATTTCCTTTCCTCTCTCTTTACTCTTAACTTGCATGTTCTACATGCTTGTCCATCTTCAAAGGGAAGAAGTTACTGTCCAACAACAACCTTCAGCTAAGGACACTGAGAAAGAATTTGGATGAACACTCATGGAGATCGACTCAGACAATGTTTCAACAGTCCTTGCATACCCATGCAAGGCAAGACCAAAAAAAAAATTTTAGCTCAGCAGCTAGGTGTAAGGGAACTGTAGCTGTCTGTTAAGGTGATTTATGCTGTTAGGTAAGCAGGTGTACAGGACGAACATGATCTGGATAATAGAACAAAATGGAACTGATGACTTTTCTATTGTCTGTCCATTTTCTACGAAAGGAATGTGATCTAGCAGCCAGACGGCTAGCTGGGAACTTGAGACCCCATTTCCTTTTCACAGTCAATGAGCATTGCTTTGTGATGCTCGACAAGTCACTTATTTTGTCTTCCACTTCTGTTCCTCATTAGTTACTGAGAAATGATAATATTTCCCTGCTTCACTGGAAAGAATGTTTGTGAAGATAAAATATATATGAAGTTCAGTACAGTAACAGTGGTCATCTAAGGAGCTGAGATAAATCTCGAGCGCTATCTTGGGAAACAAAAGGTCATTTTGAGGAACAAAATCTGTATTTTCCTCTTCCAAATCAGCTTGAAGTAAGCATGCCATTAGTACATATTAGATTAAAATGCAAATTGGCTGTCTTCAAAGTCAGTCAAGGCCCTCAGGCTGAGTAAATTGCCCAAATTCTGGGATAGATTCTTGATCCTTTGGTTGTATGTAATACAGGTTCACCCCCCCCACCCTCCAACTCTAGCGTAGTGTTAGTGATAGTGCAGAAAATTAGTGTAACAAATTAGTGTCAGATCTTATGGAGGAGGAAGGCAATTTTCTTTCACAAATCTGTAATTAATCTGTAATCTATAAATTGATTTTTGTCTGTTTATGCTTTTACACCCACATACTCACAAGCCCTAAGATACACGTCCAAGTAGCCTGACCAACATCATCTCTGCGTGACACAGAGATCAAGGAGTTCTGGCTATTTAGCCCTCACCATGATAACAACCTGATTTTGGACTTGCCTTTTATATCCTTGAGGAATGGATGCTGTGAGGGACCTTTTGCTTCTTTATTTTGCCTTAGCCCTTTAAGTTTGAGGCAAAATTCTAGAATTTCAGTTCTCTTCTTTCCCGTATGTGGTTATTCTACCATTGTATTTCTATCTTCATCTTCCTGACACTTTACCTTTAGTTCAGTTTGTTTCTCTTCTTAATTTGAATGAAACCACATTGCACTATTGCAATTAATACATACCATTTCTTTTAACCCTTTTAGTGCTGCTTCTTATGGAGCCTGCAAACATTCCAGTCATTCTTTATTCATGCTGGTCTACACGTATCTATTGCAAATCTTGTATGTTCTCAAAGAGTTAGTCACCAGAGGGCAAACTGCTCATGCAGATTTAGTCAATACAAATATAACTTTGCTTTTAAAAAAACCCAAACAAACCCAAACAACAAAACAAAACCCCTACATTGTCTGTGAGTTTACATGTAGTATTCATTAGGTGGAAAGTGAAAAGTATAATCACTGTCTTCTTCAGAGATATAGAAATTAGTATTTTATGTTGAATGAGAGGGAATTTTTGAATGTCAACATTCAAACTGTTGACCTAATTTGCAAACTTTGGAGAAAAAACTCTCCCTTTGGATAAAATTTTTTTCTTGTGATCACATCAAAATATCACCTAATTGTTAGTCAGGGAGAATAATAGTAGGTTAAAATATTTTCCAGCAGGAACCTGGCTTTAACCTTAACTGTGAGTAGATGAATGTCCATAACAGAGGGATGGATGGATGGAATCTTATGCTGGAGATCTCTAAGCTTGCAGGACTGTAGATAAGCCCTTTCTTGAAAAGATATCAGAGATAACTGCATCTCTAGTAACGGAGCGTGTCAGATTTTGTTCCTTTCCTTTGCAGAAAGCATAGACTGTTGACTGAATCTGTCACTGAAGATTTGGGAAATGACAAGTCAGGTTACAGTGCTTAAATCACTAATCCAATCTGTGTTGTATGCATTATAACTGTCTTTTAATTACGCTAAAAGGATCAAAGAGTACCAGAAAGCATAAGATTACTGGCCTAATCTCCTTGTTTAAATCATTAAATACCATCTAGGTAAGCTCTGTTTGCTGAAAATGTCTCCTTTAAAGAGATTCCCTGTCCTGATGTGAAGACTCTGGAGGTTCTGCATGCACCCCGGGCTCTAGTATTTCTAATGAATAACCTCCCTGACTATTAAGTCAGAAATAAGGTACACATTTTTAATTGCAACACTATAGGGATGTTTCTACAGAAATGTACTCTCAGTCATTGTACTGAATAGGAAGCAATATAAGACATTCTGTCATGCCCTATATCTTCATACTACAGCATTTGCACATTGACCTGAATGGAGAATAATTATTTTCTTTATAGAATTTCTTTAGAGAACTAATTAGCCCCCTAGTGCTTCAAGAAAATAAGTAATTTACCATCTTGGCATTTCTGAGTCAAGGTGATGAGATTCTTGTTCAGTATGCATAGATAGGAATCTAAAGCACAAATGTCAAACATCCACAGATATTGGATATCAACTTTGAGAAGCCTTGGGACTATTGTTCGTTCTTAATCTCCCTCCCCCAAAGCATATAATTTTATCATGCTTTAAACATTGAATGTACAGATCTCCCTACCTTTATGGAACTGCAAGGGTATCGAATGCTTCTGCTAGTGGGGACCCAGGAGTACCTATTTGAACATCCTGAAAATAAATGTGAGGAGGAGGAACTTACAGAAGTCACGTAGGAATTTTGTGGCAGAGACAGTGGGTAGAATTCAGTTCTCTCTGATTTCTCTTCAGAATTTTCCTGGGGATTAAAACCAAGCCAGGAGTCTAGCAGAAAGGTGCACGTTTTGAACTCCTTCATTCTATCCAGTAAGCAAGTTAAGGGTCCTCTAAAAGAGAAGTTCTCTGATTGTTTGCATGCATTATATAAAGAATTGAAAATGAAATAGCGAGGTCAGGTCACAAGTGTGCAAGTGTGAGTCACAAGTGTGATAAGTTCAGACACTTCCCGATTTCAGACAGCTTGACTTTTCAAGCTCAGTGTAGGATTTTGCCATCCTGTAATGCTACCCCCCATCCTTCTGGTATAAATAAATCCAGTATTGTGGAACTGTGACTGTTACTGGGCCAAAGCGCTTGGAAACCATGAGTCAGGAGTGTTGGTTCTGAGCTATTGGGCTGCAGTCAGGTCACAAGTTGGACCCACATGTTCTGTCTCACTTGTGATCTGAAGTGCTGAAGCTGAATGAGCAACTTCTAGTGGTCTTTTAAAGAGATTTGCTCTTGTCTTGCTGCAAGAAGAAAAGAGCAAAGAAGCTGTAGTAATGGTCTTCAGAGCATAATGCAAGATTTTTCTCTCTCCTTTGCATTCAGACTTGTTATGGGACAAATCTGGAGGAAGGTTCTGGTTTGTATATTTACCCACAGCATAGCTGCTTCTTACTTGAATAAGTGAACACATAAATTTCATGTTGAACAAGATTAATGAACTCAGTGTATAAAGGGGAAGCCTTGGAGCTTTCTAAACTTTGTTTTGTATTTATGTCCATTTATATACATTAGCAGTTCAGCAAAATCAGTAGCATTTTTATTTGAACTCAGTTCCTAAATAACAGGAGCTTTTATATTTTGGGACTGGGGCATTTCTGCCCAGCTCTGTGGGAAAGGTCCCATGTAAATGGAGAGCAATAGATGTCTTGAAGGGTTATAAGCATTAGAAATGACCAAAAGTAAATTTGTGCATCTCAAATACTTGAGGATTGCTCAAAGTGCACTTGGTATTTGCTTGCCTCCAGTTAAATTCTCTTTATCTGAGGTGAAAGTTGTTTGCAGTGAGCTAAATCAGCAATAAAAGACACATTTCTTCACTGGTAGTTGTGTAAGTGGCAGGCTTTGCTCTCTTAACCAAAGATGGTGGGGTTTTGCCTTATGTCTGCTTTTTTTTGCTGTTGTTTCAGAGTAGGAAAAAAAAACCCTCCAACACTTTAGATGGTGTCTGTGGAGGTAAATACCAGAGTCTGGCTCATTTCTAAGCTGAAAATGAAATATATTGTACTATCTACCCTTGTGCTTTAGTGATGTTTAGTACAGTGTTACTGCTGTTAATAAATGAGCTTTCGTTCACCTCTGTTGACATGTCCTGCCCTGCAATATGTGAAGAAATAGAAAGCTGATCCTAGTGTAGGTGAACACACTCTTTCCCTACAACATTTTCGGTGCCTCAGCAAAGTCCGTGCATCACTTCGAGTCCTCAGTGGAACTGCCGTCTGCTGAAGAGCTTTGAGCAGCAATTTAACAGCTAGATTTTTGACAACGTTGGCTACTTTTTTTTCCTCTTTTCTTTTTAATGAGGCTTACTAGTATCTAGAGAAAACTGTGATAGGTATAAATAATCCTAGAAATGCAGAAGCCTATAATTGGTGTTGACATCTACCCAGTTGACAGAGGTAAGTTCGTGTTTAGAAATACCTCAAATATTAGTCTTTATTCTGCACCATTTCTGTTATTGTCTGTAATTATGATTTTAAAAGTTAAAATTACTGTATAACTGGAAACTTAACTGTTAAGGTTTTAATTTAAGGTAGACATAGCCGTCACTTGTTTTGATAATCAGTGCATGAAAATCCTAGCTGATGCCTGACTGCTGCTAGTCAGAAGTAACTGGATGGGTTCCAAGGTGAATAACTTTTTTTTTTTTTTAATTAGGATCTTGAATCTATGAACAACTGAACTGAAAAAAGCGCCTCTGAATTCAGAATCAAGATGGCTGGCAGTATTCTCCAAATCAATATATCTGGTAGCTGCGAATAGCAGTAGCTCTCCAGTGCATTTCGGTCCATCTTTTTTTACGTTCTTTCTTTGAAAGGGTCTTGGTGGTCCTCAGTTGGGGGAAAATATATAGGAATATTCATCAAACAGGTTTAGAAATGCAGAGTGCTGGGAGCTTTTGAAACAGAACCTGTTTTTCTTGGTGGCAACCAAAAGAGCTTTTCTGATATAAAGGTCAGATTCCGTGTATTTGTTCCCCCTTCAACTCTTTTTGACAGAATGAAAGCTATTTTGCTCTTGATTTATAAGATATTTACTGTGAGTTAGTACTGCATAAACATCTGACGTTGTGAGCAGCTCTGTATTTTGCTGACCATGCCCTAGTAAATAGTGAAAGGAATTTTAAGATATTTATTGGGGCCTTTTCTGTAGGTAGTGTGGCAAAGTACAGAATGTCTGTTTACAGGAGAAGTAATTGTTTTGTTTTTAACTTGAAACCGTTTTCTTTTCTGCACAGCAAGCTGCAATAAGTAACTCCCTGTAGAGAGAGAATGAAGAGTTGTGACTCTTTCCATACACACACCTGACCCTGAGAAATTAAATTGTGCCTTAACCTGCAGGGAAGGAAAACTTACAGCTCGCTCGGTTTTGACTTCTGAAGAGGTTGTCAGTGGTACTTGGGAGTGTGTCTCCTTTTAGGAGACTTCAGAAAGTAAGGAAAGTACTGAACCTTGTATGCTATTATGGCAGCTTGTTCTGTAGTTAGGCTGACCAAGGTATTCAAATGAGAGTATAGCTGCTTAAAAAAAAAAAAAACAAACCCACTAAGCAGATAATCTTATTGGTGTGATACACATAATTTGTATAAACTCAAGTTGAAGATGATTTCTGTGAAGAACCAGAACAGTTTGTAACCCTTTCTGCACTTTAGTACAATTGATCGGAATCTGTTTCATGGATTTCATAATGATTTAGTTAAGAAGAAAATTTTTAAACCATTCTAGAGGTTTCAGAATTTGAAACAGATTTTTAACATATTTACCCATATAAATATGTGTGAGGGTAGCATTTCAAAGCTTGTGTTATTGAGCAGAAGTCTTGCATCTTCTTTAGACTGTGCTTGAGTAATGCCAGATTAAATGCTCTTGTCTACATAGTTTTTTAAATATTATTCTTCAGTGGGTAGAAAAATATTGAAGTTTCCCAATTTCTCTTCCCTATGGTGTTGTTCCATGGCAGTCAGGAATAAAAGAAAGATTTCTTCATCTTTTTGTGTGTCTACATATTTAGTGAGGAAATAAGCTAAAATGTTGGTCTGTGTTTATATAAACATATACACGTGTACATACACATCCTGTATTTTTGTGAGTATATATGTGCTCGCTAGATATGTGCTGTATATTTTATGTAAATGCTCTGAAGTGACTTTTTACTCCGAATTGTGTGTTACATATTTCCTATTACGTTACTTCACTTCTTAGAATTTATGTTAACTGGTCACATTCCTAATCAAAATAAACCTTCAGAAATCGAAATAGCTCAGTGATGTGCCAAACCCCACGTATGTTCTTTTGAATCAGCTAGCTTTTGCCTGCTGGATGCTACAAAGGAGAAACTGAGGCATGAAGTTACAGAAGTCGCTGGCTAAGCACTCGTATGGAAATAGCAAACTACCTCTTGTTACAGTAACCTCTTCTGGAATTGCAGAGAAAATATATTGTATTAATTGTGGTTTCTTTTAATTATGGTAATGATTAACATGTGAAACAGTAGGAATGGTTCCTGGCCTCTCTGCTTCAATCTGTAAACAGGGATGTTGGGAAGGAATATCATGTAGGATATGACAGTCTGAAGCTCATTTTTACTAACAGAAGTAGTACCTCTAAATAAATACAAAGCACGTCTTAAACTTTAAAAAAAAAAAAAAAAAAAAAGCGTTTGGGGTAACTTCTTATATAATCAAGTAATCAATTTTAAGTTCCTGTATTTGTGAAGTTTCCATTAAATTCCAGTTTGCATTCAGATGTATTCTGAAACCGTGAATAGACAAATAAGCTAGCAAACAAGAAATGTCAGACAGAAGAGGACAAATACTAAGCTTTATTATTTTGTAAATGCATGTTAATATGCTTTAGGTTTTTTTCGTTCACGAAAAGAAGTGCTAAATGTCATGTAAGACTGTTTTATTGCAAGTTGGTATGTTTAAATGTGGACAGTGACTGAGAAGCTGGCTTTAAACTCTGATCAGTGGATAGAACGTTTTGGTTTAAATCAGTCTTTTGTGAACTAGGAGTAGAATAACATTTACTAGATTTAAAATCTGACAATTCTTTCTAGAGCTGCCAGGTTAGAACCAATTCCTTCCATTTCCTTTCCTAGTGAAATTCTAAGGAATTCAGGACCTGAAAATTGAAGACAATATAAACTAGTGTGAGATTGTATTTTTGAGAAGGTGAAGAAATCCCGGCTTTTGTTCTGCATTCTCCACCAAGTCTGAGGCTGAGTAGCTGTAGAACCTGTGTAAACATCTAACTGCAAGGGTCGAGATGTTTGCTGGTTTCTACCCAACCTTCCTTTTTGCTTAGCAGAAAGGGGTTCAGCGTGCTTTGGCTTTGAGAGTCCCAGTGGGAGCCCTTTAGCACGCAGCTAGGCGTACACCTGCGTCACCTTCTGCCCTCTTTGGTTGCCGGTTCTCTGAAAGGGCAAGGGTTGGGTGGAGGGAGAAGTGACAGTGGCAAGGCGTTTGCTGTGTCCAAGAACCTTTTTTTTCTCCCTTGTATTAGAAAACTCTTCTTCCCTTTTGTATTGTGCCTTATGTTGCGTACAGTAAAAGGCTGTACTCTAGTAAGGACATGGGCACCTTTACAAAACACTAACTAATGCACAATTGGGTTAACGAAGGGAAAGTTTCCCCAGTTTTGACTGTACTGCAGCTTCCACCTGCAGGATCTTGAGTGAAGCTAGTAGCAAATTACTGTCATGGCTTTTTTGGCCTGGGCCATTCTGCCTTTCTAGTTACAGCTTTCTTTGCTAAAACCTTTCTATGGTACTATTCAGTATCATTTATTAAATAGAGGCTCAATATGGAGTGGAATTTTGTGGTTAACTAAAACTCATTTTCTGCCCTTTGCTCAAGGCAAAGCAAGTAGGAGGCTTCCTGCCTCTTTTCCCATTTTTACTGCTGATTAGGGAAACAGAGACTATAAAAGTTGGCTTTTTTTCTGCTATATAAGTTTGTGCAGGAAGGTATTAACAATCTTTCAGTTGTGCCCTGGTCTATTAGCAGGAATATACAGTGGTACAAGAATGAATTTGTTGAAAATTTTATGCCTCTCTGACCTATTGTAGAAAGTTATCCTGCTGCAGTGTTATTAAGTCATTTTTCATCTCCGCTTAAATTAACGTTGACGTTCTATTACTGGATTTGTTCTTGTCTTCAGATTGGAACATAAAGGAAGAAAATCTTGTTGCTGGAATATTAAAATTAATTGTTTGATAAGCAGCACCTTGCTTGAAGTAGAATTCTAGGAAGATTATAACGTAAGATCAATCTCAGTATTAGATTTGCTTTCATGTATGAAAAAATTATTTTGGAGTATGAAAAAAATTATTTTTGATCATTCAGGGTATCAGGAGAATGCAGGAGTTAAGGGTGAGTTGAAATCACAGTGAGAAAGGGCAAACTGCAGATGAGACCCATGCCTGTCCATGCTGGAATTGCAAGGGATTGCAGCTCTTCAGAGAGTTCTGCCTTTACTGAGCGTTACGCTGCCTTCTCAATAACTACCTTGAGACGCTGTTTGCTATTTGGTGATGTGAATTTCATGTGGTGTACAGAGAGGTGGAAAAGCTGTTTGAAATGAAATGTCAGTCCTGGTGGTTGGGGTTTTCTTGTTTGCTTTGAAAAGAGCCTTTTTGTAAAACTGGGTGCAGGTTTGGAGCTGGCATTTTACAGATGCTTTCACGATAGATTTTCACTCTGGTTTGATTTGGGTCAACCTTAACTAGAAGTTATTGGTAAGGAATTTCTGTTTGCCTATGGAAGACAAATTGGCTTTATAATCCAGTTTCTATTTAATAATTTGATCAAAATTGCAGAATACTCCAGATGAAGCATTTGCTTTTAACTTCAGGAAAGAGGTAGAGCTACAGAGATAGAGCTAGAGTGCTCAGCATAACCAGTAAGGGCTTGGGGAAATGAGAAGAAATTCTTTGTTTTGCTTTTAAGATAATTTCACCACCCTACTTGGAGACTTGCAGTCCTTCAGACAAAGCGTAGGCATAAATGTAGGTGACCTGGTATTTGACAGAAGTGGTGGAGCGCGGATTTCTGCCAAGAGGGATGACGTATGCAAGGAAAATGCTCGATGCTTTCACAATAAAAGGTGAATGGCAAATAATTCACTGATTAACGGCCCTAGACAGAAACGCTCAATTTTCTGAGAGACAATTTTTAAATCGGTCATTTCAGAACATGTTATATTCATTAGGCAAGCGATGATTTGCTTTTACTGTTTTGTATTTGTTTTGTTTTTCTCCTGGTGGCATGGCCAGCAAAATCTGATAGCTGAGGAAGAAGAAAATTATCGTCAGTGTGTTCTTTCCAAGTTTTACTAGTGTCTTGTCTTCTACTTGCTGTCTGGAAGAGAGGCAGCAGAATCATGTAAGGCGTATATTTTTAACACATTTGGTTAAAGTTAATGTCTTCAAATTATGTTCATCTGGCTCAGATATAAAAATAAAACCATTGTAAAGTAAATTTCAATAGTTTTGTGCCTAAAACATTTTAAAGGCTTTGAAGTAGTGGTTAAACTGGAGTCATGCACTGACTGGAGAGGTGTGTTGAGATATGAAAGTTAGGGTTAGAGTTAGCTTCTTTCTTCTGACCCATGTTGCTGAAATTTAAATCACGAAAGGAATAGTTGGAAACTTTTCTGCCAGAAGTGGGAATTGTGTGTCTCATCTGGTGGGACTGACTCTTGCTGTGGTGGCATTTATGAAGAAGAAAGCTTTGGTTTATTGAAAGCCATAAACGAGTGAAGTAACACCAGTTTGATCACCTAGTCCATCTGCAGACAAGGAAGGATTTCTGATCTACTTTCGACACGTGATGCGTGATACAGAAATTGCTTTGAGGATAAAAAGCAAATAAGTTAATGGAATCGCTTCATGTTTACAAAGAACAAAGGAAACACGATCATTTCTCCACTGTCTACCAAATGAGATACCACGAGGAACTGAACTACTTGTGCTTAAAATCTGAGTATTGCTCTACAAGAAAATAGCATTTTTTTCCTCTCTTTTCATGGCAGACACCATGATACTCTTGCACTTGAGCTAGACTTGGTCCTAGAGGATTTTGGAGTTTTGGTAAAACAAAAACGTGAGGTTTGTGTATATGTTAGTTTACCAAAAAAAAGTGCAAGACAGGAGTGTGAGCTTTCTAGGGTTAAAATAAGTGAAGATAACACTGATTTTTTTATTTTTTTTTTTAATTTTTCTTTTTTTATCTTCCTCCTTCCTTCTGAGAAATGAGACTAAAGTAGTCTTAAGGGGGTACCTTACTTTGGAGCTGCCTTTTTTCAAGTATTCATGTAGCACTGTCAGTCTAACTTAGCTTTTCCTAACTTGGCCTCATAGGCTGCAGCTCCTGCCTTAGGCAGAGCGTACTCATGATTGGTTTCAACTCGGAATGGATGATTATTATTTTTAGGTTTTTTAAGATTTGTATGAAAGTCTGAATTATGCAGTTTGATCTACAGAAATGCACAGAAGAGAATGGGGGGATCTGTTTAAACAGAAAAATCTTTATAAAATGAGGGTCCGAGTATGGGATCTCTGTGTTCCAGATGGCAATGGTTTGTGCTGCTACCCACCAGGTCTACACGTGTCTGCTGGAAACAGCTCCCTTATACTGGACAGTTCTTTGGTGTGTCCTCGCTTTGGTGTGTCCTCATCTCCCCACTTTTTTTTTTTTTGTTTTCTGGTTTGATTCAGAAGATGAGCGATAGGTACGCGTCCATCAGTGTGGTAATCCCTTACAGAACGCAGTGCAGGAAGGTTAAAGGAAAGCATCTGTATCTCTGATAGCTTTCCGAGAAGCAGTTTTAATCCCTAGGGTGTGATACATTGCCCGTCTGGGATGATCAGTGGTAAGTATTCCTTACAAATGAGGCATTCTGTGGCAACCTCTTTAAATTCTTGAAATCAAACCCACAGCGTTCAAGAATTGTAAAACCAATATTATGAAGCTTCTTGAAGAAGCAGATGTGCGTTAAAACGTAAAGCGGCATGCTCCTAGTGTTTTTCACTGCGAGAAAATAAGTGAAACATTTAGAGGTTTTATTCATTGTTAACGTGATAAGTCATTTGTGATAATGGTTCTCCCTTCCCCCTGTCATCTTCTTCCGTACAGGTATAAATAGTACATGTGAACTGCATTTTTGAAGGAGTTTTCTGCATCTGTGCCTTCTGGTGTTTAAATTGATTGGGCCTTTTCTTTTAACTCTTATAATAAGGTTTCAAAGCTGGTTTAGTTTCTGATCAAGGCTTTCAGATACGTTCACGCTTGAAATGTACTGGGCTATGAGTAAATATATTTTTTTCTATATATATACTTACTATTTTCCAAAGGCACTGAAAACTGATCTTAACTCTAACCTGGCAATATTGTATGTGTGTGATACGGGACTCTCCCATGATTAAAAATTTAAGCTAAGGTTCAGTTACTAGGTACTGACAGACAAATTGTGAAGGGTGTAGTAGCTAACCAGAACAGAATCTGCAGAGAAACTACGCTCGCTTCTGTAAATTTTTAATACTTAATTTTTCTTTTTGTTCAGTAGCTTGTATCTGGCTCCCTGATACAGTTGGGGGAATTGCAGCTGTAGCTTCTCTTCTGCGAGCAGGCAGCGAAGCAGATATGCAGAGCTCCATCCATAGGGCAGAAGAGATGAGAAAAGTGTGTAAAATATAAAAGTTTTCGATTTCATATTGAATCTTAGGATTTACTCTAAACATCTTAACAAAAATCTGGCTTGCTGTTTATTTACGGTGTGCCAGTAAGTCACACCACTCCTGTCAAATCTCTTGAAAGCCCTAAACAACAGCGCTGTGCTCACTTAGGTGGGGTTGGCAGCTGTGTTGGAAAATCACACTACTCTTTTGGAACCCATCAAAGCTATTCAGTAATTAGTAAATTTAAAAATAATTGAGTCTGTGTGAGTTGGTGCTGAAAAGTTATTAGCAAGCCTGAAAAAATTCTTTACTCCCTAGTGCTCTAGTCACCATAATAAATCTTCTAGATGATCGTCAGTAAAAATGACGATAAAACTGGATGCTAATTTCAATTTCGTTTTACAATGACAATAGTGTTTATGGAATATTGTTGTGTGGATTTTTCTACTATTTAGGCAATTGGCTTTGTAATTTCCGTGTGCTTTGGTCAAAAATAGAGCTGCGTACTGCACGAATGAAAGTGATGATTCACAGCCTGAGCTCAAGTGCGAGAGCTGGGCAGTTGGCACTGTGCTGGGGAGGCAGAGGCCACCGCTGGGAGGAACACGCAGACAGGGCTCTTGCAGTGGGAAAAGTCCTGTACTTCTTGAAATTCTTCTTTCCACATCAATGGCAAAAACTTTCACGCATAATAGAATTCCGAATGTTGCATTTTGAGTTGAATTTTTAAAGTTTTTTAGACTTTTTTTTTAAATTAGTATATTTAAATAAGTAATGAATCAAAGCTACATTTGCCTTTTTAGTGGAAAACATTTGTATAAGAAATTTTGCCTAGCTCTTGTCTGCTGTGGAACATAAATCATAGAATCATAGACTGTTTTGGGTTGGAAGGGACCCCTAGAGCCCACCCAGCCCAATCCCCCTGCAGGGAGCAGGGACACCGCTAACCACATCAGGTTGCTCACAGCCCCGTCCAACGTGGTCTTAATTGAATTATGTTTGCTTCTGGGATTCAGAGGCACAAAATAGATTTCAAATCTTTCTTGCATTCACCAAAGCAAGGAATTGTCAGAGAAATGGAAATGCAGGACTCGGTATAAGGGAAGGGCGCGCTGGCTGAGGCTGTAAAAGCTAAGCTTGTCCTGTGGAACCATGTAGGTTGTAATAGCTCCTGAAAACACTGAAGGTGGCAAACCATCAAAACTGTTGCCCTTCTTTCTTCTTGGGGCATAACATATTGGTTTTTAACTCTGAGAGCAACCTCTTTCCAAAGACTGTTCGTTTGGCATGATTTGATAGAATAGATTTTTCTGGTTTTCAAATGACGTTAGACTGCTGGGGCTGACTTAGGAGAGATAAGGAAGTGTGTGCATGCGTGTACACACACTTACTTATATTTGTTTCCCTCACAATTATATAGAGCTGTTTCTCAGACCCTTTTCCCCCCACTGTTTTGGCTATGTTTCCGCAGAAATAAGTGACAATTACCCCGATTTCAGTAGGAAAAGGAAATATTCCCCATTTCAAGTTTCATTCCTTGGTTGAAAATGCTCTCCTTTCTAGGAATAAGTACTGGAACATTTTCTTCTTGTTACCTATTGTTGCACTTTGCAGTAATGAGAATGTTTTATCAGCAAAATACCTTTTCATCTGCTTTCTAACTTATTTCTAACAGCATATATGAAAGAGCTGACAATAACAGAATGTGTTTATAGTTCAACTCTTACTGGAATTCTGGATAGACTTTTGCAAGAGGATGTTCTCTATGCATATTCTGTGACATATGTGAATATATATATTTTGTTTTATTTTTTTTTCTGCTGGCAAAAGGCTCATCAAAGCTGTTTGTATGTCATGCAGCTGTTTAAAAAGGGATGGGAAAAAATTTTTGAGCATTGGCCTGAAATGTGTCCTCTACTACTTCAACAGTCTGAAGTAGAAAATACCTCTCTTGCTGCCAGTGAAATAAGAATTGATCAGCTACATTGGATGTGACAGTGAATGAATGGGAGAATGAGGTGAAAACAGAAAAGGGAAGGTGACAGCATCATAACGCTGGAGACATTTGTAAAAGAATATTAGGTCTGTTGATGCACTGTCCTGTGCCAGGGCCACTGTGGAAGCTATTGACTCTTGCACAGATGCCATTAACCAGATTTTTCTCAATTTAGGAAGCTTCTTCGTAGAAATTTAATTTATTAACCTGACACAGACCTTTCCCTTTGCCTCTGTTGAACTGGTGTAAGGAAATTAATTTGTATCACATGCTTTATTCAGAGTTTAATTCAAGTTCTTAGAAATAAATCTGTATTTCAGTTGCCTTAGGCAAATGAAACTAAAAAATTCTGTAGCGAGTTCTGTTTGCTGCTGTCGCTAGCATGCGTTTATTCTGCTGTGTGTGATGTGCATCCTAGCTGCTAACGGTTTGTCTCTTCTGGAAGGTACGATTCCAATGCGGAATGTAGAAAATGTACCTTACAGAATTGCTTAATGGAACAGTAAAGAGAAGAAAAACCCAATTCCTATTTGCATATGAACCTCAACATACAATATTAAGTTGGACTTTCATTCTCCTTTATGAAAATCTCCTATCTGCAGATATAAATAGGCATAGTTTAAAGCAGTTTTCCCATTTGTGATGGTAATATAACTAAAACTGTACACTTCTTGGTTTTGATTCGCAGATTAAAAGGTAAACATACTACTTTTACAGCATTTAAATCTATTTCATAGTACTTAAATATTCTCGCATACACAGTATCCATTTGGGTTTTGCGTCCTCCTTTTACTCTGCTGTGAATTTCTCATTTAAACCATCTATCACTTTTCCTTCAGTTCATATGTGGCACTTGTCTTTGCTATACTGATTGCACAATACAAAAATTTTACCAGATAAGAATTGTAAAGGAAGCTAAGAATTACTCAAAACTGTATGGTTGGAAAGTGTTGTTGCAGAAGTGAAATTTTCATTAGCTGAAAGATGAGAATGGTGGTGGTGAAGATGGCATCAGTCATCGTCACTGCAGGTGCGATAAATCCCAAAGCAAGACGGTAGCTCTGAGGAGCAATAATGGAGTTGAGTCTTGCTCTTAACTGTGCTAAACAAAATGAGCATGTGGTTGATATTAAGTGTATCTATAAAATATTTTCTGTGTGAAGAGAAGAAAACAAAAGGGTTTGCCTATTTTGAAGACCAGAGATTCTTCTACATACATTTGCTTTAATTTATCAGTTGCCATACCCTAGTGTTGAATGTAGAATACAGGATAGAATGTCATGAAGCGTAAACATGCAAATAATTTGCTTTGGTGAAAGCCTTCAAATTTTACTCGTATGCTCATGTACTTCTAGTGCTTGTTACAAGACAAAAATGAGAGTTAGTTGCTAATGTAATGGATGTGAAAGAAGAAAATACATAAAATTCTGTTTTAACAGGAGAGTCTTTGAAAAAAAAAAAAGAACAAGTTAAAATTCATGAAAGAAATTAAACAATGTTGTGTGGTGTCTTTGAGAAAAATCCAGACATTCTTTAAAATGAACTCTCTGTCAATACTAAAGTATTTGGATATATTTTTTTTGAACTGTCATCTTTTATTATGGAATATTGTAAGAATTACAAATATTCTTGCCTGAAGTGTGTCTATCTGTGTTTAAATATCTACAGGAAAAATGCTTCCAAGCCATTGGCAGCCCTATGTGTTAATGTTTTACGCAGCAAGAGCATGGGTGCTCTCTTAATTCTCTGTAGCATTGGATGATCTGGAGGATATTGTGTTCCAGCATAGCTACTTGTCTGCCTCAAACATAGTGTTTTCCTAGTGTCCCGGACTGCTAATTGTGTTGGCTGAAATGTGGCATTTCTTAATGAATTTACCTCCTCAATATGGAGTTTTGTTTCATATGTAGTTCTCCTTATTGTAATGCCTGAAATTAATCAGCCAGTGTGATTAACATCTGTTATGGGTGGTTTGTTCTTTCTTTTCCCAAGGTAAATCCTGTAGGGCTGTTATTAAATATGTTATCTTATTCTCTGCTCTATATTTATGTTTGTGAAAGCCAAATCGCCAAAGTATACCTTGCCTTTAGAGAAGATACTGATAATATTCGCAGTGGTTTTAGTTTCTGTAAGAATTCATTACACAGATTTGAATCGACTGTGGGGAAGAGTCTGTGCTACGCAGGTGAGCTTCACCCTTGCTTTAGGCAATTTGTGGTGGATTGGTTCACTGCGTGGTTCTCTTCAGGTGCCTTCTAGTACAATGTTGGTAGATAACTGGGTTTCGCAACGATAAGATCTGAGATCCCACCTGAATTTCCTCTCTGAGAAGCCAGTATAGAGGTATGGACAGGTTTCACGTGCTACTCGCAGTATGATGATGGTTGCTATATTCAGCACTGGTTGTAGTTCCCTGAGGGTTTGGGCTATCGGCATCACTGGAGAGCATCCAGGTGTGACAAAGCTGTATGTAGCTGAGGCCAGATCATCACTTAGAGATCATATTTATTTGTAGGTATTGGTATATAGGACATTGTCTCCTGTAAGTTGGTAAGAGATCATCCATGATTTTCGTCGATGCTGTTGATTTGACGTTCTACGTGTTGTCCAAATCTTTTGTTTGTTCTCAAACAGTAGCATCAGGAATACAGTCTTAGAACTGCCTGATAGCTCTTTCAGCAATGAATGAGAACTACTTTACATGGAGAGGGATTCTGCGTCATTGGTTGGACTGCTGCATATTTCACAGAATCACAGAAGGGTTGAGGTTGGAAGGGACCTCTGGAGGTCATCTGATCCAACCCTTCCTGCTCAAGTGCCTAGAGCTGGTTGCCCAGGACCATGTCCGGATGGCTTTTGAATATCTCCAAGGATGGAGACTTTGCAGCCTGTCTGGGCAACGTCTGCCAGTGCTGTCACTGTCACAGGGTAAAAGTGTTTCCTGATATTCAGCTGGAGCTCTGTGTTTCAGTTTGTGCCCGTTGCCCGTATTTGAAGGAATGTGGTTGTCAGAGGAGCAGGATGAGCAAGTGGTGTAAGTGAGTATAGTTGCTATTCCAAAATAAATATTTGTGAAGAAGGAGGAAAAATGTAGTTAGATTTTTGATCATTCAGGTTGTTTCAAGGAATATTTATTGCTTCCTTGGGCTGTTGTGTGTTGAAGCCACTACGTGGAAAGAACAGTGTTTTCAAAGTTCTGCTTGCTTTGGCATGGTCATATATCTAAATGCATAACAGTATATATAACCAAATATAACCCTGAATCTTCTTTCTGTGCTGCATAGCAATATTCCTTTTCACCTAACTTTCTGTGTCTTAGAGCTCAGTCAAGCAGAAGTGTAGTTTCTTGAGAGTTCAGGTGTTAAAGGCCACATGATAGGAAGCACAGGAGAATTTGTCTTCATGTCTCCCAAAATGCAGTCATTTGAAGCAGTAGTTTTGCTTGAAGTTTTACTAATAACAAACAGCTTTTCACCCTCCATACTATTTACAGGGATCTGAATATATTAAATCAAATAATTATGCTAGCTGTAATGATGGATTTCAGAAGTCATCCTAATTTACATACAGTTATTATGATACACATAGTTAATAAGCTGTAGCTTGCCATAAGGCAAGCAATTACTTTGGGTAAAATCAGTATTTTATCAAGTTCTCAGGATTTTAATTTTTCTAGGCAGAGGATTAAAGACAGTGGCCCAGCATTGTGTATTGTCGTTTCAGGAGCTATCGAAGCATGTTTATAAGAAGAGGCCAAAGTTCTCCTGTAAATTGCATACAGGCAGGCACAGATCGCAACAGCGTAAAACAGTACTTCAGCCTTTTTCTCTCCTCCTTGTGCAGACCGGGATTTTCAGTTCCACGACTGTTTTATAGTACCTTAATCTGTCCCTGTGCTTTTTTTCTAGTACACATTAACTCCGTGGTGTTTGTCATAAAGAAACAATAAGGCGGATGACTGACACTCTCCAGCTCACCTACTAAAGACGTAACTGTAAAATTTGACACTAGAAGAACAGCTAATGTCATTTTAGCTTTGTATTTGAATGGCTTTGAGCAGGAATGTATCATGCCCTAGAGAAAGGTCAAGTCCATCCCCTGCATTGTGGGTACTAAGTAATTTATATAGTGTTTCCAGTAGAAAAGCAGTTTAATGGACCTGCAGGTAATGTTTAATAACTGAGAATGTAAGTTAAATTGACCATCTGTTACATGTCCCTGCACTTGCTGCAACGGCATGTGAGATGGTGGAGAAATTTCACACTCCTTTTGGTTCAGATTTGTTCTAATTGTTTCTTTTGCATGCAAAGCATGAAAAGGTTCCTGCAATTAAGAGAATGCCCTCTCTAAATTAAATGTAAACCCAGAGACTTAATCAAACTAATTTCCAAAGTACATTCACTCCTCTTCGGTGATGTGCCTTGAAGGGACAGTGTGTAACCTTGTAACTGAGTTGAAACAGGACTTTATTGCAAATGAAGGCACTCTGAGGCGCCCACCGAGTTGCCCCTCTCTCATTTCTTGACTGATTTGCGCTGGTTAGCAGATTGCAGCTTGTCCTGGATTATTTTACTTTGGATAGTTGTGTAATAACTTGCATAGTTTGCCAAAATCCTGGTGATTTGCCTTTAGATGTGATTTTCAGTCCTGTGTTTGAGGTCTAGAGATTCTAGCTAGAGATTCTCAGGAAGAAAGCAACAGGAAACAGAATTCAGAAGAATTTTGCCCATATACAAAATATGGTGATGAGGGTATTAATTTCAGAGACTGTAAATAATTAGGAAGTGGTGCCATCCCTTGGTAACTCCTGGATGGACAGTGGAAAGGTTGCACCATATGCTAACAGAATAAATAGCACTTCCTCACTGGGAGAAGCTGTAGCATCTCAATGTCAGCTCATTTGAAAAATGTCCAGAATGAAGTCATGCACCAGAAATGAGAGCCCTCTTGAGAAGGTGATTGCTAACTGTAACACAAGAACACTTTTTAAAAATCGAAGTTACTTCAGGGATCAACATGTGAGTTGAGAAGTGCCTTCAAGCTGACATGTATTGGAGGGGAAATCAATGTTTTAGCTACAAAGTCTTTTCGGAAGTGCTACAGTCAAAATAGTGTTCATTTCTTCAGTGTACCTAGAATTAAATGGAAACCTGCCCGTATATATACATATGCCAGGAGTGTAGCTTAGCTTATCCAGTGTTGAACCTGACCTGTTAATGGTTCAAATGCACGCAAGTGAACTGTACGAGGGATTGGTATGTACAGAAGCTAGCCTGGGCATAAATGTGAATTGAATTCTCAGTAATGTTTCTCTTCTTTTTTATTAACTATCTACATGGTTTCAAGTGCTTTGTAACTGAGAAATTATGTTTTATTAGGAACTAAGCATGCATTTTCTGGTTTTCTGTATCAAGGAGTTAGAAGGGGCAAAAACAATGAAAAAACCAAAGCCCATGTTCTTGGTTGAAGTATTAAATAATTCTTATTTAATCTTATGAATCTTACATTATGAACTGTTTTAACCTCATGTTAAGTTGGTCAGATGATGAGTGAACTAGCTGAATGATACAGAAAACTGCTCCCAAGTCAATTAAATATCATCAGTATTTGGTTCAGAAACACTGAAATTGCAAGACGGAAATATTTTTAAAGCATGTTCCTGATTTGGGGCGAGCAAAATAAAGGTACCCTTCATTTAAGGATGTCAATTCCTATGTGTGTTCATATAAACATAATTTTATTGCTGTCGCCCCTTCCCTGACCCCCCCCCGCCGATCCACATGATGAGCGGCAGAAGTCGTAGAATCATAGAATCACTTTGGTTGGAAAAGACCTTTAAGATCATCAAGTCCAACCGTTAACCTAACCCTGCCATCCCACCACTAAACCATGTCCCTCAGCACCTCATCTATCCTTCTTTTAAATCCCTCCAAGGATGAGGACTCGACCACCTCCCTGGGCAGCCCATTCCAGAGCCTGACAACCCTTTTGGTGAAGAAGTTTTTCCTAATGTCTAGCCTAAACCTGCCCTGGCTTTTTTTCTTTTGCTACCTTGATATATAGCTTTAAAACCATTAAATTCTGGCTGTTGTCCATTATGTCCTGGGAGGTACTTCAAGCAGTGCAGGGTAGCTGTGCCACTAAACCGCTGATCACGGGTGGTGTGAAGTGTTAGCCTTGTGTTTCTCATGGAAAGCTGACCTGGAATTGGCCATCTTCCCGAAAAGGTGATGATTGTATTAGTCATAATAAAATCACCGTCTTCCTGAAGGAGGCGTAGGAAGTGTATTCTGCTGGTTCAAAGCGTGTGCCACGTTCTGCAAGTGGCAAAGTCCATACTACATTTCTTAAGCTGGACCCTGATGGAGTATTTGCTCAGTTACCTATTTTGTCTTCTGACTGAGCAGAATTGCTGCGCATCTTGAATTTATTGGACCTACAATGTTTATAGAACAGAAATACTTATCAAGAGCTCAGATAACGTCTGCCAGTCCTTTATTCGGAATTCTCTTTTTGTGGAAAGTGATTGGAACAAATTCTCAGGTGTGTCCGCCCTTTTTTTGCCCTTGTAGAAGATGTTTCTGTGCTCCACTGGCTGACACGAGAATGAAGCATTGCTTATACTGCTTGATTTACTAGAGCAAAGATTATCAACCCCGTAGGGTAAATTGCTATTGATTCACACTTGATATCAGAAGTTCCCTTTACTGTACATTCATGTCATACAGAAATGAGTGGGAAAGCAGCTGCATCTGTGCCTTCCAAAGCAATGAACAGCGATCGCTGCTATGATAGTTCTTGCTGTTTATTTGAATGTCTTTTATATAATGCCATGGGGAAAATAGTTGCTAATGTCCAGTGTGCAGATGACAGAAGCAGTATCCTATATAATCTCTCTTGCACCCACTCGTATTTGTTAGTTATGGGTGGTATTTCACAGTCCACTTCTGTGGAGTGGTATCCTTTCCAAAACACAGCCATATATCTGTTGAGAACAGTTTTTATCTCCCAGCTCACCAAATGCAACCCCAATACACTGCAATTTGTAGTAACAGGTGAAACAATAACAGTTTTGAATCTCTGGTTTGCATCTGTTGGTTTTGCAGCAGCCTGCCAAAGCATGTGTCTGTGCTTTGGGACCTCTCTCGTTGTCCTGTAAACTCGTAATTCCATGTAGGAAACCCTAGCTGTCTCATCTGTCGTCATGCTTCCTACTACTAATGTGATAAATATTTGGATGGTTATCAAAAGCTGGCAAGCCACACTACTTTCCTTACTCAAATTTTTAATTTTGCATTGTGCTGGTTACCAATCCATTTCACCAACTATGAATAATAACAAATCCTAAAATTTCTATCGCTGCTAAGGAACATGTGTCCTGTTAATTTCTAACCCAAAGTTTTCTCCCAGAAAACATAGTTTATAACTTGAGTGACGGCCAGCACTGGACTTTGTTCTAGTATGCTAATTAATGTGCGTATGATCAGGAGATTAGCCTGGTGTTTTCCCTACTAGCTGCTAATTTTCTTGCTTCTCATATGTCTTCTCATGGCTTTTCCTGGCTCTTGGACTGACAGTGTGGGAGTTTTTTGAGAGCAGGAATGACTTTCCAGTTAAGGAGCCGAGATGTGTATCTTGGGATCTGCTGTAATCTACAGAGTGTTACGCCTCTTAATTCCCACTACTCTGCCATAATGGTTTAAAAATGCTTTTTGTTGACCGTATCTGTTAGCCTTTGCGTTGATACCTGGGATGTAGGGTTTGATTCTTTCCATTCTGACTTGCGTCGTGTAACGCAGTCAGGATAGTGTGTTGTGCTCAGATAAAAAAAAAAAAAAAAACAAAACAACCAGTTGTAATAACAGAAGTACTGCACCATACCCAGCGAGAACATGCTTGGGTATCTCAGGTTGTTCTTTAGACACAATGACTGCAGCTGTGGGCATGGAAAAAACGGGGGGTGGGAATGTGGGTGGGGTGGGGTGGGGGTGTCCTTCTCCCTGTTCTGCATATAAGGAAAATTAAAAAGCTAAATGTTTACTACAATGCTCCTAAATCTAAAGAAATATGTTTTATCCGGATTCGGAGTAGTTCAATAATTGTGACTTGATTTTTAGAACAGTGGGGAATGCTTTTCAAAGCAACCAAAACAATAGGGTGCTTTTTAAGAAATAAACCCCAAGTCATTAGCCTTATACACAAAATAGTTCTGAAGTTCCACTTACACACGTTTGTGTGTATTAGATTTTAATGTGATAAATTAGATAGAGGGCAAATAGTAGAGACTTCTATTACGGGTTTTGTGGACAAGCAAATAGGAGTAATGGAAAAATAAGCTGGTTTTCCTGCTTGGCATTCATTTAGTTAGGCTGTCTTTCCATTATAGAGCTACTTTAGCTGGCATTTGAAGTTGGTTATTAGTGTGCCCAGCCAGCCATGTATTCAGTGCTTTTAGAATACAGTCTGAAAGCTTGATCTGCTTAGTTCCACTATATCAATGTTCCTGTTTGTGAAAAATGCTGAACTGCCTCTCTTCACTTTGTGCATACAGGGATTCAAGATAAATTCTGAAATGTATATTTATTCTTAAAGCTTTTTCTATTGTCTCTTGATGATGTGGAAGCAATAGGAGGAAAACAAAATTCCACGTCTTCGTAGCTATTGCCTAACCTGAAGGGAGGAACAGAAAATCATGCAACATCTTAGAAGCTGTGGAGCTCACCGCTCAGATTTCTCCTAGTGTTGTCCTTTGAGTTGGACAGATGATGGGATACAGATTTCTCAGCAGACAGCGAAGTGACACTGATGTGTTCAATTTGTTTATCTCAAAGATAAAACCATCCTCTAGAGACATAATGTTATGTTTCAGGTTGTTACTTTTTCTGTAAGTCACTTTTAGAAGGCCTATACTGATTTAACAGCTGCTTTTATCTAGTACCTTTCCACTCTAAACTTAGTTTTCCTGATTTTGTTTTAATTTTGGACATCATCTTACAAGTCATGTAGGATTAGATGTGGTGGTATAGAGTGCTTTGTTACAGTTCATGTATTTCGTTTCTCTTTCCCATTCTTACCTGCTGAGCAGCAACTGTGCCTCAAAGAAATGCTTAAGCTATTGAGTTGTCCAGTTTGCTCCTTAGGTTTGTCAGCTTTGTTTTTATTTTGGCAAGTTTGTCTGTGTTTGGACCAACCTTGCTCCCCCTCTCAGCAGGGTTCCAGGCTCCGTGTTGTGAAGTTTCCTCTGAAGCTGTACGTGATTAAGCTTGCTATGTTTAGATGATTGAAGTCAAGCTAGCTCAAATTTAACTCAAAATTGAAGTTACATTATATAGAGTTCTACCAGCAATATGAACTGGTATAGGTAAACTGAATTAGAAAGCCTGGCTTGCTGTTTCCCTCTGCTGGTATGGCAGACTGAGCTGGGGAAAAAAGAACCCATCAAAATTCAAACACCTGGATGAGTTCTGTATTTCAGTATATTTTACCACCTCACAAATAGCTTTGAGACCACAAGGGAGAGGTGAGTACACATGGGGCAGAATGGAGGGCTAGTGGAAATAATAAGCTAATTACAAACAAGGATGTATTGTCAAATTGCCTGAAAGCCAGTTTAGGAATAACTAGAGATGTCTTGATTTTGTCATCTCTGCATCCTAGAAAAAAGCAATCAATGCCAATAACATGTTCTGACGTGTTGTTTGGAGGTGCCTTGCAACTGCAGTAATACAGTAGTGAAAGCCAAAAGGTAAAAACAAATTTATGCATTCCCTTCATTATTGCTGAGAGAAATTCAGGAATATCATGGAAATTACTGCACTGAGTCAGACTGCATTCAGAACCTTGTCTGGAGCGGGAGGTATCCAGGACTTTTACTAAGAAAAGGAGCGAAAAAATCATCTAGAGCACAAAAGGCACAACCAACTAATAACTGATCGCAAAGGGAGACTTATTTTTGACCCTTGTTGGCAACTGATTTCCCTCTGGAGCAGGAGGGTTTCATTTATAACTTATTTATTCTTTTAGATAAAAGCATTGACAATGCTGCGTCTTTTAAATCTTTTTAAAATGCTGGTTCCCATGATACCTCTGGCAAAGACATTCATGGTTACAAAGAAAGGAATTTTGTCCTTTAGTTAAAAAATGGAAGGAGGCATATTTGTGGAAGACGTGTGGCTGATTTTAGAATATTTGCTACAAACACTTCACTGTGTCAGAGAGACAGTAATACTTGCTTATGATTTGTAGAGTTATTTCGAAATGAAAAGTATATTGAAAGTCTTATTTGAGACTGTCATACCAAAGGATAAAGAAAGGCGTTCTAAAGTTTTGCTATTAGAAAGTTGATTGAGCTGCATGGTTGGGGGGGGGAGGTGAAGGGTGTTGACATATTATCTCCAGGTTACAGCACTGTTCATGGATATCGAGAGCAGCCCTGCCGAGAGGGACTTGGGCGTGCTGGTGGATGAAAAGCTGGACATGAGCCGGCAATGTGCGATGGCAGCCCAGAAGGCCAACCCTACCCTGGGCTGCATCAGGAGAAGCGTGGCCAGCGTCGAGGGAGGGGATTGTGCCCCTCTGCTCTGCTCTGGGGAGACCCCCCCTGGAGCCCTGCGTCCAGCTCTGGAGCCCTCAGCACAAGGAGGACATGGACCTGTTGGAGCGGGGCCAGAGGAGGGCTACTAAAATGATCCGAGGGCTGGAGCCCCTCTCCTATGAGGACAGGCTGAGGGAGTTGGGGGTGTTCAGCCTGGAGAAGAGAAGGCTGCGGGGAGACCTGATTATGGCCTTTCAGTATCTAAAGGGGGCCTATAGGAAAGATGGGGATAATCTTTTTAGTAGGGCCAGCTGTGACAGGACAAGGGGGGATGGTTTTAAACTAAACCAGGGTAGGTTTAGACTGGATATAAGGAGGAAATTCTTTACAACAAGGGTGGTGCAACCCTGGCAGGGGTTGCCCAGAGAGGTGGTGGAGGCCCCATCCCTGGAAACATTCAAGGCCAGGTTGGATGGGGCTCTGAGCAACCTGATGTAGTTAGTGGTGTCCCTGCTCCCTGCAGGGGGGTTGGACTAGATGACCTCTAGGGGTCCCTTCCAACCTAAAACATTCTATGATTCTATGATTAATATATGTATGCCTCTATAGGAATAGGGTTTAATTTAAGAAAACTTTCCCATAAAGCTACTGAAGCAAAGGAAACTAAGTTACCAGATTTTGCAAACACCTTCAAACACCCAGAAACTGACTGCTCTAAAAATTGCAGCAGTGCTTCCTCTACTGATACGTGAAACTAAAGCCAGCGTTTCAAGTACGGTGGTTCTGCGACTGATGCAAGCTTCAAGGCCCCCCCATTGTGTGTTCCCTCCTCAGCGTTGCCCCCCCAGTTCTGTTGTGTAACTGGACTGAGAACTACTTGATGCTGACCAGAGTCGAAAAAATTGGACAACAAAAATGTGCTTGTTCTGGTGTGTGAGGTTCTTTGGGACGAGATGAGGTGCTGTATTTTTTTCCAAACTCGGATCCATTTTCTGGTGTGGTTCATCACACCATGAGACCGGCCCAACTGAAGTCGCAGCCTAGGACGGTTGGCTGAGGAATGTGCAGGGAAAGCTGCTTAAAATGCCACAGCTGTTAGAAGAAATGTTTTCTGAATTGTGGTCTAGTTCTCTCTTCAAGATGAGATTTTTAAATGATGCCATCACCTTGTTTTGGATACATTTTGGTTGGAAAGTGCGTAGGGTATTTTTGCATTGGACAAAATTTCAGACTTCTGGCTCGTATACATAATTGGATGGGATAGGTTTAGGGGTTTTGGGGTTTTTTTTTCCAGTTTGAGGATTAAAATCCTCAACTAGAGATTAGATGAACTGTATTTGAAAAATGACTATTAAAAAGTGAAGGGAGGTTTCTTTTTGCAAAGGGTCAAAACTTTTTTATTATTGCAACATGTAAAGCTTTTTTTTTTCTTAATGGTATGTAAGAAGGGAGGATGGCATGGCCTACCATGAGCTGTGTAATTCTAAAACTTCAGGGAATGCTGGCTAGTTATAGCATTGCAATATTTCATGGTTTATAGACTTCTTTTTCTAGCTCTTGGTATACAGATAGTTCAAAGAGAAGGTATGGAAGAAGAGAGCAAGTGGTGGATTTCCAGGTCACTTCAGGATTGTGTGCTCTGTGTTGGGAAATGGGAGACCCCAGAAAACAGGCAGCCTGACATTTTCCTCATTTTTAGTTATTACAGGGGATTCACGGGCTTGAAATTTCATTACTCTGCAGTAAGAAGCATCCTCTCAGTGCCACAGAAAGTTGCTTAAAAATACTCATTAATGGGATAATTACCGTTTATACTAGATCATAAACCAGTGGTTTGATCTTTTATCTTACCACAAAGATGGAATCCCACAGAAATGTTACAGAAGACTTTGAACTTGTGATTTCATTACAGCATTTAACTTACTCTGTAATATCCCAGATATATTTTATGCAGTCTTGCCTCTGCATGTTCTTTTTTTATTTACCTAGTACTTTGTATGGGAGAACAGCAGCCCTGTCCTGTTTGGGCTGCTGGTTATTACTGCAGCAGGAATAGGTAAAGAATGGCTTTCTTCTTACCTAAGCATGTATTACAGTTTTTTTGGTTTGGTTTGTGTGTTTGGTTTTGTTGAGTTTTTTTAATCATTGTTGGTAAGTCTCTTTATTCCCTAATGCCAGTAGTAGGCATAAGTCAATATACTGGTTTGCTTCTCTATCAGTAATTACAATGGGTCTGACAGTGGTGGAGGTTTGAGTTTTGAAATGGTCATAACGTGAGAGACTATAATTTCTATTACAGCCACGTTCTGAAGTGTCTGAAGAAAACATGATATGGTGGCAGTGTTATTAACATGAAAATCTCCTTTTAAGTCAAGCACGTCTGTGACACGCTCTATCCCGGGAGCTTACAGATCTGTACAAAAGCATTTGCTTTGCAAAGCAGAGGCGATAGTTTGTGCACTGAAGCAACAAGGCTAAATAAAATGACTTGTGAAATTAAAGACTGCCATCTCCTTCAAGAAATGCATCTTTTCGTTTTCCCTCTCCCAACCTTTACACAGTCTTATATTGTCCAGATTGCTGTGGGTCTCCCTGTGAAATGAGCTTTGTATCCCTCAGTTAATTCTCTGCCAGTATCACTTCATGCTGATGACTGTGGGTGTTTGGGCACCCATTAAGCACACTGCCAGGACATGTCCACCGCTTGCCACCTCTCCCATTAAACAGCTGTCAGCAGGTTTACAGAGCTGCTTTCTTGCTTTGCATTAATTGCTGCAACTCACGAGTTGCAGTGAAAAGCACCTATAAAGAGGGAACGCAGAGTTTGCCTTGAAATTTCTAAAGGTAAATAGAAATGCCAGGAGCAGTTAAGCCAGATTTCGTACATAGTCATATGCATATGATTAGCAGGAAAGAAGCGTCACTTCTTTTTAAATTTCCTTTTTTCCACTAACCTTTCTCCTTGAGCTCCCACACCCATAAGGAAAATACTGCAAATCTAAACAAGTGCGTGTCAGCAGGTTCTTGGATGAGACTGTCTCATTGAAGTTGTATATAATCCCATGCTGAGATTTACAATTGGTTCTGAAATGAAAATCTGTTAGAATTAGACAAAACATTATCCTAGCTGAGATAAGCAGTGTGGGGAAGATTAATGATTTGTCCATGAAAGTCAGTATGTAGTAGGGTTATTGGTGTAAAGGCTTTCCAAGAGACCTACTAAAATAGAGGAGGAGTACTGGGTAAATTTGATGGGCTGCAGCTTGTTCGCTGCATATTAATGTGGTGTATTTTTGCAGAATAGGAAATTCTGATTCTAGTTCTTAAGACACAGAAGCTCTTTTGGATGGAAGCTTTTTTACTGCTTGAAACAGTAAAAGCAATAATAAATACTGAAGTAGTAAAACAGGAATTTTGTATGTCTAGGCTTTTATTAAAGCATTCACTTTGGAAATCTACTGGTAAACATGCATAGAAGGCCAACGCAAGACATGGGAAAACTTAAGTGTATTGACTGGAGGTGTGAAGTTGAGTCTAAAGATTTGGTATCTCTAAAAAATTTATGCAAGGCTTCACTACACTTAGACTTAATGCTCTATGACTTCAGACTTAGTTCATCTTCATTTGAGTTAGCTTTCCTGAGCATCCTTCATAGACAAATTCTGAGCAAATCATTGTGCTTATGAGCTTGCAAGCTAATGTGACAAGGCCAGCATACAGAGACTCAGCTGAAGTGATTTTTGCAACATCAACCAGAAAGTCTGTGTTGGAGAGCAGAATAGCCCTGAAATGCTTTGATACAAATATATACCCGATACGCTGGACGGTGCAGTCTTCTAAAAATGGCTGCGATAAAAATTCTCCTATTCATTCTTCTATTCATTCAGCTTTCTCTGTCTTCTCACACTCTGCAGGACCATGCATTTTTCACCCAGTAGTGTTCTCTTCAGAATCTGTGTTCTTTCTACTCCTTGCTGAGTATCATTGAAATGGTCTTTTGAGGGCTGTTCAGTGTTGCTTTTCAAGCAGCCAGCTAAGGGTACTATTGAATGATCAGATACCTCTCCTGCCAGACATGCTGGGGGTAAGCTTTCTACATCCACTGGTCACAGCATATTGGTGAAATAAGCAATTTTTAAAGATTGCCCTCAGTAAATTTGCAGACGACACCAAACTGGGTGGGAGTGTTGATCTGCTCGAGGGGAGGAGGGCTCTGCAGAGGGACCTGGATGGGCTGGATCAATGGGCCAAGGCCAACTGTATGAGGTTCAATAAGGCCAAGGGCCGGGTCCTGCACTTTGGTCACAACAACACCAAGCAGTGCTACAGGCTTGGGGCAGAGTGGCTGGAAAGCTGCCTGGTGGAAAAAGACCTGGGGGTACTGGTTGACAGCCGGCTGAATATGAGCCAGCAGTGTGCCCAGGTGGCCAAGAAGGCCAATGGCATCCTGGCTTGTATCAGGAATGGTGTGGCCAGCAGGAGCAGGGCAGTGATTGCTCCTCTGTACTCGGTGCTGGTGAGGCCCCACCTTGAATGCTGGGGTCAGTTTTGGGCCCCTCCAAGAAAGACGTTGCGTTGCTGGAGCATGTCCAGAGGAGAGCCACAAAGCTGGGGAGGGGTCTGGAGCACAAGGCTTATGAGGAGCGGCTGGGGGAGCTGGGGGTGTTCAGCCTGGAGCAGAGGAGGCTGAGGGGAGCCCTATCGCCCTCTACAACTGCCTGAAAGGAGGCTGTAGAGAGGTGGTGGTCAGCCTCTTCTCCCTTGGAACAGACGATAGGATGAGGGGGAATGGCTTGAAGTTGCGCCAGGGCAGGTTTAGGCTAGACATTAGGAAAAACTTCTTCACAGAAAGGGTTGTCAGGCTCTGGGATGGGCTGCCCAGGGAGGTGGTGGAGTCCCCATCCCTGGAGGTATTTAAAAGAAGGATAGATGAGGTGCTGAGGGACAGGATTTAGTGGTGGGATGGCAGTGCTAGGTTAAAGGTTTGACTCAGTGATCTTAAAGGTCTCTTCCAACCAAGGTGATTCTATGATGCTATGATTAAGATCTTCAATACCTTCTCTCATAGTCATTTGTGTGTTCTGTGTTTTATCTGTATGCGGTATTTCTCTCTACCCAACTATGTGGCATACAAATACAGACATATAAACCTAAACCTGGTATAGGAATAAAATCAGCTTTGTTATCGGGCACGCTCTAGTCTTAATAGATTCCAGGCCTCTTGGAGATACCAGTATGTTCATCATCTGACTTAAAATATTTTGAGTTCCTTTCTGCTCCTTAGTAATCACTGCGTTGTTGCTCATACAAAGTTTTGATGAAAACTCATACCATTGCTTACCTTGCTGTGTTGTAAGATGTATTGAATTCCTAGAGTCGTCATCACTTTCACGGAGAAAAAGGAGAAAACCAGCCCTGCCTTTTAAACATGTAATTGCTTTTAAAATCTGGTGTCTCCTTTTCCCATCTGCTCTCCCTCCCATCTACTCTCCCATTCTAATGGGACTTGCTCTCTTAACAGAAAATAAATACTGTCTCTTGGGTTTTCTGTAGTTTTTCCTAATTAGTCTTTGTGCTTTTACCCGTTAAACGTGGCTGGTGATTTGCTTCTAGCCTCTGAGGAAGCTTGTACTTTAGTGGGTGAAACACGATCGGTAGTGAAGAAAAATGTTCTGCTGCATGCGCCAATTTTGAGAAAGGAATCTTATGAATGTTCTATACTCAGATTTTGCTAATAGCAAGAGAGGTCCACTCATGTTTCTAAATTTTGTTGGACATGCTTAAAAGTTCTGTTGTGTTCTACTCCCATATAATTTATAAAACCAAACAAAAACAACAACAAAAAACTTTAAAAAGTGCTAACATTCAACTTTGCCATTTTCTGCTTCAAATTTTCCTGTAAACTGATATTGCATAAACTTTTTCATGGTTTATATTACTTCTCAAAATCTTTGAGTGCCCAATACTCCATCTTGTCCAGCATTAGTTGGAATTAAATCAGTTCTAAGGCACACTTGTATGACAGTTTATTTTATACAGGCTTCTTTACCATGTGACAGCTGTGACAGGACAAGGGGGGATGGCTTTAAACTGAAGCAGGGGAGGTTTAGACTGGATCTAAGGAAGAAATTCTTTCCAATGAGGGTGGTGAAACCCTGGCAGGGGTTGCCCAGAGAGGTGGTGGAGGCCCCATCCCTGGGAACATTCAAGGCCAGGTTGGATGGGGCTGTGAGCAACCTGATGTGGTTAGCGGTGTCCCTGCTCCCTGCAGGGGGGTTGGGCTGGGTGGGCTCTAGGGGGGTCCCTTCCCACCCAAAATGTTCTGTGATTCTGTGATATTTTGAGCCTTTGCCAACAGTGCTGAAAAACTATGATATTTCCATGCTGGCAATTCCCTTGTCCTTCTGCCTTGGGTAGAATCATGCACAGGCAATGTAAGTGGTTTTGCTTGAAAGGTTTTGGGGAAGGGATGGGACTGGGCAAGTGGAAGGGTGAATATGGATGTTACGTATTGGAAGGCATAAACCCTATACTTTGCTTATGTAGTGGAATGAAGCGAGCTGGTAGTGGCTCATTGTTCCTGAGGGAGTTAATTGCAGATTTTGGTGAACGATTTTTCTCCTCCATTTCACCTGTCTGATTTTTATTATAAAAAAAAGAAAAGGTATTCTGTTACTCCAGAGATCTGTCAGTCAGTGCCGTCTCTTGTGGAATGCCTTTAAAGCAGGACATTTTGAATATGATCCCAATGGTTTTGGAAGCTATATGAAGACTAAAGTTTGTTTTAATCCCACAGCACCCTCTGGTTTTTGAGCAGATGTGCCTATATGTATCCACAACTGTGATTCAGTCTATATACATAGAAAACATACACATGATCAAAACCAGGACTGTTTTCCACTGAAATGGGAAAAAGTCTTCTAGCCAGTAGAAAATGACAGCGTATACTGTTGTTTCCCATCGATGAAGTCCCTCAGAGGTGAAAGCAGAGCTCTTTAAGGCAATCAAATTGTCCATTAGGACATTTTCAAACGTGACTTTTAGAGGTCATTACATTAAAGATGGTAGGACACACAGGTTTGTAAGTCATTTAGGGTGTCTAATTTTTTTTTTTCCTTTCAATGTGGAGATACATAGATATATAGATACGTGCACTCAGTAAGTAGGGTATTACCTAGGCATCTAAGTCTATAAAGCGATGTTAAATTCAGTACAGTAGAAGAAAGAAATGTAAGTAGGAAAAGAAACAGATACGAAGATGTGAGATTAGTTTGAAATTTCCCACAAATGACTTCGAAGCCCTGAACAAAATTATTTCATTTTTCTCACTACATTTCATTTGTAAAATGTTGTATTATGAGGAATTAGTGCCATTTAAATATCTGAGATAGAAATTCAGGTCTGAGTACCATGTAAACAAAAATAAAGTGATTTTTGCACTAAACAGAATGTCATCTCAACAAGCAGGAAAAAAATAATTTTAATATTTCCTTGTATTCCAAACCTGTACTCCTGGCCCTGTACACTGAAGGTTGATAGATATTCAGCTGTGGGGAGATTACATCATATGTTCAGAATGTCACCGGGGCTTGAGGAAAATTCTGAATTCTGGAAGCAAGAGGGGTTAAGACTTTCTAACACTTAGGTGTAAATAGCAAACCATTGAATTACAAATATGTTAATCAAAGATCTTTGAGACTCTAGCACTGGGAAGCAAGATAGTTCACAAGTACAAGGACTTGTTCCGTCGTTGAAAGGTACTAATTCAAGGTAAACCTGTCGTTGTTTATGTGCTTGTTGTGGAAATCTGATGAATATATTTCCTGATTGTAACTTGGAAATTGATGGTCGGATCTCAAAGTAAAGTATTGACTCCAAATGTCAGACACGTCCAGTAACTTGTCAGTTCTGAGGCTTTTATCGGTATAATCGCAATACTTGCGTGTTTTCCCAATTGCTTTTCTACCCCTTTCCTGCCTCTTTCATTGGACCATAACTCACCACGCACTGTGAACATGTTATGGCTATGTTAAATGCCAGAAGATGTTCTGAATAGTTAAGTTGCTCTCAAATTCCAAAAATCTGCAAGTGAATAGTGTAAGTCATGAAACAGTGAGTGGCACCCAAAATGTTACTTGGTTCTTTGGAATCTGGTGCAATAAAGAGGAAAAAAAATAAAATTGCCTTTGGAGGCATGTTTTTTAATCGGTAGTTTAAAGTGTCAATGCAGAGTTCTTTGCCATGCAATATGTCCTAAAGCATGGGTTTTGTATACAGAAACACTTGGAATGTATATTTTCTTATCCTTGTAATTAAGTATATAAAATGTCATATCAAATAACATGTGAACATAGAAAAGATTAAAATCCAGTGGAATCCTGTAGCTAACTCAATTTATACAATACTGGGTTGAGCCACAGAAAATAAAAATAGTTTTGAAGAAAAACTATTTTTCACAGCTAACCGCCTTTGTGTAGGTGTAAAACATTAATATTTATACAAAAGACTGCTCAGTGGAGACTATACAACCAATATGGATGTCTGAGGGCAAAGGTTCTTAATCAGTAAAAGATGTCATGAAGGGGCCGAGGAGGCCAATGGCATCCTGGCTTGAATCAGGAATGATGTGGCCAGCAGGAGTAGGGAAGTGATTGCTCCTCTGTATTCGGTGCTGGTGAGGCCCCACCTTGAATGCTGGGGTCAGTTTTGGGCCCCTCACTCCAAGAAAGACGTTGCGTTGCTGGAGCATGTCCAGAGGAGAGCCACAAAGCTGGGGAGGGGTCTGGAGCACAAGGCTTACGAGGAGCGGCTGGGGGAGCTGGGGGTGTTCAGCCTGGAGCAGAGGAGGCTGAGGGGAGCCCTCATCGCCCTCTACAACTGCCTGAGAGGAGGGGGGAGCTGGGGGAGGGGGTCGGCCTCTTCTCCCTGGGAACGGGCGATGGGACGAGGGGAAATGGTCTGAAGTTGCGCCAGGGCAGGTTTAGGTTGGACATTGGGAAAAATTTCTTCATGGAAAGGGCTGTCAGGCTCTGGGATGGGCTGCCCAGGGAGGTGGTGGAGTCCCCATCCCTGGGGGTATTTAAAAGAAGGGTAGATGAGGTGCTGAGGGACATGGTTTAGTGGTGGGATGGCAGGGTTAGGGTAACGGTTGGACTTGATGATCTTAAAGGTCTTTTCCAACCTAAACGATTCTGTGATTCTAAGTCCTCAAAACCAATTCAAGTAGTAGAAGCTGCTGAAGCCACATGCAAGTTGCTGCTCTTTTGCACTTCTTCATTGCTCTGTCTTTTCACTTCTTTGGAAAAATTCGAGTTTTGCATTTGGGTATGGACTTGGATTTTTAAAAAGGCAGAGTAGCATTTCCTGTAATTCTAGTTCACGTATTTACTAAGAATATGGTTTGACAGTATAGTGCATATCACAGTCTCTGATAATAACTGCCTGTCATGGTGCTGGATTAAAATAGCTTGATGCTTTGGGGGTTTCAAGGGGGGTTTTTGTTGGATTTTTTTTTTTTTTTAATCTTTTTACAACATGTGGATTAGAAGAAGCAATGTTTTACTGGCTAGAGAGCCCAGTAATTGTTACCTTCTTGCTCAGTAAAGCCTTAATTAGGGTGAGGGAGCATGGAAGATAGATACTGAGATACAGTAGATAAAGGAAATACTGTGCCACAAGAGAAAAGCTTTCTTCATTGTGACCAAATTCTGGAATATTTAAAATATTAAGAGGCTTAAATGGGTGAATTAAATAGTTTTGCTCTCATGCACCATTTACATTCGCAATGGAGGACTATGGTAGGGTTTAGGTGAGGAGACCTGTCCAGGCCTGCTCAAAATCTCTGCAGGGGCAACAGAGAAGAGAATGGACCTACTGGATTTCCTCACAAAAATTTTGCTTGCCAAATCGTTTTTAGGAGAGCAGCAGATGTGCATAAACTTCATGAAATCTAAGAGCGATTTATTGATGCAGTTTGCTTTGAAGTGAACTAAGTGGCTTGTTTGGGTAGTTTAGTGAGTGCTTAGTGTATATATACTTCTCTAATAATTTTGAATCTTAATTAACCTGGGACTATTTAGTGCTTTCTTAAAGATGACAGATGATTATTTCTCAAATAAAAGCAGCATGTAAATTGCGTGCTGTTACTGCAGTGGCTCATTGTGAGGCCCATTCTAATTTTTATTTTCCGATAAAATTACTTTCAGGTGCATGATACCTCAGGAGCATCTTTTCTCTCTTGGTATAGCTAATTACTCGCTATTTATTCTCTCTGCTCTATTATATTTAGTTGTTGAACGGCATTTTAAATAAATATAATATTTAGGTTGCACTTAGTTTTAGTTGGAAAAAATACTTGAAGTTGCTATCATATGGCTGCTTTTCCATTTGCATATACAGATTTCTAAGAGATGAATAATTGAACTATGGAGTAATCTGGTGTTTTTTTAAAAAAACCTGCATAAGGTATTGGTACATACTCTGGCCATTTTCAGGAAATAGTGACTATTCTTAAGTGGATACATATATATTCAACTGTTCTTTATTTTTCTGATGTGAATTCTAGTGCTTTAACTTAGGCAGTGTTTCCAAAATTCTGTTGTTTGCAGGTGCATACAGAATAGATGTTGTCTTTTGACTAAACCAGTCATGTAACCCAGGTTTAAAAATTTCAGAAATTCCCAGTTGTGGATTTCCTACTTCTGACTCCTTCTGGAAAATAGAGCAAGCGTAGGCCCTGAGCACAGGAGCTTGGAGGAGCTTCTAGGCATCAGTGATAGGCCCGTGACATAACCCGCGATGGACAGTTCTTCTCTTCTTCTGAAAAACTGCGATGTAAAAATAACCTGTAACTTTGTCAGTAAGACAAAAATCTGCAAAGTTGGTGGAACTGGGCAGGTTTGGATTGGTTTCATTTGAACGTCAATTAGACCGTCATTTTGTATTGCTGTAGAGAGCTGTGCTTCCAACTTCTATTTTTAAAAGCAGATGTTTTTGAAGATATTTTAGTACTAATCAGGCATCCAGGTGGAAAGCTACAGCTTTCTGTTCTTCACCACATGAGACTTGATGAAAGCCTTTCAGTCTGCTGTCATTGAACAGGTAATGAAGAGACTAGAAACTCTACTTTCTCAGCATCAGAATAGCAGGCTAAGATTTGTTTCCTTAAAGAAACTATGACAGTGAGTTCAGAATAGCAGAAGGATAGCTCTGTACCTTTACTGAACTTCCAGATCTTCCTAAACGTGATGCTGTCAGCTTGCTCTGCTTTTGACAGGATTCAGGTGCAGTGGGACTGCTTTGCATTTGCCTAGTGTTAGCACGTTTTGCTAATGCAGCATGTTAAGAATAAAGTTGCTCTTACAGAATCACAGAATTGCAAGGGTTGGCAGGGACCTCGGGAGATCACCCAGTCCCACCCCCTTGCTAAAGCAGGTTCTCCTACAGCATGTTACACAGGACTCCATCCAGGTGGGCTTTGAATATCTCCAGAGAAGGAGACTCCACAGCCCCCCTGGGCAGCCTGGGCCAGTGCTCTGTCACCCTCAGAGTAGAGAAGTTTTTCCTCATATTCAACTGAAACCTCTTATGTTTCAGTTTGTACCCATGGCCCCTTGTCCTGTCGCTGGGCACCACTGAGAAGAGTCTGGCTCCGTCCTTGTGACTTCTGCCCTTAAGATATTTGTAGGTGTTGATGAGGTCCCCTCTCAGTCTTCTCTTTTTCAGGCTGAACAAGCCCAACTCTCTCAGCCTTTCCTCACAGGGGAGATGCTCCAGTCCCTTTATCATCCTAGTTGCTCTCCTCTGGACTCTCTCCAGGAGTTCCTCATCCTTCTTGAACTGGGGAGCCCAGAACTGGACCCAGTGCTCCAGATGGGGTCTCACCAGGGCAGAGTAGAGGGGAAGGAGAACCTCCCTCGCCCTCTGGCCACACTCCCCTTAATGCACCCCAGGATGCCATTGGCCTTCTTGGCAGCAAGGGCACACTGCTGGCTCATGGTCACCTTGTCATCCACCAGGACTCCCAGGTCCCTCTCAGCAGAGCTGCTTTCCAGCAGGTCAGCCCCCAGCCTGTACTGGTGCATGGGGTTTGACCTCCCCAGGAGCAGCACTTGACACTTGCCCTTGTTGAACTTCATCAGGTTCCTCTCAGCCCAACTCTCCAGCCTGTCCAGGTCCTGCTGGATGGCAGCCAGCCTTCCAGCATATCAGCCACTCCTCGCAGTTTTGTGTCATCAGCAAACTTGCTGAGGGTACACTCTGTCCCCTCGTCCAGGTCATTGATGAAGAAGTTGAACAAGACTGGGCCGAGCCTTGTTTTTTTTCCTTGTGCTTGATACCGGAAGTAAGAGAATGACTGAAGAAAGTAGAATTATGCTCAAGTGAGAAGACAATACGAACAACCAACAATAGTCTTAACTTCCTTTTTGTAGAATATTTTTAAGTACCATTTGCTTGGGGATATTATCAGAAAAGAGAAAAAAAAAAAAAAAAGTTGCCGGAAATGTCCATTAATGTAAGATCTGATACTGGCTCCCTGAAAATAGCTGATGAAAAGAAGACATCTATTGCTAAGATAAGATACCTTTTACAGCACTGAAAGAAGTCTGGCGCGCAGGCAATGTAGAAAATCATGAACACGAGATGTGAATCTAGAATCTGGTGACACATCATTCATGGGCATGTACAACTACTGCTCTCCCCTGACCAATGCCTGCTTCAGTCTTTAGCATGAACTAAACAGAAAGTTTGAGAACCTAGCCTAGCAATGAACTTGACAGACAAGCCTGTTCCTAGCAGTCTTTGTGACTTTTCTGCTACTTAATTTTGATGTGAAAACTAGTCAGAAGATTCTGACGGGTAGTGCCATGGCCTCGACATGAAGGGCCGCTGCGGATTTTCAGGCTGATGCAGTTATTCTCATGGCATTGCAAATCAATATCATTGTGCAGTTTTCTTCTAAAGCAAGTTTGATGGGAAATACAGACTGTGTAAATCATCTTTAAATTGACCAGACAACATAAGTTTCGTGTTTCTAAAACTACTTTTTTGAGGGAGTGTGGAGAAGGGAAGAAATTTCAGGTTTGATGACCAAGAATAAGAGAAAGAAGCTTCAGAACCAGAAAGCGGTAATTTTTTCCATACGTCATGATGAGCTACTTCAGGGTCATCTGGAAAAGGAGAGCAGAAGTCAGGGACTGAAAAGCTTTTGATGGTCAGCTGTGGCATTACTTTATTTGAATTTACTCTGGTCACTTTGCTGTTTGCAAAATAACAGGCTGTTTAGGCCTTGGGTAATTTTTATAAAGGTGTTAGAAGTGCTGTTTCTTTTCAGAAGGACTGGGTGAGCTCTTTTTCAAAAATAATTTTACAAAACAGGGTTGGGGTTTTTTTTGTTTAGAAGGGTCAATATGCTTAAGCAAGATATAAATGGCAAACCTTACAATTTGCAAGCAAAACAGCTAATATCAGAATATTCATATTAACTGATTTGTGGCATTGAGTTCTTCATACAGTACACTCCTAACTATATTCTTTTTTTTTTCTGATTTCTGTTCTTCTTTCCTCAGCTCCATTCTCTTTGCAGTGTTGCTTGCCCTCTCCAAGCTGTTTCCTCTGTGCAAGTGAACAAAATTCCTAAATAATTCATGAAATTGAATAAAAGAATGTCTGTATGGGGCCAGCCAAAGCTATGGCGAGCCAGCACCCTGTCATCAGTAGTGTCCATGAGCGCCAGACTAAGAAAACAGGGCAAACTGTTCTCAAAACTTCTAAAAATACTCGCCAAAAAAACTTTTCCTAAATTTGAAGTGAATGTAGGCTTCCTGACTTTGTCCTGCATCTCTAGCATGAAATTGGGCAAGTGGGTTAATTTTCTCCATGCACAGCTTTTCCCTACTGAAGACAGTTGGATGCCCTTACAAAATGGTTATGAAACGTAGCTAACAGCATTGGAAGTGTGTTTGCAAATACTGAAAAGATCACTCAACAAGAAACACAAACTTTACCTTCAGACATAGAACATGGGCTATTTTTCACTCTAAATGGTGTACAGTTTCAATATAAAGCAGTTTGAAATAATCCAGTTGAACGTACCACAGAAGCTTGGATTTCATCTGTCACCTCTGTCACCATGGTCTCTTTCGGGGCACTGATTTATTTGTCTTTGCTTTTCAAAAATTCTTTTAAATATGCAAATTTAAATCTACTATTTCAAGCAGCATCACAAGCAGAACTCAGTTGGCTGGTAATTTAATAAAGCAGAATTCTACTTGGGACAGACAAGGCAAAGCAGAAGTAGCACAGCTGTTAATATAAATGTCTGCAAAATATAAAAATGAGCGTTCCTAAAATTAAATATGAGGTATTGAAATCTTGTAATTGAAAGCTAGGCTTCTGTAATCACACTGTTTATCCCAGATGCAGCTGACACATCCTATTATAGCTTGGGGAACTTGGAAATGAAGGGATAAGCAGGAAGCCAGACCAGTGTGGCAGTCAAGATTGAATTATGTACTGAACTGGGAACTGGAGGAGACTGTAGATTGAAGTCCCAGAGTGTGTTGCAGGGGTCACAAATCAATTAGCAAGGGAGCATGTTGATGGAATTGAATAAATGTGTTTCATATCGGAGTGTCTGTAGTGCTAACGTGTTCTTAGTCATTGCTGAGTTTGGCAGGAAGAAGACGGGGCATAACCAGGAACGCTCTTGGGTCCTCGTGAACTCAAGGGCAGCAGATTTGGAGAAGGCTTGCCTTTATGAAACAAGATTTAAGGTTCACATTTTGAGTTCCTGTGGAATATTAGTGCAGCTAGCATGCAAGTCTAGTCTTTGTTAAAATCTCAGAGAAAACATGCATCAACTTGGAATTTACTTCTAGGAAAAAAAACCTCCAACCCTAGGCTGTGGATTGATGTAATCACCTGAAATACCTTCATTTTACTCCCGTTTTCAGTTGAGCTACCACTATTATTTACTAGGAATCTTAATGTATTAATGTTTACAGAAACCTTGGACAAGTAAGAGAAAGAGAAATCTTTCTTAAAGTTGACTTTTAGAATATCTAGTGCCACCCATTTTTTATTTAAATAAAAACATAAAACATTTTTGTGTGTGTGTGTGTGTAAGCAATGATTCTAGAGATAGTCCAAGCCCATAATATGAATAAAAGTAATGGTTCTAGTGTTCCTTTCCCATACAGAAAAAATAATTTCTTTTTTCTTCTATTTTGGCCTGCACTAAATATATTTCTTTTGCTGAAGTTTATTTTATATATAGGCATAAAAATGTATCTGCTGTCATATCTGTCACTATGGTCCTACTGTATGATTATGAGAATAAAATCCATCCTTCAGAAGAACAACTTCTGAAGTTGTTTGCCTCAGAGATATTTTAATATACAGACAATTAGGCAGCATTAAAATGTTACCTTACAGCATTTTAGATGAGGAAGAACAGTGGAAAGTCAGCCACAGAGCATTACCTGGTAGATTTACTGTTGCTGTTTCCAAGCAAAACTCATTCAATCGGGAAAACTTTACTCCCCCTTTTTTTACTAGATATATTTATGCTTCTCCAGCCAGATCAGGTTTAACATTGGAGAGTCTCCTGATGAAAGCTACCACCTAAGGTTCATATATTGAAGAACTTGCAGGCTTTAATTAGAAATAGCCAGTGTAATAGATGACAGGTTTCTTCTTCTGAAGACTGGAGTTGGTGTACTCTGAGGGTGACGGAGCACTGCCCAGGGGGGCTGTGGAGTCTCCTTCTCTGGAGATATTCAAAGCCCACCTGGACGCTGTCCTGTGCCCCCTGCTCTGGGTGAGCCTGCTTGAGCAGGGGGGTTGGACTGGGTGATCTCCCGAGGTCCCTTCCAACCCCTGCCAGTCTGGGATTCTGTGTGATTCTGTGATTTGAAGGACACAGGGGAGGGCTACAAAAATGCTCCAAGGGCTGGAGCCCCTCTGCTGTGAGGCCAGGCTGGGAGAGTTGGGGGTGTTCAGCCTGGAGAAGAGAAGGCTGCGGGCAGAGCTGAGTGCGGCCGGTCAGGGCTTCAAGGGGGCCCAGAGGAAAGGGGGGGACAAGCTTTTTAGTAGGGCCAGCTGTGACAGGACAAGGGGGGATGGCTTTAAACTGAAGCAGGGGAGGTTTAGAGTGGATCTAAGGAAGAACTTCTTTCCAGTGAGGGTGGTGAAACCCTGGCAGGGGTTGCCCAGAGAGGTGGTGGAGGCCCCATCCCTGGGAACATTCCAGGCCAGGTTGGACGGGGCTGTGAGCAACCTGATCCAGTTGAAGATGTCCTGTGCAGAGGGGTTGGATGAGGTGGCCTTTAAAGGTCCCTTCCAACCCAAAACATTCTGTGATTCTATGAAAACCTAATGCTCTCATTTTCATTTGAATTTCTATTTGCTATTGTTTCAAGTCTTGCAGGTATTAGCAGTTCAGCTCTGTGGTGTAGGGAGCATATAACTCTCCTTTTTCAAACACAAGGGGGTTGTTTTTATTCCTTGCATGTGCAGAATAGGTGGAATCATTGTAAAGCAAGATGGCTGGGTTGTGGGATATTTTTCTTTTTTCCATGCATAAATGCATTGCCCACTGTAGTCAAGAGAGGCAAGACTTTCAAGGGAGTGATTTAGGCACTTTATATTGCAGTAGTTTTTCTCCTCATGTTGGCACTCGGAATCTTTTTCCAGAGGTATCTGCCTCTGTCCACTCACGCTTGTGCACAAATGAAATGCCTGAAGTTAGGCATTCTTGGCACCACTCCTTTGTCTTTTAGGGCATTATAATATGTATTCCTACAAATTTATACAGCAGAACTTACCAAAGACAAAATGACATCAGTCATGCTTCTGCAACTCTCTCTTTTTTTTTTCTCCTATATAATTTATATATCCTTGAAGTTTGATGATTTGCTGAACTGATTCATGCAAGATAGCAAGGGGACGCCAGTTCACTGTTCCCACCCCCCCACCCCTGAAGAAAGTAGGAGTAATTTCAGGTTTGGAAAAAATTCTGTCCCCACTCACATGGAAGGTGAGCTTTTCTGTTGTCTTTGCCTTATGGGTCGGAAAGAGAGGATAAAGGGCAGGGCTTTTGTTGATGGTTTGTGATGGAAATGATGGATTAGTTACCAAGTTGCTTCTGTTAAATAGAAAATCAAATTTGCCATAGCAGTAATTAGTCTAAAGTGGATATAAATAACAAGAGACTCTTTAGAGTGTCTTTACATGAAACAAAGAAGCTTGTTTCCTACTGATGATGATTAAATAGAATCGAAATCAATGTGCAGGGATGAAGTTTTTGGAAAATGCAATAGAATAGAACACCTCCCTCTGGTGGTAGACATTGCATAGTTTAATCGGCTGAGTCGCACACTGAACTGCAACATGGGGGGTAGGGGGGGGGGGATGCATCTTAGGCTGCTCCTGGAGAAAAATTAGAAATTTTTCATAGAGAATTGAATTGCATGTGGGGTTTCATGCCACTCTAGTTCTTTGAGTATGACGGGGATTGGGCTGCTTGACCCAGTTTATTTTGAGTTTGTCAGTTAATTATATTTTTCTGCTACCCTCCCCTCTTGCTGCTGGAATCAGTTGCATTTTGCCATTTTTGCTGGGCTGTATGGATGTTTGTGTTTTAAGCAGGTAATCAGAACAGCATGCACGAAACAGCTAATGGCTTCTAGCAATCATTTGACTCTCACTGAAAATTTATTCATCCTTTAGTTTATTCATATTTAGTTGTTTGATCTGAATTTTATGTGCCAGTCCTCCGTTAGTTTCCAAAGTAATGCCTGTAATTACTTGTAACACAATTAGCCACCCTAACTGGAGGAGGAAAGTTGTTAACTGTTTATCTTGTAGTTTATCAATGCCAAGAAGCAGATAGTTTCCGATTTTCTCAATAAGCTTTTCAGGGATGGGTTCAATCTATGGAATGCAAGCCCCTGAAGAGGCTATGTAATGAAATTGTTCTTTCTAGCTCTGTTTAGGCATAAAAAATGCTTGAAAGAAGGCTTTCAAACACTTCTGGAAAGCATATTTTAGTTCCTTGCTTTTCATGGCCATCACGCTTCAGAAAGTGTAACAAACTAGCTGAATGTGCGAGAATAACATTTTTCATCTTTGTTTTCCTTTCTGTTTAGTAAGGATTTTAGGAAGATTTTACCTGTTCAGAGCATAACAAAAACTGCTCTGTTCCCCCCCTCAGATTCAACACTCAAAATAGTTTTTTCTTTTTTTTTTTTTTTTTTTTTTTGTATGTCATTAATAGGAGAACCTGTGAAACCTTGTAAATCTTCTCGAAGGTTCTAGATGAAAAGTGAAACAGCTGGGGTCTTTCCACAAGTAGGAGTCCTAATTCCATGGCTGTGACACTCTCAAACTCCTATAAATAAAACCTGGAACGTGGAGGGCTGGCCACAGAATCTGTTTTCATGTGCAGGATCCCTACATTACCAGCATTTAACTGATGTATTGTTCAAGGTCGGCACATCGCTGCTTTGCTTTTGAGATGGGTGTTTTGCTAGTGAAGACTTCCATTTAAGAGATTCCAGGCCTATTACGCCCAATAACAACCATTTGCAACCCCGAGCTCTGGAAACAGTACTGTCAAAAGGCCAATTTTCTCATCTCCGGTAACTTGCAAGTGGTAGCGCAAGAAGTCAGATCAGATCAAATCACGAATCAGGGATATGAGAAGCAAAAAGGATCATTTTCTTCTCATGCTTTTTTTGTTTATTGCCCTTTCTCTTTATTTCCATATTAAGACAAAGACAGGAGTAGGTGTTTTAGCCATTTCAGCAGTGATCCTCCAGCAGTGACGGGCAGAAGGATCACTCCATCATCACAAGAGATGCTTTAAGTTCACATGTATTTGCTATATAAAAATAAGCGAATTGAGAAGTGTGTTTATCAGCCTTTTCCATTGGGGGCACAGGAATGCATCGTTCTGAGGAGAGTGGTTTTTCCATTCCTTTGCCTTTTCTGCACTTCTCTTAATGTAAAGAAACTAGAGAAACATCTAAATATTGAAATAGTCAGCATTTGTAAGAAAAACCATTAAAAATATCCATACTCTCTAGACAGGATCTCACTAGATGACCTATTTTTGCAGCCATTTTATACTGATGCCAAATTTTGGCATGTGCTCCAGCTATTTCCTTTGGGATTAATTGGCTAATAATGAAAATGTGTGTTGTCATTGACTTCTACGTTTCTAACATCTTCTTCTAGAAGACAATTTTAATAAGTAGGAATAAAAATATGTTTTTATTAACTCAAAACTCCAAGTTTCATTGCCTGAGCAATGTTTATTTTATGTAGGCAGCTCCTTGATATCTGTGCACATAAATATTTTTGTTCCTAAAAGACTGGAAAAGAAATATGTATCAGTTTGCTGAAAATAAGCAAGGGGTGCTTAAGTTGGGGCTGGGTTTCTGAGCCGTAGTGTTCCATAGTCAAGAATTGAATGTAACGCAGTGGTTTGCAGCAACCGTGTCTAGTGAGAGTGCTGGGTTTGACCTTTTGGATTCGTAAATCTACATCAGCTTTCCTTGGTCCTTGGTCTGCAGCTCTTTGTCGGCAGGTTGAACGCTGCTTTCGTGCCTTTCTGTACGATTGCAGAATAGGATGGAGGGGGTGGTAAGTGGGAGACTACAGCTACTCCCTTAAGCTTCTGGACTCCTTTGGGGACTTCATAAAATGTGGGGCTTGAAGCTAAGGCACAGAGGTGTCAGATGAATTTCCAGTGAGTTTTCTCACTTGTGTGATTAAAACATGACCTGGTTTGGTTTTTTTTTATATTCTTGTAGATTATCGCAGTCACAAATTGCTCATATAAATTCCAACCATTGCCCCCAGTTTTTGCCCCCACATCTGAGCACTGTCAGGCGTGGAGCTTCCTTTCCATGACTTTCTCTAGCTACTGCATCCAGAAGGCAGGTATTTATTATAAGAAGCATCAGATTCTAGCAAGGTTGAGAAGAGTGGGAAGAAGCTCACCCCCTTACACTTCACCTCACCTTTCATTGCTTTGGTGGTAAAACCTCAATAGTGATAAAATACTAAATCTTCCTCACAGACACACATTTCAAAGGGTTGGGTGGGCTCTCCCTGCTCTCCCTTCTCTTCCAGAATGGTCCTTAGCTCTGCCTCTGGGATGTTCAGAGGAGACTGGGGAAAAGGGTCTGATAAGTGAGGAATTCTGAAGGATGTCTTGAGAGTTTCTGTAGTAATAGTTATTAAGGTGCCTTAACTGGAGATGAGGGAGAGGGAATTGATGAGGTGGTTGTCCGTTAGTACTAGGAAGGTTTAATTTACTGTAGAGGCCTTTTACCCCCTGTGAAAATCCTGACGCTTTATAGTGTAGTCAAATATTTGGGAATGCTTGAGCTATAAATGTGACTATTATTGACAGAAAATGAGGCAAACATTCACTTTAATTGGTACCACATAAATTAGAGTGGAGGAATTAATTAAAAAATAAGAGACATGTGTTTTGAAAATGGAGGGTTCTTTCAAGGTATTGGAAAGGGCATGATAAGGTGACTTAGAAGATGGCTCCAGTACAAGAAAAGCTAATTGAAACATTGCTTTTATTAAAATAATATTAGTTCCTACGTGCCTGGTGAATGAAGTGTCCAGAATAAATATGAATGGTAATTAAATTCTATTTCTATCAGTTAACAGTCCCGTTTCCAAGAGCTCTCATTTCTTACAACAGCACCTCGAGGAGGTCATTTCATTAGTTTACTTCATACGACTCGCTGCTGTTGCAAAGTGCTTGGCTTATGGGTTTATGGATCAGATTCTTCTAAGCAAAATGATTCTCCCCCTTTAGGATAGACTTTGATGTATCATCACTCTGAATTTAATTTGAAATGGGAAGTTTCTTACTGATTTGTTTAGTTTCATAAAGGGGTAAGAGTACTAAAAGAATTCAGGAGATAAAGATACAGAAGTTTAGGGGAGTTTAGAGAACTTTTACTAACTTTACAGAAGTTTAGAGCTGCGGGGTTTTTTGTGGGTTGTGTTCTGCTCTCAATCAGTTCTAAACTCACACTTTTGAGTATTTTCTAGAAATTTGTCCTGTCTGTTTTTAAATGCTCATGTTACACGTTTCCCAAGTCTTCTTTGAGAAAAAATTCTGTGGATCACAGCTGCTTAGATGTTTTCCCCAGGTACTTTTTTTTTTAAACTCTCCTATATTTAATTCTGTTATATCTCCTCTGTTGTATTACCCTCAGATCATGTTAAATGATTGTTTTCCTTTAAGTGCTAAATGGATCGTTCAAATGGCTGCAGCCAGTTAGATTTACAGACTAATTCCATAACCTTATATCAGTTTAATTTTCCTGGCTGTTGGGTACCGGTGTTTCTTTTCTTGCTTCTCGCTAGAGTTGGTCAAATTATTGTCATTGCCATCGTTTGCAGTGGCAGTGTGTAAGAGTCCCTGGCAAGCTGCCCACTTGGCTGGTGTTTTACTCGTGGTCTGGTTTGGTAGATGTTCTTCCTAATGGATTCCCATTCTACATACCGCTGAAAAATAAAATATTTCTTGCAGTCATGATCAAGGAATGGTCACTTTGCTTTCCACAGTTTGTTTAAAGTTCATGCTTTCCCCTTGGGTTGGATTATTACCAATATCCTTTGGTACAGATTCAGGAATCCATGCAGTCTCAATTAGTTGCATAATAAATTGTCTTAATTTCTTAGTTCTGCTGTCAGATGCAGGTGCTATATAGCTAGCTCCTCACTGGTTTGGGGTTTTGCAATCTAATAGTACCTTTTATCTATATAAAATGCTCATATATGCTCTGTAATGAATTAAAGTATGAATGCTAACCATGGACTGGAGGGATTCTATGACAGGAGATTTAAAGTGGATTGTTAAAATAGTAGTTTACTCTTCATAGCTTCAGTAATTTGGATCCTCTGATGACAGGCAAGAATATTTATTCTTCTTTATGCTGGTGAGTTTTATGGAATAATGAAATTTGAGTTGAAATAATGTAAGCATGCTACTTCAACTAACAATAGGAAATGGGAAATGTGACACATGGCGTTTTAAAAATGTTATTTACAGGGGGTTTTAGTGACCTTGTTCCTGGTCAGTACTGAAATAGCTACGGTAAGCGAGTTGTTGCTACCAGGCAGAGCAAGAAGAGTTTGTTCTGTGGGGAAGCCGCTCTTGGAGGATACTTTTGTAGATGATTATGAAATTCCTTTTTCATCAGTTCAGGATTTTGTAAGTACTTTAGAGATGGTGGGATCATGTGCTGTAAAAAAGGCAAACTTTTTCATGGCAGTCATGTAAGGTGTTATAAGCCTGGTTGATACTGTAGATACTTCTACTCACTTTTGTACAAAACTGCATTTCTTTTACTTAAAAAGATGCCTGCATATATATTTATTAATGACCCAGATCTTAAGTTGAAGGTCATCTGTAATAATGTTGTGCTTGTTGTCTTGCTAGCCTTTGTTCATTAGCTACTCATGAATTTTCTTGCTAAATAATAAGCAAAATCTGGTAGTCAAATCTGGAGCTACCTGTGTGGCTTTGGGAGAGAACCATTTTACAGAGCCGGGAGAAAAAAGGCCAATTACACAATGTCACCTTTAAGCAAGGGCTGTCTTTTTTTGATAGAAAAACACCTCAAACACAATCAGACTTCCTGGGGAGGGGAAAACCTCCCAAACAAAAAAAGTGATTAGTGTTAAACATCCCAGTAATTTTACAAATTATGGCGGTCGTCTTACATTACTTGATACTAATTCCTGAATGATAAATACACATAACTGCAGCCACGTTCTCACTGTAAGTTTACTACTCTTGCAGATCCATCTTCTTTATTTTTTATGTTTATTTTGCCCTTTTTCTCATATTTTTTCTGCTTATTTGGAAAGAAAATGAAATGCATATGAAAAGCTCAGTATATGCAACGTGCAAATCACAATATTATTTGAAACTCTTATTAATAATATGTTGCCATTTTTAAAAGTGTGGCAATCATGAAGGATAACTAAGCATAAAGAGCTCATTTCAGTTTTTCTTCATGAAGAAAAACAAAAAAAAAAAAAAAAAGAGAAAGTTGTATTTATGAATAAATACCCTAAGAGCTGAATGGCCTTCCTGTACCACAATTCTAAACGAAGTTCTGCTGTATAGAAAATTATCTTTCTCATATTTTTGCTGGTTTGCAAATTCTCCTAGTACCTTGTGCTTACCTGTGAAAGTGATGAGCCCTGCTGATAGCTCATACAAGAATATATTGCAATAGTTATTTCCCACTCTCCGGTCTAATTTTCAATTCGTCCACCTATTGTTGCTATTATTATTGTGGAAATATTAAGGAATATCTTCTTGTATATGTGTATATGTTATATATTGTTTAAATACGTATAAATATAATTTTGTACAGTACTTACCTCTGATTCAGTTCCATGACTTTAGTTCTCTTCTAATACAAATGCCTGTGCAAATTCTACGGTGCATTCCCCTGAGGGCGGGATATCTGTGATTATTCTGCAAGTGGGCTCATGCATCTTTCTCTCTGTGTGTTATTTAAAAAGAATAAAAAATCTTCTCTTCCCAAATGGAGTTTTATTGCCAGTCCATTACTGAAGCTTTAGATTGCATTCAGGTATCTACTTAAAGGAAAGGTCTTACCCATTTCACACTAATTTATTATGCAGAATGTAGTTATATATGAATGACACCTGAAATGCCTTCAGTAAGCTATGAACCAGAAAAGTCCAGTGGAGAGTTCTCAGTAAATAAGTAAATAAAATCTTTAGCACTTGCACTACTCTCCCATGGTCATATAGGAACAGTTTTTCCAGGCACAAGAAGAAAAAAAAAAAAAAGATGCAATAACTTTAAAGTAAACATTTCACTGTAGCAGGTTCAATGTCATAATATTTGTGTTACTTCCCATAGGGTACTTGCAAAGTGCAATTTCTTTTAAGAGTGGAGCTGTTTTCTGATTAGACTGCAGTAAGGTAAAAGTCTATTGTGTACGCTGGGATACTAATGGACTAGTAAACATCTGATGTGACGCTAACACATTAATTTATGCTCTGTAAAAGAACAAGATGTTCTGGTAATAAAAAATGTGCAGATTTAATGCAGTGTAATAAGCAAACACTCTCCAAATAACTTTTTTGCTAGTTCACACTGCTAAGTTATGGCAACTGTAGGACTGAAGAACGAAGTAGTGTAATATTGCCTACCAACCAAAAGAATTACTTTAAATTCTGCTCTTAACATGGGGTTTACTCTTGACGCTTCTTGCAACATCCATAATTTATTTGAATGAACCCATTTCTTATTAATGAAAACATCTGTTACAGGCCAGGGAATAGGAAGTGTCAGTAACCTTGACCCTTAAAATAAGACAAAAGGTTTAAGACCCTTTGGGAGCTTCATAAATTTTATGATTTCTTATACCATAGCAAGAGTGCAAAGGAGAAAAAACTCTGAGTTAGTATTAAATCATTTCATGTACTATTTTGATATGCCTGTCTTTTTCAGAATAAAATGCTTTATAAGGCACTGGTACGGCTGGCATTCACCTTCACCTCAAGTTTCAGCTGATTGCAATCACAGAAGTTACTGACCAGAAGCTGAAGGGTTGCTCCCTGCTTAGTTACAGACCCCTTACAGTTAAGCACAAGTTGAGGACTCAGTATTTCCTTAGGTATTTTGTTAGATATTGATGGCTGAAGTAGACGAAATACTGAATTGGGGACCACCTGATTTTTTTTGTGTCAACAGAACTGGGAGTATTATAGCTGGTGGAAGAGGTTGGATGTTCTAAACATTTGCTAGTTTGATCTTGAGGTAATGGGTGAAATGGATATATTTGGAAGATGGGCTCTTTCTGGTTGCTTACCCCAAACTGGTAACAGTAACTGAACGAATGTACGAGGGAGTTTGTCCTTTACCGAAGACCTGATTTTGTGTGACACCTCTGGGTTTATGAGTTAAAATCAGAAGCTGTAAAGGTATGAGTTTCCTTATCAACGTTATTTTATGAATACAAATGGACAAAAGATTGGCTTGTAAAATAACTTGCCTTCTGAAGTCTGGAAACAAATCTGGCTTCTTGCCTTTCTTTTAGACTAAACTATTTGAATTCATTGTATATATAGCATATGAAATGTCTGTATCGCGTATATATGCACACAGTCATTGTTTTGTTTACAAAGAAATACCTAAGTAACAAAAATAACACCTTTACTATGAGCCTTCAGTGCATGGGAACCCTGCCCGAGATTTTCTGCTCCTGCTCAGCCAGTTGAGAGGTGCTGGGTGCAACCCTTAAACCCAACGAAGCAAAAGGATTTTGGAGCTAGAAGACTGGCAGTCTTGCTGCTTACTGCTAGCAGCTTCTCTACCACGCAGCAATAGTTTGTTGGATGTATTTCCTGCATTTTACCAATAGATCTTTCCTTCTGTTATTCCCTCATGCAGGAAAAGGCTAATTTCCACATCTTATTTTCATGCTGGCTCCACCTTGTAACTAACACCAGGGGTATCTTCTACTTTAAAAAAAAAAAAAAAAACAAAAAACCCCCCCAAAAAACCCCCAACCAAACAAAACACCAAAAAACCTCCAAACCTGAAGGCAGTGGAGAAAAGGAGACAATGTTGAGAAGAAAAAGAAAACATATTTTCTGACAAACGGAGAAAGTTTGTTTCCCCTAAGCCTGTGTACCAGTTAAAGTTTCTGTAAAAAGTTAAGGAGTTGCATTTCATTAGCTAAGAAAGGCGGATGTGGATTTGATGCAGTTTTTGGTCAGTCGTTGTGCATTTTGGCACGGATTTTGCCAGCATAGTGAAAGGCTCAGTAAAAAATGAAGCAAAAAATTAATTTAAATCAAAGTGTTCTGCATGCCTCTCTGGCTGTACAGAAACTTCTGGAAATTATGATTAATGTCTTGCCAGCTCTTGTTCTGCTTTTTCCTTGTTGAGACTGTTAGGAGAGGTCGTTGTTCTGTCAACAGAATTACATCCTGATTTTAATCAGAATAAAGCCTCCTCTTCAGCATTGCCAGGGTGTTGCCTGTATTGTGTGTGCGTGTATTTTTGTTTTGTTTGTTGAGCAAATTTGTTTATTTGTTGCCTGGATTTATTCAGACACAGCTCTCCTGTGACTGTTGCCAGCTTTTATTGTGCTTGGGGGACGGTGAAGGTGATCTCCAAGTTAGTTGTGTTAACGAGAGTCCTGCTTAACAGAAGCCAAATGCTACCCACTGATACACAGAAATATAATACAGCTCATCCGGTCCATCATTAGCTGTGTATCTGTACCAGGTAGATGCTGGACCGCAAATCATAAAGCAATATTTCAGAAATCTGTTGATAATTCAGGTCAAATTTATTATCTAAACTATGTCACTGAATAGGGCCTGTTTTGCTGTTGACGCCACATTAGGAAGGCAATTGTGAATAATTTGCTGTAGCGTAAGTAAGTAGTACAACTTCAATTACAGTCAGTATGCCTCGGGCACTTGAGATGGGCAGCCTCAACGCTTTCCTCAAGTACTCTTGTCTGCAATGGAAAAGTGGTTAAAAAGAGGGGGGACAGGAGGTGTTCTCAGGTTCCACACAACTGAACAGGCCAAGACTTTTTTTTGAAAGTTAATTGATTTGTAGTCTGAGTAAAAGTTAGCTCTGAACACCAGGTCCTGGATTCATGAAGGCAAAGAGCGTTTAACGGCCCTGGTGGATTTTGCTGCTGTGTGACAGCTCTGAACTGTTCCAGTCGTGAGCTTGTTGGGAAGTGCTGTCACTGAATGACCGTTCCTGACAGCCTTTTATGCTCTCTTTGAAGTTGGAGAGTTTATCCATAGGTTGCAAAAGTGAATGGTTTTTCGGGGAGGGGGAAACCCCACCTTGATCAATGCACTCTTAAACCTGCAGGTTTGGGAGACGCAGTGTCGCACTAGTACTTACCATGCTATCATTAAAGGACTGTCAGGGCTTCTATTATACAGACCATTTTGTAAAAATGTTTTACATTTCTCTAGAAATGCCTTTTGTGCATGATACTGAGCTAGTGCAGCCCAAGTAAAGTATCTGCAGCTATCTAGCAAAAAAAAAAAAAAAAAAACCCAAAACACCACTGGCTGAGAATTTTTAACTTGCTAAATTTTAATATATTTCATAGTATCTGTTGCTGTTCTCTAACTCTACACTTTCTTTTAAAATGCATTTTATAGATTGCCTACAGTGTATAATGTTGAGCATAACTCTTGATTTTTACTCTGCTCCTTGAAGATGGGATGGAGTTGCTCCCACTTCCAATACATGCACGCAACCCAGCTTTACCTCTGTGCGCTGCCTTGGAGGCAATCTCATGTAAAACACTTAGGGTCTTTGTAGTCACCTTGTATTTGCAGGCAACATGGGAGATTTTAATTTATTTTATGTACTGGTTATTTATAGACTGGTGGTTCCCAAAATGTCCCCAGCTGTGAACTCCCCTTCTGACAGGACTGTGGATTCGGTAGAGGCGTGAGCAGTTGGGTGTCTTCTGGGGCGGTGGCTCCAGTTATAATTGCTGCAGCTCTCTGTGGCTGGTGCAGAATCCCAAGTGCTTGAAGCTTTCTTGATTGCACAAGCGCACTAATGAAATCCAGGAGCCCAACTTGGGTGGAACTCTGTGGGTAACTAGTAAGGCCTGAGTAGGACATCTTGCTGGGTCCAGTAACTCATCCCCAACAAAGAGCATCCCACCGGTTTTTCAGAGCTGCGTTGTGGAGGTGGATGGTTTCCAGTCTGCCACCTCCCTCCTCCTCCTCCCTGGCTTTGAGCTTGTTCTTCTCTAAGCTGGACTTCTGGCTGACTCTTCAACAGCAGAAGTTACAGCTTAGTTTCTCTGGCAGGTCACTTAAAGCCTAAATCAGCATTTAAGGACTTTTTGACTGTAGTGCTTCCCAGTCCCAGTGAGTCATGTTGGCGACCTGAGTTTCTAACATGCCATCATCCGCCAATATTTATGGACTGCTCTGTTTTCCCCTGTCATGACATAATAATGAGCAACCGTTATTGATTTATGTATGCATTTGCGTAATGAACAAATTCTGCCTTTGTATGTAATTTTTTTTTTTTTAAAAGATACGTTTAGGAATACCAAGAGGTGGTGCCTTTGCATTGTGAGAGTTAAGCAAACCAAAATCACTTGGCTGGGAGGGGTGTTCCCCAGGGACATCCAGTGGCAGAGCTGTGCCGGACTGAAATCCAGTAGCATAGCTGGTTGGAATGCAGACTAATGCTGTGGTGGGTTTGGGAAAGCTGTTGAGGGAGGATTTGCACTTAGAAAGGAAGAGAGTATTTCCCCTCAAAGCTGAATCTGGTTTGGAGAGCAAAGAGGTAGAATTTGGACTATGGGGGCAGTTTGGAGACTTAGTGTGACTTGGTGCTTGCTGACCAAAAAGAAAACAAAAGGAAAAGTTTAAAAATATGGACACAATATTTGAATTCCATGTATTCTAGTGATTTACTTCCCATATCTAACTCTGTGGTCATAGATCAATGAGCAACTTTTAATACCAACGTTGGAGTAAGCAAAGGAAAGAGGAAGGAGGGAAAAAAAAACCCCACACGCATACCCCCCCTACATGCACCCCCCCAAATCCCCATCAAACAAGTGATGCAAATCCCTTACCAGCTCCTCCGTGCTAACCTGGAACCACAGCTGTCTACCCTAGCTTCACCAAAACTGTTACAGGTGGGATTTTATAAAACAGCAGCGAGAAGTACTGCTTTTGGAGAAGTGGAACATTTCCTCATACTTGTGTTACATGCCTTAGTTCTTCCCTCATCGTATGTTTGCTCCTTTATGCTTTTGTACGTGCTTTGCGTGAACTATTTTTAAAATGATGCTATGTGCTGTATACCAATATAGATAGTGGCGAGCTTTGGGTGCTCTTGAACGGCTGTGGAAACAAGCACTTTGTGTAATCCTGAAATTCTTTGTTGTTCCTACAACATCAAATAACTTTTGAGATACTTTAGATCTGAAATAAAAACTTGAAGGCTACTCTACGTTTATGTTGCATGAGATACGCAAATGATCAGAACGATGATACCTCTGGCAGTGGTTTGGGGTCAGGTTTTTTTTGTATAACATGAGCCGATGAGATTGAGCAAGTGGGATGACGTATGGCATCTTGGTTTTGATAGATTTCCCGAAGAAGCAGCCAGACGATGACTCTACTCCCAGCACAAGCAACAGCCAGTCAGATTTGTTCCCTGGAGAAACGAACAGTGACAACAGCAATACCTCTCTAACCACGCAGGCCGCTAACTCCAACCAGCAACTTTTGACAGAACTGAATGTAACTTCACCGAGCAAAGAGGAATGTAAGTGCACAAGTCCTAAGCGACAGCAAAGGGGGCATAAACGTTTTGTTCTCAGGCTTATGTTTTACTGACTCCCTTTGGAAGTAAACGGGCTGTCTTTTGGGGCAAAGGGAAGGGTTAAAAGTTACTCACAAAATAGACATCGATGGCTTTAACCGAAGAACAAGTTAAAAGGGGTTGCAGGAGTTTTCTAACTAACTTTACCGCTGGTTGAACTGCAGTATGCAATTTAATTACAATTTTGAGGCACTGGTTTCTTGCATTGCTGGTAAATTTTTATATATATATATTCTAAGATAAACACCAATGTCTTGTGAATCTTTACTTTAAAACCTTTTGGTTTTTAATAACTGCAATTGCACGTAGCACTGCCTGTAATGCATGTTTGTCTAGACTGCTGCTAGGTTACTTGCATAAAATTTAAGTTTCATGTGGTAATCCATCTCTTCTTTCATGACCCATCTTTCTTCTTTATTGAACTCGATAAGGCAAAAATTCTCCCTGAAGGTAAGCTAAGATGTTAAAGATTAGCAAACACTGTGAGACAAAGTCGTCTTTTAAGTTATTCCAAACCTCTCTATATATTCTGTGTCTAAACCATGGAGTTTTAATACCTGCACTCTACAACTTAAGCTCAACTGTGCAATTTGTAGCTTCATTTTCCTCCAACTGTAGCTTTATTTTGGAAGATGCTTTATGGAGAGAATCTTTCTTGAGCTGTGTTTGCTTGTGCCTCTTGGCTGGTAAATAGATGTATGCACTGCAAGAAAAACATGCTCATTTTCAGAGGGAATCTGCTAGAGCTGCTCTGGATCTTGAACATTGAGGCAACTGCTGGAAATAACAATGCTGATAAAGCACTAGGACTAAAAAATCTTTGATATGCTACACTTGTTTGCAGTTGTGTTAACTATTTGCATAGGATGGTTTTGCTGAGTTGCCAACATATTTATTCTGTTTACAGGTATGTAGATGTTGCATATATATTCTTATTACTTCTGCAGATTGGCTGTAGACAAAGCACCAAGTGTCATTTTGGGATTGTGGTAGTTTATTAGACTAAAATAAAATTTTTAAATTGAATTACTGTTTTCTATCTGTATGTGAGAATACTTTCAGAAATACAGCAGGGTTCAAATGTTAATGTTCTGATACCAGTTCTTTTAATAAGAGTAAACTTGCCGTGTAACTCTTGTCTCTCCTTCGCATACACAGTTGCTGCTGACCACCCATCATCTCTTCCTTCTGTCCAGCGCTTCTTCAGGGGAAACCTGTAGTCTGCTGTTAAAAACAAAGCCTTAAAACAACCTCCCTAGAGAATTCAGCAAAACATTATGCTTCAGCAACACATTTGGGCCTTAACAGGGCACGGGGCTTCAGCACCTCTGGCTTATTAGCCGGGGGATCTACTATTTGGTGTTTCAGGGTGCTTCTCCAGCGCTTACTGGGTCAGGTTTTCTGAAAATTTTTTCAGTTAGGTATCAAGTTGTGTGACAACAAAGTGTTTCTGTTGTGGCTGACAAGGACTTGGGGGTAAGTGGGAAGGTGATTACAGGGATGGGAAGGAGGGAAGGAAATTAAATAGTGTCCTTCATCCTGAATTGCTATAAGCTTGTGAACATACACTGAAGGTGATGGATATTAGGCAGCACAGCCTGCAGAGCATTTGGAAATGTTGCCTGTAAAAAAAATTCTTTATGACTTCTTGCTGAGGTGATTCTAAGTGAAATACAATGCAGAGATTTATTTACAGCTTGATCTCTCTTTGTCTTCTGTCACATCCTCACTATCTCTTTAATGAAGCTTAATATCATTTATCAGAAATAATTATACACGGATGGAGCTTTTCTGATGGATAATGGCCTCAATGTGGAAGATTCTTTCCCGTAATGAAGAATGCCCAAACTTTAAATATCTCTTTGATTTTAACTTGAGGGTGTCTTTTTTCTGTGTAATATTTATTTATTTTGCAGCAAGTTCTATAAAGCATGCACAGCTCTCATTACAGCTGTGTTCTTCCAAGACTGATATTTTTGCAGTGCTGTGTGATGAGGTACATCTAGGTGCTGTTCTGAATGGAATTGTGGTAACTCACCAGAAATCAATGTATGGTAATCCCTACCAAAGTGTGGAAAGATTGGAGTACTCAGGAAGGATTCTCATGGTGCATTCCACCCCCCTCTCTTCCCTTTCAAGCTTTTGAGAAGAGTCTCACATCAAGGCGTTTGCCATAGTACTTGAGTCCGTAGGGTGGATTGGACAGAACGGAGGCGAGTCCTTTAGGCAATTAATAAATTCCATTCATGTTACGACAACTGAAGAGAACCATAGAAATCTCATGTGATAAGATTCAGATTCAGAGAAGGTTTTTTGTACTTGTTTTTACATAGCCATTTCCTTTTTTAACACAGAATGAATGATATAGGAGAAAAGTTCCTTGGACTGGATCTTGCAGGAATTCAGTTTGACAATACACGAGTATTTCCGCCTTTTTCATTTTTTACTGTTTTGATTTGGTGTGAGAGTTGCATTTGCATTCCTGAGTGTTTTATATACACAGCTGGGTTACAGTGACACTTTCCATCTCCTGCCACCCTCAGTTCTGAACAGTCACCTGCCCCAGCAGCTCCTTTGCTGATTGCTCTCTCTCCCCCGTGTAGATTAAAGGTAGTTCTCAGTCTTGCAGTTGCAGTGAACAAAAAATGCGTTAAAAATTTATGCCCAGAGACAGTGATGCAAGCTTCAGGACTTTTTTTTCCTCCTCCATGTGTGTTTTGTTTTTATGAAGTATTACTTATCACTAATTTAAAAAAAATGCTGTTGCAATTTGGGGGGGTGGGAGTGGTGGAAATATTTTAAGAATTTTTTTATTCCCCCTCTCCTTCTTGAGTTACCTTTTTCTGTCCAGAACCTTCAGGTCGCATCAGTTGCAGTAAGTTTTCTTAAATAAACTTTTGCAGACAAGGAGTATACTGATACCAGTGTAGCTTTACTAAGTCTACATTTGTGTGGATTTTAATGATCCCAATGTTTCTTACGGTTAAATAAGTCTAACTTCTGTTGTTCTGCTGCTTTATGTGCAGATCTGTTTCTCTGTTCAAGTTCTTGTATAGTTTTCATCTATTTCCATTTTTCCCTTCCATCTCCTCCCTTCATTTAGGAAGCCCTAACGCGAGTTATTTCGGTGTCAGTCACCATACGAGCCCGTTGCTCTGTCAAAGATTTCCTTTTCTTACTGGGTGCGCAGCATTTTTGTTTATTTTTAACAGACAGGAGAACAGGGATTTGACATCGGCCCTCGCTTCTCTCTCCCTACCTGCAGCCACCAGCACTCTTTAAAAATTTAGCTTATTAAGGAAGGTTCTATGTATTTTGGTAAAGAAAAGGTCACGCTGCACATGAAATAATTTTGCTTAGTTTCAGGCCTTCATTGCTTCCTTCGGTGCTGTCACATTATTTTTCTGTCACTATATGAGCAGTTCTGAAGCTGACACTGAGCAGGTTTAAAACTAACTGTGGTTATGTGACAGGAGGAATGTCAACGTGCACAACTCTGACTCTGGCAGCTGGATCAGATTGGGTATTTCAGTAGTTCTTAGCTTCGGTTGGCATGATTTTATTTTAATTATGTGCTTAACTCTTCCTGGCCTCCTTGAATTAGCAAGAACCACAACTAAAAAAGGACAAAAGGAATATGTGATGTTTCTATCTTTGTAAGAAGATACACAAAGATCTGAGATATTGCTGTAAATGTTAAAAAATGCACACAGAATCCCAGACTGGCAGGGGTTGGCAGGGACCTCGGGAGATCACCCAGTCCAACCCCCCTGCTCAAGCAGGCTCACCCAGAGCAGGGGGCACAGGACAGCGTCCAGGCGGGCTTTGAATATCTCCAGAGAAGGAGACTCCACAGCCCCCCTGGGCAGCCTGGGCCAGGGCTCAGGCACCCTCAGAGTAAAGAAGTTCTTCCTCATATTCAACTGAAACCTCTTCTGTTTCAGTTTGTGCCCATTGCCCCTTGTCCTGGTGCTGGGCACCACTGAGAAGAGTCTGGCTCCATCCTCGTGACACTCACCCTTGAGATATTTGTATGTGTTGATGAGGTCCCCTCTCAGCCTTCTCTTCTCCAGGCTGAACAAGCCCAGCTCCCTCAGCCTTTCCTCACAGGGGAGATGCTCCAGTCCCCTCACCATCCTTGTTGCCCTCCTCTGGACTCTCTCTAGGAGTTCCTCATCCTTCTTGAACTGGGGAGCCCAGAACTGGACCCAGTGCTCCAGGTGGGGTCTCAGCAGGTCAGAGTAACGGGGAAGGAGAACCTCCCTCGCCCTGCTGGCCATGTTCCTCTTAATGCACCCCAGGAAGCCATTGGCCTTCTTGGCAACAAGGGCACCCTGCTGTACATGTCAGCGCAAAAAGGTGGTGATGGTCACTGACCACACCTTACCTCTATGTGTGCTGAACTTTAGATGCCTAAATGTGAACTTTCAGGACTGAAGGTCTGTAAATTTTGGCTAGTTGTTGTACACCCTCCAGAATTTGAACTGTTGTATGTCAAGCTAAGTGCTTAAACCATCATTAGTTTATCTCAAACACTTAAATTTGCAATGCACGTTTGAAGACTGCTTTAAAACTTTATTTTATTAAGCATTTGCATGTGCTGCAAGCACTGAAATCCCCCTGATTATGAAGTTACTTTGATGAAGTTACTTTATCTACATAAAGTGTGCTACATCTGAGACAGAGATGCACCAGGCTTCTGTAACAGATCTCTGGCAGAAACGTGAGAGATTGTTTTTTCTACTGCACCTACTGGATGTTTATAGTCTGAATTTCATGGCTTGTTGAAGCATGACTGTGTAAAAAGCCACAGAGGCTATAGTACTAGGAAAGTAATGATATTTTTTCTGTCTTTGGAATAAAAAAAAAAATCTTTTGTCAGTTTTTTCAACGTAACCTTATGAAAAATAGATAAGTGTGTCCCATCTTTTCTTTCTTTCTTTTTTGTTGAATGTTCCTCTCTATGACAACATGCGAGAGGTTTCTACCAATTTATGACTTCACAGTTTTTGCATTTTGCCTGCGTTTGTAAGCAGAGTCAGAGATGAGAGTTTTCCCGTGCGTGCTCTGAAAATATTTCGTATTTTGAATTATTATAATAATAATGTGATAACCTTAATTGCTTTTTGTGCCTTTTAAGTAAGGGTAGTGATTTTTAAAATGCCTGTTGCTCTTGGATGCTATCCATGGTCTACTTTTCTAAATGCCCTGGCTTTGAGAATTCAGTGGCTCATTGCAGTAGGAGTCAGTTTTGTCATCCTTTCTTTTTTTTTTTTTTTTTCTAATTCTGGCTATGGGGAACTTTTTCTGGGTCATCTCTGGCTGAAAGTTACATGCATACTCACTTCTATAAAGTATTAAATGTATCAACAGACTAAGCCTGCTTCCTATTTTTGCCTTGCTTGTCACAAATTGTTGTAGAAAATAATTTGCTTTTCTTGTTACAAACCTGATTTACTCCCATGCCAATTTGTACATTTTTCTCTGATCCAAAAGAGTGCAGTAACTCTTAAAATTACGCTGAGCTACCAAACTAGCCTACCCAACCCACATCATTTAATATTGCAGTTGAACTTGTACCCAAACGTAACTAAGGAAGCTGCAGCTAGGTGATGGTGGTGATTAATAACTCTAACTTTCCTTATTGACTCACAGGACCATCAAGTGTTCTTTCTTCTTGTACTCAACTTTGTGTGTCTTGTATTAGAACAAGAGGGGACACACCTCTAATGTCAAAAACCAGCCAGGTGCATAGCCTGTATTACAGCCCTCTTTGGATTTCTATGCCACAGAATAAGAACTAACTATTTTCTCAGGCTTTTTCTTCAGTTGTTTTCTTTGTTGCCTTGTTTTCATTAGATGCTGTGTACAGATAGCCTTTTGGTGCTGTTTTTAATGGTAAACTTAGCAGTAATGCAGTTTTTCATTTGGATTATCATCAAACCTGGATTTTCTTGAATACTCATCACAAAATACATATTTTTTTAGTATCGACACAAACACTTTTTCTCTGGAAACTTGCAAGAATGCTTTCAAATATAAAACCAGATTGAGATGTGGGCTATTTGAGTTGTCTTTTGCTGTTGAGTTGTCACTAGTATGAGGTGCCAGTGCAGAACATAGAGGCAGGTGGGAATTTGAACAAAACAGTGCCTGGCAGAAGCGTCGCCTTCATCGTCGTTTCGTGGCATGAGGATCTTTCTGTAAGTTTCCATCTAATCCCAACGGTCCCATTTAAAGAACACTTCTGCCTCTTCTAACATCTTAAGCAAAGATCTGGCACATAAATTAATGGAATGAACACTTCTCTCCACATCTGTGGCATGATAATTTCAAAACATAATGAAGACCAGCAGAACAGTACCACTGTTAATTGTCCCCTCTGATTTATAATCCTTTCACACTGCAGAGCAGATAGTGTATCCTAGGGCCCCACTTATTAAAGTGAAAGGACCCTATGGAACACAAACCAGAAACGCAGTCACATAAGACAAATGTAGGTTAGAGCTGCACATCTATCAAGGTTACATAAAAATTATTTATAAAAATATAATTTAACTGCTGGTTTCAAAAGCACATTTTTACACTTCAACTTATGCCTATAAATGAGGGAAGTCTTATGTCTGTTTTACAGATGAGGAAACTGAGGAAAAGCAGGTTAAGAGAGACAAAAGCAGGGGAAAAAAGTGGCATCTGAATCCTGTTGCTGTTTACTTGATTATAGTTGTTGAATTTACCAGCCCTTCAGCAGCAGCAAAGCAGGCCAGGTTACGCTTCCTTATCCAGAAGCTGCATGTAAATAAAAATCCACCAAAAAAACCCCAAAAAACCAAAAACAGTGGCAGATTCATAAAACTAGAATTTAAAAAGTATGTGTTTGTATGTGATATAGTCCTCTTACCTGTTTAGTAATGACATAACTTAAATTACCATGCAGCTCACCCATTCTGCAGCAAGCAAGCAAAAGTTATTTTGCTGGTTTTCCTTCCAGAGGGTGTGTTCTGTCTGTGCAGACTGAATTGAGAGATTTACGTTCCCGTTTGTTTATCTATTGCTGTTTGTAATCAATGACTGTTTTCGAACTCAATTGTGTAGATTAATTAGATTATGTCTGTACCAATTCAGGAAACGCACAACTAGATTACTGCTTTGGACAGGTTTCCAAAGGTGGGTTCTTTCCTGTTTTGCAAATAGCCCTGAAATTCTCCCTGTCCTGGTTACAAGACTGCAGTCCAAGGCAATTGAGATCTTGTGTTTGCCCTCTTCCAGCCCATTGCACGCAGGGAGGTGCTGTGCTTTTTCTGGGGAGGAACCATCACGGTACCGCAAGCTCAGACCGGTGTTCAGACGGTATCAGCCTGATAAAGTGTTACTGAGATTCAGGTTCCTTCACTTATTTTTCCTGTGTGTTTTTTAGCTGGCTTGCATGTTTTGTGTAATCTGTAGTCATTTCAGTTTATTATTGCCATCTTAGGCTTTGTGCTCTTGTACAAGCATGGTTTCACTCCATTCCGTGTCTCTTCTGCTCAATAAGTCCTTCCAAGCACTGTTCAGATATACCTGACACACGTACTCTTAGCACGTTCAAACTTAGCACTTCCTCGAGCAGCAAATGGAGGGGGGGGGTTACCCCAGCGTTTGCCTTTTCCCTGCTCAGGAAGTGCTGCCTGGGGGGGGGGGGGGGGTCACTTCCCTTTACAGAGACTTCAGGAAGGGGAAACACAAAGTTACCCCAACACAGGGTACGTCCTGCAGGGCAGGTGCTGCTTGGCCACTCTTACCCTCTTTCAGAAAGCAGGGTGGGCAATGTAGAAAGACATTCTAAAGGTCAATTTAAACATACACAAATGATAATAGTCTATAATAATAAACAATAACAATAGTAACATATATAGATAAGAATGTTAGTAATACATACAATTCTACTAATTTAGAGAGTTAGCAGAGAAACTGGTTTTGAACCTGGTTTTCCAAATGGATATATTTAGAGTACGGTTGACAGTAAGCTAGGGATATCAGAAGCCAAAAACATAGCACCTACATTAACAAGGCCTTTTGTTTTAATATATGGTAATGTTCAAATTAAACGATCTTGTTTTGCCCTTTATTAATTCCGTGCTTGAATTTGCAAACTCGGTGATTCTCACAATTCTCCTAATTTCTTCAGTAGCTTTTAGTATTTTTGCATTTTTTTATCATCTTCTCTTGGGATTACATTATTGCTGGGCAGTGGCTGTTTTTTTTTAGAAGAGGAGTTGCAAATGCCAGAAACTGTACAGTGAAGAAGAAAAAAAAAAAAAAAAAAAAGGAGCAGAAGCTATTGTTTAATCTGTTAATTGGATAGAGTACAAAGATATCTTTCATTTTAATCTCTTGTTCTGAGAAAAAATAGCAGTCTACAGCCCTGTGGGTTTTGTTAGAAGCTAGACGTGTGTGGCCTTTCACTGTGCGTTGATGTGTGTTATGTACCACGGTTAAATTCCCTTAGAATGCTTATTCTGGGGGGGAATGAAGGTGCAGGTATATCCTGAATAAAGTAATAAGCCTACCTTTGTCTATAGCCCAGAAGAACTGATGTTCTACTGTTAGAGTGTTGGGGTTGTTCAGCCTGGAGAAGAGAAGGCTGCGGGCAGAGCTGAGTGCGGCCGTTCAGGGCTTCAAGGGGGCCCAGAGGAAAGGGGGGGACAAGCTTTTTAGCAGGGCCAGCTGGGACAGGACAAGGGGGGATGGCTTTAAACTGAAGCAGGGGAGGTTTAGACTGGATCTAAGGAGGAAATTCTTTGCAGTGAGGGTGGTGAAACCCTGGCAGGGGTTGCCCAGAGAGGGGGTGGAGGCGCCATCCCTGGGAACATTCCAGGCCAGGTTGGACGGGGCTGTGAGCAACCTGATGTGGTTAGCGGTGTCCCTGCTCCCTGCAGGGGGGTTGGGCTGGGTGACCTCTAGGGGTCCCTTCCCACCCAAAACATTCTGTGATTCTATGATCTGACTTCCCTTTTCTTTCATGAAGAATTTTTATCAAAGCTGTGGGAAATACACTGCCCTGTTTCAGATAACACAAAGATGCCTGTATTAGTTGTTACGTATACTTCAAGATTCAACATAATGACTTCTACATAGAATTGCAGAGTCAAGCCCATAATACATAGTATTGAATTATGCATGACATTTTTAATGGTGGAACAAAAACAGTAGCAGAAGGAAGTGCTGCAAAGGACGTGCAGCCTTCACTGGTTATTAGGCGCTGGTGTACGTGCATGCAAATCCCAAGATATTCTTTGAAACTCTGGTGCTGTGCTATACAAATCAGAGCGATATGAAAGTAATACCTAATGAGGGAAAATTAAATAAAAGGGAAAACTGACACAGGGAAGTGCAGAGTGCATACCAACTTATTGTACTTCAGAGAGTGAGGAATAAAGATCTTGTATTTATATTGGTTGGATGCTGAAAGTATCAACTAGAGTAAATATTTACTGTACAGTAATTGCAAGGGTTAGTCTTATTTGATAGGCCACAGTGATGATGCCTGTCAATGTCTAGGCAGTGAAAACTGGGAGAATGTAACTAAATTTATGTAAAGAAGAGCTGCTGCATCTTAAGAGGCAGCTGCGGTCTAAAGTCAGTTCATGGAAATTCCATGCCCTGTTGTATGTATTTTGATATATTCCACATCCTGTTGTGTATATATTTTTACCCAGATTTGATACTGAAACCAAATACTACATACTTGGTCTTTGAAAGCTGAGACTGACTTAACAGACCTGCTGTGTCGTTTTTTGAATATCCAAAAGGTTTCAATGGAAAACTTGGTAAGGGTTCTGTTGCAGTATTGATTTTCTTACCAAATGCACCAAACCCTAGGCTAGGCGTTTTTTTGAGCCTTTTACGATCGTATTATTAACATAGACCAAGCTGATATTTTCATTTATTTATATTCTAGCTTAGAAAAAGATATGTTGTAAAATTTATTTGAGCTTACTTGACCATTTCTGGTCGTTGCAAAGCACTTGTCGCTTGCCAATGCTGTCAGGCCTAGAGTGGTCACCAACATGATGCCAGGGTGCTTGATCCATCCGTCCGGGATGTTTTCCTGCTGGCCAGGGTAGGCACCCAGCCCATGCCTCCCAGTCCTTCTCACTCCAAAAGCAAACTTGACTCTGCAGAGAGGTCCCCACCACTCCCCTCCACTTCCCTGTGGAGTTCAGTCCCTTCTCACCAACTCCCTGTTTGCCAGCCTGCAAAATCCAGCTGCCCCTCACGGCGCTCTCTGTAACTTCTGCGCAGCCGTTTCCTAGGCCGTGGTGGGTCGTTTCCCGTGTCCTGTTCGCTAGCCTAACCTCAGGCCAGGCCCTAGTGAGTGGCCCCCGTGTTTGCCTGCAGGCCTTTGTAACCACCCCTTTAAAGATTACCTGTTGCAGGGTTATGAAGCGGTGTGTGTTGCCAAAGGGACTTTCTGGGAGAACAGAAAACTCAAGAAGTTTATCAGTCCTTCTCTGGAAAACTTGAAGTGTAAAACTTGTGAGATCTTTGCTCCCAAGTACGTTTCACTGAAATCAAATGCACCGAAATAATTTCCTCATGTCTTTCCCCTCCCAATTGCAGATGTTTCTTTTCTGGTTTTTTGTAGTGTTACGATGCTATGTGTTTTACAGGGTAGACAAAGTTACCCAAGACCTAATACTTACTGAAAAACAGAAATGAAAGAAAAACTTGGAAGGGGGATTTGGAAGCAAAAAGAACCAGTTTCCAGACTTGACAATATTTGAAAAGAGAAAAACATTGGCAAAGCCATAGTGCTCCTTTCCAGATATTCAAAGACTGATAAAATTAAGGGAAAAAGTATTTTTCAGGGCTTGAAGACTTATGTTAAAGGTTATCCTGTCATACTAAGTTCTTGTATTGCCAGTGTAGTACTACTGTAACTCCAGCAGTCCAGTGCAAACTTGATTACTGGTATTGTGATAGCCAAACTTTACTAGATCTAACTTAATTTCAGGCTCTCTAGCATCATCCAATTTATAATATCCAATTATCAAAGCTATGATGTGCTATGACCACTGGTAATGCTCCTGTCAATTTGTCTTGGCTTCACTATACGGGGTTTATTTTTATTTATTTATTTATACTGCAAGTCTCTGAGTACACTCAATTGGTTGCTATTTTAACAAGATCTCTGGAGAACTTTTCAATGATGATGCACGTAAAGAAAAAAGCCAGAAAGCAGTTTACTACCAAGCAGATATCAGATGAGCGGGCAAGGGTCCAGAGTTCAACAGCAAAGACTTAAACAGTTTGTTAGCATATGCTTGTGCCACACTTGGAAAACATAACGAGAACAAGATAAGAGGCAAAGTCGTTATCTCACTGGAGTCGGTGACAAGGTTTCTGGTGACATCGGGGAAGTGATCGTTCATCCCTTGCTTTACCTGTGGGTTAGTCAGATACATTTCTAGCTTTGTTCCAACATAAGCAGTACCTTTGTCAATGCTGGAAAAATTGCAGTTAATTATAGTGTGTATCTTCCTAAAACTACCTTTTGAAATGTTTAATGTAACTTCTATAATGTAACTTGTCTTTTTGTCCCAACTTCTCATCTGTTTTTTCAGTGCAAGACAAATTCTGGTCTGACTGGGAAAGAAATGCTGAGAATATAGTAGACTACTTCCATATGTGCTTTCCAAAGACAAGTGCTCCTCAGCATTTTATATTCCTAAGTATAATCTTGATGTGGTTATACACGTTAAATGTAGGTAGTATTTTGAGACACATGATCTTCTCTGTTTCCAGGTGGGCCATGCACAGGTACAGCTCATGCCTCGTTAACCACACCAACCAAAAGATCTTGCGACTCAGGTATGTGTTTTGGGGGGGTCAAGGAATTAGATTTTGCATGATACATAGCTCTATGGTTACAGTTCAGTAGTCAAGGGTAGTAACTATATCTGACAAATGCCAAGAGAAAATAAATATTGTTGCTTTGCTGTCAGAAATGTACATACCAAAGGATTTGGTTGGCAGATAGTTCATCTCTGAGCCCTGCCAAACGTAAGTCCATAAATATACGATGTTTTCAGTTAATCTTTGTAAACATAAGACATACAGGAACAATCAGTTTGATTTAAGTCTGATGATTGTGATAGTGTTCTGGAAATCTCCCCTTTAAATGCGAAGTATTGAATAGAAAACTGTTTAAGGTATATTGGCTTTACTTTCCCTGATGGAAGATGCAGTATAGACAGCTGATGTTTGCATGGAGACTACATTTTACCTGCTTTGGGTCCTTTTGATGACTTTATTTCTACATGGAGGATGTAGATGGATAATCTCTCACAGAGCTGGTGTTGGTAGTGACACGTTAGGTCATTGCCAGGTGGAAGTTGCTGCTTCTGCAGCAAATCTGTCACAAAGAATGGTGGGAGCCCTCATTCAGGCAGGCAGCCAAGTTACCCTCGTTGGCTCAGATCTTTTTCAGACTTTGGTTTTGCATGGATTAAGGAGAGCTCATATGATCCTTTCCATCAGCACCACTATGGGAAGCCATAACCTCCTGTGGAGCAGCAGTGGCAAGCCTCCAGGTAGCCGTGATGTTCGAGCAGTCTGTATTTCAAAAATAATTTTTGCCTATATTTACATTTATGTACCAGTTGAGCTGTACTGAGTGTGCAGAAAGGAAGGTTATTCCTGGTTGATTAAGGGCTTTTATTCTTTCAAGAGTTCAAGGTACATTTCCTCTGAAGTGCCTCTGAAGTGTCTCAAGTTACTGTATGTTTAGCTGAAGGGTAGTTATTCCGTACACACGTGTTGTTAGCTTGCGGCGAATGTGCGATGACGCAAGTTGGCTTGGTCTGCAGGGAAGGAAAGTGAAAGAGAAGCTACGTTTCCTTGCACTTGGTGCAGGTGCAGACCTCTCAAGTAATGCATGATGATCTGCGACAGTGCCGTGAGTGTTGTTTGCCAAAGAACTCTTAAGTTTGGTGCTGGAAGATACTAGATCCAACTTTTCCAGAATAGGAAGACTGGATTTTCTTTTCTACGTAGCCATGGAGGTGTACCTAAACAAGACAGAATGTTTGCCACTGTGTCCCTTGCAAACTAATCTGCTTTGCTCATGGTATTACTTGTATTTTCTCTATACATTAGCTATTGTAATGTTTAACTCTGGTTTTCACTGCAGGGTAATTTAAAAGCTTTCTGTGATGCTATAGATACTGAAAACTGAGAGTACTATATGAATATTTAAAGCAATGTGCTTGTGATTAGCAAAAAGGCAAGTAAGTCTGCTATTTGGAGTGTCAAATGGCAACAGTAAAAGCTCCTTAGAATACAGTGGATGAAGCTACTAGAGACGTTGAAAGATATCCATTAAATGGTTGGCTAACTTTGCTCAGTAGTTCTCTTATTTTCGGTTTATGCTAATGTTTGGTCCCTATATGCTTGTATGTTAATCATTTGGTGTGTTTAGCAAGAAAATAAGGAGATCTTAATCTGATGCCGCAAGTTTCATCTTCAGTCAACTAAACCTAATGATTTTATATTACCTCATTTTCCCCCAGTGTTTTTTACATTATTTGCTCAGTGATCTGCATATTTTGTTTGTAGTCCCTTACACTAATAAACCTGTTACCAGGAGTTACAGTTTTCTTCTACAGAGCTTGAGTTTTCAGCTAACTTTCATTTTTAAAATAAATTACCATGTTTTCAAAGTCTGCATTTGGGAATCCAGGTAAATATGGGAATTGACAAGAAAACATTGGCTACAAAATATTGCCCGGAATTGGTGTGACATCTTCAGGCATTAGTAGTAGACTATGTAGGTGAATATTTCATACTGCATTCACTTCAGCTTAGTGTTCCTTCCTAGGAAGCTATTTAAGTGATACAAGCAGTGTTTGTCAATACTGCACGTTGTGTATAAGCCTCTTTTCTGTAAGTATTCTACATTTCTTGTGCTTGGAAGAGCTTTGAAGGAAGAATGTTTTGGTGGAATTCATCTGTGTAATTTTTTCCCCCCTTCAAGCATAGTTTTTTCCCTAAAGTCTGCCATATATCAGCATTTGAGACGGAAAATTAGAAATTTGACCTAGTTATCTTGTGTGCAGGTTCCCATCAGGAGGATATTAAGGGAGACATAAACCTTTCATATTTTATTAGCATTAATGTAACCATTGAAGAAAGATCAAAACAATAAATCTGCCAACACACAGGAAAAGTTCTCTCACAAAGAAAAGAGTTTTTACCTCAGTCACTTCTTGACTTGCATGCTGGAGGAGGTGTTCAGATAAAAAATTGTATTATGACACCAAATAGTGGGGGGTTTCCTCTTGCTGTTCGCCAGAATCATTGCCGTGGTAAAAAGTATTTCTATTCCAAAGTGTGCCCATAGGACAAGCTTTATAATGAAAAGAATGAATAAAGCCTTGCAATCATTAGGTTGGATGATGCCTCAAAGGTTTTTGAGAGCCAGCAGTCTAAAGACTTTGTAGGAAAAAAGATGGGCTTGCATGGCCTGGTGTATAGCTTCTTACGTATTCTGATTTGTTTCTCAGTGGCTGGGTAATGTTGTGATGGATGGCAGATACTCGGAGGCTTACTCTAGTCAGGAGGGCATCCAGCTCCCGTTTATATTGGGTGCCCGTGTTGTGAAAGTGCAGTACTAAGTGGCATATTACTCTTCTTTTTCTGCTGTGCAACTTAAAGATGATTTAATACACGATTCTAAACAGCCAAATTTTAAAACCTTTTCATGCAGCTTAAAGAAACCTGGAAAAAATCGGCGGAACTGTGTGAGTGCGCTCAGTTAATTTTTAATTGCGCAGTAGAGAGTAGTAGAAACAGGCAGATAAAATGCAGTAATTATACAGTCAATTCATACATTATATCCATAAAGTTGGTGAGTTTAAGTACGTTATTTCTCAGTAGCAGTTCCTGAGAAACGTGCTGCTTTAATATTCTGTATAGTTCTGTGCGCAGATAGCTCACCTTTTATGAGGATGGCTGTCCTAGATGGGTGTGGTGGTGTTTATATTGCATGAGATTACAGTATCTGTCTCATTGCTCAATGCTTTTTCTAGTTTAAAATTTGAGTCTAGAAGATGCAAGTAATTCTTCCCCTGCTTGAGCAAGGCAGTTAAGCAGGTGTATGGTCCTTTTTGAAGTTCCAGATTTATCGATGTCCTTATACACAAGTCGTGTGCTTGATCAAAGCAGGGCCAGAAATCTTAAACGCTTTGAGGCTGGACCTATGCAACTGAAGAGGAGTTACAGAAAGGGCAGGCTGTGGAAATAGAAGTACACAAATTTTCAGCCAGAGCCAAACCCAAGAAACCATTACTTTTGTATGTTCGGTTTTTATCAATTTTTATGTGTTGAGTAAGGACAAAAAGACCTGGTACACCACCAATTAGTTGTTTGGGTTTTGTTTTTTTTTTTAATCGCTCTGAAGCGTTAAGTTCCTGAGCAAAAAAAATATACAAAAGATTATTGAAGGGGGTTTATAACATTAAACCAACTTTCAGGTATCTTTTTCCTTGTGTTCCAAGGGACTTTTAAGGTGTTCTTTAGTGTTTGACTTCTGGAGGGCATTGTGTTAGAAATCCAACCTTCTTGGAGCTCTCTCACCGACGGGGAAGTGATGATAGAACAGCCTTCGAGCAGCGCGATAAATCACCCGGCCCTGGCAATAATAGTGCCTGTTAGAGACGCTCCCCACCCCTCCCTCAGTTTCCAGCTGTACTAATAGAACAGCTCATCAAGCGAGGCTGTAAATAAAAGTTACAACCTAATAGGTGGGCGCTGAAGTGGAACGGACAGGATCTGAGGCATGGAGGCCTTATTACTGCTCATCAGCAATTATAAACAGGATAAAGTGTCTGGGACTTGCACGGATGCAGCAAGAGCTCATAGAGGCTGGGAGATGACACCCTACCATGATCAGATGATGTATGTTGATGGGTTTTTACTATCTCATCTTATTGCCTATTTCTGTGATGTGTTGTATTATCTGTTCTGTGCTTCCATAGCTATCTGGATGGACGGATTGGTTTCCTCTCCTGCTCCAAGGAGCCTGAGCCCATATACTTAAGCTTGCTTTCTCGCACACACACTTTGCATTAGTTGCTGGTACCGGTTATCTTAAGAGCCTTCGCAAAGTGTTACGATTATTGTAGATTAAAATCCTCCTAATGGTAAGGATCGTAACAGTCATATCTGTAAACAAATTTCAGGACTTGCTGCAATTGTAGGATTTGGTTTCATTCTCACCTTGTTCAACTTCACAAAATCACCCTCATTCTTTAAAAAATAGTGGATATGGTCACCTGAACTATCTTTTCCGCTAGATGCATCCCATGCATTTTCCACTAAATGCGTTATAACCAGTGTGGTTGGAGAATGGGCTTGGGGTCAACATATCAAAAAGTTTGTTAAAAGTCAGCTATAGCTGTGATGATCTTTGCCTCTGAGTTATAAAAACTTCAGCTGTTCCTGGGAAGGTTTTTAAGAGCTTGTTAGCACACAGTAATTGGTAATATTCACAAAAAAGTCTTTCTTGATCTTTTATCTATCACAGAGAGTCTAGCACAGAAATGTGCTAGACATCTGAATCATCTCTTTACTAAACTATACTGAAAAAAATGCCTTGAAATTTAGCCTGCGCTTGCTTTAATCTAAAGAGAAGTTTTGCAAGCATCTTCAGAGTTCATACATTAATGACTCACGCTGTTTACTTCTGAAGAAAATTTTCTTCTGAGTAGTGGAAAAAAATACAGCATTCAGAAATGAAAAGGCGTGCAGCAGCACGACAGCATGTGAAAACAGTGACTCCTATCCTTGTCTGTTCAATACAGCCAGGATAAAATAAATAGATTGTTTTTCCATCATCTTATGATATTAGGCCAGGAATACTTACATCTGCCTGTGCTGAAGTACGCAATGCTGCGATGAATGGAAACTCATCCTTTTCATGGTCAGTACTTCTTGGAAATTTAACTTTCATACTTACTGCTTCCCAGGTTTTCCTTTCCTTTGCATCACTCGTAAAGTGAGGAAGCTAGATGGTTGAAGTGGCCAAAGGGACGAGAAGTGTAATGTGACTGTGGAAGCCCTATTTCACATGCGGTATAGATGAATTAGGAATACCTGCAGACAGTGCTTTGAAGACATTTCTAAAACGTGCTAGTAATTCCTACTTAGGAATGCCTCCTTTTTCTAATCAGTCTGTTGCAGCCATTCATGGAAGGATTTCTGGCCTTAAGAAATAAAATGACTGTAATGGAATAGGTATAAGTAGATGAATATGATAATTTATATGCTTAGTAGTGTTTCTGATTTTATAACATTGTATTCCCCAAAATCGTACTAACTCACATTAATTCTCCTAAGAGCTTGTAAGGCAGTCACATCTCCATGTTACTACTGCATCCTGCCTCAAGACAACAGGAGGACCTCAGAAGCAGAGGGTTGCTGCGTTCCCATCGGGTGGTCTGTGGGTCTGCCTCTATTAGAGAGAAGGTGGGATTTGGCGTACGCCGGTGTGCGTGGCAGAAATGCGTACCAGTTTAAATAGATCTGGGTTATACAGGGGTGCGTAGGTGATGAGAAACCAGCTTTTCCTCTCTTGTGAGTGGAAAAAAATAAACAACAGTACAATGGAATTAAAAAATAATAATCAAAATGTATATGTGGGTGGGGAGTAAGGGTCTCCTGGCCCGTATAACCTCCCAGCAGGTGCTGCGACACAGACCTTTCTGTGCCCCACCATACTCCCCAGCTATCCAAGATCAGTGCCATGTTGTCAGTTCGTTCAGCACCTAAGTTTTCAAGCCCAGCATCCCAATGAAGAATGTCTTCCAGCTACTTAAAAATGTTACTCCTACTACCTTTATTTATCCTCTTAAATCACCCAAATTTGTCATCTTTTTATCCTTTGTGCTGTTCAGATATTCCCTTGAACCCTCCCTGTTCGTTCTTACTTCACCAAATAACCTGTTTATAAGACCTTTTTTGATTACTTATAAGTGATTCCTCAGCTTTCACTTGTCTTTATCTCTTTTTGTTGCTCTTGATTCAAATTTTTCATCTGTTTTCATTTCTATATCATGAATCCCATTATCAAAAAGACCGCATTGGAAATGGAACAACTTCAAGGAAACTGTGCTTAAGTCAAGAGGACAGGATGATCTCTTGAGAGTCCACACTGAATTGTAAGCCAGTAGGAAAATTATTTCGAATGTCAAATTAAAGGTAGTAGCAGACGATAGGAGAACAGTAAACGCCATCTCTGGATTAGCTGCGTTAGGAAGAGTATAGCTGGCAGATCAAGGGAAGAGATTTTTCCCCTCCAGTTGGCACTGGAACAGGTACCCACAGAAGCTGTGGAATCTTAGTCCTTAAAATTTTTTGAACATGGGCTGGACCAGGCCCTGAGTGACCTGATACAGCTTTGATGTTTACTCTGCATCAAGCAGGAGGCTGGACTAGGTAACCCCCAGAAACCCCTTCCAAACTAATTTTTTTCAGTGACGCTAGCAGAAAACAAATACGATAGGAGCGATTAAAGGTATTTAGTCTAAGCTCAGTAGCATTCATAGCACTTAATGAGAGCTGAAGCAGGCAGGCTCTAGAAGCACAGGCGAGCGTTTGGTGCCTCAAGCATTGCAGAGAAGAGCCAGGAGGGAGACTCTTGGAAAGCTGGGAGAGTTGGGATGGTTGGTGCAAAGCAAAGGGCTGGGAGAACGGACCTCGGAGCAGGGTTCTCAGTGGCCATGAGCAGGGTAAGTGAAGCGCGCTTCGGTAAATAAGACACTCTCCTGTCCTGAAAAACATAATGCCTGCTACTGCCCTTATCACTTTCTCTCTATGGTCTGATAGGTGGCTTTCAGTCTGGTTGGTGAAATTCTTGCCAAATACAAAATTCTATGTTTTTAAGATCATTATCTTTTAAAATTCAGGTGTGGCCACATCTTTGTATTAAAGTCTTAGGGAATTACGACACAGGGTTTGTCCTCAAATTCATTGAAACAGAAGAGTAAATATTTTATTCTTTATGTATATTTCCATTAAAATGAAACAACTTTACCCTGAATATTTTTTTTAGTGGTTTCATCCCATGCTTAGTTATCAGAAATATATCAGGATCTCTTTGATCAGTTAACCGACCTTTGACAGTAGGCACATAGTTGTATTAGAGAATATAGGGAATTGTATTAGAGAATAATGTATTAGAGAATATAGAGAATATCTATTAAGCTTAATTGGCATTATGCTCCCAACAGGTCTGAATTCCTTGTTTCATTACCAGCATCCACCCACAGACTGCTGGAAAACCATTCCCAAATAACAAAATTGCAGCTCAAAACTTCCAATAAAACCCCATGTCCATTAATTACAAGGGCAAAGGAATCAGGGTTACATGTCTTGCATTTCCTGCCTACGACCCCTTCCTAAAATTTAATAAAAATATTGGAACAGGATTGGGGGAGCTTAGGGTTGGCTTTAATCTCAATTGGGCTTGCCCGATAGCAAGACAATATGGAGAACGTCGCAAAGAATAGTTGAGATTGTTAATTCTAAAAATCTTGTGAGGAGCTGCGCTCCTGTCAGCCTGAAGAATTGAAAGGATTTTAGCTCCCTGTGTTGCAGTCAGCAGCCAGCACCCCGATCTGATCTGTACAGATCAGACCACTTTCTTACTGGTGTGCTTTAGCAAATGAGACACAGCTTTTTATCATTTTCCATTTATTTTATTGCACTGGAGGTTTATTTAACAAGTTCAGCATTAAATAACTGGCCTGAAATATATTTAAAAACACATAGCCACTTATATTTGCTTTTTTTTTTCTTTTACTATCTTAAATTAAAACACATGTACCATGCAGGGAGCTAATCCATGAACCTGTTCCTGCTGTACTTTCTGATATGAGGGCCGTGCCCCAAAGGTTTCATCTGACCCTTGGTGAAGGCCTCTGTTCTGACTGATGGTTTCAGTGAGCATCAGATGGCTTTTAAGTACAAATTTTCACTCTTTTCCTTTTAGATTATGGAAGTAGTTTTAGAGGCTCTTGGAAGTATGAAGTCTATTGAGCACAGACAGGGAAAGTGGAGCTTCCTACAAAGTGAGGGGTTTATAAATATTGGTATGTTCACTAAATTGTCATGCAAACAAGTTCCCTCTTTTTCCTATTCCTGTTCCAAATCATTTTCCGTAACATAAACTTCAGGGAATGAGGCCAGCATCTTGGGGCAGAAGAGGGTTGGAAAAGAGCTGGATATAAGATACGACAGAGCGCTGTTGCATCCTCTGGGTTTCATGGATCTGTTCTGCCTCTCCCTTTCTGTAGGTCTGGTCTTCGGCTCAGGTTCGTGCCGGTGCTTCCCAAATATCTCCTTTCAAACCAGTAAGAACTGCCCAGCAAAACAGCCTGAGTTCTGATGTCCTGGAGACAGCAATCAGGTGTACAGATGTTGTCTCCCACGCCAGAGCCGGTTGGTTTTCGCCCACAAAAACTGCTGGGAAAAGTAACACGGTCAAAATATAAACTGATTTTTAAGCTTTATTTAAAATAAATGAATCAAAACCAAGTGGGTTTTGAAGATAGATTAGCTGTGTCTTTCAGAACCTACTCTTAATGCATTCAGTAAAAATTTTGTCAACATCCAAGAGCTCTTAGGTTTTTCCTTAACATTAATCAGTTACAGTCCCTGGAATTATAGTCTCTCATTGCAAGATTTCCGTTGCTAATGGCGTCGCTGAGGCTCTGCAGTTAATGACAAATAAGTTTTTTGCAAGATAAATATTGAAAATAGATATTTTCTTTTCACGGCTAGCAGAGAGTTCTTTCCAATTCCTCTTCTGAATCTGCGTCTTAGCCTTGGAAAACCCTCATTACACCAACGGGGGGAAGGGTGTACTAAGAAAACCTCAGTATATGAATGAAAAATAACAGCGCAAGTAGTTTCTATATAGAACTGGTTTTAGGCTATTAGTTTGAAGAATTACCTCCCTGAATGCTGTATACCATCTGATTGATGAGGACGTAGCTGGAGTATACTACTAGGGTTTTGAAGCAGAGCGGCGCTGCTTTATTTATGTGCTCTTGAGCTGACTAGCAAATATGCAATATTTATAGCATTATCTATTCTTGTTGATCTAATATTAGAGAATTTCACAAAGCATAAGAGGGCTCTCATTAAAGTCAGCAAAACCGAAATGATGATATTGCTCTGAATGCTTTTGAATTTCCCAGTTTATCAGAACCAGCGTAAGCTTATTTGTATGTGTTTGTACATACATATGTAAATATACCTATTTGAATACTATGAGTATTCTTACAGGGTGCTGTGTAACGGCCAGGCTGTTCATGATTTGCCTTCATAACTTTTTCATCATGTATATTCCTGTGTTACAGCTTTTTTCGTCCTTCTTGTGTTTCTATCCTTCCATGTAGCGGTCTGTATTTGTGCGTTATTCCTTCACTTTTAATTAATCCTGTTCTGATTATTCAGGCCATTGATGATGATTGCTTTTTCCCCAACTTTAACTGTCACCAGCATCTGCCTCTGTCCCGCTCCCAACCCTAACCCTATGCTGCTAAAATACATAATTTACTAATGAGAAAGTAAGGTCAAATTGACACCTGTAAAATATTTTTTTTAAAAAACTACCAAGTTGAGCGTTGTGGCCTTTGTTTCCCTTCTGGCCTTTTCAAGGTTCATTCTTTATAATAATCTGAATATATGAAGGGCTTGAGATGCTGTCAGCTATTAACAGCAAGCTGAACCAGCTTCCCTTAACATCCTCAGAATAGCATCAAGCTTCTACACTGCATAAATTACCCCCGGTAATCAAGACAACGGGAAGGCAGCCTCGTGCCTGCGCCCGGGAGCCGTCGCTACCTGCGCGTGGTTTTGCTGTCGGCAGCCGTTTTCAAGCTTCAGCTTGTTGGCCCTTGCAGCCGGAGATGGGCAGCGAGCACCAGGCCGAGTGCTCAGCAGGACGGGCCAGCCCGCGCTCCCTCACCCGCGGCCGTGGGCTCCGGAGGTTTGCAGGCTTGGCCCACTGGTGTAATTCAGGAAAGCAGCCCCGTTCGCCTAGGTTTCTAAATAAACAAGGTCCTCCTTTCAGTCAGCAGCAATAGGGGCGGCCCTTGCCTTAGGAAATGTTTCAACCGATTGAAATGCCCGAAATTAATCCTTCAAAGGAACTGTATGGTACAGGTGCCTGAATACATTTAAAAATGTACTTGCTCAAATCAATTGGGTGTATAATAAAAATGTTTGAGAAATACATGAACATTTCCATTAACTGAAGACACGCTGACATCGGGGAGCGTAGGGGGGGAGTAATGCAAGAATTTAACTACAAAAGTGATGTAGTACAGGAGCCTAAATATGAGATGAAAACTAATTCACTTTTCACTTAATTTAGCAATTATTTTTTATTTAAATTTTTATTTAAATTATTTAAAAAAATTATTGACAAGAAAAGATAATGGACATTTTCACACTTTTTGTACTTATAACTTGGCTAAAATGCATGCAGTAGCCTGTGCAGTTCAGTGTGTGTCATACCATTTCCAATGTGCATTTATCGTAGAATCACAGAATGGTTTGGGTTGGAAGGGGCCTTTAAAGGCCACCCAGTCCAACCCCCTGCAGTGAGCAGGGACATCTTCAACTGGATCAGGTTGCTCACAGCCCCATCCAACCTGACCTTCAATGGTTCCAGGAATGGGGCATCTGCCACCTCTCCGGGCAACCCATTCCAGTGTTTCACCACCTTCATTATAAAAACTTTCTTCCTTATAGCTAGCCTAAATCTACCCTCTGTTAGTTCAAAACCATTCCCCCTTGTCCTGCCCTGCTGAAAAGCCCCTGCTGAAAAATGTTAATGCTAAAAATGTTTTCATTCATCTGGGTTACCGGCACTCGATTAAGTCTCTTCTATTCTACCATTAGAGAGGGTAGTTAATAATCTCATGAAATGACACTGCAGTGCAGTATCCTTCCTCTTTGACCGATGATAGTACCAACAATACAGGTTCAGAAGAAACCAAAAAATGTGAAAGGTAGGAAGGAATTAGTATGTAATTCTGCCGCTCTCCATGAATTGCTGAATGGCTGAGGGTGGAGGGGGCCCCTGGAGACCTCCTGGTCCAGTCTCCTTGCTCAGAGCAGGGCCACCTCGAGCAGGCTGGGGGCCGTGTCTGGTCAGGTTCTGAGCACATCCAAGGATGGCTGAAAGTTGCTGAGGACTTTTTTTGTTGCTGTTTGGCTGGTGGGTTTTGCTCATTAGGGCTGGAAACAACTACTGTTGAATGGTTTTGATAACTGATGTAGAAATAATAACTTCTGTAATGCAGCTTCTGGGGGTTATTTATAGTCTCCAGAGGGATTTCACAGGGAGCCTCCTGAGGCAAAGAAGGGGCTGACAGGACTTGAGTTCCATAGGGGCTGTTCCTATACAGTCTCCCCACTCCACACTGTTTAGGGACAATGAGTGCAGTTGCTTTTAAACTTGAGGGGTGGGGGGGAATAAATCAGTGAAATGGTGATGCTGAGGTGATGAGATCACTGCGATGATACTAGAAAACAGATTGTGTAGTTAAGTGTTACCAAAGGGTTTATGTAAGAATTTTTGAGACATCTTTCTGTAGTGTTTTAGGAAAAAACTGAGGTGAATTCACAAAAGAAATTAATTTCTTATGAGGATGAGTGCTTCCAAAGAGGTGCACGCTTAAGTTTCTGACGCGGCTTTGAGATGCGGTCTTGATTGCGTGAGGGGACGAGAAGTTCATCCCAGTGTAAATACTGGAGTTTCAGAATAACTGTTCCCACAGCGTTATACAGCAGCGGGGAGGAACCGAGGTGGTCACAGTTGTCAAACCTGGCTTGTAAGATGTTAATCTTGAATTTCTCTCTTCATTAATAGTCAACAAGCAAATGGGGCTTGGAACAACTGTGTTAATTTTAGGTTCATTTGAAGTAGAGGAGACGATTTTAAATGATGATTCTGGTAAGTGTGGTAGGAAGGATTTGTTTGAGGCAGCTTCCTCTAGATGAAACTTCTAACGCATAGTCAACATGCCAGGGAATTAAGTAATCCCTCATCTAAAAATGGAATAATAAGGGGGGAAAAAAAAATCCTTAGAAACTTTAGTTAATCCCCGTTAGTAGTTATTATCTGTGGCTGTGCAAGTTTCTTTGTGGACAGAGGTTTTAACAGCTGAAGCTCCTTTTAAAATAGTTTCAGAGGAGATGGCAGTGATGTTTTGAGGGTTCATTAATTATTGCTCTTACTGGTGTTTCCACAGGCAGCTGAGATCATAAATGTCAGTCTGTCAGTGTGATGGGTTCTTTATGAAAAGGAAAAAAACCTGACTGAGTGCCTCAAAAGCTGTCATCAAACCAGAGATTAAACAGATTCATCTCATTCTTGAAGCAAGCAGCAGCAGAGGAGGGCTCCTCCTTCTCCTCCTGCTCTCCCATCTCTTTCTTCCTTCCTCCTTCCCTGTTACATTTTCTCAGCCCACGTCTCTGCTGGGCTTAAAGATGCCTGTCGTCTCCCCAAAATACCATGAAAGAGGCATCGTGATTGCTAGCGAGGCCACGTGCGTGCAGCCTGCAAACTCCTCCATGGCAGGACAGTAAAAGAGCAGAATTCGGCTCTGACAGTCGTAACACCATTTATTTGGAAAATTTTGAGGGGAGAACATGAGCGATGAGCGACGAGAACGGTGACAGTAAGGAACAAACGTGAGTTTCTGTCCAAGACATAACAGAATTTTTAAGAACCCTACTCTGCTTGTTGTTCTCAGCCAAGCCTCCAGTTTCAGTCTTGCTGAGCTGAATTACTTCGTTCTCTCATTTAAAATGGGAGTTTGATAGAGTCTCCACAATTAGAAGAATCTCCATCATCAGCTGTAGATTAGAAGAATCCTTATTTCTTAACTCAGTTAAAATGGCGATGCGAGAGTGTCAACGGCGGTTACTCTGCTGAGCAATTTCTTTGTGACATTTGGGCAATGTCTCATCTCTGGTGTTTTTCTAAATTTTTACAGGAAAGTTTTATGGTTTTTGACATCTTCAGGTAAAAGGAAAGCATTCTTTTCATTCTTTTTTTTTTTTCTCAGACTGGGTATTTGTTGGTTTGGGTGTAATGCCAAATGCGAGTGTGGAAAATGTTTCCTTAAAAGCAAAGCAAGAAGTAATTCTTCTTGCACGAGCCATCCTTCTAAGGAAAGCCACTGTCACTCCCTGGCTGAAAGAATCCTCTTCTCTGTAGCCCGTTGTGACTGTTTTGTAGTTTGAGCCTAGGTGCAGCACTTCACCCTGCTCCTAGGTGGTTTTGGTTTGTTTTTTTTCTGCAACCCAGGTAGCAAAGCTATGCATTCACAATTTCCTTTTGCTGTCAGATCTCTGAAGTTTAATGTTGCAAGATACCAGGTGCTGGAAGATTTATTTTGCGTCCTGCATTGCTTGTGTGGGTGCAGGGGAAGGCAACGTGATCTGGAAGAAACGCACGCAGGACTGAATCTAAAGGTTTTGGTTTCTAATCTGTGCTTTCTCCTCGCTCTTTGGACTTGCCCACGAGAAGATGTACGCGTGCGTGCTGTCGTAACGAGAATTAGCTTGTGCTGGCATGGCCAAGGCGCTCTGCAGTCAGGGGTCAGGTAGCTGGTACTGTCCCCGAGAGTTGGGCTAAGTCACCTCCGTGTTAGCGCTGTTTCATTTATGGCAAAAAGATACACTTTTTAAAGAATAAGATGCCTACATTTTCAGTTCTATCCTATTAACCAACTTACGTTAATGTTCAGTTAGCCATTACCAATTAACAGGAAGCGTATAATTAAATATTTTAATTATAGGACTAGTAGCCTGACCCGGAGTAGCTATTTTACTCATTAAAACACGTGGCTTCGCTAACTGATTAGACACTGGTTGACTCATGCAACGAATCCCTCACTTGGACTTCATTGTAAGCAGACCACTGCGGTTTCCATTGGCTTAATTCAGAATGCCAAATTCACTTCTGAGCAGCTTCCAGAAGCAAAGACGAGTGGGGGGGAGCTATTTCAAACCAGCAGTGTATCTGTTTCTCTGAGTAATGAATAAATGGCAAATTGGGCATTTCCCCATCTTTGGCAACAAGATGGGCTGGAACGGATTTCTACTGAACCCTGAACCAGCTGGGTCCATGTGCTAGGGCTGTTGCCTTGGGGTGCGAGTCGGGACCTTTGCAGCCTGGTCAGAAGATCTTTCTCATGGATCATCTTCTGCAGAGATGTAATTTAAGACGTGACTAGTCGTTCCATAACTGTATTCATTCATTGCGCACTACTTTCTTTTCCCTGTCAAGGCATGCAGAAGTGGAGCACATTACGTACTGAACGTTGGCTTAGACCTAATAGATGTATTTTGTAAGGTGTAAGTTGTAATCTACGACGTTGATCAAAAAGAAGGCTGTACTGAGGCACACATCAGATAAGTTTTTATTAAGCTGCAATCATTTTATCACCTCTATACTGTGCAGAAAGCAGCTCGCTTTTCTATTAAATGTGAGATGCGGAGACTTTGTACTTATTGAAAAGCCAGGCACATTTCCAGCTTACCTTGAGAGCAGTATGACAGAAATAAAGTAGACTTGAGTGAACAAAGTTGTATATTCATAATGGCTGTAATATTGGAGTCCAACAGCTGGAAAAACACTGTGAGACAAGGTGTGAAACACAGGTAGGAAAAGCGGGTTTGTACACAGTGCACGGGAGGAACCAGGGGACGTTAGCAGAGAGCACACCCCGGAGGCTAGCGGGTATTCCTCGTCTGACTTCGTTAGCTGTTTGGTCAAGGAAGGGCATGGTGTTGATGAGCAGGGGATCAGGTAAGATCACTGAAGTAACAAGGATATGGACAATGCTTTAGCCGCGGCCGTTATCTTTCCCTGGCTAATCCAGGACAGCGAACACAAAGCAGTCATGTTCTCCATAAGCGCAGGACGCCACGCAAAAGACACTTGAAGGTACAAACATGTTCAGTGGGCTACGTCCTGCCAAACAGATAGAGTTACCTTGTTATTTGTTGGGTTAATGTCCTTTCAAAATGGATTTAACTGAACTAATGCTTTTTTTCCCTTGAGCACCATCTTGCACTAGAACGCTGCCTGGTCGCAGTAGCGGCCTTCAGCAGTTTGTCTCATTGCGACACTACTACAAACAATTTAATTTTTAGTATGGTTCAGATTAAATTTATTTGCAGTGTCTATTAAAAAGGAATACAGAACCGATTCCCTGATGTGGTTAGCAGTGTCCCTGCTCCCTGCAGGGGGGTTGGACTGGGTGGCCTCTAGGGGTCCCTTCCAACCCAAAACATTCTGGGATTCTATGATTCCGCTATGCACAGGTTTGGGAAGGGAAAGGTGTCTTTTCTCAGATTGCAGAGCAGCAGATCTACTGAAATCCACTGCCTCTGATGTGCCACAAAAATAAGGCTCGGGCACCCCACGTTCCAGTCGGTGCATTTCATGTGCGACGCCACTGCCCTGGCCAACACACTCTCCATTGTAAAGGGGCACTACAAGAAGTAGGAAGGCGCTACACTACCTGAAGTGACACTTCCCTGAGCTTTAACTTCTTAAAGTTTTTTACAAGCTGTTTTCTTATAAGCTGAAATTTTATAAAGTTATTAATACAAACAGTGTTCTGGCTCAATCTTTAAAAACGACGGAGCGCTTTGAATTTCTAGCATGCTCGTACGGGTTAGGCTTATTTTGTTTGGGTTTGTATTGTTGGTGTATACTAATTTACATATAAATTGTTATCCATGTGGAAAGAGAGGGAAGCACGGCGTGATGCTTTCATGTACCGCCTTCAGTCATGAGAGATGCAGTTTACATGCTGTGCCTTAAAAACCTCCCTCCTGCCCAGGGAGGAAATAGGTCGAGCCCGTCCTCAGTTGTTTTTCATCAGCAGCCTCCGTCGGTTGGTCTGTGCTGGGAGAAGGAAGGAGGCGCGCGGGAGAAACTAAATGAGGTGACAGATGAAGCCGGCAATTGCTTAGGGTGGTGTGTACGTGGATCTGCCCATGACCCAGCCGTGGCTGGAAGGAAGCTAATCAGTTCATTTGCTATTCAGTATTGCCAGCAGGAGGGGTTCTTATAGGGAACAAAGATAATTTGTCCTTTACTTGATGCTCATTTTGATTGTTAAGAAAATGTGTATATGCAGTAGAATGGGAAGCATCACGCTGCTTGGTGGTGACCCCAGCTGAAAGCAATATACCTTCAGTCTCCTCAAAGGGATGCCTCGGCAAGGAAGTTCTAATATTTTTCCTAAAATATTTATTGTGAATACAACAGATTCACAGTCGGAGAGTGAGGCTTCTCCTGTGAAACGGCCACGGCTACTGGATGACAGTAACGACAGGCCTGAAGAAACCAGTCGATCCAAACAGAAGAGTAGACGCCGATGCTTCCAATGCCAAACAAAACTGGAGCTAGTACAGCAGGAACTGGGATCGTGTCGCTGTGGTGAGTACTGCCTGTCAGTAGCGTCCGGCTTTCTAACGCAGCCGTGCTCGGATCCGTATCAGAGGTGGAAATCCAGGGAACGCTTGCGTTTTGTATCTTCCGAAGATACTTTAAACAGAAGCTGTAGCTTCCACTGGTAGCAAAAAGTTATAATTGGTTCCTGTCTAATTTCCCATTTAAAACTTCGGCCTCGATGTAGTGCCTTGTCTCAGGAGATCGCAAATGTTAATGAATTTAGCTTCCGAAGTCCCCGTAAGGCGGGAGTGCGTCAGACCCACTTGACAGGCGAAGAAACGCAAAGCACATCGGTAAATACGCAAAGGTGACAAGGCTTTCAGAGAGCTTAGAGGAACATAGGTCAGCACTTACATTCTGCATTTTATAATTACCTTATTATTATTAAAAAGTTACGAAAATGTTTTCATCCCCACAGTTAGCTTTAGGGGGCGGGGGGAAGACTTGTTCACCGTACACTTAAAATCATCCAACCTGGCACTTCCGCAGCTGATGGCACTGTTCAGCTAATTGAATCGAGGCTGATAATCTCATGCAGACAGCTAATTTGGGGCTTCATATTACATGCAAATAATCTTTCTGAGATAATAATTAATGTGACTGGATTCCAGAGGAGATGCTCTTTCCTTCATGGAACAGTTGTGTTCATAACTGGTTTAAATGTGTTCATCAGACCCAGTGATAATGCACATGGTAGTTTTACCTGCTAATTATTTTTTCATTTAATCATGTATTGAAAGCTTACACTTGCCCTCTCTGACCATGCTTGTGTTGATACATTTGGAGAAGTTGGTTTAGTTACTTCATCGTATCTCAGCAGGGGGGTAATTTCCAAAGGATTTGCATGGACGATAGGTGCAATTCGCATTGCGCCTGTGAAACGTAGGCCATTGGAATAAAATGTTTTCTGGATAGAAGGCATGGCCTCCTGGGCAGCGGTGGGGAGAGAAAGGATTGGCTAAGCTAGTTAGAAGGACCCGGTTAATGAATTCTATATTGAATACCTAATCTCAAGTGAAGAGAAGCAAGAGAAAGCTGCAGAGACTCCATGTTATCCTCTGTCTTCTTCAGCATCTGTCTTTAACCTTTAGAGATTGCTCTTGTGTTGTGCTCTTCTGGACACGGGACAGGCTTTGTTTCAGATATCAGAGCATTGCCATGGAACTAACATACGTTCTCTGTGAAGCCACCAAACGTGAAATGAAAAGCTGTAATGTTGAAATTCTTACTATGGAAATCACGTCTCTGGATAGTGTGGCGTATCCAGTAAGATTTTTATCAAACTGAAGAAACTCGGTGCTAGCAATGACACAGTTTGGTGTGGCTCTTTCTGTTCAGCGTGGTAGAGGCAGGAGTTTCTGCTCGTGGTCAAATGACTGACGCTGCTCACGGGTACCTGACTGAAATAGAAGAATCCTCCCTAATATCGGGAGCAAGAGAGTTTTACAAGTTTGGGGAGGATTGGAGAAAAGATGACTTAGTGATGATGTTAGATCAATCATCTTCCCTGCATTCTGCAAAATTGGAGCTATGTAAGAGCAATGAAGTTGAAAGCAACTTTTTAAAAGTCCTTCCATTGATTAGTAATGTTTTTAAAATTACAAAATAGGGCCTGCCTTTTTTTTTTTTTTTTTTTTTTGGTAAACTGGGTAACATACAGCTAGTTGGTTCCTCTCAAGTTTTCTTGAAGTAGTTCCGTAAGTCAACATTGTTGCAATATAAACTTTGTAGGAATTATTCTTTAAACTGTTTGTACTGGATAGAAACAGCTTTATGGAAATACATCTGTTGAAGTTCATAAAATATGTTAATAAAACATGAACACGAAACAAAAAATACTGAGTTCCTCAGCAGTAAGTGAGGAAATGAAAATTTGCATTCCTACGTTACATATAACATCCTATATAGTTTAAAGGATGTATAATAAACATTTATATTCCACACAGCAGGAGGCAGGAGTCTATTTCCATGTTACAACACGGCCAAAGAGGCTGGAGACCTTTAGTTTATCTGTGCAGCGATAACATTTCATTAACACTGTGTTCAGTGCATGTGTTATCTATAGTGGAACGCTATGTGGTGTGAAAGTAGGCACACCCTGCACTACTTACTTTAAATAGTAATGTTAATAAGAAGCAAACAAACCCCTACCGCTGAGCAACACGGGTCATCTCAGCTTCACCTCACCTAAACCGCTTTACCAATACTTACCAGCATGTAGCTTTTGCCTTTTGTAAAGAAGCTGCCTTAGAAACCATTCTCACTAACTTTTGGCCCGCTAGCTGCAAAATTGGGTTGCTTTAGGTCATGAATAACAAGCCTGGGGAAGGGGTGGTGGGAGATGGGACAGAATAAATGCACTTAAAATGTTTTCTAAATCCACACGTGATCAAGATTTAGTCACCAGGTAATGCTGCGTGTTTAACTAGAAGTGTTGGAAATATATCAGCTGGTGTAAAATAAGCGTGTACGTTCTCCAAAAGTAATGGTCAAAGTGGAACATTGTTTGAGCTGGACTTTGGACCACTGCTATTAAACTCTTGGCATCTTAATCCTGAACAGAAGCAATGGGAAAAAATACGGAAAAGACCTTAACCTTAAACATTAAAAGAATCAATAAAAAGGCAGACACAATCTTTAGAAGGAGGAATGTGTGTGTTTGCTTGGATGTAAGGAAGAAGGATTAACCACATAATTTTTATGTTGTTCCAAAGCTGTCTCTGAAACACTGTTGTTAAAATCCGAATTAACTCCTTAAGACTCCCCAGAACAGCAGTTTTATGGATTGCTGTTACACATCTTGTCCCAATGTTAAAAGTACTGGAAATCATCTCCTTTTTTGCTGATGTGTCCTCGTGACTCTTCCAGTGAGATTTGTAGTGAGACGTAGCGGAAAGAACAACCTGTACATGCTGGACAGTGTTTTAATATACCTGCAGCTATTAATCCAGCGTAACTGGGACTTGTCCAATGGGGCACGACCTTTTTAAAAGGGGAGAGAGAGAGAGTGGGCTGCTGCTTTATGCCAAATTGGGAGATCGTTGGGAGACTGCTGTAGTGGCTCTACTGTCTCCTGTAAGACCCGTCCAGGGAGAGGTGATGGTGCTGAGCTCGTTCCCTTGACGTTACATGGAATTTTAGACAGATCTGACAGTGCTGCAGGGCTTTGCCACGAAGAAAAACAATTCACTACAGAGAAGGGAGTTCCGGTAAAGGTTCTTCAAACACAACATTTTTCAGCTGTAGAAAGATTTGTTTATTTTCATACACACTTACGTGCATACTCTCAAAATCTTTTTTCATTCTGCTTCCACTCTGTACAAGTTATTAACTGCTGACAAGAAATTCACATCTCATAAATAATGCTTAAGAGCCATTGCTATATAAATTGAATGTGTTATGAATTGTGATGGGCCTTTTTGTAGCATTCTGTGCCTGGAGCAGGAAGAACAGAGGATGTCATTTTCATTAATTTCTAATGAGGTGCCAATTAAAGGCAAGGAAGGAACTCAGAAGGGAAGAGTCACAGAGCTCCCCTGAATCCTGTACCCTGGGGCTGTCAAACGAGCGTGCTGCCAAGCCTCCGCTGAAAGTTCCAGTAAATTACAAACTCATCCAGAGCACACACAGACAAATTCGGCTTCCCTTTGATCTTCAAAAGAGCAATTTGTAAGACGAGTTCTGAGCCTTTTCGCACGGCGAGCTGGGAGAAGTGATAGGAATTGTTAATTGCAGCTGCACTTTGCAAGCTTCAGTGAGAAAGAGAAATTTTAAAATGAATTTTCATTTTGGGCCTCTCTGACTGGATAACCTTTAAATCAACACTACTCGAACAAACCCAGCTTCCTGTGAAACATTCCTAGGTGACAGTTACACTAGGCAGCGATGCTCTCTAGTTTTGGGTGGGCCTTTCAATAGTTTACTGTCTTATGATGGGTAATGATTGTATTGAAATAATGTTATTTATTTAATACCGGATTTAGTAGGCCGTTATATCATCAAGGAGTTACAGGAATTGGATTTTTCAAGTTAGGTTCTACTACAGCATTTGCGCTGGAGGTGTAAGCTGTCCAAAATCAATCGCCTGTGATTCTTGATCTGAAAATTAAGTTGTCAGTTCAGTGATGTGAGTTAAAGTAACTATGTAAGACAGAGTTCTGGAAATGTATTTTAGAAAAAGAGAGGTTGATTATTTGCAAATTACACTATAAATTTATGGACCTTGTCTTAATTACTTGACTGGATGTATATCGCTACTAAATAAAGTTGTGTACATTTTTAAAAGATACTGAGCTGTAAACTTCTAAGCCATAGAAATTCTTTGCACAGAAAGCATAGCTTAATTTTATGGCAGAGGTTTAGTATTTTACAGCAAAAAGTAGTTCTGCTATTGCTCGTTGTGTGAAGTCAACCCACAGAAAATGGCAGTGGTCCTTAATATTGTTGGGATTGCGTAAGTCAGACGAGGGTATTTAGATGATCAGTAATTTCACATCTGTCATGTTAAAGCCAGTCCTAGTCAGCAATTAAAGAAAAATTAGTGCAGTGTGCCAGCTCTTCAGCAGTTTTTGTGTAGAATGGTTTGCTCTTTGTAGGCCACATCCTAATGGACGTGTCTGTAGCTCAGGCTCCACTTATCCAGAACTCTTGGCAATCAGTGGGGTGGCCAAGATAACGGGCCCTGGAAGGTAAGCCTAGCAGTAGCTTCCAGTGCCCTAGGGACACGTTGCTGATTTGTTTGTGTGCTTCTCAGGTAGGAATCCCAAGGTTTTTTGTGTTCGTTGGCCAGAGTAGATGCCTAACAGGGTGGGAGGATGTTGAAACCTTCCAGTTTGATCAGACTGTATTAAAAAATAACTGCTCGGTTGTGGTGCAAACTGATCAAAGAGTTGTTAGCAGTATTTCTTACCTGCGTGGACAGAAAATATTTTCTTGGAGTTTTACTGGCCTAGGTTGTGTCGTTATAAGTTCCCAGAATGCGGCCAGACTTGAACAGTTATGTATTCATCACTGCTCTTAAGGGACACTCTGCAGTAACTACTAACCTCAGGCATGGGTGAAGGCAAAATGTGGTGTTGTGCAATTATTATTTGTGAGACGTTGGCAGATATTGATGTTTGTCTGTTTCTTGACTTGAAGGGATGCACATTCACAAGCGGCCTCTACAGCGGGAAGACTTTGAATCGGGAAACGAGAGTCGTAACTTTGCCAGTTGGCCAGAGCGCTGCCTCGCTGTGCCGAGCGGGTGGGAGAACACCGCAGACTGCGCCTTTACAAGGGCATGACTTCCCTCACTAATTAGTTGGGAACTTTATGTGGCTATAACTTTATCCACATAGACCACTGCTCGTTGCGATTGCGATCTAAACTAGTAAAGCATGTCTTTAGAAGGAGGACCCAGTTTTTAGCCTTCGCGGTATACGGTGTGCTGGGCTCGTTGGAGATGGTGCTGAGTGTGACTTTAATGCAAACCAGATAAATGCCATGTTAAATTTTTATTAGGAGTTGGTGAAATGCCTCATCAAGATGCGATCAGAGTGGGTAAGATTGTCTTGATAAAATGGTTTCTGGTTCTAACAAGTTTAATAGCAAGCTGCTTGCTACAGCTTAGCACCACAGAAAATCAACCTGTCTGAATAGTTGATAACTCAATTTGTACCTGACTGCTTTGTGGCTTGTTTCTTGCAAGGTTAATGCATAAAAACACTTAAGAATCTGCATTCTTTGCTTAGGTTAGAGGAGGGGGCAGGAAGGATGGCAAATAAAGAAAAGAGGCCATAGTAGTACAAGATGTACGTGTTGCATAGTGCAGTTGGCTCAGATGACAAATTCGTTCATACAGGAAAATGAAAGATAAAGGAGAAGCTGAACTGTGAAAGAGTGTAAAATAGGGAGGTAAAGCAACAAACGAAGTATTTGAATAATCTTGAGATTACTTGCCTAGAGGGGAAAAAAACATGTAAATGAATGTTTAACTACACTGATTGAAAACAAACAGAAAAATAGGGGCAATGGGACAGGCAATTATAAATGCCTATTAAGCAGATGAAAGGAATCATTGACAGAAACAGAGGTACTCTGGTTGTCATTAAAATAAGAGAAAAAAACTTCTTTAAGACAACTCATCAAAACACGTGTGTCCAAAAAAATGCACGTGCCATCTTCATATTAATTTCTATAGAGATACCAGTGTACTACATTCCTTCGTATGGGAACAGTGATCATGGGGGAAGTTACTCTTGGGAATAAAATTACAACTTTGAGAAGTCATTTGAAAAAAAGTAGCACAAAGGAAAGCTGACCTTAAGGTGATGAGGGAATAAACCCATGGGGCATGGGTTTATCTCAGATTAGAACAATGTTAAAAACAAACTGGCGTTATGCCCCTTACAAAATATCCTACAACCTAAATCACCTCCTGACTTAAGTCTGGTGCGATCTAAAGATAATTTGGTGCTTGCCAAATTCTAAATATAGAGATATATATATAGAAAAAAAATATTAACAATGGAAAGGGCTTTAAAACATTAATGAGTAAATGCAGATTAAAGGAGATCCAACGACTGTGAGAAAGCATTATAAACAAGCTGTAAAAATTTTTAATCTTGGCAGGGACAGGAACAAAACTTTTTCAAAATCTTTGGCAAACATACCTTCTAAACTATTTCAGAAGCTGGTTTCATGTTACATATATATATGCATGGATATATATACACACACGAAGACATAAGCATAGATAATAAGTATAAAAAAGAGAGTTCTGATATGTTAGTATCCTTATTTTTCCACATCCTTCCTTTTAATTTAGCTCTGTATAAATCTGTAATAACCTGGCGGAATTCTTGTCTCGGGATTATTTAAAAGCGTCTGTTGCTTTACTTCTGTTTTGGTCTTCCACCAAGAGGGATAAGAGCAAGAAAAGAACAGAGTCATGTCAAGCTCTGAGTGTTTCTGTTGGCCATCAGAGACAAAATGTGTCTGCCCAGAAGAGCCGGTACCTTTTTTACGGTGCTGTGGCAGCGCGTCTCACCGTGATTCAGTAATAAAGCAGGTGGAAGGAAAGCAGCTGCAGATTCTCAACTTGTACAACAGAGCTGCTCGTTCATAAACACAGGAGATGAGGCACTTGTTTGGACTGTGCCAGAATAAATTTGGAATGATTTGATTTACTCAGTTAATTTAGAAATTATCTTCAAAAGGACAGGAAGAAAGAAACAAACTTGAATAGATAAGCAAAAAAAAAAAAAAAAAGCTCTGACAACTTTTTCATCTTTGTACAAAGTATTCCAACATGCACTGAATCTAATGTTTCTCGTGAAACTCAGTAAAATATTAAATCATGGTTCCATTTCCATGGAAGCTTTTTCTGTGGAAAAGAATTTGTAATGGCACTGGTAAATTCACTTTCTAGATGGATAAGGTTTATCTGGTACAACCCAAAATGGCTTCGGGACATGATTATGTATTGGTACAGCAGATGTACTTCCATTGATTAAAATTAAATACGCACTCTGCTTCTGGAGATTATGAGTCAACCAGTTCATAAGAAGTATTAAAGGAAAAATAAATCTCATTACTAACTAGTTACATACTATAATTCTGGCAAGTCTTCCTGCCAGGCCTTAAGATGTACCATATTCAGCTCTCTTCTCTTGGCTGTTCTCTGCTCCCAGAACATTACTTTTGCCTCGGCCGTTCCAGTAACGCCTAGTGTCTTAGCTTACATTGCTGCAAGTATTTAAAAAAAAAAGAAAAAGAAAAAAAAAAAAAAAAAGAAAATCTATTGAAGTTTGAATTCAAACTCAAAGGCGTTTTGTTTTGGTTTATTTTACAAAGATGTTATCCCAAGACTGTAATTTAATTGATAGGGAATAGGAGCTGTTAACCAATGTTGGTCTCTCTGAGTAATATGTATTCTGAAAACACTAGAAATTAAACAGATAAAATTGGTTGACTAATTGGCGTGGCATCGGTTCCAAGGATAGGACACAGAAAAACACTTTAGAAAAGTGTTTTTTAAAGCTCTCCACAGCTTTAAAAGTGTAAATGGAGTTCGTGGTCTGCTTTTAATTAGCAATCATGAAATATAGTTTGAAAAGGCTCTCCTATGTTCCCCCAGCTTGTTCAGCTAACGCAGGTTTCTTGCAGCACGTACTGATTTTGATTTCTTCCACTGTGCTACCTAAAGTTCTGCAAGAGGCGACTCTCTTGATTTAGTAATGTATACCGAGCCCTGGGGTTACCTTCCCAATCAATACCTGTAATTGAAACAGGTCAGTCAGGCTCTTAAGTCCTCGAGTTCTTCTTAAATAAAAGAAGTTAGCATGCTCCTTTGAAAAACAACAACAAAAAAAGAGCTTTTCTTTTGGCACTACCGATGTGCTAAGTCCTTCAGTATATACCTTCAGGTGGTTTTTGCAGGGATACTACAGTATGAGGAAAAAAAATGAGCTTTTTTTGGTGTGCCACATTAGGCCACTTCTTCCATACGTACCTGTACTGTGGTTACAGAAGAAAGAAGCGTATGCATAAAGTAAAAGAAGATGCAATTTTTAATTGTCCTGTATGCACAAGATACACGCGGCCTAGTGAGCCTGACAGAAAAATCTAGCTGAGACTATCTTATTTCTAATTCCATCTCTTTCACTACCTTTAGGGAAGTAATTTGCTCAGTCTCTTGAGTCCTTTTTTTTCTTATCTGAAAAATGAAGATAATAGCCACACACCTGCCAAATGTTAAAGGAAACATTTCTGAAGGTTAACATGCTCTACCTTTTCTAATCAAAATTCTCTCTTTACAGTGTTCTTAATTTACCCAGAGTCTCGCAGGTACACGTTGCAGTTTCACCAGGACTGCCTAGAAAGCGTCCCCCTCAGAGTGAATCAAACATATGTGTCCATATTTTAACAAATAGCTGTGCACGTAGGTACTGATTTTACTAATGCGCTTGATATTTGAAGTAAACAGAGAAGGCCCAAAAATATACTACAATAACCTGACAAATCCTGAAGCAGCATTGCCAGCTAGTTCCACTGACCGTGGCTTGGGTAGGCAGGAATGATGCACAGTGAATTTTGTTGTTGAAAGTCTAAATTCTTCATAGGAATAAGTGGGGAAAAAACTATAACACTGATTGCTGCATCAGAACTGGGAGGAGAAAAAGGATATTGAAAGGAATTGTCAAAAGTTGCCTTGAAAAGTCAGGATTCTTTCCAGGAACAAGAGATTCCCCCCCCCCCCCCCCCAAACTAAATAAATAAATTATTACCTAAAGGAAAATGCCACCTCTGGTCTTAAATTCCTTATCTAAAGTGTAAGAGCTAGGTACTGGGACTTACTGGTACTGGTTCTCTGCTAGGGTCCCCTACTAGGTTGCTGTGGGCCTTCTAAGGAAATGGCATAAAGATCAGCGTGCATCAGTTTTCACAAAAGTTAAAAGCATAATATCAGTCTGTGTCAGGGGCTTTTGAAATTAAGTATTTCTGGACTTGGAGGAAAGTTTCGAGAGCTGAAAAACTGTATTTATTAATATTCTAATCACTAAGGTATTTTCTTCAGTAGGTTTTTAAAAGCAATACATTTCTTTAATTGTATCTTTATATGTATTGAAATGAAAATGTTTACCTACAGAGGCATTCACAGCCATTAAACGTTGCTGAAAGCTGCTCAGATCTGGGCATAAGCACTGTGCAGGGGGTCCTGCCATGTCCTGAACAAGCGGGAGCAGGGAATGTTGTGCACCCAAAGTCTTTGGAAAGTCTTTGCACCCAGAAAAAAAAAGGGGGAAGGGTGGAAGTGTACATCACTCTAAGCATTTGTTTTCCTTGATGGTATACATAGAGCTCCCGAATGGAGCTCTATGTCCCTTTGGTTAGAAGAAGAATTACTCTTGGCATAGATAGCAAGAGGCTACAGGAATAGAAGGCTTGCATGGAGCAGAATGGGTAATCTAAGAGACCCATGGTGTAAATAGGGGATAAAGACATAAAATAAATTTCACTTAGGTTTAAATGAAATAGAGCTGTTTCTCTCCAGTGATTTGGCCAGCAAGTCCAGCCATTGTCAGACTGTGGATCGATATGGTGCAACCTCTAGAAAGCTATTTAAACCCAAGGCATAAATAATATAATTCAGGAAATACACTGAAAGTCAAACCTGGAATCATATTCAGCAGGTGATGATTTGAAGTCAAAATACTTGCCGGATCCAGGAGAGCAGTTAGAATTCATACAGCACGTACAGTATGTTAGTGTAGACCCCTTCATTATTCATTCCAGTTCTTTATTAATAGCCTTATCTTTCCTGCATTTTCATTGGGCTAAACCAAATGATACACATACATTATTGAATCACTCAGTATTGCTTGCTATTTTAATTAAATTACTGGGTACACTTTGGCTTTTAATTAAATCCTCAGCTTCTGGGAGAAGTGTATTAGCTCAGGTGGGCTTGGTGTGGAGAGAATTCTGGAAGGATTAATACTCATCTAGCTCTTTTGAGAATGTCAAACACTCCGTACCAAGGCCCTGCACTGATGCTGGGATAGCTTCGTCATCCACCTGCCCTTTCTTCTCAGACTTTTTTTTTAAAAAGAAAAAATATTTCACACTACTTTCAAATCTAAGTATTCTGGGTAGGAAATAAATACTTCGTTATGTGCTGGTATGCCTATGGAAAATCTTCTGAGTACTACTATTTGCGATGGTGTTACCTATCGTTATGGTTTACCTCTATTAGGTGCCTACTCTTGGACGCTAGGATGCCTTTTTGGCATAATTCTGCTTTTTTACTGCATATCCTGTTCTTCGGATTCATTTGCCCATATCCTGCAGGATACAACCTTGTGAAACTGGGAATGATATGGGAGATGTGGTGGTGTTTCAGTGTGTTCTCGGCCCTGCAAACATGGCAGTGAATGATCCTTTTACAAGTGTAGCAGTGGTATTAATTCCTCCTGAATATATCGTTGCAAACTGACATATGAGTATTCAAAAAAGCAAACTCTTTTCACCTAACCTAAAGCCTAAACTTTTAATTTTGAACCTAGCTTTTCCTCTCCCTCAAGTCAGCCGTACATTGGTGTTCGCTGTCTGGCACCACTGTCGATGCTGCAAGTTGCTGGGAGCAAAATGGGTCTTTTGAAAATTCTCCTGTTAAATTAAACTTTGTTTTGCCTTTGTGCTTCAACAGTTACGGAAGTCTTTTGGAGGAAGATGTTTCTTTCAGTTACATTGAGAAAGTATGTGACAAATTAAAATGCTAATCTCTGTGAAGTTGCCTCTATCACCGTAGATGAACTGGGATCGTACGCCAGTTCCGTAGGCGTTTCACAACGGTGTTGGTGCAGCCAGTGAGTCAGCTTGTGGGGTCACAGCTACTGCTTGGGCCAGACTGCTGCGGATTGCAAGTTAGGCAAAAACTTGAGGACAGTGTATAAGGTTGGAAGGGGAGCCTACAGATGAAACGCATAGGTCGGTGACTTCTGAGGTATAAAGCAGTTTAGAAATGAGTATTGCATGCTGTATCTGTGGGAGTAATCATGTACCGAAGTTGCTCCGTTAGACTGTCTCCAGTAGATGTTGAATCCATGGTGGGGTGAAGAAGTTGTGATGTAAAAGTAGTTACTCTAATGTGCAGTGTTCTGTAGAGCAAGGAAAATATTTGGTCCAAACCAAAACATTTAACCACCGTTATTTTGTGGTACATGGCAGAATTGAGATACGATCCTGACTGCGACCTGCAGTATTTAAGTAAGAACTGACCCACAGAAAACTTTTTAATTGCAGTTTACTATTACAAAGCAGGTGTGCTGTATTTATCACTTGGATTCATTGAGGATTCTTTGACATTCAGAAATAATTTCCTGAAAACCTCAGTTCTGTTCCTGAAGATGCTCCCTACTTCTGCGGAGTTGGTGTCCACTAGAGCAAAAGCAGGACTTGAACCTAGGACAGCGCCATAGCTTAATTTTTCCCACTCCGAATACACTGTCTTCAAAGAAACAGGAGGAAACTGTTTCTTTGGGGTTGTTCTTAGTTCCAAAGTCAAGGAGTAGGGTAGTGTCTTGCGTAGAACCTCCTTAAGAATTGTTGCTTAAAAAAAAAAACCCTAAAAAATCAGCATGTGCTCTGTCCTCAGGCAAGTCCTCTGTTCAAAATTTGTGTCACATTTAATGTAGGAAGAAATAGTTTGACAGCTTTCTGTGTAAGTAGTAAGATAAATAGGAAAGTGAATTTGAAATTAGCACAAACTGGGATAAAAGGTAGTTTGTTTGCAGAGTCTCCACAGTGCAAAACTGCATCTCTCGTGTGCTCCCTGAAGCAGCTTCCCAGGCTTACGATCCTCGAGAAAATAGACAGAAGACACTTTGAAACACAGGTTTTACGTGACTAAACTCGGAAATAAGAAGCCTTTGCCTTTCAGTCTAAGAATTCTTGCAGAAACTTTAACCATACCTGGCCGGTGGCTGCTACAGGATTAAGAAGATGTCATCTTTCTTTCGTATACAATTTCTTCCATTCATTTCCTGGGCAGGTTTTTTCACTAATAGCTTTTTTGTCTCTAATACATGCTCATACATATTGCTTTACCCTCTTTGTGGTAGACAGCAAAATAGAGCATAAACTCAATAGCAGAAATACCAAATGAATCTGCAGCATCTCATAAGCATCCTGAGTCTCAGACATCAAATTTTATCTAGCGTCACAGACATCACGGAGCTGTGCGCTTCTGGCACGAAACCTGAGATTATGACCGACTTGAGAGCAGGATGGAAGCCCCAAGTGCACATCCAGTCCTGGGGACAGATCGGCAGATTAAAAGAAACATTTTGAAGTGTCTTGTACCACCTCTTTTCCTCTTTTTGATTCAGTTATTCATCGTTTTGGTAGTCATGAGTAAATATAGATGATCTATATAAAGAAGAAAATATTGGAAGGCCAGTTACAGTGGCCGTAGCAAATGCTTAGACAGTTAAATTAATAAGATAAGTTATGTCCCCTTCTTCCTCTTGTGTGTTTCCTGGATCTTTTGCAGCTGTGCTGTTTGTGAGGGAACATGGAGCTGAAAGGCCTTGCAAGGGCAATTTTTAAGATACTGTGCATTAATATTTAGAGACTTCTGACTTTGGGTGCTTAAAGGTTAACAGTCCCCATCCGCTCTTCTTGGAGTGGAAATGATTGGAAAGGACTGCCTCAAGCTCTGTTTTGTGGACTTTTAATAAATACATCTATTTGGTTAAAAAGCTTCACCTTAATGTGGCTTACTCTCCTTTGCCCTTGGGGAGAAATGACAAGATTCCTAGCCAAGTTATTCCGAACTACTTAGCACTTAATCAAAGTCCATGACCTCTTGCAAAGCTGGCAAAGGGAAGCAGGAGAACAGTTCAGTTTACTTATTTCCAAAAGCTTGTTGTTTAGCTTGTTGGGGTTTGGTTTGGTTTTACAGAAAACGTCAGTAAAACTGAGTGTTCCTTGAGTTGCGTGATGAAATCTGACAATGCTAACGCAGAGCATTCCCCATAGAAGGGAGAGAAAAGTTAATTGGAGTATTTGCAAGAATGGAGCTGTCGAGGAGAGTAATACAAGATAGCAGCAGACTAGAATATTTCTATACTGTAAAACAGCAGCGCGCACAAGCTGCACTGGGAGTTTTGCTAGGCTGGACTATAGGACACGTTTACTTCCTTCCATTGCTGGATGTTCTTTTTGAACACTCCCCAAAATATTAGGGGAACAAGTTAGATTATACTGAAATCCCAAGAGCAAGTGTTTTCTGAGGTACTCAATGCACAAGTCTTTGGGATCTTGGCTTTGTATCTTGGTAGCGATTTCTTCTGCTCCTATGTTCATTTCTTACCTCTTCCATGTCTTGAAAAAAAGAAAGAAAGAAAAAAATATTTCCCTCCCACACTTTTAAAAATCGCTTTATTTTTTGTATCACAACACATTAAGTCATCTTTCCAGCTGGAAGGGCTGGGGGAGGTGCATAAACATTGTTTTGGGGATTACCAGGCTCTTTTGGGGAATGATGTCCAATTATTCCGAACAGTGCTGCCGCAGCGCCTATCACTGCATGAGCCAATCATCTCTGCTGGTGCGTCTGCCTGGGTTTGCTGTGTTGTATGATAGCCTGTAGATATGTTCACCTTTTAAAGATATGTTCAAATATGTTCTTGCACAGAAATCCGCATACAGGCTCACACGTACCTTGTTAGAGGATACACCTTTGGTAGAGAATTTTTGCAGCACTTTCATCTCTTAAGGTTACAAGGTATTTTTAAGTTCTGCTTGAAGCTCTTGTTGATTGGAATTTCAAATTAGCAAGAAAGGTAAAATTTCTTGCGAAGCACGTGAAGAAGCCGAAGCACACAGCAGAGAATTCTGCATAGGAAAGTGTCTACGCCATTACTAAGACTACTTTTGAATAGGCTTTGTATAGGGGATCCATACAAACACAAGTTGTTTATTAAATAAAATTTGGAAATGGCTGCAAGTTCCGGTAGTTTTGAACTTCTGCCTTTTGACTTGGGAATGTAAATGATAAATAGCAGTACTAGCGGGCAGGTTAAGATGGTTGTGAATTATTATGCTGTTTAGTTGAATTGTTTCTGATGCTTTGCCTGTCATTTTGTTGGTATTTCAGCAGCTTACTGTTTTCAGAATTTGAAGACAAAGTTAATAATTAAATGTAGGTTTTAGTTGAAATATTTGCTTATTGTCATTCCATACTCCCATCAAGCCAGTGCTCTTAAATGTAACAGTGAGGAAAATGCAGTCATTTTTCATCATCACCTGCACAGAGTGAACTGTAGGTCTGTGGTATTCTCTGGTCTTGAATGTGGAAGATTATTTTTGTTTTCTGTCCTCTCTGGTTGCCTTTTCCCAGCAGATTCCTCAGGAATGATGAAAGCAACTTCACAGTTGCTTGTGTGCAATCTTGGACTTCCTTCAAATGATGGCTTTTTTTCATGTGCAATGCAAAAGACTCCTCTGTGTGGGTCCAAGTTAGGCAGAGATGGTACGCTGCTTTATGGCTTGAGCCATTTATGCTCTGGTGATGAAATGGAAGTGACTTTTTGGTGATATATTGTGAAGTAGTTGCTGGGGCGCCTAGAGGAGCTCAAAGGGTTTGAGGCACTACATAATGTTTTCCAAGATCCTCGCTTTAGAGGGCTGAGGAGGAGGTGATTCATAGTTTACCTCTAACATCAGAAAACAACAATTGCGATGCCGTGAGATGTATTATTACGTTTACTAGACTGAAATCTTCTGTGCTGGGAGTGGAAGTCTGGCATATTTTTGGTTGATGGCTAGGGTAAACTAACTTGAGTTGGCAGATGGATTCCCTTTTCCAGTGCTCTTTCCCCCAGAAGAAGGTAATTTATTTTGTCTTTTAGTTATAGTGTGCTAAAAGAAGCATTTCTGCAGTAAAATCCTTTCGGGGAGACAACCGGTATTTGATACCTTCCCATAATGAACTTAACAGTAAATATACCACAAGAGTTCATTAATCTAATTTGCTTTATAACCATAAAAGCAGAGTTCTCGAGAGAAAAGGGTTGACCTCTAAATCTGGATTGGTTTTAAGGATCAAAATAGAAGTATATGTATTGGCCTTCTGCCCCAGTGCATGTAAGTTAAGAACAGAACTGTTGTAAAAACTGATGGTCCTGGTATGACGTCCGGCATTTGTGCGCACGCAGACCCCAGAACGCCCACTCTGATTTCAGACCAGTGAAGAAGCAAGGGGTGAATATAGCAGTAATACCTCAACTGAATATATCCACTCTGAACTAATGAAGAAATGTTCAGAACTACTGTTACTCAACTAACTACTGTATAACAGTATTCAAATCCTTTAAATAAAACCTACAAAAATAAAAGTGCCAATCTTTAAAGTGATTTAGGCTTTGGGAGCAATGGGACTAATGATCTGAAGTCTCTTTTGGAAATTGAGACTTCCAGAAGATCCCCATTGCTAATTCAACAGGAATAACACACACACACACACACCCCCATAAGAACAGCCAATCTATGCAAAATTACCTTTAGTAATGTTCAAAATGTGCTTGGGTATTCTTTCATTAGGCATTATTGGTTCTAATTAGCCGTACATATTTAAATAGATATAGGAATAGCAGGTTTAGATCGATTTAGTTGCTGAAATTAGAAATACTTTTTCCATAGTCTGGGACTATGTCCCCTGCCATTTGTTGTGGACAGTTATTGAAATTCTGTTCAAGAATGCATAAAGAAATATTTGACTAACAGAAAAAATAAATCATGTTTCACATGGAATCAAAATAGCATCCAGTGCAGCTTTTCCTACGTGAAAACAGGTGCTCTAAAAAGAACTAAAAGGTGTTCAGAAAGGAAATAAGGATATGGCAAAGCCCAGAATAGATTTTATTGGAGGATGGCAAGGGAGAAGCTACACTGGTCTACAAAAGGCAGGGGGCGTTGTAGAAGGTGAGGAGATGGGGCAATTGAAAGGTCATGTTCAAAAGTGATAAATCGTGTTGTATATTTTCTTATTACATGTACAGAATTGTCAAAAGGGTCTTGCTGAAGCTGTGTAGAAGATTGCATACATGCTCAAGATCTCTTTTAGATAACATTAAATAGCATTTCTATGTACACCTGTTAACCATGTGGAGAGAATCTGTAAAACCATCAGGATTTAAAACCATTTTTTACCTAGGAAGGACTGAAACAACTTCAGCCCAGTCCGTATCTGCAGGGTTTCTTGCATCTGCTTCTTACACATCCATTGCAGACAAGATGACAAACTTGATTTCTGAGCTCATCTGGTCAGGTATCTATGTATTCTCGTGCCTGCAGTGGACATCGGTTCGGTAATTTGAAGTCTTGTTTCAAGCAGTAAGGGAAGCCTTCAGTCCATGCTTTCTGTAAGAGAGAACTGAGTGAAATGCCTGTCAGTATTGAAACTGTATTCCAAGGATGTTTTCATTTTAACAATCAGACCTTGAATTTTTGGCACCTCGCGAAAGATATTTGTCACACTTGAGTGCGGTATGACCCAGATTGAGATTGAAGTGGAGGCAATGATCACAAGGGGCGAGATAGAGATCAATTCAGTCTGCATCCTTCCGTCCGTATTTCTGAATCACATACACCAATACAGAAAACTTGTCTTTTTTGCTTTGTTCCTAGAACTGGGCTTCAAAGCCAGCCGGATAATAGACATGTCTTTTCATCGCTGGTGCTATTGAAACAAAGAGCAAAGATAAAGCAATTTTTCTTTACATTTTTTTTTTTTAATAATTCCATGTGTGATACTTTTTCCCTTTTTGTTTTCTTAACAGTCACACTAACATAAAGGTAGCCTGTTGTTCTCTCCTACAATTGGTTTTATAGTCCAGGAGCTCGAAGTACTTTACACACATTTTTGTGGGTGTGTATACATATCTATATAGACACATATATATATACATATATGCACAAACACACACTCTCTCAGTCACTCGCTCATTTTTATCCTTTTCCATCTCAAATATCATCATTTTGTGGTTTTAATATCTTTCGAGCATTCAAGGAGCAGCAGTAATGTAAAGCATTCAGTGCGAGGCAGAGGGTTGGTTTAGTGGTGGGATGGCAGGGTTAGGGGAACGGTTGGACTTGATGATCTTAAAGGTCTTTTCCAACCTAAATGATTCTGTGATTCTATGATGCTCTTTGCACCATCAGGCAGGAAAAATACTGCCTCATAGGCGATATCATACTTCGTTTCATATACAGTGGACTACATGAACCCTGTAGGTGTGCGACTCTTTTCCCTACTTTATCATCTTAATACTATATATCACTATGTAACATTCATTTTAGAGCTAGGGAATCTGAGGAAATTTCTTTTCTGTTACAAAGTGTTAGGGCCAGGTAAGAAAAAAGCTGATTTCTTTTTTTTTTGTAGACTAGACTGGCTACTGAAAATGCCCTCCTCTCCTGTAGGAAAGAGTATTGCCATGTGTTGCTGAATCACATCTCCCTGGAAAACTGAATAACACTGACTAGCTTTAGGCAAAGAGACAAACGACACCAAGCTGAGTGGTGCAGCTGATGCCGGAAGGATGGGATGCCATCCAGAGGGGCCTGGACAAGCTGGAGGAGTGGGCTCCTGTGAACCTCATGAGGTTCAACAAGGCCACGTGCAGGGTCCTGCACCTGGGTCGGGGTAACCCCCGGTATCAATACAGGCTGGGGGAAGAAAGGATGGAGAGCAGCCCTGCCCAGAGGGACTTGGGGGTGCTGGGGGATGAAAAGCTGGACATGAGCCGGCCATGGGCGCTGGCAGCCCAGAAGCCAACCCTACCCTGGGCTGCATCAGGAGAAGCGTGGCCAGCGTCGAGGGAGGGGATTGTGCCCCTCTGCTCTGCTCTGGGGAGACCTCCCCTGGAGCCCTGCGTCCAGCTCTGGAGCCCTCAGCACAAGGAGGACATGGACCTGTTGGAGCGGGGCCAGAGGGGGGCTACTAAAATGATCCGAGGGCTGGAGCCCCTCTGCTCTGAGGCCAGGCTGGGAGAGTTGGGGGTGTTCAGCCTGGAGAAGAGAAGGCTGTGGGCAGAGCTGAGTGCGGCCGTTCAGGGCTTCAAGGGGGCCCAGAGGAAAGGGGGGGACAAGCTTTTTAGTAGGGCCAGCTGTGACAGGCCAAGGGGGGATGGTTTTAAACTGAAGCAGGGGAGGTTTAGAGTGGATCTAAGGAAGAACTTCTTTCCAGTGAGGGTGGTGAAGCCCTGGCAGGGGTTGCCCAGAGAGGTGGTGGAGGCACCATCCCTGGGAACATTCCAGGCCAGGTTGGACGGGGCTGTGAGCAACCTGATCCAGTTGAAGATGTCCTGTGCAGAGGGGTTGGATGAGGTGGCCTTTAAAGGTCCCTTCCAACCCAAACCATTCTGTGATTCTATGGAAGTCAATAACCTGCACCTTTTCAGCTGCAGAGCAAGATGATGTGGCGTGACATGTCCCTGTGTCAAATGCCTGTTCATGCCCCATGCTTAGTGTCAGAACCTTTCATGAAGAGAAGCTTCTGAAAACTCCCAACAGTAGTGGAGCAGTGAAGTCTCCCGCAGCCGCTGCCAACTTGGGGTGCTGGCAGTAGTAAGGAGGAAGCAAGGTGCAGCTCTGACTTTGAATGCCTGCTTGGGAGCTAAATCTGAAGTACCATAGGCATGAATTTCAGAAATGACAACCAACTCCCCATAAAGTAGAAAAGATTTCAGTGGAGGTGATCAGCTTTTTAAAAAAAAAAAAAAAAAAAGAAAAAATTAGCTTTGTTTACTATTTGGGCATACCTAGTTCAGATGATTTTGGGGGCTTCCTCTGTAAGATGGCAAAAAAAAAACCCCAAACCTAATATGACTTGAGCTTTGATACTGTGTTGGTAAATACTCAAAAAAAATGCAGTAAATAATCAGATAGTTATTAATTCCCTGTAAGGAAGCTAACTTAAAGCTGGCATTAATTTTTGGCAACTGAGTAATCCCCCCGCAGGTGATCCTTCCCTTCGGATTCAGGTAAGATCTTGCCACTTTAACCAAATCCCTAACTGTGGTTTGTTTTTTTTTTTCTCTCCCTTCCCATGGTAGGTTATGTGTTCTGTATGTTACATCGCCTGCCGGAACAACACGACTGCACGTTTGACCACATGGGACGTGGGCGTGAGGAAGCCATTATGAAAATGGTGAAACTGGATCGGAAAGTAGGGAGATCTTGCCAACGCATTGGCGAAGGATGTTCCTGAGTGCAAGACTGCAACCAAATGCTGTTCTCTTAGTTCACTAATGTTAGCCTTATTTAGGACAAAGTCAGCCAGACACCTTGTACTAGGCAAGTTTCAGACTACAGCCAATCAGTTTCCTTTCTTTAGCCAACCGTCCTGGTACTGTAGTTTAGGGGTTGATGGTGGTTGACATTGATTTCTGGCTGGTTACTAAGGTGCCTGCTAGCCACCGTATAAAAATAAAACATGAAGAAATATTCTTTTTGAGCATGGCTAGTGGATTTAAACAAACCAAGAAAAATCCAAAGGCTTCTGTTATTGCTGGAGTCACTCTAAAAGCCTTACGCTGGAAACATTCCAGCTGCAGAGTTAAAACAAATAGTTGTATAGAACCTGGTGTAAAAGTTTGCTATGCACGTGGCTTTCGGACAAACTGTTTAATGTGCAGCCTTTCACCTCTTCACTGCTAGTGAATCCTGAGGAGGTGAAATACTACTAGGAGCAGCAACTGCAGCTGCTTAAGCCCAGAAGACCTGACTGGTCACTCGTGCCTTCATCGCGTGTGGCTTTTGAGTTAGGCAGTGTCACCAGCATCAGGGATTCTGTTGGGGTAGGAACATCTTTCTGGTTCTTCCCAGGAAGCCAAAAAAGAAAGGGGGGACAGAGATTCTTATGAAAAAATTTTTATATCTATCTTACTATAAAGAACCTATCAGGGTTTTTTGGTTTTTTTCTTTCTTTCTTCTCAGTTAAATTATGATCTCACTTTAGAGCCAACTCCATCCCAGAGCAGCAAATGGTGCATACTTTTTACATGGCATCCACAGAGATTCTACGAGTTGTGTGAACAGATTCCACATACCTTGAGCAGTGCAGCCATTCCCACCGGCTGAAACTTGATTGGCTCTTGTTTGCCTTTTGCTAAGTGCAGGTATCTGATAATTGATCAAATAAGGCTAATTCACAGCACAGTAGCCATGGCTGGATTCTACAGACTGACTTTCTGTAGCTAGACTTACATATTGGGGGGGAAAAAAAAAAAAAAAAAAAAAAAGAGGACGTTTTGTAGCAAACGGAATTCAGTAACAGTATTGGGGAACAACCGGTAAAAGCACCCTTTATCAGACTGAGTTTGTGTTCCTCACTTCCAGAGTGTCAATAAGATAATCAAATGGGCTACAGCAGCCCTCTTTCTATGCAGCTGAACGCTCTCGTGAAAAATCTCTGCCCGCATCTATTGCAAAGCAAGTATAGCAAGTGAACGTGAAAAGCATTACGTGGAGTAGAATGGTTTGGATCTGGTTAGACCTACGGTTCTGGATTACGGCATGTCCCGTTGAGCTGAGCTGAACTGAATTGCACCAGTCTTGTCAGTTGGGAAACAAAAAAGCAAACATCATAATCGGCACGTCTCCTGCTGCACACAGGGTTACTGCAGGTAAAAAGGATTTGTACCGATGCGGCCCAGCTTAATCCTGAGTGAATATAGCTTCTCAGTCTGTTAGTAAGGTATTAGCAATCAGGCAGATTTGTAAGAAAACCTGAGGGAGGGAAAGATTTTGCCTCATCTTCAAATACTGGGCAGATACACAACATCAGAGGGGTGAAGTAACGTGCTGCTTGAAAAACCCCAGCGTTTTGGGAGTAAGCTTGTGAGAGTCATCCTCCATCCTGCGTGTTGCAGGTAACTAACTCCTTATAGGCCAAACTATATTGTTACTTTGGTAGCCAGCTAGGAGCATTTAACAAGGAGACAACTAATTTAAAAAAAAAAAAAAAAAAAAAAAGAATATATATATATATATGTCTCCACACACACACTCAGCATCTGACTGTATTAGCGTTAATTAACCATGAAGCAAATCAGAAGTGTCCCATCGTTATAAAATGCAAGCTATCCAAAAGGCGAGCGTGGTTTTTTTGGTTGTTTTTTTGTTGTTTTTTTTGTTGGTGTTTTTTTTTTTTTTTTAGTATTGTTATTATTCAAGACTATGAAACCAGCAGCAAAATCTTCTGTGATGTGCTGCATTTTCAGGAAATGGTCCCGGTGAGTGGGACTGCCCAAGGATATTATTTACATTTGCCGTGAGGAGTTTAAAAAAAAACACATGGATTTTGGTGGCTGCTGTGATACGCACTTTCTTTTCCTACAAAATCCTATCATAGCATTGGATGGGCATTCTGATTGATGCACAAGACTTTTCTGCATTAATACTGAAGATGCTATTTTGTTCCACCTTAGTATTCTCTTTAATCTCGTTACAAGTGCACAGATGGTTTCAAGGTGGCTCTTGAGAGAACACTACTTAAAGTTCATGTGAATGATGGACAATGTTCACTTTAAACAAAAAAAGTTGGGGAGGGGGTTGTTCCTTTGCAGTATCTGTTCTGTGAAGTTTGTTAAACGTAAAGAAAGCTTAAGTTCTTGTATCTTAAAAGATCTTATTTAACCCTTTTGTGTTCTAGATTTACTTACACATGTAGCCTAGAGCTCAGTTTTAGTTTAACATTGTGAAAATATTAAAAGAATCTTGTAACTTTATTCTTTTTCCTCCTGCTAAAAAAAAAAATTAAACCAATCAGATTAAAGTTTGAATTCCTTTCTGCCTATTCCAACAGGTCTTGCTATTTTGCACCATTTCTGCTGCAAGTTCATGTAAGAAATACGAATGGGGAAAATACCAAGAGTTAGGCCAGTAACTTCAAGTTGAATGTACAGTTGGTGGAAGGTGGGCAGTATTTTCTGCCACTTTGGAAGGGGAGGATAAGATTTCTGCTGGGTTCAAGTTGAGTGATTTATTTTGTAAGCAAATCTGGCTAAATCTACTGTAGCCTGAGTATTGGGCAATTTAATTTTGAGGTTAGATACGGTAATCAAAATAACCAGTTGTTCATACTCTTAAGTCAAATGCATACTCTGCACTATATCATTGGCATCAAAGTCTTAAAGTGTCTTAAATGTTCTTTCATGCATTTTGACAACTTCTGCGCCTAGAGTAGCTGTATTCCATATCATAATGGGCTGTATTCATAATGGATAAGTAGAGGAATAACTATTGTTTCTTACTCATTTAGATGCTAGAAACAGAAGGCTAATTGAAAACCAATGGTCTGTATTAGAGGGGGAGAGAATGTCAAGGCTATTATTTAAAAACGATTTTGAAAATTGTTTGGCATTGAAATTGTGCCCAATTCGTGGGACACGTATACCCATTTTTTTCCTCAAATTATTATGGTACTTTCAGTTACAAGACTGTCTGATTCTTGAAGAAGATGGCTGTGTTACAGTAAAGGTAAGTCACATAAAACAGCTCTGCCTTTTCATCAAGTTTCAAACCTATAGCTGGGTGCAAGCCAAGGCTTCAAGGAAAGATAAGAATTGCCCATGAAGGTTGGTATGCCAGAGCCTGTCCTTAATTGCCCTGGTTTCTGTTTTGAAGCAGTTTAGTGTCATGAATGAGAAGCAACGTAACTGTAAAATGAGGTACTTGAGAATATGAACTACTCTTCAGTCACGCACAGGCAACACCCTGAAGAGTGCTGGTGCAATTATAGCAGTTCAAAAGTAACACTAACTGCTTTTATCTACTCCACGGAAGGTGATAAATACGTTCAAAACTTGAATTGTTCATTACTTTCTTCTTTTGAACAAATTGCAGTCCCCTGGCCTCTTGAACACAATGTCCTGTTTATATTTAACTTTGTACTCATCGTGGTGTTCAGTTCATTCTACAATCATAGCAGTTCCTTCTGTGACTATGCTACAACTTAGATATAAATCTCTAAGTGATAAAAGCGCTTTTTAAAAATCTTACAGTGACTATTTCAGTACAAAAACTCGCCGGGGAAGAAAACTGATACTAATGGTGTCATGAAAATATAGGTTTTATAATAGATTCCAAGAAATGCATCAGTGGAATAATTGACAGCACCTGTGCTCACAGTTGATGTGCACGCAGTTAAGTGCCCAGACAAATGAATTAACATTCTCTGTGTTGTAGTGTCGTTACTGAAATTGTCAGTCATCAGTGGAACAGCAAAGAAAAGGTCTAATCGAAGTAATCCCTTAATGTCACAAAGAGATTGTAGCCAATTCACGCTGGAAATAATTTTGTATGCTCCTGGGAACTTTTATACCTAGAAAACAAATGGCAACATTTAAGACAACACTACTTAAAATGAACTGTATTTATTGGCACCAGCTGTTTATTTCATCAAATACCTGATTAGGATTCTGCACACAGAACAAAACCAATATAAGCAGTAGTAAGCTGTGGTTCAACACAAAAGCCGATGTGGCAGGAGCTGCTTTGTAAGGATACAGTTCCAGTGTAACCACTTCGTAATCTTACGCTTAGCTGGGACTCTGTCTGTACATGCTTTGCTACACAAAGGACCACACTGGAAAAAACAGTGCATAAGATTGAACTGTTCAAAAGTATTCACAGTGCACATTTTACGTGGTGAACTTGTGCAATGATAGGCTTTATCTCTCCCTATCAGCAGCTTTTCCAGAATAAACTTTAATGCTGCTGGAAAGAGCCACTCTTAAATAACAGTTCTCAAAGACATCAGCGAGAAGGACATCTTTTTCTTTCTCTTCCTAGTCTTTATGCGTTTTTCCTTTTTGTCGAGGCAGTCAGCATGTGCAGCTGGGCACGCTTTTTGGCTTTTCAGTACTCGCTGCAGGAAAAAGCAGCATTAGCTTTGTTCTTCTTGCAAGCCCCTGCACGTTCGTTCAAGCAGATGAAAATACGGATGTTGGTCTAGAGAAGCGATGACCTCCTTGTGTGTTTTACTACAGTGATAGGCTCTTTCTTCAATTAACTGAAACTTAATGCAGCCATGATTTACTTGTTCTGGATGTTAGGCTATGGGGGTTTTGAACTTCAGTTCTGTGATATTGTTTATGTACACCTTCCCGTAAACTCTGCGTGCCTCATCTTCCACTCTGAAGGTGAGTCAGGAGGAAAGAAGGCGTGAAGGAGGGAGGCAGAGGATGCAAATTGACAAGGGTTTGGGGATCACATCCACCTTCCTCTTCAAGTCAGCTCAGATCATAAAACGGTAAAGAGGCAAATAATTACTTGCCAAACAGCACCAACTTTCTTGACTTGGTGCTACGGAAGACTGTTTTGCTTTATCTTTGTGAATATACCTGTGTAGAGTTTGTCTGAGTCAATTCTGCAACATATGTTATATGCGAAGAAATGGAACAGGACTGTCATAATTAGAAAACATTTTTGATGGATTATTTAGTAATAACTACATATTTTGCTACAGGACCTTCCTATTTTGCAATATGCTGCTATTTTCCTTGGAAGAAAAACAAGCAGAACTTTATAAGACTAACTGTAAACGATTTCAAATTCGATACATGCGTCTGAAGCATTAGGAAAAGATTACGGAAATTATATATAGTTTTTAAAGATGATGACTGCATCCTCTAACAAAAGGGGTTTGTTCTTCAGATAGTAGCAAGTGTTGATGGCAATGGTTTAACCATAAGCAGAATGTTCCTTTCTGCTAGGTTTGTGCAAATTAATAACATGCAATAGGATGCTGTGAGTTAATAACTTGTAGCACGGTGCAGTGACTGTGTAAGTACTGAGAATAAAATTATAGAGACCTACTCTTGTCTGTCGGCTCTCCATTCACACCAAAGGACAGCAGATGGCATCTGCTTTTCCTCATTGCTTAGTCCCTTTTAGTCTTTTCCAAGTTGCAGAAGACACTTTCCTTCCCTCTGCCCTCTACCAAGCGTGCTCAGAGAGCATGGGAAACAACATTCTAACTGGGGTTCTAAACACGTTGGGGTTTTTAAAGGAAAGGGAAAAAAAAAAAAGTTGACACCTCTGACAGCAAAGTGTTGACGTCATCTGCTGTATCAGAGATCCAACACCAGAAGGAGCTCTCTAGGGTTCTCAGAACACTTGAAAATGATGTGCGGGGTTTTGGTTTGGGTTTTTTTCCCCCTCCTCTTAAATTGTTCAGGGTCTCTTTGAAGCCAAGTAGCAATCCTTAAAAAAAAAAAAAAAAAAAAAAAACACCACCACCACAACAAGGCATTGTATAAGCTCTTGAAAGGAAGGGCTGCACGATCGGCACTTCTGCATTAAGCAAGCTAAATGAAAGGTTCATTGTTACCTCCTGAAATGCTTAGTCTTGTCTCTCTACTTTTCAAAGGACCCAATAAATGCAAGACTGTTAGAGGGGGGAGAAGAGAATCTGAGCCCTCTGCTAGATAAGCTAAATTCAGAGCTTATGATTCATTCTAGCAACAGTTTGTCTTTTTTCTATTATTGTTATTTAGTGTTTATACTTCATTTGCTTTAGATTCCTGAAAGCTTTAGCTAGACCAGTTTCTGGAGTTACATTTCAACATACTACACTTGGCAGCAGCCTGAGGAAGATCATGAGCTCTGACAATAAGTTAAATTTTAAGTTAACCACTGTTGGCTAACACAACTTACTGTCTACGTCAGCCTTTTAAAATGGCTAGCTAAAAATGTTGTAACTGATCTACTCATATCAGCTTTGCAGGAATCCTGCCCTTTTGGGTAGTCTGTCATGTGCATAGCAGCCAGTGGTGTTACATTTATTCTGTCTGCATGCAGACTTTCCCCTTCATTACCCCCCATGTTTATGCAGATTAAAATACTCACCAGGTAAGCAGCAGCTAGTTACACATTCTATAGCTGTCTTTTACACACACAGACACACACAAAAAATATATAATATATCTCCTGGGACATCAAATGGCTGAAACAGAATTATGCTTCTGGGCTAAAACCAGCTTTCACTTTCTGCACACTCACATAATCAGTCCTAGTCTGGGTTGGCTTCTGGGGAAATGTAGCATGTCCCAATACCTCAGTTTGCCTGTTTAAAGGTAGCTGTAGTTTAATTATTATCAACTACTATAGACTTAGTCCTGGAAGCATCATTACGCTCATGTGCAATTCCATTAAAAATACACCCCCCAACAGCTGAGAAGTTTGGGTGACTGCGAAGAGTTGGGTGAGGGGGTGTGTGTCTGTCTGTAGGCATAGGATCAGTGAGGTGCTGCTGCCCATGTTCCAGCTGCTACCTTAATAGCAATACTTTGCCTCTGTTTGAGGCAGCAACTCCTGCTAAATTAGTGGGAGCAGGGAAATACGTGCTATTTGAAACTCATTATCCGATACCTCTGTCGGCCTCTATTCTAGCCCCCTGCAGGCCTTCATTTCTCTACTCCCTGGCTTCTCTGTTTGCTGTAATTCCCATAGGCTTTCTCCATCATCCCTTTTGCAAATTCTCCCTCATCAGCTACAATGTCATCCCAGTTTCCCCCCCGCCCCCGCCAAATTGTCATGTTCAAAGACAGTCTACGTGAAAAAAACATTACAGTAGAGATGATCACGTCTAAAGGTATTGAGGCTTGTATTGCCAGTAGCTGTTTCTGGCGGTAATGAAAATGTTATTTTTAAGTGTTAAATGACTGCTGCTGTTTAGTATATTAAGTTCCTAGAGCTGTCTTAATACACTGTAGCAAATAACATTAAGGCTGAGTTGTACTTCCAATTTAAACCCCTTCATTGCTCTTAACTTTCTTTGTGGACTTTCTCAATCCAAGGAACCTTAAGGCTAGCTCGCTATTACAGCCACTAGAGATATGCAAGCAGTGTTTAATAGTACCTCTACAAGTACCGAATACCCATCCAGACCAAGAACAAAGAAATCTTGTCTTTGTTCTGCCATTAATTCTTTCTATTATTAGAATATTGTTATTCTGTGGATACAATATAAAGTTATCACTCGTTTGCCAAGTAATGCTAAAGGTTTATCAATCACACTGATCAATTTAAAATTAGTAGCGTGTGGTTCATACTACAGGTTGGTTTGGTTTCTTTACATCAAGCTTCATGAAGACAATTCTCAACTGTCATAACTACTGAAACAGGCAGATCCGACTGACATAGAAACCACGGGTCAAGTAGACCCCAGTCAAACTTCTCATGTAAATCAGAACCAGTTCCTTGCCTTTGCTGTTCTCAGCCTGGACAATGAAGGTAAAGTCAATCGTGCTGCCCCAGCTGCATGCACGTGCAAGTTGTCCACTGGCTCGGCAGCTGCAATGCTGCTCTGCACCATTACCCCAAGCCCTGAGAGATGTCAGGATTCACATAACCTATCATCCATCAGTCCATGAAGGCAATCAATTTGTATATTGTACCTGCTCTTTCTAACCCTGTTCGTTGTGTGAAACAATAAAATTGTTTATAAAGAGAGATAACGTATTAAACAAGACAGTGCTGATCTGCGACTGAATTGTGCTTTCTGGGGTGGCTTTATCAGCTTTTAGCTGATAGCAGAAAAGCAGGGAAGGAAATTCAACAGCCTACAGAACTTAAATCACTTCACAGGAACTGACACAAGTGTTAAGGCCCTATGCAATTTGCATACGTCCAGCAAGCCAGAAAGATTAACGCAGTCTTTAACCATTTGTTTCACACCAGCCACGATTCAGTCACTTAACATCAACACAGATTGGTTTTCCTTAGCCAACATTCAGCAGCTTTCTAGAATAAAGGTAAGGAGGATCAATTATTTTGAGAGCAGTCTGAAGATAAGGTATCAGACAGAGCTAAATATCTACCGTAAGGATTATACAGTTTTGTGTAAAATGTACAAAACCAGACTTCTAATACTGGAATGCGTTTAAAATACGTTACATTTCTGATTTCTCAGAAAGCACCATGGGAGCCGAGACTGGGGCATTAACAGCAGAAAGCACAAAAGGCAATAGGCTTCCCGCACCGTATCATTCTTCACGGTAAGACAGTCTGAGCCTTGCTGTTCTTGCTGTTTATGGATTTCTTGGTGTAATTTTCTGTTTGAGAAAGCTTAGCTGTGAACTACAGCTTGTGGATACTGTGTAATTCCATTACTAGATAACTGCTACTCCAAAGCATACAAGAATGAAAGCATTAAGTCTTAGAATGGCTAATTTTTGTCCCTTATTTTAGAGCATATGGCTAAGGGGCTGATCCCCTAAATACAGAAAAACAGAGAAATCTAAAGTAGGAAATTCTTCCAAGGAACCTGAGTAAACTCTTCCTGCACAGACTTCATCAGCATGTTAATTTAGAGCTGCCAGGTAAATAGTCTTCAGTTTAAAAAATCCCCTATGATAAAATGACTTGCTCACTTCAGCCAGAAGCACATTCTTCATGCCATGCTTCAAGTGCATACAAATTACTCAGTCTGCTACCCATGACTACTGGGGCCCTATCTGTGCCAGCATAACCAGACAAATAAAAGCACAAGCATTGTACGCCAACTCTTACAATCACCGAAGGCAGCTGAACTTCAAAGGTTCGCAACAGATAAAGGGTTTACATGATGCTGTTCTAACCAGTCTTTTGTATGACCTCTCTGGCGGTATGTAGGCCTCATGCAGAAAGGGTGACTACTTCCTTTGTATTGGCGAGGCACTGAGCAAACTAAGACTTAGTCAAACACCAGGAGGGAAAAAAAAAAAAAAAAAAAAAAAAAAAAAAAAAAATCTTTCCTTCTTGAGGATATGGAAAGTGGTCGCATTCCTCAAGTTGCAACAGGCCTGGGACACTCACAAGATAGTCTCACACACACAGGCAGTATTTGATCAGACATGACAGACTGCACAACCTTCACCTGCAGGCAGTTCAGCTTTTCGTGTATGATGTAATTTGGCAAGGATAGAGAAGTAATACTGGGCTCTAAAGTACCCACTTAACCCGAAGTTACTTCAGTGTGGTAGCCACCCCTGATACAGAGTTACAGTCCAAACCCACCCACGTGCAAGAATCAAGCCCTGTTTGTGTATTTGTGAACACTGACTGTGCCAAACCAGCAGAAGAAACATCATCCCCAGTGTGACTGGCACACAAGTTCCTCATCATTCCAAAGTCATAGGCAGTATCGAGAAGCTCAAAGTCAGCAGGCCAGGCTGAGCCCTGTGCGCCAGCCTCTCTACAGAGAAAGAGTATAAAACCCTGCTACTGTGGAGAGAAGTCACTGCAAGACTTCCTGCGCCTTCTTCGGTAGACAGGGGAGGAGCGGGTAGTGATGGGTGAGGTACTGACAGTACAGTACTGTGCAGTTCTGGCGCTAGTGAGGCATCTCCTGTACCAGTTTCATGCTCTGCCCCTACACAACTCGGCCACGATCTGCCTGTATTCTGCAGCACCTCTCCTCCGGCACTAGGAAAGGGCTTAAGACCTCCTCTGCAGTAACATCCACCAACTTTCTCTCCTCCGACAAGTGGCAGATCAATACTGTGGCAAATGATAGATCAAAACCTCTAGAACTAGAGAAGGGAAAAGAGCACAACTCCCCATGCCACCTTGGACTACTGAAGTCCATGATGAAACCTTCCCTCTCTCCAGCCCCTAAATTTTGTTCCAGGTCCTGAACAGTTGGCAAGCAATGGTCAGTGAAGGCACAGACGTGTTCCACACAAGCTTCCTTCCTACATCCCACCAACTCTTGTCCAGAGTTCCAGTGGGGGCTTGGTATTTGATAGTACTGGGAGGTTTGGTGAGGGATTCAAGACTTGGATCGAAAGTCCAGCTGGTATGCAACAAGGGCAATTGCTTGGCTGTTTTTTAGGATTAGCACTAACCAGCCTCTCTTGGTAGCCAGGCTGTGAGCAGAATCTAGCAGCTCATTTAATGAACTGACAGTGCCCATTTTATCACCTTGGACACAGAGCTTCCTGCAGAAACTAGTTTTAGTTACTGACCCATCCTGTGGGTGCAACAAGACCAAACTGCTCCCCTGGAACAGAAACAGTAGATATCTCTGCCACAGTTTCATTCTCTGTTGGCTCAAGATCAGCCCTGCATCAGTGACTGCACAATGCCAAGATAGGACATATCTGACTCCATGCTGAACTAATGCTTTGGCTCAGTATGCAATTTTCACAAGAAATGAAAACCAAATAGATATGGGAGAGTACTGAAAGGACAGGTCACTAGCCAGGGTGACTGGGCTCTACACTGGACTGTCTTCTTGTTCCAAGCCATTTAGGTTTCCTAAGTTTAACTGGAATATTATTCTTCTCTTTCTCACGCTAAGAGCGTTTGCTTTTGCTTGCGATGTTGTAAATGTGGCTGTTTCCTCCCAGAGGTATTTGCCCTTTGGGATAGGGTTCAAAGCATGCAATCATAATTGTAAAACTGAAATACTTGTAAAAAAGCGTTACATACAGAATATTAAGAGGCTGTCTGTCAGTATTAATTTCAGACTAGCATAAAAATCCTTTTCTACCAGAAAAAAAGTTGCCTGTGTATAGGAGAAAGGGTCATACGCTTATTTATTTTACTGAATATAAATAAAGCCACTATGTGGCTCCTGAAAGAGAACACGAATAAAGTAAACCCAGAAGCTGAAGGTCAGGGTTTAAAGGACTTTCATTTAAGTTTTAGCAGGCTTGAAAGTAGAAATTCTCCCCTATATCACATGGTTACCTCTTCCATAGATCAGGTCTTCGGTAGCACTGCAATTTCACATCTGTATTTTTCTAATGATCAATGGACACAATTTATTGAACTGCAGCATTTAGCAGCTGAGAAGTGAAAGATGTATCAAATAACTATGAAGACTTCTGGTATCTGGCGGAAATGAAACTTGTTGCTAGATAAACTAGTAGCTCCTTCAGTTTGCCCATTAAGATTCCTTCCCCTTCCACTTGTATTTAAAGAAAACCTTTCTGGAAATGCTGCAGCATGAGAGAAACTGCACGAGTTTTCTGTAAATTTCTGGGCTAATAGTGAAAACTTAAAAAAAACCCAAAAACCACCACCCATAAATACCAAGTGCCATGGAAATGAGTTTGCTACCATCTCTTTAGGCAGCAAAGCCTGCAGACAATGTCACTCTTCAAAAAAAGTTTTAGTTTGATATTGCTAATAACAATTCCATAGACAGAAATTAAATGCATAGAATTATGCAACTGTGTTAGAATTCCTCAGTATAAGTAATTCTACTTAAGTGCTGCAGGAAATGAAGGGAGCAAATGAAGAAACACTTCTTTATAGCAAGAAGAGGATCTGATGCCAGGAGAGAAGCAACCATCCTAAGTGCACAGCAAACAACTGCATAGGTGTGGTCACGCTGACCTTCCTTCCACTCCACGCAGATGCAGAAGTGGTTCTGTACTTCACTGGAATACTGCTCAGCGCGTATTGCTTGGCTTGCAAAGGCACCAATCGAGCTAGCTTGCAAACCTGGCCAACAGTGTTAGGGCTGTACTTGTCTACAGTAAGTCTGGTTGAATCCTTGCCACCACAAACATGTGGGTCTTGGACAAGTCCAATGCTGAGATCTCCTGCCTGCAAATTTGCTAGCCATACAGTGCTCAACACCTCAGTATCAACACACTACCACCATGCAACAAGGACAGCAGCACTGACCAGACTTCAATAAAAACTTGCATTAGTTCTTATATTGGGCAGAATTGCCATTTTAGCAGCTAAACTGTGCCCAACCTTGCCCTGTGGAGCCTCTGGCCCACTCTCTGACCTCAGTATAGCCAATGCTTTGGCATAGAGACCATTCCCTGTTGGACACTGGGCAAAGTCTCTTCTGCTCTAACATCACCAGGCCACACTAGCCTGCAGCTGCTGAGCTCTGTCATCATCTTTGCTCTTAAAGCATTCTGGACAACCATGATGCTGCACAAAACACACCCATTTGTTTAGCCAAATGACATTAGCTCTGCCTATTACACTGATACAGACAAACTGACATTTTTATTGATCCAGGTAGCCTGTTCTGCGTCCCCTCTTCATTATTTTCCATTTGTCCAATTAATGTAAAAGGAGAGAAGAAAAATAGGCTGTGACAAGACCCTGAATCAGCTAGAGTATTCATGTGGAACTACTCCCCACCTTTTCTTTCAAATGAACACATCAAAGTACACCAAGAAGCTCCCAATCTCTAAACCAGAATATCTTCTAGTTTATTAGGCTCTAAAATAAGCCCTCTCTTCAAATAGATAAAAAACTGAAATGTGCTCGGTAAGGGAGTCAATAAAAGAGTTTCAAAGCAAATCCTCTCTTCCTCATCACTCCGTCCTTGTGGAAAGAGGGACTCTGTCTCTTCTGCTTGAGTTTCCCTACCCATGCCACTGCTACTCTTTCCCTCTAGAAGTCTTCCTAACTGAGAAGAATGGCTATTTTTTTTTTTTTTCTAATAGAAGGTTCAAATACCCCCACAGTATTCACCTGAACGCAGCAGCTACCAGATAAACGGGCAGCTCTTGCTCACTGCTACTCTGCTACAACACACAGCGCTTGAGACAAACTGAACAAACCGAGCAGCTATACCCTTTGCTGCATAAGCTGTCCATCTGATGCCATTTGCATATAGTAAAAAAAAAAACAAAACAAAAAACCAAGAACTGTCCTAGTACAGCTCAACTGACATGCCCAAAATCTTCATTACTACAGTACACACAAGATAATGAATTTCCTGCAGCCAAGCATGAACAGAAGACCTGAGAACAATAAGATAGCTGAATTTAATTCACAGTGTTAAACCTTGATTTTTGTTGTCAGCTTTGATGCGCAACTTTAAAATAAGCCATGAAGAGCTGCAATATTCTTCTTCCTTTTACAAAGAAGAAACTAAACAGAAGGCAGCTGCCAATAAGGTAGCATTTGTTTTAGTCACATACCTAACATCTTCCATAACCTCCATTTCTTGATGTCAGCAAATGACAGTCATAGAGAAACTGAGATAACAGCAGGTCTCCATGAGCCCAGAGGTAGCACTGGGTCTCAAGTGATGGACAGTTGAGCACTGTGTGCCAGATGGCCTTAAAACCTGTGCAGTGGCTCGCCTCATTCTGAATAGCTTCTCTTTAAGGTAGAATGTAAACAGTACGTGTTTTCTAAGCTGTGCGGGAATCAGAGGGAGATGGTTTGCATAAAAACAAAATGAAAGAGTAGAGCTGTTAAGTGAGATGTGTGAACCCATTATCAAAATGTTTTTTAAAAGCTCGAGCTTCTTTTCCCAGCTGCCAACATGTTTTATATCTACAAGCTTTGAGAATTTTCATGATTGTTTGATGTAATAGTTTCAACAACAATGGTGGGGTTCTTTGATGTTTATAGATATATCCAATTAGTTAGCATGGAGATTGCTTTGGTGCTTAATTTGTTCCATTTCTGTTTTCTCCAATACATTTCCACCGAGATCAGAATACCAGAAACAGAGTCAAACTGGACAAGCCAATCAATGTCAGATGCTGAACCCAGCAGATGTAACTGTGAGAAATGCCTTTTGAACAGCAAAAATAGATTTTTTTGTTAATTATGGGTATGCAGCACCCCTCTACCTCTCTCAACTCCCCACCATCCAACTAGGACATCCGAGATGGTATATTTTGGCCAGGCTCTTTTCTCTCATTTGAAATCATTTCACTGACTTTGTAAAACAGACACCCAGCAGGTAAAACAATTACCCAGAAGGTTTCCCACTCCAAGGCAAGATAGGTTACAACGGTTCATCTTGGGCCCCCACCCTCTGCCTCTCAGGCAATTCTGTCATTCTAGATGCAGGTGAGAAATCAGTGTAATTAGTGCATAGTTCTCAGTGGTAGCTGAACTGACCTATCTTGTCTATGCCATTTTTCCACCTTGTTCCAAGTGCATAGTAGCATCTTACCTTCAGCAGTATGAAGGGAAGATCAAGACAATTAGTGGTGAGAGGGAAAAAAGCAGTTCCTCCTGCATATAAGGGGATAGCAAGTACTGTGCAGATAAGGTGGCTCATTACATTCTTTTTCATCTTAGATTTTAAAAGGCAGCAAAAATGCTAAAATATCATCAGAAGTATTTGCTATGAGTCTCTACAGTCATACCAAAGTCTAAATGCAACAAAGAAGTCTTAGAAATCCCATGCAAAGCCTAGGTGCCCAACAACTCCAGATCAGAGAACTGAAATGCACAATGTGGCATTTTGAACGCCACAAGGATCAGAGATATGCCCTCCGGAGATGATACGAGGCATCAGTACATCTCATTATCCTTTACACTAGAAAAATCCAAATGTTCACTCCACTACTGAAATTTTACTGCTAGACCCAGCCTCACTTGCAAAGGGCCCAACCACAATTTGTTCTTACAGAAAGAAAACCTCAAATACAAAGAGCACTTTCCTTCTGCTCAGTTTCCTATGTTGAAGTAAACAAAGCCCAACCCTTTTCACACAGAGAAATCAAACATGTGGATTAAACACAAATTAATCACTATCCCTCTGAGCACACTGGCAACACTACACATTTCTTTGGCATGAAAAAAACTGATCATGTTCAAATGAGGTTGCTGTCTGCATCTAGAATAGAACTGCAAGGGATTGAATTACCATGCATTACAGCTTGTCCATTGAGCAACAGTAGCCAAGGCCATGTATGCCCTTAATCCATTGCAAATACACAGTAAAACCATTTCCACCTGGTTTAAGCTAAGATCTTGTACTAAGTTACCATTTATTACCAGTGCTTCAGTAACACTTCAGATGCATCCCCCCCCTCTTGCAAACACCGTCCTTCACACACAGTACCTCAAACATTCATTACCATATGAAAATAGATTTAGGGAGGCAGCACTGAAGTTGTTTACATGGAAATTTTGAACAGGCCATGCAAAGTAAGACTCTCAGTGCCTTGGGAAGTTTTCAACTGCAGCATAAACCAGATGCAATTTTCATGCCATGCGTGAATGATGGCACTTCCAGAAGGACAACATCCTCTGTTATCACACCTAAGTGTTGTCTGCCCTTGAAGAGAGAGGAACACCAGCTCCTCCATCAAAACACAACGCTCCTTGTAGCACAAGATTTTCTCTTGGCATTCTCCTACCTAAGAACTGGCCAAACTTGAACATGAATTACCTCACAGAAGTTAGCAGGATCGCAGCCTGTTGCAGTCTACCAGCACCCCAAGTAAAATACTACTCAGATCTGTATAGTCAGAGTGTCTTCTTTCCAGCCTTGATTGATTGCCTTTGAGCTGGATCCTCAGCTCCAGTGTCATCTTCAAAGAGACCAACAGCTGCAACGTGTTGCACCGATTACTACAACAGATTAGCACTAAAAGGGCTGTGAAATCTGCATCAGAATGAGACACAGATATTGCAACCCAACAGGGAGATATGAACTAGAACAGATAAACAAGACACGCAAAAGGAATACAGCATTTGCTGGCGTTAAAGGGCAGTGATCCACAGTGTCATCCCTCTTTTCCTCAAGGACATTGAGGTGCTGGAGTGTGTCCAGAGAAGGGCAATGAAGCTGGTGAGGGGTCTGGAGCACAAGTCTTATGAGGAGTGGCTGAGGGAACTGGGGTTGTTTAGTCTGGAGAAGAGGAGGCTGAGGGGAGACCTTATGGCTCTCTACAGCTATCTGAAAGGAGGCTGCAGTGAGGTAGGTGTTGGTCTCTTCTCCCAAGCAACAAGGGATAGGATGAGAGGAAATGGCCTCAAGTTGCACCAGGGGAGGTTTGGATTGGATATTAGGAAAAATTTCTTCACTGAAAGAGTGGTCAAGCAGTGGAACAGGCTGCTCAGAGAGGTGGTGGAGTCACCATCCCTGGAGGTGTTCAAAAAACATGTAGACATGGCACTTCAGGACACAATTTAGTAGGCACAGTGGTGTTGGGTTGACAGTTGGACTTGATGATCTTGTAGGTCTTTTCCAACCTTAATGACTCTATGAGTCTATGATTCCTTCACCTGTGCAAGTCCCAGCCAGATCCAATAGCTTTCTGCAGGGTCACTAGTCAGGATGAGAACAAAGCAACAGCCAGTGTTTCTAAGTCAGCCTGACTTGTTATATTCAAGGCACAGCCCCATGTTTATATTGTGTCCATTATCCTTGGGTTGGAAGACATCTCCCTAGACCACAAAGTCTCTGGGATTCTACATTAAAGCCAGGGCTAGAGCTCTCTTCACACCTGCTGCAGTTTAATTGGTTTGACCACAGGTGACCAGGCCGTCTACGATATTCTACATATGGTGGTACAGTCTTAGTACTTCCCTTTTTCTGCTGAAAATGCCTTACTAAGCCTGTCTGGAAACAGGAATACAAGATCAAGATCATGACAGGGTGCAGGTACAGCACGCTCTGTCATAACACCCACTACCCATGTTCAGTTTGTTGACAGCTCTGTTAGGGCAAGGGGCTGGCTGCTCTGTTTTCCTCTTCCTCAGCCCACTGATTCCGTCTGCATTACTACCACACATAAAGCAATGGTCTTTATTCCCTCACAGTTCAGTTACCTACACTCTACAGATTTTTCTCCTAATATTGAGGCAAACTTAATGGCTCATGAAGCCAAGTGTGCCTCAGACATACCCTTCTTGTGCTGCCCTTTAAACATGGACACAGGCACACAGTAAAATTCAGAGAGCCATTGAAAATAATTCTTCAGGTGTCATCTTCACAGCACTGCCCACATGATGCATGACAATGGTTGGACAGGCCATGCTGTTCCAACACTGGTCACTTCCCAAATTGCTTTTTTTTTTTTTCCCCTTTTACTGTTATCTGGTGTTCCTCTGGCCTCTTGTATCCCTCTCCTATTTTTCTATAATTGTTCAAAGGTCTTTGGGATGGGGCTTAACTTTTCATTATATGCACAGTAGAGCCTTGAGTCTGATTGGAGCTCTTAGATGCAACAATACAAATTAATAATAATAGCTGCAGAACAGTGATAACACTCTCCACTTGTGATGGGCATGCTGGAAAGATTACTTGATGTTTGTAAAGCTCTTTGAGACTCTGGGATGAAAGTCAAGCTAGTGATGCACAGGATTTATTATTCTATTCAGCACTTCAGTATCCAAGGCTAGCATCTATTCTAGTTGAAAAAGATTTTTACTGCATTGTAAAATGGAAACAAAATGAAATATATACAGTGCATGGTGCTTTATATATAAGGCACAGGCAGCACAGAAACAGAATTTCATTATTGAAATGGATGTAGCTGAAACTGTTACACACAGTAGGTAAAAGACCAGATTCAGTGACCTCTTATTCCATTTAATCAAAACTCTTAGTATATGGTTTTCCAAAGGCCAAAGAAAATTTCTGGTTTGTTTTTTTTTTTTTCTTTCTCAGGTATTTCATCAGTTTGTAATAAACCTTTGTAGTTGCTTATGATGTGAATCTCAAGCAGACTTGACAAGCAATGAAATGAAAATAAAGTGGATGGATGTTTAACAAACAAACCCACAGTTTTTCTGTAATACGCTGCGCATTTAACCACCAGATTGTAACCGTTCAAAGAGGCTGTACTCCCTCTTCCTCATCACAAGCTTCTGCTCATTTCACAGCATCCCCCACTGCTCGATTTAGATGTGGGTCCCCAGTAAGTTCCGCCCCCCCACACCCCCAGTTCTGCGCTTGCTGAGCACAGAGGGTAGACGATGCTGTTTTAATGGTGCTAGTTATACTATATGTGGTCTTGCTGTTTCTAGGAATAGACATGCTCAGACATCAATTAACATCTAATTGCAGGAATTAATCTTGTTCCTCTGCCTCAGATGCTACGGAGATCAAACCAAACCCATTTGCAGCTCTATTTTTAATTTAATGGAATTACAGTTTTTCCATCCAGTGAAAAATAATTAAGTGACATGCTGTCCAGAGACTATACAGTTCAGGGATCAGGATGTTTATGAAGAAATGAAACAAGCAGGAAGAGATCATAACTGTTTGTGCCAAAGGAAAAGCATCTTTGTTACTACAAGTCTTTCCTCTCTTCTTCACACTTTCGCAGTAGTATTTTCTTCACACCTTCCTGCCTGAGTGATCCTCACAGAGGCAGTGAGGATTAGAGTGGCTTGGGAAGGAGCTGAATTTACCACCCTAGCGGATAATCCCTAATTCTCAGGGTCAGCCTGTGCATAGAGGTAAAACAAGCATGGAAAGAAAATAAAACAAGAAGTGGAGGGAAAGGATTTAAAAACAACAACAACAAAAAAGATCAAGCAAAGTGTTTTTGCAGCACTCCCTTAAAGCAGTCACCCATCTTCTTTACTACCTGCTGAAGAGAAAAATTGCAGGCCACAGACAAGGCTTTGTCCTGTATTTTGCAAGCCTTTGTACTGAATAAAGCCAAGCAGTTTTCAGCAGAGCTCCCAATCTTAAGATACTGCCCCAGTTTCCTTATGTACATGAGAAAGGAAGACTTGAGCTTGGCTGGTAAATTTAGGGTGGAAACAGACTGGATTATTCAGCAAGAAGAAAATAGAATCCTATATGATAAGAGCGAACCTGCAACAGACACCAATGATCAGAAGAGCCTGACCCTCTAAAAGGTCTGCGTGACATAACTCAGTCATGAGGCTACACTCTGGGATTGGGTCACACCACCTTCTTATATTAAACCTAAAGCAGCTGAAGCAAGCATTATGTCTACTTACAACGCAGAGTAGTGACCTATATTTCTTACTGTACAGAAAGGACTTGGATGGCTCCTTCAGTTTTCAGAAAGAACTGAATCACTCCTTCCTCATTCCTAGGTTAAATTGGCAGGGTCCTGGGTTAAATTCCAAGGTCAATTGGCATGACGCGTAGCTTCACTCATTTTTACTGCTTGTGTTGGTCCAATTATTCGCTTGGCTCCTCAGCACCAGTGGCTAGATCAGAGTTGATCTCACCTAAGGCCATCACCCCTTTGCTTCCTTCTCCTGTCATTTGCCAAATATAGCAGCATGCCTCGTAATGAATACCACTGAACCCTTCCTTCCTCCTGCTAAAGGAGAATGTGGAACACTCCCACTTCAATGCCTTCACAACAGCTTAAACTCCCTCCAGGATTATGGCTTAAGGAAAAGGTGCACATGTGAAGCTTTCTGGCACCTTTGCTGTAGGTCACTCCCTGTGTGAGGAGCCCGTTTGGAGTGGATGAACATCAGCCAGCCCTGCACCCATAGAAATTTCAGAATTTACCAAGAAATAAAAAGGGTGGTGGAGGAGCACCACTATTCCATCTGCTCTCATAAGCTTTCAAATCCTACTTTCTTACTTTAAAAAAAAAAAAAAAAAGAATGGTTCCCAGAGCTTGGGCAACCAGACCCGTCTTTCCCACATTGCAATGTAGTCCTAAACATGACAAGTGTTGGTGGAGATTTGCCACGTCACACCTGATTCAAGAAACTTCTGATTCCTGTAGAAGAGGAAGATGCTCAAAAACAAGACTAAGTTTGGTGAGACTTTCCTAGGAACAAGTCAAATATACACTTGCTTATGTGTGAGTGAAAGGCAGAGACAGGCTGTTTGTAGCAATCTGCAGTAAGAAGTAAGACAAGGAAACCAAATCCATTTATTCAATGCGCATCATTAGTTACTTAATTTACATTCCTACCAAGCAGCAATAAACATCCTTCTGCTGCTTCCCGTTCCCCTCCCCCCAGACTTTCCATTAGGAGCTCAGCTGGAGGCAAGGAAGGAGTGGGAGAGGGGGGAAACAGAGAACCTAATTCCATAAACCAATTCCTAGTTCTCAAAATACTTATCCATATTCTGCCAATACGTGTCAGCCTTGGCTTACATCCTTTGTGTCCCCTGCAGTCCCTTCTCATTGCTGACAGCAGAGCTCCAAACTGCTACCACCACATCTCAAGAACAATTTGACTTGCTTGCCATTTCTTCTACTGCTTTATTCCTGGCGTTCTCCCCTGTCCCTCCTAATGGCACCCCCCCAAATCACTCCTCACCAACAATCCATACCATTACGATTTCCATACCATTACCATTCTGAAGCAAGAGAAAGTAATGTGGATCAGTGAGAGCGCCGAAATAATCCGTTCCATGCTGTTTCATCCTATCCTGCAGTAAACATAGTTTGTTTAGGAGACTGACATTACAATAAAACAAGAACACGAAGAAAAGTGAAAACCCTTCCCAGCACAAAGGTCTTAATTCTCTGTCTAGATAAAACCCCCTCAAAACATATAAAGCAAGGAGCATTCTAACTGGATGGTAATTACCTCATCTGCAAATTACACAGAATTTTCTGGTGAGAAAAAGCACTTGCTATCACCTTGGTACGCAAGAAAAGAATACACAATTAATACTCAGCTAAAGAAAGCAACCTTAGTGTAAACCCTCAGCACAGAAACAGTACTTTAAGAAGTAAGCCATGCCCAAACAAGAACACTCTCACATGCAGGGATCTCATTTCTTTCTTCACAGACCTCAGAGGCACAGACAGTAACACCCTGACCCAGGAGCAATCAGCTTGCTTCTTCAGAGTAACCGATGCACACCTGAACTCAGCAGTCACAAACAGTTACAGTTAAAGTGGTGCAAACGTGAAAGAAGAATTCAAATTGCTAAACACAGCGGTGGTTTGAGGAACATGCCACAGGCGTGGAAGTAATGCTGAAGCACACCAGCACTTCACATGGTATTTATAAACAACAGCCAAGATTTTACTGAGTAAGAGAAAAGGGGGTTTAGATGAAAGACTGCAGCGTCCCATTTCTGACTTAAGTTGCAAAGCAAACCAAAATGACTTACATTCCCACCTCAGTTTCCCATTTATGCAACGATGATACTAATATTCAGACACCTTTTAAAATACGTTACTATCTTTGTTTGACAAGTGCAACATTAATTACATTTACTCATGCTAGTCACCTCTATTGTACTCATTAGCTCTACTTGAAGACATCACAGCTTTATTAGAGACACCAAAACTGCGTCATAAATTTCAATTACCTAGTACAAATCATTATTACTATTATTTTATTAACTCTTGTGTAATTGCCTGTTGTGCATACAATTACAAAGTTAATATATGTAAATCCTAGTTTAGAAGTTTTTTCTATACCTTTTATGTGCATACTTAGCACATGTGTGTGCTTAAGTAATTTTTTTCATTAGCTTTAAAGTCTCCATCCTGAAATTTTCACTGAGCCTACACATACTAGTGCAAACTAGACATTAAAACATGATTTTTTGGTGATACTGCTTACTTCCAAAGCAGCCATTTGTATCAATGGAAAAAAAAAATCAACTTACCATTTAGATGTATGCAGAAGTATTTATATTTACAGGAAATCTTGAAAGAGAGGATCACATAATTTTTTTTTTTTTAAAGAGAAAAACAAAGATGTCAGACACCTAGTTGGGTCTTAGGCATAATTAAAGTATCAAGTTCTCAAATTACAAATCAACAGCTTTCACTCAGCTGTTGCCTATTAATGGCAATGGTTGCTTTTATAGAACACTTGAGGACTTAAAACATGCACCTGAGAGAAGGCAGCATTCAGTTTTGAGCATTACTCCAAGGACCATCATTAACTGGGAAAATAACTGTGTGTTCCCTGAGGCAGGGATCAGAACTCTGGACTTCCAGGTGATTGAAGTACTTCATGTGGGAACCAAATTTCCTTTTCTCATGTATTGTTTTGTGCATTGATGACACAGCTTTGGTAATATGGGTAGCAAATACTCCGCCTGTCTCCCAGTAAGGTACAGGCTTAGAGTATTTCTGGGAGCAGAGAGAGATGTGACTTTGAAAGTCATGAGGCTGCAAAGAAAACAATCTCTCACTTTCTGCAAGGTTTCTCTGACAAGGTGGTATATACCAAGGTGACACCTCCACCTCTTCTACAATGAGGATACATTAAGGAAAAAAATAAAAGCTCTCTTCTCTTTGTAGGCACCTCTGCTCAGTAAAGAACTCCAGAGGATATCCCTAGTATTCCAAATTAAACACCTGAAGTCTAGAGAGAGACAGGATGGATTATAAACTCTTCCACTCAGGATTTTCTACTGGTTAGCTCTGTCCTGTGTTCAAAACACTGATGTGGAAGTCATTTGCATATACCTATCTTTTCCTACACCTCATTCAAGGAGTGCAAGTGGGATTTGATAAAGGTTTCAGATTCAACTCCAGGGACAGGTGATTAGAAAATAAAGCATGCTGGCATTTAAAGTGCCATACTTTGTTGTGCTGAATCATTTTTAGTATCTAGCTCTTAGAAACTGACGTAATGAAACTGTACTTACTTGTCTTCCTCAGAATTAACAAGTACCTGTAGGTAAACAGAGTTGTTTTAAAATAAATAAATAGATAGATAGATAAATGGGGGAAGAAGAGTACACGACTAAATTGATGGAAAGCAGAAAAGATCTATAATGTTAGAATAAAAGAAGATATTCTGGGTAAGACTATAGCAGTTTTACCTATGCAGGGGCGAGCAGGTCCTGCACAGCCCCCTGCCCTTCCCTGCAGCGCGGCACAAACAAGCGACCACCACCTCGGGAGCCAGGATGCATGGCAGTCCCCAAGAATTAGACGGGGAAATTATGAAACCATGATTGGAAAAAAAGCAAGGAAAACAACAGATAAAAACTGAACGAATCGCTGGCCATCTCATGTAAATAAACATAACGACGACGGAATTACTGTCAAATCAAATTCTACAAATTACAGATCGCAAGCTGTAGCTCCAAAGCAGCCTGATTGATTGCTCAAAATGAAACGAGAGGCAGGCGGAGGACACCTCCAGCATAGCAAGCAGCTCCTCACCCGCCAGCTGCGGCTCCCGCAGCACGGCCAGGCCGAGGAGCGAGCTGGGGACGAACCTCCCCGGAGGCAACGTCATTTACAGCGTGGCATCAGCAGGCTACACGTCATTTGTAGGTCCCGTTTACTCCCCAGGGTGGCCCATGGAGGCGATGACCCGCGCTTGGGAAGGTGCTGACGGGCACGTTAAGCGACGGGCGTAGGCCGCGGCAGCCATAGCGTAGGCCGCTGCTGCTTGGGCTAAAAAAAAAAAAAAAAAAAAAAAGGAGGGAAGCCCCTCATTGAACCGGCAGGGCTAAAACAAGGCAAAAAGGGAGCCCCGGCCCCGCCGCCTCAGCCCCGCCGTACCTCAGCCGCCGGGCGGGCGGTCTCCGGCTCCCTCTGCCGGGGCCGCACCGACGGCAGCGCCGCGGAAATGGCCGCCGCCCTCCCCCGGCCCCGCACCGGCAGCCCCCGCGGGTGGGCGCCGCCGGGCCGCCGCCCCCCCAGCCCCCTCACGCCGCGGCGGCCGTTAAACGGCCGTTGGGGCGCCGCGAGCTGCCCGCGGGCGCCGGCGGTTGGCGGGGAGGGGAGGGGAGGCGGCGGGCGAGGCCCGCGGCCCCCGGGGGAGCGGCCTCTGAGGGGACGGCGGCCCCGGCGCCACTGCCGGCGGAGGTGGGAGCGGTGCGGGCCCGGGGGCTGCGGGCGAAGGGGAAGGGCCGGTGGCGGTTTTGGGAAACGCTGCGGGCCGAGGGGTCGCACCCACTCGTGCGGAGCCGGGGCACGGCCCGAGGGAAGGTCAGCGGTGTGGGGAGCGGGGTCGCCCCGGGTGGGCCCCCCCCTTCCCCCCCGGATGGGCAGGGGGTGGGGAGGCCGCCTCGCCGGGGGAGTCCCCTGGGGCTGCCCCGCCGCCGCCGTGCGGGGCTCTGCTGTGCGCTGCGCCGCCTTTCCCGGTGCTGTCTGATCAGAGCAAGATACCTCTCCCCGGGACAGATAAACCACCTTTCTTGTAAAAAGTAATCTCATTTTAAGTTTGAATGGTCTCCTTCAATAGAGTAAGTTGTTTTTATCATTTATTCTGTCCGTACAAAACACCAGATTTGTTGCTAGAGATAAAGCTATAGCAAAGGACAATGTTTGACAAAGATATCAAAGGGTTTCTCACAAAGCGATGCTCAATGTACGCTTCACGTTATTAATACCAAGGAAAGAAACAGATGGCCACTGGAGATCATCCGTCTCTAGAGGGAAAAGGACTTTCCACAGCAGGTTTTTATGTAAAATTTCATCCGGTGCTCAAGAAACCCCAGTTGGTTCTTTCAGCTGTATTTCACTGAGTATCGTAGAACAAAATAGTAAACCCTTAAATACATGATTGGCATTAAGCTCACAATGTCAACCTTTATCTGTCACTGTTACCCGTCAGGCTGGGTGTGTGGGGATCAGAAAGCATTAAATAGTTTGTAGGTTGCTTTCCTTTCACTCTTTGCTTGCCCAGCAGTTTGGCAGCATTTACTTGGGGTACTCTGCAACAAATTATGTGAAAGAAGCAAAACCAAATATTGCCTCAGCTTCCATAACAGCATGAACCTCATACTCTAGCTCAGCTAAATCTTCCTTTGAGGTCTTGGCCAGACAAACAGTTATTTAACTCACCTGCTTTTATTTTTTAATAAAATTGTCTTTAAAATGTATGAGGTGCATCGGAGGGGACAAGGTGTACAAGGACAGAAAGCGCACCGTCAGCCAAAAGAGCAGCTAAATGCAATAAATAAGTAACGAGAGGAAGCAGAAGGCCCTGAAAGATGGGCCCATAAAGATGTAGGAATGCCCAAGAGAGCAATCTCGTAGAAGAGCAAACGCTACAGCTTTGCTCCCAGACAGCCACCCAGCACAGAGGATGTGGAAGAAAAAGCTGCCACTGCCCGGGGCAGGTGCAGTAAGACTCCAGATGCAAGCACAGGCACTTCCAGCGCTGGAAATATTAATGCTTTACATGGAAGTAGTCGGACAGATGCTAATTGCAGGCTGCAAGGGAAAGGAGAGTCAGTTCCTGCTTACAATGATGAGCTCCGTGTGATTGTCCTAGAGGGATTAGATAGTTTGGCATTTCAGTTCACTAAAAATCTTAGGGCATTGCTCTGTAGTGACTGAAACCAATTCAGGGAAACCTGGAATTTTCCCCTCTTCTTCCTTTCCCTTCCCCACTCCCCTTTCCCTAATGCCATGTGTCCAGCAAGTTGGAGATGCTACACGATACTTCTAAACCCTTACAGAATGGGCAGCAAGTGAGGTGCCCAGGCTGCTTGCTTGTTCATCAGAAGAATCAAACTGAAGATGAGGATGAGGCAGAGGGACATGACTGTGACCTGCCCCAACTGGTACATACAGAAATACATGGGGAAAAATCCCAGCATCCATCTGTTGAAAAGTGACACCGTCATGAAACTGTTAAATCCGAGCTGATGCCATTATTCCCAAGCGTTTCATTGATTTGTTACATCGCCAAAAACATTATTAACTGCCCAGATCACTGTGTGCCCTTGGCTTCGCATTTCTCCATTGAAATAGATGGAGACCGGGGGAGATATTTTCAAATAGAGGAGCTGTAAATTTAAGCACTGTTTGATTTTCAGAGGTGTTGAGATTTCTCAGCTGCCGGTGAAATGAATTGGAGGGGCATTTGCTCAGCACTGCTGAAAATTAGGGTGGGTTTGCTCAGTGCATCAATATGAAAAGAAAAGCCTAGTTTACGCAGCCAGGTTGAAGGTTTTGACCATGTTTTTTACCAAGCTTCAGTCTAAGGCCAAGTGCAAGATCCATGAGGCACATGGAAAAAATATCCTCATTTTTGTTCTCCACAAACGTTAAGAGCGGCAATTTTGACTCTGCTTTTCTTTCTCAGTAGCACATGGTGCTCTGGAGATTAATGGGCCTGCTCTATTATGTTAATACTCAGATGCTCATTGATAGACTTGTCCCCTTTGGGGCGGAGGCAGGAGGATTGATAGCTAAAATCTCTGACACTGGCTTTGGAAAGCCCTTTTCTCTGTTCCTTAAGAGGGGAAAACCTATAAAAATATTTGTTTTACCATGAAAATGCAAAAGGGCCCGTGATACGTTAATTTTTCATATGGAAAAGATAGAAACAGGTTGCAAGTTTAAATAATTTACTTAGAAGAGGTAAAATCCCCTCTTTTATCTAAAACTCATTCATTTTTCAAATACAGATGTTACCGAGGAACAGACTACTGCTGGCTCCTGAGCAGTTTGTAGTGGGTGTGGGTTTATCGGCTCAGTGGAAACCCCGGGTGATAAGCCAGCCCCGAATGCCAGCTCATCCCATCACAGCAGGATCAGGCGAATGCCAGCGTGAGGGAGAAGAAAGGCCCTATCCGTCAAGACCTCCATACTAAAATGCAGAGGTGAAACCCAATAAACTCTCCCTTAAAGCAGCCAAGGTCCTTATGGCGATGCCCTTACGAGCTTATTCTCAAACCGTCCAGAGCAGATGTTATTCCTGGACTCACATCTATAAGGATTTCTGGGTTATTCTTTCACATCGTAGTTATTAGGTGAACAGCAAACTTTGCTGTGCTTTAGTCATCCTGCTTGCTGGGGTTAAGCTCTATAAATGGAAGAGGAACAGCTCCCAAACCTTTTCTGGCTATATAGTGCAGTATTGCTTAGTCTGATACTTATGATTAATACTATGCAGTATTAATGCATAGTATTATGCAGTTACGAATGCAACAGTGCTAAATAGAGAACAAAGAAGAGAAAATGTTTGAAAAGCACCAAAACCATTCAAAATACTTCACAACAGCAGAAAAATGAGAGTCTGTGTATTTACAAGCAGTCCCGTCTTTCAGAAATCACCCAAATATCAATGTTGGAAGCCTTCCTTTGCCAAGAATTCACTCCAGTTAGAGACTGAATCCGAAAACAAAATCTGCTGCTGCTTTCCACACCTTTCCCAACAAGAAAGAGCATTACAAGCATAACAATAAAGTGTATTTTCTAAGGCATTGCTATCACACTAGGAGAAGCAGCTTTGGAAACGCCACCACCTCGAGCCTCCCACCATGTCGGGAATGGCATTAGCGAAGAAGCTGGCAGGAGAGGAGCAGCTTAATCTCCACTGAGTGGTATTGGGGTGTAACCGCTCACAAAGGTCTTTCTACCATGCAAGGTCTGCTAATAAGGAAGCAGATCAGTGTCTCTCGTCTCTCACTACAGAATGGCCTTTTTAAAAGAAAAGTGTAGAAAAACAATTGTCTTCAAAATTCCACATTACCAAAACGTCTGACAGATGGCAGCTGAGAGGGCATGTGGCTGTTTTAACACATCTGAGGAGCAAAGAGCATTCTGCACTTGGGACGGATAGTTAAATCATGCTTATACTATTCGCTAATGATTAGTTTGTGAGGGCTGATTATATTAGATAGTAGCTATTTTCCAACAGCTATATGACCTCATGGAACAAGCCCATATCAATCTGATTTTAGATCGCAAACCTTACAGTGCCAAACAGCAATGGCTTTGAGTACAGTCCCTCTACTAAAATTTCTTCACACAAAATACACAGTGAGTAGCTCTGGGTGCGAGATCCACTTACAGAAACTGTCATCTGCTCAGAAATAAAATTCAGACTCAGTGGGTAAATAATTTGTTGCTGATAGCTCGGGTAGATCGACAGTGGCAGGCTGGGCATACTGTCGCTGTTCTCTGTACCCACAAAAACCACTTGTAAGGGTACATGCTGCAGATCAACATAATGGGCAAGCAGAACATCAAGCATTTTCTTTATGGCAAAAGTGAACGTGATGCTTTTGTCAGCTGCTTCCAGTGGACAACATGAAGCTCTGGGCAGGAAATAGGAAGCTTTAATAGAACAAAGCTTTTCTAAAGGGCAAGTCAAGCAAGCGCTCTCTAAAATTTCCAGAAGAACAAGCACACGTTTTGCAGGCAAATCTGCTGTCTGGCTGGATCTGTTTACCACCTGCCTTATCTCAGAGGCACAGCTGAAATAATAACAGGGATTTTGATGCTGGCAAGTTGCTTAAATACATCTCATTAAAACCCAGGGTGACTTGGGATTGTGAAATATTTGCTATAAGCCACAGTAATATCAGTATCGGGGATTGACATGTAAGAACGCCCTCGTTGCCGGCCGTAAGCTGGCCAACAGTGAGGGCTGTGTGCTCGAGGGAGGTGGAATGTGACTTGGTTTCACTCTGAGGAAGGGGCTTGAGGAGGATACGGGAAGAAGGGGAGTATGTATAAATGTGAGAACCTGCAGATGGACAACCTAGTCTACATCTGTATCCATGTCACTGTCACATTAGATGATGGCCAAGATAAGATTTACTCTTCTAGAGCTTTTACAAGGAGCTGAAGCTTCCAGGCAGGCTGGTGAGAGAACTGCTGTAGGACTGGGTACGACATGGTGCTTTTCTTATTAAAGAGACGTCATTAGCCTATTGCTTGCTGTACTTCCTAACCTTGGTGATTTGAAACCTGTTTCATGCTGACCACGCCTGGCTATGATCCCAGTGCACAGGACCTTGCTGTGAAGGCAGCTGGCTACCCAGGAGGGATGAATAGTGACTCCCTCCTATCACCCTCACCCAGAAAAGGAAAATAACTTCTTTATCTGACCTCTGCAGAAAACCCGAAGCCTCCAGCAGCCTTGGCAGCAAGATGAAGTAGATACTGATCAGTAGGAACCTTGCCACTGGTATCTCTGGTCCACTCCTGCCAGCCCTCAGAGCACACTTGGCTTTTGCACCCTCCAAGGAAGACTCATACTGTTCTACCAGTTCCTGAATCATCTTTTCATTGTCACAAATATAACAGCGTAAATGGGTGTTCACTAAAGCTGGGGACTTTTAACCAGGACTTTTCTATTAACATTCATTCTGAACGCTTATCCACAAAGGTGAAATGTTGGGCTTATATTGTTTATTGCTTCACGTTAAGTAAAACAATTGATTCTTCATGGAAGAAAAGTACTGGCACAGAGGTATCAATCAAAATCCTAGTCTCTAACCCACATCTGCGTTAGTGTGTGGGTACCAGAAGAATATGTCAAAAGAATCAATGTGCCTTTACCCTTCATTATATAGTAATAAAGAAGAATTTCTGATTCTGTATCTGACTTGCTCTTCTCCCTTTTATCTCTCTGAAGCAGGGCAACACACACACCGAGTTACCCAAATCCAGACAGCAGAAAACTGATGATAATACTATGCTCTGCCAGCTCTCCAGAGATCTTCCAACGGCTCATAATAGCTAATTCAGCCTCAGAAACCCCAGTGAGATGATAGGCTGGAGCCATTATTTTCATTTTTAAATATGAGGAAACTGAGACAGTGAAAGGCTATGATCATGCAGTATTGCTTCAGGAAGACGTCTCAGAAATGTAGAATTGCCGTATCAGAGCAGACCGGTTCCTAAAGGCTTGGTCCTCACTCTCACGGAACTCCAGAACAGCGTGCCTGCCTAACTTAATGGTGTTGGTCACACATTGGCAGTTACCACCACCAGACAAATCAGAGGAAGGTATAAAATCCTGGGGCACAAAATCCCATCATTCCCAGGGCATACACTAATCACTTTTATAAAGAGCTCTGTCTTCGTCTTGCTTACTGCAGGTACCTTACTTTATTAGCTGTACAGCAGCCAAGCTTTAACAGGTCAGAGAAAGGTGCCTTCTTCCTGCAGCTTTATGTCATTTAATGGCACCCTCTTGGAAGATAACTGTGAGGGTCCTCTAGATGGAGAAGCTGGAGCTCGGCTATCCAGGTTTTAAAGTGCTGTAACTGTTTATTTTTTAAAAATTAGAGGCACCATCACAACCACAACCTTTTAATGAACTTATGACTGCAGTGCTCTGTGCTGAACTCAGAGCTGTTTCAATGAGTCAGGCATCTACCCTTGGCGCCTTCTAGATGAGACCCTACATCTGTTGTGTCTGGTTCCTGTTTCATTGCTCTGGGCGTTCTAATTCTGGATGTTCTTTGAAGGGTAAAATGAGGCCTTCCAGTGGGTTTTTGTGTTCCCAGGATTGGACGGGCATTGGAAAAGGAGGCTGGTTTTGCTCTTGTTTTCCGCAACTGTAATGTTGGACTGAAGCGCCTAGAGTCAGACACCTAAAAGTCTTCTGTACTAGCGTATCCTGAGTCCAAAGGAGGAAAGAAAATTGTACTCTATATACAAGCCCTGTGAAACAAGAGTAATTAGTCCTTTATTAGCCCCCCCCCCACTTAAATTCAGCTTCTGTGTTTTCCCCAGAACATCTAGAACTTGAAATCCATAATATTTTGGATTGTTTGCTTTGTCTGAGAGCTACTTGTTTTAACTCACTACCCAATAAAATCTTCTTTGGGTCCTTTCTCTAGGATATATGAAAGGGATGAAAAACTTAAGTAATTATTGGGGGAGGGATGCTAGTGTTCAGTTTTGCTTTACCCGTTAGAGAATCAGGATAGTCTATGAGTGCTGTTGTACTGAAAATACAGCTCTCCTTCGCAGTCTTTAGAATAACAAAGGGGCTAATTTTAGTGGTTGGTTACATATTCATTTTAATGGAAGAGGAATGATTCAGATTCCTGTTGTCCCCCACCGTTTTCTGTATTCTCTGAGGGAGGTGAATGTACCCAGGAGGCAAATGAAATCTGCTTTCATTGTCCCTAAATATTTGAGTACCTGGGATTCCCTTCAAGGATTTTTCAATTAGCTGCCTCTCCTTCTGTGTATACATTTCAGTTCACCTAAGCAGCTCATCCTATTTTTCTGCTGAAAATACTGATACTCATGTATCTGATTTACCATGACAGTGTAGGAGACAGACAAGCATTTTTCCATGCTCAGCTCAAGACACCTTTGCCATCATCTTCTTCTCCCACACCTCCATTCCATAGTTATCCTAGCCTTGCAGAGCTGTAATTTGCAGAAATTAATGCCACGGGCATTGTTATACAATTGCCTCTCTGTTTTCTGGGATTGGATTATTCGAATTGTGGTTTATCTCTGGAATGGCTGCAGAGGTAGTTGGCTCTGATACACTTTACACTATAGCTTAGGTGCAGTAGTGGAGAACATGGACATATCGCTTGCAGGCTCAGAAATCACAGAGCTGCTCTGTGTTGCATGGAGCTCCAACTATAAACCTCAGCAGATTCAAAACATCTCCGAGCCTGTGCCACACTGGCAGGACCGGGTGGCCTGTCAGGAAAAGTGTGCAGGGACAACTTCCAAGAGCCACGAGAAGTAAGATGGAGTACAGCTGTGCAACAGCAGCTCTGTGCAAGCTGGACCTGAGCTAATGCCACGCAGAACCACTGCCTCCGCACCTGCAGCTCCATGCTCCTGGTCCCAGGGCTTGTTTGTTCAAGCCATGATGTAGCTGCAGACCTAGCACTGCGCTGGATTAATGAATCCTCTCTCAGGGAGACTGAGGAATGCCAGTGCAACTCTGCAAGAGCCAACCTAGCTCTGATATGGCCAGGTAATAAGCTCGACTGAACTCAGATCTACACCAGACACAGACATTGGGTATATTACATTGTGCTCTCAGGTGCACCCAGTAGTACTGGTATAGGTTTTTCTTCGCACGAGTTTCCCCATTACTTTGATAATGGAGACTTTACTATAGTATCTCTCTCCCATCTCTTATCTGATAGGGTTTATGTGTATGGGAAGAAGAACAAATAATGGCAGCTGAGATCTGCAAATCTGCCAAGCAGTGCAACCGCAGCAGCTTAGTGCACACGTTTCCATTCTTAGTTGAAGGCATTTTGCAAGAGATTCTAAAGATGAAAAACTGCCTAGAGATGACTTTATCAAACAGCTTCATTCTTGGCTCGTTTGTTGCCTCTGATGCTTTCCTTGTTTACACAGAGATAAGACATTCAACACGGAGTAGCACCTGCCTTTACACTTCCAAGAGGCAAGGGAATGGCCAGGCAGAGTGCCAAGACTGAGGACGCTACTGGAGAGGCCACCTGACAGAGTGAAAAATGGACTGGTTTCTCTAGCAGGAGTGCTAAATTAATTGACTGCAGTTTGTAATACATTTGATATGCTTTGGGCCTTTCAAGTTCAGGAAAAACAACACTTTGGAGGGAAATAACAGTAAGCAATTTTTTGAACTAGCTGATTATGACTACTATTTCTCCACTTCTAGCTCTACTCCCAAGTCCTTGGCCGTCCTCTTTGCCCCATTTGTGTGCATGATTTCCTTCAAACTGATTTAATAGAAAGCATATTTGCATGCCCATTTTGTTTCACTTCAGTTTCTCCAAAACGAAGCTTCTTTGGGATTTTGGTTTCCTGTATCTGCTTTTTGCTGCAGCTTCTCAGTTTTCTCTTTGTTTTGGCTGAGATACAAAATCTGAGATTCTGAGCAACTTCGCTTATTGAGGTTCAACTTTTTGAAAGGACCAGAAAATAACTCAGTTGTCTTCAGGGAAATTCTATTGGCTGATTTCCTTTTTTTGGCCTCTTCCTTTCTTAAGGAAAAGAGCCTTTTCATTTTTATTCTAGTTCTCCACACCTCTTTTTTTTCCTCCTATTTTTCCTCACTTCCTCCTTAATTTTCTCTTTCTTTCCAGCTTCTCTCCACTGCGGAGTAAAAGCTCCTGTTCTCCTCCTCAGTCCTGCAGGGTTTTTCACTTAGCCATGCTCTGCATGAAAAGCCTTGCACCTTTAAAATGCCTTCTACCTTCAGAGTAGAAAAGTACACCTTGGTGTCAGCCATATGATTGGAATATAAGCATGGGATTTTGAGTGTTATACTTCAGTTTTACTATCCCCTGTGCTGCCTCCTCTTCCTGTGTGCCAGTCTCCAGTAGTGACCTAACTTACTGGGCAAGCCATGGGAAGGACACAGGCATGTGTATTCAGAAGTCCCACTTGAGAGGTGAAGTCAACGTCATGGTTTGCTGAGGTTTAGAGGAAGTTTTGAGGTGATTATTAGCTGATTAATAATTACAGGAGAATGAATATTCTCCCTAGCCAAATCACTTTCCTGCTAGTAGCATCTGACAGGCTGAGAAATCCATTTGAATGCAGAGGTATGTACCCAGATTCACCAAAAGGGGCATTTCAGGGGTGGATGTTTAAAATCAAAACTATGTTTTGGCAAATAAAATTTACATCAATAAAATGGAAGCCTGTAACTTTCCCTCTGCAGTCAAATGACAGTCATACAAGATCCTCTACCTGAGTGCAGGGACCAGTCTGGCAGTCAGAAATGGGATTTTATTTTGCATTTCACTCTTGAATCTCTCAGATGAGGCATAGCTTTACCACTTTTGAGATTGTATCCTACAGAGAACTTCAACTGTCCTCCAGCTAGGGCTTATAAATTCCTGACCTGACACTGTAGTGAGGGGTACTTCGTTGCTATTTCCCTGCTACAACCATTAGAGAGTGCTTTCTCTTGATCAGAGTCCACAAAATTAATTCCTATAGATCTCAGGCTAGCTGGTGGGTTTGTTAGCCTCTTCTCTTTCTGTCATCAAAAGAAGAGCATAGCACGAATAGAAAGCGGCCATGAACATGGAGAACAGTGCAATTATTTCAAGTTCGTATTTTTACCAGCTGTTAATCATGCCAGCAGTTTCCTCCCACTCTGCTTCATGTGCTGAGCCTCCTCGTTTCCTTTAATCATGAATTAGTGCACTTGCCAAGCAAAAAGGTTCTCACAAAGTCCAAGGCTCTTCTGAATTTAGTGATTGTCAGCCCTGACAGCCTTTCAGCTAAGTTTATTGGGTATTTTAGCAACTCCATTCACGGTAAAACAGTCTGTCACCAAGCTGAGATACCATATTGATCCCTCCTGGTTATATTGTGGGATAGCCACTTTCCTGACATCTACTAGTGCCAAAAAGAGACTTGCACCAAATGCGTGCCATAAAATGATTGCCCCAAAGAGCAAGAAAGCAAGAACCAGGAAGGAGGAGACAAAAAATGTGCCGAGCTTAGAATTTATTAATCTAAATGCCATATTTCACTTGTTGGTTTCTCCTCCCTCTCTCAGCAGTTTTTTCCCTTAATGTAGATGTTCCTTCTGACCTGCATAAATTGTAAATCTTATGACCCACACTCAATTGAGTTGTGCTCTTTAGTGAAAGCACACCAGGCTGAGCATCAGTATAAATACACAGACTTCTGTAAACGTCTTGATTTTTTTCCTTAGTGAAGCTGTAAATCTCATCTGGTCATCTAAATCCCACTAAAGGGAAATTTAGACAAAAGAGTAATTGAAACACAGACATACAATAGTGAAATATGAGAGACAGCTGTTACAATCTCTTTTGCCTCTAGGTATGAATGAAAAAAAACCACCCCAGCACCTCAAGCTAAGTTTCTTATGCTGCCGGATAGTTACAGCGAATCTTCAGTAAAGGCAACCCCAGGATGGAATAGACTGGCTGCTTTTTCTAGATTTAAAACTGCAATGAAACCAGGATGCTATGTTTTCTGCTGAGAGAGACCACGGTTGTATGGTTTCTGTTTTCATGTAACAGACATTTGGGCAAGTCCCTTTAAATCCATAATCCAGACTCTGGTATACAAAAGTCAACTTCTTTTTCATTTGCTTGCACAGACTTAAGTGCTTTGCCACAGACCTGTCTATTGTTTTGCTACCTTACCTGTTATTTTGTGTTTGAAATTAGATTTCAAGTTCCTTGAGACAGGAATCCCATCATGCGTTTTGCACTGTAGAGGTGTTTAGAATATATTGAGGTGACTTAAAAAACAGTTAAAAAAGCAAACATAACGTGGCAATGATTCTGAATGTCACAGGCCTTCATTAATGCACATCTCTACCAGTTTTTACTTCTCATACAAAGTATTCTTGGGTTAGACTTGGAATTAAAGACTGCAGGTGGGTGAACTGTGAGCAAAGACTTGAAGCATAATGGTTTTACAATTTTTTAGTTATACGGATCTGCTAGTAGGCTGTCACCCATATAAGTAAAGCCAAATCTCTCCACCCAGCTAACTGATCAGAAGAGTGTTTTCACCACACACATGATTTAAGAACTGAAGTCATTAGCTCAGAAGGCTTTTTATAGTGTTTCTTGAGCATTTAAAAATCCCTTTGTCTTGGGAAAATACCATCTCTTTGGGAAAGAGGTTGCCTTCAAGCCATACATGTTCTACTGTTTCTGTCTTCCTCACAATATCCAATTTTGCCATTGCTGGGACAGTGGCATTTCCCTCTGATTTTACACGGGGTTTTATTCCAAGCGTTTTCAGTAACTTTACATCCAGAAACTAATGTTGATTCAGCCACAGAGTTTAACATCATACCCTTAGCTCACTGTGCCTATCTAATGCCTAGCTAGGCACAGGCAGTGCTCAGTCCTACGGTACCCAAGTGCCCAGGCAGAAAATTCCACAACAGTTTTCATTAAGAATAAATAAGAGTAGTAACCAGACAATTGTGCAGTTATGAGATCAAAAGCCTCCCTCAGACGTGCCTAGAATCCACACTGGCTGTGCCACTCTTTTGATTGCTTTTGCCGGAGTTCATTTTCGGGGTGACACGGGACAGCAAGCAGCAGAAAGAATTTCTGAGAAGTCGCTGCATTCTCAGTCTCTGGGCAGTGACAACAGCAGCACAAACTGACCTTATCTATCGCTGACGAACGCTCCCCATAAATACAAACAATGCAGGAAAGCAGCTGATATTGCAAATTCTTTGGCAAAACTCCGTGATTTAGTGCCGCTTACTGGGTAACGTTAATACAGAACTCCGGGATTTACAGCAGTTCACACTGTGCAAGAACATTGCCAAATACTGTGATTTGTGCGAGGCAGAACTGGAAGAGTAGAAACCGTGGGTAAATATAATACGTGGTCTTTGCTTGTTTTAGCCACTCTGTTAGAGCTTTGATGTGTATTTGCCAGTTTGCTGAGAGACTTGGGGAACTGGATCAAAGAAAGGTCTCTCATGCGTCTGCATTTTTTCATACACACATGTGCCTATATTCGTACATCTGTAGCCTTATGTATCTTGAAAAGTGGGTGAAGAGTTAGACAGGCTTATACAGCAGTAGTTGTACAATCAATATCTATAACCAGTTGATTGTTTGCAGAAGAAATGCTGAAGGGTTTGGGGTTTTTTTTAAATTGCTTTTAATATTCTACTATTCCTATTATATCTTAATGCTACCGTATACCTGATGCTTCAGAGGTGTAAAGTACTAATAGAGTATAGGCAATAACTACAAATTCTTCATATGCCACAGGCCTTAGAATAGAGCTTTTCCTGATTTACAGCCTTTGAGTACCCACCATCTGCCTGATTTTGACTAAGAGGAGGGAGAAAGGACGAGGAGTGGATTTGGGGGCTGAGAGGCAGAACAAGTTTAAGTATTTTCTGTTTTGAAACCACATAGAAGATACTCCAAAGGAAGTTGAGGTAATACATTTCTAACACTAATGTGTGTTACCATTACCGTTCTCTCCCACTAGAATCACTACATCACTAACATGGACATTCCCCCAATACGATGCTGTGAAAAGGCACGGTCTCCAGGAAAAGGTAAGTGACAAGTGCTTTATTATGAAGAATATGTTTTAAAAAGGGTTTGGTTTTTTTTTCCTTTTATTAAAAATCTGAGCACCTGGATTTGACTTGCCAGTGTCATTAAGAAACTCTGGTATTTTGATGTTGCGTGGGCGGAACTATGACGCAGTACTACGTTACTGTAATAGCTCAGCAAAGATCCTTGAGCATGTAGCATGTTGTGAATTTGCTGTAACAGAAGAAAATATTTTTGGTCACTTCAGGGGGAGGGGAGGTCTCTCTGCTGTGTTTCCCCAAGTTTTGCCATGGAAATCAAGGCACAGTCAGCTGCAGGTAGTAGGAAGTCAAAGCTGCCTGCTTGCGATAGCTCCCATCTTTGAACGCTCCTGTGCAATGTATGATGCCTTCTGTTCACTCTTTGGTGTTTCTACAGCTTTCAGTATTCAGATATTCAACTTTAAAAGCCTTCTCCAATTTAACACAGAACCCCTGATGCATCTCTAACTAGGGAGGATAATTAGATGAACCAGGCACACAACGATGTCCCACTAAGGATAGTCTCTGTGGCAAACCTTTGAAAAGCAAAAGATGAACTCCCACTGGAATACACAAAGAAGCAGTAACCATATGGGGATTGTGATGTTGAATATATCAGAGAAATCAAGAAAAATATATCTCAGGATAAGTCAACATATGGCAGGCATCAGCAAGGCTTAGACATTCTCAGCTTGGGCTGTGTGTTTCTTACACGGGTCACAGAAAAAATGCTAATGCCAGGAAAAAATATGAAAGATCAAAGTCTGCACATGAGTTAAAAGCATCTCAACGTGTGGGCACAGCAAGTGATCCATGGAGCAAAGTGAGCAGCATAATATATTGCAAACTGATGCTTCTAACACCTGATTGCAGCCGCAGGGGTACAGCCACCTCAGTTCCCCCAGCCTGCAGCCTGGTCCTCTGACCACCAGTATTTGCCTCATGCAGGAGAGAGTAATCAGACCCCATATTGCAGGACAGTCAGTCATCACGTGAAGGGATAATTAGAATTTCTCTTTGCACGAATCTCATACCATGCTGATCACCATGTTCTCTGAAAAAGTAACAAAATTTAACTGTTGAAACAAAAATTAAACTGGTTTTTCTCCCCCTCCCCATCTCTTAGGAATTGCTTGCTGACTCTTTAGCTTCTTCTGTCCAGGACCGCTCAACAGGTCATGTATGTTTTAGAGCACGCTTCCCTCCAACTGAAGCATCGGGCACTAGTCCCGGCCAACGGCAATACAGATCTGACAGAGCAACAGATGGGTGACGACACGTATGCGAGGAATAGTCTCCCCTCTTTCTGGAGGCAGTTCATACGTTCACAAACGGGTCAAATCTGTGTTGTAATGCACCAGTCTATCATAGAGTGAAAGTGAGTTAGCAATTTCCAAGGTAATTCCCCTATTTCCCCGCCAACAGCTCTGACAGGAGCCCCTGGGGAAATAACCATTAAGCAAACATCTGTGTACTTCCTATCTGTCAGCACCTCAGCGGCTTCAGAAGTCGGGGCTGACATGAAGGACCTGCCAGCTTTTACCAGAGCCCAAATTCTGAGGCATCTGAGATTAGCAGAAACTCTGACTCAACAGTGATAAAGACCCAGAGATACACCGATCTGGACAAAGTAGCAAATTGCTGTTTTCCTAAATCTATTATGTTCCCCTTGATACAATACATGTCAATTTTCACAATAAAACTCTCCCTCGAGAACCTGCCGCAGGATTAGTATTGTCATCTGTCTAGTGTCATCTGTCTGCTGATGACACATTGTATTGTCATCTTGTCAAAATGATTAAGTGAGCTAAAAAGCTAAAATTTTAGCACTTTCATGATAAATAAAATGCATAAAGCGTTCTTTTTGTTTGTCAGCATCTGCTATGTTTTAGCAATTTGGCTCTGAAGGAGAAGGGGAAAGAAAAGACAGGGCGGGGAGAAAGACGGATAAGGAAAACCATTAATCTTGAGAAAAATAAGACTGCGATCTGCCCATCAACCTTAAGATTAAAACCACTCAAAAAACAATGAGCAGTTTTATTTTCACTTAAGAAAGAAAACGATGAAGCAACTTGCTATTTCACATTCTCAGAAGTAAAATCTATACGAGAGCTGTTACCCTAATGGTCTCTACAATATTTTCAGGGGAACAGAATAAGTTAGCATCTTCCTTGCCATAAAATGGACCAGCCAACACTTCCAAACTACACCTGAAATACACCTTTGCCTAGCGCCAAGCGAAGAACATTGGTGTCAGTTAGAGCACCGGGGAAACTGCAATCTTACGTCACCCTTATATTTATTAAAAACAGGGAGGTGTTGCAAGTGACGTTTGTGGATGGAGGCTGTACTGTAGTTCTCTTGATACAAACTTGTAATCAAGTTGAAAATATTTGATATTTTGGATTTAGATATCACATAAGCCTCTCAACTGAACAAAAGTCAACCATTAAATGTGATGTAGGGCTGCTACAGGCAACTGTGGGGCATTCTCTAAGGCCTCTTAGATTTATGTGCCTACTGCTGTGTCTCAGCCTGTGACAGCATGGTCGGTTGGGCCTGCCCGCTACTGCAATGAGTGGAGAGAACTGGAGATCACATTCGATACCCATGACATAGGTATCTACCAGCTACAGTGTCCAGCCTACTTCCTGCTGACTACATACTGAGCCAGGATTTGGCAGCCTTGGAAAAGATGTCTAAACTATTTGGGGTCTCCTATCTTAGAAACTGTTACAGACACCAACATTACTTGTAGGTCCATTGGTTGATGTGTCCCTAAATATTCATGTTTCTTCAGCTCCTTTCTGTCTCATCTCCTTCACACAGGTAAAAAACCTTGCCACCATCCCAAGAGCATCTCCTGGACTGTGGATCATGATAGCCTGAAGCGAAGTGCTAGGCCTTTTCAGGGGCGTAAGTCTGGCCAGAGGATCATTTTCTGAAGATTAATAATAAGCCTTCTTCCTCTTTCCCTATCCCGCTGAGAGAGTATCTGAAATGTGTAATAGTTAAGCTTAGAAATCATTGCATTTAAGTTTTTGGGACAGGCATTTCCCTAAACAGCTACCGCTGGGAGCTGTTCAGAGCGGATGCTTGGAAAACGAGAAAGAAAATGCCCTGGAGCATTAGTAAACTTGCAGCTTGTGTTTCTGAGGTTGCCAGTATTAACAAAGACACGAAGGGAGTAATAACATCCTCTTCGAGCAGATGTTTTAATCACCCTAGTCATGTACTGGAACCCCCAAATGTTGGCCCATCACCCAAACATATGATGTGCAAGTGTGACAGACAGTGGAAGTTCTCAAATGCACCATCGGTCAAACCTGAATCTGGCGAATGCCCAAAGATTAAAGGATTTCTTGCTGTAAGACATGGGTCCCAGTCTTGTTTGAAATGCAGGATAATGTATGTACGCTTATACTATTGCTCCCAATTTCAGAAAAGCGCCCCTCACTCCAAGAAAGACGTTGCGTTGCTGGAGCATGTCCAGAGGAGAGCCACAAAGCTGGGGAGGGGTCTGGAGCACAAGGCTTACGAGGAGCGGCTGGGGGAGCTGGGGGTGTTCAGCCTGGAGCAGAGGAGGCTGAGGGGAGCCCTCATCGCCCTCTACAACTGCCTGACAGGAGGGGGGGCCGGGGGGGGTCGGCCTCTTCTCCCTGGGCACGGGCGATGGGACGAGGGGGAATGGTCTGAAGTTGCACCAGGGCAGGGTTAGGTTGGACATTAGGAAAAATGTCTTCTCAGAAAGGGTTGTCAGGCTCTGGAATGGGCTGCCCAGGGAGGTGGTCGAGTCCCCATCCCTGGAGGTATTTAAAAGAAGGGCAGATGAGGTGCTGAGGGACATGGTTTAGTGGTGGGATGGCAGGGTTAGGTTAACGGTTGGACTTGATGATCTTAAAGGTCTTTTCCAACCTAAACGATTCTATCATGCTATGAATACTGGAGCTTGCTAGCTGTTCTAATCAGGGCCTAATACTAAACCAGAATTGTGCCCAAACTTTCCCCAGTTTGTTTTTAAGACTTTGGAATTACCACCTCTGCATTCATTTTTCTCTGCCCAAATACTCCTACAGGTCTGCAGTTGGGAATGATGCTTTTGACAAGGGAGCCATCTATATTTCCTTCCAAGTAAAAAACCCCAAACCTTTTCACCAGTCCTATATGAGAACACGGACAAAGAAAATGTTTGTGCAGTAATGACGTGCTTTATTTCCCTTTCAGTAGATTGAGCTCGAGAGTCTGAGACCAGAACTGTCACCGGTAGGAAGTCCTCTACACGGGGGGTAAAACAGCACAAAGAGGAGGAGAGCAGCCAGGAGCGGGACAAGAAAGCAGTACCATTAAACATATGGGAACGAGTTAAGTGTATGTATCAACGGGAAGGCTGTTGGCTGGGAATATTTGTATACCCCTACTGTTATCTCCTGTGTTTTTGCTGAATAACACATTTCTTCTAACAGCCTCAATTGCAAAGGCAGTGCTTTTTTATCCTCCTAAGTGGGCTTAACCTAGACAATACTATGACAGCATCCACAGCAGAGGTAATTCCTTTCCTCATTCCAATCACTTCCAAGGTAGTTGTTTCTGTCTGATATTATCATTAATAACCAAAGAAATAAAAATGTAGCGATAATGTAAGCTTACATATTGGCAGAAATGATGCTATACAGCTTAGAACGTGGCTAAAAGAGCATCATGACATATTTTCCATTAATATTAATAAAAACTCATTTACCTGCTTATTAATAGTGAAACTATTAGCTTAAAAATACTTCTATAAAAGAAAGCGTCACCTCCATTATGTGGAGTCTGAAGTCTGAATGGTGCAAGTAGCAGTAAAACTGCACTATGTCAGCACCTTCGCAAAATATCTTTTCACCCAGCAGCTGATAACAGAATGTGATAATGTCATGTCTGAATTAAAACAACAAGGATATTTATGTACTGGCCTAGTACAGAGCACGCAGCATAAAGAACACACATGTCAGAAATGCATCTGTTTGTACCACATCCTCGTTTCTTAAAAATACACATTTTGTGTGTTCATTTCATTCGACTGTTAGAAAGCAAGACTTTCTGAGATGCTTATATTGGTCTCGGTTTAATACACTGCAATGATAGATTAATAGTAAATTGCCTTGTTAAACAGAATGGATGTGTAGAACTGCACCAGGGAGCCCCAGGCGTGCCCTAAGCAAATTTCTGATACTCTTACCATGTCCCTCACTGATATATTCAAGTACATTTGTGCATGATCTCTTCATACATGTGCCTAATGAAACCATGAAATCAGGCTGCAAAATGGCTATTTGTCATCAATAAATACCTTTGAATAGAGGTCAGACTAGGTCTCATGCAGTCTCCAAGGCAAGGGCAATAGGAGTAGTTGTTGCTAGAATCACTTGTACTTCCATATAGTTTTCAAGCAGCATTCCTGGAATCTGCAGTAAAGCTTACAACAGTCTGCGTTTTCAAAGCTCACAAATTCTCTGAATCAAATTTGGGATCTCTCACTAGCCAAGCGTGTGTACGCATACAGCTGATTTGCTTGTAGCCATTTGCATACACCAGGTATGCAGAAATACGTACAAGTACGCGTGACCTACAGGCAAAAGAGTCTTCATATTAAATAAGTGCATCTGTGTCTCAAGCCGTGCTGCTGCCAGGCGCGTGAGCTCCAGGCAGTAGGTTGCACGATTTGAGAATAACCGAGGCAGGAGGCAGTAGCTAAGGGTCGATGGGGGAGCGGACGCACAGAAGAGCAGTCAGCTCTCCATGGGATGACCAAACCCTTGGCTATTCCATAGCTCTGCTTCCTTGGCTGGGGGGCAGGTTGCTCACCTGCATGCAGCACGTGCAGGCTCCCGTCTTCCAAAAACCACACCAGAAGTGGTAGCGAAGGACTGTGAAGGAAACTGGGGACAGACAAGCAGGTCTCAGCGTATGACCCGACAGATCTGAAAACGCAAAAGCTATCCCACAGTGCAGGGAAGCACGGGTCATCTCTCTTTCCTCCTCAATAAACACACAAGAGGAAAACTCAGGATGGCTTTTGCAGAGGAAATAATTACCTCACAAACGCATTCATTGCCTTAGAGAAGTCAACAAGCACAAGGATAGCAGTGATCTAGTTGATATATTATATGTACGTTTCCAAAAAGCCTTTGATAAGGTTCTTCACAGAATCTCACTCTGCTGTGGGCTACCATCAGAGAAAGGATACCAGAGCAGGGAGACTCACCAAAGGCTCCGAGAAACTGAGCTGTCATAGGACACAGAATGTCCTCTCATAAAGAAATAACTGTTCAAACGATAGGAAACCAAATATACCCTTTATATTCTAGTAATTCCCCCTCTTGTCAATTTGATTTTAACCCGGAGATGGTGATATTTCAGTGCTAAGCGATACCACCGTCTCCCATATAGGCATGCTGTGAATCTTCACATTCAAAAAACACAGGGAGGTGTTTGATCAGCCAGAGTTACAGAAGCGAGCACTTCCCCAAATACATCGATACCAACCGGCCCGCATCCTCTCTGCAAACCAGAAGGGAACCTGCACAGAAGTCGGTTTGCTGCTGAGGGGAGCGAAGATTTGTGAATATTTCAGTTTTGCCCTGAGTCGTACAGTTTTCAAACAAAAAGCTTAACAAGTTAAATGTCAACCTTCAACTGTAACATCTGAAAAAAAACAGACAACGAAGAACAGTTCATAAATGGGACTGAAGTTGGCGCTGCATGGATTAGACACATGCACCTTCCCAATGACTCAGCTGCATCCAGGGATATTTTTGTGATGCATCCACTCTTACTAAATGGGATATGCTTTTTTCTGTACACCTGGGTTCTTCGGATGCTTTTGAGCCAAACCCCACACATTTCCAGCTATGGAAGGTTGGCGTATTATTGGGGGAAAAAAGGGAAAGAGAACGGCAAAGCACAGAAATAGAGAGACTCAAATAAGATCTTATATGATTGTTTCTTTTTTGCCTTGAGCCATAAGGCAACAATTGCCTACTTTCCAGGAGATTTATTTTGTTTAGAATCATGGAATAATTTAGGTTGGAAAAGACCTTTAAGATCATCAAGCCCAACCATTCCCCTAACCCTGCCATCCCACCACTAAACCCTGTCCCTAAGCACCTCATCTGCCCATCTTTTAAATCCCTCCAGGGATGGGGACTCAACCCCTTCCCTGGGCAGCCTGATCCAGTGCTTGACGGCCCTTTTGGTGAAGAAATTTTTCTCCTAATGTCCCACCTAACACAGCCTACAAGGGTATTTAAGCAGCAGTTAATAGAGGGCAAATTACAAAATGAGTAAGTAATAAAAATGTCCTGTATAAGTATTTTGCTCCATACCGTGAAGATAAAATGATTGTGATTTGATGCATCTGACCTAACTCACACTCAAACGATGTGTCACGGTGTTTTAAATTTCAGCTGCTGCTGCTCATTAACAAGCGAGTCCATCACTTAGAATTAGCAACAACTTTGAAGTAAATCCCCAGGCTGTAGCATGCAAACTGACTCCCTGTAGTATCCAAACTGACTCTGCACTCTGCTACAGTTTGGACACGTCGCTGCATTTCCACTTCAGTCTGCACCCTCTTCACCATCCCTACCTGTTGATGATGATTTTACGAGCCTAAGCACAATCTGGACCCTTACCAGAACAAGGAGAAAGAATATTTCTTCTCAGCTTTGTTCTCATCCAACTTTTTTTTTTTTCTCTTCTCCATGCTTTCTAAATGTATTTTTTTCTTCTGGTAAAATATATCCAACACTTGCTACAGATGGCATTATCTTGAACACAATCAAAATTTTGCCTGCAGACTGCAATGGAATTTGCCCAAAGGCCTCAAAAGGCCTCTGATTTGTCAAGACAGAGCAAAAAGCCTTTACCTTCTTTTTCACCTGGACACATGGCGTGGGAATGCAGATGGCTTCAGCATGCGCTGCCTCTCACTGGCCGGATCATACAACTTTCTGGCTTACATTCAGCCTGGGCTCTAGTAGGCAAACAGCCTTACAAAAGTAAGGCTTCCTCGCATCAGTATTCCCACATGCTATAAGTGACACAATTTAGTAACCGAGGTGAGTGGCAGCTTACGCTCCAAAACCCACACATCCACATTTTAAAATGAACGGCAGGTTCTGACACTTCAAAAATCCCATTTTTACTCTCAAAATCTAACAATAACCGTCAAGCTTATTAACTATTATATAGCTAATCAACACACAAAAGACATCAGATGGATTCTATCTTGGCATTGTATGGTTTGCTGTGGGACCTCAGCTTGATCTCACAACGCGGTATCGCACTTCCATCTTTTGAGTCTGACCTCTCTATTTTCTGGGTAGCAAAGATTCTATACATTTATGAAAGGAATTGCATGACACACCTCCAGCTGCTTAACAGATCACAGGATAGAGGAATGTAGTGTTGTTACCGGAGAACAGTCACTGCTTTAGGGCATGAATTTCTGACATCCAGGCAAGGCTTACAGAAATTCTGTTTAATACGTGAGGCTGATAAGCCAGGCAGATAAAGGCCTTTGATTCACGAATCAAACACTCGGTGCTCCCACCTTTCATGGTAGTCCAAAGGAAATCAAGTGCTAAACACCTCTGAAAAACCAAGCCTTTTTCGGTTCGTCTGAAAACAGATTAACAAGTCTCAAAATATTTGCCCCCCTTTTTTGTGAAATGAAGTGAAATGCTCTTTCATACGCTTCTTGCGGAGAGTACAGCGGCACACCCTGGCAGCCACCCCTGGCAGCTGTTGCTCTCCACATTCGCTGCAGCTTCAGGGATGCCCACTGGCCCGAAAGTCACTGCGAAAATCACCAGCGTTTCCTAAGTTGATATTAAACCCGTGTCATTATGAGTTAGTACATCGATGACAATATACGTGATTTCCTTGCCATGCTGGGAAATCAATCCCGCTCTGCCAAAACTCTTGTATTCGCACATGCGATACGCGAGCAGCACTAGACCGGCTCTACCGTTATTTTAAGAAAACTACAGACAAGCAGTTAAACACAAAAGATCACTTTATTTCTCAAACCGCACCCCTCTCATTCCTGAAAAGGTGCATTTCTAAGCGTCGCTATTTTAAATATACTCTATACTTTCCTGTGAAGTTAAATACTTGAAAGAAAAATCCCAAAAGAAATAAATACAAAGCACGACAGTTCCAACTTTACGATTTGCTTTGAGCATTGCCTGGTCCTGCATCCACTCCGGCAAGCTTTGCTGTTCTTTGAAAGTCTTAAAGAAATCCCGAGCCAGCCTTCCTTGCTCTCCAGAACCCTCTGCTTCTCAGCTGTTAATAGAACCTGCTAAGGCAATGCTAGAGCACGCACAGAACGGCTTATGGCCGCTTAGAAATTCTCTTGACTTTCATTACAAATACACCCATTGCTACTGGAGAGATAATTGCGAGGCTTTTTCTAGATGCACATAGAAAATTCCGTGTTCCAAAATGCCCATTTGACGATGTGCATGCCTGCCGGTGAAATCAGCGCTAACAAGCTCTGCCGGGTTGTTCAGTGGATAACTTACAGAACCAGCCAATTCCCGAAGTTATTGATTGGATCACTGCAGCACAAGCTGCAACCATCATTTCGCCTGAAACCTCATTAGCCCAAATGGTTGGCAATGCGTATCGGTTGCGGTATAAAATGTTACCCAGGTCATCAGAACATGCCATGTGGGGTTTATCCTCATATGATGAGCACAGTCCAATGCGATAGCACAGCTCCCACCAGCAGACAGCAACGGAGGTCTGACGCCGCAATTTTGATGATATTTGTCGCAGGAAGGGGGGGGGGGGGGGGGACACGACGACGCGGGGGGGAAGTATTCCAGTGCAGGCAATATCATGTTCTTTCAAAAAGCTGAGACCAGAAAGTTGAAGCATTTTCCGTATCAGAAGCTGTGCTCCTAAAAAGCGTTTCTTGAAAGAGGCATCAGCATGAGCCTGAATGGGCACGGCTGCGAACGCATCCCAGTGCCGTATCTCACCCGAGACAGTGTTCCTGAAAAAGCAGTCAGGCTCTGGCAGGCTGATCTCGCTGCATACACAGGCACTGAAACAACATTCAAGGACCACAATAAAGCCTGAAAACTTCCGCTGAAACTCGTACTTCTGTTCACAACAAGGCCTGAGGTAGTTTAGAACCACTCTACATTTAGGAAATACGAGACAGGACAGGGATTTAGCGCACAAAGCTTTCAAGATACAACGGTAATTGCTACAGGGAAGGGGAGCCTAACCATAAAGTTTTACACTCCCGTCTGTCAAGAAAGAGGGGCACTGAGAGAAATGAGTGAAAAAGTTCATGAAAAGCTAAATTTCTATTTACCCCAGCTCCTTAGGTTTAACTGGTGATCTTTGAAGGAACAACATGAACATTCACTTCAGAAAGAAAACCAATGATAATAATGGAATTGAGCAAAGCAGAAAGGAAAGAAAATTTTAGAAGATCTTGGACAAGGTTAACAGACACAGGCACTGAATTGAGACGTGACGCTGTACTTCGCAAAACGCGTCCACGTGCTCAGTGTGATGTCTGAGTCTCCAGAGAGGTGAAACGCCTTCACGCAGGAACGCTGAGAAGTTAGGAATTCTTCTGAGGTTCATTTTTGATGATGCAGTTTATTGAGAAACCAGCACGGACATACAACTAATACATTGAGCAATGCACAACTAACAGGCGTGTATCTGGTGCATCATGGAGAGACAGAAATATTAAATTTATATTTATCCTTAATGTAGATAAGCCTCCACAAAGACTGAACTACTACTTAAGATTGTTCTTTTAAAGGTAACGAACAGATTGCAAACAGGCTATGGAAGTACAAGCTCCAAAAGGAGTATTTCCCATATCCATAGACAGCCAAATTGAGTTTTGCTCACTAGCCTAGAGGTAGTTGCCTTTAAAGTCCGATGTGAACAACCAGGAATGAGGATATTTTATTCAGCATATGACAGATAAAAATAAATAAATTTTTAAAATCCTGAACATATCGGGATTTGGAAGAAAGTTCCAGGGAACGCCACAGCAGCAGTGACACGGTGCTAGGTAGGGAGGAAAAGAAAAGGAGTAACAAGCAGATTGGGGGAAGCATGTAGGAAAAAGTAAGAGCTGTGAGGACTGGAGACCAACAGAACTAGCTCAGACCAAAAGAATCATATCTTTGTGTTGCTCTTCCCATAAAAACGACTAAAGCCTTGCTCCCTACATTCTGTTCCTTTTTCTTTTAAGCACTCATGTTCAGATGAGTGATAGATTCTTTAACAAAGTCCCCTGAATTAAGAAAAAAAAAAATAATCCATGTATAGAATCATAGACTGGTTTGGGTGGGAAGGGTCCCCTAGAGCCCACCCGCCCAACCCCCCGCGGGAGCAGGGACACCGCTAACCACATCAGGTTGCTCACAGCCCCTCCAACCTGGCCTGGAATGTCCCAGGGATGGCGCCTCCACCACCTCTCTGGGCGGGAACCCCTGCCAGGGTTTCACCACCCTCACTGGAAAGAAGTTCTTACTTAGATCCACTCTAAACCTCCCCTGCTTCAGTTTAAAACCATCCCCCCTTGTGCCCCCCGGCCCCCCCACACCCCCAACTCTCCCAGCCTGGCCTCATAGCAGAGGGGCTCCAGCCCTCGGAGCATTTTAGTAGCCCTCCTCTGGCCCCACTCCAACAGGTCCATGTCCTCCTTGTGCTGAGGGCTCCAGGGCTGGACGCAGGGCTCCAGGTGAGGTCTCCCCAGAGCAGAGCAGAGGGGCACAATCCCCTCCCTTGACACTGGCCACGCTTCTTTGCAAACAGTCACTTCAACTTGGGTAACACATTTTCTTAGCTGTATACACACAGATGCACACATGCAAGCCTTTCCCCCAAACCGCACCTTACAACTCCAGCTCTTGCTGCCAAGTGTTTCTGATCGAATCCTCTAAGTCCCACGAACTTTGTATTACTGCATAAAAACATTCACTCAAAGTATTTGCTTCTCAAAATGAGTGACAGAATTCCCGGATTAGATCCATGTCATGCAACACTGATGCCCTTCTTATTAAAAATGGCATAAACAAACTTACAGAATGACACAAATGGGATCCCGGCCTGGGGAAAGGAGAAGAAACCTTCCCCTGCTCTCCACGAGGAGAACACCTCCCGCCATCATTGCTTCAAAAGCTGTTCCTCAGCGTGACAAATTCCTATGAGAAATTCCTGTGAAGAATTCTACTATCTTTTAGCAGCTGAAAATACGTAAAAAAACCCCCAACAGACAGCTATAGAAGATGTCAAAAAACCAATTCTGTGGCCTGACTGTGCTTCAAAAGCACAAGTTAAAATTTTACTGCACAGCCAAAAAAAATCTTAACATCTTTTGTTAAACGCATTCATTGGATTCTAGGTATTAACCATAAATCACCTAGCGGCTATAGCTCAGGAGCAGAGAGACAACAGAGAGGTGGTGTAGACCAAAAATGAAGGAAATGAGTTATTTCTGGTAGGCGCGCGAGAAAGAAGCTGCGGTAACTACTATTCACATGGATTACATGGCACACAGTTTTAGACGCCCAAATCCTCATCTGAACAGTAACACTGCTCAACTTGGTATCTGAGGAGCCACCTTTGGACACATCGCATTTGCTGTAAAAGCCCATACAGGTCAGTTCTGTAAATTCCCCAGACTACTTAATAGAGACTGAGGTGGTATCTGCTGGTCTTCAGGAGTCACTGGATAATTCTGAAAAACATGAGAAACTGGGCTACCTTCTTTTAACTAAGGGATGCGTGTCTGCACAAAGAGAATAGACATGCCAAGATGATGAATTATTATGGAACAGATGAGTAAAAGTTCTAATGAGGAAAGGAACTTACATTGCACCACCAGCGCAGCTCTCCTCTTCTACGATAGCCCAGGGCCTAAAGCAGCAGGAGGCGCTGGATGGGTGCTTACGCCTGCGCAGGGTGAAGTCACCACTCATTCAGATTTTTAGCCAAGATAATCTGAACTTCAATTCCCACAACGTTTATGTAATGAATCAATTATAATTTTTTTCAGAACACTGAACTGTATTATTCTATCAGGCTGGAAGGAATGGGAAAAGAAGTAATTCTCTGATGCCTGGTTGGGTGATTGTGTCTAATGCCAAGGGTGCGCAGAGCTGATTCTTCACTTCCGTCCACCATTTGTACATAGTGTAGTAGTTAAACACATATAGAATTATAAAACTGGTATGTAGTTATACTGGCAGTCAGTCTATTGGTAAATGACAAATACCTGCAGTTCCCTCATATTATACTACAGTTTTAAATTTGGGCTTTCTTTACCTAAGAAAAGTTGCAGGGTGACTTTAAAACTATTTTTCTAGTAAGCATTTTCAAAATCAAACACAGGCCCAGCTTCTGTCATGGAACACGGGTGGGACTTCAACACCACCTCAGCCAGAGCTTTGCAACGAAGGCTTGTGAAGGGCTGAGGAAAAGTCCGCAGGGTTTTTCTGAGCAGGTAACAAAAGTCATCATATGAAGACTCCCTGAAAACACTGCGAGCTGTAGCATACAAGGTAGCTACGAGGAATATAGGTGTGCTCGTTGGACTGCACCCCCATCTTTGTTAACTTGTTCTCTCTTACACGCCTCGCTACAGCCAAATTGCCAATACTTAACAACGGGGCAAAAGCCAGCGGTGGACCTGCTCACCCATACCTTGTTCAGACATTTGCACTTTTTAAGCAAGCGTAAGATAGCATCAGCCTCCTGCCTTATGACAACCGTAGCATTCCACACCTGCCTGCACGGATTTTTTTTAATTTTTTTTTTTAGTTTTGGAGCTTTAAAACCTGTTCTAACGTCAAGCTAAATAATTAGCTACTAGCTCAATTTAACACATACATACGAATATTTAGGTACTCCTAAAACTTGACCCAGGACTTTTATTTTTGTAGCCTGAACAAAGCTTTGTGGAGCTTCTATATATATCTGAGTTAAGTAGTACAGCTGACAACAACCACCACCGGTTCAGAGAGAAGGAAGGATTCTAACCTAAATACACCATTAATTAAGAGATGGGGACGGGAACCAGGCCTCAAGCATCCTCCGGGATCTACAAATTATTATTTCTGAAGCATGGTTTAGTCCTCTGGCAACCGATATAATGACATCCAAGCCTAAACATTTACTCTTAAATACATCAACCCTTACCGGCTCTGATTATTTGCTGACTACTCCAGCCACAACAACAAAATTACCAACGTTCACTTGTCCGTCTGACAGTGCATTAACGCCTGGCAAAATAGAAGCCAATTAATACTTTCACGGAGAAATGCAATGTATGGCATGTCTACTTTCTGTGAACTCGCATCTAAGTTCTAATTCCTTATTGAGCATCTCTGAGCGGGCATCGCTGCGTAACCAGAACTACTAACACACACACACACGACAATCGGACGCGAATGGCGTTACCTTTATCTTCTGGTTTCCGCACTGACACTCATGTAGAAAACATCGCTGAATAATGAGTAGATGCTCGCATGCATTTGGTTGGAAAACTTAGTTTACTTAAGAGCGGAACAATTATAGACATCTTTTGCTTTCCTTCATGGAAACCAACTCTCATCAAGTCAGATGCTAAACTGAAAATTCTCTAATTTAATGGTAACATTAGTAAAGATGAAGATGCATTAAATTAATTTGAATTTTTCAGCAATGCTGAGAATATGCAATGCTGAGCTCTTTCATGCGTTGTCATAATAAACAAGAAAAACTGATTTTCATGGGGGGAAAAAAAAAAAGAAATGGAGCTCTAAAGGAAGGAAACTGCAGTGAAGAACAGTTCCTTCCCTAACCAAATTGGTGATTCCTCCTCTGTATTGTCTTTTACATTAGACTCTGATTAACTTCTCTCATTGTAATTCCATTTAACATGCTATTGGAACTTGTTTTAGAGCTGATTGGCAATAGCTTGAAAACAGAGCTGCACAATTTTTGCTCACTTCAGAAATGAATTTTCCCAGATAAATCAGTTTTAAGGAGTTGATATTTGGCCATCCATTTCTGTGAATACAAATCCTCTAAATGCACTTGGAATAAGTTAATTAAATAAAGAGACTTTAGAAAGAGCTTTGTTGAGCTCCATATGGGTTGAGCCTAAGTCTGAATTCAAACTATGGAAGAAAAGCTGAGAAAATGAGGCCTGGGGAATTTAAAGATACTAAAGTACTAAATAGAAATAAGGGCTCAATAGCGACAATACAGTTGGTTCCATTACGTAGAAATCTAACAACGGGTCTATTTTATAGCAATGAATACCCGGTCAGTTCTGCTCTACCCCTGTTGCAAATAAAATATGAGTACGTGATAACACAGTTCTGAATAACGACAGTATTTCATCACTCTGTTAAACTTGACATTAAGCCATAAAGCAAACTTAATTCGACTGAAAAAAAAAAAAAAAAGAAAAAAAAAGGGGAAAAAAGAAAAAAAAATTTCGGAAGAAAATACAAGAACTACATCCAAAATTCAGAGTCAATAAATACAGACAATAATTAGAAAAAATGAGAAAATGCACACCAAACCACAAATCTGTGAGTACCTTCCTTTGTCACTAGTAATATATTCCTGACACGACGTTTAAGACAGAGACCCATACATACATTAGGGATGTTTGTTGGTGGGTAGCGTTAGAAGACCCAGCAGAGTTCAGGTCTCTATAATGGTGACTACTAAAGACTACCAGCTAGGAAGTTATGTCTTGTGCTTACCCACAGCTTGAGAAAAGCAAACTTGTTTTGATCAAGCTGCAAAGAAATACTGCCACTGACACAGAAGCACTTCCCTGCCGCAGACAAGATGTTGCATGCTTCTCAGTGGTTCCAGCATGGATTGTAGCCAGAATAGAAAAGTTTTCTGGTTTTACCTTTCAAAGGGGAAAAAAAAAAAAAAAAAATCCAACTTTTTGGACCTATACTTAAAAGAGAGTTGTGTCCCCAGTAGCTGGGCTCAATTCTTTCATGCCTCGAAGGCTGTTAAGCTGTAAGGTAATCAGCACCCCAGGACAAGGTGCTGGCCGGCACGAGCCCCAGAACTCCAGCCCGTCCGGGGCAGCTGTGGCACACGTTATAAGCTATATATAACACGATAGGCACGCATCTTGGCCAACAGACATTCACAAGTCAGAAGACAGCGGTGGGAAGGGAGGGGGCTGTATGCAAATGTCAGAACTCAACTGCAGTTTGGCAATGAAAAATGCTGTAATATTATTGATAAAGCCTAATGAATTTTATTTGAAACAAGAAAAAGGAAGCTTTTCTCCTTCAAAGCTTCTACTGATTCATTGCTACCACTTGTTATATTTCTTCCTGGTTTTAGCACTACCAGTATCCAACAGGGAAATCCTTTCAATTTAAGTAGTATGATAAATTAACATACTATTTGCTATGTTGATATAACTCATTTTATCACTATAGTTATGCAAAGGAGAAATGTATTTATCCTACACTAGATTTGTTTTCTTCTGACAAGGCTATTTGTCACCACAGGAAATTCCAAGTTCATAAAGCTGGATAGCTGACATTTCCAGTATAATATACTTTGCGAGGAGTAACAACCCTCCTAATCAATTTTGCCAGTTACATCAGCATTTGTCTTAATACGAAATCACTTTATCCCATACTGAAAGACCAACGTGGAGCTCTTCCTAAAAGTCACATAGACCTGGAGGGTAAGAGACTGCGTCAGCATCAGCGTGGAAAGACTTAGAATAAACAAAACAGCAGGCGATGTCATCCAGACAGACATAGATGGATGAGGAATTCTGTGACTGTAAAGTAAGAGCCAGATCTTTTACAATACAGTGTAAAAGCATCATCTTTTATGAAGATTGTGAGAAAAGTTTATGCACACACTGCCTTTGAATTTTTAGCTCCAGACTGCAAAACATTTTTTTTCTTGGGGGAAAAGTAAGTGTCTGCAAATTCTTTTTGTATTCTGCTTGTCAGCGACCAGATGCAGTTCTCCTTTTCTAAAGCAAACATTTCTGATGATCTGTTGCAAGTTTTCTTAGAAATACAGGTAAAATTTAAGTAACCATCTTCAGGAGTGAAAAACATGGTTTTCTTCAAGACGGATGCTTGATTTAGGAATTTCCTTTCTGAGTTTAAGAAATTACAATTTTGTACTTTGAAAAGTCAACTAAGGTCAAGACTAATATAGCATCCGTTAATTAGTTTGTTGATATCATGAAGGCTTTTCTTGTCATCCCACTGATGAATGAGGGAATTTGCACCTCAGCAGGTAAACATGTTTGATACTTCCTTGATCTACTGCGCAGCATTTGCTACAGCCCAAAATAAGAGACAAAGTGAAATACAGAGTCAAAACAATTTAGAAAACAGATTACTAGTTACAAAGGAATATGAATGAAGAATAACTTTTAAAAATAACATATATTCTGGACTGATGTGTTCCATAAACATTTTCTTTGCTAATGGAAGCCTTCAGGGAACAAATACTTATTTCATATGCTTTCCATTCTGCTCGAGTCATTTTAGATTTCCACTCTAGCTCTGCCTTTTATTTCCTTCTGTTCTCCTTGCCTTGGTTAGATTAGAGAGGTAGGGTGTTAATGGGGTACTTGATGAAGATTGAAGATCTATTTTCTCCCCCCTCGGAGACCAGCCTGATTTGAACAAATTGAGGAGAGTGAAGCAGTCTCTTCATGTCCTTGGGAAAAGCCTTTTCCATCTCAGCATTTCCAGCTTTCAGACATGGTCCCCTTTGTTCACAGAGAAAAAGAAAGAAAAGGTGCCAGCACAAGAAGGTTCTGAATCATTTCATGTAACATCAGCAGGGCTGCAAAAGCTCCCTTTAAATCTCCTTTACGGTTGGTGAGGATGTGAACGCGAGGTGGATCCAGGAGGGGAATGCAGGGAACTAGTGCTTGCAGCTCGAACAGGGCGAGAAACAAGCTGTTGTCCACCAGTCCCCACCTCTGCTGTTGCCACTTCCTTACTACACTCATCCTTGTGGGTACTGTTTTGTGCTGGGCACTCAAAATGCACACAGTGAAACACCTGGAGGGAACAAAAAATGAAGATAAAGCAAAACAATTAAATGCTGCCAAAAGCATCATCAAAGTAAGAGGAAGTTTATATGGAAGTATGCAGACCAGATCAGTGCCAAAGTACTTAGTCAAATTAGAATGTTGCACCATGAGGTCAGAAACATCTGCCCATGGGCCATGAACAAGTGATCCAAGTGGAGCAAGAGAAGGCCTTCAAATTATACCAACCTTTACATATGGCACTAAAAATCAGCAAGATGGTTCCAAAGTGGATAAGAGATATTTGTAAGTGATTTTTTTTTTCTTTGCCAAGTAGCATAAATACATGCTATCGGATGACAACAACAATTATATTAATTGTCTTAAACGTGTCTTATGATCTAATTACTTCCTCAAAAGACTGAATGTTCATACAGGCTAGAAATGAAATTGAAATCATTACCAATATGAATCTATTTCAAGATTGCCCTCTGCTGTAACAGCAATGGTAGCTCTCCAGACATATCCTGGAGCATCAGAAGGGCGTTCAGAGTATCCAAGGAGGCTGCTGCTTCATCAGCTGAAATATTTAATTTCAAACAGTGATCATTTTCTGATGTTTCAAACAATACCCGAGACCACTGTACAGGTGACTGCATCTTAGAGTAAGAGGACCATCTGTTTAAGCATTTTTTTCCAATTTATTTTCTACTTTACTCTTACTTCTACTTGTTCTTGAAGTGCCTGGGAGGAGAAGGGGGAAGAACTCTTTAAAATTGTTACAAAACTTCTTTCCATATGATTTCTCATTGCTACAAATTGCACAGCTCTGCCACATGCTAAACAAATACATCTTTTCTTATACTGATTTTAAATTTGCGATTTTCTCAGGCACTGAAGTTTTACAGCTAAAGCTTGATGAACATTAAAAACTGAATTTTAAAATTATTCTTTTAACTTAATTTTGTATGCTTTTATGATATCTTCTATCATTCTTCTTGCAAGTAGATCATGCCTTTAAAGCTATTCTCGCAAACAAAGGTAATCTCTTCTAATCTTAACTGCCCTTTCAAGTTAATGTGGGCAAAAGCAAATACCATAAACAAGACATGGGTATAGTACATGTTCATACAATACTACAGGATATTGTATTTTCTATCCTTTCTTCAATACAACCAAAAATCCTATTATTCTTTTTGACCATCCCTGCTCAAGTGCACATCGAGCAGACGTCTGCAATGACATATCTGCAATAGCCCCCGCGTCTTTTCTGAGGAGGGAGCTAGTTAATTCAAATTCTGACAGCATACATGAAACGAATAAAAAAGAAAACCAAAACATTCACAGTCACTGGTGGTTTTTTTTTTTTTAATTCCCATTGTATTTTCTTGTCCCTCTCAGCATAAGAATTCTTGCAGTTCTCTATACAGATACATAGCGATGCATGTTTATATTTCTCTCTATACATGAATGCTCACCTGAAGATGTATCGCTATGCCTTTATACATACACATATGACAGATTACAAATCTATACCTGTACCCACACATACACAAAACGGTTTTTTTCCCTCTGCATTTCTTCTGGTGAGGTTTTTTTTTTTTTCCTAAAGCTGAACTAATTTCTACAGCGGCATGAATTCTCTCCATCTGTTACAGTTCTGGAGAAGCCAATTTTTGCATTCGGCGACACTTCTTGAGAAGCCCCTTTTATACCCATCCCTGCTCCCATGTTTTTTAAAGGAACAGCGAGCGCCATTTTTCCAGCTGCACTTATCCGTGTCAGGATTTGCAGAAAAGAACTTTGGACCTCTGTAAGCCACCACTTTCCTTGAAAGGCAGCACAGTCTAATGAATAGGACGGAGGTTTCCAGATCAGAAGATTCCACAATTCCACTGTATCCTGCACCAACAGCGTTTCTCATCACTTTACACAGTGATGCATGCTTTTTCTTTAATACAGTATGGATACCACTGAAATTTAGCTAATACTAGTCTATAAAATCTGAAGTACCCAATTTTTAAATTGTGACTTTCATTTTTACTGATTCTTTCATACTGAATTCTTCACGCTGAAGTCAGCATCTGGCACATTAACAACCCTGTGAATTTACAACATTATTTTCAGTTACTCTGCCACTTCAACATACAGAGAATACAGCTTGTGAGAGAAACAGAGGACAGGGAAGCACAACTGAGCTCATCTGCTTCATCCAATGTCGGAATGATGTATTTCAGATCAGTATTACTAAAACAAACAATCCTGCCTGTGTTTCTCTCAAATGGCAGAGACCGTCCTCTGATCAACGGCACACTCAGGGGTATTTTAAGAAAGGTCCGACATACAAAGCAGGAAGGCCAAGCACATACACACTGCTGCAGTAATTTGTAAGATAAAGCATCTCACATTAGCAACTAGGTGTCCTTTCCAGGTCAGTAATACTGAAGAGGAATAACAAGATAAAACTTACACAGTCAAAGCACCAGGCGACCTGTCTGACAAATAAAAGATGGCAAGGACTAAGGAAAAATTATCTTTTTCTTTATAAAAGTAGGATGCCTGGAAGCTCAAGAAAAAAAAAAAAGTTACACTTCTATCATGTTTTAACGTACCAAAAAATATTCAAATACTAGGTCAAAAAAATCTGTGAACATCATGTCTTTCAAAACTTGGAAAACATGGTAAAGATGAGTTTAAAAGATGAAATCATTCACAAAATGAAGAAATTTTACGGGGTTTTTTACAATTCCAAAAATCAACTCTTCCCTTTGGAAAGTCTATATTGTGCTTCAAAGGTATGTGTTTGTAGAAGAGAGGTAGGGAGTATTTTTGCACCTATTACAGTAAAACTCCTTAATGAGAATATGCTGCCATTAGCATATTTTCCTTAAAATGAGATCGGTTTGACATAAAATACAACCAGCTGTGGGCAAATAATTCTGGAAACTGCTTGTGTTCTTAGTGCAGACACCACCAAGACTACAGACTCCAGAACAAATCACGACTTTGGTTACACTGTTATCATTTAAATTGGAAGTATGAAAAATATCTTGCTGCCTTCTTTGGAAAATGAAAATTTATAACAAAATGTTACCGAACACCTGATTAATACGTATATAAAAAATGTGATTTCGTAATATGTGCATGCTGATAATGTTCCTCCTCTACAAGCTTTACGAAAAATTGTTTTTTTAAAAAAAGAAAAAAAAGTGGGGGGTACAGATTTTAAAGACAAAAGAGGAAAGAACCTAGAAAAGCAGCATGTGTTTATAGTTCCACTGAGCCTCTACATGAATAGCTATAACCTCAATTTGCACATACTGATGTTCAGTATAGTTATGCAGTGCTCCATAGAAATAACTACTATTAAATTCCTTAGAAACATTAACCAATTTTAAATTAGAATTATGTTCAAAAGCCCATTACTCTTCTGGGCTTAAAGCTACCTTTACGAATTAAAAGTTGGAGGCAATGGGTTTTTTTGTAGGCTGATTTGCTAAGTTTATTAAAAAAGAATGAGAAGCATTGCGTGAAGAGATGAGAAGTTACAGAGACTGGCATGAGAGCAAACAAGACTGTCTATATGGATCAGGAATGGAAAAGGCCTTCTTCACGCCTGTACAGCAACCCCGGGGGCAGCTTCTGGTTCTGTATTTCTAAGAACTCACTGATTAAGGCTGAACCAACTGTACACTACAAGAGACAGTGCTTAGGAGAAAAAAAAAAAAAAAAAAAAAAAAAAAAATTGTATTCCCAGTTCAGTTGATTGGTCAGCTTCTTTCCAGATGTCTGCTGAGAACTGCTGACATCTGGTGGTGCGCATGTTTGCAATAATTGCTCTAATATTGGACATAAACAGTGCTATTTGACAATTCTTCCAATGCTTATGAACCAGCAACCCCCTATGCTAAATAGGGTCAGAAATTCTGACTCCTAGAGTTGACAAATTCTAATTACTAAAAATGTAATAGCGCCATCCAAAGTTCACTGTGAAGTGTGAAAGTACCATGTTTTGTGGTGAGCTACACGTGTGGGATGTAGACATGCATGCATACACCCAGAAGCAGCAGCTTTTGATGCCTCTTATAATCTTGTCATATAAGGGCCTGATCTCATAAAGACTTACATATATTTGTAAATTCACATATTGCAAATTGTTTCACTGAAGTCAACTATAAAACCTGGACTCCACCTGAGACAAAACACAACAATTACGGAAGACGGAAGCACAAGCAAACAGAGGACGACATTGCACTTGGTCAGCTAGGGCAAAATATATTTTCTCCTGTATAAAATGAATTGAAAAAAAATCTCTTGGTTTAGCCACTGATTTACCAGGTATGAAAATTAATTACAAGAGAACCTTATGCAAGTAAGATTTTCTTATGAAGAATGAGATTTTTCTTATGTTTTATTCATTAAAAAGTTCATATAAAGGTGATAAACCCAAGTAATCAGAGTCTATACACCTTTCTCCAGTGCACTCAAATGGTCTTTTCATCATTCATCAAAATAAGCATCAATTTAAAACCAACCCAAATACGAATGTTTGATGGCACTGTGGAAAGGTCAAATCCAGAAACACTTTACTGTACTTTGTCTGTAAAACCCCCAAAATATCCCCCAGACTGGCAACAGCCCTTCAACTCTACAGGGAAGACGATGACACTGTTCACAAATACCCAAATAAGAAAAGCACTCATTCTTATTTTGCTAGATTGCCAGAACAAAAAAAAAAAAAAAAAAAAAAAAAATGAAGCAAGGACATTTTAGAAGGCATTATCAATTTCATTGCAAGATATGAAAAACTGTACCATTGTATATTCATGAAGAAACAGGTTTTCTTACAAGTTCCTTACCTCATTAGCTGTGTTGTGAGTTCCGACTATTCTGATAAAAGATGCAGGCTGTTTATCGAAAGTGATTGTTTGCCAGGATCTACAAAACAATTCCAGAAAGACATACAAATATTAAACACGGTCACAGCAGCTCGCAGTAACACATACAGAGAATCCATTCAAGTGACAGTACCTGCTATTATCACTTAATAGGGCAAACGGAGAAACACTTTTCATCACCTGAATTTCCAGCACTCCTTGTTCATTTTTATTTTTAAGTGCCTTGACTCTCCTTATGTATTTTCATACATACCTTGTACTACTATAATCTGTATGCAGGAATAATATACTATTGCTGGAAGCTAAGAAAATGGTAAAAGAAAAAAATCAAAGTCTAAAATCCTTGACTAATATTGACTATATTAGATAAACGAAAGATCAGATAAATAAAAGTGAATGCATCTATCTGTTAACTACTCATGAGAAATCACCAGAGCTTGGTTAAAGAAACTTGGAGCTCTAGGGAAAAAAACCCCACCCAAAAACTCAAATAAACTCTTCCCATTCTAAGTGGACTAGTGGAGGCAGAGGAGCCAAGCTTCCCTTGTGTGGGCCAAGGTCCTTCCAGTAAATTATGAATGGCATAAAAGCATTCCAGTCGTGAGGATTTCCCCATCCTGACAGAGGCAGTGGGGAGAGCAGACTACCCCCCAGCGCCAGAGTATAACTTTTTGGGCTAGACTAAGAACACTAGAGGTAGACTGGGACCACTATAATCTTCCTTCCTCATCCATATTCTTCTCATCTGGGTGAGGTACAACATCTCAAGTAGCCTCATACACAGCAGGAAAAGGACGCCGATTCCTACCACACCTTTGTGCTTACAGAACACCCCAACAGTAAAATAGAAGAAAAAAAAAAGAATATTAGGAACTAGAGATTTCAGTTTGTTGCCAGTGTTCCACTACAGTAGATTAGTACTTGAACACATTACAATTTAAATTATTTTATATTCATAAAATATGAAAGCTCGGTTCAGAATTTAACTTTTTAGCAAAACTAGACTGTCACACAAGGCTGCAGAAATAAAACATAGTTAAGTTTAACTTGATTAACTCACTACAGAAGAAAAACACCAGATAGTTTTCCTGAATGCGTTCAGAATACCTTCAGTAGTGTTCATATAAGAAATAAGGGACCACAGCAAAACTGGAATAAAACACCGCTCGCCCCCAGTAGCCTACCCAAAGCCTGGCAGTGCCAACAGCTTGGGTGCTGACCGTCAGGGACTTCAATTCTCCACGAGTGGGAAAAACTCTTGGTCACAAACATAGCGTTTCTGGGTTGAATTTAGTCGACTATTACTTTTATCAGGGCTGTCAGGTTATATTTGCTTAAAGAAGATTATGAGCCCAATCAAAACCTAATTTCAAGTCGTTTAGTGGTATTACTGCATGAAGTAATGGATGTAATTAGAGTTACTCATCATAATAGAAAGGTGCGGTCTGTGTCAGGCCTCAGAGGTACAGCACTTATCTAATGGCATGGTTTATTTATAGCCCTTATGTGGTGGCTATGTCCTTACTTTAAAGCTCAGGCTGTTTCTTTGAGCTCTAAATAAAATATAAAATGAGAATGGACTATTTTGTTGACTGTCTCAAGAGCTGAAAGATTGCTATGATTTAAATGTTTTCTCCACCCAAACCAGGAGACCAATTCTTCTTGAGTTTCCTTCCCAAATTACTCTAGTACAGCCAGTCAGTTAATCTTCATGGCCAAACGGAACTTGTTACCTTGAGGTATAGAGTCCCAAAGATGAGTGGCTGGGAGAATCAGATGATTGCAGCACTACTTCTCATCACACAGTTTGCATTATGCATACGCTTTCACATTTACACGTGCACGCTTTACGCAGGGAGAGCGATGACGGAAAAAATCAGATTTCTGTATCTAGTGATTTGGGCAATATTCTAAAGCTATTCTAAATAAAAGAATTCCTAAAGGAGTCATTAAGAACAGCCTATGCCTTCCTAGCTTCTAAGGTAGAGTTTGTGTTCTGTGACAAAAAAACAGGTTAATTAGGGATCACAGAACAGAATGTAAGTGGGTCTGTACTGGGTTAGGGTACTTCTGAGCGCTGGTCAAATACACACTGCAAGAGTTCAGTGCAGATTTCCCAGAGATGGCAGTAAATGCCTTTGTCTGTCCTGTGATGTGACAACAAGGAAGCCGACACATCTATCCGGGAATACAGCTGAAGAGCATGACGGATATTAAGAGACGTTGAGAAAAAGGCCTCTGAAGATCCGTTTGACAACACACTTCTAGATCAGCTCCTCCAGGAAGCTCCAAAGTTATTCCACTTCCCACTGCCTTACAAGTCCTTCCTTTCTGCTACAATGCTGTTAAGATTGGACTATAATTGGACTCGATGATCTTAAAGGTCTTTTCCAACCGAGGTGATTCTATGATTCTATGATACCCTTTTAACAATATTAAAACATGATAGAAAACAGTGAAAAAATCCTTGAGGATGTGAGACTTGAAGGGAAATAAGGTTTTCAATAAATTAAGTCCTAAGAACATTTACCAGTTTGGTATGTGTCCATTTTAGTCCCTTCCCATTGGAAAAAGAAAGTCAAAATTATAGACAGTTTGTAGAAGAGGTACTAAAAATTCAAATTATTAAAATTCAAGAATATTGCCACTGAAGGATTAGTACTTGATGGGACAATGATAAAAGTTAGGTCTCTTAGTTTATTCCCTTCATAAAAAGGAAAAAAAAAAAGTAGAAGAATCATAGAATCACAGAATGTTTTGGGTGGGAAGGGACCCCTAGAGCCCACCCAGCCCAACCCCCTGCAGGGAGCAGGGACACCGCTAACCACATCAGGTTGCTCACAGCCCCGTCCAACCTGGCCTGGAATGTTCCCAGGGATGGCGCCTCCACCCCCTCTCTGGGCAACCCCTGCCAGGGTTTCACCACCCTCAAAAATTTCTTCCTTAGATCCAGTCTAAACCTCCCCTGCTTCAGTTTAAAGCCATCCCCCCTTGGCCTGTCCCAGCTGGCCCTGCTAAAAAGATTTTCCCCATCTTTCCTATGGGCCCCCTTTAGGTACTGAAAGGCCGTAATCAGGTCTCCCCTCAGCCTTCTCTTCTCCAGGCTGAACAAGTCCAACTCTCCCAGCCTGGCCCCATAGCAGAGGGGCTCCAGCCCTCGGATCATTTTAGTAGCCCTCCCCTGGCCCCGCTCCAACAGGTCCATGTCCTCCTTGTGCTGAGGGCTCCAGAGCTGGACGCAGGGCTCCAGGGGAGGAAAACACAAATGGATTTGGAAAAAAGTCACCTTTGAAATAAGCAAGGCAAACCTTCTTCACTAGAAAGTCACACTGATTTCAACTCTAACGGTACGTTTGAGAACACCGATATATACAAAGCAATACCTCCCCAGTACAGATATAATTATGCAGCAAAGAGATAATTTATGCAGTGTAACTATACCCATATGGGAAGAGAGATTACTGACAGAACGTTATCAAGGCATATCTTCCCTCTTTTTGTATTTTTTGCTGATATAACAAATTCAGTAAGACTTCTATTTAGGTCCTAACCATTATTCAGTGGTGTTCCTCCATTAAATTAAAGATGCCATAGGTAAGCCTTAAGTTTCTTTTTAATCTTCTTTTACTACTAGTTATCTCTTCTGGGGCTATTGTAACAATTTCAGTTTCTCTGTACAAATTTTATTTTGCAAATTATTTGTAGTGATGCCATGCTCTATGTGCTTATTTTATATTTTCCTCAGGAGAGCTAGTCTTTCTATCCTCAAGACCGCTTTTGATGGCCTTTACAAAAATTTCCTCCAAACTTTATATATAGCTCTGTTATTGATTCATACATAACTCACTGTATTCTGGGAACAGCAGTGTTGAAACATATCAACAGCACCTCATTTTTGGTCTGGGATTAGACACTTCATAGAATCATAGAATGTTTTGGGTTGGAAGGAACCCCTAAAGTCCATCCAGCCCAACCCCCTGCAGGGAGCAGGGACACCACTAACCACATCAGGTTGCTCACAGCCCCGTCCAACCTGGGCACTTCTGTGTAATAGATGCCATTCCTTTACCTCTACTCCCCATATGCCAAGCAAACAAATCCTTCAAGCTGGTGGCAACACTTCACCTTCTTTCCCTAGGACACGCTCATAAAGCAGCTATCAGAATTTACTTCTCCCATAAACCGACATTGTTGTCTTTGGACTTTCTGTATCTCTGTGCTCCTTATTAGCGACCCTACAACAAATTGATTTTTCAGGGTTTAGCTCTTTTAATCATTCAGGAAGTGTTGATCTTTTTTTTCTGCTTTCACACCTGTCTTGGTGGTTGAGGCATTTCAGATTTGCTGCTCAATCTGCAGTGGTGCTGGTCATCGCTTTCACAACAGAAATAACCACTTACCTCAAGCTGAGGTTTACATCTCCAAGAGACGACTCGGGACTAGCAGCCTACTCAGATTTATACCGGGGTCCTCAAGCTGAAATGCAGTACTACAAGCTGTTTGGCTAGCAAAGGTCCCCTGATACCACAGCTCCATTTTCCAAAAGAAATTAGCCTTGTTACAGTCCTACAGTGTTTTATTTAACACTCTACGTCTCACCTCAGCCACCTGACTTCTAACTCTCTCGTTCTGCCCGACTCCCCTAAGGAGATGCAGTAATTGATGATTAGCATTCCAAAGCCATGCTTGCATCCTGTGAGCCTGTCATATTTAATTACATTTTAACTATATTCGTCTTCTATAATAGCCCGAACATAATTTAGATAATTATCTTTTGCTCTCTTATTCTCTGACTCTGCCTGTCTCACTTAGAGCTCCTTGCAATGAAAATCACTTTCTCTGCTCAAACATATAAACAGACTCTTGGGCCAAGTGCTTTCATCTCTCCAGCAGCAACAGCTGTCACTGAACACTCAATGGCTTTGTGCATCCCGCAATCTCTTCACCGTATTCTATTCAGAGGAAGAAGAAAATCATTAGAAGAAACCCCTCCACTTCCATGTTTCTTCCTGTCTTGTTCTTTATCAGGCTATTGCAAGAAGAATGCAAGAAATGCTGATGTCCAGGTAAATGATAAGAATAGCCTGCTATTGCTTAAGCTATCTATAGCTCCACAATAGCAATTTACCTCTTAAAGAATTTAATGGCTTTTCTCAACATTTGGAATCCTTGCCTAGTTATTTCTATGAAAAGCTGCTATCTTTCTAAAGATTTATTACATATAATAGGATATAAATAGTGACTCTTCCCTGCTGTTTCCTTCTCTTCCAGAAAGAACAAATTAAGAAAGAAGTGGAAGCTTATCTTTTATTGAGGTTTTCTGGCACTACGGAATACTACCACACTGTGGGATCACCAGCGCAGCACTGATTATAGCTGAAACCAAATTCAGGCCAAAGACAAAAGAGAAAGCTGTTACACGTAACTAACATAGATCAAGCTGTAATAACCATATCATCTTCGTATCACGGCTTGCTTTAGGCTAAGCACGCACATTTTGTGCATGCACTTGTGCCCCCTCGCCTTCCAAGGCGATGTACAACCTTCACTTTTTGTTCCTCGCTCCGAGGAGAAAAGCAAAGCAGAGCTGGAAGCAGATGTGGGAATGAACAACACACCCTGAAGAACACCAGTAACCAGCGAGTAACCTTCATTTTGCTTTCTAATGCTTGTCCACAAATGCCTCATTCTATAGTCAGTGACAAAACACTTCTTTGCTTATTTGGATGTGGACTTTTTCCCAACTGTGATTACTTTTTTTTTTTTTTTTTTTTTTAATGAAATACAGCATTCATTATGATGGAATAGCGAAGAGATATTTGGAAAAGCAGATGACAGGAAAAGGAAAGAAGGGTTGTGTTGTCTTCCCATACGTCAGTCCGATGACGGCACTGATGTAAACAAGACAGCAGCTAGCGTGTGATGCTGCCAAACAAAAACCTGCGTGCACACATAAGCAAGCCAAGTGAGACTCCAGAAGTGCCGTACTACATTCTGCACGACATGTGTTACACCCCTTGCTTTATTAATGAATACCAGACTAACCTCTAGTATGGGGTACCTCCAAAATAAACATAGAGGCATGCACTAAAAATGCTGTAATAGTTATTGTTATACAGACATTTTTCTTCATAAAATACCAAAAAGGTCTACAGCTACTTTATAAATTGCCTATAAAAAACTTCTTTTCCACCATAACAGTACTAAACAACAAAGTGAAGTAATGCTCCCTCTCCTGTTAAAGTTGTAATTTAACAGACTATTTCAGAGAGTCAGACCCATAAAGCAGAGAAGTCAAACTGGGTGGCTGGCTCAGCCACCCCCTTCCACCCAGCCTCCCAAGCCACTGAGGGGGAAGACAAAATATGAGAAAGAAAATATTGGAGGTCAATCAAAGGTCACATACAGTTTGATTTTTAAATTAAAGTTAAATTAAGTGCAGTGGTACCCTTGGTCTACCTCAGCTAAAAACTGAGACCCCCAAACTGAGATTCCACCTATTCTGCTGTCACCATGACAGCACCCTCTCTGAAGGTGGCCCAACAAACGTGGTACTTCATAGAATCACAGAATGTTTTGGGTTGGAAGGGACCCCTAGAGCCCACCCAGCCCAACCCCCCTGCAGGGAGCAGGGACACCGCTAACCACATCAGGTTGCTCACAGCCCCGTCCAACCTGGCCTGGAATGTTCCCAGGGATGGCGCCTCCACCACCTCTCTGGGCAACCTGTTCCAATGTTTTATCACCCTCAGTGTAAAGAATTTCCTTCCAAGGAAGCAAGGAAGCTGCGAGCTAGAAGTAACGGCTCTCTCTGCAGCTCTCAGAGACAGAGGCAAAACTCATCTAATAACGCATCACGGTTATATTTATGCTACAGTCCGTTGATGGCATAGCAAATATACTTTATCCAGTCTAGTAAGGGAAAAAAACCCAAAAAGTCTTGAAGTACTAATGGCAGAGGTAATAAAAACGGTTAAGAGAGTCTAGACAAAACGTGAGAATAACAAATACTAAAAATCACCTGTCGCAGTATTTATTACATAATGGCTTTATATACTGACAAGTAAAAATAGGTATTCCCACCTTTGGGGAAAACACCCCTCAAGTTTTTCTTCTAAATATACATCCCGTAAGAAACACATCATTCTGAAAGCATAAGGAAGAACACATAATTCTGAAAGCATCTGAACACAATTTGTAGTTATTTCTGCCCTATGATTGGTCCCTCCCACCAATCCAAACAAAATATCTGTCCTCTGTAATAACACTTTACTAAACTGCTATAAATGTTTTATTGAGTATGATTTATTGTTGAAACCAAATGCGGGCTTGATAAAACAGACCTATTAGAATAAAAATTCTGACACAGAATAGATTTAATGAAGTCTATACCAACTTTCTGACATCTTTATAAAGCTTCTAATGTAAAGGCTCCTTATAGTTAACCCCTGCTTTCACAGCCTCAGTGCTGACATTTTTGCTGTTTTAGAAAAAAATATTACATAAAGAAAATGTTAAAATACAGTCAAACTGAGCAACGGTAAAACTGAATGTAGTAATTATTTTTCTAACTAAATGTACTAACCGATTTGCAAATATATCCACATGCCAATGTAGGCAACCAGTAGCATGTTTGTACTGCATAAGCTTTGTAATCATGTCATTTAGCTTGCTCACACATTTTTTCAATTTCAACAGACTGTCTTCCTGTACTTCCAGAAATATGGTTTATAGTTAAAAATCTTACACAAAATGAAATTATTAGCAATTTGCTGGCAACTGTCTGGCAGGACTCCACAAGCCCAATTTCTATGCCATAGCAAGATCTGTGCATGTAGTATCTACACCTACACCACTGGGGGACGGTAGCGGTGGTGGACGCAGGCTGTGAACTTGAGTAACGTGACCTAGGAGTTCATCTGACGTACTTTTGTGTACAACAGAGCACATATGCAGAAGAGAAGCTTGCACGATTCTAGAGGTTGAAGTGGCTCTGTTGTGCTTGCTCATTACCAATAATTACTGCTCCTGATGTTCACGTAGACAGCAATGAAAAGCCATCCAAAGACATTAACATACCCAGTAATACAACTAGTGGGATGCTTTTAGCTTCGAAGACTTCTCCCCGCCCCCCCCCCCCCCCGTAATCCTACCACAGATTGTAAACTATTTTCATGATATAACTTCACACCAATGGAATAGTTGATTAACCGCAAATATATAAACAATATTTTTTGGGATACGAGACAGAATCATGCTCCCTATTAATCAGTTCCTTTGTAGCGTGTAGACTAACACTGTATTTATTGCGTTTCTCTCTTACATTCCCTTGGGTGTGATTTCATGGGCCACTCGTAAAAACTTCACATTTACAGCAACCGCCCTTCTATTACTGTCGATAACATCTAATTGACATGCCAAACCCCCAAGGAATGCAGTAAATTGAGCCACAGCCTCAAAGAAGAATAAAACCGTGAAAAAAGTAAATCAGCATGTGCCTCCTCCTAACAGCAATACAAGCATACTGAGGTTTGCTAATGGAAGGGAGGAAAGCTGTAACCCTCTCCCACCACACTGAATTATCTATTAACCTCAAGGGCAGAAAACAAAGCCTTGGGACCTCAGACCGAAACTACCTAGAAAAAAACCTGAACCCACCTCCGTGACCGCAGTAATTTTAGGCATGAGACTGAAGTGAACTAAGACAGACAAAAATAACAAATACAACTTTTGCTTCTGTTGCCATGCTATAGAACAGAAAAAATGTGGCTACCCTCCCAATAGTTTCTGTTAAACTAAATTTTAGTATTTAATTCATAACTCTATACCTTAAAAATTTATAGACAGAGAGCTGGGTAAAATTCACAAATATAACTTTAAAACCAGAGGAAACTTCACTCATGATAGAAGAGCACAAAATAAAGCCAGGCCAAACTTGTTTAAGTAGCAACCAAGGAAAATAAGAAAGAAAAACTGGTTTATAGGGATGCAACAAAAATAATGGAATGAAGTTAGGTAATATGATGTTCAGTACTGGTATCGAGAAAAAAAAAAAAAATTTCCGTGGGAACTCAGTGTGATAAAAAAGCACAGAGCAGAATGGAAGTACCACCCTTTCAAGGGTATGGAACAGACTGATGGAGCGCTGTTCTAAAAAAAAAAAAAAAAAAAAAAATACACCATGTACCACATAGTGCAGAAATCCCCAAAGGATGAACCTAAAGATAGAATAATTCTTCCATTTTGTGATTCAGTGATGTAATCTGTCCTGGTAAAAACATTACTGTGAATAAATCAATGGCTTAATATTGCATATATTTCAATGCAGGATATTTGTAACGCTAAAGACCATACTTTTTGTGGCCAGCATAAGCAAATATGTACTTTTCAGAGTTTTAATAAAATTAGAACCTGAATATCAATGATCGAATTAGGGCAAATCTCTAGATTTGATACATTAACATCTGACTGGCCTCCTGACTATACAAGGAGACATCAACAGTTGCTATCTTTAATGGCTTTGCCTGTAAGAAAGGGCTACAGACAAAATAGTGACCTACCATGTAGTTCAGGAACATTTGGGCATTTCCTGTTCATAGGGTTGTTAGATGAGCTCATGCAGCAATGAATTTCAAAGTAAACAAACATAACTGCAAAACAACAGTTCAAGTATTAGGCATTCCTTTCTTATCTCAGGCAGCTAAATGGGCCAGTTTCACAGGAGACATCTGAAATTCGGATAACCTTTTTTGGTAAGCAATATTGATTTATCAAGGTGCTGAGAGCGTGCACATGTGTGGGTGCCTGCATGCATGTGGGTACGTGCATGCATGCACAGACATTTTCAAAAGAAAGAATATTATGACTCAGTGAAGACAATCCAATGTACTGCCATAGGATCCTCCCGTAATAGAAAAGTAGGAATCCACATTGTTGAATCCTTACCCAGAAGCTGCAAATTTGCTCCTGCACTGATTGGAAAAGAACCTTTGCTTAACAGGATGCAAGAGAGGACAAGTATTCTCCTAGTAAGAAAATCAGAATTTGTTACATTGAGTTGGCAAAGACCTCTTAAGACAACAGGCTTTCCCAGAATTGCTTACTGTTGTAGGTCAAACCGTGATCCAAATGTTTACGGGGGGGAATAGTTAAGTATTCTTCGCCTGTATGAGCAACCAGTCACAGAAGGAAGATGATAGAAATTACAAAATATCTGAGCGGGCAAGATACACCAAGGTAAAGCTGAACTACAGAATAAAGTTAAAGGAGGAATAAACCTGCCAAGAGCAAGTTTTCTTACACTATCAAAGAGCTTCTCCATGGCAAATAACAGAAGGTTGAACGGGTCGTATATTTAAGTGAGACTGATCACTGAAAACAACAGTGTTTGTTCTAAGACAAGAGCAACAGCCAAGATTCTGACTACAATTTATTTCATAAGACAAAATTAATGTTTACTCGTAAAGCAAAATTTAATTCTGGCAAGGCATTATCTGTAAGGTTTAAAAGACAGAGTGATCATTTCCCATCATCTTCGTATTTCGCCTGCATCTCCAAATTAGGGTCATGTACTGATAAAATACGCAACGTGTAACTCGCCATCTTACTGATCTTCTAACATTAAAAAGTGACAACAGTACAATCAAGCAAAATATAGTGATGTAGGCATGCTATAGCCCTCATGGAATACATACATTTCTTGTACCTCCACACTATACAGAACACTTACAGACCCAGGATGTTGCTGCAGAAATGGGCTTCCCAGGTACCCATCTCGGTGTCTCAAAATCCTACATTCTTCAATCTCAGAAAGCATTTTCTTGTAATTAATTACCCTCTTGTCAGATTTTTTTTCACCACCCTTAAACTTTTCAATAGGCATAAAGGTTTCACCTTTCACTAAACCCCACGGTGTTTATATCCTCTGATTTCCTTTTTAGCCTGGCAGAGATGACAGGTTAAATCAAGAAGAAAGGGTACAAAGAGGAGAGGATAAAGTCTTTTGATTAATCTCAGGACTAAGAATATGTGGATCAGGTCTTGGAGCTTTGGTAATCACGAGTGTCCCCTACTTAGAACATACACTCCATATTTATCAACTTAATGTTGGTTCTACAAAACTGAATTCATTAACACTGGTGAAGTCTTTTTAGCTGTTTTGGCAGCACGGGTTGAAAACAGGCATGGTGCCATGTTCAAGTAAATGCAGAAGATAATCAAGTGAATTGGAAAATAAGGAGGTTTTAAAAAGGAATATGGGGAACGTGTTCTCAGAACCAAGAAGTCTAAAAACTTCTATAATCTGGTCCCTGGCCTCAGGGAAGCACAACTCTGTTTTGAATTTCAGTGTTTGTATAAGTCTATCCTAACAACAAGTAGTAAAGACAGTATTAGAATAAATAATATTATTTTGGATTCTGGTGTGTTCTTCTCTTCCACCCCCCAACAAATATTCTGCCCACTAAGCAATGCTGTGTCTCTGGCATATTAGAAAAACCCCAAAAAACAGACTGAGAAAGTCAGTGGACATTGAAGTGTACCTGAATCTACCCAATGCACATGTGAAATGTGCAACAAAAAGCCTGTGAAATGGTTGATGTCTCATAACGACAGATTTACCATAGAACATCAAAGTGCGCATAAAGTAATTGGCGAAATAGTTTAAAGTAAATTCATATTGTCTTTAAGAAAAACAATTAAAGCTACAACAAAAAGTCCTGTTGAAAAGTGCTAGAAACTGGGTGCTCAAACAAAATTGCAAACAAATAGGTGGGCAAGGAAGTCTTTGCTCTATTGCTCAGCGGACAGTGAGTGGGAGAAGTTTCTGTGTCAGAAGGGAAGGCAATGCTGAGCACTACGCATGGCAACAATGCCAAGGACAAGTCTGATTATCATAGAATCATAGAATGGTTTGGGTTGGAAGGGACCCCTAGAGGTCATCTAGTCCAACCCCCCTGCGGTGTGCAGGGACACCGCTAACTAGATCATAACTAACCCATGACTTCGCATTGGTAACTTCTAAACCGAATGTGGTCAAGGAATGCAAATTGGACACATCAACTGTAACTGTGTGTTGGATTAATATGTTTTTAAAAGTCATAGACGTCAAAACAGGAGGCAAGAAATCTACAGGAAGGCCATGTCTCAGACAGATAAATGACAGCAACAACTTTTCATGAAGGCACCATGGCACATCATCATGGTGATTTACACGGCTTACAAGGTAGCACAAAATCCGTGACCCTGGCGGCAGCTGGCCTTGCTCAGATTCAGCTGGGATCAGCAGTCGCAAAGATGAACATACAGATGAAGGGATGGCCAGCGCAGAATACGCAAGAGTAAGTGCAGCAGCCAGAAACCAGATAGACCAAATTCCATCCACTTTCACAATATGGAAAACAACTCCCCTGCTGGCCAAACCAAAGATCTTTAGGAAGTAAGGAAGTACAGGAAGTAGGAGAATCAGAAAAAGAATGAGTAAGTAAAGAAATAAGAAGTCTTAATATTAGAAACATATTTGGGGGTTGATAAAACAACGAAGGCAGCCTCTCTCTCCTTCAGTACTTTCTTTTTACTCTTCAAAACAGAATGAAAATACATTTACTGAAAACCCCTCCTGTGTGTAGCATTTACAGTAGAAGCAGTGGTTATCTGTAAAGAGTGAGAACTAGCTGATACCTAAAATGTAATCTCTTCTAATGAGAATAACTTGCAAGTTTGCTATTTTATCACAGAAGCTTTAGAAAGTCATCTGGCAAGAATCACAAAAGGCAAAGCCATTGGGAATTCTAATTTCTACTGAAAGTTCAATGTAATAACAAATAATCAGAAAAGAATCATAATACCGAATAATAATGATTCATGAAAGGATATGAATGTTTGCTTTTTTATTTTAAATAGAAGACTATGCAACAGATATTTTACATATTTAATTACCACTATTTTGAAAAATACTTTTTTTTTTTTTAAAAAAAGTATTTTTTCCTAGATGATATATTATGAAGTAATAAAACATGCATCTATTTCTATCATTAACTTGCCAATTGTTACTGGCCTCCAAAGAGACATTCAAGTCTTCCATGGCATGGGAGAAAAATACGGTACCTAAAAGAAACAGGTAGCGATACTCTGGGTATTATTTGGTATCGCTTATTTTCTCTGAGGCAGAACTGAGCCAACATCCAAATTGATGTCAGAGTTCCTGTGATCTTTTTTTCATTCTCCGCAGAGTAACGTGCATGAAGAGGAGCTGAGAACATGCCAGCTGCACGGCAAAACAGCGCAAAGCAAAACTTCGATGAGTATGGCACATGCAGAGCTGCAGTGAAATAAATGTATGGCAAAGCCTTCAAGGGAGACCAAGACACTGCAGACTGCAACTCCTTGCTACTCTGTTCAAAAGATCCATACAGAGAATCATAGAATCACAGAATGTTTTGGGTGGGAAGGGACCCCTAGAGCCCACCCAGCCCAACCCCCCTGCAGGGAGCAGGGACACCGCTCACCACATCAGGTTGCTCACAGCCCCGTCCAACCTGGCCTGGAATGTTCCCAGGGATGGCGCCTCCACCACCTCTCTGGGCAACCCCTGCCAGGGTTGCACCACCCTCACTGGAAAGAATTTCCTCCTTAGATCCACTCTAAACCTCCCCTGCTTCAGTTTAAAACCATCCCCCCTTGTCCTGTCCCAGCTGGCCCTGCTAAAAAGCTTGTCCCCCCCTTTCCTCTGGGCCCCCTTGAAGCCCTGACCGGCCGCACTCAGCTCTGCCCGCAGCCTTCTCTGCTCCAGGCCAAATTTTTGAGGCTGAATTTTTGTGGCTGAAAAGCAACCACAAGGAACTGAAGGTAGAAGTGGAAAAAAGACAAATTAACAATTTGAAAACCTTTTTTTGTGACCCTGAATCGTTAAGAAACAGAACTTGAAAGCAACTAGATCTTTCTTCAATCGAACTGGACTCAGCTAAAATAAAAGCTAGCAAATGAAATGGTAGACGACGAGTTTCCACGCTTCTGAGAGGCTCCTAACACTCTGAAATGCAATACAACTCTGGTTTCTCTCTGTGAAATCTTAATTCTTTGTGCTTAATAAGGCAGGCCTGTGAAGTTGGAGCCTCTTTCTTCTTTTGCGTTATTAGAATCTTTCAAAATGTGAGCATATAAACACAAGGAAAAATATGTACTTCAATGCCTCAATCGTTCAAGGGCTTTTAAGCTCAATAATTACACAAAATGACCCTTTATATCTGTCTGACTTGCTCCAGTAGGCATTACTAGCAGCATAATGAACAGATTAATGAGAACCCTCAGTTTATTTTTGTGAAGTGAGACTTGAAATTGAGCTTAACAACGTAGCAATTTCCCAGACATCTTGCTTGAATGTATTTCATCTTTGTATGGGATGAATGTGGCTACACTGAGTTCAGCAACTCGGGAGGAGGCGTTTGGATTCCACAGAGCTGCTGTGAAATCTGCTTCATGTAAAATAGGATGAACCATGGTTGAAATACCCCCTGTTTGACAGAAGAGGTACAAGGACAGTTTTGCTGTGAAATTAACTTCATGTAAAATAGGATGAAGTGCGGTCAAAACACCCTGTTTGACATCGCTGGTACAAGAACAATTCCTTTTATCTTGTTCCGCCCCGCCACTTGGGAGCTCAGGCGTGGGACAGACTTAAGGATTATACAGAAGTCAGGAAAAATGTTATTTTTGTCCTTCTAGGTATGACAGGACAGTGGATGCATGCAATACTGATGGGAAGCAACAGGAAAAGCGCTGTGAGCATACAGGCAGGTGGAAAGGAAGAGGGCTGAGAAACGTTCAAGATGTTTTATTATGAGAGAAAACAGTCCTATGAAAGCAGTTAAGGAGAAGAACACGGATGCGAGGGAATTCTAGAGATGGGATCAGAGAGTGAAGTAGAGGAACTTGAGGAGGACAGGAGAAAAAGCTGCTATGCTTGTGGCTAAGTATAAGGAACTACATATATGAGTACATAATGTGTCACGTGCAGTTACAAGGAAAGGTATTCAGACTTCAGATATTCTCTCTATAGCAAAAGAAATGATCACATCATGATAAGTGATTAGCCTAGTTTCATAATAGTATACCCAGAAAAAAAAAAAAAAAATCAATCCAAAATTGAGTTTTCCACTACCGCTGTGTAAAGCAGAAGTACTTTCTCACTTGAAGTCCTTAGACAACATGGAAAACACTCTTCTGTACATCTGAAAAGTGGTTTAGAACTGCTAAGTGCATGACCTAGATCTCTCTAGGTGTTATTTACCTGTGATTTATTGTCAAAGGAAATACAGCAGTGCCTGAAAATGCAAATAGTACATTATAGGATAGAAATATGAAGCACTGGACAAGAGCAGTAAACCTCAACGCTGAAAATCACTCAGAAGACAGTTAATAATTTTTGTTAATGAATCTCCCATCCATATCCCAAAGGGCTTTTCATGAGAAAGTACTAATTACTTTCACACAAAACCTGCAGAAAAATAATTGAGGGGGACTGAGCTGAGAATTTATGATTTGAAATAGCTATTATATAATAAAAAGATAATAAGCAATGGAAATATGAAATTAAATTTGGAAGTTTTAAAAAATTTATCAGAACAGCAGTATGCTCTGAATAACAAACGAGTCCAGCGGGGGAACAGGAGGAAAAATATAATGTAGTATGTTATAAACCTTCTGAAAATGAAGTCATGCCCTCCACAAGAAAATCATGTAACTGTCCCAAACCAACCACATAGACAGTGGATTCCCACTGCCTTAGAAGTGCCCATCAATAAACTATTGTCTCCCAAACTCTATCAAGAGTATAAGACCTTTTTTTTTTTTTCCTACTGGGGAATTGAACATGGTATATCTGCTGCCAATGGATTAGAACCATTTCACAGTAACTACACAAAAGAACTTTAAAGAACTACACTGAATTGGTAACTGTCATGATAGCCTGTTTCATATTTGTTGTTTCAGGGCTTATTTTATCAAACATGTCGTTAACTCTGAGGTCTGACTCCTACTGGCCTTTGGTAGCTTCTGTTTTTCATTTGACTTTCAGATTCTTTGTCAGCAAATCCTTCTAACAAGTCCAGGTCTCTCTTGTTCGACACTAACGCGCTCAAGCCCACTTACCATAACTGTTTTAGAAAATAGAACAGAACATGACTGTTTTTCATTACTGTCATACTGTGTAGAGAAAAGCAGCTTATTGTGGAAAAGAAAAAAAAAAAAAGCTCCACAGAGCATTTGAAAATTGACAATTACACAACCAGTGTGCATTAATTGGCTCTCACTTTGGGAAGGTAAGCAACCTTCCCCTGTGAAGGTAACAGCCATCCAGTTTCTGTCTTCAGCCTTTTAAAACTGGGAGAAGAGGAGGCTAGGAGTAGCCTGTCAGTTCCTGGCTTTGAGCATTGAATTATTAATTTAGAATCATAGAATTGTTTAGGTTGGAAAAGACCTTTAAGATCATCAAGTCCAACTGTTAACCTAACCCTGCCATCCCACCACTAAACATGTCCCTCAGCACCTCATCTACCCTTCTTTTAAATACCTCCAGGGGTGGGGACTCGACCACCTCCCTGGGCAGCCCATTCCAGAGCCTGACTGCCCTTTTGGTGAAGAAATTTTTCCCAACATCCAACCTAAACCTGCCCTGGTGCAACTTCAGACCATTCCCCCTCGTCCCATCGCCCGTTCCCAGGGAGAAGAGGCCGACCCCCCCCGGCTCCCCCCTCCTGTCAGGCAGTTGTAGAGGGCGATGAGGGCTCCCCTCAGCCTCCTCTGCTCCAGGCTGAACACCCCCAGCTCCCCCAGCCGCTCCTCGTAAGCCTTGTGCTCCAGACCCCTCCCCAGCTTTGTGGCTCTCCTCTGGACATGCTCCAGCAACGCAACGTCTTTCTTGGAGTGAGGGGCCCAAAACTACACAAAATACTACAGTTTAAACAAAATACTACATTAAAAATACCATTAAAACAACCCAAAGCAGCATACTGATAGTTTAAAGGGGAAGTTCAAGCTTCAGTAGACTGCCCAAACCAATATATGCTATTAAACATAGTTTAATTTTCTTTCTCATTGTTTCGTTTGCCACTTACCGATCATCAAAGGTGTCTGTTGAGGTGTTTGCTACCTTTATAGATCACCCTACCCCCTGTGCCAGGTATTCAGCAAAATGATTTGGAGACCTCACAGGACACTTGCGAGACAGCACAATGATGGCTTTCACAAAGGATTGTAACTCCACTGAAAGACCGGGTAGAGAGAAAGCCAGGCAGCAAACAGCAAAGGAAACAACTCCTATCCACGTGTCTTTGAAGACAGGAAAGTGAATAGAGAATATTACTAGCAAAGCAGATTTTCTCATTGCAAGTATTCTGTCTCTTCAAATGTGGGCCCCTGTGAAATTCTTCTGAGTTTTAACTCCGTCCACTTTCATTTGCTACTGCAGCATATCCTACAGTGAAAAGTGAGCAAGTTATTTTTCTAGAGTCTCCTGCAGTTATTGTGGTTTAATCCCAGTTGGCAACTGAGCACCACCCAGCCGCTCGCTCACACCCCCCCGGTAGGATGGCGGAGAGAATTGGAAGTGTAAAAGGGAGAAAACTGGTGGGGTGAGATAAAGGCAGTTTCATAGGGAAAGCAAAAGCCGCGCACGCAAGCAAAGCAAAGCAAGGAATTCATTCCCCACTTCCCATGGGCAGGCGGGGGCTCAGCCATCCCCAGGAAAGCAGGGCTCCATCACGCGTAACGGTGACTTGGGAAGACAAACGCCTCGCTCCAAATGTCCCCCCCTTCCTTCTTCTTCCCCCAGTTTCTATACTGAGCATGACGCCATATGGTTGGAATAGCCCGGGGCCAGTTGGGGCAGCTGTCCTGGTGGCCCCCTCCCAGCTTCTCGTGCCCCTGGCAGAGCTGAGAGCTGTGAAGCCCTTGGCCAGTCTAAGCACGACCCAGCAACAACCAAACCATCAGTGAGTTATCAACATTCTTCTCGTACTAAATCCAAAACATAGCACCATACCAGCTACTAGGAAGAAAATCAACTCTGTCCCAGCTGAAACCCAGACACCCGGCTAAGGCAAATTGCCGAACGCAGGAATCTTAAGTGTCTGCCTAAACCTGATGATGAGTCAAACCCAGGCACAGCGCACAAGTTTGATTCTTGCTGTTCCTTGGAGAGTGCCTGAGTCACTAAAAGGCATTTAGAGGCAGATTTCTCTCTTCTGGAGCTATGCTGTTTGCATAAAATACCAAGGTATTCATGGCAAGTGGAAGGACAGAGACAGGGGGGAAAAAAAAAAAATCATCTTCGATCCAGCAGAAATATCTTTACCATTACACTATGATGGTAAACCAGGTAAACTGCACGACCTCCGCCTTACTACAGCATCTGTTAATTTTGGTTAAAAACCAATTCTTCATCTCCTCTGTTTGTTTTTGTTGTCAAAATTAACTTGTTTGGTTTTTTGGGGCAAAAAATTCCACGTGTTGTCTTTCAATGTGGCTCAAGATGCCTTCTTTTTTTAATTTTTTTTTTTTTTTTTTTTTTTTTTTTTTTTTTTTTTTTAAACATACAGAAATTAAACCAGAAAGTCTGTTCTTCACATTCCTACCAGTGACTGGTTCAATTTTCTCTTTTTCATTAAGATATTTCCTTCATCATACTGAAATCTTGCCCAACAATTTTTAAGTGAGAGCCTTAATTCAGAGCGCAAGTCACTAAATGATATCTCTTCCATTCTACTTTCAGCTATTTTCAAGCACTACAAATATGACTTTTTATGGTCACAGTACCACATTTCAGTATTTCTCAGTAAAATGAAAGTGGTCCAGCTCTGACTGTCTGCAGTGATGATACTCTCTACAAAACAGTCCTAATATTTATAGCATTTGGCATTTATATGGTATTATATATATCTTTTTAATATATATTAAAAGGTGAATATATAATTTATAAATATACAATTTATAAATATACAAATAAATGTTATATCTATTTATTTTTTATATTATACATAGACTTATCTATATAGTATTTGGTGTTATCAATGTGCCATTACAATCAAAGTAATTTTTGAGCTGAATTCACTTCAGCATTTCTGCAAATCCTACTTGAAAAGAAAGTTAAATGCATTTAAAGGGTTTTCTTTTCTGGTGGGGTGACTGTAAGAAAAAAGAAGTCCAATTTGCTGATCATAAAGAGCAAGAGATTTAAAGATAATATGAAAAAATGCAAAGAAATCAACTGAAAATTGAGGGGGGCACATGGGGGGTCACAAACCTTAAGTTTACAAATGATATAGTATTTAAACGTAACTGCAGAGCATAGAAAACTTTCAGTGAGAAGTAAGATTTTTTGAGTTGATGCTTTTTCTTTACAGTTTTCTAGGCCTTGTTAAACTGAATTGTTCTGGAGCCCACTGAGCTTTTGTAATTTTATGTTTTAGGACCGGGTCTTTGTATTTGTTTAGAATTAACAGTTGTAGTCAGTGCTAGGACACCGTAAGTCTGCAGAGTTAAAATTGCAGGCTGGCATTTTGCTAGCTAGATGCATGTCTGCCAGAGCAAGGAGTTAGGCAAAAGCAAATTCTCTAATCCCCATGAAAAGAGTTCCTGCAGCCACAGCTTTGAGGACTTCCAGAGCACCTATGTTTTGAATCAAGATCTTGAAGTATACCACGAGGAGGCAGCTATCTTTATTTCAGGGATGCACCTATACTTGTCCAAGGTTAAGGCTTTAAAAAACATAATGTGTGGTTTGAACATGGTGAGTAGACACTTGAACTGGGCAGTCAACCAGCAGTTCCACCCACGCCATGCATACTTAAGCACGTACTCCTTTAGGCTGTTATAGACTATTAGTATCAAAACATGCAAGGAAAAAGTGCCAAAAGATTCAGATTCAGACTTTCCCCCTCTCTCTTTTCTTGTTTCAGCCTTTTAGTGCTCCCACTGCTGGAGACAGACAAAAAGACAAATTTTATCTATTACTCTGAGATGATTAAGTCTCCTTTACTCTTTTTCCAGACCTGCAGGCAGAACCCAGGTTTTCTGCTCATCAATATCCTGCCCTTTACAGACAGTGAAAGGACATGCAAGTTCTTCACCAACATGTCTAGACCACACTGTAATGGGCGTTTGAATTGTGCTATTTCTTAAAGAGATGAAATAAAAACTTTAGAAAATGTGTATCAGCAGTGTTGCTAGAAAGGACCGAATAACTTTCTTGCCCAATGTGACAAACTGAGATACATCTTGGAATTTGTAAAATCCATTTTGGTTTGGCTGGCACAAATACAGGGGGGCTGTCCCCATATGAGCCGATGACTTCAATTTTGTCCTGGGAAAGAAAGCAAAGCTTATGGAAAAATGACTTAGGGAAAAGGAGAGAAATAAGACTTTTGTAAGCCTAAGCTTCCCTGGGGATCAGCCAAGAGATCATACCCTATAAACACTGACTGAATGCTAAGCATACCTGGCTTGGGGGTATGCAACATATAAACCTGCACTCTATCTTTTCTGTCCCACAACAAGTACCCGGGTCATTCTTTACTTAGAATTAGAACTTTAAGAAGGCTATCAAGACTAAATTACTCTTCCATACTAGAAGAATGGGTTTTATCAGCAGACCTGATAATTACAGAAAACCCAATGTAAAGTGTACATGTGGAGAGTGTTCATGCCTGATTTCTCTTGATTTTAATACACAACTGAAACAGGTTTTCTCTCTTTTTTTCTCTCGTTTTAAGAAGCATGGGTTTTTTTATGGAAGGGTCCTGTTCAAAAGCAGAGTGGTCAGTGCATATAGGTATACCATAAACACGTGAACTCTGGAGAAAGATGGTTTAACTTCCAGTGATAACAAAACCAAGTCTATGGTAGGCAGTCTGTTTCTGAGAATGAACTGATTGTTTGAAGATCCAGTACTGATGTGGATCTTCAGAACTTGATTCTGGTTTGAAAATTTAGATATGCAGCCACACGAGAAGCTGTTACCTCCTCAAGTTGTATTTACATGGGTCTAGAGTTAGAAAGCTACAAGATACAAAATGATCATTCTTTTCACATTCAGAAAGTCATCTATGTAAGTACTGAACAAAAGGATAAAACCACCCAGTTTTCCAGTTCTAACTTTGTGCAAATAAGTGGAAAAAATTGAACTCACTTGCAGGAAATTTTTGTACGATCGGCCACCATAGTCCACTGCTGCTGATTTGTTGAAACCTCAATGTAGTAGCTGTAGCTCCGATCATCGCAGTCCCAAAGTAGCAACCTGAGTATGAAGAAGAAACGGAGAGTGGTAAAATAAACATTAAACCAAGCTGCTTTAGTTTTTCAGTCCTTTATTTCCTCCTCTTAATCGTTCACAAATTTAGCTAAAAAATCTAAAAAGATTATACTATCTTCTTAATAGCTTTTTTTTTTTTTTTTTTTGGTAAATATATAAGAAATATTACCAAAAAAAAAAAAAAAAAAAAAAAAGGAAATCGGAAAATGGGAATTCCCAGTCCTGGTTCGTCATAATATGAGGAAAAAGGCACTGAACTGTTGACCAAATTGCTAAAAAGACAGAAGAAAAAGCAAAAAATAGAGCTCTCATGCTAACGAACACGCAGCTCTTTAGGAAGGGCACTAAATGACATATTGAACAGCCTTCAATTTTCATTCTTGTCTCACAGAGAGGAAGATCTAAAGCATCAGGGATGTGATTTAACTCAAGTCTATCATTCTCAAAAACCACAGCTGGCAAATGTTGTGTCTTCTCTACTCCTCCTCTTTATATGGGGATTATTTCCTCATTGTAAGAGATACTTGAAACCTCAACATAATTCCTCAATTTAATTTTATTTCTAAGGTTATGAATTAAAGCAAAACTAAAAACCTTGCCCTTCGTCCCCTCTTCCCCTCAGGGGATGGGATTGAGATATGTGTACTTAAGAAAAATACCCAGCATGGAATGCCTTCTTTAGCACAAACCATGAAAAATTCTGTCCAGGATGTTTGGGAACCAATATGGACCATACTTTTTTCCAGTGAAGCACCCACAAATGACAGGAGGGTATTGACACAACTTAAAGGGGCAATGGACTGGCCAGAAGAGAGGCAAACACTTCTGCAATTTCTCCTTTAGAAGCGGTTAAATGTTGTCCATATTTTGATTAATAGATGTGGTTTTGCCTACATTTTACGTAAAACCCCTAGCTGGTGTCATTGCATTCATTAGCAGGGCACTGTTTAGAAAAACTTAACTGCTGTTCTTACTGTTTTCATATGAACTCAATGGCAAATGTGATACCAAAACCTAAGTTTCAAAAATCTTTTCTATTTCAGTTAGAGGTGACTGGAGGCAAAACCAGAATGCTGCGTTTATCATTCTCTGAAATAGTGTTCTCTCGCCAACCTACCCAAAGTTTTTGAATCACAATATTCTAAGTGAACAATCCACATTATGTCTGTCATGGAAAACTGCGTTTTGCTGATTTTGTTTTTGTTAAAACTCTTACTCTTTGAACCCGTACTCAATACACCAATGGAAAATAAATACTCTAGTGCAACATATCGGCTGTTACCAACCGCTGCTATCTCTTGATCCTCAGGTTCTTGGCAGTTAGCTAACATGTACTGGGATTACTGCTTAAATTGTTACAGAAGGAAATGGACCTGCTGTAGTCAAATAACCAAACAGCAGCAGCTATCCAAAGTAGCCGTAACTGCATCAGTGACCTAAATGAGAATAACTACAGCCACGCGCACAGAGAATTGTGACAGCCAGGTAATACAGGTAACCTGGGTTCTTTCTCCAGCTGTGAGGAAGAACTTTCCACAGATCTGCATTTTTCAAAGTGTAATAGATAAGGACGCGTTGATTGTCCATGAAAATAGTTAAGACATACGTAAAAAGAAAAGGAACTTGTGTCACGCTATAGACTTTCCCAGGAACAGCGTTTCAAGCTGTCTCTCTTTAATCGCCTTTCAGAAGAGTGCCCAAGTTTTATATTATAAATTCCTTTCTTCCAGTTGAGAAAGTCTTTCTTGCTTTCATCTGCTACCTCTGCTAGGAGGAATACAACTGAAAAAATTATAGCTGACTTCTAACATTTAAAAACCCAACACTGCTAGAGGGCGAAAAGGACCTAGCCAGCTGCTGAATACAGAATCCTTCCTTTTACAGAGAGAGGCTGTCCCAGGCAGAAGCTGGACCATGTTTGGAATTTGGTTATTAAGCCCACCTGTGTCTGTAACTTTGCCCTAAAAACCAGCGCTATTACCTTCTTTTCAAAACAATCTAGTTTAGCTTTTTTTTTTTTTTTTAAGGTTTTTGAATCCCAGCATTCAAAGTGGAATTGGGTCTACTGGACAAGCAAATTTGAAATAAACTCCCTAGATGCTCTCAACTGAGCCCAGCTCATTAATATTATCAAAAATAATAAGCTATCAAAAATAGCTTTAAGAAGCTATAATAAAACACTTTTAACAGAAGCCTTTTAGCACATATTAATACTGTCTATTCACAAATTAAAAAATTCAGAGATGACTTAGTAAAAAATAAAAATAGTTGCCTGTGGCATCACGAAAAACTTAACCCCCCCCCAACACCACATCCCAAACCAAAACCACCCAACTCTAACTCCTTTCCTCCTGCTTCATCAGATCCTCCCCATTCTGCTTTTCTCTAGCTTAAAGGTCTCCAAATGCTGAAGAGACTGAATGTAGTGCATTTTCTGTTAAAAAAAAAAAAAAAATTGAAAAAGATTATGGATTAAAATCCTGGATTTGGTAGCTACTAATAATCAACAGATCCTGAATGGATTTAAATTTACATTTAAACCAAGTCTTCTAAATGATAAAAAGAAAGAAAAGCAAAAACATACGTAAATATGTTTTCTTTTATAAAGAGGCTATTAAAATGTCACTAATTATGCTTTTCAGTAGTATCCTTTTCATCATGGGGGCTCAGTGTTGTTTCCTTGATCCCTGTTTTCAAAGCTATGATCAAGAGTTTCAATATCAGAAGCACACCAGCGACTGTAATTTCAGCTAACAATATTGTAATTAAAACACAACTGGCTGAGCCTTAGAGCAAAAGGCTAACAAGACATATGTGTTCCTTTTAAGAATGTGTATAATTGCTCTCTCCCAAAACAACCTAGCCCAAGTTAAATGGGTTTTAAAAAGCATATGGCTTAGAATTATTACAAACCAAACAATGAGTGAATTAAAGTTGGCAGAATCTTTCCCAAAGTGACTTAGCATGAATGCTAAATGTAGATTTTTGTTTCTTTGGGACTTGTGAAAGAAAATATAAATTTCTTTCTCCACCTCCCTGCAGCAGGTTTTTCAGGAGAGACTGGGGAGGGAGACTGATGACAGAGCCTGTTTGGAATTTATTCTGCATGAAATGCCTTTCTGGATAAGCAGCAAAAAACCTTTCAGGTGATTACATGAATATTCACCAGTGCACACTGGGCACAAGGGCTATTTTTTATGTCAGGTGCAATAATCTTTGAAACACAATCCAGGCAAACCACCAGGCTAAACTTTTGTAGAGAGCTATGTTTTACTAAGATGGATATTAAATGGCAGGAAGGAGAATTTTCCACTTAAAAAGGCAGAACTATACTCAATGGAAATGCACTTGTTTATAGCAAAACTGCCCGTCTTCCTAGGACTTTCCATACTAGAATAAAAAGTTAAAGTAGCTCTTGTTAGTAAATCTTGCCTTCAGAATTGAGAAGGAAAAGCGGAACGAAGCTTTATCCAGCTCACTCCCTGCAAAATTGTGAGATTTAAACATATTTCTCGTATGCCACTTCTTTGGGTATCTGAAGGCTAAGCCTGTTAATCATTTCATACGGTACTGTTATTTACATCACATGTTGAAAATGCCTCATTTTAGAAAATAAAAGCTTTTCACGTATAAATAAAATCTCATATTACCAGTGTGGGAAACTGATTATATTGGCTACCTGTAACATCAAAAGACGCTGCAGTACTTTTTTTAACAGCATTTCCCCAAATGTCATGTGTTTCCCTGTGATTGATTGTTCTGCATTTCTACAAGCATTTTGTGCTGTCTCTGCTTGCTTTTTATTCCTAGATTTCTGAAAAAAAAGATTGTCACTGTTTAGTTCAGACTGCTGTGTAACTACATATACTCAAGGCGTTAGCACAACACCAAACAACGGTAGTCGTGCAGCTGACAGGGTGATACCCGCTTCCCGAACACCGCAAGTCAGTAGTTACCACGTACAGTATCAATATTTGACAGTACTGTGATCATGAACTACTTGCATGCTTACAGAAAATCAAAAGACAGAAATTAAAACATGAGGGAGTGACACTTGTCGAAAGATGGGGAAGAAGAAAGAAAACCCAAAATCATACGGAAAGAGGGGTTTTTATATAACGGTCTTTGCATTTTTGCCTCCGGTTGTCTATAATCCCCCTTTCATTTTCTGCAGATATTTGTGTTTCCGTAGTTATCTTTCAGGAAACCAGTCTTTCTTTAGGATCCTACAAAGGAGACAAAATTCTTGCATATTTGCTATGTGCATATATCATCATTTATCCCGAGTTACAATTTCACTCTCAAGTCAGGCAGGCACACAAAATGAGCAGCAAAGAAAAATTTCATAAGCAGAAGTGGTATGGAAAAGTAGAAAGCCTAAGAGATGTATATGATGATGGTATAAGCAATCGGAAAACACATTCAAGCTAACTGATACCATTTGTTAATTTAAGAATTACTCCGAATATGAAAAGCAAACCAGTTGGCTATCACGTATTCATATTAGTAATGAAGTCTTCAAATAGATGAAACCAGGATAAGTGGTTAATGCACTTTTACAAAGATACAAAATATCTGTATTTATTTTAACATAAAACCCACTATGGTACAGAAGATTTCTGTCTCCCTCCACCACATACACTGTAACAAAACCTGGTCTATCTTTTTGTTTGTTTCTTTCTTTCTTTTCTGGAAATTCCTAGGAAAAAAAAACCCCAAACCTATGAATTTCCCAGCCAAAGACTGTAACATAACAGTATCACATTTCTATTCCAGATAAATGCAGGGAGAGTTAGACAGCGAGCTATTGTGATATGGCAGCCTTTTCAATATTAAAGTTTTAGCCATTTAAAAGTTAAATTATGTTTACCATGTTAAACACACCAATTGCTGTCTTTCTGTTCCTACTTCAATATAATAGTTTTTTCTGTCATTGATAAGGGCCTTTTCAAGACAGGAAAAATAGCAAGGTTATTTTCTGTCCAGACAGGCAACAATGTGGAAAAACCACCTACAGTAACGTGTTCTGTTAGCTGTGCCAATTACCTTGTAAGCTGTTCCAAATAGGAGTCTTAATAAAAGAAGATAAAGAAATATTTTTGTTTCTCTAATCTAAAGACAATACTTAGTTACAATTATTTCAAAATAAAAATCATAGTATAGTTGGGGTTGGAAGGGAACTTTAAAGGTCACCTAGTCCAACCACCATGTTTTCCAGGTCTTTTCTGTTAGAAAACACCATTGAGCACAGCCTGTCATTACATCTCTTTCAGACTTTCTGAGTAAATTTTGATGCAGAAGTCAAGAGCTCCAAGTTTATATACAAATACCTGAAAATGTATTTGGTATTAACAAGGTTTCAACATGGTCTCCCGTAGCATCCGTGTACCCAAGTTGGGATGTTACAGTTTAGATGGGTAGACTACAACACGGGTAAAAATTATCTGGATTGTTTAGTTCAATAGGTTAACAGTTCATCATCCACCCAGAGACTGGATGCAAGAGGAGCTCCTCCAGAGGCTGCTCCAGGACCTATCCTGTTCAATATCCTTATCACTGACCTAAACCAGGAGGTGGAATGAGCCTTCATCAAGCCTGCAGATGATGGCAAACCGTGGGGTGCAATCGATACACTTGAGAGTATGGCTGCCATTCAGGAGGACTGATTGCCAGCCTCTGGGAAGACTAAGGGCATGGGCAAAACCAAATCTCATTAAATTCAACAGGATCAAAAGCAAAATCCTGTACCTCATACAGACTAACCCACTGCAGTAGTAAATGCTACAGTCTGGCTGGCTATGCTAAAAAGGACACAGGAGTCTCATGGAACAGAAGATGCCTGTGTGGCCTGTGGAGCAATGAAGGCAGCACATGGAGCTGTAGCAACAGGAACTGAGCCAGCAGAACAAGGGGAAGAGATTATTCTCCTTTACTTCACGTGCGTTAGATCGCACCTGGCATACTGCATCCCATTTGGGATTGATAGATGCGAGCAACGCCAGCAAAGGACTGTCAAGATGGTCGGGAGGTTGGAGCACAGGCACTGTGCAAGAGGCTGAGGAAATTGGCTTGTTTAGCCTAAGAAGGCTTGGGGCCAGGGAGGAACCTAACAGCATGTTTCGATACCTGAGAGCAGGTTATAAAAAGACTGAGCTGGGCTCTGTACTGAGGTGAATAACAGGAAAAACAAAAGATAATGGTCAAAAATTGGAACAGGATGTTCCAGATGGACTTGAGGCACAGGGAAACAGGAACAGTATGAAACAAGGGGGGGCGTGGCAGGGAAGTACACTATGAGGATGATTAAACATTGGAACACGCTACCCAGAGAAGTTGTGGAATTTCCTTCCTTGGAGGTTTTCAAGACCTGAGTGCATAAAGCCTTGAGTAGGATGGTCTTTCTTCATAGCTGACCCTCCTTCGAGGAACAGGCTGGGCTAGATGTCTTCCTCAAGTCCCTTCCAACCTGAATGGTTCTAAGATTCTAAGACAATGGGATGACTTTTGCAGAAAGCATGCAAACAAGATAAACTCCTGAAACATTAAGCTCTTGTGGTGGTCTAACCTCAGCCAGCAACTAAGCACCACCCAGCCACTCACTCAACTCCCTGCTCCTGGTGGGATGGGGAAGAGAATTAGAAGAGAAAACCCATGGACTGAGATAAAGAACAGTTTAAGAATGGAAATAAAATGAAGTAAAATAGCAGTAGTAACAATAATACTATTAGAAATAATAATAAACAAAGCAAGAGATGCGCAATGCAATTGCTCACCACCCACCGACCGATGCCCAGCCCGTCCCCGAGCAGTGATTGCCGGCCTCCCGCCCTGCCAACTTCCCCTGAGCATGACGCCATATGGTCTGGAATAGCCCTTTGGTCAGTTGGGGTCGGCTGTCCTGGCTGTGCCCCCTTCTTGTGCACCTGGCAGAGCAGGGGAAGCTGAAAAAGTCCTTGACCAGTGTAAGCCCTGCTCAGGAACAACTGAAATATCAGTGCGTTATCAACATTCTTCGTGTACTAAATCCAAAACGCAGCACTGTGCCAGCTACTAGGAGGAAAATTAACTCTATCCCAGCCAAAACCAGGACACTCTCCATGCATTTTTAATGCATATTTGAGGACCAAGAGTTCTGGTTTTTTTAATACTGAGAATTTAGTTGCCATGGTAACACGGTCTGACTTGGAGGCTCTCTCTCCAGTGGCATTCTGATTTCTATAGACTAAAAGCAGCTGCTACTCCTTTTTCAAAGGCTCATATATTTACCCTCTCTGATACAAATATATTAAATGGCACATTCATGTCTCTGAACCTGAGAGACGTACTTTTAATTCCTAATTATTCATTTAGAATCCAAACCCACAGGTCTAATGACTCAGTTTCTGGGGGTAGAGCAATTCATGTCATTCTGCAGTCACGGTATACAGCCAGCCTAAAGAAAATGCTCCTGGAAATTTTTTTCTATTAGGTGGCAGGGTGAGATGAAGGGAATTTTCAGGCAAGCAAAGAGCAGGGAAACAGGCAATGAATACAGTTTAATCATTTGTGGAAGACGTTCTGTTCAAAACAATCTCTTGCTTTCATTAAGATGAAATTTTAAGACTTTTTGCTCTAATCTATGTTTATATGTAATTTGATTTCTGTACCGGCTGCAGATTTCCTGGTGCTAAATAAAGAGACCACCGTCTTTAGCATTGCACAGTACAGGACATGTCCTGGACCCTTGCCATAGCTGTAGCTGCCCTAGAGCGAAACCTTGCTTCCCCACTCAAAGGGGCGTCTTTCCCTTGACTGCCTATGATCTGCAACAGACGTGGCTGCAACTCAAAACACTTGTTCTTCTAGGCAGGACATGCTCCTTGGTTCAAGAAAGATGAGGAACTCCTAGAGAGAGTTCAGAGGAGAGCAACTAGGATGATGAGGGGACTGGAGCATCTCCCCTGTGAGGAAAGGCTGAGAGAGTTGGGCTTGTTCAGCCTGAAGAAGAGAAGATTGAGAGGGGACCTCATCAACACATACAAATATCTCAAGGGTGGGTGTCACGAGGACGGAGCCAGACTCTTCTCAGAGGTGCCCAGCGACAGGACAAGGGGCAATGGGCACAAACTGAAACAGAAGAGGTTTCAGTTGAACATGAGGAAAAACTTCTTGACTTTGAGGGTGACCGAGCCCTGGCCCAGGCTGCCCAGGGTGGGCTGTGGAGTCTCCTTCTCTGGAGATATTCAAAGCCCGCCTGGATGCTGTCCTGTGCCCCCTGCTCTGGGTGAGCCTGCTTGAGCAGGGGGGTTGGACTGGGTGATCTCCCGAGGTCCCTTCCAACCCTTGCCAGTCTGGGATTCTGTGAGATGACGTAGTGTTAGCATTTCTGTCTTTAGGCGATGCAGGTAGCCTCCTATGTCAGAAGATATCCTAGATGATGACGTTTATGATTGCTGTTATTTTAAGGCAAACTATTCATCTTGTTTGTACTGTACGGGCAGGAAAGCTGACGGAAGATGAGATTCTGACCCTGTATCTGTACAATGCAATACCACATAAATCACTAGATGCCTGTTAGTTTTAAATTATGTAATGTTTGGTTTTTTTTTTTTAATTTGCTCTACACACTTGCCAATTATACAATACCCTTCTCTTACTCCTTCATGTGGCCAAAGCTTCTGCTGCTACTTAAATTTAAGTTTAAAGTGGCATCAAAATGATGTAGTTTCATTTTCACTTGCTTCTTTTCAGAAATCCGAGTACTGCGTCTTCCTGGTTTTCTACTTGAGATGCAATACTTAACTGAACATTAAAAACACCAATCTCAAAAGCATAAAACATTGAGCGTGGAAAGCTGCCAACTATACTTATTCAACTCGTTTCACACAGTGAGAATAATGCTGGGCTTGCATTATTTGTAACACAGACAAAGCAGTACTTTTGTTAGGTTAGAGATTTGCCTGGATGCCTGACTTTAAACTTTATCTTCGAAGTTTTATAAGCATCATAACAATGCCACAAGCCCAAACCAAAACACACAAACCAGAAATTAGCAGTATAAAAGAGCTTTCAAGTCTCACTTGCTCGTCAGTCAGTTTGAAGAGGTAATGCCAACAGGAGGATGGGACCCAACTCGTCCTAGCAATGTGTATCTATGTGCATGGTCTCTGTTGCAAGCCAGTAACTCTCCTGGGGTTTCAACCTTTGCTCTCTGGTACTCTAACTTTAGAAACATTTCTCTTCTTTTTCATTGTCAGAGAGAATACAAATTAAGACCCTGACAACATATCCTAAATTTACAAAGAATGGGAAGACATAAAGACATTTTGTATGTCTGATTTTATGAAACAAAAAAACCATTTACAGTCAGAGAACCTGAAGTTGGCAAGAATATTTTTGTCTTCACCTGTGAACAATACCGCTCTCCAATCCATTTCCAAAGTTTCTACATTACCCAGAAGTTTGTTCCTCATATGTATAAAGACATTCAATGTAGAAATAGCCCAATGAACTTCAATCCAGATTTAAAAACATTCATTAATCCAATACCGTAAAGCAATATTCAGGTTACCATACCCTTATACACTCCATATTCAAGTAAGAACTAGTACTCATTGTATAGCAAAAAGGAAACCTGGCTGACTCGAGATGATAGCTTTCTTCAAAAAACGTTTCTGTTTTCACAGTGAGGTGGCTATGAAGAACTGCACTTACTCTGACAAGTGAGGCTGCAATTAAACTTCTCTTAATATAAGCATATACCTTTAGTCTTACAATTTGACTATTACTATTAATATGCCTCTGAAATGTAATATTTTCTGGAATTGCACTGCTGTATCTCGACATATAATTTACACATTTAATTTTGAACATGCCCATTATACTGAAGTAAGAAGCCAAATGACGACTACTAAAGTAGTCCCCTAATTACCGTCGCTTCCACATGTCATATATTCTACAGAAAATAACTGTGCCTAGCAAAAGCTCCACTGTTGCCCTTAATTTATAGAAAAATAAACTCTCTTACCGTATTGATCCAATCATGTAGGGCTGTGCTAGCTGTACTACAATCGCTCCGCTCCCAAGCTGATGGCACGTGTACCCAGAGTCCCAATCATAGTTTTTTGTGTCTCCATTCAACAAGGCATTGCGACTGCGACTTACACCCTCAATCACACTGGCACAGTCTGCAATCGTTGCAACATTTTCATGGGAACTGTGAATTAAAAGACAAAGATGAAGACATACAGTCAAAAAACAGTTCAGATACCAATGGTTTTATTTCTGGCAAATAATAGGGAAAAAAAAAAGCATGAAAGCATGATCAACACAAGGAAATATAACTCTTATTTAACATGAACAAGCAGAATCAAGTGGTACAGATAATTTTTATAGCGTTGATCCTGGAATAGCTTGAGAAGTTAACAGATGGATTTCTGTCTTGGTGATATAAAAGGACTTTTTTAATACAATTGGAAAAAAATTCTTGTCCAGTAAAACTTCTGAAGTTTTCAAACAATTTATTCCTGTTTTCATGATGAAACTTCCACCCCCCCCAAAAAAACCAAAAAATCCAACCAAGAAAAAAAAAAGAAAAAAAATACGTGGGGGGGGTGGGGAAGAGAGAGAGAAATAAGTGGGAGACAGTTTAAAGCACTGGTATGGACTGTGGGAAGTCAGGAGTCAGTCTTTGAAACCAGGGCTTGAAGTCTCACAGCTCAGGAGACTATTCTCAACACATACCTGTTGGTACTTCTGACAGTATCTCTGACTGTGATTAGAATTTGCACCCCAGAATTTAGAAAATGAAAATGTTTTTTAATATTTACAAAATCCTTCAATGCAAGTGTTGGACTTACAAGAGGGAAGGAGAGACCAATAGGTTTGCCACAGAAATGGAACAGCAAGTGAAAAAGTATTTCTCATTCAGTCAAGAGTCAGGAAAACGGTATGAGTGAATGCCACAGAAAAGAAATTATAATATCCCAACAGCAAAAAAAAAAAGAAAGTCCTTAGAACCCATCCTCTGGAAAAAAGGAAGGCCAAAACCACAGAGTAATAATTTTCCTCCAGGAGACAAGTGATGGAATTATACGGTACTCTTCCCCCCACCCCTTCTTCCTCCTCCTGCCCCCCCCCCCCTTAATTGCATCAAAGATTTTTGCTGGTTAATTCTTTTTTCTATCCTATATGCAGCCATAAAAAATGCCAGCATGAAGTTGCCTGCTAAGCCAAAGAAAGTCCAAGGTATCACTGCAAAGCATCTAATTTGTCATCTTTGATTCAACTTATAAGCAATTATTCGAATATTACAGGGAAAATGAGCAAGTTAGGGAGCTAAAAGAATTTTCAAATTAGTAAAAGCATTCCTGGGAAAACCATTACAAGAAGAAGGGCGTTTCAGTTAAAAAAAAAAAAAAGTAAGATGACAATTCTAATTGCACAGGCCAGTACTAACTACTACCTTGCGCTGCAACATCTATCATGAACTCTTTTTTTCGCCTCTACAACCCCTCTTGCAATCAGTGTACATATCAAACACCGTGGTCCAAGTGTAAGCACCATCCAACTTCAGTCCTTCCTTCTCTCTGGTACACCCAAAATGGAATGCTCTAGCTTGGACACTGCTGCTATAAAAGGAATTAGAGTCATTTTTAGAAGCAGGGGAACGTTACATACTCAGCGATAAGAAAGTGTAGTATTGGGAGTTGTTAAAACTTAGCAAAGGATGTAACTTTCATGATGGTTTCTAGAAAACTTTCCAAGGAGAGGAATGCTGGTCTTGTACTTAGTCCTGCTCAAACTGATTTAAATCCAACACCAAGTAGTTTCCCCCTTCCTTTCAAATCAAACAATTCATAGTGTATCACAGAATCACAGAATGTTTTGGGTTGGAAGGGACCCCTAGAGGTCATCTAGTCCAACCCCCCTGCAGGGAGCAGGGACACCGCTAACCACATCAGGTTGCTCAGAGCCCCGTCCAACCTGGCCTGGAATGTTCCCAGGGATGGCGCCTCCACCCCCTCTCTGGGCAACCCCTGCCAGGGTTTCACCACCCTCATTGGAAAGAATTTCCTCCTTAGATCCAGTCTAAACCTACCCTGGTTTAGTTTAAAACCATCCCCCCTTGTCCTGACACAGCTGGCCCTACTAAAAAGATTTTCCCCATCTTTCCTATAGGCCCCCCTTAGGTACTGAAGGGCCGCAATCAGGTCTCCCCGCAGCCTTCTCTTCTCCAGGCTGAACACCCCCAACTCTCCCAGCCTGGCCTCAGAGCAGAGGGGCTCCAGCCCTCGGGTCATTTTAGTAGCCCCCCTCTGGCCCCGCTCCAACAGTAGTTACAACTTGACATAATTTCAGCAATTTCATCAAAGATCGAGACAAAAGCACCTCTGGGAGCACGCTCTAAGAGGGACGTGTATTTTCTTGTGCCTAGAGTACTTTTCCAGCACTGGTTTATAAGTGCTTCAACACTTACTTTTGGAATAACCTATTGTTAACATTTAATCAAGTATGGTACTTTCTTTCTGTTTGTAATTCAGAGAGAATCCCAATCTTTTTGAACACCACCTTCCAGCAAGATGACAGATGAACGCCAAAAAAAAAAGGCAATTTAAGGTGCCATAGTCAGGTCCAGCACTTTCCTAAAAAGCTCCAGTTTTAGGTAACCTCCTCATCTTTTCAAACATATATGTCTCTCCCTATCCTCTCTCTCAATCAAAAAATTAATATTAGCAAGGGTGAAAAACTATGCTCTCTGAACATGTGAGAGTCAAGGTTGCCTGTTGAGCCTTTGGTTTTGGGGGGAAAATGTTAAAAGCACTGTTTGCTTTTTTTCTAAACAGTATTAAAAATTCTCTCAGCACATGCTGTACTAAAGAAAAAGCTAAGATTTTGTGTATCAACTCTGATGAAGGGCAACCAATCTGTGTGGTAATGCAATTTAAAAGAGAGAGGAAGAAATAAAAATACCAAAAATTACCTGAATAACAATGAGCAAGTTAAAAAAATTTTCAAGTTCACAGTATCTCATACCAAACATCTTTGAAAAATCAGAAAGAACAATGAACAAGCCAAACTAAGAATGGCACAAGAAAAAATTAGAAATACAGAAGACGTACAACTAACACGATTTGAATTTTCATGAGAAAACAAATGATCTATAGTACAGATGCAAATGTACCATTTGAAGCCCACTGCACACTGATAAATTACATACTTTAAATAGTTGTCTGTAAAATATGTATTTAAAATACTACAACATCTGAATATGGTTGAAAATAGCTACGTGATATTTCAGAGCTAATTGTAAGAGTCTCCAGCACCACAAAAAAAGAGATAATTTTCCATGAAGAGCTAGGATTCTGTGTTTTACGTGTACTAGTGGTGTCAGGATCATGATCTTAAGAAAACCACCAACCAACCAAAACACCATAAAACACATGGGAAAAAAGCGCAAGCTCGTTGCCGAGTAATAAACCAAGGCAGTGGAAAGGCAATGGAAAAATCCACTGCACTATCAAATCTATGATCATCTCTGGTTATAAAAAATTACTAAACCCACCATATTATTATTCTCGAATCTTCTTGATTCCCTATTACTGAAGAGAGGCATTCAGCAATTCCCAGATTCTTACGGGGGAGCAGGTGGTCCACATCAGAAGTACTTCACTGGGAACAACCCGAATAAAGCAAAGACTAAGAATACAAACACAGAGTACTGGCACCAAAATAAAGTCTGCCTCAGCTTCCTTTTCTTCCCCTCTTCCCTGGCAGTAAGGGAACTTCTTCTGAGTATCCGTTCTATACAGGCATTAATGCATCTTCTATATAGTGCTGATTTTTGTGGGAAAAGGAAGCTACTGAAATCCAGGTTAAAAAAACAAGTAAAAGATTAAGTGTCAAAATCTGCATTCACGTTGAGGCTCTGTGGCACATTCCAGACACCCTCTGAGCTCTGGAAGGCATCAACTGAACACAGTACAGCTCAGTTCATCCAGCGTCTTACCTGCATGCCCTCTGAGCATCATCCTGCTCCTTCACACATTTGGATTTCTGCACTAATCTGTGCCCTCCTAAGAAGATGCTACCCTGATTAGTCAAACTCCTTAACAACCACACAGAAACTTAGTGTGTTTTCAATATAATTCTGTGGCCCCTACGACCGTTAATTAGAAAGGGATTCTAACTAATTGCAGTATGCAGAAGGTGCCATACTGTTCCTTCTCTCTACAGGGGTCTGCCACTCCCTGTTTTGAATGTTCATTATCATCTTTTATATCCGCTTGATAAATTTATTAAAAATACCATCTAGTAGGGACCCTGCTCTGTGATGTATTTTCAAGTCTTCTGGTTCTCTTCCTTTTTCCCCATTAGATTTTCTGCTTTAATTTAGGTCACTTGTTAACAAAAACACACTGCCAAAACCAACAGCCTTGTTTCTATTTTTGCGTCTTTTTTTTTTCTTTTTTTTTAAATCCATCAACTATCCAGCTTTTACAGTAACCAATGTTGTAAGAGAAAACAGAAGTGGGGATTACAAATATGGAAATTCTTGGTTTCCACTGTTCATACAGCAGTTTTGCTCTGACAAATCTAATTTGCTTTTATGGAACAGAAAAGAGGTGCATTAGCGAAGCATACACATTCTGTAAGCAAATAAAAAGGAGATGATGATTGAGGTTACAGGACAGGAGCATCAAAACTTTTATTAAAACTTACTTTCTTGTCTCCTGGTCTTATACTGCAGCATGAAGCCATGACCAGCTTGGCAGTACATTTAATTCTAGTAATAGCATTTTTACAAAGGACTGTCATTTTCAAGGCATGGCCTAAGGGCCACCTATACTGGCTATATTTAAAGATAAGACAGATACATTATTCAAGTGTCCTTAGAGAACCCCCATGAGAAAAATGTACCAGGAGTGTGTGGTAGCCTCAGTCATATTTATTTATCGCTCCTTAGGCTTTTGGGTTTTTTCTTTACTTGTTTTTCCATAGGATTTTTTTCCCCCTGAAGTACTCAGAAAATAATGCTGCCATTGTTAACTGGCTTCCATATCTGAGTGTAAAGTCTTTCCTTTCACCTCCCAGGCTGGACAGGGCAGATTTTGTTTTCTGTCCATCCACTGTAACTTCACTGCAATCAGTTGACTAACATGGGGGAAAAAATATGACAGAAAATCCTCAAACAACTCTTTGCAACGCAGGAAGGAACAGAACAGAGTGGGTTCCTGCACCAGCTCACAAAAACAGCCATTAATGAAACTTAATTCAATTAGTAAAGTAAACTTACGGAGAGACAGCAGACCTAAGTAGACTGATTTTATAGGAAGGCAGTAATTTAAAGCAGTATGGCCCGTTGAATATATTTATACTGCATGCTAGGCAGTCGTCAGTCAAAGACTCCCAGCTACAGCATCATCACTGCAACACAACTGTTCGTGTTACTGAATTCTCTTAGGACGCAAAACTATCACTTTGTGAAGAAACTATAAACAAGAAATTATGCTGGAAGAAATACATTTTTGTTTTAGTTAATACTAAGAAGTGATTTTTCTTTCATGCTGACAGCTGTTAAATGCTCAGCTTCCAATCCCTCAGTTTTTAATGGTAAAATTGCATTCCTTCCCTACCTGAACATCTACTGAACTGACAAAAGTTTCCTCGCTAGAAAGTGACAGTTAGAAAAAAAAAAAAATGAGAGCAAAGAAAAAAAGATGGAATTAGGGATGTCACTATTATTCCTGGGTTTGATTTTATTGTATTAAATAATTAAAAGGGTGTTGGACATTTTGCTTTCATTATTTTCCAAATGCCAAAAGATTTGATAAGTCTAATCTTTATTCAACATATGAATTAGCATGGTAGAAAATATTAAGTCTACAGACTTTTCAGTTAATTAAAAGTATAGTCACAAAGTCCCTTCTCCCCTTCCACATACTCTTTCTTATTTTCTTGACTTGAAACTTGCTGATGACATTGCTACGTTTCATTTGAATCTTCAATCAAGAACTCAAGAAATACCAACTTCAAACAAGTATCAACAGCATTTCCACCCGTTTCAGTGGAAAGCTTTCTGCAAGCCATATTCAGCTGGAAAAGAAAACCCCACTAATATTTGTCGATGTTCAACTGTCGGTTTGGATTAGAATAACTTCAGAGAAGGACGATTCTTCAGTTGATATCTGCTAGAGGTCATGAATTCTGATCCAACAGATTAGAACAAAAGCATTCAAGTCATTAGAACTGGCCATACTTTTAGTTGCCAAGCAATTGGCTGGCTACACGGCTCCCTCCTGAAATGTTCTGCCTGAAGAGGGCTTTCAGAAATAGCAGTTGTTTCAGAAGAGGAGCCCTAGGAAGCATGCGTCCTTCACTGCAGCACTGGGAATAGGAAGAAAAGAAAAAGAACAAAACCCATAACTGGAACCACGTGAACAGATCTCTGTTGAAGAATGGTTAGCAGTAACTAAATTGTCTATGTGGCTGTCCTTTCCTGTAGAAAGAGGGGGGGGAAAATTCCCTGTAGTATTTAGATCATCTTCAAATTTTCATAATTTCCTAAGGCTATGCTTGCAGCGGAGCTGATTTACATTACTGGGTAAAACTGCATGGTTTTAAAGAAGGCTAACCTTTAAAAAAAGAGAAGAAACAAAATACGACAGCTTTGTACGGAGTCAACATTAAACTAGACACAAAAATAGCACCTATCACTGCTTGGAGAGAGAGAGAGCAATCTTTTACAAAGCTGAACCGCACACGAGGAAACCGATATGACTGGTTTCTCTCTGTGATACATTTAATTTTTTTTCCCCCCAATAACTGCCAGTGAGTAAAACACAAGTGAATGATTATTTATCCATTTCATTTTTTTCCCTTTTAAAACAAGTTCTCCTCAGGCATTGAACGGCACACAAATGAAGGTGCACAATGATTCATAAGTACTGAACAGCATTCCCCAGAGGGTGACCAAGGACATTCCAGTGTTTTATATCCATCTCCCACTCTTCAGTCATTATTCACTGTTCTCCCTTTCTTCTGTAACATGCAAGGTACGAGATAGTCTGATAGACTGAGACAGACTACAGATAAACACAACTTCATATAAAAGCCTTCCACGCTGCACCCCCCATGACCTTAACCAGGCTCAGAACAGGGTGGTAGGCTGGTCAACCCCACATGCCCACACAGTCCTTGAGTGCCCCTCAGCACTCAGTAATGATTAAAGGACTAAGCAAGGTTATCAATTTTTTTCCCTTTGAGACAGAAAAGAGGAATTGCTTCCTATATTTAGGTAGGAAAAAAACCTCCAAACCCAAGAGGCATTGCATAGAAGCAGCCCCTTACCCGGTGTTGCAGCATCTTGCCACTGGGCAGATCAGAAGCTTTTACAAAATATCACATCATGCTGGGTACCGCTTCTGCCTCCAAAGGAGCATGTCTCTTGCTTGTGAAAATTGTCATTTGTTTTGGATTCTAGATGAAATATCAATGACTAAAGAGCATTCAAAATGTCCAAAGTGAAAGTTCATAAAAGCAAACACTACGCTTTTGAGATTTAAAAAATATTTACATTACATCTGTTAATGAAACATTTATGTCAATCTCATGATTCTAATATGTAGAACTGTTAACTTACACATTTAGCGATAATACTACACCAAAAGGAAAATAACATCTCAACCCTAACACCTGGTTAGGGATAGTTTTGTATGATTGAATTAATCTCTGTCACTTACCTCATTTCACAAGACAACAAAGCATAAACCAACACTAAAACACCAGACAGTGCTAGAAAGAGCATTTCCTGCTACTTTTACTTCAAAAATGCTACTCAGCTACCAATGGGTCATGTCAGTACCGCATCCAGTATCGTATAAAGTAACTACATAAATCCTCTTCCATATTACCTTTTAAACGTAATATGTCAAGTTAATAGTTTGTCATGAAACCCTTGTACGCAAAAACACAGCAACATAAAATTGCTGTTATCATGAAACAGTGCTTCGTTTTTATTATTTGTTTACCAGCCTTCTAATCTTCACTTTACAGTGACAGCCATTACATAGATACTACCTACTGGTTGTAATACATCTGATAAATCACCCTCTTTGTATATACAGCTCTCCGATCAAGTTGAATAGGTTTTCAGGGAAATTAAATAAATAATTACTCTTAAATCTCCACATAAGATCTCTAAACAAACACCTCAGTGGCCTTGTTTCTTTGGAATGAGATTTCAAATGACAAACTCTGCATATTACCTTCGGTGTTCTTTTGGTAGAAGTAAGGGTCACAAAGTCTTTCTGAAAGAACCATACGGCCTTCAAGGGCTGACCAACATTTCATTTTCTTAATAAAACAGGTGGTGGAAACAGCAGCTGTGTTTGTTCTAACCTAATTTAATACCACATTTAATACCATCCTGCATAAACAATGAACCCAATAGTATTACCTAATACCGCTTTTCAAGGGTTGAGAATGAAAGCTTCTATATTCAGTCAAGCTTAAAAGCAACCTACTCTGATTACCACACTTTCATATATTTCCTGGAGCTTTCCTAACTGCTTTCAGTTCACCTTACCCTACCCAGTCACTGCAGAAATAGAAACAAACATTAGAAATCGTCCTTAGAGCAATAAAATAAATCTGTGCCAACTACCCCATTAGTAGTCACACAGATTTTTTACAGAAGTGGAACTGGGACAGTCTGTTTGATCAAGGGAGGCGCGTGATGTTCTACCTTACAGTAGCCATCACAGGTATGTAAAACGAGGCACTAAATGGATATAAGGTCACTTTGCTGGATCAAAGCTGTTGAGAGTATTCTTGAATAGGTGACGTTGATGGCCATAAATTCTGGTGGAACAGCCTTTGTGCCTCTGCACTATTTCACAACAGGACCTGCCCTCAACTAGTCCCAGAAATCTTTCCATTTGTCCCTTTCTCACCATAAATTCTGCAAGGTCATGTATCCAACTGTTGCTGCCTCATTTACAATGTGGAAGTTGGTCCACATCCCTCTTTCAATTAATTACTCACTGAATTCTTATTCTTTTAATTTTCTATAAATTATATTGACCACTATCCCTTCAATATAAAAAGCTCTACAGGCCTCTCTGCTTGTTGTAGATCACTTCAAATGACTTCCACGTACAACAGCTTGATTTACCCACACTGAATGACAGCACAGCTCCACTGGTCACCATGAACAACGGATACTTACTATTATCTAGTCCAAACCCTATTTACCTGTAAGATTCTGTAACTACAAAAAAAAAAAAAAAAAATTCATAAACAGATCGTTTTTAATGAAGCCATATAACGCCTCCATACCCTAAATTATCTTTGATACTCATGAAGTGCTGAAACAGATCAAATAGTTCATCTCATCAAAATGCTCACTAAACCCAAAATATCTGGAAGTCAGTTATGCTACAAGTACGCTTCCATGAACATACATGGATTCACTACCTTGCCTATTGTTACAACCAAACAATCTTTGAGTTAATAAAAAAAAAAATGAGGAAAGCAAATCTGTTATCTGAGTCCTAAATTCCTTGCTAAATAAGACTGATAATCTTAAATCAAATATATATAGATATATGCATCACTTATTTGCACACGGTAACTGATTTTGTATGAAGTTTTTAAAAGGTCATAGCTGGCAGTGCTAAATACGAAATTTAGCTCAAAGGTTTTATCAAACTCGAAAGATTTTGTTTCTCTCTAACTAGCTTACTGAAAGTGGGTATTTTCTTTAAACACAGTTCTTCCTCAGTGCTTATCCTATTTTCTTGTCAAAAGCAATTGCAATACTACTTGCAAACTCCCTAAGCAAAGGGAAAACTTCCTATTTGCATTATGGGACACCTTATTTAGCATAAAAATTAGTGAAGTGTGATTTGTCAGGCTACTTATTCTATGCTTCTAAAAAACCATCATGACATTACACAACAAACCTCATGAGATCAGGTGTAATCATGCAATGCCTTTGTATAATGCATGAGGAACAGGCTGAAGGAGTTGGGTCCCAGTTTTTCACAGCTGAATATTATAGTTTTCTCAGAAAAAAAAAATTAATAAGTCTTACTAAAATCTTCCCTCTCATTCTTTTCTGAAAACTGCTTTCCCTTCCATCTACTGTAGGTGCATACTTAAAATTTAAATATATGTTTAAAAGCAGCATGAACTCTGAGAACTTTGCCGAAATTCTCAATTTCATGTCAGAAGTAACAAACTGTGGGAAATCCCACCTAGACAGCTACTAAAAGGTGCACAAAACTCTTCACAATGAATTTCAGGATCTAGCTTGTGTGAGTTTATAAGGAAGAAAGCACAGAAATTGCCCTGTTTGGACTATTAAGAAAAATTTATATTAAACCTTACTTTGACATAGTTTAACATTCAGTATTATCATAGCATGCTAGAATTGTTTAGGTTGGAAAAGACCTTAAAGATCATCAAGTCCAACCGTTACCCTAACCCTGCCATCCCACCACTAAACCCTGTCCCTAAGCACCTCATCTACCCTTCTTTTAAATGTCCCCAGGGATGGGGACTCGACCCCTTCCCTGGGCAGCCCATTCCAGAGCCTGACAACCCTTTCTGTGAAGAAATTTCTCCTAATGTCTAACCTAAACCTGCCCTGGCGCAACTTCAAACCATTTTCCCTGTTGGTCTGTTGGGGATTTCTACCTTAAGCAATGCAGCACTACGCAGAGGTACTTACATTGGTTATTATACAAGCTGTCTGGAGCTCCAGAGGTAACACAGCTCCATCAATGTGGCGTTCTGAGAATAAGGGTAGCTATGACTAAGTGCACCTATGACTCTTTAGGGGAAAATCAACACATGAGAGTTTACTTTCAGCAGCTGAAGCTAGGCTGTGTAAGAGGCCCTAAATGCCCAAATCCATCTTCACTGCAATAAATAGGTCTGGTTCCCCCATCCTTGTTACAGAATTCAGGCTAAGCTAGTGGGAGGAATGAGCAACCATACCATGACACGCAAAGAAAAATGGGATTAGCAGCACAGAGTGACTCAATTACCAGCAGCTTTGTCAGCAGCAGTTGATTTAATCTGAACTTTAGCATTCCTGCAGCATCACTAATTAATCCGCAGAACTGGAATTTCAAGGAAGTCACAAGGACTAGCCAACTAATCCTATACTTCCAGCACCATTTAACTCAAGTTAGAGATTTCTGAGTGGAAACCGAAGTACAGTAAGAGTGCAGTGACAGCCAGTGTTAAAAGGCAAGTGTTCACAACAGTCCATGTAAAAGGAAAGCAGTTCTTACCTATTAGACCTTTCTCCAGAGTAAAGGTTTTGTTGGTGAACATGCATTCAAATGCCACAATATGGAAAACTTTGTTCACTGTGTTGTGGGTCCCAACAATTCGAATATACCTATAGAGGGGAAAAAAAAAAAAAAAGGTAAGTAGCACAAGTTAAGCATATCAAACTTATATGCACTAAAATAGGAATGATTCAGTTGGGCTATATTGTGCAGACCGGTAAGAACTGAGTAAATAAATAAATAAAATAAAATAAGAAAAGGAGTAAAAAGAGTATAAGCTTCACAGCAGGACGCTGGCTCCAGTATAATTTAAGAAAAAAGAATATATTTAAAGAGCTGTGAAATCTATCAAAAATCTTTCTGCACTAATTTGCCAAGAAAAGCAAAATGGGTTCTGTTTCAGAAATGTTTTTTTAGTGCAAATGTTTGCTCATGGAGACTTTAAATAAAAACAACAACAATAATAACAACAAAAATCCCTTTACCAATTCATTTCATCACAATGGGAGGTTTCATACAGCCAGGGAAAACCCAACAAATCAGTGAGTCTTTGCTGCAGAAGCCAAAAACTAATTCCATTTTGATATGACTAGCACTGTCTAATCCTAGCACTGGATGTACAGGCTATTGCTGTCTTTTTGGTCTATCTTTTATTAATAACAAAGAACCCCCACCCCATATCAGTCAAATGGTATGAAGCAAAGGTAGCTCTGGGTTTCATCCCTGGTTGTACAACTTATACTTCTAGACTCTAATTGAAAAATCAAATAGAGCTGCTCTTGAACACTGTGACCTATTCACCCTCTGTATTACCCTGGAGGCTTCACCTTCTATAAACAGCCATTAACCTTGATTCAGTCCAATTCCCACATTTTCTGAAGAGATCCAACAGTTCTTACTATAAATTTCAAAAAATCCTAAATGGAATATTGTACACCATCTCAGTAAATGTTGAACAAGTAACGCAAAAACCTACCTAAACCAAATAGCATTACCCCACAAAATGGGTTACCCACAGTGCAGAAACCTTTGTATTAAATGAACTCATTTCAATTAAGTAGTATCAGGATGTATGAATCTTAGGCAACAGCCTCAGTCTGCGATATAAAATAGCCTTTCACTTATGAAGTATAATTACAATTCCAACATAATGGCCATTCACCAACAGCATTATTTTGGCTTGTGTTCTTCATCATAAGAAGTTGAAAAGATACACAGGTTTAAGTCCTGAGATATTTTTGTTTAAACAATAAAAACCCCTCATAGCTATTTACTGTACTAACATTCAACCTCCTCCTGCGCTTCAAGACCTGAGTGCCTTATGAAAGAGCTATTATAAGCAAGCCTCAGTGGCTGTTTATACTGATATTAGTTTGTCTTTACCATACAGAGAAAAAAATCTTCTAGAAAAATAATTTTTAAAATCCACCTACTACATGCGAATGACTGCAAGAGACAACTAAGTTACCTGAATATCACAACATCGCTAAAATTGCCAGTTTTTGACCTCTGCTCCTTTTAGCTTATATAATTAGTTTCATTTAAAAAAAACCTATTAGATCTTTGGATTAAAATTTCAAAACTCATATATAGTATGCTCAAAATTTCACTTTATAAATATTTTCATTATCATGACTGGAAACAAAAAAGAATTATATGCTTTTTCCCAATTAATATTAACTCGCAGATCAATTCATTATCACAGCAGCAAGTTTCCTGCAAGTCATTCTATGCAGAAAAAGTTGCAAACCTAGAGAAAATATTTTTTCTTTTATTTTCTTTATAGAAGGTGAACCCTACTTTAAGAGGAAAGCAGAACTTAGCCCTCACTATGTAGCTGTGAGAAGTGCCTGCAAAGGGCATTGCAGGAATCCTGGCTGACAGTCAGGGAAACAGCAGTTCTTTCCCCAGACTCACCCACGTGAACCAGGCAGTTGCAGCAAGGTGACAGATGAAATGCTCTATTTTGGGAGTCACATTATGAAGGTAAACCCGTATCAGCCTCGTTTTTTCTTTAACATGCCAAGGATAATTTGCAGTGCTTTTCGCAAGGAATGCGCAGGTACAGCCACAGCAAAAACTCTGTAGACACCCAGGAGAAAGACCCCAAGGCTTCTACTCACAAAGCTGACCTTCTGCAAAACTGACAGTGAAGATCCACTGAAAAGATTATAATCAAATTATTCAGGGGACTAAATTCTTCCGTTTGCTGTTCAGAGAAAGATAAGCTGAAATTTGAAAGAATCTTTTGGTTTTAGGAGGTCTGGTAGACAACTTCAGGTAAGGACTGGCCTCCTCCTTGAAGTTACAGGTACAGACATATCTGATCCAATCTTTTCAGATTATTTTCTTTTTGTCAATTCACAAGCACAATATGAACCCTAAATACACAGGCAATGACCGGGATCCGACAGCAGTAAAAATTCTTGTTTTATCCAGCATCAGAAGCGCAGAATTTGACTAGATGTGGGAACAACCTTGGAGGCGCACGCGGAGGCTGGCTTGCCATAGAGGCTCCCTCCTCTCTCCCAGGCAAGAAAAGTATTGATTGAGTTCTACTGCTTGGCCAAAACCTGCTCTAGGCTAACCAACAGAGCATTACTAATGGAGACACTTTGACATATTTCAGTTACGCTTCCTTGCTTTAAAGAGTTTAGCAAATAAACAAAGTAACAATATTAATAGGAACACAAGAAGCTGCTTCATAATTAGCTTTAAAAGCTAATTTATTTAGATTTTTTGTGTTATGAAACTGTAACGCTAGAGCAAACTTCTTAAGTGGTTTGGGGCTTTATTTGGTGGTGGTTTGGTTGGGTTTTTTTAAATATATCATCTGGGTGAAAGACACACAAGACTTGAATAGTTTGCCACGGGAAAAGCATCTTTATCTTACTGCACACTTAGGTTAACTCATACATCACTCACTGGTTAGAAAAGTTCCCTGCCAACAGGTAGAAAGGAACAAAGTTTATCCTTGTATGCTAAATAGCCTAGCAGTTATTCGGAATGATAGGTGACAATGTTTCACATTGCTGGCAAGCTGAAATTGTGTGGCAATGTAAAACAAAATCCCATCCATTACAATAATCATTTATACATTAATATTCTGAAATATATTATTTCAGTCTTGTAATGTTATCGCACAGTAGAACATAATGATACAACAAACCCCATCCTTTCTCCCCAATACAATGCACGTTGATTATTCTTCCCTTATGTCTCTCAAGGTGAACGATCAGCAGGATTTCCTCCCTAAATCTTGCAATTCTTCTACTTGGTGGAAAGAAAACCAATGCAATCATCAAAAGTACTAACACCTTAACTTCTAAAATCACACTCTTAGATTTTGCATGAAAATTGTAGCTTATTATTCCACTTGATGCAAGATATAAAGCCACCATAGCCCGAGACTGCGAAGATAATCTTCCTCCAAATAAGGCAGAATTTATTAGAAATGCCCGGTACCGCTAGGTAAACAAACGGTATCTGAATTTCAAATGTCCCCAATGAAGAGCAATATTGAAGGTACATGACCTGTTTCAGAAGAGTCAGATGAAGACATTGTAAATGCTGCTGTAGTATACCTTAATGAGAAGGGCACTAAACAACAGGCTGAAACCCAGGAGTCGGCTCAGAAATAGGACAGTGAGGCAAAACTGCAATGTAGACAACTTCAATATAAGCAACGAAGTCTTAACTCAAAGCCTACAGATTTCAGAAATTTAAAGTGCCTATTATAGCTCATGACATGCTTGAAAATTTGTACATTTTCCTAAGTGGTTTTCTGCCAGATGGAAACGCAACTGAGTCACAATTAAAAATAAAAGCATCCTTTAGGCAACCAGCCTATGTGTACCATCTCACCACTTTTCTGGAACAACTTATTAGCTGGAATATAAAAGTACAGGTAAGAAAACGATTATGAACCTTTTTTTCAGCACATGCAACTTTGACAAATGCTTAAAATGCATGGAACGTGTTTTCTGTGATCATTCACTCAGTTTTTAAAACATCCTGTAGTGGTTTTGACTGAGACAGAGTTAAATTTCTTCACAGTAGCCGATACGGGGCTATGGTTTGGATTTGTGCTGGAAACAGTGTTGATAACCCAGGGATGTTTTCATTACTGCTGAGCAGGGCTTACACAGAGCCAAAGCCTTTCCAGCGAGGAGGCGGGGGGTGCACAAGCGGCTGGGAGGGGACACGGCCGGGACAGCTGACCCCAACTCACCAAAGGGACGTTCCAGCCCAGGAAGGGGGGGACGTTCGGAGTGATGGCGTTTGTCTTCCCAAGTAAGCGTTAGGCGTGATGGAGCCCTGCTTTCCCTGCTGCCCATGGGAAGGCGTGAATGAATTCCTTGCTTTGCTGGCGCACACAGCTTTTGCTTTCCCTATTAAACTGTCTTTTATCTCAACCCACGAGTTTTCACACCTTTACCCTTCTGATTCTCCCTCCTAGCCTGCTGCGGGGGAGCGAGTGATGGTGTGGGGCCGAGCTGCCCCCTGGGGTTAGCCCCCCCCACCACGACACTGCTTCTGGCTCTGAACGGCCGTGCAGCAACAGGTAAGGCTCTCCGACTTTGCTAACCTAAGGTACAGACAACTGAGAATTAAACACTGTGGAAAAACTAATAGCCTTCTGGTTCCCACAGGCAGATGTGCATCCAGTGGCAAGAGTCTCATATCCGGAGATAATTAGGTAACACCCACAGAGATGAGACCAGTGAGATGGCTCTGTGCACAACTGTCCAAAGCAAGCTGCAAAGGAAGTGCTCAGGCCAGGTGGACGTGTGACAGCCTACCTTCTCCATCAAGCGTACGGAGATCCTGCTGTGAACATGGGACCCCAAAGCTGAGACCCTTTTCTGAGGAACTGCTATGAATACCAGTGCTGATAATGCCTCGTTATAAAACGATCTGTTCTTTAAGGCTCTTGCTCAGAAAGAGATTGAAGTTTAAATCTTTTTTTAATAGGACTTCAAGCCCAAGGAGAAGCCCCTACCCACAGGGAGCCAGGCTGGGCTGTGGCACGGCCTTCTCTGCCGCTGGGCAGACAAGGTGTGAGGCCACTCAGTGAATCAGAGAAAAGCATCCAACAGCTCCTCCCTCAGGAACCATAGCTCACATCCTATACATTGAAAAAGTTAGAGGTTGAATTCACCCTCCTCCCTCCAAAGGCTCTTGTCACGAAAGGACTGTAAGACATCATCGCGGGATCAGACGACGCTGAAGGCTGCAGGAGTAAACTGTTTCGGTAACCCTGTTATCTTTCAAAGCCAAACTTCGGAATTTTAGCTGCCTTAACATTTGCTTTCTCTTTACACATTTATACAAAAAATACTTCCCATAAGAAAACAAATGAACCTCGGTCAACTTAGTATCTTCTTTCTTGCAACTAAGGGAATAAGAAACAAGCAGTTGCAGGACTGGAAACGCTGGAGTGAGTAACTTCTCCACTCTCTATACCCTACAAACAGTAAATCAACACATATGGAAATAAAATAAAACCTTTAATTTAACCTTTAATAATTAAACATTTGTTTTGATCTTGATTCTTTCAGATACTTAAGAATAATGTCAAACTTCGCATAGTTTTGCAATTATTTTTCACCCATTCAAGTAGTGAGAACAAATATGTTCACCTCTTTTAAGATGAGTGGTATTCTTCCACCTCCAACACTACATGCCTGCAATTACTGCAGTCCTCTGAATTAGAAAAAACAGAGGAAACAAGCCAAAGATCATATTTTCATCAGATGACATTTCCTGGAATACAATACAAGGACCCTTTACGCTGATTAAATCGACATAAATGCATATACTAATTATTTTCCATAGTCACAGAGTCATTTTTCTACAAGTGCTTGGCAAGCGTGTAATTAATTAAAATGACCACTGACCAGACTTGCATGTATGCTGAATTACAAGATAATTTAAAAGCTTTGATCACCACAAGGTGGAGGGGTGGGAGGAAAAAACAGCAGAAAGCCCAAACTCTAAATGAACAAAAACTTCAGAGCACTTTGTTAGTGGGTGACACAAGCTTGGGCAAACCTGATTAAGCAGAGGCATAGGAACGATGAAGAATTAACTGTAAAATCAAAATTCTGGTGCCAAACTATGACTTTTAATTATATTGCTCACTGGGGAAAGCACATAGCGGACAAAAATGAGGAGAAAAGACATTAAAAACAATACAGGCAGGTTTTCCAGTGAAATAAGGAATTGTTCACTTTCTTGTCAGAAACAAAGCAGCTTTATACAATGCAAATTTATCTACAAATCTGTGCGATAGGAGAGTAAAAGAACCACAAATTCAAGGGCTAAGGTAGCTCCTCTGTCAATGGACTTTAGTCTCAGCTGACAGACTTGGGAGAAGACAAAAAAAAAAACCCCAAATCACTCTTTAAAGAGGAAACCTTGATCACTTTAGGGGGTTTAAAAGCACTTCCCTGTCAGGTGAACAAAGACTGCAGCATGAGAATTTTCCCCCTTTAGAAGACATTTTATCCTGGTTTCTGGCCCTGTTTGAGAATAATTTAAGTGCTGTAAGAGTTTCAGCCACGTGTCACAGCAGTCACAGTGAGCCATGCTACACTTGGCCCTGAGATTCCCATGGCAGGAATACCAGAAAAATTTGTATCCTTCAATTTTCTTTCTTTTTTTTTCCCCACTAACAAGAGAATTATTTTAACTAGAGGGAAACAGCATGTTCTACTGTGTTCTTGGTAGAATCTTAAACTACTAAAATTTAAATGAACTACCTGGGTTGATTAATTAGGCAGCCACGTGACAACGACCTCATCCATCCCTTATTTTTCCCAGAGCAATTCTTCACCTTTACGCGAAACGATGCCTTGGGCAATCTGTTGTGACTACAAATACTCACAGTTCTGAACAATTACATTATGTTTTACTTCTGCTCTTTACATTTGTACAGCTGACACATTCCATTCGGCTAACAGCTGCCGCTGAGCGTGCCGCTGGTTCAGCTGTGGATACCCTGGAGGACTACTAATACCAAAGCTCAGCTGCCTGCATCAGACTGGTGCTTAGGACATAGGTGTCAAAGCATAAAAATATGTGTACTCTAGGATCCATTTTAATCCTTCATTATAACAACACCGGTAAGATACAAACTCTGGAAGATATTAAGCACAGATTCCAATCCCTTGAGAATATTGAAACAGAAGAGTAAGTAAAAAGACAGGTAAAGGAAATTAACTGGCATTTTGCACTGATATCCACTCTAAGTTACTATCAAAGCAACCCAGAACAGCGACAGCAAACTAAAATAAAGAACTAAATCCAAGCCCCATCCCTGGAAACATTCAAGACCAGGTTGGATGGGGCTCTGAGCAACCTGATCTGGTTAAAGGTGTCCCTGCTCCCTGCAGGGGGAGTGGACTGGGTGACCTCCAGGGGTCCCTTCCAACCTAAAACATTCTATGATTCTATGAAAATGAGCTCTTAAGAACTTGGCGTTTCTTTTTCCTTCAGGGAGCATTTGGTACGAGACACCAGTGCTAGTCCTACATACTTCATACTTCTTCTAACCTGCTTAGAAACCACGAACATTCACATTCTGATCACTGCCATGGAGATGCACGAGATCCAGCCCGGCGCACAAGGGCATTAGAAGACATTCTGTTTGTCTTTCAGTGGAAAAGGAAACAGTGCTATTCACAGCCCGCTTATTGACAACTCCGTAAAACATATAATCCTGCAGACTCACACAGCTGAATCAACAGACTTATGGCAGTAGGATAAAAAAAAGCAAGGAGGAAAAATCTATTGCCAGAATTAAATCACGTGGGAAGACACTGGACATAAATAAATATATCAAATAAAGAATTAAGCCAGAACAAACGTGGAAAGCATTTCTGTCTCTTGACAGGAGACAAGTTTTCCTGCACTTAGACAAGAGAGCCTAATACAGTTTATTTTATAGCAAAGGAAATCCCTGCTGCAAATATAGAAAACAACAGTGGCAAATCAAACAAAACACACAAGACAAAACCATTGAACTCCAGCACGAAAAGCATACGTATCGCCTGCAAAGCCTGTGCAGTAACAAACATTTTCACCTTCACAATTGATGCAAATACAAGCAACAGTTTGAAAACACAAGACGTTTCTCATTGTAATTTGCTAAAATATGTAACTGGGTATTTTATGCTGCAGCATTTAATTGGCTAAAAATATTGATATAGAATAATTACACAGGACATGCAATTATTTGTGTACTATATATAAGCAGCATATCAACCAAGCAACCAATGTTTCTGAACATATTTAACGAAATACAAGGAAGAAATTCTTTGCAGTGAGGGTGGTGAAACCCTGGCAGGGGTTGCCCAGAGAGGGGGTGGAGGCGCCATCCCTGGGAACATTCCAGGCCAGGTTGGACGGGGCTGTGAGCAACCTGATGTGGTTAGCGGTGTCCCTGCTCCTGCAGGGGGGTTGGGCTGGGTGGGCTCTAGGGGTCCCTTCCCACCCAAAACATTCTGGGATTCTATGAAATTAACGCTGATGTGCATAGGAATGCAAGTAACACTTGCATGATGTGAGAATACATTTTGTACTCCATACGTAAGAATAATGCCCTTAGAAGTGGTAATTTTTTCATTACTGTTTTCCAATTTTTATTTTTTTTTTTGTTTTAAACAGAAAACCCCAAATTTGAGGTAAACTTGTTTGAATCTCAATCTTCACATTGCTTGTATCTCTAGTTCCATCCAATTTCTCCAATCTGAACTTGGCTCTGCAAGTTCTGTTTCAGGTCAGATCTCAAGCCAAACCAGTTCTATTTCCCAGAACCTATGGGCATGAATCTGTATTTTAACCAGATCTCATAATGGACTTCCACCACAGGAATTCAAAATCTGGTAGGAGGAGACAGTATTGATGAAATCTGTATTTAAACCCTATCCCTGATTCGACTTTGCAGCTAAACCCAACTTAAATATCACCTTCGTTCTCTTGATGCCATCTCTACTGAATACACACAATCACAGAATCCATAATATGGGACCCCCATAAATTGAATGTTACAGAAAAAAATAGTTCAAGTAGAGAAGAAAGCATTGTTCCTCACAACGTCTGGTTCTAGCATGAAGTGGACATGGGATTTAGCGAGCAGATATGAGCTTGCTCTGCATAACTTCCAGGCTGGCGTGACATGGAGCCAGATTATTTCCAAAATGCACCTGATCTTCAACAGGACTTGTTTTCTTTGAATCACAGTATATGCTGATGTGGTTTCATAGCTTTGGGTCAATTTAGCTTAGGCTTCATTAAATAAATATATCGTAGCCCCCATGTTTTTAAACATACTGAATAAAACAGAAAAAAACACAGGGAAGTTCTGTTCAATGAAATCTGAGACTGTTTTCCATTTTCTCCAGCTTCTCGTGTTCCACCAGCCTGTGACTTTAACATGTTGTCTAGATCTACACTGGAATCAGACTATATATGATATGACAAAGAAATACTTGAAAAGTATTAGAACAAAGTGATCTAGAAGCAAGTGGACAAAAAAAAAAAGGTATCAACCTGCATCAAGGCAGCTCAACAAAGAAATAACTCTGGTTTTGAGCTATGCTTAGAAAAGGAAGGAATTTAGAAATTCTTCCTACAAAACTGCAGTGAAGATATACACAGAACTTTGTATTTAGTTCTGGCATCTCAATATCTGATAGACAGTGGTAAAAAAGGGTGGACTTATGAAAATGATTAAAAAAAAAAAAGATGGCAACTATTGAAAGAACCCTTTTTACGTAATGTTTGTTAAGAGGAATCATTGAAAATCAGAAGTGCAGCAACTCTAGGTATTTGAGCACATAAGCAGAAGAGAGTATGAGAAGACCTCCCGGGCTCTCCAAAGGGGGTCATAAATGCATGAGAACAAAATGTTAAAATAAATAAATAAATAAATAAAAACCAACCTTCCCCCTCCCTCCCAGTCTAACTTCCTACTTACTGAGAAATATATCCAAGGATATATGCAAGGAACCCTACCATTTGTTATTTTTAAAATTATACTAGAAAAGTGCTAAGCAATATTCAAGTGGAATCAGCTAAGTACTGGTAACATAAAAATGACTGGATACATCTTTTTCATCAATATTTTTAGGATTTGACAATTTGTTCCTATGGATACAACTCCTTGTAGTTGGAGGTACTTAGAAAATCAATGCAAAGTATTGCTGGCTCAATTTGTAATTTGCTGCGCAAACAATTTTGGAATGCTGAAAAGTGGGGTAATTCATTAAGCTGAGTCTGCCTTATACATTTAAAACATTTATGATAAAGCATTTAGTGTTAATATTCAAGTGGTTTAGATCTGAGGCAGGGATGCTTTGTTAACTGGTTCCTTAACTACAGTTAAGATCATACAGTTAATAAACCCCTTTTACTATCCAGTGATTTACAGTTGCCATGCCAACAGCAACTATGTCACTTATAAGAAACATCAACTTAAATTCTTCAACAGCAGAAGCAATGTTTGTAGGAGCAAAACCCCTAAAAATATGAAATTGCACAAGTAGCACCCTACTTAAACTAACGGAATGTCGGTTCTGATAGCTTTGGTGTTCCTTTCTAAGATAATTAAAGTGTGCAACACCCGTTCTGCTCCTGACAACGCACAGCTTAACCAAACCCTGAACCGTGATCATTCGTTAGGTGCATTTTTCAAAATTATTTAGTGAAGGCTCAAATTCACGTGGAAATGTATCTCAGGCACTATGACATGGAAGAGATGTCTCACTTGAAATTATAAGACACATTTTTCAGATTGGTGAAACAGATGTCCGATGCGAGACAGATCAATGAAAATATCGACCAATTATTTCTAAACTCACAAGTTCTGCATTTTATGAGAAAAATTTGACACGGTATCAATTAGCAGTATCACCTGCTACGCATCTATCTGGTTGCTACCTCAGTTAATCAGTGTCTCTAATCAGCACTGTTTACACTTGCCAGCATATTCAAGACCTAACTGCTAACTACTGCAGGCCTGAACTGAGCTATACAATAAAGGACAAAAGAAATATTATTTATGGGACTGTTCATCAGGCATGGGCAGTGCAGCAGATTCAATCTCATAAGCTTAATAAGTCTAGTTCTTTTTAAATCAAATTGTATTTTACTGGAAACAATAGATAACATGGTAAAAGATGATCATAAATTTGGATTACAAGTAGGTCTACATTAACCTGCATAAACACTCCTACACAGCTCAGCAGCAGTGAGATGGCAGAAAAGGCCAGTGACTTCCAATATCTGTATACAGACAATAAAATCTCCAGAAACTCAATTTCCTGCGAGGGGAGTTGAATTATGGTTATTTTAAAGACAGAGCATTTAAGACAGACAACTACTTTAATGTATTTCTTGTTGTTGCTGCTTCTCTCTCCACTTTTTTTTCTGTGATTTGTTTCAGCTGTAGAGTAGAATCACATTTATCATATACAATTTCCCACATTTCTCTTGCTGATTTAATAGCAATCAGGAGAACTGTTTGATTAATTCAGAACAGTACTTAGCAACATTGCACCAATTCAACTGATTAGAATTGATATTAGCTCACTGAAACACTACCATCAGGCTGGAGTGGTACACTGAGTGCCATAGCCAAGAAAAATTTATCATTTTGTTAAAAAGTAGTTCTTGATCTCCTACAGCATGAAGATAATTTATGTTTGACATGTCTATGAACTACGCCACTAAAACTTGCAAGCAGGTGAGCAGACCTGCAGAAGACAGAAATATATTTACTGAGCTACTTAATTCAGGTCTCTTCAACTAGTTCCTTAACCAAAAAAAAAAAAATTTGATTTAATAACCAGTCATGTAGTTCCCTTTATATGGTAAAACATCTAAAAATAATAAACTGTTTTAAATCTAATGTCATAAAACCTAAAATCAATTTGGAGGCAGTGGAAGAACAGAAAAATAAAGACTTTTCTTTTAAACCTTACTCCTTTTATTTCAAATGCAATAGAGAACAAAGTTCTCACCTGTCCCAAATTTGCTCAACACTGCATGAGCTGCAGAGAGGTTCCTTCTAGGTGATACTTATCCATCATAATAAATAAGCACCTGAAAATTAGCCATGAAGTTTCATTCTCTTGAAACACACTTCAAGTCTAACAGCTGAAGTTGCTATGCTTTTCATACAATAACAAAAATCATTACATTTCTGGACATCAGTTTGGGCTTGTGTGCTCTTTGGCTCACACCTTATCTTTAAGCTAATCCTATTCCTATCGCTGGAAACATTCCAGGCCAGGTTGGACGGGGCTGTGAGCAACCTGATGTGGTTAGCGGTGTCCCTGCTCCCTGCAGGGGGGTTGGGCTGGGTGGGCTCTAGGGGTCCCTTCCCACCCAAACCATTCTGGGATTCTATTCTGCACCAGAATAATGACTCCAGTTGATGTGGATGATTGCAGCTCAAATGAAAAACAACTGAACATCTCTACCAAAACATGCAGTAAAGCCACGGTGCAGTAAATCAAACTTTTGCATGTCATTCTAGATTAATCTAACTCCTTCAAGCATTCAGCAAAAAGCTTCCGCTATTTCTATCAATATATGCAGCTCAAGCCATATAAGACAAGCTGGTGGCAGAAGTACCTAGAAAGGAGAACTGAATAAAGGAATTACCTTTCATTTTGTCTCAAGACGCCACATATTTGCACTGAAAAGCTGAGAAGGTAGGATATATTTGCGTTCAAACAATGTTTCACTACAGTTATTGGGTTTTTCCAGGAAAACCAGAGACTTACAGGTTGTCACACATTATCACCTCTATCAGTGGCGGAAGAAATATCTCACTGGGGTGAATGCAGCAATTTGTCATTTATACGACACCTTCAGGTCACCACAGCTTAACAGAACAGGACACCACCACCACAATGCACTCGGACCGCGTTGCAGCGAAGGGCATTACCGTTGTGAACACCTCTATGGAGAGAATTTTAGGAAAGTAACTGAGCATTGATAGAGAGGATCATATTGCATCTTTGTATCGGTAACAACAACAAATCTGCCTTGATCTTCCTTTGTCATACCTTTCAAATCCTTAAAAACAGATCCCACAGAGCATTGAAAGGACATGAAAAAGTCAGTACTGGCCTGTGCACAAATAATTCTAACAGTTGCGGGATGACTACTTCTGCAGTTTTATGGCCATGGAAAAAACCCTGGAGAAATAACTTCCTTCACTATGAACAAAGAATCTGCTATTTGGGAATCAAACAGAGCTTTATCTGGATACCTACTTAAAGACAGAATGCATTAAGCCATCATCTTTTTAGCTATCTATATACTAAGGAGTGGCAGAGAGAGGTTTCATTAGCCGTTGCAAAAAAGTACCATAAACTCACTGCATATGAAAATTGTGCTAAAAATGCTGAAAGTTGCAAATTGATAGACTTGGACCCAAGCTGTGGCAAAATAAAGGCTCCTTAAATAATTTTAATGATTTTACCTACTATCCTCTAATGTAACAAACTTATTTATTCTCCATAAACCTCTCCCTTTTTCAGTCGAGAAGACAGGTAGTACTCAGAAAGGATAAGCCTTCTTTTCCCAGCTTAATGCTGTCACTGAAATATTTCCACTACTCATGAAGGTACTGTATTAGGCCCCAATTCAGGTAAATCTTCTTGATATTTTCTTCTCTATCATTAAATTTGGTACTACGTTCAAGACAAAAACCACTCAAATGTAGCCCTAAACAACACTTTTTTCTCTCTCTGTAAAAAGAAAATGTGAAAGAGATTTTTTAAATGCTCTGATCCATCTAAACTCTTACCACAATATCCCTGATACCACCTTATAAACTTGGGTCCCACATCTGTTTTCACCTCGATAGCAGCTGGAAGTTCTGCCCCTACAGCAACGCCTCTAGCACGGACAAATCAGAGCTCCCAAAACAAAACCACAACGCTCGGTTTAATGGGCAGTTCTTTTCTTGGAGTATTGCTGAATTTACTTAGCTAACACTTTAAAATGTGACTCTTCAATGAAGAAATAAACCACTATACTTGAATCAAAAAGGCAGAAGTTTAAAAAAGGAAGGGGGGGGGGGGAAGTCTTTTCAATAGTCCCTATCCCGCATAGCAGGTGAGATAGTGAGAATGAAATTAGCAATTTAGGATATTAGTTTGAACAACTGTACAGCCTATCAGAAACCTGCAGTTACACACTTGTGTTGGACAAAATAAAGCGCTGAGCTGGTGTATTCACAGGCTTGCTTCACCGTACCTACCCGCAGGATATCTGATAGCTCTCCATTGGTATTACCTTGTATCTGGCCCTCCCAAACTGGCTATGAGCACGCACGACTCTCTCATATTCAAAAATCTGCTTAGACTGTTGGAACAACTGTCATCGAAAGGCACTAGCTTGTATCACATCATCTTCAAGAAGATTTTTTTTTTTTCCTGTAAATAATACAATTCTTGCCTCAGAAGTGACAGCAGCGCTGTATCTTTTAAAGGAATCTTACCATGCAGTTACGTGAATCTCAATCCTGTAGACATAACTTTCATTAGCATACCCATTCAATTTACCTGAATGTGCTCTATTACCTTTTAAACCATCCACTCCACTTTATTAAGCTGATAATTTGAACTCAGTACTGCATTATTTTGATATATAGCTAAAAGCAGCAGCTTATGTATTTTATTCTTATACATTAATGTAGTGAAAACATGTTTCAGGAGGCAGCTCTCCATTATACTTCAATGCTTTATTCCTAGCTGTAATTGATGTCAGTTATGACTAGGGGGCTATTATCAGGCTAATACTATCTTTTCCTCCATAATATTATTATTCTCAGTATAATGAAATAAATCTCTGTTTGGAAATAGAAGCAGTCAATATTATTTACTGCTGTATTTTCATTAACTAGAAATTTTCAGGGAATACAGGACTGTGACTTATTTTTGTCCTTCATGAAGTGGAACCTTTGAACTTTAGAACTATGGTTGCCCCGTCACATGCCCTTCTGGCCTGCCTTACCTATGCCCAAACTCAAATTTTCACACTTCATTTTCAGATCTCTTACTATACCTCCATCCTCTCAGCTCCTGCCCACTTCCCTTCACCTTGGCAGCTCACTTAGAGTTAGTGTTTCTCATTTCCCCACTAGGTCACGTATCCCAAAATAGAGGATATATTTGATATATTCAGAATGAATCTTGATATACTTAGAATATCACCTCCAAATTTTAGTTGAAATCAATAACTAACCTGTCTACTTTTCACCATAAAATGTTTAAGAACCCTACTGCCTCCACACTTAGCAAGTAACTGTGGTATTGATTTGTGTAATGTATGTCCTTTCATCATATCTCATCCATCTATTTCACATCTGACTGTAGAGCTCTCTTGACTTCCTACAACTCCCAAAGGCTCAACTTTACCAACCCCAAACTCAAATTTCCTGATAATTTGTTTTTGTATTACTTTATATTGCCTTTTTTATATATATATATATATATATATATATATATATATATATATATATATAAAATATATATATATTACTCCAGAGAAGGCTGGTCAGTGTTTCCACCTAATTACACACAGCTGACTCCCAATACCGCACTTTCAGATTCGTAACACCAACTCAGGAAACGGATGGATAGGCCAAAGAAGTCATTAGTGCCAAAATGTTAGTCAAACCTTGGTTTATAGCAACCTTTCAAACTGATTTCAGGGAAAAGTGTCCAGGAGCATGCTTACTTAGCAAAAGTGACAGAAGCATAGGGAAACTAAGTCACAGTAATTCCAGTGCCACAGTACCATTGGGTTTGCACCCTACACTGTGGGCTAAAGCACACAGAAACCTTACAAAAAACCCTCAGAATCTCAGTAGCTGAGACATGCATCCCTACAACTAACCTGCTATTATTATTCATGGTAGCCAGCTTAAAGTTAAAATGTGCATGCCTAACTCACATTAGGATCACATTTTCATTTTGTTATACACACATATACAAACTGCATTTAAAATGTTATCTTGCACTCCAGGATTCTACTGTATTTGCTGATGTTCCACAAATAAATAAGTAAACCAAAGATATAGTAGTTGGACATGAACAGATTTCAGCTCTCATCATTTTATATAGCTGGAATACTAAGAATCATTTGCCCAATGTCTGATTCCATTTTCTATATGTAATGATCAAGTCCATTTATTAACCACTGTGTGAAAGCATTACAATTAGATACTATTTAAAGATGCATGTCTGTACATGACAAGCAATTGGGCAACCAACAGATAACAAAATGTGTAACGTTAAGAGAAGATTAACTAGCATAGGAGACTTGATAATATACTTCTGTTTCAGGAGAGGTATTTAAGATGAAAAGAATTAAAAAAAAAAACAAAACAAAACAAAAAAAACAAGGAAAAAAAACCCCACACAAATCAACCAAACGACCCCAAAGCATGACTGTAGCCAAAGAAAGAGTAGAAAGAGAGAGAAAAAGAAAAAAAGAGAAAATGCAGTGAAAAATAATAGGCAGTTCCATATTATTCTATACTTATCTCATTCCAACACGTATTTCATTCCAACATATCTTTTTAAAGGAACTTGCTTTTAAAGTAGTATTTAACCTCAAAGCAGTAAGTAACCAAAAAAAAATTCTTTCCCCGTACAAATTATTTTACTGGTATCTGATCTGATTTCCCCATACTGATGTGACTTTACTGATACACCTCTGAACATCTTTAATTTCAGACTTAAAAATTTCACCACGGTTTGTGAAAGGAAAAAAAAAAAAAATACTCAACAAAAAAAGATTTTTCAGCAGAATTGGTTACCTCCCTTACCACAACAACCTCATGTTTGAGTTTACCTGGCTGGAACCCCCCTGTGCCCCATCAGGCTGTTATGGAAAGCATAGAGGGGCATTACTACAATTCTACTACTCACTATACAAAACCTTGCTCTCCTGCACAAGTGCAGCATAATTTTGAAAATACCTTGTCAGGTGTGCCTTGCCAATGTTAATTTTTAAGAATTCAGAGATTATTTTTATTATAAATAATACACTTTTGTTGTACAACGACAGCATTCTAAAAGGTAAACCCTGTGCACATGCTTTTAGTTCCACACCTACAGCTTCATAACAGAAAAGGGCATCTACAATGAATAAATAAAATGCAAAAGTTTTATTACACTGCAAACAGAGCACGCTGTAGCTGCACCTGTACTATGACTCTAACCATGTTTCTTTTGCATTAGTGAAGTCTATGAACATGCCTGTTCTACACCAAAAAATTCAACCTTGAAATGACTCATTCTCATAAATACTAATCCTAAAGGCCTGAGACACATTTAAATTAGAACTCAAAGTTAAACCTTCACAACTTTTGAAATATTAAACCATCATCATCAAAAATACATTTTTAGCGGTATTACATATATTTTATGCTGTGATGTCCCTTTCCAGAAAGAGACATTCCAGACCTCCACTTCAGTTAAAGGTTTGGACTACAGACTGAACTTTATTCAAAAAAAAAGCTGAGACTGAAAACCTGGTGAACTGTTTGGCCTGGAAAAAGCAGCCTTGCTTCCACAAGAAACATGTAGTTTGAACTACTCAGTTTTGAGAATGAGTTCATACGCGGCTAATGTACCCCTTTCCTTTTAAAACAGAAAGATTACTTGAACTATTCTGTTATCAATTTTCTTCTATATTTATACACATAGGATCACAGTAAAGCTCTGCACCAGTAGATCAGGATAAGCAAACCTGATTTTCCTTACTGTCAATGGATTAATACTCCTTGGCTGCTGCTCTTCAAAAACCGTTCAAGACCTGTTTAACATCAGTGTTCTCCACAGTATAGGGAATTCACTATATTATTGATAACCAATACAGGCTTACACTCAGTGTTTGTACCCTATAATAAATTCAGCCTGAAAATCACATTAAAGCTGTCCCACACTGTATGAGAATGTAGTTAGCAAAAAAAAAAAAAAAAAAAAAAAAAAAAGATGATACATCCTAAAAGAGGATACATTTGGGACAGAAGTCGTTAGCACTAGCCATCATTAGCACGCTCCCTATGCAGAAACGCGCCAACTACCAACCACCTCTGAAGTCCCCACACTTCATATTTTGTTTTAAAGTAGAACATTTACTCCATAGTCAACACATTCAAACATAAAGAGAGTTTCTACAACCGTATCTGAAAACTAACTGGTGGAGACTCCTGAGGGGGGAAGAGTTACATCAAAAAAGTAGCATAGCACACCAAAAATTTGCATCAGAAAAATTTCCACTCCTCCTACCCATTATAAATTACATGATCGTATTATTCACTGGGGTTTCCTACTGAAAATTAAATGGTGTGTATGTATGTATGCATGCACATATATGTTCATGTATAACATATATGCCTAAAATCACTGAAGTAGTCAGCACAAAGCCACAGTTAACAGCTAGAATGGACTTGACATATGAGCTCATGAGCTTCAGATTTCAAAATAAGAAGTTGATTTAACATAGCCCTCAATTACAAAGATCCAATAAAAATGCTTTAAAATCTTGAAAGAATAGGATTATGCATCTCATGCTCAAGGGCAAGCATAAACTAAAGGATGTGACGAAGGTTAAAATGACAACATGCAGCTGATGATTAAAGGAACTTTATATACATACAGGCTCTCTGATGGTTTTGAGGTGGAAAGAGGGGAAGGTTAACTTCCACGGAAATGCAGGTTGATCGAGTAAAAATGAGAATACCAGATACAAGATAAATCATATTTGGATATTACTGGTTTGATATTATAATCCTAAAATACTTTTTAAAAGATTTTTGGTTTGCCTGCAGGGTTTTGGTTGGTTTATTTGTTTTGGTTTTTTAAGAGAAATGTCTTGGCTGAGAATGGATAAATCTTACAGAACAACACATTAGCCTCTTTCAAGCAGGATAGAGGCGTTCAAGGGACCTTCTGGCATTAAATTTAGTATCACCAATACTGCCAGTTAATGTCCACATTCAATAAATTTATAAGTGAAAATACCGAGTAGGTAACTAACATTTGATGCAAGTTAATCCCAACTTGCCAAACATACTGGTTTTGACAAGACCAAAACTCTTATAGGAAACAAATTCATTCCCTTTTAAGGGCATCCACACAAGGCAACAACAGATTTGCCAGAATCATAAACACTTCATCTTACTTCCATCTTAAAATGTTACAAACTTTCTAAACCTACCACTTGACGAGATCCCTGTATTACTATTATTTACTAAGTGTTTGGTGCTTTTTTTATCCCCCTCGGGAGGAAGTTTGCAAGTATAATTATGAAATTTCAAAGCAAACTACCTCCTCCAAATACATACACTACATCGTGCAGAAAACCCCAGTCACAGAAGCAGGACCAGAGATTATCAAATTTAAAGGACAAATGACAAGGATCTTGCCATTCCCAATCTCATACAAAAGAGAACTTGATAATGATTTAATTCTTTTTAACTATATTGGGTTGGGGTTTTTTGCCAACCTTAACATATCAATGCAGCTCTTATTCAATACAAAGTCTCAGGCCCTTTTTTTTTTTCTTTATAATCCTTGCTCTGCTGAATTTAATTGCCTTGGCAATGCCAGAACACTGCCTGATCCTAACAGGTCAGCATTGATCGCTCTAAACCAATTGGTTCCTTCATTACAGAGAAAATGAAGTAAAGAGAAAAGGCAGGTGTGCTCTCGCACAGTCAGCTGGACATCAGCTTCTCTTGCCCTTCTTCTCCCTCATTAACTAGCAACCAATCGATCAGGAACCTGCTCAGAACCCACAAAAACTATTCATCACTTCTGACATGGAACGGTTTTAACAGGTCACTAAAGTAAAGAGTATCTGAGGTATCTATCTTTAGAGCCTTTAGAGCTCATACAGGTTTTAAACAGACGTCCGAGAGAAAGGAAAATCGAAACGTTACACTCCTATACAGTTCTAGTCTAAACCTCAAATACAAAATAAAATCTATGTTAGTTATTCACCCAGGACAAGCATCTGTGGTGTAGTGTACCTAATTTTAAATGTTCTTTATTGTGAAGAACTTTGATGGACAGAGAGAAAGACCAAGGCTGGGAGAAAGAGCGTAGATGGCCCCACTCCCTGCTTCCAGCTCATTCTCTTCTGCGCTTCCACTGTCTTTAGTTGAACAAATTCAAAATGTCAGTGACTGTTCACTCTAAAGCTTTACACATCATTTCTACCTCCACCTTTTCAAATATTTGAACATTGCTTGTATTTCCAACCCGCTTCACTTTTTCCTAACAGTCCCTTTCCTATCAAGCTCCATCCTTCATTTGCCCACACAATTTCAACAAAACTCCTTTACCTCACTTGCCAAAAATTTCTGTTCGAATTACTCTTAAAGGTTATTATTCTTGAAAAGTTATCTGTACTGATTAGCTCTTACTCTGGTCAGTAATTCCTATGTTGTTTTTTCTCTTTCTCCAGTTGTAAGCTCTGCAGAATACGCCTCGTCATTACGCTTTCTTCACCAAAACAGGTTTGTAATTTCACATTACTAGCAGTTCAAAATTCTGCCACCAAGGCAATTCAGGAGGACAAAAATAAAAATCAAAGAGATACTGTAATAAATACATAAGCAGGGAACAAGAGGTTAGAAAGGGAAAACCACACAAACAAAACACCTCGAGAAGAGAACTGAACAGAGCGTAAGGGAACAAGAAATGAACCAAGGGAAGCGGCAGGACAACAAACTGGGTGAAGAAACACTGGAGAGTGGCACCGCTTTGATTAGGAAAAAGAACATTCCAATGAAAGATTCTGAATAGAAAAAGTTCACTGTTACTAAAAAACCCAGAAAAGCTAATCAGAGAACCAATATGTCACTTTGTGGTAGGAAAAATTTAAGAGGGTGGCAGAACACAGAGGTGTAATCCTTTTATTTGCAAATCAGCCTGAGAACCATTTCTCTCCCAGTTACGCCTATCATCTCACAAGTTAAAAGGTTTAGATTATTATTTTGAACGTAGCCGTGGAAATGAATTGACTGAATCCATAGAACATCATAAGAAAAATCAGCTGTTTCATCTGTGTTCTTTGTAAAGAAATGTGATGTGGCCAGTGAAACTTATTTCAGTTGGGAAAAATTTTGTCCATGGTATCCTATTCATCCCAGACTACTATAACAATTGTTAGTTACAGAGTAAAATGGAATCACCAAGGACAAACAAACTAACTAATATTTTGCTAAATGTTTCCTCCCCTATAGTAACATACAGAATCAGCTTGCTTCTTGCTGTTACTCTTCACCCCCCACCCCCCACCCCCCCTTTTTTTTCTTTAAGCCTTTGAAGCAACCAGCCCGTGTATCATTCAAAGGCTGTGATTTCTGAAAAGATGCTATTGCTATTCAGGAACACAGTCGCCTGTGAAGCAAATCAATTTACCAATACAGTACGCTATATAACGGGCTTATTCACATGACCTAGTTAGCAATTTGGATTCCACCTGAGCTCCAGAGGATGATTAGAGTTCCCCAAGTCCAGCTGGGTTATCCTTTGTCATTGAATCACACACACATATTCCTGAGTAGTTACCTAACTGGGACAGAAATTGGATGATTACACCTGCTGCGACTATTAAGCAACACATAAATAGTCATACGGATGCTGAAAGAGAAGTATGAGCACACTGAACGACTGTTTTAAAGAGTGTATGATGAGGGAACTTAGCTGATCTTTCTCATAAACAGTCAGAAATTATCTTCTAGTGGTAAAAATGCATGCCAGTAGATTTGTGACAATCCTACTAAAAAAAAAAAAAATTAAATTTGATGTACTACTGCAGAAAAAAATTGCAGGACTATTTTTTCTTTGGCATTTTAAAAATCAGTTAAATTAAAGGTTCCCAAATTCTTTGGGCAAGATGACAGTGGCAATCTTCCAAGTTTCTCAGACCTCTGGATACTATCAAACTTATTAAAAAAAATTATCTTATGAGTGAATCAACTGAATGAATGATGCAGAGACAAATTACAAGCTATACTCCTGTTTATATAGTCAAATACTATTTTTTGCAACAGCTGATACTGCAGTCCCATGTCCAGCTTGGCATTCACTGAAAATCCTCTGGTGCTAAAGTGCTATTTGCTCCTCACTCTCATTCTTTAAATCATATATTCCTGCACATATACAGATTCTTGCCCTTGTTCTTAGGAAACTGCATTCTATTTATTTCAGACTGTGTCTCCAATTTGTCAAGATCCTTTTAAACTCTTATTTCGTCCTTTGACATAACTACATCTCCTCTCAGTTTCATACTATCCTAAAATTTAAGAAAATATGGTGGATTTTTTTACTATCCCAAGCACTACGCGTATACTCAGTAGTATGGATCACAAGAAAGACCCCATAAAAATCCCACTTCTTATCTCTCCATCCATTTCCCATTTCTGTATAGCTATGCTTACAATAGGTGCTGTTCCAGTTTTATATCCACTTTACCATGTTTTCATTTAGACCACGTTCTTCTTGCTTGCATACTGAAATACCATGTTAGTGTCAAAAGCTTTATTTAAAGACAAAATATAACCGGTACTGATTTATTTCTTATCCATGCCCTGGTTTTCTGTCTCAGAAGGAAACGAAATTGAATATCTGTTTTTGAAAAATCCAGTTTAGCTGACAGTAATTTCTTTATCTTCTAGTGCCTACAAACAATTCAGTTCAACTACTTCCTCCAACATTTTTCGGGAAGCTGAAGTTGTCCTGTGTGACACAATTCCTCAGCTCCCTCTTTTTGCTCCTTTTAAAGATGGGAAAAGAACAAACTTGGCTCCCACTACTTCTTTTCCGTGAGTTCATAAAATCAGTAGCTTTTCCAAGCTAACAGGTACAAGTTACAACAGCTAGTTCAAAAGCTGTTTTCTGGGGATTAGAAAGCAAGTTATATATTTGTGTAAATAAACAAAATGGGGATTAGAATATAAATTATAGGTGCCAGCAGAACAACTTTATTTCTGGTTCTACAATTACTAATTGTTAACTGCCACTATTACCACCAAGAAATAGGGGGCTTACATATTATGAATTTTCAAGGACAATATCTGATAGTTAAAGTTCAGCTTATTAGTAATATTTCCCAATTTGCATAAAATTTGATGAATGATAGAACAAGTAGTTCCCCTTCCCTATCATAATTACCATTCCTTATAGCTTCATGGTGAAATAAGTATGGAATTTTGGAATTAACTTTTGCATGTCATGAAATTATGTATAGTGTAACAGTAAACAAACTTCAAAATGGAAGAAGAAAATTATGCCTTACTAAAGAACAGGCTCTAAGGGGCACTGATCAAGAGCATATACAAAAAGAGGTAAACACAGTGCAATACCTTTTTATCCTTTTTAAAAAAAAAAAAAAAAAATCAAACACTTCATTTTAAAGAAAGCCTTTTGGTGAGAATATTCAGGTCTAGTGGTAAAAAGTAAAAGTAAGCCATAGATACCAATAGCTCTGTTCTCAAATTTACTATGAAGCAATAGTGTCCTTAACAATACACCACTTTCAGAGACATCCACTGGAAGGCAGAGGAGGAGGAGAGACCGTACGTGAGAGACTGTCATATTCTAATCTCATCTTCCTACAGAAAGAACTTAAGACACCTTTCTTCTCCCTCTCCCCTAACTGAAAGATATAGGTCTCCCCACAGACAAGAAGAAATCCCACAGCTTTCTGACTTCTTGAGAAGATTCCACTCAAGAGAAAAACCTCTGCACGTGAGAGCTCATCTTACCAGAAAAGCACGAAACCACTGTCCAACACACACCATGATAGAAGATTTATACCTTTGAAAAACAAGCCCACCTTATTTTTTTAAGTTGGTGACTATCACTAAAAATGTGATATCTAATCTACTGGTATCTGCAAAGTGTTCATAAGGATTATTCATTTTTTTTCTACCAAAAACTTTGTCTAAGCACTATAGAAAACTGTCTTTCCAAGTCTGTCTCATCATACCATATCTGGAGGTTAAAATAAAATAAATTAAAAAAAGAGGGGAACTATTTAAAATGAAAATTACTTTTTTCTAAATGCAAACGGGTGGTGGAAGGCATAACAAACTGAAGGAAGGCAATTAGCTCTGTCTTGCTCTTCCATGGTACATAAAAAATAATAACGTCAAGGTAAAATGATGTGGAGTTTGTTTTTATTTATTTGAAATACCTGGTTTATAATATGGCTAAATGGGAAGCAAAGAGGGATAATCTATTGCATTTGTCTGTTTAATGCAAATATCTGCATGTTACTTACACTATTATTTCAAAATTCAGGGGCCCGAGGTGAGTGAATAGAAATTCAGCTGTGTTACTAACAACTCCTTATATGCTTTGCAACGAAGAACCGAGAGCTGCCTTCCCACCTTAAATAAGTGGTTGCCTGTTTTAAAATGGGTTTTTTTACACTTCAGTAACACCAGCCTGCGGTGCTGGTAACAGATCAGCGTATTTCCTGGTGGCGTTCTTAGATTATATAGATGCAGTCATCTTTGGGTAAAAGAACAAAATGCAGAAACCTACGAGACAAATTCTTATCCTAGTATCCCCGAAAATGTATACCCTGATTAGAGAGATACTTACAGTCCCGCTGGGGCAGCTGAAGTTACTTCCCCCCAACCAGAAGTCACAGGCTCTTCATACCAAGCCATTTTCCTCTGCATTACAAGAGATGCAACACGCATCCTTGCATCTCAGTAGAGCCACTAACCCTCTACCAGAGGAAGCAGTAAATAAGAAAACGTTCAGAGATTTACAACAGGAGGTAGGTAGATAGGATCGAGGTGATAAGAGGATGTACATTTGTTTAATATGTAAGTGTAAAGTAAAAAAAGCCCTGTTTGCTCCTTTAGACATAACTGTATATTCCCTGACAAGAAGAGCCTCACAAATAGCAAGAGGCTAGATAAAAATCCAACAATACACCTCAGAAAAAAAAAGCTGAGTGCTTTAGCAAGTTTTAATTTTCAAAATGACTATATCATCCTTTGATGACCATGATCCGGTAATAGAAGAATGAGCAGTATTCCACAGGAGAGATTCATTACCAGCTCTTCTTTTTTAAAGCTCAGTTATTTTACATTCTGTTTTCCTCCATGTGATACACAAATCTTAAAAGAAACCAACAAAACATACCATGATTTTAAAATATTATTTCAAAAATTGTGAGTCTGAAAAAAATAGAATGTAAAAATAGATGAAGTCAGAACTGTGGGGAGAAGATTTCTATCTTCTGATCTCATGACCTCAAAGATACCTCAGGTTTTCCTCTTGGCACTGAGTGATGGGTCTGCCACAGAGACATTGCTTGGGTATTATTTTCTCTGAGATATTCCAGTCCTCCTAATGAGGAAGGATGTTAGGCGGCAGACAGTAACAGAATGAGAGTGTAAGTTTTCAAAGATGACAGGAGGAGGAGGAATAGTTTCCTATTCCCCTCAAATGAAGTGCATCATCTCAAATGTCAATGAATATTGTATATAAATGAAACCATGTACCAATAACTGTGCATCATACTGAACAAGTATTAAGCTAAGTCATCAAAAAAATATCTAAGCACATTTAAGTTCCTACTTTTTGAATATTAAATCCCTCAAAAGCAGTCATACATCAAAGTTTCTATCAATACCTATGTATCAAAAAAAAAAAACAAAACCCAAACCCCAAACACTAAACATTTTCTCTCTTATTACTAAATGGCACTACAGCAAATCACGGCTTGGATAAAAATCAAGAAATACATATTCTATGACCTAATTATATGGGATACCAACCTATGTACACACATTTTGCTTTCTAACTACTCTTCCAGTAACTCGGCAAACATGGTCAAGAAGGCTCAGGAAAACTCCCAGCCAAAACTTTCACAAGCATGGAATCAAGCATTTCAAACTAGGGAACAGGACTCGAATGTAGTGTTTGGAAACCATTATTTTCTCTACTGAAAGACCAGTGGTATCCTTACTACATAGAAAGGGCATATTCTTTAAGTAGTTGTATAATTTATATATTTTTCAGTGTAAAAAAAGATAAGGAAGCAAGGATATCAGTACCTTATTACATTCACTCCCATTTTGTTTTTTAGGCAATCACCCCTTACTTGAAAATTTTGCTTGCAGTGGCTATTTGCTGTTCCTAATTTAAAGGCACCTAATGTATCTCAAAACAAGATTCCAAACAAAGCAGCAGTATATACTGCACTCCAAAGAACACCATAGTGGAAAACAATCAATATATCCTGGGGCCTAGATGCTAGCCATGCTAAACAACTACTGTTTGCAGAACCTGTCCCCAAACCCCCATACCGCTACTGGATCAAGAACCACGCTGGATTATGTTCTCACGAAAAGAATGACACAAATTTGATTTTAAACAGAAGCCATGAAATAGAAACATTAAAAATCAGAAGCAGTATTCAACTCTCTGTAACTTCTGTTCCCCCCCTTCCACCAACTGAATTGGCCATACTACAAACTTAAATGCTACTAACCCACTTCTACGTGCAGCGCATTGAGTCTAACACTGTTTGCTCAGCTCAAGCACCCCATCACAGAAATGCTACTATACTGCTGGCATATACTTGCGTCTTCCTGATATTGAGTCCCCAGATAAAAGTCCCAAACCCAGTTCTGCACTCCAGCGTCTTGGCGTTGCAATTCTGTGACGAGGAGAAACCGCAGCGTGGGAAGAGCAGTACTTCCACGGGGATTTAACTCAAGTCCATGAAGACGGTTCAGCCCACATCCAGGCTAACTTCTGCAGGGCCGCTCAACCGTTTCCCACCCAAGTTTATTATATTGGCACAAGCACAACAGTGGTACACATACTATAAACAAAGCAAAACAGAAAAAGGAAAGTGACTGCACAGCGGGAGCGGGCATTGCTCTCTACCCGGTCATCCCGAGCGAGAAGGAACAGAGAGCAGAGGCTTCCAGGCAGATCTGCAGAAATCAAGCTGAGCCTGCACAGGGGCTGAGAAGGTGCTAACAACCCACCCTACCTCTGAGCAGCTCTCAAATACACGTCTTGGGGAAGTTTCCATTGACCTTTGCAGCAAATGGAGATTAAAAACCAGGCACTGAAGAACGTTATCCACACTATTACTGCCCCTCCCATTTTCCTAACTGATAACTGTAATTTTAAGCCAAGGTAAAGACACATGCGAACTCACAAAGCAAAACCCAATGTCTCCCTCTTTCTCTGTACTAGTAGACTTTACTTCCCCCTAAGAAATAAAGTCTGCATGTTGTTACACATCACATCTCCCCTTTGCCAACAGGGTCTTCAAACTGTAAAGTTCCAGTAACAGTTTTCTAGCTCCAAGGTTTCATCTTCCTTCATTTCAGGCAGTTAATAAAGTTTAGTGCTAGAATTTCAAAGGCTGAGAACAGCCATATCTCATTGAGGAATTTATGGGACCCATTTTTCACGTCATTATGGAGAAGAATACTGAAATGAAAGTCAAGACACTGTTCCATAGTTGATTTTCACCTAAAAACTAAACTAAAACTTCAACTAAAACAGCAGCATGCATCTGCTTATCTTATTATTCTGCTAATAGTTCATTCTCTATTTTTAATACATACATATACATTTTTCTGCCAGTAGCTTGCCATTTCCCCGTGAAATAAGGACGAGCTCTTGCCTTTGATCGCAGCTTACCAGTTGACGATCCAGCCAACAGAGTTTAAATGCAAAAGACTGTCTAGACTAAAGTCAAACTTTGAGACATTCAATGCACTCTGGACATTACGGAAGGGTCCCGACCGTCAAAGCTTCAGTGATCCTAACGTCTTTGCTGACTTTAATTTACAAAAAAAACCAAAAAAAACACCAACCCACCCCCAAAAACACCAAAAAAGGAGCTAATGTTACAAAAATTATAGGGCTAAAAAATGCTGTGAAAAGTCAGCTGTAATTTGTTCTTTTTTAATACTTCATTGACATTTCTATTTTACAGAAGAACAAGAGATGGCAATCCAACACTTTTAATTTAAAAAAAAACATTTTTCATTTCAAAGTCAGCATTAGCTCCTTTTCTCTTAATATTAAAATCAAAACATGCAAAATACACCAAGTAAAGCATACTTAGAAATAAAAAATACTGAACAACAGATTAACACCTGAGAGCCATTTCCATATAAAAAAGAAGCTTCAAAACCACTAGATCTGTAGCTTTGACATTTTGTAATTTCAAGTAACATCAACAAATTCCATTTTTGAAAAGTCCACAAAATGAAAGTTATATTGATTTTACCACTCTAATGAGTGTATTTCTAAGACTTTCTCTGCTGCTGCTCCCATCACCATCAAAGGGTGGTAGAAAAGACTTCAGCAGCAGATTTAGTATGGTTTTGCTAGTTACACCACCGCCCTTTTGTTCGTAACACAGACTCTGGTTTTGATACGATAAGAGACCACATAACAATTAATCAGTTCAACCTTTGCCTATCTCAAAGACTAATCTATTCTACCCATTACAATACTATCTTACTGATAATATGGACGCAAGAATAAAATCAGAGCTAACAAAACTCATTCTGTAGCTTCCAGTCACAGTACTTCATCTCCACAAATACCATTTCCAATCAGTATTTTTTTTCCTAAGACAGTAGGAAAGAAGCAGGTGGGCAGACAAATTTTTCCAATCAAACTTATGCGCCAGTGTTAAGACACTTGATACATCTAATGTACTTCCAGACCCAACAGAACATGGTTTCCAAATTCATTCAATGGCACGCTATCATTCCGACTTTCAATATGTTTATTTTATCTCCAAGAGATAAGGACCCAGAGCAATCACCTCAAATACGTCACTTTCCGTATCATACTGTCCTCGGCTGGGGGTCAATTTTGGTGATGACATAAAAGATGATGCTATAACAGCCTGAGACAATATTGACTTAGCAGGAATGACAATGACTCAAATACATTTGCCTCTCAGAAAAAGAAGATGAAGGTTAAAAACCAAGATGCAAAGAACAGAGCCGCATCGCTACCAGACTCGGAGAGTAAGATAGCTACAAACCTTGCACACTAAGTGTAAGCGCCTAACTTTGCAAATACATTTAAATCAGGTTTATTTTTAAGCTAATTGGATACCTTCTGCAAGAGATAGATACAAAGTCTATTTTCAATTAAATTCTCTATTCACCTCATTGTTTCCGAACCAGGGGTATCACATGGAAAGAATATTTTTCATAGAATACATTTGATTCTGAAAGTATCAATGCCAATTAAAAATCTAAAAGAAAACCCCTTAAACCTATCTTTCAGAAAAAAGGCAGGCATTTGTTAAACAGATTTCTATTTTTCTGAAGGAATTGGATACTCCAGCAGATATAGCAACAGTGTGCAATACACAAAAACCCCCAAATTCATCACATATTATTTTTTATGTATTCACATTTCTGCTCTCTTAAATGTCAGCTATACAATAAACCAAATCCTCTTATTCAAAGAGTAAAGTTTAAAAATATGATAAAAAATACATCATTATTCACATTGCTAACAAAAATTTCAAATTAAAAACATTTCTATGAAAGAGTAGAGCAGAAGATTTGCATTTACAAGTGATTTAGGAAAAATAAAATTCATCTTCTGAAAGGGAATGGAGTATCCTTTGCTTGCTGTCACATTAGCCTGACCAGCACAACAATACTTAAGAACAATCTTTTGTACAGTCATGTCAGTATACAGAAAAAAATAAAACCAAACCCAAACTACAACTCTGACCAGTATGTCTACACCAGGGAAGAATTTTAGAATGGGTGTAACTGCGCCAGCAAAACACTTTTAGGAAATTAGTATAATATATAGCAGGGAAACAATACTTCCTTTACAAAGGCTTGATAGGGGTATATTTATATTGCAAACTGTTAAGAGACCCAAACAAGCCACTAAAAGTTACTTGTAGGGTCATGCAAGAGCAATCAAAGGCTACTTGATTTCTACATGACAGAATCATCATGGTGATTTAAGTTCCTTAACTAATACATACCCACTCCCTCACACTGACATTGATTCACTCTGCAGCCCTCCTGGGCCATTCCCCTGTCTGCGCAGCCCGAGCAGGAGGTTTTTACACCCCCCCATAAAGGTTACTTTACTATAACACAGTATACTTTGTGGGATGTGGTACAGCATACAAAATCTGCACCAAAAAGAGAAAATGCTGCTTACAAGATACACACTACAGCAGACTGGTACGGCTGAATTTCTACCAGGGAAAAAAAAAATAAAGGGAAAAAAAAAACCAAACCAGAAATTTGGCTAGATTCCTGAAAGCAAATGGTTTCTTTCCCTGTCATATTTAATAGCTACCTGTCACTTAACTCAAATGCTGATAATATCCCAGCAGACCTGCAGTCTCTTTTCCTTTTCTTTTGCACAGAAGTGTTGGCAACTGTGGAACCTTCTATTTCTAGTATACTGCCCATATTTGCCTGTCATTCATGTTGAGATTTAAATAATGAAGACTACAGGTATTAGCAATGTTATGTCATTTTATTTGCAGTTTCTTCTGGCTCAACAGATGCACAGTGGGCTCTTCCAATATGCCATGTTTTATGAAAGCAAGCTTAAGCCATGACAAATTATCAGTTAATACCCTTATTGTGCAAATTGTGTATAGGCCTGGTCTAAAGCTGTGAAAAATTAACTTCTGCTCTCCTTAGTACCTACCACCTTAGTCTGCAAGTAAAGGTGAACAGAAGCGTTAAATCTCTGCATTGCACATAAAAACCCTGGAAGTCCAGCATCCTTACCTGAAAGATTCCTCTGCAATCTGATCCCCACACACCTTGGTGCATTCAACTAAAACTCTTCCCTATACTCCACGTTTCAGGGGCTACGTACACCCCAATTCCCCAATCCTGCCCCACCGAGTTACTCATTCATCTTCCTCCATGGAGCCTCAAGTGCTTCCATTTCTTCTCAGTGCCCTTCCTCTTCCTAAGACACGTGATCCATGTGCTTCAACTATCTGCTTCTATGCCAAGGTAGGTAATGCAGTACTCCAAAATGCAGAGCTCTGATTCATCCCCATCCTTTCTCCTACATGTATGGGTGTTTAGTCCTCTCTAGAAACAGTAGGAGACCGTGTGTCTCTATACATATATGTGAAACTTAGGCTCTTAGATGTATAAGCTAGATGGTAGGAATGTTCTAGACCATCGCCTAGAGGATAGGATATTAGCTGCTGTTTTAACTTATGTACAAATTTTCACAAGAAAAATCCAAGATGGAAACGTGAGTGATTAAAATTCCAGAAAAAAACTCCAGTAGCACAGCCAAAGCTAAGCTAATATCAGTATCAAACTGTGCCAGTATGATTCTCCCACACTTATTTCACTTTTTAAAAGCATTTATAGCTCTTCTGAAAAGCTTCAGCTCAACGACACCAGCTAAAATGTCAGTGGGCAACAATTTGAAATCCACAGTGAAAAGCCATTAAAGTCATGTTTAGTCGTATGATTCATCGTTGTTGCTTCAATATGCAATGAACAAGACAGTAAATCAGAAAACATGTCTACAGTTTGTCCTGCTAATTTTTTTTAGAGAAGTTTTATAACAAAAGAAAAAAAAGTTACACCTTTTACTCCTACTGAAACTTGCAAAACATTTACAGCAGGGTTTTAACCCTTTCACTAAATGCCTGGTGGGGTAAAAAGGCAATTGCCATGAGTTGTAGGGTATAGAAACTTGTATGGCATCTGCATAAAATAAGATACCTTAAAAAATAGCTAAAGTACTAACAAAATCTTAAAGTTGTAGTTTCAACTGAATGAAGCCTGGAGTATTTCATTTAGAATCCTCTTACTAACAGTTTTAACTTATTTCCTTTATATGTACTATTAATTTGATTTATCAAGGTATTCCACAAAGCTTTGAGGACTCATAACATTAGACATGCACATGCGCACACAAAAATCAGGAAATCACATTCTCAGCTATGTTTTAAACATATTTTAAGAATTGAACAGTCTTTAAAAACCAGTTAAGACTCTAACGTATTTAATGCTACAAAAAGCAGATTTTTTTCCCTAGCTAGAAGGGATAATTTCATGCTTGCAGATGTGATCTTGAGCCTGCGAGGTTAGCTAAGTTTATCCCAAGAAGAGGGCCATTCATTTGTCAAAATGTGATCTACACTCCCTGGTTCCTCAAAGTAAAATATAATACAAGTCAGCAAATGATATATGCATAAAGTTGGAGCAGAGAAATCAGGCTGGTACATTAAAAAAACATGTAAAACTGACTGCAGGACACCTACTCCACTATTGCTTAGGATGAAAGTACAGAGTAAAAGATGAGCAAGAGTAAAGGACATAAGAGGAAAGTTGCATGATTCAGGCATTTGAATGCTGCACTGGGCACAGGCCCTTTACAGGCTGCAGAGTTCCGATGTGATGATGCCCAAAACCTCAAGTGAAGTGGGCTTTTCTCAAGTGCCCATCAAGTAGGGCTCCCCAACATTTGAAGCCCGTGGCTTCACTTTACATTCAGAATTGTAAACTGAGATCAAGAGAAGAGCATGAAATGGCAACTACAGTAAATGCAATACTGCGTTATAAAACACAAGTTTAAGGAGTGCAAGTAAGGTGACATATATTACCTTAATTTTGGCATTACTAAACATCCAATTACTGAGTTTGCAACTCTGCAGAGAAAATTTCACACAGAAGATTGAATAGTAATTTCTGAATTTTAGCGCCAAGATATCTGTCTATCATATGATATAACACTTTCACCCATGCAGGTGACAACAACATACACATTCATCATGCAGGCTTGTTAAGTTAACGAAGAGCAAAGGAGAACAGCGGCAGATACTCCTTCTCCACCCTGATCAGCAGTACAGGTCAATGGGACACTCTGAGCAAGTTTCACAGACATTTGCTGCCAAAAAGGGAAAGCCAATGTAAAAGAATTCTTGGTGCTGTTTTAAAAATCAACTGGATGAGGGAGACAGAGTGCAAGTCGGTCAGATGCCTCCTGAGTCTATTCCTACCCAACCTTTTCCAAACCAACGCCTTACTTGATTATTAAAGCTCAAGATCCCTGAAGGTGCTATTAGCTACAGACAGAAATGTGGCACAATTAGCAGCGCTGGTTTTGATTTTGCTTCTACTTCATTCACTTATGCTCATACAACAAGGTGAGGTTTTTTTAGTTTGAACTTTTAAAAATTTCCTTTGTGCTGAAAATCCGCCTGTATTTTAAATGAATATGCATGATATGGAGGGTATCATCGAGATATTTACCATTAAACCAATTTAAAATAAGATACACATTACCCATGTTGGTAATTTTAAACTGCAAAATAAAGGTAGAAAAATACCATCGCCCCTGAAATACAAACATCTGAACTACATACTTAGCATACTGATATTTTAACTCATTATGTCTGCCCATTCTGTTATTAGGCCTATGAATTACTAAGTATCAAAATGAAACCGTGAATGATAATAAACGGTAGGAGCAATCGTATTAAAAAGTGCTCCTTCATCTGAAACCAAAAGAAGTCACTACAGTTGGAAGGTAAAATATTTTAAGACAAGTAAAAATAAAATACAGTAAATTTGTTCACACTACCAATACAAGATATAATGACTTCTAGAAACCTTAATAAAATAGACTTTTGCCTATTTTAATCAGTATTATTTAAAAGGGAAAGTGCTTTTCACATGTCGATGCATAACCTCACCTCTAAGTGATGACAGAGGGGAAAAAAACCTCAAACCTATTGCACAACTAAAGGCACAGCTAAATGCAGCATATATTTTTTGTGTTACCTCCTGATACAGAATTTTCAACCCACCACTCACTGGCTAGCCAGGCTGTTGGGCAGAGGCAAGTACAAAACCCTGTGAAAGTCAAGTATCTCAGTCCTCATAGTTTGCCGAAAGAGCAAAGAAAGGGAGGGTGAAAAGGGATCACCTACAGGCACTACAGGCTACAGTTTAACAGCATTTTGATTGGACAGGTTTGTTCCTAAAAGCAAAATTTTGGGGTAAATACCTTCCCAAAGCTCTCCCCCTGTCCCTTCTACTATATCATCCATGAAAATATGTCAACACATCCTGGGAAAAAGAAAGTAGATCCTCTAGTGTCGTAACGTTTTGAGGTTACCAAGGAGTCAGGCAACTATTATTTAGGGCATTAATCAGAACAACAAAAAACCACGAGGGAAGGGAGATGAAGAAAGAAAAGCAAGTTTCAGGTTGAACCAAGTAACACAGGGTAAGCAGAATTTTCCTTGTTATCAATCGCTGGAGTCACAAGAATCCAAAATGTTTTCCCCCTTATTTCAGGGGGTTCAAGGATGCAATATACAACCTAAGCACCAGTCCTTCTAGTATACCTAAAGAAAAACTGTACTTTGACTGACTTCCCACATAAACTATTTCCATTGCATTATGCAGCAAGTGATTAATTTTTTCTTTTGCCCAACGCGTATGCAATGTTAACCTTTACATTTTTATGTAAACATATGAATGCACCTACCTTAATGCCAAACTCAGAATACAATTGTGCTGTTGTCACAAAGCAGGCTCATGAGACAAACCCAGACCATACAAAGCCAAAGCAGTTGCACTTCACTTACAAACAGCACAGCAAATGTAAAACCAGACGAGTAGGATGGAAATACCTGTGATTTGCCTGTCCTGAATGCTTCAGAAGCTTGTCCTAGAGAAAATCTTTTATTACTGCCATTCTTATGAAGTCATATTGTACTGCAAGATGAGAAAGCAGATAAATAAGGAGGAGAGTATGGTTAATGAGAAGTCTTCCATCAGCTTCTTGACCTACAATATTACATGGAAGCTAATCAGCAGAATTGCTACTTTCCTAAAAAAAAGACTCTAATAGTAGGCTCTCAGATGGAGTCAAGCCTGTGAAACTGGTCCAGGGAAACACCTTTTAGATGTGCACTGGAAGCTTAACTTCTAAAAACCTGTATGCAACAATTCTGCAGTTCTTGCTGATCACTTAATTAAAAAGAAGAGAGAAAATGTATGTGAAGTAGAGCGACCAGGTGTTTGGGGTGGGAGGCCCTTAAATTCAGGGGGTTTGGTGTTTTCCAGGACCACATAAAACAATTTGACAGAGCTTTTCCTAAATAATTCACGTGACTCAAGGGGTTCTTTTTTACTTCAATCCTAACATGTACGTAATATGATTTTTTTCTGACTCCCTCTTTAAGACAATCCTGGGAAGCTAGATTCTTCCTTCCTAACTTCCCACTTTCTCTTCCTCCTGTTTCCCCTACATAAAGCTGGTTGGTATTTAAGGTATTGGAATTCCCTCCCTTCCCTCCTCCTTTTATTACTGACTACTCTCCTTCAAAGTCTGGGAAACTACAGTCCCTCAAACACCACGGAACAGAAGAGAAAGGCAGCAATGAAAACATAAACATGCCCATCTCTTCTAGCTTATTTCGAGCAATAGCTGCAAAGTTGTCCGACACAAACATGAATTCCAAAATATAACCTTTTAGTTAAAAGCAGAGAAAACAGGACACTAGACAATGTCCCCCAGTGACATACATTTCACATTTCAATTACCAACAAAACAAGCAAAAAACCCAAACAGAAACAAATGCTTCAGCAACTAATGGTCAATTCACATTTACCAGATCAGCAAACGAAAAAAGTGAATTTAATTAAGGTACAGTTCCTTGAATAGGAAATTTCAACTGTGGCTACTGTTCGCTTTTCAGCTGCTTCTATAATACACATAGTGCAGAAAAAGCAAACCCCAGCATTTTCTCCCAGTCTCTTGGTATTCAACTGTTAAATTTAAGAACAAAGCTTGGGGAAAGAAGTCCAATTCAAAAACAGAATTAATATAGCAGTCTAATCATCTGACAGACAGAGTTAGAATAAAGTAGTTTAATACAAAGTATAGTGACAGGGACCAATAGTTGCAGTGTGGATTCAGTTCTACTGACCACAGATGAATGTACCATCAAAATACATTCGTTTTCAGAATCGTGTTACAGAAATGTTTCACAGAAGACTACTTGAACTTGCTGAAGACCAAATACTCTTTGAACCAAGCATGTTAGATTCATAGATATTTTCTTTTCCTTACATTCAAATTATCATAATGTGCCTATTTGTTATCTCCTAATCAGGTAACTCAACTTTCTGCTGCTGACATTCTGAATTGACCTGGTCATTCCCATCACCAGTTCTCACCTGCTAGCCTCAAAATAAAATTATTAAAAACAGTTGAGCTGATCCAACAACTCCTCTATCATCTGAAAAAGGAGATCTCACTCCATTTCCAATTTGATTATTTCAAGCTTCCCACCATTTTTTCTGCTTCGTGCCAAGGAGTTCCACCACTTTCCTTGCAACACTTCTGGTGCTTATCAGGCAGTGCTTATTCACTTAATCAACTAATTAGGAAGTAGGAAACTACGCTCTTGTGGATCAGTGAGTTGAAGCTGTTCAGGCAGAGGCCAGACAGGCACCAGAGCCAGCACAACAAAGAGAGGTGATTATGTTCACCCAAGAATCAGAAAAAACATCTCCCATCCTTTTCCAACCTTCCCAATATCCAGCTGAGGATTGTACTTGCACATACAGCTAACCTATCTTATGAAGCACTTAGCCTCCTAAATTGCTTCAAAGTAGTAGGGAACAAACATACCCTCAATATGAGAATTACTCTGACAGTGAGCATCTCAGGAGATCACGCGAGGAGATGCTATCCACATCCCCAGCTTTAAGCACTTCTTCTCACAGCATTGCTTGGAAGCAGGGAATGAGCAGAATTCATAGGGTGAAGCTGGTGTACTGAGGTACCTGAATGGTACATGACACACCTGAAATCACGTACAGCACCTCAAGCAAAGTAGAGAACTATACCCAAGACACTTCCATATTAGTACTTTAAGCAGAATAACCTGGCATCTTCCTAAAGAATGTGAAGGCAAAGGGTCACCAGCCAAGACCGGACACATGCAGCGACACGGCTATCAGAAGCCAGGCAGCCTTACTTCCAAACCCACCTTACTCAGGCCATCAGGTCACACTAACCTGCACAGCACCTGACCTCGATGGAGCATCACATGCATGTTAAAAGCTTTCCAATATTTAAGCTACCCTAGCTACTTCCACGCTTCCCTATAAAGTTGATCCCACATAAACCTAACTAATGAAATTTAATAAAATTATTTACAACTTTGTAAAATCCTAGCAAGCACCCGAATCCCAGACAAAAGCATTGTATTTTATGTCCTTTTCCTTTCTTTAAAAAGGGAACAAAGTAAGCATTTCCTCCCAAAATTGCTAAAATGTGAGTGTAAGACAAATTGCAGCATAAATGTATCTGAGGCAATGAAACACATACAAAACGTTAAAATACATTACTAAAGAGATGTTTAACTAAGAAAATTTTCCTTTGCCAAAAATTTAGTAGCAACATTCATTAGTCCTTTCCCCAAGACACAACTGTTCTTGTTCATTCTATGCCGTTTCAGGTCTGATTAAAATATAAAATCTTTTTAGGAAATGTTAAGACTGTATTACACCACAATTTACAGCTTATCTGTCAAACTGTGATAACGCTGTATCTCTTATCAAACAACCTGTATGTCATCTATTACTGTGTATGAAAACTCACCCTAAAATAACTTCACAGTTGTCAGAGATGATTGTAAAATTAAGAAAGTCCATGGTTCAGTAAGAAATACACTCAAGACACAACCGTAATAGGTTGTACTGAGAGCTTTATATCATGTACCCCTTTTGGGGAAGACAGAGAGCAACATTCACTCTTCCTTCCATTGCTCACTCTGTCTTGAGCTTTCTTAAATATTGTTTCTGTATGTGATAAGAAAAACAGAGGCATGCTGAAGTGCCCTGAGCCCCTGAAAAATTGGGTCAGGTACCATCACCGCTGTTCCTCACCCAGACTAAAGATGGTTAGCCATGACTCTAAAGGGAGCTTCAGTAAAGGTGAATTTGAAAGAATCCTGATCACCACAACTTTGAAGGTAATTAAAACCGAAATAATAGACATTATGCACAGGCTTAAACGAACATTTTAAAAATGGCAAACAAAACAGAGTAACATCGATTAAGGTCAGTTTGATGATCTGGTTGAAGAGGCCAGAAAATTGAAAAGGACACATGCTATCCAGGCATTTGATCATGGGGGGAAATGCTTAAACTGGGGAGAAGAGAGGGAGTTTTGGCTGACATATTGTAGCTTTAAAAACATGCACCAAACCTTCACTTCAGTAAACCAGATAACCAGTTTTCATTTTTATTCATGGGCACCCCCAGATGACGCATCCTAAAGCTACCCAAACTGTAGTGATTAAACACGCCATGATTTCCCCTCCGCCCCTCCCCAAGAAAATAAATGACCAATTTTTTTTCTGGCTGTACCTTCACTGTCAAGAACAAGGCTGGAGAGCATTTTTTTTTTTTTTTTTTTTTTATAACTGCTATAGCTATAGACTCCTGATAACAAAATATTGTACTAGAGAGCACTCACACAATGTAAGCTATTGAATTCCAGATAAGAAAAGCAGCAGAGAGTCTTCCAGCATTCTAGCAGTTGTCTAATTTCAGTAAATTCAAACCTTTAAAAACTACGCAGTAAAGGACTTTTGTACACCTTTATTAGCTGAATCTATACCAAATAGCAAAAAAGTTCCTAGTGAGATCTCTGGGCTTGAATGCTGAGGTTTTATCTTCAGCGATGGGAGATAGGAATTCAAGTACTACCACTGTCAGGTAAGTCAACATTTTAGTCCCCTGTTTGGCAATTACACTGATTTTGTTATTTCAGCAAACACAACATTCACTTCTGCTCAACAGAAGAATCATATAGATTAAAAAAGCCTATACAATGGGTCTGCAAAATCAAGATTTAGTAGAAATAGCATCTACCTCAAATCAGCACTTGCTTCAAATCTTAAGTCTACCAAAAAAGAAACACAGGAATAATTATAAAGAACTATAAAACTGAAGAAAAGGAAGAAAAGATCCATTGAGAAAATCCTCATTTTCAAAAAGAAAAATCTTCAAAACTACTTTTCTCTTCCAACTTTCTTTCCAAGTAACTTCTCATGAATCTTACTGCAAAATAAGAATTAGAATGTCTTATTTTAGGAGTTTGGGGTGGGGTATTTGTTGGTTGTTTTTTGGGTATGGGGGATTTTGTTGACTTGGGTTTTTTTTTTTGTTTTTTTTACACATGTAATTAAATTATTTTGATCTAGGCAAATACAGAATTACATGAATTTGAGTAAATTATAACCTTAAAAATTTAAGTAACTTCAATGAAACCATTACTGTCGTTCAAACAAGATTCTACAGTTTAAGTCTGCATGTTAAGTGTAAATTAATTTGCCATTTGAAGAATATCAATTATTTATCTGTTTATGTGAAGAAGGAAAGATTCAACTGGAGAATTCTTTTCTGGAGAGAAAAAAATTTTAGTTATTGCATAGCACTCTCTAGTGGCAAAAGGTGTTCAAGTCAACTAAGTCTTTGGAAGAATTCTGACTAAAGAATTTATCATTTAAGTTATAACATGATTTTACATAACTTAATACACATCTATGTTTCTTTGGAGGAAAAATAAGGGGTTTTTTTGGGAAAAGTGCTTGGGTTTGCAGTGGGTTTTGTTAGTTTTGTGTTGTGGGTTGTTTTTTTTTAAATTACAGTCTCTCACATGCATCTTTTCTCACGGCCGTGTTTCAAATATCATCTTTGTGAAGACTACTGATGCCAAATCTAATAACATTTCAAACTTTCTTTACATTATGTCTTTTAATTCATATTTTTGTAGGATATTCCATGCACATCAAAACAGAAAGCATTTGCATAACTCTGCATTTACACTCTCTGACTTGAAGCATGGCCTATAAGTACAAAACACTTTGAACTACTTGAAAACAGCTTCTACAGTCTGCATGTATACTTCTTTCTGAAGAATATTTCCATGAGGTTGATGACACACAGGTTATGAATGCAGATTTGGATATCAAGTTGTATTTTATATATTATAAATTGTACCTAATGCATATCGAGACAAAGATCATCTATTTCCATTAACCTGCACAAAACCGACGTGAGCTACAATATTTTGTATTAGATTTTTAAAGGTAATTTTATTTTAAGATAAATATTAGTTTTGCATGTCAACACAAATTTACTCATCTGTCACCTGGGAGCGAAGAGACAAGGTGGGTTTCTGCAAGAAGCGCAGAGGAATTTACCGGTCTTCCAATCAGCTCACTCCCTACCTCTTCTTCTAACAGCAAATCTTCAATGGGATCCTTATGCTCAACAGTGCAGATTTCCCATTATATTTGCATTATGATGAAAAAAACTTTATATTATTTTTTCAAATGCAAGATCAATTCATTTCCATGTTCATTAAATAAATTCATCTGAAACTCAACTGTCTTCAAAACGGAACAAACCACACCTTATTAATTAATGACTCAGGACATGCTCGTTCCTAAACTCTCATTTTATGCTAGAACTCAAACCTATTTTAGCTTTACTTTCCGGAAGCAACCATATTTTCTGGCAGATTACTAAAATACTAGCTTCACTCTAGCAATAGAACAAGCACAGATAAGACTGGTTAATCCATTTCCATGACAAAATTGTAAATGTTCAGTTAGTAACTGTCTATGGCAATTCGGAGCCATCAAAAGTGAAATTACATCATATTAAAAAATCATTAAAACATAAATAGAATGAGCATCTGACTTCCAATACACTTTGTTATAAAAGAAACTGCAAAGCAGATTAAAAACCTGAAGACAGGCAAGGATTTTTTTTTCTTTTTTTTTTTTTAAATGAGATGGAAGGATGAGATTAGAAAGGATTAGAATTATAGTCTGAGTCTAGAAGCTGTAGCAACTTACCACATTTGTTAGTCCCTTGTAGTTTAAAGGGCCCATTCTTAAGCATTAATTATCACATGCAAAATTATGCTTTTAAAACCAGATTTTTACACAATTTAAGTATATTTAGGCCCACTTTCTACCCCATGCCCAAACGTCCAAACAGAAAATTAGAGCTGTGCTGGTTTGGCATGGCATGTCCCTAGATAGGCTCACCGGGCTTTCCATCAGCTAGGAGCAAAGAGTGTATTGCAACTGCCGACAGCAAGGGCCAAGTAAGGTCTGATCAAAGCAAATGCAAGAGCCATAGATATAAAACCCCTGGCACACAGAAAGAAATTATGTATCTAAAAATTGATCTTCCTTCAAGAAAGCAATCCAAAAAGCTTACATCCAAGGAATCGCCTAATGCTGGAGGAATGCACAACTCAATGGAAACCCCTCAGTTGGGTTAGTTTCTTTGCATGCCTAGAACCTACGCGTACAAGCTCTGAAGCATTATTCAATTCTGATACCTTTCTCCAGCTGATGTTATGACCCAGAGACTAGCTAGAGAAGTCCTAATAAATGAGAATTTTTCTTTTTTTTTTTTTTTTTTTTTAATTTTTAAAGCTTTTTACATTAACTAGTAGAAAGCAACTCTTTGGGGGAATACAGGCTCTCTGAACAGCCTTCTGAAGATTCTAGCTGATTTTATTAGGAGTTCCTGTTAGCCTTTTCCAAACTCATTTACTGAAGGCAAAGGTGCATATTTATTTCTTTGAAAAGCTACCCTGGCAGTAAATAGGTATTTCTGGCACATTAGGATGATGGTTTCACAACGTTTGGAAAACAACACAGATACAAAACCAGCCCTGGAGCACAGCAGTTTCTAACAGGTACCCAGAACGCCAGAGAACTACCTTGAGCACAGCATCAAGATTTCTTTATGAACTCATTGCTCATGACAGCTTTGGAAGTACAGCTTATTCCTTTACAAGATTTGTATTATAAACATTCTGATGGTTTAAAAATTGCAGTATTCTTGGAATCTAATAAAAACCCCTTAATTCCTCAACAAGATAAAGCACTGATCATTGCCAACATTCAAGTTTAATACATGCTTCCCTATAAAGAACTTTTCATGCTATCTAGTCTCTGCCAGAACAGTTTGTACCATTTAGTTTTCATTTCTAACAGAGTAACAACTACACACTGGAGGATCCTACCTCAAGAAAAAGAAAGTGGACATTTTAATGCCATAAAAATCCACGTAAACCGTTTTTAAAACTTTACAGGAAAAATTCTTATTTCAGGCTGCCATACTTTTATTCTAAATTAAAATATTTACTGCAGCATTTTTGATCTTTGAATTAATTTTAAGGAGTACGTGACAATCAACATGACTTTGTTTTCAGAAGTGAGAATTTAGGAAAGGAAATTTATCAGTACTTTATTCTGAGTTTCTTATTACATTCTATTTAACGAAAAAAACCTTTTAGATAGAATAATTTTACGAAGTCTTGTATTAAAAAAGCATTTGGTTTAAAATATTATTACATGTGGTATCTAGCTAACTAGATATTCGATATTCCCAGTTTGATCTTAATTGTAAGCAACTTTCTGAATTTATGTTGTATTACATATATAAACTGAGTATTACACTAGCATACAATGTGAATTTAAAACAATTATGGATTATATTTGTAAATGACCCTTAGTTAATCTTCCCGAGAGTTGTCTTAAAATCCTTCTGTATAGCTTTATGTGTGTGTCTTCATGTATATGTAGATGCATAAATATGTGTGTGTGCATGTGTGTGTAGGTGCTTTATGCTGCCACTGAAAACGCTGTGAAATACTGTGAAAATAATAAGGGCACAATCAATTCTGCATTTGCTACACATTATTTCATTACAAGGCAACACCAGAGAAAGGGGTAAGGGAATCAACGGCTTAAATAAGAAAATCAGTTTTATTGAACCCCTACTTTATTTTACATCAGTAAGAAGGCTTAAAATTAGAATTCAGTACCCTACATAGGGTTAAATACTTAAGAAATAAATTTTACTTATTACAAAAAAGGGTTAAATTTTTTTGCTAGTCAAAGCAGGACGTGACTGTGTACATTTCATGTTAAAACTTAAAATTACTGTAAGGATGGAATACATAATTTCTCATGGGCATATTGGCTTTTGCTATGAAAATACGCTGTAGATACATATGATAGTTCTTATATGCTTACTGCTCCAAAATAGGGTCTTGAACTACTGCGCAGACTAAAAGCTCACTCTCTTGCTTCCAAGAGGTGCTCTTAAAATATTCTGATAGGAATAGGAATTTCAAGTGTTAGCATGGTGCCTCAGAACTGTGACTAAATGTAGCATTTTGCTGGCATGTCTCATTACCATCAAACAAATGGACATTCTGCATATAAACTGTCAGAACAAGAACGACTTGAGAGCTCCTGCTTGCATTCCTGTCTCAAAGCTGATCTGCCTCTGCATTGCATATTTCAGTAGAACACTAGAGCCTAAAAAGCAGCAGTTTTTTAATCTGGTGTCATCATTTTTATCAACAGGCAAGCAATATAAACCTTTTCATCCTCCAGCCCTTGTACGCCTTTCCATGTGAGAATGCAAATGGCCCCGGTTCAACAGAAAACAGAAAAGCGTCCAACAGCAGAGACAGAAACTCCTTTTTGGACCCTTAATGAGGTCTCCTGAGCCCAAGGCAAACCAATAACAAATTGTACTTTCCACATGTTGGGAAGTGGGGGCTGTGAGGGAAGCGAGGAAGAAAACCCTGGAGCTTGTCATCTGAAATTAATTGAACTTAGCCATGCCAGGAAAACACTAGCAATAAACCCTCCCCATCTAAATTAAGGTTTTACACCACAAAAAAAAATAAAAATTTATGGCAGTAATTTCATCTTGGGTTTTTCAAGAAGAGCTTGCTGTTTTTCTTGCACTCAATAGAAAAATCCCAGAGGAGCAATGCAGGCAGCAATAAGGCAGACTTCTAAAAAGATACCACTTAATTTCTCACTCCTTCCCTTGCACTATTGCTCCTCTGCCACTTTTATTTAACTGAATATTAACTCTATCACTGCAGTATGCTACCACAAGGTTTCTCGTTCTGTAAAGGTAGTAGTAACTCTCATGCTTTACCATCCCCCTGAGAGGGTATTAGATCTCTGCAGGTTCATCCCTCATTCCATCATCCTAAAAGCGGTCCAGAGATGCTAGACACCTTGGGATTAACAATATGGCATCAAAGATCAAAACAGAGATTTTAAAATATTAAATCTCAACTTGGGCCAGAGGATAAACTTTCTACGTAAGAGTAACTGACTCTGCGCTTCCTACGTGCCGCAGAAACAAGGTGATCTTGGATTTGGCAGCTGTTGAATGCATCTTTTGCTTCACTCACTTATGCATCTTATACCCTATTAAAAATCCAACAGCTAATACTCATTGCGTCTATTTAATATACAGCATCCAAACCCTTCATTCAAGCACTAAAAATAAAACTTGGCAATTTTAGTTTGTTCTGCAAACAAAAGCAGATTAGCCAATATCTTTTAGCTTTATTTTTCTCATCTGTAAAATAACTACAAGCTAAAGGAATTTTTAAGAAGACCTATATTAAAAAAAAATATTATCCATGCACTCTACAAAACCTAAAGAAATTATCAGTAACATCCTTTATTACTTCACTCTGTATCATAACAGAAAATGGAGATGTCTATACAGCTCACGCATGTATCTTTTGTGCCACTGAACAGCTCACACTGAGATGCTTTTGGCATGTCAGAAAAATGACTACCAAAGCTCTCCACATCAATCATTTAACAAGTTGAATCTCACACAAAGAGCTTTCACACTCTCTAAAACACTCTGCTCAAGCAAACTGAAGCCATGCCTTTAATGGACCTCATGGCCCCTCTTCTTAGGTCTGCTACCTCCAAGCTGTCCCCAGGTTCTGCACAGCAGTGACTGTGCACAAAAGCACAGCAAAAACTCTTTCAGAATTCAGTCTTGAGACTATTCTGGCTACACTTTTCATTTTTAAGATCATCTGAACATGGAAGCAGACATACTGTCTACACTGTTAAAGTCTTAGACCTGTCCCTGGCATGATTCCAGTCCAGCCCACCCAGCGCCCCCTTCTCAAGAACTGCTTGAGTGGGGGTCCACACGGGCCAGCAGCTATTCCCTCCACAGGCAATGAGGATGGTCAATCCATTTGGGAAGCTGAAAGGAGTTTGATAGGATGGATGTGGCCAAACTGTGACAGCTGATTACAGGTCTGAAGAATGGACATTGGGACTGTTCAGTTCATTAACTTTTAGATGCAGTTGTAGACTACTTGAAAAGGTTTCAAAAGTTTATTGCAACAGTTATTAGAAAAAAACATACTTTCTAGGCAGAATGATGAATTCTGTATGTTTTTTCGGCATTCCTAAGCATTCTCTAGGCTTGTCTTGCACGGCCATGTTTCTACATTTTGCACATGACACTTATTCCAAATCCGTTCTTCCGCATACAGCTTACTTCACCCTTTGGCTAATACCCTCAGTTTAAAAGGCTTTCTTTACTTTAAAAGCTTATCCTCCTATTCCCCTGTTCTGTCCAGGCTTTCTAAACCCCTCCAATCTCTTCTGAGACTCACAAGCTACACAATTCTTAAGATCTTATTTAATCCCATCGATCAGGCTAATACTCTATTTTTGAAGAAAGTCTGGAGAAAGCCAGCTGCCTTTATCTAGGGTGAAATAACTGTTTTGTTATTTTAAGTAAGAGCCATAAAATTGGCATCAAGAATAAAATAGTGTGGCATGTTTCCCTTTAAATACAGTAATCATCAGGCTGATTTTCTGATAGTGACTGTGAGAATGAATCAGAGTGACGTTGACAAGAACTGTATTAACCTGCATTTATGTATTAATCCAATTATATTACCCAAAGATGCACCAAAATGCTTTACAAATAATCCCGATGACCTGCCATTTCAATTGCTGAAACAGTTCCAAATCCTATCTAGCACAAATATCACATCATTTCACACATCAACAAAACACCCTTCCTATTTCTGTTGACACCATTTGACCCACTGTACCTTAAGTTCACACAGTACCTACAAGCTGTTGTGTCATCACTGACCACAGAATTCACCTCACTGCCCAAATTTTTCTAAGCATCTTCCAACTCAGGACAGCAATAGGCTGCCAGGATAACAACAGCCAGTTCCAGGGAGGGATTAAGGCCTGTCCTGGGACAAGTTTAACAGTTGGACTTGATGATCTTAAAAGTCTTTTCCAACCTAGACGGTTCTATGATTCTAAGTACGAAACTTCCTTTTCTTCTTTCTCTCCCTCTACCCTGCAGTATGACCCAGGTCTCAGTTTTACTGAGATAAATTAATAATGAGCTCTTTGTCTTTACCACCTCTGTCTACATGAGAGAGCATGTTTAGGCTGTTGAGCCGTGCAGAGTATGCCAAAAACAAAGGAAAAAACACAAAGCAAGATTTAAAAACATCAAAAACACAGAAGAAGAAGAAAAAAAAAGATTGATGTGACAAGATACAGAAACCCTACGAGAAGCAGCAGAGAAGGAAGACAGCAGCTCAGCAAAATGAAGGCTCAGCCTGCTCCAGGGCACGACGAGACCAGCACTTTGCCACCTGACTGATGACTGGCCTGCAGGCAGTCACTAGGGCACTGCGCTGGGGGGGAGCCTAAGACGGTGTTTTTCTCAGTTAATTGCTGTGCATAGGAACAAGAACTATTCTTCACTCACAAACTGGGTATGATCCTGCTGTCAAGCATCTGCGGAAGATACCCAACAGCAATCCAAAGATTTGGTGACAGCGTCATGTATCTCTACCACTGTGGAGAAAGTGGGGGGAAAGCGAAAAGGCAGTCTCAAGTTTGACGTAGGAGTTCCTGTCTATATCTAACTCAGCAAATGGGTTTTCTTTCAGTAAGAGGCTGGCAGAGTTTCCCCACACACTCAGCATGGGAGTACCAACTCCCAGTCCAAGCATAAGAGGTTAAGAGAGGAAGGTGAGAGTCTCAGCCTCAAAAATCCCCCCCTCAGTGCTAACCTTGAGCTCAGGGCAGAGGAGGACCAGCAGGAACCACCAAGGCCCAGTAAGGCCTTCTGAAGGAAGATGAAGTAGCGACAGATAGTACGGCATACGGAGAGGTGTGTGTTAGTCATTAGTCCCAGAAACCAGCTGTCTTAACACTTGGTTTTCTGAACCAGAATGAATCACCTACAATTCAGCACTGGCCTGGAAAGGAATTTAAAGCATTAAATAAGGAATTAATAGTTTTTCTAACTATAAAGATCTCCAGAGGAGGAATGTGAGCATCAAACCATTGTTAATGTGCAAGTGAACCACTACATTTAACTTCCTCAACAGAACTGCAAAGAGGAAAGCGGAGTCAAAAAGAAAAATGTCTTTTAGCTGCAGATGATCAAGCATGCCAGAGAGCATGCACTTGTTCCATTTGTACTTCTGGAAGTTGTCAGAAACTGTATTCTAGAAAACAGGCTGGAAAAATTACTCCAGTGACCCTGGAGTAAATTATTATTCACTAAAGCCTTAACGTTACAGTAACTATAAATGACAATTCTTCTAACACTAAAGCATGGCCATAATTCTACAAAGAGTAAAATTTTCAACTTTATTTTTAAAACCACCCTCCCTCTGTGCCTCCAAGTATGGCACAGCATATTCTAATTAGATGATGGCAATTAAGTTCACAGAATTTCTTGCATATTTTCTTCCTATATCTTCAAATAAAAAAAAAAATCTGCTACTCAAAGTGAAAAGCGTAAGTGGATTTCAGAATATCTCAATAAGAATTGCCCATTTTTGCTCTTAATCTTGATGGTTATTGCTTTACTTTAGCTACCCACTGTAGCTCACGTATCTATTAACTCTTATGTAGAACTTTGAAAACATTTACCTGTAATTATTGTGGAAGAAGTGCACTCTAAAGCATCATGTCTGAACACCTGAAACATCATGCGCAAGAAAATATGAACCACAAAAAAATTTCTTTCTTCTCTTACAGTGATGCTAATTCATACCTGTTTACGACAAGTCTCGCATCGATGAGACACATTAGTCTATTCTTCTTGGAACTTTTGCTCGCTCAGTGTAAGTATTTTAGTGAATTTCAGTGAAACCACTGCATTAAATGGGCTGGAGCTTATTAATAACTGAAGAACCAACATGTTTGTACATAACCTTCTTGACCCCATAAATCAAGGTAACTACAAAGTCAACATGAAAGTTCTCCTTAAAAGACTAGGTGGGTAGGAAAGCTCCATAGTACTGCCAAGTCATTTCTTCTAGCCAATATCTGATGTAGCCCCAAGCAATTCTGAAAACCAAAAGTTGCAAGGAGAAGGAGCAAGGTGTGGGGGGGAAGCAAAAGAAAAGGCGCTCAGAGGACCCCAGAAAAAAACTCCCCTCTCCTTTAAAAAGGCCACTAGAAACAGGAAAAATACTACCGAGAGAACTAAAAAGGTCAGTCCCTTCCTATCAGCCTGAGCCGATGCACCTTCTGCAACAGCCCTCTCCATTGCTTGTGACTCCTGTGGTGACCTCTGTCTTCTCTTAAGTACTGCGACTGCTTCAAGTGATTTCCATGGTAACCACACACAGTTCCTAACTTTAATACCCCAAACAAATTCTTATCTGAATGACTGAATTAAAATACATAATTTAGCTCCTTACGCAGATATAATTCACTAGAAGCTAAAATGAACAAAGATATTCAAGTCCAGTTATGCCTGAAAAAGAAAAGAACATAATTTTCCAGTTCTACAGCTGCTTTCAGAATTCTGCCTGAAGGATTGCACTTGGCAATTACTCAGCTGCAAAATATTACTTCTATTCCATAGATTTTGAATACGAACTATTAAATCTATGAGATCAATAGTAATTCCTCCCACCTGCACTTAAGAAATTGATATAATTACCATAACATTTTCATACTGAAACATGTCCTTTTTAGGTAATAGGGAAGAGAACAAATATATTCAACTTTTTCAATAGCATCATGACAGTTGCATACAATGTAAGCCATGAAGCTACACAATAAAGGTTAGATTATGAATTTCACCAAAATGGCAATTTTAAATTATGTACCACTGAGCTTACTTGAAAATAAAATGAGGTAACAGATGTTCTTCAATGCCTAGATACCTTCTTTCCCCTCCCCCCCCCTTTTTTTTAAATGTAACCACTAAATAGATTTGGTGGTTTGTTTCTGAACATCTCAAAGACCAGTCATCCACAGTACAAAATGAGGAAAAAGTGTCAAGTAAGTTCTGAGTAAATACTCAAAGAAGATACATTTTAAAATCAGTTAATCTTTAGCAATTTTTATAAATTATCCACTAGTGAAGTGCTCCAAATGCTGAAGAGACTGGTCAGGAACAGTACTCACTTTCCCCATCTCCCATAAAAAATGTTTAATTGCCATCATCCCAAAACACATGGAATAATGCCCACGCTCTGGGACATTTTTAAATGAGGTCCAGTAGTTGCCAAAGCTAACAGAGGGAACAGGCCAACCTGGGCAGACTTTCAGTTTGCATTTCGTGTATGCTTTAAGCAATTTTCCTTAGGCAATGATTTGGAAGATTCTTTAACAATATTTTTACCGAAGAAATGTGCGCTAAATAAGCTTATAGTACAGAATAAAATGGTTCAGTCAACTACCCAGTTGCTAAATGCCTTTTTTGATTATTTTAGATACAAACTAATATTGTGTTGGAATGCATCTTTTGAGAATTCCATCTTAGAAATTTTTATTTAAATCAACAAGCCCAAACATTTTATCTAAAAAGCATGTGATAATTCAGCAGACTTCTCATAAAAAAAAACCACAAAAAAGATTCTCTCCAAAATTCAAGTATCTCATTGCAGTCACCTTATTTCTGATAACAAATACAAAACAACCCCAATACAGAAACAAAAGCCAGTAAAAGGCAGACTGTCCACTGCCCCTTGAGTAAGAAGTCTAAACTCGTCAGCATTTAGAAGATGAATTCCAGAGTCCCATCTTCTCCTCAGTTTACCAAATACAAACCTAAGCGCTCTTCTGTCAAAGCCCTCATGTTTTCTCTTTCACACTTGCCTTGCCTAGTGTAGATGTTTGATGTACAGAAATCCTAGGAGGTTATCTGAGCAGACATCCCATCACCTCTATCTCCTGTCAGCCTCCTCTCTACTTCATTTGCACCACTTCTTCCACCTCAAAAGTAAGTGATGCGTATCTAATTAAGCTCAGAGCACTGTTTCTGAAAGTACCTTCCAACAGGACTTTTTTTCTCCTCAATATCAATCAAATACTCGTTTCCCATGCATAGGTCTTATCTGTACCCTGCCTTTGTACTAACATTCCTCCAAAGAAGTATCAATCTCTTCCATCGCATGTGTATCTCTAGTTCATAACACGAACACACTTCCCAAAGGAAAGAGGAGTTATTCACATCATTTAGCTGTAGGCATTCAACTTGGGGAGCTACACAGTGGGAGCTACCTGAGGTTCCCCAGCACTATCAGAGAATACAAAAAGGGTCCTCTAAAAGGCATTCAAAACACCACATTTAGGTTCAGGCTCTCTGTCAAGTCCTGGAAGAGGTTCTCTGTTCTCTATTAAATATATGTGCAACGTAGCAAGATAAGCCTCCTCTGGCAATTTGTGTTCCCTTACATTGGCCTCTAGAATTAGGTTGCTGTGAAGCCAGCCAACCTTTATCCTTGTCAGACTATTACTGTGAAGCGTTACATGGTTCCGTGGTACCCACATTTGACAGCAGTGGTCTCCAAACAATTCTTAAGTACTAGAAAAGTAAATACTTAGCAGTATATTTTTCTGTAGAGCATCTCACACGTCACATGAAAACTAAAATGAGCATCTGCATTTCTCCAGCATTCACACCAATAAGAAACAGATACACAAGGAAAGCTGGCTTAAGAACAGACTCCTAAATTTTTCATTGAAGTTGTAGTAACAGAAGAATTCTTAATAATTAACCAGTTATGAAAACCATCAAGGAACCCATTTTTGTGAAAGAAGAATGAACTATTGGTATGTGTTTTGCCATGCTATTGCTCTGCAAACCAAACTATGCAAGTTAGAGTTGAGAAACACTTGTAAATAAAATTTCTAGGAGATAATGATTTTCAAGCTACTTTGCCGTGTCCATCAGCAGGACAGAAAGATGTGTCTTTTGAATGATCAAGGCAGTTTGGCTTTGATTTTCTTTGCATTCATATAGGCAATAGGAAAAGAAGAGTTTTGGTGGCTGTAGATACTTTCCCTGCTAGCTTGCGTGGGTATCATTAACACAAACCCCACAAGCTCAACTTGCATATGGCACAGTGAAACTTTCAAGGATCTCTCATTCCCTACATAATAAGAACATCAGTCAGTTGTGGAAACACAGTATTCTAACTACGCTGCTCTAGTATATTAATTTCCAGACACCTGTGGGGAAGCCCAGTTAGGTGCTAGATGCAATGGTGCCAACACACGCCCACATGCCAGAGAACGGTAAAGAGATTTCTTCCCACAAATCAGGTGATGCACAGATGATGCAGATTAGGCACAGGTAACTACAGCCCTTCCATAACACAAAGGATAAAAAGGGCTTAAGAAGCCTGAAAAAATAAATTTTCTAACAGTGAACAGCTCTTCTGTGTAAATTACATGAGTACAGTGAACTCCTGTTTCTTGACTGCAATTCAATATTTGTGAACATGTCTGACTACTGTTGATGATACGAGGAACATTCTCTTATTACTAATCTGCAGTATGTCACCCAGCAAGAGGATAAAATACATTTATAGTTTCTAGTTTCACCCAAGAGTGAATTATTTCAATTTAATTCATTTTCACTCCAAAGAAATAATATAGATTTGCCGTATTGAAACAATTTGTTTCCCTTTCATTTACACATTTATCTATGAAGGCAAGATGAAATATGACACAGGAAGTCATCTCTTTTTACAGCTGTTATATGTGCTTTATAATTTACTACAAACTGGAATCATCAGCAATAATGTCTTCCAGCCCTTCAGCCTATTTTGATCTACGGAAGTTTTAAAATCAGTTTTCATCTAAATATATATTAAATCCCTCCCTTAAAAAAAGGGCATGAACTACAGTCTGAAGAGGGTCTATGCATACACATACATGCAGTGTTCCACCCATCCTCAGCTTTCCTACCTATTAAATCAGCCAAGAACGTTCTCATAAAGACACACCAAAAATAACCCTCACCCTCCAAATAAAACTTTAACATCTCCAGTTAAATTGAGAAAAAAAGTTGTCTTACATCAATGAATGTCTTCATAAATACTCATTTTACACAGAAAATTGTCCTGCTACTGATACTGTAATAAAAAGTAATAATTTTTAAAAGCCAATCTCAGTAGTTCCTACAAGTGAATTTTATCAGACAACAAATTTATTAATATGCACCGAAGAACATAACTGCTGTATGGAAACACCCTAAGGCACAATTAAAATTGATTGTATGCCTTAATACTATGTACTCCTAATAATTTACTACTAATGTTTTCAAATGTCCAAACATGTGACATTTAAACCCTTAAATTTTGGACTCCAAGAAGCTTGTTACAGAAACAGTAATGCATTACTTTCTTCTGAATTAAATGCTCTTTTAAATGAAGTTATTTTTAAACTCCATTACCCAAATTTTGATGGCATAAAAAGAGCGAGGGCACCTGATCAGTTAATGTGGAAATGAACACGTAGCATCACATCACATGGAAATTTAGTATAAATTCCCCACACACAAATCCTACACATTTGAAAAATCCTGTGTCTCAGAAAAAACTTCAGGTCTTCAAATTCGTAAGGGCTTTTCAGGACTTTTCCAATCCAATTTAATTGTAAACACTTAAAAATAAATCTGCAAAACAACCAAATTTCCCCCCTCAACCCTATGTAGGAGGACTTGAAAGAAAATAATTGTTTTAACTTCAGAATGTTTCACTCATTTTAAAAGACTATAATTCTAGTCATTAACTAAAAAAATTTAAAAATTAAAAAGTAAAAATCCTGCATGTCCACCCTCCCCCCAAAAATAGATACTGTGTAACTTGGGAAAATTCCCAGATAAGCTGAGAGAGAGATTTTGGAAAAAAAAAAAAAAAACAAAACAAAAAAAACCCCAAACAAACAACAACAAAACAAATACAAAAACAAAAACAACCCAAACACCCCCCCAAACAACAAACCCCAACAAAAACCCGAAAAACCCACAATTTTAGCTTCTAAGAATTAATCTTTGTAAACAGTGCACCAACCTCAACCCAAAGAAACACTGCCATATCCTACTTTTTCAAGCTCTAACACACAAATTGAACAAAAATGCAAGTCTCATGCGAGTGATATGGTTAAAGAATCACGAAAGCCAAAGAAGTTTTTTTCATTGCTGGTTGGTGGTTTGTTTTGGTTTTTTTTTTCCATTACTGTCAATATCAAGAAAAGAAGAACCACAAAAGCTATAATCTTGGTTCAAAGCAACCCAGGGAAGTTCTCATTAGCATAGCATCCTAGTCTGCAGATGAAAGTAAGCTTTTTGGGTAGTTAAATGCTGGGGGGGGTGGGGAAATCACTGAAATATTGCACGCCATCGTGAGGGGGGCAGAGAACAAAAGAGAGCGTGGTTCTGCCACTCGAATAGCTTGGTGTACCCCTATCTTTAGCGCTCGTGTGCAATTCTGGCCTCCACACTTCAAGGAGAGCATAGCAGAGTCACAGAAGGCACAGAGAAGATCACCTCAACTGATCACCTGATGTGGTTAGCGGTGTCCCTGCTCACTGCAGGGGGTTGGACTAGATGTCCTCTAGAGGTCCCTTCCAACCCAAAACATTCTATGATTCTATGATTCAAATCATAAAAGCAACAGAGCAGATTGCAGCCAAAGAGGGGATGGCTGAGGGGGCGATCCTTGACGTTCATAAAATTATAGGAAGAGTGGAAAAGGTGAATGCAGTGTTGCTATTCACCAAATCCTACAATACTGGAACAAGGAGATACCAAAACTAGTAAGAGAATTGCCTAAACAGATACAACTACTTCATGCAGTGGCTACTGAGCTTTTGGAATTTGCTGCCACTAGAAGCTGTGAAAGCAGTTGGTAAGGGCCCAGTCAGAGGGATGGACAACAGACCTATGAATGTGTACTAACAGGATTGGGAGGATATAAGGAGAATGGAACAGAGGATGGCCAGGCTCAGGCTCTCAGGGTGAGAGACAGGATGCAGGGCAAGGTGCCCATTGGTCTGACTCACCCACTTACCGGGGCACTTAGTTGTTAATGAGAATGCAGCTTGATTAGCCAACTTTGCAATCTGCCATTAAAAGAGACAGGATAATTGAATTGAACAGAATACAAATTTAGAAATCAATATTTAATACACCTTCCATCACCGCTGTTATTCCCCAATGCAAACAACAAAGAAAATGGTATGAAGAAAACTAATGAAGCCACTACTTTACTGATCACTAACGGTATTACTTACAGTATCTAAAATTTCCAAGATCTTTATTACATGTCCAGCGAAGTATGGACATACTTGTCCCAATCTTACAAATTAAGAACAAGCATGAAAGTATAAAGCTGTAAAAACTGCTTTGTGGTAAAAATCAAAACCCAAACGCAGAATCTGGTGTTTTACAAAGATCATTCTTCCCCTCTTTTAGAAGACATTACAAATAATAAAATAACTGCTTCCAGTAGCAGCCTGAAAATGATAAATCACAGGTGATTTTCCTGTAATTATCCCTACTGTAAAAAACCCACTATCTTTTATAACATTTTTCACTTGCACTGATTTTTTTTTTCCCCAAACAGGTTGTATTTTCTCTGTGCAATCTCTCCCTTTCATTTCTTTCTTTTCTTCACTCACTCATTTCTGCAGTTGAAGATGTTTATGCATGTTTTCACATGTCTCATTTCCTATAAATTTGATTCTAATTTGCACCTAATTCGTTCATTTTTATTTATTGGTCTTTTCAGCTTGATTTTTCATTTTCAACTCTTCGTGTTCTATCTTCTTCCATATTAGAGGGTGAATATTCCTTTGGTGGAACAGAAAACTACTTAAAAGCTGCATGAAATGGAACCATCAGCCTACACCTCCCAACTGAAACTGAGATGAGAAAGAGCCAGTACAATCCAAGCTCAAAAAGCTTAATTTCAACACCAGTTCTACAAGCTTCTTTTAAGGAGAAAAAGGACACTGAGTAAAGCCGCTTACTTTATGGCTTTCCCATTCATACACTGACTTATACCTTTAACAAGTGCTACACAGAAGATAACCTGAGGTTTGTGGACAAACAATCAAGTTTAACCACAGACAAATTTGCTTTGCTATAAAATTTTTAACGTCATCCAAATTATTCCACAACTGAGATTGGCCTAGTGTTGGTTGACAGATGGCTTTATAAATGTAGAAACTGAAAAGTGAATCTACCAAAGTGTATTATTTGGTTTCATGTATACAATTTGAATATTCATCATGTGTAATTGTAAGTGTGGTACAGTGTTTCAGATACACATCAACAAACCATGCCCACGATCTGCTGAGAAATGGGGGAAAAGAGAAATGCTTTATACAGTGGCATCAAACAACTTCAACAGATGGCCACCACAGATCAACAAACTAAAACAAACCAGAATTCTTACAAATTTGGCAAAATGAGATTTCCCTTTGTAAAAGCTCATCTTTGTAAATATATATGGCAAGTTTTCACAGTTAATTCTGGCTCTTGGAGCGTACCAGAAATCACAGAAGAGGATTTAAAGAAAAAGAATGTTGAAGATGCCTTTTAAACACAGATTTGTCTTATGCAACATTAACTTCAAAATACAACTTGCTGTAGAATTATTATGAACAATTTGATAATTTAGTGTTTAGGTATGTAACTCCTGTGTCTATGTATCACTGTAAAGCTGAATAGCTACTGATAATTTTCACGTACATCAGATCTCTTATGAGGTAAAACAGCTTGAAAGTAGTCCTAGAAACAACTTACATTTAAGAAACTCACAACAAATATATCAAAATTCAGAATACATAGAAATTCTAACCATACTACAAAAAAAAAAAAGATTACATCAAACACAAAAATATATAATCTAGATCTCTTAAAAATTAATTGTTTCTTTTAAACTGCAAACCAAAAAATAAGAAAAAATATGCTTTTTTTTTTATAATTAATATCCAACAAACTGGATTGGCGGGTGCTTTCTCACATTTATCAGGTATTTTTATACAAGCCATATTGACCCCTCTACACACACTTTTTCAGACAAATACTCATTTTCAGACGATGAGCTGTCTGGCAGGTTGTCATCGACAGCTTAAATGCACACTAGCTTTTTTGCTTTTCCTCAAAGCTGAGTTGGGCTCTTTAGGTTAGGATAACTGAAATTGCTATGGCAGAGACAAAGACGGAATCTGAGAAGAAAAAAGCTGCCTTGATGAAGTTCTTGATGAAAAATGTTATTGATTACGCGTGTAGAGAAATGAGCTTCTGTATCACTAGGACCACATTTGGAGCTGAAATTAGAAGGACAAGCTTAAGATCAAAAGCATACATAACCTGAAATGAAGAAAAGGATCTTTTAAATCAATAAACACTCCTTCCCAGACGAGGCAATAGCTTTCTTGATCTTGTGTAGATGATCTACATTGTTTGAAAAATCTGAGACTATCACCTTATCTTAGGAAAAGAAAAAAATGCCAGATTGAGCACCTACTGGAAAAAAAGATGTTTAAACACTGAAAGAGAGAAGATAATCAAGCAGCACCCAGCCACTAAAATGGAGACTTCAGGAAATCATTTTCTTGTATTCCATAAAGCTAAAAAGCAAGGTATTGGAAACATGTCAATAAAGATACCTCAATATGATCACCACCTACTAGAAAGAGTGATTAGCTCTTCTCCCCACCCTAACCCCCCCCCCGCCCCCCCAAAAAAAACCACCAAACAAAACCAAATAAGAAAACTGCATGCCTGCAGTAAAAATTGATTTCTGAAAATAACGTCAGTGAAAACCCTCAAAGGTCTGTAGTGACATTTCAAAATTGCTTTCTTTTAATATGTTTCTGCAATACAAACCAAGGTAATTTTTACCTATCTCTGGACATTACATTATCACTGTATTACATACAGTATTAGTATTAGGAAAAGATTTTAAGATTTCAGTTATCCAGAAATGAAGAAAAGCTAATTTGTATTGTGCAGCACGTTGGGTTTTTTTCCCTAAACTCTGAAACATCAGCATATCCGCACAGTTAGAAATAAAATATTTACACAACAGTCAACGCTTCCCAAAGCACAGTACAAATAAAATAACTAATCAACACGTTGCCTATGCAACCATTTGTATTTCTCAAGTGCAATAACTAAAGATGGTTTCAGTTGCCCAAGTTTAATCATTCCATTTGCAAGAAGCCCTTTTATAAGGACATTAATGACTTAGTGATGAAGTATTTTTCAAATGCTTTTCAGACTGACTGAAGGCATTACCAGAGCTCCTGCCAGCAATTCCTAGGCTATATATTAGGCCAGTGATGTAGCAGAGTTGCATTTTAAGTTAAAAGAATGTTCAAAAGCCTCTTTCCGATATCTATGTGCTTTTTCTAAACACCACTGTTCTCCACTGGGGGAGAAAGCAGAATTATTTGCATTAAAAAGCTAGTGCAAAATTAGATCTGCAGACACTACTTTATTCTCAGTTTATTTCAAGTACCTGGGACAGTACTTCAACTACGTTTTCCTCAAGAGTTAACTCCTCACTTTATTCAACATCTTCTTAAACTGAACCGTATTTGGAACGCCTTTTGTCAAATTATTACCACTAAGTTTCCACCGAGCACAGGGAAACTGCAAAATGGGTATCTACTACAGATAAGGATGTCTGAGACCTACTGGTAAGGCTGGAAGTGAAACATTGCTGCCTAATCAGTAACTAATTTCAGAGAGTGACTCTCCCAAGTGGAAACAAAAATAAAATGACGGCATCACCACCAGTATCTGATGCTGCCTGATGAAGAGAATTGAAGAAAAAATCTTGTCTAGTCTATACTTGAAAATCACATCTCTTTGCATGTTACCACATGGTAAATAATTGTGTACAACTACCAGCATTTCTTAGTCTAGAATTGTGTTAGTACTGGAACATTTACTCTTTATAGGTTTTGCTTTTGTCAATGCTCAGGAGACAGGGTCTACAATTTCATTTGTCTGCACTCAGGCAGAGGATTACAAATAGTGTAATCATTACAAGCAAAAACTGTTGAAGCACTGAACAAAAAAACCACCCAATATCATCATGCTTAATAAAAGGCAAGAAAATCTCTCTGCACTGATAAATAAATTTAATACACAAGTACACCTAAAGTAAAAATAATTCTACACCATGCTTTCCATAACAGCCAAGTATTTTAAGGGAAACACGGAGCATTTAGACATATTATACCACTACTAATTCAACCTACTAGTATTAGAAAACATCAACATTTTTCAATTTAAAACAAATAAAAAACAGGAAAGAGAATACACTTAAATAATTTCCCACATTTATAGTGTTATTCTACAGGCATCTATCAGTTCTTTTAATAGAAACATGCTTTAGGACCAAAAATTTATGCAGCAATAATTAATTAATATTTCACTTTGAGTCATATTATAATATCTCAAGAAGAGATAAGACAATAAAATAGTAGCAAATGCAGATTAAAATTGTCCCCTTTCCCCTTTCATTATCTTTTTCAAATTCTGGTATTACTAACAAAATAGCATTACTTTTCAAACTATTAACTGGTCTGGTTAGGCAAATACTCCCCCAGTTAAAACTCAGCATCATCCAATGTCAGATGAAACACGGAAAATGAATGGAGAGTTTCCTTCTGATTTAATGTACTATCTCTGTACTTGTTCTCTCTATAGCAAAAATAGCGAACCAGTATGATTCCATAAATCTGGGAAGTTTAGTACGCAAGCATAGGAATAACAATTTCACTAAAGGAGTTTAAACAGAAAGACATGAAGTCTTTTAAACCTTTATTGGAGTGACACCTTGTGGCCATATTTGACTTGAGACCTCTCAAAATTTTTCAGTTTCTTGTAATTGCTTCATAATTTGTGGTCTAGGACGATGTAAAAAGATAAAGCCACAAAACAAAAAAAAAGTGATAAGGATAAAACAAAACCCATCATTGCCTGTTCAAAGATCTTCAGAAGTATTAACATTCACTTAATGTATTTGCACTTTATCTCAAAAAAAGAGCTATGGCTTAGAATCACAACTCTGCTATCTCGATTTGAAAATCTGCCTTTTTTCTTTTTTTTAAATTAACTCCTGTTGCTTACCCATATTAAAACTGATATCCACATCGGTTGTGAAAAATACCCTACAGGCAGATCTTTTATGATTTTTATCACTGATTTCTTGAAACACAACACAGTTCCACATTGTCAGGACTATGGACTGAGTAAGTGCTATATAAGAAAAAGAGTTAACTTTTTAATATAATCAAGAAGATGGTATTCATTTTTTCAGGTTAATGGTGGGATAAACAGGTGCAGACTAAAAATACTTAGAAACAGGAAAGAAGAATATTCACTTAAAATCAGTAACAAACCATGCAAGAATAACAAACACACAAGCATTCTCTTCTACATTGCCGAACTATTAAAAGAGGAAGCTAGAGTAACTGTGAACCTGACACTTGTTCCTAATTCTGACAGGAACCTGCTTACATGACTTTTCTGTCTCCCGTCTTCCCTCTAAAGAAAGTCTTCAGCTCTACGTGAAAATTGCTATATAACAATGAAACTAGGACCAAGAGAAATTCTAAAAAAAAAAAAAAAAAAAAAAAGAAATACAGTACCGTACTAAAAAAGAAAAAAATTAACCTCTAATCTTGCTCTCTTATTTGCTTTTCCTGCACAGTATGTGGCTGCTCAATTTTTAAAGGTGGTGGAATAATGTCTTCTAGAAGTATTTAAAGCAAAAATTAGAAATCTTTCTAAAATTCAATTATGTCAATAAAAAGCCCAGGTATTATACCTAGAATTTTCTCTTACTAAAAAAAACCCTCAAAATACAGCAACGCTCTCTCACCTGCTATAATAAAATTCAATGCCTAAGAAATAATTTGCCTTGTACAAATTAGCTGGTATATCTAAATTAGGGATTACATCCCACAAATCACAATAAATCATCTTTTGTGGGCGAGAAAGCATAAACGATCTTCTCATCTTTTCATTATAGAATTTCAGAGTCTTTGGTTACTGCCCTTCCATTTTCCATCTATTAACCCAGACAAAGGTTATGGCTGGCAAAAGTTATTCTGAACCTATTAAAACATAGACTGGAGAATACAAGTAAGTAACAGGAAGAAGAAAAAGAGTGTAAATAGCCTTATGTCACTTGATTCTGCCTGATCAAGCAGGATGGTTTGGTACATGCTTTGCCAAGCACAAATCATCTTTCATGGGAAGCATAATAATGCCCCCAACTCTAACCCTATTGTACATGTTTCACAATGCTCCATATATCAAAAAAAAAAAAAAAAATCAAAGTAATGATGGAGACGATGACACACACAATACAATAAATTACTTGTTAAGGAGACTGAACTGGTCTTAATTCATTGTGGTATAAATTACTTATTTAACAACTAACTGCCAGAAGGTTGCATTTTTTTCTTCCAGCTACTGTGAAAGAGGCATTGGTTGTAGATCTGAAAATTGGTAGATTCACTTAAAAGAAAAGTGTAAGGTTTTCAAAAAACAAACAAAAAACCAGCCTGCACACATGCAAATAGAAGATATACTCTATCAATTTTTATGCCCATGGAAATGTTTGAATAGCTTCTTAAAACTCAGGTGCACACGTTGGTTCAGCCCTTGACAGCTCTCACCTTGCATAACTAATATTGATGTGAAAGGTAACTCAAAAAGGCAACTAACCTTGCCTAATGTTACAGGGCTCATATTCTTTTTATAACCTATGGTTATAAAAACCTATGGTTGAACAATTGTATCAGACACAAACAAGCTGTCCTTCAACAACGTGCGCAGAATCTGGCACGTTCTACTCCCGTGCTTTGAAAAAAGGTGCGTAAATAAAAACCACAGCCAATAACCCTAGTTTTCAATTCTCCATGACTACTCAAGTAGTCATTCTATACAGCGATGCCATAAAGCACTTTGAGCTAAAATCAACTTTTTAAAAGTAAATAATAATAAAAAAAGACCACCTATCTCAAATCTCTACTGGTGAGAAACTGCACTGTGAAAAGACATTTAGTCCAGCATCTTCCACTGACAATGCATATAAACCTTTAAAAAAATTGCTGCATGCTTCCCTAAGTGGTTGCTTGCAAAGAGATTATTATCCGCATTACTAAGACAAAAGGGGAAGAAATGTTAAAACTAATGGCAAGAAGACAGAGCAAATCATGACACTTGCAATGCACTCCTCAGTACTTCTGTCCACGAACAGGAAAAGTTTGGCACTGGGACAGCAGAAGCAGTGTTGAGCAATATGAAAACAGAACTATAGTTTTGGATGTAAAGAATGTACTGATTAACCTAGTGCTAATAAATGTGAGTGATTTGCTCAGTTGCATTACAGTCTTCCTTTAAAAATAGGGCATTTATATCTTCAAATTAAATAAATGGTGGTTTTTTCACTATCTGTTGATAATTGGATAACAATTTATTTCCAAACAGAGCATAGAAAACACTTAAAACATATCTGCCCTTTGATAAGCTTGCATAACTTATCTGCAAAAACAGAGTATCAAATATTAAAAGAATACATTCTGACATAATCTCATATTAGCTCATATTTTAAATCTGTGCTCACAATACTGGAGATCATCTCTTTTTCTAGATGACAAAAAATTGCTACGTATTTTAGGATTTTTGATTTGTGGATGTTAGTATCCTTGAGATAACTAGTTTAACTCCCTTAAGTAAATAAAACTATTTTAAATACATAATCACAAAAACCTGACATTAGAGACAGAAAAAAAAAAATCTAGTCCTCCTTGCTCACTTTCTCTATACAGAATATTAATTAAAAGCCAGATAAATGAGTCTCAAAGACTAATATGTATGTGCATATAGCCTCCCCCATTCAAAGCCTCTCTTCTGGAGGTCAGCTGGTCCAAACCCCTGATTAGAGCAGAGCCAACCTTCAAGTTGGACCTGTTTCTATTAATACGAATAAATAAATACAAAGTTCTTAAAGTGGAACTCCTCAAAAAACTGTCAGCAATTTTAGGTTTCTAAATGCATTTAAAATAGCCTTTTCTTCTTCTCTCAGGAAAAAAAAATACATAAGAACAGTAAATTAGTCACAGCACTTTTACTTTTGACTAGCAAATGAACTCTTAATATAATGTAGGCTTCAACTCACTGATGCAAAGAGAGATTACAGACCAGCCTTATCTAAACTACCCTGAATTATCATGTTGACTCACAACTGAGAACTCCTATTGCCTTAAGGTTACTGCTCCTTAACAATAAGTACTCATAAACTTATGCTGCTACTCTTTAGCTGTTTCACTTGCTCTTCAAAGTAGCTGCACCTCCAGGGAATTCCCCACCACTTTGTGGATATGCTAATGAGGAACACAGATTTATAGAAAATAACAGGTTTACTGGGGATCGTGAAGCAGAACAGGAAAAATGAGAGGCATGAGGACTATGTGATAAGGAAATCTGTGCTGTAGTTACCTGGACAACTGTATACTTCAAGTATCTGCTAATATTAAACTGCGAGGGGGAGGTTCCAGGTGTACTTATGCACGCATTTAAGTAGATAATATATAGCTATGCATGCAAAACCACCACATGAAATGAACTCCCTCCTGATCATCTGCTCCTCCAATAGAGGGCAAGTCACTTTCAGAGGATTAAGGGATCGTTGCAGTACTAGAATACACAAGAGGTCCTTTTGTGCCAAAAAATGAGTAAGACCTAATGATGATAACATCTTTGGAATCCACAGACTGTGGCTTCTATACTAATGAGTTCGATTCAGTTTTTAGATAAGACAGGTTCAATGTGATCATAAGCTTCTTCCAGAATTCCCAGCACCTTCAGTAAAAAGACACCACGTTAATAATGATTAAACCCATTTAGCGGCTTTGGTTTACACAAAGCATTGCTCAAACCTCCTTAGAACACTCTTCCAATGCAACAGCAGAAAATATACGTAATATATAAAAATACATTTCCAAGGTTTACAGCAAGTATCTAAACACATTTTAAAGAGTCTGCAGTCAAGGAATGATGTTTACTACTGAGTGAAAAAAACCACATCAGTTGTAAGAGGAAAGGTGAGTACAACCTAAAAAAAAAAAAAAAAAGAAAAAAAAAGAAAAAAGAAAACAAAAGGGAGGGAGGGACATACATAGAGATGGAAGCACCAGAGTTTTCAAAACAGGAAGCCTGCAATTTATCACCTGTATTTATATTAAAAAATCATCCACCAAGACAGACAATTTATTTTTTTTTAAACAGCTAATGAAAGTTGTGCACATCACACATTATCAGAAATACCTAATGCAGTAGCAAAATCCAGCAACTTATTCTGGTGTCGACATTATTTAATGATAGCCATGCAACATTACATTGATGAACTAACCTGCAGACACGGGCAGGAAAATACAGGTTCTGCCAGGACCGACAGAGGTACTTAGAGTGATCAATAACCCGAATCCAGTCTAATTCATCCATGGACACCTCAATGTAGTAGGAATAAGACCTATGGAGTGTCAAAACCCACTTGTTAGAATACAAGCAGCCACACCTTAGGTATTAAGTTTTACACTTCCTTCTGGATTTTCAGCTGTGCTGAGAAGACGGCTATTTGTTCCTACCCACAGCCCTGTATTTCGGGTATCTAAGAGAGATTGCTACTTTCAAACTAGCGTTGAAAATAGATTCACATGCACTTAATGTTAAGACATGTTTTCAGAACGACTTAAAACATCCTAACACTCACAGTCTGCAGTAATTAGACAAGACCATTGCCCCTCAGAAAATGCAATGGAGACTTTCAACTCTGTCATAACCATAATCATTTGTATTCCTTCTGCGTGGAATAAATCTAAACCAGCAGTGACGAAGTTATTACTTCTATTGCTATATCAATAAAGAAAAATAAAAAAAAAAATTAGCAGATCAAAACCGCAAATTCAAACCCTTCACGTGAACAAATTTACTTTATGATCGTTTTCTCACTGATGTTCTTAACTTCTGCCCCTTTTAGTTGTTTATGATACATTGATAAGCCTGTCACCAATTACTTACACACCCCAAAATTATCTCATCAAAAATAAAAAGTAAAAAAAGTCACTAACACAATCTGTGTCTTCTCTTGCTTATCCATGATATTTAGCTTATAGTTTGCTGTTAGGAGAAAGCAAACCCAAGCTAAAACAGCTATTTCCATATTATACCTGCAGCAGTGATGCTTAGAATGAAGTAGAAACTCCACTTGTAGACCAGAAAATCGTGAAATATATGTTTCAGAATATTTTCTTTCTCTCAATGTACTAGTCTGCAACATTCACAGGCATTTCAACAGCACCATGTTAGCACTTACCCTCCTTTCACTCTGATTTCTACAAGAAGAGTTGCTCTTCCAGAGTTCTACATAGACATTTTTTGTTAAATACTAATGCCTTTGTTAATATTTCCAATTTTTTGCCAAGGACTTAGAGGGGTAGATGTCTAAAGTGGTATTGTTTAAAAATTCTTAAGATGTTGGATAACACTGTTAATACCAATTTACACACTTAGAAAGGTAATGCAGAGTCTTTAAGATGTCAATTGCATAATCAGCTTTCACATTCACACCAACCAGAAGTGTAATATTCACAACGCATATATAAATACACTCTGGTTTAGCAACATTATTATTACTAGTTCATGCATATTTGACCAAACTAGGCCCCAGCATTTTAGAGTTTGAGCAGTTTGGATCCAAAAGTTACTCACTGTCTGTCCTCTGCATGGTGAGAATTTAGGGATTCTCACATCACCATCGCTAGACTAATGTAAATGTGTAACCAATATACAACATGCTATTTTTTTTTGTTTCAGAAGGTACCAAGCAAAGAAAAATTATCTCAAGAATACAACTCCATTATCATACACAACACTAAGCCTTTTCTTTTTCTTACAGCACCTCTTTTGCAGAGGTAATTTGGACAGCTAGCCTCCTTAGCACTTTTATATCCAAGATTCATCTGTGAGTAACACTTCTAAACTAGAGGTGCAAAACACACCTGTTAGTTTATCTTTGGTTCTGTTAAGAATGTACATGTATATACATGTACATGTATGTACATCTATATAAAGATATCTAATAGACCAGAGCTTCACAGAGACAGTTAAAATGAATGAGTAGTTTAAAAAGATGTTCAATAAGAAGCCAACATCTCTTCCGGTGACATCATTCACGTATGCCGTGAGAAAGATGCAGTTAAATGGCTGGAAATTCTTAGACTAAAAGAGTTGGAAAGGATCTCTAAAAAAAGGGAGGACAATCTTGGAGCAAGTTCCTTAAGGTCTTGGCTGGTAAAGTTCTGCATACCTCCACAGACCGATATCCATAAACTCTCCAGGCAAATTCGTTCAAAGTTCAATTACCCCCTTATGAATTCTTTTCCTAATATTTAATAGGAATTTATCTTGTTGCTTGTGTCCACTGCTCTTTGCCCTCTCAGCACACATCTGTAAGAGGAGTCTGGCCCTGTGTTCTCTATATTCTTCCATGAAATAGGTGAAGACAGCAGTAAGTTCCCCCTTCTAAACCTTCTCCTCTTAAAAGAGCAAGTTCTCTCAGCAACTCCTCGTACATTGTGTGCTCAAGCCCTCACCATCTTGGTGTCCTGCTGAACTCACTCCAATACGTCGGTATCTTATACTGAGGAGCCCACAACTGGACAAAGTACTCAAAATGCTTCCATTTATCTTAGACAGTTGAGCTGCTGGGGGGAAAAAAGTGACAATGCAGGAACTCTACCTGGTAAGAAGCAAAAGAAAGTCCAAAAGCAAACTTTCCACAGAAAAACAAAAGTCGGGATGCCATAGAAGCTAGATCCTAAACCACTGCACCCTCACTATTTTATGAAGACAAAAAAACCCTCTAGAGTAGAGGTCTATCTTGGCTGATATTCTGCCACCAGCAATGGTTTTGTTCCACAACTTCAGAGGAAGGGCATAGGACACCAAGCAACAGGTAATTTTTTAATAAGTTGTCCTAAGGAGATGGGGTTTTCCCTGAGTTTCAGCTGATGATGATTTATGTCTTGCAGATGAGGAGCATTTTACCAGCTACAAGCTCCCTAAAGATTGCTAGAGAATGCCTCATGATTAATATGCCTCTAATACTTTTTCAAATTCTATAAAATTGGTTGATAATTGGTTTATAAATTTGGTTGATCTTCTGGGACAAGTAGTATAATATTGTATGAAGTAATTCCTTGTACCTTCAAAGTTTTACTTTTCAATCTTTCCAAAAGGAATAGAGGAGAAGCATAAATTTCAGTTGAACTGAATCAGAACTGACTTGAAACAATTAAACTGCAAAAAATTCAGTTTGTTTTGAATTATTAATAACTGTAATTCATATTTTAAAAATAATTTAATTTACAAAAATAAATTACCCTGTTCTAAAATAACATGGCTCAGTAAAGAAAACAATGCAACTGTTTTGCAATTCTAAACTGTTAGTCTGGAAGTAATATAAAATTAATCTTTTATCAGAAAGGTAATAAGGTTTTAAAAGTATAAGTAGCTTGGTTTATTGTTTTTAATAGAAAATTGGATATGAATATGTGCATGAGCTGTCTACTAAATTGTAAAATCTCTGTCATGGCAAGTTATAAAATTAATATATTCACTGTGTCAGATAAAAGAACCTTGCAATTTTCCTAGTTAAGCAGCCACTCAGTTGTTCAAATATGCATAATTTGATCTTTCATGCATTCCTTAACAATCTAAAGTAGCTGAGCACAGATTGGCTAAGGCATCCATGACAGTTCATATTTCACCAGTCTCACCACAAAGTGGCTTGTAGTAACTACTGTAGTTAGTAATTCAAATTCTAAATAGATTTTACTCTCTCCAAATTATTGTCAAAGTGTGTTATTTCTGAACAATTTTGATATATTGAAAAAACATGAACAAACATTCCTTCAGTGTTTGGAATGCAAATATGTAAATATGTGGTTTCTGCAAAAGAACTAGAATATTGTTTTTCAAACTGAAACAAAAGCAGTTAAAAACCAAGTGGCAAATAGAAAACAAAACAATTTAAATTATGTAGACTTTCACCAGTAATATAAACTATTTAGTGAAGACATAAAAAATACATTGAAATATGATGAGGTAGTTTAGTATCGCAAAATATGGTCTGGTGCGTAAGCAACCAAAACTGCATTTAAAAACCATGGCTTTTTCCAACAAAACTTGTCATTGTCACCACCAACACTGTATCATGCTGTTTCTATAAAATATTTAATGACTATTTTGCACTGATACATTACGACCCTTTTTATGTCAACTTGGCACCTACCGACTATCTCTGTCCCACAGGAGTATTCGTATGTGGTTGATTATTGACGGCTGGCCTAGTTTAATTTCAATTCCAGAACGGCAGTCATCATCGATCGGGTGTCGGGAGAAGCCATGATCCAAGTCATAGTTCTGAGTATCCCCATCTAATAACGCAGACTTCAGCTCCCCTTTTACAACCTGTGCTCCATACTTCATTGTTGCAATATTTTCTCCTGGTACTAAGACAAAAAAGAAATAATTGCTTGATTTTTACACTCTCATACTGTAAAAATTAGATGTTCTGAACATCAACTGTATTAGGTCAGAACAAAGACTTATTGCCAATATCCTTTCTTGACCACAAACACATGCTCAAGGAAAAACAAAAGCCCTAATAACAAGTAGTGTTAATTTACTAGTATGCGGTATCTATATTCTCAGTCCCCTTTATGATGTTACAGAATTCTATTCCACCTTCTTCATTCAATCATCACTTTCCTGCTGGTTTTAAAGTTTTTGTCTATTTAGTCTCATGATCAACCTCTCACCATAACTCTAATAACTTTTTTTGCCCTTTCCCATTTTTTGTTCTAATTTCAACTGGAGGGCTGGGGTTTTTTTTGTGGAAGGAACTAAAAATCACATGAAATGTTCAAGATGTGGATGCATCATGAATTTGCAGAGTGGTATATACAGTGATACAACTATACAAGCTATTTTGATAGGTATACAAGCTTCCAGTACTCTGCAAAGCTAAACTAACCTGAGTGAAATGGGGACCTTTTGGCTACTCAGGCTTTGAACCAACACGGTAAAGCAAGTTTGTTACTGTGAAATGGTGGCATAACAAAACCTGTTACACCCTAGGAGCAAATCTTCCATCAAGATAACTGGAGATAATGATCCCTAACTCCAACTGCAAAACAATACACTGACGAACCACCCTGTTAAAAAGACATTTTTAAGAGTCTTATTTAAGGAGGGACCCTATAAAAAATGATCTAGAAGCTAAATGAATGAAAAGCTGCCCTTGAACTCTTCAGGCAGGTTGGCAAGAGAAGTATGAATTTTAACAGGATGTTAAGTTGAACATTTAAAGAACAGAATTTTAAGTGGTAAAATTTTAACTGTATTGTAGTACTACTGAATAAAAACATGAAATGCACAACTATGAAATTGCAAGCGGTCATCCACGTTTCCACAAAGAAAGTTCCAAGAGCCTGAGCTAGTACTAAAACAACATAGACATTCAATTCTCTAAAAAGCTGTGGTTTTGACAAAGACAGAAATTTTGATTAGGAGCATATTATTATTGAGACATAAATACACAGAAAAAGAAGTCAGAAGACACCATTTAACTTTTTCAAATGTATCTACTGTATTGTCAACAGAATGTCTTGCACGATAAGACTTTTACAATATCCTAACATTAAAGTCGTGTTTAAATATTAATATCCGTGACTTCTAAGAGAGAATAAAGGGGAGATGCATTTCTGAGAAAGCAGTTACCTTTTCCAGGGCTCATCATGCATGACTGACAGGCTACAGTGCAGGCTGCCAAAGAATATTTAACTTTATTCTCTGCTGTGGGGCAAATACTCTATAAATCACACATTAGATAGCAAATCAACAATATCTTTCTAAAGCTCAGTGTTAGGTTGAATTAACAGAGAGCACAGACAAGTCAAACAAAGGGCTTCTCACATCTTTTAGGCTTCCATTAATACAATTTTGGAAGACTTGTTTATACTACTTGGGCAAGCATGTAAAAGTAAGAGCAAAAATCAAAAGTAGCGGAGAAAAAGATGCAAATCTTCATGAAGTAAAAACCAAGTCACCATCAACATAGAACCATTTAAATACCATATATCCCGCAGCCAATGCATTTTTATTCTTTATGTTTTTGCAAAAGTTTTTCTATTAAAATAGCACTTTCTCTAGGAAAATACACTCTCTTATTACAACGTTCATGTTTGAGCAGTATCTAAGATACAAAGCAAAAAAATATGTTGACTAATATTATTTGAGGAATAGTAATGTACAAATGAAGGTATTTCATCATGTAAGCCTTTTAAAACACGTAACAATAGATAAAAACTTAAACCACAAATTAACCATAACCTCCGGACAACAATAGTCACTAAAACAGAAAAACAAGCAAACAAAAAACCTGATGCTTACTTAACATGCCCCTGTAGTTGAGGTCCATGTCCCGACTCTCGGAACGAATCTTAATGGCATCTAGGATGGCATCAGGTGACAACAATCCAGAAGGTCTTACAACATTGAGTAGTTCTGTTAGACTCATTAGTGGCAAACGTACTGCTTGCATGATTTCAGCATGGTTTTCCTTGGGGTTATGTTTACACCAATTCATCAAAGCTTGGAAAATGTCCTTCTCAGGAGCTGCAAATGAATCCCTCAGTACAATACTTAAAAGAGCAGCCTGGAAAAGAAAAAACAAACAAACAAAACCCCAAATAAACAGAAATATTTTTTTTAAGAAAAAAAAGGAAAATAAAATAGGCAATAATTAATGGGTATTTTAACTTCTAGTTATTAAAAATAATCTCCAAAGGAGTGACTACCTGAAACTGAAACTTGTTTTAGTTACTTACTGCAAGAATTCTAGAATCCATCATGTAAGTAATAGGTAAGATTACAAACCCACTAGGAGAAATATGTCAGAATTGAAATGTGGAAAACTACTCAAATCAATTCAATTTCAGTTACTACTTCAAATTTACTTTGGAATTTAAGAAGCGATTTGGGAGTTCAAAGCATTCATTTAAACTTAGGCAGGTGTAAGAATACTGATGAGAAAAATAAAGTGTGGCTCGGAATCACCTGTTTAAGCCATTTCTATTTTGGTTATTTTTTCCCTGCCTTTCTCTCTCTCTTTTGGTACCAACTTAGAATCAGCAGGTAAAAACTTCAGTGGCTCTTATTCATGCAGGAAACCCACTGACTGCAAAATGAGAACAAAAAGATCTGAAGAGCTTTTTGATTTTTCACTTAGGTAGCAGAATAATTAGGAGTTTGCCTAAAAAAAAGGACAAATCTCTCATATGTACCAGGACCAGCTATGCCAAGGATGTCATAAAGTATGTGCTTTCTGATGAATGACATTTGCTAATTTCTTTACTGACAACATGCTCTCAGAGCTCAAATTTAACAAACTTTGCACAACAGAGTACAATAGAGAGAAAAAAAAACATTTTCTTTCCTTACACAACTAGTAAGTTAGTCAGCAGAGCACAGTGTCGTGTACTTATTTAAGAAACAGACCCATCACAGCTTTTCAACTAAAAACACTTTTTAAAAAAAAATTAAACCACCATTCACTCAAGATGCTCTGCTGCTTCATATGAACACCACTTGAAAACACTTTATCACTATTATGTCCAGCTCAAAGACTACTCCAGAGCAAGTGGAAAATTTCAGTTGCCTGACTCAGGCACAAATATTTATGCATGTAACAACACCACCACCAACACAAAAATCCAAACTGCCCTATACCACCTTATTATGCAATTGCAGAACATGATGACAATCAGCAATATAAATCACAGCAACCTCCAGAATGCTTTAGCTTACACAGCAGAAAAATCACCAATCACTGAGACAGCCTAGATCAAGAAATTAATAGAAAGGAGTATCTTCTGCTATCTTCAAATCTTTACTTTGTATCCCCTGGGCAGCATTCAGAAACCAAATTATATAATTTCAAGGACAGATGAAAAAAGACAAATTAAGATTAGATTGCTTGCTCCTACCTTTTAAAATACTCCATCAGATTTACTATATTTAGCTACATTGACAGGTCAAAATTAAACACCTAAAAATTTCAGAATGGATCACCAGAATTTTCAGTTCACCTTGGCTTGAACATTTCCAACTGCCACAGTTTCACTAGTATAAAATGATACCTGTTAACTAACATGTAAACTTGTACTTTGTGCCCCCATTAGCATTTTATCATGAAGTTGTATACATATTAAAATTAACATTCCTGGAGAAGAAAGTGCAAACAAAAGATATACCTTCGAAAGCGATAGGAAGCCTTCGCTGGAGAGCACCTCTTGGGCATTTCTATCCATGAACATACAGCACATACAAGTTAATTTGGGAAGAGAATAAAGACTGGCAACATCAAATGTCATGCAGACATTCTGAATGTTAAGTATTGTGCAAAGATACTCAGACGTGGAATCCTCCAGTTCTGGGAACCCGTATTTATGTGCTAGGCTCAGGAAGTCTAGGAGAACCTCCTCTTTCTCATCTCGTAGTGTAGCACGACCAGTGTAAATATATTTCAGCAGCATGGTAAATGCTTCTGCAGTGGTGTCCTGAAGAGGAATTTCTGCTTCAGGCTGAGATTCTCTCATTCCGCCATACAATAATGCTCTATAAGGAAGATAAAATTTGAGAAATTTGTATCCTGATAAAACCCAGGCAAAAAGTAGAAAGGAATAAATGACTATTTACAGCAAGTGGAATACAAATGGGTTATGGTTTAAGAGTCTACAACAGAAAACCCCTTACACGTGGTATTTAAAGCGCAGCTCTGCTCTGAAAGCAGCTGCACAAGAATAATATTCTAATGCATCATGCTTTTATCCTACACAACAATTGCTCCATCGCTACTTTGAAACAACAGCTTGTGAAGCAGAAATTGAGATATGATTCTCATAACTTTTTTTTAAATATAGTACTATCAGTGAGAAAGAAAATGAAAAAGTTTCAGAAAGCAAGTGAAAGAAATAGTTCACCACTAGAATATCAGTGGCAGATTAGGAAATTGGGGGATTCTTGATCCTCTGTTTCTTACTCTAAACCCAATACATGGCAAGTCTGATGATTTTTCTCAAGATTCAGGATTTCAGAGTACTCACAATTATTTTTTAAAACACAAGAGACAGTTTGAACATAATTTGCATTCACATGTTAGTTTAATTATTAGCTTATCCCTCTGACAAAATTTACTGGAAGAAGATTACCAGGGAGTTCTATTAATCACATTTAGAGTGAAAAATGCCTAGCTCTTAAGAAAGCTGGATTACTATTATTCCTAATTTTAAAATATATATTCTAAGCTGTAGCAGCCAGACCTCTTCAGATACTCAATTCCAATGTGTCAAAATTAAATTTGCTAATTGAGTATATTCCATAGAAGCACACCACCCATACTCTGAGAAATGAAAACAATTTTACAGCAGAACTTTTCTGTTCTGAAGTTATCTTTCTCCTGAATTTGTGAAACTACCTTCAAAATCCAATTTAATGAAGGTCAAAAGAATAACATCATGACATGGTATTTATCTTTTTATATTTGGACACAATGATTTGATGTGCTGGGAAACATTCACACAGAAAAGGTCACACTCAATGGACAGATGATTACACCCTGAAAAGTTCATAGAGAAACAATGTTTATCTGATCTGCATGAAAATTTCCTGTGAGCCTGACAAAAAGCTATACTTCACCTGAAATAATGGCACCTAGCAGCCAGGATCACTCTGTGTGCCGGAAAACGTTTCTTTTCTACAATAAAGGTAACATCACTGTATTCTTCCCCATTCATTAGAGCACCAATATGCTCTGACAGAATGTGAACGTGGTCAATCTCACCCACAGCTGTGTAAGGACGAAGCGGATGGCTGTTACTCATCTTGGAGGGATGGTGATATTGGTAGCCTAAAGGGAAAAAAGAAAACGAGTATTATGAAGGGCACAAATATTAAAAAAAGGCAAATATCAAGCTGCAATTACGAAAAAAACAACTAGTGTAAGTTACCATATAGTACAAGAAAAATGAAGCCAAGAGGTTTTCTACTAAAGTTCATTTACAACAGGACGGGATGCAGCTTGCATCAACAATTCCAGCCTTGCTGTCCTGTCAATTCATTTACTTAAAATAAAAAGCTTCCAACAAAAGGAATTAAAAATTAAACAACTTAAAATTATTATTAGAAAGCAATTTTAGCTGAATTAAAATGCACATAAATTATAAAGAAATAAATAATTTGACCAATCAAGCATAGTCTTAACTCCCAAGTCTCTATTAAAATCAGCAACAAGTAAAAACAGGAGTGTTTTTGCAGAATTCCAATCAACTTTCCAGAACTGTGAGAAAATAAACATTCAGGATAACTTTTTAATAAAAAGCAGACAAACTCTGTCAAAGACCAAAGCTTTACAATGTACCATTCCATTTTCTTAACCTTTCCACTCAGTTTTCTTGATGCCTTCTTGTTCCCTCATATATGTTAAGAAAATAAACCTCCTAATACTTCTCAGTCATAAAAGTAGGAGACCATCCACTAATGTACAACCAGATTAATGCATTCGTCACATCTTCTATGGAATCATTTTGTTACTTCTTAATTCGCAAGAGGTTTCAGTTTTGTTGGGGTTGGTTTATTTCAGCAACAGAGGCTTTCTGTAGTCTCAGTCCCAGAGCATCCACAGAATAATTTAGGTCTTCAATCAGCTTCTGTTGTTACAATTCACTTTACTTTTAATTAAGAAGAGGTTGGCTGTTTCAGAAAATAACCATCCATATTTTCAGAGACACCTTCTGCGCCCCAATGATGAGCCACTTTTCAGAATGGGCACATACTTAGTGCTGAAGAAAGACAGAGTACCACAAAAGGCGGGGAAATGATGAAGCCACACCCTGCACACAGCTAACAATTAATCTTCCAAGTGAAATATTCATTACACGAATGCATTTTTGAGCTATATTTTTAAAGTATTATGAGAAAACACGCATCTGTTTCCAGTCATTTGTACCCCAATACAGAAAAGAAAACACACGCACATGGGGTTAAGTATTATTTGCACCTCTGTAACACCTGGAAACGCTTAACCCAAAGTCAAGATACTGTAGAAACACGGTCCCAAAGAACTTTAAAATAAACTAGAAAAAGTGCCAGAAGTGGAAAATAAGACTTGGGGAAAATACAGCATACTAAATTGGTACTACAGATCACAGCACAAACGGGAACAAAACCCCAGCTTTCCTCAGGCTGTCTCTGCTGCTTGAATTAGAAGCTGTGTGCCCGTGTAGCCCTTACGGCGTGGAACCAGCAATACTGGCCGAGATCCTGGAGCCAGCCTGACCACGGGAGCACAGAACACCGTACAGTCATGCTTCTATCCTGACACGAGAGCAAATTAATTCCTATGGGTTTTCATAATAACAGGCCGTTTCTTCCATTTGCACTGGTTAATTTCCAATTAGCTAAGACAACTCTGTGCTGAACAGATTTATGCAATGTACCCTTCCAGTAACATTTACTTTGTAGCAAGCAAGATTAACAACTCACATCAGTCCAGTTGCATCTATTTGTACTAGCTATAATATTTATCATCACATAATTATTTGAGAGTTTATCGACAACAGTAAAATTGAAATGCCCTCCAAATATAAAACCTTTTATTGCACCAAAGGAGCAAACAAAAGGATGTATTTGTTACTCAGCTGCAAATCTCAAGCCTCAACACTCCTTCAAGACTTCTGTACCTTACAAGTCCATAATTGTTGTTGTTCTTCATTCACAAAAGTCAGGCAACCCAATTATGTGCGAGTTACATGCACAATGTCACGCTCTGCTGCTAGTTCTGATTTTGATTGATTAGGGAAGTTCATTCATGATACACGTACAAGTACAGGCACATTTTGATTTTAAAATCTATTTTTCATTCCATTTTTTCTACATTCTACTTCTTCGTTTCCTTCATCCACTCTTATCTCTAAAAAATAAGAACAAGTACTGTCTGAATAAAACCAAGAGACTATAAAAGCGGTGAAGATAAGGGAATGCCATCAGCCACACGCTAACTTTGCTTCCAGTAGCTGTGGATGTTGCCATGTGCCGGTAGGTGAAAAGTTCAAGGGAAAATTGTTTCCATTTCAGGTTAAATAAATAAATAAAGCCAAAAGCACACTTCCCTCTCAAGGGTACATAAACCTCTCTCTAAACAAGAATCAGTGCATGGAATAGCGCAAAGCCTGACCCGGGGACACTTGCTAGTAAGCCAATGATGCCAGTCCTGATAAACATCGAGACCCTGAACTGCAGCAAGCGATGAAAGTAGAAATTTAGAAATCCCTGTGTGTAAGGTGCCAGACAAATTTGTTTCGATCTGTAATGCTCTCCAAATTGCTGGTACAATGTACTACTTTAAATCGCCAGTCTCAAACAAGAACATAGCGACCACGGGGAATACAGGACTCAACCAGTGGTGCCAAACCTCTGGCTGAGGAGCCTTTCAAATGCTTGAGTGACACGAAGTGTTGGAAGCTGGCAGCTTTATGAAAACTACCTACGTGCCTTACGTGCTTTCTGTGGGGAACACCAGTATATTGAAGAAGCACTTGAACTCATTTATTTGTTTACTACTGTGCACTCCTAGAGAGAGTCCAGAGGAGGGCAACAAGGATGATGAGGGGACTGGAGCATCTCCCCTGTGAGGAAAGGCTGAGGGAGCTGGGCTTGTTCAGCCTGGAGAAGAGAAGGCTGAGGGGGGACCTCATCAACACATACAAATATCTCAAGGGTGGGTGTCATGAGGATGGAGCCAGACTCTTCTCAGAGGTGCCCAGAGACAGGACATGGGGCAATGGGCACAAACTGAAGCAGAAGAGGTTTCAGTTGAATATGAGGAAGAACTTCTTGACTTTGAGGGTGCCCGAGCCCTGGCCCAGGCTGCCCAGGGGGGCTGTGGAGTCTCCTTCTCTGGAGATATTCAAAGCCCGCCTGGACGCTGTCCTGTGCCCCCTGCTCTGGGTGAGCCTGCTTGAGCAGGGGGGTGGGACTGGGTGATCTCCCGAGGTCACTTCCAACCCTTGCCATTCTGTGATTTCCAATGCAAGTTTCGTCTGTATTGGGGATTTTCCATATAAAGCAGCCCAGTGAGAGCAGTCCTGGCCTTCAAAATATAGACCCAAATAATGCATGACTTCAGATCTTCCCAGACTGGATTAATTAATGGGCAAGAATTCAGTCAACCCTTGAAGTGATCTGTACATTTCTTGTTTGAGGAAGTAAAAAGTAATATACTGCTTTAGTTGTGGCAAGTTGCTATGAGCTCACAACTTCCGTGTGTAGCTAAACATTTTTTTTCTAGCTGCAACTCGAAGTATTTATTATTTAAGATAAAAAAAAGATGGATGCTGCCAGGAGCTTGGCAAAACCCTTCCTGAAGATCCCTCTCCTATCTTCCATCATCAAACAATGTCACCCCTTTCAGAGAATACAGGCGTTTACTCTTCTTGCTGTTCAATGAGGAACATCTAACAAACTTCAGAATTAAAGGCCAAGTCATTTAAAAACCTTTTGCCAGCACCATAACCTATTTCCAGGAGGTATTCAGAGCTAAGTAACCACTCCAGGAGTCAGCTGCTGCAGCTTTGCTCATGCCTTAGAAATAAACAGTCTTCTCAGTGAGTTTGAGGTGCCATTAAAACTGCAACAATCTCAAAGGCATCTGTGAAGTCAGAAGGCCTGCAAATCACTTCACTGAAGACACGCTTCTTGGTGGCCACCTTCAACAGCAAGCACATGAAAAACATAGCCTCATATTTATTACATAAGGCAACATGCAGTATTACACAATGTGAGTCACAGCTTGAAAAACAACAACCCCCCCCCCCAGTTTTCAGCTTGCTACATTTCTTTTTAGTAAGTAATCTGTAACATATTACAGCATACAAAAATGTGATCTAGAAAATGCAGCAAAAACAGCAAAACCCCAATGACACCTTTACTAAACAACTCTCAAACCAGAGCTGCAATAAAGACTGGTATTAAGTTACCTCCCCCCCCCTCATTTGGGCTACCACTAAAGAATTCTCTGAAAAGCAGTGCGGTTTCAATAAAACATTGAAGAGCTGTTTTTACACCAGGCACAGAAAAAGGAATTAAAGATATTACTCATGAATAATTTGGATTTTTTTTTCCATATAAAAAGAGTGAAAAATGTTTATAAAACTGATAACCCTACTGAAACTTTAGGAATAAATGCAAGTAAACAGACTATTCCTAGAATAAAAAATTTTATGAAACAAGATTGGATTATAAACACTGAGCAAATAATTTCATGCCCTTGAAACACTTAATTCCTTTATCATTTAGTTTGTACCTATGAAGATAACACAAATTTTGTCAGAAATATGCAAAGGGAATTTTCTTAAACATAATTCTCCTACACTGACTGCTATTTTCTCTAGAAATAGGAATGGGTTTGCAGTTGAAGGACTTGAGTAGTATTTCCATTTTCTGTAATTCATTACTTCATAAAATATTTTGCAATGCTTTAAATAAATTCCAGAAAAATATTATTTTAATTACAATTTCTATTACCATAGACTCACAGAACATGGTAGGTGTGACAGTAACGCTACTGTACAAACATACCATTGCTTCCAGTCATATAGTTTGGTTTTTGTAATGTATATGCACGTTTTTTATACATAAATATTTTGTTCTCATAAATTCTGGTACAATAAGCTAACATCTCAGGAAATAGGAATTTTTAGTAAATATTTCAGCATACAGAGAGCATAGCCCAAGTGAATACTGTGATTCGGTCAGAATCCTTGCTACAGAAGCTCTTCTTTACTCCAAAATAACAGTTAACAAAGTTGACTATGAGTGTAAATTGTAACAGAAAGGGGAAAAAAAAATACATGTTCTAATAATACAACTGTTAAGACTGAAGTTAATTATGTTTGTGAAGAATTTTATGTTTACTCATGTAAAGCACACGCAGCACTAACAGTAAAAGAAGCAGTTCTTTGGTTTGACACAAATCCACAAAACTAGAGCTGTGCATAAATTCCTGGTCATGGTTTCTTTTAGTTTCACAACAGTTGAAAGGATTTACCTCTGCAATAATGTTTAAAAAAAACTGTTCGGGGGCTTTTTTTATAATTTCTAATTTTAATCAAGGTTTTAAAAAAAAAAAACTAAAAGCATTAATATTTAGAATTTAGTTACAAATACCATTACTTTGTTCCAGCAGTGCCAGAAGAAAATGCAATTCAGCACTGAAGCACAAGCCAAATAATATTCTGAAGAGCAAAATACTTGTTTTCTAACATTCATTTTCTGTATTTTTCACCCTTTTAGTCCCATATTTCTAATAACATGAAAACCTTTGTTCTATACGGTCCTGTGGTTTTCCATAATTGCACCCAAAAGAGTGAAGCTACCATCTGTAATCTAAAGCACCAGAGGGAGAAAGAGTGTTGAAAAGGCCTTGAAATGTTTTAAGGGAAAAAGATAACACATCTGTACAAATGCCTCTCTAGCTTAAGAAAAGCACTGGGAAGAAAAAAGCATCTTATTCAAGATAATCCTTAAGCAGAAGGTCATCTGGTATTTTTCAACACCATCAATTCACTAATTTCAAGTGTCTTAATTTCCCGATTAAGCATTTCATTAACTTCATGGTATTTCACAAAAATTCTCTCTCACATATAAGTCACAATATTACAGAAATAAAGAAAAAAAAAATATCCACGACACTATGCAAAACCTACAAATCTGAAATGCAGCAAAGATTTAAATCACATTGAGTTACATATGAACAATCCCACTGATAAGTGCTTACTAAAACTGAGAAAAATAAGGCCAACTAAACCAAAATATTACACCAATAGTATTATTGGAGTTAAACAGTCTGTATGACACCTCCATAATGCACACAATTATTTAAAAATGTAAATTCTTATTTTAATCAAGAACAAAAAACCAAAATTTCTTGACACTGTATTAATAACTATATCTGCATGCCTGAGGAACTGACTGGTCCTACCAATAATAATCATGTAATCAATGCAGTATGGAATTATAGACATAGAATATGAAAGATCAAGCACATGGAATTCACAGAACTGCTAAGTCTCATCTCCAACCCTTCTGTTGTGAAAGGATTAAAAGAAAAACAGATATTAACTCTGGTTAATGGTAAATAACCACACTATTCAATGACAACATTCTAAACAATTTAGTACCAAAAATGTTTTGACCGAAAGCATATGGAAAGCTATGCACTGTTCATCTGCAAACACATTCCCATGACTTAAGTGCTCGTGCTGGTTTTGGCTGGGATAGAATTAATTTTCTTCACAGTAGCTAGTATGTGGCCACGTTTTGGATTTGTGCTGGAAACAGTGTTGATATCAGAGGGATGTTTTCATAACTGCTGAGCAGGGCTTACACAGTGTCAAAGCCTTTTCTGCTTCTCACACTGCCCCACCAGCGAGGAGGCTGGGGGTGCACAAGAAGCTGGGAGGGGACACGGCTGGGACAGCTGACCCCAGCTGACCAAAGGGATATTCCAGACCATATGACATCATGCTCAGCATATAAAGCCGGGGGAAGAGGAAAGTGGGGGACGTTCGGAGTTACGGCAGTTTGTCTTCCCAAGTAACTGTTAGTGCAATGGAGCCCTGCTTTCCTGGAGATGGCTGAACACCTGCCTGCCGATGGGAAGGCGTGAATGAATTCCTTTTTTTGCTTTACCTTTTAAACTATCTTTATCTCAACCCACGAGTTTTCTCACTTTTACCCTTCCAATTCTCCCCCTCCTCACACCGGAGGGATGTGAGCGAGCGGCTGCGTGGTGTTTAGTTGCTGGCTGGGGTTAAACCACGACAGGGCTGTAGTGCTAACGTTTTACGTTCCGCTCAGTGATGTGTTCCTCTGATAGAAGAGTGGGAATAAGTTTAGCTAGGTACAAAGAATGATATACTAAGTGCAGATTATTTATTAACACACATATAAAATAGTTATTAATGCCCCTGATACAACCTGGTTAAAATGGCATATAACTAAACCATTCAGTTAAAATCTCAAGGAAATACATTGGTCCACTCACCAGTAAAGCTGTCTGAAGATCTACAGTGGATGTAGCCTGTAGGCAGATGACCAACTTCCTGAAAATTAGGGTTCTTCGCCATTCTGACCAGACAGATTGAACAGCAAGCTCATAGACACGCTACTCAGCACCATCCAGCTCCACAGCAACCGCTGTACCATTTCCTGAAACAATGCATACACCATCAGAAAACAGGGGCACGTAGCCTATGGCAAAAGTGAGTGAGATGCATATTTCTCAGTAAAAATGTTTGTGGAAACAGACTCTTTAAAAAAAAAAATCCCTCTGTTAATAATTTTAAAACATAGCATTAGAAATTCTTTCCTGAGCCATCACCATTTATTTTTGACCATTCGTTTTTCTAACCATCAAAAAAGATAGTAACATATTGCTATTTGTTATAAGCCACAATAATTGCATCCTGACATTCTTGCTACAGCATTAATGTCCCCGAGAACACTAGTTTGGCACATGGGTGTCCCAATTAAACCAGGTCTATAGAAACCATATCACACACATTTTATTGCCTACACATCCAAAGTTCTGTAAGCATTCTTGCCTAGCTAAAGGGTTTTTTTTGGGGGGGGGGGGGGTGGTTTTACGATACTTCAGGCAGTTGCAGATCCTTCTCCTGTGCAAGTCTTTAATTTTACAAACAGGAAAACAAAACAAAATTGTAGGGTGAGGAAATACAGAAATATAGAAGCTTTATTTGTTTAAATACATAACCAACATAATGAGTCTCTCAACAAGTATAAATTATAGTTATTCCTCCCATCATACCTGCCAGCAGAAAAAAATAAACTGCATTTAATTTGCTAAACAGAGGATACCTTGACCTATGAATTCTCTCATAAGAGACTCTCTAATCTTCTTTAAAGTACATGTTTAAGGGAGCAAGGGAGGAGAGGGACGAAAAAGTATTTTTAGATAGTCTTATGAACTGGAAAGTAACCACACCTTAATCCAGCAAATTGAGAACAGGTATTTGACAAAGAAAATCTCCTGGTTTTGGAGAACAACATGTAATAAGCAAACATTTGTTGCTACAAGTAATGTATGTTACCAAGCTGGCTTGTACTACCAAAATGTATTCAAAAGCCATTTATGAAAATTCTTGTGGGTATTTTTTTTTAGACAAATATGAGTGAACAGACCCCAACAGAACAGCATACTTCAAGCACCCGAGGTACAGATTTGTAACAGAAGACATGCCAAATACACCTGCATCGTGAGCAGGCGCAAATCAAATCTTAAAATACATAAAAAACTAAGTGATCCCAGCACAGGGTTTTGGGAGGGGGTCTGCGAGCAGTGCTTTAGAAGTAACTCCAGCAAAGAGCGTTGCTGGGCCAGCAGGATTACAGGCAGATTGCTGGCACGCTAACAGCAAGTCAGGTTCTTTTAAATACGACAGCTTCTTCTGAGGCAAAACTATTTTCAGTGAATCACAGCAGCACGCAACTTGCAAGAGTAGTTAAGTCCTAAGGCCCCAGAAGAACCTGTGAAAATACTGTGTTTGCTATCAACGCGTCAAAATATCGAACTAATATAAAAAAAAAAAAAAAAAAAAAAAAAAGTCCGCAGCAGGGCCTCGCCGAGCGCAGGGGCAGGCAAAGGGGAAGGGCGGGCAGGTGGAGCAGGCGCCTCACCCCCACGGCCGAGAAGGCGGCCGAGGGCCGGCGATCCGCCCAAGGTCGCGCCCGGGCCGCCCCCCCCCACCGCCGCCCCGCCGGGGGCAGGCCCGGGCGCTCCCCCCGCGGCCCGCGCTCCCGCCGCCGGCGCTCCCCGCCCCCGCTCCCGGGACGACCGGTCCGCGCCCGTGGAAGCCCCTCAGCACCACCGGCCCGCCGAGGGGCCGGGGCCCGCCGCGGGGGAGGCCCCGGGAGCCGCCGCCCGGTCGTCACGAACGCGCTCCACAGGAGCGGGGAACGGGGACGCGGCCGCCGTGCCCGACCACAGCCCTGCCCCCCCCGGGACTCACCGGCCCCACCGACGACAAGGCCTCCACCCCCTGCCCCGCCGCTACGTCAAGCGGCGCGCTGACGTCACTTAGCAACAGCAGCCGTCCTCTTGCGCGCTGACGTAGGCGAGCATCCGCGGGAACGGCGCGGTGAGCGGGACCCGCTGGCGGCACCGGCTCCCTTCGGCCCCCGTAGTTCCGTTCGCGCCTGGGTTGGTTTCCTCTTCCGGTCACGGAGCGGCGGCGGCGGGGCCGGGCCGGCGGGAGAGCGCTTGGGCCTCGCTCCGCTGAGGGGAGCCGCGAGGCCTGGGGCGGCTTGGAGGGCCGGGCTGCCTGCCGGGGCCCGCCCCCCGCGCTCCGTGAGTGGGGAGCGTCCCTACGCGAGTGTTAGAATAGCGGCGTCCCGGGGGGGCCGCGTGGGACCTTCATGGCCGCATCCCGCCTGCGGGCCGCGCCAGGAGAGGCCCGGCTTTGTCAGAAAGCGGGCACCTCTTCAGGCAGCGGGGACGTTTAAACGCCCCGCTGTCACGACATGGCAGCTCATGTTGAACGTTCCCCGCTGTCACGACATGGCAGCTAGTTGAACGTTCCCCCATAGCAGCTCACGTTGGACGTTCCCCACCATCACGACACTGCAGCTCATGTTGAACTTTCCCCATCGTCACGACATGGCAGCTCATGTTGAACGTTCCCCGCCGTCATAGCAGCTCATGTTGGACGTTCCCCACCGTCACAACACTGCAGCTCATGTTGAACTTTCCCCATCGTCACGACATAGCTCATGTTGAACGTTCCCCATCATCATGACATGGCAGCTCACGTTGAACGTTCTCCGCCATCACGACATGGCAGCTCACGTTGAACATTTCCCATCGTTCGTATCTGCTGGTACTCAGTCACGCTCAAAGTACACGTTTTGTTTCCATACATATTTACATTTAAACGTAACGGTGTGCTTGCCGGTCTCCTGCCAACCCGTATGTATTCTGCTTTCCTGAGTAACGAGAACCTCTCCCTGGTCTGCAGGGAGAATGCGGACTTGTCTCTACGTGACCATTAGATTAATTAAGGAGGCTGAGGGGAGCCCTCATCGCCCTCTACAGCTGCCTGACAGGAGGGGGGAGCCGGGGGGGGTCGGCCTCTTCTCCCTGGGAACGGGCGATGGGATGAGGGGGAATGGTCTGAAGTTGCGCCAGGGCAGGTTTAGGTTGGACATCAGGAAAAATTTCTTCCCCAAAAGGCTTGTCAGGCTCTGGAATGGGCTGCCCAGGGAGGTGGTCGAGTCCCCATCCCTGGAGGTATTTAAAAGAAGGAGAGATGAGGTGCGGAGGGACAGGGTTTAGTGGTGGGATGGCAGGGTTAGGGGAACGGTTGGACTCGATCTTAAAGGTCTTTTCCAACCAAAGCCATTCTATGATTTTTACTGTGCTGCATTAAGCTGAATTTAGGCCCTCCAAGCAGCAAAGCACTATGTGCTATCTAATTCCATGCTTTATTTAGCAGAAGTGTTACCTTGGAAGAAGTAAAATAACATTGTAATCAGTGAGAACATTAAATAATTTCTAAGTTTTTATATCTAAAATCTTTAACATCTTTTGCAGGCTAAAAGAATCATTAAATGTTTGTCTTTAGTAGCTTATTCTTGGATTTAGTCAGAGAGCATACTGGTTTTAATTAGTTCTCAGTGTGGCAAGCAGCAGTAACTTTTTTTCTCTGTAAAAATAAACCCAACATACCTCACCCGCTCCATAGTATTGCTGTAACTAGTTTGTAGATGCCAGTGGTTTTGTTTGTAGCTTCCTCTTCACTACCCCATCCTCCATCACATTGTCTGTGCTTTGTCAAGCACATAAAATTAAAAAAACCCAAGCACCATTCCAAGATTAACAGACGACTTTAGAGTAACATTTGAGTACTGTGTAGAGAACCTTTGACACAGCCCGCCCCTCCTCGCGTAGTTATCCACTGAGCTACCTACGCACACCCTTTGACTTACCTCATTTACTAACTATCCCAGTTCTAATTACTGGATTCCATACAATTGGGTTAATAGGTTTTCCAGTCACACCTGTACTTTGAAGTGCAGTGAAACAAGTCTACATGAAACACCGTATGTGGATAATATATGAGCCACCAAGTGCCATGCCTGTAAAATTTGGAGATTTACTTGCCAAGGCTTTGGTCATAAAGCTTCAGATGATGTATCTGTATTGACTGAAATAAAACTTAGTTTTAGGCGGCTTCACTTAGGCTACTATCAGTCTAAAAAATTTTTCTAACGCAAGATTCTGAATGGTAAGGAACTGCAGTTAGCAGTTGTGCTTCAGTTGAGTCTTACTTCATTTTAAGTTCCTATTTCAGAATACCAGCAGCAGAAAGGGCTTGTATGAAAAACACAGTTTAGCCATCAAAACCTATGTAAGCTGCAATCGAGTCCTTTGTCTCATTGCTGTAGCTCTCATCCTTCTTGGCACTGTTCTCATCCTACCGACTTCAGAAGATACCATGCTGAAGGTACACTGCAATAGTCTTCAGATTTAAGAGTTCACTTAATTGCTGTCGTAAGGCATTCTGCAATATTATGTACCTTTTTTTAAAGTGGGGTAAGGTTTCCCGAGTCAGCTGAGCCAACCTCACTTTCTGCTGAAAGGAACAGCTTTATTCATTCTGGGTAAGGAGTCTTGAATTGGCTCCTGAATTCTGCTTAATAAACTTGGCGCAGAACTAACGCAGCATTCAAGGAAATCTTTGCCACTTCATTAAGCTGCATTAGCCTGCTTGAGGCAGGGGGTGCAATGTCAAAAGCCCCACATCTGGGAGGAAGACAACACTGAGATCATGTGGTGACAACTATTAAGACAGCTTGTTCACTTGGGAGATCTCACTCCAAACAGCAGTAACTATATCGTCCCTATCAAAATGACCTAACATACAGGAGAATAATCAACCGCACAAAGAACGAGACCAGGAACAGGGCAGGTATTGGTTCTGGAAGCATAGGAGGGCCAAAATAGAGAATGCAACCATGAACCAACAGTGTTTATAGTTGCAGAAAAAAGGCAACTTGGCAAGAAGGGAAAGAATCTATTGGATATGAATGACACTGGTAAGGCACAACCTAAAGCACAGTATCTGTAGGTGCTGTTAGAGAACAGCCAAACAATACCATTTGAATTACAATTTAAAGTATCAGGGTTGCTTCATATAACAGAAAAAATTATCTTTTGAGTTACTGTGTCTACCTTCCAATGAATTCCTGACTGCTTGCACAGCCATAGGGGGTAATAAGCAGAGCAATAGTTTTCACGTTCCTTTTTTCAACACCTAAGGCTCAGATGAAGCATATAATCTATTTTACTCATTTCCAAGGGTAAACAAAGTATCTTGGAGTAAGTTTATGAATGATTTTTCATGTGGAGCTCTGTAAAATGACTGAGTTTATATACACCATCTTCTTAAGATGAGGCAGACAGAATTAAGGATTTTTCAGATAAGGAGATAGGACAGTAACACCTAGCACTTAAGTCATTAACATCTGTATTAGCATAGTAGAAATCAAGTGCAATACTTTCTAAATTTCTGTTTTAACTTATAAGCCAGGGAGTTATGGACAGTTATTAACTCTGCATATTATCATTAAGTTACTAAAACATCCTGCTAATTGTCACACAGTTACCTTCTACTGTACTCCCATTTCATATTCTTTTATCACTATGTCTTCTCAAAAAAAGAATCCACAAACCAAAACAAATAGCCTTTCAGTTATCTAGAATTCAACAATTAGCAAAGCAACAGGCCTTTCAGTTACCTAGAATTCAGCAATTAGCAAAGCAACACGTCGTACTGCTTTAAAATTTTGTAGTTTGCACCGATGCTTTATTTGGAAGTGAATTGCAATGCCATTACACTATTTAATAGTCACGTACCTGAAGACCTAGTAGGAGTCGAGTGCTACTTGAACCACATTCAGAGAGGGCAGAGGGTTTTTTCCTTGTTGGAAGGAACAACAGGATTTCAAAAATCGACATGTTCTACACTGTTCGTAACAGGTGGAACAGCATAAAAATCAAATAATTTGTGCAGCATATGTAAATGTTACATGTTCTCCTGCTGTTTACGGGTATCATTTCAGTAACAGTCACTGGTTTGGAGGGCAGATCAACATATCTACTGGTAGAAAACTGTTGTTTCAGATACTCTTTTTCATTAAACTCCTAATGCAGAACGTACAGAGCATTTAAGTTAAATATAGCCCCAGATGGTCACTGAAACAAAAATCATGAGGAGGCTTTCTAGTGTTGGAAGAGACAAGCAGGATCACAGCGAGTTAGCAACTATGAGACCTCTTATCTTGGCTGTCAATCAGCAGCCAGAAGCTGAAAGGCTGAATTCTTTCTGCTGAACTGATTTATTGCCTCCACAAAGTTTCTTGTTCCAGGCAAGGCTGTTTAAGGCTGCTCTTTAAAGAGTTTTGCTTGGCATAATATAAGATTAGGACTTTCATCAACATGCTACTACTCAAGTCCAAGTTAGTCTGACATTTTATTTTCTAGTATAGAGGATAGGGGATGAAGCCTTCAGGATCTTTTGACTGAATTAAAAAAAAATATATTCTGAAGGTTTTTTTCTTTCCTCCTTGTTGAAAATCATCAGTAGTAACACAGGATTTGTTGTTGTTGTTAGTTTAACTCTAAACAGTGTGAGATGCAGTGAATTTCTGGTCACTATCTTTTGAGAGTGTTTATTGGAACGTTAACATAATTGGTGTTCAAGAGGAGGAGCTGTGTAAGCACTCTTTCCAAAGATGGTTGAGTATTCCTAATTGGAAGCAAATTGCAGGGGCATTACAGGACAACAAAAAGGAATTCAAGTACATTGAGGTCCCAGGGGATAGTTTTAGAGGAGACTCTGAACATGCCTGATTCCTCTCCAATAAGCGAGAATTTCACAAACAGTGTTACAGATTTTCGCCGGGGGACTGAAAGTGTGCATCTCCTACGTAATATGCTTCGTAAGAACTAAGTGAGAGTCACCATGTGGTTAGGATTCAAAATTTCAATCCAGTAGCCATCAGGATCCTGAACAAATGCAAGTCCTTTCATTTTACCTATTAGAAAAAAAAAAAAAAAAAAGATAAGACTACATGACTAGCTCTTAATGTCAAATATGACTACTTTGAAAAGTGTTTTTCCTTTTTTTTTCCCTTTTGCATGAGAATTAGTTTGAATTTAGACAGCTAATTCTGAAAACATCCAGATTACTTTTTAATCAGCATTAAATCTTTGTATGCTAAATTGTCAATCTTACTCTCAACAAAGCTGTAGTTTAAAATCACTTTGGAATTCTATCTTTTGTTGATTGAAATAAGTTTTCTGCATATGCCCCTGTAAGCGTTCATCCTCTAAATATACAAAAATATTTTTGTGCTCCGGGATGTTTTGACATATTTTCCTCGAACTGGCTTTACCAGTATAAAATCCTGCATTCCTGTTCATCTCCCATCATTCCTGCCTCCACACCGAAGTTTAACATTACTTAATTTTGGTTGTTCCTCCCTCCCCACCCCCAATGTGGTTTACAGCACACATTTGCATCACTTCATAAAGCAGAGAAATGGTCCCCAGTATGGGGTCTTCAACAGTAAGTTAGGACAGCACAGCTTACCATGTTAAAGTGTTACCACACGCTTTTAATTATACTTAGGCTATTTACCAACCTAATTCTTAATATATTCTAGTTACAAAAACTTCCAAGAGAATACTAGATACTTGATTCAGTAATATAGGGGAAAAAAATAACATTAGGTCTCTTGGCCTGCTCCACAACAACGAATGTGAAGTCCAAACCTTCCTCCTCCTTGGCATTTGCTGCACCATTTTTACTTCTTAATGTTAAAAACCAGCCTTTGCTCTCCACCCCCTTACTGCTTCAAGAGCTCTTTCCTGTGATTTAATTCCATTTACAGTCTAAGCTTCCCTCCCCTCCTATGAGCTGTGTAGTGATACAGAATCAAAGTCAGGAGCTCTCAGTCCAACTCTCTCAAGGCTCACCAGGTGCTGAACAAATTAAAAAGGGCTCTAGCTAAAATGCTAGGAATACTAAATTAAATTCTTAAATCAAGACATATGTGTTCAAGTCAATTTTTCAGCTGCACTTCTTACATTTGCTTCAGCTGAGAACACAGTGAATAAGATGAAAATCACATAAGTTTATTTTCCATTATTTGTTTTTATTCCTCTAGCAAGGAATCTAGATAAAATTCCAGTATATGTAAACTGAAGCTTCGTGCACTAATGTTACTTTCAAAGTAAAAAAAAAAAAACAACCTCCACTGTAGGGGCAACAGTCTAGTTTCTATAGACTGAAGGAAGTAGTAGTATCACAGATTTGTGTGTGCTGTATTAGATGTCCGTTTTGGAATGCATCAGTCCTAAAACTCTCATGAGGCCTCTTCATGAAAGAGAATCCAGTTGAAAAATGAAAGACTTTTCACCACTGATTTCTGCATTTTATGCTATTTTGACATTCTTTATGTACTCTCTAGATATTTGAGCTACACATTACACATTTCTTAGTAAAAGTTATACAAGGAAAATGATATAGACTAATGAGGCTATTTTTACCAAAACTGACAGAACAGTTAAAATGGTAATAGCTAATAGGTGGCGTGAGGTGGATTTAAATAAAAATAGCCAGAAAAGTCAAGAATTACTCAGTTTTAATTGGTGGGAATAACTGTCTTCTGAGTCATCTTATTTTCATATTGTAAGAACCAAACCGATAGGAGATGTGGGAATTTGATCCATTTTAAAGTAAATTCTGTAATAACTCTAGGCAGCAGTATACATAGTAAACTCAAATTCATGTCCTCTGTTGATATTAAAGTGAAGGTCAGACTACATCCATAAGGCACATAGCTAGACTGATTAACTGTTGTTACAGAGATGGATCTATTGTCAGTTTTGCCCACTATAAGAGGGTGCAGGGGTAACTGTTTCTAGCACCTTCTAAGCAGTGACAACTAGTAGAAATGTATTACCCCGCTTTTCAGGAAGATCTACTAGGCATAATATATCAAAACAAGGAAAAAAATGGACTTGCATTTCTGATCAGGACTTACCATCATCTGGTTTCTTCACAAATTTCACCCCTAATTCTTCAAACCTCTTACAAGCTTTATTGACATCAGGGACAGCAATTCCAATGTGTCCTACGCAACAAGGTAAAAAAGAGTGAAGTACACTGTAAGTATTGCTACGTGTTCTAAGGAAAAGTTTACATGCTGTAGTTCACATAAAATGGGATTGTATACAAGAAAAACAGTGCTTCCAGAAAGAGCGGCATTTTTAGTATTAACATTATTCTCCTTCAGAAACTTGGCTTTTGATAATGCCTTTTCAAATAGGAACTTTAGAGTTAAAATATCTCGTATTGTTTAGATGAGAGCATTATCTCGAGTAGGAAAAACGAAGATTTTCAATCACACTCTTTTAGTTTTGTTTCCTTTCTTGAAGCATGTCCACATAACAGGATTTTGTTGCATTTCCTCAGTTCAACAGTACAAGGAGTTTATCATTAATGCTGTATTTGTAGAGGCTAATGCTAGCACTATGCAAGGCCTGAGCTTACAAATGAATTCAGAAGCTTTAAATGTCAAGTGGCTAGATTGAGTATGAAACTTATTTCACAAGCCAGTGACCTTTCAAGCACTCAAAATATCAAATTGAGCCACACAAATACTATCCTCAGTGCTAGAAACAGAATTCTCCTTCTAGGTTAAAATGAGTAACCAGTGAATTATAAGACAGAAATCCAAATGTAAACCAGTCTAAACACCATGATAATCTGATACACAAGAGCAATTGCTGCTCTTCATTCAGTAGTTACTATTAGCATATCGCCAAAGGATTAGATTCTTTATAAAAAGCTGTAACCGTGGCTCATTACTCAAACATTTATGTACTTTCACAATCTTTCACAGCATACATGCTGCAAGAAGAGAAAGGATGCTTCCTTCCTAGTGCTAGTACGTTTTCTTCAAAGTAACCTACTACAAAAGTCTTTTCATCCATACAAGTTTAAAATACATTCTCTACTAGTTCTCATAAAAATCAAGCCTACAGTATATACTTACCCAATAACCTTTGCACAGAATTTATATAGATGTTTTCCAAAAAACATTTGAAACTGCATTTTCCCCCAATACACAAGAGAAAAAAAACACAATCACAACAAACCAAAACTTAAAAACTACAAACACAAAACTAAAGACCTACCAAATCCTCGTGGATCAGAATTGCCGTTGTGATAAGACTGATTTTCATCATTTTCAGTGCCCCAGTTGCTGTAAGAAGTAATTATTACATATTGAAGAAAAGCATTGAAATTAACAAATCCTAAGTGTTCAGTTTCCGCAGGAGGGTAAGTTGTTTCTCCTAAGAAACCAGAGAATGGCTGCATTCGTTAAACTATCAAGATTTTCCTCAGTCACAGGTCCCAGGGATAGTCTCAGGGCTAATCCAGTCATGTTCACAGCCCTTCACAAGCCGGGTTCTACATTTGAATGAGTCGGAAGCACTCCTGTCTCATTCAGAGAGAGAGAAGGCTGCGCTGAATGAGCCAGTTTATCTGCCCGTCACTGGGGAACAAGCAGTGATGGTAGCAGGTCCTGAAGCCAAGCAAGACAGTGGGGTATTTGGGAGATTCTTTCTGCACAGTTACAATGATCACTAGCGTTAACCAAATTGTCCTGTTTACGGGAAGTGTATGTTTTGACTTAATACCTCTTTTGATTAGATTCCAAAAGCAGTAATTATCCATTATTAGGATGCTCTGGAGATCCAAAAGAAGTTCTAACCACACTGGGTTTTCCTAAATTCTGTGGCTTCCCTACCCAACTGGCATGCATACTCAGAATAAAGCAAGCATTATTTTGTGTTTATGTTCCGCTGTTCACCTAGCGGTTTGAAAAAGCTCTGGGAAGAAAAAGATTAAACTTGCCAAGTATCTAAGATCTCAGCCGTATTTTAAGGCTATATGACAGTGAAGATGTTTCCACATTAATGATGACATTTTTTATTCAATCCAACAGGATTTACACTCATCCACTCCTGTTTAACCACCGTTAGCTAAATGTCACTTCCCATTGTATTAATACTTACTGTGTCAGTTCAAGTGTAGCTTTTCTAGAGAAGGTCCAAGCTGTTCTCTCAGTTTTATCTTTTGGGATGTTATTTTTATCTTCATATGCCAGGAAATAGAGGGAGAACTTCATAGTAGGGAAGTCAAATTTTTGAAGCAGCCTAAATGGCAACAATTATTTTGAAATAGTAACTTAAAAAGGTCATCAGGTAGCTTGCAAATAAACCAAGATGCTTCCCCCATGGAAGAATTATTGCTGGGATTTTTTTGCCTTTCTGACTGTAATCCACATCTTAAAATAATGAAGTTTTGGACTATCACATAGAAACATTCCAGAACACATTACAAAGCTACAAAAATGAGAAGAATCAGACACTTAAATGCCAAACTACCAGTAACTGAATAGCAAAGCCAGTACAGAGGCTCAAGTCTTGAGGTTGCCACTTTGTTACTTGTCTGTATTTCCTCAGGAAGATCTTTATGTTTATCCTCTTTAAAACACCACCAAGGATTATAAATATTTACTCTGAAACTTACTCATTCTGGGGAGCTCACTGGCACCAGACAAAGTTTAAGAACACAGCAGGATTAAAAAACAAACATACCTCTAGGTGAAATATTTTTATAATTTCAATAGCTAGGTATAATGGTAAAATCAGTTTCAAATGTGACAATTTAATCAACTACAAAAGACTTTAGGTGAGAAAAAGCTGCTTATAAAATGTATCCCTTTACTAGATGCAAGAAGCCACCCACTTTCCTGTGAAATATTTGATACCTCTCTTTTCACCTAATTTCCAGAGATGGTGCGGTGTAGTTCAAACCATTTTTACATAGCACATTTAACCAGAACAAGTAAGCATGCAAAATAAATCTAATTTCCTCTTCCGCTTACTAGGTATTTCATTTTTATTTTCTCACATCCACATCTGCACTAAAGTAGAAGTAGTTTACTATAGTCTGGACTAATTTCAAGATGTTTAAAAATATGCTAGATTTTTGTTCTGAAAGAACTCATTTGAAATGTCAAGAGTGTGCAGAAAGCCTTGGCAAAAACACGTTCAGCTACTGCAGGGCACCTGCCTCCCAACAGGCTGCTCCAAAAGACTGAGTTTGCACCCTGTCTCCAGCTTCCATGGCCTTGGTCTCCTATGATCAGAAGTGGACATGAACTAGTAGAGAACTTAATCAGGAGTCATTGCTATAAATCTGGAAATTACAAGCGCTGTCATAAAAGTTACTAGTTAGCTGTAGGCTCAGGGAGAAGGAAGCAAGCAAGTTGTACACTGATACTTAATGACCTATTTAAGAAAAAGAGAAGTTTCTGGTCAAGGCCAGTATTAGTTAATTTGCAGCTTAGGCATTAACTGTGGTGTGGGATTTGTCAGAGATTGCCAGACTGTCCAACCGGGCATCAGCTGATAGGCCAGCATTGTTTGTGTAGTTAGACCAATTAGTATGATTACATCAAAATAACAAAAACTTTTCAGAAGAATAGTAGGAAAAAAACCAAACTTATTGTGGCATACAACTTCTACTCACGTCATTCCAAGAACTCTTGTATAAAAATCCAGTGACTTCTTAGGATCCTTTATTCTTAACATTGTCTGCTGCAACAAAAAATCCTGGGGAAAAAAGGTTGATTATTTCTACATCAACTAGGATTTAATGATGGGTATTAACAAAGATGCCAGTTAATAATGAATGAATCTAAAACTAGCAGGTTTAGAACAAATAGAGTACAGCATTAAGTGTAAATAAAACCTCTCGTCCTGATCCTACATATATACATGTGTTAAATAAATATGCCTTTATAACGTAATGTTTAAAACAAATAAACAATACCACCACTGGTATCACTCTAATAGGTATTAATGGTGGTATCAAAAGAGGGTATCATTCTCATCTTTGTTATTCTTTTCTGGAGCTGTACTGCACATGAACAGCTTTGCATGCCAGCACGCTTAGGCACATGAGTATTTGATACTGGGCCTCACTGCAGACACAGAATTTAAATAAAGCAAAACTCCTGAACTCATTATATTTATTATTTCATCGCCGGGTGTTGAATTTCTGTCAAGCTTGGCGATACCTTGGCAGCAAAACCAGCCTGCAATTCTGTACGGGCATTTTCCTCAAGCCACAGGGTAACTTTATATACCAAGGGCTAATGCGCAACTAAGCAGATGAAAAGTGGACGGTAGGGTAGGTAGGACGGGTAAAAATATTTGGGGTGTTTCGAGGCTGGCACCTGGCAGGTGCTGGCTGAAGAGCCCCCGGAGCCCCCCAATTACCCCGCGGGCGCTGCCCCTCCTCCGCTGCAGCCCGGCCGCCGACCCAGGCCCAACCCCGGGGCCGGAGGGGGGCTCACCGCGACCGGCCCGGCGGATCCGGCCCGTTACCGCCAAACCGAGCCGGCCTGGTGGAGGCCCAGCCGGTCTCCTCACGCAAGACGGGGGCAGCCCCCCCCCCCCCCCCGCCGGGACCCTTCCCGACCCCACGCCCGCCAAAGAGCGGGGCAGGGGAGGCGGCACGGGCACCGGCGCTGCCCCGGGGCGCCCTCCTCACCCCCCTCACCCACCTTCGTGCTGGCGTCCGGCTCCGAGCAGGCGCCGTAGGCTGCCTCGTCGCTGAGGCCGCCGAGCTCCGCTGGGGCCGCCATGTCGGAAGAGGAGGAGAAGGCGGCGGTGCCCGGGGGAAGGCGGTGCCCGGCCCCGCTCCGCCCCGGGGGGCGGCCCTGCAGCCGGGTCGCGGCTCGGTGGGGGCGGTCAGGTGCGGTGCAGCCCGCTAGTTCCTACAAGCGTTAATCATAGAATCACGGAATGTTTTGGGCTGGAAGGGACCCCTAGAGCCCACCCAGCCCAACCCCCCTGCAGGAGCAGGGACACCGCTAACCACATCAGGTTGCTCACAGCCCCGTCCAACCTGGCCTGGAATGTCCCCAGGGATGGCGCCTCCACCACCTCTCTGGGCAACCCCTGCCAGGGTTTCACCACCCTCACTGGAAAGAATTTCTTCCTTAGATCCACTCTAAACCTCCCCTGCTTCAGTTTAAAGCCATCCCCCCTTGGCCTGTCACAGCTGGCCCTGCTAAAAAGCTTGTCCCCCCCTTTCCTCTGGGCCCCCTTGAAGCCCTGAGCGGCCGCACTCAGCTCTGCCCGCAGCCTTCTCTTCTCCAGGCTGAACACCCCCAACTCTCCCAGCCTGGCCTCAGAGCAGAGGGGCTCCAGCCCTCGGAGCATTTTAGTAGCCCTCCTCTGGCCCCGCTCCAACAGGTCCATGTCCTCCTTGTGCTGAGGGCTCCAGAGCTGGAGGCAGGGCTCCAGGGGGGTCTCCCCAGAGCAGAGCAGAGGGGCACAATCCCCTCCCTCGACGCTGGCCACGCTTCTCCTGGTGCAGCCCAGGGCAGGGTTGGCTTCTGGGCTGCCAGCGCCCATGGCCGGCTCATGTCCAGCTTTTCATCCCCCAGCACCCCCAAGTCCCTCTGGGCAGGGCTGCTCTCCATCCTTTCTTCCCCCAGCCTGTACTGATACTGGGGGTTACCCCGACCCAGGTGCAGGACCTTGCACTTGGCCTTGTTGAACCTCATGAGGTTCACACAGCCCCACCTCTCCAGCCTCTCCAGGTCTCTCTGGATGACATCCCATCCTTCTGGTGTGTCAACTGCACCACTCAGCTTGGTGTCATCCGCAAACTTGCTGAGGGTGCACTCGATCTCGCTGTCTAAGTCATTGATGAAAACGTTAAACAGCACCGGTCCCAGTACAGACCCCTGAGGGACACCACTCGTCACCGGTCTCCATCCAGACATCGAGCTGTTGACCACTACCCTCTGGATGCAACCATCCAGCCAGTTCCTTATCCACCGATCAGTCCACCCATCAAATCCATAGCTCTCCAATTTAGAGAGAAGGATGTTGTGGGGGACCATGTCAAAGGCTTTGCAGAAGTCTAGATAGATGACGTCCACTGGTTTTTCCTTGTCCACTGATGCTGTCACACCATCATAGAAAGCCACTAGGTTCGTCAGGCAGGACTTGCCCTTGGTGAAGCCATGCTGGCTATCTCGAATTACCTCCCTGGCCTCCATGTGCCTTAGCATAGCTTCTAGGAGGATCTGTTCCATGATCTTCCCAGGCACAGAGGTGAGGCTGGAAGAAACGGGAAGGAACCCTCTGACCATGGTGGTAATGAAACCGCGGATCCTCCGCCTCGACGCGGCGACGCCTCCCGCTGAGCCAGGCAGATGCGGCTGCATGGAGCGGGGCTTTTGCTGCAAACCCTTCTGACCAGCAGCCTCCCAGGACGGTTTGGAAACCTGGCCTCGCGCCCCCAGCCCCGCTCGCAGGGGTGCGCTCCTGTCGCGACCGAGAGGTGTCGGCTTCTGCCTTTGCCTACGGGCGCCCGGGGCGGTGACATTTTAGCGTAAACAACTGTTTCAGGTCTGCAAGCGAAGAATGATCTTTCCTTCAAAAACTCGGCATGAAAAACACGATTGACTACTCTGGAAAAAAAAAAAAAAGCAAAAAAAAAAGCAAAAAAAGCAAAAAAAAAAGCAAAAAAAAAGCAAAAAAAGGCAAAAAAAGCAAAAAAAGCAAAAAAAGAAAAAAAGAAAAAAAGCAAAAAAAGCAAAAAAAGAAAAAAAAAAAAAACAAAAAAACAAAAAAAACCAAAAAAAAACAAAAAAAAAAGCGGCAAAAAAAAAGCGGCAAAAAAAAAGCGGCAAAAAAAAAGCGGCAAAAAAAAAGCGGCAAAAAAAAGCGGCAAAAAAAAAGCGGCAAAAAAAAAGCGGCAAAAAAAAAAGGGCAAAAAAAAAACGGCAAAAAAAAAACGGCAAAAAAAAATGGCAAAAAAAAAAAAGGCAAAAAAAAGAAAAAAAAGCGGCAAAAAAAAGAAAAAAAAAGCGGCAAAAAAAAGAAAAAAAAAGCGGCAAAAAAAAAGCGGCAAAAAAAAAGCGGCAAAAAAAAAAGCGGCAAAAAAAAGAGCGGCAAAAAACAAAAAAAAAGCAAAAAAATACCCCACAACGCACTTCTGAGAATTGAGAGGCACTTGTGCGGTGCAGCGCTCTCGCCGCGTTCCTTCAGTCACACCCACGGGTACATTTAGAAGCAGCCCCTGAGCGCGGGAGCGCCCGCACACGGCCCTCGGGAGAGAATCACGGCTGGGTTTCTGGACGTCGAATTTTGGCTGGGCCTGCGGGGGTGGCGGGAAGGGGCCGGCAACCGAGCCCCCGGGCCAGCCGCTCCTCGCCGAGCACCGAGCGGCGCCGCAGCCGGTACGGCCGCCCCGTAACGGCCAACGCCTCACGACTCGCCGTCTCCCTCCGCCGCTCCGTGCAGCCCCAGCTCTGGGGCAGAGCGCCTGGCCGCGGGAGGGCGGGCGCGGAGGGATCTCGCGAAGCTGAGGGTAACGGCCGGAGGTTGTGCGGCTGAGAGGCTGAGCCGCCCCCCCCACCGCCTTGTGAGGGGCTGCGCCCCCCCCCCCCCCCCCCCCCCTTGTGAGGCGCAGCTCCTGCCAGTCGGTGAAACGCTGCCTGCACCGCTCTGCCAAAGGCGGAGTGCCGTGGAGGCACCTCAGCTTTTCAGGAGAGAGCCAGAAGTCATTACCCCTCACATTCTGTGCTCAGGAATCCTCCGCTTTTCCTTCCTTCCCTCACCTCATCCTGGGTAATGGTTTTAAACTGAAGCAGGGTAGGTTTAGACTGGATCTAAGGAAGAAATTCTTTCCAGTGAGGGTGGTGAAACCCTGGCAGGGGTTGCCCAGAGAGGTGGTGGAGGCGCCATCCCTGGGGACATTCCAGGCCAGGTTGGACGGGGCTGTGAGCAACCTGATGTGGTTAGCGGTGTCCCTGCTCCTGCAGGGGGGTTGGGCTGGGTGACCTCTAGGGGTCCCTTCCAACCCAAAACATTCTGGGATTTTTATGATCCTCCTGCCTTTCAAGATGCGTGCTGGAAACCAGACTCACTTTCCTTGCGTGAACAGGTCCCATAGACAAGGTTTAGGGCACTCTGGAGGAGAGGAAAGAAAGTTTTACTACAAAAGCACACCAGCTGTTACAATAGGGATAAACAGCCAGAGCTCACGCTGGTTTTTGAAGTGTGAAAATACCAGGCATCTTGAGTACAGAAGTTCGGAGAATCAGGGAAGATACCAGTATACAGCATAGGCTTTGGTCTTAATAAAAGCTGTAAGGACCCCACCTCTCAACTTGAGCTTTAGAGAAAGGCATCAACTTCACCAGACAGTTTGACGAGGACCAGTTAAAAGGCAGGGAAATTAGCACCCAACCTGTTCCACCTGAGTGTCAGGGATGAAAGTGCCACTGCTAATCTTACAGATGTTCATCCCAGTCAGATAAACATGAAGGAAAAGAAAGCAATTAATTAATTTTACATTTTTCTTTTTTTTTTCTATTTTCTTTCCTAAGTTGCTTTTTCATAGTATTTTTTTTTCTTCGAGAAAGAGGCAAACATGTCCTATAACAGGTGATTGCATGCCACAGTCCATAGAACAGTGGCCACTTTGCTAATCATGGGCAGAGATAAGGCACTAGTAACATAGCACCAGGTGTTGCTTTTCATGTCAGCCTTGCTTCTTGATTTTCTATTTCCTGGATCAGGCAATAGTGTCTAAGAGAATATATAACAGTTACATATGTGGTTGGCTGGTCTGAGGCTTTGCAAGAGTTACTAGGTAGCTCTTGATAGTTATTTTAATTCTTACAGTAATAGTACTCTGAGCAGAATAATAATTTTGTTTTGCTCTTATCTGTTGTCCTGGGTTTGACTTTAATGGTGTATCTTTGCATTTGTTTTATAAAATACTTCTCACTTATAACATCCCTGTAAAGCTGAGCAAGCTCTTTTTAGAGGAAAAATGAGGCACAAGGTAAGGACTTGAGGTATAGTTTTACAAATCATTATAGTACTTTAAAGCTAGTTGCTCAATCCATGTGTAGATTTGAGCACACTGAACAAAACATCTAATTTTTTACATATATATATATCTTTGAGTATTAAGATTTACCAAAGGGGATTGATGGCAACTAGCACGTGCAAGTGGATGAGTGTGCTCTGTAATAGGAAAAGAGAGAGAGAGAGAAGGATTCAGATGTTTCTTTGTAGCTTTGAGTTATGGGCTTGGGATTCACAAACCAAACCTTTCCTAGGCTTATGTGCTAATGGAGTAGAAAGAGAAAGAAAATAGCAGGAGCCATGTTTGTATAACAGCCTACTGCTTAGCAATTGGTCATGAATATACTTTGTTTTGGGACACTTTAGAAATCCTCATCTAGGATGATTAGCCTACTAGTCCTTGGCCACCAGGAGGTGGACTGAGAAATTCCTTTCTCCTCTTGAAGAATGTTACCTGTTCCTTACGAACTGCAGTGTTCCAGGGTTTAGGCGCAGAATTAAGAGAAAGTCTCTGTTTCATTATGCTGAAGATGTCTGATGCTAAATTAAAATTTTTCTACTGAAAAATACTGCCCAACACCCTCCATCTTGCATTACTTCTGCAAGCACCTACATATGTTAAGAATATTATGTGTGGCGGGGCATTTCTATAAAAATCACGTGTAAGTGCTTATGTGAGCAGTGCTTTAAGACCTGGTATGGAAGTGTATGCAAGCCGTTTTGTAAGCTCAGTTGCTGAATATGAGTGTATATTTTGCAAACTAAAATTTAAACAAATAATTTTTATTTTAAACCATGCATATTTCTCAGTAATCAGATATTCAGTGAAAATATTTTTTTTAATATTTATTATATAAAAAGATGTTCACTCCACAAAATATGGTATGGTAATGTATGGTAAATTATTTTAAAAAAAAAAATCTTTCTGTAATCATCTTCAGCTTGACATTTTTAACCTATCATGAAATGTATATAAATGTCTGTTATCTTAGAACTTGAAGAGGCCTTGATGAGACTATTGAATTTATATATATGGGAAGTCAGTCTTGAGATGCTCTCATTTTTTGTGTTTTTATTCCCTGCCTTGCTCTTCCTTCTGCTCTTCTTGAAAGGGTAGACTTGAAAAATCTGGATTGTTATAAATGCAAATATTTTTTTCAGATTTCAGAATGGAGGGGGTACGAAAGAATAATAAAGAAAGTTCAAACACCGGAGAAGATGCTGAGCCCAGTGTTGCTCCCACAAGTAGTGCTGGGCCTAATCTCACTGCAGAGAGTTCCATGCCTGTTCCCATTATACCAGAAGATGCTGTAACCAGATCTCGTCGCTATACTCGTCAAATAACAAGCTTTTCCTCTTCCCAAGATTCTTTTTCCATTGCAAGCCGAAAGTTGTCTAGGTTTTGCCGGAGCACTAGTGGAGTTCTGTCCTTGCAAGAAGTTATGAAAGAAAAACAGGTTTAGTATTCAACCTTAGGTCTTGAAATAGATTTCTGGTTCTTTTCTCTGATGATTAAATTCAGTTTATGTTAATTATTTCTCTTTAATTTTTTTCTTTTGTTTTTGTTTATACTTTGTTTATACTTGGTTTTTTATTAAATTAGTCCTGGTACAAAGTGGTCTCTTTTTATGTAATTTAAAATTAAAAAATTTTCGTGCAAATATTTACCCGCTCTAGATAATTTAGTTTTAAATTGATTTGTGACCATTCTGTATTAATATAATAAATTGAAATATTGTGAAAAATAAAACCAGTTAATATGGCACACAAATATCTTAAAATCTAGCTGTAGTGTATTTAATGTTTGCTTTTCCTTGACATAGCCTCAGAGTTGACTTTACATTTTAGAGTAATTCTTAATAATTTGTTCTTCTGTTAGCCTCTGAAAACATAGATATTTTTAAAGAGTAGTGCAGTTATGTAATCTTGTAATGCAAGACAGTAGATTTCAGCATTACTTGCGAGTTAAGTAGGAGGTCGTTCTTGCGATTGCTTCGTGTATTTTCAGTTTGAAAGACATTTAATGTTTTAGGCTCGATACAAAGAAGCAAGAGAACATCGAAGAACAAAAGTTGATGCTTCGTATAAATACATATTTGAAGTTCTCAGTATCAGGCTAGGTTTAGACTTAACAACTGTGGAAGAAATGATTTTGGATGCCCCTTCGGTGAGTCTGTTCTATATATTTGTTGATTTCAATTTTTAATCAAAAATATGTAGCATATTGGTCCTTTATTATGAAGTGTTATCCATCATTTAGATTGTTTCTGCCAGAATATGTGATTAATAAGGCACACAACTCATCTAAAATGCTACCTGACTAAATCATTCAACTTGGTTTCCTGATGGGTTTGCAAATATTCCCAGGGTTTTTGATTGTGGCTTTTTCGTCATTCTTACCTCAAGGAAAATATAATTACTGTTGTTATTTTGACCCAAGGGTTTCTTGTCACATCCACCAGTTCCAACAAGTTCCATCCATCTCAGCCTGACATTATAATATTCTAAAGATAATAGTCTTCATTTTTTAAGCTAGTCCTCACTGAAACACCAAGGACTCTGCAAAAATATGTGTAACTTCATAGGAACATTTTGAAAATTAAGGCTGTTATTTACTGATAAGAGAGAAGATTAATCCTGCACTATTTAATGAATGTAATTACGTTTGGAAAGACCCATTAAATAATTTCCAGTTTTGAGTGCTGTTTTATTTTTGAATTTTTAGGTGGGATGAAGTGGGTTTGTAGAGTGAATAGATCCCAAACCTGTGGAACTTCTGAAAGCTTAGTCATTCTTTGCGTGTCTTCAGTGTTGCGTCTTTTTTAGTGTTTCAAAGTGCTTGAATAAACAGGAGCAACCAGCTCAACTGTTCTTTTAGTAACCAAAACTCAGTATGGCTGTATGTGAAAAGATACATCCCTTGTCTTCTCTGATTGCATGATGCTATTTTTGCCTGTTAGAGAGATTTGATTCAGCCAGATATTGTCTCCTTAGAGCAAACAAAACAAATGTTGGAACTTTTAGCTGTTCAGTTACAAGCCAAATTTAGTCCCAATCCAAATTTGTTGTTTATTGTTTGTTTACTGATATTTATGTATCATAAAATGTACTTAAACAGCCCTGTTTTTTCTTGTGTTTGTACAACAGAGAGGTGCTTTAAGTGTTCTCAATCAGCCAACACTTCCTTTTTTTACAGTTGCTAAATGGTATATAGTTTTAGACCATCCTGACTTCAGGCAAAGCTGCTGTTCTACACTGAGGTTCAGTAATTGAGACACTTGAGAACCTTTGGCTTTTTTTTAAAGTTTTGTTTGGGGGGTTGTTTTCGGTGGTGGTTTTGTTTTGGTTTGGGGTTTTTTTTGCTGTCACCAGGACAGTCTGAAGGCTTTCTACAGTTGGAAATTTTCTAGTTTCCAGTTTTAGTTTATTCATAAAGTTTAGGCTGCTAGGGCTGTGTCAACATCATCTTTTAACAAATTGCCAGTCAGTAAGTTCACATATACGTACCATGTCTTTGGCATCCATGAGTTAAGTTTTACCCTTTAAAGCATTAGCCTGCATGTGTATTCACGCAGTGAGTGTTTGTACCATGGGGACTTGATCCAGAAGCTATTTGCAGAAGCAGTAGCCACAGGGACAGCTCACATCTTAACCTCCTCTGTAAAATCACACAAGCCCAAAAATTACTGTTTACCTTTCTTTTCCTCACAATTTGGAGTGCTTTTATGCAGTAGTGGATCTTTTTCTGATCTTTCTTATTGTCCTTTCAGCACTCTGCCAATTTTTCTTTTCTTTCACTATTTTTGAGGGGAATTTTTTTGTATTTTGCTCATTTTTAACCCTGTTATTCACTAGTGCCTGTTAACCAAAGTGAAAGTGCAGTGTGCATTTCTAGAACTGGCTTGGTTTTACCTCTTTTGCTTTTGCACAATCTTGTCTTCTCAAAAGAGTGAGTTTAAATTCTGTCTACCTGGGTGTCACTCATTTTCCTATCACTGTTTGGATTCAGATTTTATATTTGTTTGCTTTGGGGGAAAAAATCGTGCTTATAAGAAGTATACCACATCTAGAGGTCTATGCTTTGTACTTGAACAGGTGATGCATCTCCAGACATACTTGTTGGCTAAATCTCCTGACTTTTTTGACAGGGAGTTTGTGTGTCTCACTACCAAGGTTGAGCCCTTCAGTTGAATAGTTTGAATGCCCAGTCGCATCTTGTTGAGTTAGTCATCCTTACAGAGAGTGTGAAAGAAGCTGGATTTTGACCAGATCGGTATCTTCTGGTCTCCTCCAAACCTTCTTTCAGTGCTTTTCAGAGCTTTGTTCGCCTCCTGCTAAATCACATATCCTGGTTTTACCAGGACACACAAATTACCTAGAGCAGTTTGAAAATTCAGATTTTGGAAACCCTTGCTGTAATTTCAGGGAAGTTCTTCAGAATGATAATCCATACACAAACAGTGTTTGTTTCAAAGCTTTGCATCCTTACTATCCAAAGGCAATGACAAAACCAAAATGGCTGTCTAGAAACTCTTAATGTTTTAGGGTGGCCAGTTTATGGACAGGTACAGCAAGCTAGTTATGAGGCAGCATGGTCTTTCTCAGATGTGATCGCATCGTCCTTCCAGAGGTCGACAAAATCTTTGTTGTCATGAAAAGGTTTTGGAGCCAGTGTGGCCAATTCATGACTCCAGAATAAAATCTTCATATGTCATGGTACTCCTGTTTTACAAATGAATCTTTTACATTTAGGGGTAGAGTAGCAGTAGCAGGGTGTCTCAAGTCATGCAGCTCTGCTGTCTCTTTCTAAGTCTCTTATGACCAGTTAGTTCCAGTTGATGCTTTAGACTTACAGATCCCTGTCAGTGACAGAATATCCTCCAGTGTTATCCCTATCTGCATTACTGGACGAGACCATAAAGATTTGATATGCGGTTATCAGGAGCTAAGCCACCTGTGTGTGCAGGTTCAGTACTTGAAGGCAATATTTGAACTATCTGTTGTATTGGTTTGTTACTCCTCACAGTATTTGAGAATAAACATTGCACGCCACCAAAACTTTAAACAGTGGCATGGTCAGATTATTTTTGCATGACTTAAAGGCGCATAAAAATTTAGTATTTTGGATAACAAGTATTCACTTTTTGATTTAACAGTTGGAAGCCTTTGATTCTTTTTTTGCCAAGGGAGGAAGTAAAGCGCTGAAAGTTTTATATCAAGAAGGAGAACCACCAGGAATAGGTACATTTTTAGCAATATTAATACAGGCAGACATAAGAGTGTCTTCTATTGTTAATTTTGTTTAGTGTTTCCCAGAATAAAATCTGGTTTTACTTGTTCATAATTTTGCAGTCTTTTGCCATAAGGACTGAAAATTCATATTTTGATTGCTTGCTTCAAGTCAAATTGTTTAGAAAAGCTTTGGTGAATTTCAGTCCTTCTTGGAAGGAATGCTATAAAAAGATAAATTCTTCTGAAATCTTAAAGTGGTTGCAACTTTTTCTTACAGGAGATGTGCCCCCAGTTCATTAGAAAGTACTTTTATAAAACCTGTCTGGATTTGCATTTATTATAAATATTTGAAATTTTTTAGTTTTCGCATTCTCAGTAGAGAATTAGCATTTAATGTCTAAAATCCCTAATGATTCTCTAAGCACTGAACATGCTGTTCCCTTAACAATTTGTATGAAACAATCAAATTGTATAGGATTATATCCACAGAGGACCTGCGGGTATCTCTCATTCTCTGTTTTCTCACTTAGGCATGACATTTTGTGTGATAGGGTGAATGTGAATAAATTAAGTACCTCAGTCACCAGCAAATGAACCCAAAATGATGGGCCGGAGCAAATTCCCTTTTCAGTGCAGTACAATACACCAAAATTGCTTTGTAAGGCATATATTATGTGTTTGGTGTAGATTTTTAATTGTATGGTTAATTACAACTGGATTCTGCTGTTATTTCTTCTCTTACACACAAAAGAAGAAAATAAATTATTTCTATGTTGAATTTTATTTCACTCTATTGATTTTAAGCATTTTATAATACCCTTACTTTTAAAAATAGTGACACCTATGAATTCTTTTCAGAATGTGGTCGGATAATTCCAGGAGTTGTGAAAGGAAGTAAAATGATGCGATTTTATGTGGACAATACACCAGAAAAATTCGTAGGAGTATGCTTATTTTTCATTCGGTGTAAGAATGACAGCCCTATAAGTGCAAAAACTATACATGAGGTACTCTCTCATATTTTAAAACCTAAAAACTTTAAAAGTAACTCTTCTTCTTTCATCCTTTGTTTCACTGTTGTCACATAGCAAACATTATTGGTAACTGCGTTTTTTGAACACTAAGCTATATCATGCTCTTTGCTCTCCTTTTTGGGTAGACAATGTATAGCTGTATTACTTCAGCAAATACTCAGGATATCTTGTGAATTCAGTGTTTTACAGGACTCTGTTAAAGTCAGCATTTACATTAATTTCTCTTTCTCCTTGCTGCTTTTGAAGAGGTTAAAGCTACTAGGTACAATTTAAGAAATCTCTAAACTAGAAGGACTTACTGAGAAGACTTTATTACAAATACCAGAAGAGGAAAAGTTTACTTGTAGCTCTCTCTTTTATGTATCTTTGAATGCATGAAATACACATTTATCCTATGCAAATTACATAGCTTTTTTTCTGCTTTAGCACTACGTAAGACAAGTTATTAGATAAGTGTGGTCTTCATTCTTGTTTATAGCTAAGCATCTTAATATTCTGTCAGTGCTCAAGGGACAGCAAATAGATTAGAATCTGTCCTATATATGTATCTTCTAATTAATATGATTTCAAATTCTTCAGGCAGAAAATCCATTATTAATTTATATACTTTACATTATATATTAAAGATGATTTATTCCTTTTGAGAGCTGAGAAGCTGAAGGGGGAAAAATCACTATTAGCAGAAAGGTACAAGATCTGTCTTTATCAAGAGTCTCAATATTGGTCATGAATTACTTCTGCATCAAATTCCTTACTGAAGTGATGAGAAAAGGAAATTTATGTTCTAGGAAGTTTGTTACATGAAATATATTAATATTTGCTGATTTGAAGGACATTTAAAATATTGGAATATTAAAAACAGTCAGAACTTGTAAAGTTTAGTTTTGGAGAGTAGACAAAAATTTCATCTGATCCAAATTAATATGCATTCAGTCAGATAATTGCTTCTAATATAATTTCAGATACGGACATTCAGAGCATTTTTGCTACTTGCATTTCATTACTTACTATGTAATTGCAGATGGGGACATTTAGAATATTTTTCATTGCTATGTACTATTTAAAAAAAATTCTAGACTTTCTGTATGATAAGAAAACAACTGAAATTACAAAATATAACCTGGCAGCCTTTTAAAACTGTATTAAATCATTATTGACTTCCCTTTTTTATTGAAAACAGTATCCTATGGTCACACTGTAGGTATTAGTATTTTATAAAGATTTTGTCTCCTTACATTGAAGTATTCATTGGCAAATTAGAGTGCCTTTATAAAACAATACACTAAGTTTTATAATAGTTTCCAGTCTAAGTTACTGTATTACTAACAATCATTCTGTTACAATGCAGGATATATTCTTTGGTGTTCTGGATGCCACTGAAGGACTCCTACGTGGTGTTAGGAATATGATAGAAAAGATTTTCCTCCCTGCTATCCTCGCAACAAATAATTGGGGTGCTTTAAGTCAGACAACACAAGATACAAAAGACAAGCAGAATTTTGTGGAAACAATTAACAGATACCTTTCATTTTTAGAAGGTAAGCATTGCATTTAGGAAACAATCAAAACAGAGGAATTCTACTTAAGAATTTCCATTTAAAGGTAGTAGCACATAGGTAAGGAACTTTTTCCGTCCTGCAAGGAAAATGAAAATGATCAATTACATGCATAATAAATGCATGGATAGATTATTTACTCTAAGAAAATCCTCTAGTGATATGTTACTTTTAAGGAGGAACACTGGATATAAAACAAGAATTGTTTTGGTTTATGTGAGTGCAGTAAAATGGTGACTATATTGAAACAACACTGATGGCAGACATATGTTCCCAAATTTAAATTGTTTACACTGATAGAAATTAATTTGAAAATCTTAATTCATTCTGTATTGTAAATGCTTTTTTTTCCAGGGGCTAGAATAAGCATTGAAGGAACTGTTGAGTTGGAAAAAATAGATGACATAAATTTTTCTAAACTCCAGTCCTTTGAGAAAGTAACTGCAGCAGCTGATAATCCTGACTTGGTTCACCGGCTAGAGGAAGTACTTATGATATGGTATAGACAAATTGAACGGGTAAGTTGTTGTTTTAACATATCAGTCCAACATGAATATGGATAGATATTTATAAATGATACATGAGACTTGTTAGTTGAAGGCCTCAGCTGCATTTCCACTTGAGTAAGACAAGTGCTATGCACAAGTGAAGTTAAGTAGGTAGTCCTTATCCCTAGGAACTTGCAGTCTAGCAAGAATAAGAGTTTCTGAACAGTTAATACACAAATAGGAAGAAGGAGAGGACACAAGGATGCAGGAGTAAATAACACTGGCAATGACCACATATATATACAGTTAGGTATACCCTATACACTACCTGTTAAGTTTCTGCTGCCAGTCATGGTCTGAGATACTACTCTTAGAAAGATCTTTGATCAAGCCTATTAGGGCATTTTTTTATCCTGTGTAATTCTGACATGGTAAGGTCTCAGTTATCCAAGAAATTAGTTTCTGAGACTTCCGTGATAAAGCGCAGAATCCTCTGTCAAAATACAGGTTCTGTGTAGACTGGGACATACTCTACTTATAAGGGCATACTATGTTTAGTGTGTTTAGCTCATGAGAATAAAAATGTAAAAGTCATATAAAAAGAGCTGACCGCACATTTATCAACATACAAATGAGAACCTTTATGACTTTGTCTGATATTTAATGTTTTTATTAAAATAGTTCTTCCATTTCTTTATAAGTGAAGTGACATTTGGTGCATCTGAACCCATAGATTCTGATTAAAGAAAAAAAAAAGTTTATATGCTGAGATTCACCCAGTTTATGGCAGCAGTTGATTATATGTATTAGTTACCTTCACTTTAGTATAAGAATATGATTAAGTGCAGTTCAGACTTAGCATGCTTTTCCAAATCAGAACCATTTTAATATGTCAAAAACTGCAACCTCGTTCCTTTTTAAGTCAGTATCCTCAGAATGTTTCTTCTCTTCTTCTTTATAAAGATTTGTCTAGTCTCTGTAGTAGACATTTGGGTTTTTTCAAATTGGTTGCAGGTTCTGATTGAAAGTAAGCAGATGAGGAAGGAAGCTGATGATTCAGGTCCACTGACTGAACTAGAGCACTGGAAATGTATGTCTGCTAAATTCAATTTTATTATTGAGCAGATCAAAGGACCAAACTGCAAAGCTGTCATTAATGTTCTCAATGTTGGACATTCTAAACTACTAAGGGTAATTATTTTTTTTTCTTTTTTTGTGTTGTTTTTACTATAGTAGACAAAGCTTGTGATATTTATTTTATTTCATTGCATTTGAGAGAGATTTCCTGAGGAGAATTAAGAGGAAAATTTAGGTATGGTGCTGATGTGCTTAATATATTAAGAGAAAGAATAAGACATTTTTAGAGATACAGACAAAAAATATCATAAATGAAAATAACTTTTATTGCCTGCTTTGACAGTGCCTTTTAAAAATGAATTTTCCAAGGTTTACTTCCGGCAAATCAGTGCAAGTTAAAGCAATAGTTCACTATGTGTGAAGTCTTTTACAGTACTGTTTTACCCCTAGAAGTGGCAAGACTTAGATGCCAGAATCACAGATGCAGCAAATGAATCAAAAGATAATGTGAAATACTTATGCACACTTGAAAAAGTTTGTCAGCCACTTTATAACTATGATCTTGTAAGTATGCCTTTCATCATTCTTTAAGCATAGTTTAGGTATTTACATAGAATGCCCAGAGCAAAAGATATCTTTGTATTTGCTTAAAAGTAAATTTTTCTAATTTACTTTTCTATTTTTCTGTTTATTCTGATTTTTTCTAAATGCCTTCCAAGCTAAATGTTAAAGCATTAGTTTATTATATATGACTTTAAAGATAGTATTTTAAAATATGCATTTTATCAATAAACATAAATATGTATGATTGCCTAGTAAGTCAGTCCTGCTGCCAAAATTATTTTAAAAATATGAGCTAAAACAGGTACATATTTTAATACAAGAATCTCAAATTATGTATTTCATTGAAAATTCCATGTGTCGATTAATAATCACACAGCTGTAACCAAAATACCAAATTTCATTTATAGAGGGAATAATGAAACCTAATGAGGTCCTAAGTGGGTAAAATAATATTTTGGTACTGAAAACAGCATTAGCTGCTTCTATTTGTATAACTACTAGCTAGTCAGAATTTAAATAATTGGTTGTCCGTGTACACTAGTCAACCCTAGTTCAAGGTATCAGTCATTAGGTATATCAACTATTAATTATTATAACAGGTATATATTTCTAATGACTGTTGCAGAAAAGGATGGAAGGAGGAAATACCCTAGGAAAAATTGCTTGTTCTGCTTCATTTTTTAGTCCTCCTTGGTTTGATCCTACCTACCTCCTGTCCTCTGTCAGGAAGTGTTGCATTTCTTTTGAATTTCTGACAGTGTAGGATCCTGCTTCAAAGTTTTAACTGAGGGGAAGCAGAAAGACTGTGATAATATGACATAGACCTGATACTGCATGGAATAGTGGAAGAGAGGGGTATGATAAACAGTATTACTAAGCTGTTTATCTTCAGCTCTTCACAGTATCGCTAGAGGGTGCCAGGTACTAGCCCATGATGATGAGCTGCTTCGTAGGAGTTACGAAGAGAAAATTATTTGTATCTTAAACAAGACAGACATTAAAGAGTTCAACATTTTGACAATACAGGATAGGTAGCTGTAGATCTTTGTTTCATCTGGAACAGCTTGGATACATCTGAATTTCTGTTTCATCTCTTGGAACATTGTTCCAGAGATCAACATAATTTAGGTAGGATTTTCTATGGTATTCAACTTAAAAATAATGACACCCGAGTTAAATATATCCTGGTTTAAAAAGAACTACATTCCGGATTGACTTTAATTTAATATCTGATTTTGAAAATTATTTTAAACATTAGTGAATCTGGAATGGAGTACATGCAGATCTAATATGATATTTAGTGTGCATAAAATATGGCATTTAGTGTATGCAGTATCACACAGAGTCGTGTTTGTAGCTGAAGTGGGTTACTATATCAAAATTTAGAGTGAGTATATAAGTCAGGGCTTTGAATCAGAGAAATCTCTATACAGGCCAGTATTCAGAATTGTATTTTTTTTGTCAAGGATTTAAAAACAAATAAACAGTAGACTCAGAATCTCCCGATTCCATCTGGGGAGGAGTGGGGGGTGGACGATGATGAAAAACATGTGGACACTGAGAGTTTTCTTATACCATGTAGCCTTTCACACTCTTCTGCCAAATGTGAATGCCTGCTATGTCTATCCACGCTATTCGTGTGCTTACTTTGAGTTTGCAGCCCAAAGTTAATTCCAGGAGCTTGGCTTCTCTGTTGAGGGGTGACAGTCAAAATTACCTTTTCTTCATGTTCTGAATTGTAACTCTGCTAAGTCCTTGATTTTTTTTTAGATTTATTTTATTTTTTTTCCTTAAAATTTTTAATTTTTATTAAATATGTGAAAGATTTATGTTTCATATGATGATTGAATGAATTAGGCACTCATTAATGAAATTAACATTGTGACAATTATTTAATGAGCTTTGTGAAATGTCTGAATGAAACATCTTATGCAATGTTATGACAATGTAATTGCACAGAGTATATCTAACAGCTGTACTTAAAAGAAAACAAAAGCATTAATCACAGAAAAACCACTGTCAGCTGCCAGAGAATACTTCCTACTTTTTTGATTCTGATCATCAAAATAGCATATTAAAATATTCATATTAATATCTTTAATCTGATTTCTTACCATATCATCTAACAGTTTTATTATTAGTTGAGGTTTAACAATTTATTGAGTGTGATTGGCTTTTTTTTACAAGAAACCTTTTGGTAAGGTGCCATGCCATTTTGAAGATCGGTTCATGTGATTTAAGGAAAAATGTAATTTAGAAGTTGTCAGTATAATAGAAGTATATTTGCTAAGAATGGAAAGTAAAATTTTCTTCAAAACTCTGCTTTTAAGGTATCAATGACACATGGAATACCAAATTTGATAAATGCTATACGAATGATTCACAGTGTTTCAAGATATTACAATACTTCTGAGAGAATGACATCACTGTTTATAAAGGTAAATATATCAAGTATAATATTCATTACAAAATTATGCAATTTTTTCAGAAAAAAAAAATTTTGTTTAAACCAGTAGGTCATTTGTTAAAAAGCGTGGTAATAAATAGTGGGTGTCTGCATGGGACAAGAAGCCAAGTCTGTTGATTAGAAGAGGATTGAACTTGGAATAGAGACTTGTCTTTTGGAAGGAACTTTGTTGTTATTCTTGGTCCAGCAAAATTAGGGGGTTTTTTTCTTATCTTCTTGATTAATCTCCTGATCTGAATTAATCTGATTAGCTGTTTCCTAAATCACTGAATCCACAAAGATTCTTTTATTATCAGCCTTGAAGACCTAATTAAGCAGATGGCCATCAGTCTGACTAAGCTATTCCTCCAAAAGGTATGAAAGACAAAAGGTTCCTGTTTTCAGAAGCAAGTCATACTTGAGAAGTTAATTGAATCTCAGGTCATAAACTTTGCTACCTTAAACAGAAAATTAAGACCAGCTAAGTAATTATACCAATGTCTTTTGTGGAATCCAGGTATTCAGTATAGGAAAAGATGGTTTGTGTAATGATTTTAGAACAAAGAAATCCTTCATAACTAAAATACACACCTTTGGTAATCGTATAGAGAAAATTCATAGCAGACCTTCATTACATCACTTTTTTTTTTTTTTTTTTTAAGAACACCCCAGGTTTTAGTGTAAAGTTTTGTTACAATTCCATTTGAACTAGGATATTAAGAAATATGTGCTTTTTTGAGGCTATAATTATCCATGGCCAGGGCTGTTTTCCATACATCAGATGTTAGGTATCAACTATGCAGTAATGTTTCTATTGCCTGCTATGTAATTGCTTTTTATATGTTTGTGTATTGACACTTGCTAGTGTCTATCTAATGGTCTAAGGAATTGAGCATTTCACTACAGAGGCCAATAACAAACTGGTTGCATGAAGCTGTGCTAAGAAATAGCAAGGAAGAAGCTCTATTTTAATCCAGTGGTTTAAGGTCCCCCTTACTGTTTGCTTCCATTTAAAGATCACTAGACGTGACACTGGAGGGTCCTATCTACAACTTCACCACTCGTTGTACTACAGTGTAAGGCTGCCTTTGTTGCAGCAGTTTTCAGTCTTTATTTAGTTAGGGATTCTTAAGAATGGCTTCCACTACCTCTGGTGTGTCAGGAGAACTGTTTTGAATTGTTCACATTATTAAATAGACAAAAAAATATTATCTACCTGTAGCTGTTCTCTGATATGTGTTTTCTGTGTCTGCATTCATTCATGTACTCTTCTCTCTTTTTCTGTCATTACAAACTTTGGATTTTTGTGATTGAGAAGTAGGAGAGTGTTCTTTCCTTTTCATAGCCACGTGATGCCAAGGTAAAGGCATACTGCTAGGACAGAATATTCTTTAGTGGCAGTTTTTAAATAAGGATGCACACACTACAAAGTGTAAATATGACAACATAAGTGAAGAATAGCTAGAATTAAATAACTTCTCTTTGTTCTTGAGTTATGGTTGGTGATATTTTGTGTTTATGCATATGTATTGCTGGACTTATAGTACTTACAAATACTACCTGGGACTCAAATACACTTCTGGGAGTGTTTTAAGACTTTTTATAGGGTGTTTGTCATGTATATTACATATAATATTTAGCCACTATTATTCCCACAGGTGAAACTTACCCAGATTCTGATAGTACTAATACATGCATGTGGGAATTTTGTTAGGTTTTGCAAAACAGGCAAATTTATAAGCTTAAGACCTATTTGTTTTCATTTTTCTGCACTAGGTTACAAATCAAATGGTCACAACATGTAGAGCATATATTACAGATTGTGGCTTGTCTCGTGTCTGGGAGCAGGAGGCATCAACAGTCATTGGAAAAATTAAGGTTTGTATTTTGGTATTCTATTATTTATGCATCAAACCTATTGATTACTTGTTGATATGCACAAGGAAGTCCATATCAATATGTATCAAGTACTTCACACCTCTTTATTTCCTGATGCTTTGAATGCTTTCCCATTCTTAGCCTGCTGCATTTGTTGAAATTAGAATATCCTTCTCTTTATCAGGGTGGTCCATCACTGACGTTAGAATTGGCATCTTCACCGTATGTGCAACCAAGGAATTTTTCATCCTGCATAATCTACAGTCTTCCCTCTTGAGGCTATCTGTTAGGGCACCATCTTCCCCTACCAAGGGGAACCTGGTATTTGAATAGACAATAGGACTTTGTTAAAGTAGCTCCTTCCAATACCAGATTTCCTTGGAACACCATGAAAGCTCAATGCCTAAGATGGTCTTCCTCTTCTTCAGCTGATGGTGACATATTAAGAACGAATTAAGCACATGCAATACGCTTGTGCAATATGCCACGGCAAAATATGTCCAAATATCTCTTTTATATATATTCAAATGTCTCCTTTAGAGCAGGAGTCGTCACCTGCTCTTCGCTGGCCTCTAAACCACTCCTTACTTTAACAACTAAAACTTTCCTTTTTTTTTTTTTTTTTGGTGACTCATTTCCCAGTGTTGTCTTTGACTGTACTGTATGTTCTTAAGTTGCAAATATTTGCTACACATACTGACTGAAAACCACTGCATTTAAGTCATTGCTGCCTATTGTCTGAAACTAGATTTAGTGATACTTAACCACTTTGCAACAATAGTAGGTTTGAGTTCTCCAGTCTCTCACCCACAAGCATAGCATAATGAGTATGGCATTTATTCCTTCACTTTTTAGGACTGCATGTTTCTATTGAAAGAATATCAGAAATGCTTTCATGAAACCAAGCAAGAGATTTTGGAAGCTCTAGGAGAAAAGACGTTTGAAGTATCGGAAATGTACATTTTTGGAAAATCTGAAGCTTTTTGTAGGAGATTAGAAAAAGTGAGTATACTATGTGCTGTTATTATCTGTAGAGAAAAAGGACTTCTCCAAAGAACAGTTTACAAGGTGGACAGTTGTCAACATATACACTCCTAATCATCTCATGAAGGAGTTTGTAACTCTTTATTGAGATAAATTAGGCACTTCCACAGAGTAAGTCATCCCAATACTTTAGGCAATTACCTCACAACATCTTTCTGAATTTGCCAATTTATCTCTGTTAGCATGGAGAGAAATAACCTAACTGATCTAGACTTAGGTAATTATTTTATGAGGTTTAAAATTATGTGAAACGTACCTTTGGTTTTTTGAATGGTGTCCTAAGGCATTAGAAACTTTTGTTACTGCCAAACACAGTTCTTCAGATGATTCTGCTGCTCGGTGTGGTCTTAACATTTAGCTTGCTAACCCAATGAAAGGATTTTAAACTACCATTCACAGAGTTTGTGTGGAAAAGGTAATAGGTGCTCCTTGATGCAGAACAAGATCAGACAAGGCATAAGAGGGTAACAGGGCAGTCATCACAGGGTAGGAATTCTGCGAGTCTTTGATGTTTTTCCTTATTATGCAGTATATGTACTAATCTGTATGGTTGGCTTTTTTAATCTGTGAAATCTTTGTGTCATCAGTATGCCTATGTCATGTTTTAACTTTTTTTTTCCATACTACCCTATTGAATCTAACTGTCAAATATAAAAAGAAACCCTTTACATCAAGAAAGATAAAGATGATTTTACTTTGTATTGTGTGAGGTGTATTGTTGTGGTGAGAATTAACCGTGCTCTGTTGAAGATACTTGACTGAGAAGCTCAGAAGCAGCATATTTCTGAATGTAGAAGTGGCTATTGCTTATTTTATTTTACTCAGGTTTTAGTTTATAGAGGAAGTAAGAAATAATTTGTTATGAACACGAATATAATGTTTATTTCAGATTACAGAAATGATAACTGTAGTACAAACTTTTTCTGCATTGAGTCTGTCTACCATCGAAGGGATAGATATTATGGCAGTAAAATTCAAAAATATCTACCAAAGTGTTCAAAAGAAACAATATGACATCCTTGATCCACGAAAAACAGAATTTGATGTGGATTTTGTGAACTTCATGGCAAAAGTTGAAGGTTTAGAGGTAAGTGATGTTGTTACCTATAACTTACTTGGGGAAGAATCTTATCACTACTTACTCAGTATCTCCCTGAATGTCAGTGAGACTTTGGACTGTGAATAGTTCTTCTTCCAAAGAGCATAGAGTTTGTGTTTGTCTGGAGGGAGGCTTTTTCCATTCTTTCTTCTCCTTCTGAAGGAAGCTGTAAAATATATCATACAGTCCTCACTGAAGATCAGTCACTCTGCAGGCAAAATGACAAAAATTAGGAGACCTGAGAGAATGATCTACGTGGAGGTGGTTTATTAGCCTGGAGACATGTCATTAGATTTTGGGCAGAACAAAGCTGTAACTGCTTTCAGTACCTTTATTTGATTCCTTGCTAAAATTGTCTGGCACTTTAAGAGATCACTTGACTGACACTAGCTATTTGATTATATTAAGCATAGACCATTTTTTGTGTTTTAAGCAGTAACAATTTCAAATTCTACTATTAAGAAAGTATGGGACATCAAAATACTATTAATACTACTATGACTAGCAAAACTATACTAAATTATATATTCTTTAGATACAGATACAGACATTTATGCGTACCTGTTTTGGGAGAATTTTATCTTCACAGCATGCACTTCAGTTACTTCAAAGGTATTGGAAATTATGTTTTAAAATATTTTAAAGTAACTTAAAATTACTGATTAGCACAATTTAAATAACACAGCTAATTTTAGAACAAAGGGCCTAATCAGGAATTTTTCATTATTGGTGTTCTGATCCATGTAATCATCATAAAAGGTGTATTTTAGCTTCTTATGGGAACCAATATATTCTCCTGTTTCTTAATTCCAATACAGTTTGTTTCATATATACAAGAGGATATTAATAGAAAAACGTAAAAAACCAACAACAACAACAACAACAAAAAAAACCCACCAGGGCAGAACTTTTCAACTTGCTTAAACTTGCTCAAAGCAAAAGGAAAAAAATAATCCCAGATCTGGAACTATTTCCTAGATTTGTCTTTGTTTCATTTTATGTAATGTTCGTGTACCTCAAAATATATAAATAAAAATAATTGTGTTTTAGAAATATCATTTTGAGTACTCATTTTTAATACAGGTTTCAAGGTCTGAGAATGCCATGTCTTCAAGAAGAAACAGTACATACAGTTGGTTGTATTCTTCAACATTATGTAGAAGAACTTGAAGCTACTAAAAAGGTATTTTGTTTCTTTGCAATATATTTTAAACATCATGTTAAAATAAGATCAAATATTTTAATATGAATAACTTTTATTCTGCCTAGTTCACTAACTGACTGTCAATGATCAATTTATCATATTTCTATTTTCCTGTTACAGAAAACAGACCTGAATGTGTAGGCAAATATGATATACGTGCTCTTGCAGGCAAATGTGTCATCACAATTTTACTTCTTAACCAAAATATTTTTTGTTACTCCTTCGTCAATTAAAGGGGGAAAAAAAAGTAGGTTCTTTACTGGCTGTACATCACTTGCATATACCTTTCTGGTTTTTTATTATATGAGGCTTCTACAGTTAACTTGATTTATTCATGGGCATTATCTAATGCTGTGACAGTATAAAATAGATATAAAATGTAGGTAAATTGCATTTATGCTCATTATAGAGTAATTTTCCATTATTTGTGTAGTATACCATGACTGTAGCATAAATGAGAATTAATTTGTCACTTTAAACAGTTAGAGAGTAATTAATCTAACCTGACTTTATATGTCTGCAAAATAAACATCTGCATTCAAACTAGACATCATACTCCCTTTCTACTCAAGAAAGAAATGAATATTCTGGAGTAAATTCATCTGATCTATTTTGTGTTAACCTGAAGATTTAAATAATTCCCTTGAAATGGCCATTTTTCTTCAGTGAGTATAAAGGGAATCTCAAAGACCAGACTACTGCAAATATTTTTTTAGAGATGTTTGCATTTTGTCAGACGAATGACACATGTTTACAGGAGGAGCCACGCGTCTGTAAACTCTGCATTTACTAGAAAATGATTTCTCCAAACAGTGACTTACAGCTGCAGCTTAGCATAGCTGCTCTGAACCATTCTTTACAGGGTCCTTTTCCTATCTGCTCGTGGTATGTAAGGCTTCCTGACCCTCTCATTACTGGCTTAATTTGAAGAACATATTTTCAGCAGCACTGCCTGCTTGAGAAATCACCCCGGCTGCTTTTTCCCAGCCAAAAGAATAGATAACATTTTCTGAGAGGATTTCATCCATGTCAGTTCCTCTCTTAAGTTCACTGTGATGTTACCTGGGTTTCTTTTGCTGGCACTGTGCAGGAGACAGCATAGGCATACAAAGACATGCCAGTAAGTGAAGAGTGGTGTCTGCTTAAGCAGTACAGCTGTTTGTGTCATCACAGCATGAGTCTGCATGCCTAAACCTGGGTGGATACAAATATTTCTCTTTTTCCTGTTGAAGAATCGTTCTAAGTGTTTATTAGATATTAATGGATTGCTTTTTATCTTTGGTAAACAAGTTACTTAATAAGAAGTTGCCCCTGCTGCAATACTGGTTCTAAAGTGCTTGAATAATTTGTCGATACAAATTTGGTACATGGTAATTTTAAGCCAAAATTTTCTTGACTGTAATATAGCCATTCAGTGAGCAGGGCCCCTTTTCCCCCCACCCCCCCCACCCCAGCATGGGCACAGGTAAAAGCATAGGCTGTGTACCCAGGAGTCTCTACATGCATATTAATGAGAAGTTAGTAGAAGAGAGCATAGAATCACAGGTTATCCTGAGTTGGAAGGGACCCACAGGAACCATTGAGTCCAACTCCTAAAATATTAGATATTAGTCAGGTGTATATGTCTGAAGAACAATGGTGACACTTCTGTTCAGGTAAAACCTCTCAGTTAACAGTACAGTTTAGGCCTTTCCTGAGAGCAGTTCTCAAGCAAAGGAGGAAAAGCCCCAACAAGAGTTCTCACAACACTTCTTTACAGAGTTTTCTGTGTAAACCACAGCAGGTGGTTCCAAACTTACACAGCTGTACCTGTCAGGCTTGGCCTTGAATACTGGCTGCTCAGCTCCTAGGTTTGCGGTGCCTTTTGGTGCATTCAGGGTTCTGTCATAAGTAAGCACAGCTAAGAAACAGCATGAGAGAATGAAGACAGTAGACCTACCAACAGCGGTATCAATGTCTGCATCTCAGAAGAGTAGCAAGTGGGGAAAGTGATGCGTTTTTCTTTCAATGACTCCACGCAAATTTAATCTGTGTGGGAGGAGGAAGAAGTTGTGGTACCAGAGGAAAAACAGTTCAACATTTCAACAGATTACTTAATCCATGTGTTTAATTATATTGTTTTTATCTATAGCTTTACCAAATTCAGAAAGATGACCCTCCTCTTGCTCGAAACATGCCACCTGTTGCAGGAAAGATACTGTGGGTGAGACAGCTCTTCAGGAGGATAAATGAACCAATTAACTATTTCCATGTAAGTTGATGTGAGGGAAAAATCAGGTGTCTTGTGTAACTGTGAACCGTCTGACGAACCGACTGACTTCAGTAGAGTGACCATAATGTTTCTGGCTATGATGATGTCACTTCTATTACACTAGACGGCCTGTTTATTTGTATGTGAATATGTAGTTAAAAAATAAGCTCTTCAGAAACCACTGTTGTAGACCCGAGATGTAGCGTTTCTTTGACTTACCACTTGACCTAGCACCCCAAGCTGGAAATATGCACTGGATTGTTCATATGTCTGTCTTCATATTGCCCAAAGGAATATTTCACTGTTCCAGCCAGTGGTGGTGTTCTTCTTTTTGTAATGGAGCAAATGGAGTAGACCGGGGTTTCTACATAAGACTCATGTCCTGTCTTTTAATAGACTACACACCTCTTCTGTTCCTCTAGCCCCATAGGGTTCTCTATAGAGAATGATCTCTCTTTACCAAGCAGCTGCTAGGATGTGCTGGTTTGGGCTGGGATGGAGTTAATTTTCTCCATAGTAGCTAATATGGGGCTATGGTTTGGATTTGTGCTGAAAGCAGTGTTGATAATACAGAGATATTGTAGTTACTGCTGAGCAGTGCTTGTGCAGCATCAAGGCCTTTTCTGCTTCTCCCACCGCCTCACCAGCGAGGAGGCTGGGGGTGCACAAGAAGCTTGGGAGGGCACACGGCCGGGACAGCTGACCCCAGCTGACCAAAGGGATATTCCAGACCATATGACATCATGCTCAGCATAAAAAGCTGAGAGAAGAAGGAAGAGGGGGACGTTCGGAGTGATGGTGTTTGTCTTCCCAAGTAACTGTTAGTGCAATGGAGCCCTGCTTTTCTGGAGATGGCTGAACACCTGCCTGCCGATAGGAAGGCATCAATGAATTCCTTGCTTTGCTTTGCTTCTGTGCATGGCTTTTGCTTTACTTTTTAAACTGTCTTTATCTCAACCCGCAAGTATGGTTTGCTTTTGATATTATTTCAATTTGAATGTACTGTGTTTTAATAGAAAAAGTCAAATATCTTGGCAAGTCCAGAAGGTAAAGCAGTTGTTCGATTATACAACAGAACTGCCTGTGTACTGGTGGAATTCGAGGTAGTCTATCATAATGCATGGATGAAGGAAATTTCACAATTACAATATCGTAAGTAATTAAATGTGTAATTGGCTTTTTTTAAAAACTGTTATTAAATGCTAAGTTAATACAAATCAAAGCAGATAATTTTTTAAGCCTCATTTACCCTTAAACTGTGCAAATTAATCATGATCCAATAAGCAGGCCCTTTGTCCCTTACCTTGAAACTTGGTTTTGATGCAGAGGATTACAGATTTGGTGCACTGTTTGACAGATGACTGGAAACAGTAGTGAAACAAATTCAAGGCACAAAGTTCATTTTTTTTAAATTAAATTCTTTATGTACACCATTTAATAAATCTTCCTGTTTTCTTTCTGCTATAATAATTTATGCAGTTGTATTATCCCAGTCCCTCTCAGAGCAAGTATTACTTGATGTCTAGAAAAAAATGCTTAATAATCAAGCTTTATCATTCAAGCTTAATCTTAAAGATTAAATGGGAGTCAAAGTTTAAAAAAAAAATAATTGAGTAGATTTTTCATGTAAATTGTAGACACTCTGTGGGCTTCCAAAGTAGTAGTGTCTATAAGGTCTATAAGAATAAAATCTTGTTATCACATACCCAAGAGAGGGGTCTGTGTTGCTTTTATTTTGTTTTGGATTTTTGCAATATCCCTATGTAAGCATTCATCCTCTGGGTTAACAAATTCCTGTAAGATATTGAGCATCTTATAGAAGTGTTGTGTTTCCAGGTGCTTAGAAAATGAATTTGATAATTTTCTAACTTGAGCAAAAAACAAAAACAAAACCAAAAAAACCCAAAAACCACTAATAGGACTGGATCTGATGCTTGTTTAGCTCATGAACAGAAAGTTTATATATGGCAGAAAGTCAGTTGTACATTTTCTTTAACTGAAAATTGGAAGCTATTTCACGAGTAACCATACATATTTAATCATTATATAGTACTATTGGAAATCTGTGTTCCATAATAATTTATATAATGGAAACAATTGTCTTATAAACTGATATAAAATGTCTTTACAGCCTTACAAGCCACAATATTTGTGCGTCATCCTAAAACTGGGAAGTTCCTGGTTAATTTTGATCCCCAAATTCCAGAGATTATCCGCGAAACCAAATGTATGATCAAGTTGGGTCTGGAAGTACCGGAGCAAGCAAAAAAGATAGTAAAAATAGAAAATAATCTGAAATCAAACAAGTTGCGTTTAGAGGTAAACTTAAAAATTGTCATGATTGCTGTTTAAAAAATAAAAAAGAACATCTGATTAACCATAGAAATTTTCCTATGTTAAATAAAGATTAAAGCTGCGTATGAGATAGTTTAAGGTAAATTTGTGGAATGCACAGGTGGACATAGTTTATCTCATTTGAAAAACCTCTACTAACTGCTGAGTGGGCTAGTATATACTTAAATATAAGCATATGTATTTCTCATACCCTGTGGCACGTTAAAAATATTCTGGTGATGAAATAATTAGAGCTATCCAAAATGCGTTCATTTTCTGAAAATCAGTGAAATGCAGTTTTACAGAGGTTTTTGAGAAGGAAAGATTGGAATTCTTCTGGATTAGAAGATATGGTGAGCCACAAAAACATCAAGAATTCTGCAGGTTGCCTGTCAGAGAAGTCAGATTTCTGGTATTGCTGCAGCATTTGCTGTTGTTGTAGTGTCTGGAGAAGCTTATGTCTTGAGGATGAGGTGTACTGTACAAGATTTGTGTGCGTGTGTAAGGCATAAGACAAGAGGATATTTTAAAACTGAGTTCATATGTGACTGTAATTACCTAAAGCATATGATACTGAGTTTCAAGAGGGTATTGCAAGTTACAGACACTAAAGCTCAAGCTGTCTTTAGCTCTAGAGAAAGATTATACTTTGTCTGGCTTTGTGCATAAGGGCTAGGAATGCGTTGCATGATCTTCATTGTGTAGCATATACAGATTCATTACATTCCAGAAATTATGTACGTAGGTATGCAATGTCTGTGTAAAATTCTACAGTTGTTTTCAAATGTAGTCTTGTGCTGCTTTCCATGTTTTTTTTCTGATGATTTGATTGTATAATGGGTTGTTTGCTTTGGTAAAGAGAGCACTTAAAATACTCTTCTTGATACTACCCTTTCTAATAATTAACAGGGTCTTCTCCAATATTATGAAGATTTGTGTCAAGAAACACCAACGATTTTTGTAAATCTAATGGCACCAAAAATGAAAAAGGTTGGTATTGCTCAATGCACTTCAGTATACTTCAGAAACAGTTAGAATAACTTAAGAATAGTTTATAATTTAAAAATATTTAGATGGAAGTATTGTGAACTTAATGAATTTTACTTAAACCTTTAAGACCAAAAATTTGCTCTTTGCATCCCTCATACAGTGCTCAAATAACGTGTAGAATAGTCTTAGAGTCTACAAGATGTAAACCCAGTAGAACAAAGAATATGGGCTTTGTGGGTCTATTTATCTACAAAAATCTCTGGCTTTGACATGGAAGTAAATTATGACTTCAGTTTTAGAGGTTTTCATGGGAAGTTGTGCTTTTCATTTAGCTGAAATACTAAATGTCATGATCCTTATCATTGCTTGGAGAGGATTATTAGCCTTCTGAATTGAGTCAGCCTCTTCAGTGATGTAGAAAGGTTATATACTACACTAAAGGTACAGTTTTATTCGAGATGCAGACTGACTATCCACAAGCCATTTTGTTTTGCCAGACACTTGCAAGTGTACATATGTGGTTGTTCTAAGTAACTCTTCCTTCTTTGATTGTAAATAATAACACCAGAAAGTTGCAGAGTTTGTGTAAGTTTGTGCGACTACATAGTTGGCATGTGCCAAAGTGTGAGAAACAAAAAACTTGGCCTTGCTCTTAAGAGTTAAATAATGAAAGACAAAGAGATAAAGTTGTGATAGTCTTGACTTTAGTAATACTACTGTAAATATGATCATATCATAGCTGGAGTCATAAACATCTGTAAACAACTGGCAAAAGAGAACGATGAGTATTGTACAAACAACAGAAGACGAAAATGCTTTTTGAAGAAGGGAGAGAAGTTTTCAGTGCATAGGAAGAAGAGAGGAAAGCACAAATCCAAAGATGGAATGAATGAGCAAATCTAATTTGTGGCTACATTGGTGCCATAATTTGCCAGCAACTCATGTAGAGTCTTAATCTATTTCTAGATCGGCTATGTTTGTTACCTGCAATAGTACCATCCCAGCACTGTAGAGTTAAATATATTCCCTGAAAACTTATATTAAAGTGATAGTAATTGCTGTATTTGCAAATAGCTGTGTGTCTATTTGAGCTGAATTCATTGGTTTTTCTGTGGTATAGACATAGCAAAAAGAAGCATTAGGATGAAGAGAGTGGGTGAAGTCCAGGCAGTGACTTGATAAATGTCAAAATGAAAGAGCAGATCTATTTAAAATTAAGTATGACTGGAATTAGTTCAAAGTTTCTCAGCAGTTAAGCAAAATTAAGTTTCTGACACTTCAAGGATGATAGGGATGGCAAAATTTAAAACTGTAGTGGCTGTATACTGGGAAATCAGTCAGAATATTTGGAGCACGAGGCAAAAATTTCAGGAGAGCTCTGTGAGAGAGTCTGGAAGGGTTGATTTTTCCTAGCCTGGCACGAGGTTAAGGCTTCCTTTTCCTCAGAGTCCCATCTCCTTTGAAGGTACAGGATCTGCAATGAAAGAAGGACCTTGGTGACAGGGAATTGAGGATCTTTAAAATTATCATCGAGGCTATAACAAAATTTGGAGAGGATGAGTGTGATTCAAAAAGGGATGAATGAAAACTGTCATTAGATGGATACATGAGGTTGAAAGACAAGTAATTATGCTGTTCAGAGTGGTCAAGTTATATGTTAAAGGACAAACTGTAAGAGCAATAGTGGACTTGATTTTAATTTCAGGAAGTAGTGGGAACCACTGCAAGACACTGTCCAGGAGAGCAGGAAGGGGAGAATCTTTGCTAAGGATGTGCACTTGACAGTTGTTGGCAGAGGCTGTAGTATGCACTACCCCTCCCCTTCCCCAATATTGCATAAATTTATTTTATGTTTTCCTTGAAAACTTGCAACCTTCCTTGCAAAAGTTAGATACCACTCTTCCTTTCAACAGTGACATTAATGATTCCAATAATAATGATATTTGTTTTAAATTGTTGTGTTTGGGGTTGTTTTGGTTTGGGTTTTTTTATTAATCTATAAAATTGTATTTTTATGCTTAGATGGAAGCTGTGTTGAGGCAAGGACTTACCATGTTGACTTGGTCATCTGTGACACTGGAAGGTTTCTTTCAAGAAGCTGATCAAGTTCTGTATTTATTTAAACAGTTTTTGAAAAAGGTATATACTTGGTCACTATATAAATACCACTGCAGTTTAGAGAAATTATTTCCAGTACACTGCTCTCCATACTGGAAATGAATCTGTGCTTATTTTTGTACCAATTGAAAAACACATACATTTTGTTTGCTTATTAAATATGCTCCTTTTTTTAAAAGAATTATATACTCAGTGATTCACCCCCCTTATTACCCTCAAATGCTTGATCTTTGCTTCCGTTCTTGCAGTAGAATATATTTCCACTTGTCCCCAGAATCTGTGACTGCCACTCTGATTTTCAGATTCAACCCCTGCTTCTCTTTGAGTGCTTGTCCATGAGTGCAGTCGCATACAATATAAACACTGTCCAGTTGAGAACTTTTTAGCATTAACTGTATTCACAGCAGGCATACTATGAAACTGTCTCCAATTTGTGCAGTCCATAAAATAATGAAGGGGAGCATGATTTTCCCCCACAGTTCTTTTCATGCTGACAGAGTCTGTGCTTTCCTCTCTTAGTGTTTGCCACATAATTTCTGAATTCTTTTGATTCCACTAACATGCTTGAGGACCTGTATTCATTCTTTTTCTTCTCAAGACTTTACCTCAATAGTCAGATCATCATTATGGCTTGACGGTTGAACTGTATGGCTATGATGTCTCCTACCAATATCATAAATTGCATCTCCTGTGGTAGGAGATTCTTAGTCACTGGTGGGCATATCCACTTCTTTTTCTGTATGGCAGAAAAACATTATCATGATCAAGTGCTCTGCCGCTGAAACGCAAAGCTGAAAAAAAGATTGGCTGTGTAAGAAATTAACTGTTCTCTGAGCCTGAGTATATCTGAAATAACCATGTCTTTTGTAGATACGCTCTACTTCCTTAAATATGCGCATTGTGGGGCTATATTTAGCCATTGTAAATATCCCCTAAGTCACCATAATTCAAGAGGCATTGCCGTGCTTCCTTTCTTCTCTGCTTCTCTCATCTTGAGGTCTTTTGTGTTGATGCTTCTACCCCTGGGGTCTTTTCTGTCATGATTCACTTTCTTAGAGAATTTTCTACTATGTAAGGGTCTTGCATTTTCACTGCGTAGAGAAATACAACTTGTATTCTTCTGTGAAACATTGTATACCTGTTAGAACACTCTAAAATAGAATATATTATGCTTTAAAGATAAATGCACAGTATTAATATGACTTTTTCTTTTTAGGTTAATGATTTAAGTGAAGTACGGATTGATTTAATATTAAAAGAAATATCAAATACTCTTTTAATTGTTTTACCAGTAGACGGTCCCACCACAGTAGAGAATATGTTGGCCAGCAATGAGGTGTGTGCCACTTCACATCTTCGAACTTGAATTCTTGAGCATGCTAGAAACAATGCCATAGGAAATTAATATAAAACTAGAAAAGCATTCTTCTCATGGTAGAAATACAGAACTTATTTTTAAATTAAAATAGTTTGGTTAAAATATTTTATATGAAGATAAAATGGTTCATAGGCATTTAAGATACTTAAGCTGTAGTATTTCATAGATAACTTTAATTATGAGGCAGTTAAATAAATAAGATGAGTTTTGTTTGTGCTTTGTTGGGGTTTTTTGGTTTGGTGTTTTGGTTTTTGTGTTTTGGTTTGGTGGGGGGGGTTTTTTGTATGAAGATACCAGAATAGATTTTACAAATGATTTTTTTTTTTTTTAAAGGAGAAGGCAAAAAATACTTTGCAACAAGTATATTTGAGAATTTGAAAGTTTTCTTGATTCCAAATAAGGCTAAAATGTATTTAGTTAGTTATTTAGTGCAAATAAATAAAATTCTTAAGGACAATTTAAAGAGTATTTCGGTAATATCAGATTCAGACTGTAACCTCCCTTCAATATTCAGTGTTTTCTGCTAGCTCTTAAAAATATCATTGTATTTCAAAAATGTAAATTTTTTTAAAAGAATTTAAAATATAACAAGATTTTTATAATTATGAATAAAGATTTTGGGTTTGGTTTCTCAGTTTTCCTTTACAAATATTGCTGCTTCATTGAAATAGTCTCAGTCTAAAGAATGCAATATTTAGGGAAATGTTTTGGCTCTGCATGAAGAGGAACGGTAAACAAGACAATCAGTGATACTAAGATAATTAAATTAATATTTTTATTTAACAGACTTACACTAAAGAACGTGCTGAATTATTGAACCACAAAAGCATGCACATTGAAGATGCTGTTAAAGAACTAATATCTGTATTTGAAAAGAATTATGAAATTAAATCTTCTAAGAAAACCTCAGAAAAACCAGGTAGGTAGTTGATTATTTCAATAAAAATTTCTGTCTCTGGTTCTGTAGGTTTAGCTAGTACATATCAAAATTGAATTATTTTAGCTCATTTTCTTCAGACCTGTCTCTCCCACTATAGTTGCATCTGTGTCACAGTTCTGCACTCATTTACCAGTGCTAAGCTAAACCACTGGCCTATGGGATACAGAGGTAATTCAGCATTGGTGGAATTTCTAGAATTAAACTCTGTCCTTCTGTTTAGATTACCAAGGTATTTGCTCTAGAGGAAGAATGTTATGGTTCTACTTCTTAGTCACTCATGACAACTTTTTTTTTTCTTCCATGAGTGAAATACAGTGTTCCTCTCTTCCCAGCTAGGTCAGGTATTTGGGTAGTGTCCCTCTCTTTGTGACTTTTCTGCTGCAGTAGAATTGTATCTTAAATACCAGTGCTTTTCTGTCTGGTCAGTTTAAACTAATACAGTCAATTGCCTATCAACTGCTAGTGTATGAGGCTCATAGCTGATCAATATGGCTGGTTCCTACTCTTCTGGGGTGTGTTAAAAAGATTTTAGGAGGTCCTATACCATTATAGGAGAAATAGCTTATAGTTGGAGGAAAATATTCTGGTTTAAGGAAAAAGTTGTTTTGATGCTTAATCAGTAATGGAGTTCCTTTCCTTACATAGGATTTTTTCTTTCTAGGTTCAGTTTCCTCCAGGTATGGAGGCGTGGGCAGGGTCAATACTCTAGGTAGTTCAATGCAACCAGAAAAACCTGATTAAAAGATACTTCTCTGTATTTTCTTAAACTGTTTATACTGATTTGGGGTTTGGTTTGTTTGGAATTTTTTGGGCCATTTCCAGCTTATAGGCTGGGCTCTTAACCAGATTCCTGGTGTGAAAAAAAAAATGGTGTGAAATAAAACAAATTAGCTGATCTAGCTACTACTAAAATAAAAAGCAATATTGTTTTGCCTGTAAAGAGGGGGGACAGCATGCTTCAAAGCAGAACACAATGTTCAGTTAACAAAAAATACATGTTGGGTTTTTTTTTTAAATTTACAGTAAAAGAAAAACGTATAGTGTTTGGAAATAATGAAGAGGAGAGAGAAAAGATTACTTCTGCAGCTTTTCATGGCAAAGGCAATGATAAAGAAGATGAGTTTAAAAAGGTATTCTAGAAAAGGGAATTTCTTTCAGACTGATCAGATTAGTAAACAGTATCTTGAGTTTTGGTAGCTGGATATCTGTGTTACAGAAAGACATGACATAAAGAATATCAAACATCATGTAAAAATGATGAAATAGCTTCCCTACAAAGTGAGTTTAAGATGTATTTTAGCTTTCAAAAGTATATTCTCTGTTATTCCAGTTATCACCTTTATTAAACAAATTCTCGATATGTGGGTGGTAAGTGTAAATGTTTGGAGAGGATATTGTGCCTAAGCTGTAACACAGGTTTGCTTTCTTGGGTGGTCAGAAACATTCATCCTTTCTATTCTCCTCTTCCAACTTCACCAAGAAAGATCACGTTCCTTTGTACTTTTTCCTTGAAGAATGCAGTCCCTTCATATGCAGCAGAGAAGGGAAGTGGAAGTAGAGAACAAAGACTCTCAAGCTTGCAAACACAAACGCAATAATGTTACAAGGTTGCATTCTGTTGCTTTGTGCTAGTGATCATTACATGTTGCTGTATTTTTATGTTCTTCTTAATGCAGAGCAGTTGGATTTTACTGTATTTGTCTCTTGTTTGAAAAGGGTACATATGCACTAATATTCTTGGATAATTCACAGTGTTTGTTTTTTTAATAAGGAAGGCTTTTCTGAAGGAGTTTGAGACTTCAGCCAGATTTTGGTATTCTGTCTCAGAATAAGACAAACTGAGTTTCTTCAGATTCTGTATTATCTTTTTCACGCAGCTTTTACTTATTTACTTACTTACAAGCTATTTTTGTCCCAACTTCTCCCCTTGTGTTTCTTACATAGCTTACAGCATAAATTATTTCAGACAAGAACTAATATGTTTGACTTAAACCTTTTGAAATAATCTTCAGGTTCCTGTCTGAATGAAGTACTAAATAATGTACGTTTTATTTATTACAGAAATGTAAAGAGGTGGTTGCCTATTTCAGCCACCAGCTGCTAGACAGCCTCCAGAAAGCCACCCGACTGTCTTTGGATAGTCTCAAAAAAAGAATATTTGTTTCAAAGTAAGTTGCAAATGAAAGATTCCTTCAATAGTGTTATCAGAACAAAGTTATTTCTGTGCTAATATAAATGATACATGCACATGTTATCACTAGTCAAACAGTTCTAGATCTCTTGGCCTTTTCAGCACAAGCAAAACCTGGAGAACATTCACTTTTTGTTGCAGTGATGCTTTGCGCCCACACTTTTCTTTTATGCTTTAATTCTTTGTGTTGCTAGTTATAGTCTATGCACTTTGTTTTGTGCAGAAAATTAACTTTATTTCTACTGTTGTTTCCCCTCTGCCTGCACCCTTTTGCTTTTATTCCCATATATTCCCCTTTGGATTGCTTTCAAGGTGCTGTTAGTACAATTTATTGTCCAACACAAATGACTAGAACTTAAATGACCATTCTAGGTCATGTATGGCAGTGTGCCCATGTTCATCTCATTTCAGATTATTTCTGCAAGCATGGCTACGCACTCAGAGTTGCTTCCCATGGGTTAAAGGTCATCCACGCACTCTTTATGAATTCTATATGATAATGGCAAAATCCATACAATTTTATTATTCTCCTATATTCAGTATGATTTCGATAGGTTCTTCTTTGCTTGAACAGGCATACACTTCAGAGACAGAATTGCTTCAGTATCATATATTGTATATTGAAAGCCTACTTAGAATTTTATTAAGAAAATTTATTTTAAGCAGGTAAAGTTGATGGTGTTTTGTCATTAATGCGTCTTGAAGATTGAGTTACTTTTTCTTTTTTTCCTGAAGACATTTTTCATAGAAAATGTATTGAAATCCTGATCTTATTGAAGTCAATAGGAATTTATTTGGGTGTGTCCTTATATTTTTCTACAGGATCATATTGTTGAATCCTCCCTTGTTTGGTCATCATGTCATGTCATAGCATTTAGGAATTGTACTTTGCACTTTGCTTTCAGTTTTAGTTTTGTGTGTTTAGGTCATGTATTTATCATTTTGCACTAGCTGGTCATCTTTGAAACTTTTTTTTCTGTTCTGTTGAATATTTATATATAAAATGTAACGAGGCAACTTTTATTCTTGACAGTTGTTGCATGAAATGGTCAGTAAAACCTCCTTACACTCCACTCAAAGCATTAGCAGAGTTCCATCATTCTTAAATTGAGAGATTAAAATCCAGAATCAGAAAATATCCTGGATAAAAAATTGTGAAAGCAATGCCTAGATCTAAGGTTACCTCTGTCTGAATGATGAGCTCTGGCTATTCTCTTTACCCTTTAAACAAGAAAATTCTGTAAGTTTTGTCAAGTAGTTCATAAGTTTATGTGAAAATTCTCCATGAGGGTTTGCCCAGAAAAGGTAGCTCAAAATTATATCCCTAAGATAATTTGAGGGGGTTTCATGGTGAAGCATGACAAGTTTCAAAATTATTTTCAGCAAAACGACATTTGGGAAAACAAAGTTTTCTGCTCATCCAAGCAAATCTGAAGAGGTACCTTCTTTTCTAAAAGCGGAAGTACACCTTGCTGTTCCCAATGTGGTAAGTTATGGGTCATGTAAGTAAGGTAAAATACACTGTCTTACAGTTATCTCTGCATTTGCCCAAGCGCAGGATGTGGGCGCATTTCTACTGAACCAGCATCTGTCCCCAAGGAGAGCAGCTGGTCAGGCCTTTCAGTGCGCTAGAGCACTGATGAAATGTGCTCACAATCCCAGTGTTCCCAGTTTCTCTCTTAAAGGTACTTGCAGAACCTGGTCTTCTATTGTTCTTGTGTGTTTCAGCAATTATATTGCAATCTGTTCATCAGTGTTCTTTGGAGAATGATTACAGTAGCAGTTGTACTTCTGTTATAGATTTTTGATGGGTTTGTTTTTTGTTTGTGTTTTTTTCATTTTCACTGTTTTGTTCCTTCTGTGATTTAAATCCTTTGTTGAATAAAAATAATGAACTTTATCTTTGCTCAGTTTGGCTTTAGTCATCTCAGTAGGAAGTAAGATGACCAGAAGAAGGAACACTGAACAAAAATGTGAAGATTCAAAACCAAGAAAAGAGCTGTAGGTTTCTGTGGATGGAAAACAAAAAGACAGCTTGATTGCAAAGAACTAATAAATGCATTTGTTTTCCTTTTGCAGAGTAAGATAACTCTGTGTTAGCAATATGTATGGTATTTTATTTTATATACGAGAAGGTAACTTAATAATATTAAATTGTCTTACAAAGATTAAAAGTTTTATATTCATGAAATTACAATAACAAAAAGGTTATGTTCTAAGGTGATATTCCTTTGACACTGAATCTGTGTTCATGTTGACATTGAGTTGTACATTCACACTGTGTGTGTACACATGATATATAAGGTCTGTCAAAGTGTAGAATTTTTACCTTCTTGATATTTATATAAGCATAAAGCCCCAAGCTCCACCCACTGCAAAAGGAAGTGCATCTTTCTTTTTTTTTTTCTAGTCCTCTGAAATGCTTGGATGGTCCAGGGTAGTAATCAAGTAATGCTGGCTAAAATACCACTTTGCTAATGCTAATAGGATTTTGCAAAGTCCTTGCTTTTATGAATACAACTGCTCAATCTGTGAAATTGATCTATAAAACATCAGAGTCACTTTTAAGCAGTTTATATCCCAGTTCTGAACACTCCTGTGGGTGATTTCATCATTTCAAAATAATGGCTTGCACGTGAAAGCTATAAGACAATGTTCTAAGGACTAGATTTGAGGATTGAGCGTACCCCAAGAGTGATCCTTCTTCTGAAGTTTAACAAGAAATGCTGTTTTTGCTATTCTTTCCTGGATCACTCTCAGGTGGGATCTTCCCCCTGCTCAGTATTTCTGAGAAGCTGATGTGTGCCTTTACTCCACTTTATCCTACATAGAATTATTTTCAAACAAGGATGGGGCAAAGTCATGATTAACACTATTGCTGCCAATACAGTTTTGCTGCCAATATAGTATTGCTGCCAAGTTTTGGGTTTGAGACTTTATAGCTGTTTGCATACTACTAAATAAAACAGGCTAGAGGCTGGTTTTGACCTCAAAGTGACCTGACCTGAGATGGTGTGTATCCACAGTAGTAAATGCTTTTCTTCCTGAATCCAGGAGTCTGCATTCAAGCTGTGTGTTAAGAACACCCCCTGTCATGCATTATGCACCACACTGTACCTGATTTTTTTTTATTTTTTTTTTTTTCCTTGGGAGAGTGCTTTTTGCATCATCCCAAACTATGCTAATGGAGCGTAGTAGCATTGATATGGTATGGATGATGATAGACCAGAACCTGTGTTTTGACCCTATTCTGTTTGCTAGTTGTTCTTGATTCAGATCAAGAATCCTTATTTTCCTTCCAGTTCTTTTTATCATGTACTCTGGTAGCTCAATATGAGTTCTCTTCCTCTTCTGAGTTGGGTATTAGATTGCTCTCAGAATTATTATACAGAATCCTTGCCAAATATACAAGTTGGGATCTCCAGGGCTACTGCATGGAGTTCCATGAATTTACTAAACACTGTGCTCTTGCAAAAATTTTTGAGGTAATGCTACCTTTGGGATAACGCACACACACACACACCCCCCATTCAGTATTTGTTCAACTAGGACCTTTGACACTTTGATCCAAGTGATTTTATTTTCCTGGAATTACCCACAGTGTGAATATACATATAGATAAGCACTTAGAAGGAGAGTTTATATATCTGTAAATCTTTAAAATGAGCTGTTGATACATATTTTTATGCCATCCCTCTTACAATTCTCTCTCACAGAATTTAGGATCCAGTGGTTAAGAGCAACAGAGAGGAGGATCTTGGCCTCTAGTTTTTAATGCTTTATGACTCTAGAATGCAGGAAACAAGGCTTGTAATGCATTCCCACATACTATAAAAATCATTACAAAAATGCTGTTTAAAATTATGTAAGAATTGTAAAAAAAATTGTAAAAAAACCCAATAAATCTATCCATTTACACTCTTGCTTGTCATTTTGCCCACAGTATGACTGTGCAAAAAGGCAGTAGGCTAGTACAGTATGCTTAATTTCTTTAGAGGCAATTCTGAGCCAGACAAACTCTTAAAGTTACATTTTCCATCTTTTCTTCTGGGGTGACTTCCACAATACTCTGAGTGGAGTAAAACTGAGGGCTTAGAAAATCAGTTGCATTTATTTCAACAATTTTTCAACTGTTTTAAATAGGTAATGGTTCCTGGTTTAGACGATATACAGCAAGCCATCAATCGCATGATTCAGTTAATACTGGAAGTAAGTCGTGGAGTTGCTCAGTGGGGACAGAAACATTTGCAAAAATCTAGTTTAAAAGCAGAATCAGGCACACAGCAAGTGTCTCCAGCAGGCTTTGGATCACCAGGAAAAATAACCAAAAAGGGGGAAAGTAAGTAGGTTTCTCTTTTTTTAACTTATTTCAACTTTTTACTATCATAAAAATGCCATATATAAATATTTGTCAATAAGCTCAGTTTTCTTCAAAGAGGCCAACTGTGGATTATCTTGAATTTACTTGTTGAGTTTATTTTTAAGTAATTAGCTGTATTTTTCAGAAACAGCTTTTCAGGCTTACGTGTTAGAACTGTGAGAAACAATAAACAAAACAAAGTTAGACAAATTGCTGGATTCTGAATCTTTTATTTTATCTGAGGCAAAGTAAGCTTGGTAATTTATCTTACTTACTATGGAATATAGCCATAAAGATATAGTTGAAAGCATAAACAATGATTGTAGGCTAGCTCTCACTGGAATACTGAGATAGAACAAAAGCTAGTTTAATAATTAGATTTCAGTAAAGATTTTAATTGCTGTCTATATTCCTAGAATGGATTATAAAACATTTCAAGTGCTTGTTCCTGTGACTATTCAGACTATAGATAGACCTGCATCCATTTTAGATAATTTTTTCCTTAATATTATTTCTAAGCATCTCTCCATACGCTTTGCAAGCATCCACAAAAGCCCATCTGGTTCTCTTAGCTGCTTGGCTGAGCCAGTGATCTGCAATACAGTTGTATCTTTGTTGTGATTCCTTTGGAAAACCTTTGATGTCTTGCAAAGTTTTTCTTTTTGACAGTCCTGAGCTGGGACTTTATTCTTCTGCTCATGTGCTTTGTATGATTTTAACTTCTTTAATGGGCTTCAAACAGGGTGGCAGGAGACTATCCTCGGGGATAATGCTAATATCAAATGCTACCTTCTGGAGGTTATCATCATTAAACTCACCTGAATTTTGTCTTCTCAAGACAAGTGTAGCTCCAAAACATGACAAATTTTATTTGTGCACTCATTAATATGTAACTTGGCAAAGTTTAGCATCTCTTTTGAAACATCTAAATACAATAACAAGAAGTTATTTATTTGAAGCATGTTAGAGTTCAAGAAACAGTTTTAAGGGGTCTATACAATTAAAAACCTTTAATTATATTAAATTAAAAATATATAAAATAACACAATGTCTATGAGGCCTTGTCATGTTCTAGTTACAATTAAATTACAGTGGAAAAAATTACATTTTTTAATTAAGAGGATTATTTTCTTTCCATTTGGCAACATTCACTCTAGATTGAATTTGTTGTAGCTGTGTAGAGCTGGCCTGGACTAGCACTTGGTACTTTCATATTAAGCAGATAGACAGTAGAAGAAGGATAATTAACCTTACTGAACAGCATCCTTGCTTAACTTGGCATGCATAGGTTTAGAAGAGAACTCTAACCAAACTTTTCATGGTTCATTCATTTACATATAGTTTTATTTTACAGAAGGAATTGAAGATGTTGTGCTTATCAGAAAGCTAAAGAATTTTTACTCAGGTGTTGCAGAACATGAAGATATTTCTAAATTAGTTGTGCTCCTCTCTTCTGCTGTGAATTCTATAAGAGAAGTAGCTAGTGAAGTTCTGCAGGACTTTCAGAAATATAAGGTGCTGTGGACAGAAGATAGAGATGCCAAAGTTCAGGTGAGTTTAAAGATGATTATCTACAGGACTGTTCTTCATCAATCTTATCTTTTGAAATCAGAAAAAGATCAGGAAATAAAATCAAGGAAAAAGATGTAGAAACCACATTAACAGCTGAAATTCTTGTTCTGTCTTTCAGTAGTAATAGCAGTATGCTTCCTAAGCAGAAGTAATAGCATGCTGCCTACTTTTTCTGTTGGGGTGTGGCTTTTCCTGCTTCTGTGCCATTCTATATACTGATAAACTGGTCCTAATTTGTTAATTGCTTTAATTATTCTTTGTGGAGCTCTGGATTTTAGGCCACAAGAAACCACCCCAGTCTGATATGATGTATACCATAATCCATAGAAATTCCTAGAGCATCAGTGCTGATAATTGTGCACTTTTCTTTATCGAAAGCATTCATTTTGAGTAAAATGCATACTTTTACTCACCACCCTTCCTGCAGTTATTTTAGGAGGTGAGTTCTGCATTCTCTATTCCAGGAAGACTCCTCTATTCAATTCTTTGTTCTTTGAACTTCTTTGAACTAAGTTGAATCCTCAAGTGTGGCAGAAAAATTTAGTGTCTACTACAGCAAGAAAAAGTTAGTTTCCAGGAATTGGAGGTCTCTGGGACTTCTGCTTCAGAATATTTCATACTGTCCTGCTACAATAGAGTTTTAATTTAGTGTTTGAATTTAGAGATTCAGTAGAAGAAATTTGGCTTCTATAGCTACTTTATTTAACCTTGGCTTAATTGAGTATTCTATTCTTTTCTATTTAATAAACCACATTATATATACATAGATCTGTGAATATTGCATCACTTTGTTTTACTACAGGAGCACTGGTATCTTTTGAGTGCCACAATGCAAACTGTGAGGTTTATATTGGCTAAAACCCCACACTTTATGTGCAGAGCTGCGACTTTACTGTTAGTCTAATTAAAATTTTCAGTCTAATCAATTAAATATTATTAATTTGATCTAGTTACTAATGAAGAAAAGAATAGAGCTGCAAAGAAAGCCTCAATAATAATGCAGTTAAGTTGTATACACACATGCCCTAGTTTCTACATGGTTTCTTTAGCACTATCCTAACCCTTCCACTGTCTGTCTGGGCACTCTCAGACAAAAGAATAGAAGTGGGAAACAGCTTTCAGCATTTATTACTTGCCCATGCCATGTAGGCATTCTGAATACAGCTCTTGTGTAACATTTCTGAAACGCAGCTTTTCAGAATTGCAAAACTTTTCTACACTTGAGTTCTGCTCATGGAACTACTTAGAAAATGTGTTTTATTGTGATTGTTTCACACATAAGTGGGCTAATGGTGTAGTCTTTCTGTAAGTGCAGGCATGTATTTTTTGATCTGTGTTTTGCCACGTGTTTTCACAAGACCAGTAAGCACTTAATATGTCTTGGATATCTCTTTCTCTGTTAAATTTGATTGGAATTTCCCAACAAGATTGTTACTAACAGAGAAATTGTTAAACATGAACACCTCATCACATGCATTTTACTATGTTAGCAAGGTTACAGATGGCTAAAACCAGGTATAACATTGGTATACATTTTCAGTAATTCATGAAAAACCGTTGCCACTTGTTTTAACAAAAATACGAAAAAAGACATTTGTTGATTGACATTTTAAACTACTCACAGGAATTTTTGGCTAGCTGTCCATCTCTGACTGAAATTAAAGAAGAAATACTTTACTATGCTATGTTTGAGCAAGAGATGGAAGATTTAAAACCCGTTATTCTTCTTGGTCCAATTGAATTACATACAGGTATGACATTTGCTTATCTTTGTATGTACAGTAAGATAATGAATATAATAGTCATGTTATTTGGTTTATTTTCTGCAAGAAATTATTAGAATATGAACAGAAATTACTGAAGAGACCTCCCTGACCGATCAGTGTTTCAAAACTTTTAAAATGCAGTAATTGGATTGCCTGTCTGCTTTTCCTAATTGCTGTTACAGAACCATATGTGACGATGTGGGGGTTTTTTACAGAAAAAAATTAAGATGTAGATTGAACAATTTTATTTCTTTTTTTTTTTTTTTTACCAGGACCACTGAAAACAGCTTTAGCAATTGAAGCCAAAGCCTGGAAGATGCTCCTCTGTCGTTATTTAAATGAGGAATATAAAAAGAAAATGACAGACATGATGTCATTCATAACTGAATATTTAAAGAAATTGTCTCGACCTCTGTGTGACTTAGATGACGTCAGATTTGCAATGGAAGCTTTATCTATTATACGTGATAATAAAATACAAATGGATATGACTCTGGGACCTATTGAAGTAAGATGACTTTTAATTTTTTCTTCATTAAAATGATATTATATCATAGGAGTCATAAGATAAACTGAGAACCCAAAAAATGAGTTTAGTGTCCTGAAGGATCTAGGCTGAAGATGGGAAACAAAGTACTATTTTTGTTTTTAATCTTATTACAAATTATGAATCAGTGTTAGATATCTTGCTAGAAACTGTATGAATGCAGAACAGAAAAAATTACTCTCAAATAAATTATAATATAAATACAGTCTAGGAGACAACATGCAGAAATAAGCAGATGAGAGCACAAGAGAGCAATACCCTCTTTTGCTGTGTGATTTTTCCATTAGCCTTAATCATTTTCCTAACTTTTCTATACCTATACACAAACATCTTGATCATCTAACCCCTTTAAACATAACCAGAATATATTCATGGAGCCACACATCATTGTATGCTGTCAGAAACTCGCAGCATTCTTTCAGTTTTCCCTATAAGAAAGAAACTAAAAGAAGCTCATTAACTGTTATATATAATTGGTATTTATTATCACATTCTGAAACAGCCAGCTTAATAGAACACAGTTGTTTTACATTTTCATCCACCTATTGGAGAAGAAATTGTACTGCTGTATAGTAACATTTTCTTTCCTGAAGTCTGTTCTATTAACATAATACCAGAAAAAGCTTTCAGTGGATTGCCATCAGTTTTGCTAGTTCCATGTCATGAAAGTGGGTTTTGTCTTAGCAGTATATGTGGTGCTTTGTAAGCCAGGGATGGTACTGAGACTATTTGAAGACAAATATAACCAGTTCTGTGGTCCAAAAATGGTAGAGGTTAAAAAAGTAAAGGGAAAAACCTGAGCAATAATCTCAATATTTAGAGTAATATTCACATCTACTAAATATTATTTCTTAGTCTGACTGTCTTCAGGCTGAAGATATGGACACAATAATCATACTCATGGATGTTATATAAGATAAGCAAGAGGAATTGAGTTCAGCACTGTCTATTTGCTAGGTTTTACACATGTAGGAAATGATACAAATATTGTAAATAAATAAATAAAAGGTGTACAAAATTATGAAGTATTAACATTGCATGTTTATTTATACTTGCTTCTGGAACTTTGAGATGAATATTAGGATAAAGGTTCTTTCCCAAACCACTTATATTCTATATATCTTGCAAACATTTACTCCCTTTCTGTATTAATGTAGTGAGTTCGGTTAATATCAGTAGTGCTAGTCATGTTAACAAGTCACTCTTAGATATTATTTTTTTTCATGAGCTTTCCTTAAATAATGAAAGAATATAGAGCTGATAAAATTGAGAAGTGAATATAGAACAATGGCAACTGGTCAGTAATTTCAATGTTTTGTCCTGTTTTCTTGGTGGATTTAACTAGAACTTTGTTGATGGGGTGATTAGTCATTATATTTCTTACTACAACATGGTTGAAGGAAAGAAGGCTTGATGTAAGGAAAAGTGGGACAGAAAGGGGGTTGAGCATAGAAATGTGGTTTTATCTAGGGAAAATCATGCCTGGCCAACCTGATAGCCTTCTCTAATGACATGACTGGTGAACAAGGGGAGACTAGTGGATATTGCTTATTGTGACAGTAGCAAGGCTTTTGACACTGTCTGCCATAATATCTCATTGACAAGCTGATGTAGTGTGGACTACATGAGTGGACAGAGAGCTGGATTGAAAACTGTGAGGCTCAAAGGATTGTGATCAGTGGCACAAAATCTAGTTAGAGGCCAGTAAGTAGTGGTGTACCCCAGGGGTCCATACTGGGTCCAGTTCTGTGTACCTGGAGGATGGGGCAGAATGCACCCTCAGCGAGTTTCCAGATTTCACAAAACTGGGAGGAGCGGCTGACACACCAGGTAGTTGTGTTGCCTTTTAGAGGGATCTGAATGGATAAATGGACAGACAGGAACCTCCTGAAGTTCAACAAAGGGAGATGCCAAGTCCTGCTCCAGGAGATTTAATAACCCTAGGCACCAGTACAGGCTGGGTAGGAAATAGTTTTGCAGAAAAAATCCTGTTTCTTGGTGTACATCAAGTTGAATGTAAGCCAGCAAAGTGTCCTTGCATCAAAGAATGTTAAGGGTATCCTGGGCTGTATTAGGAGTTATGCATCCAGCAGGTTAAGGGAGGGATCCCCACTGCTCTGGGGTATGAGGCTTATCTGGAGTGCTGTGTCCAGTTCTGGGCTTCCCAGTACAAGAGAGACACGGGCATAATGGAGTGAGTTCAGCCAAAGCTGATTAAGCAATTGATCAGTCTGACCTATGAGAGGCTGAGAGAGCTGAAAATAATTATTCTGGAGAATGAAGGTGCAGGGGGTATTTTATCAATGTGTATAAGTACCTGATGGGTGCTAGGAAGGAAGAGGGAACCAGACTCTTCTCAGTGGCAGCCAGTAACAGGACAAGAGGCAATGGGCATGAATTGAAATAGAGTAAATTCCATTTAAACCTAGGGAAAATGTGCTGTGAGGGTGATGAAACACTGGAACAGGTTGCCCAGAGGGGTTGTGAACTGTCCATCTTTGAAGATATTCAAAACCTGACTGGACATGGTCCCAGGCAACCTTATTTAGGTGACCCTGCTCTGAGCAGGGGTGTTGAACTAGGCAATCTCCAGAGGCCCCTTTCAACCTTAATGGTTCAGTCTATACCTCTCAGAAGTTGAACAGGAGTTCTAAGTGTAGATATCTGCATGGAATAAACAACTGTGTTTATCAACCGTCACAAACTGTATAGAATACAAGACATAGGTCAAAGGAGCAGCACACTGCTGTTTGTTTGTCTTCATTAGCAAATCTTTTGCCTACCTGTTGGGAAACTATAAAATGTGAAAATTAACTTATTTTTAAATAATACCACGTGTGTAGGAAGAGGATAATAGAGCAGAAGGTATGCAAACAAATTGCAAATGAGAACAAGCTGATAGAAAGGTTTGTTCTGTAACAGCTACATATGCAGTCATTTGATAATTTGACAAACACAGTAATAAATATTTTATAGATGATACGGCAAAACATTTAAAAATGTGTAGTTTAGTATTCAGAGTTAGGAAAAATTCATCCAAATATACATTAGGGTGGAATGTAGATCCATGGAATAAAAATACCATTGAGATGATAAAATTTGAGATAGTTTTAACACTACATTTATTGTGTTTGTGTATTTTTTTCTAGTACTTAATCCAAGACATCCTTAAGAAATATTTTTTGCTGTTGTTCCCTAGTTCTTCATTCATCAACCTTATTTTAAAAAAATGAGTAAATGTTTTAGACCTAAATTACACGAACAGATTTGCTTTGAAATCTTGCTTACAAATCGGATCTATGTTCCTGCAAGTGAACATAACATGCATCATTCCTAAGGTTTAATTTTTTCATCTAGGAAGCCTATGCCATCTTAAATACATTTGAAGTTGAGGTTACAAAAGAGGAATCAGAAGGAGTTGATACACTCAGATATTCTTTTAATAAATTACAGAACAAAGCTGTAAGTATATAAAACTATGTCATTTTCCATTTTTCTTCATGTGCTTTTTTCAGAGTATAAATGACAGTGTGGGACCAATTGTCACTTGACTCTGTACACTTGCTCGTGGCCTCAGTTGCACACTAGTGCCTATACCCTTGATTAGTATGTTCATTTTCTAATTTTATTTTTATAACGCACTTTAATATTTGAACATTATTGTAGCTTTTAGATATATGCTTAAAACCTGTGAGAAAATGAGACATTTATTATGTCTCTGCTCTTTCTGCTGTCCTTCATTTCCAGTTTTTGTGTCATTTTTGTCTGATCAGGAAGATTACTGCCCTTAGATTAGCTGTTTTGAAGAAGTGCATACTCTGCCTGTGTCCTTACCCCTAAATGGTGATTGCACATTTGCCTTTATTGCTTAGGACTGCCTTTTATCCCTCAAAAGTTCGGTGTTTATTGAATATTTTCTGTAGTGTGGAAGGTTAGGTGGAGGTATGTAGATACTTTGTTGGAACAATTAAGTTAGATCCTGCCCCACAGATTAATCACTGTGGAAAGGACTCAAGACCTCACTCAAGAGCTCAGAGCTATATTATACATTTCCATTTCATGCAGCTCTTGTTTCTTTCTGTCAAGCTTTCGAACAAAGAATAAAAAAGTTGTTAAAGAGAAGACTGAGCCATCCATGAGGAAGAGGACCCTAACACTTTGGGTTTTGAGAGTTTTTTGGGAGTCAGGGAAGGAGGAAGAGAATAGGATCTTTCTTTTCTTTTTCCCTTTTCTGTGTCCTTTTGTTCCCCCACGCTCTTCTAATGGAACATGTTCATTTAAAGATGGAGGGGAAATTTTGTTATGGTTTTTGGTTGTTTTTTTCTCTCCACTTTTCATCTCAAAAACTGAACATATAACACCATAAAAGGAAAAAAAAATCTATTTAGTTTCAAAACTTACTTTTTGTTCAGAATTTTAATACTTCTTATTTATAATTCAGTTTATATAGAACTTTTTAAAGAAATAACTTTGATTTTAATCTTTTGTATGTCAGACCAAAGTTCAAGATGAGTTGGTTCAAGTTCAGCCCAAATTTAAGAGTAATTTGCTAGAATCAGTCGCAGTTTTTCAGGAGGATGTGTCAAACTTCGAAATGTCATATGAAACGGTAAATGAATTTAGTATTTATCTGTAAGACTTGTACTTAGTTTTTCAACATTTTCAGTTTGCAGCTGTTAGGTGCCACCACTTTACTCTGCTGAGCTTCTGAGCGTTTGATGCCATGGTTACAAGCAGTCATCGTTGTAGGTCAAACTTTTCAGTATGAAGAAACAGGAGTGCACACAGCTCTATAAGGAAAGAAAAAATGCCTGGTTGTACAGCTTGCCATGAAATCTGAATTTAGAAATTAATTTAGAAATTGTAGCACATGTTGTAACATCTTTGCTCACACATCAACATTAAAAAAGATGATCTCAGGCCATTCACTGGGTATTTTATTTTCAGCACAAGAAGAAAACATGAAAAATGAAAGTCTAGTCTATTCAGTTTAATTAAGCTAAAGCTTTTTCAATTTCATAAAAGTTATCTTTTCTTAGATTTACCATTATATCTATTGCATTCCCAAGGTACATAACTTGAATAGGTTTTGACTACCAAGAAAATATGCATTTTGTGATAACCTGTAAGTATATAGTGGCCTTCAATCACCTTGAGAATTAATATGCAATTTTTGTTAACTGTTTATTCAAAAGGAAGGACCTATGGTTCCAAGTATTGCACCTCAGGAAGCTAGTAATAGGCTACAGATCTTTCAGGTAAGAAAATAAGCTGTTGAGTTGCCAAATAATTACAATTAGATCTGCTATTGCTTATCAAAACAAGTTCAGAAAAAGACACATTTACAATCTTTGGTAAATGTGTCTTGGTAGATATTCTGTGTTACTACGTTATGTTATCTATACTTTAGTTTCTATCAGGCAATGTTTTCCTTAATGTGGAAGGACTGATTGATGTGTAACTTTGCTTCACTCTGCGCATTTTGTGAGCAGAAATTATCAACCTGAAGTAATAAAGGCAGTAGAAGAAGGAAGAGTCAAGTATGACAACTTGATAATGACTGAAAACAGGTTACATATCAGTCATGAGCCAATCTTTTCATCTTTTAAATATCACATTTTCTATTAGATAATTGTCTTTCAACTTAATATTTGTTTGTTTTGAACCTTAGTTCATAGGTCCATAACCAGTTTTTAACCTGTTTTTAATCCTTCTTCCTTTCTCCACAAGTTATATTAACTTGAAGATTTTTTTCAACAGGACTTGTGTCAGTCCCTTACATATTTAATAGACTATAAAAGTAAATTCAAAGTTTGTGAAAAGTGCTAAGTAACTAACAGAAGGTGCTTAAACCTCCTAATGCATCTAATATACATAGTAAAAATAGAGTGATATTGGTTGAATTTGCTGTACTTATTGTTTTGCCAAGAGAATGTTTTGTATTTATGAATAGTAACTACCAAATTCTTTCTTCTTTCCACTTTCATATGGCGATCATATCCTTGGACAGCAGTTATACTTTGAAAGTAGTTGCATTTTTTTGGCACTCTGTTGGTTTTTTTCAGGCTGTATATTTTACCTCCTGGTACAATTTTTTTTTTTTCCTCGATGATGTGAAATGAATTTCACATACCATTTTTATAAAACACTTCCTCAAATTATTGCTTCTTATAGAAACTTTCAGTCTTTGAATTCAGGGTGTGTATTTGAGTATTACATTACATGAGAATTGTTCAAAATTTTAGATCAAAAATATTTTCAGACATTTAAGAATGTTTCTAGTAGATTTTTTTAAGACAAGTTTAGAACTGTTTAATGATTTTATTATTAGACAATTTTAAATTAAAACTTATACAGAAAAGATGAAAATATGGTTATGAATTCTAATTTTATCAGGCTAACTTTGATGAATGTGGAGAAAGTTTATCACATACTCATCTGGTGAACAGTTGTTTGGATTGCCTGTCACAGACTATGAAGTCTTGCATAAAGTCAGGTAACAGTGGAAATACAGCTGTCTTAAGTATTTATTAAGTATATTAGAAAGGTTTAGGGTACACCAAGAGGGAAATATTACAATATGGAAAGTTTCTATGTCCTTAAATTAAATTTAAAAAAAAAATTGAATGAAAAAATTAGTGATCTAATGAACTTGCCAATAAAAAATAATTGGATTTATTTTTTATGGTAACAGAACCACACCAGATTATTTTACTACATGTAAATACTATATAAAGTAGTAGAATACCATGTCCTAGAAATATATACATACATACACATACAGCATTATGTATTAAGATATGGTACAAAGAACAAACAAGGAAAAGGCAAGGAAAGGTCAGTGTTTCATCACATATGAAAAATATAACTAGAGTTTTTATGAAAGTCTGAGTCTTTTGAGCAGCGATACAAAGGGGAATCAGATTCTAAAGTTTCTGCACCAGCCATTTCAATGGTTTGATGATTATTCACACCAGATGAGGATCCGTCCCTTTCTGGCAGTTTATAGATCAGTGGTTTACTTCAGATTCAGAGAGTGCTTCCAGAATAAATCAACTAGCTGTCCCCACTTCCCATGCTCTGCTTTGCAGAGCCAGCTCAGGGTACGTAAGCTAGGTTCCTTTTGGATGAATGGAAATTTTATAGAACTAGACTAAAGCAAAACTTCTGCCAAATATGTTTAGTGTGAATACTAGATCCTTAACACCAACTGCCTGCTCTTTTTCTGTGGATTTTATTCATCAAGTGTTCTTTTTTACATTAAGAAACATGATCTAAGTGATCTACCTATTTTTTTTGGTAGTAATATTACATATACCAGGTATTTAACTATTGTGAGATATCCAAATAGTTGATCTTTTTTTGTTTGGTTCCTCCCACCTCCCCAGGAAGGAGTTAGGCTTGCTGCAGAAATTGTATGGATTATATGATACTGTAATAAACAATATAAATGGTTATTATGAGATACTTTGGACAGATGTAGATATTGAAAAAATTAATGCTGAACTTCTGGATTTTCAAAACAGGTATGTTCATAATATGAATTATTAATGATGTTAAATACATTAAGATTTAGGTCACTTCAGTAAAGCTATTTGATATATTTAAATACAAAACTTCCATGAATAAGGTTTATCAAAAAGTAATAAGATTCTTCAAGGAAGAGTGGAATAACACTATACTTTTAGTTAACCAGCCTTTTACCTGTAGTTTTGATAATTGAAGGGCATACAATCAGTTGAAAAGGCGATCCTCTTAGGTAAACCAACCAAGAGGTTAGGAGAACTGAAAGTTTATTTGTAAAAGGTAAGTTCTTCAACTAGGAGGATTTGCCCATTGATTTTAAGTCCTGAATACAAGAATAACATTTATGAGTCTTTTAGAATATTCTATCCACTTTTAAAAACATTTCTGCCATTTCAAATACATGAAGAATGCTGAGTGTCTCAAACAGTATGGGTTTGTAAAAAAAACTTGCAAATATTGCAGTAATGCTGAAAGCTTAAAATGGCTTTGACACTGTTAAGAGGATTAGATGGAATTGGTTTGATTCGGAAGTACTTTCTAACCTTTTAATTTAACTTTACTTTTAATATGTTCAAATGTACATATATAGAAGACTAGGACAAGGATTATTTTACAACAGAATAACTGCATCACTGAGTGCAGTCCCCAACTCTCCTGCTACCTGATAGAGTCCTGTTATCAGCTTGACAAGCTCCATCCTAAAATAACTCCAGCTTTCTTTGAGCACTTTTTTTTGCACCCCCCATCCTCCTATCAACAATATTCTACAATCTGTCATTCTTAATGTCCAAGATAACAGTATGACTAATTGATGTATGTTTGTACTTGGGCCAGTATTTGGTATTTTAGAGTATAGCTATACTACACTTATAAAGCAGTGCAGGCCTATTAAAACAGCTTTAAATCAATCTTAGATAATGTTAAAATCTAATTGCTGAAATACAGAGCTCTACAAGAGCTAAATTGTATTACTGTGTGAAATTGATATTTGGTTAAGGTAGTTCAAATAGAAGTGTATAAAAAGGCAATTACTTTTGTAACGGCAGCAAAGAGAAAAACCTTCAGTATAAATAGTTCTTTCTTAGGCTGTTACATACATATCCCACCTATTTGCCCATCACTTCCTTCCATTCTCCATTTGTCAACATATCTTACCTCTTGGCATTACTTTGGCAGTTTTTCATGGCTTATCACACTGATGGGTTAAGGTAAACCAAAAATAGTGCATAACCTTCCTAAACTAGGGGAATCTGTACTACAGGATGGAATTTTTTATTTGAACTTTTTCTTTTTTATTGGCTTCTAGCCCAGGGTGTCATGGTAGTCTAGTAAATATGTTTTTCTGAAGGTTAACTGATATATAAAATACGTCATTATAAGGCATACAATTTGTAAGTGAAGAATTTCCATAGTTTTGAAATTGCACTTTTGACAGTCAGAGTTGAAGGTTGGGTCTTAAATTTGCATTATTTCTGAATTTCTAAGTGGGAAACATTAACTAGAGACCAATAAACCTTCAAGGAAATATGTACCAAGGAGTATTTTTCTTTCCCAACTTTGAGATTATATATGCTGTTAGAATTTCAGGGATTAAGAGTCTCTCAAAGAAGCAAGATGTTGACAGGCACCAACTGACAGTATCTTGTCCTTGTGTAAAACAGTATCTCCTGGTTCACAAGACTCCATAAGGACAACAGGGCTCCCAGCTCTGGAACCTGCAGCATGTCATTCAAAATTGGCCTCTTTGCTGTATCTGATTCCTGTGTCCCAAATCACTGAACCTGACATTAACGTTTTACTAATGAATGAAAAGAATGGCTGCAAACAGAGAAATTTGTAAAAATATTAATGTTTTGCCTGGTTTTCTAAAGAAAAAGCTGTTCTGTGATGTCACATTGTGGAATTTAACTCTTTTTGCTTTGGTTTTTATTTGTCAATAAAGAGTTTGTGATGATAACCAGCAGGTAAGCTATGTTTTAATGCAAACTGCAATATTTCTGGTTTTTTGCACAGAACATACCAGTGGTTAAAACTGTTAAATATTATGATTTGTTATTAGGGCATTTGCATTAGTTTTTCCTAAAAAGGTAGAGAAATTGACACAAATTGCAAATTTACATAGAAAATGTTGACCTCAGTACAAGCTAATTCATATACCCTCGTCTGTTTTAAAAATGTTTAAAAAATTCTTATTTTGACAAAAGAGTAATTTACTACTGTATCAACTTACTTCAACTGCAGGTGCCGTAGACTACCTAAAGGACTCCAACACTGGCAAGCATTTTTAGATCTCAAGAAAAAAATTGATGATTTCAGTGAGTCTTGTCCTTTGTTGGAAATGATGACCAACAAAGCAATGAAGCAAAGACACTGGAATCGTATTGCTGAAACAACAGGACATCAGTTTGATATAGAATCTGATTCCTTTTGCCTTCGAAACATCATGGAAGCACCAATTCTTAAACATAAAGATGATATTGAGGTAGGTCCATGCATTTTTTTCCCTCCTTGTTCATTTTATATTGTCAGCAAAAATAATATGATTTCCTATGAAATTATCACCTTTTTAAAAAATGTTTTTTACTTTGTTAAAGTCCTTGATTCTCAATCAGACCACAGTAGTTTAAAATAATTTGTATTTTATTTGGAAGTTCTTATCCATATGAATAAAGACAGAGGTAGCAGTTGGAATCTTTGGATACTTATTTCTAGATAATCTCTTCCCATTCTTCCTGGCCCTATTTTCTATGTTTTTCTTAGCTCTTTTTAAACAGGGAATAAACCAAACAAAACTTCAAATGATCATGGTCACCTAAATTTTTAACTCTTTTTAACTCTCAAAGATTTGTAAATAAATGAGAAATTTTAGAGGAAGGCTCCATGCTTATTAATATTTAATATGAATAATTTTCTAGATCTTTATGGCTTCTTCTGAACCATGCAGTTTCAAAAGATCCCCCTCTTAACCTGAAAAAAACTCTCAGTGGAGTTTGCAAGTTTTATAGGGCAAATATGCATGCAAAAGTTATTGTTATATTTGTACTCAAATGGAAGCATTCTAAGGTGATCTGCTTAATTTTGAATAGAATGTTGGACTTGATGACCTTTCCAAACTAAGCTGTTCTTAGATTCTGTGATTCTGTGAATTGAAATGCATAAGATTGAGAGTTCATCTGGTGATGAGTCTACATCACTGCCCTGAACCTCGTAGAAATGATGATTCAGAAATCTTGTTATGCAGAAATAACAAAAAGCAAGCTACAGAAATGGTATGTCCATGCATTTCCAAGCGTGCACTCTTCAGTTATCCATACACGTCATTTGAGTGAGTAAAATTAGTACTGTGATCTTTGCATTTGTGTGATGGGTTTCTATAGTATTGTATATAATATCATATGTTGTTTTTAAATACTCTATTACTAGATGTGTAATATCAGGAAAGATTTCTTTTTTGAAGAATGAAGATTCTAAAAAAAAATGGTTCTTTCTTTGCAGGATATATGCATATCTGCTACAAAGGAAAAGGATATAGAAGCCAAACTAGCTCAAATAGCTGACATTTGGGGAAGCCAAGTTCTGAGCTTTTCATCATTCAAAGGGAGAGGAGAGTTACTGTTAAAGGGAACTGAATCATCAGAAATTATAACACTGATGGAGGACAGTTTAATGATTCTTGGATCGTTACTGACCAATAGGTACTTTGAAATTGATTGTGTGTGGTATTTTCAGAAACATACAGAGATAGGAACTGTGCTGTTATGAGGCAAAATCAGCAATAAATTTGAATGGAATGTTATTTTTTAATTAAAAAGAATGTTACAATGTCTAATGAAAAACTTCAAGTGGAAGACTTACATGTATTAGCAGCAAACTATTGTCTCAATCTAATTGAATATAATCAAGCTTGTAGAAACTTTCCACAAGATTCTTCATGCTCTAAGTGAATGTGTGGGTTGACCCTGGCTGGACGCCAGGTGCCCACCAAAGCCACTCTATCACTCCACAACTCAGCTGACAGGGCAGAGAAAATACAACAAAAGGCTCCTGGGTCAAGATAAGGACAGGGAGGGATCACTCAACAATTGCCATCGCAGGCAAAACAGACTGAACTTGGGGACATTAGCTTAATTTATTACATAATCGAATCAGAGTAGGGTAATGAGAAATAAAACTAAATATTAAAACACCCTCCCCCCACCTCTCCCTTTCTCCTGGATTCAACTTCATTCCTGATTTTCCCTACCTCCTCCCCTTGAGTGGCATAGGGGGATGAGGAATGAGGGCTAGGGTCAGTTCATCACACGTTGACTCTGATTCTCCTTCCTCCTCAGGGGGAGGACTCCTCACGCTCTTCCCCTGCTTCAGCATGGGGTCCTTCCCGGGCCAGTCTTTCCCCAGGCTGCAGTTCCTCACCAACTGCTCCAGCGCGGGTCCCTCCTCTCCATGGGGTGCAGTGTCTCAAGAGCAGACTGCTCCAACATAGGCTCCTCTCTCCACTGGTCCACAGCCCCTGCCAGGAGCCTGCTCCAGTGCAGGCTTCCCACAGGGTCACAGCCTCCTTTGGGCATCCACCCGCTCCAGTGTGGGGTCCTCCCCGGCTGCAGGTGCAGATCTGCTCCAACATGGACCTCCATGGGCTGCAGAGGGACAGCCTGCCTCACCATGGTCTTCACAAGGGGCTGCAGGGGAATCTCTGCTCTAGTGCCTGGAGCACCTCCTCCCCTTCTTCTTCATTGACCTTGCTGTCCTTCTCACACATTCTCACTCCTCTCTCCAACTGCAGTTGCTGTGGTGCAGGTTTCCCCCTCCCCTCCTTAAATATGTTATCCCAGAGGCACTACAGCCGTTGCTGATAGGCTCAGTGGCGGGGCTGTCTTGGAGCTGGCTGGCATTGGCTCTGTCAGACATAGGGGAAGCTTCTAGCAGCTTCTCACAGAAGCCCCACCACTACTAAAACCTTGCCATGCAAACCCAATACAGTGTTGTTTGGTTTGGGTTTTTTTTTTCACTAATGTAAATATTTATTTTATAATAGCTTTATTTAGCATTAAATAATTTCTGCTTCTAATTTTTTTTTTAGATACAATACTCCATTTAAAAAAGAAATTCAGAGCTGGATTTCTAAACTAAGCAGCTCTACAGACATAATTGAAGAATGGCTGGTTGTGCAGAATCTCTGGATTTATCTTGAAGCTGTTTTTGTAGGGGGAGATATTGCAAAACAGCTACCCCAGGTAAACTTTACAGTGCTTGCCTATTATTGTGTATCAAAAGCTATCTGTGTAATAATTTCCAACAGAAATTATGTAGAAGCACTGTAGAAATACTTATGGTTTTGCTATATATAGGAAGCAAAGCGTTTTCAGAATATTGACAAATCATGGATAAGAATAATGCAAAGAGCTCATGAAAACCCAAATGTAGTTAACTGCTGTGTTGGAGATGAAACTATGGAACAACTTCTCCCTCATTTACATGAACAGTTGGAAGTATGTCAGAAATCACTTACAGGGTATGAATTGTTTGAATTTTTTTTTTTTTAATGCATTATTATTTTGTAAATGGTTTACATGAAATACTGTATTTCAGTCTTACTTTCACTCTTATGAAGAAAAAAATTGAAGAGATGAAATATTCTAATAAAAATCTTGTTTAATTTTAAAGATACTTAGAGAAGAAAAGACTACTGTTTCCTAGATTCTTTTTTGTTTCTGATCCTGCCCTTCTTGAAATTCTGGGACAAGCAAGTGATTCTCATACAATTCAGGTACAACTTTAGTGATTTCTTTTTTTTCTGCTTATAGCAACAACAAAAAAAATAAAATATGGAAAAGCATTTAATAAATTAAAATGTAACCATTTTATTCTTATAAACTTTTCTTGAAAAAAAAATTCATTTCTTGCTTTTTAGTCTTTAACAAAATATGAAATGGATATCTGTAATTTAAAAAAATCTTCAGAATTCAGAACATTAGAATATGGTCCCATCAAGTGATTTTCTGGTGGTTCCTTTCACAACTAAACTAACAGAAGGGACCCTGTGAGTCTTTTCTGCTTTGCATATTGCAAAATTTGTCCAGCCAGTCTGGGTTGTTCCTGAAGGTTTATAGTCCACCTAGTCTGGATTGTTACTGAGGGATGATTGAGATAAGATAGTCGATTTCACAAAATAGCTGATCTCTGTTCGGCTAGATCACCTCTGGCAACTGTAAAAAAGAAAAAAACCAAATGGAAGTAAAATCCTACACAACCATTTCTGTCATTACCTACAGGTGGCCTGAAATTCATCTGTAGGTTCAGATGAACCCTTGCAGGATAACCTTACTTGACATCTTGAGATTTATTTTCTGTTTGCTAATGCTATATGTTTACATTGAATGACTTCTGAATTATCCTTACAGCCCCATCTGGTTTCCATATCTGACAATATAAATGAAGTAGAATTTCACCCAAAGGATTATGATCGAATACTGGCAGTCATATCAAGAGAAGGAGAAAAAATTCCAGTAATTCTTTTAATTTCTTCCCCCCACCCCCAAGATGTTGTTAATAGAGAAATCATTCTATTATTGAACATATAAGTATATATTAAATTGAATTATTGTTAATTACAAATGAACATTTCGAGGGTTGGTGTAACAAAACTATAATATGTCTTCATTGAATAAGTTTCTAGTATGTTTATTGAAATTAAACCTGTAGTTGTCTTGAATAGAGATGTAGTAACTATTTAGTAACTAACAGTTTTGAACAGAAGTTTGGTAACTATGTTCTATTTTATACCTTTCACTTGGATTAATTTTTCAGTTGGACACTCCAGTAATTGCGAAAGGACCAGTAGAACTTTGGTTGCAGGATTTATTGCGTGTGCAGCAGATTTCATTGCATGGCATAATCAGGGCAGCATATTACCAAATTAGTGACCCAGGATATCAGTTGCTGAATTTTCTTAATCACTTCCCAGCACAGGTGAGATGACAGGACATGGATTTGTGTGTGCAGTCTGGGTTGTGTGTGGGGGCAGGTGGGATGTAACGAGCATACAGGATTGTCTACACGAGGAACTTTTCATAGAGGAAACAAGGATATGCATCTTCTCAGTAGATGGCAATCTTTAATGACTTCAGTTTTGGTACCCTATATATAGCACAATATTTTTCTTGTAATTTACTTTAAAATTACTTTTTTCTTCTCCTGGAGAATATAAAGTAGAGCTTATATTTTCTGTGACGGATATCGAACCCCTTTTAGATGCAAATAAAATTTCATGTGCAGATTGATTTCTCTCTCATAAGTTAAGATTGTAAGAGCTATGATTATGATTATTTATCTCATAATTTACAAGACTTACCTCATAGTTCATCTATTTGTCACTATGATAATGCAGTCCTAGTAGAAGCCTATCTTGAAGGATTCTAGTTTGCCTAGAGACTCCCCCTTCTTACTGATAATTCATAAATTTCATTAACAAGTAATGAATTGTTTCCCATCCTGTACAAATTCTGACTCTGTAATTTGCTAATTAGTATGGTGCTGGGTGTAATTTTTTTAATAGAAATTCTGCAAATATTGAAACTGGCTGATACATTGCTAATTTAAAAACAAAAATCAGTACACTTAAATATTTAATAGAATTATCTTAATTTATGATGTAATTATGTATTATCTCAGCAGAATTTATTTTTAAAAGTCTGCGACTTTTCTTTAAACAGATAAGGACCATCTGCCTTGCGTGCATTTCAGACATTTTGAAGTGGCTTTGTTACCATCTGCAAAGATCTTCTTTCTCATGTCTGGCTAATCCAAAAGTTTTTATGGTCAAAGAATTATTTGTGTTAGAAGGGGGTGAGGGGGGAGAGGACAAGGGGAAGAAGAAGAAAATGGTCTTTGGGCAAGAAATTTCAAGTACAGAGAAAGAAAAGCTGGTTTGTAGGACAGAAAAGAAATTGGGCAAAATACCGATAAATATTTTAAACATTTTCTTTCTTTCAAACTGCCTTTTTCTTGTCTTGGAAGCTTCTGAGTTATAGTTAATAACTCTCATAACAACTTAATAATATAGGTAGCATGAAAAAGTCACATTAAAGATGTTTTTTTCCCCCCTATGACTAATTGCTCATTCTAAAATAGAGTTGGTTTAGACTCTACTGATAATAGCCTAATGACTCAAATGGTGTGATATTTCCTGCCACACAATCTCTGTATCCATGAACTCACTAGAGGTATAGGGAGATAGAAAAAGCAGAAAGAGTGGTTTAGTGAAATTTTTAGGTCTTAGTGCTTTGTGAATGTAGAAATGTGGGGGAAAAAAGCATTAATACAGTTCTTGTCTATCCTGTTTTGTCATGGATTTGCCTGATATTGTAAATCGGAATCAATCTGAGATTATAGTTTACATGCAACATTCTATAACTCTAGATTCATTTGGAAGCAAAATAACTTGTAGTTCAATGTTCTCTAGGCTGTACACCAGTCATAACATGTTAGAAAGATAGCAAACCATCCCATATTCAGTAGAAATGCACAGCATTTTTTTTAAATGTTTTTTAACTAGCTATGAATTGGCAATGAGAAATTTTCAGAACTCTCCCACAGTTCAAGACCTGTTTAAGTTTGTGATACTGGAGTAACGTAGGGGATTGTAACTGAAAATGAGAATCATCCTTAATTTGTATGTATTTCAGTATGTGACCAATTTTCATTAAAGCTTTTAAATGTTTTCTCAGGAGTTTCCAGTACCACAGGAGAGCCAATTATCTTGGGCACGGTATCCTGGTGAGGTACCATCATGCTGGATGTAGTGATAATTTGGGACTCTCTACGCCATAATTTTTTGTTCCAGTTACACCCAAGGCTTCTATAATAATGCTAGTGTTCAGCAAGTGATTCTTTTATTTTTTTCACATTAAAACTATTTTTACTTAAAAAAGGAGATTTCTGGACATTCTGAATATGTTGATTAGCCAGACCACACATGATCTTTCAAAGTTTGACAGAGTGAAATTTGAAACGCTTGTTACCATTCATGTGCATCAGCGTGATATTTTTGATGATTTGGTAAAGTACAGATTTTGATTTCTGATAATTAAGTGCATTTTCTGCCATAATATTTTTTTCTTATATGTGGTAGCTAGTTACTCATGTGTAAGCATACATTTGTAAGACAAAGATGTCCACAATATCATTGTAGTAAGAATAGTACTTTTTTGCTTAAACTAGAATAAAATCCATCAGTTCTGTTATTTAAATATTTGCTCCAAATTTTTACTCTTTTCTTAGAATATTTCAATTTTCCACTTCTTCCTACTGAATTGTTTTGATAGGACATACCAAAAGGTTTTTGTCTTTCTTTGAAAAACTGTTGTATTGCTCTTAACTTGCATAACTGAAAAAGTTGAGTCTGCTGACAGTGTTACAGCTTTAGCATCATAGATGATTTCCTCATGGCTTATTACAGAATCTCAGTGGTTGACGCTAGGCTGCACTTTAGCTCCACCCATTCTAGAGTTGCAGCAATGGTAGCAACATCTTCCATATCTCCTAGTTTCTTCTTTCTGTCTCTCCTATTCCATTGGAGAGCAGGCTACTGGGATTCCCTTTGTGAGAATTCATAGAAGACTAACAAAAGCCCTACTAAAACCAACAGATACTGCCAAACCTATACCTGAACTTTTTAGACTGTGCTAAATTGTTTACATTAATTTATTCTTTGAGGAATGCCATCCCTCAACACTACATCTCTCACATATTTTTACTGCTGATGACACAAACTTACTAGATTCTACACAATTTGCCTTCCATGCCTCAGTCAGGTCCTTCCTTCACCATGCCCTTTGTCCAAGATGTTTGGCGGATTTAGAAGTGTGTTGTTTGCCAATTTCAGTGGGAGGGTGAGCTGCACTACCAAAATAATTTTTTATGATTTATTTGATTAACACAGATGGTGTAATGATCAGGTTAAGTGGTCAGGACATTTTTTAGTATCTTTAACCTGCTTATATGTATTTTAGTTTACTTACATAGGAACTTTAATGTGAGTAATCGCTCATTATTCTCATGAAAATAATCATTTTATCACAGTTATCAAAGACAATAAACATGGATGCTCAGTTATAACATAGGCATTTATTTACTTTCTTTTAAGGTAAAAATGCACATCAAATCACCGACTGATTTTGAATGGTTAAAGCAGTCTAGATTCTACTTTAAAGAGGATTTTGATCAAGTCTTGGTATCCATTACAGATGTTGATTTTGTTTACCAAAATGAATTTCTGGGTTGCACTGATCGTCTGGTTATAACACCTCTTACAGACAGGTTAGAAAAACAACTATACATAATGAATACTTTTAATATATATAGTGTTTATTTAACATATATCTTCAAAGAGGTACATTCTGAATTAAGTCCTGTGTGGGCTAGGTCATTCACGAAAATCTTCTCATATATTTGCTTAATCATACTCTTTTAGAAAAGGTAAAATAGAGTCTCACTAATCTGTACACTTTATGACTCCTAGAAAAGATTTATCAGTGCCCAGTCTTTAAAAAAAAAGATTTAGTAAGAGAAATTAATCGGTTTAGGGTTACATAGTAATGTATAGTTTAGCAGTATTTCTATACTGAATAAGAGATTAGGTCAAATATTTCAAATTCTGTAACAGGGGACTTTAGAAAGATTTTGTGGTTACCAGTGTCTTTGAAAGTCTAAGACAACCAGTCAGTGTCTGTCATCTTACTAGTACTGAGAAACAGTTTAGATTTGTCCATAATAATCTAGATGTTGACAAAGTCCTAGCTGTATGCACTCACTTGCCTTTCTTGAATAGCCAGGCAAGCAAATGACCATTCATTTTGTTTCTAATGTGGCTTAACAATGAGAACTATTTTTCTTTTTTCCTCTTGAGGATTTCTTAGCTGCTTTTTCTGTCAAAATTCTTCATTTATTCCTTTCCTGAGATGTCACTTTTGACCAAATGAGAAAATAGAAGGCCAAAAGATACTTCACTTGCAGAAATATCCCCTCAAGATCCAAAAATAACTTCCAACATACAATTGTTCACTTTGCTATGTGTCTGTACAGCTTTTTGGACACCTTTATTTCTCCAGAAGAGGTAGAACTGCTATTGTGACAATATGGAAAGTTCAGTACATTTCTGCAGTGAACTGTACTGCCCTCAACAATCAAGTATTTTTGATGTAAAATGATAATTCTACCCCCAAATTGGCCTTGACCCCAATGGTATCGGTTAGAAAACATCAAGGTCCCTGCAGTAGAAGTTTGGCATAATATATTGTGGTGATTCAAGCTACGCTGTAGGAACTAGTTAGTTATTAAACTCTGTTTAATGATGGATTAAAAGCAGAAATACTTTAGTTAGAAATGCTTTCCAAGTACATTGAGTTGATTTGGCAGTGAAGATACCCCACCATTTTTATAGGAACTTTGTAATTTAATTCCTTTAGCGTTACTCTTCCATAATTTACCATGAATAAAAATCATAACTGAGACTCATATAACTAAAACTCTAGTATAAGCTTTTAAGACTGGGGGGGGGGGGGGGGGAAAGGGTAAAGCTTAGGGTTGTTTTTCTTATAAATGTAAAGACCCATAAGTGTGGAAGAGGCCATATATTCTTATTGTTTCACACTTGAGGATTTAGACAAAGGTAACCTAACCTAATGAAATGTCTACAGATTAAGATACTGCAGAATATGTAGAGGTGGCAGAATTCAACAGCAGAATCTGTTCTTTATAGCTGCAAAAAGAGTTAATGACTATTAAATTCCTTTACGTGGTTGCGTTTTTTTAACCTATTTAGTATTCACAGTTTGTAACAAACTAGATGAACACCAGATAATTTTTTTTGCTTTTATAAGTAATGTTTAAATGCTGTATTTTGTGACTTTTACCACTCTGAACTTCATTCACTCATGGAAACCAGTGGAACTGGTTCAGGAATTAATGTTTCAACATAAGAGCTGCAGAATCTATTGCATTACTCATTGTTATCTTTTTATATATATATATATATACGCACATATATATCTCTCATATGATTTAATAAATTAATATGAAATAACATTTTTAGGTGCTATATAACTTTAGCACAGGCTTTGGGAATGAACATGGGAGGAGCTCCAGCAGGACCAGCTGGAACTGGTAAAACAGAAACAACGAAAGACATGGGAAAGGCCCTGGGAAAATATGTCGTAGTCTTTAACTGCTCTGATCAAATGGACTTCAGAGGTTTGGGTAGGATTTTCAAAGGTAAGACTTCTTCATGTAGGATAGAAGAGACCTCCACAGGTCATTTAGAAGGTGCAGTTAGAACAGGTTGCTCAGGACCTTATTCATGTTGGGTTTTGAGAATCTCCAGAATCTCCACAACATCTCTGGGTCCCCTGTTCAAGTGTTTGACCATCCTCATGGTAACACTTTTTATACTTCCATTGACTTGGAATTTTCTACATTGAAACCTGTGTCCATTGTCTCATCTCCTTCCACTGCATCTCTGAGGAGAGCTTGGCTTCAATTTCTGTGTCTGCTCTTAGCGAGTTATGAGCAGCAATAGGCTTTCCCCTTAGCTTTCTCTTCGGGCTCAACAAATTCTTTCAGCCTCCCCCTCTGTGTCACATCCTCCAGCCACTGGCCATCATGGCAGCCATCTGCTGCACTCATGTAAGTGTATCGATGTCTCTTCTCTATTTGTAAGCCCCAAACTGGACACAGTACTGCAGCTGCTCTCTCACAAGTGCAGCGCAGAGACAAACAATGATTTTTCCTCAGCTTCTGGCTACGCTCTTGCCCAATATGCAGCTGGGTTCCTTTGCTGCAAGGGCATAATTCTGATTCATGCTCAATTAGTTGTTAAGCAGGACACCAGGTCACTTTGTGCAAAACTGCTTTGTGGCCGGTCAGCACCAAGCCTGTCTGCTGCATGGAGTTATTCTGTCCCAGATAAAGGACTTGAACTTCATGAGGTTTCTGTCAGCTCATTTTTCAAAATTATGGTATTGTATGTATTGAGAAGCAAGGATTGAAACAATTTTTTTAAAATATTTTTTTCATAAGCAAATAATTGTGGCATAAAAGTGCCTAAAGTGGTAGGCTTATAAATGTATTGCCCCTCTGAAAGTCAAGTTATTCAAATTAAAAAAAAAAAAAAAAAAGAATCTTTGAGTACATGACAGAATCCCTTTAAAGTGATTTAGCCTTAACTGCATAACAATAATATACCCTGAATGCATTGCTTAAATTCTTCACTTTTAAATATCTATCTTTTAGTATGCATGATAGAAAACTACTACCTACTGGTACTTTAATATAATTTGGCAAAAAATGGTGCTAAAAATTTTGTCATAAAAAGTTGCTAAAGGAACAACAATTCTCTTAGTTACTACTAAATACATGTTAATTTTCCAAACTGAAATTAGGCAACTGTGAAATTAATCCTGTATGAAAATGTTATTGTTTTTAATATAGTGCTTGTAGATTTATCTTTCCATTTAACTTTCTTTGGCTGTCTTCTTCTCTCTCTTTCTTAGACAAGTTCACACAGAGCGTTGTCCATTCTTTGCACGTTGCTAATATCCTGTTCCATTACATGAAAAACCTCTAGTTTAGTGTTGGCTTAAAATGGTAATGCTTATGAATAGAGATATATGCTCCAAGAGTAATATTTTCTGTCTTGTGATATTCAGAGCTTTATTTATACCCCTAGTTAGTGCAAAAATAATTTCAATTTTTAATTTTAATCTTTATGATTTATAAGAGGCAAGAAAAAATTAATTTTAAAACATTGTGAAGACTGGAAGACCCAAATGAAAATAAGTAACTTGGAAATTTTTTTTGTAACATTTAGGCCTAGTCTTTTCTAGCTCTGTCACCTTTTTTTTTTTAGATTAACAATACAGCTTTTGCCAAATAATTGAATTGCTGCTTTACAATAAAAGGCTATATTCACAGAAAGATCTGGAAGAAAGATCTGCCAAAGATCCCAATATATCAAAAGATTTTTTTTCTGATTTTGATTCACTTTTGTGTAAATCAACTAATATTAATTCAGATTGATATGGAAATAGTCAGGTGGATTGGAGGAAGATACGCCTTGGCCACAGGGCAATAAATAAAATGAATTCAATTATTTGCAGGAAAAGTCATCTAGATCAGATATCTCAAATACGCATGAAGAACAATAGATAATAAATTTTTCTGTCCCTGTTATAGGTCTTGCACAGTCTGGATCTTGGGGATGTTTTGATGAATTCAATCGAATTGAGTTGCCTGTCTTGTCAGTAGCAGCACAACAAATCTATATTATTTTAACAGCAAGAAAAGAAAGAAAAAAGCAGTTCATTTTCTCTGATGGAGACTGTGTAGATTTAAATCCAGAGTTTGGAATTTTCCTAACAATGGTAAATGTAGTAATAATTCCAGAGAAGTGACAAATTATACTAGATACAAGTTATTTAAATGGCAAGGTGAAAATAATCGATTTTTTTAATTAAGTGATGCTGTTGCTATAGAATTAGACTAAACTACTGGAACAAATAAATAATCTGATTATCCGGGAATTTCATGCCTTCATTTTTACTTTAAGATTATTGAAATGTTCATAATTATGTTCCTTCATTACTGTATTGCAATTAATTATGTAGACTAAGAGTTTGGCTAAACTTCCACAATTCTCTGCGCTCACTGAGTGGACTGAATACTAATATGCTTTACTAGTTTAGCCTGAAACATTTTAACAGTATTAGTGAGAAAGATACTGTTGGAAGAAAAAGAGGAACATTCACTTAAAGCAGGAGATATAAGAAAGGCATTTTTTCATGTCTTGTCTAATAGGTAATTTACATGGATATATAAAAAGAATTCTTTAAGCTGATTTATGGAAGACAAGTATGATGATTCTAGAATAAACCACCCTTCTAATTATCAGATCCTTTAATTTGTTGATGCAGGATGTGTTGAAGCTGGTAAATACAATGCTAGATGTTGACTTTTGGCCTTCTGTAGCAAAGGGACCCCTTCTGCTCTTTGCATCTATCCTGGAATCAGTATGGGCATTGTGACAGAACTGTACTTCTTGTATCATAAAGTTTCTATGGGTGGTATCTGAGATAAATTGTTCCCTTTCTTACAATGACTGCTTGTGAAAAAGACTTGCAGATCAAAGAGATCAAAGTTAGGTCCCACAACTGAATGGATAATCTGCACAAAAAAGAAATGCAAGGCAGTACGTGTAAGTTTACACCAGTTACCAACCGTTACCCAATGTAGAAACACAAACTCCTGGATTTAGAATATTAACTTTCAAAGTATGTTGTCCTGTTGCCATAGGGTTCCTGGGGCTTCATAGCACTAATTCCGATACTCTTATGGGCAGGGAATTTTGTAGTGTGTGTTTCCTAATGCCAAGGCAGATGGCAATCCAAGATGACTTTGTGGGAAATCAAAAACTTCATCTGCATGTATGAGTGCAGGATAATAACTGAGGAGGTCGTAAATATCTTTTGACTGCTTCTCATTTCTTAAATGTCACCTGTTTGATGTCAGAGTTATTCCTCATGTTTGCATCAAGTTTCCAGAAAACTTCTATTGGTCAAACTTTCTTGGTCATTAAAATTTTCTTTCGTATGATTTTGTTTTAATTTTGTTGACTGTGTTATTTTTACTGTGTCATTAAAAAACATTCTCTGTGTATTCTTGAGCCATTATTAAAATCAGTTTTGTCACTAAGAGATTTACAATTTATTATATGATTCTTACTTCAGCGGATAGGATTCACTCACAAATTATTAAGCATTCAGTGAGATTCTGTACTTTAAGGCTTTTAGACACAAGAAATAGAAAAGGGCATCCTAATATTTCTTCACCACAGACTGCTTATTATCCTTTTTCATTATTATTATTTTGGCTCTTGCTAGACATTGAATTCTTAATATGATACAAAACCTACCTCTTCTGCAACATGCTAATAAAAACTTTATTTGCATCGGGAATGCACTAGAATAAATCACAGAATCACAGATTGGCAAGGGTTGGAGGTCAACCAACTAGATTGTATTCCATGACAGTTTTAAATTCTGATTGCTAGCTTGTGATGATAGAGAAACTAAGTTATTACCCTGGCAATTATGCATGCATTATTATATTCATAGTTATGGTTGAAGTTTTTTCTTCACATTTTAATCATTAGTAGACAAGAGTTCTAACCGAACAGATTTAGGTATTTATGTATAAATTTACTTTTATTGAACAATAAAAAGGATGTTATTTTGACTGTTTTAAGTAATGTTTTCTTCTATAGAATCCTGGATATGCTGGACGTCAAGAACTACCAGAAAATCTCAAAATGCAGTTTAGAACTGTTGCAATGATGGTTCCAGATAGACAGGTACAATTACTGATGGAACTGAAAGAAAAAATATATATTACTTTGCTTACCTATCTCAAAAAAACTAATAGAATTTCTAAAAAAATTGTGTTTCAGATAATTATAAGAGTTAAGCTTGCAAGTTATGGATTTATTGATAATGTGATCTTGTCCCAGAAATTCTTTGTTCTTTATAAACTTTGCGAGGAGCAGCTCACTAAGCAGGTAGTGTTATGTATTCCCTTCCTCTTTGTCTTCATACTTAAACAATACAACCCCTTAGGTTTTGGTTTGTGCAGATTGTTTTTGAAGTATCATTTTTATCATGCTTTTTACAAGATACTGAAGTACTTTAAATATAATTTAAAGAAATACCTCTAGAAAAATTATTGAAAAAATAACCATGTTAATTCATGTATATGTAGCCACACGCACACACTTGTTTCATTGTTAAAGAATGTTAGTTGGTAGCTGCAAGTGCCTGAGGTTCTCTGCCTAAATATTGCAGCCAGGTAAAAATTAACCTGGTGATGTCATTTTTCTGTAAGAATTATCTTGGGCTAGAGAAAGCAGTTGGAAATCGGAAAATGCAGCAGGAACGTCTCAAGTTTGATTTAAGTTGCCCTTCTCTCCATAGCACTGCTTTGATCTGAGGTCTTGGCTTTAAGCTGCCTTGGTTGGAAAGAGAGAGTCTGGAATGGAACTATTATTTTTTTATGATCCTGCTACAAAATAATTGCCGTATGGCATTATAAATGGTGAAGTCAATTAAATTTATATTAGAAAAGAAAAACCTTATAACCTCTTTCCCCCCTGCCCCTTTCCTGAAAATAGCCTTATTATCCTTCATTTATTTTAATAGAATAGTTCCTAAACAACAGCAGAAAATCCTGTTTTAACCACCTTGTCCAGGCAGGGCAACTATAATATACAATATGCAAGTAAGGTTTGATATACTGATGAAATAAAGCTAGACAACTTGTTATGCATAAGACTTTTTGCCGCTCTTTTAGGTCCATTATGACTTTGGACTGAGGAATATCCTTTCTGTACTGAGGACTCTTGGATCTCAAAAGAGGGCCAGGCCAAATGAAAGCGAATTAAGTATTGTTATGAGAGGGCTAAGAGATATGAATCTTTCTAAGCTGGTAAGAATCTAATTTAGCACCATGTATAGGCAAGTCCACTAGATATTTCATGGGGTTTTGTAAAAGATTAGAAAAAAATCTCAAACATCCTTTTCTTTGAAAACGAAAACATGATAGTCATCACATTATTATGAAACAGCAATGCGACTTTATTAGACTTGGAAACAGTGCTCAGGGTGCAAAGGTTCAAATAGGTTAATAGTGGCTTAGCTGTGGGCATGACATTTTATGCACTGACTTGTATACAGATTGACTGCTGTACCGTAAGTAAACTGAATAATTTGAGTATCCACTAAATTAGACTTTTGAAGATTTCTTTCCAGACAGGATGTTCTTTCCAGTATATGCTGCAAGTGTTTTACAAATCAATTTTACAAGATTCCAGTGTCTACTCAGTGGGAAATTTCTTTCAATTTTGAATTTATTTCTCACGTGGCATATGGATGACATTTTCAAAGTGCTGGTTTTGTAGTGACCTGTCTTGTGGTCTGGCTGTGTTTATGAACATAAGCATCTGCATTTAGAAAATATATTCTTACGGTTTATTATTTTAAAATAGAGATTAATTTTGGTATGGGAATATTCTTTGGATAACCATGCTTTAAGCACTTAACTTTTATTTTGTTTCAGATCGATGAAGATGAGCCGTTGTTTCTCAGTCTTATCAGTGGTCTCTTTCCGGGGTTACAGTTGGACAGTAGTACCTATGCTGAGCTTCAGGCTGCAGTAGCTAATCAGGTTGAAGAGGCAGGATTGATTAACCATCCACCATGGAATCTTAAGCTTGTTCAGGTAAAACTTTTTTTTTTTTTTCCTAAAACATTTTTAACAAACAGGTGTCAAAACACCATGTTAGTTACTAAACCTCTGTGTCACTCAAGGGCCTGTGCTTCTAGTATAGGAAAACCCAAAGGTTGTGTGTACACCACACTAAGGAAAACCAATCCAAGGGACTTAAGTTTCAATTCTTTAAATTATTCAGAAGAAAAAAACCAACCCACTTTAAAGCATGCTATTAACCCAGCCTTTCCCAGATATGGTAGAGCATCTAAGTTATCTGAAAGAAACAGCAAGGCGCCTACATGGATTTCTGAATAGGGATTTCTTAGACGTAGAGTAGGGACAGTAGGACATAAGAAGGACTGGAAGGCATCTTGAAGGCCAATGCAGTAAACAAAGAATGAGAAGAAACATAGCCAGGGCACAACTCCTGCTAAGGAGGAGTAGAGAGCTAAAAGACATTTATAAGGGCAAAGAAAAATGTGAGAGATATGTATTTCTGACTTAAATATGTTTCACAGACACTCTGAAGAGTCTTCCAGTTTGAAATTGTCAAGTTCATGGTGGACTTGATCTTAGTTCAGATTTGTGGTGCCTGTACATCTTCCTTCTGGACTGATACAAGCCATTACTCAGCTTACAGAGGAAGCAGCTATATATGCTTCTCCTCACAAGGTTCTGTCATCCAGGAGGACTATCACTTTTTTTGTTCCTTTCAGTTGCTCCAAAACGACACACTTGCGTAGGCAGACCCTGTCACTTCCACAGCAAGCCTAAAGCTAATATTAACAGAAAAATAGAAAATTCAATAAAAGACTGTCCTGAACCTAAACCCATCTACAATCCTGTAGGAAGTGCAGTCCCTATGTTTATTTCATATACTCAAGTATTTTAGCACTGTCGTGATTAATCATTCTTCGGTTGCCTTAATGATTTGCTACTATTCATTTTTTCCTTTTGAATAATACAGAAAATCCTTTTTGAAATCCTGCAAAATTATTTCCAGTTGCTTTGAAAAGTTTAGGCAAGATTTAGTTCTGTAAAGTGTTTTATAGTAAACTTTCTTGGTGCTTAGATTAGGACGTGAAGGCATGTACTATTCCATAAAACACTAAAAATCAGCAAATGCATGCTGATTTAAATTCTGAGCATATAATTTCTATGTCTAACACATTTATAATCACTGACTATCAAATGTATTAAATGCAAGTAAAAATCTTGCAAAAGTGTACATTTCTTAAAATATGTTGATTTTTCTAATAGTTGTATGAAACTTCTCTGGTACGTCATGGGTTGATGACACTTGGACCTAGCGGATCTGGAAAAACAATGGTCATAACTATATTAATGAGAGCACTGACAGAATGTGGCCAGCCTCACAGAGAAATGCGTATGAACCCCAAAGCTATTACTGCTCCTCAAATGTTTGGAAAACTAGATGCTGCAACTAATGATTGGACAGATGGGATCTTTTCTACACTGTGGAGGAAAACACTGAAAGCTAAAAAGGGTATGTAAATACTTTGTGTATGGTATCATTAAAATACCTCTTGAATGATATGTTGAAAAAAGCTTCCTGAATTTGCAAATGTGGTGAAGTACCCTCTCAAGAGAAACTATACAGAACATAGATGAGGTTACAGTTCACTTCGCAAGAAAGGGCAAAAATTTAAACATTTATTATTTCAATAGTATATCTACATTTAAAAAGTGTTTGTTTCCTTGCCAATTTAGTTCTACAGTACAGATGTGTTATTTGGAAACTGATAAATTATAATTTAGATTTACTTGTACTAATTGCACTAGCTTTAAAATAATTTTTTTTCCATGGTTTCTCATATGTTGATTACCCATATTTATATTTCAGTATTTTAGGACTGAAATACTAAAATTTGTTTTCACAGTGATTCATTTGTATCTGAAAAAATAAAAGTATTTATACTAAAGAAAGGGAATTCTTCGGTGGGGTGGGGGGAGGAAAGAAAAAGAGCTAGGTTATGTTGGGAAGGAAGAATTTTAGTCTGGAGAAAGAAAATGGGGTGGGCGAAAGATGTATTGGGGTTTTTGTCTGTTTCTCATTGCCCAAGGCTTTGTTAATCAGTAATAAATAATTTTTCCCCGAGTCGAGTCTGTTTTGCCCGTGACAGTAGTTGGTTAAGTGATCTCCCTTTCTTTACCTCAACCCACGAGCATTTTTCTCCCTCTGTCCTGTCGAGGAGGGGGACTGAGTGAGTGTCATGGTGTCTGACAGCCAGCCAAGGTAATCTCACCACAAATGTTCAACATATAAAGATGTATTTGTGTCCTCATTTGTAACCGTTTTAAAAATAGTTCCTTAACTAAGTATGCAGTTTATACAGTAATGAGCATCCATGTAGATGGCAAAAAATATAATAAATAAAATATATTTTTATACACTATTTAAGTTCTATATCATCTTTTGTAAACGTTTTTTTTTGCTCTTCAGCATGGTGGTATGAACTATATCTCTTTTGATTATTTTTCCAGGTGAAAATGTGTTTCTGATTTTAGATGGTCCTGTAGATGCAATCTGGATTGAGAATCTAAATTCAGTTTTGGATGATAACAAGACTCTCACTCTAGCAAATGGAGATCGAATTCCTATGTCTCCCACATGTAAACTCTTATTTGAGGTCCACAACATTGAGAATGCCTCTCCAGCAACAGTTTCTCGAATGGGTATGGTCTACATCAGTTCTTCTGCCCTCAGCTGGAGACCAATATTGCAAGTAAGGTTATCAGTGCTGGGTCTTCCTAACTTTACCTTGTTATACATTTTATACAGAAAAGTATTGTGGATGTTTTTTAGGCATGGCTGAAAAATCGTTCTTCTCAAGAAGCTGAAGTTTTACAAAGTTTGTATGATAGAATCTTTGAACCAGCATATACATATATGAAACTAAACCTTAATCCAAAAATGGAACTTCTAGAATGTAACTACATTATGCAGGTAAAACAGATACTGCGTAAGCCTGTGTAAGAATTGACTGACTGTCATAAGCATGCAGAAATAACAAAGAGAACATTTGATAGCAGTAAAATTTAATTTGAAAATATTGTTTCCTAACAAAGAAAACCTCAAACTCAATATTTGTTTCTTGGGCAATATAAGAGGAACTGTTCGAGGTGTGCAGAAGAAAACGTCACTTCTCTTTGTTGCTTCGTATGTAGGCTAGTCTTCTGTTGAGTGGAATTTGTAGGCTTCAGTAAGTTTTCAGAATCTTTTGTTTAATAAGCTAGTGATTTCATTCCAGTTCTTTTAATACCAAACAAGTTGTGGTAAGGGTCAGTCTAACCCTACTGGTAGTCAGCAGAGAGGGTGAAGAATAATTCTGATTATCTTTTTCTCTCCAGATATAATAGCTGTGATTCTGTCAGTCAGCTCTTCCAAGGTCAATGTAGTAATTTTTGCCTGTCACTTCCTATCAATTGGAATTCTACCTTGAATGGAGTCCAAACTTTATCAGTGATTTATTAATAATAAAATTATGTGTTTGGCAGATTTTGCAAGACTCTCAGTCCTCTACTGCACGTCTCTAGCTGATTTGTTTATGAGTCTGTTTTCATCTGCAGATTCTAAGTCTCCAGACTTTCCATTTGTCCATGTAATCTCAGTTTTATATTGACACTCATAAGAAATTCAGTAGTGCCTTTGAATAAGAGGGTAGACAAGATAATGTTTTGGATAACACTTCAATTTGATGTTAAACTAGTCAATTTGCACCCAATATCTCTTTACTGTTCATTAGGGATTTAGCTTCAGATTTTCAACCGTTTGAAAAATTTTGCTGCAAATTAATAGCCACAGTAAATGCTGCAAAGATTAACTGTGCAGTATCAAATGGAATTAGTGTGTCTATAGAATTGAAGTCCACAGGCAGAAACTGTGTAACTTGCCAATTTATGACGATAAACAAGATGGATGTGCTAGGCGCAAAATTTTTAGAGAGGCTTAATATTTTTTTATTCTACGTTTGTAATCTGTGAAACCTCTGACTTAATTGATGTTGTCTTCATGGAAAACTTTTCATGGGACTAGAAGTTTCTATGTTATTTTTTATTAGGGCTTGTTAGGAAGCATGGGCAAGTCAGTGTTCTACTCATACTGCTTGGTCAGGGAAATATTTTCCCAATTTAACCTGTATCAAATCTTTCTTCCTCTGAATGAAAATCTCTGGTAAGTTTCTGTCACAGGTGCGGCAGAGTAAATAACCCTTAGTGGATCTCCATGCTAGGGTTTATCTAAGAACCAATGAGACCAAAGCTTTTACCCTACTTTTATCGTTTCACAGATTCACTTCCTCACTTGCTTTCTCCCTCCAGTGTTACATTCCCTCAGTCCTATTTCTCTTCCCAGCAAGGATTTAATTATTGGTGTGGGAAGGTAGGGCAAAATCACAGAATCACAGAATGACAAGGGTTGGAAGGGACCTCGGGAGATCACCCAGTCCAACCCCCCTGCTCAAGCAGGCTCACTCAGAGCAGGGGGCACAGGACAGTGTCCAGGCAGGCTTTGAATATCTCCAGAGAAGGAGATAATAAAATGTCATGTTGGTTTCTGTGCTGTGCAGCTGCTTGCATCTACTAGGACTGGGCATTACTTGACAAGGTTTCTTAGCATCATCTAGCATTTGTCTACATGCATCTCTCCGATCTCCAGGATCTTTCCCCATTTCCAGGATCTTTCTTCCAACCAGGTTCTTCACCTCTTTCTTTCTGGGCCCCTTTTATTACAAGACCATTTCTTTTGGGGACCCTTCTTTTCTGCACCACCTTTCCTTTCCAGAACCTTAAGATCCTAGTTTTGCCATGGATAGTCTATGTGCAGAAGCACTGTACTTATCAGCCTCCTGATTGGTGGTTCTGTCTTATGTCTCCTTATTAATTGTGCGATTCAGGATGTGTTGCTTTTGTTTAGGTCAGGTATTTTCAAAATTTACAACCGTGTCAAACCAGTTGCATCTAGCAGCAACTTGTACTTGAGTTCTGAAGTTCAGCTTTGGATGTTCACCCACACATGCACATGTACCAGATTGTCTGCTGTTTGTTAGCATTTACAATTTAAGCTGTTTTTTCATCTACAACAGCTTTATAATGGCTTTATATAAAAAGTGATCTCACCTTTGCTTTCCTCCTTGTAATTTCTGCTGACTTTCTAACTGTATATATTGTTACTGGATGATTTTTTTTCCCCCTGTTTTTACTTATATGTTTTTCTTTTGGCTGGCTCGCCTCATTAGGTGGACAAATATAATTTATTTTAGGAGACTCAACACAGTTTTTCTTTAGGGTTATTCTGCCTTACAAGCTATTGGAAAAGTCAATAAACTTGGAGCTAAAGGAGATCTGATTGATATGGTCTGCATGAAGGAACAAAGGTGTTCAACAAAGTTCCTTACTAGGGAATTACAGGGAAGCTAAGCAGTCACGGTGGAAGATAAGAGGTTCATTTGTAAATAAATAACTGATTAGAAGATAGGAAATGTGTGATTGGAGTATCAGTTCTTAGGGAGAACAGATGTTACCACTGATCCCGAAGTATCTTTGCTGGGACCAATGCTGTTCAAAATGTTCATAAACAATTTGCAGAAGTTTTAGGTGAAGAAGTTTACTGATGATACTAAATTATTCAGGGCAGTAAGGACAAAACAGCAAACCATGAAGAACTGTAGACAGACTTTATGAGACTGAATAAATAGGTAATAAAATGGCAAATGAAATTCAGTGAAGACAAGCATGAAGGGGTTCACACAGGGGAAAAAACAAACTGTTCAATGCCATGAATAACAGAGCTATGGAACATCTTGCCAAAGGGTGCTATAGATGATAAAAGTTTATGTAGGTTCAAGACCAGTCTTGATATTTTCAGAGTGGAAAAATCCACAGAGGATTACTAAACCCAGAAAAAGAGTACTTGGTTCAGAAAGCCAAGAGTACTTGGTTCAGAAAGCCCCACGCTGAAGAGGCGACCAGCAGGAAGTACCACCCCCAGCACCAGCACAAGCCAAGACAATTTTTTTCTTTGTTTTCACTCTTCTCTAAGTGTTCACTTTTAGTCACTGTTGCAGATGGGAACAAAAAGATTTTGTTCAGATAAACCGGGACACCGCCTGTCCTGGAAATAATTAGATAAATCAATTGTCTTCCGAAGAAAAGAAGTGACATTATTTTAACATTATGAAGTGTGATTAATACTGATTGATCATTTTTTTTTAAACTGAATTTTAAAGTAATCAAAAGTATTCTATTTAGGTCCTTTAGGCTGCATTAAAATTATATAGTACTGCATTACTTCCCCCTTCAAGTATGAGATCCAAGGCAGCATAAAGAATACTAATTCCAAGAGCTTATTGAAAATCTGCTTTGCTATTAAAAAGACATCTTTTGAAACAATGTGCTTGATGCTGCCTTGTATGGAAAGGGAATGTGAGTGATGTTATCTAAGACAGTCAAACATCTGGCTTCATGAGCAACATCACAGAATTGTAGATAGCAACTGATGAGATTTCTGGAATCTGGAGTCTAGTTCCTTACAAACAGAGTGAAGTAATCATAGGATATTTTAATCTATTTTTTTAACACAAAAGAGAAGTGAATGTGCTAGATACATCAGTTGACCATCATTAAGATAAATACATTAGTCAGATGCTGAAAATTCTTGCTTAAAGATGGAAAGAAATGGCTAGTCCCACCTACATTTGGAGTTCTGAATATCCCACTAGGTATTATAAAATTCCTTAAAAAGCTGTTCTGTTACCCTAGCTCTATAGGCATAATTTAAAACAATAGTTGATGGCCAAGTTACTTAAGTAATTTTGAAAATTTTATACAGATATCTTTAATCTGTTTTCTTGGATTTGTAGTTCTGAATTTTATGTTATTCTTTGGTAACCTGCACTGCTTTTTATATTATGATTTAAATATTGCATGCGCATATACGTATAAAAATAAAAAGTGATTATGTAATCTTTTCTTAATGCATAACACTTTAAAATATTTTCAGTCTATTAATCTTCTGGAGGGGTTGATTCCGTCGAAGGAAGAAGGTGGTTTATCAACTATATTACATCTGCATAAATTGTTCTGCTTTGCGATAATGTGGAGTTTAGGTGCCCTTCTGGAGTTGGACAGTAGAGATAAACTTGAAGCCTTCATTAGAGCTCATGATAACAAATTAGACTTACCAGAAATCTCCCCTGGCACCAGTCAAACAATGTATGAGTTTTATGTTACTGATTATGGTAAGAAAAATCACAAACATTCTTTTCTATACTGGCATTTTAACACTGAGTATAGCTTTTTTGAAATTTAAAATTACTCCTCTAGTCCTTATTATACAGTGATATGAGCAGAGACTTTTGATGACAGTATAGCAGTAACACAGATTCTGTATGCAGTGCCTCTGTGGAGGTGAGGAGTCAGAAACAAGGGCTAGAGTGCTCATTGGTAACATTTTCTTATTTCTTTTGGTTTTAATTTCATTCTTACAGATTTCTATTAACTTAACCAGCCTACAATTTTTAGTTAATTTCTGCTTAGGCTGGTTTAGTCTAAATTAATTTTATATTTAATTTCTTCATAGCTAGTATTCAGACACTTTTTGCCAGCAATGTTGATTTATTGTACACATACACAATCCATATTCTCACATTCTATAATTTTTCACTAGCGGTGTGAGAATGAATTTCTAGGTAAACATTCTTTTGGTTTTTTTAATTTAGATAGCTATATATAAAATCAAGAAATATGTGTATATTTAGTAGGATTGTAGACTAATTAGAGGTCATTACTAAATATGTCCCTTGTTAGATGTATTTTAGCCAGATTTGAAAAAATTTATCCCTTTTTATACTTTGTAGTACTTCACCCATAACATCTAGGTTTTGGGGTTTTTTTTTACTAACAAAATGTTGAACATCAACAAAATATTGTGAGATAATTTCCTCTTTTTTTGTCATTTCAGGTGACTGGGAGCACTGGAGTAAAAGAGTGCAGGAATATGTTTATCCAACAGATAGTATCCCAGATTACGCGTCTATTCTGGTTCCAAATGTTGACAATGCCAGGACTCAGTTTTTGATAAACACAATTGCAAAACAACAGAAAGTAAGTACAGGATTACTTTTTAAAGTATACACCTACTATATGAAATAAATACAACCCCTACTTATAAATTTACTGGGAGTTTCAATCTTTCTTCACATTCTCTGTCTCTATTTATTGCTTGTCAGGTGCATCATAATTTATTATTTTCTTAAATAATCTTCTGTACTTATTTCAGTGCATGGGCAAAATATTTATAATATGCTTTTTATAAAACATTTTTGTCATAAAAGTTTTACTCCAATATCCTATAATTTTTCTTAGTCTTTACTCCATATTAATTTTTCTGGTTTGTGCTTTCTTGAACAGGGAAACAAGGAGAATAAATTTAACAATTTACTCTATTTTTTTCTCTCATTAGGAAAGCTGTAGTTAATAGTAGTCGCCACAACTATAGAAAATGAGAGAACACTCCTCACATAGCTTTAACCAATAGGACCTATGTGGCATCATAGTACATTCTTGCTTCATCCTTTCTCTTTTGACTGTCTAAATAATTTGTCTTGGAGAATCTGGGTGGGATGAAAACACATGCTGTGTCACTGTATATGGAGACACAGGAAAAACCTACTAGAATAATATATCATTCAAAAGTAGACACAGAAAGTATCCCTTTCTCTGAAATAGGTCTGTTATGCATATTTAATTATAAGGTTTGATATTACTTATGTGATTTAAATATCTGTTACAGGCAGTTTTGCTCATAGGAGAACAGGGGACTGCAAAGACAGTCATGATTAAGGCATATCTCAAGAAATATGACCCAGAAGTGCATTTGTCTAAATGTTTAAACTTTTCATCTGCCACTGAACCATTTATGTTTCAGGTAAAAAAGTAGATTTTAAGCAATTCTTGCATATAATTTCCTTGCTAAGTATTTAAAGTGTACTTAACTCTGATGATAAAAGAAGCAATTTAGAAATAAAGTCCAAAGGGTCTTTTTCCTCTAAGTCACTTCAAAACTTCAGAAAATTCAATAAAAAATAATTTCTGCAGATCAGAATAAAATACAGTCACTTACATAGAGATATGCATATTCATGATTGCTGTGTGCTTTTTCATTATGGAATTCCAAGAATCCATTTTTTCGCTGAAGACCTTTCCTTTTCATTTTAGATTAATGAAATTTTTTTAGTTATACTTCTTAATTTTTTTCTGGATTCTTTAGTTTATATAATTGGCTTCAATGCTGATAATTAAATAGTTTGAAAACTTTTTAAGAACTTCTCTGGTAACCAGAGGTGGGTTGCAGACATAATCCTAAGGCCGGGGAATTGCATAGGAATGAGTGTGATGAACAGGAGAATAGGGCTCCTCAATGATGAATCAGAGATGAAACTACTAATAAAAAGCGGAAATCACTGGATAAGTGCTGTAGCAGAAAGCAGCAACACATTTTTTACCAATACATTTTAAATATTGTTGCTTTAAATGCAAAACAAGAAATTTCTTTAATTTTTAGAGGACAATAGAGAGTTATGTGGACAAACGTATTGGAAGTACTTATGGACCTCCTGGAGGCAGAAAAATGACTGTTTTTATTGATGATATCAATATGCCATTTATCAACGAATGGGGAGATCAGGTAAACTATTTTTTAACAAATACAACTTATTCTCAAATTGTTGTGCTTTTCTTATGCGTGTGGGAATCCATGGACTTCCTCAATATTTTAATTAGCTGTTAATTATTGGAAATGTTTTCTAATTATGTTACATTGATGAAGGAAAAAAGAGAGAATATTAGATTTACTGATGAGACATGTAGGATAATGGTGTCATATCTTACATTATCTCCACCTTCGCATATTTTTGTAAGACTAAAAAGCATCACTGTACTAAAGAACCATATTATTAAGTTTCAGATTGACATTCATTTAAGAGCACCAGAAAACAAACTTTCTGCAAAACGGAAGTGTGATAACTTGGAGAAAGTAATAAAGGCTGTGTCCAAATTCAAGGGTAACACATTGGCTTGCAAACTGGATTAAAGATTTTTGGCTTTTGATGAGCCCATCGACAACTTAGGCATGTCACATTCATATGCCTACACAGACTGAAAATCAGGCAAAAATGTCTCACAGTTCTTCCCATAGTAAATCAGAAGTATTTCCAGTCCAGTATGCTAGCTCTTCTGGAATGTCTATTCTAACATGAAGACCAAGTATGAGTAAATTAAAAAAAAAAAATAAATAATGGTCAGCAGAGTAAATAACATTAGAAACCTGGGGGCTCTGCGCACTTCTGAATGCTCAGGCTCACAGTTTGGGTTAAGGCTGCTCATAGCATTGAGCTGGTTTATTAACAGTGTGGGTAGCAGGTCTGGTCATGAGAGTGGGCTTGGGCACGTATTTAAGTGGCAGTATGGATATAAGTGAGCCTATGTAGACTGAATAGGTCTTCCTCTTTACTTTAGAAAGCTGTTTTTGCCAAAATGGAAGCCAAGCATGTGGTTTTTGGTGTCTCTGAAGTGGAACTTGGCCTTCTACCTAAATGCCAATATATGTCAGTTCTTTGGTTTGCATCTTTTGCTCTCACTGGAGAGAACTTTAATTCTTTTGAAAAATTGAAACTAGTGTTGAATAACATACAACACTGAGCTGCTTGACCATAGTCTAGAACATAGGTGGTTGTGTTTGAGGAAAACCCCTCAGTGTTCACCCCAGGCAGTGTTCAATAACAGGAAGGATCTCCATTATGGAAGGACCTCCAATAGGTCTTCCATTATGGCCCAAAGACATTGCTGAAATATTTTCAGTGGGATGACGATTTGTGATGGGTGCCCTGCTGCATACCATGTAGCTTTGTTATGGTATGTGAGCACCTAAGGCTTGCTGAGTATCACTGGAACAGTTGCTATGGGGGCCAACTTCCATGCTTCCTTATCCATACAGGTGCTGTAGAGTGAAATGTGCACTGAATAACCTTTTGAGAATAAAAAGCTTCCTGTTTCAAAAAAGATTTAGTTGTTTTGCTTCAAAGGAGGCTAAAGGGAGAACTGAAAAGCACAGTTTGAACATCTGGAGCTGAATGTCCAGCAACAAAATACGGAACAAGACAATTTTTTTTGAGTTCATTGCCTTAGCTTTATTTAGGCAAAAGGAATACAAACACATTTTGTTGATCTTATATGGCAGTACAGCTCTGAAAGAATTTTCCTGCTGTTTAAAATCACGTAAACTAAGATCTCCCGTATGACTAAGGAAGAAAGCTTAATCTGAGTTTAGATTCAAGTGAAAACCTCTTTCTAGGGATTAGTGGTAGTTACAAGAAGAAATTAAATTACCAGGGTATATTTTTTTCTTGTTTGACTTTCTAATTTGTACAAGTTACATAAACTTACAGGTAACAAATGAAATCGTTCGTCAGATGATGGAAATGAAAGGAATGTACAGCTTGGATAAACCTGGAGACTTCACTACAATTGTAGATGTACAATTAATTGCAGCAATGATACATCCTGGAGGAGGACGTAATGATATTCCCCAGCGTTTAAAAAGACAGTTTTGTGTATTCAATTGTACATTGCCATCCAATGCATCCATAGACAAAATTTTTGGTACTTCTTTCTCTTAGTATAATTTTTTTTCATAATTGACTTAAAAGGTATAAAAGTATGTTCTCTTTCTCACTCCTGTCATGCAAGTTCAGAGTACTTCCAGGAAAACAACCGAGGTTTATTACGGCAAAAATAGTGTTGTGGAAGAGAAATTAACCTCTTTAAATGCTTGTCTTCCCAATTTTGGACAAGCAAAATATTTAATAAGAAAGTAATGGGATTTCCTGGACAAATAAGAACACTCCTGTTACTACATAGGTTAACATTCCACCTCTGCACAGTCTGAAATGCCCTCTGTTAGCTTTGTCAATACAGTATATTGTTAAAAGCCAGCAGTTACCTCATGTTGTTTCTACACTGGTTCAGAACCTGGACAAGAGAGACAAAATTATTTCATCTGCAACTTAAAAGCAAATTAATGTTTTAAATAAGTGTATATATATGTCTTGCTCATAACCTACCCCCTATTATATCCTACAACTTGAGATTAACTGTATATTGCATTTTATCTTTTCAGGTATTATTGGCTGCGGATACTTTCATTCATGTAGAAAATTCAACCCTGAAGTATGTGATATGGCGAAAAAATTGGTCCCAACAGGCAGAATATTGTGGCAGTGGATAAAGGTATAAATTACTGGTAAAGTTTTATCACAGTCAATCTGAACACAGTGCCTATTAGTGTAATTTAGGCACATATTCCTCAAGAACATATCTATAAAAAGAAAAAAAAAAAAAAAAACGGGAGCAAGATAGGCTGAAACAGTTTTGGAGATACAATATGGAAAATACCAGATTTCGGTATACAAGGCAGATGAATGGAAATATCCGTCCATTCATTCCTATAGTTTTATTCATGTTACCCAAAGCTTTAATCATTATAGCTAAGAAGCAGGGAGTGAAAATCTTTTTAATTTTTAATTTATAAAGCCCAAACCAACATATGAAATAACTACATGTTATCAGAATTGGGGGTTTACATGTAGTGCTAGATCTTGCTTCCAAATAAATGAGACATTTTTGATGACTTCTTAGAAAGAGTTTTCCCACAGTATTTATTATGTGTGAAAATTAGTAGGTTGTTTTTATATTGTATATGTGTTATTAATTATAAATTTATAATTTATGTTGTTCTTGATTCCTTCTAATTGTTACTGATTTTGAATATTAACAATATCTTTCTTTAGACAAAGATGCTGCCTACCCCATCTAAATTCCACTATATCTTCAACCTTCGAGACCTTTCTAGAATTTGGCAAGGAATGTTAACTATAAAGGCAGAAGAATGCAACAGCAGCACTGTCCTTCTAACACTTTTTAAACATGAATGTACCAGAGTAATTGCTGACAGGTATAATAACTACAGCATTTTATATTTAGTAGGTTTAGTCGTTTACTTAATTTATGCTCATACATCTGTAAAAGTTCTTAATATTATAAACCTTATTAGGATAATATGAAAAATTTTGTCTTATTTTACATGCAGTCTGCATTAGGGTATTATCTCAACAAATGCCATGCTACATACTGATAGATTAGACCAGTAATTGGATGGAGAATTCCAAAATATATGCATATTCTGTGTTCTAACCTACATTTTTTGCACTCATCTTTGGCTATACTACCGAGTATCATTCTTGATTGCTTCTCAGGTTATCACAGCCACAGATAATCACCGTAGTCAAAGACCTTGATCTGTATTTAAACCATCTTGAATATATAAATGGGAGCAGTTACTGTTGTTTAAACAATGAAATGTAGTCACTGGTATTTGTGTTTGCAGACTTTGTTTTAGTTCAATCTGCATTACTGCTCCTGCCCACCCCAGTGTATATCCCCTCCTGTTAATTATGGATTTTAGTGTAAAAGGGATTGAGAATCAAGTCAGGTTGCAGTGACATATACTATCGTCTTTTCACTATTCCTTATCTCGTTGCAGTTTCATAGGCGGTACTATAATACCATAAATTATGCTATTCTGCTGCAGGTTGAAATATGATAAGGGTCACTTAGCCATGGCTATTTGGGAAATCATTCAAGCTTTTGCATCTGAGAAATTCAGTGGTCTGTCTTTGCCTTGTTCTAGGTGAAAGCTGGAAAGTCAAGTTGTTTCTATTTTTGTTTTGTGTGATTGACTATTATACTTCATAGTATGGAAGCATTTCATTTCTGTGAATATTACCTAATCCATTTCTGTGACTGCTGTCTAATATGTATTGCCTAGTATGTATTTTTCTTTGAAATGTTACAAGGGCTTTTTTAGTGTTTAATTATCTGTTTTTCTCCCTATATAACTAGAAATCAGTTTTTTAAAAATTGTACTAATCTATAATTTTTAGATTTATTACTCCTGAAGATACAGCCTGGTTTGATAAAACTATTACTAAAGCAATTAAGGAATATGTGGATCCAGACTTAACAGAAATTCTCCAAGCTGAACCATATTTTGTAGATTTTTTACGGGAGATGCCTGAACCAACTGGTGATGAACCAGAAGATTTTGTGTTTGAAGCACCAAAAATTTATGAGGAGGTATTTCATTTTACACCTAAAATACTACACACTGAAGTTTTCTTTTAATTATTAAGTATGTTACATTGCTAAACTCATATAATACAGAAAGTTTTGTTGAATACCTACCACATTTTTTGTGAACATATATCTAGATTTTTCTGGTTAATATGCAATACATCATTTTAGTGAGGTTAAAGTTAATAATGCCATATAAGTGTAGTTTTATCATTCCCATTCTCCTTGCTACTTTTTTTCCCACCTCTAGCAGAAAATTTCTGCTTAAACACAACTACAATTGCTACAGTGAATTAACAAGATAATCTCATTATGTATGGCCAATACATGACTCAAGCTTGTGTAAAAATGTCAGTGTAGTTTTACATTCTGAAGGGCCACGCTTATTATTGATTAATTTTTTTTTCAGGTTCCAAGCTTTGAATTTCTTTGTGAAAAATTGCAAATGTATCAGAGACAATACAATGAATGCATTAGAGGATCATTTCTTGATTTGGTGTTTTTTAAGGATGCAATGACACATCTTATTAAGGTTTGGGGTTTGTTACTTCCTTATTAGTTTAACTATCACAACATTGTTCCTGAATTGGGCGAGCTATGATTTGAGGGCACATTCTGAAAAGCTACTCTTATCCCCAAACTTGCTTGCCATCTTTGCCTAGTAATTTTCAAGAACTAGGAAAGAGCTGCAGTTATTTTCCTATTTGCATGTTTTGTCATAATACCTTATTTTATATATTTGTTTAAGCTTCTGTGTATTCAGAGGTATGAAGATTTTCCTCAATAGGAAAGGTGAGGTCATAAGGAGGCACATTTATATTTTGTATATAGAATGATTTTTAATCATTAAGAATTCAGAGAACACTTCAAAGGTATCTGTACCTGACAAGTGACCAAAACAACATGAGGGATAATCTGTTTGGATGAGATACATGAAAAGAAATATAAATCAGGGCTGCAGTAGAATCAGTAGGGTAGAGGAAAGTCTCAGCTCTGCAATCAGATGAACCCCTGTTCAGAAAGGAAGATATCAGGAAAGAATTCACCCAAAGTCCAGCTCACGGCAGGCAGGGAAAGGCTAAGCATGAGATTTCTTTGAAGTGCTATGCCTCAGGTTTAAGAAGTTGTGTTAGCTAGCTCAGGAATTACTTTAACTTGATAGTCTGTTTACTGAAAGACGTATAGAAGCCACAGTAAAACCAAAAGAGGAGGAGATATTTGGTGGTTCTCTAGTTGACCTCAAGTGAAGTAAGTTATTTTGTTTGCATTGCATTTAAACAGAAGAAAATAATTTTATTTTTAAATCCAGTTCATGTGATGCTAGGTGAATTTCAGAAGACCTTGAAAGTCTGTTACGCCCTTTCCATTGATGAGTTAGGTAGTAAAAAGGAACCCTGCTGTCACTATGGTGACAATAAAATTAGTCACCCTCATAATTTCACATTTAGACTTCTATTTTAATATAGTTATCTATAGATATAGAAGAGGGTCAGAGGGAACTGTGCATAAATGCAAAATTTCTTTAAAGGAAAAAATGAATAGAATTCAAAGGCTTGATGTAGATGTCAATCTTTTGGATTTTGTACATAATTTATGTGAGGAGCAAAGAAAACTGTAGCATCTTAAAAGTAATAGTGCACTAACATTTAATAAAACCAAGGAAAATGTGATATATATACAGGAGATGTGTAAAAAAAAAAAAACAGTTACACAGTAAATTTGTAACCCGGCTTTCATATGTGGGAGACTTGTTAAGAAAACTCTCAAAGGAAATGTTCAAAGTAGACAAAATAGAATATAACACTAAATGATAGTTTAAATGTGTCCAAGTCTTTCACACTCTAAAAATATTAATATGTTTATTCTTTACTAAATTTTTTTTTTTTTTAAAAAAATGTACTTAAATCATTATAATTATAACCAACCTACATTCTTAAGCACAGCTTATTCATTAGCTACATAAAATTCCTAAAGAATGTACCAGTGTTCTTTTGAGAGGAAAGATTTTCTGCAAGTATCCTTTTAATAATCTTTACATTGTGCTCTAGTAAATAAAGCACAGAGTATAACAGATTTTTAATTTTGCTAATTAACATTACAATTTACATTTATTAATGAGTTTTCCTTCCATTTTTCCCTATATAGATTTCCCGGATAATTCGGACAGCATATGGAAATGCTTTACTTGTTGGAGTTGGTGGGTCTGGAAAACAAAGTCTTTCAAGGTTGGCCTCCTTTATTGCTGGCTATAAAATATTTCAGATCACTTTAACCAGGTAAGAAATGCAAGAAATATATAAATCCAATTTATGCTGTTGCTTTCTCTTTACACAGTAATAACCTTATGTTTTTAACAGCCTTTTTTTTTTTTTTTTTTTTTTTTTCTGATTTTGTCACTATTTAAAAATGTGGAAAACAACACATACTTATCTGGTTTGTATACAACATTGGATTAAGTTTGAACTGAAAAACTGGACCATGTGTTAGCTATTCCTGAGCCAAAATATATGATTTTACAGAGGATGTTTACACTATCATTTATAAAACACTATAATGTGAACATAGCAGTATAGTTGTTTTGAATTAACAGGTAATGTTTCTTATTCCTCCTAGATCCTATAATCTAAGCAATCTATCAGATGATTTAAAATTGTTGTATAGAACAGCTGGAGCAGAAGGACAAGGCATCACTTTTATTTTCACTGATAATGAAATAAAAGAGGAGTCATTTTTGGAATATGTTAATAATCTGCTGTCTTCAGGCGAGGTAAGAGTCTCAACGTGACAGGCTATGTACTTTAGAAGCAGGAACCTGCAGAATTTGTTCCCACTAGTTTATTTCTATTTATTTGGATAATAAATTATAGAATCAGTAATGATTAACTCTAAAATTAATCTCAACTTTTAAAATAAGGAGTGCTCTTGGTATGGAGCTCCTTTGTCTCTCTTCCAATGTAAGCAAGGAGAAGATAAGGAGCTGTGATGGGTGTCTCAGGAGTCTGTATGAACTGAGTATTCACTGGCCAGTCAAGATTTGTACTCTTCCTGAGTTAGACTTCCTAGTTTTTAATGGACTTACATGAAGTCTAAATCAGGGACAAATTTGGTTTTTAATCTGTCTAAACTGCAGAGAAAGATACAGATGTAAACAGACAGATATTTGTAAACTATAATAATCGCATCCATGTAATTTATTTTCTTATCACTTTTAATTTTATAAAAAGATTTCTAATTTATTTGCTCGGGATGAACTGGATGAAATCACCCAAGGATTAATACCTGTGATGAAAAAAGAGATGCCTCGTTGTCCTCCTACCCTTGATAATCTTTATGAATATTTTTTAACTCGGGCAAAGAAGAACTTGCATGTTGTCCTCTGCTTTTCTCCAGTAAGTTTTTAATTCGTATCTGTCTTCCTTACTTCCATTAGCAAGCTATCCTATAAGGCATGACAGGATTACTCAAGCTTTATTTATTTATTTATTTATTTGTATATTTTTAAGAAGATTCAAAGATGCATAAAAAGATTACTGCAGTCTGGTTATAATTGCTGAGATTAAGTAACATTACCAGTGCCAGAACTTAAAAACAACATACTTAAGATTGAAATCATTCCTTACATGTTAAAGTAATTTAAAATTTTTCCTCCTGCCATATTCTTTCCTAATACAATCAATGAATGTATCTTTGTGAAATTCTTGCTTGTTACTTGAAAATAAGAATTTAATGGAAATTAAAATATGTTAATTGAAGTTTTAAAATATTAAGAAACATATTTGTCATGAACATCTTTCTTCACATTTCATAAAATATTGAATGTGGAAATTTAGAAAAATACTTAAATAAAAGAAAAAAAACTGTGCAGGGTGTTCTAAGAAGAAAATTAGCAAGAGAAAAAATAGACTAGTTGTTTATATGAATTAAACATTTTGATCGACCTAATTAAGTATCATATCGTAAGTTAATGGTGTTACTCTCTTTAGGTTGGTGAGAAATTCCGTGCACGTTCTTTGAAATTTCCTGGTCTCATATCAGGGTGTACCATGGATTGGTTCAGTCGATGGCCCAAGGAAGCTCTTGTAGCTGTAGCCAGTTATTTTCTTTCAGAATTTAATATGGCGTGCTCTGCATCAGTTAAATCACAAGTAGTGGAAACCATGGGTCTCTTTCATGATATAGTTTCAGAAAGCTGTGAGAATTACTTCCAAAGGTAATATTTTATACAAATGCAATGATTAATCCCCAAAGTGTTGCTACTGATAGTGTTTTTTGAACTCGTGTTCTATGAATCAGTAAGTGTCTTTTAAGGCTAATACAAAAATATATCTGCTATATTAATATATGCAGAGGCCATGAAAAGTTATTATTATTATTATTATGTTGCAAATTCACAATCTTCATTCCTGCTATTCAACAATCTTTAATGTTCCTTATGTGGATAAAAACAACGTAATTGGAAATAAGGGTTTGCGTTATGAAGAAATTTGATTTTGACTGAATTAAAGACTTGATTCATATAATCTTCTCTTTCATGGGAAGTCATCAAATGGTTGTACATGTCAAAAATATGTACTACGTTGATGTTGGCAATATACTATGTTTTAGGTATCGAAGAAGAGCTTATGTAACGCCTAAATCCTACCTCTCTTTCGTCAATGGCTACAAAGAAGTTTATACTGAAAAGTTAGACAGTATTAATGAACAAGCTGAACGTATGCGAATTGGTAAGCAAAATAGAGATGAATACCTATTTCCATGTATGATGTCAAATTATTTGTGTTTTTAATGTGAGACTACTTACTCAGTGATTACTTAAAATCAGTTCTGCTGGATCACAGTTCAAAACTGGCAGCATATGAGGACTATCTTGAAGCACTCCAGGTATCACCAATTCACAGTAATTCTCTTACAAAAATGCCTCAAAGAAGCTGCCAGCTTAATCATTCCTCTCAGCATTATATTAAACTTTAATTTCTAATTTAGCATTTGTAATAGGAAGTAGAACCTGAAAATGGCAAGAGAGAGCACCTGATTTACTGGTGTAGAGAGGTAGCTCTAAACACAGTTATTAATTTACTTCTGGACTTGTCTTTGGAAATTCTTGCTATACAATCTGAGTGCTTCACAGCTGATTTTTTTCAGATTTCTGCTGTAGAATAAGTAGCTGTTACTTGTGCTCGTTTTGTAACTAGGTGTCTGAAATACAGACAAGTGTGATTGAAATGTTCTAATTTTGGACAGCTGTTTGAAATTACCTGATTTTTGGCATTAGATTAGTACTTAGTGGGTTCAGAATGCATTTCCAGTTTTCTCTGGTTTGCATCTAGACATGCTTTTGTAAATCTACAAAGGCAACCGAACAGCTTAGGAAACTTGGTCTTTATGGGAAAAGATACTGTATATCAATCTAGCAGAATAGAAAATTCTACATGACAATATTTTTCATACAAAGGTAAAAGGATCTAGCATTTAGACAGTGATTAACAGTGCGACAGGTACACTTCATATGAAGAAAAGAATAGAATAAGAATATGTAGATATTTATTTTATTCACAAACTGCTGAATTAGACGGGACTGTAGAGGAGTGAGTGACCCTCAGTATTTTCACATTATGCAAATTACTCTGTATGGATTTGTATTTGTTGCCAGTACTAGAAATCAGAACTTATCATTAGTCCTGCTTTAGATGAGGATAAAGTCTGAGAACCTTGAAGATTTTTGAGAGTGGGGTTTTTTTGTGTTCTTTCTGCAGTTCTGTTTTTTAAAAAATAAATAAATAAAAGAAGTAACCTAAGTAGCTTCACTGCTGTTAAGAAAATTTCACATGTAGATTTTCCTAACCTCTCACATCATATTATCACTAATTCCTTACATGGTCTTCAAAACAAAATGACCATGTACCTGTACACCTCCTACTGCAGCATTTTTATAACATTGATGTTCAGCAAATCATGTCTGTCAGCTTATGGGCAATACTCAGGCCAATTAGAAAATATTTTAAATAGTTTCACTTGCACAGAAAAGATGTATTAGAAAACAACAAAAATACCGGTCATCTCCGACTCCTAATGTGCTATGCTGTTTACTGCATCCTAAGGAATTTTCTCAAAGAGTTTCTTATGAATTATTTAGATACTGTGTCACATATTCATCCTTTAATCCTTAGTCTTTCATCACTTAATGTCAAAAAGATTTAGAAGGTTAAAAAGATTAGCTTTGAAAGTTGTTTCTGTTTGTTAGGAGATCATCCTGATAGGGGATTTAAATTTTATGTTATTAAACTCAGCTGAAATAATGTCACTCTTTTTATCTCCTTGCTGAAATGTTTTTCCTGCATGTAATGATGTCTAGGCCAATTCAGGATGCTTGTAAAGAAACCAGACTGTAAGAAATACTTTGATCAATACTGATTTCTAGAAAAGTCCCTGGCTCGAGCATACTGAAACTGTGCTTGTCAGCACTGTAGTCTCTATACGAGCAACATATTTTGAAAGCTAGGAGTAATCTCTTTTCTGCTTTGTCACTTTGGGTGGAAAATCTTGTAAGACAAATGAGGAAAAAAATGAGATCCAATGACAATTACAGTTATTTCTAAATGCTTAACTTCTTGTGTCTTTTCTCTGAATACATCTGGGGAATCCTTGGTAGAGCACCGCATATGTCGATAATGTCTTTTGATATAGCACTGTGGTTCTACAAGAAGACCTCAATTGAGTTTTGACCAAGTGGGCATGTCAGCCATTTGAGCAACTTGTTGCTAGATCTCCTGCTAATTTAAAGTGACAGAAATTACATCCTTGAGGTGCTAAGAGTACTGTGACTTAGTATCTTAATATAAAGATTTTTCTATATTCGCTACTTTTCTGCAGTCATCATTCAGACAAGTTACAGAAATCATTGATAAGAGAGAAAGATTACTTTGATTCTCTCTATAGGTTCAAAATATATGCTGAATTTTAACTTGCTTTAGATTAGCTGTAGCTGATATCAGTAAGGTTCTTACATGGAGTTTTACATATCCCTCTGAAAAATGCTATTCCTGTTTCTAATGCCTACATCAGGTATTCATTTATGACTACAAGCAATAAAAAAACAAAAAAAGCATCTGCTGGCATGGTACTGTTGTAACGTTTCTTGTGATTGGAAGTATTCAGGGGATCTGAAGAAGCTATAAAGGTTTCTTGTTTATAACAGAATTTCTTCAATTCTTCTTGTTCTGCGTATTCCCATTCTTTGTCCATCTTTCTTCTCACTCCAGGACTGTAGCAGAGAAAACTACTGCAGAAAAGGCTATCACTTTCCCTTTCATAGCTTCTCTTTCAGAACTTTTTTTTACAGTGAATTGAAGTAACAAACATTTTGAAAATTGCTGTCAGAGGAGTTGAAGGTGGGGGTAGAATGTTAGTGTGTACGTACCTCTGTCCCTCAGAGTATTTTAGAGAGTGGCATGTGTCTGGGAAAAGGAAACATTCTAAAACCTCTCTTGTCTCCCAATCAATGTCTTTCAGTGAACATACCTTTGAACTTCATTGCTGAGAGTGGCAAAATAACCTGTCTTTTGTCAAGTAATAAAAGTGAGCCTGTAGAATGGCAGTAGCCTGGTCATGAGGCAGCTGTGTCAGAAGAACAAGAAATGTGCTAGGAGAGAGGGCTTGTTGTGTAAACGGGTAACAGGAAAGTGGAGAGACATCACAGAGAATCATCGCACATAGCAGAGAAAAGTGCAATAGAACTGCAAATGTGCTCTGACTCTAGCCCTTGGGGAGAGAGGAAGATAAAGGGAAATGTTTCCAGGCAAGTTGTAAGATTTTAAGATTCAGTAATGAAGAAGTGAGGAGAGGCTAGAGAGGCTTCAGCATGTAATGCGGAGTTCAGGAATAGCCAAAAATCTGTGCTCAAATCAATGAGCAAGAGAGAAGAGAAAAAAAGAAGGTGTGGGGAAGACTGAATATCTATAATACGTGTAGAGGGAACAAGGTCATCTCTTTCTGGACTACTGTCAATGTAAGGCCGAATGGCCTCTATGGGTGGTTGCTTCAGCACATGTAAGAGCTATGATGGGACTGGCCCTAAGCCAGGTGGGCAGAGATGCTTTTATATGCTTTTCTGCAGTCTCTGTCACCAGGGACAAGAGAGGGTAAACTCAGTACGCAGGAGCTGGTGGTCATAATCTTGCTGTGACCTTGGGGTCCACTTTTGGGGACTCCACTTCTTCCCACTTCTTTCTGGAAAGAGCTCCCTACTGGAAGGCAGTTATGGATGCTAATATTTATGTCATTTTCTTATGCAATGATACAAATGCAGTATCAGTCTGATTTTCTGATTGTCCTGTGACTTTATGATACAACATATCATTGACATATCCCCCACTTTTTTTATTCTTTTCAAGAATTCTATATAATGAGTGTAAGGATATATTTCATTGCAGGTAATATCCCAGCTATACACTTCTAGGTACTCTTTACAGCTATAACAAACTAAAGCTAAGTAGTATGGATTTCTCTTTTGAAGAATCGAGCTTGTTTATAGTAATTTTGCAACTTGTGAGATTATCTATGAAACGTGAATAGAAAGCACAATTGTGATAGTATAACTGCTTACACCTACTTTCCTTTACACAAATTTAAAGGAGAACACAAGGTACCAGGCATTTGGGATCTAGAGCTAGATTGTATTACCTAACAAGAAAAAAAAAAAGTTTTTATTTTTCTGAATTTTATCTTTTACTTAATAGGTCTGTCTAAACTGATGGAGGCCAGTGAATCTGTTGCTAAACTCTCTCAGGAGTTGGCTGTTAAAGAGAAGGAGCTGGCTTTGGCATCTATTAAGGCAGATAAAGTAAGTACTTGAGTGTTAAACAGCAAAAGGCAGCAGAGAGCACTAGGATATATGGTGGGGTAAAGTGCTATTGCAGAATTTTCTCATAATTTGTACATGTCAAAAAATGTGCATCGTGGTCTAAAATGAGGTTTCACTCTTCTCTCTGTAGCATGTTGATTCAGCATTTGCTTCCGAAAGTGCAGCACTTTAAGACTGCAAGGGAGGTTGAATGCCTTCCTTGTTCTCCTCCCATTTCTCACCCACTCCTATAAGCATCAGGTTTCATTTTTTGTTTCATGGTTTTCTGTGTGCTTCACTGATGTTTATTAAATTTGGGGGTTTATGTGCACTTATTTGCAGATAAGGAGTGAACAGATGATAACAGGACTTAGCTATTTCAAAATTGCTTAGAAAAAGATCATCACAGTTCAGTTTCATATTTTGTCTTTTACATTAACAAGGTGTCCATGTGTTCATGAGACTGGTGGTATGGTAGAAATCTAGTTTCCAAAATGACTTAATGGAAAGGTATGTTAGGGAGTGTATTAATACAGGCATTCTGTTTTCTGAAAGATACCATAATGCTGTGATGGTGCATATTTAATATGTGCTGGAGAGCAAACTTTTGGCCAGTGATGGCTAAAGGACTGCCTGCATTCTTCAAGGTCTTTTATCTCATAAGAGAGAAAATTATGACAGAAAGGGATGAAATTACACTTCCCACATTTCAGGAGTATGACAGATATGCTGGTAGATTTGACTTTGTTTAATATTTATATTTGTTATACATTTTGGAAGAGCTCCCTGGCAATCATTCACATGGCCTCTTCATTGTCAACTTTTTCAATGGGCACTGTATAAGTCATCAGAAGTAGAAGAAACATGGACAAATAATAAAAGAAAAATTTTATTTAAACTATGTGTAATACTGTCCCTATTGTAGATGTTTCTTTCTTTCCCTTAGTATTGAGCCCTACAGAAAATAGAATTGGATTTCACACAAAAAAAACAAAAAAAACAAAAAAAAACAAAAAAAAACAAAAAAACAAAAAAACAAAAAAAAAAAAAAAAAAAAAAAAACAAAAAAACAAAAAAAACAAACAAAAAAAAAACAAACAAAAACAAACAAACAAAAAAACAAAAAAAAAAACAAAAACAAACAAACAAAAAAAAAAACACCAAAAAAAGGGGATTTGGGGGTTTTATCTGTCATTTTTTTCTCACAGGTATTTGACAGCATTATTTATTTTCTTGTAAATGCATACAGAGTGCTAACCTTGACCCCGTAACTGATACCAGTCAAAAAACATTCTGACACTAACTATATGTCACACATGCACAAGAGAATTAAAAATATACTTAAGAACCAGACACAGATGGATAACTTATTCTGCAAATTCACATGGGGCTGTTCTTTGAACAGACTAATTAAAAGTGAGTCTTTTTAGACTAAAGGCGTAAAAGAGAGGCTGACCATTGGTGCAGATGGTTTGCCATCTTCCATCAGTTTTATTAGCTATACTGGCTTTATTTTTGTCTGCAGAATTATAATGAAAAAAACAAATACTTATTGTATTGGAAAAGTATAGGTTTAAATAGGATAAAAATCCATCACAGGATAAAAAAATGGCTTTAAAAGCCACTGAAAGTTCTTCTATCCATTATTTTAAAAGAAGCATTTTTTACTATCCAACTCCTGCTGCAATACTCATACAATGTTTCTTTGTGGAAATTCTGTAAATTGTATTAATTTTTATTGCATAGATATATAATGGCATATATAGTTAGGGTTAGCTTTATATTTTTCTGTATAATAACCCTTACATACCTGTTCCCTTTTGTGTCTGACAACTTAATCACTGGTTCCCCCATTTTGATTTATACATTTTATGTGTTTATTATCAATTCCAGGTACTAGCAGAAGTCACAGTAAGTGCTGAAGCTGCAGCTAAAGTAAAAAATGAAGTCCAAGGTGTGAAAGATAAAGCACAAAAGATCGTAGATGAAATTGATTTAGAAAAAGTGAAAGCAGAGAGTAAACTGGAGGCAGCTAAACCAGCATTAGAAGAAGCAGAAGCTGCACTGAATGTGAATAAAATTCCTGCATTTTGATTAGTTTAGTATTTGAGTCACCTGTGAAAGAGGTTATAGCCACCTATATGCAGTTGTCACTTGATTTCGACTGCTGCCACCAGCTCTTCACAGTTGGTGGTCATGTCTCTGAACACGTATGGAGCTTGCATTTTGCTTTAAACACATAGAGATTATTTTATAGTACTTTCTTCTGCTTCCACCCTAATCCTTATGAATCTTTATGAAGGTGTAAATATTTTGAAGATTTACAGATGCCTTTAAAATATTTGTTAGTCTGAATTCAAGAGAATAATTCTTGTGCTTTTTTTTTCTTCATACTTAACTAGTTTTATCTTTCTTTTAAGAGGAATAAAAGATTGTCTCTTCCTTCACCAAAAAGCATTTAATTCAGAGAGAAAGAGGAAAAAAAAAGGGGATTCAGGCTGATAAGAATCAGGGTTAAGAAATTTAGAAGCATTGCTGCACTACATAGTTTCATTATTCTGCTCAGAACGATTAAAGAGTAAATAACTCTGGAATCAGAAATCAATGATGTATTGTATTTTTAAGACCTTCTGTTCCAGTTACCAGAATTCATGTGACAAAAAATATTGAGTGGAAAAACCCAGAAAAGGAGCATTGTTTGCTCTTACACTGACATTTAGACAAAGAGATAAATGAAACTTCCAAAACTGGACGCAAAATTTACTCATAAAATTTGTGGACTCATAAATTATCATGTGATTTCTATAATGTGCCTGTAACTACTACTTCTAGACAGGTAGTGGCATGCAAGTAGTTTGTAGACACAAATTAATATGTTAGTTTTAAAATTTGCAATAATCTTTTTATTAGTCATTGAACTAAGCAAAGTGTCATTGATGCTACTAGAAAATGAAGTAACAAAAGTGGTATCTCATACCTACAACAACTGAAAAACCAACAAAAATAACCAAACCCGTCTCAGAATAAATGATGACACTTAACCCTTAAAAATCCAAAATACTATTTTACTAAGGAACTCCTTTTAATTAAGTCCTATACAATTTTACAATATAGTTTTCTTCAGTCAATTAGTCTGACAAGTTAAATTAATACTGCTGTTCCATGTATTTAATTTGATTTTGGAGTGATGTCTTTAGCATTGGGAAAATATTCTTGTCTAATATATATTCATTAAAATTATTAAAATTTCATGAAACTATGAAATTTATTAAAGTAAGCCCAGTTACTTGCTTTTCTTTGTATGTACTTAGTACAAACTTGCCTCAGAGAAAAGTATGGCAAGCAGACATTAAAATCAAGATATTGAATGGTAAAATAGAATAATGGTATTGATGCAAGTTTGTGTTACATGGTTCTTCCAATAGACCATCAAACCAGTGGATATTGCTACTGTGAGAAAACTTGCAAAACCTCCTCACCTAATTATGAGGATCATGGACTGTTGTCTGCTACTATTCCAAAAGCAACTAGATCCAGTTACCATGGATCCAGAAAAGCCTTGCTGCAAGCCATCATGGGGAGAATCATTAAAAGTAAGTGGAATTTTCAAACAGTGTTTCTTAAACATCAGAAATAGCAGTTTGCATCTCAGAGAATTTATGATGCTGTTTACTAAAGGGACAGAGTTTTGTAAAAACGCAAACATATGGTTTTAAGATAAGCATAGTATATAGGTAGAGTTTATTTGGTAGCAAGTAGCAGGTGAATTGCTTCTGCAGTAGGAGCTTTAGATTTTCCTTGTCCTATTCCTGGCGTATGACCTGATGGCAAATAAATAAATAAATCATACCACTCATGTTAACCATACATGAGATAAGGGTGTTCTGGAAAACCCCTCTTTCTCTTTAGGAACTTGTAATTTCACATTTAAACAGTCTTTTCTGATCCTCCCAGGCACCTTGATTGTTGGAAAGATTATTTGGTTGACTAAGAGATAGTAGGCTTTCCCATTCTGCATTTCAATATTCCTGGCCCAAATTCCTTGGTCAGACAGTCGTCTCTTCCTTTTGGACTTTGATCTTCTCTCAGGATACTCTTTTATTTCCATACCTTCTCCTGCAATTCTTTAAATCTTGTTCTGCCTCTCTTGTGTATTAATTTCCCAATTTCATTGCCTCAATTTTTTTTTGTCACGCAAATCAAGAAAAATTACGTATTTTGGATATGAATAGACCTCTTGCTTTTTATTTAAGTTTTTCCGGGAATTAAGAAATCAACAAAACTTTTTATTTTTCACTGACTTAATAAAATAGGATAAGCAGTTATTCCATGAGTTGCCTTTAACTTATTAAATATTTGTTAGAAAAAAGTTAAACCCAATGATTTCACTTTCCGGAAGAACTGAGATCATATTTCACAAATGCATAAGCAGGTTTTTTTCACATTCTTTAGGTAAGTTAGAAATGTATCTCTGAGGCTTTATCTTGGTTCATTTTTTTAAAGAAATACTGCTTCTTAAATGCTTTTTAAATGGCAACACAGGAATGCGGAAGATGGATAGTACATCAAGAAGTTTTAAGCCTAGTTACTGGAGTGTAACTGCTTAAAACTTTAAAATAAGTGAAGGTATGTGGGAGGAGTTACAACTAAATAGCACACTTATCATATTAACTGTAGGAATTACCTCTTTGTACAGAAGAATTTTAGGGTCATTTTTTTAACATACTCACCTATGAACAAGCTTTTGAATGTAAAATGTGTAAATAGCTTATAACTATCCTGTGGTGTTTTTTGCAGCTTATGAGTGGCCCATTCTTGCAGAGTCTACAGCAGTTTCCTAAGGATACAATCAATGAAGAGACAGTAGAATTACTCCAGCCTTACTTTAACATGGAAGATTATACACTGGAGTATGGTAAAAAGGTGTGTGGTAATGTGGCAGGTCTCCTCTCCTGGACACAAGCCATGGCAATATTTTATGGTGTTAACAGAGAAGTCTTACCTCTTAAGGTAATACATCATCTCCTGCTTTGTGTTTGCTTTCCATGTAACTTAATTTCATTTACTTTAATAGTAGTAGGATTTTAAAAATATATTTAGGTAACTTTATTCAGCCATAATTGCATGTAGAATTTAATGGCTAAGGATGAGAAGATCAGAAAAACCCCATGTCCTCTTGTTGATTCTGGACAGAACAAAAAATTAGCCTAGATTAAATTTATGTGCTCTGGTTTCCTGTGTACAGTGAAAACTGTTTTCATCTTTGTTTTTACTGTTATAATTAGCTTATAATTTTTTTTCAAAAAGTGGTACCAGGAGTGGCTTTTCATTCCTTCCCTGAAGAGTCCTGCAAATAGAGGTTTGCAGCTGTTTTACCTTCTTTGCTTTCACACACTAATATAGAGGGAGTGGAGGACTGATGTCTTGCCCACATACTGGCATTCTGAAGAGATTCAGAGCTCACATCCATAAAGGACTTCTGTTGCAATAGTGGGAACCAAACTGAGTAAAACATTTTGAGAGTCATTTTTACTTTAATATGCGTGTTCTTTTTGATGCTTGTGAACATTTGCATGAAAAATTTTATCAGAGGTAAAGACCATATAGAAACTCAGATGCAGTGATTGTTGTTGTTTAGATTCTAAACCAAGTATTTAATCCCTATATGTAGCACAGTTTACAAAAAAAAAAGCCCCCCAAACAACCGCCAAACAAACAAAAAACAACCAGAAAAAGAAAACATTAAAAGGGAAAGCATCTGAATGGTGATTCCAAATCTTTTCCACCCTTTTTATCACTGGTAGAAATGTTATTTACAAAAGCAACAGTAAGGCAGATGGGTGATTCAAAAAAATTATTGCATGAATTTCATGTGTTCAGCATAAATATCAGTTTAGGAGCAATGGGAAGATTCACTATTTTAGGACCATGGTTTTCTAGTGGGTAAAAGCTGTATTCTTAGCTGATAAAGGACCAGTCTCCTGTTGTTGTGATTGTTGGTCGCTACAGAATGTACAAATAAAAAAGAAATAATAAAGCATACAATCAAGCAAGAAGAGTGAGTGATTGTTCCTCAGGGCTAATCAATATGTACAGATCAGAAACCTTAATTCCTTAACCAGCTTCTTTAAATGTAATTTTTTTAAAAAGAAGTAGTTAACAATATATAGTAGGAACCTTGAGTACTACATTATTATTTAACAAAAAAAATCATACCTGTAGTATATATGTGACATAGTTTTCAGATTAAATATTTTTAATATTTATGTAAGTATTAATATGAAAGTTATTCTGATGTATTATTGTCCCGTGATTACAAACTAAGCAGACTTAAAATAATTCATCAGATTATATTCAAATCTTGTATGATTATTGTTTTAATATTTCTTCTCTTTGCAGGCTAACTTGGCAAAACAAGAAGGCCACCTGAAAATAGCTAATGCAGAATTAGCAAAGGCTCAGGAGGCATTAGATGAAAAGCAAGCTGAACTGGATAAAGTGCAGGCAAATTTTGATGCAGCAATGAAGGAGAAAATGGTGAGATAAAAGTATCTTAGTATTAAGAAAAATGCTTGCATACAGCATTGTTATGTAATCAGGAATTGATACAAACACACACGCTACCGTGAATGACATGGATGAAGTTCAGGTATAAAAATAAGAGATTAAATCTATGTTCTCTCCTATTTCCTTCTTTCTGTGAATAGGAACATATTGGACAATGCACTTAGAGTTCTAAAGAATGAGTTTTAATTAAATAAAATATTCGTATTAAATATCAGAGGATGAAAAAATATATAAAATAATTCTTTAGATTTTTGCATTCTATTATTAAAATAAGTAGGACTTTTTTTTTTCAATTTTAGGACTTACTGAATGATGCAGAAACATGCAGAAGAAAGATGCAAGCAGCCTCTGCACTTATAGATGGACTGAGTGGAGAGAAAGTTGGTAGTTTAGAACAAACAGGCAAATTCATCAGGGGAAAATAAAAGAATAATTATAAAAACTGAAGAGCTAGTAAGGAATTTAGTAGCTTTAATAGCTGTACTCATTTTCCTCCTGGAAATGTTAATATAGTTACACAATTAAGTGAATTATCCTGAAATTTGAATTTTTCTCCCATAAGTAAACAGCTGAGTGCTGAGTGCTCATATTTCAGTTTAGAACAATACCTCTGATTTTGGAATTTATTTCAAAAGGGATTATTTCTAGTGCAGTTATGTGCCTGTGTTACAGCTGCCTCTCCCGCCCCCCTAGTACTGTACCTCATTCCAATATTTCCAATAGGCAGGAGGTAGGGATGATCTACGACTGACACTGAGAAGGAAAATGGAAGGATTCCTAACCTAATACTGGATAGAAAAAGAAGCATCCCTTTAGATATTAGTTATGTCATATTTGAGTAAAAGGAGGAGGCCTAGAGACCAGACAGTAGCCCTTGTCCTATAGTCTCTGTTGAAACACACATGGGACAGCAGGCCTTATTCTAAGAAACTTGGGAGTCCCTATTGTCCAAATGACAAAATGTTGACCAGCCTAGGAGCCAGAGATCCTAGCTGTCTAGAAAACAGGAAACCTGTCAAAATGCTTGCTTAAAGATAAAGAGCCTGAAAGCTTAGGCTCAGCTTCTGTGGAATGCTTCTGTTTCCATAAATTTCCAATGGGGAAATAAGGCATTTCTGGTGAGGTCTGCTCATTCCAAGAGAATTAAATTTGTATCTTTTGATAAATATTGTACTGCAGACACATTTTAAAGAAATAAACCAATTTCTTGCTTCAGTTATGAAAGAAGGAATAGTTGTCATTAAGCCTTCATTACTTTGTAGGGGAGAAGATAATGTTTTCATATGATCCTCAGAAGATTTATCACAAAAATATTTTGGAAACACGAAGAAACTATTTGTTGTTCAAAGACCAACAGTTCTCCTCTTAAATTGTCCTCAGAGCAGAAATCTTCTCATGTTTCAAAAGCTGGTTGTCTAAATCAATAGAAATTGAAATTGTACTTCACCTTTTAATTATGATTTTGTTCCTTTTCTAGACTTGTGGGAGATGTACTGCTCTGCACAGGTTTTCTTTCATACTGTGGACCTTTTAATCAAAACTTCAGGAAGCTTTTGCTTAAAGATTTATGGGAAGCAGAGATGAGAGCCCATAAGATCCCCTTCACTGAAAACTTGAACCTGATTTCTATGTTGGTAGATCCACCAACAGTAAGTTCTTGGTGCTTGGTGGGTTTCATTTTAATTTCAATTAACATATGCTGTGACTGTTAGCCAGCATTATGCTTGCTTAGAACAGAACTATAATCCCCAATATTGCTGTGCAGCGTATTTCTGTGGTTTCCAAATGTTCCTGGTAATTTCCACTAAACATCTGAGTACTGAGCAATATCGAGAGACACAAACAAGTTATATATTATAAACAAGAGACACATACAATTAGACAATTGTCAGTAAGACCGTGCACTTTCAAGTATGTTATTTTGAGAACTCATTACCACAGCTATAGATCGCGTATCTACTAAAACAGTGGGTTTCATTGTTAGCTTTGGGTTCTGTTGATATTATCTGGGTCTGGTTTAAAAAAAAATTATATGTATATATATAGAAGAGAACATTTTCAAAGGAATGCATAAAGTCTTTGCATTCAATGTGAATGTATGAGAAACCAGAGGACAATGCCAGAATCTTCGTTCTCTTCAGTAAATATTAAGCCCAAAAGCTCTCTTAGCCTGGTTTTCTCTTAATTGATCCCAGTGTTGAATTTGGCTGTCAAGCTGCCTTTTGAATTTATTACACTTTTAAAATATATTTTTATTGTTATATATAGTTAATAATATCCATAAAAATAAAATCCTGGAAATATTTTTCCATCTGAATTAATCACTTTTCAGCAGGTTCAGATATGCATCTCCTTTGGCTTGATGTCCCCATTACTACTTAGAACAATCATAACTGAAGGATAATTCCAGTGAGATTTTATTCCAAGATACTTCTTTTTTTTCCTTTTCTTTTCTTTCTTTTTTGTATTCTTCAGATAAGCGAGTGGAATCTTCAGGGACTGCCTGGAGATGATCTCTCAATTCAGAATGGTATCATTGTCACTAAGGCAACTAGATACCCCCTTTTGGTAGATCCACAAACTCAAGGAAAATCATGGATTAAAAAGAAAGAACAGGATAATGAATTACAGGTGAACAGTGTTTTAAAAGAGTAACGTGCTGTATTATATTCCTTCAAACATTGTTGCTTTAGGGTGTGTCTGCATTTGAGTTGGTGTAACTCTCATACACACACATCTGAGATAACCTTAACTTGTACGGAGACTGACAATGATGTAGATGCATCAGCAGAGAACCTGACAAGATTATATAGTAAGTAAATATTGGCATGAAATCTAGCAAGAAGTATGAAAGGGAAGGAGGTAGCCTTGTGTTCAAAATTAGATAAAGTAAAAGAGAAAAAAAAAACTGCCTAGGGCAAGGTGATGAAAAGTATAGCAAAAGAGTATAATATGAAATTAAATGAGAGTAAACTGGGCAGCTATTAGTAAGATTATGGACAAGGGCAGGATAACTTACAGCTTTGAAAATGTAGAAAAAGTATTTAAACTGATGCAGTCCAGAATTTAGAACCTGAGATAAAATTCACACATGAAGTTACTCCTACAAAAGTAAATTGAGGACAACCAGATGAAACCAAACCCAAGACAAATCTCTCTATCCTACTGTTACTGCAATTTTAATAACTCTTCTATAGCTTAAGCCAGTAGGGTTAAATGTCTGCTCATGAAATATAATACAAAGACGTTCTTGTTTCACCTGTAGTTTGCATACAAATGCATTTTTCACAAATTAAGTGGGAAAAGGAACCTGCATTTTAAAACCCTTAACCTGAATGTTGCAAAATCTCACATCCTCCGAATCTCAATATATTTTCAGGGTTTTAGGATCTCTAGATTTTGAAGGTTTTAAGTCTTGGAGTAAAGTGAATGTCAAGTTCTTGCTTATCATTTTATCATTAATAAAGCAAACTGTCAGAACCACAGCAAAGTTGGGGTCGGAAGGGATTTCTGAAGATATTCTAGTCCAGCCTCCCTGCTCAGAGAAGGATCTACTAAAAGAGGTCATCTAGGACTGTGTCCAGTCGAGTTTTGAATACCTCTAAGGACGGAGACTTGACCATCTTTCTGGACAACCTGTTTTAGTGTTCAACCACCCTATAAAGTTGTGGGTTTTTTTCTTATGTTTAAATGGAATTACCTATATTTCAATTTGTGCCTGTTGCGTCTTGCCCTGTTCCTGTGTGCCACTAAGAGGAGTCCGTCTCCGTGTTCTTCGTTCTCACGCACCGGGTATTTATATACATAGGTAAATACCCTTGTGAACCTTCTTGAGGCTAAATAATCCCAGCTTTCCTCACACGTCAAGTGCTCCAATCCGTTAATAATCTTAGTGGTCCTTTGCTGGACTCACTTCAGTGTCTCTCTTACACTGGGGAGCCCAGAACTAGACAGAGGATTCCAGATATGTGTCTCCAGTACTGCCTTCCTCAAATGCTGATAGTATTTTTCCTAATGCAGCACAGAACACTGTTGGCCTTTGCTGCAAAGGCAGATTGCTGGCTCATGGTCAAATTGTTGTCCACCAGGACCCCAAGGTCCTTTTCTGCAAAGCTGCTTTCCAAAAGAATGGCCCTATTTCATACCTGTGGAGAAAATCTTGAAAATAAAGAGAACTTTCTGAAAGTCAAAATCTAGGAAGCAATACAAAATTAGTGGTTTATATACTTATCCATGATTATGAATGATTTCATACATGATGCATCCCATTTAATGACATTTGAAACATCTGAGTTCATAATACTGTAAACAGCAATTAATCTATTAGACTGAATTCAGGTTTCCAGAAAGAATTTCTCAATACTTCAAAGTAAAATTAGAAAATCTAGTCCTTAGGACATAGAATAGAAAATGAAAAGTTAGGCATCTCTGATTTCAAAAATATATGTAATGTCTTCAATTCCCAATAAGCTGTACTGGTTTTACTTGGTACATTATTACTCTCATAATGAAGTTTTGTGAATTCCATCACAGCCGATCTTTAAATTCACATTTTTATGGTACTTTTCATTGTATACACAAGAAATATTTCTGCATGAAATGCTGCATGGTAAACATTTATTACTTACTTTAAAATGCAACTAACAAAAACAATGCAAAATTTTTGGAGTTAGATCTGTGGTTTTCATGTAAGACTTTGGAGAAATGTTTTTGTCCTTATATCAATTTATAATTTACGTTTTGAGGTAACAACATTGAATGACAAGTATTTCCGTACACACCTAGAAGATAGTCTTTCACTGGGACGATCACTTGTGATTGAAGATATAGATGAAGAGCTGGATCCAGTCCTTGATAATATATTAGAAAAGAATTTCATTAAATCTGGAACTTCTTTCAAGGTTAGTAATCAAATAAAAAACATGGAATAAGTAGTTAGCTTTGTGATGAGTGATCTTTTACCCTGTTATTCCAAACCTCTGCTGAATTGGGTAAACTTCCTATTCAGTAGGGCAGTGTGAAGAATCAAACTGAACTAATAAAATATAGGAGACAGCCTCAGCTGAGTAGTAAGTACATGAGTCTAAAATTTAACTACTGAAGTTACTACTGAAGATTCCAGTTATGTTTATCCTATTGAATGCTTACAGTTATTTCTATTTATTTTCAAGCAGTTTCATTTTGCACACTTTAACAGAATTAATAGAATTGAAAAGATATCTCTCTCCCTAGTGTGGAGCACTGACTGTAGCAACTGCCGAACCTTTAATCTGGAATAGAACTGTTTTCTGATGGAACAGGCCAAAAAAGCACAAAGTTTTATTAATAATGTTAAGTATATTCCCAACCTTGAAAAATCATCAACCTTGAAAAACTCTTTCTGACCTTTGTTAGATGAAGAAGTCACTCCCAAATTTTAAAAACAATCCCCCTTCAAACATCCTGAAATAAAATGACTGCACGTGCTGTATGTTTCCATATGGATTTTTCTCAAATCATCTGAATTAACTGGCTGGGATATGAGAGAGATGGTAAACCATATTGTTGATGATAATGAAAATAAATTTTTTTTAATATTTTTTGTGGAGCAGTTGTCAGAGCAAACAATATGCTTAAGGGAGTGGTTTGGTCCTACTCCTTCTTAAGGCAGATATTTGAAGTGGCCTTGGAGGGTCGTATATAGTGGTCACTGATTCCCTTGTGCACATGCAGCTTTCAAGTTAGGCTGCTGATTTGGTACCTCTCAACTTCTGTAAAAAATTCTGTGGAAAACTTTGAATAAATTTACAGTTCCTTTAGAAAGGTTCTTTATGATCAGCTTAGTCTTCATAAATATAGAATTAATTTCCAGTAATTTATGTTCCATTGTTGGATCAAATAATTTCTTTTTTCCCTGAACACAAGAGAACAATGATTTCTCCAAAGGTCAGTAGTTTCTACGATCTTTGTCTGAAGTGAGATTAGAAGCACAAAACCTAAACCAAGTGGTTCTGAAGCTATTAATTAGAGCCCACAGTGGAAGTAATCTCTATTTACCTGGAGGGGAATGCTACTTTTATAATGTACCCTAACTGCTCCCTTTGGTCATCGTTTGTTATTTGCATGACAAATTTGAATTGTGAAACTTCCTCTCTTTGGCATTTTGAATAATGTAATTTTTTCTCTGGTCAATATTACTGAGATGAATAAAGCTCATTTTCCTCCTCTTAGTACTATTCTAATATACTCCACAGGTGAAAGTTGGTGATAAGGAGGTAGATGTTATGAGTTCATTTAGACTGTACATTACTACGAAGCTACCCAATCCTGCTTTCACGCCTGAAATTAATGCAAAAACATCAATTATTGATTTTACTGTTACAATGAAAGGACTTGAGAATCAGTTACTGAGAAGAGTAATTCTTACTGAAAAACAGGTAAACTAACAGTACCCACAAACCATAGTGATGCTTTTTTATTTCTTTATTTTAACTGGTTTTATTTATTTCTTTATTTTAACTGCAGGGGAAAAAGAAATGTTCAAATAGAAAAGAATGACATCAGCCATTTTCTAAAATTTTGTTCAGATTCAGTATAAAAAATTTCCAAATAACAAAAATACACCCAGAGGATCTTCTATGTATTGCTGTCAGTATGACACAAACAATTAAGCACAAGCATTTGGCATTGATAAGATAGTTCATAAGATACTGAATAAACACTGCTTTTTAAAAAAAAAGGATGTTATACAAACACAATTTAGATACCTGAAAAAGTAAAACACACATTTCATGCAGTTGAAAAATCAGCTTAAATAGAATTTTACGTTTAACTCATAGTTACAGTCCATAAAGTGTCATGCCATTTTCTTGTTTTTTAATGATAGGAACTAGAGACTGAACGAATTAAACTCATGGAAGATGTGACTTTTAATAAACGGAAGATGAAAGAACTTGAAGACAATCTTCTGTACAAACTAAGTGCAACCAGAGGTTCTGTATCAAAGTGTAAAAGAACCAGGATTAAGCAGATAAAGCAGATTAAGATGATTCATGTTAGAACCTTTCCATACAAAAATTGATTTATCCATCCAAGATACAATAAGAGAACAGCCAATGGTAGAAATGTGAAGTACGGTGATTTACTGGTGTATGAGGGATTCAGTACTTTAGCGTGCCACTATATACAACCCTAGACACTAAGTGTTTTTAACACCTAAACAAGTTTTGTGAAACAAATCAGTTTTGTGGGAGCTTTCTGCCCCTCAGATGAGATAAGGTATCTGATCATGGGCAAATCCTTAACCCACTGAAAATGCCAAGTAAAATGCGCTAGCTTAAATGGTGTTGAAAGTCTTTTGCCTGCACATGATCAATTACTGTCTCTTTGGTGGAAGACGAAGGTGGTAACTTCCAGCAAATCAATCAGTAAGTATTTGAGATGCATCAATACTGTTGTGTGACCACTGCCTTAAGTCTTTGTGACTTTCAGTGTACCAGTCAACAGACTAAAATAATTTAAGTACTGTGTATGAATATGTACGTTATGTGCATAAGAAAGCTGGCTTCTCTAGTACATGCTGCAAAGCTGTTGGTATAGATACATTCATACTGACACAGGTTGAATGCCTTTGTTTAGCATGTTGAATTTAAAATTGTTTTTTATGTTATGTATCCTGTTTGGTCTCCATTTTAAAAGCTTTCTGCAATTCAGTAAATCATTTCCATTTGTTAAAAATAATTCCTGTAATTTGGCCTTTCAATTTTTACATATATGAAGTGAAAAAAATGTAATAAAAATGTCCTAAACATCCAATATTTCACATTTTAGGTTCGCTAGTAGATGATGAATCCCTGATCGGTGTTCTGCAAACAACTAAGCAAACAGCTGCTGAAGTAGCTGAAAAGTTGTCTGTGGCAGCAGAAACTGAAGTGAAGATTAACGCTGCTCAGGAGGAATATCGACCTGCTGCTACACGCGGAAGCATTCTTTACTTTCTTATCACAGAAATGAGCATGGTCAATAATATGTATCAAACTTCACTGGCTCAGTTCTTGAAGTTATTTGATCAATCCATGGCCAAGTAGGAAGACACTGGTTTTTATACTATTCAGATGTTTGTCTTTCCAATGTATCTGCTATTATTACATGCTTGCTTTGTGCTTTGTTTTCATTATTCAGGTCTAAGAAGTCTCCTTTACCTCAAAAAAGAATCTCAAATATTATTGAGTATCTTACCTTTGAAACTTACTCATATTCTGTTAGAGGCTTGTATGAAAACCACAAATTCCTCTTTATCCTCCTCCTGACATTAAAAATTGATCTTGAGAGAGGACATGTGAAAAATAGAGAGTTCCATGCACTCATTAGAGGTAAGTTTAAAAAATTGTGTTATATGTAGAGCTACTTTCAACTTTTAGAACTTTTATACCATTTCAAAGTATGACTTTTTTTTTTTTTTTTCTGCATGGTTTCTACCATGCCGTTCTGTGGGAGCTGCCTCTGTCTATCCCTGCTGTGGTCCAGTGAAGTTAGATGCAATTCCCCATCACAGTTCTGCCTCCTCAATTTACCCAGGCTGTGTTCTATCCTGCACTCAAGATGATACTTCTGCTTCTCTCCTTCAATTGGTTTAATAATTGTATCTTTTTGTGTTGTATTTGTATCCTTATTTTTATAAATTAGGTGACTTCTTGCTCCTTTGCTTCTTGGCTTTGATGGAGCTGAATAAAGCTATCTTCTAAGTTGCCACAACAACTCCCCATAAAGTCCAGGAGGTGCTGCAGATCAGTTTCAGCCTGAGCTTTCTCTGACTTTTGCCAACCAGCTAACACTGACTTTTAGAGAACATAATGTGTTTCTGTGGCCCAGTTGACCAGGTCTGCCTCCTCTGTACTCTGAATTTGTGCCTCTGCTGAAAAGTGTGATCAGGATTGCTTATGTAGAGGTCCATATAAAGCCGGTTTGAATTTTACAGTGTTCAAATGAATATTGCAAAGGTCTAATTTCAGAGTAGTGAACCTAGATTTGAAGATCATTATCTGCATTTAATGAATATAATGGGTAGAAAACGAGGTTAAATTCACTCTGTTTTGCTTTCCAGTTTCTCATAATGGTTTTATCCTTTGAGAATGGTATCCAGCTAGCAATTTACCACTGATGTCAGGCAGGGTATGCTTGGAAATGCTTTCAAAATGAACTGTCTGCTTTAGTAAAGCATTAGACAAGGAACCATATTTCTTGGCTTCTCAGCTCATGGATTCTTGTTTTGCCAGGAAAAAATATACCTTGGGCATGTGAAGTAGAAGGCGGTCACTTACCCCTTTTTAACTGATGAGAATCTGTAACAGAATACAGCAGTAGTTTTAGCAAATTTTGTCTGGAACATATGATTGCAGTTTCCTGCCTAGCTTTACCACACTGAGAAATTCTTCTGGTGTGTAAAGTGACACCGAGAAATTCTTCTGGTGTATAAAATGACACCAAAGTAATAATACGTTTTCTATAATTATTCACATGGTATTAAATCAGATTGAGAAGTGGGCAGATGCCTAGCCAAATTGTCCTGGACTCTTGGGTATCTTCTGCAATGAATGAATTTTCCTCCTTGGACGAGCAGTTCTTGGTGCAAAATGGATGCCATGTTACCAAACATCACTGAACAGCTGAAGAAAGGATTTATTTGAAAAATAAATCTCTGTTCCTCTTTCCATTTCTTTTTCCAGGAGAGCTTTCATAGCTTATCATCAGCCATATTATCAGGGGATGTCACAGTGAAATAAGCATTGCTATTTGAAATGAAAAAGTCTCTAGAACTCATTATTCAGCTAGTTTCAGGAGATTATCGACTCTAAATCTTTCCTTCTACTAAAGTGCATAAATTGAATTTCATACTCTTTACTCTATTCCATTAAAGCCAAACACTAGGCCCTTTAATTGGCCCTTCATTAGTTCATAAAAACATTCAAATCATATATTAATCATATCTAATTCTGTTTCTTTGTTATATCTAACTGCATCCCTGTGTGGAGAAAAGCAATGCACAAATTTTTCTAGATGCTGGAACTTTTCTCATGTGCCTATGAATGTCAAAATGAAACCTAATTAAAGGAAAGACTTTTTTAGGCCTTGCATATTTAACTCATTAACATAACAAATGACTAACCATAAGAACTTAGCAGGATTTATCAAAAGATTTGGTATGTAAGTTCATAGCAAGAATATGAAGTATTACAATGAGAAACACATGGTTTACACCTTTGTAATTCTCATTCGTCATTGAACAAGTCTGCTTCAAAAAAATAAGGTTAAAAAATTTCCCCCAAACTTCCCTGAGATCTGTTTACTGCCCACTCGTTGAAACATTTACTTTCTTTTGATGTTCATTGTTCCTATTGGCATACTAACGTCCAGATTCAGCAAGGTGATTCTTGTCTTTCTAATTAAAGATATTTAGGTATCTAGGAAAATATTTAGTCTTTCTGAAGCATGTTTTTATTCTTTTTAGAAGAAGCAGAGCTTCTGTTTCCTGAAAATCTTCACCAAAAATATAAATAAGATTCTTGTGTACTGGAAGCCTGCAGAAAAACATCTGAAAGAATCAGATCTTTCCCTGTAAAGTCTATAATGCAAGCAGAACATATTTCAGGAAAATCAGAATTTGCTGCATTCTAGCATTTGCAGCACCATAAACTCTTTCCTATAATGTGTCAGACCTTTAAAGTCTTAGTTCTTCAGCTGCATCAAAAATACTGTATATAATGTCTTCCCAATAATTTAACTAATAAAATTTGTGCTTTATTTAAGAAATTCTAATCTCCTTTTCACTCCAATGGTAAGTTTGTCTTCTGTTCTTTTCCTTCTTGCTTTTGTGATTCATTTTCTTGACATCCCATTCATGGAGAATTTGAGGATGAGGTGGGTGCAGAATAAGAAAAAAGATCTCTGTGTTAAAGCCCCTTGACAATCTATGGAATAATTAGACACAGTTTGTAGAAGTATTAATATATTAATTGAAAAGGAACTACATATATATTTATGTATGTAGATTTTGGTAAGCATGTATGTATAATCTGGAAGTATTGAAATAATTTCAGTTCATATACATAGACTATGTATACAAACACATACATGCTCACATACATATATGTGCTTAAAAATAATAGCTATTATTCTAAGGTGATTTTTTTAGTTTGTTTGTAACAAGTTGGTGAAATTCGTTATACTGGTAACCTAAATGAATAAATGATCTTAGTTCTGGAGACTACTGGAACAACACCCTCTGGTTTTCCCAAGAAGTGACATTAATTAATTTGTGGAGGACTGGGGAAGAGGCAGCTACAACAAGAAGAAAATGATGATAAAAAGTTAAAAGTTAATCTGTTTAAAATTGGATTGCAGTCCTATCCCAGAGGTGTCCCTTTGTATTTCCTCTTCAATAGCATATCAGAAGATGTGAAACACGTGTATTATCTACTGGCTATCTGGACTTATATATGCTATTTAAAATTATTTGTGCTTGTTAGGCTGGTCTAGAATCGATTGATTCCATCACTCCAGAGTTTCTTCTCCTGTTATGTTTGGGGTTTTTTTCCAATTATTCCAGGAGATTACTTTGCTAACATGTGTAACATTCTTTAGATATTATAACTATGCATTTTATTAGAGAAGAGGTAGAAGTTTACAGTTGAGAAAGTAAGACTTTCTTCTCAATTTCTTTTCCTTTTAGGAATACTGGGATAAAATATAGACTAAGGGAAGGTCTTCAGAGGAAAATTTTTATCTTTCAGATATATACAAAATTACCTTTACTGTATTATCAGCACAGATGAAAAGGAAGAGATATTATTAACAAATTTCCCATACTTCAAATATAATCACTATCACTGTATAAACTTATAACAGCAAAATGTATGGAGCACATGATCTAAGATGAGAGGCTGAGAGAACTGGGCTTGTTTAGCTTGGAGAACAGAAGGCTTAGGGGACACCCAGTAGTAGCCTGCCAATACCGATGAGAAGGCCATTAAAACAACAGAGCCTGGCTCTTCAGTGGTGCACAGTAGGAAGATGAGAGGCAACAGAAATAATCTGGGGGAAAAAAAAAAAAGAGAGGTTCAGAGTGGGTGTAAGGGGAATTTTTTTCATTATGAGAACAGTCAAACATTAAAACACAGTGTCCAAAAAGGCTGTGCAGCCTTCATCCTTGGAGGTTTTCGAGACCAGATAGAACAAAGACCTGGTTTTACCTCATAGCTGACTCTGCTTTGAACAAGTTGGACTAGAGACCTCCTGAGGTCCCTTCCAGACTAAATTATCCTATGATCTTATGAAATAAATGTTAAATACACAAGAGTGCAATTAGTACCCCAGTGAAAATTACATGGGCCAGAAAACATAATTTAAAAAGAAATGTCAAGTATATCTTGACCCCTGGAATATCACATGTATTTCATCAGAATGTTTTTATCTACAGGAGGCGCAGCACTGGATCTACAGGCTTGCCCACCTAAACCCTTCCGCTGGATTCTTGACATGATGTGGCTAAACCTAGTGGAATTGAGCAAACTTCCACAGTTTGCAGAAATTTTGAATCAGGTGATATCTACTAATTATCTTCTCAGTGTTAACAACCAGGTTCCCAATCACAATTCTGCTCCCATATTTTACATTTAGAATGTACAAGAGATGTAGTTAAGAACAAGGCCAGAGAGAATACAGAACAAAGGCATAGAAATGAACAGTCAGGTAGCATGAATGGGGGTATATTTATTTGCTCTACTTTTTTTTAAATCTGCTTTATGGTATTTTGTATTATAGTCATTGAGGTAGAAAGATAAGAGAACAGGAGCAAAGAGCTAGTACAAAAGGAAGCCAGTGAAGGAGAGACAGAAATAAGGAGAAAGGATAAAAAAGTAGAGGTATCAAAAAGGCTCAGAAAGTTAATCCATGAGTGTCAGGCTTTAAGTTACAATGTTTTATGTCTTACGTCTGATAGACTTTTGCAAGTCAATTGTTTGCTGCTTGTTTTTAAAGACTCATTTCCATTCCAAGGTTAACATGTTATTCAAATATGATGAGCTAGCTATAAAAATACTATTTATTTTATGAAGACATACATGAATGTCACAAGGATGGAGCCAGACTCTTCTCAGTGGTGCCCAGTGACAGGACAAGGGGCAATGGGCACAAACTGAAACAGAAGAGGTTTCAGTTGAATATGAGAAAAAACTTCTTTACTTTGAGGATGCCCGAGCCCTGGCCCAGGCTGCCCAGGGGGGCTGTGGAGTCTCCTTCTCTGGAGATATTCAAAGCCCGCCTCGATGAAGTATCATCATTTTGATACCTGGAGGTATCAAAACAGGATATTGTGGGAGGAATTGCAGTTAGGCCTTCACTCTGGGTTGTTAGGGCACCAGAACCCAAAATGCATGCCAGTGCACGCTTGCTAACATTATTTAAATTTAGCCATGGGGTTGTGAATTATGTATTTTCCTTTTAATTTGTAGATTGTAATGGTTCTGTTATAGGACTTTTCCAGAATTGGTGCAAACAAAATTTTAGTCTCAAAAATACTGAGATGAACAGATTACCCCAAAAGACCTCTTTTTTAACCAATCTTTTAGTACTAATTTAAAATTGCCATATATTTATAAGTTGAAAAGTGACAATTAGGTGATTGTAGTAATAGATAGAGATGGAATTTGGGGGGGTGCCAACCAGGATATGAATAAAAAGTGCAAATATGGAAATAACATCTTTTTAATATTTATTTACAGCCATTATATGTGCTGTTCTATTTGACTCATCATATAAATACAACTGTGTCATTACTCATTTAGATACAAACAGAAAATGATTTGAAGTAAGAAAAAAAAATCTTGAAAATTATATGTCCAGCTCTCAAAAGGTTGCCTGTAATTTTCTTTCTTTCTTGCCAATTACAGATTTTTTCTTTTCTAAAAATTAATTCCTCCAATCCCAGATGCCTACTTTAATAGAGACATATTCTTCTTTAAACATTTAGAGGACCCTGTTCCTTTTCACGCTGTTACTACTTCCAGCTATAGTTGAGTGAGAGATGGCAAAATAAATATGTAATGAAAGCTTAAAGATTTTACTGAGTCAGCTAAGGTTCCTTTAGCTCAGTAACCTATCTCTGGGCGCAGCCCGGCTTTGAGAAGGTGCCTCCTCTGACTACTCTCCTAGCATGTGCTCAGGTCGATGGCAGTTAATGTAGAACTGAGCTATTTGCTTATAAAGTAATTTTGTTTTTCTCAGACTTGGATTATAGTTCAGAAAGACATTTGGTGTTTATGAATCTCTCTGAATGAATTTCATGATAGGAAATACGTGATTGGAAGAGCTCCCTGTGTGTTCGTTTTTCACTCCTCTCTCAGTCCATGCGTGGTGCAGGTTGTTCTGAAATTACTGCTATTTGAAATCAAGTCAGTCAACTGGACAGAGCTCCTTGGTTTATAATTGGCATCTAGAACTGTGTTTCAGAACAGATGGCATCAGTGTGTTCCTTGATCTGAGAATATTGCAGTAGCTGACTCAGTCGCTGCATTAAAAGTTGACCTGCATAGCAATTTTCACTATGTTCTGTCCACCAGTATCCCTTGTCCTATTAAGTCATGGGTTCTGAGAGGTGGCTAAATAATGATCATATCTGTGGTCAGCTTTATTCTTTCTCAAGTCAAACTTCCTAGAGTCTCTTATTTTCAATTTGTGATTCTTTGGCTGGCTGGACTGTACTGGGACAGATTTTTCTGTTCCTCTTAGTACTTTGTGATCAGAAGGAATAAATTAATCACAGCACGTTTCTCTTGTAGCATAGAATCCTTTGGCTAATTATTGAGTTTTCTTAAGTAGCTGCATGTGTTTGGGAGGGGAACCATGAATAATTGATTAGCTTAAGAGCCTGCATCTTAATACTAAAATTTCTGTTTGTAATATCTTAATAGCAATTCACATGGGGTATATCTTAAATGCTTCAGACTCTTAATGTTACTTGTAAAATATCCTGACATAATAATAGACTCTCATTAAAATATACATTTACAAGCAGATTTTGCTACAGCTGAAATATGTGCATTAATGTAATAAATTTAGATAGCCTGTAATGAAAAAGGATGGAAAAGTTGGTTTGATAAAGATGCACCTGAGGAAGAAACTATACCTGATGGATATAATGATTCACTTGATATCTTTGGCAAGCTTTTACTCATCAGGTGAGCATCTTCAGCAAATTGGGAAATGCATGCATGGTTGCATCATGTGTCTCAGTCTATCATACGCTATTATCAGAATAGTGTAATTTTTATTAATTTCTGGGTGACATGAAATATAATTCACTCACATGAAATATGGTTTGATTCACTCACTTTGGAGCTATCCTCTGAGGAGTCTAAAGGAGTTATTTCTAGAAAATATTTTCTATAAATTTGCTTTTCTGTCATGACAAATGAAACTGGGAATCACATTGCAGGCTTCTCCAAAAAGCTACTGAAAAAGTAGAGCAATTCAGATAGATAGTCTTCATCTTTTTTTTTTTAAATGAGCTATTTTAAATCAGGCATTCAAAAGCCTCATGTGAAAAGTGTATTATAAATTATTTTATTGTATCCACTAAAATCTCAGTGGCAGGACTTGGGGTAGAATGGAGCTCCCCAAAGCAGCGTTCAGCTGCCTTATGTGCAAGATCATATCTTCCTACATTCATTGTATACTTTCAAAGTGCTACAACAACTAAATCAGAGACACTACAAAAAGCCAACAACATTAATTACTAGACCATGATTTGTCTTTGGAGTGAATTCAAGCTGTACAGTAAAAAAGGCCAGAATCTGATGGAAGAAGTACTATATTGTTCTATGCTGTGCACCCTGAAGGAGGAGGGAGGCCATGTAAGTCCTAAGCCTTTAAGCAAGCCTATAAATTGAAGCTTTGCAAAGTCACATGTTTTTTCCAAAAGTAGTTGTTTGGGCTATTTTTTTTTCCCCCTTGGGAAAAATAAAGACCCATCCCCAAGACAAGTGTAATCCATTGCAAAGAGTTGAGTCTGTACCCTAAAAGACTAACAGATCCAATGAAACATCTGCAGAATTTTACTAAAGGCCAAAAGCAATCTTATGTTTCCCTACTTGGGTCCTCAGATACAAAATCTCTGTTTAAAATTAAGAATGTCCCAACCTGCTAAAGGTATCCAGAACAGAAAATACCAGTGCAGACAGCTTACCTAAGGCAAAATTGTAAGCAACTGAAAAGTATTGAACAGTCATGAGTAGCGGGAAGACGGTTAGCACTGTCTATTATTATATCTGTCAAGATAAACCTATAAACATATATATCAATGTGTATGTGTATATTTATATGTGCATATTATGAAGCAAAAATTTATATTTGATAAAAACAGAATTTCTAATTTAAGTCTGGTCTTTGGAACAGGAAGAAGCATTGAATTTGTATCTTGGTATATATTTTTATTTCTAGGTCTTGGTGTCCAGACCGAACGCTTTCTCAAGCCAGGAAATATATTGCAAATTCCTTGGATGAGAAATATACAGAACCAGTCATTTTGAATTTAGAAAAAACTTGGGAGGAAAGTGACCCACGAACACCTCTAATCTGTTTCTTGTCTATGGGATCTGACCCAACTATTCAGATTGATTCCTTGGCTAGGAAGCTTAAATTAGGTATGAAGTAATAATTTATTGTCATGTGTTAAGAGACAGAAGGGTAATGTAAGTAATTTCAGAGTGGTTTTTTTTCTGAAAAGTATTTCTTAGATTCTGGTGTGCTATTGATTGTTCCTGAACCATCAACTTAGAGATACAATAATATTTTAAATAAAAGATGGTATGCTGAGCATCATTTTGTATGCAGTTGAACAGTAGTGTTTTCAGTTCTTTCTTTTATAAATTATTATCATCCTTCCCAGCGATGGTACTTTTTTAATTCCTAACTATAAGACAATATTAATTTTATTTTTTTTATTATTCTGGCATGGTGACTGTTTTCCTGTTTCAACTCTTAACTGCAGGTAACTTAAAAACCAGCAATCTGCTTACAGGACTACTTCGTAATGAAAAATACCCACAAGATCTGTGTTTGTATATTCTGGGCTTTATGGCTACATTATATGGAAATTTTGAAAAATTATGCATACAAACTGAGTTGCAAGTAGATACATCTATTCATTATATTAGGCATATTAACACGTTCACAAATGCAATTTTACAATTATGCATTGTGCTCATTTACTTGGCTTCATTACCTCCACTTCAAGAAAAAGCTGGGTTCATATTTCAAATACTCTGGCTTAATTAATTAAAATTTGGCACAAATTCCCATTGACAATAACATCAGTCACAGTCTTTCACTTCTACAAACACTGTAAATATTGTGAATGCATATTTTAACATTATTTTACAAAGTTTCAATGTTTAGAATGTTTAGAAAATTTATACATAGTAGCATAATATGATGATAATAAGATCCTACTTTCATAACTATATATTTTTGTAAAAAAATGTAGTTAATTGTCCTGTATTTATATCACTGTTGTTTTGGACTGAATTTGAATTCTTTTTCTGAAGAATGTAAATTCATTAATCATATATTGTCAAATATGTTGTAGAATGTAGGACCATCTCCATGGGTCAAGGACAAGAAGTCCATGCACGCAAGTTCATACAGATGTCAATGCAACAGGTGGGAAAAAAACACTGCAGTTGTCTGTGTTAGCATTCTTTTATACCTCTTTTGCATGCAATTTTTAATATTTTGCATTTTCACCTTACTATCATGCATATCTCGGGGTAAAAAGTCTCACTGAGTGTCTGAGCCTAAAAACTGTGGGATATGCATGTGCCAGAGCAGTCCAAGTCAATACTTCTGCCAGCAGTAATACTGAGCAGCTTTTCAAAGGTGGCACATTACCTTCTTAGCGCTATGCTGTTATCCAAAGGTAAAAGGACATTGTGCCCTAGTTCTGTCTCACAGGACTTGCAGATCCCACTCTTTACTGGAATATTTTTTTTATTCTATTTTTCCCTCTTTCCTATGAGAGCTCCCTAGGAGTTGCATAGTTTCTACTAAGTAAACTGGTGAGTGCCCACATAAAGCTGTAGGTGCAGAAGGATGTGCTGGCTCCTAATACTGCCTCACATTTTCCTTACATCTGTGCTAGTGAGAGGGCTTCTTGCTCACGAGCAATTGGGTTTGTTTTTTAATTGCCAATCCTAAGAGTCTAAGAACTTCCAACCAATATTTAAGAATTTTTCTCTTAAATACTGCAGTGTATTTTCTTAGGCGGATGATATTCACAAACAGTAAAAACATGAGAAGCCTAAGCAGCAGCTGCAGAAGGATGGAACTGACACCTCAAATACAATATAAAAGTTACAGTGTAAAGGTAGCACAGTCTGGTCAGCTGGACGCTTCAAAGAGTTGTGGACAGTGCTGCAAATGAAGACATACAGCCGGAGTTGCCTGTAAACTCAAAATATCAGGATTTATTCTTATTCCAGTGTTCTGAAGGACTACACTATTTCTACTAACAGAGAGGGCTGCAAGAACTATTAATGACCAAAACTTGTTTTTCATCTGACAGTAACTGACAGTTAGTCCTCACTAAACCAGTTCAGCACTGCTTGTAATATTCACCTAAAGAAACCTGAACTGACTTTTGTTCGGTAAAAGGTTTGATTGGTACAATATTACCTATTTGTTAACCAGTAAATGCTTTCATTCCATGGGAGTATTCATTAAAAGTTAGATAAAAAGTTAAAGATGGATTCATTATGAGATTTAAAACTTAACTTCACACAATATACCACATCCATTAGATTTCCTGGGTCTCTGTCTTCACCTGGACAAATATAATATTGTATATGGCCTTCACCGCACACTTGCTAGACATTACTGTATAATCCAAGGTTCTCTAGCTAATGCAGCCTCGGTTTTGGAAGTTCTCTGTATTGTATCCCAGTAACCTCTCAAGTCCTACCAAATGTGACACCAGTACTGGAATATGGATGTGCACCACTTTGGAAAAAGAGAAAAAAGAACATCTCTGTATAGCAGATGGCATTTTTTGTGACGTGCAAATGCACACATATATCTCAGACTTCTTTGTGTTTCTATGTCTACAATGGTCATCATGAACTTCCTGTTCATTGGAATGGTGAAAACTGGGGCATCCCTGCCTTTCCTTGCCATCAGTTAAAACCACAAAGATACTGAAAACAGCACTGCAGTAGAGCTACTAGTAACAATTTCTGAACAAAATGCCTTGGTGGTGTACACATTTTACAGAGGGAGGGGGGTGTGAATGTCAAATTTGCAAGAAGAAAACAGAATTGGTGAATATGAAGACAAATGTCTGGGGTTTTTTTTCCTAATTCTGGCCAAGAGTATATAATACGATTAAAACTGCTGTGCTGTGTTACAGGTGGATAATTTAAAAAAACTGAGCCTGATTCATTTGGAAATGTGACAAATTGATTAAACATCTTCCTCAAGAAAGTGGTTCCCCATAAAGGAAGGAAAAACCCCCCTTCATTTAATCTTTTTTTTTTTTTTAAATATATATCAGTTTACCATAAATATTTTAATTACATTTTGTTACCAAATGTTATTTATTTCTTTCTAAATGAGCTAAAACAAAATTGCCAAAATGAAATTACAAGTTATAATGAAATCCACACATCACTGTTTAGAACTGATTAAATAATGCTCCGGTTTCCTATCAGGCTTCTGATTCATCAGGCTTCTAAAGTGATCCTCCAAAAGCTGATTGAATTTAAATTCATAAGCAGAAGTGTAGAGAGATAATAATCAAAATAGAGCTTTCATGCAACTTGAGAGCTGAATAAGATCAAAATTAATATGTGGAGGTTGATTTTCATACATATGCATTTATTGCAGATAAGCTAATTGCAGCTGAAAGGTTTTAGTCTCCTGTTACCACCTCTTTACGCTTACTTTAGATTATGTTATTAACAAGTAGGTTTAAAAAAAAGATGTATTCCTTAGATTTCAGCTGTTACTTTCCCACTCACCTTCTTTCAGATCTGATGGCAGGATTGCTCATCACTGGTGTTTTGCTGGGAGAGGACAGAAATTACTGCTTTTTGCCACTAGGTAGCACTGATACTTTACTTAGAATATTGGCTCCGATTATGTTATTTTCATTGTGAACAATAGGATGTGGAAATAACTTTTGCACTAACTTTTCCTATTTGTTTTAACAGTGCCAATACAAAATCAAATGATAATACATATTCCAGGAACAGACCAAAGCAAAAAAACCCAACCAGCCAAACAAACAAACAAACAAAAAACCCAAACAAAAAAACCAACCAAACAAAAAAAGCCCCCAAAACCAAACACACGAGACCAAATTTGATTCTAATACAGACAATTTGTTTTAACATGATGAATAACTCGTTCTAGATGTTATATGGTAATAGCCGATATTCTTATTTAGGGAGGCTGGGTGTTACTTCAGAATTGTCATCTTGGACTGGATTTCATGGATGAGCTACTGGAGACACTTCTTACTGCTGAGATACAGGATGAGACGTTTCGAGTCTGGATAACTACTGAGCCACATCCTAAGTTCCCAATTACGCTGCTACAGGTTTGTTCAGATATTTAATTCAGATACCTTGTGCCATCAAAATTATTCAGATTAAGTGTGAAAATGGGAGTTAAATAAATGGGAGGGGGGCGGGGAGGAATCCAAAGCCAAAGAAAAAATGAACTTACCTTACAATGCAAATATCACTTTAAACAGGAAGGGTACTTACCAGTAACTGGAAGTTCTTGAAGATGCATTATGTATGTGTGAATTCCCACTAATTCTGTACACAGAGACACTTGAATCAAAACTATCAGACTTTACCTGTATCCCTTTTTGCCCAACCAGATGCCTTTGTGAACAGAGTAATGCCCGCAACTGCTCTTAGACTCTTCCAGATTTCCATGAAATAAAGGATAAAGGGGACAGAACACACAGGGAGAGCACATGCCAAAGAACATCATCTAGCAAGAAGTTACTTGTTTTTCTTCGGATAAACTATAAATGGTTGTTCTGTAGATCTCAAGTAGACATTTTTTATCAGTACCAGGAAAATTGCCTAAATTCTTACAAAGTGCATTTAAATCTGCATCTTCAGGGGGTTTATGGTTAGTAGGTTATATAAACATACAGCTTGCTAGAAGTGAGAATAGAAAACTGAGAGGGTTGCTAGATCAATCTTCACTGCATTTCTCTCAAATGTTTCACATGTGATTTCCCAGTCTATGGTGTCATGGTACCTGTTCTTCCTCTCAGAAGAAAAGAGAGAATAATATGGGGGGTTTATACACAACATTCCTCAAACTGAGCAAGATACCCTTTGAAATGTGAAAAGACTGTTTAGCAAATGTTCCCATTCAGTCCAATGCTCTAGGGTGTTCATGTGCAGGTGGGTCCTTGGAGAAGGCTGGAGCTCCTCTGAGACTGCTTGCCTCAGCTCTGCAGCCCAGAAATAAGTTTGGGAGACTGAAGTTGAAAAGTCATTCCTTAAAAACAATTGAAGTTCTTTACCACAAATATGGCGATAGTAAAACTGCCAGGTGAAGTGCGTATTCATCAGTGTTTTCCAGTGTCTCTCAGAAGTATAAACAGTTCAGGGCCATGCTTGCATCCAGCCTGTGGGCAGCCTGGCATTTACTAGCCTTTCAGTGCATGTTGCCACCTTACCCCAAAGCCAGCCAGACAAGTACTTGCTGTTGGAGCAGAAAAAATACCTTTTTATTTGGATTCCTCCAGGATTTGAAAGTGTCTCAAGGATTACAGATTGTGGTAAGGCCAGTCTGTGTTGGAACTAACAGATTTAAGTATGCCCATGAACAGTACCCAGCACTAAAATGCAGTAGTCCATAGGGCTAAACAGTTACAGCATTCCCTGACGTGAAAATCTATGCTAACTAACACTCTTCCAAATAATTTGCAGGCATGATTTGACAATTAAAATGTTGTAGAAACTAATCCCATTAGGCGGTTTGCATTAAACTAAGGGGCTGTATTCTAAGGGGCTGTGGGAGTTTGCTAGCACAGATGTGGATTCCATGCCTGAGTGCCCAGGAATGTTCTCAGGTGAATCTAATTTACTGCAGCCGACATAGCCGCAGAGTCCAGAGTAGCCACTGTGAACACAAAAATCCAATCTGAGGGGAGGTGAGATTTCTTTGCATTTATCGTGAAGTCCTGGGACCAGAAATACAACAGAATTCTTGTAATCTGCTCTGGATAGTTGTCTTTTATTGTTCAGCCATTGAATTAGGGATAGAGAACCATATGATGCCTTCTCAAAAGCACGGCAATTGCTTCGACGTTGTTGATGAAAATTCTTAGATCCATGGACAACCGTCAGTGATGGTTCTGACCAACATAAACTGAAGGTCTATGTTCAAAATCTTAAAGTAATGTGTATTAGAGTTTTACGGCCCAATCTAATATGTACCCCTTTTACGCTGTTTACAGTAAAACTATGTATCAACTCTGTATGTAGAATGCTTCAACTGTTTACATTTATAACTAATATTTGTGATGTTTTTAATGTTGCTGGTTTTGTTCAGTAAACAAGTCTGATTCCTTTTTTCCATCTTTTTCACATGACAGATTGCTATAAAGTTTACAAATGAACCTCCTCAAGGTGTACGTGCCAGTTTGAAAAGAACATTTTCTGGAATTAATCAGGATCTGTTAGATGTTAGCAATATGCCTATGTGGAAACCTCTGCTTTACGCTGTAGCTTTCCTGCATTCTACTGTTCAGGTATATCTTACAAGGTTTGCAAATAGTGTTATAATGTATGGAGCCACTTCAACAGAGGTTCCTGACAATACACATTCTGTTATTTATTGTAGCATCATATTGCAGGGATGAAGCTTTAATTTCTATAATCTGTATTTCAAGGATCTTTATTAATTGTTTTACAATTTTTACACAATTTTCATACTATGGGCATTTAGAATGAAGATTTTTCTCATCTAATATTAGCTGTCCAAGAGTTAGTCATTTGGAAGAAGGGAAAGGTATAAGGGAAAAATATCTCTCTATAGTCAAATAGAAATAGATAAGCACCTCAAAAAAGAAAATCATCTTACCTGTCTTAGCTGTCTCCCTATAAAAGAGTGAATCGTCTTCTGGATGTGTATCACTCTTTCTGTCCACCAATTTTAAAGGCATTCCAGATGCTTACCTTACAGTAGCTGTCTACTTTCTAGATGGCTAAAATGAAATAAAATTCTATTACTTAGCATCTTGTTTTTATCTTATTATTATCTGTGTCAATGTGTTTTCTACATTAATTGCAACGTGAGCATAAATCTATACTTTGTACTTTAAAGATATGTAAGTTTTGAGATCACGATAAATACTAATATTTTGAGCTCTCTGAATATACCTTCTTTTCAGGAAGGATCTCAAAATAGTTCTAAAAATGCTGTTTAAGTCTTAGCCTCTATTGAGCTGCTCATATTTTCAGTGTAGCGAAAGATGGTGAAAGAGAAAGAGACAATTTGTTGAGGTCCCTATTAAGATACAGTATTCTGCATTATTTTCCTCCTCCAACCTCTTCAGAAACAGTGAGAAAATTGTTCTGTGTACTGCCTCAGGATTTTACTGTTCTTGTGGAACTAGAAGACCTGAGCTTATTCAGCCATCAGTACTTTTAAAAAATATTATAGCTATTCATCTGTTCAGAAAATTTATTTATGGATTGCCAATCAGCAAGCAATATATACATTGCCCTGCCTTTAAACTGACCAATTCCTAATCTCCTTTGGTGACAAGATCGTGATGATAAATACAGCTTAAGAAGTAATTCAGAGAATTTGGCAGAAAATCATTATACCTTTCTGCAGGGTATTATTGGTTAATGCTGTCTCATCTACTTACAAACAATACCTGATTTTGAAAAAATAAAACATTTTTTTCAGTTCTAGTTCTTTTTAAATATAGTAGCTAAGGTACCTAAATGTCACTTACTAGATGTCAAAGACTGTCAGTCATTGCTGACCCAGTAACTTAAACACTAATAAATATGTTATTACTTAGTTAATTTTAGAATGTCAGTATTACACTTTTTATTCATTTAATAAATGCCAGCACTATTCAGCAATTTAATTCTTAACTTCTTGGATTAATTTATTCTACATTCTGAAAAAAAATTGAACCATGTAACTGAGGTGGTTAAAATAAAGTTGTGAGAAATCTCAGTGCTGGATGTTTAAAATGTTTGGGGTGTAGATTACATTTTCTTACTTCTATAGTCAACTATTTTTCTGTTCCTGCAAGTGTTGTTATTTTACTTTCAAATATGTTTCAATACCACATTTGAATAATGTAGTGGTAGCAGTCTCGTAATAAAGTTGTGAATTTTGAAAAACGTATATTGAAACAGTGCAGTGAGACAGTGAAACAAAAGGGGCAACCTAGAAGCCTTTGGATAAGTGAAAATGAATGCAGGAGCTTGAAAAATTGAAACTATCATTAGTAGACTGTACATGTGGAAAAAAAATGAAAAACTGTAGAACTTGGAATTGTTGAGCTGCTGAAAATGCAGAGATTTGATAATTCCTTAAATTAATTACTTAATATAAAAATCTGATCATCCACACAGCATGAGACGTTTCAAACCTGTGACTGATACATTGATTAGTAAAGGTAGCAATAAATGATTCTGTTGCTTTTGCGATAAATATTTATCCCTTGTGGTGTAACTTAATAATAAACCTTGTGATGTGTGTGAGGCACACAGCTGTTTCCTAGGCTAGCTTTCTTCAGTTCAATTCTTTACTCCGCTATTATTATTAAACTTCAATAATTAAGCAAAATTATATGTTGTTTCACGCATATATTTGGTTTTAATTGTATTTCTAAGGAACGACGCAAGTTTGGGCCTTTGGGTTGGAATATTCCCTATGAATTTAACTCAGCAGACTTTACTGCCAGCGTTCAGTTTATACAAAATCACCTGGATGAATGTGACATCAAGAAGGTGAATACCAACTTTTACATACAGTATATCCAATTGCTTTGTACAACATCTGTAATTGTTTTTTTTCTTCATGTTACTATTTATAATAGTTTATTCATTGCTTTTCTTTCAGTGCAGCATCTCACGATCAAAGTTTCAGGTTCTCTGTAAGAGAGTCAAGCTGAAATATTTTGTGTGCTATGATCCATGTAAAAATATGTAATAGTTAAGAACTTCAGATTTGATTTTGGTTTTTTCAGTACCATATCTAAAATATTAACGGTATCTGTTTTGGAAGGGGAGCTAAATTATTTACAGAGTTTGACAGAGCCAATCAAACTTTTCTATGGCTGCCATTTCGTCTTCTACTATTTGTCAGGGAATAACATAATGGCCTCGCCATTCCTTGCAAAGCAGCACTTTGTCAATAGAGAATGATGAGACACTGGGGAAGGGGGAAAAAAAAAGACAGAGGCAGTAGCAGCTTAGAGTGATTGCGGGTCGCACAAGAAATAATGAGGATCATTAGCAGGATCAAACCCAGCTCTATTGTAAAATTTAGAGCTGACCTCAGAAAATACATTAGAAATAAAGTTGTTGGGGTTTTTTTTTCTTGCAACAATGATCTTTTCAGCTTACATTTCAGAGCCTTATGAGCTTCAGATGATATTGAAATTACAGGCTGGATACCTTCTTCTTATATGTTATAACTGCAGTCTTTTATTTGCTTTGCTTGCATCCAGGGGATATCATGGAACACAGTGCGCTACATGATTGGAGAAGTTCAATACGGAGGCCGAGTCACAGATGACTTTGATAAGCGTCTTCTTAATTGCTTTGCAAGGGTGAGAGACCTTGAAAATACAGTTATTTGTCATTTTTATTGGCAGCTGCAATACAAAAATCAGAAGACCTTCTTTCTGCTGAATATACACTTCTTCACCAGTTTATAAAACTCTTCAGAGTAAAATGAATTTTTCAAAATGTTATTCTTTGGCAGTGAGGTTCTTCCCCTTGGTTTCTCTTTAGTGAGGAGCAGAAACTGTTAAAAAGACTTAGCTGGAACTCAAACTTAGAAGATATAGCTTTTAATGATTTACTTGTGTATTGAAGTAAAATTAGATGTAGTAGCTAAAACAAGAACCCTAATTCTCCAAGAATAAAAATGAGATAAAAACCCCTTCTGAGTATCAAAGTAGCTGTGGTTTTTTTTCCTCTGGATTTTTGACAGGTATGGTTTAATGAAAAGATGTTTGACAGCACTTTCTGTTTTCATACTGGATATAAAATTCCTGTGTGCAAAACCCTGGAACAGTATTTTGACTATATCCAGTTACTCCCTGCTATGGACAGCCCAAAGGTCTTTGGTCTCCATCCTAATGCTGATATTACGTAAGTAGGTCTCAACATATTGAAAACAAAGACCCTTTCTTTTGGAAACAAACTCTGATAAAATGCTTAAGTAAAGTGTATTTTTCATAGAAAATCTCATTCATTTGAATTTCACTATTGAAGCGGGACAGTTGATGTGTATGTACATGATTATGAATGCGGTGTCTTCAGCTGCATTTTACATGTTCTTTTAAAACAGTTGGAATTCTTGTTACTTGGTCTTCATGGGTTTAGAATTTTTTTTAAATTTGAAAGCATTATAAAACTTTTATATGAACACGTGATACAAGGTTCTATATGTTTCAACTAGAGAAAGCTTCTAAAGTTTGCCTTCTGTTCCAAATAGTATTTCTTTGTGCATACTCATTAAACGATTCTCTGGATTGTCATTTTGTTTACCGCGTGCCTTTGGATGTAACTACACTCTTGTATTGCCATCAGTCCTGCCATTCCCGTTGTTTAAAAGAGGCTTTTCAACCTCACCAAGTACCAACTCCATCTGAAATTTTATCTTTGACTTAATTAACGTTTTCATTCCAAATAACATGTGTAACAGCTTGGCTTTTATTTCTTTCTAATGTTACATGCCCTGTGAAAGGATATGAATCATCACCATATTTTTTCACTGAAGTTCTTAATAATTCTGCCATGAATTATTGCATTTTCATTAGGTCCACATTTATTTTTTCTTAACACTGCTTTTTGTATTTTTAAACAAAACAAATGTTATTCAAATGCCCAACTGCTGTGAAAACCTAATATCTTCTAATACTTTTGGACAAAACAATAATTTCCCACAATTTTTCAGTCTCAAATTTGAGAGATTGATGCCCTATCCCGGTATTCTAAGCAAGCTGTGAGAACAGCACAGTTTACTGTCAACTCTGCCCAGCACCTACCATTGTAAATATATACTTCTGAAGAAAGAATCTAAGAGTAGATTGATTCTGTTTCAAGTCATTCGCTGATATTTGCAAGACCTTCCTTCCAGAACTGATTAAAGAAGAGCCAAGATTTAACAAAGAACTAAAGTCCTAAAGAGAGAGACATGCTTTGGATCCAAAATTAGGCTTGTAGGGGGGCTAATTTACAGGAGGAAACTTGAGACTAACGGTATTGGGGGAGCTTTAGTGAGAATGAGCAGCTCTTTAATTTCTCTTTGGTACCGAGGTTTTTTCCATTTGATACATCAGCATATTCCTGCTACTTCGGTCCTTTTTCTGGAGATTTTCCTTTTCTTTCCTATTTCTTTAGAGTTTGGGGAAAATGTTCATCAGCTTTGTTCTTTTCCATGTCTTACCACAGTCTGTTATGGGCAACTATGCGCATGTACTCTCTGAATTTCATCTTTGACACGCAGAACAAATGGATTAGCATCCCCTACAATCCCATAAAAATTCATGCTCAAATTCTCCTTAAAATACCCTATTGAGTCATCTCGGAGGATGCAGAAGGCTTGCTGCTAGAATTGGAACCCTGAGACAGCCAGGTCCTCTCCACGTTACTATTACTGAGGACAAGAAAGACCTTATCTCCCACTGGTTTAGTGGGACAGTTTCCCAGTTCAGCCAAAAGCTCGATCCATTGGTTCCAACTGTAGGACTTCACTGAATGCCAATACCTTCATCCACTTGGGATTAATACCTGAAGTCACTGAGGCTGATTTTAACTTGCTATGTGAACCACAGGCAACCATAGGTACCTGAGCAGGCAAGGAATATTCTGACAATCTTCTGTTAAAACCCCTTCTTCAGTTGGATCCATACTGAAGCCTTAAATCTAACTGACTTTTTCTAAAGTTACTGCAAGCTGTTACAAACCAACTGAAGACAGAGCAGAATCTCCCATCGTCTCTTGGTGAATGTGAGCTTTTGAATGCCCCATTGCAACAGATATTGCTGTTTTCTACACAAAGCTGAGGTAATGTCTCTGTCAAATTGCATTTGTTCTTAGTTTAACTTCCAGTACAGAAAATTCCTGATGGCAGAGACTCCAGCTATCAAAGTATAAGTTGTTGAATCCAAGCTCTGTAAGAAAATATACTCAATAACACTTTTTGGAGAAAATAAAAATCCGTAGAAAATTCCTTCTTTTTTTCTTCTTATGACACAATTTGTTTTGCAATACTGCTTCGGGGAAAACGAATATAAACAGGTATAAAGTGCTTGATCTTACATACTCACTTTCAGGCAAAATTGGCACTGTAAATGAGATTCTTTTAATGTTGCTTTAGCTTCCTTTACCCAAAACTTCCTTTACTGTAATAGAGAAGAATAGATCCTTTGTAAAGGATCACAAAGCAGACATCTAAAATACATGAGCTGAATCATGCTTCTGTGCATTACCTATAAGGGCAATCTAGAAAACTGCTGTTATGCAGACATCTACTTCGATGTCGAAATCTGATCAGGGATACCCCATCTCATGTATCTGATTTCCTTCCCAGGAACATTGTACTTTCTCTACAAACTTGTGCAATCTTTTTTTCATTATTGTTTGCATCTGTACTTCAACATTTTATTGCAATGTAAAGGAAAGTGAGGTTTTCCAAAGTCCAGAAAAATTTTATTTCAGAGTGTCTTTTACATCCTCTGTCTCCCACTTTTATGTGAATGAAATTTCTTGTTTCTGTTTTCTCCTCATTTCCACACTGGAACACGATTATTAATTATGTACGCACTGAGATGCATCTTTTTGTCTTTTCTATTTTTATTTACAATAACGGGGTTGTTCAAACTGCTATTGCTATTCAGTTTGCTTCTTTATACGAGATCTAGATGACCATTTCTCCTCCCCAGAAGACTTCTAGCTTGTGTCATTGAAGAAAGGAATATTACTTACCTTTGATTCTGCTCCTTCGAGGTTATTTCTCAAAAACTGTTCTCAAAAACTGTTATTTCTCAAAGTTTGAAAATTGCCTTCCTTTTAAAATGGTTTCTATTTTTGTTTAGAATTGGGGAAAGGCTATTTATTTTTATAATTATGTAATATTTTATAATTTAATTGATGCAATAATCATGGGACCTATTCCTTCCACACAGAGAAGTCTGACAGCAGTGTTAGAAGAACAGTACTCGCAGTGTGACGAGGAAGGTTCACATCTCTCTTACCATTAGTTGTTAGATCAGTGAGACCCAGGGTAGGGGTTACAATCATCAGTATGCCATCCACATTAGGAATGAAGCCATGCATCCAAGAGAAACTTGATTTTATCCAACTTTTCTCTTCGTGTGTGATCTTGAATAAATCTATCATTCTTTAAATGGGTCCATAAATGGAAAAACCCTTGAGAGTTTTGCAAGACAAAATCCCCACCATTCCTACATTCAGAAGCAGAAATTATATCCTCTTGAGAAGCCAACTGCCAGTAGGATTTATTCTATTTTTCTGATTTATAGTCTTTATAATTGCATTCACAAACTGTTTATATTGAAATGGTGCAGTGTCTAGCTTCTGTGTTCTTATGATACTACCTCCAAAGCTTAGATGGTTTAGGACTTCACATGTTCTATCCTGTGGCACAGCCCTTGGTTTCATTTCTTAAATAATTATGTATGACAAAATAAATAATTGTGTATGACAAAGTAATAGAAGGAGATGGGTGTCAGATGAAGGTTGAAAAGTAAAACTGGCATTGCAAAATTATGCTCTGAGTCAGTATAAGCTTGTTCTGAGTCAGACTCAGGCTGTATGTTCCTCACATAGCTGATTCCATAAGGTAAAAGTAGGCAATGTCAGCACTGCAGTGCCGACACATACACTGTTATGTTTTCTTTCTTACTGCCTCATGTATCTCTATGCCACTACATAGCATTATAACAAAAGTACTCCTATAATTCTGCTTGTGTTGAAAGACTGACATGGTCTACTCTCTTTTACCAACAAATGCCACATGAATTCAATTCACTTTTTGTGTTGACTCGGAACATAAATTTACATTAGAACTGCCCATGCTGTACTATGGAATAGGTTTTAATCTCCAAAGTTGTAAATTTAGCAGTTTTTACCATTGATCCTGAAATCATAGAATCATAGAATGGTTTGGGTTGGAAGGGACCCCTAGAGGTCACCCAGCCCAACCCCCCTGCAGGGAGAAGGGACACCGCTAACCACATCAGGTTGCTCACAGCCCCATCTAACCTGGCCTGGAATGTTTCCAGGGATGGGGCCTCCACCACCTCTCTGGGCAACCCCTGCCAGGGTTTATAAGTGTGAATGCAGTCCCCCTCTACCACAAGTTATGCAGTTGAGTTCCGGCATTTGGGGAAATTGCAGGGGTCAGCACACCGGAGTGCAGGGGATGAGCCTCACCCTGGGAAAACCACCTGCCTGCTCATGGTGTCTCCCCAAAACCTCAAGGCAGAATGAATTTTCTATTTAGTAAAGGGTCAACTTGCAGAGTTACGCCTCCAGCTTTTCCTTCTTCTGCATTCCACATTTAGAAAGTAACTAAATGAGGGAAATATTCTTCCCTGTTACAAAACTTTTGTTGTTTCTTCCCAGCAAATAGCTGTTTAGAAGTTCAGGCGTATGCCATTTTCTTCCCTTCTCTTAGAAACCCGACAACTCATATGATAGGTTTTTCTGCCACCTTACATTCTCAAAGGTTGAGAAGCAGCCTGCAGAACTCTTTCTTCTTCTTAGCCCTAATTAGAAAAACAGCAACTTTATAACAGTGTGTAGAGGGAAGTTCATACGCTTTATTACCATGGAAAACCACATGTTGTTCACTATCGGCGTGTTCAGCTTGGTGCAGGATGCCAAGGGTAAAAATTTCCTTGGGGAGTTTTGATTTAAGCTGGTGACACAGCAGGTTTTTTCTCCACTTTCAAGTTTTGTGTTCTAGAAAGTATCCTTTTCACTACTAAAAAATCCTATGTAATTTATAACATTTCTTGCCCTCTCAGATACCAAAGTAATACAGCAGCTGATGTTCTAGATACTATTACCAACATTCAGCCTAAGGAAAGTGGTGCAGGACCTGGAGAAACTCGTGAAGCAATTGTTTATCGTTTAGCTGAAGACATGCTAGAGAAACTTCCTCCAGATTACATACCCCATGAGGCAAGCTAATCTTAGTTGTTTTCTTACTGTTCTCTCTGTTGATTTTTCACATAAGACATTCCAAAAAAGAAACCCTTAACTGTAAAGAAAGATCATATAACTGGTAGCAGCTTCAAGCAAGGAACCCACTTCTTTATCGCCATCCGTGTAAATTGGTATGAGGCTTTTTTATTTAAAATCAAGTCATCTAACAATTGGTCATGGAGATATGTCATGGAGACTATGCTTGGACTTCCAAAGCTGCATGTGAAAACAGAGGAGGAAAAAAAAAAATTGGTCTTGACTTTTTGTGACAGCAGTCTCCTGGGCCTTCTGGGTAAAGTCCTATTCTAGCAAAATCATGAATAATCGGGTAGTATCAGTCAAAAAATAAAAACTGCAACAGTTTTAAGGGGATAAATGTTAGTCGAATATTGTGAAGTACAAGTCTAATATTTACTTTTCTGAACACAAGAAAGTTAAGAAGTCATATATGACAATGGTATTTCAATATTTTGTATTTAAATTCCTTCTGCTGTGCTCCATATTTTAGGTAAAAGCTCGTTTAATTAAAATGGGACAACTTAACTCTATGAATATTTTTCTTCGGCAAGAAATTGACCGAATGCAAAAGGTGATCACAATAGTCCGCAATAGCTTGAATGATCTTAAATTAGCCATAGAAGGAACCATTATTATGAGTGAGGCAAGTAAAAGCATATTTACTACGTATGGAATGCTCTATTTTAAACTGTTACCTTGATTGCTTTAGTTCATGTATTATAATTTCTTTCTTTCAGAATTTGAGAGATGCACTTGATAATATGTATGATGCTCGAATTCCTCAAGTATGGAAAAGAATATCTTGGGATTCTTCAACACTTGGCTTCTGGTTTACTGAACTCTTGGAAAGAAATAATCAATTCTCTTCTTGGATATATGAAGGAAGACCAAATGCATTTTGGATGACCGGATTCTTTAATCCACAAGGTAAGCGTACTGAAATGACTTGAGTAATAATGTATTTAATCATAATTTAATGGGTTTTACTACATATCTAATTTAATATTATACCTAGAAAAAATGTTTTCATCACTGTCAGAATATGTCATAGAAGCCAAGATGATAAATGGAGTCAAAAAAGAGATCAGATAAAGTCATGGGAAACAGGTCCAATGGTAGCAATAAACAGGACTGCCCAAACTTAACCTTCGAGCTGGGAGGTCCCTAAGATCCAGATTGCAAGAATCTGGAAGATCATAGAAGGGAAAGGGTTTATGGGCTGGTTTGCCTGTTGTAATGTTATTTCACTAAGCATCCACCTTTGTCAGAATGGTTGTACAGATGGTCTTTTAGTCTGACCCATAAACAAAGTTTTTATATTACAAGGAGGAAAACATGTAGTTAACAAATAAAATGCTTTGGCTTGTTGGCATATTATAGCATGATAATAATACATCTTTTAAAGAAAATATACTTTTCCTGTGGTTTCAAACCGTTTAACTCATTCCAAACTGTAAATTGTGAGTATGGAAGAGTTTTAATCTAGACCAATACATTATTTATATGCTGAAAAATAGCAACAGAAAGAAATTTTTTACAGTAAGAACAGTCATTCACTGGAACAACCTTTCCCAGGGATGTGGTAGAGACCCATTTCTGGAGGTTTTCAAGGTGCAGTTGGACAGGGTGCTAGATAATCTCAGTTAAGCTCTCTTTCCCACAAAAGATTGGACCAGGTGATCTTTCAAGATCCCTTCCAACCTGGGCTGTTCTATGATTCTGTGAACATGCAACCATACCAGAATTTATAGCAATTATCTGTCTTTCACAGAGAATCATCAAACTGTAGTTTTCACATTGTTTCCATTTCACACATTATTTAATGAACAGTTTTTCCAAATTAACCAAAGATATACTGCAAAGTACAAGTAAATGTTCTCTCCCATTATCTGTTATAGCTTGACATGTATGTTCATAGAAGAATCTCATTTAGCCTACATGACTGTCCATACAAAATCCTCACAAGAAGCTTCTCACATGTTACAGTGATGAGGCAGAGGTTAGGATTAATCTCTGAAATCCTTGAATATTTTATGAGTTATCTTCACGTTGTGATGCTTCTATTCTCATTGGCCTTTCTGTCACCAGGACAGTAAAAAGCACTAACATCAAGGTCGTTTTGGATTTGCTCTCAGAAACAGCTGAGGTGCCTGGAGCATATCCAAATTATCATTAAAAAGTGGTATTGAGATGCCAGTCAAAACATCATTCCATTTGAATCATAAATGGCACAGCTGGTAAGCGTACTGATCTCTGGTGATTCAAGAGCAGTACTCATGGAAGTGTAAAACAAGATAATGGACCAGGTTCTTTTGACCAAAGTAAGTATTTAGTCTAATAGCAAACAAAGAGACACAGACGGTCTTGAACTTCATGGTTGCTTCAACCTCTGTGTTCCAAAAAAATAGTCCTGTAGGTGGAGAAAGAAGGCTGCTCAGAGCAAAAGGTGTGCTATGGCTAGAGGTGAGGTAAGTACAGTTACTGTACTCATAATGCTGCTCACCAGGAACTTCTGAGTAAAGCAAATCATATAGTAAAGTTTAAAAATCGACTGGTGTGAGGCAAATCAGAAATTGGACTATCCTGTGCTACCATGGCAGGAAAATCAAGACGGATTGCATTGGTGAATCAAGCTCTAAACCCATCATAGCAATGGCAAATACATTAGAATGTTAAAACATGAGTAATGTATTTTATCAATTTAGTGGGAAAAAAATCTATTTCTAGTACTAGAAAGTATCACCAATAATTGTATTTAAACCTGTTGTGATTTTGTAACAATTATCAGTGTTTGCCATCTATAAATTATCATTATTAAGAGAGAATGTATATTAGTGGTGGTGCGATACTCCCTTCAGTAGACATGGCACTTGGAATGAACAGGCTTATGAAACCCCAAATATCACATTATGGAGATATAATGAATTTTTAGCAAAATTTAGAAGCCTAGATCACACTGTTTTACTTTTATCAGAATATATGGTATTTAAGAAATGAATACATGTTCATTTCAAGTACGACATTAATTGTATTTACATCCCATATGAATATTTTTAGCTGTGACAAATATCTTAGCTTCTAATGTGCTTTGTCCTAATTAGCATGTTAAACCACTTCTTAAACCTTGAAATGCTGTCTTCTACTGCATGCCTGTGTACTTTCATGATTTCCCCCCGGCTTGTCAGTATTTCAGTCTGTGGTTTCGCCTCCGTGTAGCTATTTGACAGCCCACAAAATGCTAGTTGTCTTTTCCTTTGTGCCCTACCAAGAAGGAGCTGATGCCATTTCGTCTTTAAGTCTTTACAGTAATCACTCTTAAGTATGCAGTTTTCTATTGTTAACTTTTCTCTCTTTGCCTCAATCTCTTTCTGACAACGCCAAGTAGTTCTTCACCTGGTAGCATAAAATAGCAGCTATTGGGTTTTTGGTGTCTGCATTGTCATCTTCTGAGACACTTACCCAGAAACAACCAGGTATTTGCTGCAGGTGTTTCATTTCTGTAGCTTTTTCCTTTATAACACCCCAAACCTTTTTTATTCAGCCTTTTCCTTCTCAAACCTTTTTTTATTGCAAACCTCTGTAAAGTCTGTTCAAAACAATACTCAAAACCTCACCTAACTTGCGGCTTGATTGTGTCATCCTCTGCCTTTGTTTCTGTCTAGGGCTTCTCACTGTCTAGGGCTTTTCTTCACTAACAAAGCATAATTTTTTCATCCATAGAGGCACTGCCTCATCTAGCTTCCCCTCACTCACATAGTTACTTTTATTATCACATTCAGACACATCTTATCTGTTTTCCATCAGTAAAATTTATTTTGTTTTTCTACTTCTTTCATTTAAAATAAAAATTGCCTTTTCCTGAAGTTGCCTTTACATAAATATCAGCTCACATAATTGGTATCTTGTCTGCCTTCAAATTCCTTCTTGAAATACAAACCTACCATCGATCCTATGGTTGATTGCCTAATGATAATTTGTAAATCAGTATACTGAGCAAACATTTGTTAAGCCAATAATTCAGTATAAAAAAAATCATATTAGTTTATGTGCCATTTAAAAATATTTTTCTCCGTGTAGCACATTCTATGCCGCTTTTGTATTTTGTTCTTCTTGTGGCCCTAAAGCAAAGTTTGCTGTCATTATTCAAGGTGCTCATTGTCAATAGAACTTGGAGTATCTGTCTATAACGTTCACTGCAGAACCATGCAGATAACTGAGCAAGATTTTTGTTTTGTCATGTGAGAAGTATACTAAATCTCTGGCTTAATTTCTCAAGGATTCCTGACAGCAATGAGACAAGAAGCAGCTCGAGCACATAAAGGCTGGGCTTTAGATACAGTTACAATACATAATGAAGTGCTAAAGCAAAACAAAGAAGAAATCACAGCACCTCCTTCTGTATGTATAACACGCAAAGATGTTTTGGTATTAATTTTGGTATTTAATTTATATTCTGTACCACTCAGTCATTTTGGATTGCTAGAGGAAAAAGTTACTGTTGTCTTCACCTCACTGGTTTTGCTCAGTATGGAAGATAAATAACAATAAGCATGAAGATTTTAATTTTTTTATTTTGTGGTTACAAAAATATTTTATTAAAAGAGCAATTTCATTGTACCACCTCTTGATTTTTGGAGTTTATAGTAAACTTTAGATCAAATTGTGTAGTGTATGGGCTTTATTAAGCAACTTTTATTGCCATCCATTTTAGTAGCATTATCTTCCAAAAAAAGGATGATATTATTGTTTAAAATTAAATAGTTTGAAAAGATTCCACATCCGATATTTTTGCTATAAAACATATGTTCCTTTTAATGGTTTAAGCCAGTTATTCCTTTTACGAAACAGATGCTTTATTTTGTCTGATGTATCTCCTTACTCTCCACACAGGAAGGAGTATATATCTATGGGCTATACTTGGAAGGTGCAGGCTGGGACAGACGGAATAGCAAACTCGTTGAATCTACACCAAAGATTCTCTTTGTCCAGCTGCCGGTGGTGCATATATTTGCTGTTAACACAACCAGTCCTAAGGATCCCAAGCTCTATGTTTGTCCTCTTTACAGGAAGCCCAAGAGGACAGATCTAAACTATATTACAGTGATCTATTTAAGGACAGTAGTGTCTCCAGACCACTGGATATTGAGAGGAGTGGCTCTCCTGTGTGACATCAAGTAAACTGTTTTTCATACCGTAACAGAAACAGAAGATACGGCACATGTAACCAAGTACATGTGTAATGCTAGTACTGTTTTTTATTTCGTGACCGTTAGTCATTATATTAGAACTGGCATTTCAGTCTTGGCTTAATGATTTTTTTTTTTTCTCTGCTTCCAGTAAATTCAGTTTGTCTTGGCTATTTGGTGATAGTTTAAAGTTTTCGAAGTTCACTGATTGTAGTCTTTGATGTTTCCATTATATTACTTGCAAAAGGAATATTTTCTTTAATAATACAATTAATGGAAAAGAAAATGTTGTTAAACTTTAAAAGAGAAAAACTTACTTTTTTCACATTCTCTCTCATATACAGCTTTTAGCTTGTGTTTCAGTGACATAATGACAACAGAAGACAGTATAGAACATAACAAAATCTAAGTTCTCCTTGATACAACTTTTAAAATATTGCTAGATTCGGCACAATAACATCCATTATTTTCCTTGACTCTGCAGGAAACCTTGTATTTAAGACAGAAAAGTAGATTTCATCCCTATTTTTTGCTTGGGGTTTCTCAGGGTTCACTTGTTATAACTATATAAAGCAAAACTACACCAGGAATGTTTGTGAATATCTGACAGAGACCAGTACGTTCTCTGTCCTGTTTAGCTGTCTGGGAACATAGCTACAGAAGTAGAATAGTGTCAACTACTTCATATGGATGTTCCCGTAATTAAACGAGAGAACCAGATTATCTACAATTATTTTCCTGCATGTCATATCAGCTCTAAAATATTGGCTGGAATCCTTGGAGTGGCTATCACAGCATTATTCTGTGACAAACCTGATGAACATCCATTGAATTTCCCAGACGTAATTAGTATTAAACTAACTCTATGCATGCAATACTAAGGAAGATATGCAGTCTACCCTCTCCTTAATAACCTGCATAAAATTTGTTCTTCATTCGGATACCCTTATTTGGCAACACAGTTTTTCACTTACACCCCACAGCTGGACTATGTTCTTCCTTTTGCTGATCAAATGCATCTGCTGTGGCAAAGCGCAGCTACCTTTTTACAGTTTTAATGGAACACTACCAATTCCTTTTAAATGCTCCTTCAGTTATAGACAACAGAACAGGACACAGTATTCAAGGAATGCTTGTGCCAGCACCAAACACATATATAGCTTCTGTATCTGTTAATGGTTGGATTCGGTGATCTTAAAGGTCTTTTCCAACCTAAATGATTCGATGATTCTACTACTTGATGAAGTCCCGGGGCATCTGATGGGATGGTAAAAGGCTCTTCTTGAGTTAGAATCCTACAGCTTTCTGTTGGAGGTCACCATCCCAGGATATCCTCTTGCAGAAAGGCTGTGGTGTATAGGAAATAACAATACATGGACACAAAATGATGAGCAGAGTAACAAAAAGGAAAATCTCAAAATGCAATGAAGTAAAATGATTCTTCTCTCTCTCTCTCCTCTGTAGACTTAGTGAGATCCAAACACAACAAACCAGCTAAGCTGTTAGGTAAAAATACACAGAAATTGTAAAAGTTAAAAGTTGTACCACAGAATTATATATGCACAGAGAGGAAAAACCATCTGACTCTGCAACTACAAGAGATTTTTGCTCCAAGTAATCAAAAAATTGATGACAGTACTTGTGGTGAGTTGAACCTGACCAGCAGCTAAGTACCTGTCCAGTTGCTTGCTCACTCCCCCCTGCCCGAGCAGCACGGGGGAAAAGAATTGGAAGAGCATAAACTGAAAACATGGGGATCAAGATGAAGACAGTTTAACAAATGAAGCAAAGCTGCACACACAAGCAAAGCAAATTAAGGAATTTATTTACTGTTTCCCACTGGCAGACAGATGTTCTTCCTACTTCCTCAGAACATAACAATCACTTGGGAAGACAGATGCAACAAACACAAATACCCCCCTTCCTTCACAGTTACATCCTGAACCTTTTTATGCTCATTTGCTGTTCAGGATGCTGCTGTTCAAGTTGTGAGACAGTGTTGTGGTCCCTGAAGTGACAGACAAGAATGCCACATCAGCAAACCACAAATATTTAATGGGTGATCAAAAGAGGACAAATACTTGAAATATGACATGTAAGTAGTCTCTGTGAAAGCAAGGGCCTGACTCACGAAGCTCTGTGTTTGAGAATGTAAAGAACATGTCCAGAATTAGCTTAGAGGCTGCTGCCGTAGTCTGTGTTACTCTTTTCCTCGCTCAGTGGTACAGTCATACAGGAAAATTTTCCTACCCATTTCCTCTGATTTTCAGAGGTTAAGTTCAAGCAGGGAGGGCATACTCCTTCCCACTGCTTTAGAGCAGACACATTAATTGGGAGTCATTGATCTACTTTTTGTAGAAGTGTTTGTTCTTGGGTGATGATTCATGAGAAGGCTGGAGCATGGCTGTATGATGAGCTTTTATAGAACAATGGGTGGTGTTAACAAAAACTATGGAAAAGAGCTTGCAAATGTGGGGGGAAGAGGTTTGTTTTCTGGTCAGGTTGCTAAATCTCACAGAACCACCGACTGGAAGGAGCTTGTTCCAAGAAGGTAACATTTCAGCTAAACTTCACCTTAAAAGATTTGTAAATCCACAGAAGAATGTTCTTCACCCACACCCTCCATTTCTGCCTCTAGATTCTGGTTGGTTGTAACTCAAATCTGTTCAGCAGAGATCCAGAATACTAATTTTCAAGGTGAAGTACTTTATGGAAAGACCTACAGTTTTCTTGTTCAGTATTCTCATTCACTGGCTAGATCTGTTCTTACTATTTAAACTAATTCATTATTTTTCGATAGTCTGGAAGACCATTTGGCAGCAGCACGTAAGTATAATTCTGTTGACACAAGTACTGAAAATCAGATGTATCGAACATGCAAGCTGCAGGTTTAAGTGTATTAATGTTTCTTCTGATTTTTTTTAATATCTGAGTGTAATTGCACAGCTATGACAAGTCTCTTGATTTCTTCAGAAGCCTCTGGTGTTATTTATACTCCCAGGGCAGACATCACACATCCTAAACCAGACATTGTAAGATGTGGTACCTGTATCTGCACCCCACAAGCAGGGTATTCCTGAGGCAAGTCTAGCTGTATAAAAGCCAAGAGAGATGCCTTTTCCAGTGATTAATACAGCCTTCAGAGCGCAGAAGAAACAGGCATAGATTAACTCTCAGAAATTCAGGAAAACTTTCTTTTTTTAACTTAGCAACAGTCCACTGTAAAGGTCAAATCTGGTAACAGACTTTGGAAACAGAAATACCACAGGATTCTTACATAGCACAGCTTGGAATGGGGAAATAAACAACTGCTAACTCGTATAACTTATTTTTATGCCTCTTTCTATTACAATTTCTAATATATTAGATATAAATAAGGTCCTTGGCGATATCTGAACAGTCTCTTGACTTACTGCATCGACTATTTAATAAAGGAATGACTCAACTAAGGGATTAGTTATTTAGATGACTAGTAATTAATGGATATCCAGGAATGCAAGACCCGACTTACCCACCTTCCACTAATCTTCACATTCCCAAATGTCTAAAAAGATTAGTGGTTGTGTTCTGCCAGGTTTTTTGGACTTCAACTTAATCCTTATCTTGCTGATAGACCTATCATTTGCCTTACATTTTTGTACTCTTTATTATTAATCAAGATATTCTTCACAGCATTCAGGTGAGGTTCACTCTTCAGCAAAATTATTTTATCATTTTTCATAAATACTGAGATCTCACCCAAAATTTATCCTTAATGGAAGTTCCCACATTTACCTTTATTAACGTATAGTAATTAGTATTTTTCCCTCTAAGCCTCATTCAATTCCAGGGAAACGTGATTCCACCCCCTGGATATTAGGAAAACATTACCTTTTTATCTTTCTGGGACAAAATGACACATCTGAAGTTAAAGCAGCTTCCCTCTGACCCCTTGCCTTTCCCCCCACCCCTGCCCCAACTCCTGGACCTTCCTTGTGGACCTTCTCACGTCTCACAATATCAACAGGTTGGCTCCTCCAATTCACCTTCTGTTTTTCCAAAGCAATATTGGCAGCATGTCTTGACAGATAAAACTGTCTGCAGCTTCCCACATTTATTCACTAATCAGTAATTCATCCTACCAGTGTTTATATTTGATATTCAGATTAGGCAAGTGGTTGTTCAAGAGGTTAGCTAATTAAAACTCCTAATATTAATTTCTCAAAGTCTGCTGGCTAATCACCAAAGAGAGATTTCTGTGAACAGATACTCAAAGGCAGAATGATTATTTGCCTTACAGACACGGTAATTCAGAGAACTGCGTTAAGCAGATAATTGCCCTCTTCCTTGCAGCTTCAGATGACTTACGAGCAGGCTGCTGTGTAGCGATGGAAAGGAGCGAGGGTTAGGGTCGCCCTCTTTTGGGGGGGCATTTATGACGTGAAAAGCTATGCCCTCCAAAGACACTGGGATTAACAGTTTGTGATCTCCTTCTCACGGGGCACACGAACGCAAAAAGTAAACTTACTGTAATGTAAAGGCCATGGAAATGTAAATGGAAAGGATTTAACCTGCATCGTTCAGATCTAGAGAATTTAATCCAAGCAGTACCCTCCTCTCTCTCTCTCTCTTCAGTCATAGCCAGGCGAGCACATGGGAAACCCATGGAACAGGTTCCCCCCCTTACTCATTCAACCAGGGAATATTTTTTGATCCAAAATGCTAGACTATGAAATATCACCTCTTTCTCAAGAGACACATCCTGTCCCTCTTCACATCCCACGTCCCTCTTCAAAGGATATTTTTCTCAAAAACCCATCAGATGCTGCAGACAAGCTACTAAATGCCTGTCTCACCATTTGGGAAGCCTTTTAGCGAGGGAATCCGGGTCCCACCTACCAGGCATTTAGCAGCAGAGTAGACAGAAATCATCTCTATCTCTTTGGAACACACCAGTATTATGATCATTGCACAAGACATATATCAAACTGTACAGGGCAGTTTTCATTTCCTCACAGAAAAAAGCTACCACTAGAGAAGAGGAAGAGAGGAGAGTAATACTTCTGTCAATTTTACTTAATAAAGAATAATTTGACTTTTCTCTTTCCTTCCTTTGTCCTGTGATTCACAGCTTCCTACTTTCTTCTTGTGAAAAATAAGGAGAGAAATTGAACGCCTTACTGAGTATTTCTTACCATCTTTTCCTTTGTGCCAGCATCTTTTCATTTTGTTCATCCTAGCGGCCTTCTACGGTCCAAAATACAATTCTGTACAAAGCGTTCTTGAACAGGGGATTTTTAATTAGGAAATTTGAATTAGTGACTGCGGTAAGAAACTCAAACTGTAATAAAGTTGTTTCCTATTATGTTACATGACCGAAAACAATCTTTACATTTTGATACTTTTAAGATTTTTAAATACAGAATGTCTGGGTCAGATTCACAAATTACTCAACGCGAGGCCATATAAATCAGTCAACTTTTTATGAAAAAGATTTAAAGCAATTTCTTCTTTGTAAGACAGAGAATGCAAGCTTTGTATTGAAATACCTATCTAAATCAGTCTCTCCATACAATCATTACATAGAGTAAATTCCACAATGCAGCTTCATTCGTAATGCAGCTTGTATTGAAATACTATCTAATCGTCTCCCATACACATTACATAAGTAAATTCACAATCAGCTATTCATCGTTATGTCATTATGCACTTCACACAACTCTATAAAAAAAAAAAAAAAAAAAATCATCATTGCACTCATTTCTTTGTTGTCATCAAGTAATATATAGCCCAAAGTGTTCAAGCCATACCATCTGACAGCTGGAAAATGGGGCTGTCCATTTTGCTCAAGCACTACTCGTTCTTTTTGCGTATTTACATACAACCAGGCCCTGGCGCCTGGAACTGCAAAGGAGCCACAAGTTCTGTTCGTTCATTCGGAGTCTGCATCTACGATACTCCAGGCTGTAGAAAACGGGGTGATTTCAACCCCTGCACTCCAGCGCTGTGTAGCCACCACGAGACATTTCACGTACTGAGCACGTCCTCCTACGTGCGGGCAGGTAACGTAAGTAACAGCACAATTAGCACTTCCAAGTACTAAACTCAAAATAACGAGGTAATTGAGCAACCTGACCTAGCTGAAGCTGTCCCTGCCCATGGCTGGGGCTTGGACCTAGATGATCTTTAAGGTCCCTTCCAACCCAAACCATTCCATGAGATTTAACGCAGTGTGTACTCTGTGACTATGTGTACTGTGGCCAGTAACCAGAAAAAATGCTCCTGCTTCCTAACGCACATTTAAAAGTTTTATACATTCATCTGTCATAGAAGTATTTGCTGCAGCCATGCTCTGATCTAGAATACTGCAAGACCATTTTGAACATTACTAAGATGCTTAAATTACCGCTCCCCAAAGCCCAGGTTTCAAGGTACAATTCAGATGATTTAGTTTCTCCAAAGACACTGAAGCGGACATAGCTCCAAGACAAGATGATCTCCCCTCCAAACTCCGATGCGCTTGTCATTGCAGTTGCAGCTTATGTTTCTGTAACTCTCGTTTCCGTAACACTGCTCAGAGCTACTTTTTTCCCCCCAGGTCTACAGAAGGATTTAGCTTAAATGAACTTTTATTTCAGTTATGTAAGTATCTAATATGAATCCAAATTCTACAAACGTCATCCACGTTCAATGATTCAAAACTAAAACTCTTCTGCTTCGTTTGCTAAACACGTATTTCGAATTTCTAAGTGATATATTTGAATAACTTCATAGGTGCTGGGCCTCAGCTCAAGAGACTTTGCTGAGCTTGGAAAGATCTTTACTAACAGTTCCTTTTGGCTTTGTAAGCAAAAAAAAAAAAAAAAAATGAGCCAAAGTGTGTTCACTGCTGCGGCTCACTGCGGTTACCGAACACAAGAGTAAAGAGTTAACAGCCTTCCGGGCACGCGGGCAACGCTTACACAGCCACCGTACAGGACAGCAGCTCCTTCCATCTTTCATATAAATCCCGAGTTTAGGTAAAACACTTTGTTCTCCAAATCTCAGCAACCCTGTACCCTGCAACTTCAAGTATACATATACACGATAGAAAGGAATAAAATGTCACTAAGAGTTTAGAGCTATCTGCACTGCGGTTGTTCCCAAGAATTGTATGTCTCTGTCCCATAAACAAACTTACTATAAAAGACAATGTTTATAAAAGTGAAGAATTACTGGTCACGGAGAAGCACAGAGTGCATAACTTGCACTGAAAACTGGTAACGTTCTTCAGGATATGCCGAAGGCAGCTTAGGAAAACGTCTGTTACTCAGTAAACGGCACAGCAGGAGCACAGAGTTTATCCATGGAACAGATTTTTCACTTTAGAAAGTTTCAGAGGCAAAGCATCCAGTCTCACGTGGGACAGGGCTGTTGCTTTCTGCACGTTCGAGGCTAGCAGTCAGAGTTCCCAGGCAGGAGAGAGCCCCGACCCTCGTGAAGGTTTTGGCTCTCACCCGTGGGAACCTCCCATGCAAGCCACCGGTTTTGCTGTTTCTACAGAAAACGATCATCAGGGGAGGTTATTAAGAGAGACACTGAGCTTTTTCAAAATGCAGTTTTGCCCTCAAAATACAGTAAATTGCATCGATAACGCTCAGCGGTCACAGGAGTACAATAATCCGTGCGTTGCAGTGTAACTGCGGGGTAGCTTCTCCTTAATACATCCAAGAGGTTTGGTCCAGCCTAGAGGTAAAGGAACAAGACAGAAGTTACAAAGTCCTGCATTTTAAATAGCATTTGCAGTCCTTCAGCTACAGAAAAAGAGGTGTTTGTCTTGACAGACAAAATTCTTAGGTTGTACAAAGCTTCCTCAACTCATTGCTCTGTATTTTTCAAACTGAAAGGAGCCCAGCTCCTCTCCAAGTCGGACAGTGTCATTTCAATGCTTCACTTCGCTATTTCCAAACTGTTCTTTTCTTACATTAACACCAATAAAAGATCAAGTTAAATTTTAGTATTAATAAACCCATGAATAAATATAACAAAAGTCCAGCAGACCTAGGGTTTAGTTGAGTCAACTTTCAGCAGTATTCCCTGCCCCCCCCCCAAAAAAGATTTGAATTTATTGGATGACTACCTTCCCACCTCTAGGAAAATGACCTCTCTTTTATTCCAGTGATTTAAGTCAGCGGGATTTGTTCAGCCTTCTGAAATTCAACAACAGCTTCTTAATAGGCACAATGAAAATTTGAGTTTATTCCGATCCTTTTTTTTTTTCCCCCCTCCAAAAACATTCATGTAGATAACACTAGTGTATGACACCATCACGCCTAAAAAGTTGGATTATTTCTGGAAAGCAGAATTATTCCGAAGTAATACTTCTGCTTCCAAAGTGATGTACGTCACCCTCATAGCACTGATCAGGCTCTTCAGAGACTTGAGCCTCTCAAGGTCTTGCGAAAGCAGCTGGCCCTCTGCTGCGCACAGTTTGCTGGGAGTCATCTTGGGAGCAGAAATCCTAACTGGAAAACTTAATCAATGCGCCTGGTGCAGAAACCATAGAAAGCAGTAGAGGTGTGCATGCGAAGGACGGGCACCCTGCCAAGGCTGGTGGCGCCGTCCAGGTGGAAGAGATTTCTTTCCCTTTATTTAAAGGTTTCTGTTGCCTGGCCTGAAGGAAGCTGCAGGAGCTTTTGCTCAGTTGCCAGGTGGTTTTGTTGGGTTTGTTGAAAGCAGATGTGACATGCGTGGTCTTACAGGTGCCAGGAGGTAAGGCCAGCCCATAGGCACTTCCAGATGGCATCAGGTGCTGGGCTGCAAGTAAAACATCCCTGCGAGGTGTCGCCAGGCTTGGGCAGGGTCCTCTGGTAGCCTCTCAGGGGAGTCAAACCACGTCACATAGTTAACAGCCAACCGTTGGTTTTCCCAGTCACGTTCCTCAGCAGTCTGGTATCGCAGATGCTCTCTGGTTGCTCCTTTCAGGATGTGCAATAACTGCAAGTAACAGAAATGTAGGTTTTTACAGAAATTTCCTGTATCTATGTGTAATTTGTCCTGGTACGTGCAAAAATACAGATTCTGGCAAAATAAGCAGGCTTTTCCCTGTCTCATTCTCTTCATCCCTTTGAGGCAAACATCAGGTATGGGTTTAAATCTTTTAAATCCAGGGGATCACTGATTTCTTTAAAAATCACAGTGTCTTCTCATTCTTCCAGGTGACATTGCTGTGGCTGAACACAATTTTTCAATTAGATCTTTGCTCTTCATTCCTTCTCACTGTTCCCTAAGTCTTCAGCAACGTCTGTAGCAGACACACTTATGCTACAGGAACAGAGTATTTATTTTAGTAGGACAGTAAAAAAATTGCTCTCAATGAGCCACATAAAAAACACCACCTGAGGCAGACATTAGGGGTTTCAACTAACTTGGGGTGTTTGGGGCCCATCTCTTTTAACGACCCAAATGGTACGTTCTTTCTCTCCTCTTTGGGATCAATTTTTTTTTTCCCTTCAATCTTTGTTTTCTCTCATTTTAGAAAAGTTAAAGGAAATATCTTTTCAGCCTTCAGTCAACCGAGCCACCGTGGCAAATTCTTTCTGCCTGGAGTTAGCTGTTGAGACGTAATTGCTGTCCTGGCAATTCGCACGCCGAGGCGTTTCACGATTTCATGATCTCACAGCATCGACGCTCTGACTACTTACATTCCCAAAGCATCAGCCTGGTGCTGTGTTGTACTTGAAATTAATACACATCATTAATATTTAAGCTATTAACTTATTTATATTCCAGTAGCATCTAACAGACCAATATGAAATCTTTTCCCCAGTTCCCTGATCAATTTTCAGCTTTCCTTCTAAATCTGTTCGGCTCTGCACGCTTTCTTCTTCCAGATGCTGGTGTATAATCTCACCAACATACATGTGATTTATTGAAGGTTTAGTTTTGCTAGTCAGTGCAAAGTGAATACGTAAGGACAATAATATGAATCTAGTATAAACCAAAAAATAATCATAGAATCACAGAATGGTTTCGGTGGGAAGGGACCCCCAGAGGTCACCCAGCCCAACCCCCCTGCAGGGAGCAGGGACACCGCTAACCACATCAGGTTGCTCACAGCCCCGTCCAACCTGGCCTGGAATGTTCCCAGGGATGGGGCCTCCACCCCCTCTCTGGGCAACCCCTGCCAGGGTTTCACCACCCTCACTGGAAAGAATTTCTTCCTTAGATCCAGTCTAAACCTCCCCTGCTTCAGTTTAAAACCATCCCCCCTTGTCCTGTCCCAGCTGGCCCTGCTAAAAAGATTTTCCCCATCTTTCCTAAAATAAGTTTTCTAAACCCTCCGAACATACATACACATCACGCTACTGCTAGGACTGACCTGTGCCCTGGCTTTAACTTAGAGCCCAAGCTCTGATCTGATGCGCAGCTCCGCAAATTCGCGTTATAAACGGGCAGTTCCCTTCGCTGTCGTTAAAAAACTCCTCGGAGCCGCCCGTCACGAGCAGCACGGAGGCGGCCGAGCCGCCCGGGCCGGGACAAAACCGCCTGAAATCGGCAGAAGTGGAAGCACCGGCCCGCGCCCCGCGGAGCGGCCCCCGCAGCCCCAGCCTCGCCGGGCGGCGCCGGGCCGAGCCGCACCGCACCTGGGCCGGCCCCCTCCCCGCCTCCGCTACAAAAGCGGCCGCCGGAGCCCCCGCCGCGCCCGCCGCCGCGCTGCCGTCCCCCGCCGCGGAGCCTCCGTGGGGGGGGGCCGGGCGCCCTTCTCCCCTCCTGCTGCTGGCGGCCGCGGGGCGGTCCCTCCCGCTCCGGCGGGTGAGTGCGCACCGCGGCGCTACCGGCGCGGCCGCGGCTGCCCCGGACCCGGACCCCCCCGGGCCGGCGTCCCGAGGTGATTCTGGCCCCGTCCCGTCAGCATCGGGGCGGCGGGGGGGGCCGCTCTCCGCCGCGGAGGGGCCGCGGCTCGGGGACAAGTTGGGAGTTGGGAGCGGGACCTTCCGGGGGCTCGCAGCGGAGCGGCGGGTGCGGGGTCGGTGCTGGGCAGCCCCGGAGCCCCCGAGGGGTGGGTGGGGTGGTCCTGGGGGGAGAGTTTGGGTTTAAGGCGAGCGGGGAGGGGGGGGGGGGGGGGGGAGAAGCGGGGGGGGGTGGGAAAGAAGCGGGGGGGGGTGGGAAAAGAAGGGGGGGGGGTGGGAAAAGAAGCGAGGGGGGGAAGAAGGGGGGGTGGGAAAAAAGCGGGGGGGGGGGAAAGAAGCGGGGGGGGGAAGAAGGGGGGTGAAAGAAGCGGGGCGGGGGGTGTGGGAAAGAAGGGGGAGAAGCGGGGGGGTGTGGGGAAAGAAGCGGAGCGGGGAGGAAGAAAGGGGGGGGGAAAGAAGCGGCGGGGGGGGGGGAAGAAGCGGAGGCGCTGCTACTGCGAGGACGTTGCCCTCGAGGTAACGCTCCCCCTCCCCGCTCCTCACCCGCCCCCGTTTGTAACGCCAGGTTCAGCACCGTGGGAACAGCGGAGCGGGGGGGCTGCGGGGGTGGGGGGGGGCGATGGGCAGGAGCTGCCGAGCTCTGCCGCGGGCCCGAAGCGCCGGGCGGGCGGAGCAGCCGGGGCCCGGGGCTCTGCCCCGTCCGTGCGGGACCCGGGGGTGCGGTGGAGCCCCCGGCCCCGCCGAGCTGCGCGCTGGAAGACCGGGAGGGGGTTGGGGGGGGGGGGGGGGGGAGGCGAACTGCGGCTTGGGGAGGTTGGGGACGGAGCCGGTGAGAGGGTGGAGGTGAAGCAGGAGGGCTTCTACTGTAGGGAGAGCACGGGCAGACTCGGAAACTGAGGTTGTAGCTGCAGAGGAAGGGACAGTGAGGATGATGACGGACCAAGTTTACTGTCTGTGCATCTTCTTTGCAGTTGCTAAAAGTTTTTGCGGTTACTGATTTCTACAGAGCAGCACTAAGATGATCTGTTTAGTTCCCAGCTAGGTCTAAGTCTTGAGTTGTCTTCGGTATTGGCTTCTGGGGGTTTTTTTGGTGGTTTTGTTTCTCCTTGTTATAGACATCGGGCCCTTGAAGGAGCAACAGGCACAAGTTGCGTCAGGAAAACCTCTTCGCGGCAAAGATGATCAAATACTGAAATGGGGGCCCAGGGAGGCTGAGGAGCCTCCACGCCTGGGTTTGAGCTTGAGCTTGTACCCCTGAGCAAAGTAACATTGGGGCTGCCAGAGACAGAGAATGGAAGTGAAGTGCTTTTCCGAGCAAAGGGATCTTTAGCTGGATGCAGAACTGGGGGGAGGTGAGAAGAGAGCGGCTTCTCCAGTCTCAACACGGTGATCGCCCTTTGGCTTCAGTCTCGCAGTAAAACGAGCGCTTTTATAGCCTTTGCTGACGCTAGGGGGTCTTGTCTGACAGCTTGTCTAGAGCAGTGCTTGTGCTTGGTGTACGCTGAGAAAACGTACAAAATATTCTGCTCAGTCCAAAGTATGCAAAAGCATGGGGCTTTTGCTGCTGGGAGTCTGTCCTCGGGTTCAGTTCAGAATATTGTTAGAGGTAATATTTCAAGTAAACTGAAAATGGCCCTGCTTAGGCAGTAGTGGATAGTAAAATCTAGGTGATAACAGTCAGCTGCAAGGTCTTCTGCTTTAAATGGGCAAGGCAGGGGTGAGAGGAAGGTAGAATGATTTGATATGGAGTTGGGGCAGTATTTTATTGGTGCTGCGAGTACTGTTTTACTTTGACCTTCCCTCCGTTTCCCCCCAACCCCTCAAACAAGTGAGGAAGGGGAGAGGGAGAAGATAAAGCTGGGAATGTAGATAGAAGGAAGAAAGATTTACATCCAGAGTTTTTATTTGAGGTGGTGCTGCTTACTTGCCATCATCTTAAACACAGGGTGACTGGAACTTGCTTAATGAGTGTCTAGATCTTCCTTACTGCATTGGGCGTAGTAAAATGACCAAGGGCTTGGTAGCACATGGCTGCATTGCGGAATCTTATTACTAGTGACAAGCTGGTGTCCTTTCCCTGCTTGGCCTTGAGCAGCAATGTCCTGCTGCTGACAGACGGCTGGCCGCTGGTTCTCTGCCATCCCGGTGTCTCTTGGGTCTGCATTTCAGATCCCAGTTTGCTATGTGGTACTTGTGCTCAAAGCTTTGGTAAGATAATCTTGAAGAAGCAGTTTAAATGTCAGCGAAGAGCAGACAGGAGCTGTGCCACGGTTCTTCAGTGGGGGTTCTGTTCTTCAAATGACCCCAGTGCTTTTGTTCTATGAGCTAAAATGTGGCTAATACAGGCTCCCGGGTGGAAGTACAACCAGTTGACTTGAGTGGAAAGGTTACAGATCGTTTGCTCTCCTCAGCTCTTATTTCTGAAGCCCTCTTGTATGGGAACAGAAAAGTGTTTGTGTCAATATTGACATGAATTAGAGCATATGGGTATTTGGGTATGTATATGTTATTGGCGCTCTCAATTACCATTGTGTTATTGAGGCTTAATGAGACACAGTAGCTGGTCTGTTCTCCAAACCAACTGCCAGGGTGACTTCTTAGGTTGCAGGTGTTAGGGGTGCGTATAGTTGCTGCTGCTCGCTCAGCCTTCTGAAGCCTGCCATGGCTCCTTCTAGTTCTGCAGCATTTGCTTCTTTAACCATGGGTATCTAGGATCAGGTATTTGTCTCTGAGAGTGCTGGCTTTGAATCCTGATAAGCCGTGATGAAACGATGCAACGTGAGGGGGCAGTTTGGAATGCCTCATTTGTCTGCTGTTACTCTGCCCCGGCAGCCCAGTGCATGTACGTCCCAGCACCGGCTTGCAGGACCATGCCTATTTTGACTTCTTGTCTTCTGTTGCCTGCCCTAATGCTGAGAGAACCGAACCTGTCCTGTAGACTTGTCTTCATCAGAAGACATTAGAGGAGGAAAACAGCTATAGGGCTTGGCTGAAAAACAAATAGAAAAGTGACCTGGAAACTCGTGACTCTAGGCAGAAGCAAGGGTGGGGGCTTGGGCTGCATCTTGATTACTTGGGTCTTCACCTGGGCAAAACCCCCTCCATACTTAGGTTGGCTGGAAGTTCTGTGTTATTCTTTTTCTTTCTCCATTTTCTGCTCCCAAAAGCTCGCGTGGAGCTGTTTTTCTTGTTGCCTGCACTCTGAAAATCAAAATGCGCTAGGCAAGTCTCAGCAGCGCATACTGGCAGTGGTATAGAAAGCGATGGAGAAAAGGATGAAGAGACAAGGTCTGACGCTGTGCCACCTTGCTGTAGTTGTTAGCAGAGGAGACTTGGCTGGCTTCTAGGTAATGGGCTTCTTTCCCAGGAATGTGGCCAGGTTCTTCAAAAAATATTTGCAGGCCATTTAAATTCATGACTATATTAATATGGTGTGAAACTTTAAATTGCTTAATAGTACTGTCATCTAAATTAATATGGATTATATCGGCATCCCAAATGAGTAACACCTTTATGTATTCAGAAAATAATGTGGGGTTTGTTACTTGCTTTTTTAGAAACGACTCTAATTTTCTAGAAACTCTATAAAGCTAGTGACAGTGTGTGTGTGCTGTAAAACCAGATGCTCTAACGCAGAAAACCTGATTATACACGCTAAAAAGAAGATACTTAATTACTTTTTATAATATCCCAAACAGTTACCAAATCTTTCCACCTTTCCCCGTTACGGCACCCACCTCCTGCCCTCCCCCAAACTAGGCAGCGGTCTGAAAGAGTTTGGGCAGAAGTATTTGAGGTAAATGCGGGCGGATAGAGCTGGGCACGGGAGGGCATGTTTCATGGCTGGGTCTGTGGTGAAGCACGGGTAGCTTCTTCTGTGAGAAGAAAAGCCGCATATTCTCAAGGCAACGGAGGTGGAACTTCTGCAGAACTAAAAGTCCTGCCCTCCAAAGTTGTAGCTCTGTAGCCACAATAAAATTCAGTGAAACTGGGTCTGATATACAAAGCATAAGCAGTTGTCTGCTGGCTGTCAGAGATTATTTTTTTTTAAAGGTATTGTATCATATCCTGTTTCTGTTTGCCTGTCAGACTAAATTGAGCTTTAATTTGCTGCATCGATTGATCGCCGGTTACTTGCCAGGACAAACCAGGAGGAGCTGTTATCCCTGAAAGCACAGGGCCTTCACTAGTTTGTAACTCGGAGGAGTCCTTTGGAAAACGGATTGTTTCCTTCTGCAATGCTGTAGTGAAATGAAAGCCATTATCTTTGCGTTCGTCGTCTTTTATTAAAAGCTTTTGTATTTCTTTCTCTGTGGCAAACCAGTGCATGTACTGCCGCCAAGGCTGTCTGCTCGAGTTTTCTTGGTGCCGTGCATTAGTTCTATTCGTTTGCGTCTTAACAAAAGTAAGTTTACACAATAGCAGACATGTCTTTGCTATGGGGGAAAAAAGTTGTCGGCTCAGTAGATCTATTTAAGCCCTACAATGTTGTTTTCTTGTGAGGCTGAATTAAAACATCGTGCAGGGATGCCATTAATTAAATGAAATCTTCCTAGCCTAGCTAACCAAGGGAAGACCGAGTTTAATGCTTGCATCCAACGCTTCCCGTCAGAAGAGGGATAGGGTGAGTGGTATGTAGGGATCTCTAGCTGGCCAAATGGAAGGTGGCCCCTTCAAATGTTACAGTTTTATACAAAATGCAGCAAATTTGAACATAGGATCAGTGAATCTAGGTTTGCTGCTGGTGACTGAATACTGCTCGTTAAGGCCTGGTTTTGTTCAGTATTGGAAACTGGTATTTATAAATTGCAGCCACACTGGCCTATGATCCGCTGCATTCCTGCGATCCTTTGGTGTGAACATTCTGGAGCTTATGAAATGCATGTCCATCTTCAAAGGTAGGAGGAGAATCTCCAGGCAAAGTTGCAGCAGCATCATTGTCTGTGGTTTGTAAGCATAAGCGTGGAAAGGAAAACAGATACCGAATGAAAGCAGATGGCTCTCGACTGCCATGAGTGTGGACCCATGCCATGAGTGTGGACCCATGCCATGAGTGTGGACCCATGCCATGAGTGTGGACCCATGCCATGGGAAATTCCCTGCAGTTTTACCAGGACTTCAGCAAGCCATACAGTGTGGCAGATCTTTGTGGAGGAGAACATGGGTGGATTTCCACCAGTTATCTTTCCCCTTAATCTTATCTTCTTCTTCAGTCTTATCTTAAAGAAATGGGCAACAACCCCTGTCCTCTGATGTACGTGAATGAATGGGTACAGCTTGCTCAGCGCAGATGTGATGGCATCAGCATCTCTTTCCCAAATACTTACATGAAAACCTTGTGAGCACCCCCCTGCCCCAGGTTCCAGTATGGCTTCTTAGTGGTGTGTAAATACTGCAGCTATGTATAGAATAGACACAGGCTTAATTTAATCGAATGAACAATTAAAAAACAGTAACTGGATAGAGGAAATCGTAGTTCACGCATGTGGAAAAGAATAGTTCCTTTAGCTGGTCGTTTTACTGACTCCATCTTATTGCTGTTTCACTGTAATTGATTGTTAATGGATCGCCGTCTTAGCGCTGTCGGGTATTGACCGCTCTTCTTGCGATTGATTGCATTTCAGTGTTAGTTCACCCTCTCGCCATTTTTTTCCTAAATTGTTTTATGCTGGCTTTCCCAATTTTCCCTTCTTTTTCTGTCTTCTGCTCTTCTGTCCGTTGAGCGCATTTGCATTCTCCTGTTCTATTCTTGTTTTCCTCATTTGTGCACGTGCCCTACCACGCTCCCAGTGCCTTCTCTGATGCCTTCAGCACAATTTTTGAGACTGGCATTCTTGCCTTGCTGTGCAGTTTGCGCTGCTGTTTGCTGCTGCCCTTCCCCTTGCTCTGTCGCTACTCCCATGCACGCTCTCTGCTGCGCTGTTGAAGTTCAGGGAAGTGAACCTGCTTGACCTGATTGTGCCTTGGAAGTGGCTATAGAGTCAAGATCTGTGCAGAAGAACCTCCTGCAAATGTTAGAGGATGAACTCCTTGAGCACAGTTGAGAAGCTTGTGGCTCTTCTGGCGTCCTGCTTTCTTCACTACCTCCCCTTTCCTTAAAGGACAAGTGAGTGTGAGTTAACTTGCCATCTAGATTTTGTTATACTTGGGGCATGTTGTGTGCTCACCCACTCGTGCCTCTTACCATTTTTCAGACTGATTTCTTTTTCCTCTGGTCTGTAAAACTGCACTGCTGCGTGTTTTTTTTTTTTTTTTTTCATCCCATGAAGTAATTTCTTGCCATGTGTTAAACTTAATGCCTTCAGGACAAACATGCATGGGACAGTCTCTGAAATCTTGCTTTCTTCAAGACTTGCATTTCTGACTAGGACATTTTGGTAGCCCCTCAGACATCTGCAGTTCTGGTGCTGCTCGGCACACCACTGAAAGTCACACTGAAAGGCCTAGCATCAGGTAAACCAAAACACTTCTGTGACCAGCCTGAGGGACAACAGTGCTCTCGTACATGTCCTTCTCTAAATGGAAGAGCGGTGGCCACTGAGACTCTTGCTTGGCAGAAGCTTATGGAACAGTCCTCCTACAGCGGAGTGTGTTCTTGTGGCAGCATGAATAGTTTAAACTGTAACTTTAAACGTGTAGGCAAGCCAAATGCAGACAAGAAGCTCAGCTGCTGGAAGAGCTGCCTCCAGAGTGCTCCGGGTCTGTTCGTAATGGGTATTTCTCTGGTGCTTTGAAAGGTGGTCCAGCTACTTGTGAGCATGTCCTAGGAGTTGAAGCAAGTTGAGGAATGGCAGCTGGTGACATAACCAAGCTTTACCATGCTGTCTGCTGAGCTCTGATAATCAACGGAGAGGTACCAAACTCCTTCCAAAGGAGTGTGTGGATTGCGCCTCTTAAAATTAGACTCAGGATATTTCAGGATATGTAGTATCAATCTTCCTTTTCCTCTGAATTCCGCTAGAACAAACTCTTTCTTTCCCAGAGGAAAGCACTGTCTTATTCTTCCATTTGCTAACATTCCTACTCCTTTTCTGCACTATCATTATCAACACTTTGTTGTATTGACCAACATCTTCTGGATGCTATATTCATCCTTATATATTCTTTCATTCTGAAAACTGAAAAATATTTGTTTGTTCAAAGTATATTCCAGTTGTTTCATTGCAGCTCAATTCCTTCCAACTGAGTTTCAAAGAATTTGTTTTTAATGTGACCAGATTGAGTCGAATTTTGCATTTGCTGATCTCTTTCATTGGTTCAGTCTTTGCCAGCATCTGAAAAAAGCCCTCTTAAAATGAATGTAATTGGACTGCCTGACCATGTAGGGTGTGACTGGGGGAAGAAAGGAGGGATTGCAAGTAGGTGACTTCTCAGCTGCAGTGAGCCTGACTCAGTCCTCTAAGAATCTCTTAGAGCAAATAAATCGGAGGATTACCTTGTTACCTTGATGGGTATCCAAACTTGCCTCCACCTTCAAAAAAAGAAACCCAAAACCCCACCCTAAACCAGAACTGAACTTCCATAGCTTTGTAGAACATTCTTTTTTTTTTTTTTTTCTTTGAAGTTTGCTGTCCCTGTGTAGGGCATTAGGAGGGTAGTAGGCAAGGGGGTATGGTATGTCCCTGCAATTGCAGAGATCTCATCACCAAATCTTTTATTTTTTCGAGATGGCATAGTCAACTTTTAATAGAAAAGACAAAGGCTCTGTGCTCGGATAGAAGAGAGGACTCTCTTTAAGTTGGTTGTTAGATTTGAGGCCACATATGCACAAAGCGTAGGAGGAAGTATTTGATGTGCATGTTAGCAGGAGCCGTGGTGGATGTGGCTGAAGATTGTATTCTCTGCTGCAGTTCATCTCTAAACCCCCGTCTTTAGGGAGGGCTTGGAAGCATTAGACTAGCTTTCTCTTGACTCTTGTCTCGCATCCTTCTGCGATACTTGTCTCTTTCTTAGGTTTCTCTCGAGCGGAAGATAAATCCGAGGCAGAGCGTGCCATATGTGCTGTCAGCAACCCAGCAGATTATTTTTTTTTCTCCCTTCTGTGAAGGAGACTAACTCTGATTGCAAGTAAAGTAACGGCAGAAGCCTTGGTCCCTTTGGAGGGCGTTTCTGGTCTGGTTTTCAGCATCTGTGGGTGCCTGGTAGAAATTCTGAAGTGCGGGGTTAATGTAACTACTGAGCTGTGGAGTGAAGAACTAGTAATTACTGCCTTTCAAACCTTCTGGGAGAGACTGGCACATCTGATAGCTGCAGGCTTCTAGCATAACATTAATTTCCTGACATGCACAAACTTCTGGCAATGCAGTAGCCTCTTCATAATTTTTGGGGGGGTTTGGTGGCTGTTTTTTTTTTAAGGTGGAAATGGATAACTTTGCTCCTCTGACCTGTCTAGAGTGCTGTACAGAAGCTGCTGAAGAGTTGCTGTAAGACTTTTTGACACACAGGAAGAGATGGGTGTACAGAAGCATTGACAAGCATCAGGTGTCTTACTTTATGCTGAATTGGAGGGGGAAAACCAGGAAACTTTCAGAAGACTTGGTTTATAAGTTATGGAGTGCTCTATACAAGTTATTACTTTGGGTAAATGAATTCATTTCATATTCTGACTTGACCTTTGTGTTGTTCAGGCTCAGAGTGAGCCCTTTGGGAGCTAGAATAGGGTGTCAGGGCAAGGTACTTCTCTGGTTTGGGAAGTCCAGAAGCCTGTTGCCTTTATGGCTGGCTTGACTCCTCTGCAGGACTGATCATTGTGCTAAGGAGTTTTGTACACAGAAATCTGAATCCTGCACTTTTTGGACAGGATGAGAATCTGGGCATCAACGCTTGAATCTTTTGCTGTTTCAGTAGGTGAAATTGTGTAGGAAGCGTGATGTTTGACGGGAACACCCACTTCTAGGAAGGTAGCAGCCTGCCTTGTATTCCCTGAAATCACCAGAGGTGCTACTGCTGTTGTGGAAAGAGTCAGACCCTTGAAAAAAAACCCTACGCTTCCATGTAAGTCACCTAGAAAAGTGTTGTGGATATTGGTACAGCTGTGCATGGGTTACAAATAGGAGATCCAGCCCTGCACTGCTGGGTCAATGATATTCAGTTAAGTCAATCCCCATCTTCCTCCTTCAGTCCCATCCCTCCCAAATAAAAATATTCTGCTGTACAAAGCTAGTCATACAGAACAAATGAAGCTTTTTAGATTTTCTTATCCCTTGAGATGGGAAAATTAAAGGTATGGTATTTGATCTGAATTCTTTGAAATGGCTATTAGTCTTTGCTTTTGTCAGATGCTGTGGTGTCCTCCAATCTATTGCCCTTTTCATTATTGTTTCTTAAGGAAGAAGAATTCATCAAGTACCATTTGAAATGCATCATTCTAAGCATAACAAAGATCCCATTCCTTTTAAACTCAGTGACACCACAAGCAGAGTACGCTCTGGGAAAAAAAAAGGAAAAATATGGGAAGCTATTATATGCTGTTTAGTGACGCTGCATAGTAATAAATGGCACATCAAGTAAATTAAGATGTATTTGTAGTGGACTTCTTTCAAAAAGCCCCAAATCCTTACTAAGTGTGGCTTCTCTAAATGAAATAGTGTCACAGAGATGGTACAGGAGGTGCTCAGTTATAAAGGTGGTCAGAAATGTCCTGTTCAAACAGTATTCCAGAAAACTAAGTTCCAACACATTTAGTGTTGTGATAGATGCGCTTCAAGCCTAGGTCTCAGCATTCCTGCTTATTAGTTGAATTTAGTGAAAAGTTGACACAGGAAACTTGGAAAAAAAAAAAAAAAACCAAACCAACCCTGCATTCAGTCTCATCCAGCTTGGCTCCCTATGGACTTCCAAGGGGCAGCTATTGTTAAAGGATAAACCTGCATTAGAAGATATCTGTACAATAATTCAGTATGCTCTGAATTTGTTCATTCCTCTTTGGGGCTTAAGACACCTGGTGGTAATGAATGAGGCTATTAAAGCTTTCTAGAATAAAACTGATTCTGTTACTAATGAGATGTAAGGATAAAAGAGTGTTAGCTTTATAGTTTGAACTTTTAACATAATGGCCTTGCAATTGTAGGGATGGTTGTTAAGTGCAAGAAACAAAGCTGGAGTTTGCACCGGCGTTTACTGATTTCTTATTTGCTTTGATGTCTAAGCTACATTGGTGTCTCAGGGCTGGCATCACAGAATGGCTGAGGTTGGAAGGAACCTCTGGAGGTCATCTGGTCCAGCCTCCCTGCTCCAGCAGGGCCACCTAGAGCTGGCCCTGTGCTGGAAAAATGTATTTTATTTATTTATTTGTATGATAAAATAGCATGTATGCTGATGAGGCATTCACCAACAGAGAGCTCTGGGTTTCCTAATCTGTTTTCCTACTTCCTTGCTGCTTATGATGAATGAATGTTGGGACATCCTTTCATAATTCAAGGAAGCTTTCGTCTTGCTCCTCACTCCTACCTTCTTTCACACTCTGCCACCCTTCATCCCTCTTAATTGACTAAGAAATGAGTTTACATGGGGTATTTCACCATTCAAACCTTTTTTCAAGATGCAAAGGTCTAATAAATATTTATACAATAGACTTACAATCACCTGATTGGACTCAAATAGACCTTTATGTGATGGCACCAGCAATGAAACGTTACATGAGTAGGGAAATTAAGAAATGATTACATGGAATAATCTCTTCCCCTACATATTAATTCTACAGGAAGCTGTTGCAGTTGTAGACTGTTAGTTTTCTGTAAAAGAAGCCTTGAGTTAGTGCAGCTTTTGCTACTTTTGGCCAAAGGGTGTCACAGGCTTTCCAGATGTGAACAGCAGTCTCTTGTTTGGACGTTATGGTTATCTTTCAGGATGCTCTTTCATTTCCAAGAAGGAAGATAATAGAGAGGGTGTTGGGGTCTTTTGGGGGGTGGTGGTGTATTGCGGGGAAACTTTCCTAACTTTTTCAGGATAAAATGTTTCTTGTTTTCAACAGAAAACAAACTTCTGTGCAGGGATGGGTGGTAAGTATGTGCTTTCAGCTACAAAAAGTAATTGGGGTCCTCACTGGGGACAAGGCTCTGACTTCTGTACATGGGGAAAGGAAAGAGGAGAAGATGGGTAACAAACTGTCCGTGTTGCTGTAGTAGCCTGAGCAATCAAGGGAGATGCGCCATCCAAGACAGGGGTTGTTGGGGGCAAGGAGTCTGGCCAAACTGAAACTCGTGGCTCATTCACAAGCTGTTCCTCTTCATTAGAGTTTTCTTTTTCTGTTATATAGCACCTGCACTTGCAGATAAAGGCTTTCTTCTAGGAACAGGGAACAAAATAGTCAGGCGAGAAAAGAAACAGAGGTTGCTCAAGATTTATGTTAAATGCATCTCTGGCCCCTGTGCAAGTGTGGTAGAACATCTTGTGGCTGATAGATGACAAGAAATGTCTGGATTTGGGCTTGGGAGGGTATTTGCTTTTTTTCCTTGACTATCTTGCATGAAAAGATTTGAAGTTGCAAACTTTTCCTATCTTACTCTCTTCATTTTAGGGAGAATAGTTAGGTGATTAACATTCCTGTGGGCATGTGTTTTAATTATTGAACAGTGTTGCCTTGCACTTTGCATAGGAAGTAGGAGCAGTTGTCACTCTCACTATTAATGACAAGGTAGGATGACCACACATGCATGTTGCTATGGTCCACACAGTAAGATCACTCCTTCCAAATACCTGTTTTGGGGAAGGAGCGGTAGTGATGAATTTTCTTCTGTGTGCACTTAATATACCAAGTCTGGGTGCTTGGATACTGATACGATAGGTGCCTTGGAAATATCTGTTATGGCTAAAGAAAGCAATAGAGTATGAATCCCTTTGTATATTAAGTCAGGGTTGAAGGGCAGTGTTTTTCTGAGAATGTGCTCAGTTCCTGTATAATTGATGGTGGGGCAAGGAGGGGTTACAGCTGCACAGTAGACATCTTCATCAATGAGACCATTTGTACTATTAAGCAGCATACACTTTAGAGCCAGGCACTTAATAACAGACGAAGCTGTCAGTCGGTGCTACACACGCTGCTTGGGGAGTTTGAAGGCTGTAATATTGAGAGAACAAAGCTGATGTAAACATCCTTTGTAGTTCATGAGGTTAACTTTCTACTTGCTCAAGCTTTCAGTAATTAGTTTCCTTCGTGTTTGTCCCTTGCACTGCCCCGTACTTGTAGAGTTCTTCTCGGGTTTAGAGACTTGATTCACAGCCTGGCTTTAATCTTTGCTGTGTGCTGTCCCCTGTTGTCTTTGAAGAAAAGCTATAGAGTATATTCAACAGGAAGACTCATAGTCCTCTTTAATCTTGGATTTGCCATTCTATCTGAGCTGCTTGGCATAATGCTTAAATAAAGCTTTAAAGAAAACTCATACGTTCAATTAATGAAAATGCCTGTGCTTCAGAGAAGGGGAGGGAGAGCAAGTGCCTGTGTACTGGCTGATCAAGAGAAACTAAATTTCCCATTAGTGTGCTAGGAAGAACTTGCATCAAAATCCTGAACTCCAAATACTTTCTCTTGTCCCCAAATTACATCCGAGATGATGATCTTTATGTTGATGCTACTTTATGGCCTCAGGAGTTTTTTTGGTTTGTTTTTGATTTATAGCTGTTCTTATTCTTCCCTCTTTCTCTTATTTTTGTCATGCTGGAAATATTTGGAGCAAAATCAAGCGCTGGAAATAAACAGATTTATTACACTGTTCAAAGTGTCTGTATCCTGCTCAATGGGCAGCTGGGATCAACACAGAAAAGTGTTTCTTGAAAGGCAGCATGGGCAGCAGGCTATGTCACTGGGGGATGAGAAGATAATTTCATAGTACGTTTGCCACAAGCTTGGAACGCTGTCAAGTATGGGGTGACAGGCAGCTGACATGGAAATACTCAACTTGCAGTACTGTTGTGAGATAACTGCTTTGTGCTTATTTTGCAATGCTTGTCTTTTATTTAGTTTTATGATCCAAACTGGAAAAGAAACTATTTGAACAGTTGGGAATGGAAAGTGTCAGCCTACTTTGGTCTTGACTAAATCACTTTGTCTTTAGCCTTTTCCCTCTAAGCTCTCTTTCCCTCCACCCCGGCGCCTTCTTAAGTTTTTGACCGTTTCTGGTCCAAGTAATTTGACAAGAGAAATGCTCTGTGGGTTAGTGTCCTTTCCATGAAGAGTTTTGGTAGAAACAAAGCAGACAAGCTGGCCAGTCTGTTGTGTGTTTGTCTGGTTGCCCTAGCTGCTCATCTAATGGCTTCTTCCTGGGAACGTGTCCCAGCTCCGGCCAGGGTTGTCTGCCTGTCCTCCACATAGCGATTTACTGCCTTTTTTGGTTGTGTTATTTCTTTCCTTGAATACCATAAAACGGACACTTCTGAACAACTCCAGTTCAGAATGAGGTTTTTAGGATTTTTTTTTTTTCCTGGAACACCTATAGTGATCAGCCTGGTGAGATCCTGTACTCAACTAGAGCCTTGCTAAGTTGTAGTGATGAGCATTGGCATGTCTTTTGGTTTTGAAAAACTAGTAAAACTTTCCTTTTTTCTTTTTTTTTTCCCCTCTTTTAAACACTCTTCATAGCTAAATGTGTCTTCATTTTGGAGATGGGAAGTGCAATGGATGAAATTCTAATGAATTTGTGACTCGCTGATTTTAATAACTGGAAACTGTTGTGTAAAGGAAGCTGAGAGAGACTGGCATGCACAAAGACTTATTCACTGCACGTGACTAAATCTCAGTTGCCATAGAGGAGGATGCTCCTTACGGTGACCTGAACAAAAGCTGTTCCTGCAAGTTGTTGGAGCACACTGTTTTTCATGTACCTGCCACTTCTAGCCTGATTTTGGCTATGGGCTTTAAGAACAGAATCAAAGCTGACCTTTCTTTCCTTTCCATTCCATTTAGTTCTTTTAATTCTACATGGGTAATAAGAATGTTTGGCTCACTAGGTAAAATCTTAATTGCAGCGTATTGTATGGTGTCTGTGTGCCACATGCCAATCTTGAAGGTCTGTCTGAGCTACTCATTAGTCCTTCATAGGGTTTAAAATTTGTGATTTTATTATGTAGTGATGAAGAGTAACTTGGCTTATTTTGCGGGTTGGTTGGGTTGTTTAATGAATATTGGTGATTGCTTTCAACCTGTTGAGAGCTAGGTGTGACAGTAACAAGACTTGGAGAGAGAAGCTGCAGTGGTGAGTTTCTTTTAAAAGCTGCTCTTCTAATAAAAGTGAAAGAGCATCTCAGATAACTTTGGAGATGATTAATCTTGGGTTGAGACTTGCTGCATTTCTATAACATAGAAAGTAAAAATGAATTTAAGTATTGTATGTGGGTGTATGTGTAAGAAAGAATAAGATGGCTGAGAAATTTAGGCAGAATCCAGTAAAGTTAGAAGGTGAAGGGAGTCCATTAATGCTTTCACAGTGTGAGTCCAGTTAAGGTGCTGTGCTTTGAGTCATGTTTTCCTAGACTCCCCATACTCTTAGTAAGAGGGAGAGGAAGAAGACAAGAAGAAAGGAAAAAGGCAAAGGATGTATTTTCCGGGTGCTTTGGAAGGGGTGTGGGTACACACAAACGTGCGTGTGGCTAGTGTGATGTTTGAGAGTAACTTTCACATCAAGTGGTTAATTTACCTATTTTAAACTTAAAATGTTTCAATGAACTTCCTGTCTTCAAAATCTGTGCTGCTAAAGCAAAAAGATAGCTGAGGTGGAAGAAGGACTGTTGCCTGCAGTGTTGCAGCATGCTACTTTGCTAGCTGTGAGGAACAGGCTTGTTTTTTGGGCAAGGTAGTCAGGCATGAAGGCTTTCACCAATCTCTAGAAGCAGATGTGATCTACAGCCCTGATACTGCAGCACTTCCATCTACAGATTTTGACTTGTTTACCCAATCCATTCCTCCTAACTGGAAACGTAGAAAGAAATGTAAGCATCTGCAAAGGTGAAAGAGTGGAAATTACATGAAAGGAAAAAAAAAGCATTTGTGCTTTCATATGATTTTAACTTTGAGGTGCTGATAGTGTCCCCGATACCTCCAGCTGTGTAGTTGTCTTCTGTAGCTACTTAAACCATTCTTGTAAAATGAAGTGGTGGCTAAAATAACTCCAGCAGTGATGTACAACAAACAGGCAAAGAAGCTGATGGCAACAAGTACAAACCGATGGTTTAAAAAAATGCTAATGAGGGTTAAAGTATCTGAAAAGTCTGGCAGCTGGGGCTAAAGGACAACTGGCTCCTTTGTCACGAACCAAGTCCATCCTAGCAGCAGTGCGGTGGGGGGGTCTGGCCTCTCCTCCACAAGGTTCCAGAGCAGAGTGTTAGCATGGAACCATATGGTAGCAATACGATGAAAAATTCAGTTTGTGTTTGCTTTCACTAGTAACTATTAGCTGTTTAATCTGGTACTTATCCAACAGCGTTGTGAAAAGGCTGAAAAATGATCTAACGTCACAAATATTAACCAACCGGTTATCTAGGGAAAACTGAATTGGGGGTATTTTTATTATATTAGTCCCATTTTATTAATTAAAACTATGGTGACAGACTTCATGTTTTGCAAGGTAATTCCTTTTAAGGAAACTTATTTGTGTGGTTGATTTGACTCGGAGCAGAAATGAGTGTAGAATTCAATACTGAGGTGGTGTGTTTTAACCTGGCAGGCAGCTAAACACCGTGCAGCTCTTTGCTTGCTCCCCCCCTCCCCAGTGGGATGAATTGGGGGGAAAAAAGTAAAACCCATGGGCTGAGGTAAAGACAGCTTAATAAAACAGCAGAGGAAAATCATAATAATGATAAAAGAATGTACAAAGCAAGTGATGCACGATGCAGTTGCTCATGACCCACTGACTGATGCCCAGCCTGTCCCTGAGCAGCGATTGCTGCCCCCTAGCCAACTCCCCCCAGTTTATACACTGGGCATGACACCATATGGTCTGGGATACCCCCCTGGCCAGTTGGGGTTGGCTGTCCTGGCTGTGCCCCCTCCCAGCTTCCCGTGCCCCTGGCAGAGCAGAGGGAGCTGAAAAGTCCTTGACCAGTGTAAGCCCTGCTTAGCAGCAATTCAAACATCAGCGTGTTATCAACATGATTCTGGTACTAAATCTGAAACACAGCACTATGCCAGCTGCTAGGAGAAAAATTAACTCTGTGCCAGCTGAAACCAGGACATGAGGGTTACCAGCCACAGTAGCAGCTTGCCTAAGGGTGCAGTGGGTTCTCTGTTACCTGGAGTCTTCATGTCAAGATTAGATGTGTGTCTGGGTGGTATTTTCTGGTTAAGCTAGCAGGTGTGGGATGGATGCAGAAGTTAGTGTGGGGCTCTAGAAGGTGCTCTGCAGGAAATTGAGATTATAATCATGGGTCCTTCTGGCCTCAAAGTCACCATGGTTGCCATGTACCATTCCTAGCAGCAAAAGGTGAAAAATCATGACTTGTCCAGTAATGAGTGTAGATGAAGAGACTTTAACAGCTATTTCTCCAGTAGCTGAAGTCCTCAAGCCTTTGCTTCTTTGAGAAAGACATTTGAGTCCTGGCTTAACACTTTTATACAGGTAGTGGGCTTCACTTTAGGCTCCTCCGAGTTCTAAGATGGTGGATAATTATTATTCTTATGCCTCACTGTGAGCTGTGCTGCTTTTGTCTCTGCTTCACAGCAACTCTTATCCTCCTCAACATTTTGCCTGTTTAATTTTACCCTGGAGAGTTTGCCTGTCTGGCTCTCGGTGTGATGGCATGAGTGCTCATGGTGGCATAAGGAGAAGAAGGGAGCGAGGCGTGGGGGAGGAAATCGCAATCTTTCTCTGGGGACAGAGAAACCACTTCTTTCAACAGAAGTGCTGGTTTATGTTGCTTTAAATGCTGATAGTTATGCTGTAAGATGACTCTGTGCTCCAGAAGTATGTCTTGAGGATGAACTGAGATGTAAAACATAAATCCTTTGCAGAGCAAGTTAGTTCAGAGAACAAACTTTTCCCGGAAAAGACAACGTGTCAAATAAAGCCACTGCTAGTTAAGTTCCCAAGTGTTTTCTCTAGCCTCTTCTCTGTGAATCTATTGTGTCCCTACAAGTGCTGCTTGATTTAAGGTTAATGTCAGATGGGAAATATATGGCTGTGAAGCTACTAATATGGAACTAATGGAATGCTTTTGATTCCTTTAAGTGGCCTATCCATTTTCGGCTTTATTACTGCATGGTCACTGCTTCCCTCAGTGCTTTGAAAATTGGAGCTGGGGGAGGGGAAGCTTTGTGCACAACTTGAATATTCATTTTGGCAAAGGTTAGAGACTTGACTGGAGGGGCAGCTCACTCTTCTGTGTTTCCATTTGTTGAGGCTGGACAGCTTTCTTGAGAAGCTATCTGCGTGTTCTCCTTCACTTGGCTTGTGAAGTTGTTTCACCTTGCTCTTGGACTTCATCCTATCTCTTGCTTTGTTGTTCACTTTTCTCTTTTCTTTTGAAGGTCTCCCCAAAGAAGGGTGGGAAGAAACCTAAGTCCACTTGGCTTTAATATCAACACACTCGCAGTCCACTTCTGTAGCTTAAGCCACAAACCTCTGTAGCTCCATATACCTCTATGAGAGCATGGATAGGAAAGAAGGGCTGAGGAGGGGAGGCAATCTGATTTCTGGGGAGAGTTATGACTGTCTTTGAAACTGGCTGTTTCAGGGCTGAAGGCTGTGATATCTGCCAGAAGTAAAGAAATAAGATCTGGCTCTGGGGTCAGCAAGGATTCTGAATGAAGAATATCCACCCATTTCCCACGTACTAGGAAAATGATGTTGTGAGACTCTAACTGACAAAGATCAAAGCCTGCTAGAAGTGGCCTGAAGATGGGGTAGGGATAAACTTCTGAAAAGCTAGAGGTTACATACTGTATCAGAGTTCATCTCTTGTGCTGCTGTTGGGAGGCAGAAGCACGGCAGCATGTGGGATTGCCTTGCAGAACTAATGCATAGACCCTTTGCTACTGATTTAACTTGTGCGGTTGGCGCCAGGATCTCTGGGCAAAAGAGGGGCCGATTATTAGTATCTGAATATTATGTATGCAAAGTTACTGCAACGGAGGTAAGAACATAGAAGAACAGTGTGTTGATGCCTGCATGATACTGAAATGAGTTGCGGACTGCTTGCTCACTTTATTTCTTACCCAATCGAAATACTTGAAGAGGGAATTGGGAAGATTGCGGGTTTGTTTATTTGAGACTTGCGATGCAGAATGTCTGATAAGCTGGCCCAATATTGACTACTGAAAGAAATGTTTCAGGGTTGTTTTTTATTAAAATTCTTGAACTACAAAATCCTTTGTGCGCAAGGAAAGGATGTACTGAAGCAAGATTAAGCATGCAGAAGGATTTTCGATTTTATTAACTTCGGTGTCCTCTATACATGCAGCCGTCATGGTACTAACTTGAGAGAACTGATGTCATTGTTGTCCTTGGGGAACCAGGAGAAGATAGAACTCCCAGTCTATTTGTGTTTTGGTCACACGTTCATCTGCCATAACACTTGGCATCTTGCAATATTTTCATTCTCCTGTGCTTCCAGAGTTAAGAAAATACGGTCGTCTTTTTAAAAGAGGTATTGTGGTGGACTACTTCAGACTTGAGGAAAAGCCTGATCTGATTCCTATGGTAATAGTGTGGTTCATAAGTTGCTTTGCAGGCCTAGAGTAAGGGAAGCCTATGCTTCAACTTGCCTTGCCTGTATTCCTCAGCCAGGGAAGCAGAGTGCAGAGGGACTGTAGAAAAACTGGGAAGTGAACCTGTTCTGGATAAATTTGGCAGGTACTTTTACTTGTGTAAAGGAGGAGGAAGGGAGGGTGTTCTCCAAATCACTTGAGTCAAAGGTGGTAACATAACGTTATGATGAAATACTGGACAGCTAAGAACTGTTTGGAATTTCTTGACTTGGAAGTCTTCAGCCTGCTTAGTCCTATGGAAAGCTTTAAAACCATCAGTCCTGTATTAAAGATACTAAAAAAAAAAAAACTAATGTCAATTAAAGTATTAATGAAAGCTCCTCATTTTAATGGCTTTTATTCCTGTGTCCTGCACCTAGATGAATTCTGTCTGTAACTTTAAATATTGTAGATTGTCTTCAAAGAATGAAAAAGCAGAAAATTTAGGTTTCGGGTTGGAGCTGTTTTATTTTTGCCTTCAGGGAAGCTGAATTGGCCTCTGCAAATAAAAGCAAACGTAAAACACTGTGGAAGTGAAAGCAAACGTAGCACACACATCTGCTGTTGACTCTTGCTTGTAACATTGCTTCTGGAGAAAGACAACTGTACAGCCTTAGCTACCAAGACCTCACAGATATAGCAGGCTGTTGTCAAGTTAAGGTGATGCTTTAGATTGCCTCTCTTCTTGGAGTCTTTCAGGAGCGTAGCCCCCCAAAAAAGCAACCCTGTGTCGGGAAGCTAAACTCTTTTAAGTTCTCGTTTAGAAGAAGGTAGAAGGAAAAGGACATGGGAGGTGGTATAAGGTGGGAATACAGGTTCTGTGTTTGGATGGTCCCTGAAAGTGGTAACATCACCTGGCTCCCTCTGCCTGGGGACATGGCTCTGAGGATGCTGCTGCAGGAGAGTGTGGTGCCAGATTTTTTTTTCTTCTAGCTTCTGCCCCGTGTTGATTTTGATGTCCAGGGACTGCAAGATCTTCCCCTCAAACTCTGGATAGAATAGCATGATCATCCAATGTGAGCTCAACTTCAGGCACGTTGATTTGGTCCTTGTTTGTCAACCCGTGTTAGTTCTGTGTTTCGCGTGTTCAGAGTGCAGTCCCTGGGTAGCATCTCAGGACACCTTTTTCATTTGTCTTATTACTCGTTTTGTGTTCATTTTAATGCTTCTCCGTATTGGGCTGAGTTAAGCCTCTAGCCTTTACGCAACATTGCTCCTGTCTTCTTTTTGACAAATCAAGCCCTTGGAATATAACACTTGGCAGCTGTGTGGGTTGAATGCTGAAAAGTAGATGATCATATGCACTGTGCTGCATCCAACCAAATCAGTGTGGACTCTACTGTATGTACTGCAAAGGTACTGTGTAGGGCTTCTGTCCTGTCTAGATGTGATAAACCCACGTCGTTACGTTAGGCAGAGGTGTACCTCTGCGTTGTCTTTTACTTAATATTTGGAAGGAAAACCGATGACATCTGGAAAATCATCTTCCTTGGCAGCACTTTTCTTGCTCTGCCCTCAAATGTGTCATAACTGTTGATGAAAACACCAGCAATTTGCAACGGCGCTACTTAGGACTGCCATGGCAGGGGGGTGGGTAGGCGGGAAAGAGCAATAGGGCAGGGAATGGGGCAGTGGACCTTAAGGCACTGTGACAGTGAGGGATTTAATTCACATCACTTAAAACTGGAATAAGCTACTGCTCTCAAGTAGAACCGCCAAAGCCGTACAGATTTGATTGCATTCTCCTCTAGCAATCTCTATCCAACGGTCGATGCAGAACCCATGAAATTATATACTGGAGTTCTTGGGTTTGTGCGTGGTGGTGTTTTTTGAAATAGCTTTGTGGTGATTGTTTTTCTATGGATTCCCTTTTTTTTTCCTTTTTAACTAGAGAACTAAGTTTGTTTAAAAATGAAAAAGTGTAAATGGAAATGCATTCAGTGAGAGAAAGGTGTGTGAAGGTCAATATGTCTGATTTAGTTGGGTTTGGTTTTTTCCTTGTTCTTGAGCTTCTTGGAGTGATTGCAGTGAGGAGATGACAGACTGGTGACCAGGTTTATGTTGCTGTAGGTTTTGTGATCCTGGGGAAAAATAGCTAACTCTCTACACCTTGCCTTCTGATCCAGCACCGTGGCTTTTTGAGTGACTATTAAATAGTCATTTGAAAAATTGGGGGGAGCTTCACTTCCTTGGGACACTTTGGCGTGAAAGGTGAAAAGATCTGGAGTTTTTCTTGCCTAGTAAAAACACAGCTTATTTACAAGGAAGTGATGTTCTCAGTCCCTGAGGTTGTGATGAAGATTACTTTGGGGTTTTTTGGTTTGTGGTTTTTTTTTTTTTAATCCTCTTCATTCCTTTTTTTGTGCTTGCAAACTCAAATGTTGCAATTCCTGGGCTTGCTCTGCCTCTCTGCTCGGCCAGCTCTGGGACTGGACCATTGCTGGCTGTTACAGGGAAACCAGTCAGTTATAAGCTTTAGAAACAGATCCTTTTAGATGCACTTGGTTCGTTATGTCATAAGGAACCAGCTTAACTAACCGCGTTGTAAACCACAGCGAGAAGAGCCAAAAGTCCAGCTTTGACAGATGTTCTTTGCTTTGTTTTGCTTCAGCAGCTCGGAGACCTTCAGGATGAGTCGGTTGCCCAAATGTAGGCATCTAGTGCTGCTACAGCATTCGAGACCTGGTACGGGGCGAACAGATACTGTGCAAAGTGTAGGGGAAACATGCACCTCTCTGCAGCTGTGGCAGGAGACACAGCAGGGCACTTGTGCATGTTGAGAGGAGCAGTAGGTGCCTGTGATTCCTAAATCTCCTCTCCTTTTTCACCCCTACATATCGGTCACTGTCCCTGTACTCCAATGTGATAGTACTTGATAGTGATGTCCCTTGGTATTGGGACCAGTACTGTTAAATATCTTTATTAATGGCATAGTGGGTTTGTGTGCACCCTTGGCAAGTTTGCAGGTGACACCAAGCTGAGTGGTGCAGTTGATTCTCTTGAAGGACAGGATGCCATCCAGAGGGACCTTGACAAGCTCAAGAAGTGGGCCCACGTGAACCTCATGAAGCTTAACAGGGCCAAGTGCAAGGTCCTGCACCTGGATCAGGGCAATTGTCAATATCAGTACAGACTGGTTGGTGACTGGATTGAGAGCAGACCTGCAGAGATACTGGAGATACTGGTGGACAAAAAATTGGACAAAAGACAATAATGTGTGCTTGCAGCCCAGAAAGCCAACTGTATCCTGGGCCATGTAAGAAGGGTGGCCAGCAGGTCAAGGGAGGTGATTCTCCTCCTCTACTCTGCTCTTGTGAGACCCCATCTGGAGTACTGCATCCAGCTCTGGGACCCCCAGTACAAGAAGGACTTGGACCTGTTGGAGCAGGTTCAGAGGAAGGCTGTGAAAATCATTTGAGAGCTAGAAAAACCCCTCCTGTGAAGAAAGGCTGAGAGTGCTCGGGTAGTTCAGCATGGAGGAGAGAAGGCTTCTGAGAAACCTTATTGTGGCCTTTCAATACTGAAAGGGGGCTTATAAGAAAGATGGAGAGACACTTTTTATCAGGGCTTGTAGTGTGATAGGACAAGGGGTAATGGTCTTAAACTAAAAGAGGGTAGAATTACATTGGATATAAGGAAGAAATTCTGTGAGGGTGGTGAGGCACTGGAACAGGCTGCCCAGAGAAGTTGTGGGTGTTCCATTCCCAGAATTGCTTGAGGTCAGGTTGGATGGGGCTTTGAGCAACCTGATCTAGTGAAAGATGTCCCTGCCCATGGCAGGGGGATTAGAACTAGATGATCTTTAAATGTCCCTTCCCACCCAAACCATTCTGTGATTCTATGTTATTACAACATTTTTAATGAAATGCTGAGTACCTCTTCCAGTAGCACAGGCTACATTTCATTTCTAAATCTGTGAGGGTAGGTCTGAAGCACTCTTCTCCTCTTCAGCTTTGTAGCTTGCTCTGCTCCCCCAGCACTGCTCAGCTTTGCCTTTGTTCCTGCCATAATGTTTCTAGTGCTACACCTTTTGTATCCATCTAAAAATGCAATTTAAACTCTTTATTCTGCTGTTTTGCTTGCTGTGTTGTATAACTGCATCAATAAAAGTCCTCTTCCAAAGAGCACTTCACAAAGCATGTGTCTAGATTTGCAATGCAAAGTAAAATCTCCTTGTACAGGAGTCCTATGATCATTTAATTCTCATGAGGGCTGGCACACTGTCTCCCACTAAATTTGTGGGATTGCTTTCTGCTCTCCAAGAGTTTGGGAGTTAGTTGCTTTTGAATTTTGCTTTTTTTTTCTTATGTCTCTCTGCATAGTTGCTTAGTAGTTTCTTCTGTCACATTTATGACTGGCTCGTGTAATACATCCTTGACAGCAACGTTTACCAGAACAGATGAAAGACATTGTAATGAAAATAACATTTTCTGATAACAATGAATGTCAATCTAAATATGTGACTGCTTCAACTGTAAGCATAAGGATTCATGGGTCCTACAGTGACCATAGAGGAAACCTCTTTCCAGGCTGGGAAAGCTCTTCATGGGGCAGAAAAAGCTCTGCAGATAACTGTTCTCATCCCAGGTCTGTCCATCACTGAAGACAGAAACAATAGAATAACCCCTGGAACACAGGTTTGTAATACATTTTCAGTCAATCCTACCTGACCTACAGGAGTTTGTTTTTATTTATTTACATCTCTAGAAGACAGAGCTTAATTTTGTGGCATGCTGAAATATTAGCCTGTACTTTATTCCCTTGATTTTGAGACTGTATGCTATGCAAGTTGATTTAGGTGTTAAAGTTTGCTTTGACATCTATGCCTCTAGACGCCAAATACTTTGCCTTGATCCGGAAAATGCTAGGGGCCAAGAGATATTATTCTCATTGAAATGCACCTTGTCAAGACAAAAATTTCTGGGATGGAAAGAGAAAACTGGTCCATTTCAAAGCATGAATGAAGCATCCCAGGACAGACCTAGGATGTTTGGTCCCGGAGTGGAAACCTTGTGGTCAGGGCTGCATTCTCCCCCCTGTTCAGACAGCCTTACGGATTTGGAACGATTTGTGAAACGATAAGTCAGCCGACCGGGGAGCTGCCTGTGCCTAGTCAACAGGAGTACTGAGAGCAGGAATATGCCTCAAGCCAGTTTTGATTTTGTTCTTGAAAATGCCTTGTTCAAGACTCTGGGAGGAAGCGTTCTGCACTTAGAAATCTGTGTTTCCGAACCTTTTTTTAGGAGATGCATATGCTTATCCTTTTTTCCTTAATCTAGCAAGAACAGGTCTTAAGAGTGAGGGGAGGTGGGGGGGGATTAGTGCCCCGTGCTCTTATAGGCTGCTATGGGATTGAGCTCAGCCAGCCCTTCCTTCCGAACCTGTGCAGGTATGCAAAAGAGGAAGAAAAAAGCATGAAGGTGGGCAGGCCAGGATGAGGGACCATGTGGGGCAGTGGTTATTTTCAGCTGAGAGAGGAATCCTGAGATTCAGCCTCTGAGTTAAAACAAACAAACAAAAGAACAACAACAAACGCCACCAAAACCCCAAGCAAAACAAAAAACCTCTGTCTTTGATAAGAGTGTTTGTTCTTTCAGGATGCTCTTTGGGTGGGCTGATTAAGCTGCTCAGGTGGAGGATGAGATGGAATGGGGGGGGGATTTTTTGTCAGGCTGGGCTGAGCAGCTCTGGAGAGATGGGCAGAGCAGGAGTGCCTCTTCTGTGCATCGATTGGCTCTAAGTGCCCGATGAAAGCTTGCTCTTGCAGCTTGGAGTTCAAAAGCTTGATGTCATGAAACTTAAAGTCTTAAAACAGTGACAGAATAGAGGGGTCTCCATAGTTAGACAGCTGGTGGTGAAGCACTGTTTTCAATATTTGCCTTTATCAAAGTCCTGGGACTCTTTGTTTTTCTTGAAGGTCTAAGTGCTAAGCTGCTGCAGCCTAAGAGCAAACTCAGCTGGCAGATGTCTCCAGGGAGTTTCTTGCTGAATCCAGTATCTCCTTTTGTGGGAGCTCGTTTGCTGCTTTTCCCTAGCAGGGAGGATGCTGAAAGGGTTCTTTTTCTGGCGCTCTTGAGCTACTGAAGTCATTGGTTCATTAGTAACTAAGAAACAGAAGTGCTTACAGGAAAAGCTCCTAGAAGCTGACAGTAGACTTTTCTCTGAAAGAAAAGTTGTTTTGATCCTGTTTTGGGGTTTTTTTCCGAAGGGTGAGGGATTTGTCCAGAGTGATCCAACTGCTGATGAAGTACCTTGTAAAACATGACTTGGGAAGCATAATTAATATTATATCGTCTAAGCAGTCGAGCAGCCCTGCAGAAGGGACCGAGGATAATGACCTCAAAGGGTCGCTTAGTCTTGCATAATGTCAGATGACTGCATTAAACTTGGGACTGGGCAACATAGTATGGGAAGGGAATGTGATAAATATGGAAATCTGGGGGATGTCAGATGTTCTAAAGTATAATCTTATTTTATGATCTCTGGAAAAGGTATGGCTTAGGTATCTTTAATGATGCTTCTTTTGTACTATCTGTAGTAGAGACAGCACTGTCATTTTTGATGTACCACTTCCCTTGACATGGCTTCAGTACTTAAAGGAGAGTGATTGGACTGTCGGAATTGTCGCCTATAATGGATTCAGGTTAGCTCATTACACAGAAGTTTAACTAAGTAGTTACAACATCAGGTTAAATCTCCTCTCTTTGGGAGAGTGTGTGTGGGGAGTTTGAACAATAAAGTCTGCTCCCATAATAATGTATTGCCAGAATCTCTTTGGGTTCTCAAGAAGCATTGTACTTGAAGGACTGATCCTCAACAGGATTGCCTTGTCATGGGGTGAACAGTGGGCCTAAAGGACTCATATTAATATAAAGTTCAGTGTTAGGTGTTTTGGTTTAGTGTGGTTTTCTTCCTGCAACAGTTAAAGAAACGTAACTGTTCTTACAAACTGGTGGTTGGAGCATCAACATTTGCAGGACTTTTCTGATAAATGTATAGTAACTGTTGAGAAATTGGATCTTGACTGATGGGCTTAGGGACGTAATAATAGCATCCTGCCATTCTTACGCTTTCATAGTTACTTCAAATTAGAAGTGGAGATAAGTGATGACAGATTTCGGGGGGAGCTAAGTTTGTCCTGTGAAGAGCCAGCCCTGTTGCAGAGTTGTGCTGTGCTACAGGCTCTGTTTTTAAGCTTCTGCTCCCAGAGGAGCTGTTGTGGCAAACCAAAGCGTCTTGTTAGGTGGGAAAGTGCTTTCAGGAAGGTGACTGTATTTAAGCTTAATCATAGAATGTTTTGGGTGGGAAGGGACCCCTAGAGCCCATCCAGCCCAACCCCCCTGCAGGAGCAGGGACACCACTAACCACATCAGGTTGCTCACAGCCCTGTCCAACCTGGAATGTTCCCAGGGATGGGGCCTCCACCCCCTCTCTGGGCAACCCCTGCCAGTGTTTCACCACCCTCAGTGTAAAGAATTTTTTCCTTAGATCCAGTCTAAACCTCCCCTGCTTCAGTTTAAAACCATCCCCCCTTGGCCTGTCACAGCTGGCCCTACTAAAAAGCTTGTCCCCCCCTTTCCTCTGGGCCCCCTTGAAGCCCTGAACGGCCGCACTCAGCTCTGCCCGCAGCCTCCTCTTCTCCAGGCTGAACACCCCCAACTCTCCCAGCCTGGCCTCATAGCAGAGGGGCTCCAGCTCTTGGAGCTTTTTTTTTAGCTTCACACAAACTAATTAATATAAGTTTGAAACCTGGAAGTCAGGAGGAATCTCATCCCAATAAATGCAAGGTGATACTGGGTCATGGCAAAGCTTTCCGGAGTAGCAGTGTTGTGCTCTGCCCCATTTGGGCTGTGAACTGAGGACAAAACTTTTGTAAATTCAAGCTTGTGTCCACACAATGAACTGAATGAACCCGTTCGGTGACCAGCATAGCTGCCACTCTGTGTTGGCTTTTATTGATGCAGATCTATAGCTTATGCTTCCATAACAGGTGACTTAATAAGATTTATATTACACAGGGAAGAAGATCAATCCAGAATGAGCATAAAGCTAGTAACGTGCAATCTTTACCTACCTTGGACTTAGTTGCTGTGCTGATCCTGAGCAGAATAGCCTTGAGATAATGTGTCTCATTGGACTTTTCAAAAAGGGCAGTAAAGTTTAAAAGTATCTCAGCGGTGCTTTTGAGATAAAAGGCAGTAAATGTAGCCTGAACCCTCCTCTCATGACGTAGATCTGTCACTGTCACTATCCGAGGGAGGAATATCAAGGCCGTGCCAAAGTGTGGTTCAATGCCAGGTTGCTTAGCTTTTGCTTTTGAAGACCGAGATGAGCATTTTGGAGGTCCCAGTGTTTATAACATTACACAGGAGCCCTTAGCAGCAAGTTGAACCCTTGCTTATTGTACTGACATTTTAAAAGCATGGAAAAGCTGTGTTCCCCTTTAAAAACAGACAACCAAAGACAGAAGAAATACAAACGTAAGGAGGAATTTCTCATTCTGTTGCGTGCAAGACCTTTTATATGATGATGGGAGAAGAGGGAAGAAGCTTCTGCCGGTCTGAGAATTCTCCCTTCCACACCGAATGACGCCGTTTTGCCTGGTCTGAGCCTCCTGCAGGTTTATACTCTGTGTGCTCCGATTTCACTGTATTAGAATAGTGCTTTCTTAGCGTTGATCACCTTGGATCTGTAGGGATGCTGGTTTTGTCATAGCAGGAATTGTTTCAAAGGTGTTGGAAAGTGATTAAAATGCTTCCTTTTACAGTAGGGTCTATGAAGACAAATGATGGCAACAGAAAGAGGCTTTCCTATAAAGGTGTTAAAGATTTGGAAGGAATTCTGACTTCAGACTGTTGAATGAGCTAATTCATCACTCATTATTAATTACTCTTAATTGTATACATACACTGAAAGGCTCCCAGACTCGGTGCTCTTGCCTGTCTTAATTTTTCTGCATCCATTTTATGCTCCTTAGGCCGCACCGTTACTCACCTCCTTAATGTCCTTCATCCATTCTTGCTTTCTGACTCTTCCACCTTAACCAGTAAGCCGTGCTTCCAGCCTCTTCTCCTCCACTATCCTTCTGTGATATATTTTCACCACAGCAAAACTATTGCCCATGGCTGAGTATAACTAGGGGAAAAAAAACCCAAACAAACCCACAATTAAACTGCAAGGACCAGTGCTTTTAGCAAGAAAAATACATTCCTGAGTTTAATAAAGCTTTTTTAACTTTTGCAATTTGCTCCAAATTTGGGGTACTGACCCAGGAACCTTGTCCTCATGTATGTGTGTCTCAAGAAAATACAGTATTTCTTATTCAAATAACTACTCACACTGTAAATCTGTGGCACTATATAACTGGTGATTTTTGTTCACGTGTGCCAAAATCTCTGGGAAGTGGGGATTAGCATATATTAAAATCAGATTTAAGTCAATTTGATAACAAAATGTGGTATTAGCTGAACCAGAGTAAACTGTTGCGTAGAGAGGACAAATTATGTAGTCTTGGGATTTATATTTGATTGTATTTTTGCACCAGATTATAGAGAATAGAAAACTGTCTACCAAATCGGTCATCTCCTCAAAAAGGCATGTCTAATTATTTTACTCTTATAGCTTGCTAATCTCCTTGTTAGACTTGTCTTCTCACATTATGAGAAACCAATATAAGTAAAATGTTTCTACCTTTTCATTAAATGGAGGGATAAAGGCTTGCTTTTTTCCCAAGCTGTCATTAAAGCTGCTTATTCCTGCATTCATGAAGGCACTAGATGAAAACTGGATTTAGAAGAAAGTACTGTAAGGTTTGCTGACTCCAAAAGAGCTAATTTTCTTAGTGGAAGCAGTTTTAGGATATTTTCAGGATATTTTAAAAGGTAGAGTCTTGTTTCTAAATGAATCTCTGTATGCGTCTCTACCTTTTAATGATTTTAAAAGCTGAATTTGGATTAACTTGATCATGCATCTGCATGGATGATCAATCGTTACTTTGTGGGAAGATGTGTGACACTTAGTATCTTCTGAAATTATTCTGAATCATAATTTATGAGTTCATCCTGAAAATATTCCTTCCAATTCATTTATTAAAGTGTTAACCTGGTGAAGAGGGGGTGGTAAAACAGCCCTGTATAACTTCAGTAACCGCCCTTGTAAAATGAAGACCTTTGAAACAATGCGGATCCTGAAAGTTACTTTTTAAAGACTTAGGTTTGAAAGTTGTTCCCTCTCCCCGTACTCTGGTCATCCATCCTTATTCATCCTACATGGATCCGCAGGTGGCATTTTAGTTCTAGAGTTACTCGTTCTGTGTTTCTCTACACACACCTGTACAGCTAATTTAGGTGATGATGGCTTCTTCCCCCTTAGGTATGGTGAGCGTAGATTGCTACGCTACAAGCTTGTGTGTTTCCATAGGCACATGGGGTTAAAATTCAGTAGGATGCATTCATTTTACATGAGATACTTCAGCACAGACCGACTTTGGCAGCATTTATTGGCATAGATAAGGCGATTTAAACCAGGCACACAAGGGTCAGAGTTTCAAAGATCCACAGGCTTGTGCTTGTTTTGACTTCAGGGGGAGCTGGTTAAATTCTTCTAAAATTTATGGCTGTGAGGCCCTAGCTACAGTTAAGTTGCATGTAAATATAGGCGGTTACTCTTGAAACAGGTATCTACTAAATGTTGTACTTCTCATCACGTGTACCAGATCATCTTTGTAATCAAATGTAGAGGCTTAGTCCAGGCAGAAGCATGATGCTTATGGGCTTCTGGTTTTTTGAACACTTTTTTTTTAATTGGAAGGATATGAGAGAAGAGGACTTGAGAGGTCTGTAGTCCAAAAATGCTAATTCTACTTCTGTTCTTTTATACCAAGGTGCTTGCGCTGGTGTCTAAACTTCAGTCACATTGGTTGCAGTGGATAGCATTCAGTTTGGCTTTCTGAAATGCAGTATAGGTTTAAAGTAACTAATTTGTTTTAAAACAATCCTTCCCATGCCCTGGTTTCCTTCTAACCATCTGAAAAAGGTTTAGAAGCACAAATGGAAAACAAAAATTAGCAATTGAAGCTGTGAGGGTAAAATTATGAGGATTATTCACTCGCATGCTTCACTTGATAAACTGATCGACAGCTGGGATTGAATGAATTTTCCTCTACTGGGTGTTGGTGTGTTGTGCCATTAGGTTCATGCTGTTGGCTGTATCTGAGACAGCAGTGCCAGGCCTTTCTCTGGCAAAGGAATGCTGAGTTAGCTGTGTTATTGATCACTTACAGCCGGCTAATCCTGACATTTGTCATTCAATTTATACGAATGCGGAACGGGGAGAGGAGGACCTATGTCTCACTACTGAAATGCAGTCAGTAAGCAGGTGGGGCATCTGCTAGGGTTGAGTGAGCAGCCAGAGCTAAGTTTTCAAGTTCAGTACCAGCTAATTCCCTTTGTGCTCAGCCAGAGTTTGTACGTATGCCCCTCGGTACTTGGGGAAGCTGACAGTGGAACCTGCAGCCTGCCAAACTGTGCAAAAAGGAGGTCCCTGCTCGTTCTGCGGTTTCAGGAAAAATGTGCTGGATGCAGGGAAAAGCTGTTGTTCATGGAGGAAAAGCTGAGCTGGAAAAGCTTTCATCCACCTTCTGGAAGAATGCTTTGGGAATATCTGCTGAACGCCATGAATTAACTTGGTCTGGTTTATGGGATAGCAGAAATACTGTTGTGGGAAAGAAAATCTCTCCTGAAAGGACTTGCTGCTGTCCCTGTCTTTTCATGAGATGATAAATCATATAACTGGGGCATGTTCAGGAGAGCAAGATGAGCTCAGTTTGGGTTTCAGTGAGGACATGGTCTGATTGTCTGTGGGTCTTTTCAGTTCCTCATGGTACAAATAGAAAGGGATTTCTTTGGTTGCAATCAGGCAAATGTATAGCAGCAGCCTTTACGCTTTATGATGAGCGGTGCTGTTTTGGCTTGTGGTAATCATTTTCACACCAACTACTCAAGCTGCGTGGAAAAATACACTGTTTAAATCTCTGCGGTGTCTGAGACTCATGATTTCTCTTTCAGAGTTCAGATGGGTCCCTCTCTGGGGTTATGCAGAAGTGGAAGGAGTATCAGCTCCAATGCCTGAAATACTTGTATGAGGCACCCCCCATTGTGGCAGGTAAGCCTGCTTGGTAGGGATAAGATGTATGAATTTTTAAAATGCAAGATAACAGTAGCAAGGGAGTGATTATGAACTTGAAAATACATCTCCAGCTTACTTTCCAGTCCATTTCTTCTGTATCCCATTTGCTTCCATCTGCTCCCTGTGGGACTCTTCCCTCTGCTGAGGAAGCATTTTATGGAACAATTTCATTGTAAAGATGCTAGTCTTTAAGTCCAGAGTATTTTGCAGTGGCAAGTGGTGGCTGTAGCACATCAAAGCAGCATGCTAATGTAACACCCCTGAAACCTTTTTAGGGGTTGGAATTGAGAGAGCATTGACCTAGCAGCTTGTGTAGTAGTTTTGTTAAAGTTGGGATAAATCATTTTGAGCATTTTAAAATGCTGAAATGGCTTTAAAAAAAAAAGTGCCTTGGTGAAAATGAGAATGCAGCTTGCCTTAGCAGTTGAGCTGCTGTGCTGAGAGCAGCTGCCATGTGCCAGCATCGTGGTGTTTAGAGGACACTGGTGACTTGTTGATGATGCTCACAGCTGGACACCGTGTGGCCTCTCCCGTGCTTCAGTGCCACACTGAGAAAGATGAGACGCGTCTAAAGTTGTGTCTGTGACAAATTATTTAAAAACTGTTAATTTTCCTTCTCTTAACTACATTATTATGGCAGAGTGAGAGCAGTAGCTGATGACAGCAATGGCAGGGAAACATTTGCCTCCCTCCGCTCCGTTATCCTGTTGAGTGCTGCCCTCTAAGAATGACGGTTTAATAAATCTCAAGTTGAAGTATTCTTGTGTTGATTAAGCTGTAATGCAAAGTTATGGTTGTGTGGGGGTATTTTGTTGATGGATATATATATTAGGCTAGACTTTCCAACTGCGCAACTGTGAGCCATTCTCGGGAATGATTATCTACAGTATTCCTAGCAAAAATGGTTTTAAATTAAACTGACACACATATGGGTGTAAAAGGGAAAAGATGGGAATGGATCAGTATTGATTTACCTTTCTTGACCCTTGATTTAGTCAAAGGCTGTAATCTGTTCTTCAGTTCCCTCCTGAAACAACAGTTTCTTATTGTACGGGGATAAACTCTTTTGGACAAATAAATCTCATTTAACTCCCTATCAAAGCTTAAGTGCGTAATGCTGTTATTGCTTAAATGCATGTGTCCATGTTTTCTTCTATCTTCTGCTCATCAGTCTTTCCCTCCTTGCAGTATTAATACAAGGTAGTGGCATGACCCTCCCTTCCATCTCTCTGCAGAAGGCAAGTTCTGCAACCGAACATTTGACGATTATGCCTGCTGGCCAGATGGACTGCCTGGCACCTACGTGAATGTCAGCTGCCCCTGGTACCTCCCCTGGGCTAACGCAGGTAAGAGCTCGTCCTTGTAGGCACGGCTTTAAACCAACCCTGTTTTCCTTGTGCAGTCTGAGCAAGGATAGTATCGGCTTGAATGCCAATAAGTGCAGTCAGTTCCTACATGAAAGTAGGAACGGGGCTCAGTATGATGCACTCTTTATCTCCATTTAGCAGGAGAAAAAGAAAATGAGAAGAGACTGTTCTTAAGGGTTGCGTTCGGTTTGGATTTTTATGCTCCCATCTGTTTTTGCTGCTTGAATAGTGGTGACTATTAATAAAATAGTAGTGTGGTGCTTGCTGAAGACTATCTAACAATAATAGTGGTGTAGTTTGAAAACTGAGAGAAGGGTAGTGAAGCTAGACAGTAGGTCATCCTGTAATAGATAAAGGCAAAAAGGTCTAAAGTAAAAGTGTTTTGTGCTGTGTCCCGAGATAAACTTATTTCTCTGAATGCTGCAAGATGAAGGCATTTTCTGTGGCTGCAGACTTTTTTTTACCTCTGAAGGACTGAATGTCACCTTTAGATTTTACGCCCTTATGTACATGTATATCTGATGCCATTAGAAGGCAAAGTGTATTAGATCACTTCATCTAGTATTCTCTCTTTGAAACCAGTGGCTTGTACAGCTTGTTCTTTGTGAAGATCTTTCAATGTTTGGAAGTGAAACAGTTAATTAACTAGCTACCTTGGTGTGGGAAATTGGCTTTGGCCCCTGTTATGGGACAGAGGATACTGGTAATGAGGATGTACAAATCTGACTGCTGGATGGAAAGATGGTTTAAGTGGGGGGTACATGTTGTAAGTCTTAGTACGAAGGGATTTCAGAAATGAGAAAGAAAAGGAATGGGGTGGGATGGTCAGAGGATACTTAGATGTATGGGATAATGTAGGGCCTGGGCATGATGCAAATGGTATGGAACAAGGGGTGGAGATGGTACTGGGTCTGGCTGGGGTGGAGATGACTTTCTTCATAGCAACCCATATGGTGCTGCTTGTCGTATTTATGGCTAGAAGTGTTGATAATGCACCAGTGGTTTGGTTGTTGCTGACCAGTGCTTGCACAGTATCAAAGCGCTCTCTCCAGCCTGTGCTCAGCCCAAGGCCAGTAGGCTGGGGGTCTGCAGGAGGTTGGGAGTAATGTTTATGCGTGCTGAGGTCCTGCTTGCCAAGAAGTGGCTGGACATCTGCCTGCCAATAGGAAGCAGTGAATAAATTCCTTATTTTGCTTTGCTTTGCACATGCACCTTTTGCTTTCCTTACTAAATTGATATTGTCTTGAAGGGTTGGTGGTATGTGTGGGGGAAATCCTCACGCCAAAATCAAAATGTCTTCACAACACCGGCAAAGGTGGATGATTTACACACACAACAAAACTCCACCCCTTGTCCCTTCACTGCTTTACAACCCCAGTTATTCTCCACAATTATTCCCCTCTCTGGTAATGTCCAGGCCCAGTTCTGCCCATTACCTCTCCTCAGAGAGGTTGCCCTGCCATCCCCTGCTGCCAGCACCAAGACACAGATGCCCAGCACTCTTGGTAACCCTCCATAGTGCTTAATGGCTCTTGATGTTGAGTGGGAGAGATACTTGGAAACGTACAAATTTGGTGATGGGGTGGGTGGGGGGAATGTCAGGTCAACTATCACCACCCTTTAACTTTTTGGGTAGCTTTAAGCTTGTCTTAGAGGTAAGTCCCTAAACCAAAATTGCCGAGTCTAGATTGCTGTTTTCACTTTAACATGGTGTGTCTTTTATACGTTTTTTTATATATATGGGTTTCAAGGAAAGAGATGGAAACCAAGATTATGGTGTACTTAGAGGCTAGGGACACCTGTGGTGTGTGTGGGAGAGATCATCCACTCTTTCTGCCCCCATGCTCTGGGGTCCTGCTGCCACTTGGTTACCTCTTTTGCCTCGCCTGTTTTCCAAAGTGACCTGCATGCTCTGGCAATTCTACTCCTGTCTTGTTTGTGCCGAGCATCTATGTTAGGGTGACTTCCCCACCCACGCGCTCCCCCCAGATATATTGCTCTGTAGTCTACTGGGTGAATATTATGCTACTGTGTCCCTATTTCTAACTTCTGCACTTCTTTTCTATTACCCCAACTGTCTTGGTTATAACTGCCAATTTGATAAACTCTGAAGTTAAAATGCTGCTTGCTAATCCTCTTCGGATTATTGATAAAGATGTTACGTTTTTAGAATGGGTAAACAAGCTCTTATAAATGTTTGAAATTAATGTTTACCTCATAATTAATTGACATAAAATTATTGGATGCTGCAGAATTTTTTCCAATACTGCTAATCTTTCTGGATGTCTAAAACTCTTCACATGATTAAACTTTTTTCCTCTAAACCTGTTTACTTGCAATATTTAAGACCCTGGACACAGTTATTTGACTTCCAACTGCTCTTGAAACATCACTGCTGAAGAGAGCCAAGGTTTAACACAGTACTGCAGATTAATAAATTACTGGAATGCGCAATATCTTTCATACTTTTGGAAAGAAGGTTTTAAAAAAATTAATTATCCTGAAAACAGTGTTTGTTTCAGTGAAAAGAATAGCAGCATTTTGTATAACCCCTTGCTAGGGAGGATTACAAAAGTACTTCGGAAAGGCATTAAACCTCTGGACATGTTCCCTTGCTGTCCATATTGTGCGTCTGTACCTCAATCTTGGTTTTTATCAGTGAGGAGTAAGAATGGAACAAGGAGGCCTTTTGTTGTCTCATATAAAACAAGAAGTTTGTATCGGTGCCGGGTACAGCATTTAGAAGCCTGAATTACCGTGACCTGATACTATTTTGTGCTGTCTGGTGGAGTGTTCAAAGTGAATGGTAATGGGCTGCCACAATGGAGAGCTAACATCTACATAATGGAAGATCTAGAGCAATGGGGAGCTGTAAGACACCCTGTGACTTACAGGCACTGCTAAAGCATGCTTATGACTTGTTCTTGCTTAGCCCCCTGCTTGGAACTTTAAATAGATTCTACCACTGCAGGACTTCCATCCCTTTACCTGAGGAAAATGAAGATGAGACCTTAGAATCATAGAATGTTTTGGGTTGGAAGGGACCCCTAGAGCCTACCCAGCCCAAATCCCCTGCAGGGAGCAGGGACACCACTAACTACATCAGGTTGCTCACAGCCCCATCCAACCTGGCCTTGAATGTTCCCAGGGATGGCGCCTCCACCACCTCTCTGGGCAACCCCTGCCAGGGTTTCACCACCCTCATTGGAAAGAATTTCTTCCTTATATCTAGTCTAACCTTGTGTACCTTTTTAAGTACCTTCAAAACCAGGTCATTGTTAAGTATGAAGTGCTTCAGACAAGCTTACTCATTTAAGGCTGCTGTTCCTTTGATTAGAGGTCAGGTTTTCAAATGTGTAAAAAGTTTGCTGGGGGACTTCATACCCCTGGAAGTACCCTGGGGAATAAATTGAAATACTTGAAACTGAATACTACTTATGGTGGGTTACTGAAATGGAGCAAGCGTTGAGTGCAAGTCTCTTTATGACTGGCTACTTCCCTAAAAGTTGAGGAGGAGTTGGAAGCAGGAAGAGGTGATCTGGGAGGCGTATAGAAACACTGATCATTCAAGGATAGGATTAGGAAAGCCAGAGCCCACCCAGAATCTGGCAAATGATGTGAAGGGCAACAAAAAGGGCTTCTAAACAGATATGAGAGAAAAATTGGATCCTGAATGGGGTAGGAGGATACTGTGACAAAGAATGGGGATATGATTGAGATACTCGCTGCTGCCTTCTTCATGGCCTGGTAAAAGTTGCCTTCAGCAATCCCAGGCCCCTGAGATCAGTGGTAAAGTCTGGAGCAAGGAAGACTTATCCTTGGTGGAGGGGGATCAGGTTATGGAACACTTAAGTGGGACATACACAAGTCCATGGGACTTGGTGGGATGTACTAAAAAGTGCTGAATGAGCTGGTTGATGCCATTGTGAGGCCACTCTTGATTATCTTTGAAAGGCCCAGGCAATTGAAGGAGATTCCTGAGGACTGGAAGGAAGCAAGTGTCACTACTAGCTTTAAAAAACACAAGGAGGAGAATCTGGGGAACTATATATGATCGGCCTCACTTAAGTCCCCAGGAAGGTGATGGAGCAAATAATCCTGGAAACTGTTTTCAAACACACAAAGGACAAGAAGGTGATTTGGAGTAGTCAGCATGGATTTATGAAGGTGAAATCGTGCTTGATGAACCTGATAGCCTTCTATGATGAGATGACTAGCTCGGTAGAAAAGGGGAAGGCAGTAGATGTTGTTTATCTTGACTTAAGTAAGGCTTTTGACACTGTCTCCCATAACATCATCATTGACAAACTGATGAAGCATGGATTAGACAAATGAACAATGAGATGAACTGAAAACTGGCTGAGCTGCTGGGCTCTCAGGCTGTGGTCAGCAGCACAAAGTCCTGTTGAAAATCAATCCCTAGTGGTGTACCCCAGGGATTGGTAGTAGGGCCAATAATGTTTAACATCTTTATTAATGATCTGGATGATGTGACTGAGCACACATTCAACAAGTTTGCAGACCATACAAAACTGGGAGGAGTGGCTGATGCACCACATGATTGTGCCGCCATTCAGAAAGACCTTGAGAGGCTGAAGAAATGGGCTGACAGGAATCCCTGCAAAAGGAAATGCAAAGTTCTGCCCCTGCCGAGGAGTAGCTGCATGCACCAGTACTGATGGGCTGAAAAGCAGCTTTGCAGGAAAGGCCCTGAAGGTCCCGGTGGACACCAACCTCAGGAGGAGCAGCAATGTGCCCTTGAGGCAAAAGACACCAACAGCTTCATGGGCTGTATTAGGAAGAGCATTGCTGGCAGCTCAAGGGGATGATCCTTCCCCTCTGCTCTGGGGAGTGAGACATATCTGGGGTGCTTTGAGTTCTGGGCTCCCCAGTATGAGACACATATGTATGTACTGCAACAAGTCCAGCAAATGACCATGAAGATTATTAAGGGATGAGAGTGTCTCTCACTTGAGATGCAGCTAAGAGCTGGTATTCTTCAGTCTGGAGAAGGGAAGGCTCAGTGGGGATCTTATTGATGTGTATGGTCACAAATTGAAATACAAGAATTTGCCTTTAAACATAATCTTACTGTGAAGTTGGTCAAACGCCTGGAACAGGTGACCCAGAGAGGTTTTGGAGTCTCTGTCCTTGAAAAAAATGGTCAAAGCTTGACTGGATGTGGACCTAAGCACCTTGCCTAGTTCACCCGGATGTGATCAGGGTGATGCACAAGGAAATCTCCAGAGTCCCCTTCCAGTCTTGGCTGGTTTGTGATTCTCTGTTTCTCTTAGTCTTTTTAAGATGAAGTCTTGGTCACTAGTTGCTGTCAGGTGTTACAAACTTCCATTGGAGTCAGCCAGAACAGCAGATGGGGAAAAGAATTTGCATGGGAGGAGTTTGTAATGCTGGAGCATTCCTTGATCAGTTACAGGTTTTGAAACCTTCTAATTTAACAGCTTTTGTTCTCGTTTGTGTCTCGCTCTTCTTGTCCTGGTGGCTGTCAGTCTTGAGCCTGCCTTTCTGCAAATCTCAACAGTAGATGTATCTCAGCAGGTTGCCTAGCAGAGTGGCAAGCCGAAAATGATATGGAGAACTCTTGACCTGCTCAACAGGTATATGCTGTGTCACTGAACATGACGTTAGCATGTTCTTGTCTCTACTTCACTGCCACAGAGGTGCTCACTGAGGTGTAACTTTCCTCTTGCTTCCCCTGTCGCAGAATCCCAGACTGGCAGGGGTTGGAAGGGACCTCAGGAGATCACCCAGTCCCACCCCCCTGCTCAAGCAGGCTCACCCAGAGCAGGGGGCACAGGACAGCGTCCAGGCGGGCTTTGAATATCTCCAGAGAAGGAGACTCCACAGCCCCCCTGGGCAGCCTGGGCCAGGGCTCGGTCACCCTCAGAGTAAAGAAGTTTTTCCTCATGTTCAACTGAAACCTCTTATGTTTCAGTTTGTGCCCATTGCTCCTTGTCCTATTGCTGGCCACCAGCTATGTGGCAGCTTTGGAATCACTGCCCGCTTTGAGGGCACGGGTTCAGTAGTAGCATGTTCTCCAGGTCTTTGGATTGCTCATTTATCTCGAGGTACAAGAGCAACCCTGGGGAGATGGGAATCTGTTCACTGAAAAACTTGAGAATAAAAATGGTGTTCTTGCTGCTGTACGACTATTCAGACTTGTGTGCATATGGAGACTCAAGACGAGTCTTTCACAAGACAAATCCATGGAGGATGGGCTTGCAGGCCTTTTGTGCTAAACAATGCAAGGTTTGTCTCACAGCATCGCTCACCTTGTGACGGCAACGTTCGTCTTCTGCCCTTTTTGAAAGTGCTGCTTGCTAAGGTGGGCTATAAAGTACAGCAGGGACATTCAGTCCTGTCCTGCTTGTGTGTCAGATCTCTTTAGAAAAGCTGAGCCTGAGACTTTTCTTGTTGTGTTACCTAGCCTTGGGTGTAAGCATCCCTGCCAAGCTCAGTATTGGCGTGGTCTGCAAGTACAGACCCTCTGAAGGTGGGGAATATGTCCGTGGTGATCGGTTAGAAGAAAGATCGCAACATTAGACCAAGATTTTATGCTCGAAACCAGGTACCCCTGTGCTATTACAGACTGGCTTTGTGACAGACAAGTACATTAAAAGTGAATTCTTAGAGGAATTTTGTTTTATAGCTCACACTGAAGTACTGGGCACTGAGTTGTCAGTGCCCTTTTGGGATGTGGCCCGAAGGTTGGTTTATTACGTGTTTCTTTGGCACTTCACTGCTGCCTTTTTTCCATCTAATTGCTAAATAAACTCAGCATTTCTGTAACTGTGCAGCAAAGTAGATTGGGAACTTCATGTAACTGAAATGTGGGGGGTTCCTCATTCCTCTGAGTCTTCCCCTCCCTCCTCCTTCCCAATGCAGAGCAGTTTCCCAATCGGTGTGATTGCAGCTGTATTAGCATTTGTCTACTTTAAGTATGTTGGTCATTATAAAATTGCCCTAACTTAACAAGAAATTGTGGAATAAGGCTATTATAGGTATCTGGGTACTCAGTATCACACTGAAGCCAAAAGAACTGAGGTTTAAAGTAGCCTCTGCTTCAGTGCAGGTTCAACCGTTGTCACTGGAATGAGAAATAGGTGGCTACTGTGTCTTGCAGCACGGTGCAGGGGTTTGGGATCATAGCAAAGAAGGAGCCCGATCGCCGCTGGGCTGGAACGATGTGGTGGAAGTTCATAATGTTATCTGTGTCCCTCTATTGCTGTATAAAACAGCTTTGTGCATGTGGTGGGGAAGTCCTCCGGGACGATGGGGAGCAGCGGCAATGGGGAAAACCGGGAGGTGGAGAAGAATCAGATTTTGGTCAAACAAAGCGTTCTGTTCAGGATTATGTCGGTGAAGTTCATAAACTTTGGGAAGACTTCTTGTGTTTCAGAGTGGTGTTGTGAAATGCTTTGATAATTGAGACATTTCTGCTTCATATTTTTCAAAACAAATGCGTGCTTAATTTCTGCAGTGCCTTGCTTCCCCACTTTTTCCCCCACCCTCAAAATAACCAAAAAACAAACCAAAGCTTTTGGTAAGATAAGATTGTATTTGTACTTCCAATAGCCTGCTTATACATTTTTGAAATGGCAAGCTACAGCCATTTCAAACCTGTACAGGCTATTTTGCTCCATCTCGTTAGTTTGCTTCTATTTATTCTTACGCAGCTCCCACCGTTGGGCAGATCTTCATGGGGAGATGCTGAAGTAGCAGGAGGGGCGGTCATTGCTGGAAGGATTTGATTTATGATGAGGTTTCCAGCACAGATTTTTGGACCATGGCCAAAGCTTGTTGAAGGCAAATTTCACATACTTCTGGCTGCCTGAGTTGAAGCTTTTGTGTTCCCATATCTCTCTTGTGTCTTGGGCCAAATCTTGCCTTTAGTGAAAACTCCGAAAGCTGACTCAGTTTCTGGTAGCACTGAAGGTAAAACCAGGTCAGCTTTGCCCATTTTGTTATCCACGTTGTAGCCAGATTACCATGAGTTATACTTGAGCAGTGGCTATCTCAAAGTCCAGTGCAGAAACCTCCAAGGGGAGCAGTATTCCTTTAACCTCCCTTTCACTGGCTGTGTGCTTTTTCTTGTTACCTTCTTATAATTGAAGGCCAGCTGCCAATAACACCATGTGGATTTGGAAACTCTGGAGCTGCACAATTCATCTTGCAATTATGCCTCCGCTGGGGTTCTGATAATTTGTTTAATAGCACTAAATCCTTTTTAATTAAAAAACCTTCCAGGGGTACTAGTCTCAGACAAGAGTTATGTGAACAGTAGCCACATCGGTTGCTCCTATATGGACTGGGCTGCACAAACACTGGCTGCAAACTTGCATTAACACGGACGTGGCTGTTGTTCAGGTCTCCACTCAAAATCTTCTGAACTCTTTGAAACCTTTTGTTTCAGCTTAGGACCTGTCTCTGGTTTCGAGGTGTCTGACACCTGAATGGGCTTGACTACTGGTCTCTATATGTATTGGGGTCTTGCTCTGGCACCGTAATGAATTTTGAAGCAACCCCCTGATTGTCCTACTTGCTGTGACTGAGCAGTTTTGGGGTCTGTTTATTTGGAGGAAACTAAACCACCTGTGCCCCAGGTGTGCGTTGGATTCTCTTCAGTCCTGGGTGGAGATGTAAGACCTAATGATGGGCTTGCACTACTGTGAAGTCTTCCAATATGACTGTACATGGGCCATTGGAGGACTCCTGAACCACCAAGCTCTTGTTAAATCCTGGATGTTTCTTGTGCTAGGTAAAGGGCTAGATGGCTTGTGTGCCTTTAACTGCTATTGACCATGAGGCCTCAGTGCTTTGTAATTCCCCATGCTCTCTATAGCCACCTTTCTCCTAGTTTGAAATCCTTTCCTTTGTTTAACTAATAATTTCCGTTGTCATTCACCTTTGCTTGAATGGCTCATCTCCTATAATTTACTTTTTCTGTATTATCTTCTCTTTACTACATTACGTGTTGCAATGGTGACACCTGCTCCTTTGTTCTCCCAGAAGACCAGGCAAGGTACAGCCTGGGGATCCTCAGATTTTCAGCCTGTGACGTGAAAGACCTGAAAGTCTCTCTGGTGGCAGAATGACCCAGCAGTAATATTGGATGATCTCAGATAGTAACCTTGTGGCTGCCTCTGGCTACTAGAGATGCAGTCAGAGTCTGATTAAATCTAGCGAGTTGAAGGGTGTTGTGGAGATCTGGGACCAGAGCTGAACTTTGACGGGGCAAAACCTTTGTACACAGAGACTGCGTGAACTGAGCTTCATGTAGGGGCGTGATAATGCAGAGGCCAGAGATGGGATTGCTGCTTCCGAGTACCGTCAGGTGCAAAGACACATCCAGGTCGGCTCTTTCCCATTTCCCCCTGCTGTAACCTATGTATGAGACCCTTTCTCCAGCACTCCCTGTTCTCCCTCTGGTGACAGAACTGCTTCTCCTGATGTGGGCTCTGTGTGAGGCTTTGGGTGTAAATGGGGCATGACCTCAGAACTGGCAAGTCCTGGGGGTTATCAGTCTGAGAATGAATCATAGAATCGTTTAGGTTGGAAAAGACCTTGAAGATCATCAAGTCCAGCCGTTACCCTAACCCTGCCATCCCACCACTAAACCCTGTCCCTAAGCACCTCATCTCTCCTTCTTTTAAATACCCCCAGGGATGGGGACTCGACCACCTCCCTGGGCAGCCCATTCCAGAGCCTGACAACCCTTTCGGTGAAGAAATTTTTCCTGATGTCCAACCTAAACCTGCCCTGGCGCAACTTCAGACCATTCCCCCTCATCCCATCGCCCGTTCCCAGGGAGAAGAGGCCGACCCCTCCCGGCTCCCCCTTCCTGCCAGGCAGTTGTAGAAGGCGATGAGGGCTCCCCTCAGCCTCCTCTGCTCCAGGCTGAACACCCCCAGCTCCCCCAGCCGCTCCTCGTAAGCCTTGTGCTCCAGACCCCTCCCCAGCTTTGTGGCTCTCCTCTGGACATGCTCCAGCCAATGCAACGTCTTTCTTGGAGTGAGGGGCCCAAAACTGAACCCAGCATTCGAGGTGGGGCCTCACCAGTACCGAGTACAGGGGCACAATCACTTGCCTACTCCTGAAGACTTTAAGCTTTTTAAAAGCAATTTCCCTAGGGCTATGAGATACAGGAAAACTTTCTTGCAGTGCAGTAGAGATGATGGAAGTTGTCTGCACGGTCCCCCCCCGCATTAGTCTCTAGCTTAGTCCTGGCTACTGTTTAAATCATGAATTCAGCCCTAATACTTCCCTCCTGTGTGGTGTCTTCCCCCTCCCAAAAGCTGTGATTATAGAGTTACACAAGCAAAAAGCAGAAGCAGAAAGAAGGTGCTTGCTTTTGTTTGTGAGACCTCCTACGGGTGATGATGCCGGTGAAATGGTACTGTCACCCATGAGAGGTGCAGACCTAAGGGAACATCATATGTGGCTTTCCAGAGGGATCTGCTGAAAGCCCTACAGCTGAGGAAGCAGACATTTGTGTTCGAGTTTCCCTTCAGAGAGCTTTGTAGTGTATGTGTGGCTGGAACATTTGGTTCAGGGGGCCAGGTTAAACCTTGTATGGTTTAATCTCTCTCACTTTTTGTTTAATCACCTAGTTTTATAGTTTGAGATCTTCTTAAAACCAAGACAGCAGCCGGCTACGTGAGCATATAGCTAAACTACCTGTTTGTCTCTTAACATGCAAGAAAATAAATTCTACTTGAAATATTGGATATAGTGAAGATGATTAGGCATTTATTATGTTTTTTCCTTTCTTTGCTCTAATAAAACCAAGTTTCCAGAAAGCTCTCCATAATGCTGGAAAGGGGTGTGACCTTTTTTCACTGAAAAATATGTTGTTTTGCATTTGCTAACTCATAAGCATTTCAAAATTTATACTTCCTTGCACTAAAAGCTGTCTCAAGCTAATTGGTGATCTTGGCTCACTTAAAAAAAAAAAAAAAAAAAAAAAAAAAAAAAAAAAAAAAATTAAAAAAGCTGGTCTTTCAAGTTCACCTCTGCCTCTGTTAGTCTCCATCTGGTTGTACACCAGAGAACCCTAGAGCATATACTGCTTATCTCAAGGGTAGATAGAGATGTGGGAAGAAATAATTTTAAAAATAATTAATGGATAGATATTATTAACATGTATCTATTGTGGGCCATGTGAAAATGCCATTCTCCATTTTTATCAATTTTATTTGTTTAAGCATAAACATGTTTTCAAATAAATTGCTGGTTAACTTCAGATTGATGTGCACGCAACAGAGCGGTGACTTAGGAACTTTCAGCTGGGGTGAGATGTGATTTCCTTTAGGGACAGTGAAAAGCTATATGCTCAGATTCTTCTTCTGCAGCCAAAACACGGGCATTCCTCATCAAATGTGATGGGAACAGAAGGAGACTGTGTGGCCAGACATGGAAGTGCATATATGTGTGGTGGGAGCAGCTGCATGTTGTTCGTATGTCAGGTACAGATCTGGTCACCTGGGGCCCTCTAGGAAGAACTTGGTTTTCTGCATTGTTGGACATAGCATAAATGCTGGACAGCCTTGCTGTAGGATATCAGCTTGCTGCGACTGCGGGAGTTAGAGGAGTTGGCAGGACTGTGTGGTTTCCAGCAATTTTTTGGTTATGACTGTAAAATGGTTTTGATTTTGTTGAAGTAATTCCTTGAGGTGTACTGTCAAGGATATCAAGGCACACTTCTGCAGAGACATAGCTGAGCCTCGTTCTGGGGCTGCTTGAGAAGTTGCCCTAAGCTGATCTGGCTGTGAATAGGACATTGAAGTGAGAACTCAACACCGTTATACCCAGCGGGAAGGAAGCTACTGGAGTAACCTCTGTGCCTTGCCCATGCTAGTCTGGTAGGTAGCTTAGCTTCCAGCACACATGTTTGAGCTCACCAATTATCTTAAACTTCATCTCTACTCTCATTACAGGACTTGCATAACTGAAGAATATATTATCTACACATTTTTATTTGTTGTGTATTTGCGGTACCAGTATACTCCGTTAAATGGAGGGACCTCAAACCTTTCTTCATGTTACTTGCACTTCAGAGCTTGCAGTTTTTAACTACAGTGGACAAAGAGTAAACTGAACTAATTAAGGGCCTGAATAAACACCATGCTTTTGTGTGCTACATAATTAAGTGCTTTGCTGAAAACAGCTTATTTTCTTTCTGGTTTACTTAAATGTTGCTAATTAGTATTGATTTTTTTTTTCCCCAACTCCCAAAGATGGGATAAAACATGAATACCTGATCTTAAAACAGCATAGGTGGAGAGCAACTTGATAGAAGAGCCATATGACCTACAGCCCACCTCTTCCTCCCTTTTTCAGGAATCCCTGGCACTTTACCTTTGGGTGATGGGAAACGCTCCTCTTCCATCCAACCTATACATATTCTCTCACATAACAAACACGCTTCTGGTGCAATAGTGAGCTTAAAGGTTCCTTCTTTCTCCTAAGATCCTCAGTTGAATTTGGGTGAAGATACAACTCGGTCTACTTACATGTCTATAGAAGTAAATGCTTTATGTAAAGACTTAACACACTCTTTGCCTCTTGAAATTATTAACTCTGTGTTTGAATTTTTTATAGTGTTTTCATTTGACAGAGTAGTCATGCAAAAAAAAGTGGACTGATTTAAAAGGTGTCTGCCTGTAAGTAGTCTAATTATAGAACATCCTCCCTTTCACACCATTTCACAAATGAAACTTTACCTTGAAAATTTGCTAACCTGTACAATGATTGCACTTGTTAATCATATACGCAGTTTTATTTATTTTGCAATATTACCCTTTTGCACTCATGTTTTGCTGGTAACTTTCCCCTTGAGAGTTTTCTGTAATAGAACAGATTTCCACAGAGAGACCCCGGGTCCCTGCTATGAATTTTGAAAGTATGTCTAATCCTCCTCAAACATGCTCCAAATGTTAACTATTAAGATTCACATACATCAATTTACATTTTATTTGAATAAAGAACCAAAGTGTTTCTGGGCAACATGTTTGAGAAGAACCTGGGTGCATAACTATTTCAATGACGATAATAACGATAGTGGTGGCTGGCACCCAGCCAGACTCATCTGACCTTTCTGGAACTAATTTACTTTTTGACAATTGGAATGAGCAGAAATGAATTAGGCAAGAAAAAGGATCAAGTGCTCATCAGCATATTTCCTCTGAAAGCAAATAACTGGCTTCTACACGTAAGACCTGCCCGATAATTGTCCTGGAGCTTAATGAAGCGGGGCATCAACAATTTCCTTTAAACAGAATGAAAGCATGAGTAAAAATGTGGAAAACGTTGTGTCTGTGTGGTTCATGAATGACAGTGGGCCTCTCTAAATTTTTTTTAAAATGTGAGGTAGTGTTGGATATTCAAGGAAAGGATTGAACCTTGGCAGGAAAAGAAAACTTTAAGTCAAAAGGATTGTATGCCCATCCAAATATGTTCAAAGCAATGAAAAATGAGTAGAAATGAAAATGGAATAGAAAACTTGGGGAAGATTACCAATAGAATGGTGTAAGAGTTCCTGATTTTTAGATTGGAGGTAGGTCCCCACTTGGGGGTGGAGGGTAAGAATCAGAGATTGGTGGAAAGACTGGCTCTGCAATGTTGAGGTAAATCCAGACGTAACTGCAGCTTTAGTGGCCTCCAGTCATTATTTACAGGAAAGATGGTGGTTTCCATAATGAAACCAGTTGGTGCTTTTTTATTATTTGTAAGAGCTTGTGTTTAGTAGCCTGCAGGTTTGCAGAACTTTGCTTGACGGAGATTCAACACAATAGAAGTCTGTTTTAAGGCTGATGTCTTTCAGGAACATTTTGTCAAAAGCCTCTTCTGCTTTTCAGCATGTGGATGAGGAAGAGGAAGACTGCTCCTCTGGCACTGGTGATATGTCTCTTGCTGCTCGCAGGGGGGGTTCCTTATGTGTGCTCCCTAGACTTCCTAGAGTTTGTACCTACGGTCTCCAGAGGCCATGTGAGAGCAGACCAGTGGTCCTTTCTACTCAAATCCTGTGTGACTGTTGGGCCAGATGTGCTTTTGGTGCATGGGCTGGGCAGGGCTCCTCGTGCCCTTGCTGGCCATAGTAGGCTCCAGATGGGAGACCAGAGGTGCTTCATTGATGTCACCCCTCTTCAGTGCTTGGCTGGAGCAGGAGGAGCTGCTGAGGTGTGGTGAGGAGGGCTGAGAAATGGATTGGTGAGAACGGAGATGTGAAAGGCTGGAGTCGGGTTGCCACTGTGTTTAATCATGGTGGGTTTGGAGAACAGCAAGTCAGAAGGGGAGGGGGGGGGGGGGGGGCAGTGTTAGGTAGATCAGCAGCATAGAATTAGGCATTGCAACAACAGAGAACGAAGCTGAAGAGGAGAACCAAGGAATGTGACAGTAGCTAAAAGGAGAGGGGCAAAGGAGGTAGAGAAGAGGAAGGGGTTGGAAGAGGAAGGCAGAGAGGTGTTAGTGTTAGGCTATATCTGCTACGGAGCTTGAAACTCAAAATCTGTCTCTTCTTGTTGTGTAGCAGAGAAATCCACTGACAAAGCACAGGGATGTATTGATGTGGCACAAGGCAGTGTCCTGAGCAGTAGAATCGGGGGCTGTATGTCACCTTATACTTGAGCTAGCTGGGTTTGAGGTTTTGTTGAGTAGTATTACTCATTATCATGTAGATGCAGCTTATATCTGTACTGCTAGGTCTGCAGAGAGTATGAGAGCGATGTCTGTAGGAAAGCCTTTACTCGTTGATATAATTTTTCTTTACAGCTTAAAATGCTTTAGCTCATGTATAGAGAGGTAATCAACTTTTAACCAGAGTGCACAGCTTGCTCAATAAAAATGTACATCTTCACTCTCTGAAGCGTGTGAGATGCTTCGTTGTATTTGTTCTGCTGTGAAGTACCCGCTTCCTTTGCTTTCTGCAGATAGCGGGTACTACTTATGGAATTATAGTCATCTCTAAATGAAGTTTGGTGCCTTGGGTTCCTTTTTATGGTATGTTTTTCAGCTGCCTGTGCTGAAAGCTTTCAGTTGTTTAGGACTTCTGGGTTTATCCTTATAACTGTCCTGTGAGAGATGATAAATTTGGATTATTGAGGCATGGGTTCTTTACACCGCTGTTTCTGAGGATAACCAAATACCACACATTTTCCCCTTGCCGAGGGTTAGCGGTTTGTTTGCGGTACCTGGCATCCGTTTTAGCCTGCATCTTCCGGAGCTGCTTGTTTTGCTCAGACACTGCATCAAACAACTGGTGTTTCTTTGCCCATGTACTTTCCTCTCCCTCTTAGCTCTGCATCTTTATCGTGCTACCTATGGTTGGGTTTTCTCAGAGCTGTTTTTCCTTGCTGTAGCTCAGCAGGCATTATGCTAATGATTTGCCTCGTTGTTTCCTTTCCTTTTTGCTTGTTTTTCTTTCCCTGTCTACATGTTTTGTTTGTTTATTTGGGGTTTTTTTGCTTATTTTTATAAGTCCTTGGAGCGTGGGCATAGTAAAATAGATCCCTTCGTCTGCCCTGGGAAGACTTCAGTTGTTTCTTTTGCAGCCTTTCAAGAAAACTTTTTATTGCATGATTTTTTTTTTTTGCTTCATTTTAACATTCTCTAAGGAGATGTCTTCTATTAATTACATTAACTAACTGATCCAATAACTTTTAAAATACAAAACCTCTTAGCACCGTTTTTACAAGCTTATTATGCATTAAACTTCCAATCACGTTTGGTGTTGAAATAAATTTATTCCAACCCGCTTTTATTTATTCTGAACAAAACTTTTAATGGTGCTTTTTGGCATCGTACCAAACCTTCACAGCACGGTACCGTTCTCGTAAATACTTGTTTTTCATAAACAACCTTCTTTTATTACATTAAATCACATAGCTTTTTATAGTTCATAAACACTCTCTATTAAACCTAACGCACACATACATGCATGCATTTTTATGAGTTGTTTTTTAAAGTATATTTCAAGAAGTTACGTTAGGCTTCAGTGTGGTCTAGCATAGTTAATGCAGCCCTTCCTCAATACAAGTCCCTCAGCTGAAATGCTTGGCGAGTATAGCTCCTTTTAGGGTGATACTCTGGTTAAAAAACAGTATTGTTTTTCAGAAAGATATTTTAATTTTTATGAGATATTAACTCCTGCCCAACGATGTATAAGGTTACAATGTAATGAATGCTTTATGGCTTGGCACAGTCTACTTTGCTCGCGCAACCTTTATTGGCCACAATTACGCACGCAGTTTTTAATTATGAAGCTATATTCTGTCATTTTTCCACAGATCTTATTCCTTCACCGTGCATGGTGAGATATGTAGTAAAAGGGGCTCATCTCTGCAGGTTCATTGCCTCGTTAACTGTGGGAGTTCGTGTTGAGTGAGGCAAGATATTGCAAAGCTGGCAAGGATGCTCTCTGTACTAGGAGAACCGAATGCCCAAGCAGAACCAATTTTGTGGCTGCGTAATTTTCTTGGTTGTATAAATCTGGCCTTACTATGTGACTAGAATAGTGTCTTTAGTTTTTGGATCATCTGCGTACGCATATGAGATAATAGTACTTAGTGTTCATTAGGGGGCTGAATTGGTGGTATTTGGATGGACCATACAAACAAGAAAATACTGTCTTTGGTATAGACTTGATTCTGTATGCTTGACCCCTCGCAGTGGTAAGGATGAATAATTTCCCATTAAATGATCTCTCTCTATTCTGTATCCTGAATAAAGCAATGGATTCTATTAGGAAAAAAAATGTATGACCATGTACATAGAAACAGTGTTATTGGGTGGAACTAAACCCCACCTAAGTAGCTTTAGCTTAACACTTCCTAACTCTTGAGTGTTTAGTTTTATTGTGTTAATTTCATTCCAAAATGAATATATTTCAAAATTTGTATGCAGGCAGTATCCCTTGGGTGATGCTAAGCAGCATCGTCTCCATATGTGGAGTCTCTAATGTTGTACTTTTAATAGCACAGCCCAGGATTCAGGCACTGAGGATTTCCAGGGCACGCAGGGTGGGCTGTGGCATGGCCTGCGCTTGCCTAATTGGATGTCCCCATGTAAAGGTATCTGTTAGATCTGTGTACGCTTACATCCGTCCCATGGTAGGAGTGAGGATGCATGACGCTCTCTTGTCACTCTTCATTGCAGTAATTTTTTTTCTTTTTACTGGAAGAGGTGGAAGGGTTTCTTGGATCTTTCAAGGCAGGAGCTAGTGATGAGGAAAACTCACAGGATCTGTTTCCCCACCTCTCACCCAAACCATAGAATATAACCGAAAATTCTTCTCCTCCCACTGCAAGAACTTGAAGTGACCACCAACCTTTCTGCCTGCAAGGCATAGCTGGTTTTCAATTGTTTTTAATCATCACTAAAACAAAGGAGTTAGGATGACTAACACACTAGGAGGGAGGAGGGATAGTGGGAAGGGATACTAAATAAAGTACTCGTAGTTAAACTGCCTGTTGAGGTAATATCATTTTGGACGATGTGGCAGTGAGCCCAGCGTAAATGTGTGTTTTGATAAATGATTTTTGGACTGTAGTGCAGGGGGGAGCTCCTGCAGGAGAGCAGTGCCCAGGTTACACCCAGTGGTAGCTGAACAGGGCTGCTGGTGGGGGTGCAACCTCCTAAATTCTGATCTGTTGTTGTCCCCATCAAAGGGTGAGGTGCTCATTTTGGGATCAAACCAGTCTGCTTTGAAGACACTCGTGATGCTCTCGCACCACAGAGTCCCTATTGTATGGAGAATATTCTACCTTTTCCAAAACACTTCCCTTGCTGGAAATAGAGAATATGTATTAACAGAGGAGAGGTCTATAATACTTGACGTACAGCTGCCAGACAAAACTGCGATCTCTCTTGTTCTTTTTCTCATTCTCTCATCTCTCTGCCTGAATAGAATTGATTGGGCAGGACATGCTGTAATTTGTTTTTACAATGAATAATGTTCCAGTTTATCCTGAGGGACAGTTGGGTGAGTAATCTCACGCCGACCTTGAAACCCTGATGTTGTAAAATGCAGATCAGGTTGGTTATTTTAAGCAGAGAAATCATTTAATTTGGTTTTATTTCTAGTAAAAGGGGGCTCATAAGGAAATGTTTGTGAGCCTCCTGCCCATGTAATAATGTATTTTCTCCACAAATAAAACTATTTAGCTAGTCGTAGCATTTAATTTGATTTACAGGCTCATCAGAGAATTAGATAGATGGTATTAACTTCAGTGCTAACTCTTGGGCTCTGCTCTCTTTTATTAGTTTACAGAAACTGAGTTTTGGGCATCAATCCATGTTTTAGCATGTAACGTTATCACATGTTCACACTGTGATTGATACTGTTCAAATAAAACTGGTGTCATTAAGCTGCTGTTCGACAGGTTGTGCAACTTGGTGAGTGAATGCGCGTAGGTTAAATAAAATCAGATTCCCTACGCAATGGCTGCAGATTTTATTGGTTTTGTTTGCAGAGAATGATGGCCAATTCCAGAATGTAATAGTGTGATTTGATACATTGACTGTATGGTAACAGAATGCATTATGGGAAGAAGGTATTCTAGGGTAGCAAGGAGGCAGCAACCACTCAAACCTTCAAAAAAGATTGTTCTTTGTGTTGGTCTATTAGAACTGAAGCTGATCATGGTACGTTTGGTATTTGCACTGCATTAAACGCAGCAGGGCCTGAGTCACTCTGCAGAATTCAGGCATGGACAAATGTGAATCACCTCTGACTAAACCACGTGCAAGCAAGAAGCTGTGGTTGCTCAGCGGTTGAGGGGGAAGCCGTGTGGGTGCCTTGCTTCTGTCGCAGCACCCAGGCAGCCTCCATGCATGTCACCGTGATTTGCCTCCCTGTGTATTAACAACTGCATTTTTCCAGTGATGGCTTCATATGGAAGCTGAAGGAAGAGAAACGCCTGCTGAGCTTTGGATCAGGCCCACAGCAAAGAGAGACTGTGTACGACTATTATCCCTTTATTAATTTTAGGAGGTTGAAGATCTCTGCCATCCTAAGCCATGACCAGCTGTGCAGAGAGGGAGTCTTAAGAAATCCATGTGAAAAAAATTGTTTTTAGAACATTTGTAGGTAGCTTTAATGCCAACCCTCTGCTTTCCCCTGACCAGTAAGAATGGTAAGATACTTGCAGTGCTTGCATCAAAACATCTCTGATTAAAAACCAGTGGATCCCTTTGAAATGAGTTGGAACTGCTTTCACTAAGCAAAGATGAGAATTTGGCTTTTGTATGAAACGCAAAAAAAGGTCTAAAGTCTCCAGGTTTTAATCAGTTATTTTGGAGACACAGCAGAGCAGGGTTTCTGGCCTTGGAGACTGTTCTCCATCCCTCTCTTGAGTGGGGCAAGACCAGGGAAGAGCGTTCAGTTGAGGTAACGTCCCTTCTGAGCTGTTGGCCATTAACAGCCTCTTTCTTGTGTTTGGGCAGTACCAGGTGGCTGCCTGTGATGGAGCCTGTTGCCCAGAGGATGAGTAGAGGGAGGCTGTTAGCCTTGTGCTTCTAAGAAGCGGAGAAACCAGGAATGGCTGCAGGATGATGTGGTTCAGCTCTGAAGGTAGATCCTGCAGTGGTTGCACTGCATGAAGGCCAGGGCTTGAGGGGCTATGGCCATGGGCCCCCTTTTTGGGTGGACTTCTGTGGCCGATCACGCAGCATGCAAAGATGTCAGCACCTCTGGACTGGGTTTGCCTCGCAGGTCCTGCATGGTGCTTGTGGTGTCTGTGCCCAGCTCCAGGGGATGCAGGTCTTGTGTGTGGTGTATATCCATCACCGAGCCCTTCACAGCCCCTACAGTAAACTTTGATCTTGGGTCTGTTCTGTGGTGAACAACACATAACTGAAAATAGTCTGTTTCCATAAAGGTGAGATTTGCTTTCACATTCCTGAGAGTAACTGGCCGCCTGCGGTACATCAGCCCTGTATGTTCTTCATGTCACTGTTGGTGTAGCCTCTCACCTCTCTCATGAGTGTGCCTCCATCTATCAACCGGGATCTCAACACTGCCCTGAAGTCTAAGTTGTCTTTTTTTTTAACTTTTTCTATCTCCTAAGCAGTTTGGCTAATAAATGATTCTATAGACCACCTGTGGATGCTCTCTCACTCTCATACACAGTCTCATCCATTTGGATTTTTGGTTTGATTAAATTCTTTTGCTGCTTAAGGCTCTTCTGGATACAGGCAGCCCAGCTGGTCTTTACTTGCCTCTGGGTCCTGCCCTGACCACCCCTCTTTTGGTGAGCAGTGAGGCTACAACAACCTGACACAGCTGGTCACTGACTACCCTGAAGTCTGTAAAAGCAGTCAGTCCAGTTTGGGAACTCTCCTTTCCACTGTAATGGGGTTGCATTTGTTTTTCTTCATATCTATCATAGAATCATAGAATGTTTTGGGTTGGAAGGGACCCCTAGAGGTCATCTAGTCCAACCCCCCTGCAGTGAGCAGGGACACCACTAACTAGATCAGGTTGCTCAGAGCTAAATGAATTGCCTCACAGAATCCCAGCAGGGGTTGGAAGGGACCTCGGGAGATCACCCAGTCCAACCCCCCTGCCCAAGCAGGCTCACCCAGAGCAGGGGGCACAGGACAGCATCCAGGCGGGCTTTGGATATCTCCAGAGAAGGAGACTCCACAGTCCCCCTGGGCAGCCTGGGCCAGGGCTCGGTCACCCTCAAAGTCAAGAAGTTTTTCCTCATATTCAACTGAAACCTCTTGTGCTTCAGTTTGTGCCCATTGCTCCTTGTCCTGTCTCTGGGCACCTCTGAGAAGAGTCTGGCTCCATCCTCGTGACATCCACCCTTGAGATATTTGTAGGTGTTGATGAGGTCCCCTTCTCAGCCTTCTCTTCTCCAGGCTGAACAAGCCCAGCTCCCTCAGCCTTTCCTCACAGGGGAGATGCTCCAGTCCCCTCACCATCCTTGTTGCTCTCCTCTGGACTCTCTCCAGGAGTTCCTCATCCTTCTTGAACTGGGGAGCCCAGAACTGGACCCAGTGCTCCAGGTGGGGTCTCACCAGGGCAGAGTAGAGGGGGAGGAGAACCTCCCTCGCCCTGCTGGCCATGTTCCTCTTAATGCACCCCAGGATGCCATTGGCTTTCTTGGCAACAAGGGCACACTGCTGGCTCATGGTCAGCTTGTCGTCCACCTCATCTTTCTGTCTGATGGCAAACTTCATGTTTCCTTTACTGTAAATGCTTCCATTCTCCAATGTGTGCCAGGCTTCGGCATACAGCAGATTTTCCTCATTATTTCAAAAGTGTTATCAATAAAAAGAAAATTAAAATGTGTCATGATGATTTGGAGAGAAAATAAATACACTGAGGCTAAGCTTTCATCTCAATTAGACCTGGACAGTAAGAAATACTGGGGGAAAGGAATTCACAGAGTTTCAGACAGTGTGAAATAACGGGGGGGGGAGATTTTGTTTGGTTTTGGTGTGGTTTTTTTTTTTTTTTTTGTTTTTTTCAGGAATATAGCAGAATTTCTAGCGAGATTGTGTGGTAGTTTGAGGTTGTTTCTCATAATAATTTTGGCTTGTAATACTTCTGGGCTACAGCTCATGGAGTGGCAGTCAGACTGAATTTCTGAGTCCTGTCACCCTCTGGACTTTAACCCCCTGGATTTCACCTTCACTGGCTTCTAGCGTATAACATTTACTGATTCCTAGAGCTGCTTTTGCATAGATGTATGTTAGACATGAGGAAAAATTTCTTCACAGAAAGGGTTGTCAGGCTCTGGAATGGGCTGCCCAGGGAGGTGGTGGAGTCCCCATCCCTGGAGGGATTTAAAAGAAGGGTAGATGAGGTGCTTAGGGACAGGGTTTAGTGGTGGGATGGCAGGGTTAGGGTAACGGTTGGACTTGATGATCTTAAAGGTCTTTTCCAACCTAAACGATTCTATGAGTCTATGTTTTGAATGGCTTACTTCAATTTGCTGTCTATTAATCTTGGGGGTGGCAGGAATTATGCTTTCCTACTTACTGTTTTCCATCAGGCGTGAGATCCTTAACGTTGCAGTGACATCCCGACTGAAGGAAGTGGTTGGCACTGGGGGTAGATAATGAGAGCAGGTGACAAAATTGCTCATAGCAGTTAATAGATAGGACTGGATGTGTTACATGTGCTGACCTAATCTCTCCTGGTTTTGTGTAAACATGCGAACAGCTATCCTTAATAGTAAGGGAAAACCTCCACCAGGCATAATATAAATATAAAGATGATATAAAAATTATTATTGGTATATTCAGTATACCAATTACAAAAGCAAATAGGCTATGCCTACCAAAACCATTATCAGTTAGCATTTAGCATACTCATTAGAAATAGCTTATTAGAATAGAAATGTCTGTATTATTCTTTTTTTTTAAGCATTCTTCTTCACTCAGTACTTACTACCAGTCTACCGCTGACTACTATCAAACAAATTACCAGTTGTCAACTAATGTGCCAATAGTCTACTGGGTTATTGCAATTTCAAATGAGTTTTAATATTTTCCTATTGAACAGGAATACCAAGTTCTAATGAGTTCTAGTTTGCGGTAATGAGGGAGCCGACAACAGGGTGAGACTGCAGCAGGTAAGGCTGGGTTTGAGCAAAAGCTGTAATTGAGAGGTATTTTGATCCCGGTGTAGAACTGCATCCTCCTCACTCAGCTTGTCATGCCTCAGAACCTTCTAAGTGTCTGTTTCCAAACGTTGCCTTGGTAGAGGCTCACCCCAGTTGAGGGATTGACCCAGCACGGCTTTTTGAGGGGTAGCTTCATAACATGAATAGGTCCGTTTACTGGGTGAGAAATGTAATTAATAAGAAACTTCATTTCATAGAATCATAGAAGGTTTTGGGTTGGAAGGGACCCCTAGAGGTCATCCAGCCCAACCCCCAAAGCAAAGCAGCTGGCATCATTACCCTACCTATGCTCTGGAAGGGGGCACCTCCAGGTTTCTTCTGTACAGCTGTGAAAGTTGTTAGACTTCCCCAATGCTCCAGGCACCAGGGAGAGGGTTTCTCTTGATACCCTGTGGTTGAGTGCTCCTTCCCCTCTGTACTTCTATTTTGGTGCTTCAGTCTAACGTGATTTTCTGACGAGCCATTTCATTGTACCTACTTTTAGAAGATCAAGCTGCTGACTGCTTTGGAAAGGCATTTTATTTATTGTTGGCTTTGTTATTCAAACATGTAGACAGAATGAATAAAAAAAAGTACGTGGGTAGTTTAGGTGAAGATTTACAGTTCCATTTTGTAGTACAGATGTTTGTATAAGCATTTACATTTTGGGGAGCTTGTGTTGGCATACCTGTGCTGAGGTTTCTCTGTGTCTGCATGACGTCGGAAAAGAAAAAGCACATTTACTTTTTGTGAGCCTTCTTTGCCCTGTGAATTTTGTAGCTGAGGCTTCACACTTCCAAAATTTGTGTTTCTTAAAATCTAGTATTTTGATGAGCTGGAAATTATGCATGCGTAAAATCCACACAAAGATGACAGCAACTATTTCAGACTGTTGCTGCTGAATGGTTAGCCCTTGTCCTGGAGTACATGCCATCTGATGCCTTTGCAGCCGTGTCCTCCCACGCCGCTCCCTGGCCCTCGGGATGAGCAGTAGCAGCGTCTGCCGCAGGCAAGGAGCGGCCAAGCACTCCCCCAGCAACGCTTCGGCTTCCCCCCACCAGCCAGGAAAGGGGTGGGTGAGGAAGAAGGGTCGCACTGGGCTTCAGACTGCGCTGCATGCCTTGCCCCACAAGCAGGCTCCCTTCCCATTAACCCCAGGGCTTGTTTTACTTCTGGCAGTGCTGCATGGGCAGGTCTACCGGTTTTGCACCCTGGAGGGGACGTGGCTGCTGAACGAGAATTCGACCCTGCCCTGGAGGAACCTGTCTGAGTGTGAGGCCTCTGACCAGGTAAGAGTTTCTGTCTCTTGCTGCTCTTGTTGCTTGGGACAAAACAGAAGAGAGGGAAAAATATAGTCCTTGATGCCCACGTGGTTTTGTCCTGTCACCGTACTCTCTACCAACTCATCCTGGGTGCTCACACCAGTGAGCCTAATGGTAAGGGACTTTAGGCTTCTCCCCTTCAACAAAGGGAACGTGGAGGGCAGATGAGAGCAGGTTTAAACGTACGCGAGAGAGCCAAGAGAAGTGAACCAGGTCGTCCCGGCTGCGGTGCAGTGCAAGGAGCTCAACTCCAGCCCACCCAAACCAGTGGAGTGACCTGATGTTATTCCTCTGCCTTTTCCTCCGTTGGCACGTCCTTACAATAAAGCAACAGTTTGTTCTCTCTGTCTTGTTAGCAGCTATTAAGGTGATTAAGATGAAGTAAAGGATATTTGCTTTTCACCTTTGGGCAGGGGGTGGTCCCTGCTTTTTGTTTGTTTGGTTTTTGGTTTTGTGGGTTTTTTTTGTCTTTTTGCCTTAATTTGCTGTGGGCGATGGAATTAGGCTTGTCAGTGTTATTTTCTTGCCCTCGTGCTTTATACTCTGTAGGGAGCTGAGACACCTGGCACCAAATGAAGGCGAGCATAGGGATTTCCAGGGGGTTTTTGTCAGCCTTTGGCGTCAGCTAGCGCCCCGTGTGCGTTCCCATGACACGGGATAGCATTACTGCTGTGAGCCTCCAGGGGCGATGCTTTGCCTCACTTAAATTGAGTGCACTCTCTCTGTCCCAGGGCACTGGGAATTAGCATGTGCTGAGCCAAAATGGTTCAGCTATGTGAAATTCCCCAGTGCTGCGGGAGCTGTGTCCTCTGGAGTTCCCATTGCTCAGTGCCTCGTCCTTTAGAAGGAATAAATGGCTGCAGATCAGGAGGAGATGGGGAAAAAGAGACCGCTTCTAATTCTCCAAATACACGAAACCTCACTTCTTGCTTTAATTTGCAGCCTTATTCCTTGTCCCTTCCATCTTCTGGGGTATCCCAGCAGGGTGCGTTATCTTAACCCAAAGTGTAAGCCTGGTCATTTGACTTTTCCTTGCTTGCCATTATGGTTTCTTCCAGAACTGTGTTGGGACATGCGAAGGAGAGAGAACTCATGGTAACACTTGGTCATTTGGTACATTTGGCCTCCAAGTTTCCATGAACTGATCTGGATTCTGAAACCCTGCGTCCGTAGTGGCCCTCCCTGAAGTGCAGGCAGATGTGTTTGGTTTTCCAGCTTATGTATATAGACCCCCCTAAATACCTACTTTGTTTTGTGCATCTTGTACGTGAGAACAAGAGGTTGTTTTGATAAGTTTGCTGTGTCGTATGTTACAACTGTTTCTAAAACAAAATCCAAAAGGTTTGTGAGTGAATCCTTATAACATCGTTTAAGTGCACGATGTGGGTTTGATCTGCATAGATGGTTTAAATTGGCAGGTCTCAATAATTTGCCTGAACTTTGATACCGAAGAGGTTTTTTTCTTTTCTCTTCGTAAGGCAGTTCTCCTATCATTCCCTTTAAAACATTAACCTAGCACGTCCCTGAGGAACAGCCTGTATGTTCACCGTAAATCCTCCTGGCTCGGCAAAGTACATCGGAATAGCTGTACTTATTTCTGAAGTCCAATGAATGCATTCCTTTGTACAGCACAGGTCTTGGGAGTCAATTGCAGAATTAGCACTTGAAGAAGGGAAGTAAAATGCCCGAGTCTATGGAGACAGAGATACGTGCTTAGAAATGAACCAGAACAGAGAATACGAATGTGCCTCCGAGGCTGAGCAATAAGCTCAAGTGTGATTCAGGCCTGCCCGTAGCTTTTCAAATACTTCTCCCTAAAGATTTTGTCCAGCACTTTTGAGCCAAGGGTCTCGGTGGTCATGTCTTCAACAGTGAATCTGCAGGGAGCCACAGCCCAGGAATGTCAGGGGGGTGGGAGCGTCCCCGCTGCTCTGGCCCACGTCCGGTCGCTCCCTCCCAGGCAGCGCTGTAACACCTGGGTCATGAGACAGTGTTGGGCTACGGTTCCTTACCTGGAGGTTATGTACTTGAGGCATGAGAGACTATTTGGGGGCAGAAGAGAGTTCAGTTGCACGAATGCAAGGCGTGCTTTACCTTAGAGTCAATGAATGGGACCTGGCTTGGTTTATTTCTAAGTATAGGTATCGCCAAAGGACCCCCTCGTGACAGCAGTAAGGAGACTTGCTTTAAGTGTTCGAGTCTGAAAACATCAGCTTTGCCATTTTTACTGCAGGGCTGAGTTGTGTCTGTGCTTCCTGCCATCTGTTTAATACTTGCTTGCGTGGTAATTCATGCCTCTCCAACTTTATTATGAAATAATGTCACATTATCTATTTCCTAGCCTGGCTGCAAACCCCAACTGTTTGAGTGAATACCTGGGAGCAGCTGGGGAATTAAGATTAAATTTTTATTTCTTTAGAGCATATGGAAAGTGGAAGACTGATTTGATACATGTGTTTAAACTTAAAAGTAGGAGAATGATTTCTTGTTATCATTAAGAAAAGTTAGAAAGCAGCTGGGAGAAAAGAACTGAAGCCCATGAGCTCTGTCTCTCCCTCATCCCCTTTTTTGTCTTGTCTTCTTTGTATGCTCTCAGGATGCACCAGAAGAACAGCTCCTGAATTTGTCCATCATATACACCATTGGATACGCTCTTTCCTTCTCTGCCCTGGTAATAGCAACTGCCATTCTTCTTGGATTCAGGTAATTGGTGAAGCTCTGGAGAGTGGAGAAAAGGTGTTATGGTTTTCTGTGTGAAAGTATCAGACTTTGACAGAAACACTTGATTATTTTTTTTGTCCCCCTCCTTCCATCACCTCATTATTTCTCTATTTTATGTCACTTTTGTGTTCCTTCCTACAACCATTTATTCTCAAAATGCAAGTAAAATTCCTAATTTTTTGCAGCATTCCCTGTATGAATCTGTGGAACAGATGCTTTTTATCAGTTGAACTATTTTGTTATGGTATTTTTTTTTTATTTCAATTAAATTTCCACTGGAAGAGATGGAAAAAGATAGAGACTCCCTCATGGTGTAGCCCCGCGGATGAGGCACTAGTTTGGGGCGTGAGAGGACATTTAGGACAGAAGTTTTCATCTTGCCTTGCCTGGAATTACACAGAGCATGGAGCTCAGTCTGGCCTCTTTCCCAGCCCTCACATGTAGGGTGTATTTCAGTGTAGAAATGGATTTTTGACAAAATTTCTCGTTTTGGAGAACTTTCAGAAATTCTCACTTCTTTTGCAATATGGAAGAGAACCTAATTTTGAAACTTGAAAAGTTTCTGTGAAATTGCTGTCCCCTACTCAGATTGGCATATTGGGTTCATCCAGGTATGCACCAAAAATTTGCATGGAGTGCATCAGAATTACGAGGCTGTTGGCTGCACGTGCCAACGATACGCTGTGTAGGTTGGTTAAAAACAAACAAGACCCAAACAAAAAGCCACACCAAGCAACTTTGGACTCCAACAGAGAGAGCTCTCTTCTTCCTCTGTAAATATAAGAGGTGTCTTCATTCCAGCCAGGCTTTCCTCCAGTTTGGGGATGCTGAGTAGAGGAGACTGATATTTTGAAAACAAAGATGTGATCCTGCTTTGTTGTGGGAAGGACGCCCCCCTGCCATGAAGTCCTCCTGCTCCCTGCTGCTGTATATAGCCAGGTCCCATCAGCCCTCTTACACGCTGATGAGGCTGCCTCCTAAAACTGTAGCTTTTCATCTCCTGATACTCTTATTTGAAATCAGGTCAGGAGCCTTCCATGCTCTGATGCTTAAAAAACTATCTTCCCTGAGTAAGGAATTATCATTGCCAGTTAATGACCATTTGCTCTGGTGCCAGCACTGGCTGTTCGTAAGGCGGTCCCTCTCCCTCCCTGCTAAGTGTTTATACCCCTTGCATATTTGAAAAGATCAGTCATGCATTTTAATTTCCACAACTAAAATGACACAAGCCTTCTAATATTGTACCACACCTCCTAGCTTTGTATTATCCCTCCTCCTTGCAGTGGAGAACCATAGGCTATAGCAATCTCAAAGACGACTTAAAGTGACTACAGAAATGCAGAAGTGTGCTCACCCTCTGTGAATGCCACGTGATAATTACGATTTGTATGTGTGGCACCGGTGCAATTTTGGGACTTCTCTGACAAAACACCAGATGGTCTTGAAGTCTCCAAATGTCTCCCAGGATAAGCACTTTCTCCTTGTTTCACCCATCAATGACACTTTTGAGTAATCTCAGCAGCCCAAACATAAAGGTCACAGAGCGCAACCATATACTTTTGGAAGGAAGGAAGGAAGGATGTGCATGGGTTTTGGCAGGGAACTAAGAGCCAGTTTGTCACCGAGGACTAGTAGGAGAGAGGGAATTTTGATGCCCTGACTTTTGTGGGAAAACGCTTTAGCGTTCTTTCCTTTAATTGTGAAGCAGGAACGGGAGAAGAGTACACAAGTGTGTGCTTCTGATTTTGAAGATGAGGTTTCAGAGATGTTAAAGGAGCTGAGAGCCTTGTTAAAACCACGCCATCGGTCCATTTTGTGTTTTCCTGTCTAAATTGTCTCTCTGGAGACAACTTGGTCCTGGATCTCATGAAATAGGAGGCCTACCTCTACGTGGACTGCAGTTGCTGGATTCTGACTGGAACCTCTGCTTGTGGCCTCTTCCCAGTAGCTATGCAACCTCAACAAACGGGGATCGAAATCTAATTCAAGGGCACCAAAATGCTGACATTCCCCACTTGTATAATAGGAAAGCCTTTTTAAGGTCTTAAACTACAGAATAACCTTTCTATTTGTTTTTAATAATGATACAACAGAGGAAGCAATATATCTCTAGTGTCCAATTTTGCATCCTCTGGAAAAAATAGAAGAAAAGCCTGTAGTTTCAGTGATGGAAGCTGAATTAGGCCAATAACTTCATGAGATGAAACCATTTGAATAACTTGCATTGCCTGTAGCAGAAATACTCAGTAACTACATGCAACCTATTTTCTTCAATTGGCTAATTTACATAATTTTTTCAATCAGGTTTAAATGTGTAGCCATTCTGGAGGGTAGCAACAAAGAAATGTTGAGTTAAAGGAAAATAAATATTGATCATAGGTAAATTTTGAAACTATCAGCAACTTAAAAGTGATGCAAAAAATCTATTTGACCTCTGGAAAAAATGTTCTCCTTCCTCTTCAGTGCAAAACTGATAACGTTTCAGACCAAGTCTATTTTTCTACCCAAATGTGTAAGCAGTAAAAATAGACATTTGAAGCATAAGTTCACTGAAACTCCTTCTGGAACAACTGCTGTTTATCATACGTTACCTGTATCTTTTAGCATCAAAAAAAGAATCATGCCCAGTGTCACTTCCTTTGAAGCCCTTGCAGGGCTGGAAGAAAAGTGCTTGTGGATAAGGTTGGTAAAAAAAAAATGGCAGAACTCTGCAGTTGGATGCCATTTACATGACTGCAGTTTCTTTTGCTATCCCTTAACATGATCTTTCTTGACAAGTACCAATTTTGCTGTCTTTGCAGCTGACTGCTGAAATTTGAGCGGATTTTTTTCTTTGTTCTTTTGTTTTCAATTCTGAATGCAGAGGTGAAAATTCTGTTCCTTTTAGTTCTACAGAAAGTATTTACAATTCCCCCAGGAGGCAATCCGAATAGAGATTTTTCTCTTGTTGTCAAAGTGGTAATTTACAGGTGGATTTTTTTTCGTTGTGGGTTTGAGCACAGCCAGAAGCTGTAACCATGCACCAGTTCCGGAGCCCTGCCAAGGTAAACCTGTGCGGTGACATTGGGGTCAATTCAAAGAGATTATGTTCAGCATTATGGGAAACTTGACTTTTTTAGTCCTTTCTGATATGTCTTCTGAAAATTACTTTATTTTTACACTTTTTAAACCTTTAAAATACTTTTTTCCTTACATACTGATCTCCTTCCTTCCCCCAAGGGGGGGGGTTCACACTTAAGGCTGAAGTTTTGAATGACTTTTCCATGATAGTGATAGTTTGACGTGCCTGCAGCCATTCCCAAGTTACGGGGTTTCCTCTGGTACCTCCTGATTTCCCACATTGCTCCCTCCCTCAGTCCTATGTGTAATGTTGCAGCTTTTACCCAAGTAGTGGATCATGACTGGTTCTTCCTTTTTACAGACATCTGCATTGCACAAGGAATTATATTCACCTGAACCTCTTCACCTCTTTTATCCTCCGGGCTATATCCATCTTCATTAAAGACTCAGTGGTGAAGTGGATGTACAGCACAGCCACGCAAGATCACCAGTGGGAAGGACTTATCTCCTTCCAGGTAGGGGCAGACACTGTCGTGGTTCTCAGGATAATGGAGTCATCACCGTGGTGTGCCTGCATGACAGTAGATAATTTCATTTTGTACAACAAGGGTTGTACAAGATGCTGTTCTTTAGGCCATGGAGTTTCTCTGAAACTTGTAGCACAATGTACGCGGTTGTAGTTGTGCCACCTCGGGCTTGGTACGGGCAAGTAGTTGATGCCGTGGCATGTTTCCCTGCCTGTGGGAAGTTGGCCCCTACTAGACAGAGGACACATGAAGAGGTGGATTTTTTTATATATTTGCAAATGCCCCCATCTTCTTCCTATGCTGCAGGTTCATTTCTTCTAGCAGTGACAAGAGGGCATTCATTTCCCTAAGCCAGCACCTTTTGTGATAGGACTGTCCGTCTTGTATAATGACAAAATTAGTTGGTTGTTCTTGGAGATCTTTATAATCTGCTAATGACGGAAAAAAAGGAAGCATCTGATTAAAATGCAAATTTGAAAGCATTTAGAAAAGCTTTGGAGGAACAGGCTAATTAAATACTTCTAATCGAAGGGAGAGGATATACAACTCTTTTGTGAATATGATGAAAGCGTGCCTTTCCCCCTTCAGATTTGGAATACAAAATGTACTTGAATCTTCAAAGAAATGGATTTTCATGATTTGTATAGCACTTGTGATTCTAGAATGTGGGTACAGCATTTGCTGCAATACAGGGTTGGGGTCGCAGAGGGTATGTCTTCTGGTGCACACTTAGCACCCATCCTTTTCTGACGCTCTGCTTAAGGCTTCAGCGCTAGTACCACGTAATGCATCTCGTACAATGTTTTGATTTCTTCTCATCTGCAATGTATCAATTGGCAGAAAATAACATTTTAATACATATCTTAAATGGTTTGGATATGTTTGCATTGGATTGTCAGTCATTCCCTCCTTCCAGAAAAACCTAGGCTTTATGCTTTCACACATGGTTTATCCAATAGTGGTTTCATCAGAGCTGATGGATCTATTAATTAGGTAGTCAGGTTTCATACTTATCTAAAGCCCTGCTGACCACCTCTCTGTAATTTACCAGCTAAGAGAGATTTTTGCATTTAAATGTGATGCGCTGGGCAATATTGCTGTTCTATCAAAAATCTTTTGCTTTGGAAAATAGTCAAGACTCTGGCATCCACTACTGGCTCTTTAATAGAGAAATTCTCAGCTGCAGAATAGAATATCTGGGGAAACGAAAAGATTCGCTGCCTGCAGTTGATACAATACCTTTCACTTGCTCTTCTTTTCGTCTTTGTGTTGTGCTTTTCAAATTATACCCCATTGCTTATTGATGGAAAGTGTAGAACATGTAATTTTAAATATTTTTTTTTTTTAAAGGAGGAATGTTGTCAAAATCGTCTGTCTGATGTGTATAGCACCTATTCCTGGCTTCTCCCTCTTCAGTACCCAAAATGCTGTGTATAGCACCTATTCCTGGCTTCTCCCCCTTCAGTACTCAACTGTGATTGATTTAGAGAGCATTGTACTGAGGAGCAAGTAAAAGTAGGGGAGAGACCAAATCTTTTGGGTTAGTATCCTTTTTTTTTTCTCAGTCCCGGCTGCATTCATTTGGGCTGTGCTTTCTTCCGCCCCAGGAGTCGCTCAGCTGCCGCTTGGTCTTTGTGATGATGCAGTATTGTGTGGCTGCAAACTACTACTGGTTGCTGGTGGAAGGCATGTACCTGTACACGTTGCTGGTACTTTCAGTCTTCTCTGAGCAGAGAATTTTTCGCCTTTATCTCTGCATTGGATGGGGTAAGTTGATCTTTCCATATGTTCGCCTGTGGCTGCATGCACTGGCAGATGGTATAGAAAGAAAAAACATCGTGTGTCTATCGTAGCGCTGCCCCGTTCAAGTCCTGCACTCTCCATTCCCTTTTTGTTCCTGATCCCTTATTTTGTTTGAGCTTGGAGGGTGCTGGGCCAGCACAGCTCCTGGATGCTGTGGGTTCATAACAGAGGGGCTGTGCGGCACCACAGGAGCTCCCTAGACCAGTGGCAGGCACACAGTCCGCTTCCTGCAAGACGTTGGCTTCCCAGTACAAAAGATGTGTGGGTGATTCCAGGTGAGTGTGAACCTTCCTGGACTGCCCTGCTCCATCTCCTGAAAGTTTCCCCTTATGTTCAAAGATGCGTTGACTACTTGTGGTGCAAAAGAGCAACCATACCTTGTATCTGGTCAAGGATAATGGTGGCAGCATGAGCTAGGGGGGGTGCAAAGGGGCCGATGAGCAAGGGGTGGCCAGCAGGGGGTTGTCAGGTTGGTTGTGTGGGCAGAGCAGGTCAGGTAATGATTGTTGGGCAAAAGAGCATTCAGGGTGCACGTGCCGTGGGAATGTGGGTGCTTGAGATTAAAGACTGTCATGCCTTGAAGTCTGGCTGAGCTGAAGTTTCCTTCTGTAGAAATGCTAAAGCTTTGATTCCTTCACTTCGATTTTTTTTTTTTCCCCACTGAAAATTACTGTTTATTCACTGAATTCTGTTATTCACTGAATATTACTGTTCAGGATTAATCCAATCCTTGGAATGATCTCTAGTGTGCTTTTATTGTGTCTCTCCCTCCCTCTTCTCTCCCCTCCCCTTTTGGTAGAAAGTGGGTGACTTTTGGAAAGCTGAAAGTAAATTCAAGTAAATACTGCAAGTGCTTTCACAGATCCTAGTTTGAACATTTAAATTGTTTTGCCTCTTCTTCTCTCTCTATGGATTTGCCAACTGTGAATATCCTAGCAAATTAGTTCACTGGTAAAATGCATATAAATGGCTTGCTGTGAATTGCCCAAATCTACTGAACAGTGATCTATGAGGAGGAAAGGCTTTCCAGCACATTGATAGGAATAAATAAATGCAAGTAATAGCAGTTTCCTGATGGAGAGTTTTAGTTAAAAGTTCTAAATCTTCCATTATTGCTTTATTTAGGACATGCAGCAAAAGCAATGGCATCTTGTGTAACGTATGAACTTATGTATGTTTTAATAATATTTTATGAATAGCCATACCCTCAGTTTAAAAAAAAAAAAAAAAAAAAAAGGATGGGGAACCTATCATGAAGCACTGACTGAGGTCGTGAGAGGAAATGGAAAAGAAATTATAGCCAAATTATATCTAGCCAAATTCTGAGGGTATTTTGTTGTTTTATAAATAAGGGATAGGATGGGTTTGATCTGAATCACTTCTAGTTAGAGTTTGTCTCTTGCAGAAGCAGAAGGCAGAAACAGAAGATGCTGTTTTGTTTTCATTCTTCCTTTACAATGGCAGTTTTCCTACTGTATATTGAATTTCTGGATGAGTTTGTGGAAATGAGTGGCAATGCCAGAACTTGGCACCGGATATATGGGTTTCATCCAAGCTTCCTCGAAAAGCTCTGCCTGTGCCATTCAATCCTCATCTCTACAGTTTCTTGCTATTCCAACCATGGCTGCGTGGGCAAACCTTGCCAATGATTTCCATCCTCAAATGCAGAATCATCTGCTATCTCAGTGCTCCCAGATTAGTTACACCAGGTAACAGTTTCATGTCTAACAAGTGGAAAGAGATGAAAATTTTTTTCCACTCTTTCTTGCTTCTCCACTGGTGACTCCATTCTTTGGGTACTCGGGTCCCTCCCCAGGTGCCTTTCTGCTGTATCCAATACTCAAAATTTTTTTTTTTTTTTTTGAGCAGCATGATAACCTCAGCACAATGCTGAGGCTTCAGAGAGCCAGTGGGTTCCTGTTTGAGCTGAGTTCTGCTCTGTGAAACAGTTTATCAACTGTAAAAATAAAGCTGGATCAAAAAATAAATCTCTGATCGTCAGAGCTGACTTGATATCCTGACCCTTTGTTCTGTTAATGAATTGTCTTCTCACAGGATAATTTTTTAACTTATTCATTACTCATCTTTTGATGAATATTTATGTTTTAAAATTTCGTATCTGTATTGTTCACAAACGTAGTGGGTGTTAGTCATTTCATGTTGTTATTTCTTCTAATTACAACTGAACTTTGTGATCACGCACGGACCATATGGTATTGTTTTTGCTGTCTGAGTAGCTTCTGCAATCCCCCATGTGATCACATATGTTTGTCCTTGAACTTCTCTCAAATGCGCACGTATGAATAAAACTGTGTATTCTCCTGAAGGTTTTTGTCCACCTGAGTGTTTGCACTTGCTCTTGGTCATGATGTTCCCCCTGTTGTACTTCTTCCAAGGAACAACAGGTCTCAAGCAAACAAGAAACGATAGCAAATTATTTTCTTGGGTAATCCCAAGCAAAACTGTAATGTCAGGGCCAGCTTTCAAAGAAGTAGAAATGTCCCAATACCTATTTCTCTCTAAGCTTTTAAACTGCTGTATTAAGTAGTGCTATAATTTGTTATAACAGAGGAAAAAGTCCACATAATTGGGTAAATTAAAAAAAAAATTCTCCTCTCATTTTATGTCTAACGTGATCGTTTCATCTCCATTCAAAACATGGAAAGGGTAACCCTGCTCTTCAAAGAGAAACATGTAAAAATACCGTACGTCGTCTGTGTTTTCCTAGGAGCAGTTTGCAGTCAGTGAGGATTGTAAAGGAAAAAAAAATATATTTCCCAAATATATTTTTGCTTTATCATAATTTCAGTTCTTAATGCCATTAGATGGTAGTCCATCTAGTATCAGTTCAGGTGAGTAACTATTCTTTGCTGTTGAAGCGTTTTATAAGGGGAAGAATCTGTTTATCTCATGTTATTGCACTTTGCAAAAGCTAGAAAAGTTGTAAAATCTTGATAGGCCTAGGGAAACGAACGTAGTTTTACAAACTAGGAGTCATTTATATCAACATGTCATGTATATTGATAGGATTCTATAAGCCTTCCTGATTACTTGCAAGGTACCTGTATTCCTGTAATGGCCACCTCCTTGCCGAAGTTTCACGCCATGCTAGGCTTTGAGATGGCAGTGTTCATTTTTTCCTACTTCATTTAATGTGGAAAATGCCTTGCTTAGGTCACCTTTTTCTTTGTAAAAGCCGGCTTTCATACGTTTGTCTCAACCCTGTGTTCCGCATATCTCACTGCAAAAACAATGGTTTCAGAGCTGATGGGGGGAAAAAATAAAAGCAGAAACACTTAACAGCATCAACAAACAAAATTCTTAATAGGCTAATGGCAGAGATGAGGTGTTCCCTTCAATCTGGAGGTCAGCACAAGAGCAGCTAAACAGGATGTTGATTCAGATAGTCATTATCACTTGCAGAAGGAAAAAAAAAATCTGTCGCTACACATTGCTGGTACCTGGTGCTTCCTTCCTCTGGCATAAGAGAAATCCTTGCCCACGGATCTCACCTTCGGGAGAGGAAAAAACATTTGTGGAAGGAGGAGGGGAAAAAAACAACGTAACTACGGAGATCATGATGATTACTTTTTTGGGTGGTTTGTTTCTTGGGCTGTGCAGGCTGCTCGTAATCAGGATGTCCAGGATACCAACTCGGAGCCCAAGGGAAGAGTCCCTGAGCTTGACATTGGCTTAAAGCAGCTGTGGCAGTGCTGTACAAAGCAGTCCCTGGAGAAGAGCAGTTGATACCATAATGCTGCTGTGTGCATCTTTCCAGCAGCTTTTAGTGGGAAAAGGACCTGTTCACGTTCAAAAGCAAGGAGGAGGGAGGAATGGGGAAACAACAGCAACATCCCACAGTGACTGTGCCTGACATCCAGGCGGGAAGAATGATGGGAGACAATTTTCAGCACTAAAAGCTAAGAAGAAAATGTTAATAAAAAGCTAAATATTCTCTGAGCTTCTATGGCAATTTTACACCCAGCTGCACTTGCAGCAGGGACACCACCATAAAAAATAACAATCCCCTTCCTTCCAAGCCTTAACAATCCCAACTTGCTCTAAGGAAGAATACTTTGAGGGAATGAAGCTATTAAAGGCATGAAGCTTAGCTAGGGTGTCAAAATCTCCATGCTGATTGCAAGGAAGATGGGACTGAAACAGAGGCAGTCAGAAACCTTCTGAAGCCCAGTAGGAGCTCAGTGTAGCAACAGGATGCGTTCATTGCTCTAACCACTTCTTGTCTGCTTTCAAATGAAAACTGTGTTTCAGATGAGGATGTGAAAATGGGGTTTGTGTCCAGACTGATCTTGGTAGGAAATTCATCTGTCAGGAGTTTCTCTCAATTCTCTTCACTTTTTGTCTTCTGGATTAAACTCTTTCATGCTTTTCCTTTCTTAGAAAGAAAAAACATTTCATCTTTTCACATCTTCAACGGTCTTACTCTTTCTACAGCTAGTCATATTTATTTATCACTTCTTTCAGCTCCTCATCACATACTTGCATTTGTATGTCAAGCAGTTGATCATGTCCTGGGTGGTTTCTGCAAGAAAGAGGAGAATTGGAAGTTCTTCTGACAACAGCAGTGCCCTTCTAGGTGGTGTGCCTGATTGTCTTGGAGGTTGAACTTCTCACCACGTGGAAACCAGTGATGGCTGGTAGGATGGATTCACTTACACTGGAAATATGAGCTTACACACAAACTCCTCAGTCCTAAAATGCTGCATTTGGAATATGTCCTTATTTAAGGGTCTCTGCAGGATGGCAGTGCTCTGGTCATACAGAGAGAAATTTATTTCAGGAAGAATCTCCAATCAGCACGTGAGGATGAGGGGAACCTGTCTTGCTCCTTACACCTCTTTCTGCCCTTGAAATATGCCTCCATGTACAACGCTAAAGCCAGAAACATCGTGTACCTGTAAGAACCAGAACTTGCTTGCACAGCAAGAGAAGGGAAAGAAGGCGGTATGGAATAGCACCACCTGGTGACACCTTTTATGGTAACTGCTGCTAAGTGGACTCCAGAACAAGCCTGAGCTCCTCTGTTCTGTTACCAAAATATCTCAGACCCATTAAATAAAGAGACTGATTTCTACACACTATTACCAGGACATGTTACCTTCCATGAGCAGCTCCAGGAATTACTCTCCTCTCTGCTCATTAGGGACAGTGGGGCATTGTGAAAATATCAACCAGATGGTGGTTCCTGTGCAAAATTTCTCAGAGCTTTCTTCTCTTACCAGCCTCATCCTGTTACCATTCTGGATCGTGCCTCGTTTTCGAACTCTTTTTTTCCTCCTTACTATGCAGACATCTGGCCAGGTATAGAATATGTAAGCTGGAGTGAAAAGAAGCAGGTCATGCTGCTTATTTATGCAGTGGAGTTTGAAGATGTTGATTTGGCGGTTCCAATACTTTCTCATGTAGTTGAACGTCATTAGCTGAGCTGTTGGCATGCTTATTATATAGTAACACTTGACAGATTTGCCCAGAGAAGTAGTGGAGGCCCCATCCCTGGAAACACTCAAGGCCAGGTTGGACGGGGCTGTGAGCAACCTGATGTGGTTAGCAGTGTCCCTGCTCCTGCAGGGGGGTTGGACTGGGTGGGCTCTAGGGGTCCCTTCCAACCCAAAACATTCTATGATTCTATGTAGTGTTCAAAGATTTTTGGTCAACCTGCAAGAATCAACATGGCACAGGTTGTTATGAATAGACCGTTGCAGTTTCTGGCATCTTCAGCAGTGATGCCATACAGACAAAAGCAGATGTTACCACTTCCAGAATTCACGTTCTGAAATGTGTATTCTCATTTCCAGAGACCTTTCTGTGGTCAGTTAATCGGGGAAAAGATCAATCTCGGAGCTTTCTGTATGACAAAAAAGCAAAACCAGAAGTTCAGCCTACGTCTCCACTAAGTGCATCCTATAAATGGGTGCAGTTTTTTCACAGATATCTGATGTTCTTTGAATAGCAGCAGCAAGAGAAAGAGGTATAGGACTGAAACTCAGATGCACCAGAAGAGCTGTATGCTGGGAGCACAGGCTGGAATATAGCGCTGATTCTGTTAATGTATGATGGTCATCTGTAGAGCTCATTTAAGGAGCTGTATACCATTTGCTTCCACTGCTGGCTCAAGCCAGCCAAGTTTCTCTTGACTGAGTGAAGTAACCAGAATAATATTTGTATTTGTGCCAGTTAATGCAGGTTAATTACGTATCAAGATTGTAAATTAATCTATGGAGAGCCTCAGTGATCCTTGCAAGCTACAGTTATTGCAGCGATGCTTCAAACTTGCTCTTTGGCTGTTGTTAACAACTGTTACAGACTTGAGGTGGATTAGGGAATGATCTTGGTGTAATTTTCTCTTTAGACCTTGACTAGGGCTTTGAAAAACTGGATGCATTTCCCATCTGCTGAGAGTGTGTCCCAGACGGTTTTCAGAGCCATCCCTTTCTTAGGACAAGACTTTGTGAATTTGGTAGATGTCAGATGGTATCCACGTAGAATTTGCACCGATGTTCAAAGCTTACATGTATGTATTGCACTGTTAAGTCTGGGTGTCTGAGATTAAAATGTGTATTGCTAGCAGGGAAAATAACCTGACTGATGGTGTTGCAACACTGAGGCACCAGGGGCCTGTATCACAAGTGGGAATGGGCAGAGGATGTTGAACAAGTCATCTTGTACATGCTGCCTATTAATTTGTATAATATTTTCATAGCAGGATGCTGATGCACTTCAGTAATACCAGCCTCTCTGTAGCTAGGCTCTTTTGAAATAGAAAATTAACAACAGCTTCTCAATTCAAATGTCAAGTAATGTGATTAAATATGGAGAGATTTCTGATGTATCCAGAAGATGGAGATACCCACAAACCATTATCGTTATCACTCGCCACATCAGTTCCCTCCACTGACGTACAGCCTTTGTGCTCTCAGCATTTGTGTCTTATCCTGTAAGTTTCATATTAAGATCTCTTAATTCTTAGCAAAGTCAAGAAAGGAATAATTCAAACTATAATTAGTTTCTGTGAATCAAAGGCTCGTTTGTGTTTGGAAGTGATTTGCAATGAGCCTGTTCTTAATCTCTTATGTCACTATCAAAGCAGCACGGAGTTCTCAGTAACTTTGCTCCCAAAATATTGTGTACTCTCAGTATCAGGTGCATCCATGCAACATGTTCAACTACTTGCCCCAATAATCTCAATTCAATTCATTATCTTTGCTATTATTCTAATTATTGGTATTTTTTTCTTGCCACACTTTATTATCTCTTTTTGAACCAATTAAGGAGAATAATTGGTCTTTCATGTCCATAGTATTTAGCTGTTCTGATAGTAGAGAAAGAATACAGTACGACAAGAGAGGTTTTTACTGATAATACGCACTATGGATACTGCTTGCAGATTTTCAGACTGCAAGAGATCACCAATTTCCCCGTGGCTTCTGCTGTCAGGAACCATGTATTTGCCCTGTGCAGTGCTTACTGCTGCACACTGCTGTTCTTATGGTCCCTTACCATATCGGTTCTTAAGAATGCAATAACAAAGCACATTAAACGTTGCCCTTCCTATACAATGTACGTACAGCATTGGACACCGTCCAAGGAGGTACACAGAGAAATTAAGTCCATCTTGATCCATCCTTAGGCAGAAATTCCTCATCTTGCTCATTGAGTCTTAACCTGCTGCCCTTCCTTGTGGGCTTTTTGGCATTCTCTATGCTGAGTATTGGTTGGTAGGCACACTTTAAAATTCTTTTTTGAGACCTAGGCATTTCGTAAATGAAAGGAATTAATTTGAAAGCCTTTGACATTGCAAAGCAAGTAATGACTGACAGCTTATTTGGCTTTTCTCTCTTCCCTTTACACCCCAGATAAACTGACCAACCATAGCACATGCACTGTCAGGTAAGCGTAGGACCAAGCCTCTTCTCAAGACCAGATGCATCTGCTGTCCTTGGTGCAGCCACGCAAGTCCATGCCAGTACCGCAGCTCAAACTTGGGACTTCTCAGGGGGGGAGGCCTGAGCACACTTGCTAAGTGTCGTGTGCCCACGGTCCCCTTTGCCATCAGGGGTGCAAGGGGCTGAGCGTGCTCCAGCCCCAGTGTGCATGGACAGCCTGAGCTTGGTGCTGCCTGACCACAGCGTAGCTGACTCACAGGCAGGAACAGGGATGCAAAGGTTCGGGTCGGAGGGCGCTGCACTCCTCTCTCGCATGAATACAGAAGCTAGCAGAGCTTCCAGAAATTTCATTCCCTTGGCCCCTCTGTGAAACTTCCCACGGAAAAGCTGGTATATGCCGAGTATGGGGGTGATGGGCTCCTGCTGTTCGTTTTTCATGCCTGTTAGGAGGTAGATGGGGGCCCAGGCAGAAATGAGTTATTTGTATTAGTTACTTGCAGGTTAGATTCCTCCTCCCACCATTGACAGCCATCTGTGCTGGGTAGGAGCTGCAACCCTGCCACCAGTTAATTATGTTGCTCATCATTATGTGGGGGTTTGTCCTTCTCTCTGCTTTTCCCTGTCTCTTAATGTCAGTGTCAACCTTGTCTCCTCTCTTCCCAGGTGTGCCAATGGTGTTTGTTGTCCTCTGGGGAACTGTCAAGTACCTTTATGAAGATGAGGGGTTGGTTTAGTTCTGATTTTTCTAGCGCTCTCATTTGTGCTGTATGTGTGCGCCGGCAGGTCGCTGTTTGCTTTCTGTTCAGCGTGGTGTGCTTTGGCAATGTGCTGAAACCTCGTATAATTGCTTCTGTTTTGTCTGAAGGTCTTGCATAACATTTCAGAAAGGAGCATATGCTTCTTTCTGATCAGAATTTTCTGCATGTCTGAATGAATCTATCCTTTTTCAGGTCAAGGAAAGGTATGTTTTGTTTTTCTGTACAGCATCAACAGTAGAAGTCATCATACCCAACCAAGACTGCTCCTGATGCTGTGCCTTTGGCAGTAGCCTTTTACGGTTACGCTTGAGAGGAAGGCAAAACCCTCCCACAGAATTCTGCCTGCCATTTGTAGTGGTCAGCTTATGCCTAGCAGCAGAGATGTGATTGCCTGTTCTCATTTAAGCTTCCGTTATTTAGATCTTCTTAAAATAAAGGTACACTCTCTGTCTGCTTACGTTAGTCTTGCCGAAGTCAACTGCACCACACACACAACTGCTGCAAAACACAAAATACTTTTCGTCCACTCTTACTGTAGTGGCTGTTCTGAAAATTGCCTTCATATACGCTTTATGTACCAAACAGCATTGTAGTTTGTGGGTTGTTTTTTTTTAAACAAAAGGGAGGAAAGTGGCTTTCTCTTCTTAGTGACAGTGAATGCCTGGAAAGATTTGGGTAGCTTTCTTTGTGATGAAATAAATGACTTTATGCTATTTCCTTTATATTGTAAGTGTACTATTTATTGGGTCGTCTTCTTACTTAGTTTCCAAGCAACCCAGCCAGCACTTCTGTGGAGGGTCATTTTTTTTCTGGTTATTTTTCCTCCCCCCCGCTCAGACACAATCCTGGCTGGAGAGATGCTGCAATGTGAAAATTCAGCGTAGTCAGAGCCACCCCTAGACTTTTTTTCCTGGTGTTCATGAGTATTAAGAACTGGGGGTTTTTTAGTGTCTTTCATAGTACTGAAGCACTTCAGTCAAAGCTGCCTCTTCTGGCTTAAGCAATGCCAGGGTTTTCTGACTTCCCTTTTCAGGGTTGACTTGATAATATTCTGCAGCAAGATTGCGGCTGTACCGGTGTCTCACAAGTTCTGTTGAAATGATCAGAATAGGTATCGAGAACATGTGGCCTTCTGAACGGGCGATGTTCCACGGGCATATCTTCCTGTTGATGTAGAAAATGAATTCAAAGTGCACATGCTGAGCCTCCTACATTATGTGGTGCTCAGAGCTGATTTATGTTTTCTATTAAGGGAAACTGTCATTCACTGCCTTCAGCGGACCTTAAAAGGGGCAATTTTGCACCTTATTGAATTTACTAAATCTTGTATAAATATTTGTAAAATACAGCGATAAATAACCACGTGCAGCAGCTTCTTTGAAAGGCGAGATTTCTGTGCCTTGGGCGGGCATTTGCTGGAGCAGCCAGGGTTATCTTTCATGCTGTTTGCCATAGCGCTGTCACCATGGACGTGCAGCGAGCTCTAAATTTCATTTGTGACTTAACTACTTCCCTAGCTACGAGGAATAACTGGAAGTAAAAGTGGTCAGGGCTGGGAATTTGAGGCAGTCCTGTGGACATAGCCATTTGAAGGAGGGACTGAAGCCTGCAAGTCCTATTGTAGACTGGCTCCTTCTTTCCTTCCGTGTGCAAGGGTAAACTCCTGTAGAAAGCAGTTGCTGTTTTAAAAAGTGAGATACTGAAAAAGACTTTGTCTAGATTACAAATAAAATTAAAGGCAAGCTGTGCTGCTTAGTTATGAGCCTGTGCTTAAAGAGCTGATACCAACACATCTTTGCTTCTATCTGCAATTAATTACGGAAGCAAGACAGCCAGCCTAACTTTTTTAAAAATGGAGCCATTCAGCTGCCTTATTTTAGAAGAAGAATACTAGATTGGTAAGCAAAGGCAGAAGCTTCCCAGGAGCATTTGTTTCACCAGACCAATTCTCCATTCACAGCTCCAAGGCTATTAGTTGCCAAGCATGTTTTGAGTGGCGCTGAGCGAACGGCAGGGACAGATCCCAAACAGAATAGATGTAGGTGTATTTATCCATGTGGCAATCCCAGAAAGCACAAAGGGACAAGAAATCATGTATAGATTCATCCATTTTATTTTCTAGACGCTTTAATAGCCGTGACATTTTTAATTGGGCTGTAATGGCGTTTTTATTGCACGTATTCGTATAAATTTAGAAGTAGCTAAAACTGTTCTGTGCCACAGGAAGCAAATTAATACACACAGAAATGTCGCAGAGTTAATGTAAAGAATCATTTCTCAGCCTCTGTCAATATCAGGAAAATTTAAAATTGTCTCTGCCTCCACTGCGGGTAGTCAGAAAATTAGAACTCCGCTTTCAGCCATGCCTGTTATCCCACCGGTCTTGAGGTCTTCAAATAAAATTAATTTTAAAGGCTCCGTGAAGCTGGCTCCCAGTCACGTGTACCAGTTAAGTTCTTGGGTTACTCAGATCCCAGCTCAGGTACGCTGACTGCACACAATATGTACACGTCTTTTCTCCAGTATCTAAAAGGCAATTGTAGGTTGTGGAGCTGCTGGTTGCAATAATACGCTTGTTATATGCATTAAACTGATATTGAAAGGAAAAATGAAATCCTGAGCCCTTCTTGGGCTTCCAGTAGCTGCAAGGGAATATGGAATTGCCACAGCCAAGCTGCTTCACTTTCCCCTCTAGTATATGAGCGCACGTGGGTGTGGTGCTGTAGCCTGGATCCCTACCACGTGCTGCTGGTTGCTCTCAAGTTGACTGTCCCATTACAAGGCTGGGGTGGATCTACTCTCCACCAGCATCACCTCAGCTGAAGTTCCATAGGCCTGTTAAGAAACCCTAAGGAAAATCAAGCATATATATGTTTTGGCAGATAAGATCTGGAGGCAAAGAGAAGCTTGTTTTGTGAAGGAACCTATGTTTTCTGTAGGGCAGTTTCACTGTTTATGTTTCACAGCCTGTGTAACTCAGAAACCTGCTGGCTTTACTGATGACTCTTGCTTTTGAGGAATGCTGAGCAACATGTCAGGAGGCTAACACAGTTATTTCATAGAAATATGGAGAATGCTGTCGCTGCGGCAACAAGTGAAGTGGGACGCGAACGCTGCCCCAACACCTGGGCTGTTGTGCACACACATGGCCCGTCACGGTCGGGGGTGGCCGGTTGTGGCCAGGGTAGGACCTAGAAGAACTAGAGGTACAAACCCTGCAGTGTAAAGGTCACTTCAAACCAGTGCTCCCAAACTGTGGCTTTCAGGCATCACTTTTCTTGTGACTGTTCTCCAATATTGCTCAAGGACATGGCATTTTAAAAAGCTAAAATGTGACTTGTGGGGAGAATGAAGGATTATATTGCCTGCAGCATGTTACTTACTCGGCAGAGGGCTCAGCTGGCCAACAAAAGTTGGGAACTATTGCTCCCGTCTTTGATTTTATTTGCTTATAACTTAAAACTCCCTTTGGGCCTGAATCCTGTACATATACACTGAAGGGAACTGGAGTTTGCTGTCTTAATTGCTTTCTCCTGGTTGAAATTAGTAGGTTCTTTTTGCAAAGGAGGACAAATAAAATAGGTGACTGACCTGAATACTGATACGAGAAAAGTGATGGTAGGTAATGGGATAAAGAACTAACAAACAGTTAAATAAGAAGACGATATGACATTGGAGACTGAAGAGTAATAAAAAATAATGCAGAAAGAGGAGGGTAGGAACCACACGGCAAAGGTCTGACTCAAACAGATTCCCCCCACTTCTCCTTTCAGCCACATGACAAATGCGACCTTGGTTTAATGGAGTAAGTCTTCACAATTAACTGATGATAATTCATAGCAAATTGTGGAGGAGAGCTAGCCATTAGTGGACAAGAAGGGCCGGTGAGTAGCACCCAGTTAGATTACGATAGCTGCAATAGTACCAAGCATTCAGTGTTTCTAAGAAGCAACTGCATCTGTTTCCATGTCAGCATGATGTGCTTTCCTGGTATCTAGTCCTCAATATTGTTTTCCATCTGCATTGCTGCGACAGAATGAAAAGCAGGAGATATTCATAATGTACTGAAACTCTTTCTTCTTGTCTCCCTTTTGCCATCTTCCTAGTTGCTGGACCAGAAACTATAACATGAATTACTGGTTGATCATCAGACTGCCCATTCTCATCGCCATTGGGGTGAGTACGGGGCACATGCAGCGAGGTGGCAGTGAGAACAGGACATGATACGGTACGGAGAGCCGATGAGGACGTGGCTGCTGTGCGTGTCCAAAGGCTAATAACCTTTGAGGGTATTGACATTTTCATTCAGAAATATGATTTTATGAAACCAAATTAGTTTCTGTCACTTGAATTCCCAAATAGCATTTTGTTTGTTTGATCTGGCCACACGCTGTCGCGTTGTAGTGGCAGCACACGATAACGAAACAGCACGCCGCAGCATTCCAGTTACCTCCCAGCACTCCAGTTACATCCCCTGTGTGCAGAAAGTTATGGCAGGTAGCACAGGGAGGTAGAAGATAATATCCCAGGTATTGGGCTACAGAAGAGCAAGGAATTGCGTGGCATCGTGGAGAAATGCCACGTTCTGCAACTACAATACTGTGCCAGTCGCAGACCTCCAGACAAGGCAAATGGGACAGCCCACGCCTTTACCGTCTCTCCCTCCCCAGAGGTGCAGGTGAGCTCCCCTGCTTTGCATAGCAAACCATCTGTGTTTTGAAAGGTGGCTTGTGTGTTCACGGAGGATGTATTTAGAGCGCAATTCCTTAGTAAGGAGTTGAGTTCTGTGGCAAATTCTGCAGCTGCGGAGTAGCAGGATGCACAGGGACCTACACGTGCATACACAAACCACATTTGTTGCATACTTACACACATATGTTTCTGGACGATGAAATAAATCCTTCTTTCGTTTCTCCAGGTAAATTTCCTGATCTTTATCAGAGTTATATGCATCATCATCTCCAAACTACAAGCGAATTTGATGTGCAAAACTGACATAAAATGCAGGTACGTCACACGGTGGTCTAAGGCTTTTTGTGCCCATCAAAAAGGATGTAGACGAGGGGGTACGTGAAAGGAGCGGGTTGGCAAAGGCAGTTAAAGCTTACAGGCCTTGAATAATGCACAGGTGGGGTGTCCCGCATGTCACACACATGGCTGCTTGGAGTCAGTCCCCAGAAAAAGACTCCTGGTGAAGCTGGGGCAGGTGTTAGACCTGTTTTACAGATAAACAGAAGGCTTGATCTTTGAGTTTGTCGCTTTACGGTCTTCCATAATACTGGATGAGCATTAATTAAGCAGATTATTTTTTTTAAATACTTGCAGACTGGATGTTAAGGTCCTCGAAAGCATCCAGAGGAGGGCAACAAAGCTGGTGAAAAGGCTGGAAGGCATGTCCTAAGAGGAGTGGCTAAGGACTTTGGGCTTGTCTGGTTTGGAGAAAAGGAGGTTGAGGTGCGATCTCAGTGCTCTCTACAGCTTCCTGAGGAGGGGGAGTGGAGAGGGAGGTGCTGAGCTTTTCTCCCAGGTATCCAGTGATAGGAGGAGTAGGAATGGTTTAAAGCTGCCCCAGGGGAGGTTTAGACTGGACATTAGGAAACATTTCTTTACCGAGTGGGTGGTCAAACACTGGAACAGGCTCCCTGGAGAGGTGATCAATGCCCCAAGCCTGTCAGTGTTTGGACGATGCCCTCAATAACACGCTTTAGCTTTTGGTCAGCCCTGAATTGGTCAGGCAGTTGGACTAGATGATCATTGCAGGTCCCTTCCAACTGAAATACCCTATCCTATCTTATTCTATCCTATCCTAATTTGAAAAAAATGATGTGAGCGATAGAAAAAGCTTTAACTTCAATGAAGATTAAGACAAGGGTCATTTTGAGCGTTGCTCCTTGTTCTTCTTGCCAGCTGTTATTGGGACAAACTTTCAATCTTGAATGCATAGGATGCTTCAAGCGAGATGTCACCATTATCACAGAAATGTTCAACTTTTATTTTGCAGGCTTCACCCTGTCCATGTCTGCGTTCTTCCTGTTACTTAATCACCTTGCTAAGATTCATGGTCACATCTTTCATTTCTGCATTTTGGAGAATAGTTTTGTGTTGCAGTCTGAAAAATAACGTAGAAATAGCAAGTTAGCTCTCGAATTAACCAGCTACGTGCTGTGGTAGCTGGACTGCACTTGAATTAGCTAGTTTGAAGTTGGGTGTTTCAATGCTGCAGCCTTCCAAGCTGGACACAGCATGTATCTGGGTGCATTCTCATCAGAGGATAGAGTTGCCCTGTATGTTATATACCTTCTTTACCTCACATGAAATTTTGGAAATCCTAATGCATGTTTAGAGCTCAAAGCAGAAAAAAGGACTCGTTTTAATGAGCTGTAGGTTTTGCTTTCATGCCTACTGTTTTTTGGCATATATGTGACGTTATTTGCCAGGGTAGAATTTGTGGTTGTAGAAGAGGGGGTATTTTCCAGTTCTGATAGCTTGAAGCCATTTAAAAGTCTGACTGTAAATGTACCCTGTCAAGGGAGAAAGCCCTTGCCCTCATGACTTCAGTGAGCAGCAGGAAGGTTTGATGCAGATAAGCCATTTCTGAGGTGCATGTCCATTCATGTCTTCATTTTTCATGTTCAAAAATCTGTTATGTAAACAGAAAGGCTTTATCAGAAAAGGATTTACCCAGCAACAGAGCCTTCCTCACTGATGAAGGCTATAGTCTTGGTGGTCCATCCAGAGGTTGGCGGTATGCTTCTCATGATAACAAGACCAGGAGTCAGAGATTCCTGTGTCAGAATTTCCCCTCCACCCCTTTCTTTTCTGCTTAAAGACACTAGGAAAGATTTTGGATGGAGGGAGAACGGAGCTGCTCTGTTGGAGTATGTTATTTTAAAGAAGGAGTGCCCTGGAAAGTCACTAGCTTAGATATGTTTGTGTATACGAAGAAGAAAAGTGTTTTGCTCTCAGGCTAATCTCTCCCTCGCTTCTCTCCTGTTGCCCATTCATTTGACCAAGAGAGAGCTCACTGTTCAGTATGGCAGCAAATCCCTTTCCTCTACAGAAGGACTGGAGTTGTGGAGAAACTTCTCCCCTGGCTCAGAGAAAGGATTTTCCTTAGGGAGATCTTAATTACCCAGGAAGTCTTTTCATAGGACTTTGCATGGCTTCCTATTTAAGGCAGAGCTCTCCAAGTATCCAATCTCGAACAATTAGCATTCATTAAATGAACTGGGGGATTGCTGTACAGCAACACAACTCCCTTTTTATACCCAGGCAGTGTCTCCAGAGCCAATTCAGCGTCAGCCTCCCACTTCTACCTCTCTCCCAGGCAGGTGATGGTGGAGCAGAGCCTCTATCACAAGACTTGCTGCTAAGCTGCTCATTTAAACAACCCCCCTGATGCAGTGGTCTGCCTAGGTCCACTAGAGATCTGCCCGTCTGCTTACCTGTATGTGTAAACTGTTTCATTTCAATAATTGCTTTAATTCACCATCCTGTGGTCTTTGTGTATCAAGGACATCACAGAATGGCAAGGGTTGGAAGGGACCTCCAGAGCTCATCTAGTCCAACCCTCCTGCTAAAGCACTGGCAGGCCAGTGGAGGGGCTGACGGGAGCCTTGCTCTTGGCATGTAATAAACACATGCGGCAGGACAGGATGGGCACTGACTGGGGAGAAAGCAACTCTACAGAAGATCCAGGGATGCTGGAGGACAATAGTTTGAACGTGACTCAGCAGTGTGCCCTTGTGACAGCACAGGCTGACTGCATGCTGGGCTGCCCTAGCAAGAGCATAGCCAGGAGGTCAAGGGAAGTGACCGATCCCCTCCGTTCCGCACTTGCGAGACTGCTTCTGGTGTCCAGGTTGAGGCTCCACCGTACAAAAAAGACTGTGTGTCCTGTCCCTCCAACCCCATGGGACTTGTATCAGTTTTGCACCAAGCCAGTTCAGGGGCTGGACCAGGTGACATGGATAGAGGTGGTGAAAACTGGGTTTATTCAGTCTGGAGAACAGAAGATGAAGCAAGGATTTAATTGCAGTCTTCAGCTACCTAATGGTGGTTATACAGCTGGAGTATTTTCAGAGGTGCACGCTGAAAGGACAAGGGGCACAGGTTACAAGTTTATAGCGAGAGAAGTTCCAATCGCATATCAGAAGTGAAAAAAAATTCCCAGTGAGAGTGATCTGACGCTGGAAGAGAGGCCCAGAGGGGCTGTGGAAGACCTTGGAGATATTCAAAACTTGGCTGGACACAGCCCTGAGTAACCTGCTATGAACTGGAGATGGACCAGAGACTTCCAGAGGTCCCTTCCAACCTGAGTGATGACATGATTCAGAATAGCAGCTAACAGCCCTAGGGCACACAAGATCTACTAAGTACTGAAAGCCCGGCTAGTTGAGTGATTTTGTATCTACTGAATTGTCTCAGGACAGGTGGTTGTGAGACATTGCTAGGTTCTGTGGCCCAGGATAGCCCTATAAACCCCCATGTGAGGCCCAGGCATCTTTCATTATCCTGTTGGGTGGCTGGCACGTATGTCTATCAAAAGAGAGTTAAGGACTGTTCTTGTCCACGTTTTCCTGTGGCTGTATCCCTGAGCATTGCTCTCTCACAGGTGAAAAATGTTTTATTTCAGGTTAGTTTGTCTTTTTTCTTTTGCTAGCTGTGTCTTTGAACTTGCAGTTTAAATCAGGGAGTCAACACTCACTTTAAAACAGTTTAACTGCTGGTAGAAAGCGTTCTGCAGTTATGGTTAGGTACAATGTTTTGAAGATTTAACACAGCACAGAGTTGGGAAGGGATAGCAAGTACTCCTCCCTTTGCCAGGGTATTTTTAAAAGATTCCAATTATTGATGGATTTTTTCATCAACAAGGTAGGTTTTGGTCATCTTTCCCACTTACAGATGCAGAAAAGGATACGCCAGAAGACAGCTCAGGTACAAGAAAGCACATGGCCTCCTCCTGACTTGGGAAGAAGATTTTCCAGGTGAAGTCCAGCCGGTAGCTGAACAGAGCGAGCTTTGCTCTCAGCAGGGAGCGGTCTGCAGCGGAGTGGCAGGGGCAGTTAAAACCTGTTGAAACCCACTCCGGTTATTTTGAGGATTACTGGTTTTTTTTCCTGCAGCCTCTGGTGGAGGACCCTGCAGCACAAAGTGATGCAGTGACTTACCAAAGCCGACAGTGTCCCCGAAGCAGAAACAGTGGCTCCCAGTGATCGTTGGGATCAACAATGATCTATTCAGTGTCGTCGTTTTTTTTTTCTTTCTTTGTGACCTTAGGCTGGCCAAGTCTACGTTGACCCTGATCCCGCTGCTGGGGACCCATGAGGTCATCTTTGCCTTCATTACTGACGAGCATGCCAGAGGGATGCTGCGCTTTGTGAAGCTTTTCACTGAGCTCTCCTTTGCTTCTTTCCAGGTAGCACTCACACTCTGCCCATGCAGATAAGATATTTTTTAACTGCTGTTTGGGGACCTGCTTTCTCTCTTATTCGTGGCATGTTCCCTGTTCTTTATATTTCTCAATCTAGCACTGGATATTACAGGATTATGACAGTGGAAGGAAAAATATGAGGACTAATTTTTAATAGCCAACTTAGACGTTAGTGCCACATAGTCTTATTTTCAGTGTCTTAAATTTACCACAGTGAGCTGGTATTCCTATCCACCTATTAATATCTACTTCCAATGGGACACCTCAAGGCAATAATGAAATTGGCTGTGATTTCCTGTAATTTTATAATGGCATTGCTGAAAGCAAATTTTGTGCTTTCTCCAGTGTTTTTGATACTCTTTGGGAAATCTGTGCTGTGAAAGGTACCTGTCTACAGCTGTAACTGCCTGTGAGGGGGATGTAGGTTCACTGTGGTTTTTATTTAGCTGCTGCCTTGGGTAAGGCCATTTCAAAAGAGTCTCCTTGTCTAAGGGAATCATTATTCTTCTAGCTTCCCTGCTCGCCCACTCATTCCCTGTTTATCAAGCACAAAGCTGTATTTAAGATCACTGGTAATCGTTCACTTATGAAGTGTTTATAACATGAGACCAGGTAAGGAAAAAGAAGGGGAAAGGAATCTTTAGGAAAAAAACCCAACAGGTTAAAGAAAACAATAACTCGTTTGGCCAAAACCTCTCCTCTGCCATCAGAGGGGACCACAGATTGTCTCCACCTTTCAGTCTTAGATGAGCCGTGCCGGTGTGGAGCCTCTAGCCCCTCTGCAAGTTTGTTTGGTGAAGCGAGGAAACTGCTCTGCTCACTGCTGTTCTGGTTTTCTGTTGATTGCAGGGGCTGATGGTTGCAATTCTCTACTGTTTCATCAATAACGAGGTAAGAGAGATACTAGTTGTTCCAATTTGCCTTATCAGCATCCACTATAGGAAAAGGAAATTGAAAATGGTCTTGAACTGCTAAATTGTCCTTGTTCAGGACTTTTTTTTTTCTTACAGCACTTCCTCTGTACAGCTATGCAGGAGAACTCCTCAGACAAATGCTGTTGGAAGGAATTCAGGCAGTATAATTTAGGGCTACTATTTGTAGACATGAAATCTTGCAAGTTGTCTTGCTCACAATTATATAGTTTGCACTGCTGGAGCTTTTCTTTTATTAAGAATTCCAGTTGCTGCTCTTAATCTGTCTCATAGTGCTTCTTATTTGCTTGTTTTGGTGAATGTGGGAGTAGAGCCCGTTTTATTCTGAGAACTCAGCTCAGCTGGCTGGTGAAGCTGGAGAGTCCTCTCGGCTAATGCCCATACAGTTTGGTTTCGTTTGGTTTCACTGCAGCCCAACTACTTGAAGACATCATTGCGCTCTCATTCAAACTGGACTTCGTGGAGTGGTGAGCTCTCCCACAGGCCCAGAAGAAATGTAGCCAGGGGTCTGGGTTAATTGATTGCAAGTACAATCTTCTATGGCTTCTGCTGAATCCCAGCCCCATTGGGGGAAAGAATCATAGAATAGAATCATAGAATTGTTTATGTTGGAAAAGACCTTTAAGATCATCAAGTCCAACCGTTGACCTAACCCTGCCATCCCACCACTAAACCCTGTCCCTAAGCACCTCATCTATCCTTCTTTTAAATCCCTCCAGGGATGGGGACTCGACCACCTCCCTGGGCAGCCCATTCCAGAGCCTGACAACCCTTTCGGTGAAGAAGTTGTTCCTAATGTCCAACCTAAACCTGCCCTGGTGCAACTTCAGACCATTCCCCCTCATCCCATCACCCGTTCCCAGGGAGAAGAGGCCGACCCCCCCCGGCTCCCCCCCCTGCGGCTTGTAGGGGCGGAGGGCTCCCCTCCTCCTCTGCTCCAGGCTGAACACCCCCAGCTCCCCCAGCCGCTCCTCGTAAGCCTTGTGCTCCAAACCCCTCCAGAGTATGGTTCTGTTTCAGTATTGCAGGAATCTCTCATGTACCCTCTAAGGGATGATTATCATTCATTCATTCATAAGCCAGGTTTGCAAGGGAAGCAAACACTACTAATTTGGCAGCACATTATTAAGTTTAATGCCCATCGATGTGTTTTACACTCATGCTAAATCTACTTTTAAACACAACACAGTAATTCAAGATCACCTATTGAGAGTCAGGCCTCATCAAGGGATTGGAATCAATGGAAAAATGTTCTGTTTTTCTCATTATGGTCAGGCTAGAGTCAACAGAAAAGCAGCAGGCATCCTGAATTAAGCCCTGCAGGAGACTGTTCACTTTTGTAGCTTGTGGGTAAGGTTTTGTTTACGTGAACGTGTTAATTGTATTGCTTACGAAAGTCAGAGGCGGGTAGCAGCAGGCTTTGCTCAAGCATGAATTAGAGAATATTTGTTTCAAATCCCCTGCACAGCTTCACAGGTGTACTTTAATCCTGCAATGCAGCACTGTCCGCTGGTGCATCAAGTATTTCTTTTGGTTCACTTTGGCCTTTGCTCATACGTCCCCATGCAGCTGCAGTCAGGCCTCTCGTGAGTAATGCCCAGTAATTTCCTCCATGTGATACAAGGGCAAAATTACAGCATAGCTCAAACTTTATTACACACCCTGAAAGAGGTCAGCTTGTTTCATTTGAGGGAACTTTCTCGGAAGTAGCCCACCTACCTTTCTAAGAGGTCCTCCAAATCTCTTGCTGCTATAGTTCTCTTGCCTTTGTAAAGTCATTTGTAAAATCTAACCACAATGTGCTCAGCTTCACAGAAGGCTGACAGACGATCTAGGATGAATTATTTTGCTTGTTCCAACTCTTCTTAAAAGAAGAGAGAAGGATTTTGTCAAGCCCAGTCATCAGCATGCATAAAATAAATCCAGGTAAAGAGTTTGATTAGGTCAAGTCTCAGAATTCTGTTTCTTTCCTAAACTATACGAGAAATTTTTCCTACAGTAAATGAGAAACTATTTTTCTTCTGACCGACTATATGTGCCCCAAGACTATCCTTGCTTGCAATATGGTCTATATTTTTATTTTTGTCTGTGATTCATTGACTTCTCTTCTTTTTCCTTAACCATACAGAATGAAAGTTTTTTGCAAGTCTTGGTGCCAGATCAAGAGTAGAAATGAAGCTAGAAGTGACATTAATGTCCTTTTTTCAGTTTCTACTTATGGAACAAAATTAAAATATGTTCATATTTCAGTCATTTTTTGCCTGAAGGATTCTGGATTTGCGCTGAAGCCAACGGCAGGGTCTCATCAGATTGCCTGTTATCACCAATCATAGAATCATAGAATCGTTTAGGTTGGAAAAGACCTTTAAGATCATCAAGTCCAACCGTTAACCTAACCTTGCCATCCCACCACTAAACCCTGTCCCTAAGCACCTCATCTACCCTTCTTTTAAATCCCTCCAGGGATGGGGACTCGACCACCTCCCTGGGCAGCCCATTCCAGAGCCTGACAACCCTTTCGGTGAAGAAGTTTTTCCTAATGTCCAACCTAAACCTGCCCTGGCACAACTTCAGACCATTCCCCCTTGTTCTATCGCCTGTTACCAGGGAGAAGAGGCCTGCAATATTCTTTGCAAAATGAGCTGGGCTTAATATGACCAGTTTTTCTGCAGTTAGTGTTGCTCCCTGTAAGAAATATTGTAAACCACAGAGATGCTGCCTCTTTCCACCAGGATTAGTTTGACTGGTCCACATTTCATTCTCTGTAGTCTCGCTTCTCCTTTTTGCCTCCTTCCTATGACAGTGGAGGTACACTTCTCTCTTTTCTACCTTAAAGAATCTCTGACTCCAGGACTCCTGAATTTTTTTAATTACTGCCCACTCTTCTTTCTTTTCCTTGCTTTTCATTCTCTCGACAGACTGTCCATTGAACTCTGCCACCAGCTCCATGTCAGACCTACTTTCCTTTCACTATAACTTGAGATTTTTTTTGCCAAAGTTTAACTTTTTTGTAATCAGATTCCAGATCCATTGCCACACTCTCAACATCCTTGCCCATTAGCTGCAGTAGGCTCAATCAGCTGCTCTCTGCGAGAATTCTTCTCCACCTTTAACCTCCATCTTTTTTTTTTTTTACACCTCTTCCCTTTTTCTTGCAAAATACTTTACATAAAAATTTTCCTTCTTCCCCTTTCTCTTGGGAGCTTTGTTCTTGGTTCCCTCTTCCCTGCATAGGTTATTTCTGGGGAATCTTATCCACACATCGAAGTTAGTAGGCTAATGACTTTGCTGAAAGATCTGTAGGTCTACTTCTGTGCTCAGGAACTGCCTCTTTACAAAATCTCTTAACCTATTCCCTCATTCATACCTTCACAGCCTTCTAGGCAAAAACTCAGTTCAACACTGAGAGCAGAGCTGCTCTTTACCCTTTTCCTAACCTCTGGAGGGAAAACTAATATTCTGTCATTCAGATCCATTCCTAAGACATCATCTCTGATACAGTCTTTTGTTCAGGTCTTCCATTCACTTCATCTCAATCTTGCAGGCCATTTGTATAATAGCTCTAGGATACAGACCGTCATGTCCAGCCAGACTGAAGACTCATTTCCTCTCTTTGACTGATTCCAAGATACCCATTTCTATTGCTCGTTGGCTTACTCTGTCAGTAAGTATGTTCATGCGTTCTTTCAGGATCTGCCTGTAAATGTCTACAACTGCTTTTTCCCAGTGCTGCCCATTAAACCAGTGTGTTTTCCATACCCACAAAAGGTCCCAAGTACTGGGGTTGTAATATGGTCAATTCTTCTCCTGCAGACAGTATGGTCCCTGCATTTCACCGATTCCTCCTCCGTCTTTATCAGGCTGTTCTCCCTCATTCTTCTAAGCCAAGCTGTCCAGACACACTGGCTTTTTCTAGTGTCTTTGTGCAGCTTTTGACACAACGACCCACAGTTATCGCAGTAAAAGACCAGCTTCTATCTCAGCATCTTCCCTTCTGTCCCATTTGGTTGTGATACCAGAGGGACAGATTCTGTTGGCAGAAATGCAGAGGTGCAGCTGGGTCCCACCAAGACAAGATTCAGCACAAGGGCTGTAGCCCAGAGCTGACAAGCACTGCTAGAGGTAACCACCAAGGGAATTGTTTATGTGAGGCTCTGCTCCTTTTTTAGGGCTGCCTTCCAGACTCAGTATTTCACAACAAACAAGCAGAGACATACAACAGCTGGTTCCTAGGAAGCTTCCCGCAGAGTCTGAAGGTTTCAGCAGCCTGGGTATGATGCCAAGCTTGCGCTGGAACTGCCACCAACATATTTAGTCTCTTGGTGGTCAGTACCAGACCCAAAAAGGAACTTTCCTGAGAAGGCTTACTCGAGTGAGCCACCTATAGTGAACTTACTTCCAGGCTGAAGTACGCACCGTAATGAATTGATTGCTGCCTTTTTCTAGAGTAAAAAGGGTTCAATTTTATGTCCTCTGCCTTATGTGTTAAAAGCTAATGGAGGTTCGTCCTTCAGTCAAGTGGCAAGAACTTTGCCCATGGAACAGGAAGATCTAAATTCTATTCTTGTTTAGCAGTTACAAGACCCTGGATAAACTTCCAAATGAGTACAGAGGTTACAGAGTTTAACCCATAACCTGTGACTGGATGAGCCTACTCTGGAGCTTTAAAAAAAGCCAAGTATCTGCAACAAGATATTGTAATTGCTGTTTAAAAGGTGGGGCCGGGGAGGGGAGGGGGGGAAGTACAGTCTTTAACGTGCTTAATTGTTGTTTTTCCAACTCTGAATAAATCTTCATTTTTGTATGGATAAAAAAAACACGTAAATATTTAAAGAACAAAAATAATCCAAGACATAATACTGTTTAAATCAAACCAGAAGTTAAAACAGAACTCTTAATACCTGTGGTGACAGTATTGAGCAGGAAGCCAGTCTTCTCAGTCATTTTGTGGCTGATAAGCAAAATCAACTTACTTAATTGTTAGTACAGGTAGGGCATGGAGTGCATTCAGTATTGCAGCTGAATACAATTTAGAATAAAATAATGAAGATAAGATTTCCTGGTGCATAAAATAGCTTTATTTCTCCAAGTAAAAGTGAATGCTGTCATTATTTTAAATATGGAATACCCTACAATGGACTAATGAGATAATTGGATAATTTGAGGCAATAGTATTGCAGGTTTAAAGCATTGCCAGCTTTTCTCACTAGTATGGTATCTTTATTTTTTCTTTGCTCTGTTCTAATGGAGTAATTTAAAGCTCTGATTAGCTCTACATTCATTCCTTTTTTTTTGAGTTTCGGAAAAGCTGGGAGCGCTGGAGATTGGAACATTTGTATGTTCAGAGAGACAGCAGTATGAAACCTCTGAAGTGTCCAGCCAACAGCATCAGTAGTGGAGGCACTGTAGGCAGTAGTGTCTACGCTGCCACTTGTCAGGCCACGTTCAGCTAAGGTTTCTGCAGGTGAATCAGCCTGAGAACAATGAACTGTATAATATACCTGAAACCCCTTAAATACCCAAGCAAGTGGCTTAAGTATGCCATCTCCAGCAAGAAGCTTAAGCGTATGCTGCTCATTGCCTGCAGGCTGTTGGACAAAGGTTTCTAGGGAAAGCAATCTGCTAATTTAAGTGACACATCAGAGGAAAAATTGATCACGTCTAAAGTAAGTTAAAAGAGTTTCTTCCTATTTGCACACAAGGCCTCCATGTGTCCAAAACTTAAGCATAACATTGATCCAGTCTGAAACCACAGGGTCAATGGCTTATTACTGTTGAGTGGGTGAGCTGAGTGATCGACTGATTAAATTACAGGGATACAGAATATGATTATTGCCAAAAAATACATTTAGACTTTTATGGGGATAGGGTAAGTTGCTATCGCCGGTTTTAGAAAAAGAACTTGGTGCAGGACACAACTTGTGTTTTAGGGAAGTATCAGTTTTGTAGTAAGTTTCCCAAAACTATAGTTGAAAATATGCTTACCTATTTTCTAAGTAGGTGAAGAACAGCATCCTGAAGATCTATCAGTATGGCAGGTAGCGTGGTGTACATTTCTGAATGCTCTTTTCAAGCTTCACTTGAAGAAAAAAACCAACAAAAAACCAACAAAAAACCAAACCAAAACCAGTGTCTGGTAGGGGCCTCTTCTGCTATTAATAGGCGCATGTTCTCTCTATTGACACAGATGGAAATATCCCCTGAATGCACGGCCCTTCCGTTTTTATATGGCACTCTGTCCTTCCAGTTGGCACACGGGTGTTAAGAAGGACAGGATAATGACTTGTGCTTCAAGAGGACGTTTTCCTTCTAAGCTATGCTGTGCTTCGTGTGGGTGTGAGCACGCAGAAGCGGGCTTGTGGCCATAGCTGGCTCTTACCAGACTTCGGTAAGATTTGGTCGTTCACACTGTGGGGCTCACTTTTGTTTCTCCTCCAGCCTTGTTTTCTCCAGCCCAGAGACATCTGCAAGGTGCTGCACTCACAGCAGTGGGAGGCAGCTTCTGAATAGGCCCGCTGGAGGCTGCAGGTTCAGCACAGCGGACAGCTCCCGCCCTGCCTTCCTCCTCTTCCTCCTCCTCCTCTTTCACAGCCTGCCTGCCATCAGCGGGATTCAAAAAATCCGCCCCCCCCCCCCCAAACACTATCCTAAACTCAACAGGCTTTTGTCTATTTGCTAAAACTTGCGAGGGCTCTTGGCAGTGAACGTATCTACGCTGCTTATCACGTTACCCTCCCTGCTGTTTACAAGAGTTGCTGGGGAAAAAAAACCCAGAGGTACCTTTGCAAGCAGGACATGATCCGTTGCATCCCTTAATAACAAGCTTTGCATATCTTTACTCAGCTTAGATATTTGGGCTCCCTTTACAGCAAAGAGGCAAGGTGCCAAAGACCAGCTCTGAGAATAGCCCTGTCCATAGCCTTCTTGCATAACTTCCTTCCGTGGTGTAGCGGTTAGACTACGCGGCGGAGACTAAAAAAAACAAACAAACAAACAAAACTATTTTCAAGTCTCTTTGCACTTGCATTCACATCCCCCATTGCCAAGACAAATGGACTGGATATTCTGGGATGTACCTGAGCATCTTTCTTGCCTGAAGCTAGATTGCTTTGCATGGGATTCTTTAATCATCCTATTAGAATCCAAATTGCCAACAGGGTGGATTAGGTTTGCAATCATCAGATTAGAATTGAATTAAAGAGAACGGGTTACCTTCTTCTGCTATAATGCTTGTAATTGAGCTCCAGGGCGGGGGGAAGTCAGACGTGTTTGTAGAAATCCACCACAGTTCTCAGGCTGGCTTACGTACGTTCAGCATACTGGCTTCTACACAGGCCATTTCCAGGCCACCCCTTCCTGACATCGGTTGCAGAGCTGCCCTTGGAATGAAGCACCTCAGGTTCTTCTGTAAATTTAGTAACTAGCTTCTATGTTGTGTGACCACCAATACAATACCTGACTGCTACATGCGTATGTTAACTGCTGCCCTGCAATTTAATCAATTAGCTTCCTGTATGTGGAGAGTACGCTCAATGTTTCTCTTTACCATTTACCCTGAAGTGCTTTGAATAGGAAAAGACTGATAAAAGTTAGTCGCTGGTAGGTGACAAGGCAGCACGATGACAGATGACATTTACAGCTGTATGATAAGGCACACGGGAGGGAATAATTTCACTCATGAATATTCAAAAGCGGGTGCTAGTTTTCCAGGGCCCTACTTAGTTGTGTGCAAACCTGGGAAAAAAAAGGTTTCTAATACTTGTACAGCTTTTAGCAAGATGATGGTTTTGCTATAACAATAGGAAATTACAATGTTTTTTAACTTGCTATTATGCTGGAAAAAGTATATGTAAGAAATGAAAGAGGACAGAGGTAGGAATAGAGAGTATTTACATGTATGGTAATAAACCTGTACTTAGTTGCTGTCGCAAGGTTCTTTCAAGTTTGACGTGCTTTTGAGTTACTGGGCTCTTTTTGCCCCTCGTAGTCGCTTAAGAACCGAGGGGTTTGGGCCCAGAAGAATTATCTCCTGCGCCAGATGTCAAACTTACTTACCTTGGTAACTTCTGCCTCGTTAGAATCCAAGAGAAAAATAAGATGACAAGGTGAGATCTTAGCCAAGCAGAGAGTTGTGGTGGAATTATTTTTTTTTTTTCCCCCCTCTCTGATTAAGCTCTCACTTCAGCAAACCTTTTTAAATCCCCTCTAAGTACTGAGGGAACAACTCAGTGAAAGTAATTGCCACCAAAGCAGAATTACAGTAATCGTGTATTTTGAGGCCTTTCAGCAAGGTCTGAACACCAACTTCTCCATCACACTTTATCTACTTCAGTAAAACCTTTTACAAGCCTTCGTTATTATTCATGCCATCTCTATTTCCAAATTTATAATGTGCATTTATTTGAGTAGCATGAAATAAGCAAAGCAACACAAAGCACTGGAACAGATGAACTGTGTGAATTTTTATTTCTTGTGCCTTTCAGCTTCATGCTCACTTATTGTGGTAATTTGTTTCATGAAGCATTAAATAGAAGAGTCTATAAATTCACCTGGACATAATGTAACTATAGAGTTTATAGCAAATAAAAACTTTATTTCCAGCATTGCTGCTATAAAGTTTTGTAATTTCATGGATGTTACCTTATATTTAATATTTATTTGCATGTATTTCCCTGTTTTAAAAAACACCCACAGAATCTAACTGTACAAGATTATCAACTCCTTGTAAACATTACACTTTGTTTATTTTTATCCTTGTGAATAAACTCACAGATTTCTCTCACTTACTGGTGTATTTACTTTAAGTATCACCTGACTACTTCTCACGATGTAATTAGAACACTTTCTAAGAATGGACAGACTCACAGTTCCTGGTTCTCCCAAACAAACAAAGCTTTGTATTTGCAGCTCAATGCCTGCTACAAAAAGGCCTTTGAACCTGCAGAGGCCATCTTAAGCAAACCCAAAATGCAGAGTGTTAGTTGTCCAGAGTCAGAAGGAATCCATAAGAATACTGTCAACTCTGAGGGGTTTTTACCAGAGGAGGACAGAATATGTGCTTGGCTTTAAATAGCAGCATTTGGAATTTATACAACAGACCAACCCTAGGAGCTGAGAGAGCGTGGCGGAGAGCTACTGAGAGATGCTTAGCAGTGAAACGTCTTACCTGTGCTTTAATCTACTATTTGCTTTCCAGTCCAATTCAGTTCAACAAAGGACACTTCCTTTTGTTTCCCCAACCATTGACGGAACATGGGGTATGTCAAGCCTGAACACTCTAAGTTAGATTAGAAAAGGCAACATGAAACAGGATTTGAAAGACCAATTTGTGACTTTTCTTCTCAACTCGGTCCTCGTAGGCATAAGCTCTACCAGCTGCTCTTCACTACGACTTTGCATTAAAAGAAATCATTACTATAATATTATATATCATTACTATATATTAAAAATACCAGTGGGTGATACAAGAAGTACACCTGACAGTCTGTGGCATGACGGTGAGAAACATCAGCAACTGTGCTGTGGTAAAAGGACTGAATCCAACAACAGGGCAAATCCCCTTCTGCCTGAGGGCCTCTGGCATTTCCATCTCTGCTGCAAGCTCACCCTACGTTTATTTCAAAATGATGGTTAACGAAAAACATGTATTACCTGCCAGGAAGAACAAAACAAAAAAAAAAAAAAAAAAAAAAATCACTTTTGCTTACAGTGCAAACTATGAAAGCTGTAACACACACAGAGGGAACTTGCACCAAAATCAGATGTTTGTGTTAGATGAACCACACGACTGCGACCAGCAGACGCAGCCTGGTTTAGGTACCGGGCTACGTGTCTTTTGTCCAGAACAGAGGACTCTGGCCAGGGCTGGGAAAAAAAGCAGTTGGCCTTTCTACTGAGCCTCCGGCCTTCCCGGTACCGGCAGCAAAGGTCAGCAGGAGCCGAACGGCACCAGCTGGCGGCCCCAAGGCCGGGCCCCCCCCCTCCCCGCCAGCCGCCTCATGGGTTTGCCACCCGGGCTCGCCCCCCCCCAGGAAAGGAGCCCACAGCGCACGCTTTGCTACGGCTTTATTCGGGACCGGACGGCGCCCGGGCCCGGGCCAGGTAGCGGCCCAAACCCCCCCCCCCCCCCCGCCGGGCCGGTCGCTACCTCCCGGCGGCGGGCCGGTAATGCAGCTCCCGCTCCAGCTGCTCGGCCGTCAGAGTCCCGGCGATGGCGGCGCAGCCGGGGTTGAAGACGGAGTAGGCGCTGAGCTCGCCCCGCCGCCGCTCGGCGGGGCCGCGGGTGCCGGCGTACATCCAGTAGAGCAGGGAGAGGACGAAGTAGGGCAGCCCCAGCTCCAGCTCCGCGAAGAGCGCCAGCAGCACCGCCCACAGCAGCACCTTCAGCAGCAGCGGACGCGCCCACACCGGAGCCGCCGCCGCCCCGCCGGGCCGGGCCTGTGGAGGCAGCAGCGAGACGCGGCGTCAGGCACCGACCCGCCGCCACACGCCCCCGCCCACCTCGGCGCTCACCTGGGCGGCGCCGCCGCTCGGGCCCGCCGCTGCGGCGGCCCGCTGTCCCTCGGCGGCAGACATGGCCGCCCCGCGCCTGCGCAAGGGCCGCGCGATGGCCGCCCCGCGCCCGTGACGGCGCCGTGAGGGGCGGGGCCGAGAAGCGCCTCGCGCCCGGGGCAGCCGTTGGCGGGCAGCGCGCGCCGCCCTGCCGGCCGGCCTGAGGGGGCGGCGGGGCCGCGGTGAGGGAGCGGAGCGAGGGGCTCCGTCCCGGGCCGCCCAAACCCGAAGCGGGGAGGCCCGCAGAGGCTCCGCAGGCAACCGGCTCCCCCCTGCCTGCCCTTCTCTGAGTTGGCAGCTGTGCCTGCCGGTTAGCGCTGGAGAGCGGCTGGTGTCGTGGTTTAACTCAGCGCCACGCAGCCGCTCGCTCACTCCCCCCTCCCTCAGTGGGGTGGGGGAGAGAATCGGGAAGGAAAAAAAAAAAAAAAAAAAAAAAAAGGTTAGAGCCGTGGGCTGAGATAAAGACAGTTTAATAAGAGAAAATAATAGTAACAATGAGAATGGTAAGAGAATATACAGAATATACAAAATGAACGATGCACAATGCAATTGCTCACCACCCACCGACTGATGCCCAGCCTGTCCCGAGCAGCGATCACCCCCTGAGCTGCGATCAGTCCCCAAGCAGCGATCAGTCCCCGAGCCGCGATCACTCTCCCCCCAACCGACCGACTAACCCCCCCGAGCATGCCATTCCATGGTCTGGAATAGCTCTTTGGTCAGTTTGGGTTGGCTGTCCTGGCTGTGCCCCCTCCCAGCTTGTTATGCCCCTGGCCGAGCAGGAGAAGCTCAAAAAGTCCTTGAACAGTCTGAGCACTACTTGGCAACAACTAAAAACATCAGCGTGTTATCAACATTCTTCTCGTACTAAATCCAAAACACAGCACTATGCTAGCTACTACGAAGAAAATTAACTCTATCCCAGCCAAAACCAGGACAGCTCTAAATCATCAAAGGCCTCCCTCTCCTGTTTTGTTTTTTTTCACATTTAAACCTTAATGACTAATGTTGACTCCAAAAACAAAAAGGAGAGGGAGATGAAGGAGACGTTAGCAGCCGCTAATGGTGACCAGCACCATCTGTGTTAGGCGTTGGAGCGGCCATTGTAGAAAAGCGCTGACAGCCTGGGAAGGGGCAGCATGGAGGAGGAGGGCACCCGTGCTGCCATGGCCGGCGGCCCGGCTGGCGTGGGCCGCCCCGGGTGGCTGCTGCCCTCAGTGGGGTGCGAGGAGCCAGGGCTCTCCCTGCGCCACCCACTCCGGGCCCCGAGGAGGACATGGTGGGCTTGCTCCCACCCAGGCCCGCGGGCCTCACCGGCATCCCTCGGCACTGATGGCTGCTAAAACTGGGTTGGGCCATGCCGTCCTCTCTTTAAACAAAAAAATTAAAATCGGGAAAACCAGCTCTGTCACATCATCTTTCAGCTGTTGGTACAGCCAAGAAATAGGATTTTATTTACAGTGAGCCGGCTCTTAGCCTCAGGAGTAAAATATTTATCACTCTCCAGCAGTAATAGTTAGCAATGAGCCATCATTTCATCCTGCAGTGCTGTTTCCAGTTACTTACAGCTTTCTCAGAAGTGACCTTTAGGGCTGAATATCTCATGCATGTGTCAGCTCAGAAGTGAATATGAGAAGCCTAATAAAAATCAATTTGGGTGTTCTTAAGTTATCTTAATGTGGAAAAAATTGTGTTTTTTCCAGCTAAATAATTTTTCAAATGCCTATTTTATGCTTGGTTACAAAATAACTTTCTTTTAACCTTCCAACTTTGTGAAAAGTGCCACAATGAATGACATTTTTTTCTCTTTATTTGTGGAAATTTGATTTTGAAATAACAGTCAAAAATGTTTGAGGATAGCCTGTGCAGCACATTATTTTATTTTAATTTTTTTTCCTTCATCTTCCACTACTGTTCATAAAAACAGCTCCTCCAAGAAGCGATGGGTAATTCTGCACGTTATTTTCTGTATGCATCATTAGTCAAACCAATAGTTATACCTGCGCTTAATACCACCTTTGCAAGCTGCGCCCAGTGGTTCACATGCTATCAGATTTTGTTCAAAATTTATGGCGTTTTAGAGTGTATTTGCTATTGTGCTTCCAAATATCTATTTTATGGCTGTGTCGGGCTACCTGCATTGCCATGTGTTGTTAGGAAACACATAAAAGCGTGCCATGAATCATGCTTTTGAAGCAAAGTGCACGACAATAACAACATCAACTCAATGAGTGTTACACGGCAAATACCTAAACATATTTGTATCCATAAAGTCTTAAATGACTTCAATTTATCCTGTTTTTTTTAAGCAAACAGCTTCATTGAATAGATGCTTAGGTTGGTTTGGTTTATAAACCATCTGGATAATTTGTTCCGTGCTCCAGTGCTTACAAAGGCCCTGGGCCGTTCACCAATCTTTGGATCCCCAGCCAATGGTTGGCGGGGGGCGGGGGGGGTGAAGAGGTTCACGAACACTCCGCTGGGACTCTGTAGTTGCTTCATGCCTTTCTCATCAGCTATGAGAAAATTGATTGAATCTAGACTTTTTGTAGGGGTGAGATTATGAGCCAGGTTTTTCTCCCCCTTGCTGCAGCTAAGGAAATGATTAATCAAAAATGTTGGGTGGTATTGATAGCTCTAATGCTTCATTCTTGAGAACTGAAGTTCTGGAACTGCCCATCAACTTTTAGGAGGCAGTATTAAGATCACCTTAAGAACCTGTGATTTTTTTTAACTTGGTTTCATGCTAAATCATGTGTCATGTCTGTAATACAAAGCAGCCCACATGCATATTTCTCTCTGCCAAGAAGAAACCCCGTTGGTCCTTCTATATTTCTACTTCAGCAATTTTGAAACCTTTCCCTTTATCCCAGCTAGCAACTTTTTGTTACATTTTAATATTTGTGATACAGAAGAAGCTTTGCATTCTGCTTTCAGCCAGTTATCACCAGCTTAAGGAACCGCTTTTTCAGTACTTGGGACGTTCCAAACTGTTAGCAACCTTGGATACGGCGCTCCCATCAGCAAGAAAACTGAAGGAGATGAAGTGGCTGCTGAAAGAATTGACAAAACAAGAAAACTATCCAAAATGCAGTTGATTTTCTTTTTATTTTGGGGGGGGGGGGGGGTGACTGCAGAGTTTTTCTTGATGAAATTTCAAGCGTCTCTGCCCTTTCATGCTCCTTGAAGAGGCAGGAGAACCAAAAACTAATTTGGGGAAGTATTTTTACATGACAGAAGGCTTTGGAACTATTTGTGGCGAAGTACCAACCCAAGTGAGTTAAGCCAAGCGTTGACAGCAACATTCAGCTCCTGCGGCACCCTTTGGATTTATCCCATCAGCAGCCCATCACCACGCCTCGGCGTCAGCAGCTTCTCTATCCCATAGCCCAGGCTCAGGGCCTTGCTCGGTGGGTTGGAGTGTGGTTACTTACCTCCTACAGCTGCAGATACCTGTTGGTGCGTGCCAGCTTTTTCAGATACAGCAACAGTAATCAAGCCACATTAATTCTCTTGATGGATTAATTTACTTCATTGACAGGAGCTTTCTCCTTCATGAGATAAGCAGCCACACACACACCGACTTGCTAAGTGCTATAAATGCAGACAGAAGGGCAACCCATTATTAATAAAACGACCTAGCTTAATTAGTTCAATGGAGCTGAGGGAGCATTAGCTTTAGTTGTTGAGGCCTTGGAGAACATGTATAAAATAGATTGGAGGGCACAGACTCATACTTGTCTAATTCCATACAGAGCTTTCTGCATATCCATTTCCTAATCAGGTCTAAACAGCAGGGACGAGCTACTTCCTGTGTAAAAAAAAATGATCATTAATTTTCCTCTCTAAAATAGCAGCATCAGCGTCCTTTGCCTTTAGACATAAAGGAAATCTTTTGTCTATCTTTTTATTGAACTAGTTGAGGTTCTGAATTGCAAATTTTGACGTCTCTTGGTTTCAAAATATCATAGAATCATAGAATGTTTTGGGTTGGAAGGGACCTCTAAAGGTCATCTAGTCCAACCCCCAGATGTGTGCATTTGTATATTCAGCAGTGCATGCTAAAAGGTGCTGAGATACTAGCACTTACATTACTGCTTTATATGCTGAAATGCTCTATGTTTAAACACATGAAAACACGGGCAAAGCAGAATTATTAATGTTTCTGTCACAACCCTGAAACGTTCCTTATCAATTCATGGGAAACTTCCATTTGAGAAAAGAACACAGTAAATATCCCTTACTAGTACAGTGTCAGCTGTAAATGTCAGATATTTAGTGAAACGACTGTAACAAAGAAGGGAGATAAGCTGTTTTATTACCTTTAGAAGGTAGCACCCCATGAGCATTCTAATTCATATTAATTCATTCATAGTCATAACTTTGATGTGATTGGGAAATCCAAGTTTTGAAAACTGTTCTAAAACTTCAAAAGATCAGAATACTGCCTTTTGATTTTCATCACATAAATAGGGTGGGAAAAAATGCAGCTGCCGCCTGAAATTCACTGTAACTTAAGCCAATGTTGCCAACCCTGAATTGCAAAAAAAAAAAAAAAAAAAATCTATTCAATACTCCAAAATCCAATATATAATGCAGAGGCCTTTCTTCAACATCCTCAAAGATGGAAAATCCCCAGTGTTCCACCAGTCACCACCTTCTCTTCAAGTTATTTCCATGGCTTGGGGCTGAGTGTGAGCCCGGGAACAACACATTTCTTTGCAGACCCATAGCAAGCCCCACATCAAGCAGAGACTCGGCAGCAGTCTCCTCTGGTTAGCAACCGAGGCACAAACTCTTAGGTGTAAAGCCCAGTAAGGTGGGATGAGTACACAGGTAGGAGGGAAGAACAAGGGAATGCATGTGAGGACAGCAGAGGGGAGAACGGAGATGCCTCAGTGGGTCTGAGAGAAATGGAGACACCAAGCCAGACCCTCAGCTTCTCTGAATGGATGAGACCCTGCGATGTGAAAGCCTGATCTCATGGAAGTCAGTGGTAACTTTGCCAGGACTATGCTGGGGCTGGGATCACATCTCCTGACAGACCAAACTGAGCTCATACCTTGCTGTCTGCTGGATGAGACCCATGGGCCTCACACAAAATTGCTTCACATTATTTCCCTTAAAAACAGCACAACAATAAAAACTTGGGAGCGTGGTTTTTCTTTCACCCTGACAGACCCTGACAATTTATTCTATTTATTATACTGTAAGTATGCCCCACAAACTTTGTATCTTATGCACACTTATGCCCTACTTATTTAGGCCAAGTAAAGTTCAAAACTGGGTCTGGCTGGTTCAAGGGCAATACGAGAAGGAGGAATACTCATCCTGCCTCTACTGGGTTTAGAAACCATGGGCGACATTTTGGCATTTTGGGGCTTATCCAGAAGGACACTCAGCGTTGCACCCTCAGTAGCAAGTCCAGTATATAACTTCACGTTGGGCTATCTGTTCGCTTCAGTCAAGCTGGACCAGAGTTTAAGTACTTTGCTTGACTGGGGCCTCATAGGCCACACTTTGAGCAACCAAGCTTCAAAAGGGAGGGGAAAAAAAGCCCAAATCCGAGGAAACCATGCTTCATATATACTGGATAAGTAGCAATTTCAGGTGGCAGAAAAGACTGAGGATTCTTTCTAGGTCATTTGTTTATCTCACAGGGCAGCAAAGGATGTAATATGTAAGGATGCAATATGTTCTTCTGTCAGTTCTCCCAAAGGATGACTGAGTGCCTTTCGTAGGCAGGACATTGCGAACATTTAGCTATATTATCCTATCATCATTTCTGTTTGAGCAGGTCAGTAAGGACAACAGTCTGTAACAGATACGGTATGAACTCATAAGGGAGAAGTATTTACAGATGAAAAGGTCTGTCATTTGTGTTTCCAGAGAAGAGAAATTTAGCCAGACAACAGCAAAATTCTCGACATTTTAGTTTTGTAAAATCAAAGCGCTTGTTGCAGAGCCTTCACATTTAGAAGTTGAGTTCTGGCCTTAAATACATGCCTCCTCCATCGGTGGTCTCTAACTCCCTCCTGGATAACTTCCGCTGAATTTCAGAATTTGTTTTTTCAAGATTCTTGAGACTAACACCTCAAGGGGTAGGAGAGCCACAGAGTTGGTTATGACACCATGAACCGAAGGAGAAATGGGAGCACCCTCTGCTGTCATTTTAGGTTATTACTTTAAAGGTTGCTGTATTGATCCCAGTAGTGTTATATCATTTGGTTCATAGTTTTTAATTGATGTTAGAAAGTCTGTGACTGCCTTGTGATTTATTTCTATTTTATTGTTTTGTAAATTACTGAAATATTCCACAATCCAGTTTAGTCTATCTTCTGGGATCTAAATATAACTGAAATTTTAAATCTATGCCAGCTGCTTATATAAGATAAAATTCACCTTTTAAATTACACCTTCTCTTCAATGTGTAGGTTTTATCCCATGCACACTGAATTTCAACATACATTTTCTAAGACCCTGATTGACAAGGCCAAGAGTCAGACAGCATTAATCTTCACTTCTGTAATTCAGACAGCTAACGTTGGAAAGCTGCACCATACGAGTTCATTTTATATCTCCCTTTTCCCTGCTGCCAACACAGCCAGTTCTTACACTGCTCTCCCAAAGAGATATTTGTGGATTGACCAGAGAGGCCTGAAGGGATTTAATTCCAGGATTAGGGACTGAAGTACAATTTACATTACATTAGATGAATATACACTCCCTCTTTCTCTAAATCCTGTTTCCCTTCTGGGATAGATGTATGTTTGTGCTTCTGGGGTAAATAAGTTATAAAAGAAAAGTAAAATTGCATATACAGTGAATCTATGCATTTATGGAGATGGACTTTTTTTGCTATAGAACTGATTGGATCCATCCCAATTTGCTTTTAATTCACTCACTTGCATGAACAGAGTGAAATACATTGGATTTATATTATTGTGATCGACATGAAAGTATCAGTGTCTCCAGACCGTGGGATACTGAGAAGGGAGCTCTGGACCAATACCAGGAAAATCCTTTTCTTTAGAAACTTTATGTGGTGTATTGAGCCAAAAATGGATCAAGTCTTCCTGTATATTTAATGCCTCTTTCATTAAATAGATTTCAGAGTTCAATTTCAGGTTTTCCAACTATTGCTTTTTCTTTCCAGAGGAAATTTGGTATTCTGTCCACTTTTTTCTTTTTTTTTTTTTTTTTTTTCATGTTCAGTATCAACATTATAAACTGAAGTGCTAGGAAAGATTCTTCTGTGTTCGTTAAAAGAGGCTGTTCTGGTGGTAGTGCTTTTAAAACATTGGGTATCAGTACTCATTCATGATATTAAGTAGAAAAGCACAAATTAAATACTGATAATATACATGAAATAACAGAATTGCTTTATGTATATAAACAGCATTGCTTTTGCTGCGTGTTGTTGTTGCCCAGATTTATTACCATGCATTAAAAAAACAAAAGCAATGGGAATCTACAGGACAGAGCTGACCAGGTTCGCAGTGGGCATCGGCTGGTGCATAGAAATCACTGGAGCTGCATACACATACATTAGCAAGTGCCTGCCCTGGCATTCCTTGTGGAAGACACAGGCCCGATGCTAAGGCTCATATGGTTGGTTCATCTGTGAAAAAAAATATCCTCGGAGACTGAACAAAATGGCATCGGCTCTACAGTTGTATTTACTATGCATCATTACCTACAGGCGAGGTAGCCAAAAGAACTTGTAGCTTATCTCCAGACAGATCCCGATTAGGGACTGTCTTTAGTTGCCACATTACCACCTCAGCCTCACTTTACAAATGAGTTGATGCCCTCTCCCGTTGTTCTATGTTTTCGTGTTCTCCAGTCCTGGCTGACCACAGAAAAATGAAATCCACATTGGCAGGTCACAGCCTCGGTCCTCCCGTCCCCTCCTCGACACTCACAAAGGCCATAAGGCTTCCAAGGCCACTTCCATCTAACCATGCTTACGTGCTTCATTATAACTATTTCTCTTAATGCTTTATTGCACTTACAGTTTTGGTGTATACACCCGGTTTAAGACAAAAATATTCTCCCCATTTGATAGGTGGCAATCTCTTTAGGCCAAGGGCCACCTTTCATAGCACATAAATCAAGGTTCTTGACTTGACATACACTTCTGTGGCCTTCAGAGAAGTTTCCAGTGTTTTGCTACTGCTGACTGACATCTGGAATGTGGCCCTCGTGCAATGGTCTAGGACATTAAGCAATGGTTCTTCTGATCTCTTGACGAAACCCAGTGCAGGGTGGGAAGACAACTGTGGTCTTTCCTTCAATATAAACAGTATCGGGGACCTTCTGGGATCTCGGGCAGTTTTACAGCATGCATTACCCCAAAGCGGCCAAGGATAAGCAAGCCTCAGGCACCTAGGAGCACCAGATGAAGGAGCTGTAGCATCACGGCAAGGAGATTTCAGGGAAGGGCATGAACCAGCTCTGCCTTGGCCTCCCTGCACTGCACCGTGGCCCGTAGTAAGAGCAGCAGGGCCAGGGACCAGGAACAGCAAAGCAAAATCTTACAGCAAAGAAATTCAGGGGAAATTTGGGGTTGGACTAGTTGACCTCTAGGGGTCCCTTCTGACCCAAAACATTCTATGATTTAAATTTCTGTACACGGTTCTCCACATTCTTTCCCTAATACTGACACCCACCTCTACAAAAGTCTGTTTTATCACACTTGCTTATGTCCACTAGGTGGTAGCAAAAAGGCGTAATTGGGAGAGGAAGGGTTTCCAGTGCTCCCCTTTCCACCCGGGTGAATGCACCCATCCCCACCAGCGCACCCGGCTGTCTGCAGGGCAGACCTGGAGTCAGGCTGCTGGTGGTGGTGGGTAGGTGTGGGGGGGGAGACCCTGAGGAGCTTCAGTTGTATAGATCCTGGATTAGGAGCTTGCTAAAGAGTAAATGCTTCTCAAACTTCAGGAAGGTGCGAAGGCGGTAAGTCGCAGCAAATAAACGCTTTGCTTTTTCGGAACTACAAAACAAAGAGAAGGGAATGCTTGGGGACTCTCTCGTTGAAAGCATCCCCAAAACCTGCAGAGGAATGCTCTGGTGCCATGTTCCTCCAGCGATGCTGTCCCACACACAAGTTGTCAAACGCATGGAGGTTTCCACGTTCAGCTCATTCCTTCAGGGCATGCTACATACGGTAAGGCCATCCCGAGGGAAAGCGCTAGAGGCCAAAGAGAGGAGCAAGTAAAGGCAGTTCATGGTGCTCTGGTGGCATTATTACTTCATTTAAAAATACCTACAATTAATAAATTAATTGAACTACCTGTTGGGATGAAGATTCAGGCACAAGCTTAAAGACACAAGCATTCATCTCCTTCTGCTCCGTGTCTGTAACGCTGCTAGCACTAGAGCTTAGTAAAAAACCATGAAACTTCTGATCTCATAGAAGTTTTCCTTTTCCATACAGGGACAAATGCAGTATTTTTTAAACGGAAGATGAGGTTATTCTTGGTGAAAAAAAAGAGCAAAAGAATAGCCTCAAAATAACAGGGGAAAAGAAAGAAAATAAACCAAGAAAGATCTCTCATTCAAATCTCAGCCCTGCTTGATTCAGGGCAAGCACCTGATTTCCATGGGCAGCTTTACCAGAGACCGTGACCTCTAAATTAGAGTGACTGGGTCACCTCATGGGACACGATGAGTCCGTCTCTACCCAGCCTCTCTGTATTTGCAGGTCTCTCTCAGCATGTTAATCTGAATTACCACACTACAGGAAACATCTTCTGCTGAAACATTCTTGCAATATATTTGGATTTAAAAAAAAAAAAAAAAGGGTCTTTTATTTGGAAAATTGCTCGAGGAACTCCTGACCATCTCTGTTCGGTGGAGCAAGAAGGCCATGATTTCAGAAGAAAAAAAAAGCAAAGCTCAGAAAACAATTTCTTGACCTCCTCTTGTGCCCATACAACGTCCCAGCTGCTGCTGGAGCCTGGTAGAAAGGGTGACAGAACGCCTACGCCGTCATTTGGCACCAACCAAGTAGCACTGAGAAGGATGCAGCTTGCTTCTCTTCGCCAGCTCCTCAGTGTTTAAGCTGCAGCAGCTCAGCCTTCTTGAGAGAAATCCTCACCAGGCTGCAATGTAGGTGAGATCTTGTTGTTCTACAAGAGAAAAGCAGAGCAAGGAAAAAACCCAAGCAGAACAAATCTCTATTGAAAGTGAATTGTTTCAAGAACAAAACTTCAGAAAATGTCCCAAGTCAAACAGGATCAACTATATTAGGTTTTCATTCATGCATTCCTGCAGGTTTGAGTCACAGGCAAGGTAATCAATAAGCCCCATTTTTCCTGATCCTAGAGGTAGTACTTTCACAGGGATAAACTGTTCAGCAGTTTCTTCAGTATATTAATCACAAGCAAGCCTTTCCTGAATGTCAGGCAGTCCTGCACTTCTGTTATTTATCTTCTTTTTTCTTTTTTTTTTAAAAAGGCAATATTAAAAACACAATAAAAAATGCATGGTTTATTTGACCATTACTTAACTTCATATCCTTTCCACAAGACAAGTTTGCCTCAGAACCCAATCCCTGTGGCACCTCCATTTCCTCATATAAATTATTATTTGTCACAGTTCCTGCATTTAAGTTATAACCCAGTCTTGCTCCATTTTTAGATTTCACCGTAAAAAGAATGCTTTAAATCAAGGTGACTACATTTCTGTTACTATGGTGGGCTTCACAAAGGCTTTTCCTGATGTCAAATCTTCTCTAGCCTCTCGACAAATACCATTGCGTTTGCAGATGAAAGTTTTCCCACTAACAGGATATGTAGCCTTTCACCTCTAAGATGCTGTTTTGAATCCTGCCCTTCTCATTTGCCAAACAAGAGTCAAAGAGCAGCAGTTTAGATTACAAGACTTGAAGGATCTTGATCTAATTTCCAGAGGAAAGACGTTAACAAAGCATAGAAGGAGTCCATTTGGCCCCTTTCTTTTGAGACTGGCCTTGATATCCAAAGAGCTATTATTAATCAGAAACTAAAGTTGGACCAGCTCAGCTGTGAAATAAAGTGGACATTTTTGGTAAGCAATGCAATGAAGTACTTTACAGATTTAGCAGACTTTGGATTAGGTCAGGGAGAGGGTATCCAGTGACCAGAAGCCTGTACTGCCTGAGTCGTGCTAACAGAAGCTTTAATACCTTTGCTTTACCTCCTGCCAGCAAGAAGGGGCTAGTGACTGCAGCATCCCCTTCTCACTAATTGTTTGCCTCTGTGCTGATGCCTTAGTAGAGCTTTCTCCAGATCATGGTTGGAGTACAAGCAAAAGAAAAGGTACCCTTTTTTCATGCTTGAAGCATAGCTATCCTGTGGTTAAACAGAGTATTCTGTTATTGTGTTCTTCATGGATGATGGTCCAGGAGCAGGAGTAGTAATAAACTCTCCTGCCCTGTGCAATTTCATTAACCTTGTTCAATTTGTGACTATGCAACCTCAGGTGTCACCTCATTTTCTCCCATCAGATGCACAAGTTAGTCATGCACAGCTTTATTTATAAATGTAACATAACCTTGTTTAGCTGAGTCCCAGAACTTTTGGGTAAGCACAGAGCCTCAACAAATGGGGATGCTGGTCCTGAGTGTAAAAACCCAGTATTTTCTGAGCACACCGTGCTGTCTTCAGTAAGAGCAAGCAAACATCCTAAACAAAGGGGCAACCATAAGGAAAGCAAGCAGAAGGAGGACATCAATTAAAGTTAAATCCAAAGCATTTTCACGCACACAAAAAATAAATAAACCCCAAACTGAAACCCATACACGCCATGCCTGGAGGCAGGGGAGAGAGCGCTGCTCTTTGGGTATGACCCATACCGTGCTGCGGCAATACACATGCTGCAGTTGGCTTTTGCCAGTCCTCCTGGCACCGCTTGCCATCTTTACCTTTTCAGGGGACTAAGGGAGGATGCCAGGTGCCCCAGGAGCCCTCCGCTGAGCCATTATACTATTCTGTCAGCTGCAGCAGGCAGACTTTGTTTTCAGGAATTTTCCATTTTTTTGCTCTACAAAAAGGTAGGTTTGGTTCTGGCAGTTTTTCCCCCTTTTCTTCCTGGTGAATGCTGAGGTGAAGAAACCACTCTGTTTCCCAGCACTGTCTCACTCATCCCTGAACAACTTCCCCTTGGCTTAAGCAGTCTCTCACAGACCTTTTGTTCCTGCCATAATGATAAAAGTCTGACTTTGTCTTTGCAGTCTTCAGCCCTTTTTGTCACATCTTTTGTTGCCTTCCTGACATTTCTGGCGTTGTTGACCTTTTTCCATCATTTTCCTATTTCTCTGGCTTTGTAATGTTGCGTTGATCCTGCTGATTTATATAATTTACTGTGTCTTTATCTATACCACACCCCAACATTGCGATAACTGGCCATTTTTTGCTCATCAAGTACTTCTGACTTGGTAATAAATATCTTGAAGTCCCTATTAGTTACTTTACTTTCCCACTCCAAGCCTATGCTATTCTATGCTGCGCTTAATGAAGTCCACAGCCCTTCCTCAAAAGGTCAATGAAGGTCATGTTTGTCCATATCAGGACAGAATTTGGCAACAAACGCTTACTTTTACCGTGTTTTACTTTGCGGAAACTTAAAAATAGAAATATAAAAAGAAGTGAAGATTTTTCCCAAACCACATTTCTCATTAGATGGAGGATGTTTATTACTTTAGTGATGCGGGTTTTCATTTGCATCCGCTATCCCAAAAGCTCCAGCTAGGTGCTTCTCTGCAGAGTGGGACACATGAAGTCAGTGAGTGTTTTCCTGGGATTCTCAGGGCCCTGCCTTTGAGCATTCACCTACCTGCAAACCTGAGCTCAGTTCCTTTTCAAATATTTGGAAAGTAAATGGAACAATATGCATTTGGGTCGATACCTGCCTGTAAAGATTCAGTCATTTTACCAAAGAACAGAATTGGATCAAGAGCTTCAGTCCCTTGTTCTGGATTCTAGCAACGCTTCACTGTGGGACACTGGAAACACAGAAGATCGCTGCACCAACGTGAAGGACTTGAAGATCTTGAATTGGGAGATTCTATAAAAAGGCAACAAAAGATGAATTAGTACCATGCTATCCTATGTGCTATTGGGCTTAATGCAGGGAAAGGATTTAGTACAAAACATGAGCCTGAATGTCCTCAGGAGGCAAGAGGGCATTCACTGAAGAGGGACGAGTAAGTCTTGAAATTCATCTGCAGGTGAATTTGTTTGATTTTCCTTATTTTTATTTGCCCCTGCGTCGACTTGGTAAATTCTCCATTCTAATTAACATAACATCCATAGTTTTGCTCTTTAAACCAACCAAACAAAAAAGTAGGTGTTTTGCTGGAGTGGTTTAGGAAGTTAAGTTATACATCGTAGGTATGAGCACCGTACCACCTTCAGGTTTTTTCAGTCCTGGATGCCACTTTATTTAACAGAGCACCAGTCAGGGCAAGCAATCAAGGCCAAGAGGATACATGAACCGTAACAGTTTGTTAAAAGAATGTTGTAAGATCACCAAGTTGGACCTCAGGCTGCTGTATTAATTGAGTCCCATCAGAGAGTTGCTTACTCCGTATATGGTAATCACATACCACCTGAAGGCAAACCTTCGTTTTTGTGCTCTGAGGCTGGGGAAAAACAAAAAAATTTGCAATATCTTTTAGATTACTTTACCTGCAGATGTATTTTACTGGGGTCACGTAAACACATCTCAGTAATTTTTCATCAACATTCTGCCTGGGAGTTTGTGTTCCTCTTTATATACCACCGACAGCTCCCCAGCTGCTTGCGTACAGGTCACATCACAGGCTAAGCTTCTCAAATAAAAGATTTCCTGTTTTGTTCACTTTCTTGCTCTACTTTTACAAATGATCTGTTTAAAATTGCCTGCATTGAAATGTGAAACATAACTGAAACAGAAATATTAAAACTGGCCTAAGGATGTAGTCACAGCAATGTCTGTAGGTACAGCCTACATGGGAGCTGCCTAGTCCCCCGACAAGAGAAATGCATTATTTTTCAAGCAGGGTTTATACTTGCTGGGGCTTGCGTATACACTGACGTTTCAATTTTTAGTAAAGGTTTCTAACAGGTCATCCCACTGAAGAAGAATACAGATTCATTTAAAACAACGCACTGGGCTTGTTTCTGGTTGTAAGATGCATGAAGTGTTTTAAAAGAATTAACGTACATTACTAGGTTTTGCAAGGCCGTGATGATACTCTCTCACAGGATCTGACAGCAAATTGGTAGGCCATGTATGCAATTACTGGATTTCATATGGCGTTCAATAATTTCTGTAGAATTCTTTTTACAGGCTCATTAAAACACGCTCAGCCTTTGCTCATAAAAACCATTTAATCTGAAAATAGAAGCGTAGTGGGGGTTGATGTAGTGCTGCACCTGCAGGAATGGCAAGCGATAGAGGAATGTACAGAAACCTGGATGAAGTTGCTCTTATCTCCCACTACCACAGTTTATATTTAGAAACAAGAACTCATGATTGAGGCCACTTACAGTTCCGAACTGTGCTCTGCATGTTTGAACATGCTTTCAAAGCCCAAGTTTACCTAAAAGCAGCAGTCAGCCCAAGATCAAACATTGCCCTTGTAGGGAATGGGAAACACCAAGGACTTTGGACTCTCTGAGTTTGAGTTTCTGTTGCGTTGCCTGGTGTGCCACCTCTACAACTTGGGAGTAGGAGAGAAGGTGAGGACGGCAGGAGGGTTTCACAGGTGGCTCCGGCTGGTCTGAGTAAGTGGAAGGGGCAGAGTGGAGAGTCAAGGAAGCGGGTCTGGGTGTCTCTTGTTCCCGAGTCCTGCTTCGAGGTGTCAGAGCAAGAAGGGTGGATGAGTGGGGACAAGAATTGCCCACTGGTAATCACAATCCCTCCTGAGCCAGAAGTCCCTGCAGTCTTGAGCATCCTCCTGACCTATCCTGCTTCTGGCCCACACTCCAAGTCCCCAGCACTTTCTTTCTTCTGACCCAGATGCTATATCCCTTACCACCCCGCACTGCAGTGACCTACTAATGATGGAACTGCGTTCACTCTACAACTCCTTCCTTTGTCCTCATCACCCCCTTTCCTTTGAGCTTTCCTCTGATCCCAAATCCCTTCTCAGCACTCCTGTTTCAAATACCCCACTTCCCCTTTTCTCAAATGTCCCCTAAGTTAACCACAGTGCTCTTAGCCTCTCCCATTCAAGAGCATCTCCTCATTAAACCCTCTGCTGGTTCAAGTTCTTAGTCCTCACCCCACAACCCACCCTGGAGCCTCTTACCGCCCTCTTCTCACTCCTCCCTTCACACCCAATCCTCTGTCCTGCTCCCAAATTCTCTTCCAGCTCACCCCCACCCCACACACACTCCCCCTTATCTGCAACTCCTTTCCCACCTATGTCCTTGCCTCAGATCACCAAACCCTCTGTGGCTTTTTAGTTCTTCCTGCTGAGCTTTGGTGATGGGCCCATCTGCCATACTCTTCCCCTGTGGCTGGGTGGTCAGCTAAAGCCTTCCCCTTTCTTGGCTGTCCTTGCAGGATAAAAGGAAGGAGTCAGAGCTCCTCCTTTAACCAGGATTTCAGAAGCTCAGTCTGCACTTACCAGATGTCAACAAGAACAAAATAGTTTTCAAAAGAAAGTAGTGAGGTGAGGAAGAGGATGTAGGATATAGTCATATTTATCAAGAAAAGTCTCTACAGTCCAAGTATCTGTCCCTAATTCATCACAGGAGCAGGGAGTGGAGAAGGGAATTTGCCTATAGGAAGTAGGGCAGAAAACTTTGGCCAGGTCAGCATTCCCCTAAACAAATCCCTGGAAAGGTAGAAGGGGTCAAGAGCAGAACATCTCCCATCTCCCTCAAGTCTGCATTACACTTACGTTCTCCACAGCATCCAGAGAAGCACAGCCCACGCTGTCCTACATGCATCATGTTTGAGCTCCATCTCTGGACAGAAGGAATTGGGGCCCCAGACCCCCAAGTCCTTGGGAACAGAATGAAGCAAGCCAGCAGGGACCTGACTGAACCAACAGGGGAAATTTCTGGTTTGGATTTTGAGAAGCTTGCAACACAGGCCATAAAAATTTCCCCAGAGCACTGCAGCAGCCCAGCGTTAGTTGTAGGACATTTTGATGGCAACAGGAGAATTCCTTCATGTACGTTGTTGCAAAATGGTACTGAGCAATAGCTGGAAGTATGTCCCTGAACATTTTTCCACCACTGAAAGTGACTGATCCTGTGCAGGCTTAGCCAGACTTGCTCAGAACACCAGGCCATGCCGAGGAGCAAAGCAGTCGCACCGTTGTGTGAACTACAGTGTAGCTGCTAGCAAGGACAGGAGGGGGAAAATAAAGAAAAAAAAAAAAGTCTCCCTTCTGCTTGAGTGGAATTTCCTGACAATGTAAAATTCTTTCCTTAGAGAATAAAGGGGATCTTCATGATGACCGAAGAAGTCATTTCTGCTGACAACAGGCGTCCAAATTCTGGAGGAGAAACAACAGCCAAACAATCAATATATTGAACAAACATTGGTGTTTACAGCAGATGGCTAGGGCATATTCAGACACTCCAGACCCTTTCTCAGAGACGTCACGTGCACAGACACCACCCTCCTCCTTACTGTACATGTGATCTGTAAATTCTTCTGCTGGCATTACCGAAACATCGGGTTTAAAACAACAAACAATGTTTCCTTCGCATGCCAAAGAAAACAGGAATTTTAACATTTTAAGCCTTCCCTAGAGATGGCAGGATTTCCTTGGTTTGTGTGTTACTCCACAGAGTTGCCTGTTTGCCCATGTGAGGCAGGGACGACTCCGCTGGTTTTTTTCCACTTATTTCCCATAGAGGAGCTCTTTGTCCACAGACTCTTGTGACAAGTCTCCTTGTTTCCTGGCTCTGCTCCTCATTCCTCTCTGAATCTGCTAGGTAGGGCAGGGGTTTGCTGGGGTTCTTTTTTTTCTGGAGGGAGGGGAGTTATTGCATTTGCCCAGACCGCTGTGGCAAACAAGTGGGCTTGAAAGGAAGAAGGTTAAGGCTGGTTGGGTTACTCCCAGCTTTTGTCCTCCTTCAGGAATCCCTTTTCTTCGTACCAGGCAAGTGTTTCTGCTCCTTACCTCTCCACGTAGCCTCTGGTTTCCCTCGGCCAGTGAGAGATCTGTGTGTGGGCTGCTTCTCGTGAAGGACAAATGTTCAGCTCCAGCAGCAGCCATCCCACCCTCTGCAACCAGGGCACTGCTCCTCTGCCTGACTCCGACTCAGAACGGCTGGGGGCCCTTCTACCCTGGGCACCTCTTGCCCCAGGTTCGTCTCCCATCACACAGTGCCATGCTGGGCTGCCAAGTATTCCACTTAGGTAACACTTGGCATTTCCAGCCCCAGGGCCTCAGCACTGACGCAATTTCCAAAATTATTTTTCAAAAAGCCACAAATATTTTGAATTCCTAGCAACTGAGAAACCCCAAAAGCAAGAAAGCAGCATTATTCTGCCAGGAAAGGAAGAGGAAGGGCTGCAATGGGGGCAAGAATGGTGGATTGAGAACTGCTTCATCTTTCTACTCCCTCCTCCTTCTCTTCAAACTTGCTGGTAATGCAAGGTCAAAGGAGAGGGGAGAAAAAACTGGGGTGCGAGGAAATAAATTCTGGAATCCTCTCTCCAGGACTAGAGGTGGAAAAGATCACAGGAAGCAATGGCTGCAGCTTTTTCTCTCTCTCCTCTAGCTTCTCACATCCATAAACCCCATCTATCAATACAGGTGAGAGACAGATATTAGTCATTTTTCCCCTTCTTCCTTCATTAAAAATAAACAAACAGAGGCATAGTTAATGGTTAGTGCTGCTGAGCAAGCAGTTCTCTTTTCCCACCGTGTCCATAGTTTAATTATGAACTTAGGCTGCCGTTAGGCTACAAAGGCAAGAGAGCAGGGAATACATACGTACAGAAATGCAGTCAGTGTTTGATGCCTCTGAGCTAAAAGTAAAATAAAATAAAATAAAAATTGGAGAAGAAAAGCAATATGGAAACCATGGAGATTGGAGTCAAGGGGACAAAAAGTCAAGAAAGAGGTCTGAAGACAGCAACAAGCAACAGGGTGGACTTCCAAATTCAGCAATAATGTAGAAAGCTGTTTCCGTGAAGGTTGTTAGTAAATGATCTCCAAAGTAGTTACTGATTAAAAAAAATAAATAAACGAGCTGTGGCTGCTATAAATGTGGCCTCTGGGTTTGCCAGCGCTGAACAAGCAAGGTAGGAGGGGAAAAATCAAGATCCCAGGGTCTGAAGTCAGAAGAATGATAGAGAAACCCAGAACTCCTGGGGGGATGCAGAAGAGCCGGAGAACGTGGCGTATCCCCACGGTCCTCTGAAACACACTGGAAACTTGATTGCCTCAGAGTATATGGTGCTCTGAAACACTGAACACTACAGCTCAGTATTTACCTGTCAGGGAGGGGAACGCAGAGCTGAGGGATCCCACTGGAAAAGGATGCTCATACAAATCTGACACACAGTACAGAATCACAGAACAGCGGGGGGGTTGGAAGGGACCTCGGGAGATCACCCAGTCCAACCCCCCTGCTCAAGCAGGCTCACCCAGAGCAGGGGGCACAGGACAGCGTCCAGGTGGGCTTTGAATATCTCCAGAGAAGGAGACTCCACAGCCCCCCTGGGCAGCCTGGGCCAGGGCTCGGGCACCCTCAAAGTTAAGAAGTTCTTCCTCATGTTCAACTGAAACCTCTTCTGTTTCAGTTTGTGCCCATTGCCCCATGTCCTGTCTCTGGGCACCTCTGAGAAGAGTCTGGCTCTGTCCTTGTGACATCCACCCTTGAGATATTTGTATGTATTGATGAGGTCCCCTCTCAGCCTTCTCTTCTCCAGGCTGAACAAGCCCAGCTCCCTCAGCCTTTCCTCATAGGGGAGATGCTCCAGTCCCCTCATAATCCTTGTTGCTCTCCTCTGGACTCTCTCTAGGAGTTCCTCATCCTTCTTGAACTGGGGAGCCCAGAGCTGGACACAGTGCTCCAGGTGGGGTCTCGGTGCCATAAGCAGCCACTGCACAACTTCACAGCCACAGAGACCAGCCTCCCATTCCTGATGCTGCAGGAAGGAGATGGCAGCTTTCTGCCTGGATTGTCCCATGGTGGAAGAGGACAGAGTTTACAGAAGCCTGCCAGAAGGGGAAGAAGGATTTTGAGCTTTAGAGAAAATCAAAACTAGCCCCCAAAATATTTCCTTTAAGCATGATCAACATTTTTCTGCAGCCCAGAGCAAATTAGACCCCCTACTCTCAGCATCACAGCTAAACACATGAGATCAAGGAGCTGATCCACAGTTCACTAAGCATCAGAGAAGTGAATGGGCTTGCCTTTGGATGCAATAAAATACAGAGGACCATGTATTTATAAGGAATAAGAGGCACACACAAACTAGCTGACTTCACAGAACGTATAAGGTCACTATTATTTGCAGAAGCCATAAAACATGATGAATAGCATAGATATGCTCAAAATTGTGAGGAATGCAAAATTAATAATTATTAAAGTTCCTGATGACATGTGGAAAGCTTGCTTTTCAAAAGCCAGGCAGGTAGGTAGTCAGGCCAATTTCTAGGAGAAATTCCAGGGAAAGTCTCCCATAGTTTAACACTAAAAGAATAGGGTACCCCAGCGTCAGACTGCTGCTAGAAATCCTGCGTATCAAGAGAACTGTAGGTACTGAAGACACAGCACCGACAGACTGCAGCCTCAGGAAAACATCTAGCTGATGCAGAGTAAGGAGATACCCTAATATTGACCGGTTTTCTAGAACCAAGAGCACCGTCTTCCTGATCTGTGCCTTTCCCTGAATCGTCTGGAGAAATCGCCTTGTTAAGCAGCACATGAGTTTTCTAGAACAACTAAGTGCTAGGTGAATACTATAGGAAGGATACAATATTGACAGGGGAAAAAACCCCAAACGAACCCCCCCAAAACCAAAAAAAAAAAAAAATCCAAATAGCTGCTCTGCAGTTTTACCTCTTTAATACAGAAAGATGATATTTAAATTTAGAATCATAGAATCATAGAATTGTTTAGGTTGGAAAAGACCTTTAAGATCAAGTCCAACCGTTCCCCTAACCCTGCCATCCCACCACTAAACCATGTCCCTCAGCACCTCATCTCTCCTTCTTTTAAATACCCCCAGGGATGGGGACTCGACCACCTCCCTGGGCAGCCAATTCCAGAGCCTGACAACCCTTTTGGTGAAGAAGTTGTTCCTAATGTCCAACCTAAACCTGCCCTGGTGCAACTTCAGACCATTCCACCTCGTCCCATCGCCCGTTCCCAGGGAGAAGAGGCCGACCCCCCCCGGCTCCCCCCTCCTGTCAGGCAGTTGTAGAGAGCGATGAGGGCTCCCCTCAGCCTCCTCTGCTCCAGGCTGAACACCCCCAGCTCCCCCAGCCGCTCCTCGTAAGCCTTGTGCTCCAGACCCCTCCCCAGCTTTGTGGCTCTCCTCTGGACATGCTCCAGCAACGCAACGTCTTTCTTGGAGTGAGGGGCCCAAAACTGAACCCAGCATTCAAGGTGTGGCCTCACCAGCACCGAGTACAGGAGCACAATCACTGCCCTGCTCCTGCTGGCCACACCATTCCTGATACAAGCCAGGATGCCATTGGCCTTCTTGGCCACCTGGGCACACTGCTGGCTCATATTCAGCCGGCTGTCAACCAGCACCCCCAGGTCTTTTTCCACCAGGCAGCTTTCCAGCCACCCTGCCCCACGCCTGTAGCGCTGCATGGGGTTGTTGTGACCAAAGTGCAGGACCCAGCACTTGGCCTTGTTGAACCTCATACAACTGGCCACAGGCCATGGATCCAGCCTGCCCAGGTCCCTCTGCAGAGCCTCCCTACCCTCCAGCAAATCAACACTCCCACCCAGTTTGGTGTCATCTGCGATAGATACTTGTATGCAGATTACAGGCAGTAATATTTGCATGTGCATCCCAAAAATCTAACTGTCTTGATACAAAGAGAGTCCTTAAGCAACACAAGGAAAAAAAAAAGCAACTTGTGGCAGAGCAGCTCGTGAACTTTGATATGGTAATAGACATTTAAGTTTGAGGACGGGGGAATAAAAAAGCTTTCAGTGATTTTGGAAGAATATCCCTTGTTAGAATAACCAAGGACTTTCAAACAGGAGCCAGAGAGGCTTATTCAAGCCCCACTGCACATCTACAGTTTTAGAAAGGAGAACCCAGACACTATTGCGAAACAAGAGGGAGATAATATAAACCCCTTTCCTTGGTTTTGGCAGCACTGGCACGGGTGATCAGACTATGAGTGAGATGAATTAATTTGGGGAAAAAAGAAAAGTGTAATAGTGTATTAATGCATGGTCAAAGGATAGCACGTCATTAATCTCATGATATTATATCACTAATTGAAATGCCTTATTAAACAAAGTCAATAAATACAATCTTCTCCCTATCAGAAAGCTGAGATTGTCATAAACACTGTTATGATTTACATATATTTTTATTAATTTTTAAATTTTTTTTTGCCAGAATACCAAGTGTCTCCTCTATGAAGGATCTGACCACTAGTTGGCATCGTTACTTCATGCAAATAAATAGCCTTTAAACGACGTGTTCAGCAACAAAAACTGACCTCTACATTCCTGAGCCCTGAGTTTCATTTAGCAACATCTGGGAAAGGTGGTGAGGGAAAATCAGAGGAAAAAGTAATACATGATTGGAAAATTACTTCCCCCTCACCACCCCATATATCTCTTTCAGCATCTTTTTAGTTCTACCTAGACTTCTGAAGCAATCTCACGTGTATTTGTGGGGGAAGAAACCCCAAACCCAAGCCCATAGCCGTAGTCACACGTACTTAAGTGGTAAAGTCCAGGCTGTGAGTGTAGACCCAGTGGTATTCCCGGCTCAGGAAGCTTAAATAACAGAAACACAACTGTTGAATTCAAACGTGAAATAAAAGCACCTTATATCCCAATGTGCTGCTCCTTCTGATACAACTCTAATAACCCTGTGCTACAGCAGAGCCTTAGGTTCTACCAGCCCTGAGCTGCTGGCAATAAAGCAAGTGACACCTTTTCTGTGTGGGGTTTCTGGCATTTTTGGAATAAAAGGAAGGGTTTGTTCCTCATCTTCCCAGAAAAAAAAAAAAAAAAACAACAGGGTGCTACGTTTGTAGTTTGGCTGCAAAGATGCCTTTTGGGCAAAGAGTCTGCCTGGGCCGGCTCCAAGAGGCTGCTCAGCCCCAAGTCCGTTCGCTCTGGGGCAACGTTATCAGACACAGGAGGAGATGTTGAATTCCTCCTGGCTGTGCTACCCCTAGCTCTGCTGCACCAAACTGGGGGCACCTCTGGGGTTCAGCAACACGAGTTGGTTACAGGGGTCCCCGCAGCCAAGCAAGCGGAAAAGAGAAGAGGTTGTCTCACTATGCCCGGTGGGTGGGAGAAGGAGAGGGGATTTTTGCTTTTTGGAGTCTAACGTCTAGGGCTGATACTGAAACAGTTAACATGTTGCTTTGACTGAACATCGGGCTTCTTTTCAAGTAAAGTTAACATTTCAGTTGCGTAGAAGCAAGCTTTCAAAAATCTCTGCTTCTCAAAGGAAAATGAGCCCAACCTGAAAGAGCTGCTTTAGAACAATAAGGAAGATGTAATCGCTGTAATACTGCAAATCCTGGCTCATGCACACAACCCACAGCCTGACACTTCTAGCGCATTAACTACGGTGAGTCACAGAAAGGTTCTCAAATTAAACCCTCATCAACACTCCTGACACACTTTATGGCCTTAGGTATGTCTCATCAACACTCCTGAGCTCTAAGACACAAATAACGCTTACCCAGCATTAGGGAGATTAATTCATTAGCGACTGCAAAGCGCTAAGTAAATGTTTACAACAATTAACAACCAAGTAGGATGTTTTCATCGCCAAAACAAAACGTGAAGTGCAACCAGCACCAAGGTGAAAGGTGGAAAGGAAAGTTAAAGCAAAAACTTCCGTCCATTCTAATGAATGTTTGAAAGCCAAAACAACACCAACAAGCAGTCAATCAGCCAGACTGTGGGTTTGAGTAACTTGAGTAGTTTGACATCAGGTCTTTAAGAAAGCACTGCAGGCTGGTATAGAAGAGATTTAAAACAGTTAAACTGTGCAACTGCTTTGCATATACGACTTTATACAGTCTCGTGATAGAAAGCAGCTGATCCCACCGTATCCAAGATAGCCCCCATTGTTTTAGATTTAATTAAATCAAACCACTCACAAGATGATGCTATGTCACAAGGCAATCTATGGATGATCACAAAAGCCATAATAAACCATCCCCAAATTTTCCACTATCTTTGCAGTTGTTTTGGTCTGAAGAAGCTGTACATTAGGAACACTCCGTGGGTTGGGGTTAGCAGATGTAATGCTGCTTAAGACACCAACGTGTGCAGCCCAACCTCACCCCTCTCAGCGAGAAGCAACTGAAGTATGCGCCAGTGCTCCCAGTTTGTAACACAGACTGGAGCCTGATACCCAATTGTACTCATTATCAATATCTGTATAAACGCTAGCCAAATTATTTAGCATTCAAAGCTTCCACCCTTTGAAGATAAACAGGTTAACAAGCCTTAAAATCATTAATGAAGTAAGGCTTGAGGAATATCCTTCTGAGCAGCGTAAACATTGGCTCAGCTAACATCTCATGCCATCAGCGAAGAAAGATCACTAGCAGACCCAGGCCAAGATGCTGTGGGAAATAAGTGGAAGGCAATAACAGCTGGAAATATTTGGCACATACAATAAAGTTTTGAAACCCTTTGGATACCGGGTTGCCAAGCTTTTTTTTTTTTTTTTTTTTACACCACAAAATATTTCATTAGCAATTGCATGAGAAACATTGTCAGCAGCACCCAGGTGTGCTGTAACATTATTACCTGCCATGAGATGGCACAAACATCCCTCTCCTTCCTCCCTCTCCCCCTCCAATTAGCTATTTGCAGAATGCATGTAACAGCACGCCTTCAGAGCTAATGTTATATATCTGGGCAGGAATACATATCTGTCTGTGTCTATCGCAATTGGGAATTCAGTCCTCTTAGGGTGCTTTGCTGATGAAATGGGTTTTGTACAACAGTGCTGTGTGTCTGTCCAGCTTTCCATTTCCTAATGGCTTCTGAACACGACAGGCAGGTTTAGCCACATTTGAGGGACGGACCAAGGAGTTCCCGAATTCCTACAGCGGCGTAGGAGATCTGCACAAGGATAGAAGACACCAGCAAATGGTACTGTTGAGGGACAGGCTGCAAGAAGGGACCAGCAGCTGAGGCGGGTCAGGGAGGGCACATACAGCTCCAAACCCTAAGGCATAGCACACACTGCCTTTTGCCCGGACAGTCGTTTCGAGGAATATGAGAGCAGAAGGGCAGGGAACACTGAAAGAGGAAGAAACATATGGGTGGAAGGCTCAGAAGAGGTTGCAACTGTTCAAATTGAAGGGGTTTTAGTTTTAATTTATTTATTTATTTTTACTGGCAGAAAGTTGGGATGTAGGATGCAAGACTTGGGGGAACGAGATTTCTGCTGCTCAGAAGAAAAGTCATTTCTTTCTACTGCAGTGGTTCCAAATTATTTAGGCATCGCAATCAGATGAAACCTGGTTTCAGTAAGTAAGAACACAAATACTTGTGTACTGTGTGGTGCAGGAGTCCCAGTCACTGCATGGACCTGGCTGCATGCGCTCTACAAACGTAAACAGAAAAGATTATTCTTGTTCTAAAAAAAAAAAAATATTACATAAATATTTTTCCCGTCTGCCCTAAAATAGTGAAACCCAAACTAAACATGAACCGCCCACCCTCTTTCGTGGTGATTATAGCCTTGCTGGATTCTGTGCACAATAACAATGTTTTGAACTTGTTAAAGGTTGCAAGGAAAAGTACAGCAGTGAGACCTTGGAGCCTCCAGCCTCTTTTTTTCCTCAGCTCCAAGCGTACGCAGTAGCTTGCTACATGGCAAGTGCTTTTAAACATTAATCTCTACAGGAAAAAAAAAAAAGGAATTAACTACGGGCTATTGAGCAAAGTAAACTGGTAGATAAAGGTTTGGCTGGTACTCTCTGAAGCTGCATAGCTATCTCACCTGTGCAAACGGACGAGAGAAAAAAAGTAAATAACTGCTCCTTGCCCATGCATCCTGAGGAGGAGGATCGCTCCCGCGGCCATTGCAATTGCATACAGAGCTCTGCCAGAACACTGGGGCACAAGGAATATTTAAGGAATCCAGAGAGTGCTCCTCTCCCATGATATCTTTTTTTTTTTTTATGCACCGGAAAGGAGGAAAAACTGAGGCAAAATAAATTTGGATTCACTGAGTACAGCATGACAAGGACTCAGTTGTACTCCAGGCCTTTGCATGAGTAAACAGCGATGTGTCTCATGAGATGTTCAAAACAAAAAAATAAATGGCCTTTAAAGACACAAACTGTATAAACAGAGGGTGAGGGAACACTGCTGGATTTCCAGCACCTTTTGAGGGAAAAAGGCATCAGCAGCTCTCCCTTTAGCAGGAGTGGAGGACTGGGATGCAGGTCCTGCAGCAAGGCTTCCTACAATCCCAGGAAAGCCTGGGCCAGATGTCCGGGCTTCCCACAGCACCCACTTCCACACAATACCTGCCCAATGTTCATAACCAAACAAGGACCTTGGTAACAGCTCAGACAGAACAGCTGTAGGCAGCAGACAGCAAGAGAGAGACTGAAGGCACCGCCGGTGTGCTCGATCCTTGCAATAAGCACGAAATCTGTTAAACAAAGTCAAATAGTTTGAGGGGGGGCCAAATCTTTGCTGATCCCTACAAGAAAGGGGTAGAAGACTTAGCACAGGATTACCAAAAAATAAATACAGTGCAAACAGTGACCTGGTTTCCTTTTGAACCTAGCAGATACCCATGGATTCTTATCTTCAGGAATTCTCCAAACTAGTTACACAACCCTTCCATTGGGCTTATCATGCTCAATCTCCCAACAATTTCAGCTCCTCACCCCCTCCAGCCCGGTTTGGATCTTCATTCTGTGAGTGCTCAGAAACCTTCCACTTGCCAGCCTAAATGTATTCATAATCAGATAGTAAACACTTGATCCAGGGGCAATAGTATCCTCTTATATAGGATTTTTTCCTCTTTGATACATAACCCTCCAATCCATTTACAAAGAGTTGTCCTATCCCCTTATAAGCATCTTCTCACCAGGCTAAAGAAATCAAGGCATTGTTATCTCTTTGCAGAGAATAACAGGGAAATGTTTAATCCATCCCGTTCTTCTAACTGACCTACTAATCCTCATCTGCACCCATTTGAATTCACATTAAGTTTTGTTAAAGCCAGGTGATCTCAGCTGTGCATGAAACTTTATCATTGCCACATACAGTGGCTGGGATATCTCTACCAAAAATAACTCCCTTAGTGTGCCCTAGAAGCGCCTTAGACATTTTGCTGCTACTTCACGCTGGTTGCTCATGCACATCCAAAAATTCAATTAACCATCATATTCTTCTCTTTTTTTCTCCTATGTTCTTATTTATTTCCAAGACCCAGCAGCAAGGACAAGCACAGAGGGTGGCTGCTGTGTGGCTCCTGCCCTGCCAACAGGACTTGCAAGATACACGGCGTATTCTGCAGCACTTTCTTAAATCAAGTGGCGGAATTAGCACATGAGGCGAGTGGATTATTTCGAAAGATTTAGGTATTGCAGAAGTACAATACTCCTCTGCAATAAGGAATTAACTTTCTCAATATTTCTACATCAACAGATACTTGTGGTTGCATGTAAATTGAGAGGGGGTAAAAAAAAAAATCACGTAGTTTTGTATGCAAAACCACCAACAGGGAATAACTTTTGTATAGAGATAAAGAATATAGTCAGCTACAGAAGGAGGAAATGTATGCGTCTTTCGAGATTAAAAAAGAGGAAAAACACCCCCAAACTCCCACTATCAGGATATTGCTAAATACTTTGACAGTCAGCAGAAGCAATGGCGTGGTGCTGGTGGGGAGCACACCCAAAGCCCTAAATCAGATCGCAGAAGTGGGACTTTTGTAAGTCAGAGAAACAGATCCATACATTTTCTGGGGCAGCCCAGAAGAGTTCGTTTTGTTTCATACAACGCGTTCAAAAGGTGGGAAGCCCTGAGAAACAAGGGCATGTCTTTATTAGTATGAAGGGAAGACGTCTTCTCCAGCTCCAAAACCAGGCAGCTTTCTGCAGCGGCCTCTCGGCTGACATCTGATGCCTCGGCCTGAGGTTTGGCAGGCGGGTGGTGGTGCTCTGGGTTGAAGGAGGGAACGGCGTCATTGGAGCCGTGCAACTGGAAAACAACAGCGGCAACCTCCTCCCAGAAGCCCAAGAACCCTGAGAAAAGTTCTGCAGGATTGTTTCAGGAAGGGGCAAAGCTAATTTGGCACTGCTTCACATTGGATGAAGCGTTTATTTTGGTGAAGTTGCGTCGGTTCGTTCGAGTGGAGGGTATAGTTCGTGGCTTGGAAGTCTCAAGGAGAAAGCACAAGTCCATTTTCAATAGTTGTGAGGGAGGTGAAAGGCAAAGTGCCTGATCTAGGGGTCCCTTCCAACCCAAAACATTTTATGATTCTATGATTTCAGAGATCTTATAAACTTAAATGAGACCCACAGGGATGTGAAGGCACAAACAAGCACCTGGTAACTGGGAAGACCTGAAGAGCAGGAGAAACAGAGAAACAAAAGGTCATAGGAGTTTACAGAAATGTAAAGGCAAAACTCTAGTGACATCTTTGGAAATGAAGTTTAAAACCATCAAGTGCAACACAAGCAAATGACGAACAGCAAAGCGCTCACTGTATTGAAAACCAGCCTGGCCAGCTGCCCTGCCTGCACGCTTTCACAGCTGCCCGATGCCACCAGAAAGCTCGCAGCCATGATGAACAGTGCAAAAGAACAAGGTTAATGGCACAGTTTATTAGTTGTGTATTTTTTTAAACTGAAATATAAAAATACATAAAATTGAAGCGATAGGTTTCCTGCAAAACAGTTTCATTAGCTTCAAACACATGCACAAGCTCGTAACGGTCTCATGGAAAAGCGTAAGTTTTTGGCCTTCAGTGGGTCAAGGACATATCAAAATGAAAGAAAATGAACTTGAAGTTGAGAAGAGCCAGAGCTAGGATTTTAGCTTCTTAAATTTGAATTATGGCCTGCTTCTGGACTGCATGGCATCATGGGGGAGGGATGTAAAATACTACGTGAAAGGATTGCTTTCAAGGGAACTCAGACACCCTGCAGACCAGTGACTCCGAGAAGTGATCTGCTGTAACATTTGCCCCAGGTTGGTTTGGTTACAGCACAGATGGTAACACTACCCAGCTAGGAAAGCAGAACAACCTCTTGGACACCTGGCTCACGAGAGGAGCGTCCTACAAGTGCACCCTGCTACTTGTCCTGTTAATTAGCCAGAGAGACGGCTTTTATGCGACCCTGCCCCTCCACAAACTTAATACCACTACTAATTTCCTCTTTCTGACATTCACATTTATTTACAAAATACATAAGCAAAACACTATCAAGCACTAACTAGAGGATGCCCTTTCTTTGCTCATGATGCCTAGCCTCCTTCCAGCTAGTAGCTCAACCTTGAGACCTCCTTCTCTCTCTCAGCTTCATACTTCAAATAAATCTGCATTACGTTTCTCTAAGCTTTCCTTGGCTGCTGCTCTCCCAGCGCCGCGCTTCCATGGGAAGATCAGCCCCAGCTTTGTTTTTTATTTGGCTGCTCATAAACCCTGCCTACACAGCTTGCAATGTCATTGAGCTTTTTATGAGACCCCTACTTTGGACGGAGATGCTTGTTATTTCACCTATGCCAGAAGAGAGCTGAATAACTTTCTCACACTTACCCTGAAAGTTTCACCTAACTCTCCTACTACAAATTTTTCCTCAGACTCTATTCATGCCTTCCCCCAAGTCACAGACCATTTCTGATGATCAGCTGAAAGATAAGGCTTCACCTTTGTCCTGCACAGGACTCAAAGGGACAATTCTGGTCTTGGACTTGAACCTAGAGTCAAGGCAAGCTCTGTGTTCCCTTTCCTTTGAAAAGGGAACATCTGGGCATGGCATCAGAACTGCTGAGAGTTAGGCGTCCCCTTCCAGGCCCACCACCCCCTCACTAAAAACCTTGGGAAAGCTCAAAACCAAGCATGATCTCTAGGTACAATATGCGTCAATGCCACAAAGTGCAAGCTTGTAAGTAAAGGTGCTTTGAATACACAACAGATTTCCCAGATGGGAATTTCCTCCATTATTATTTTTAATTTTCCATTTCCTAACATTCAAATACCAAAGAATACGTCCAAGCACACTTGGCTTTGAAGAAAGCAGTTAAGCAAGGACTAAACTAGGAAAGAACACTTGGCCATCTGCAACATGGCCATTACATTAACTCCTCTGAGAGTTGGTCTTTTGAATCCAAACAGTTTGTTTTTTTTTAAAGTCACTAGCAATTACCAGAGGAAAAGAAATAATTGTTGGGAAAAGCTTGGTTTATTCCCTGACCAACATTTTTTTAACTCCATCCCAAGCTCTCTGCAGTATGTTACACTGCAAGATGATGGCACGCTGTACTCTGAGGGTCGGCTTTGAGGGCCAGGAAAAAAGTCACCCAGAACTGGAGTTCAAAGGAAAGCATGGTTGGGTTTTGGAACAGAATGACTGGTGGGGACATAGCACTAGGATTGAACTCTGGCAATATTAAAAGACTTATTTTTATGTATAAACTAATGCTATGTGCAAGCTTTAAGAAATACCCCTTCAGGCTGTTCTGTGGGCTCCAGGACCAATAAAACAAAAGGAAAAAAAATTTTCCACTAAACACCAGGGATGAAAAAAGGAAAAAAAGAAAAAAAAAAAAAATGTAGGACCCTTCTAGAGCAAGTTGTGTGCATCAAATGCAGTCTCCCAGATCTTCCACTTTTAAAGCGAGGTTGCTCCATCTGAAAGCTTTTTACAACCTGCAGTCAGATCAGAAAGGTCTGGTGAAGGGGCAATGGCCAATGCCATGCAGGCCTAAATGTAACTTGGGGTTTTGCCGGTGAAAGCTGGTATTTCTTCTGAAAGGACAAGCACATCAGTGTCACCCACGTCTCAACTTTCAAACTACCTGCAGCTGTAACCCTTCTTCACCCAAAGTGAGCTATAAGCAATGAGACTAAATCCAAGTGTTGGCAGTTGTCCATGCCCAGGAGAAGAGGCCATGTCCTTCCAAGCCCACAAATATAGAAAGAAGCCCCAAAACCTTTGATAAGTGCAAAAATATTACACATAAATATAAACTCAGCTGTTTGTCTGAACGTATCACCTCAGTAAGATGTGCTTATAGGTGGAAAACTTGACCTTTAGTCAGGAGATATTATAACCATTTCAGTAACTGCATGCTTCTGCAATCCCAGGGCTACATGGAATGGGATTTACTGACTGTGTTTTACAAAATGGCCATGAAGGGCCAAAAGGTGTTCTCCTCCACCCTGTGTGCCTCTGCCAGCACAATAGCGATTGCTGCCGCCTTAGGTGCTGCAAAATAGGATGATGAGAAGTCGTCCTCTCACTCCACATGGGAGAGAGGAAGGGAAACACAGGTGAATTTGCCCTGAAAGAATAGTAGGGAAGAAAAAGCATTTCCTCCTCTTTTCAGAGTGTTTCTAAGTTTCGTCTTTTTATTATAGTGCAGTTTGTTTTAAATATCAGAAAATGTCATTCCCAGGGTGAGGTGAAACTGAAATCCTGAAAAGTTCCTCTGATCTTGGCCCATCAGTGAAAGCAGTTTGAAATGTCTGCTTCCACTAAATGTTTTGTTTGGGTAACTTCCACTAGGGATTAAGTCTTAATGCTTTATTTCCATTAGAACGTCCTTTGAACAGGATTTTATAAAAACTTAAAACGAAATGAGAAAACACTTTAGGTCACAACTTGTCCGTAGCAATGTTTCTTCAAGACTTTATTAGCCTGGGATTGAATGAACTGTATTGTATCAGCTGACAATCAGTAAAGAAAAAAAAAAGTCTGGATAATTCTGGGGGTGGGTTTTTTTTTTTTTTTTTCAGTTCAGCGACCCTTTCACAGCAAGTCCAGCGAGGAAGCTTGGTAAGCAAGGACACGAAGTTGTTCACTGAGAGACAGTGGGAAAAGGGCACGTTTGCTTGCTGGTACATATACAGAATGCAGGCAGCTGGAAAGAAGTACAGCAGATTTTGCAGCCTCTGGGCCAAGGTTTGGTCACATTTAGACAGGCCGGTATCCAGGTCACGTCTATAATTTCACTGAATTTAAAACACACAACCAAACTTTAAACTGGATCAACAAAAGCGCTGTCTGGGCCTCTGAATCCAGCAGAGAGAATCAAAAGGCATTTAAAAGTGTTTGGAAAGAAAATCCTCCTCCTTTAGTGCTTCATTGTGTGGATTTACAAATAAATTAACAAAAATTTAATTAAACTGTCAGTAGGCATGAGAGAAGGTCACCCTCCCTATCCTGCATACTTTAAAGTCTTAATCCAATCTCTAGCTACCAGAGATGGGGATAAATCCTGGAATATGAAGTATATCACCCTTTCCAAACTTTTGGTAGCATTATTTATTATGCCTCCTCTGGTATCCCTTCTCCTTTCCACGGCGGGCTGCAAAGAAGTGAAGTACACGAGTGTTCCCATGGCCACAGAAGGCCTTCAAAAACCCCTCGTACAAAGCATTTCCCTGCAGGATGCTCCAGCTGGTTCTCCACGTGTGAACGAGCCCGAGAACCAAAGCAGTAAGCCCCAGAAGGGGGAATACCATCAGGAGAATTGAGTTGCCAGAGTACACGTGCTTTCTGACAGCAGTGAAGAGGTTAACCGTGACAGCACCACAGTGTAGGGCTCCATGGTTACAGCCCTGAAAATGCCTCCTACTAGAAAAGCATCTCTATATTTCTTCTTACATTGTAATCTTCAGCAGAAAAAAAAAAAAAAGTTACTTCCCTGATTTGCAGTAAATTACAGCTCCAGGCAAAACTTCATCAGAAGAGAAATGGTTTTGACCAACCGCTTTTATCTGTCCACAAGATATAATCAGCTTCTGTTGCAGAGTCTCCAGCACATTCAGTTATAATTTCGTCCAAGGTTAACCACCCAAGCCCCCCCGTCCCAAAGCCTGGGCTTGCTCTGGAGCCGCAGCGTTGCTCTAGAACGTGCTGGTGATTTTCCACTATCTGTACAACACACGGCCCCTGTCCTTTCTCAGGTGTCCTGGCTACATGGCTGAGGATTTTCTAACCAGACAATCCACTTCTTCATGACCCTCCATGCTTAAAACCCTGCCCCCCTTCAGAGTAAGTTGCAGGTTCTTGCTTCTGAAAATAAGTCCTGCCTGTTTGTTCAATTTGTCCCAAGAAAATAAGTTATAAAAATAGTTCCCTCTTCCTCACTAGTATTACTTTTTGTAGATGTTCTTCCATAGTCATCTGAAATCTTCTCAAAAATCACTGCTCTTTGCTTTTGGTTACGTTTAAGGGGCAAAAGGAAAATATTTTATAGGTCATATTTAAACAAGTGAGGGCCGTGGAGGGGGCTCAGTTTGGCAGTGCTGTGGGAAAGGCAAGGATAAATACTGCACGAGAGGTCAGAGACTGTCCTCTCTGATGGCAGGGGGAAGTGTCACTAAACAGGGACCCTCACCATACAGCCCCTTGCTCCCCACGCTTGCCCCTCTCTTCCCCACCAGCCTTTAGCAGAAAAGAAACGTGCTCTTAAGAAAGCAAACAAAAAAAGCACCCCATTTCAGCTCTTAGTGTTGTCAGGATGGGATGGGAAAACAATCTCTTCCCAGCCCTGGCTCCCTCTCTCATCCAGCACAGCTTCTCTGCTCGACCATGAAACGTTACAACCAGCCGCATCCTCTCTTGCCGTCTTTCTGACCATAGGCAAAGGTGGAAGATGTTAACTCAAACCAAGTGTCAGCCTAAATACCGAGCTAACAGCACGATTCTCGGGTACACAGATGACCTTGGTTATCACTGCCTTTTACCTGTACCATTTACATTAATTCCAAGTGCCTACAAAACCTCTGCTGGCAGCTCCTAGGGGAGGCTGGCTGTGCTGGGCACTCATGCCACCAACCAAACCCCCTACAGAGACACACCAACTCACATTTCCTAAGAATCCCTCCCACCTCCAAAAAGCGACATGTGGCATGTCCTCTGGAAAAGGGCGAGATGTGTACACGAACTTATTCCCAATCTCAAACCAACTCCCTTTCCTGCTTTACTCTATTTGTCTTCTTCAGGCACAATCAGGTCCAGAGGGAGACTTTTTGTCGCAGCTCCCATGCAGGGAAATTGCCAAATGCAGAACTCAGAAGTCCAGTTGGAGGCAGTTTGGTGAGGTTTTTTCCTCATCCTTGCAGAGGTCTTGTATCCTCCAGCCTTTCCCCCCTGCCCGACATCCCCAAATCTGCCTTAAACAATAGGAGTGTGTTTCAACAACCAGATGTGGCTTCTCTAACCCTCTAGTACAGCCCCCAGGAGCTAGCAAGGAAGACACCTGCCCAGCATCTTCATGCTTTTCCAGATTTGACTCTGGGGGGCTCCCAGAACCTGAGCTTATCAGATGTACACAGTCAAAAATATTTTAACTGTTCTGAGTTCAGAGCCACAATCTTAAGACATAGTTTATTTGTTTATTAAACAGCATTATGATGTCCTGGGAAACTTTTTAAGTTGCTTATATCCTATGAAGTGACATCACTGAAATGAAACAGCGGGTCAAAGTGTCACAGCTGGAAACCTTGAGTCCATCATAACAAGATCTCCCAGTTTCCAATTCAAAAGCTCTGGAGTAATGAAGTATTTTTCCTCCTAAGGGTATTTAGCTCAGGACTCCACTTTTCATCGTTCATTGTGAATAGGATTTGGTACTAAGCTGTATATAGGATTTCTTCTGGAAACCCTAGCCATGAGAGCACTGCATATGGAAAAGCACAGCATCAGAAGGTAGGGTACTGTCCCATCCAGCCCCAAAGTCAGGGTTACATTGCCATGTGGCCATGCCACAGGGTCTTTGCAAGCTTCAGAAGTGTGTGGATACAGGTAAAGAGTCCAACGTTGATGACAGATAAGTGCAGGCTTAGGCGAGGGAGTAGACGTACAACACAGACATTAATTCCTTGTGGCAGAGCAGGAGTTACAGACTTAGGATCAAACAAGAGATCCAGCTGGATAACTGAGAAGAGGATCTTCTAAAATAGGTACTATGTTAAAAAGATGTTCATTGAGGCAGAGAAAACAGCCATGCAGACAAGAGGTCCCTTATACAGAAACATCTTTTGCTCAGCTTTTTCCTCTTTGACCAATGGAATTCAACATTCTTGCATCTTTATGAGGTTACAGGTGACAAGAGTGGTAGAAGAATAATGTTGAAGTAATTTGGACAGGCCTAGGGACTCAAGCCTTCAGGTTTTCCAGAAAGTGGGTAAACTTGAACAAGAACGTGTAGGATTTCTGCAGACGCTTGTGGGCAAAGCCATTTGCAGGGAAGGAAGTTTAGCCTGTCTAGCATCAGTTGTCCAAATATTCTCTTCTCTGCTGAGACAGCTAATGGGGACCATATTTCTGTTATTAGACTTACTACAAAATTAGCATCCAGTTAATGTGGGAACCCAAATCCAGCAGGAGTTTTATGCCCGCTCCTTGGAGGTGCAAAATTCCACATCTCCTCACCCAACCACAGAACGGTCCATTTTTTCCCCCCAAGCCCTTTTACTGACTGTCGTTCACTTCTGAGATCAATATTTTTCTTGAAACTCACTTAAGATGCATCTGTAGAGGGGAAAAAAATGTAAGTCACAAGCTTCATCAAAAAAACCTCTCAACCGTTCAGAAAAAGCTTCCAAAAATAAACAGAATTTCCTCCACGGCTTAATGGCCCAGCTAGGATTAATCAGCCCAACCTGAGAGATTATTGTTAAACCACAAAAACTACCTGAGAAATTTTAGCATGATCTGGAAGAAGAAAAGTTAAGTACTAATATTCTTGCCTTCACATATAAAATACAAAGGATTATTTCTTAAAGATAAAAACCACAGGAACAGTTGTTTTAGTGCCAGCTCCAGCTGTCTGGAGAACAAGGAGTAACCTGATAGAATCTCGAGTCAGGCTGATACAGGCACCTATCCCTTTGCTGCAGCCACTCAGTATTTTTTTAGCCCTACGGGTTACATCCCAGTGAAACAAAAAGAAAAGGGAGACGGGGGGGTCGAAGGTGTCCAAAAAGCAGCGTGAAGCAGCTAGGTGACTCAAGCTCACTAGGAGACTCAGTCACCCAAGAAGTTTCGGGCAGAAGGAAGGAATGAAGTCAGCTCTGACTTCAATGTCAGGGTCTGAGACAGAAAATAGTGATCTCTCTCCTCTCATCTCTCTGTGTCTGACATACTGGCACCGAGACTCACCATGTACAAGCCGAGAATTTTGCGAACAGAAAACTCCAGAAGGAAAAAAACAGTTAAACACTCCCTTCCCCAATGCAGGATACAATGAATACAAAAAAAAAAAAAGATAATTTTACTTCCTAAAAAATGGGGGAGAACTCTCTATCCATCAATGCAATACAGCACTGGGGGCAGGAAGGAAAAAAAAAAAAAACAACCAACCACACACACAAATCCCCCTGCATAAGCCTGAAAGAAATTTTCCTCAAGAACTGCCCAGTATTTTGCTCCTCTAAAAGCTATCAAGAGAACATGAGAATCTCTTCCCAGCGTTTGACGCTCATTTGTATAACACATTTAAAGAGAAACAAACAAGTTGTGTGGGACACTGATGAGCCTCCGAACAATCCCTCTTTTCATCAGGATCCAAACCGGCTTTCAAAAGCTGCTCGGGACATGCCTAGCTATTTCTGTTCCACAGCAACACAGTCATGGAAATTTTTCCATGGACCACAGCAAGGCCACAGAACAAACAGTTTATCACTGGAGTGTCTGAGCTTGCACGATAAAAAACAAACAGGGAGTAATATATGACAAAACCTTGAAGGCAGAATTTTGGATTCTAACTACCTGGTCGGAGGGTCTTTCGAATGGGTTGGGGGGGGGGGGTAATAAATTTCTTGATTAGAGAACAAGAACAAGCCTACTTTGTCTGGACTCTAATCTTGGATTTATAGCGGATTGTTATCAGTGCTTTTTCCCCTGGAATTTCGTTTCTCTGCACAGATTTAAAAGAATAAGGTTTTTTCTATTCCTTCGAGGCAATAGCGTGTTATGTAGCAGCTCCTGTATGCTTCTTGCCCATATTTGGGGTGAACGGCGACTGGTTTGATTCTCACTTACGCTTGGGTTTCCTTCAGCTTTCTGGCAAGATGAGCCTATGGAATACCCACAGAAGGCCTCCCTCCTATAGCACTGAATTGGCATTGAGGCTCTACAGTGTTTTTTCCCCCCTTTCCCATTCTCCTGTGCAAAGATTTTAGTGGGCAGCCACTAAACACGGCGTGTGTCTTCGGGAGCTGGTGGTGGGGAGCTCAGAGTAGTTCACAGGCAGAAGGTGGTGGGGCTTCTTATGGGTCAGAGACCTTGCCTAGTGGGACTGGCAGGCAGCTGCATTCAAGAGCAAATGAGCAAATTCAAGCTCAACGGTTCTTGCCATGCTGTATCCCACAGCCAAGGACCTACACAGCTCACGACTTCCCGCTGGGATACCTTTGCTGGTCAGATGCCAGAGCACCAATGTGGGAACAACATTCCTTAAGAGCTATGAGTTTAGATGCTCCCAGAAGAATGGTGAGACTCAGGACATGGGATTTCTCTGATTTTTATACAAATCCAGGGGAAATTACAGACAGCAAGGGCGACTTGCCCCACTTTGTTATCCACTTTAAGGCCATACAGAGTCAAGAGGACCAACGGCCTCATGTTTTCCTGCATCTCACTAAAGCCTTTCCCTTGTTTTGCTTTCTACACCAACCTCAGTGAAGTACTTGGGGAAGGTCCACTTGACCATTCCTTGATCAAGTTATCACAAAGGTAAGACTTCTCCAAGAGAACAGATGTGCCAAACCAGCCTGAGGATACTGAGCTGAATGGAAAGTACGCGCTGATCAAATATTTACTATTGCTGCTGGGGAGGGAGCTGAGAGGTGGCGTTTCCGTGACATTTTGTTCCTGTAAAGCCAAGAACTGTTCTATAACCTTTGAATGTCCCTTGAAATTGTTAATCTCCCACCAGAAGCAAATTGAGACATTTAGAAAGGATGAGGTTACTTATTCAAAATTCAAGTCCATGGTATCACACATAAATAACACTTATTAGTGAATGTCATTAACAGATGAATCCTCATGATGGCTATGAGAAATAACTGATCACAGCAAAAGAATTTACAGCTCAAGAGCAGGGTGACATAGAGACTCAGTGCAAGGTTATCTTGCTCTGTCCTGCTGTAATAGGCACACGTGCTTAGCTGAAAGTTTGTTTTAAAAAGCATATTCATATTCCAAAAACCAGCTGAGAATAGTAGTCTACAAATACCAGGTGTTTCCACATCATCTGTTAGCCAGAGCTCCCAGAGCACTCTATGAGAATCAGTGAATGAAGAAGTTTTTACCACCTCCACTGGATCATTTCTCATCACCCCTTTGGAAAGTTGCTGTTAGAGATGTGGCCTGAGGTACCAGCTGGTCAGACTGGCACAAAAAGCAGGCAGGAACAAGAAATGTAAAATACGTGCCAGGTTCAAGGAGGTAACTGTGCAAGGACTCAAAATACAGCACGAGAGCTTAACATCATTCCAGCAGCTGATTTTTCTGGCAGAACAGAAGTCAAATTTGTTTCTTTAAAAAATGCACATACAGCTTTCTTCTGAAGCAGCTGCCGTCACCCTTTTTTTGTTCCTTTGCACCCCTGTTGGGATGCAGTAGGCATACACATACACATTCTTCATCAGGCATCACAAAATACCTCGATTCTACCTAGCTCTTCTCCCTAGGAAAAGTGCAAGATTGCTACCTGTCCTACATTTATTTATGGTTTGTGTAATATAGTTTGGGAATGTGCCAAATGGTTTAAAGCAATAACAAGAGCTGTCCAGGAGGAGAACACAGTGCATTTGGGAAACGGTCACGTGTAAGCCCATAACAGCCCGCTTTTACTAAGGGAGGAGATCTGTTATGGAGGGAGGAATGAGGGGTCTGGAGCACAAGGCTTACGAGGAGCGGCTGGGGGAGCTGGGGGTGTTCAGCCTGGAGCAGAGGAGCTGAGGGGAGCCCTCATCGCCCTCTACAACCGCCTGACAGGAGGGGGGAGCCGGGGGGGGTCGGCCTCTTCTCCCTGGGAACGGGCGATGGGACGAGGTGGAATGGTCTGAAGTTGCACCAGGGCAGGTTTAGGTTGGACATTAGGAAAAATTTCTTCACCGAAAGGGTTGTCAGGCTCTGGAATGGGCTGCCCAGGGAGGTGGTCGAGTCCCCATCCCTGGGGGGATTTAAAAGCTGGGGAGACGAGGTGATTAGGGACAGGGTTTAGTGGTGGGATGGCAGGGTTAGGTTAACAGTTGGACTTGATGATCTTAAAGGTCTTTTCCAACCTAGACAATTCCATGATTCTATGAATAAAGCAAAAAAAACCCCCAAAAACCCCACAGCCCCGCCCCCCCCAACTTCTCCCCAAAAGAAAAAAAAAAAAAGATCAGGAAAAATAAAATAAAAACCTGATCACCACTGAGCCCAAGTCATAGCACCCGAGTCTGCAGAAACTACAGGTTGGTTTAAACTATGCTTAGTTTTGTGGTAGCTGCAGATTTTGCTTATTCCTTTGTACCTTATTTTATACAGCGCCTGCATTTCATGATCACGAGTATCGCATGATCGTTGAAACACAGAAAAGAAGGTCGGGATCCTTGGGCTGACTTTATACAACTGTTTCTACTCTACGCTGCCGGGCCTCCTTGTCTCTGCAGAGATCCACGATTTATCACAGCGGGCAAAGTACTTTTAAAATTGTTGTTAATGAAACGTGAGTCCTACACTGGGATTTCCCTGAAGCGAAGTCCCTCATAAAACAGGGAATTAACTAAAATTGTTTTCATTCCTCAGAATGTTAGGAAGCAGTGAGACAAATACAAAAAACCTCAATTGCAGATGCTGCCTACTTCTCACAGCAGCCCAGCCCACCTCCAGATAGCGAACACCACACTTTTTTTGAAGTTTGAAGGAGTCCTTGCACCCCTCTCTAGAACACCATTGACTTCCAGTAAAAGTAAAAAACCCCACACCACAAACCCTATACATTGAAGTATTTTCCTTGAACATTTTCCAAACAAGCCTATACATTCATCCGAGCTCACGCATAGATTATTTAGTTGTTTTCACTGACGTCTGATTTAAATGCAACCATTAACTTCTGGAGACTGCTTTAAAATGCAGACCAGAAAATCCCTTCTTTCTGTCATTTTGTTGTTGTTATGTTTAAAGACTCTTCCCTCTGGGAATTTGCTGTGGTCAGAAGTCTTCATCACAAACTCACTGTACCACATTTGCTGTAAAAACAAGAAGTCAGAGCCTTCTCCAATTCCTTTTCAAGAACCATGGTTTATGATGTTTTAATTAATCTCCTCTTAGCTTAACAATTTAAGGAGTAATTTGAACATGCCTTCAGTGCTGTACTGCTACAACTTCAAAGCCACTGGTAGAGCCTGGGTGCTCAGCGCATATCCCTTGGTTCATTTCTGAATGTACCATGCAACATCCTCCTCCCATAACATACAGATATTTAAAATTTAACAAGCCTGGAAAGACCAGAGACTGAACTATCCTCAGCATAAGATCCTGGGAGCACCAAGTAAAATGAAGGCAACTCAAGCTGTACCATGAAATAAAAGCCAATTGTTTCAAAGCCAACGCTGAGACGGCTTTGATAATTTCCAGATTTATAGCAAAACTTACAGCGGTAACAGGGATGTAAGGACACCTGGCATAGGCAAAGGTCAAGAGCAGATGAGAGAGAGAATCCAGTGTTTCAGATAAGAGCAAGAAACAAAAACGCAATGAATTTGACCGTACAATCTGGTAGCAGAACACCAACGGGCTAGAGGAAGCCTACCACTTTTTCAGTCTCCCAAGAATCAGAAGTATTTGGCAGACACTCGAGACAGGAAACAAATAAGCTTTATTTGAGGCCTCAAACATTATTTATAAAAATGTCAACTCATAGTAACCTTCCATGAAAACCTCATACTATCACAGCTGTAAAATGTATATTTTCAGACATGACTTTAGAGCATCAGAGTTGCCTCAACCATCTACATCTCCGTCTCTCATATACATATGTCTGTGTGTGCGTGGGGGGGGTGTATCTATGCATCTATAAAGCAATTAATTTGCCTTTAAAATATATTTCTTGGAAGTCAAAACACCCTCCTGATTGCACTAAGTTGTTTGGTTTAAACATTGATCTCTAGGGCACTGATAAAAAGTATTTTTGTGGGTTTGGGAAAGCTGAAAATATTTGCACTTTAAAAAAAAAAATCCCGTATTACAGAAAAGCAGCGTTTCTGCAATGAAGAACACGGCTGTTTCTCTGAGCATGGTCCACTGTAGCTGAGCCCCCAGAGAAGCAGAGCTAGGGGATGGTTGCCAGTAATAGCGGATTCTAGAAAGGTTAAAAACAAGCCCTGAAAACGTAAAGAGGTGCTGTTTAAAACAAATTATGCCCAAGTAGAATTCACAGCCGGGCAGCCAGCGTCACACCGTAGTGCAGACGAAGCTGAAATTGCCTCCTGGCAAGCAGGAGCTCACCCCTTACATGTTCTCAGCCAAAGCAACAAAAAACCTTAATTGGGGCCTGATCTAAAAAGTGGTCTGTCCTTGGCAGAGTTTAATCTCTTCTGGGGACCACGTCTTGGGAGCACCCTGCCCCATTTGCTCCCGCTGGCTGCGGAGGGGGTGGGAGCCCCCCCACCCCAAGGGGATGGTGCAGCAGCTGCAGGACGAGGCTTCCCCATCAGCATTTGTCACCTTTGTGGGTCACTGACAAGGGAGGCATTTTTGTCAGTGGTTTTGCAGCCCATATGAGGGCTGGCTAGTCAAATGCTTCAGCGTTTGAAGGACTCCCAGCTACCGACCTCCTTTTGGCCCAGACTCGGGCAAGCTCAGCAATAGCGTTTGATACAGAGCACTGCAAGAACACGGCACCTGACTCTTCTTACACCAAAAACCACACTACGGACATTTAGCAGCCATATAAGGAACAACCCTGGCACCGATCTGCTCTTCCCATTGAAGCCTCCCTCACCTCACACTGCTGCCGCACGGCTTCTGCCCAAACAGACTCCCACAGGCTTTGGGGTTGCACAACCCTGTGTCTGAAAGTAGGAGTAGATGAACCCGATAACTCAGTGATCAATTCTACAGTCTGCAACAAAACAAAACAAGCCCCCCACATCTATGCTTAGTTCTCAGCCCTGGTGCATTTTTGGCAGGCACCCCTAAAGCCAGAGGGTTCATGGCAAGGGGTATCTTCTCTGCAGCCCTCAAATGGAGGGCAACTCCACTGCTCCCCAGTCCTCAGCAGGGCATGCCCCAGAAGCACCCATGGCACACGCACTCCTACACCCCCGGATCCCCCCGGTGTTGCAGAACAGCTCCAAACTGAGACCAGCTTGGGCTGAATCTGCCTTTGTGCAACTCCTCCTGTTCCAACCTGCCCAGACAAACAGGTCCTGAAGAGCTCGTTCCTCTGCTCGGTTTTTATACAGGAAAAGAGCGAGTTTTGCAAAACAGACTCAACCATGATGAATTCTACCTAGCCTGCCCAGCACCTGTAGGAAAGTACGGGTTATAGATATAACCAGCACTTCCAAGGAAATATTGCTGGGTTTCATTCCTCAGGGTCCAGACAGGGAGAGCGGGACCACCATGGCAAAGAACAGCAGAAGTTCCTGCCGTGTTTGTAGGGACTCTTCCACCTGGTTTTTCTGAAAGGAGAGCAAAAGCATTTTTCTATGCTCTAGAACAGCAGGAGACCAGAGAGGGCTGGGGCAAGGTTAAATAACATCTTTCAGCACAGCCTTATTGGTCTTGGGAAGCTTTCTAGTTCTCAGTGCAACACAAGCAAGATGTAACTGAAACTCGCCTGCTCTCCTTTAATATCTCTTTGGCAAACCACTGTAGCTTCTGCATCTCACCACCTAATACAATATTTAAAAAACAAAACAAACAAAAAAAAAACCCCACAAACCAAAACAGAACAACTAAACCAGACCTACCTCTGTGCATCTGGTACTAAAAATTTGATCTGGAAGAAACAGATACCTCATGGCTGGCTAGAAAGCATAAGACTGTAGAGCAAAGGACTTGTTCCTGTGGGCCACTGCTGAAATATCAACTTGAAACCCAGCTGTAACTAAAAGCAACTAAGCAAGTGCATGATCAGCAGAGATGTAGCACAGCTGAGCCCATGATGCTTTCTAGTTTCAGGTACCAGATACCCAACCTCAGGCCAGGCGGTAAAAGTGCCTGTGAGCCTTGGCATCTCATGTTTAATCCCTCCTGGAAATGACAAAGCCAGCAACAACAGCAGGTCTATAAGGGGCAGCCCAGGAAAGCTTAGACTTGCTCGGTAGAGGAGAACAGCAGTAGTTTCAGTTGAACATGAGGAAGAACTTCTTAACTTTGAGGGTGCCCGAGCCCTGGCCCAGGCTGCCCAGGGGGGCTGTGGAGTCTCCTTCTCTGGAGATATTCAAAGCCCGCCTGGACGCTGTCCTGTGCCCCCTGCTCTGGGTGAGCCTGCTTGAGCAGGGGGGCTGAACTGTGTGATCTCCTGAGGTCCCTTCCAACCCCTGCTATTCTGGGATTCTGAGATTGTGGATCTCCGAGAGGTAAGGAAATTGTCCTCCTCAGGAACATGGCACAATGCCATGGACCTCTGTGCTATTCGCAGGGTGAATATCACTGAGAAAGACACAAGTGAATGAATCTGCGCCAGAAGAATGTTTCTGTCTGTGTCAGGGGAAAGGCCCATTTGCAACTCCACTTACATTTTTAAACAAGCAGCCAAAGGGGCTTTATCTCCCATATGAGAGGCGGACAAGGAAGAACTTGTTTATTTAAGCTGCAAAATTTTATAGATGGTCTGAAGCCAGAGGAAGCATTTTAACCAGCTGAAGCTTGAGCTACTTTAGAGCTGGGAAAATACTTTATCTTCCACGTTTGATCTGGGTGGCTGTATAAAAGGACAGGAAGGTCTGATTTTGCAATGCAGCCGGGCAATCTTGTTTGTGAGTGTCCCAGAACCACAAAACAATTTTAATCCCCCAAGTTATCCTTCCCATTGACTGGTTTCCATACTCATCTTTTCTTTTTATAATCCTAGTTGCCCATTTTTCTTTCCAAAGTCAGGTTTTGTCAGACTATAGTAAAACTACTCTGTGTGCCCCAAAAGATGCTCCCGCTGCTTCCAGCCGATCTCACCTGGCCGTATGCATGGTTTATCCTGTTCTAGCTCTAGCAAAGTCACAGGGTGCATGTGAGCTAACCTACATCTTATCTCACGAAGTACCCGCTCCTATGACCTGAGGTCCTTCATAAGTTTGTACTGTCTCAATGAACTATTGCCAGCAATATCTCTGACATTGCTTTTATTATTTGTTCCCTCCATCATATCCCTCCACCATTCTTCCAAGCCTCCTTGTCATCTCAAACTTGACAGGCTTACACCCAGTTTCAGTGTGTAACATCATTAATGAAGTAAATCTCAAGTGAAAGAAAAACCTCACCTATATTATCCAATTTCAGCAGAAAACAAAGCAGCACATGTCTTGCTTTAGTTACAGTCAATGCCCGATAATGCTAGGTATTTTCAGCAACTCTAGAGAAATGTGCCATGTCTTTCTTTGGATTTATCAGTAAACACTAAAAAAAAAAAACCCAAAAGCAGCTCATCTGTACACAGGTGAAGTGGGCTTTTTAATCTCCATTCAGGTTTTCCTCTTTGGCCCCTCTTATTTTCTGAGTCCTACAATCCAAAACACTTGTAGGGTTTCTCTGCCTCTGCCAAGACTTGAGACGTATTCAGAATAATTCAGATGTTCCTTTCATTTTATCTACTGGAAATAAATGTGACTGTCAGCTAGCAGTCTTCTCTCCTGTGTGTTAGCTGTGGCAGAGATTTGATAAACCATACACACTTGAGGCGATACAGCTTTACCAAGTGGAAAGAAAACCTGAGAGGGAAAAGCTCCTCACAGCCTTTTATTGCAGGTTCCTCCATGCATTCATGTTCCCTTCAAAAAGGGCAAAATCATGGCAGTGAAGCAGGGAGAGGAGGCTTTTGGTCTTCACTGTCCCACCTCCAGGTCCCATCCCTTTCAAAATAGCTAATCCTGAGATTACACAGAGAGCTTTCCCCTGCACTGTGCTCACCGGGGCCTGTTAGGAAGAGTTAAATTGCTGGGAAGGGGCTGTGGTTGAGGGGAGCCCAGGGGCAGCTGGGCATGGGTGTGGTGGGAGAGTTCCTGGAGCTACCAGGAGACATTTGGCTAGAAGATGGTGATGCTCTGAATTCATATAAAGGAATACAAAGACAACAAAGAAAATATTTAGGATGCTGGTATACCTGCCGATACACTTTTTTGGGTCTATTATTCCTGTCATTATTTTTCTGTCTGACAGCACCTCCGGTCCCCACCCTCTGATACCAAACCTGTGTGTGCTGGGGGTGTTTAAACTCTCCCCACGAGTGATGCTTACGGCTTTCAGCCCAGCCACTTCCTCTACCCAGCCCACACAACTTACAAAACAGATTGCGACTTACCCTAAAACCTTCCCCCAAATCCAACACCCACTCATCCAGGAAAAAACCTGACACCCACAGGTTTTTAGAGTAGTGCTCCTCCTTGATCCACACCACGAAGGTAGAATTTACGATTCGATCTGTATTTGAGCACAAATTTATTCATTCAACCTCGTCACAACAACTTTTAAGAAAATGTAGTGTTGGTCAGAGACACTGAATTGATTTCCCTTGGCCACAGGAGGCAGAATCAGAGGCACCACAGGGCTACCTGCTATGGTGGAGTGTCCTCAGGAGGTAAAAATACAGAGCACTGAAACATGTTATTGGCAGTTTGTAGGCTTGATAGTAGAACAAGGAATGCACAAGCTTTTTCCCACGTTCTCACTATGTCTTTAAGGTTCTGTAAAAATGAGCTGCTCTCTATCAGGCATTAAATGCCGTCAAAAAATTGGTGATTATTTTTCCCAGCTTATTTCTTTTGCCTGGTTTTGTTTTGAAAATTCAGCTGGGTTCTTATTCTACTTCAATACAACAAAATGCACACAGGCCTTTGGTGACACTTACCTGTGCTCCAGTGCCAAAACACAGAAGAAACGATCCACAGGGACCGAAGAAGAGGCTTTCTCCCTCCTTTTACTTCCACCGTACCCACACGTTTACAAAATGCATAGTTTTGACTTTTTTTTTTAATTATTGTTTACTGTCCTGTGGTTGGATGGTACCATTTCCACTGCTGTAAGCTGACCTGGCTTATTACCAACATTCCTAATACTGCCGCTGCATTGGGAAAAAAGATTCCCCATAAACCACCTACACGCACAAAAATTCCTTTTGGAGAAGAGGCAAAGCACTGAGCTGGGAAAGGATAAAGGTCAAATCCATAGCGCGTAATTGCTCGGCAAAACCATTTGAGGTTTTGTGGTGTAAAAGTGACATGACTCTTATGCAACGGTGCACTGCTGCTTTGGAGTTTGTTCCACTTCTTGACTCAGCACTGACAAATGACCTGAAAAGCAACTTCTAAAGGAATAAGCAAGTTCAGGGATAACTTAGTCAGTAGTGGATGAAAACTATTTGAACAATCCGAGACGCAGAGTGTCCCAACCACAAGGGTGCCACCAAATGTAATTTCTTGTCACCCTGTGACTCACTTAGGAGGCAGCTATGAAGCTCTCTTATTCCTCTTCTTCCCCATGAAGCTCAGAACCATTTCCCGGGAACTTGGAGGACAGAGGAGCTAATGTTAAGTGGTTTATAGTGCCAGCCTACTTAGGAAATACAAACTAATGCTAACTTGCTCTGTTCAAACTCCTTATGGTTGAATTTTTAATTAGAACTTTAAAGCCCAAGTTGCTCCAAGGGACCGAGCACGCCGGTCGTTTTACGCTTGCTGTGTGCGGGACTTGCAACGTTAGTGTCCAGTTTCCAAAATGTGTTGTATTTCACACCTTGTTCTTCTGCAAAGCAGAGAGGAACAGGGTTTTCTTCTGAAATGAAGCCGTCCGTATTTCAACAGAGGAACAAGCCGCTGCAGAAAGGGGGGGCTGTACACAATATCAGGAAATAATATTCGGGCAATTGCATTCTCAGGGGTGGACCTGCTGCTAAGTGCTAAGCGTTCTCATCCTGAGGGACACTGCTCCTACCAAAAGCTTCTCTGTGAAGAAGTAAGTTCCATCACTGTGGGAGGACTTGGTTTGGGAGGTAAAGAAATCAGAACACCTGCAAACACTGTCTACGATGAGAGGAGAACGGGGCTGGAAATTCACTGGCCTGGGGGCTTCCCATGCTGGTTTTCAAGTCCTGTGAATTGCACTGAAACATGCACAAGAAGGACAGGTAAACACCATGTGGAAAAAAAGTTCTTTATGCCAGTCCAGTCAAGAGCTGAGGTCAAAGTCAACACAAGGAGCTAATTTTGGTCATAAACCCCCCCAGTCTGTCTCAATGGCTTGGGCTCTTGGGCTTTTTCCCTCCCTCCTTAGTAATGTTGTTATTACGTGCGACAAAGAAAGACTTCATGCAGTTTTGCTTAAATATTAACTACTTACGGTTTGAGGAGTAAACACTGACCACAGGCTTCACATAAATATTCTGCTGTTACGTGCCAGTGAGTGACACGTCCCCCTCTTCTGAAAGGCCTGCATGGTTACCCCTGCTCAGCAGTATGCAGAAAGTCACAACTACTTGGTTGGGTGGAACAATTGCTTTATACTCCTATTTAGGGGGAAGCAGAAAATTAGGGTGATATGATACACTAAAATGTAATATAATGGACAAAATGGATGGAAAAAACCCCCACAATACCTGGGCCAAGAGCATTAAAGTCTCTGTGGGGAAAAAAATGGTTGCAGACTGTACGCGGTATATATTGAAAACAATGAATTATAGAATCATAGAATGTTTTGGGTTGGAAGGGACCCCTAGAGTCCATCCAGTCCAGGGAGCAGGGACCCCGCTAACCAGATCAGGTTGCTCACAGCCCTATCCAACCTGGTCTTGAAGCCTTCATAGAAGAAAGGTGGGTCTCATCTAAACCTCCTTGGGGAAAAAAAACAACCAAACAACACATTTCAAACCTTTACCGAAAGTCAGGAGGAGATGTTTGAAACACTGAGAAACATTCGTGCCACACTACTACCTTTACCATTTTCAAACTGCAGTATGTCCATCTCCTTTTGGTAGGCCTGTGCTTTCCAAATATGAAAGCGCATAACTGAAATGGCCTCTTTTTATATATTACCTGGTTTGGAATTGCAAAGTGAGTGGTCATGGAAGAACCAAAGTCCTTTTCTCTCCTTCCAAATCCAGCTCTGGCGATGCAGACTGCAAAGGCTGCTGCCCACCCCTGGCTGCATTGGCTCTCCCACCCCAGGTACGGAGGTAGGAGCAGCGCACGCGCAGCATTTGTGTTACCAACATTTAATGCTGACGATCCATATGGAAATTAAAACAACCCTCCCAGAGTTCCCGTAATTTACGCAAAAGTGTGTGGGCAAGCGCATCCACAGGGAGCCAAGGGAATAGGGAGCACACAACAATGATGTTGCTCTTTCCTTGGGCCGCATCTTCTGTGGAGCATAAAGCTGCCTGAACCTGAAGTGAAACAGCTTAGAGACCACCACATTATGGTGGCTAATCGTAGCTATATAAATGCAATTAATTAATGCTATTTAACTGCTGCATTCATGATGAACATAGTCTATAACCACATTATTTCGTCCTTGGGTTTGCACTTACAGCCTTTTTTTTTCAACACCGTGACTCAGCGGAGAATAACTCTTAGCTTATTTTCCAACTTCTTTGTGGTCTCGTTCATTGATGCATGTCGTGTAAGACAGGGAAAGGACAGCAGTGAAAACAGCTCAGACCCTGCCACTGTACATAGACCCGAAAGCCAAATCTTCAGTCATTTTTGCATCCAGCATCACTCTCTGATGGGAATCATTGAGCTAACTGTTTGCCCCTGGTCTCACTCATTGGAGCTGTGCTAGCAGCTGTGTGAGCTGTCAGGACTGAAATGACCTAAATCTTTCTCTCCCGGCCTTTGTACAGACACTGGCAGTAGGGTTTCCGAAAGTAAGAGCAATATGAGCGCAGGATGTGACGCACCCTTCCTTGCACAGGTTTTGACTCAGACTCCCCTACCCAACCAATCCCCTGAGCAAGTATTACTTCCCCTAAGTCCCTAACAAGCCCCCTTTCTGGTCCATGATGCTCGTCAGCTGCCCTTGCTCCTCCCTCCGTCCCCACCAGCTTTATGGTGAGTGTCTGCAGCCTTCACAGGGCTGGGCTGGCAGGGTGAGGGGCAGAGCGCACGCAGCTCGGCACAGATGTGGGCTTTACCATCTATAGAATATGGGCACTTGGGTGCCCTGGAGGTTGAGAATAGCAGATGTAAATCAATCCTGGATCTCTGATTTTTATCTAAAGATTTAATCATGCCATTTGACATTTTCTGTTATGATATTTTCCCAGTGGTGAGCTTCTTAAATCAGGTCAATGCACCATATAGTCCCTGGGGGTATTTAAAAGAAGGGTAAATGAGGTGCTTAGGGACGTGGTTTAGTGGTGGGACGGCAGGGTTAGGTTAACGGTTGGACTTGATGATCTTAAAGGTCTTTTCCAACCTAAATGGTTCTGTGATTCCATGATTCTATGTCTTCAGAGCTATCAGCTGGATCACTGAGGATCCCCCACAAACATGTTTTTGAGAAGACGTGTGTGTCTGTGAGATGACCATGAAGTTATACACTCCTGGGAGTCACTGTTGACTAGGGGGAATGGACCTCAGCTTCCCAGGTGTGTTGAGGAGAGCTGCCTGTTCTTTTTGGTGTGATGTGAACTGATTTAACAAACATGGCGATTAAAAACAGAATGGCCATCGCTCCCTCCTGTCAGGTTCCGTCAGCCTTTTCATAGTGCTAGGCAGCTAGCTTGTCTTCAGTAAATTTAACCCTCTCATCACACACACCCCCCACCAATCCTTCAGGTTTAGAGACTCTGCCTCAGTTTTGGGGACTGAGAAAGCATTTCTTGCTACAATGTTCTGTGGGGGTTTCAAACCTGCTGGGTTCTAGGTCATTTACTCAGAGCGTATTTCTAATATGTTGTTTCCTTCCTAAATAGTAGCTGTATAGTAAGTAACAGGAGCTACAAGTGGTGGCCAGGACAAAGATGCTGCGGTGGCCACTGGTGCTGAGCCGCCCTCCAGCTGCGCTGCCTGGAGCCTCTGGAGCCTCAGGTCTGGTGGCAGCGACCACAACCAACTTAAACTTCCTGATTATGGAAAAACCTCCCAGCAGTATTTTCTATGACTCTCTCATGCCAAGGCAGCGTGAAGAAAACAAGAGACATTTTAAATAGCCTTATTTAATTATTTGGGGGCCTTGGGGGGAAAAAAATGTCAGAAAATGGCAAATGTTCAAAACTGAAACGTCAGGAGAGTATCTTGGAATCACAGAGGTTTGAAACTGTAAGGACCTCAAGATATTAGACCTTAGACTGGATCTAAGGAAGAAATTCTTTCCAATGAGGGTGGTGAAACACTGGCAGGGGTTGCGCAGAGAGGTGGTGGAGGCCCCATCCCTGGGGACATTCCAGGCCAGGTTGGACGGGGCTGTGAGCAACCTGATGTGGTTAGCGGTGTCCCTGCTCCTGCAGGGGGGTTGGACTAGATGACCTCTAGGGGTCCCTTCCAACCCAAACCATTCTGTCATTCTATATCATCTACAGCTTGTTTGATCCAGATAAGAATAACTGGGCCTAGATGTTCCCTGGTACGTATCTTAGATGTTTTAAAAACCTCCAATATCAATCTCCGAAACATGCTGTGTAGGTTATTCCTGAACCTAGAAAGTTCTTTCCAGTCCTACAGATGAGTGCTGATCTCTCCACTTTTATGTCCTGCCTGTACAAGAGATGGAGAGCAATTGATCGCTATCATCTTTGCAACAGCTTTTTTTATGCGTTTGAAGACAACCTCATGTCTTTCATCCAGACTAAATACACTCCTTCAAACCTCCTCCGCCTTCCACGTAGCTCTTACCGTCCTTCTTGATCACTGCAGTCTGATATCTCTCATGACCTGTGGTGCCTCTGTCAAAAGATTTTTAAAGGCCTCTACTGCTGGGGATGTACTTTAACATTGTCTTCTTTTTCTATAAATCTGAGACTTTGAAATTTTGGGAGGCCCTGTTTATAGACCAGGAAAACTATTCTCCCTCTAACTGCAGGTTTAAGCTACTTTGTAACAACACAGTTAATTATGTTCCTTCACGTTTAAATTACTTTTCCTCCTAATAAGATAGACAGCTACTTATGCTGATAGGTTCATATAATATTTCTGTCCAGCAACATGTTAATTCATTGAACTTCCCTTCAATTCCCTTTGCTCAACACAAAAAAAAGTCAATGGAGATTTACCACAGGTTAATGTTTCCGTTATTTAAGGTGTCTAAGTTGTACATCAGTGGACTGGCTGCTTATGAGATGTTTATTTGTCGTCGTGGTGTTGAATTGCTGTCCACAGCAGGGGCAATTCCTTGATTTTGCATCCCTCTATCTAACATGCAGTAAAATGGGATTAATAATGCAGGCACGTTGCAAAGATTTGCTGATGATTTTGAGTATTCTTTTATCCTTGCTCTTACGCAGCATTTGGGCATCTGTCAGTCGAAAATGTTGTGCAAGTGTTTGGCAGCCCTGTGTTAACCGTCCTTCCATGTAGCAAGAGCTATTGGCATTCTCCGTCGTAGGCTTTGTTTGTTTAACGTAGTGATCAAAAGGCACGTTGTATTGCCACCAAACCCTGAGTCACCCTCCCCAAGGAACCATCGCCCTTTTTTCCTATTTGGGTGGAGATAGTGTACTTCTTGCTAAGGGAGTGGTGAGCTCCGTCCAAAATTTCTTTGTAATATTTAGTAAGCTGAAGTGGGCTTATTGTATATCGAGGAGACAGGGGAAAGGAGGCTTATTGCATGCAGACTGGTAAGCTTTTGTCATTGCACTACTGAGGTGACCGCAGCAGTTCAGCGTCTCTTTTTTAGCAAGCGCGGAGTTACCGCGGGAGAGGGAAGGAGCCTCAGTAGAGGTGGTGCTGTGAACTTTGCAAAAACATCTGGCAGGCCCTGGCTCTAGCAAAGGAACAGCAACGTCTCTCCGTCTTTTCCAGACACGCTGCCTGTGCTCTGCCTCACTTTCTAACAGCGACGTTCTTCTGCAGAACCACTGGGTTTGACTTTTTTTACGGCAAGGAAGATGCCAGCAACAGCAGGAATCAGCAATGGCCACCCTCATGGTGACTGTTTGCCTGCTGTGGGCAACAGCACATGGTAGCAGAGGGAAACGGTGGTGGGTGGAAGATGATGAAGCTGCCTGTCATATGCCAGGGGACAGGGTGTGAGCCTGAGGGGAATTGGTTTATCCCGCCCTAGAGAAAGTAAAGCAGAAGCCTTTGCAGCCAGATGCTGCTGCCTTATGCCCCAAGATAAAAAGCAGGAGGGAGGAAGGAAGGGGAGGAAGGGCAGGGTTCAGAGGCAGGGTTGTGGCAAAACCCGCAACCGGGGAGCTCCCCATTTCTCTCCCGTTAGCTACTATAACCCCCCCAGCAGCCTGGGCAGGGGGAGGAGGGAAGAGCTGAGCAACTGAAGGGGAGCACAGGGGACGTAGGGTGGCACAGCAGAAATTCGCTGGAATCGGTCAGTTGGGCTGGAACGTGACGGGGCTCTGGAGTGTTACTCATAACACGAAGTTTCGAAATATGTACAACTCACCCTCAAAAAATGGCTCATGTCGGAGGGTGGGGAGTGTTTTCCCCAGCCCCTGCTTGCGAGACAAATAGGAAAATGGGGGGTGGGTGGAATTTATTGCCACTATAGTAAACTGTTTAATTAAAAATAATTGTGAAGTTTGCTCAGGTAACGCTTACTCTTGCTGCCTTCTTCCTAGAGACTGTCCAGGGCAGTACCCGATAGCGCAGCTGGGTCCTGGTGGAAAAGGAGGGTGCCTGGAAGCCCGCGTCTGGGCTCCGCAAGGCCTTTGGGAATTTTAAGCAGCCTTTGTTATGACTCAGGAAAAGTGATACTGAGTGCCTAGGGGTCTTTTTAAAAAGACTGCCTGCAATCAGAAAGAGTATTAAGTTATTTTAGCTGCGTGGAGACAGTAGCTGGTAGCCGATAGCTGCCTTCAGCATGTTAGCTTTTTCTTACATGAATTTTTGCTCTTGTTTCCCAAACATATAAGAATATGAATCTCCTTATGCACAGTCATATTTCTGTATTCTTTATGTCAAAAAATCATTACTTAACTCAAAGGCAGTAAATTCTTCTGATGCGTGGTATCAACTTTCTCTTAAAAAATTATTGGATCTTACGGCTGGTCCAAATTTCTGCCTACACAAAACTACAACTGGGTACCGATGCCAGTGCTTTACCATCACTGACCTGGAGTGACCCTCTCAGAGGCCTTTCTGAACAGACACCTCTTGAATGCTGCAAATAATTCAACTGCGACAATCCTTGCATGACTGTGGCATGGCTGACAGCGACCGGTACCTGGGTTTCTCGTAGTTGCAGGAGATAAGCGATAGAACCACGTTCGAGCCTGATGGGGGGAAGGCTTCTTCCTATCCTGTCTGACTTTAAGAGGATCTTTGCCTGCCTCGGCCGTGTATCAAGTCACTCTGACCCGCTACAGTTAGATTTCCATAAATCCACTCTACAAAAGGAAATACTTGCTCTAGCTAACGCTGTGGGAAATTACAGGTCAATTAATTTATCATACTCATAAGTATAAGCTACCTCTCGGTGCACGCACTATTCCTTTGATTATTCAGAGCGTTGTTCTAAATCACTCAGCGCTCGGGACATGTTCCTGCAGATGGCAAGAACCAGCAAGTTGGGGCTAAATCAGGGAGCCGTAATTTACGGTCTCTGTCGGTTGTGCTGACAGCTAGGCGGGAGCCTAAGCCGTGGTACCAGGGGTTGTAGTGCTCTCATCGGTGTAAAATGAACCTCCGGGTAATGTCCAGATTAGATGTACAGCAGGAGCCAGCGAGGACTAACCTCATCTGAAGTGGGGATGCAAACCGATGGGTGTTTTTCCCCCATCCTTTGTCTCTGGTTCTCCCCCTTCCAATTCCTTCCATCTTCATCTGAAACCTCTGATAAGATATGTGGTACCTGCCTTGCCTTTTCTGTAGCTGCCGCTCTGGGGAGATGGGGACAAGAAGCAATCAGAAGCTAGCGATACGCACGAGGAGTTTGCCTACAGAGCAGAGCGATAATATTGCTCTTCGCTTTGAAGCTCTTTTGATCTTGCCGATTTCAAAGCACTTCACACCAGGGTGAAATTGGAAGCGCTTTGCTCCTTTTTCAGCTGGGACAACTGAGGGCACAGAGATGTACCAGAACATGTTCTACGTTACCCAGTGAGACATGCAGGTCTTCTGAGCCAGGACTCAGTGCATGCAACACTCCAAAGAGCACCTGCTTTTTCTATGAATTAAAATAATGTAGGGTGGGTAACTCAGGCCTGGAGATACATTCAAAGAAGCAAATGTAGTCTTTGCAAGGGTCACATATGCAGTAGGGACGACTCTGCATGAGCTGGCATCTCCTTTCAAGCTCTGGTAGCGTCTCTGCCAATATTCCTGCCTGTTGCATTCTCTTCCTGTAGATGTTCTGAGATGTATACTCAAAAATGCCTGACTAGTGTCTTCATGATGGATGCTTAGCAGTTCTTTAACGAGATTCAAAGCTGAATCCTTGTTTCGGAAAGTCTGTTTCAGACCTGGAATTCTATGTAGGGATAAGGACAATCAAAGACATCTGTCCCCAGGAGAGAAGGAAGATCATAGAATCATAGAATGTTTTGGGTTGGAAGGGACCCCTAGAGGTCATCCAGTCCAACCCCCCTGCAGGGAGCAGGGACACCACTAACCAAGATAAGATAGATAAGATATGGCAGGCTGATCTGATCTGGGCTAACATCAACACCCAGATTACCGTTGTGATAGGCATTTCTATGAATCTGCTCTCCCAGAAGCAGAGGAAGGCTCTAAATGTCAACTGAAGGCATTGGGAGTTGTTGGAAGAACAGCAGGTTCCTCGCACGGCTCATTCTGTGATGCTGGTGTTCTTTTCTCCCCAAAGCACTTCCAAGTATTTTCCTTTGTTTCCTGTTTTAGGGGCAAATAAACTGTTGAATAATAGCACAGCCTGACACATCTTTAAATATTAATTTAGTGTTTGCAGAGGTTTAGAGAGTGAACATTTTGGTGGGGAGAAGTTTCTGGTGTTTTTAACAATTTTCATTGTGGAACCTTACAGGTTTCCTTACAGTACAGACACTGGGTGAGGTTAAAAACCCCCGAAATGGCAGGTTTCACCTATTTGCCAGTGAAATTCTGTTTTTGTTTCTCACGCTCAGAGAGTTGGACTCCTCATTGCCTGCAGCTCTTTGTGACAGGGAAATCATAGAATCATAGAATGTTTTGGGTTGGAAGGGACCCCTAGAGGTCATCTAGTCCAACCCCCATAACCAAAAGTTTCCAGCACAAAGATCCTGACAATGCGGTCGCACTGGATATTTACTTAGCTCAACTATTTTTTAGCAAATTAGACCGACTGCTGACAGCAAGGTGTTTAAATTTGGGCACACATCAAATCAAAAGAGAGAAACGTCAGCTGCTGGTCAATTAAGTGTGTATTTATTTACTGAACTTAACATACAATGGGGAAAAACTGTTAAAACCATATTTCTGCGCATAAGTGCAATTTGGTTTATAAGTCCTCCGCACTTTCAAAACTTCAGCGTGCTGCAAAACGAGGTTGAAAAGATGTGACAGCACTGCAGGATGATCAAAAGGAGATAGAGCTGGAAGGAGGACAGCAGCTGTGAAGGAACGAGAGGCAGCGTGGGATGGGGATTATAAACAAGTTAGTTGGTTCTTCTTCCTAAAATCCACCAATATTTCATATTCACCACAAGGCACAAACACTCACATGCCTACTAAGGTGATCAGAGCAGCTTAGAGTGATATTTTTGAGGTAGTAAATACCAATGCATCAGCTTGTGTTCAGGTTTCCTTGCACTCGCAGTGGTTGGAAACTTAACTTTTTAATAACTGAAGGTTGATTTCTGAACAGATTTTCCACCAAAGGCGAATGCCATATTTCAGGGTCACAGAACTCAGTTGAACTCAATGACCTTAAAGGTCTTTTCCAACCAAATGATTCTAAGTCATGCAGCGTGCACAGGTCTGACACAAGAAGGCTGGCTGATTCCTCCCCTTTTGGGGATTACAGCCTTCCCCCTTCAGGAAGATGAGCTCAGTGTCTGGGGGGAGAGACGAGGCATCAGAGAGCAGAGCTCAGCAGCGTCCAGCCGCCGGTGGCACGAGGCACCCCAGGCCAAGCAGTTCCTCTCACCCCACCAGTGACAGCGTCCCTGTCCATATGGTGTCCTCAGAGCCTTTTAGGAGAGGCACTGTCAATGTGCAGAGCCTTTCTGGGCATGCCTTTGCTGCTCAGCCTGCGCCCCCAGCTCCCGCTGTAGTCCCAAGAACTGTTACCCTGGTTTAGGGCTTTTCCCCAGACTTGGGGTGCTGCCAGCAACCTGCACCCACCAGAGAAGGCACAACACCGCGGTTCTTTGCTAACATAGCTCCAGTCAATCTCCCATGTGATGTAAGCTATACCAGAAAAAAAGACACTTCTTTGCTGTTACTTCATCTGCATCGAGAGTTTTGCAGCTGTAGTTACTGTGGTTTTCCCTCCCACGTTCCTAATTGAGACACAAAACACTTTTTTTTTTTTTGCAGAAGGAATCATGTCTTGCTTTTAATCGCTCTTCCTCTGCGTCTTGTGGGGCTGTTCCCTGGAATATGTGGGGTTTGGGTTTGTTCCCCTAGAGAAGCTCAGGAAAGTTCAGCTAAATTCTGAGTTACAGCTGACCTAAATGCGATGTCAGCTCTCATACACTGAAGTGTGTTGAAAATACAGCGTGAATCACTAAGGAGCAAGTTGCTCTGGTTCCAGGGTTATGCTTTTAGCTAGAAAAAACGAGAGCCAGTAAACTCAGAACGATAGATCAGCCTTGATGCATTTGCAGGGTGGCTTGAAAGGGGAGAAGAAAGAATTAAATGCATCAGCTGATTATAGTATGAGCAAGAGGTACAGTATAGGTTATTCTATTGATAAAATAGCAATAGTATCGACAGCAATAGTACCAAGAGTTTATTGCTACGATATAGTTTTCCTCGTTGAATTTCTTGAAGTGGAAAAAGAGTCGCTATTTGATGGGATTTAACCTGTAAAAAATACCTGACTGCCCCTGTGCACACTGGAGTGGAACAGAGAAAGGCAAATATACGAGTTAAGGAGAAGATAAAGGACATCAGCTTGTTTAGTCTAGCAAAATAAGGAGATATTAGTGGAGTGGGGATACAATACTGTAAGTAAATACACCGGGACATAACACTATGAAAGGAAGAGAATGCTTAAGCTGAAGAACAATGTTAGCTTACTAAAAATAGGTAAGAACTGGTCAAGAATAAATCTGTGCTGGAAATCAAGTTTCCAAAGCCCAGAGGAATGCAGATTTGGAACAGCCTTCTTCTAGGGCTAAAATCCCTCACCAGTTTTAAAAGGAAGCTGGATGTATTTGTGCAAACGCCACCTGCGATGCCCATGGAACACACCTGAGAGCACAGGAGAGACTCTCTGCTCTGACATTTTCATTTTCATCCCTTCCTTTTGGAGGCAGAACGAAAAAAATCTCAGAAAGTACCGAGGTCAGGTATGTACCTTGGGATGTCCTCGCCATACTGTTACAGGGCAGCACCCGTGAACCTCTTGCACATCTGTCGGTAGGAGTTGAAACCTTACTCGAGCTCAGAGTTGTCATCAGTCAAACTAAGCAAACTCAACTCTTCAACAAGCGACAAAAGTTACTTGTTTCTCCCCACGCTGTATTTTAGTTACTTGTTTCTCCCCACGCTGTGTTTTATCCCCAAAGGAAAGAAGCCAGGAACGTACTCCCTTGGTAGGAAGGCTAAAAGGGAGAAACTTTATCACTTTGGAAATGACCTTGCCGAGTTCCTCTAAGCCAGTATTGTTTTACATCACTTGCAAAGGTTAAGTTATTAATCCATGTTTCTAGGAGCACAAGCAAGCCTCCCTAGTACGCCTAGGCAGCAACAAGAGAGAGGAAACAAAATACCTGATTTAAAGGGAGTTGGTGAATCTGAAGGGCAGAAGAGTCAAGGGGCAATCAGGCCTGCCAAAGCTCTGCTGCATCAGGCTATGGAGGTAAAACCACCTCCTGCGTTTTTCTGCTGCCAACAGGGTTCCTCAGGCACCAGCTCCGGTGAGATCACCGGCCTGAACAAGGTATCTCCGCAGAATTAAGTCACCATCTCCAAACATGCAGACATCATGAGTCAGGCCTCTTAGAGGCACAAGATTTATCTTTAAAAGGCCTTAGATTTGTTAAGTACGTGTGTGTCTAATCTGATAAAATTTTAAATGCTGTTTTACCAGGCTTTTGCATAAAAGATCGGGACAGATTAGGATATGCCTAATCCTTGGTGTGGAATTCTGACAGCGCTGCAGGCAGTGGGAGTTGCGCTCAGTGACTTCACAGACCAGAGGCCTCTCTCGCTTTCATCTCGGAACTCTTTCTACCGGCAAATAAAAGCCTCGCTTGTGAATTACAGAGGAAAAATAGTTCTCTGCCTTTGTAATTGAAGAAATCGGTGACCAAAGGGTCAATTTGAAAGTAATTGTTACCCTATTAAAAAAAAAACCACAGGGGGGGTAAAAATTGCAGTTTCTCAGCTGTTATTAAAATTAAATTAAATTACCTAAGACATCATTTCTTAGATCCCATGGAAGCAGGGTACATTTGGAGTCTATTACAGACAAGAAAACAAGCAATCCAGGAGATGTTTCTTTGATAAATAAGATGATATTGTGACTCATTTTTTGTATGTCTATTGGACTACCTCACTATGTAACTCGTTGGCCAGCGGGCTGCCTCTCCTGTGAAAGCTCTGGTAATTAATGCAAGCTCACCAAAAGCCTTAGATCTTTCCTGTGGTGAAGCTTGATGCTAACGTGAACATTCACATCCCAAAACAGAGCTTCTCCACTGCTTCTTCAATGCTGCAGAGAAGACAGTAGCAAAGAAACATCTCAGTGCGGCGGGATCTTGAGAGGAAGATCTCTAGGTTGAAAAGGGTGGGAGACCAGAAGCCGGAGAAAGATCAAGGTGATGTAAATAGCTGAGAACCTACATCCATTCACAAGTGTATGTATGCATATAAGTATATGTATGTATATAAGCATGGGACATCTCTGAAGGTCTGCATAAGAGGAAGACATGGCCTTTGGGGTAACTGGATGGAGTATCTCAGGTACTTACACTTGTCTTTTTAGTTCAGAGGAGCAATCACTTCTACAGGGCACAAGGGCTGTAAGGGTTTGATTTTGGTAGTAAATCAGTTCCACAAATTCCTTATGATCTGGAGATGGAATAGCAATGACAGAAAAGAAACAGCTTTTGAAGCTTATGCCAAGGTCTCAAAAGCTTTTTGAAGTAGACAGTCTTCCTGTGAGCCACCAGAGCATTAGAGCATTCAAGGGCAAAGCCACATGGGACTGATGCCTGGGATGCAAAGTTAAACATGCTGGCTCTGCCAAAACACATTCCAAAGACCAGTGTCTGTTGCTATAAAGACTGATGCAGTTTCGAAGGAGGATGGGGAATGCAGAATATTTGCACTAGGTGCTGGTAGGATCCAGTGAAGTTCTGGTCACATCTGTCTTAGGCACAGATTTGGGTGGCAAGGTGATGGGAAGGGTTGGAGAATCCAACCTGGATAGATCAGATAGCTTCAAGGTAAATGCTTGTACTGCAGTTAAGCCACTGTGGATGCAAGCATGACCAAGACATGCTCCCAGGCTGAGCAGAGAAAAAAAACCATGTTGATTCAGTGCCGGGGCAGGATCCAGCAGCAACTTTGAGCACCAATGGCACCACGATACAGGTTTTGGCAAGACAAAATGTCTGAGCTCGGTACGTGGTATGCACGTCTGTCCACAGTAATGTGCACATCAACGGTGTCTCAAAGAACAATCCAGGTTTTCTAATTGCTGTTTTAAGCCATGATGAAAAAATAATTTTTTCCTTCCCGTTATTGACATACAAGTTGAGGGAAGAGAACAATTATTTTATGAAAATCGATACGATACTTGTATGTGGTTTCATACTTATTTCTGATACATTGAATTTTAAAAATAAAAAAGAAGGGTAGTGATTAACAGTAGCTTATTTAGCATTAGCTACCTAACTATTGCAAGCTGTTTCATATTAAAAAGTGCTTCTGTGAGTCTTTTCATAGTGTATTTTAACGGGAACTGGAATCTGTTGGATATTACAGCTGGGGCTGGTATGAAAGACCCCTCCAAACCTTGCAAGACAGGAATAGGTCAGCCTGAATACTGAAACTGTGGTCTAAATTTTCAGAAGTGTTGGTGTTCTGACTTCATTTATCCAGTAGTCTTTTGCCATGCTAAAGCATCCACATATCTTCACGTGAATAAAATACTTTTTCTACTTTGTCCCCTATGTCTACATACTGTTAGGCAGCCATTGCATCCCACCCCAAAGCTGGCTTTCCAGCAGGTTTTCGGTTCAATGTTCCAAGCCTATACTACCTATGTTCAAGACCTGTGTGATCCTTCAGGGTTGAAAGTGCCACTTAAGATTACTAGCCTGCTCTCACATCCATGGTAGCCAGTCAAGTAGCCATTTTCTTCCACCACTCTTGCTCCCATTCCCTGTGTTTGCAAACCAGCCAGAGTGAATTATACCTAGAAGTGAAGGAAAGAAACACTATGAACAGCAATTGGTGGAGCTGCTTCTCACTTTTCTAGACTGGCCTGTTCAGAAATAACCTGAAATCAGGCACCACTTTAAAAAGTGACAGATTTTTCCCTTGCAAATGTCTAGACAGAGCATGGGGAACGGGTTGCCATGCCCTGTCTCACCAGGACGTTACCGCTAGATGAGCTGGAGGGAGCTGCTCACTGAGCTTTGACGCAGGTTTGCTCCCCACCCCAAGAGCACGATCCCACTGCTGACTGCGTGTGGGCTGGGTGTATCTCCTCCTCCTGTCCAGTGGGTTTGAACAGCTGAAGTGATGGAGCTATTGCTTGATGCGCTCCTGTATTTCTACAGGATGCCAGTAGAGGGCAAAGATGACTTTAGGCTTGATGTGAGAAGTCACACAGGTTGCCCCGCAGAGCAGAAAAATTGCCTGAGTTAGAGGAAGATGCAAAAATGAGTGAGAGTTTCGGAAAAAGAGGTGTCCCAGGTCTGCTGTCTTAGCTCATTCTCCTGTCTTGTGAGCACAGGATTCCATGCAACACAGCAGAGCGCCGTGAATCACGGTGGTGAACCCAACGCTGCCATGAGAGCATCGCAGGACCCGAGGGGCCGTCAGCCTCAGACCCAGAGGAGTCCGTCTGTCCTGAGTGGGACGGATGTGTCCCTGCCTGGCTGAGGTGCCGTTGGTCCCCGCCGTGCCTAGGAAAGGGACAGGTTCTGTGGTGAACCGAGGCCGCTCGCTTACACTGGTCCAACCCTCACTCCTTCATCAGCTTTCCCACCATCATTCCTGAAGGGCCTGCTTAACAAGGGCCCCACGGAAGGGTCTTCCATCGGTACCACATGGGACCTCGTGGCAGCTGAATGCTTCCCATTTCATCACCAGGAAAGCTTAAAAACAAGAGTAAATAAGTTTTTTGGCTCTAGTCTGGGGAAATGTAATTAGCTGTAATATAAACAATCTTTAAAGGCCTTGTAACCCAAATAACCCAAGAAATTAAGACTCAGAAATACAGATCTTATTTAGATCCTTTCCCTGAGCCGAATAAAACATGATTTACGTCAGTAAATATTTCAGATGGTCTCTAACATACCTTAGTAAAGTGATTTTTCTTTTCCCTTTTCACTACAGTTTTGAACCATATGTCCAGCTGATTGATCCGTTCATTAGAATATGCTCCTCTTCTATACAAGCAAACCCTAGGTGCCTGAGAAGATTGTTTATTCCTCTGCTCCAGAAACAGAAATAGCTTAACATTTTGTAAAATTGTAGGAGTCTGTCTCAGGAGCTGATGTAAAACCTTTTATAAAAAAAACAAAACAAAACAAAAACCAGGGATAAAAGTGGAAGGGAATTGGAAGGGAATGGTAAATAAGCTGCTTGTTCTTTTTCCTGAGAGTGCTGTTTTTATAAAACTTCCCAACAGTCAGAGGTGTTGCCAGTTCTCTCACCCATGAAGGGAATGACGTTCCTCTGAGATACCAGTTGCTACTTCTTAGCTCTGGCTGTGCAAAGCATCTGTGCTACTTTGGAAAGCAAAGCCTTTTGCAGGATTTCTTACCTCTTTTTCCATCCCTTCTATTAAACAGTGAGTAGGGTGCTGCTATGCAGCAGTGAAAGGCCACCAAATTCAGCATCCAGAGGTCCAGAGTCATTACTTTTGTAACTTTACACACATGGCAACCGATGCGCAGTACAACCGCTTCATCCGAGTCACAAACATCCACATATGTGGTTGAAAGGCAATGGTGAATAAGGAGTGGGAGGAAAAACTAGGCAAGGAGGACACACTGTTCAAGGAGGAGCTGCTTGAAAAGAAAAAAAAAAAAAAAATCCTTGTTTCTTTTCAAGAAAAGCAGATGGAATACACTGGCCTAGGCATAGCAAACTTTGCCTTAACACTGTTATACCCAAACACTCAGCATTGGAAAGGGGAGCCAGATGGTGAACTAGAAGACCCCATACAACATCATTTGCCAATGGCCTCCACAACTAAGGAAGCTCAGGAAATAGAAACGGTGTGAAGTCCCCTTGTCTTTTCATTATTTACATGGTTTCATTCTTTTTTATGTTGGTACGTTTGAACCCTGTTAGAGCAGCCAGTTAATCTTGGTAAGCAGAAGAGAATATTTTTATTTCTAAGATGTGTATGAAATATCGCATCTGATTTCTAGCAGACGCTCAGTGTGCTGAGTAACCTTGATTATACAATATAGGTATAAAGTTAGGGAGCAATAAAAATATATCAGACCTCTCAGAAATGGACACAAGCCACAAAAATGTAAAGCTGAAGGGGACTTCAAGAGGTTACTGAATACACCTTTCTGTACGGGGAGGCCAGTAAACGTAGCAAGACCTTCCCTGACAGCTCTTTGCCTAAAACTGTTCTCAAATCCTCCCACAGTTTGAAGCCTATGTCCATCTAGGAGAATTTATTGCTCTTACGGTTGGAAAGCGTTTTGTAGCCTCGGTCTCGGTCTCGTTTATTGCAACGTGGACAGATTTGGGGTTTTTTTTATTTTCTCCAAGGTCTACAAGAAACAGTTTAGCCCTCACTTAGCCCTCTTCAGCAGTCTTTTACCCATTGGAAAACTGACGTGTATTAGCTCTTTTGTTTTCTCTTCTAGTCGGAATAAACTCACTTTTTCAACCTTTTCTAATGGTTTTCTCAAATGCCATGCTTTCTTAAAACATTTTCTTGTTGCTGTGATACAGACGACTTTCAACTTATCGACAGCTTCCCTAAAATCCAACGATCTGAGCCCATACTAGCCCCGCTGTCCTGGAGAGTGGAGCAATACCTCCCGTCTCTCACACATGCTACTTTTGCTCATACATCCCAGGATAACACCCGTCCTTTTGGAAGCCATCACACTTATTTGGTGGGAGAACTTTTATACCTCCCAGATCCTTTTATGCAGTAGTAATTCTGATGCTATTCCAAATCTTTGATTTGAATTGTCATTAAAGTGTTTGGGATGACTTTCTTGAGGTGGGAGGATGGGATTTTAAGAATTTCCTCATATGGCGTCTATAGTGACGCATGCTGGGTTTTTTTCTCATGAATTCTGTTTTTAGTTTCTTCCTATTTTGCTGCCCAGAGGCCTCTGCACCCAGGGCAGCCAAAAATTAAAATTAAGATGAAAACAGGAACTAATTATTTCTACTTGCTAATGAGAACGGAAGATGATTGTGAAATTAAACTTCAGAGAGTTGCATATTGCACATAAGAAAAATTAGGCTACCTGAAAAAAGAAAAATCTGCCAAGGGAGGTGGTGGAAACACCACCGGTAGGTCTCACCGAAGCTACGGCTGGCTGGCTACTCCTTGTCAGCACGCAGTTGTACAGGTTTGCTTACTGCAAAGAGTTCTAAGTTAGGGAGGCAAGAGGTCTGCTCAAACTCTTTGGCCTTCCGAGGCTGTAAATAGCATAAAACAGCTGAGGGAAAATTCAGCTAGGAATTACGTGAAGGAGACTTACCTTGGTTCTGGTCTGATCTTGAGGGAAACAGTAGCGCTGCCTCCGCTGGGCGAAGGTGGGTGAATGAGGAAGCAGCAACCAGACACGCGACGCCTCGTGGTCTGGAGCAACGGAAAAAGGTTGTTTCCTCCCTAACTGCCAGCCGCCCTTATGAGGAGTCTTCTCCACGAGAGGAGGTTGTACACTTCTCATGAAGCACACGCGCATCAGTTTTTGTTTAAGTTTCATATAATGAAGACCTTCAGTATCAAGACGTAGGCTTAGCTCCTTTCAACTGTTGAAGATCACTGTGCTGATTCAGTGGAATAGGGAAAATACCTCTCTTCACCGTTTGCTCCTTGCCAGTAGGTGCTGATTTCTGCTTCCCCAAAGTCCTTTCCCAGCAGGTGGCACATGCTCTGCCCTCCCCTCTCGCAGACTCCTGTTAAGGGAACATGCCACATCCCAGAGTCCCAGTGCACAGGGTTACTTGAAAAGAAGGCCCTCAGCTCCAACAAGAGAAACAAGAGAAAGTATCCTAAAGCTGTTACATTCACCCAAATTCATGTTCTTACCTTTCCCACTTCAAATATCAGCCAGGCCTAAACATAAGCCAAAGATCTGAACACGAGTACATGGAAGAATCTTCTTCATCCATAGTTACCAAGGCTTCTTATTCCCCCTTGTGTAGAGTACCTACTGTGTGCCGCTATTCTGGAGTGAGGGCCACTCCATCGTTCTCCTCCTTCCCAAAGCTCTAGATGATGACTGTCTCCATCTAGCCCCGTTTCTCATTCCCAGGGTTACATTTTTGTGTACCAATACAATTACTTTGACGGTGCTGGCTATCCCTGGTAACTGAAGACTCCTCCTCTACCTCAGTTCCTGAGCTAGCCAGCCAAGAGCTACGCAAACTGTGTGAATGCTGCTGATAAATCTGCCTGGGGCCACCTGCTATTCATGATCTGTTCTTCTGTGTCTGTAATCAGCCGATCGTCCCTGTCTAAAACGTTGCCTTTACACTCCCCGGCACCGTAACACACTAGAATTCAACCACGGTGTGCGGTACCAGCTATGTCCGCGCTATGAGCTTGTGCTCTCATGCACGAGGAGCCTCCTATAGACTCCTTGATAACACAGGTGGTAGCCCTCTCGATGGGGGCTTCTGCGCAGATACGGCGTGAGACTCCGTTCCTGCTCCTGCCCTCTCCTCGTGTTCTGGGGCCACTTGCATTCAAGCGTTATGAAATACACAAACGGTTCCTGGCATCCATCTATGATATTTTTAAAGTCACAGTTTTGGCATTTACTGGGAATAACTGTAACTGGAACAGTAGCACATATGGATTTCTCTGGCGCTTAAAAAAATTCCACTGTGGGAGTTTTTGGTACCCTAAAGACTCGACGTGTAGGCTGTCTAGGTTATATTGGTTGCCATCTGGCTCTCAGTCCCACTCTTTGTTTTCAGTCTCCAGGCCATTATGTCTTTAGTAAATAATCAAACATATTTTGTTCTATTCAATTTCTTTTCTTCTGTTGAATTGTTGATCGGGAGCCAAAGGTTTATTTAAACAGGTGATAACTTTGCTGCTTGCTTGGTGCAACTGGAACATAGTTTTAGGTCACATCTGCATGACAAATGTAGTCACGTCAAGCAGTCTGAACAAGCTGAAGTGTTTCCAAGGCTTTGGAAGCCTTCTGGAGAGTTCCAGACTAAAAAGAGCTAAGCTTTATCCTCCCAGTCCAGGGGCTGGAGCAGTAGGGACAACTGTGGTCATAAAGTGGGACTGGGGAGTGTAGGAGTGGTGGTAAAAGGGAACTGGAGTGGGAAGAAGGGGAAGAGGAATATGGAGCTGGAAAGGGCGCAGCTGCAACTCACAATAGGCACAGGCTCTTTCAAAAACTATTTTGAACGCCAGCTTCACTAATAAGTCTGCGAGTGTTTGGATAGGCTTGCCTAGTCCACTTCATGGCCCCGCAGCGGAGCTCTACCCTTGCCCTTATAGAACCACATCCCCGCAAATCCAAATCCACAGCAGATACAAATAACACGGCTGACAATGTGCAAAAGCTTGAACTTTTTCACTGAGGGAAGCCATGACCCTCTGGCTGGGTGACGTGAATGTTCCGGTTCGGGTTGGCACTCTGAGCGGGAGAAGCCAAATCTATCTCCTGGCTGTCAGCCTGAAATGCCAATGCGGCCGTTGTGCCCGCAGCCAGCCCTGACGTTCCTAGGGGGCCACAGGAATTGTGATGGGACAGATGCACCGCAGCAGAGGAAAGGGAACATTAAGACATATGAGCAAGGAGAAAAGTGGTGGGAGCCAGAAGAGACAGAAAAAGGGGTGGAAGTGGTATCCTTCCATGACAACTCAGTTGGGTCATTACTGCACAGGTCTGCAGAGAACAGTTTGAAACCAGTCACTGCTCCCCCCACCCTGAATCTTGTTGTTGTTTTAAAGAACGGTCATTTTACAGTAAATAAACCATGATAACCCCATGGCCTTTTCCTCCCTCTCTTTGCCAGAGGAAGCTGTTTGTCCCAAGCATTTCCAAAACCACATAGCATTTGAAGACACAGTAATATATGGGGTCAGAAACTTTTAAATAAAAGCCAGTTAGAGCTTCAATCCATTTCCACCTTATTTTTTATGTTTATTGCATTCTCAGAAAGAAGAAGTCTGTCTCAAGCCTACACATTTTAACAGGCTGCCAGTTCTTTCCTGCAGATTTTCCAGCTTTCAGCTATTATGCCCCCATACAATTATACTTTCAACTACCGATAAACACCATGGAATTAAACTCCCTCAGAGAAGTCAATATCACTCGGCCAGACAAAATCATCAGAAAACGGACTGAAATTATTTCCCAGAAAACTTATTTCCTTGTGGTTTACAGCAAATCTCCCCCCCCCGCCCCCAATAACAGATTCCTACAGGTTTGGGTCTCTGATTTCTTCCTGTACTTGAATCAAATTGTGTCTCTTGCCCTAAAAAAAAAGTTTCTCAGTTCAACACCACATCCCTTTAACTGTGCTTGAGTGACATGCAGGGGTTATCGGAGTGGGTGCTAAATGTCAGGCTCTTCCCTCAACTTAAGCAGCTGTAAAGGATGGAGAACTTGCACCAGAGAACTACAGAGAATGTGGAGGTTAAAGTTTAAAAATAGGTATTTGCTTTACCTTCTTGCCTTCATCTGATCCCTGTTGTACATCTCAGAGTCTAGGCTGGTATTTTAACTTAAAGAGCTTCACCTTCTGTAGAAATGCAGCAGAGAAGAAAATCTTAAAACCTGGACCTTCTTCCTTAGATGAAAGCAAGCCCCCCTTGCTCATTTTGAGTTAACCCACCAATTTTCTATCTATTAAAAACTGACAGGCACAAAACCAGCCAAAGAGGGCAGCATCCCCCTCAGATGTCCAAGCCATGCTGCTTGCTCCTGCTCCTGTATTCATTTCCCATTCTAATCAGCAATTAAAAAGCAGACCAATTAGCTGACTATTTTTCCTTCCTTTCCAGCCATGCCAGAGATGGAATTGGCAAAAGTCCCAGGCCGAGAGGAATAGAAAAATCTCACAAGAGGTTGTCTGTGTCTCAAGTCTTGATTTGTTCCTTTCCTTCTCCCTAACTGCCAGCGTACAACAGATAAGCAGCAAATATGAAGGTTGCCAGAGGAGGACAACACAGCTTGATGAATAAACACTTATCCTCCAGCTTCAGAAGCTTGTGACTTCAATTTCAACACGAACATGGATTTATTTCACATTCACATATTTTGCAGTTCTGCCCAGCAACCAGGAGTACGTAGGAACGAGCACTCCTCTGCACCCAGTTTATTTTGGTCCGTACGGGTAGGGCCCAACCCACAAATAAGCACACAAAGAGGATTTTTGTCTCTGATCTTAGCAGCGTTAGGAATTACGATACTTCCTTATACACCCAGAAACTTAACTGGATAAACACAAATGTGATCAACAAGCGCCCAAAGCTGTAAGTCCACAGAAGAGTGCGAAGCTACTGACGGGCCTTGAACAGGATCTTTGCTCCTGGTGGGACTACGGTCACTCGTACAGAGTGCATTCATTCTCCTTGCAATTAAAAGGCATCTCATGGTGTCACACGCTACTTTTATATTCAAATAAGATTTTAAAATGCCTCAAAGTACTTGTTTTTTCCCTGAACAAATAATTTATAGATCTGATTTGAAAACACAAGTACTTCTGTTTGGTGTAACTAGGGAAGTATCCAAAAGAATTTTATTAAAGGCTAGCGTGGGAAATTTCAAAGAACGTATATGGGAAAAGTGTTAATTTTTGCTTCAGGTATTTTGTTTTACCCTTCTCACCCCAATTTCAGAGTTCATATTGTCAGGTTTTTTTGTTCTGCTTTCTCTGCCATCCACAGCCCCACCCCAGTAAGGAGAAATGAGGGGCAGGGTATATTTTCCACAACATCCTCCGTGCAGAAAACAACATAACCATCAAAACCCAAAGAGCGTGTTTCACCACCTCTCTTCTGCTCTTTACTATGAGCAGCATGGAGTGACGATAAGCAGGCAACTTCTGGTACCCCAAAAAGAATATTCTAAAACCAGAAAACTAAACCTCTTATTCACAGTCATTTCAGTTGAACTTGTAAAATCCAAAGTGATTATTAAAATATTTCCATCAGAATATTTCTCATATGTCAATATATTTCTCATATTCATACATAAATATAATTTTATCCAGGAGTTCTGGCTATGGGCTGTACTTGGAAACTTGGCCATTAGAGGAAGCCCTCCTACCTCAACCGTGCTACCTGGCTTTCAGGGAGCCTCTGTGCAGGATAACGCCTCCAGCACCCCATCCACCTCAACCCTCCCTTTCCAGATAAGCCCTTCTGATGGGAAATAGCAAATTACCTTGGTCGGGGAGCTGAATCATCGTGGGCGTTTTGTTTTGGACCTCTGTGCTCCTATCAGTTGCGGTACCACTCCCTGTCCTAGGGTGGCCACATAGTCCAACATAACCGCGGCTTCAATTTGTTTGCAGCCCAAGACACAAAACGCCTACTTGGACACCCATCTGTGTTTCCACAAAACATCACACACCCCCCACAAAACCCCACTCCTGATGAGTCTGGTTTTCTTGGGAGCCAGGATGGAAATCAAGGCAGTACAGGTCAGTAGCGCACCCCTTTTCCCCAAGACTTCGCCCGCGTGCCATGAGTCAGCAGGACTCACATTAGCTGCATCGCGGAAGAAGGTATCTGCCAACACGAAAGTCAAAAGCAAACCTTTAGCAAGCCCTTCAAGTATCCCAGGCTGCACAAGGCCTGTAGGTGATGATAAACACGTTTGAGAGGAGAGCTAAGGGCCTGCCAGGGAAAGGCAATGCCACAGGTTCACTCTCAGCAAGATGCGTGGCCCCTGGCAGGGTTAGGTTTGCTCCCACCTACCCATCACTCCCTCTGGTTCCTTAGGCATGGAGTCAAAATAAAGCCCACAGTCACACCGTGAAGCCAGGCAGGGTACATGGAGGAGGCCCCGTCCGCATGCAGGTCAGGAGAGGTCTCCAAAGCGTTTCTGGAACAAAAAGAAGCCGTATCTAATGGGTGCTGTGCTCAGCCCAACCTTTTATTCCTAGATATTACAGTATTGGTTTTCTTGCCATGGGGAGGTTGAGGCTAAAAAAAGGTTTAAAAAAAAAAAAAACGCAGCCCAACAAAAACCACCCAACCCTTGCTGAAAGGCACAAGGTACAAGTCATGAATTTAACAAGAAAACTCTCCTGCTCACACCGTAGGCCAACAAACCTCCCCCACCTCCCCACAGGTGCTTGCATAAGAGTTTGAAGAAATATTTTACGGGTTCTTCAGGACTGAAGTCCAGCTACAGGACACTACCCTGCAGGGAGTGGAGTAGCATTTTCCTGCCTAAAATGGTCCTGAACAGCAACTCTCTACCTGCTGTGTCACCCTCCTCATCTCCCAGAATGAAAGGTGTGAGGAGCGCCCCGTTTCCATGAGCTGCAGGTAGCGGGGGTCACGTTGCACCATACATTGTACAGACCCACGATAAGCGTTCAGTGAAAAGATTTCAGGGGTTTTTTAAGTGTCAGCTGGTCTGCGATTTTATCTGTTCAGCTATTGTGTTCGGAGGAACCCACAGCCAGGCATGGGCCAGAAGAACAGGTGCTTAACAGATACAGGTTTATCCTGTTCTCCTACTTCTTGCCACCCTGCCCCCTATAAATTACTAACACTTTACTAAAATACCGAGGGCAGAAGGTGAACAATAGTCTGTGGGCTCCAACCCTGCTGGGAGCCGATAGAAATGTTATCGGGTGCTTACCAGCACATGTTACGTCCTTCCCTCAGCCCCACGAGGGGACCTCACCTCCCTCTTTGGCTGTTTTTGGCAGCAGTCACCCCTCAGGCCCCCCTTCCTCCTCCACTACTCTGTTGTGGGGCTGGAGGAAAGCGTAGGGATCAGCTACCCTTACTCAAATCACGATAGCACCCATCCTTCCCTCTTGTGCAGATGCATCTCCCCACTTTCCCAGCTCACACCTCAGCAAGTTTCTCCCAGTTGCCCAAACACTAAAAGTTCAGTCTCTTCACCCTCAGGCTGAGGTTGTCCCAATTTCTGCGGCCGGCTCTGTCTCTACCGCGTGTATCACCGAGGCACATTTTGCTGCCCATTAAGGTAAGTAGTTATCCATTTTCCGAGGTGTTTTAAAGGAAACTGATGGAGGTGAAGGACCGCAAATACTTCTAAGACTGCAAAATGGTGAGCACTGCTGCTAGACAGCTCGTGAAAATTCATAAACAGCTACTCAGATGTTTTAATAGCTCTGGCATAGGATTCAGATAACAGCCACAACTCCCCATTTTATTTTATTGTAGCACTGATCAATTCTAACACTTCCCATCTCAATGCATCTTTAAAAACAGCCCCCTAAAAAAAAAAAAAAAAAACCCACAGCCCCTAGAATAAACTTTTGTTTATCTTTCAACAGCTGTCCAAAATCCTCACTGAATAATACTGTGCTGTATCTAATGGAAGACCAGATGCTGTTGAACCGACAGCATCAATGCTCCATACAAGTTCAGGCATCTGCTTGCAGAAACCAACTTGCTTTATCAGCTCCTTACCCGCGAGCTCTTTGGGCCAGTCTCATCGGTCAGGTGCGTTACAAGCAGGGGGAGTTGTAAAAAGAAATCTCATCTCTTGACTGCCACTCTCCTCATAACAAGAGAGGATAAATTGTAAAATTTTAATTGCAAAATATTAAAATAAATTACATTTTACAAAGACTTAGCAAATATTTACATACAGTGTGATTCCAGTGACAATCAGCAACAACGGACAGACAGACAGGCATACCATGGAGTGATAGGAGTCAGAACTGTACAAACTTCAAAAGCCATATGAAAGACAAGCTAAATTTTTAAAACGTAAATCCATCACAAATGGAACGAATCCCATGAGGCACAAAAATTACAAGTCCACAACGGTTCTTGGGGTGGTTTTTTTAGGTCAACAAACTTGTATATTGCTTTTTGCTCTCCTCATCAGTGATGCTTGTCTGTCTCTATACATACTCTCCCAGATCAACTGGAGTAAAAAAAAAAAAAATCTCAATATATACAACTGTGTCACCATGGATCTGTTACCAGTCTATGATTTTATTTACGCATGTTTTGTGACATCCGTTGCCAGCAACAGATTCACAAGTCATTAGTTGAGAAAAATTTAAACACACCACTTTTTGTATTTCCTCAGTGATTTCGTACCAGTGTATCAGATATGTTAGACTGCCTGCTGTGAGATATGTATCTGAAAATGATGCCCTTCTGGTAAAAAATAGGCTTTAATAGCGCAGGAGAAAACCAACAAGTGTCACATGTCATGAAGGATGTGGTCACATAGTCTACAGCACTTAAAAGGGCTTTTGTAGGAACAGACTTTTGTTGTCACATTTTAGGATTTTTTAAAATATATTTTTTTTAAATTTTTTAAAGTATTGGCTCATCTTGGCAAAATTAGCAAGTTTGTATTGTGACAGCAGACCCATGCTTCACGTGATGTGGCTAGAAACACAATCTAGTTGTGGGCAGTAGCTAGAAAGAGGAGTTTCCACTTGACTCCATCCCTTCCTTATATGTGTGTTTAAGACTTTTAAAAAAAGAGGGGAAAAACCCCAAAAGTCCCTCTCCTTTCTTTCTAGGAAGAGATCTGTCTTGCCTACAAAACTACTTCCATACCATGAAGAGAGCTGTTAACATTATTGGTTAGCCAAATGAAATCTTACATGGCATCCAAAGAAAGTGTTTCCAGATTGACCAGATAGTCGAAATAACTACGAGACCTTTACCAGGTAGCACTGGGGAATTCACTCAGAGGCACTTTGGGGGCTGAAAAGCTCAAAATCCAGCCTGGACACCCTTCTAATTCACTACGTCTAAATCTGAAGGCAAAAAGACATTAATTTAGATCGCCCCGGCAGCTGCTTTTCTCAAGACTTGGAAGACAGGCAGGCAAAAAGCTGTCTTGCTTAGCACTTCGGCAGTTCTGAGATGGCACCATAATTTTAAAAACCCTGGGAAATTGTTCGACTTTTTGGAGAGAGCCAGTATGAAAGCTAAGTGCCAACTGAACCCCTCCAAAACACTGAAAATAAGTAGGGCTTAAGAGACCAATTGCATTGGCCCCTGTGTGAAGAGGAATTTTTTTCCCAGCGTTAGGGTTACATTAAGGCACACGGTGGGATGTCTTGAGAGCAGTTTTGTGAGGTGTGATCATGTTTCCCAAAAAAGCGGGAATATTGTACTTTGTTTTAATAAATTTAAACTCTTACTTTAAATCCCATGATACTTATTATGCAGACTTCTAGTTTATGCTGACTACACTGGGAAAGGCCAGAGAGCCACATCTAACTTGATAATATGAAACAGATCCCATCCATTCTCAGCTCTGGCGTACAAGTGCACTTCGCTACGGAGAACAGAGGGTTTGGGTTCCAGTGTGCAACATCTCCTCCCAATCAAAGCAGCCCAGCCAAGTGTCTGGGTTGTATTATTTCTGTATTAAAGAGAAATTCATCTTTTTTAACACGAAGATTGGACTATACTTTTCCATTTCATGCACTTTCAGCCAGCCTTTTCTCTCCTCACTGTCCTGTAGCTTTCTAACTGTCACTAAAACTTTGATCTCTGCATCAGTAACGGAAGACAAGTTGGAGGACAACAAAAGCTATATGGAGTGCTTTCTCATTTTCTTTTAAGCTAATGTGCACTTTTTTTAAACAAAACAAACAAAAAAAAAAAGGCGGCTAGACTTGCCACGCAAGCATCCTGTGTATCATGCAGGTAGTCTCGCCTACCATTTCTTAGAGTTACAAGGTATAGCGGTCAACCACAACCCTTCAGATATGCAGAAATACTTGAAGGGCTTGGAGTCATTTTAAAACGATGGGGGTGGGGGCATCTACTAGAAGTAAATCAGAATCTTCTTGATAGGCCCTCTCCCTCTTTCCTGTCAGATGCAAGTCAAGTTTACCCACAGCCACCCCTGCTCCAAATAGCAGTAATGTAATAAAAGTTTATTTCAAATTAAAACCTCTCTTCCGTGATATTACCACGAAGTACAGATTAACTATCAAATCCAATTATGTTGATGCCACTTTTTTGCCAGTCTAACACAGTCAGCCCTAGTCTTGTGTTCACTTTCTATTTGAAAAACTGTCATATATGCGGATAATTCTGAAAAGAAATGAGTAAAGACAGTCCCTTGTTTCACAGTAGATGCCTCCAAAACCTCCCATCAACAGGCTATCCAACCAGAGCGCTAGTTTCCCACATGTCCTCCTTCTTCTGTGGAGGAGGCCAGTAACTGAAGCTGTAGCCAATTTTTGCAGTTATTAGAAATATCTAGTAATTCAAGATTAGCATTGCAAGATTCCAAACCTCTTCTTACAGACCTAGTGAGTCTGCCAGCATTACACTGAAAACAAGAATGAGACAACTTTTTAACTGTTCACTGAACTTTGGAAACTTTCAGACGTACTGGAATGACTTAAATACCGTAAAACTAAGAACAACAACAGAACTTGACATGTTAAGGTTCAAAGGTCTCGGCTATTTTCTGTTCCAAGTCCATTGGATACATCTGATGTCGGTACCTTTTGCCAACATGTAATCAAGAGCCTCATTTGAAAGAGTTGTCAGGGTTAACGCATGGATATGGAGAAATAAAGAAAAATAAAACCATGGTATCATTTTCTTCGTAGCCAAAACAATTTGGGCATAAATGTTATGAAGAAGCATACTTCCTTCTCAATGAGAAGCCCATCTCCAAGCCAAAAGATAATACTTTCAGGTGCTTAGAGCCAAAGTTCCTTTTAAAAAAGTGCCTTATGGCCTTGAGTCACTTGATCACATCTCAGTTTGCCCAAGATTTGACATTGCCCAGCTTTCTTGAAAGCGGGATAGAATAACCATTGTATAAGCACATAGGTCATATACTTTAAAACAAATAAGCAGAGTGTAATCAACTGTTTCAAAAAATCATCTCTCATTCAAGTCTAGTCTGAAGTACCAAGGCAGGGAGGAACATCAAACAACAATACTGACTAGCACACTGCACGGGTCGGCAGCAGTGCGACAGGTCCCTGCTGACAGGCATTTGGAGGATACCTGTGCCTCCCAAGGTGATCTGTTCCTCAGAAGAACAGTGTCAATAAAACTTCACCTGTACATAGATACTGCATAAGGTTCATTCAAGTATTTCCTCTAGGAAATGGACAGTGGAAGGGCACTTTCAAAGTTTAAAAAAGGTTCATTGCATCCTGCTTGTGCTCGTACGTGCTTTGATCGATAGGTTGGTCTTCCAGTCACTTCACTCTTTGACAGTTCTGGGGCTGATGTGCAGTTTAGCAGCGCAATTGGTGAGCTTCATCCCAGATGATTCTTCCTTGTTAGAGGTTTCCTTCTCAAGCCATTCCTTTGGAATTTTTAATTTTAATGTTTTATTTATGAAATTACAGTTCACTATTATTTGACAAGCACTGGCATATTCTAGACAGATGTTTCAGATGCTTCCTCCTCAGTCTGCCAGCGCGCCTCAGCTCAGATCTGTGTGTCCCGGTATTCTATCTGAAGTTTCTCATTAAGAACAACTAGTGGTTGCACCACTTTTTTGTGGTAACAACTTAACAATGGGCAACTTAAAGAAAAAAAAAAAAGCAAACCCCTTTCTTTCATTTGTGATCAAAGCAGGATTCAAATCCAGGTTTTCAGAGGTGAAAGGCTAGTGGAGTAACCGAACACATTTGATGCCCGAAACAGTCTCTTTGCAACAGTATAGCTACACTCCCAAACTAATTCCTCAATGAAATGCATAAAAGCAGAGCAGGTCCAGTGTATTAACTAGTCTTTTCTTTTCTACTTTGCTCAAGAACCATAAAATCCCACGAAGGAGCAGGCCTCCAAATTCAACTGTTATTTTACAAGTTTCTCAGACAAGCAAAGTTGTTGGGCTCAGAAACCAACTTAGAATGGGAAAAGGACACTGGAGTTTATTAGTCTGGGACTTGCTTTTGTTTTCAAAGAGAGAGGAGAAGCTGCAAAAACATGCTTTTCTCCTTGCTCTGTTGATTTGTTCAATATGCACTGACCTCTTTCAGAAAACCATTGTCAAACACGCTTCACGTTGCAGCCTTCACATTGCTTAATATTCTCTGGAAATTGTTGGTTGGGGGTTTTCCGGTTTTTTGCATTTTTTTCCGGTCATCATCCGAGATATCTTCCTCTTCATCGTCATCTTCATTTACAAATGTTATATTGGCATTCTCAAATATTAAGGGTCGATAGTCTCTGGCCCACACTTCACCTTCTTCTTCGCTAATCCTGTCCAGCTGGTTTACAAACATGGTTCCTTCTAGAGGGCTGTCTCCAATACGTTTATCATGCAGAGGTCTCAGTACATGACCATTTTGAATGTCCAGGGAAACTTCATCATACTCAAATGATTCTGTCTTTGTGTAAGTCACCTGGACATCTATACTGGCATTCTGCATATTTTGTTTGGTATTTTCTACTTTAATCATTTTGTCATTGTTCGTCTTCAGGGCCTTCTTCCCAATTTGCTTAATAAGATCATTGTAGGTCTCTTCCTTCTTTGAAAGGAAGCTGAAGATGTTGACATCCTTCGAGGTACCCATTTGAAGGGGTTTTTTAGACCGAGGATGGTTGTCAAATGACTCTTTTCTTTTTTTCCTCCGTTTCTTGATCGCTTTGTGGACTTCCACAAACATACTGACCTTCCAGTTAACAAAAAGTGAAAGCCAAGCTAGTCCCAGATAGATCCATAACTCCACAAAATATCTGTAAAGGGCATGATAGTTTGCATCTGGATTTACACCTACAAAGAATTAAAAACAAGAACATTACTGAAAAAGGACTTGCAGCTGCTAAACCTTTGAAGTTATGACCTTGAGAACTACTCCCTTCCACACTAACAGAGCCTAGTTGTTTGAACCCTGCTCTAAGAAGTGGCAAGTGGAGATCCAAAACCCATCTGACAGAAAACGTTGATCCTAGGTCTTCCACTTCTTGGCTGCATGTATGCTGACCACTGGACTAACAACATAAAATGGAAGCATATTTATCCTCTCCTTGTAGACTATAAAAGTGAGCTTTTTTCCTCTTTGAAAATTATAAACCTTCTCCCTGCCACTGAGGTGTGGATATAGGTACCTTCTTTGAGAAAATGATTCAGAATTCCACTTACAAGGACCATCTCCAAGGCCCTGAACAAGGCAGTGGATTTTGGAGAAAGACAGGATTTAGGAAGGAGATGCCAGTATGCTCAGCATTTCCTGTTGACTACTTCTAGTCACCAGCTGCACAGAGAGCATTGCCCAGTACTTATGCACCCTGCCTGGTATCCTGGATCTCATTCAAAGGTGCTTAACTATCACGGTGGCTAGGATTGCCTGAAACGGGGACCTGGGGCACCTGAAAGAGTTACAAACTCCAGAACCTGGCTCCAGTCCAATAAAGGCCTTCAGTATCTAAACCAAGATTGAAAAGCCAGATCCAGTCCATTGGATCAGTACCCAGCTTTAACTGAACCTTGTATTCAAGCAAAATGTTTTTGAAAAGCTTAGAAATCACTTTTTCAAATTAGAGTTTGGAAATAGAATTGCCACGCTATGCCTGTAGTGAAATAATTAGACAAAAAATACAATTACTGACCAGCAACAAAATCTCCAAATCCTATGGTGGTGATAGTGATGAATGAGAAATAGAGGCCTTCAATATAATCCCATCCTTCAGTCACCATAAAGACAAAGGGAGGAATAACCAGATGGACCAAAACACCCCAAACAATGAAAATAGCTGTGCATGTAATTTGTGCTTTCCTCTGTAAAGAAAGAAGAGAAAAAAAAGTCAGGGAAAGATCTCCAAATTTTCCTTTTCCCACCCATGGCACCAAGTATCATCTGACAGTATCAGACATTTCAGAGTTTTGTGCTAACAGCCATAACTAAAAGTCACTGACTGAAGTAAACACACAACTATTTTTTTTCCTTGATGCTGAACTCACTATTCTTACAACTACTTGCTCAAACAGATTATTTCCTCATAGCTTTCTTTCATACTCTTGAAAAGTTTAAGGAGTTCCTGGTATTTTATAAATAGGCATGGGATACAGACGTAGCAGTCTAGTCGAAAAAATCAGTCAATACCTCTGATTTTCCTTTTATTCATTTGAGTATAGAAGATCAGAAGTGTTTGAGATGCTTCTCTCCTATTTATGCCTCCTACCCTTTGCCACTCATGTAACCTCTGCACAAAGCTACACACACATTTCATCAACATTTTCTGTACTTTCTTCTCAGGTGCTGAACCAAGAAATTTCTTGCTCTGTTTCTGAAACCAGGACCTAAACCAGCCCCACTGTCCACCAGGCACTATGGTCCTGCATTCCCTCCCATCTCTGTGCAGAGTTAGAACTGAAATAGACCTCACTTGGGGGGGAACAAAAAAAAAAAACCAAAACCAACCCCCCCCCAAAACCCAAACAAACCACCACCAAAAAACCAACAAAAAGCCACAAACAAAAAAACCACAAGCCAGTAACTCAGAACAAAACATTATTTTCCTGCACAGCAGGAAGTACTCATGTTAGCATAGAAGCAGGTGGGAACAAAGCAGGACAGCTTATTTCCGTGCTAGAGGAGCTTGCATGGAATGTCCATGAAATGGAACCTCACCTACATTTGTCCTACAGGTTCCTAATGTAAGACAATACATATGTCTCCATAGAAGCTGCAAGATCTATATTTGGTATCAAAGGCTTCTACAAGACCTCATTTTGCTAAAACTTCTTGCAGAACTAACACATCAGACCCAACCCCCCTTGCAGTTATTTTTATGCAACACCATTTGGGAAAATTCATATTTGTGCAAGTATTCATTTACTACCAAGATCAGCAGGTAAGTTAGGAAGTGTAAAGCTTAATTCATGCATCAAAAATACACAGCATGAGGGTAAACAAGACAGGCCTTACCAGGCTTACTCCTCTTTTTGTCAGAAACTGGCCCAGCCTCTTGGCACGTCCTCCAAAGAACTTCCCCAGAGCACTGATCCACGTCAAGCAGAGAGGAACTCCAAAGAGCCCATAAAATATGCAGAAGAGACGCCCAGAGGGTGTCTTTGGAGAAACATTTCCGTAACCTAAAAGAGATAAAGTATGTGCACGGTCTGTGCTTGTTGCAGGGAATTCAAGGCAATTCTACCTATGCACAAAACAACATTGGGTGGGCTTCTGCTGTTTCAAACACTCCTTACTTCACCATCTACAAGAGCTTTAGTCTACTCCAGCTGCCGATCTTCCGAATCTGGATACCTTCCAATTCTACTCTAGCAAATGTGTATTCCATTACTGCAGGCTGAGAGGATTACTGCATTTTAAGTGTTTCCTAGGTTTTGTGCATCTTTTTCTTGACCAGATGATATAAGTATGAAATAAAGCTCACCTCAAAAGTTCTGCTATGATTCTGTAACCTTAAGCAGTGCTGTTAAAAATGTGACAATCGATTTTACAGATTAAAAGTTCAAAATTCATCCTGAAGCTAGCTTCCATGGAAAAGATCCACTGCACACATTTAACTTGGGACATGGTACCTTTCCAGGGTAAGAGTTTGCAAGTCAAGTGCAAGGGGAGTTGCGACACAGCAAGGGATTTCAACTGAATTTAGTTCTTCGCTGGCCACAGAACCCAACAGGGCATTATAAACTCAGGCTCTAAAATCAGCAGCCTATTTTCTGAACTTGTGCCAGAGCTTTCTTATTTAGGTGTATTCCTGACTTCAGCTTTTTGTCATGTTATAATATAAGCTAGCTATTCATGAGTTTAAAATAATAAAGAAAACCACATATGGTTTAACAGTGAGACTTCCATTTCTATATACCTCCAGCCTTCTCTGATCATTTTGCATTCTTGGTTGTTTTGGTGTTGTGTTGTTTTTTGGGTTTTTTGGGGGGGGGGGGGCGTTGCATTGTGTAGCAAGGGTGTAGCAACACTGTGTAGCAAAGATTTCTCTATAAAAGCAGAAGGCAGATGATGTTGACCTCTGAAAATCTGTACATGAAAGGAGGAAGAAGTCTTTCAATGCAGAGAGTTTTACAAGCACAAATCAGTAGTGAGATTTAGAAGACAACACTTGTTCTACTTTGCCTTTAAGAGACAGATGAAAAGTCTAGATTGTTCTACAAGCCGAGAACACTGATCAGTCAATAGCTTAAGAGGATGCATGTGAGTAACAGGACAGCTATCAAAACCCTCATATGCACATGCTTTAAATATTAGTTTAATTAAATGTTTTGTAACTCTTGTTTGGGGATTTTATGTTCTGGAAATTTAAGTGCACGAAATAACGGAACTGGAATGCCACTAGTCATCCCTAACAGCACTTTGAATCTGTACTTATTGGAAAGGCACATATTTTTGTTCTGTATACCCATGGAAAGAGTGCCAAAAGCCTGGGTTTCTTCCTTTACAAACCTGTGGGTGAACATGTGCTGTAGGCAACACCAGCCACTGGAACTTTGTTGGGTGTCTAGCTTGATGCACAAATGGAAGATCAAACTAGAGCATACAGAAAACTACAGTTAGGAAAGTTGACGTAATAAATACTTCCAAGGGATCACAGTAGCAGCAAAAATCACAGCATTAGGCCAATTCCAGTTGTTGAAAGTATTGTTCCCAGTGATGGCAACCCCCTGTCCAGCAGCATTTGACACAACCTGAAGAAAACAGTTTACAATCATTCTTGGAAAATCCTGGCAGCCTGAAAAAGAAATGTGTCTGTCCCTCACAGGTTTCACCCTTATATTCGTACTTTCAAAATAACGATTCAGGTTTTTTGTGAAGGCTAGCCTAGTATATTCACTAACAATAACTTTATGAACTATTAAAAACTGGCTTCACCTAAGAAAAAGTAGTGCAGGTGCTCTGACATTTAAATAGGGGATTTTAATTAGATAAGCTTTTACTTGATTTACCAGTTAATCCAAATGGATCTCTTCCAGAGACCAAAGACACTCCTCCAGACTGAACTAGTATTTAACCTCCAGTGCAGTTCTTGAATTTAGATTAACATTAGGGACATCTTCAGAACTACTATCCATTACAAAACACTGCTACATGCCTCAGCTTGACTTGGGTATGAGCAGGAGGTCATAGAATCTTTGGCAAGGCTAGTGCGATTAACGTTCTTCACCTGCTGTCCCTGGCAAAGTCAAACCATCTACAAGCCAACATAAAACTGTACTTTTCAGCAGAGACGGACTAATTAACGCTTTTCAAAAGTATTTCATGTAACAGGACTCCAATCATTGTCCTTTAATCAGGCGCCCTTCTTACCCTATCTTTGAATATAGTATACCACAACGAACGCAAATCACTTGTTTACAATGTTTTAGGGAAGTAAGCATAGTTATTGGCATTTCCACAAGTTCAGCAAGTCAATTTTTCAACATCTGTTCAGGTCTTTGGGTTCTAAAGAATTATTAACCATCACCTTTTGTAGGAAGGGACTTGGAAGACCCAGCCTTCCCTGCCTTTCTAGAACTAGACCATACAAAATGCATTGATAAAAAACTTAATGACTATTTAATGCAGAAAGTCAAAGCTTCAGATCAAAGTCACACATCTTGTCGATTCTGACATGTATTTCTACCTCCCCGAAGAGAAAAGTGATTTATCATACTCTCTCCTAGAAATCCCTAGTTATTTAAACCTCTGTTCTGTCACATCATGCTGCAGTTAAAGCTTTCTCAGGTTACTCTGCTTTTTTCCTTTCAGTGTAAACCAAGGTTGTCTGAACAAAACTCTGAGGCTACGTACACATACAGGAGAGGTGAAGGTATCTCCAAAAGTTGATTCATAATATTATCCCGCTTTCTGTGTTTCTCCCTCAATAAGCGTTGAACACAAAAAGTATCTTGAGCTAAATACCTAAAATTGGGGGCAATATATATTTTTTTTTTTTTTAAAATAAACATGGCAGATGAGCTTTATCTTAAACTGGTAAGAACTTACAAAGGTACTTAAACCCAACTCTTCCTTCCCTCATCACCCCTTCCTTCCTTCCTACTTGATTAAGATCTGATCTTGGACCCAGCAGAGACTCAACACAAAGTTCAATTGCTACTGAAAACATCCACAAGTTAACACAGGTTTTAATTATTCTTGAGACTTATTACATATCACCACCCTCCTACTGTAATAAAAATGCCCTCAAAGTGAATGTATTGTGCATATACAAGATGCAAACAATTTAATTAAAAATGCACTTTCAACACACAAGCTATTACAGAAGATAAAAGGAGAGACATTGAAAGTGAATGAAAGCACAGAACCAGATTTTTCTCCTGGTAAACTCAATGTGTCTGCAAAACTGCATGCAGTGTCTTTCCACAGCCTACAGGCTCTGGGTGGAAAAGGACAGAGAGAGACTTCTCACCAAGGCAGTCATTTGTCATAAGAAAGTCACGTTGATATACGAAATAGCCCTAAAATGGGGAGGTTGAGAGCAGGCAAGTAAACACATAATGCCATCTCCTTCCAAAGAAATATTTGGGGCAGTTACAGCGGTTCACAAGAGTTCATCTGAGTACAGACCAAAGTAACATCATTTGTTTCTGCTATGGTCTGCAGATGAACTTCCTAGAAGTCCCAAAGGACCTCCAGAGTCCCCGACAGGCACAATCTGTGATCTATTATCCCTGAAAAGATACCTTTGACTTCTTCCACTGCCAAGCAATACTGCACTAAATGTTTTAGCACACACCAGTTCTCCAGTCATTTTCCAGGCTATAAGTGCACTTGGACATTTTTTTTTTATTTATTTATCTGTTATTTCCTCACAGAGCAACTGATCTCAGAGACACATGAAGTATCTGTTGCTGTTGTCATTGGGCCATCATCTCATTGCATTACTCCACGTTCAGTCTGAGCTCATGAGCTCAGCTTCACAGTACGAACAGTTTCTTTAAGATCTGCCAGTGTTTTGAGGTCTGGAGGTGTGAAGGGGGGCCCAGGCCCATGGGGAAGAAGCTGCTGGACTGAGTAGCACACAGCTGCCCTTCACACCCAGGCAGTTAACATTTTGGGGGAGAGGTGGCCAGCTCTGAATTATATAAACACTTTATACAGAGAACTAGAGATGCTCTCCAGCCAAAGCTGCCCTATTTGCACACCGCTATCTGATTTTAGCACAGTTATCTACGATCTACAGTCCAGTCTTTCAGGTTACTTTATGCCTGCGATAAGCCTGAATGTGCATCGCTGTATCCCAGCTGCGGGAACAAAGATGGTCAAAAAACCAGGCTCAGATAGCTTTGGTGCAGTGGGAAATACGGAGCTGTCTTCCAAGCAGTGTAACTCCTGCCCATACTGAAATAATTAAATATCTTGGCTTCAACAAACAATGCGAGTGGACACTATAAAACTGAACAGCAAATAGGGTTTTTTTTTTTTTACTTGGTAAATCTGTTGTGCTATATCAGAGATGCCTTTATTTTCATGTGCTAGGATGCAGAATGCCCCAGGTTGCCACTGCTGGATTTTTTAAACTAAAGAAAATTTGGTCTAAAAATCCTTTGGATGGGAAAATAGGAAGCAAGGAGGGAAAGGAAGAGGGTAGATGGTGCGAGTGTTCTTAATATCTTGAAATGTGTAATTTAGAAAATACCTTTTCAAGTATGCCCAAATTCAAAAGCTGAAAATAGTTAACCAACTCGGACATCCCTTTAAACCTTTCCTCGTCACAGTTTTTACTGTTAAAGGCAGGACTTTATTTCCAGTCAAAGGACTTTTGCCTCGCAGGAATCAAGCCTCCTCTTCTCCCTCACTCCCCACCACCCCAATTCTGCACTTCAGCAAATAAAAAAGGAAAAGAACATCTAGAGTCTCTGGAGTGATTGCCCAAAGTAAACAGGCATGCAATTGCAGAGAGAGATTTAAGACACATAAAACTAATACATCTGCTGATAACACTAACACGTAGAAACCAGGGTGCCATCTGAACATGATCAAGCAGACAATTTGCTCCATTTGCAGGTCTTTCCTACATACAAACCCCAGCACTGCTCCAATACAGCCTTGTGTTTCCTAGGCTTGGTGACATTTTTATTAATCCTCTGATGACCAGGTTCACTCAAGGTTTACCAGATATCACAAGAACTAGTTTTTAAAATCTCCTCTGTCTTGGGCAAAGGAGAAGGGTTTCTCTCCGATGCTTTGGGCACATGCCACGTGCATCCCCCTCATATGACTAACAGTAGGGCTCTTTAAAGTTCTCAAAACAAACCAAGAAGCCTTGATCCACATAGGTATTATGGATATGTTCCTACCTCTATTTATTCTACTTCTCCATTTTCTGCTGGGGGCAAGCCCAGAAGAACAGCAGCAAAGTTTTCCCAAACTGGGAAGCCACGTACTAACACATTTATTCAAATTGTTTGGGGGTTTTTTTGGTGGGTTTTTTTTTTTTTTTTTTAAAATATATATATACTGGCATGTGAAGGTTTGCTAGGGCAAGTCTCTGTGGTGGCTTAAAAGCTTGCAATAGCCAGCAGACCCAACTTTGCTGTCCTTGTCTTTATATTAGCGGGAGGGATGGTACAAGTTTGAAATTTGATCAATACCACCGCAAGGTAAAATGGATCAAAACAGAATGTTTAGTCCCTGTAGAAGTAAAGCAAGGGTATAAAACTAAGGGAACAAACACACTGGAGACTGTCTAAGTGTTGAATATGCCATTTTACTTTGGCTTCTTGGCCTTCCAAAGAAGGAAAAATGGGACATAACTATCACCTTCTGCCTCTATAAACATGAACAAGTGCACAAGGTTTTATTTTCTTTCTAGGAACAGAAGAAAATATTCTTTTACACCCTCCCTTCAGGTACTTCTATATGTTCATGAGACCCCCCTGAGCCTTCTCTTCAGGCTGAACAGTCCCAGCCCTCTCAGCCTTTCCTCACAGAAGGACTGGAGCATCCTCCAGTCCCTTGATCATCTTAGTGACTCTGCTGGACTCTCTCCAGCATGCCCCATGTCTCTCTTATATTGGGGAGCCCGGAACTGGACACAGTACTCCAGGTGTGGCCTCACCAGTACAGAGTAGAGAGGATCACGTCCCTCAAACTGGCAATGCTTTGCCTAATGCAGCCCAGGATACCTTTAGCCACCTTCACTCTAAGGGCACATTGCTGGCTCATGTTCAACTTGATGTCCACCAGGACCCCCCCAAGTTCTTTTCTGCAAAGCTGCTTTCCAGCTGGGTGGCCCCCAGCGTGCATGGATTCACATGTGATTAGTGATGTTATTCTAAGAGTTAAGGACTGCAAGAAAGCTGTGATACAGGGTTTGCATATCAAGTAGGAATAATTTAGTATTTGGCATGAAATCCTAGACATTTTAATAAGAATTAGCTGGGTCCGATAACAAGGAGCAATAGGAAAGAAAAAGGACTTCTGGGGTACTTACATCCAGATAGACAGATAGCCCAGACTAAAGACACAAGACAATAAACAGGCTATATAAACTAAAGCAACAGATCCTGCCCTGCAGGCACCCTATTACATACAAAAACAGCAACATATAGCTCAGTGCCAGGTCTCTTTTGAAGAGGACAAAGCCTCCCATGTTATTCAAAGCATTCCCTGGAGATCTGACCCATAAGTCTAATGGTAGTTTTAAGCTTCTCCCAGTGGTACAAACAATTCTCTTCTGCAACCACTAAGTGTTTCTCCATAAGAAAGGAGATGTAATTGAACTATTAAGCCTGAACTCGGAACCAGTGGCTTTCATTCTACTCTCAGACTATTACCATGTGCATAAAGGACAATCTCAGCTGGCTGCTGCATCCAAAAGCAGAATCCATTAAAGCAGTAACCGATGCATCCTTTCAGGACTCCTAGGCGTTGTCCCCACTTCTGACTCTGCAGGAACATGAAGTAATTTTGCTTCTTTCTCAAGTTCTTTTAATCGAGAATGTAAACATTTAATGCACCGAAAAACGCTGACAATTACAAGTCTACCAAGTACTTTAGAGACCTTCCTACAAGGAATAAAGCTTCAACAGCATTCTCTTTTCGCATTGACATGCAAATCTTTTGTACCAAGTTGAAGAAGCCTTACTATGGAGAGTTATCTAATCATAGGTACGTACAATACTGACAATTTAGCCAATTGTAATAGAATTGTCCAGGGTCCCCCCCCATGGTTCTTGTAGTTACCTGGGTTTTCTACTTCCAGCTGTAAAGCTACAGTATCAGTCAGCTGTTTATAATAATCAGATTATAAAATGGAAAACATATTTAAATCGTTAATGTTTATTGTTCCAATAACAAACAAGTTGGGTCACGTATTGAGGCTACCAGGTTAAAGAGAAAAGAAACCCTCTCAGTCAGTGGGAAGGAAAAAGCCTGTGGTGGTCACAGCTAGATTGACAGAACAACTTCCTCAGAGTCATCACACAGACAGGCAACACAGTCACCATGGCCAGAAATTTCCTGCCCTGTTGGCAAATTGCACTTTGACATCTGCTTGCATATTAAAAGCAGCAGAAGCTACTTCGCAGGCAGCATCTGAATTTGTGAGTAATTTATAGCTAGATCAAAAGTGGTAGATTCACAGTAAAACTAGGAATATATTACTCCTGGCTGACAGCTGTCATAGGTCATCTATTGAATGATTTTGTATGCCTAGTTTTTAAGCAACAAATATACATTTAATATAATAATAAATGCCATAATCTATTGGTTTGAGTTATGGTAGTTGGAGAAAGAGAAAAGGGGGGGAGGGGGGAAGAGGGAGAGATACTTAAAGCCAACCGCCTTCCCCCCACCACCCCACCCCCTGCCATGTGTCCTGACTGAATGGAGGATACTGCACATCAGAGAAAATATTTTCCTCGCTAGAGTATCTTGGCAGCTTGGCCTTTGGGTAAGGAAAGGGAAAGAGAAGCCAACTATGCAACTAATGGTTTTACCAATGAGCAAAACCCAAAGAAACTTTTTCCCCCCCAATTACTTTTCATGTCTAGTTATGAGGTGTGTACATGTAATGATTTATTAATTTTTTCTGCTCGAGTTCTCCAAAACCTTCATATTAACCTATATTTTCTTGAGACTAAAATATTTCACCTCTCTTCGCAGCCTTGGCTTCCAAAGACAGCTGCACTACCTCTAAGAAAATCTTGCTATGCCACGATGCTCACTTTGGTAGCCAGAGACACAACATGGCAGAGCTGCAGAAAGAGGAGAGAATACACATGAGGTCAAACGATTTGATGAAGGCAGCAGAATGAGCAGCTATTCCAATGTCACCTTTAGGAGGGCTGCTATACACTTGTCCGTGCACAGAGAAAGCAAAGCTCATCACTTCTTTGAGACAAAAAAAGAAATCCTTTGAGGATTAGAACACAAAACCCCCACAGCCGAGAATATCAAAGAGCAGCACCCTATTTGGACACGCGTATTTCTGCCAGCCACGTGGCACGTTTTCGTATGTAGTCGGCTCAAGGCAAGAGTTCTCAGGGAAGGATGGCAGTAACTACCCACCCCTCCAGAGCAGCTCAAAGTCACCCAAAAAGCATACACTTGTGGTTCCTGCCATCCTTTTTTTCACCCCCATCTCTAGTGTAATGACAGGCTTATCCTGATTTCTGACTTGGGAGTCCAGGTTCCCAGCTGACCGAATCACGCTGGCACATGCCCAGGGCCAGCGCACCGGGCCAAGTGAACAAGCCTTTCGGGCTGCCTTAGCCACTTGACAGTCTCTGCAGGACTGTGTGAACCAGCAGGACTTCGGATAGCTGACCTTTCATTTCCCTCTCAGCATTATCTCTGTTCGCAATATGAATTTCATGTTTGTCAGGACAAGAACCACGCCAGATGTAAAAAGAAGTCTTTTAGCTGAGTCCTGGATTTCCTACTTCGCTTCTGTGGGGAATGGTTTGCGACCTTTTTTGTAGAAAGAAAAATAAGACAAGTGAACCACATTGTCTCGGTCTAACAGGCAACACCCTTGTGTCTTGCTAACCTGTGAAAGTTTTACTGTCCTTCGGTGACCTATGCAGAGCGTGGAGTTGGAAGGTGGTTGGGGCAAGAAGTGCAGGATGTGAGTCAGCAACACCTGCATTAGAGATGGATGGTGGGATTCAATAGTTTAGTTTCCATTTTTATTAAAGAGGACATCAGTTGACTGCACCAGTCTGATTCCAAATCAACTGAGCATACAGGAGTGAATCCGCAGTTAATTCAACTGCTGTGCACGGCATTTCTTCCCAGCTGTACTAAGAGTTACTGGGTTTTCCAAGACTCTCACTAATCCCAGCACTTGGATAGTCTCTTTTAACAAGCATAAAACCCAAGGCAGAAACAGCTTGTTTCTAATAGCACAACGGGGTTATGGCCAGCGGCCGCCTATCACAAGGCCAAAGTTGAAAAGGAGTCAAAAAATAGAAAGTAGACATTGAGGGAATAATGTTAACTTTTACTTCTAAAAGAATAAAAAAACCCCACAACCCTCACATTTGGTGTTGGTGGATGTGAATAATAAACCTAACCAAAAGCAAACACGAACATTACCCGAAAAGCTAGAGAGATCAACAGAGGCATACAGGATCCCGTCCCCCTTATCTCCGAATTGAACAAGAACAAAAATAAAATCAGATCCTGAAAGCAAGTGTTAGTCCCAGTGTTTACATTCTTACATAGATCAGCTACAAATAGCAGGGGACAGTTTTTCCCCTTACTGTCACACACTGCATTTACAAAATGCTCGATTAAGTGTTATCGCAAGTAAAAACATATTTTGCATTTTTCAACAGTTTAATCTTAAAATACAGTTCCTATCAAAGGGCAAACTTTTCAAAATTCCCACTTGGGGAAAAAAAAAAATCCTGGCAAAATATGGGTTTACATACTTCAGTGGATGGTTTTCTTTCCAGCAATAGCAAGATTTAATCCAGAGTGAGATGGTATTTTCACACTCCTACAGATACAGCAGATAGAATGTTATCTTGTCAGTTTTCCAGTCTTCAGAGAAAGGAGAACTTATTTAAGTTCTCCTTAACTCTTCTAACTGTTGCAACATGTCAGTGTTATTTGGGGGTTTTTTTAAGTGAGGCGACTACTAAAGTTAGTTAAATTTGCTGAAAATGACTTTAAATGATCCACCAGTATCTCAGCATGCAAACCAGAAAGGTACATATGTAGGTCACATGCACCGGAGATACCGTGGTTTAGATAAAAGATTGTATAACAAGACTGAACTTGCTCTGCAGAGAAAGTTTAGCTTATCTTGTTGATTCTTCATTTACCCAGGCAACTTCTCAGTCTTTCGTTCTCCTCATGCAACAGCGCTCCTCCATGCATAACTGAATTGCAGAACCAAGACACTCTATTGCTTTCCCTGTGTTACGCTTACCTTTGGCCTGTCAGCAACTTGGACTGCCATCTAAGCATACCTTTTCTTACCTAGCAGAGCCTCCAGCACATGCCACTTCATACCGAGCTGTCCCTACATCTGAGCCTGATATTTAAAGAATGCACGTAAATACACGCCTGGTTTGCGCTTTGCATAGTTTTGTTACCGAACAGGACAGCAAACCAGACATCGTTTGTGTCTGTTAATTTAGAATACAGCACACCCAGAGGGCTTTTTACAGGCTTCTGGGTCTTGATTTCTTAATTAGGCCATTTTGTCACAATGCTTTATTGACTTTTTTCTTTTTAAAGTATTGGGGAAAATCCTGTTCCTAGACTTCAATGTGCCTAGCAGTTTGGTTTTTTTTTTAAAGCAGCCTTGCTAGTTTTATTAGATGGAGAAAGCATAGAGTGGGATACGTTGTCTTGTACTGAACTTTGAAACCAGATTCCAAGAAAGTAATTGAGTACATGCTACGAAGAAAGCCATGGATTAGTGCTGCGGATTCCTTTAAATTTACTGATTAACCAGAAAAACAGAACAGGCTGTCTAGTATGAACACCTGAAGATCACAGCACTAAAGAGTTAGGCATACAAGATACTACAAACCACAGAGAAATACAAAAGCGGCCTTCAGCAGAGGGAAAATACTCATGACTAAATAACTGCATCACTCTGCTGTAAAGAAAGCCCGTGTACATCCTTCGAAGAACATGACTGGGCTTGAGGAGGGACTAGAAGGCATTCACATCTTAACCCTACATGCATACTTCTACGCTGGAAAATATTTGCTATTTAGTGTAGTTCTGAGGAAGCTTCATCTGAGGTTTATTTAGGTGCTCAGAACTGAGGAAGAACACAGAAATATCCCAAAGCAAACTGGAACTGCTCAACAGCGAGCTCTAAGATGCCTCTGTGAAAGAGACAGTTTGTTGGCCAAGCCAATGAATTCCTATTTGTGTCTGAAGTTCTATCAGGTTAGCTGTTCTTTTCAAAATTCACACTACCCAATCCCAGAATACCCTGTATGCACAGAGAGGATTTCATAGAATCATCTAGGTTGGAAAAGACCTTTAAGATCATCACGTCCAACCGTTCCCCTAACCCTGCCATCCCACCACTAAACCATGGCCCTAAGGAATTCATCTACCTGTCTTTTAAATCCCCCCAGGGATGCGGACTCGACCACCTCCCTGGGCAGCCCATTCCAGAGCCTGACAACCCTAAACAAGAGCATCCTTGCTCTGGGTCAGTGTGCTACTGCATACAGGCTCTAGGACTTTCCAAACCTTGGTTTGAGCAGTTTTTCCAAAAGCACTTGTGTATGGATGCAATGCCATCATAAATAAAACTGAAGAGGTAATAATGTCACAGGTCCCTACCTCTATTAGGCTAGTGGCCTAAAAATCCATCCTGACCTTGCAGAAAAGGCCTCTCTTAACTACTCTGGGAAGTGGGAAGTGTGTCCCCCCCCCTCCTCCCAAGCACTGATGACAGCACTTTCCCCCACCCTCTAGCATCATTATTTTAACACACCACCAGTTACGCATGTTAAACACAGACAGTTCTTCAGAGGACAGAGTCTCAAAAGGAACAGAGTGGACACTTAAATAAATCTGGGCACTTCAGAGTTGGGTTTTTTTTTTCTCCTGCATTTTGCTTTACCTTTTTGTAAGTGCAACGCATGTGTGGGGACAACATTACAAAGATACATTTGTAAGAGTGACCAAGCACGAAGCTTTCTTAATCCGTAACTGCAGACACTGACAACCCAGTGAAGAGAGAAAATAATCTGTTTAACCTGCAAAGGGTATTCTCAGTAAAGACCCCAGGCACAGGCATCTCTTCTTGCCACGGCATTCTCTTACTCTATAGGCTTCCTGTCTGGCAAAAAGGACCAGGGCAGAGAATGCACATTGACACTTGTTATTTCATTCTTTTAAGGGCCCATTTGTTTTCTTGTTTTTCAATTACAATTTAACCAGATTAAGTGATCCTTTAGAAAGGCAATCTATTAATAAACCCATGTTGGGCAAAAGAAATCATGCTCTTCAAGCACAATCTCAATTTATTAAGCAGCAATAGCTCTACTCAGTCAGAGACAAAGGGGGGGAAGGTTTTTTACACGCAAAATTAAAGATACATGCTCTACCTTGGTTTTAGCTTGTTATCTGAAGGTCATGCAATAAATCATTAATTTAGAGGAGACGTAAAGAACCATCTTTGTACTTGCTTGAACCTGGAAGCCTCATAAAAAAATGTAATTGTGGCTAATATTTACGAGTCTGGAGGCCTCAGGACACAGTCCAGTGGAAACAATTTGTGTCTCTACAGTCAAATTAATTCCATATTACTGCTTGAGAATAGAGAAAGTAAATAATTGTGCCAGCTATTTTCTGCTTGGAAAGATGATCAAAATTAGACAAAGCATTACCAGAATGGAATAGGATACAGAAGAAGTGAGAATAAATACCTTGGGCACTTCTAGAGTGCCATCGCTAGATATATTGAGTATTCTTCTCTCCTCCCTCCTCCTGCTCCCTCCCCCCCATTTAAACTAGACATTGATTTAATGACCATTTTAGTAATTCATATGGATGTAAATGCTGATCACTGCAGTGAATTCTACTCTAGCTACAGAAAGTTTTTATGGTTGCTTCTACCTGGAGAAAGAGAGTCTTAGTATTGCTGTGACGTGCTGTAAAGTTACCTGCTCAATCAGTACTGGTAACTAGCTCCATCGCCTCTTCATTCCCACCAGGGTGAACATGAGCTTCACAAAATTTTTTAATTTTTTTTTGCATGGAAAGTTACAGCTAAGTAATAAATCTAATCAAGAGAGCTTGCCTGAGGACATGACGCTTCCCAGGATGGAAGTGCACTCTTTTGGGTTGGTGTGCTTTGGTTTTTTGGTGGGTTGGTGTAGGGGTTTTTTGTTTGGTTTTTTTTGTTTGGGTGTTTGTTTTTTTTTTTTGGTCCCTTGGCAGGGGGAACAAGGGCTGAGAGTTTTAAAGTCAATGGAAAATCCTGGGAAATAATCATCATTGAGATAATGAGAGAATTATCTCCTGTGGGACAAACAAGTGGGCGGGGAACAAATGTACCACTTAACCCTCCTAGCTTCCCAGCTTCTGCAGTATCTGACAATTAATAGCAAAACAGTGGTTCCAGGCAAAGGTGTTGATTTAACAGAAAATGCCGGTCTGTAGACGAGAACCACTGGAAAACCATCTGACTTCGCTGAATTATATCCTTCCACAAGAGAAAGCAGACTAGCAAAATACAGCTTAAAATTGATGTAGTTTCTTTAAGTTCCTCCTTCAGTCTATGCTATGAACCAAATCTCTCCTTCAATTAGCCTGAAGTAAGAGGAGGGTTCCAGAACGTCTGTATCTTGAAATTGGATATTATTGCCCTCGAAAGCCATATAGGTTTTGTCATCCATTTTATTTAAAGAAGATAAGGTCTTATACAGGTAGTACATGGGTTCTGACAAGCCCTAGCAGTGCTGTAACTTTAAAAAAAAAAAAAAAATAGCAAATGACAGAGCAATCTGTTGGCAGACTGGTTTTATCTTTTAAACTCATTTACTGGCATCACTTCAGTCATTAGCAAGGATGGCACCAGGCCATCCTTGTATTACCCAGCTACTTGGGCACCCTGTAAGTCTGGTGACGCTACAGACTTTGACATGTCTTTAACATATAAACACCTTTTTCAGACACTTATTGCTCAGCTGCTTTGAGAGGCCTGCGAACAGTCCTAGCCAATGGTACATTAAATCATTACTGCTTTACCTTCAACGGCAACGTATCTTAATGAAGAACCATGTTTCAAACCGTGTATTTGTAAATTCAGCTTTAAGATGTCCCAGTCGCCTACTGTAATTTATTCTGCCTCTCCTTTCCCATTCTCTGACATAGAAGTGCTGTCATAACCTACCTATCCCCTGCAGGGAATACATTTTTTTCCATTATACATCATCAGTCCAGCCATACAGTTTAGGCATCTCAACCACAGAAGCACATCAATAAAAACAAAAGGGAAAGAACTTCCAAGGCACAGCTAAAAGCTTGTAAACTCTTTCCTGATGTCTTGCTGTCATTCTGCAAAGCACTGGCAAAACATAGGTGGCACGTTTTCTACAATTCTGGTCATCTGCCTTCAAGAAAGGGGAAGAGGCAGGCAAGTGCTAGAAGAGTGAGGAGACTATTATGGATCAGCCAAAGCAATTTGTACTGCAAAAACAAAGGCTGAGAGGGGACAGCGTTGGTTTCTTTTGTACTACATCAGAAACTGTAACATAAGACCACAAACAAAAGCCATTTAAACCAAAGCCCAGTGTTGGTATAAGAACAAAACAAAAAAAACCTGAGCGTGAGTGAAATTAATCTGTAAAGTAAAAGAGGTTCTCAACCTATGGAATAGTTTTTAATCAAAGCATTCAGCATGGTAGTGTAGATGAACCTCCCTCCCTAAACCAAGATCCAGCTTAATAGTGATTGGTTTAGTTTAAAATATATCTACGCTGTGGTGTTACAGGTAAGATTTTGGATCTGAAATTATTAGTACAATTATAATCATCGGGGAGCATATTATTGTCCCATAGTAAAATACTCTTCGTGTTCTTCAGACCAAAGTTGTGAGAAAGAGCAAACCATTTCACCATTTTCTGCGGCACCAAAGGCATGCAGAAATCCTTCCTGAAGGATTGACACGATGCAGAGTAGGCAAGAGATAAGTGCTAAAGAGTAAAACAAATTACTTGGAAAGAAACAACTGTACTGATAAACAGAACACCAAAACTTTTGCAGCACTAGTTTGATTTATATTTTTTCCTGGCAGGTTTCTAAGAAGAGTTTAGAAAGGTCTTTCAGTAAGGCTCGAGCATCATAAAATACATGCTTTACTGAGTACACTGGTGGTTCTACAAAGTAGACACATTGCCCTACTGATTTTGTGAAGCCTCATCTTAAGGCCCCACTTAAGAGAAGTACAAGTCAAGATTAGTGATTCTGTAATGATCATTTGCAGTCCTTACTTGTACAAAGTGTGTTCTACTGAAGGTTTACAGATGGCTGTTACGTCTACAGCTACAGACATAACACAAGAGCTATCCTCTTCAGATTAAGCAAACTTTTCAGGAAAATATTCCGGCTGATAATGGAAACAGAACAGTAATCAAGGATCGCAACAGAAACACTGCACAACTTGGGGGAGTGGGTGGGTGAAGAAAGGTACGTCTATGTTTATCCTTGTGGCTTCCCATCATAAACCTCTATTTTACAAAAAAGTATTTTAAAAATAGGCAGTTTGAGAAGTGTTCAGTCAAAAGACACACAAGCATTTTCTACAAAGCCCTCACGTTGCGTACATGTGTGTTTGTGGAAACCTGTTGTACTCTGCCCAGCCAGGACTTGGATAACACTTATTGATTTCACAGCCTGCACCAAGTTCTGCATTTCACCGTTTTCTCCATCCTCATGGAAATTCCCCGTTGCCTTCCCAAACTACCTCTACTGGCAGGAATACCCATGCCTGAGGCTTCAGTTTTCATGCAGTAAATTCAAGAATAAGGCCACAAAAGGATGTCCAGCCCAACCAAGGTTGGACCTAAGCACATGCCCCTTCTTCCTTACCAAGGGAAGCTGAGGCCAAGCCAGCATTGCTCACATGACTTGACAGAAAAGCTGTGAGTAGTCAGGTCTTTGGAAATATTGATTGCTGTTTCTGTACCTTAAGTGTGTAGTAGTGAACTCTCATGGCTACTACATCAGCAGTTTTCATTCTGAGAAATGAACTCAAGCAGGCAGTCAAGCCCCTAAGAGAAAGCACAGAACAACTTAAAGCTACTGTTTAATCAGAAATCAAGCAGTCATAAGCTGCCACACGGTGAATTTTTAGGGGCTTTGGCAAATTGAACCATGACAGTTGAATGATTAAGTTTGCCCTCACTACCAACCCATGCATTCCTGCTGCTAACCTTCTCTTTGCCATGACTAGCTAAGAGGATGCTTTAATACTGACCTCCCAGCCCAGATGCATGAAAGAGACAACCAAGGCTAAACTATCGTAATAAGAGAATTAATTAATTCTGCAATAAATCCCCAGGTTTTGGAATAGTTTCTATTTTAGGATGAAACATGAAGTCAAGTGAGACTCAGGTGGTAAGAGCCCATTAAAAAAAAAAAATCATAATTTGAACAAATAGAGCTCTACTTCCATTCTGCAGTACAAATAGGTGTTACTGTTTCCTCTGGAAAAAAAGTTCTAATTTGTAATTTGTAGGGATAATAACCTCTTGGAGGCATGTCAATATTTTTACAGCATGCGCTGTTTAAGACTTGCTTGTGTATGATGTATAGCATGGACAGTTAATTTTCCTATAAGTCATAATTCATAGGACAATGTGAGGGATATTAATGGAAAGAGATCAACAAGGTTATTTCCTTTTTGTGGCTTTCTGCAGAGTTAAATAATATGTGAAACTCATAATTCAGCAAATTAGTTAACTGGAACGATTTTGTCATTGAAGAATTGAACGCTGAAGCTTACGTATTTGTGATACTTGCAGATCCCATGTTTGAATGAACTAATGCTGCTTAACTTTATTTCTCCTTTGCACTTATGTGCAATGGACATAAACACCAACAGTTTTCAAAAGGCAGCTGGCTTCTCTAACAGATCATGACTACAGAATTTAACAGCTGTTAGATTTCCCCCCCCCCCAATTAATTTCAGGGATTCCAGTTTAATGAACTAGTTAATAAACTATTTTGATGAAAAGCATATTCAGTGCTTTACCAGCATTCCCCTGCTCTTGTGATTATAAACTGTTTCCTTTTCACTTTCCCAAGTTCCACATAGACATGTTTTGAAGACAAATTAACTAAAGGTTACTGCTGCATGAGAACTGCAGCTGTTCTGCAGATGCCAAGTGCCCCAACTTTTCTTTGGCCTCCAATTACTCTCATTCAGAAAGAAAACCTATCAGACTATTTCACAGCTTTCAATAATACAGCTCAATTTTGAGGGCTTCTGTGCCAAAAAACCTTTTCCTTTGTTGGGGGGAAGGGGGAAGTATTTCAACAACTTTTACCTTGCATCAGCTGAAATTAAGAAACTGGAATAATCTATATTAGCAGATTAGGCTTCCTTCCTATCTGAATACATACATGGTGACTAACGTAGCCAACTCCCCTTTAAAAGGGCTTTGGAAAATGCTGTTGTCCCCGTTTTAGAGATAAGAAAGTGGAAGCAGAAGAGTCGAGAGTTTAATCAAGCCCTCACACCAGTTGGTGACCTATGTTTGGCAGGGTTAGAACCAGACAGTGTTTACACGAGGCTATTGCAACAGAGTTGGTACCGATTGCATAAGCAGATGCTAACCCATGCAGCAGTTTGTGTTACCAAAATAAGGTATTTCAGTTTAGCTGTAATTGATTTAAGTAGATTTAAATTAAACCAATACAATCCTAGTGTCAATAAAAACAGTACGGAGATTAATTTACTACATGGGGAGGGGTTGGACCATATCTTTGAAGTGTTCCTATTTTTCCCCCCCCCCCCCTTATTCAAACAAGGCCTCAAGTCCTGGAGCAGCAACCCAACAATCTAGTTCATCTTTGCAGAGTTTCACCCACCCATAAAATGGTATAAACTGGAATATTTGGACAGAAAAACCTCAATACTACACAGGAGAAGTAAAAAGGGGAAGATGAGGTTAAAATGAAGCTTTGCCCCCCACCCCACCTCCCATGCTTTCAGTGTACAAGAACAGTTCATTAGGACAAGTCAAAACACAGGTGACCCAAGCTTGACAACTTTCCTTACAGAGGCCTGAACTCGGTGAATGAATTGCAGCATAAATTAACATAGCACAGTAGGCTTCTTAATGCAATCTCCCATTTACAGCCATGCACAAAAACATGCTTCAGTATAAGGAAGTTACAGAAAGTCACTTTATTAGAACACCCTAAAAACCGTCTGGTGTTTGTTTCTTAGTAACTAGGACCAAAATGCTATAGGCTTTTGGCTTCACAAGGATTTTTTGCATTTCATCCCTAAATTTCAATACAACGTTAAAAGTCTTGCTTCTCTGAAGACAAACTAGAAGCATCGCACATCTCATTTCCTATTTAACAACCTATCTTAAGGAGAAACAAGTGGGGGGGAAAAAAAAAAAGCAGCAGGTCCTGATAATAAAACAACTGTTACTTCTCTGACAGTTCAGTGAGCCTACAGACGCTCGAATAAAAATCTTATTTGACCCAGCAGCATCAAATCAGTGAAACAAAGCAAAAAGTGATCAGACTTGGGTGGAGCAGAGTACGAAGTGTAACACATTTTTAATCAAGGAGACTTTTGAACTACAGAGCAGGAGGAAGAAAGAGCCATGCTGTTGGCTATTAACTCTTTGGGGTGGAACCTGTAACTCACCTTGTTAGGCCAAACAAAGTTTCCAGGGCCGACCAAAAACTTTACATAACCTCAACCACACCAGTGTCCCTCTGCCCATGTCGGTCCATCAGACAGCAGGAGGCGGCGGCGGCGGCAAGGCAAGGCAGGCTTCCAATGTCAACACGGACAGCGTGCGGCGGGTGAATAGCAAGGTGATGGGTTTATGTCAAGAGGAGTAACAAGGGGGGAAAAAAACCTGCCACAGAAACACTATTTGCTTTGAGACTTCTGTTACTAGGTATTTAGCTTTTACCCAGGGCTTACCCCGCAACAAAGTTTTGTTATGTTACTTACTACAAATCCCTTCAACACTAGATGAGCTCAGGACTGATCTTTGAGGATTGGGAAAGGAGGGGAGGCTGCTCTGGACAAATGTTTTCAGGTACAGACACAGAGATCTGCCAGCACAGTTATGGCAGGATAGAAAGAAGTGCGATCAGTAACTTAAGATATGCGCTGGGAAACACTCCAACCCAGACACTACCAGAGCTGTAGTAGCCTAACTTGCCCAGTCCATCTTTTTCCTTCTGCTGGGTGAGTGAATTAGACTGGTAACCGCACCGCTCTGCTGGCAAGAGCTGCCTATGCATTGAAACATCGACACGTGGCAGGCGATTAACAGACCGTGCCCTGTCACTTCGCAACTGTCCCATCCCCGAGGAGGTACGAAAGCCAAGCCACTCCGCTATCTTCTCGCTACTGTATTAGGGGGAAGAGGGATCAGCTGGCAGAAGCACTGCAGCTGCTGCCTTCTGTTCATTACCCTCTTTTCCGTCCCAGCCTGGATTTCCTGCAACCGACCTCTCTAACCGTTCAGCCAGCACCTATTTATTACCTTCTCAGAAGTGAGACAGAGGAAGCTCTTGCACATTGCTAAGCAGAGAACCCTCAAGCATAAAAGCTGCTAGGCACGCAAGACGCTCAGAAAGCCATCAGAACCACAGAAAAGCTTCAGTTACCTCAAATAAGCAAGACTGTCTTCCTAAGATGCACCGAATTGGGCTGCCAGCACCTAGTCAGTGCCTAGCATTAAACTACTTCATTGCAGTGTTTCTCCTCGAGGAAAAAACAACAAGCGGTCAGCTGTGGGGACATCTGTCCAAATACCCAGCTGTCAAACCGTAGCAGAGCTGAGCAGGCATTCTTAAAACACATGCAAATAAAGCCAAGGCACTCTCAGAGCGTGAACTATATTTTACTTCTCTTGAGCAGAGATGTCTTCATCTTACTTTTATTTCCTTAGTCAAGCTTTAGGACCTTGCAGGGACTACATAGCAGCTTCATGAAAAAGCGCAGTTATCCTACAGTCATGATACATTGAAAATCTAATATTAGTGTAAAAAATCACGTAGAGACACAGTAAAGTTAGCTACAGGTTTTGCTGCTACAACAGAAGCAGCTTCGAAGTTTCTCATTCTTCCTCTCCCTCCTCTTGCCTTCCATCCCAAAAGCTATATAAAAAGTTAAGCTGGAAACATGCAAGTGTTATTTTAAAAGGGCAAATTGATAGTGACACAGGTGAAAAGCTTTCAGAGTGCACTGATACCAATTAAAAAAGTGATTTTCTAAGCATAAACTCCAGTGCCCTTCAAAAACCCTTGTGCCAACAAGGTAAGCATTGATTACAGAGCTGCCCTCTGTCATTCTGCAGTCACGTACACACCACTTACACAGGCCTGAAGGTTGAAATCCTAACTTCACTGGCAAGTTATCATAGTTCAACTATTTAACTTGATTTTAACGTATTTGCATTACAGTCTGTGAAGCTGGTTAGCAGCAACTCTAAGAGCTGAGCAGGTAGTAGGGTGAGGGTTCCAGCCAGAGTGCTGCAAGAGAAGCATGGGAGAAATCATTACTACTAGTGAGTCTGATTAGACCTCTTCTCTTTATACAGCTGCTTGGCTCCAAACACCTCCTCTGCTTCTTTGGTGCCTGGAGGAGGCTCCTCAGCCTCACCTCCCTCACGGGCCAGAACAAACAGACTTACAGCTGCTGTTTCTCTAGCAAGGGACCACACATGATCCTTGAGCAGCTTTCCTCCAAAGCTTTTTTACTCCCTTGAAGTGGCTTGGGAGTAGAAAAGAGGAGCAGCAATAGGAGCGCTTGGAGGTCACACACAGAAGCCATCGCTGATGAATTTGGTATTTTAGCCAAGCCACCAAAAATACTGTATCATATCTGACTATGCTTTCCACCTCAGGCCCTTCACAACCCTTTGCAGAATTATTTTCAAGTTCCATTAGCTATCGCTCATTAGCTGCTATTATCTGACAATCTTAGGACTTACTTTGGAGTCCAAATTAATGTTAATTAACTAACACCTTTATTGTTAAGAAGGATCAGAGACCTGCGATAGGTCCAGCTGGGACATTTTTGCACCTGTTGCAACCTCAAGGAGACACACAGGTCTGGGTTTTGTTTCTCAGCAGTTGGAACCTGCTAACACACTATTTGTAAGATGCTGGCACAGAACTAAGTGAATTTAGTATTTGCCAGTTTGCTCAATTACCATCTGCATCTACCTTTTCATTAAGGCAGAAGTACCATCCTACAGATGGGCTGATCTGCAACAACTGATCCCACAACAGGGGCCAAAAAACCGGGTCCATCACAAGAAACACTACAGATACACACTGATTTCAGATTCAACAGAGGCTATGATATACAGCCTATTATTAGTTTCCTACTCCATCTTCGTCAAAGTTTCTTTCTCTTAAGAGTGTACGAGGTGCGAGTTTAAAACATTTCGGAAGCTACTCCCCACCTAACAGTGTCTTCAATCTAGTAGAGTTCACACAACACAATGAAAAAAAAAAAAAGAAAAATAATTTCCTCACTGATTTGACAGTAAGTAGAGCTGCTAGGGCAAGGCATACCTCGGAGGGATCTCTCCTGCCTACAATTAAAATTTTGGTAAGTACATAATTAACACAGTAATATTTAAGACCTCTAATATAAAGACATTATAAAATAAGATGGGTGGACACAGAAAACAAACTGCCAGTCTGAAGGTCCCTGCTAAAGAACTTGGTGTTTTAAAGAAAAGACCTAGGAAAACTAGAACCGGCAGTGCTGTTGAGGAACCTGAATCAGAACGAAGACAGGAAATAAAGGAAGACAAAGTTATGCCTTAAAGCCTAAGCCATCCCTTCAATAAATAGAGCTGAGTGCATATTGCATGCCATATTTTAGGGGTTCAATCTGCCTCTACGTGTGGATCTCCCGAGGATGTCTGTAGCACCATAAAAAGCTTCAGGCGTGACCACAGTGGTATTTTAATTTAGATGAAGAGTGCAACTCTTCCAGTTGTCCCCTGTTACCATGGGGTTTTTTCATACTACAGAGCAGACTTGGAGCTTACGAGCTGAACTCATTTTGGACTAAACAAAACCTAAAGACATACTGCATGAAGAAATGTAACTACTTGCTTATAGGCATTTGATCCATAGGATCATACAAGAGTCAGCACAAAATAAAATCCCTGCAAATACAGGCACTGTGATCAGCAGGTTTATAGCACCAAAGCATTCTCACTTGCTCCCCTGCTAATCAGACTATTGACTGCCACTTGCAGTCCAGCTTGTTTCTGTTTGTAAGTAACGATGTTGACATCTACTTGCAGTACCGGCATGAAATGTGATTGCTCTGAAGGTCAAGAGCATTCAGAGAGGAGCAAAACAATTGGTTTTGTTTAATTAGTGTTAATAGCAAAAACGACAAATGTTTTGAAAAAGGAAATCTGTACGAAGTCATCATTAGGCTGTCTCTTCCTGTATACAGAAGGTATCTTGCAATAACCATATGTACAGTATGAACCAAGGCAAGGGTTCCAAGATCTTTTAGGACAACAAGCTGTTGCTAACCTGCAAATCTTCTTGCGTGCCATGGTCTCTAGAGCAGAGCTGGCCAGAAAAGCAAGCACCTGGTAGCAGAAGGTAACATGTCAGGCAATACGGACATTCTGTCCTGAAGTAACAGAAGGACAACATACTGCAAGCACTCAAGGATTAAATCCATAGCAGGAAAATTATAACTTCTGATCGATTGCTATTGCTCCATCAGCAGAGAGAGTTGCAGTGTATGCACTATCAGCTTTGTTTAACTATGTTCCAAGAAAGTTTAAACAATTTAATGGTTAAACGGGGGGGGGGGGGGGGGGAACCAGCAACACAAAACCACAACAGAAAAGCATGCCTGCTTATGTAAGATTTTGCATGTAGAAACACACAGAGAAAAGATGTGGAGTAACATAGTGCTGCCTGTCCACGGTTTTCCTCTCCTAATGCTGCAATGGCAATACCCACAACTCGGTCTGGGATGTCACAGAGCACTGGGGACAGTGGCCCTACATTTTCAACTCAGTTCATCCCTGAAGGGTGCATAACTAAAGATATATATTTGAAAAATCTAGCAATACCTACTTCTCAAGCATAAGCCTTAATTTGCACTGTCGAGTTTTTACAGGACAGGTATTAGGTGCAGTTGTTAACTTTGCGGTTAGTTTTCCAGCGGCAGTCCCTTGCCCCTGACTGATAGCTGCCCAGCTTTACTTTGTTCAGCCCATGCACAAATGTTACTCTGGAAACGGGCAGCTCATCTGGCATTCCAGCTGAGGAATTCAGCCTCCAGTTTGTCTCCCCCACCTTCAACACCTTAAGAAGGAAGGGATCAGGAAGTTAAAACCCAGCCAACCAAACTGTAGTAGTCCAGAGCCTCATTTATGCACCTCCTGAAGAATGCAGGGGAAGGGAAAGATTATGAAAAATATGCCCCTATTGACATAACATTGGAAAACAAATCAGCCTACAAAGCATAAGTAAAAGCCATAATCTCTTCAATATGTGGAACATTAAACTAATGAAAAAGCATTTAAAACCTAGCTCAAGATTTTAAGAAAACTATAGTTAGCAAACTCTCTCAAGAGTATTGCAGATAGATCTAAACCTTGAGGTACCAACTTGGAAGTAAAGCGTTGAGGGAAACAGTGCTCAGAATCAGAGAATATTTCTAAAGTTTCACAATAAAATTGACAAACTCTAAGAATAAACAAAACTAGAAGCAAACTTCCTCACCCTCAAACACAAACCAAAATCCTGTAAATGCACCTGTCAGTATTTGTGAGTGGGGAAGACATCGTGGCTTTAAAAAACAGAGGGGAAACTACTATTAAGCCACTTAACTGTTATTTCCTTCGGCATGATCCTCCTGCGTGCCGTGTATTATCCTAGCAGAAGCTCTCCTTAAAAGTCTTCTACATGTTTGTTCACAGCACTGGGCTTTAAGTCCAAACATTTAGGTTGCTAAAGTTATCTCTCAGACCTGTTTAGAGTCTTGTATGTTTTTCAAATAAAGACCTCAATTATTTGTTCTCATACTCAGCATGTTTGTCTGCTTCTCCTAAATGGAGCCAGCAGTTTCTCTTTTCATTTTATTGCTGTTTTGAACATAACTATTTTCACTCATCTTCAAATTCTTCCCTTTCTTTTCACCAGCCTCAATGTTTATCAATGGGAAGCATTTAATTTTTGTTATAACTGTGGTGGGCCAGTAAAAGAGATGTCCCAGTAAATAAGATGTGGCCCAGTGTTGCAAACCTTTGCTCATGTGAATAGTGACATGAGGGTCAAGAGGGCTCCTCCTTGCATGAATAGCTCCTTTATCATTAAGCTGATGTTTCACAATCAGGATGGAGCAATAAAGAGTAAAAGTAAGGAACTGGAGAAGAGGGAAATGACTGAATTGCCTTACATTACAAATGACTGAATTGATTCTGTCTCCTAAACTCGTTCCTACTCCAGGGTAGGCAAAGGTGCCTTTACTGTGGATCTCACCCTTCTCCCTCTTCCTAAAGAGTCCCAGGGCTTCGGGCTGCAGCAGCAAGTGGCAAGGACAAACCACAGACTTTTATTAACAGGCAGAGGTGTTACACTACATTTAAGATTCTACAATGCCCATAAGCATGGCTCAGTTACATCACTAATAAAAACATTTATTTTTGCAGATACTCCACGGTGTCCTGAGACATTTCTAGGTAACTGTACACAGCGAGGAGCGATTACCCAGTTCCTTGTGTCAATGCATGGTTGTGGTTGAGTGTCTTTTGAGGCCTACATAAATTGTCATGTGAAGCACCTCAGACACATCTTCATTTCAGCAATCAGCTTTACCCAGAAGAACGCGGGCAGGCAACAGCCAGCCACTGTCTGGACTGAGTCACCTTTAACATCAGGGTCTACATAGGATTGCTCCAACAAGAGTTCAAGTACTTTCTATAGCCCTTATAGTCATGATAAGGATATGGTATTTACAATAATCAAAAGCAAATGGATTCATCACAGAAGACACTTCCAAAAGCTGTTTTTAAACAAGTTTATTGTTAGGCATTTCTCAATGAGGATTGGGAAAAAAAGGCTTTCTTTCTGGCATATCCTACAAAACTCAGCTTGCAAGTTTTCTCTAAGTACATTAAACGTGCTTTGATAAACATTTATTGCAGTGTATCGCTACTGTAATGTGTTGTGAAACTTTTATTACTGAATGTAAACTTCAGACAGTATTTGACCTAATGCAGCCCACTCAATCCCTTAAGCTGTTGGGACAGATACACCAGTCTGCATGTGAATTGCGAATCCGTGCTGATAACCTACTTGTCTTTTCAAGTGGTTAAGACCACACTACAGATCTAACTTTGCAGCCACTCCACACAGAGTTCCCATTGCACTTACAGCTAACATTAGGCTCAGATGAACACAAGAGCTAACCCGGGTGGGGAACAAGGGCAGCAGAGATCAGTCTCTGAATAAGTCAGTCCTTGTCACCTTCCAGGCTGATTCCGGAAACAAAATTGGTATTGTTTGTTCAGCTAGAACATTTCTTGGCATCCTTGCATTTTACTAACAACCGTTTAAAATTCTGTAGTTGGCGATACTCACTGAAGAACTTTATCCAGCATGTTTTAAATGGGGATATCAAAAAGAATGTAAGTGAAGTAATAGCAAAGCTCAGTGTGGCTCTGTGGAGTCACATGAGTGTCAGTAGGGCCCACAAGCAGAGTGGGAGAAAAGGCTCTAAGACAAAGACTGAGGGCCATTTAAAAACCAGAGACAAAAGCAAAGAAAAAAAAAAAAAAAAAAAAAGAGTCAAATCATGCAAAAACCCTACAACAAGTTCAAGGAGTCCATGGAAGAGGGTCAGAAGAACAAAAGAGGTAGGGATTTTTTTGTGTGTGTGCATATATATGCACGTTTTCAATCAACAACATTCTGGATGTATTGTAAGAGAATAAATTTGGAGGCTTGATATGAAAACAGGACGATCAGGATTAGCCAAAAGAGGACAGATGTTAGTAATGTTTTAAAGATTCAGCAGAACCCAGCAGAAGCAGCATGGATAGTGCTTGAGAAAGGACAACTACAAAGAGTATTTCTGATATACTTTACCAGTTACTCAGGATGAAATCCTGATGTCCTTACAGGATTGTCCCTATCCGAGTTAGCTTCAGCTAGGCTAGATTTCACCCTGCCATCCTCCTCTGTAAGAAATGCCACTCTCCTTCCCATCACTTCTCACATAGAAGTTGAGTAAGAACAGGAGCAAAACTAAGTCTGGAAGAAAGTAGTCAGTGAAGTTCCCAGTAAGAGTGAAGCAAGAGCAAGGTAAGACTTACATTTTAGCTAACCTGAGCTTAAGACAACAACAAAATATCTATGAGGGATCGTCAGACCAGCAAGACTGGACATGGAAAGTAAAGCATGGCTGAAAGTAGTACACAGGCAAAACTGAAATCACACGAACATATCCCCAGGAGCTAACACAGACTGAAGAGGGAAGGCCCTCCACATTGTGCCGTGGAAGGATACTCAAACCAAATATTTTGATCTGGCCATAGTTTGCCTTGTACTACTTTTTTTCTCCTCTGTGCCTTTGCACCATCCCCATTCCACAGTGTGCTGTGTCATACAGTTCGTTCTTGTGAACTGCCCAATAATTTTTTTGTTGTCATTTTGTATTTTAAGAAAAACCTTTCTGTCACTTCAGGATTAATTGTGATAAGGATCATTGCAAAAAAAAAAAAAAAATAATAATCTCTAATTATTCCCTCATACCAACATGAATTTCATCCTAAATTGAGCCAGAATCTAGATTCTGCATTATGTCTGCAGCAAGTTAAGCATGCAAGGCTTAACGCACATCCCAATCCAAGTAAGGAGTTTTTTCCTTGAGGATGTTAAATGAGGTTCGGGATATAACCTAAGATTCCAGAAAGACTCCCTAACAGCAAAAGCATACTCAAAAAACATAGCATATCTTTCATTTTCCAACATCCCCTTATACTTTCTAGCCTCCATCCACCCGTGCCACTGTACACCACCAAACCACAGTTAGCAGGGTACCAAGATAGTAACAATAAGGACACTACCATCAGAAAGCTCTGCTATCTGAAGCAGGCAGAAAGCAGCCACCAACTGAAGAAAGAGAATCTAAACCACAAACTTTCAGGATCAAGAACCATTATTTTCTAAGCTTGCACAGTACTGATTACGCCAATAGAACTAATGAGCCATTTTCCCAGTCTGCTGTATTTTAGTCGACTTTTAGTGAATTTAAGAATAAAATAATGGGAAAAAAACCCCACCAAAACAATGACCAGAAGATCTAGTCAATATAAACATTTGTGAAATAAAGTCCCAAATGATTGTTCTCACCACTGGAGCCCCACATATCCTTGCAGCCTATTTTTCATGGTTCGCCACCACATTTTAATGGATACCACATCGATAAAGAGGCACTAACCAACTTTATCCTGCTTTATGATTTACTACATGCTATTGATTAATCATTAGTTTTGAAGAGGCATTCTGCCAGACGAGCGAGGTACGACGATTATCAACTCCTTATGGCTTGGAAAAGAAGTCCTTCTGCTAAAGGAAAAATAACAACGCAAGAGTTGCAAGCATCCCTTCCGTGCGAGCCATGCAGCCTGTTCCTCGGTTACCCCGCCTGACCTCTGGGACCCGCACTCGGGCCCCCAGACGCGTTTTCCTCACAAGGAGAGTATTCAGTACGGGGGGCGAGGGGGGGGGGAAAGGAAGAAAAAAAGAAAAAAAAAAAAAAAAGAAGGGGAAGGAAAGCAGACCAAACAGAAGAGGATCAAGACGCTTGGCTTCACCTTCCCTTCCTCGTAACACAACATTCATTGAGGCAGAAGAAACCACCCTGGGTGCTAAAACAAGAGCCGCATTCACGGCTTAACTGGGTTTAGCAGCAGCCGGGCTTGCGGGAGCGCGCTCCGTGCGGGAGCTCCTCCAGCCCCCAGGACCAAAACCGAAATCAACCCCGAGCTCCTTTACCACTTGGGGCGGCGGGGGGGGGGGGGGGGGGACGACACCCATTTGATCGCTCTATCATTAAGTAGTTAGGAACGATTAAGAGCTTTCCCCGCGCTCCCGCTCGAGGGACGGTTTTAGGCACCGGGCATTCTGAGGAGGCAGCTCCTGCTGGCCGGCCCCGGCCCCCGCCCCGGCGGCGCCCGCTGTACCTGCAGGATTTTGTCCAGCCCCTCTTGGCCCAGGCAAGGGAACTGCTTGAGCAGCTCCGTCTTCTGCCGCTTGTAGTCGTCGGTAGCCGAGCGCCAGTGCGGCTCCTCCAGCACCTCGAAGATCGCCGCCCCGATGGACAGGTAGAAGATGATGGCCGAGGTCAGCAAGGGGCCCCTGTCCACCATGGTGCCGGCGGGACGGAGGGCGGGCGGAGCGCGGCGGGCGGGCCGGGGCGGCTGCCCCGCGCTACGGCCGTGGGTGCCCGAAGCCGCCCTGTCCTTCCCCTGACACCTCCTCTGCCTTTCCCCGCCGTCGGCCGTGCCTCCTCCCGGCCTCTGCCGCGTTCCCTTAGAGTCTGCCCCACTCCACTCCACTCCACTCCCCTCCCACTCCCTCCTCCTCCTCCTCCTCCTCCTCCCTGCTTCGCTTCGCTCCGCTCCCCCCCCCCACCCCCCCCCTGGTCCCCCCCCTCCCCCCCCCCCCCGCATGCGGGGCAGCCCCGGGGGCAGGCCGGGGGGCGCCCCGGGGCCCGGCCCGCCGCGGGCTGGGCCAGGAGACCGCCGGCGAGGGGGGCCGGGGCGGTCCCCGCGGGGCGGGAGAGCGGCGGCTGGGGTCTGGCTATCGCTACCGCCATCGCCCGCCCGCAAGAGGCCGCCGGGGGGAAGGGGAGCGGGGCCGCGACCTCCCCTCCTCCCGCCCTGCCCGCGCAGCCGCCGGGGAGAGCCCGGTCCCGGGGGGCCGCCGGGGAGAGCCCGGTCCCGGGTGCTTTCCCTCCGAGCGGGCTGGTCCCCGCGCCCAGAGCCGCGTTTCCCTCCCTTTTTTTTTTTTCCTTGATTCGAGGGAAGAAGGGGTAGCGTCCCTCCGTTTTATTTTGCTTTTCCCCTCCTGTCGCCAGTTCGGCGGAGTTTCTGGTTTTCCACCCTGGAAGGAGAGCTGCCGTCCCCGGCTCCGGCGAGGTGCGGGGGGAAGGCAAGCAGGAGCTCTGAGGAGAAAAGGAAGGGGGGGCTGTCGGCAGGTTTCACCCCTTCCCCGTATCTCCCTTCCTTCGTGCATTTTGTACGTGCAATAAATAAATGTTCCTATACACACCCACGTGTGTGTGCCTGCGAGTTTGGGAGCAAAGGGAGAGACAGACCCCAGCTAGCAATTTTCCATAAGATGCTCAAAGCCCCATCTGGGCAGAAGCTCTCTTGAAGCTCACCACGTTCGTGAAGCCCTTCCCGGGAGCAGCTTAACAGCCACACGCAAGTACGCGCTCCGCCATGCTCACGCTTCAAGGCAGAAGGAAGGCAACCTGGCTGATTTGAGTGAACGGGGCTGGAAACGGGGTTAAACAGGTCAGGGAAAGAGCAAGTCAGTGACAGGTTAGGGCAACGTGTCATGCACCATGGCAAAGGGCTCATGGTGTGGACATGGTTCATCTTTGAAATGCTGGTTTTGTGGGCATAACTTATTTTCTGCCTTCTCCAGCCCTGCCTCCCCACCACCACCCCGCCAACAGGAAGAAGCTATTCCAAAATAGAGTTGTCTGTGTCAACTGCATCAACACCAAGGATTTGGGGATATATATGAAGTGAGGCTAAAGGGTTAACAAAAGGACCTTTGTGAAACCAACTGTAGATCCATCTTAAATTGCTAGCATTGTGTTTTAGATTAACTTACTAATCATATGAAGTAAACTGTAGATAAGAAACTAATACTGTAGGGAATGTGGAAGAGGAGAGATTAGTAGGAGATGGCCCATCTTTGTTACAGGCCTTGGAAGGCACCTAGGAGAGCAAAGCGCCTGGCACTTTGTTGATATGAGGATAGCCAAGGATGGGGGGCCGGTTGGTACCGGCTGTGTTGTTCTGACAGCGGAATAAGGGGGGGAGAAGCTGGAGTTCACCAAGAGGACAAGATGAAGAAGAGGAGTGGATGAAGTAAACGACCCCTGAAGACCACCAACACAAATCACTGAGCATGTGCAGTTGGGAGGGACTTATGGAAATGACCTCTTGAAACTAATTTTAATACGAAGCAGGGACAGGTTATGCCTATGTATAGGCGTATTGGGAAACTTCATGTATATGTAACACTTTGCTCCATATAAACAGGACAAGCTGCCGTGTTGCGGTGTGCACGACTTTGGTGGGACTGCCCCCCATGCTGCCCAGTGCTGAATAAACATACCGACTGTACAATCTGACAGATTGTGGAGTCTGTTTTCCGCACGTCATATAGGTATGTCAGCTGGAGTCCACACACCAAAGGGCTGAGATGAGATGAAATTTCTCATGTGGACATAGTTAAAATGAGAGGAGGAAGAATGGGAAAGAGGAAGGCAAGAAGTAGAAAATAGGCGACAGAATGTGAGAAAACAAAAAGGAGAGCACGTGGAAGGCAAAGGAAGTGCCTTGGTTAGGAGGTATCCAGACACCTACATGTAAAACTTTGAATCATGCTCAATGGATGCTCTTGTGAGATTGCCCACAGAAAATTACACGGCCCTTAAGCAGTCCTTCCTACTAACATGTATAGCGCTCGGTGAAAATACATCTGCAAGAGGTTCCTGGCAGCCTAGAAGCAGGACTGGAGAAACCACAAAATCCACAGGCATGTTACGTGATCAGCATCACTGTCTTTGCATGGGATTCCCCAGTTATGTAAAGGAAACATTAAGAAGAGAAAAGGATTGCCAAACTGTAGTAGTACAAAACAAAAAAAAAAAAAAGCATTTATGTGTGCTAGATGAGAGATCAAGTAGAAGGCATTACAATAAACATTTTAAAAATAATGTGTCACAGAAACTAGAGTAACCCTTTTTTTTATTAAGGCAAAAATGGGGGATGTTTCATGAAGTTGTAACGCAGAACTTCTAATTAGAAGGAAAAGAAGGATTTCATGATGCATGATTACCACATGAAAATTATTCCCAGGTGTTATCAATTGGCCCAAGACCTTTGCAAAACTTGAAAAGCCATTGGCCACATAAATGAATAACGTGACCATCCATCATTGCCTCACTTGCTGATTTAAAATCAAAGTTAAAAACTGTAAGCTATGTAAACAGTTATGGTAAGTGACTGAAAGTATTGAGGAAGAACTTTTCCCATAGGCAAACTGTGATCTAATTCTCCTTTTGGTGCGCTCGCACCTTCTGAGTCACCTGCAAATGGTTAGGTTATTCCGACAGCAGCATCAGTAGCCTGACACGTTATGGCAATATTACACTTGTGTGTTCCTGACCCTGGACATCTGTGCTTCGTAACTAGAAGGTATTTGATTAAATTTTGAAACTGTACTCTTCTCCATCTGTCTCTTAAGTCTCTAAAGGCCCATTTATACCGCTGAAACACTATCTTAAAGGCACAAGGAATGACACGAATGACCCTGAACCTACTGCCATTATAAAGCGCAGATGAGAGCGAAACCACTTTCAGGCATTTTATAAAAAGTTTGTTTGCGATTTTGATTCAACATTTCTACCTTCCACGCTAAACTCCCAATCGCTGATTGCATAATTAGTGCTCTCAGTAACTGAGTCAGTCAGTGTTTAAAAACAAACCAACCTGTAAATCACACACCATTTTTCCCCTGTGTTGAAATGCTATTGCACTTGTTAGATTGTCTCCTCATGTTTCTCCAAGTTTCAAAGAGGCGAGCCCGGTAGGGAATGCCATCCAGAAGAACAGTTTATTCCCCAGGGAACCATAGCCACCTACTCCTACAAGTGGAGGTGATCCTCTGAGTATCAACAAATTTCTTGCGTTCAGACATTTCACTTGGATCCCTTTGTCTTTTGCAGAACAAATTACTAGGGGTAATTTCGTGCTGCTGTCCAAGTGAGTGTGGCAAGAAGGAATGTTTTCTGTAGCTGGCCTCTCTTTGCACCTCCTGATCTAAAATGCCTCTCCTGACCTCATAAAAGATCCCATATCCTTTTATTCATGGCCCTTTTCTACTCTCTGTTTCCCTTGGATTAAACAGTACCCCTATTGTTAACCCACAGCACCTGCCGCATAGGCCCCACAGCTTTTCATGCTAGCTAAGTTAATGAAAAGGCTGGGGTTATTCACTCAAAGGCTTTAAAATCTCATTAAAAAATCCAGGGAGAAACAGCAGATAGCACTGTGGTGAGCAATACCACAAGTTATCAATCATTTGTATATTTGCATAGGTCATTATTTCAGGCTGTCCAGTCCAAAAGGAAATCTCTTTCATCCAAGCTGTATGTCTAAGACACATTTGCTGTGCAGATGTTTCCTAGAACAGCCTGAAATGAATGAGTAAATGTCAGAAAATGTTTTAGATGGAGCAAATAAAAGACATGATCTAGGCAAAGGGAACCTGTCATGTAGTGGCAAAGGCTGCGTGTTGTACTGAGCATGAACCAGTATGAAGAGAGATCCTCTCCTCAAGCCTCTGCCATTTTTCACTTGGAAGACTACTTTTGGCTGGTTGATGGCTCTTTTCTCAGTGATGCCTGTCAACTCAGCATCTTTCACTTTTCTTTATCCATTGAAATTTGGACACCTCCAACATTCCTTTCAACTGTTACACGTCCAGCCATGTATGGTTTTAAGTAAGTTGAGGGGTGTACTATGGTAACAAGCAGTTTTGGTTCTTTGGTAGAGTCCAGTGCGTACAGAAAGGGTAAGGCTGGTCTGCAGATGATGCAGAATTTTGATGACACATTTGTAGAAAGTTCAGAAATTCTCCATTCATACCTCTTGACCTAAGTATTTACACATAGCACGCTTTGTGCCCTGAATGTACAGTAACACAAACTAACTAATAATAAAAACAAGAATAAAAACCTTTACCAAAACAACACGCATACCTCTGCAACAGACTTCTTCACCTATGGACAGATAATGAGTGAACAAACACCACATGATAGATGTTAGTCATGCTGCTTAATGAATAACTGGTGATGAGTACAATACCTGTGTGGAATGGCTGTAATGTGCTCAAGGAACAATATGTATTTGGATCATCTGTTTTTCATTGAGATACCTGCAGTGTTTGAGAGAAATTACTTCATCAGGAAGTCCAGGTATTTCAACATTTTTTCTGCGTATATTTCCCTGACTGCCTTGTTCCTCAGCCATCCACAGCGGTCACTGGATCTTCAGAACTGGACGATGAAACCCCATTTCCTTCAAAATATTTTACAAAGACTCTGGCCTTCTCCTTCTGCTTCACCATGGCCTCAGTCTTGCAGACAAACACTGGTAGTACCAAACGCTTACGATAGTCCTTCACACCGACATTCATGTCAGTGGCCCAGACAGCTCAGCACACAGCTGTACAAAAAACCCCAACTCGGGCAATGTCAGTCCTGGACTGGGTTCTACCATCATGGTACCTGGAGCACATCATCACTATTCCAGATAGTATGCTCAAGGCTAGCTGAGCACCATGGTAACAGAGTCAGTGAATACTGCAGCAATCTGTTACCTTGTTATGTAAAACATCACTGTCGAGTCTTATTTTTGTGTCATTAAGGAGCTACATTCTATTTGTGTACGGTAATATAGATGAATGTCTGCACATTGCTCTGAGACTTGTTTCCCAAACTAGTTTAAAATAATTTTTATCAATTTTGTGTCACACAGTGTAAAAATCTTCTCCAGTGTTATGGCATCTGCCTGCATGTCACAGGGGCAGATTACAGGGGAGAATTCAAGGAGGTGTTGGCCTCCCCTGTCTCCCAGTTGGGTTGTGCAGCTGCACGTCTGTGTGCCAGGTTGTGCAATGGAAGGCCTTGTGTGTGACTGGGCAGCTCCCACATCCACATTGGGCTCCCTTCCATGCCCGGCATGTAGTGCTCACCTTTTGTTAGTCAACATGCCTGAAGAGCTGTTCCCACCTACTTCTTCCCTTTATAGAAACAAAGCCACCACAATAATTTTGGCAGAGGAAAGGCAGAGAGAATGTTGATGGCTTTTTTTTTTTCCCGCTCTTGGGGGAATAGAGTCTTGTGGATAACAGATGAGGACAGCTATACGCCCTAAAAAACACTGGAAAGGATCATATTCTTATTGTCTATTTTCCTGTTCCAAATCCTGCAGCAACAGCTTACAAGCTTAGCTTGGGTCTTAGCTGGGGGAAAAAAAGATTGCATAAGCAAGCAAGCAAGCGAGTTGGCTACATAGTTAAAGGAATATGAATTTCAAAGAATTTTTTGCTATGGTTACTAGTTGCTTTTGTGCTTGGTGTCCTGGAGTGAAAGAAGTGTCCTGGCCCATGTTGCCTCCAGGCATGTACCTCTTGCTTCTATGCTTAAAGGAGTTTTGTAAGAAGACAAGAGTTCCTGGCATAGTCTACCTCTGCAGCCCCTTTACGTGTAATGTGGTCCTTTGTGGTCCCTCCTCCATCATGTGTGCTATTGGGAAAAAAGACAGCAAAGGCTGAGCTGTAACACCCACAGCTGTCCTGCAAGTGAGGTGCTTACAAGCTGTTTGTGGCTTTGAACTTAAGAGTTTGTACCCTCCTAGACCACTATCAGGAGAGATATTAAGAGTGTTTGGAGGGAACTTGGATTTCAGCATTTGTTGCCTTCCAGTGGTGCCGCCCACATGCCAAAACCCAGTGTAGAAGTAGCAAGCAAATCCAGGTCACTTGCAGATATGACTCTGGGGAGGCAACTTGGCACAAAAATGACTTGAGTTAGAACATCAGGAAAAAATCCACCTGGTCTAGTGCTTTGGTCAACAGCTGGACTGTTGCCACTGCTGTAAGCATAAAAGCTGCCTGCAAGTTGTAACTTACCCTGGTCCTGGTCTCATGGTGAGCACCATGCTCTTGGCTCTCAAATGGCTTTCCAGGACTGTGTGTGGAGGGTCACAGTCAATTGCAAGCTAACCCATGACTGAAGTGGTAAAGCAAGTCAGATGCTGCAGGTTTTCCTCATATTGTGCAGCACCTCAGCAGTGCTCTATTCTTCATTCTGTCCAATGGTCTGTTGGTCTCAGAATTGGAAAAAAGTCCAGGGAAACTGAGGAAGCAGTGAGTGAATGGGAGTAGGTTCAAATTGCCCACGTTGCTGCTCTCCTTTGGGAGCTGATTGGAGAAGTCTTCGTAACTCAGGTTGGACTCACAATGCCAGCAGCGAGGTGTGGGAGAGGCCCGGCAGGAATCAGAGTTGAGGAAAGGCAGAGAGCATAAGAATAGACAACGCCTAACTATGCCTGGGGATCTGGTACATCTGCAAAAATCTCTGGAGCAGTTGGTGGGGAGAGGGAGAGAAGAGGGGTGGGGAAGGGAACACTGACCCCATCAAGATGAAGTGATGTGGTCCTCTCCAAGGGCATCCAAAAAGAGGTGAACGTCCCTAGCCGCTTCTTTCACTCAAGAGGACCATCTGAGCCAGCTAGAGGTCCCCAGTGAATACTGCATTGCCAACACGGGTTATAGAAACTAATGGTTAGCAGGCTGTTAGAGGTTTCACAACTCATTCCCTTTGAATATTAGTTATTTCTTTTGCCAAAGAGAGAAGGGGAAAAAGGGAGGAGGTGGAAATAAAAACTACATGGGGTAGTTAATTTATTTTAAAGGATTCAATCAGTAAGGAGGTGGGTGATCTCTGTAGATGCAGATTGCTTCAGTCAGGACAGAAAATTCAGTGTTTTCCTTGCATGTGTTTAAGATTTCTTGGGAACAAGGAAGTGTATGCAAATAATGGGACCAATCTGCAAACACTTAGGTCAGCAGCCTTTGCTCAAGGACTCTCACTGACTGGGGATGCTCGTAGCAATAAAGATTCCCCAGGCTGGGGAGCCTGGCTCTCAGATCTTCCTCATCTTCTGCTCTTGCTTCACTCCCTACTCTCACCCCCCAATCTTTTGCAATTCTGTGACAATCAGAGTTAATAAAAGGTGTGTCTGTGATCCTATAAAGCAATTTGCATCATCATCTTTTGTGATGAAATTTTCACAGGAGAAGGAGGAGCAGCAACCTTTTGCCCAAGTTAAGGTTGTCCTGGCAATATACCAAGAAGCCTGAAGCCCTTAATTTTCATAAGAGAGATCTGATTACCGCAGCCCATGCTTGAGTGCAGAAATGTGTCCTGCAGAAACTACACCCCCATCCCTCCACCCCCCCACTTCCAAGATAAGTCTAAAAGTAGTCTGGAGTGTAAAGTCTTGCATTACTGCCACTGGGTCACAAGCACGTGGACAGGCTTGGGCTCCGTTGCTGAAGTTACTGTACTACGCGTACAACAGACCACGCGGCAGCTGCCTCTGCCCTACCGAAAACATCATTTTCCTTAGCTGGGTTGAAGAAACTGTGCTGCTTTCACTAAACAGAAGTGGCCGGAACCTGACAGTTGATGTTAACTGTGTTGTATGCTATTTCAATGCGGGTCTAGTATAAACAGATGACAATGCAACTTTCATTTTGACAAAAGGAACTGATAATTGACACAGAGCTGATAAAACGTGACAAACAAGCAATGTCTAAGCCAGCTGAATAAAGGAATTGTCAGAAAAGTCTTTTTTTCTGCTGTGCTGTCTAGTGCAAATACAGCAGCCTTGCTTAATGAACAAGGCCTCGTTTAGTTCTGGGCTTGTCTCAGCACTAGTCTTTTACAAGCACTTGGGACAAGGTCATTAAACCTGCATGTATCAGCTGAAGACCTGCCTCTCAAATTTCCTTCTAATGCCGGGAAAGGCCCTAGTTACACAATTATACATTAACTAACAAATAATTATTCTCAGCAGTGGGAAGTGAGTTACTTTGCAGCTCTCTATTGGAGAGTTTGGATGCCTTGTATGAAAACTAGAGAGATTAAATTCCTTTGCCTTCCTTTACAGTTGGACAGCTTGCAGGGCATGCTCCAATGCTGGCATCTAAATCTGCTTGGAGAGCAATGTGGAAAGATTACAATTGGAATATCCATTATCATGATAATGTGTGGAAAGCTGGCACCTGTTAACAGAGCAGCGTGGGAAGGACATTACCGGGGCTCACAGGTAGAGCAGAGAGGGGATTTCGATACCTACTGTCACTTGTGCAGAAGAGCAGGAAAGGCCGATGTGGTCCTTCGCTGGCAAGTGGGGAGACTGCTACTGCAGTAAGTGGGGCACTGTAAGGAAGGATGGCACTGGAGCCTATGGGAAGGGCTGTGCAGGCTGGCTGCTGTTGCAGGCCTTCGCTGAACATGTTGTAGGCAACAGGGCCACATGATGAACAGGTACTACAGCTATCATTTTTATTTTCCAGAAAAAAAAAGTTGGCTTTCATATCTGGAGTGCCTAAACTAGTATGTCTTTTCTCCATTTAATCATGTTGTAAACTCATATTTGTTTCTGAGCAGGGATCCCAAGTTTTAAGATCCAGTTCAAATCTGAACCTTTTCTTTCCTTCTGGTCTCTGCTTTGCAGAGAATGCCTCTGAGTCCGACAGTTTTCCATATCAGAAGTCTACTATTGTTACTCTGATCGTTGTTGAGACGTAAAACCTGAATTCACTCCTGTGTGGATAGCAGGATTTAATACCTTAATACCTTCAAACAGTAGCAGAGAGAGAAAGGAGAATAAAAACCTCTTGAATAATACAAAAGGTGCAATATGGCACTGCTAAGGAGCTGGATCAAATAACCTCTCAGTCTTTTCCGTCTGTGACTTCTGCAGTTCCACACAGGCTTTTCACACAACAGTTGGGTACCCCACCCCAGGGCCAGGGTGCAGGGGTAAGGGAGAGCTCACACTACCAGCTTGACAGTTTGCCAGCGCCTACAGAAGCAATATGCAGCTTTCAATCAGTCACTGCAGTGAATTATGTTTGCAGTTGTACCTGGCAGAGTGAATAGCAAATAAGTTTAGACTATAACACGGTCTAATCTGTTCCCCCATACGCACTCCTTTTCCAAAGAATACATCGTACCATGCAGTAATGAGAGCGTTCAAATAACAATGGAAAGAATGACTCTGATATTCTCCTGAACTAACTTCAAAGCTGCATATCCAGTTCTCTGCCTTTTTTGGTCAGTCTCTTTACACTATTTATGCCTGTTTTTAAACAGGCTGGGCAGGAGAAGAGATTCCAGCACACCTGATCCAACTTTTAAACTCAGCTCCACAGAAAGGCAGACATTACGCAGTCATAGAGGAGAAAGTCCATAGGACTTCCCTTGCTCCCAGCACATTTATATTTCTTAAAACTATCCAAACGATAGGCTGGTAAAGTAGGTAAAAATGAGAGTGGGATGTTACACATGAACTGGAATGCAGGACACAAAAAGTCATATCTTTCTGTAACGCTAAGTATTATCTCACATATGGGAGGCCACTTCCAGCCAATACATCAGAACTCACAAATGGTCTTTCAGGCACCTGTGAAAAACCACTGAAACCAACAGAGGCCACCTGTGATGTGCAAAGCCCTCAGCTGAAACAGTCACATTCACAAAGCTGAGCTATAAAGTCCTCTATACTAAAAAGGCCTCCAAACTAGAAAGATTTGTTGTTCTTCTGGGGGCAGTTTGAGGCACACAACTTATCCCCATTGAGCTCTGCCAGTTTCTCATATTCTGTTTCTCTTCCCAGTGTCTTCTCTGTGGCCAGTCCTGCAGCCAGCTCGTCTTCTAGCTGGATAAGCTGCCTCTGCTGTAATATCAACACTTGTTGGGCCAACAGGGAAGACAGTGGAACCAGATACATACATAGAATCATAGAATCATAGAATCACCTCGGTTGGAAAAGACCTTTAAGATCATTGAGTCCAACCGTTAACCTAGCACTGCCATCCCACCACTAAACCATGTCCCTAAGCATCTCATCTATCTTTCTTTTAAATACCTCCAGGGTTGAGGACTCCACCACCTCCCTGGGCAGCCCATTCCAGAGCCTGACAGCCCTTTCGGTGAAGAAGTTTTTCCTAATGTCTGGAGAAGGTTTTCCTAATGTCTAGAGGGTAGGATAAGAATGGTAATACTGCTATATTCTCAACGCCTGGCATTGACTTTCTCACTGAAGGACTGTGCACAGCCCAATAATGAGTGACTTTCAGCCCTGTGTGCAGGGCCAGGTTATGGTTTATACAGCGCCTGAGTTCTACCTAATCCTCCAGGTTGGCTCTAAGTAGAATACAACTCTTCTGTTACACTTCTGCGCATGGTATAATTTTGATTAAAGAGAACTAAAGATTATTTGGGAGGAGTGGGGATCTTTATTTTCGCTTCTTCACAGCCTGGAGAGGACCACCGAAGCCCTTGTGCCTACTGAACTACAAAGACAAAAAATGAAGGTTGCAACTACTACGTCAGGGGAAAGCTTTTACACCACTTCTCTGTCTTGTTTGAGTGGTCCACCTCCCATACATTGTTCATGCTTGGACAGTGCAGTTTCTATTCAGAAATGTTCTCGCTTGAGTGTCTGCCATGTGCAGCGACAGTTATCAGAACATTGTGTCACATATGGTGCCCGGCACGGAGCATCGGTCTGCTTTTCCAACCCGCTGCGAAAGGGCACAGCTGAGTACAGTGGCTGGGATGACATGGGTCAAGGCTGCCAAGTGCACTTGCTGAAGCAAATATATTTCTCCAAAAATAGCATCTCAGAGTAGGACAAGCAAAAACCAACAAGTATCTCATTGAAAAACAAACAGCCCATTAATCCTCTCAGATTTTTCCTCTCCTGTTGGTCCAGACAGGAACCTGCTTTATCTATCAAAAGAAATTCTGCTTATGCAGAGGATGGATAGAAGCCTTCCATACCTCTGAAATCCTCCAGGTCTTATAGACAGACAGGTCTTATTCTAACCATCTACCCAGACATATCTCATCCTTAATACAAAACAAGGCTGTCTCAACCCTTTGCAGACCTCTGAACTGTCAAAAGTCTGGAACAGCGAGGCTCCCGGGTAATTGCATCACGTGAGAGGGGAGGAGGCCGGAGGGAATCATCACTTGAGAATGCATGCCCACATCTCAGCTCCTATGTGTGATCTGACACTGGGCATGTCAGATCACGCACGGAGGAGATGCGCAGGGCATGTCACTGCCGGCAGACGCGTGCTGCTTAACAAGGTTGCTTTGAACGCGGACCCCTGCAGGGTCTACTCCACCTGCTCCAGCTCCGGGCTCGAGTGCTTCCTCTCTGCAGCCGCAGTGCTGGCTGTGGCTCTGACCTTGGAGGGTGCTACCGGGAGGGATGGGCGCAGTGGAGGAGGGGCAGCAGAATGAATCTCACTCAAAATGCCTCAGGTTCAGCAGGGCTCCTCTTGGCATCTACCAATGGATCATGTCACTGCCATCACAACTGCAGAAATAATAACTAAAAAGGTTGAGTTTTCCTTTTAAAAATGGAGACATTTCATACAGTGGACCATCCATTTCCTGGATGTTATTTGGCTTGCTAAATGGCTGTAACCTGTCAGCCTCTGGTTTCTTTTTACCAGATCAGCCCAATGCTTTCTCTAATCTAAAAATGCTATGTCTTGTATCTTGTTGCTGAAAGATTAGCTTGTTCATGCTAGCTAAGGAGGCTCTTTTCATCAGAATCTGTTATGATAGAGGTTACTAAGCTCCTTGTAGCTTCCTCACAAAGCAAATATTGTTCCCTTTTCCTAGAAAAACATTGAAATTGTCAAGGGATTAGCATGCATTAGAGAATTAAAAAAAAAAAAATAGCAAGGAGGTCAGAGAATACACAAGTTCTTTGGGTTCCTGTGTTTCAGAGCCAAAGTACTGAAAAGCACTTCTGTTCAAACACAGAAACTGTGGCTCTCTGTGCTCTCAGAAGGGTGTCAGCAATTGCAGAAGAGTGGAAAAGGAGAGCAAACCTCGTGGCACCAGCTGAAGGAAGCAGAGGCAGCAAGATGAACGGTGCCCCTTCAACCAGCCAGAAAAAGAGGAACCACCAGCTCTGTTTCTGAACAACTGGCTCTCTTTTCTGTGTTAGCAGGATGCTCTTCCCAGTCCCAGCTTCAATGTAAACTTGTGTTTCAGAGAAGTAAATGCAAATGCCCCAGGTGAGGACTAATTTGTATCATAGAAAATGAAAGGAACCCATGAATCAGGAAAGGAAGGACTTGAGAAAAGGTTGAGCTTCATCGCCCAGCACTTTGCTTTGAACTTGCTGCAGCTCAGATACATTCAGAACTGGAGTTTTGGAGCAGGCCCATCTCTGTTGTCAACTCACTTAACCTCTGTTGTTGTGGATTGTTTATTATAGAATAGTGAGTGCAAGATAACACTCAAGGTAAAAATGTAGAAAAATTGTGAGTGCAGTGGCCATAATAATTTCATTGTTTGAAACACTTTAAAGTATGTGGTTAAGAAAGCTGGGGACAAGTATGTGTGAAGATATACTGTTTTAAAACAGTGAGCTTTAACCATGTAGGTCTGTACATTCATACGGGTAACCACATCATAAACTCAAGTACACTTAGGTTAAAACAGGCTGGATTCATCAGGAACCCTTCAGCTGGGGACAGGACATATTTCAGCAAGTTGGAAGTAGTACTGAATGATCATGGGCTGAAAAAGCTTTCACCCTGCTCGGAGTTGCAAACAGAGCAGGATTTGGCCCAAAAATATACCATCAGAAGCTCTTTGAATTAATATAATAATAGAAATATGGTCCCAAATTAATTTATAAGCATTATATAGCACTAACTACAGCTTTGAGTTGTGGGAATGTGTTTTCACAGGCAGCTCTGATATGGTCACATGAATCACCCTAGGTCACAAAACTAAAAAAAAAAACAACCCCAAAAAACCAAAAGCAGGCAGGGAAAGGGAAGCAAGAAAAGGACTGTGAGAAAAGGGACGGGGAATCCATCAGGACTGGAACATGAGAGTTTCACCTCCTATTCCTGCTGGACCATTCTCTGTCACCATCATTCTCAGTAATTTACCTCACCAGCATGATGTCAGGTTACATATTGTCATGGCTCTACATAATGTTATTTTTGAGATTTTTATTTGCCATCTTTTTGAATGCTTACCAGGTTCACTCAGGGAGGGATACTAATGTCTCCCCTCAGAGAAGCCCAAACTGTATTATCATACTCCAGGAATAGCTTCTGAACTCAGTTGTTCCTTAGATATTAGAATAGGCTGTATCTGTCAAGCTATCCCTTTTAACTTTCCCAAGCATTGGATATTTGTGCGGTGCTTCACATGCATATAATTACAATGATACAATTGAAATATGCTTAAAAAGGTAGTTTTATAATAAGCCTCTGGGTAGTTACTCAAGAGAGTTTCTGGCTCAACACAAGAACCAGCCCCCTAGGAAATGTATGGGTCTTTTCATACGGGAGAAAAATTAATACTGGGAACTTTGTAACTAGCAAGATGTTGAGATGTGCAACCATTAAAGGCTCTAACAAATCAGGGAAATGATAGCAGGCCACTGGTGAGAAAGATGCTCTTACAGTTTCCCCACCCAGTAAAGGCTGGGTCCATATGTTTGTTGTCAGTTGCTAGAGAGCCTGTAACTTGACATAACCAGGCGCTGATGTCAGGGCTTCAGGGCTAATACTGAGCTAAGATCTTGCCAGCATTTATAGTTAACCTGTTTGTGCTACAATTGATAGCACAAAGCAAGCTTAAGTCAATGTTTACCTCTACTGTTAAAAGCAAGGAGAAGGAGAGAGGACAGTTGGTGGCTCCAAGAGGGCTCGATAGCCAAAGACTAGTGTCCTTGTAAATCTGATAAATAACAGACAGTCTAAATTTTTGTAAGAGCTCCAAGGTTTCCTGTGGGATTCCTTTAGATAAGAATTTGAAGGGCGCTGGTCACTTCTGAAGGTACATTCCCCTCTCAAGGTCCACAACAACGCTTCTTTAAAAAAAAGAACAAAACTATTTGTCCCTTCTTTGCATATAGATGGACTTGTCTACGCTCTCTTAGAAGAAGCATGCGGTCAGTGGATGTGTAAAGCAAGAGGAACGATTAGACATGATGGCAGTGAGCAGAAACATAAAAAGCAATGGAACTGAACACCAAACAAACCCTGCCATATATAGCCTCCTGAGTCAGGGTCACGTCCTAAATACACAATACTGTCTGAAAGTAGTGCAAGTAGTATTTACGTATCTATCTCAACACACACTTACTACATACTTGTAAAATATTTTTCAGATCCAGCATAATATCCCTTTACTTGTACAATGTGTTCCTTTAATAAGGAAGAGATGCCAATCCTGAACCTGCAGTCAGAGGTGCATGTCTTAGAGAAGGTTCCTGGAACCATCTTGGCCCAGGTTCAAAGGCTGCTCAAATGTTTAGGCTCAAACTAATCAAGTTAAGTATGTTCTTGACAGATTATTTTCTCTGTTTCATAGCTCTCCCCTGAGGGATATTAGTCATAAACTCATCAGAACGCCTACACAGCATCCACACAATTTGAAGTAGATGTTAAAATAATCCCCCACCTGAGCACACAAGTCTGGTAACTGTTCAATCAGTTATGCAATTTGCATGTGTAAATGAATTTTGCATTCACAGATGGATTCGTACGTGTATTACGGAGAGTTAAGATGGGAATCTGAAAACTGTTCTATAGCATTCATTTCCCATAATGGGATTTTATCACATTAAATTATAACCCTATATGTTTTTATATAGAGATATATATGTATCTAAAGATGCACAGAACATATCTGGCTGTGCTCCCTTTACTTCTGGAGCTGTGACAGTGCTTAGCCAACTGAGAATGGGACAGTGGAGCTCTGCCTGAGATAGTCTTTGCTTGTCATATTTTGGGAAAGCGAGTGGGACATCAAGACTGGCAATTTTTTGGCCTATGAGAATTGCTGATTTCATACTCTGGATGTTTGGATTTCAGTTTGCTCATCATTGCAACTTTTACTCTATTTTTTTGAACGCAAATCTTCAGGTTATGCAATGCACTTTTCAAATTCTGTATTGTCAGTGCTCAGAAAAGAAGTGTGTCACCAGTCCTGCTGGCCGCTCACTGGCACCAAGCTCTTAGCAAAGGGTTGCGTGAGTGCTGGGTTTCTGGCACCGACCTTTCTAAATATTTTTTTATTTAGAGAACAGACAAACAGACAGTACTGAGCTTTGCAGATGAATGTAGGAAAATAAGGTGGCTTAAGGTTTGAGCCTGCCAAGTTGCTGTCAGTATTATCATTTTCTGTAGTATAATAAAAAAAATGAAAGTATTTTTGCATGATCAGTCCAGGATAAAATTGGATGGTTACAATGACCGATACTTCACCTAACCTTAGAGAATTCAGCTCTCATCGATTTCTCATGGAAACAGAAATATCTTCCAGATATACATATGTTAAAAATATAACACCTCTCACTCATATGTTTACAAAACTGTTTCCCAATATGATTTTCAGTTTCTATATGGCTGAGAATTCCAAGAAAGGTCTTTTTAGAAGTCATCCTACATTTCATTTTTAGTGATCAGATTAAAGTTTGGTTAGCAGTAGTGGCACATCTAGGGTTTTCAAATTCCTCTTAGGAACCACAGAGCTACTACTAGGAGCCATGAATGTGGCTTTGTCTATATGCCTATAGGCATAGGTTTATATTACAGGCTTATAGGTTTATATATTTGAATATTCCCTGTCAGATAAAAGAACATTAATCAGTGTAAGATGCTAGGAATTGATCAAAACACTTGACTAATTCTCCAGGGGCATCTCCCTCGTACTTACCTGGTTTTGGATTAAATGAAATGTATTTACCTCAAATTCTATTACCACATGGCCTTTAAAATCTTAATCTCAAATATTCCCAGCAAACTGGAAAACCAAAAAAACCCTGCAATACCCTTCTTCAGTCATAACACAAAAAAGATTTCAGTACTTCTTCCTTTTAGAAAAAAGAGTTTAATTTTTAGGGAAAAATATTAATAGAAATTTAAGAATGATAAAATTTTACAAAAAGTATTACACCAGTGAGCAGACACTGGTATAGGACATTAGCCAACTAGAAAAATGAATACAGGACTGACTGAGGTGATGGGGAAGTTTTTCTGCCTACTTAAAACTCAGTTTCTAGTTTGCAAATTTCCAATTCTGATGCCCTATAAAAAGTTAGCAGGCAAAAAAGTCTTTGCTAAAGACTTTACATTGCCTCCCTTCCTATTCTTTCATATTATTTAATCAGAGACTGATGCCAGTAATTAATATAAACAAAAATAAAAAGCTCACTATAAAACATCCAAGTTCCCCAGAGAGTCCTGTAGGTAAACCAGTCTTAAAAAAATAGCATTGACAATTTCTCTCAGTTCCAGAACCTCACAAGAACTAGAAAAACTATTATTTTCCCTTTGTAAATCACTATACGGTCAGGGTATGTTACTTACTTGAAAATTTCAACCCTAAAAAAGAAAGTGTCAGAAAGAATATTAATCCTGTCCACTGACTATTGCAGAAGACGTGCCGTTATGGGTACTCTCTGTCCTTTGCTGGTTTTTTGGCTGCTGCTAGCTGCCCTTGTTTTTACCTACTGCTGGAATATAGCTTTATCATATGAGGTTGCTGTATTATAGCACTACTTCCTCCTGGTGTGCTCCTGTTTCATTTCTTCAGTTACTGTCTAATGTTTATGCCATTTGCAGTATGTGAATGGAAACAGAAACCAGGGCATCAAAGACATTGACAATAGAGATAAAGCTATAAATCCCTATCTGCTTTTAGTTCCCCACTTCAGTCTTTACTATCCTCATATTTATTTTATTTTGTTACAGCGATTTTATTTTGATATGCATTTATGTTTACACACCCCCCCAAAAAAAAGCCTAATCATTTGGGAACCCTTTGGTTAACTAAGAAGTAGGAATATTTTTTCAGGCACAGCAAGTATTTTTCCATCCAGCTCTATCTTCACAACCTCATGATGGCTTTGACAGATGAGGTTATTAATTTCTCTGTCATTTCCAGCATGGACTATTTAGTATTAGTATAATATTTTGGTCCAAGGCATGATTTGTACCAGCACAGCTACATTGCTGAAACCTATAGGAAAAATGGAGTGCAAGAAAAGCAGTTATAATGTTCTGCTTTCAGTATGGTAGTGAACTACTCTGATGTAAACACTTCACTGTCAATATATCTTCATCTGCACTTTAGAGGATAGTTGGAGCAGTATAACTTCTGGGTGGAAATATGGTCCAAATGACTTTTTCATGATTCCTTTTAAGCCTAGTTGGCTACCTTGGTCAATGTGGAATTGTAATTCAGTTCAATTATGGATATATTTAGTTTAAGTGTTTTCTTGAAAAGGAATGTATTTAAAACCTTGAGTTAATCTAAGATTAAGTGCTTCGCTGCACAGGAATTTAGGTAAGTGCTTAAGAGTTCCGCTGAATCAGAACCCAGTCAGTCAATGAATACCTACATGCTTTTATAGGTTCTCCTCTTAGATTCCACACTCTCAAACTCAAGAACTACTGATGATTCAGCACAATGGTTATTATACCTATTTTTTACCAGGAAAGACATTAAATGATACCATACATATAAAATACTAACTGTTTTAAAATGTTTATTGTATTAATGATATATTATGCTATTATTATAGTATCCCCCACTATATGCTAGATGGACAGAGTTCAGAAAAGGAGTACACTTGTTCTGGGAAGGCAATGGTCTAAAGACAGATAGAAAACAAGAATTATGGGGAGGGAAATAGTGTATATTGATTAACCATAAAATCTCTGGGAGGTGGCGTGATACTGAAGCAAAGAGTGTCATTAACATATATAAGATAATTTTATCTACCCAGACCTCAAAGGCAGAGAAAGATAAGAATCTTTGTGAAGGTTACCTTTAATTTTTTATTGTCCTTCTTCCTTGCAAATGAAGTTTTAGGTGATTTCCAGGCACTAGCAGGGTCAAATGAATCGAATATGTGAATATGACAAAAGGTGATTGTGAGAATTTAACTGTTGAGAGTAGTGAGAGATTTGAAATGTAAAAGAGTCTTATTAGAAAATATATACTCATAAACCCCAAAATGTTTCACTGAAATATTTTCAGTGCACTTCTGATGACCTGCAGGCTGAGTCCATTGGCGACGTGCAGCTTGCTCAGAGTCCAGCCAACAGGTCTGGAAAGTAACCAAGAAGTTGAGCTTCCGGGTCCACACCTCTGTGTCAGTGGCACAGTACTGACTTGGTGGCTCAGATTTAGCCCCCAAGGCTCCCAGGTCCCCACTAATCAGCCCTGCCATGGGTTGTTTCAAAAACCATTCATCTAAAAGTTTCCTTGCTTCCTGCCTTCCAGGTCAAGCACTGTAAGAGTGCTGAGATACAGCTCTGCGCAAGGACTGCCTCCGAGTGCCATGGCTGGGAATGTGGGAGTCCACGTAAAATGAGGTTTCTTTCTGCCAGGAAGACCTTCAGGACTCCCAGAGGTGGTGGTTGATCATATTGTACCACATCAGTGTTCTCGCTCTAAATGTATGTGATACCAAATAGTTATACTCATTTAATTTAGGGTGCAGTGTGACATTATAGCAATGGTGACCTAGGGGCTGGTGTCACTGAGAGAGGTGTTCACATCTCTCGGAGCAATTCCTTGTGTAAAGTTTCACTCATGCAGCTATAAAGGTGTTAGGCAAGTAAGTCTTATATTTGTATAGAAACTGATGTCAAACTGATGTAATCTGAGTGAACATAGCATTCCCTATGTTGATTTAGCTTCAGTTAATTGCCTACTGACTTAAGCTAAATCCCTAAAGCCACTCTTAACTTCCTATGTATCAGGGTGTATTCTGTTAATCATTAACGTTTTTGTTCTGTAAAGAGGTTAAGTCTTCAAATGCACTTCAGTGATTTAGAAGCCTAAGACTCCTTTTAGAGATTACTTGCATGTCTAGGAGCCTCAGTCGTTTTGCAAGACACTAAAAATTAAGCTTATCTTAAAAATAGTATCAGCGGTCTTAAAATGGCAAGAGTCTGCACCTGCATTGTGCAGCATAAAGCCCTCGATTAGAAAACAAGTCCAAAGTAAATATTTAATTGAGGATAAACAATTAACAGTTCAGAGAGATCAAAGAGAGAACTCACACTTCTGACTAGGATTGTTTAAACTTGCCTGGCTGCAGGTTAGGAGCAGTGACCACTTCGAGGTTGCCTTCGCAGTCAGAAGTGACAGGAACTTTAACATTTAAGCAATCTCAGCTCTCCAGGCATAAGATCAGTGGAGAGCCCTGAACTCCAAGCTATCTACACATTTTCCATGCCTGGGGATTTCTAATGTCTCATTTAATAACGATCTCCAACCATGAAAGCCAGTGGTGATCACAAGTTCTTAAACTGTCAGTTATCTGGTATTTGCATCTCTTGTTGAGGGGAAAGAGCAGGGTGTGGAAGAGGGAAAGATGGCATGCAAAGTGGAACTGAAGTCAAAGAAAGATCTGCAAACATGCAGGCTGAAAAGTCAGCTGCTAAACTATCCTATAACGCGGGGACTTAGGAAGAGTTAGGAGTGGGGAGATACCTTCTGGCAGTGTCAATACACCAAGAAAGCAAAATGTTAGCATGGATTAAGACAGCTTAATGAACTTAGTTTTCCTTCCTTGCCTTATATATTAATTTGAATTTAATATCACCAAGGAGACTTCATACTTTCGTTTTCTACCTCTCTCAGACATGGTGGTACAGTTCAAAATCTGAGACACAAAGGTACGTCATCATCATATGTTCTTGGCTGAACTTAAAGACCTCGCCTTGTAATGTGAGTAACAACAATATTAGCATTAATCCTAGCTTTCTGAGAAGCAAGTATTTTCCACAAGGAGGGAAGATGATTTGAACAGAAAAATACCTAAATACCTACATAAGAGTCTCATAGGATATCCTCTTTCTGTGTCTTGCTAGCGGAACATGGCCAAATGTGTGAGGGTTTGCTGATGGACCTGATGGCCTGACCACACCAGCCCTTTATATTTGCACGATGAAGTTCGAGGCTCTGGGACAGCTGGGCAATGCTGTTCCAGTCAATGTTCCTCTCCAGTGCACTGCCTTGAAAATATTAACAGCAACAAGCTATTTCTCTGTCAATAGAAAGGGCTATCATACAATAAAATGACCAAGATGATGGTACAGAAGAACCTTAATGTAGTTGAAACCAAAAACTAACCTGTGCCTGAAACAGAGTGGAAAAGTACAGAACTGACTTTTTTTTTACAGTTCAAAATAGAAAAGTCAGGCCTTCAAAATCACATTTTTAAAAAAAATGTGTGTTTCTTGTGTATGCTGTACAGCCTTTACCCCCAAGCCCATTCGCCCAGCACATGTGCCAGCATGAATGAGATGACATGGTAGATAGCTCCCAGGTGTCCCTAAGATTATGAAGTCCTGCTGTACTAATGCTCTGCCCCACAGCCAGCATCTCTCCCCTGTCCCACTGCAACCGTTCTTGTGGCTGCAGGTATTCTTTACCTTCCCTTTTATCTTAGGATAGTTGATGTACATCAGCTACCCCAAGGTTAAAAAAAAAAAAAAAAAATATAGAAGAAGCAGCGTTTAGCACTGAAGACAAGCCCTAAGGAGATACTGACAAGCAATCTGTCTTGGGGCAGTAATTTCCAGATGGATCCAGTGCAGAAACCACATTCCTGAAACTAGTAGATGAAAGCATCGCAGCTGATACAGCTTAAATTTGTGACTCAGGCAAGTCTGTGTTTACCCAGGTAGGATTAATGTTGATACCAGCCAGAACTGAAGTCACTCAGTGCCAGCAGTAAGGGTTCTGGGTTGTCCATCTAAACTGACTACTTGCTCTGCTGGCTGCTGTGAATACACCATTGATTCCTTCGTTTATTTAAAAAATGACAAAACAAACACCCCCAATACAATCTGGGCTTTCATTTCCAGGAGGGCTGAGCTGGTTCAGGCAGGTTACAGTAATTTGTCTGTTGACATTCTTCTGATGGACAAAATGCCTATTATAAATAGGTTTGCTGCTTCTCCTGCTCTAGTGGCCTCTCACCAGAAGTATGGTCTAATTCTGGCTTTAAGAGTTTGCTCTACAGATACAGTGCTCCCATACACAGTGCAGCTCCAAACACTAAGAGAAAATTAATTAGACATACCACTAAGTAGAACAGGGAATTTTAGAAAGTTAAATCTTCCCATGGCTGAGTGGAAGAGTCATGTGTCCTTCCGTGGCTGGTGAATTCAAAGCCTATGAAGCTTTTAGGTCCCATTTACCACGGAAAAAGGATGTAAATGGTCCATAGGCCTGCAAGTGGTCTTGGCAGTTTTAAAAAAAAAAAAAATTAAAAGTGATTCTCTTTAAACCAGGTCATATTGCAGACATACAAATATTAGTTCTAGTACAAGGAAGAAGGAAGGAATATGAGGCTGGGAAGGAGAGAAAGGAGAAATTAAGGCTAAGGCAGCCCAAACTTAAATCAGCTCAAGGTGCTTGGAACCTTACTCAGAGTTTCAGCATATGTCTTTCAAGGTCTCACGAGCATTTGCTTTGAGACCAATGCAAAATGAACTGAAATTGTACACGCTTGTTGAGCTGATCTATCTCCAATTTTAGTAATTGTATCAGAGAAGCCAAATCTCATTCATTTCCCAGGGTCCCAGCACCCTTCAAATTACATCTATCACTAATGCACACTTCAGTAAAAAATATTTACACATTTAGCTACAAACTGGTTTCGGGATCAAAGCTTGCAGCAATGACACATGGTGACAAAAAGGGGCTGGGAAATTCTATCTCTCTCCCTGACCCTTGTGCTTACCAGTAGGAAGCCAAAGTGGAGGGGCCCCCTGCTGTGCCAGGCATCAAACAGGATGCCCAGGAGCTGCCGTACAACCCTGGCAAGCCACTTTGCAAAGGCTGCTGCAAATCCAGAATGGAGAACAGAAAAGCATGATAAGTTATCAAAGCCTCTCACAGGATGAGAGATTGGAAAAGCTGGCATTTTCATAGGTCGGAGGCAAGTAAGAGGTATATGAGAAAAGTATGTAATACGGCAAGTGGTCTGGAAAAGGGAGACTAGGAACTAAACTAAAAGAACAGCAGAGTATCTTTGGTCTTATAGCCCAGTACTTAAACCACTCTGGAGCAGAGGGATTTCCGTCTGCCTGCTGCAGGCTTCTTCTGCGTGCCTTGTCTGACCACGGTCTCAGGTGGACTTGGACTAACTGGACGCTCAATCTGATTTCTCATGGAAAGTCCTGTATTCTTCTAATTGAAGTCTTATGAGGAGCAGCTGAGGGGGCTGGGGGTGTTCAGCCTGGAGCAGAGGAGGCTGAGGGGAGCCCTCATTGCCCTCTACAACTGCCTGACAGGAGGGGGGAACGAGATGGGGGTCGGCCTCTTCTCCCTGGTAATGGGCAATGGGACAAGGGGGAATGGTCTGAAGTTGCACCAGGGCAGGTTTAGGTTGGGCATTGGGAAAAATTGCTTCACAGAAAGGGCTGTCAGGCTCTGGAATGGGCTGCCCAGAGAAGGGGTTGAGTCCCCGTCCCTGGAGGGATTTAAAAGAAGGAGAGATGAGGTGCTTAGGGACAGGGTTTAGTGGTGGGATGGCAGGGTTAGGTTAACAGTTGGACTTGATGAACTTAAAGGTCTGTTCCAACCTAAACGATTCTGTGATTTTACAATTAGGGTATGTGCATTTGTACAATAGTTTCACTGCTCAGCTTCCAACTACCACCCCACAACTAGCAGCTGCTGCCCGTTCAGCTGAAAAAGCACAACTATTTGAGCATGGACAGCTTTAGGCCCCTTCTAGAGGACTTGTCTGCTTAGTTTGCACTGCTGTGACTGTTACTATGGCTCTGATCAGTTACTGTATCTTAGCTGAAGTGGGGTGAAACGATCCTCTGAGGGCTGCAAACTCCTTACATTTACTGAAGATAAAAGAACATCTGACTCTTACACATTTATTACTTCTGCAGGCTTTGTCTGGGTAAAGTCAAGTCAACAGCCTACCTAACCATGCCTCATTTTCTGTATTTACAAAAGAAAGTGATAGAACGTATCTATCTCCTCAGTGGTGCATGCAACTTAATGAGAAAATACACACATTTTTTTAAAAAACATCCATAGAAACACAGATTGTTCTCCAGGTCTTGCGAGGGTACCACATGTTGAGCATGGAAATCCCAGCAGAAAAGGAAGAGCTATGTTTGGATATTTTTATTGTCCTTGACACCTTACAAAATGTGGGAGCCAAAGGGAAGGTAAATAGTTAAAAATATTTGTTTGGCAGTGAGGTTATCTGTTTACATAAAAACAGAAAAGCAGTGTGATTTTTCAGTAAAATTTGTTCTGAGCAATTTCATCAGACACATCTACTAGATGGCTGTCCAAATAATTGATTCTGTGGCTTGGCAGTCAGATAAAAATTTGGGAGGAAATTCAGAATTTGAATCTTCTTGCCAAGCAAAAATTAGAAATTGATTTAATTTGACATGTCATGTTCTAGCTAACACGAAATATTTAATCTGAAGAATTTTCACAGAAGCAGAAATATAAACATGAAGAGAGGGAGTAGTTCTCAGAGCTGCTGTTGGGGGGCGGTTGCCCCTTTCTTCAGTACCTCAAGGGCTGTAGCACTTTTACACAGGACACGAGCTATCCAGATTCAACTCTGTTCTCCGTCTCTGTTGCTCACCTCCCAGAAAAGCGGCAGATTCACCACATGTGGGTAAAGAGCAGCTCCCCAGTTACCTGCCGATGCACTTTCACTTTGGATAAACATTTGCAGCTCCAGCCTTCCCGGGAGTTTATCACACACCAGGTGGAGGCTCATTCCTGGACACTTTTCTGTGGCCTTCCTTTTGTAATAATTAAATGTTTTATGTGAAGTGGAGTTGTGGTGCTAACCCACGGTTTCTCACAGGCCAGGTAAGCACTCTACTCCCAGGCTGTCAGATAAATCCAGTAGCTGTCACATCCTCCTTTATCTTTGCAGTAAAAGAGGAGGAGGACCATCTTCTAGCCAAAGGTAGCCAATGAATTCAAACTGAATTTGTAAATAACATGAGGATAAATAATCCAAACGCACTATGCTGAAAGTTTGTCTAGCTCCAGTAATTTCTTTGCAAACTCTTAACTCTTGAGGAAGGAGTGCCTGTTATATATATTGTCTGGCACAGGAAAGCTCAGAGGATCTGAGGAGATGGACTGTGGTCAAAAAGTTGTAGTTTTAACTGCATTGAATGTATGCAGTATATAACAGTCTGCATGAAAATATGAGACTTACATGAATTAGATATAAAATACATTCCTGGGCTGGGCAAGACAAATCGAATGTAAAATTTGTATTAAGCTGACTGCCATTAAGCATTTTTACACTTCAGATGTAGGGAGTCATATCTCCTGAAAAATATATTCCTGCAAATTCATTGGGCATACAGTGATCCTTGCCTCCAAAATACAACATCTCCGTACTCCTTATCAAAATCGTTGTCAATTAGCTACGCTTAAATTCAAGAAGTTGAGTAGAGAAGGCAAGTAGAGAAAAAAGTTTTTTTAAGGGGTCACTCGAAAAAGATCTAAGAAGGCATGCTGTCTCATGTGTTGCTGCTGACGCACAAAAAAACCTGCCTGGGAGAAGCAGTGGCAAGAATGCTGGCATGAGTAGATGAATGACCAGTGCCTTTGGGGCACTGATGTTTCATTACATAGACAGAAATAGACAAGACCATCACATGCATTCACGTGTAGTGGGAATGAGGAAAAATTCTAATACTTTCTAAATGTCAAGAATCTAAGCCAGAAGAATTTTTGAAATATATCGATAGATCACAAGACAAGGAGGAAAAAGGAGGGCACACAATGGCTTTCATCTTTTTTACCCTTGCAAAAATCAATCAATCCATAAAAATAAGTCATATTTTAGACCACACCAGAAATTACTGCAGTCTACTGCCATCATCCTTAGACACAGGTTGAAACACAAACTCTGGTCAAAAGTGGTATCAAGACCTTTCTACTTGGATGCAACAACTTTATAACCAGAGCACAACTTCATGCTGTCTATTCCAGGCCACTTGTGGTGGCAGGAAGAAAAAAAAAACAAAAACAACCAAAACAGCTTCTGCTTTGTGTAAAATTCCAGACTGCTAACATTGTACTTAGAACAAAACACCAGCGGCCAAGTTTCCAGCAAATGGGAACGACTTAGTCCATTGGCCAGTCAAAATACCTGCTCAGCTACAAGCAGGGAAGCCAAGGAAGTTGGCCGGGTCCCTAAGAAGCTAGCCAGACTGTGAGGCCATCAGGCAGTCACACCTTTAGCCAGGCAGCCAACTTGCCTGACTTCTGCCAAAAGCTTTCAAAGTGCCATCGTGTCTCCAGGAAAAAAAAAAAAAAAAAGAGTTACCAGTGAAAAAGAGTTATTTTCTGGAAAATGTGTTTTGGTGGAAAAAATGTGACCAGGTCAAGAGGCAAGTCTGTCTGTGGTGCTTAAACAGTCTCCCTTGCCTGAGGCCTGGAATCATTACAAAATATTGCTGATGCCAAAAGGGAGGTACACACTGGAAATAGGGTACGTGATGTTGAAGGACTAACTGGCGAGGTAGTCGGTAGTAGGACTCAAACGGCTTGCCACAGACAAGGCACAGAAGCCTGCCCTGCTATAACGGCGCTCCACTGAATAAGGACTGACTGTTCTTCATATTCTCAGTACAAGCTCTTTTACCCATGGGACTAGGGCACTTGAGAAATTTTGCCTCTAAATTTGCATTCTTGCAAATACAGGGAAAGAAAAGCATTTGCTAATATTTACAAACTCAGTACAGGGTATGAAGTAAGAGTACACCACGAATCTCGTATGTCTGAGGTATAGCTGGCTCCAGCCACAGTCCAAAAGTTGGACACCTTATTTTCATAAAACAACCCCTTTATTATTACTTACACTTGGCTTGTGGACTTCTATGTCCTGGGTTGACCCTCACTTGGGGTGAGTACTGAACAGAAATCTTCTCACTTGCTTCACTGTCTCTTCCTAAATGCTCCTTTTGTGTTGCTTCCATAGCATGCCATAAAGACTTAATGGCTGTCTCTAGAACCTTATGGGACTCGATAGTCAGAAACAAAAGGGGACATTGAACTGTGATGGACCACTTACAGGCCCTTGAGTACCTTGGTGTACTTTCCACTGGCAGAAACCAGCAGGAATATATAGCAGAGATGAGGCACATTCTTTGCAGTGTAAATCCCACAACTGTGCCAAGCTAGACAGTGAAGTGCTCTGTGTCACCAAGAAACAGCAACTTTACCTTCAAAGAAAATATTCGCTAGTGCTAAATATTATTCCTGACCTGATCAGAATTCACAAATCCTGCCACATATCCAAAGACCAGCCAGTTTTCAGCTCTCGGAGGGACTGCAGTTGGTATTGCAGCCTTTGATTTAGCCAAGGCAGACCTTGACAGTATCCCCATTTTCATATGTATCTAATAGAAAGACTTTGCATTCCTCTAGCGCCTTTTATCAGAGGATTGATCGCCTTTACAGATAGTAATGAATTAATGCTCACAATGCCAATGTAAATTGGGATTTGTTTTCCTTGTTCTGCAGATGGGAAAGAATGAAGCACAAAGATGATGCAACTCATTTAAAGAAGGCTTGGCAGAGCCAGGCACAGAATCCAGATCTCCTGATACGGTGAGCCGGTGCCTTCACCTCACTATCATTGTCCTTTCACCTGCGCGCTGCGCAACAGGCATTCAAGCTGGACACAAATACAAAGAAAAGCTTCAACTGCTTTTAAAAATGGATGCCTAAACTCATGGGTTCATAGCTACACACCAAGTGTGCTAAACGTCCAGGACATTTGCTAAATGTCCAGGCAGAAGTGACAGCCTCACAGCACGCACCTCTGGAGGGAGGCAACTGCCAGCAGTCACAATACAATTTTTCCACAGAGCCAGACTTAGGCTGGCTACCACATTACACTGCATGAAGAACCTCTGTTATAACAGGGATTTAGATGAGATGGCTCAAAGCCCTTCCTTCAAGCAGAGATGTTTTTTCCAGTCTTTTGATTTTCCTAATCTGCCACTGATCCCTGTTTTCCTCCTATTCACACTGTCACCAGCTCTCAAGCAAACCTAAAATGAGACAGAACCTGGGCTAAAACCAAGTCCAACTCAGTGGCTTTAGTCTACACAAAGCCAAGGATGCCTCAGCTACTCTTTGCCATGGGGCACTTTCCGAAAGGCAAGCCTCCTGCAGAAATGTCTCTCTACAGAGGGCACCTGTGTACACAGCAGAGCTCAGGCAGCAAAAATAGCCCCTCTTTGGGGCAGTGAGGGCAGGAACGCAGGCCAACATTGGCTTCTTTAACCTAGGGCAGGGACAGAAGCGTCTCTTTTTGGTTTGCAGAGCACCACACACACTAAGAATGCAGTTCCTGGGCAGAAGAAAGCAACAGGACAAAATAATCATATATTTTTCTTCGGGTGCTTGATTTTAGGGAGTACTTCAGTTCAGAATTTGGTTTTCTGTCTTTCCTCACCTGTTCTTTCTTACAGGCCTCACTGTTTAACTCTGATGAAAATATTTCCTAAATAGTTACTATTCAGCTCATTCTTATTAACCAGTACTTTCAGGTGCTTTTGATTTTAAATACTGATGTATCTCCCCTAATGGTTTGTTTAAGGTTCATAGTCATAACAGAAATATTTCCAGACACCGATGAAGAAAATATATATGCCTGATTTTAAACCTGTGCAGCCATTTTCCTTCTGTGTTAACAGTCTGAAATGCTGTTGCCTTTAAAAGCCCAGAAAAATATAAGTGCTTTTGGGAAGATCAACTCCAGAACAGGACATTCAGTGCAGCTGGGCAATGAGGGCGCGTAATTAGTTAATGCAATTCCAGCCTCACCGTTCCTAATGTCCAAAGGAGCAAGTAGAAATTTATCATCCCATTAGTTAGCCATGTTAGCTAATCACAATCCTGGGCTGTGTATATAGCAAAGGTATTTTCTTACCTCATACAGACGGTTTGAGGCTTGATGTTTGAGTTCTTTTTGTGGAAGGTCACTGATGTATTAATTCAATGTGGTGGCTAAAGATCCCTAGCTGTTGAAAATCAATGAGTGGAGGGTGGTAGTGACAAAATATATCATTTCTGTCTTGCAAGACAAGGTTGTGGGGCTTCTCAGGGCCTTAAGCAGTATAGATGGTACTGATCAGGAATATGCCATTTCTAACATGCGATTAGGAGCTACAACTGTAATCAATCTTTATACAAATCTGGAACTGTGCAGAATACCTCCAGATTTTCTACTCCTTGTTTTTCCATTTCTCAGTGAAATGCACTTCATAAAGATTGAGTTTTTTCTAGCCAAAGTAAACGGTAATACCGAGCAAAAGGCATTCTCAGATAGATACCTGTAAATATGCTTGTGTCATCAGAATGACTATGTCTGGGCTTTTGGTTCTGCAAGACATATTTTAATTTCACTTATCCGAGGGCATATGTACTCTAAATAATGGAAAGCAGTGCAGGAATTCCTAATTTAGCATCTCCAGATGGCTCCGTGTGGAGGATAAACGCTCAAGACACTTGCTGAGGTCCAGAAGCAATATAGGTACATGACGTATAGCCTGAGAAGCCCTGCCACTCCACAAGGCTTACTACAACCTTTTGGGACAGTCTAGATTTTAATAGCCCTGTCTAGAGTGGATCAGAGAATTCTTGTGAACAATGATAAGTTTGTAAATAACGTCCCTGGGAGTTGGGCCCTGACCTGGAATGAAGCAAGGTGCTGCAAATCAGCTGAGCGCTGCGCCATCCGGCAGCTGCTCCTGGGATGGCTCCGCTGCAATCAGTGCAGCTGCAGGAGCAAGGCAGCAGCAGAGCCAGGCTGGGAGGCCAGGGGGACCAGGCTGAGGGGCTGAAGGTGGGAAGGTGGAGGAGCTGGAGCCTGGCTGTGGAAGTGGTGGAACCGTAGGCATAGCAGAGACACGGGGTGACACGGTGGAAGATGTTGCTGAGGACTCAGACTGAGGTCTGAGGAAAACACAGTGTAAGGATGGATAATTTCCTGTGTGTCTGTGCGTGTGTCCAGACTTTCAGCAGCTACAAGTGCCTTTCTTGGCTGAATGCCCTCCAGCAACAACAGCTCCAGTTCCTTTCACAGCTCTCTGCCATGTGCCACAGACACCATACCAGGATAGCTGCACTAAACCCAGTGGTCTTCACTGCAGACACCTGAGGCAAAATTTAATCCCATCTGTTCAATTCACAGCATAGGTTTTTCATTTGTCCGTAACCCTTCTGCACTCAGATGGGTATGTCCTGGCTACATGCTGCTTACCTACAAGGAATCCAAAGCATTTAGTGGCATGCCAGCATCAGGGCATTTGCTGCCTTGCTGGAGCTGCCCCCTGGCTCTGATGTGATATCCTGTCCAAACAGTTGCCAGTGCTCTGGTCTTCCCATCCTCTTGAGCCATCTGAATTCATAACATTCATTTGAGGGTGAGCTGAGGCCACATCTTTTTGTCTCTGTTTGAAAAGGTCTGTGTGCATCCTATGCACTACGAGATTCTCTTAGTTTCAACCACCAAATAGCAATGCCTTTTATATGACCTGATGGCCTGAGAAAGTCATCTTAATTTAGCTTGAGAAGTGAATTTCTATCAGTATGGGGAAACGGATATGGACACTGCCATCACAGCATTGACAGATGAGCACCAACAAAACTCACTGCTATAGTTCAGGACTACTACTCCAGCTATTCCCTTTGCTCTTGATTGCCTTGTTCAGAATGAAGAAAACCACAGTGGTTTTTATCCCCCCCGAAGAGGGACACAATCCCCATTCAGACAGTTATTTTGATGTATAATTTTTTTCTATCCAGTTTAGCTTTGGGTGTTTTGAATAATTCAACTTACTATAAACAGAACAGACACTTTTCTTCTATAAAATAAGGTGTATGAGCGGTATATAATCTAGTTATTCTAGGGGTACCTTTTTTCTTTATGGGAGCTCCCTAACAGAAATGTTTGTCATGAAGTGCATGAGCACCCAACGCAGTAAGGCTCACAGGACTAACTGCACAAACCCTCTAGAATTGATCTGTACAAAACTGGTGGAAATTTCTTCATCTTTTCTTCTTATCAGACAGTCCAGGCAGAGCTGTACTACTGCAGTAACTGGGCATCTGGACACAATCTCTGGGCAGAAAGAAAGGACACACCTGGGAAGACATGGAAGTATGGAACTCCTAAAACACAAATATGTAAGTTAGACATATATGTGCATATTGTTACAAAGCCTCCAGAGCATAAGCGTGCCGATATTACTTCCCTGCCTCAGTTGCATAATTGCCTACCTCGGTACTCCCTCTGGGTGCGTAGGTGAGGAAACTGTACCAAGTTTTTCATTAGCTAACTATATGAAGATAATAAGAAAAATAACTATCATATAGGCAAGCATTCAGGCAAATTTTTACCTATGCTTAAATTAGCCACTAATCTCTGAAACAGGAGTATCTTCATAACCTTCTATGTTGGTTTAAAACCTTTTCAAGTTACATGAGAGTAGCTTTCCCTTGCAGAGAAACCATGAGTTTCATGTTGCGGTGTAAATGAGTTGCTTTGCACAATCTTGTATTGTCACTGATTTGACATTTTTTTCCTTTTCCAGGCCCTGAAAACTGCTTTTATTTCCTGATTTAGGTTTTAAGCTCTTTGGGGCAGAAATCATGTTCGTGCATGTTTGTACAGCAGAAGCGGGTCTTGCTGTATGCGTGTGGTTTGTAAACATTACCACAATATAAATAGTACATTAATCATTAATTATATTGTTGATACATTGCTATGTCTTAAGCACTGTCTATGACTCTTTGGTTCCTCACGGAGATGAGGTCAAGACATTTCCATAATCAAAACAATCGTCTGAAGTCGTGGTTGCCCCAGATCTTCCTGGAACAGATTCAGAAACAGAGATTGACATTGTATTGTGAACTTTAGTTGCCTAAGGTAGCATCCATATCACAGATTGGCAGATTTTGTGAAACTTCAGAAGATTAAAAATTATTAACTAAGGTATGTGCATTGTCATGTGCATCTATACACAGTCTGATGCATCTGAGAAGTTCAAACTGCTTTGCAAAAGTTATTTAACTTTCTATAATGTAGAAAAATGTTATAATCTCAATTCAACTCCAGTATAAACTAGCATGTTTGGTCAGCAAGTTCAGAAAATGTAAGAAAGTGAGTATACGTGTCTTCTTGATCTATGGAAGAAATGGGTAAATGCTGGCCCTCACAAATTAGGTGCAGATATATTCCAATTTCTTGTGATGGTCAACGCCTAAAACATTGAGCTCACTGTCATCTGACCTGAATTGGTTTGATTGCCAAGGTCATGCTGGAAACCTGTAGCGAAGTGAAAAAAAGAAACCAGATCTCCCAACTCTCACTAAATTACAGTTTCTGAATTACAGCAACTGATCATGTGATCCGTAACTGCATTTAACCACATCAAGAGGAATTTAAGACAATTTCCCAACTACTTGAGGCAAATAACTCAGATGTCATCTAAAATGCCTAGGGACACATAGCTTGGACTGAGAAGCACAGTTTCACTCTTCTATCCGTAGAATAGATCAGCAATACAAAACACCTAACCAGCCCTGGCCTGGAAGACGAAGGTCCTCCCCTCCTTCCTGAGTCCCCAGACACCGTGGTGCATACTGCGAGTGCCTCTTGCTCTGTTGCTCCTCACCCCGTGAGTTTTGTAGTCCTGGCCCCTTACCCCTAAAAGGAGAGTAGGAGGTGTCCGCCAGGAACTGCCAATGCCTAGTGACCGGCTGTCCTGCAGAAAGGGAGCCCTGGGTTCAATGCCCCTGAGGCTGAGGAGGGCCAGAAAGTGACCGTGCAAGATGGAGCCACTGGAACGGGCTGTTCTGCCACCTCATTTGTCTGCATTCAGGTGCATGACTGAGATGTCAAAGCTCTAGAGCTGGTTTCAGTTTGCCTCACAGAAGCACCTAACTCCATAACTGAGTTAAACTACTAAACGGAGGCAAGAGAGACAACTTCAGACACATTCCTTTCTTCAGCATTTCCTGCCGCCTGGCTCAGTGCTCTGAATCCTGGGGTGCCTGTTGGCAACCTCAACTTTAAACGTCTGCCCCTGCTTTTGCTTGTTAATGTGGGACACCTCACTCAGCACCAGGGGTTCCCTTCCTGGAGGTGGGCACACACAGTTTAGGTACTGAGTATCATAGCTCTTCAAACCTTTTGAAACAAGACCCCTTCAAACCAGGGTCTTGTGAGATTCCTCAATAACTAGGCAGTGTCTGTCAGATGGCCACAATCCTGCTTTGATATAGGCCACCTAGGAAGGACTTAATGCACAGAGAATATGCAGCACTTAATGATCAGGGAGAGCAGGAAGTGGCTGTGGAAGGAATGGCTGGACTAGTGATCAGGGACTTTAGAAAACTTTGATTCATGTTATTACTTCTTGCACAGTAAAGCTATGTGCAAACGATGTCTCATCACCTCAGTTCCTCCTCTGCAAGAGGAAGAGTAGTACTGATGTGTCCTATACGAGTGCTGTGTGGATAAACCAAAGTGTTGAAACAGGATGGGAACAAAGGTCAAAGGCAGAAGTGATAGCCTGAGTGATTATAAGTCAAGTTACAAGAACTACTCACATGCATAGGGAGAAGTTACTGTGAACAAACCCCACTTTGGAAGAGGCTTTTTGATTTGTCCAGGCATTGTCATGTTGCAGCAGTTTTATCTGCTTCTGGGGACACACTTAGCAAAATCATGAGTAAAACCTTTGAGCTTTACAAGGAATAACACCCCACACACACTTTCTAGCTGTGCCTGCCTGAGCCCTTCCACATGTCTTTGTATGTGAACTACTTTTTTGTCCCACATCACCTTCAGGTTGCCTCCCTGTCAGGTGTCTCTGGAGCAGAGAGGTCCATGGGCTTTGTCAGGTGGAGCCATTCCACAGGCGATGTCAGAATGTTGATCAGCAGAACATTAAGATCTGTATGACTTCTTACTTCCCTTTCCACCCTTACCAGGCACACGTTTCCAAGTCTCTGAAATGAAGGTGTACGAGCAATTTCACTGTTTGCTCATTATTAGAAATAACGCTCATCGTTCAGTAGATGCGTTGACATTTCTCAGAAGAGATCAAGTGTGGCTGTGTGTCTGGAAGGGATATGCCTAAAGGTTAGACATCAGACAACCAGTGAAAACAACAAAGTAAATAGAGGGAAGGGAAAGGACAAAGGTGATGTTTTTCAGTTGGACAGCTAGAGAAGGTGAATACCCAAGTACTCTTCTGCCACTTTAAAAACTGGTATTTGGTAGATATGTTACAGAAGCAAGGTTCTGGGAGACGTCTAGAAAGAGAGACAACAGTCTTAGTCAGCAGAGAGAAGGGGAGGTGTCTTGTGGTGGAAAAGGAAAGAGAAAGGTGAGATCAGCAGAGACTTTCCACCAGAGAGACTTCGTTCACAGCATGCAGGCTGCTGGCCTGCTCTTGCTGTTCATTTGGAGGAAACCACCAAATTTTTCTTTAATAGCAGTCATCCATTTTATAGGGGTGTCTTAAATTCACATGCTTATCATATTCTACAAATGGACTAGAAGATAATTAACCAGCTCTAATGAACCTTGGCACAGTCATGTATTCTCTTTCAAGATTTAGCTGGGTAAAGGTCACCAATTTTGAAAAATTAACTGTTTAATTTAATAAGGCCCTGTATCACCTCTCTTTTGAAGTTGAACTTAAGTGATCCTCAGATATTTTTTACCTATCATTTATGTAAGATCAGTTCTATCCTGTTGTTTCTAGTGCCCTGCTTCAGTTAAGCTCCTTTGCAGCTTAATTTTCTACACAGTATTCACCTTATTCCTCCAGATAAGTCTTAAAATTATTCTCTCTTTCTTCCAGCAAAAAATTGGAACATTTAGCTTTGAAGTCGTGGAAGAATAAGGTGCTCATTCTTGTTATTATTGGAAATCACAGTGACATTACAGTAGTAGTAGAGCAGCAGGAGCATGCTGAGTGCCCAGCAGAAAATTCCTGCTGCTGTGGAGGCTGGAATACACCCAAAAGCAGTGTGCTACACTGTGCAATCCGATTTCACACACAGCCTAACTCTCCAGCCAGTACAGAGATAGGACCAAATGGGGAAAGTCTATGGTTTTAGGGCACTTGAAAGAAAGAGAGGATTTTAGCATAGTTGGAATGAAGGGGATGAAGCATGTGATAAGTGCATTAATGGGAAGGAATTGGAAGGTCAGAATAGCACAAGCACAAAAGAAGTGCATGAAGAGAGAGAAGACTAGGATTAGGTGTATGAGAATATCACGGGCTAGCCTGTTTTAAAGATGTTCAGACTTCACAGAATCACAGAATTGCAAGGGTTGGAAGGGACCTTGTGAGATCATCTAGTCCAACCCTCCTGCTAAAGCAGGTTCTCCTAGAGCATATTGCACAGGACTTCATCCAGGCGGGCTTTGAATATCTCCAGAGAAGGAGACTCCACAGCGCCCCTGGGCAGCCTGGGCCAGTGCTCCGTCACCCTCAGAGTAAAGAAGTTCCTCCTCATGTTCAACTGAAACCTCTTCTGTTTCAGTTTGTGCCCATTGCCCCTTGTCCTTGCGCTGGGCACCACTGCAAAGAGACTGGTTCCATCCTCATGATTTCTGCCCTTAAGATATTTGTATGTGTTAATGAGGTCCCCTCTCCTGAACAAGCCCGGCTCCCTCAGCCTTTCCTCATAGGGGAGATGTTCTAGTCCCTTTATCATCCTAGTTGCTCTCTTCTGGACTCTTTCTAGGAGTTCCTCATCTTTCTTGAACTGGGGAGCCCAGAACTGGACCCAGTGCTCCAGGTGGGGTCTCACCAGGGCAGAGTAGAGGGGGAGGAGAACCTCCCTCGACCTGCTGGCCACACTCCTCTTAATGCACCCCAGGATGCCATTGGCCTTCTTGGCACCTGCTGGCTCATGGTGAGCTTGTCACCCACCAGGACTCCCAGGTCCCTCTTGGCAGAGCTGCTTTCCAGCAGATCATCCCCTGGATGGACTTGAATTCTTCATCTGAGCTAGTGGTGAACGATTTGATACATACCCAGACGGAAATCCCTGACACAAGCCCTGAAACCCAGACATACACAGCAGATCTGGGAGGCCCGCAATCACTGGTGCGATCTTATCTGAACTAGAGACACACCTGCATGAGCTGTTGCAGGGTATAGCACAAAGTTTTCAAGTCATACAGTAGTTATCACAGCCAGTGTGTATCACTGTCCCTTTAAGGGAACCAGTAACAGCAATCCCAAATATTTTAGCCCCCACTCCTACAAATAACAGAAGAACGACTTGGAGATCAACTAGCTTCCTTTATATTTAACTAGCTGCCATAGAGCCTCTACTGTAAAACTGTGATAGCTATGGTTACTTAAAGGAAGTCTAACCTTTGTCAATCACGTTTCTCTCTCTGCTTAGAAAAGACATAAGGATAGGAAATTAAGCTTCAAATAATTCTCCTGAAGCATAGCTAAGACTCTCTGATGAAGTCCCGTGCCTTTTTAGAAAGTATCAAGTCAGAAAAATTCAAGTTTATGAACACTAGGAATGAAGAATTAAAGCACATGTTCAGGCAACCTTTACCCTGCCTCACTTGTGCAGTCCCTGCTGGGGGAATAGCTCCCATACCGGAGGGTGCCTTTGAACTGTGCAGGGAGGGCGGCTACACTTGCCCTGCAGCCAAATTCCTGGCGCACCTCACCCCCAGAACACCAGATCTCTCTCATTTGATAAGCCCTTTGCTTCTTTTTTATAGTCTCTTTGCCTTTATGCACTTGACAGAATCTAACCCTACGCTCACCTGTCATTAAACTTGTCATGCACAGCCAGCTACAGGCCAACCGTTGGCATCCTTATTTACAGGGCCGATTTAGCGCCTAAGCGAGGTGTGCAGGAGCTCTTGAGGATACACCAAGCCCTCCTTTGATCAAATGAGGGTCCTGACATGGAATTCCCCCATTCACAGATGGGAACGGTCTGTCCAGATCACCTTTTAGCACAAATCACAGCTCTGTTGAACTGCTGTGACTAATCCTTCTGGCTAATCACACCTCCCACAAGCAAGGCAAGATAGATGGTTTGCACATAATTCCAGTGCTATTGACAGGGAAGGGTGAGTGTCAAGGTTTTGCAGCTATGTCATTTACTCCTTTATTTCCCTTTTGTGGCAGATTTGGGAGTTAGACCTGAAACATTCTTGAAGGGCATGAAATACCAGCTTTTATTCTGCATGAAAGCTTTAACTCTGCATTAATGATGCTTTCTCCCAGTGAATGCAAGATCTGTCAATGAATTTCTGAACCTCCCCCATGTGGGAGCTGGCCAAGGTCATGTGTCCCACTCTAGAAGTACTAAAATGAAGCAGAAAGTGGAGCGGGGAGATACTAGATCATCAAAGCTCCATCCTTGTGATACTAGCATTAGAAGACCAGGGGAACTCGGAACACCCTTTGAACTATATGTACACAGGAATTCATATGAACATGGTCTGAGGTCAGAAAGATTCTTTCCCTGCTATTATTTTTTTAATTAAAAGACTTAATCCCCATACGTCTATGGCAAACCATTTCTCAGCACTACTGTCTGGAAAGGAGTGTTTAACCATGTGTCTATTAAAAGCAGGCATCGGTTTTTATATAAAAATGAATCTTTGGATGGGTTTCATGATTTAAGAGGATGAAACACAAAAGAGGATGAAGTGTACCTCTACTTACGGCAGTCCTTCACTATTTTAGAGTTCACCCTGCTTTAGAAGAAAATGCTTTTAAACCATATGAATGCTAGTTTGGGTTTCCTCTGTAGTACGTCAATGAGCACTTTGCAAACTCTGTGGGCTAATGAAATTACAAGTGAAACCAACTGTTCAGAACAATAAAAATAGCCTCTTGCTCTGCTGTGTTTCCATCACCTGGCTGCTTGCTGTAGGCCTCTTTCTTATAAGTCACTGTGAGCGGGACACTTTGCTCCACTGAATTATCTACCAGAGCTCAGGCTGTGTTGTGAGCAATCTGTGTTATAAATGAAGTTATAGTCAATGTGATGCAACCAAATATTTGCATACCACTGAGGTACCTGCTCTATAAATACGTATAAGCAAACAGACACAATGTTTTCCCTGTGGCCACACTGGTTATTTACTATAGCAGGTGTCAGCCTCTTGAACAATTAAGATACCAACTAAGTTTAGAAATGGCTTGTATTTATTTATGTCTGTCGGGTATGTGGGCAATATTGAGAAGTACCTACCATTAAAGGGCATTAACCAGCATCATCTTTTCCAAGCTAAGTCTGCTATATGACAGCAATACCCTTCCTGAGCTTCTCTCCTGATATTTTCATTTTTTCATTAGCACATAAGAGAACATTCAGGTGCTGTTGTTTTCCAGCTTTTGTGGGCACATAAGAAAAAAGCAGGATGAAAACTAAGATTATCATGTGGAAATTGCTAATGAAGTAATATGAACAACTTTTCAGTAAATATGTAAGTTCAAGGCTAGAGCAAAAGACAAAGCCTCCTGGGCTTTGTTCTCTGGTCTGCTGCTAACACCGAGCATCCTTGGACAAACCCCTTGCCAAGCTCCTAGGGTGAGCTCCTGCAAGCACAGCCCTGCATTTACATCATTCTCTCATCTGCCACTGAGGGTGCACCTCAGAGACATGGAATAGATTAGTCCTGGGATGGTGCTGTGAGATTATCCGAAGAAAACGACTGGACAAATGCAGTGTATTGCTAGAAAAGAAATATGAGGGTATGCTCACGACTTTGCTTCTTTGCCCACTCCCCCTCCAACACAATAAAGAAGCAACAAAAAACAACACTACAGACACTAAAATGATCTCAAGCAACTCTGAACATACTACAGGGTTATCAGCACTCAAGAGTTCTATTTATCACATTTAAAAGTAGAATCATATTTTAAAGCACTGCATGGAGTTGGTCAGCAGCTGAAGTACTTCAGATGATTAAGCTCTAATTGCATATTAACTAAAACACATTTTAATATCATAAAGGCTGATTATGGACTTAGTTTTAAGGACTCCAGCTAGTATCAGAACAGAAAGTACAGCTGTTTTCCCGGCTCTCTCCATGGTAAGTGGAGGACAGTAAGAGCCTGTTTGACTGCTGCCCTGGGAAAGATTTAAACTTCTTTTTTTCAGAAGGATGTGTGCCGGCACCTTGTATTATTACAGTATAGAAAGAGCTCCATAGGCTTAAGCAGGAGATAAATAGGTTGCACTAAGATTAAATTCTTCAGCTGGATTTTACAGAAGTTGAACAAGGGAATTGTTACAATCTCTTCTGCCATCATTATTTATTAATTTATAAATGTGTATTCTTCGAAACATTTTATCTAACACTTTCCAGCAGCAAGATTTAAATCCAAGGGAAGATGAAGTCTTTTGTGAGTGAAGTGGGCAAAGAGACATTCAGGCAGGAAAAGGTCCACAGAAATAACATTCCAATCCATGAGCTGGAGCATGAACCCTTCATGAATGAGTCAAAAGGGAATAAATATGGGCTTCCTAACATCTCACGGTCACATCCCGTCACAAGTTCTGTTGTGGCTGACATCTCTTCCCTCGGGCTTCCTCCTGTACTACTTGATTAGGCCATGCACTGAATTCCACCACTCACAGCACTTTGATCAACACTAGGATTATCAGATGTAACTTCAATGATATATGAATTAATATCTATTCTGTCTGTTCAATAAAGGGGCATACCTAAACCAAGAAAGACCATCAGTGCCCTTTCCATTAATAGTACATGTTTGATCAAAGATCACGAAGCCTACATGACAGAGTAAGTTTGGTCTCTTTTCATTCCCCATAATTTGAAGTTCAAAGCAGTCCACTGAGAGCAATAAAGTTTGCAGGGTTGCTTTGTGTTCTGCAGCCAGTGGCTTTATCTCTGACTGTGGCTTCGCTTGCAAACAAATTTTAACTTAGCTCACAAAGCACAGTGGTTTCCTAATTGCAGTGTAAATTGCATGTGGCAGTTTTAGAAAGCTTTAGGGAGTGGCTTTCGCTTTTAGATACCTTTCAGATCCTCCTTCTCTTCCAAAACAGCAAAAAGAGGACAATTATCTTCTTTCACTAGAAGCAAGACAGAACTCGTGATTAAGCTAGGCACACTCCAGTAGATGGAAAAAGTTAATACAGCATTTCCTACCAAGGCTAACTTGATACCTGAAGTGGTGGTGGTGTGTGGGGAAGGGGACTGCTAAGAAGTTCACAGTGGCAGAGGCAGTTTTTGGTGATGCAGGAGTGTGGAACACAGGAGAAACTTAGGAATTTTTTTTACTACAGATGTGCAGTTTCCAGATGTGAATTCCATCCATATCCGAATGACACTATATTGCCTGCATTTCTGTTTCAAAATATTTAAAAAGCTTTTTTTTCTTCTGTTTCAAAAATACCTATAAAACTGCCCTCAGCTCCTCTCTGTCTGTGTTGGGCTGGAGAGCGTGCTCCTGTCCCTGCAGCCCAGAGCTGTGGCTCTGACTGAGAAAGGGCTGGAGCTGCCAGACCTACTTCAGAGCCCCAGGATCGGGAGCCAGCAGCGAAGTGTCTGGCAGTGACAGCACAGCATTCAGCTGTGCAACACTCCTATCCTCCTAATGCATTTCACACTCAGCAGATTGAATTGCTTTGGTCTTCTCATTTATTTTTCTTCCAGCAAACAAAACAAATTTTTCCCTCCTTTTCCTTGACAAAGAGTTTTGCCATATGCTCCAAATCAATTGCAACCTTTTTGATGCTTTGTTACCGCCCACATCTTGGGCTGCATTCAAAAAAAAAATGGCAGCTTAAGCGTTTCTGTGTCTGCTCCAACCAAACTAAAATTGAAACATTCTGTTCGTTAATGCAAGGGTTAATGTGTCTTATCATTCCTCTCTTACTCTGTATGTGAGCAACTTCTTAACTAGAACGGAACCAGTTCCTCACTGTAACTAACGTATCTCTCTGACACATTTTTGTTTTTCTGTGTGGATAGTTGTCATGAATAGAAAGGAATTTGCTCATATTCATTCACCAATCAACATTATTTATTGACTTAAGATATACTTCCCCAATTATATTAATTTGATTTAATGCTGCACTTCATGCAATTCTGTCCCTTCCTATGTGCTGCCATTAGTTTCTGTGTACCCACACAGTCAGCTGGGCCTGGGGGCTGATCTAGAAAGAAACAAAACCTTTTTATTGGTAAAACTCATGTTGAGCGGGGGCAGTGCCTGCCTCACGAGGATCGCTGTGGCCCAAAGGATGGGCAGAGGTAGGGGTGCCTCTGCTTTCAGCAGCAGTGCGGTCTTAGATGAGCTTCAGGTTCTACCTGAATCTGGTGGGCTGTGTTATTCTAGGAGTCACTTAGGCATAAGGCATCCATGTACCATACTAACTCCTAGTGAGGACATATTTATAGCAGTAGAATGGTCCTGCATTCAGATACGGTGAACTACCTATTAACTAACTGCACTGACATAAGCGCTTCATTTGGGGAATAACTGAATCAGCCCTAGGATATCTGCTGGCACAGCAATGCTGGTGGGGAATCATGCCCCTTTCCTCCCCCCTAGCCGATAAAAGTAAACCCGCAGAAATCTGTTGGGTACTTCAGGATGTGTTTTACTTTGAGGGATAGGACTAAGAAGGCAAATATTGAGAGGATGAAAACTTCATTGCTTAGGTTTGACCAAAGATTTGTGTCTCCACTACCCCACTGCATTCCTTCCCCCTCTTTCCCCAAGGCCACTGGGTACCCAGGGATGGGAAGAAGTGATGCCAGTGCAGGCCCCCACGCTGTGTGCCCAGCCTCGGTGTACCACAGGTATTGCTTTGTGTTACCCAGCTAAAATGTGTTTTACAGGTACCTGGCTACTACTTTTCAAACTGGTTTCATTGAAACCTTCCAGCTATTTTATATGTTTGGGTTTTTTCAGTCCCTGTGTGTGGTCATCTATCCGGGAATGGAGAGTTGCATTTTCAAGTTCTATATTCATTTTTTATTTATCTGATATTTGCTGCAAATTGTTTCTATTAAACCACTTGAATTGCTGGTGAGACTTCTAATGGAAAGCAAAAGAGAAGGGATGCAAGCCCAGAAGAAAGAATGAAAGATAAAACCACACCTGTACTGATGTAGATGCAGTTAAAACAGGATAAGAAAAAACAAGGGGAAACAAAAGAAAACTAATCCTTTGGGTCATCTAGTTTATTTAATTCAGCTAATTAGCTTACACCCATAAGGCATGCCTCCATTAAGAAGACTGTGAGACAAAATAAGTTTAAATGTTGAAATGAAAAGCCAAAGAACATTTTTCCTCTACTACTCCAGGTCTGCTTTTGCATTATAAGAGCATAAGCAGCCAAAGTAACCTAACTTAGTTCAATTTACATCATGTGACAAGTGTGTCTGTCACCTTTTAAATCATAGAAGTTTTTTAATAGCCTTAGTACTTGCCTTAGGTGAAATACATTAAATGCTTTCCTTATGTTAGTCCTCGAAGACACCATAGGAATGTTATATGACTGCAAATAGAAGAACGTGGTCCTTCTGAAAGGAAGGAAAAAGTGAGCCATTCACTGGAAAATCTGAGAACAGCTGAATATGATAGATAACACTTCAGGAGGAGATGGGAATTCTCCCCACCTCTTCTCCTCAGCTCAACACCCATCTTAGCCCAGTTGATCCCGTGGAGCTAAAGCCTGTGAAACAGATTCTGATTATCTTTCCCTTGCTCTCTGGGGTGTTAGGAGTTAAGTTATTGATGTTTGTATAGGAAGCTGGCTTCTGGAGACACAAGCCCCATAGAAGTATTATCACTTCAAAGAGGTCAGCAGCTCAAAAAAATGATGAGCTGAAATGACATGAGGCAGTGGGGTGAATCTGCACTCATCTGGGTGCACAAAGGCAGAGATTATTTGGATTCACTTCACATTATTACATTTATAAAGGGAGCATTTCTAAGGAAGCAAAGCCCTGAGTAACCACACTCATTCGTTTCAGTTCAGTGTTTGTTTCCAATGGCTGTTTCCATAAATTTGCAATTTACGGAAGGTAAGGACTAAATATTCAACCCAATTACATGGCTTGAGGTTTAACTCAGTCTTGGAACTCAGTGTCCTATGGGCTTTGTTCCACAAATGCCTGGAGAATTCACTCTGTCCTTAAGGCAATTTACGTATTGTAATTACAGATGCACTGCACAAGTGTAAAGAGGGAGCTACACCAGTGCTGATCATGCTAGCAACTTTCTAGGATCAAATTTAAAAATGTTGGTCTACCCTAGACAGGTTATAAATATATTGATCAGAGGTGCAAGATCTTGTTTTTTACCAGACAAATGCTTATGCCATTAGAAGCCCTAGATAAGGTTGCCTGACGCTAATATAAACTACATTGCTTCTCAAGCCAAAATGAACTGTGCAGCACTTTCAGCTGATATCTTTATGTTTGTGATAAAGTGTGGGGAAAGGTTCCTTGCTTTGACTATACAAATACAGTAAAACTGCAAAACTTCCTAGCGCTGAGAAGCCTTTGCTCATTGAACTTCCTTTTCCTCAATGCATCGCCTGTTATTCTGGTGAGATTTTTTTTTTTTCTTCAGTGAAGATAAGGTTTTATCATCCTTCACTTGAGTGCCAAATGGAAGGGTAATTGCAATTAACCCTTTGTTGGCTGAAGGCAGCTGCAGGGCGTGTCCCTACAATTTCCAATTTTTCATAAACGTTAAAGCTCGAGAAGGAAATGGGTCTCTTTGCCTGCTCTGTAAGCAATAACAAACATGGAAGAGGAATGCTGTTTATTTGGTGCAGCTGGAAAGAATGAAGATGATCTTCTTCCTTTATCCCTTTCAGGAATTCAGACTGCTGTTAGGTAACAAGAAAACTATGCTAATAATTTTCCACCTAAGTAAGCAAGCATTTCACCACTGATGCTGCAGCGGGCTTCTCCACTGCTACCAAGTTGCACAGGTAATGGATGAAGCTCCTATAGTGATCCCAGATCCACAGAGAAACTTTTCTGCCTGATCGCCCTATAGGGATTGAAGCATTTGGAGATGCTGAGCAGAGGAATAGTCAATTCTCTCTCTCTTTTTTTTTTTTTTTAACAGGACTAACATAATTTAAGTGTTTAACTTTAGGACAAGACCCATTGCTAGACTGTATTCCTTCCCTTCCTTAGACTACAGTCCTTTTTACACGATTAGATGTAGAACTTGGCTTTCTCCTCTTCAGGATGTGATTCTCAGAAGAAATGTTTTTAATTCCTTTATTCAATTCTCCAGTTGCATTGAACTTGGGGACTTGGGGCTGGGTGTTTCTCTCAGTGTCAAGGCAGCTGGACATGAGAGCCTGCAGTATGACATAGCATTCTGGTTTGTAGATTTAGCCCCTGCCTGCTAGCAATGATGAGGGTGTCTCTAGAGAGATGGCTGCAGATGGTCCCAGGGCTGGTCTGCTTGCTCCCCAAGCTGCCTGGACGCGAGTCAATTCTGATACAGAAGTAATGGCCTTAACGTGGCACTTCCACCTGAGCTCAGATCCTCTGCCCCTCAGCAAGGCTCATGTGCTCAAGGGCAGGACCATGGCAATGTGACTGCATGGTTTCTGGTTTGGATCTGGCAGCCAGGAGAGACCATGGGGATAACAGACATGTGGGTGTTTGCACTAGACTGAAGTTGTGCTTCAGTTTCATCACTAATACTAAAGGATTCCATTTCGGAGAGACCTGGGAAGACTGACAGAGATATTTGGGGGTTGGGCAGATAAAGAGTGTTTTACTCCAAACCAATGAGTTTCACATTCTCCAATGTGAAGACCATGACTATGGAAAAGCGGTGGTGTGGGGTAATGCCCTCAGTAGACCAACCCATGAGCTAGTCATGTGGGCACCACTATCAGAAGGCTGAGGCATGGAAGGGAGAGTCTAATAGTGAGTTATGTGAGTGCCAGTGGAATTTCCAAAGGGATTCTAATGGGGATCCTGAAGAAAGGGATAATTGTAGGCAGGAAAGGTTCTTTGTCACTCCAGAAGATAAAACAGCAATGAAGTTTCAGGAACCTGAGATATTCCTTATAGCTGTGTTGTGAGGGGCTAAGGACGGAAGAGAGAAGCTGCAAGGGGAAATGTTGATCCTGAAGAAAGGTGTAATTGTAGGCAGGAAAGGTTCTTTGTCACTCCAGAAGATAAAACAGCAATAAAGTTTCAGGAACCTGAGATACTCCTTATAGCTATGTTGTGAGGGGCTAAGGACGGAAGAGAGAAGCTGCAAGGGGAAATGTTGAGGGGCTGTCATTCCCTTTAACATGCAAAAAAAGCCTGGTTTATGGATAACAACCTTGGTTCAGTACTTCTGCAGTTGCAGGCAACCCTGTAAGATACCTCTCCTCCAAAAGACTCCACACGCCATCTGCTCCATACCCTACCACAGACCACAGATTTCTACTGTACCCTACAGCAAACTTCTGTAGGGAAGGCTACAACACAAACTGTGCCATAGGAAGACATCAGGGCATCAAAGGGCATTACTAGTGCCCTGCACTATTGCCCTATAAAGGGTATATTAGATTAACAATATGCAGAAGGTTTAGGAGTGTGGCCCTACATTACAGGAGAAGACTAGATAGACAGACAGACAGACAGACCAGTTCTTGGCAGGTTGAACTGAAGGGAAGTTCCTTCCAGACCCCACGTTTGGTAACTGTTAGACCTTACTCACACACTGGTGGCATTTAGGTTTTCCAGTGCCAGCATCACTAGGAATAACAGTGCATGCCAGTGGCCATCTGGCCAAACTGGGGGTCGCCAGTAGACGCAGATACCTTCCCCAGCCAAGTGATAGAAAAGGGGAAAATTCTGGGAAAATGGGAAAACTGAGCTATTATGTTTCATCTTTCAGGAGATGGTTTACCTCTCTGACATATGGGGCGAATTAAGGGCAAACACAGTATTTTCCATCATCTCCTGCTGACTTTTGAAGCATTTGAAACAGGGCCAATCTTACTCTCTGCGTATAGCTGTTAGGCAAAATGGCATTCTGCTGTTAGTGCTACTGTAACACAACTCTGTATCACGGTACAGCCCTTAAAACACAAGTCATATTTTCCCCTCAGGACCTTTGCCTTGATAGACAGTCTCACTATCACAGGAATAGCCTGCATTTTATCCTTTTCCCTCCCGAATCAGCATGGCCAGCCAGTAATTCAGCACTGACCCGCAAGACTTCTACCTGCAGCTGGGTGTTGGTTCACTGGCACTATCTGCCCAGGCTGCACTGCCACAATATGGGGATCTCAATGAACCCGTTTGGGGAGCCTCTGACCCCATCCCATCCATCTCCAGCTGCTCGTTCATACCAGCCCCTCCACTGCATCAACACAACCGTTTGTGGGGCTGTGCTGGGAACCACAGCACTGCAGTGAACCTCAGTAAAAACAGTGCTTTGAAGGAAGGGAGGGAAGCACCTAGTTGCATCTCATCCCCGTTCAGTGGTCTAGCTCATGGCATGGCCCCACAAATAGTTATGTCAACACTAGCGAGAGACCAGCCTGCAGAGGTGTGGGGATGGTGCTCCTCCAAACCACGACAGGGCAGGGCCACCTCCACCTGGCGCTCTTGCCAGCATGCTCACCCTGCTGTATGATGGCCTCTGTTTGTGCTCCCATTTCTTCCAAATACAAGAGGAAGAGGAGGAAGGAAATCGCTAATGGTCATCTTGTCAGCATGTGCAAATTTGTAAGAAAGAGGCAAAGACTTATCAAGGAACTCTTACGTACTGTTAATTACTTCTTTTTGACTGACTACAAATAGCCTAAACTCCCATTACCAGGTTGAGAATAATCTTGTATTTTGTTATAAGAGGAATTACTTTGCTCATAGTTTTATGGGGAGGGTTTCATTAAACAGGGCCTGAACTAGAATGCAGATAAATTAATTAAGCATATTTGGGTGTGAGAGTGGGAAGGGAATAGCGAGCTTTAAACAAGAAGGTGTATCAGTTTAACAAATAGTACAATGCTGCACAGATTTAGTTAAACAGTGCAATTCTGCATAAGGACATTCTGACATTGGCTTATGTCTTGTTTTCACTGGATGTATGCCACAGAAGACAGATATAAACTAAAACTACATGTGCCAGTACTGGGGGTTGGAATGATCTAAGACATAACAACATCATAACTTCAATTTAAATAGAGCAAACCCTTTGAAAGATACATGCTTTCATTCTCATGTGTATAACGAAAATCTGTCTTGTTGTGGGATCTAATTAGTTCTTGATATGGCTAGGATATAGCTTGATCTTGCATGAAATACTTTCAAGCAGTACATTTTAACCAAGTACTTGTACCCTAGTGCAGCCATTGTATAAACTACATCTATAGAAGGCTGGAACTGAACTAAAATAAATCTGCAATCTGATTTGTGCTATAACCATGTTTGGTGCAGTGTGTGAACTGAATTGTATGCCTGTCAGCTGAAAAATGCCAAAAAATAGACCTACAGTAAGGCAGATTTCTTGGTGTGTCATTCACAGGGAGGATGAGAAAAGCAAAGACAGAAAGTCACAACATGCTGTTCAGTGGTCAATTAACAAGCAAAATCGTCTTGCTTGGTTGATGGCTGCTGACAACTGTGTGGTCACAGTAGCTGGGTGGTCCTGTCTCAGATTATGTAAAGAAACACTGCAAATTCTGATATGGCTGGACCAGAGTGTCTGTGAGTATAAACCCTATCCTCACAAGAGAAAATACAGGATGCTTACTTTGCTGGCAGACATTTCTCAGGCTGGGTTTCCCTGAGACAGGAATTCCACTTTCAGGGTAGATAGTCACGGATCAAAATCATTGCGGTCTCAGGATGCAAAGCACTGAACTAGTGCTTACACTCTTGGTGTAATACAGTGGCTCAAAGATGTTCACAATGTTCTGAAGGAGTAGCTCAGCAGGTAGGATCTGCTCTCCTGCAATCAATCTGTCCAAAATAGCATCCTGACCTCATGACACATCCCTGTCAAATGTGTACTACATGATCCTGCAGAGCACAGAAACTGGTATTGATGGACAGGGAACTGCAGCCTCCTTGTTCCAGCTCAGCTAGAAGATGGTCTAGTGCAGAGTTTCCCCTCCTTTTTAGCCCAGACTCCATTTAATGAAGGAGCATTTTGCAGCACAATTCTGGGCAGAGTGGGAGTTGAGTAAGCAACCTATCACTTGTAGCACCTCAGAGATAAATGTGGCTCACAGACTAAGAAAAGGTTACGGAAAGGCAGAAACAAAAAGAAGCCATCAAGGCAGACTTTAAAAGATTGTCTGCAGTAGGTAGGTATGGGGATAGGCCCCTATCTTAAACACTGTATAATTTCTGAAAATAAAAAAACACCTGGAGATGAGGACTGTCAGGTCTGGTAGTTGTAGTGAGGACTCAGATTCCTGTTTGTTGGATGATCAGAATTACAAAATAGTTTTACGCTCAGGAGCGTGGTTCTGCTATTTTGGCAGGCTCTTGGCACAAGAATGAAAGTTATTTCCTTAATATGAAGACAGCATGAGGACATATGCCTGAGACGGTGGAGGTTTGGCTTCACTGCTTGCTTTGGGGGTATTTGTATCATGTAACATTAAGCACTTCACTGTCTGGGGTCCCTCCATAATCAATGAAGAGAGATAAGGACTCCTGCTCTCCATCACTCTGAAAGAGCTTATCTTTCCCTAGTGACCACAGAGAAAGCCCAAGAAGATGAGCTAACTGACTTCGGCTGTAGTTTTACATTACAAAGGGTTTCACAGCTATTCTGGTTTAAAGTATCATCTCCTTCCTCTCCTCACAGACCCCTCCCCAGAGATGCCTCCTCTCATTTACGCCCCATCCAGTGGCACGCTATCCCTCAGTTGTGCAGCTGTGCTGTAAACAGCCTTGCACAACCAATCCAGTGAGAAAATAACAAAAAGGAAATTACTTTTTGGATGGAGTCTTCCAATCTGGTTCATACAGTGACCACACAAGCAGCTCTATCAGCACAACTGGTGCACCCTTGTCAGGGGCAAGATAAAACAGCAGAGGGAAGAAGTAACAGCACTGGCTTCGGGTAGTCATCATGTCCCAGAGCGCCTTAATCTGCCTCTGTGCTTCTGGAAAACGCATTCATATTCCTGGGGCTGGCACATGTCCCAGCTACATTGAAGGCCCTTAACAGGGTATAGCTTGAGCATGCTCCAGGCTCTCTCCTCTTCCTGTTGTCCCTGTGTTCATGGGAAAGAAACCCAGAAGCAGCGGTGAGACCTGAGCAGGGGTGCGGGAGCAAGAACCTCTGGTACCTGTTGTTGAATCTACAGATACCTACTGTGAGCCAAGTCAGGTGTCTAAAAATTAAGTTGAGCATTTTCAATCCCTCCGTTGGTGTGTCACCTTGAGTAGGCACTTGTTTGAGAACCTCCTTTTCCCATATCAAATTGGAACACTAACGCTTTTCCAACTTTTGAACTCATAGCAAGAGCTGCTATGAGGACAGAGGCCACCAGATCAACAAGGTTCAGGCAAGCTCAGAAGATCTAGAAGTCCGTAGTTCCTCTGATGCCAAATTTGTTGATAAGAGAATTCAGTGTAAGTGGGAGCCAAATATCTGCTGGCTGCCTAACAAAGGCAGAGACAGAGCTTTCTTGCGATGTGGCTTTACTCTGTAACTGCTGATTGTCGGCCTCTATTGTAACATCATTCTGCAATAAGGCATCCATCCCTTGGAGGCAAAAGAAAATGGATGCTTCTTACCAGTATTGAAAATGCCATTGATTTTGCTGAGAGTTGTTATTACAATTATAAAAAGGCCCCTTCAGACTTGCACACTGACACATGAGGCAGTGAAAATCAAAATCACCCTCTCAACTGCAAACAACCAGTGTGCTGGAAAGGGGAGCAGTGTAGTGGGAGTCAACGAAAACAATTATGAGTCACATGCTGAGATATTGCCAAAAGCAAAGCTTACAGGGGCTTTCAGAAAAAGAAGAGGAGTGATGGCCTGAGTTTGATGGTAGGTCGAAAATATATCAGAAAAAAAGCACCAAGTTATACCAGAATTTTTAACTCCCTCAATGGAAAAGAGTGCAAACGGTATTTAGAGGCAAAGTTTTAAACAAGAACAACAAATCCCCTTGCCTTCAAATTGGTTTACAATCCAACAGGCAGCAAATATGGATGTGGAGTGTTCCTCTGTGAACATTGGTTTAGCCTCAGAAGCAGCCATTCACGATTTGTGGGAATCCTTGATGCAGCAATGCAGAATTGTCCCCCAGCATTGGCTAGCCTTCTTTTTTTTATGTATGAGTGGGAAGCAAAAGATAGATCTAGTCACAGAAACATCCGCATTTAAACAAGCCCCACTGACCACTTCTTTTTATTTAGTTCTGAAACACACCCAGATTTATCCCAGGGAGACGAGTCATTGCCACACTGCTGGGCAGAGCTGCTGCAGACAGGCGTTGCCTACCTGGAAGTGACCACATGAGTGTAGAGCACTGGAAAAGTTATTACATCCCTGCTGATTTCTCTTTTTCTTCCAACTGAACTTCTGCTTGTGATGTCTAGCTGGCATTTTAACTTTACTTAATCTTAACTGATATATTGGATCTTTTGTATTTATTTCTTACGATACCATTTTCTCATATAGACCTGTAATCTGGACATTATATTCAATGTGACCATTTATCTCCTTAGGCCAGTTGAATCTACATCTTGCAACTTCTCACAAATACCTCCACTTACACAGCTGAAGTTCTCTACTAGGCTATTGTCATCTCACACCTCAATGACTACCGTTTCCACTTTTCCTTCCTCCTTTACTCTAAAAGCAATTTTTATTGAGCCCTGCTTAATTCTACACTACTGGCTTCACCCCTATTTAACGCTATAATGGTTTCCTGGCTTCCTAGAGCATGGTGCCCCATAAGGAACATATCTTAGGGTGGAAGTGCTCAAAGGGCCCATCTCTTACTAGCACTCCAGTCCTGAGAGATATTTTGCATATTGTGTTTGCATCCATCCAAGCCTGTGGACTCTGCCTGATTAGGGGGCTTGCTGCCAGTGTTAGCGTGCAGAAATCAGTGCTCGAGAAATGACTGTTACAAAGAGTATCCATAGTGGTATCAAGGACTGAAAATAATGATAAGAAAATAGAGGAGAGTTTAGAAGGATGATGCATACGATCTGATACTTTTGCTTCTTTCAAGATACAAAAGCTCACTGTGAGCTTGAGCACTCACAGGTTTATGCAAGGAATAAAGGCACGTACTGTCCAGCACAGCTCCCTTTGCTTATGGCCTTGTTACAGCACAAGAATATCCACACAGAATGCTAGCAGAGTTACTGCAGTTGTGTAAGTATGTTGATAAGCAAATAGCAGTATATTTTTGCATAGACAACTCCTACAGTAATCAAATAACAAATGTTCAATCTGGAAAGAACCCAAGAGTGTGAATGCCACTGAACACAAGAAATTGCTGCATATATATTGTTGCTTTGGCTTCTCAAAAAGTATAATATTTGGCTTTAATATTGCTTTCTACATCTGTATCCTCAACTATGTAAGCTGATGTCTTACCTTATTTATTAAACTCTGTGCAGTAATGTAGAAGAGAGAATCAGTCAGTCCTTTGGTTGAGAAAGAAGTGCAAGGCTGGCGAGGCTGTCCCTGTGCAGCGCACAGCAGGCTGCCAGGTGGAACACTAACAGGGCTGGGACTTGCACTGACACTTGTGAGTAACGAAGCTGTTACCTAGTTATGCACAGGCTAATGAGGGTTTGATAGTGATAAATGCCAAGAAGTAGCATGAAGCACTACAGGTATGTGGGGGAGGAGGAAGATGATGACAGACATGATATTTTCTATAAATCAGAGTGGGGCAGGGGGGGAAGCTTGCAAAAAATGCACACTTTTAGGCTACAGAACATGTAGTATCAAGGCAACAATTAGAGGTGCTGAGGATATTGCAAGTGAACTGATGGCTCTCGTTTGTGGCATAAAGTTAATTACAGAAGGGAGCCTTTGCTCTAAAACTGATGAAACTACCCCCCTTGAACAGCTTTCTTTTCAGGGCTGCAGGGCATCCCCAGATTAAGGGCATGGCAGTGATGTCACTAAAACTTTGATGACCGAATTGGAGCCAAAGCAGAGATCTTGCTGCCATGTGGGAACTTGCAGGTTCAAGGGTCTGTGTAATCAAAGCTGTGCTGCAGCCAGGAGGGGAGGAACCTGGGCTCTGCTCTAGCATTGCACTGCCAGCCAGCTAAGGCCAAAGTCCTAAGCAGCTGCTCTTGTGTAAGACGTCTGGGTTTTGGCAGCTTTATATGCAAAAAAATGTTTGTAGCTTGTTTCTGGGCCAAGAGATAAGACGAACAAGAAAAAATGGAATTAACCTTTTATTAGAGAAATGAATCATTACTAGTCCATGAGGCTGCTAAAGGGGCTTTTCTGGACTCACAGTCTGGGTATTAATATATTATAAATACACAGCATCATATCATCAGGCACACTAGCTAAGCGGGGTGAATCGAAGCGTGTGTGTAAGGCTCTCCAGGGAGGCGCATGGGAGTGGCTCTTTACATGACAGAAAAGCATGACAACATTTTGAGAGCAGATTTTTTCATGGGAAGACATGGCAGCTGAGGCTGCTCAGTGAGGACTGAATTTGGATTTGGCCGACAGGAGGAAGTGTGGAGCTAGGAAAGATCAGCCTTGTAAGCAGGACAGTGTTCAGAGGCCACTGAGGAACAGAGGTGAACTGATTGCTGCAAGGACTCTGTATGGCACTGCTCCACAGAAGGTGCAGAAGGCAGACCTGGCCTGGGCCATCACACACATCTGCCCTGTCATAAAAGAGTGACTTAAGGCCGTTACTGTGCTTTGCAGAGCACTAGCTGGGAGTGACACAGGGCATTCAAAAACCTTGGGAATACACCTATTGCATGTTCAGTTTGCCATTTCCTCCAAGTCTGGAAGGTGAGCTAAAACACAGGCAAAACTCACCAAGACACATGAAAGAGTTTGGTCCCCTTTCTAGAGAGGTGACTTCTCACTTTTGCACTAGCACTGGTGCAAATGTCAGCTGAAGGAATACCTGTGTGGCAACACTTGTGCTGCCATGGTGTTACCTAGGCTGGGCATCTTACCTGGAAAACCTGCGACTGTAAATATGAGACCAAACAGCATATGAATAACAATCATTAATAGACCATTTTATGCTGTGCAAGTGTATGCATGTGTTTGTGTGGGTGGAGAATGCATACAAGATGTTCCTACAGATTCTTGTAGAACGGAAATTTGAAAGTGGAATTGAAAGTGGTGAAATAACTGTGCACTGCATGAAAGTAATAGAAATGTCGTGCAGCCAGATGGTTTTTCCGTAAGTCTTTGCTATAGACTGGTGTTGGCCTCACTATATTAGTAAGATTATGATTGCTGGTAAATGTCCATACCAAACTGATGATGCATTAAGGAGCAGTGGTTTTAATCATTAAGTGTTTGTCTGTCTATCATGTCGATATTCTACTCCCCAGCATATTCACTTTCATAGTGGAAAGATCCTGAGATGAACGAGCTCCAGCATCAAAAGATTATGTCAGGAGAATCTTTAGAGGTTAGCATCTTTTATGTGGATTTGGAGTTTTAGACACTTGTTAAATTTAGGAGTTAAAAGAGACAGCTTTGACTGATGATGCAATGCAATGTTGGGATTGCAGGAAAAGAAGATCCCAGCAGAAGGCCAGCACACAGATGATACTGCATTCCACACACTAGAAGTCACAATCTCCTCACTGAGCTATCAGCAGCATCACTTCGGACTTCCTTACATTTGAAAGCATTGAGACACACTGGAAGAAATGCCAGTCATTGCAAATAAATTTAGCCTACTGCTAAAAAAGCCAGAAGGTGCTTTGCAAAACACTCTCACTTTTATAGTAAGTGGTAGTACCCATGTTCTTCACCTGGAATCATAACAACAGTAAGCTAAGAACAGAAGTTCTTGGGCAGTCTGGTCCACTTAAGTATTTCACTTTCCTTGTTTGCTCTAATGGAGTAATGGAATTACTCTGTGACTTAAGAGTTATGTGTACTTTCCTGTCTTGTTCTCTTTTAGTCTTTGGGAATACACACAGGCAAGAGAGCCCACGAAAGACTCTCCAGCCCCAACACTTAAGAGTCACAGGACCACAGACTAATTCAGGCTGGAAGGCATCCCTGAGGCCATCTGACCAGGCTACCTGCTTATAGCAGGGCTAACTTCAAAGCTAGGTGAGGTTGCTCAAGGTTTTTACCAGGTGAGTTTTGAAAATCTCCCAGGACTGAAACTCTGCAGCCTCTCTGGGCACCTCTTCCAGTACACAGTCACTTTCAGGGTGAAGTTTTTTTTTTTCCTTATATTCAGAATTTGCCTCACTGCAAACCGCACATTGCCTCTTGTACCTTTCCTGGTGCACCTCTGAGAAGAATCTGGCTGCATCTCCTCTGTAGCCTCCCCCCCACCCAAGGTAGCGTAAGATGGCAATTAGCTTTCCTATTCCCCTTCTCTTTTTGAGGCTAAACAAACCTTGTTTTCTCAGAGTCTCCTCCCTTGCCCCTAGTCATTCTTGTGGTCCTCTGCTGGACTCCCTCCTATGAGCTGGACACAAAATGCAGCCTCCTGAATACCACATTGAGGTAATTGTCCTGCTGGCAAGGTTCTTGCTAAGAAGGAGCCTCCTTCTTGCCTTTCTTGGAGGTGGGTGTGACATTTGCCTTTCTTCTTGACATTGGGGACCTCATCCAGCTACCATGATCTTTCAAAGATGATAGGGCATGGCCTTGCAATGACTCCAGCCAGCTCCCTCATAACCCTTGGATCCATGCCATCCCATCCCAAGGACTTGTACACATCCCCATGATTATGCTGATGCATTCATTTACGCAGTCTCTGACTTAATCAGCAATATTTGTCTCTTTCAAATTCTGCCACAAGGCACGCAGCTCTGGGAGGCTGAAGGCAGACTCTGACAGTGAAGACAACTGAGGAAAGAAGGAAATGAGATCTTCAGCCTTTTCTGGGTCTCCCATTGCCAGGTCTCCTGCTCCATTAGGGATTGTTCTGAGCTGGCAATGCTTTCTCCAGAGGAGGTTTGGGTGTCCAAGTTCTGTAACAAATTTTCACTTTTGAAAATCTGGACTGTTTCTGGCATAATTTCAATAAAAAATTTTGTGAGAGAAATGTGAATGCAGAAAAAGAGTCATGGACTCAAACAGACAGTCTCTTGCTGGGTTGTTACCAGTCAGATTATTCCTCACATAATGGCAAATATTTCCCATTTTTAAAATTCAGTTAATAAAAAAAGAGAATCATTATACAGGGAGAAAAAAAAATTCCAAACCCAACAACTCTTAATTCATTCCCCAGACTGTAGCTCAACACAAAAAGAAAACACAGATGTTTCATAACACAGCTGTAGAGTGAGCTTTTCCAGGTTTGTGAATTTGGCACTCTCCTGCCTCTTTAGGACCCAAATTAATGGCTTGGGGCAGATGGCCCCACTCTGGATGTGACAAGCAGGTTTCTCAGTACAGCCCTGACTGTGCTGCTGCAATAGGTATCAGGCGGTAAGCACAAGCTCCACCAGCATGAGCTCTTAGGACTCCGTGGAAACTGAACTCCACATAATTTGTGCCATGGGTTTCAACGTTTAGGTTATCTCACAAAATCGTAAGTCATTTGCAAATACATAAGCAATAGACACCCACTTCACAGCCATTAGAAATATGACACAGGGGAATTTGTAGGGTTTGTCACCACTTTAAGCCATTTGTAGAATATGGATGGTAGAGAATGGGTGTAGCTTTTGCTCAATCCTTTGTGCATTAGTTGGAGTTGTAATCCAGTTGCCTGAGGGCTACAGTGACTGGTGTTGGTACAGCTGTAAATTATGACTTGCTTCAAGTGAAGAGAGGGCAGGAAGGCTACTATTGTCCAAAAGGGTGTTCCTGAGGCAAACCGCCTTGATCGTTTCTGTTCACAGTGATGATAACAGGGCTGTTAACATATATTCCTTGCTGGAGGCAGGTATAGCTAGTCACAGTCTGGCTGCCCATCATAGGGATGCTTCCTACACACATTCAGTGACTGGGCTGACAATCTCACTGCTTCACAAAGCATTGCTTTCCAAATCTCTGCCATTCCACATCATGTAACCTCCTTCATTTCCCCATTCCTGCAGCCAATTCCTTCCGGTTGCAAAGCCTTCAGTCCCCCTTCCCACCCAAACCACATACAGAATCAAATACCTCACTTCAAATTCACCTGCATTTCAATGCACTTTTTCATAGCTAAAAAGACTAGAATTCTATATCTAATAACAAAAAAAAAGATGACTACTTGATGCTATACTACATTGCAGAACCAAAGTACCAACAGGATTACTTGTTGGACTACTGAACAAAGATTTCCTCTGTGAAGAATTAAGGTAAATAAGATTAATGATTTGTAGAAAGGGAGTAACTCTGGGTGCCAGGCAGATCCCCTGTTCTGTAGTCACTACAGTTTATGCAAGGAAGCACAGCAATGCACTCAGCTTTCTCCCTTTGGGACCACGGAAATGGATCAGTCTTATCTTTTTGATGTGCTTTATCCAGAGTTGTTTGGCACAGCAGCAAGGAGACACTTATTGATTTCTTCTGAGTTTACAGTTCTGTCATAATAGGGTCAGATTGTTCGCAAGGGATTATTTAGCCTCAAGGGACAGAAGGGGACAGGAAAACAACAAGAGATTTTTAAGAATTAGACATTGCTTTTATGCTAATAGAGTGTACAATGAAAGCATGTTTGATTTGCTTTTAGAAAATAGATGATGAAAAAAATTGGATTAAGCGGAAAAGAATGGAATTTGTTGGTAGCAAATAGCATTTTCCACCTCCTGAAATACCTAGCATGCTATTTGAAGACGATATGATAATTATGAGCACTATGCCAGTGCCCATAGAGATAGAAGAAAGGAGTCATACTGTCTCACTGGATAATTAACCTTCCATTACCATCCAAGAGGGTGGGATGAGATAAGCTGTGTATGTGGCAGGTGGGAGGAGCAGAGCAGAGCAAAGAAGATCAGAGATGTGTGAAGGCAAGTAGCTAACTGGTACACAAAAATGAGAAATAAGGGCCCAGTAAAAAGAAATTATTCAACTCACTGCCTCCTCTTTTCCCTACGGCAAGAGACACAACATCAGAAACTAGGATGTTGTCAGCTCCCTCAGCAATACTTAACCTTTTATAGCAATGCTCATGCTCCAGATCTCTACTTCCTAGCAAAATCTTGTCATCATCCCCAGGGAAATGGGAAGTTACAGGGTAACAGAGGCCAAAGATGTAAATATACAGAAATCTACTTTCCACAGTTTTTCAAAGCATTAAGTCACCTGCATGTTGTTTGATTCAATAGCAGTTAGATATGAAAGGACTTCTGAAATACCCACTAACCGCTTACCTGCCTTTTTAGGCACATATGTACCTTAAAAATGAGATACAAGTGACTCCTTTCTAAAAGCAATATAGCTTAAGGCTATGACTTGTGGTAGGTCTCCAGGGAGAAACGTCATAGGAATTAGGGTTGAAGCATCCTCAGGTATCCGGGTCCTTGCAAACCCTTTGTGGGTCCTGAATTTCCACTTGCCTGGTAGGTCAAGTGCATTGCTCAGCAAGAAACCTGCACTTGACTGTTCATAGATGGAAAGAAAAAATGTGTGGCTGGTCTAAAGATGACTGCATAACATCCTCAGCTCAGGGCCCCCACTTTGTCTAGAGAAGGGCTCTGACATGGAGCACACTGCCTTCACAAACTCTTTAAAGGTTTATTAAGTGGACAACCAAATGTCATTACAAAGCCCGGTTTATAAATAGGAGATGCTACATGCAGGAGGGCTGATTCATTTGTCTGGCTAACACTGTGGACCAAGAAGGGAGGCTTTTCATGAGGACTCACTTAGCTTGGCCTCGTGTCTTCAGCTTCCCAGGTCTGCTTCATAACAATAAATTCAGGGTCTATAAAATAACTCTGGTGTGTTCAATATATTAATCTTGTTGAAAGCACAGATGTCCATTTCTTCAATGGAATAATAATAATAATAATAGCTTGTCTTCCTTAGAGACTGGAGTGGTGTGAATAAGAGAGCTCTGCTAGACAGCAAAGTATGCCAAATGGGCATATTTTACTAGATGAGAAAAACAGCTTGTCACTTCTAATTGTTCAAATTATGTGTGATTCACTTCTTCCTGCAGTTATTTTTAAAATGTTGTTAAGAGGGTATAATGTGCAGCTAAGAATAAAAAGGGTGTGAAATTGTTAGCTCCCCTGGTAGGTAGGTGGTAATAATGAACATTTCATAAAGTTAACAGACAAATCTCTCTGGTGCTCAGGAAGTCTCTCACAGCATTAACAGTCTCTCGCTAAAGTAATGTTTCTTAAGGAATACACATGGGTTGCGAGCTGCTCCGTTTCTTTTTTTTTTTTTCTCCTTTCTTTCCCCCCCCCCCCCCCCCCCTTAATTATGACTTACAGAAGTGAGCTAAAATCAGACTGAGGGGTCAGAACTCCAAGATAGCAAATGTTATGTTGGTGTCCCAAAATGGGGGGGGGGGGGAGTTTGGGAAATTAAGCAATACCATTCCAGAAGACAGGCATCACTGTCTGGAAGAAGGAATATCAAAAAAATCTGTTGCCCTGATGGACACTGATTACTTCACATGAGCCTTTTTCCCCTCCCCTCTTCCTTTCTATGTCTTTCTTTCAAGTTTGAGCTCTGGTATCATGAATGAAAATTGACACAATTGACTGGAGCGGGGGGGGGGGTTCCTTGACAACTATACAAAAGACAGTATTCACACACTTCATGTCCATTCACATAAGCCATCATACCAAATAAGCCACACTTCCTACGTCCCAAGAACCGTGATCCAAACCAGCTATCTAATGAAGTAAGAGCAAAGCCTCCATACTCTGTTATCATTTCCCTGAATCTACAGCACCAAAGACTGTGTTTTCAAGGTAAAAAGCTTCTTTTTTAATCTGTCTTTTGTGGCATTATTGTTACTTGTTAATAAACCCTTTTTCTGAAAAAGGGATTATTCATTGTATTTTTATAAAGCTATGTATGCTTAAATAAAGCCAATCTACAACAGGATCTCCAATGGTTTATAACACAGTACTTTTCATTTAGAATCATCATTATTTGCCCCAAAATATGTAAACCAGCCACCCACCCACCCATTCTGGCTGCTGGATGGCTATGTGAAGGCTTTTTATACTCATCTCCTTCCTTGGTAGGACAGTATTTTGTAAATAGGCTCTGGGGTTTCAACATATCTCCCCAAAATTCAGTTGTTCTTTGCAATAAGGTGGGCATTTGTGAAATCATCGGTTATTTATCCATCACTTACCCCTTTGCCAGTGGGACACTGGTGGTCTGTCGCTAAAGGTGATTCCTCCCTGTTATCTTGCTGCTTCACAGTGACAGCTTACACAATGGAGCTCAGTGGGAAACAATTCCAGGGATTTCCAACTTAGTGCAACATCCCATTCTGAAGTGTTCACATCTTTACTAGGATTACCTGTTTACAGAGAAGAAAAATGAGATTCTTTTGAGTATTTCCCTAGACTCTCTTTAAATACTAGACTAGCTTAAAAATACAAACAAGCCCATTCTTTCCAGCCAAGCATCAGTTCTTGAGTACAAAATTGGAAAACAAGTCATGAAAGCAAAGCATAAAACCAAGAAACCCACACTGAAGACATGTGCACAGCAGTCTCATGTCCTCACTGCGACTCTTGAGTTCATCTGCTGTTTAATATACTCATCAATGACTTAGACAGTGAGATCGAATGCACCCTCAGCAAGTTTGCGGATGACACCAAGCTGAGTGGTGCGGTTGACACACCAGAAGGACGGGATGTCATCCAGAGAGACCTGGACAGGCTGGAGAGGTGTCGTCAGAAGGGGAAGCCAGCCCGGATTAAACGATGGATCTCAATATGAGTATGGTCGTTCTCCTTTATTGCGCAGCTAACAAAAGCATATATAGGCCAAAAACCATAACATCCACACATGTCACACTGTGATTGGTAGAACACCATTATACACACGCCTACATTGCTACTGTGACTGGGACGGGTCATCTGTCCAGCGGAGGGGCTTCACCTTCTCTTCCGGTCATAGGTCCGCCCACATCCCCTTAAGAGCAGGGGCTGTTGAATGGGACTAAATCATGCCCATTCTCACTCAGCCACTCCTCTACAGAGAGGTGGGGCTGTGTGAACCTCATGAGGTTCAACAAGGCCAAGTGCAAGGTCATGCACCTGGGTCGGGGTAACCCCCGGTATCCATACAGGCTGGGGGAAGAAAGGATGGAGAGCAGCCCTGCCGAGAGGGACTTGGGCGTGCTGGTGGATGAAAAGCTGGACATGAGGCAGCAATGTGCGCTGGTGGCCCAGAAGGCCAACCATATTCTGGGCTGCATCAGGAGAAGCGTGGCCAGCAGGTCGAGGGAGGGGATTCTGCCCCTCTCCTCTGCTCTGGTGAGACCTCACCTAGAGTACTGCGTCCAGCTCTGGAGCCCTCAGCACAAGAAGGACATGGAACTGTTGGAGCAGGTCCAGAGGAGGGCTACTAAAATGATCCAAGGGCTGGAGCACCTCTCTTATGAGGACAGGCTGAGGGAGTTGGGGGTGTTCAGCCTGGAGAAGAGAAGGCTGCGGGGAGACCTGATTACGGCCTTTCAGTACCTAAAGGGGGCCTATAGGAAAGATGGGGAAAATCTTTTTAGTAGGGCCAGCTGGGACAGGACAAGGGGTAATGGTTTTAAACTAAAACAGGGTAGGTTTAGACTGGATATAAGGAGGAAATTCTTTACAACGAGGGTGGTGAAACACTGGCAGGGGTTGCCCAGAGAGGTGGTGGAGGCCCCATCCCTGGGAACATTCCAGGCCAGGTTGGACGGGGCTTGAGCAACCTGATCTAGTTAGCAGTGTCCCTGCTCCCTGCAGGGGGGTTGGACTAGATGACCTCTAGGGGTCCCTTCCAACCCAAAACATTCCATGATTCTATGATCTACAGCACTTCTCAAAGCCAATGGCCAGACCACAGCATCTAGAGCGCTGTTTTTCACAGTGGGCCCTCTCAGAGGCCTTGTTTGGGTTCAAGAGCCAAGACAACTCAGACAGAGTTCATTTCCAAACAGGTATTCTTCAGAGTTAACCTGCAATGCTGCATTGCCAGCCCTAAAGCCATACTTCATCTGAGGAGGGCTTTGTTCTGTATAGCTCCTTCTTCAAGGCCAAATTCCAAGAGAAAAACCCTTCAACTTTTATATAATAAAAAGCAGCAGGAGTAACACAACCTCTAGCAGATGTGGCTGTGATAACATTCACTTCCTTTATACCAACTGCAGCTCTGATAATTCCTGTTTCCTTCTCCTTACTTTTTAGAACTGGGCTTTTTTTCCCCATTCATTTTTAATTTTAAAAAAACCCAAAACAAAATAAAAACAAAACCACAAAACCAACCAAACAAAAAAACCCAAAACAAATACCTACAACATGACCTTCAATGTTTGGGCTCCTATGAAGCGAAGCATTCAGAGCTTATCTAACAGAAGGCAATAGTTCCTATTGAACGCACTCCCTGTGTTGCTACAGCAGTTTCAAAACTACTGCAATATTTTTTAAAGTATATATCACACGTCTGACCAAACCCTCAGTCTCCAGTTCACTGGTAACTCCTCACAGTGATCTGGTACCACTTGCTAATAATATGGATGAAGAAGCCAGCATTCAGAGCTCTTTGGGCTTCCTCAAAACATTGATTGGTTCTCATTTTGTCTGGTGAAAGCAACGCAGGAGAGCAGACACCTTTCGTCATTTTTTTGTTGTTATTCACAGATTATTTTTGACGAGAAAAAAGAGAAAAAAAAGTCAGAGAAGAAAGAAGAGTTAATATCAGTGAAACTATCAGAATGCCTAGTGTAATTGCAAGGTTAAGCTGGAACTAAAGCAGTTTTATGCAATCGTTGCCTTCACATCAGTTATAAATTACATGAACGTAGAAGGCAGCTGCCTGCTAACAGATACACTTCTCACTTGCTCAAGCCTTATGCAGATACCACTGGCTCTAGCAATTAACCATCAGTTCTGACAAAGCCATTCGGGGATGGAATAAAGACTGTAGGGTATTTAGTCACCTTGAGCATTGTTTATTTATACTGCAATAGTATCTGATACCTCTAGCCATAGACTATGACCCCTTTGAGTTGAAGCTACAGAACCACAAAATGAGAAGACTGTCCTTAATATAGTGCATAAAAAGACAGTGCTCCCAGAATTTACAAGCTACATCTTAGACCTCCAGTTCCTGCAAAGCACAGGGGAAGGGGCAGAACTAGTTAAATAAGACTGTCCTGTTTAATATATAATCATTTTTCACTGTAAACCTACACAAACTAAACAAGGAACAAACCACACTAAAAAAATAGCAAAGTCAAATAGGAGGATTATAAAGTTTGCAGTGAGAAGAGGAGAAAAATGGATATTAAGAGACAAAGAAGAATTCTAAGGAGTGTGAGAATTACATCAAACAGTTATAAACCCAGTAATGCAACCTGAAAAGATTATGAAGTCTGTGATAGCAAAACCAAAACAGCTACCTCAAAATACCTGGTCAGGTGATTTTTATGAAAACCTTAGAACTGTTGTGGACACAAGGCATTGAGCTGAAACAGGGAAAATGACAGCAGTATTTAAGTCCTCGAAGCAAGGTGGTCCTTCTGCAAGTGTGCCTCAACCTGGGCAGCCACAGGGAGATTTGCTGATGTGAAACAGTTGAGAGAAGAACTGCATGCTGTCCTGAACTACAACAGCCTTAGGAGTTGAGACCACAGGGCCTGTGGAGATTGCAGGGGAGAGAAGATCACTGTCTTCAAACAGGCAGTGTTCTTGTATCGGTTCACTCAGTCTGGCTAAAGTGATTGCTTAGCTGGCACAGCGATGCCGGAGATGGTTTTGTCAATGACACTGCGCATCTGCCTGGACTTTCCTAAAAGCCTTTCTGCTGCTGCAGTAGGCGAAGTTTTATAAAACATTTTCCAAGTGTGCTGTTGATGAAAGGGGCAGAGAACAGCCCATGAATCCCATGCTCGCAGGCACAGGCATCTAATCTGCTCCTGTATCACTGATAACCTCATGTTTGCTCTGTGTTCTGTTCTGACTCTTTGAACGTGTTCAAATGATGTCTTGGCTTCAAACTACATTGTCATTTCAGCAAACAGTAATCAACTTAATATTTGCCATCATGTCATGCAATAATACTTTGCAATTCTTAGCTGGTTTGGGGCCACTGAAATATGCATATGCATATCAATGCATGTAATACCACGTTAGAAGAAAGTTATATAGAAATTTGAAAGGCAGCTCACGAGGTTATTGAATGAACAGTGATCCCCAGTGACCACCTTCCTCTGCAACTTTAATCTCCATGAACACACTCTTTAGTTATTCTGCTGATTCCTCTCAGCAGGGCAAATCCATTAAATATTTAATTAATCTGTGTTCAATATATTAGGTAAGTGAACTATTCTATCCAGTGCTAGCTTAACATTATGTGCTATATCATAATGTTCTGCACAACACAGTGATGCAACGATATGCACATTATTGGAGATTTTGTTCTACTTGCTTATGAACAGTAAAAGCAAAAAGAAAATGAACACCCAAATCAGGATTTCTAATCTAAGTGTAATCCTTTTAGCTATTATTATTTAATCAATTCAAGAGGTGATGCACAGACTCTAGAAACTGCTGGTGCAGTAATAGGTGGGCATTGAAGTGCAGGGGGTTTTCCCTTGTTTGGGTTTTTAAGCAGAGCAGAAATTCACTGGTAGAGAAAATCCCTGTGTATGGCTTGCGTAGCCACAGGCATGCCAGACCACAGTGGAAATTTTAAACTGAATGAAGCAGAGGTAAAACAGAGAGGGGGGCAATTTGGAGATTCCGAGAAATAACATTTAACCTAAGTACAGCACAAACCATTGCTTCAGAACTGCCAGCAAAAACTTGCCAGCCTCAGTCAATTCCCAGCAATCGGGGATGACATACCCTGTAAAGTTTGGAATATACAGGGAGAGGAAAGGAAAGAGAATCAAATTGCTGTACATTTTGTCACAGCCAGGATATGACAATCACCAAGGGCAAGTGTTTCTGAAGACAAACTGATCAGCTGCAGTTGAAACAATTGCTTCCGACAAGGAAATATTAGAGGACAAAGAAGTCCTCCAATCTTCAGGGGACGAGTATTTGCTCTGTTTGTAACATTAGATAAACAATGTGCACAAAGCAAGACCACTGCACAGGGAATTCTTGCAACTGCAGCACCATGAGGAAGAAGAGAGGATCTAATCCAGAAACTTGATTTCCTAGGCTGACATAGCAAACATTCATCAAAGGTTAAATAAAAGATTTTAACTTCCTGACACCTGAAGATAGGGACAGTTGGGTTTGGTCCTATGAAATCTGAAGAATGGGGGAGAAGATGCTACTACAGAAGACCCCAGAACTGACTAACAGAAAGCTAGGATCAAAAAAGGGGGGAGACCTCAATTTTTTTTTTTTAATCAGGAACTCAGCGCTATGGAAACAGACAGCCATTGTTAGACATTTTAGAATTTGTCCCAAAACTCACTGGCTTCAGTAGATGACTTCTCATTATTTGCAGGGAGTACTGGATTGGTACCTGCTCAATTACTTACCATCAGCCTTATTCCTGATCCCTTATTAGAAGCAGGCTGACATTGGCACAAAGCAAATCACAGAAAAAAAGTAGAAGACAGAAATAGCAAATAAAAAATAGTTAAGAAAAAAATTAAAATCACATCACCTACTTTTTTCTCTTGTCATCTGGAATCCCCTTACAGTTCCAGTAATCCAAGTGGTAAGTTCTTCCTTACAGTGCCAAAAATGCAAAGATGTTAAAGAGAATTTTGCGAGTCAGCCATGTATCAGAAAACCCCAGCTGATTTAACTTCGTTAAATGTTTTTATAATCAGAGCAAACGTATTTTTTTCCACTGCAATGCCTTTTTTTTTTTTGGTGGGATTTTGAAGCAGGGGGTCTGATAAGCACTAAAACCAAAACATCCTGAAAAATGCAGAACACAAAGCCTTGTTGCAAGCAGACATGGGAAGATTTGCCAGCTGCCCAATTACTGCTTTGGAAATACAGCTGGTTCTGGAACCAGCCCATCTACAACTTTACAGAAACACAGAAAATCACTGATCTTGCAAGGGGAAGCAGTTTGGACCAATTTGAAAGGAAAACCTCGCACAGGTTTTCTTCCAAGAGGATCAGATGTTGAGGCTTCCCTCAAAAGCAGTTATTTTTAAATAAATAAGGCTGAATAGAAACTGTTATTTTCCATACACCCTTCTGAACCACAGGCAAGAATGAAGGACAAGATCAGCAGGTTTCGCCATTATTACAGACACGGAAACAAAACAGAAAAACTACAACCAGATATTGTTAAAGATACTATTGGCTTAAAACTAACTCCCCTTCTTCAAAGGGTGACAGATGCGCTGGCCCCACAGGGAAATTGAGAATCTTCTCATCTTTGTGCTATAATCTTGTTTCTAGTCTTCCAGGGCCATAAATCACTGCTTAGCACAGTGAAACATCCTTCTGTAGAAATACCACCGCTAGGCCGGGCTGAACGTGTCCTAGCCTAGTCTTAGACAAGGATCATTTTAGGCGAGGCAGAAGCCATAAGATGCACATGTTCACCTAGGACAAATACAAAAAGATTTATGTATCAATCCACATGAACGAGCTAGTCGTCATATTTGAACAGGCGCTGCAGCTGCTCACTTCACCAGGATTCTGTTTGGTCTGAAATCATATTCTTTAAGTTTATATCTCAATAATCCAATTAAAATGTACAAGAACTAATTAAACCTAGCGGATAACAATACTAGCAATAGTACACAGTAATACATAGCATTTTCTATCTTCAATGCACTTTACAGGCATTAACTAATTAATGGATAACATGAGTTTAAAAATCAGTGCACAAGCATAGCATATGAGTAGAATGAACTTTTCAATTACTCTCCTTCTCCGACCACATCATTTACAAAATGATTCTTATTTCTTTGCACGTATGTGTAATAATTAAAAAGGATTCTGTACCACTTATTACAAAGTAATTATAGAGTTTCTGAACCATCCTATATACTCCATGAGAAATCACATCTGCTCTATTATTCTCCTTGGAAGTTCTGCCTTTTTATTTGATTTCCACAGACCCCTGTTAACGTAATCTCTTTTTCTTAAAACTTTGCCCATGCACAGGGGATTCTGTGCAGTACCTTCAATCCTACAGCAGCTCTGCCACAGCAGAAACAAGGTGAAGCTCTTCAGGAAAAGCCACTGGAGCTCACGTTACCCTGGGACTGAAGTGCTCACATGCAGACACAAAAGCTGGATTTGGGAAGTTCCAGGGACCAAATTCCCACCACTTCTTCCCATGTGGCAAATGCTCCACCCAGCGATTGCAGCCTTCACCGATCACCACTTCTGGTACCGCTAGTGCTAAACCAGAGCAGTACAAAGCTTGCCATAGGCTGAGGCTGCTCCGGACCTGCTTCACGGGCTGGTTTTTTTTTTTAGCCTGAGCCTTCCGATTGCACCACAGCAGTTAAAATGTAATGCAAGTATAACTGTGCAGGGGCCAAATGTGGAAGTCTTCCATTAGGAGGAATCGAGGCTTTCAGAAACAGCAAAACAAAGACACATTTTGGCAACTCATCTTCCCCTGCTGCCAATTTAAATCTTACAGTTTAAAATTACTTCCTTTCGACATCTGTTGTTTTTGTGGCTAATGGGTTGACCGTTTTGAGAAGGGAAAAGTTCCTTCTGGGTTTTTTTGCAGGCCACTGGTCTGCAGGGATGTCAGACTGAGCGCCTGCGTAACTCACTGTTAGATTTTTCCAACAGTTTTCAAGGGTTTTCAGGTACTAAAACCAAACCAAAAGTCCCTAAAGCCGTAAGTGCCCATATACACTAGCTGACATACACAGCCTACAATAAAAAGAAACCTCCCTCAGCTGACAGGGTAAATGCCTTTTCTCCACATTGAGAATTTGCAGCTCAGGGTCTCCCTGCTGATGCCTTCCTACCACTGCCCTCCCATCTGCAGAGAGTTTCAGTTTGTCCTCCTGCTGTTTCACACACCTTTTTGATGAAAATTAATTCACATCGCAGCATTTTCCCTGCTAGATGCATAGGCTGAAACTCTCTTCGCTCTGCTGTTCTCTGTCTTTCTTTATGGACCAATGCAAATTGCCCAGCTCGAGTTTCCTGTAAGAATCTTTTTTTTTTTTTTCCACGTGTCCCTGCATAACTGTCAAGCATTACATTTGAACTTGTAAGCGTACAGGGACAAAAGCATTTATCCAGTCTGACACAGTTACCGCTTTCAAATGACTTTTCTGCTCATGCCTTAACTCTTTAGCAGGCTGTAGAAGCCTCTGAGCAGCTGGTATCCATTCTAACTTGTCTTTTTTTGGTGCTAGTTACATGTTTCCAATCAAGGAAATCAACAGTACACTTCTCATGTTTTCCCTATTACATAAATAAATACAGATCTAATGCCTCCAGCATACAGGTCAAGGTGAGAAAGAAAGGGGAGCAAAATAGGGAAAACTAACAGAAATCACTCAAGCCCTGCTGAATAAAGTTCTTACTAACAATTCAATTTTCAGGTGGTTTTTTTTTTCCCATATGAATTAATAAAATACCCATAAACTTCCAGCAGGAAAAGCCAGCAGTAATTTTAATCTTGCTCATTACACCATTTACTTCTGACTAACAGGGTTGCAAATATTCATTCTTCTGCTAGTTAATTTTTTTAATCATTCCTTAAAATTGAATATTTTTTAATTTAGAGAGAAGCTAACTGGTGAGATGTACATAGCAATACTTCAAGCTCACTGCATTTTACTTTCAGCTGTGAAAAAAATGTGTATAACTGTAAAGACAAGTGTCAATCGAAATGCAATAGATCACTTCAGAAAAGCATTTCTGTACCCACTGTAGAAGAAAGAACTGTGCTTGTTCAATGTTAATAAAGTTTTCTGGACACTGAATGGAAATTCTCATTGGCGAGTCTCATTAGCAGGACGGTCCTAAAGCCTTACTAGTATCCGTGGGGAAGATTTTACAATAGCAATAGTGATGCAAAGGGACTGAAATAGGAAGAAAAATCCATGACCATTACTGCCACCACTGAGACAGAACTCTGAAAGTTGAAACATTTGGCTGCTACAATGTAGGAATCTGATTTAATGACAGAATTTTCCAGGCAAACTAATATGGAAGGATTCCTGGTACCCTGATGTGGAACCTGCCCCAGGAATCCACCTGAATCCACCCGTGTGTGCAGCAACTACTGCTATCACTTTTTGATCTCTGAAGAAGATCATGAGAGAAAAACATCCGATTTCTAAAGCACAGGAAAACATTTTTAAAGAGCACGCAAGTTTGTTCCCATCTCAGTAGGCCCAGTAGAGTTGCTGGAGAATAAATGAGCTCTGGAGAAGAACAATGCTCTGAGCCTAAGAGATGATTTTTAGACAAGATGATTCAGGCGCTGGCCTAGAGCATGAGGAAGTTTCCATTGCTGTTACTGCTGTACATCATCTGGATAAATAAAGGCTTTCCTAAGCCATCCTCTTCCTGTTCCGTTTCAGAAGTACCACACTTATAAAAAGCGGTAAAAACCTGAAGACTGCAGGAAATGCAAAGTATTTTGCTTTTATAAAAATGTTCTAAAGGAAAGAGAATGAATATGGAGAAATATTTCATAAGAAATTACAGCCTCATAGCCATCCCATTTTGCTTTTCCATTTACCATACCAACCTGCTCTCCCACCCACACCCCCACAGCATTATTAACGCTTATGAAAGATCATAAAGTTTTCATAATAAACAATGGTTTTGTCCATTAACTAGAGAATAATATAGTTCATTCAGTATGTTCCCTTACAGAAAAAAAACACTTTGGTCTGCTGTAACTAGATGCTCTTTCTCAGGACAATACATTGCACTGAACTACATGATTTTTCTTTTGGATTTATAATGTACAGAACAGTTTTGCCTGGAAACAGTGATTTTTGTTGTGGGAATGCTCACCCAGATGATGGCAGGTGTGCTGTTCGTTATGTGTCATCATCCTATACCATGTGTTATGTGTAAAACAAGGAGATTTATTTTTGATCCTAAAAGCTGATTCTGTTCTTTTTATCTCATTACTGAAAAGGACAGACATGCTAATGCTCAGGTTTTTGTACCCAAAATCTACCTCAAGGATGTACTTTGCTGCCATTTATTGTTTGCTTCTGGAAAGTTCTTTGTTAGCCAAAAATTTAGTGATATCACCAAATCATATATTTGCAAAACAACCTAAATAAGCATTTGCTTATGCTAAGGTTAAGGCTGGACCACAAATCTGGGAGGCAGTTATAGAGCCAGTGATTTTGGCTGACAGTGCTTTACCCCAATATCTACAAGCTTCACGTTAATGCAAAACCAGCAGGAGCATCTCAGTAGGCAAGAATGTTTTAGCAGAAGAGGGGAGAGGCAGTCCTTGAGGCAGCCAGCAGTTCGGTGCTCTCTAAATGGCAACCAAAGTTTCAAAGTGCCCACGGCAGCGAAATGACAGCCGGTGCTGAACATGGAAGCAGTGGTACAGAGTGCTAGTGTCAGCCTATAAAATTGGTGGCCATCTTCAGCATTACCAAAAGGCACTGAGCAGTCTTCAAGGATAGAAAGTCCTCTGTTATTCCACTTTACTGTAACCTAGTGTAGAAGAAGTCAGGCAGGGGTAACTATAGCAAGGACTGCATCAGAAGGAAAAGTTTGCAAAACCCCAGCCCATCAAAGCCAGGATGTACCTACACTGAAGTTAAGGCTGCCATCCAGGGCTGTTAACACAAAACCAGACTAGAATATCACAACATCTTCAACACCCGGGGCTGACACAATTCCCCATAGTGCCTCCAGGGTTTTTCATTCCTATATGCCTCATCTCCAGACTGAATTCCTATCATCCTGCTTTCTTAGGGGCACCCTCTCCCCGTGGTCTTACAAACACAGGGAAACTAAGGAGCTTGAGCGTGCGTGTTACAAGGAGCGCTGGCTGAGAGCTAGGTGCTGGCTGGATAGGATATGGTTCTGTTGCACCCCAAACCCCCCCCCGCACTGAGCCAGGAAGGCAGCCTAATGAGTTACTGGGAGACAATCCGCTTGTGAGAGACCTTGACGACTATTTAGCAAATCCCCTAAATAGCACTCCCCCAAAATGAAAGAAACAATCTCATAGCAGCCTCATCTGTCCATGAGAGGAACTGCATGAGAAGGAAGGAAATACTCAGCAGTGAGGCAACTTCAGTCAGCTTAGCAAACTTCATGGATTTGTTATTTAGTGAATATTTATTAAAAATAAAACAAAACAACCCCCCGCAACTTAGTTACTAATTGAAAATTTCAAAAATAACTGAGCACTAAGATTACAGAAATTAGAAACAAAATAACAAAATATGATTGTACTGATGAGCCAAGATCTATATTCCTCTCTGGCTTTTATCTGCTTGAGCCAGATATAGTCTAAAGAAACTTTCTCTATGCCTGGCTTTGATTAGAAATGCTGACCCAGACTTCTCCTATTTTTTCCCACCTACCTGAAAGTGCTCACATGGAGCCGGTCACCCTGTGTCCTGGTTTCGGCTGGGATAGAGTTAATTTTCTTCACAAAAGCTAGCATAGTGCTGTGCTTTGGATTTAGTGCTAGAAGAATGTTGATAACACACTGATGTTTTTAGTTGTTGCCAAGTAGTGCTCAGACTGTTCAAGGACTTTTTGAGCTTCTCCTGCTTGGCCAGGTGCATAACAAGCTGGGAGTACAGCACAGCTAGGACCCAAACTGTCCAAAGAGCTATTCCATGCCATAGAACGTCATGCCCGGGGGGGTTTAGTCGGTCGGTCGGTCGCGGGGAGAGTGATCACTGTTTGGGTACTGATCGCTGCTCAGGGACTGATCGCTGCTTGGGTACTGATCGCTGCTCGGGACGGGCTGGGCATTGGTTGGCGGGTGGTGAGCAATTGCATTGTGCATCATTCATTTTGTATATTCTGTATATTCTGTTATCATTCTCATTATTACTATTATTATTATTTTCTCTTATTAAACTGTCTTTATCTCAGCCCTCGGCTCTAACCTTTTTCTCCTTCCCAATTCTCTCCCCCATCCCACTGAGGGAGGGGGGGGAGTGAGCGAGCAGCTGCGTGGTGCTGAGTTGCCAGCCGGGTTAAACCACGACACCCTGTGTGCTCCATGGGGAGAGAGATGCTCTGCGAGAAGGTGGCTCAGCTCCCTGAGAGCCCTCCAGGCACATCCCCAGCACACAGACCCCCAGGGACAGGGGGCTGAGGGGCTACCTGGCCCAGGCCAGCTGTGCCCACAAGGGCTAGGAGCGCCCACAAGTTAGGGCAAATCCAGAGTTTTCTTCTAGCTTAGGAAAAGTACAGTCCCATCAGTGAGAGTTCAAATAGCGCATGACTTCCAGCACCACAAAGTAGCAACAAGCACTGAAAATCCAGCCCTATGTGGGGATAACGGTGAATCTGCTCATGGAAAGCAGGTTCCCCTTAAATGGAATAATTGCCTGCATTAACTCAATTAGAGATCACAGAAGACAACTGGGCATCACACCTGAGAGACATTCTCCACAGAAAGCAGGGAGGACAGCCTCATACGGCTAAAACGTTCATCTTGGGCTGAAAGCTTGGTTCTCCCTTTGAGAAACTTATAAGGTGGGATGAGTATGTGTGACACATAACACAGCATCAGTCAGATCACCCAAATTTCAAAATACCTCAACCCTGCCCCAGCCGGTGCCCTTGAGTGCGCAGTGTTCACCCTTTGCTCCTCTCTCCATCAAATCACCTCAGGATTCGTGCTCACGTATACGCCACAGATGGATGGCGGAGGGTGCAGGCGGCTCCGAGTCCCGCAGAGGACGGACCGCCCGCCCTCTCAGGGGAGCCGGGGCCAGGGCAGCCCGGCGCGGCCTCTCGCCTCCCCCCGGAACAAAGCCCGGGCGCGAAGACCCAACGCCCGCCGCTCGCCGCCCGCTCTACCTCAGGGGAAGGCGGCGGTGGCGGTCCCGGGCCGGCAGGTGGCGCCCGCCGCTAACCGTTACACGGCCGTTACACAGCCGTTAGGCACCGCCCAACGGCCGGAGCGACGCCCAGTGCCTTGAGGAGAGAATGAACAGCAGGCAGCGATAGAGCATGGAATCATAGAATCACGGAATGGTTTGGGTGGGAAGGGACCCCTAGAGCCCACCCAGCCCAACCCCCCTGCAGGAGCAGGGACACCGCTAACCACATCAGGTTGCTCACAGCCCTGTCCAACCTGGCCTGGAATGTCCCCAGGGATGGGGCCTCCACCACCTCTCTGGGCAACCCCTGCCAGGGTTTCACCACCCTCACTGGAAAGAATTTCTTCCTTAGATCCAGTCTAAACCTCCCCTGCTTCAGTTTAAAACCATCCCCCCTTGTCCTGTCCCGGCCCAAAGCTCCCCAACAGGTCCATGTCCTCCTTGTGCTGAGGGCTCCAGAGCTGGAGGCAGGGCTCCAGGGGAGGTCTCCCCAGAGCAGAGCAGAGGGGCACAATCCCCTCCCTCGATGCTGGCCACGCTTCTCCTGATGCAGCCCAGGGTGGGGTTGGCTTCTGGGCTGCCAGCGCCCATGGCCGGCTCATGTCCAGCTTTTCATCCATCAGTGACCCCAAGTCCCTCTCGGCAGGGCTGCTCTCCAGGTGCAGAACCTTGCACTTGGCCTTGTGAGGTTCACACAGGCCCAGCTCTCCAGCCTGTCCAGGTCTCTCTGGATGACATCCCGACCTTCTGGTGTGTCAACCGCACCACTCAGTTTGGTGTCATCCGCAAACTGGCTGAGGGTGCATTCAATCTCGCTGTCTAAGTCATTGATGAAAACGTTAAACAGCACCGGTCCCAGTAAAGACCCCTGAGGGACACCACTCGTCACCGGTCTCCATCCGGACATCGAGCCATTGACCACTACCCTCTGGATGCGACCATCCAGCCAGTTCCTTATCCACCGATCAGTCCACCCATCAAATCCATAGCTCTCCAATTTAGAGAGAAGGATGTTGTGGGGGACCATGTCAAAGGCTTTGCAGAAGTCTAGATAGATGACGTCCACTGGTTTTCCCTTGTCCACTGATGCTGTCACACCATCATAGAAAGCCACTAGGTTCGTCAGGCAGGACTTGCCCTTGGTGAAGCCATGCTGGCTATCTCGAATTACCTCCCTGGCCTCCATGTGCCTTAGCATAGCTTCTAGGAGGATCTGTTCCATGATCTTCCCAGGCACAGAGGTGAGGCTGACAGGTTGGTAGTTCCCAGGGTCTTCCTTTCTACCCTTTTTGAAAATGGGCACAATGTTTCCCTTCTTCCAGTCACCAGGGACTTCACCTGACTGCCATGACTTTTCAAATATCATGGAGAGTGGCTTGGCGACTACATCGGCCAATTCCCTCAGGACTCTGGGATGCATCCCATCAGATCCACATATACATCTATACACATAATATAGACGTATACACAGAGACATGTATACATGTATCAGCAGCCTCCCTGGCCGCCTGAGTCCTTCCTCCTCCTCTTCGATCGCCACAGAACAAAGGGGCTTCACTTCAGGCTGTGCTTCTCAACCGTCCTTGGGATCTTCCAGAAGGGCAAATGGTGCAAAGCGGTGGGCGCGGCGGCCTTCATGCCTGCCTTGAGTTTCCGCTCCCAGGGCCTGGCACTGTGCAGCGACACCGTGTAAGGGACTAGAAACTTGTCTCAACATTGGTGGCAGGCAAGCTTAACTACCAAAGCTTAATCACCACGGCAACTGAGTGGGGCAATTTAATCCTTTAGTTTCGGCCCATTGAGTCCCACCCCACAGGAATGTGTGTCCTGTTATCTTGGAGTACACGTCCTCTGCACATGCGCCCGGGCCCAGAGTTGACTGACAATGGGGAGGGGGCTCGGACCCCCTAGAACCTTCGAGCATACTCTAGAGACGGTACTGGGCATGCGCCCCACTGCCGAGTGGGAGGCATGGGTATGCAAAACAGTCATTGACTATGCAAAAAGACAACCCTATGAAAGGGGGAACCAGCGGAGACCAAGAGGGAGCATCCAGGAACATCCACCCTCCACCAGAGTCAAAGATACATCAGGCGCATCGGACCGCTCGGGCCGCACCAGCCGCATGGACTGCGTGGATCGCTCAGGCCGCACGGACAGCACATAGACCCGTGGTGGTAGCTATCACGACACTCCTGTGCCGTTTGTTTCTCCCCCTCTCTTTCCCTTTCTCAGTTTTCCTCTCTTTCTCTGCTTTCCTCTCGCGCATTTGTTGTTGGCCAAATAAAGTGACTTGGCACTTGACTCCGTTTTGAGTCTTAATTCTGTTCCCGAGAATGTAAAAGGAACCTAGTCACGATAAAACATTGGAGTTAATCAGAAGTTAAGCCCAGCCGCCCCCAACCTCCCAGAATTATCTGAGGTCGGTTGGAAAGCAAGGGGGTTTAACCTCTGCCAAATTGTTCAACCCAATAGTGGATCGTGACACACCGGCAAGGGGAAACTGCACCACAGCGAGCGATTCCCACTGGTGCCCATAGGCCCCAGTCTTGTGCCCCTCCTGCTCTGGAGAAAGGCCCGCACCGTCTGTGAAACCAGTGCCCTGACACAGAAAAGATGCTTCCATCGGTACCAGACATGCTTACCAAGAATCAGCTGCCCTTTTACAGCGTTTCCTCTTTGTAAAGCCCTGTTTCACTGTATCGGTATGCAGATACCAATGGCATTTTATACATCTGATGAGTTTGAGGTTATACGCAGCCTGCAGTTTAAAGATCGCTGAAGTGATTCTTAAATATACAAATCATGGCTGACAATGTCATTCGACGGAGGAAGGAACCTCGGGCATCACTTACAGGTGGAGAACTGAAGCAAGCATCTGTAAATCTGAACAGAACAGGACCCCTATTCCGACTCCTTGCTTTAGCTACACAGCATTGTGTTCCTTCCCCAGCACCAACCATGAGTCAAGAAATATTTTTCAGACAGAAATCCCTGTGATCGTGGGCTCAGAAAGGGTAAGTGAATCGCCTCAGGTGACAGTGAGCCATGGCTGAGGCAGGGAAAGGACAGAAATCCCCATACCTGACTGCTGCTCTAACCATTAGGGCCTTCACTGTAAAAACTTCCACCCGCTCTTCCTCTCTCACTCTCTTTCTCTCTCGCACATGAGTCAGGAAAGTCTGTTCAAATGCAATCAAATCGACATAAACCCCAAAATCAAACTGGGCAGTTTGCTTTTACTGCCCAGTGAAGTGCCCTGTGAAGATTACTGGGCAGTAACTCATAGTTATGACTTTCAAGCCATGCTGAAGAAAAAACTTAGGGATGTTTCCTGAAAGGCCACAGTCCATTCAGCTACAGCTCATAAGCCTGAAAGCAGCTGATAAAATAAGCACCAAGAAAACCAGAGTTTCTGTGTGCTATAGCTAGCGCAGCCTCTCCAAAAGCATTTGTGCCTAGAAATGCCTTTGGGAAACATCCTTCTCCCTCCATGCATTGCCTTCCTTGCAGGAAGGTAAGAAGAAAATATGCCCTATAAGTTCTGTATTTTACTAAGTACAGTAGCTAGATTTCATAGAATTGGACAATTCACTCTATTGAATGACACCGTCTCGCACTATCTGCACAGGGATCTCTGCCAAAGACCACTGGCAAAGGTACATGACAGGCTCATTCATGCTTGCGGGGCTGAATAAGTTCATTAGGCTGACAAGGAAGAACAAGCTCAAATAAAACCACACACATCAATGTGCCCTGCCTTAATTAAAATGTATAATCATCACACAGCTGACACCCAAAACACTGCTGACACGAAGGAACTACACATGGTTAATAGTGCTTTATTTTCTGTCAAAACTTTTCAGGCAGGGTTTGGTTTTGGGTTGGTTTTTTTTTTTGGGGGGGGGGGGGCTCGAAGCAGTGTGTCTATTCATTTGGTGTAAGAAGCTGCACCATGTGGAAGCAGGTCTCATGAGTTTCTGGATGTGTTTCAGAAAGCACTCAAAAAGTCAAGATTGTCAAGATAATAGTCAGAAAAGATGTGTATCTTGTAGTGATTTTGCGATTTTTTTTGTGATCAAGATTTTGTGGAATACCGTACCAGTACCGACCATTTTTTCCTCCGTTTACCCATTTTTGTAGCTGATTGCTACAGTCATACAGAAGTAAAAGATTTTATGGAGCCTGGGGAAAACCAGAAAATCCCAGATCATGCCGCTAGAGTTTTCCAATTGGATTTTCCCCTGCCTATAGAGCCTCTCCATCTACATCAGGATACACAGGGAACAACCATTCCCATAGGATAGGACCCAGTGGCTTCCAATTTTCCTCAGCATCGCAGGTGCCCTGCCCTCTACCCAGCAGTTGCAGCACCAACATGGGCCGCGATGTCCCCCTAACCTCCACCCCCAGCCTACCTGGAGACACAGGGGAGTCTGGTCTGCCTCTGGACGGTGGTCATAAAGCCAAGGGAGTGTTGGTATGCGGTTGAGAGAAGGTGTATGTATATACACATATATCTCTCAACGTGATCAAGACGGAAGAGCAAAGGCAGAACGCACTAGACCCACTCCAGCAAGACCACAGCCATCGCCTCTTCCATCTGCCACTTGTTCTCCGAAAGGTCTCAGTTCAGACATGATCCTGCAGAGTGGCCTCCGAGGGGTTCTGCACTGAAGCATGGAAATTTGGAGTGTGGACGGTTTGCAAGATTTTAGCCCTTTGGGACGAGCACTCCATATCCAGTGCCAGGCACACCTGTGGCACTAAGGACACTTTAGGGAACAGGAACTGAAAAGCTAGTCCAGTGTTTGCTGTGCGTAAGAACTATAGGACACAGTTTTAAATTGCAATGCTACATTTACACTTCGGAATGAAATATAAGCATCTGATTAATTATATAGGTTTCTCTCCAAGAGGGAGGAAAAAAAAAAAGTCAGTCCTGTGCTGCACTTTTAATATTGCCAGACCTCAAGTAAAGAATGTTTGCCATGGGTGTTTCAACACTGCTCTGTCCACCAAGTGTTTGCAAATATATGATATGCACTTTCTTCTGACAGCTAACTAATTGATTCTCAGAGAGGATCAGCTTTCCAAAGGTGAGCAAAAATGATGTATGCAAAGAAGCATTTTTCTCTCAGCAAGCATAGCTTTAGAGGAAACAAACGTTTTACTTGGAATATGATAGAAAAAGCATTACAGCAAGCAGAGTTGTGTTGGCTTGTGTTGCTTCTGAGAAGAAAAATATATTCATATTTTCCCCTTTGTTCTATTACTCATGATACAGAGAATTTAGATTTAAAGTTACTTTTTCTCTGCCCACTTTTATCAACATGGTATCTTTCCAATGATCTTGTTCATTCTGGCTGCAGAAACTGTGGCATATAACGTTGTGCCATTTGCAACCCATTACAGCATGTTGTTCCGATGATTTGCAATAGAGTGCAATATAAAGCTGTTTATAAGGCACTTACTTGCGTATATAGTTTAGCATAACTAAAAGATACTGAAAAGAAAGGCTCCCAGAGCCATCATTTTTTTTATTTGCTCATAAAACTATTTTGGAACTTTAATATCCAAGTGTAAACTTAAGCCAAATTAAAGTGCTGAAATGTTTACTGAGAGTCATATTTTAGGAACATGTAACTTCAAAAGTATTAAGAAAACAAAAAATAGGATCTGAAGGCGTACTTCTGCACAGAACAGCAAAATTCAAACGTATGGTTTAGCCAGAAAACAGTGTGTTCAGTGAAAGTGAGAAAGCAATGAATAACCCTCTTATAAAGGGGCTTCATATTGACAAATCCCACCAAACACAAGAGGCTGAAAGACGTGTTCGAATCCCTTTGAACATCAGGTGAAAAATGTAAATCCAATATACACAGACCCTTCCTTAAAAGGGGCAGGGCTTTGGTAGGTAAAAATAGTTGAATTTGGCTAATTTCAGTACAGAACTTGGAAGAGTTCTGCAAATGATCTGGACTTAGCAATGCTCCAGGGAAGCGAGGGTGTAATGATGCCCATTTTATACAGAATGTGTATTGAGCAGATTTTTGCAACAGGTTTTTCCTATCATATTTTAAAACATCGACCCTGAGGTAGAAAAGATTTGGAAGCCCACCTGTCCTTAATGGGGTTTCAGGTCGGCTACGCTGACCACTGCTGCCGGAATGCTGAACTATTAGTCTGATGCAGTACAATAATATCGGCGTTCCCAATATTGAGGCAAGAGCGACTAAAGGCCATGGCAAAGAGTACAAGGGCTGGGGAGTAAATTCTTCTATATTACACTGTGAGTAAACACTGTGTGCTTAGCAATAACCCTGATCCAAAGAGAAGATCCTCTCCTAATGGACACGCGGATGAGCAGAGCAGAAGCAGATGCTGAGAGGGCCAGTGCAGGGCACAGAGTGGCGGCACACGGTCCCGAAGCCCTCCCAGGCAATGCTTGCCTGGTGCTAGGAGAATGCTCGCCCTAGCTGGGGCAGCCCTTTGGGGCCATATCCCAGACCGAACATCCCGGGAGGGATCAGCGATGCCCTCCCAGGTGCTCTGCGGTGGCGTTTGGCAATTTTGTTGCTTTCTACATAATTTTGCTGTTTTGCATTACTGAAAAAAAAAAGGCAGCCTAAAGTGGAAAAAGCACGTTTTCAGAGAGCAGAGAGGCCGTTTCTGACAGTTTATACAGTATGCCATGCAAGATGGCCCAACTATTTTTCTTTCCTGAAAAAAAAAGATTCCCCTGAGCAAGCTTTAATTCACAGTTCCAAACTGACTGGCAATCAGGAGTAGATGAGCGCTCCAGATCACGCTCCATCACAATACAGTTACAACTATTTAAAACCCAATTAATTCTCTTTCTAACTTTCCCATCAAGCTGCAAAGTTCCAGTTGGCAAGGCTTTTTACTTTGATTTTGAATTCCTGCTTGGAAGATTAACTGAAAATGGATTTGGCTTGAACAGCTGCACCGAACATATTTTGTTTTATTTTGTTGCCATCACAAATAACAATACTTAGCACTCTTCATCTTCAAAGCGTTACACAAACATTGAGTCACATCCCCTCACAACAATCTCGTGACATCACCTCCTGTAAATAAAATCATTCTCATTGCGAAGAGGTGGAGAATGAGCAAGAGATCCGCAATTTGTGCAGGGTCACAGGAAGAGCCCTTGGCAGGGGCAGATGTGGAAGCCAGGGACTCGCAGGTCCCTGCTGGTCCTCACTTTATTAATCTCCACTTCTGCAGGCACACGGGGGCTTTTTTGGGGTGGGGTTTTCTTTCTTTTTTTTTTTTAAATTTTCTTTTTTTTTAGCTCAGTTCATCCTAAGGTAACATCCGTGGTAGCTAGTATACGCACGTATGAGCTTGCAGGCACTTTCTGCTGCTACATGCCCTGCCACCTGAAGTCGAGCACGCATGGCTGGGTCTGCGGTAGGGAGCCCCCATTTCCCTCAGTGACTAAACGGTATCTCGGGCATGGTTGTATCCAAGTGTGGCTTTGCCCTCACATCACAGAGACACATATATCTGGCTACTTCCAGCCAGGAAGGATCATCCTTTTCTTCAGACGCACTCAACTCTGACAAAATAGTGATCTCCTGAGGACTTCACTGCCTGGGTGGAGAAAGCAGTGCCAAGGACCACTTCACTGAGCCTCGGCTGGAAGAAAAAGTGGCCTCGACAGCTCCCTAACTCTTCTGTGCTGAGGAACCCTGCCACTGCTGCTCTGCAAGTGGGCCAGGAGAGACACGAGAGCCTGAAGGTGACTGTGCCAGACCACAGTCACTGGACACGACTGAGGCACCCAGGTCCGTGCTGAGCAGCCTCAACTCTGCTCTTCAACTGGATATGGGCACGGCCTCCCCTGTTCACACTCTCTGCCTTCCCACCATCAAGGGGGTGAGGAAGTGTACCTTGGCCATACTGTCCCCTGTGGACACCTCCACCTGGCACCTGCATCCCTCTCTCCAGCAACAGCTCTGTCTTCTCCCAGTTCCCTCCCAGCAATTTATTTCCATTGAGGAAGTTCCCCTCCTGTGATAGTAGGTGGAAGACAGCTTCCTGACTTGCAGGCTGATTAGAAGGTCCCCTGCCCCAAGAGAGGTACAATCTCACAAAGTTTGGCAAAGCCCCCTTCCTCCTTACTTGGTGAACATGGGCTTACAGCAAGGTCTCTGCCAGGAAATCTCTGCCCTGCTCAATGAATGAGAATTGTGCAGGACCCAACACTTAATCAATTGTTTACACAAGGCTAATACACTGGGCACGTGACTTCTGTGCCTAAATTAGGAGCCTCAGGTAGCTCTGAAGTCAGTGGAGAAATTCAGGGGGTAATTCAGAGACCTTCATTTAAGCTCCACTGACTACAGAGAGAGCCTGTGCTCCTAAATTAGACATCTAAATCGGTAGTCTGCGTGAAGCAGAAGCTGTGTGAATACATCTCTATAAATATATATTCTCTGCAGTGCCAACTTCCATAAAGTGAATTAACGTCAAACGTGTAGAGCATATAGTTGTCTTGGCTTCTTTTCCTGAAGAAAACTGACAAAGAAAATATGCTATTTGTGTTCCTCCGCACATCTTGTTTTGTTTCCCCCTTTATTTGCCTTCTTTCTAACTATCTAAAGAGATCTTTCAGACTTAAAAGAACTGGATTATTCCTTATAAAACTATAACATTACCCAGAGACCCCCTTCCCAAGGCATTCCAAGGCACAAGTGAGGGAACTGCTTCTGCCAAGACGTGACAGGTATGTGGCAAGAGAATCTAGAAGGTTTTGTGGAATTTATGTCTCTCTGTGTGGTCTAGCCCCCTTATTTCTAGACTGGAAGGCCCTGATGAAGAAATGGCATCACAAAGAGGCTCAGGGTAATTCCCAGACCCATTACTCCGTCAGCACAGCTTTAAACAAGTTATTTTGCCTCTATTCCTGTAAGCCTTGATCTCAGGAGACACCATCAGGTGCTTCCTATATTAAGTCCTAGTGCCAGTTTTTGAGTTCTTGTGAAAATTGTCCATAGAATTCCCAACAGCGATGCCCACGCGGTGGAACGGAGGTGCGCTGCAGAGGCAGCATGAGCAGGCTTGCACCGATACTGCTGCACTGTATCCTTCTCTCTGGCAAAATTTCAAGCCAGACCTCCCTTAAGGACAAATGGGAACAGCTCTATCAAAGGCTTACACAAGTTTCTGGCCCATTTCAAAGCAGTGAAATATTTGCAAGAACTCTAGATTACATAAAGTGGTGTGGGGGCATTAAAGAAAAAAAAAAAAACACAAGCCAACATGGCCATTTTAATGTGTATTTTAGGTTCTGGTTCTGCAAGTAAACTGTACAGTTAGAACCCGTCCAGTTTAGCCCTCCATCTCTGTAGTGACAGCTCCTCTGTCAGGACTGCAGCAATCTTGGGCATGCAGATCCTCGGTGTCAACAGCAAGCTTTGGCCCTCTCAAATAAGCCAAATTCTTACTGCCTTGACTGCAGAGAATTCCAGCCAGGAGGAGGATCCTTCAACTATGAAAGCTGGAGCCAGTGAACCTGAACGCAGAAGGACTAAGGAAACCATCCAAAACCTCACCTAGAGGTTAGGTCACCCTCACCACTCTTCTCAACATAGATAATGTACTTCTGATATCTCAGACAGAAAGGAAAAAATGCAAATAAAAATGCCACCGATACACAGCTCATTGAGTAGCAAGTCCAACTCCCAAAGGCTAACACCAAAACACAGACCCAGCCTACATCTTCAGCAGCACTTTCTGGCATTTTAAGTCTCCCAGAGAGGGCCGTTTATGGCCTTGCTGTCATTGGGGTAGTAGAAACATGTAAGGACACCAAGAGCATATAAAAAAACCACAGGAACACAAAGAGGATGTAGCTGAAAGAATTTTTGAGAACCTCTTTCTCTCAGTATCAACTCCCAATTTTGCTTTTGCTTTATTCTTGATCACCTTTGCTCCTTCTGAGACTGTACTATCAATTTCACATCCAGGGACTGAAATAAACTCATCATCCGGTCTATACTGTAGCAAGTGTGTAAAATAATTCATATTTCCATATTTATCATCCATCTCCACATATTTGAGCTGCAGAATGATAAAACATTGCACGATAAGCTGTACGATGGAAGAAGCAAGAACAGAGTCTCGTACTGTTTCTCTGGGACACACTTGTGTGCAGTGAATAAGAGGTGCAGAAGGTTGAGTTTAAAATTGGTATTTCTCATTGTGCAATAACGCTACTAAAGTTAACAGAGTCCCAACATTGAAAGCTGAATCAGATTCCGATTCCCACTGACATTTCAAGGTATGACATTTTAGATCTTCCATTAACTGTGATTGAAGTTTCAGGTACTATTTCATACCAGAACAGTGTTTTATATAACCTTCACTTCACAGGAGCATCGCTGTTTTTCAGGTGTAATGAAGTGATGAGCTGTGGAATAAAAAGGAAGAAAATGGTCAAGGTAACTATCAAGATACCAAAAGACTATATGTATTTATTACTTCAAAGTGGAAACACAGTGCAGACAGGAAGGGGAAAAGGTTCAGTAAAAGCAGTTTCAGCAGAGGAATTTCAAATTATTCACATATTCCTTGGAAAGAATCCCTAGCACTTTCATCTGGTAATAGTAGTACTGTTTTAGGAAACAGCACTTCGAAATTCTGGATTAAAGAGCTATCTTGTAAAAATCAGGTGGAGGCTATTAGTTCCAGTCATCTATAACCAGAATTAAACCCCTGCAATGATATGCAGCAAAGGGCACATGTTAGGAGGAATAAAAAGTATTGCTGATCCAAACCAGAAATATGGCTGTCATTATTTGTCTTCTCCAAGAGTAAGCTTGGACTGGCTGATGGTAACACATCGTACAAAAGAACAGCTTCACCGCACCGACTGCTTCATATGCGGGGAGTTTTTACAGACAACAGCTGATATTAGTAAACGGTCAGAAGTGGAAGAGTCCTTCCTTAGATCCACACTTAACCTTTGAAAGTTCAGCAGTTTTGCCATGCTCTTTCACACTTGTACAGAATCTCTCAAAGCCGTGTAAAGATAATAATGAATTTGCACATGGAGATGCTGCATGCGTTTTATCCCTAGGCAGCCTGCAGCACAAAGGTCAAGATCCTCGCCTGAGGCCAAGAGGAAAGCAGTGATAATGAGGAACAAAACCACGTGAGCAACCAGATCCTCAGTTTATCCACAAATCCTTGAAACCAGCAGCCTTTTACAGTTTAAGACAGCTGCCTTCCTCCAGCGCAAAGAAGTGATACTGTTGGGGGTGGGTGGGGTGGGAAAGCAGTGTAAGCACAACTACACCTGGGTGCAGATTTCAATAGGAGGCAATGTTAGGTGCCAGCTCACACACAAGCTTTTAACAGGTTAAAACCCAGAAATCTAGCTAACACTTGATTTTGAATCAGCTGACCTGTCCCAGAGAGCAAACAAAGCAGCATGGGAAGAACAGGAGAGAAAACACACCCCGACCAGTCCAGGGCTGAGAGGAAGTTCTGTGGACTGTAATAGCACAGATCCCTTCCCCTAAGTAATAGCTGTTAATCCAAATAGCTCCTGAAAAGCACCTTCATGAAAATTCCATTGCTAAAAAAATAAACAAGCAAGTAAAACGACCACCATAAATACACAAGTAAAAATACACACATGTATGTAACATGTATATAAAAAATATAAATATAGACAGAGAATGAAATGTTCTCAGTTAAATCTGAGACACCACACAAAGAAAATGTGGTGTTCTTGCCAAGCCTACGGGACAGAAAAAGCCCAGCAATTGTGGCCATCAAAGATTTATAGAAAATTTCGGTACAAAGCAAGAGGCAAAACCCCAGAAGTCACCAAAGCCCATTTCATTAGACAGGCCAACTTAATTAATTTGTTCAATTTGCTTCTCTTCTATGCATGGGTGTAAATGCAGGTTCGAAAGCAGGAGGCTAGAGGTGATGGAAATGAAGCTCATTAGGAAGCAATAAAGAAGGAAGAGACACCAGAAAACGAATGCTAGTTCATTGGGAGAATTTTAAAAAATGCCATTTGTCTTCATGACACAGAGGGAGAAGGCTCAGCGAGCCCATGCATATGGTTAGTTTGCAGGGACCTTTGACTTCTGCTGGCCTTTGACCTTGGTGTTTCAATCAAGACAACACTAAGCCGTGCACCGTGCCACCTTTTAGTATCTGGTAACTACAGTTCTTAAAGATTGAGAGTCAAATGCAGAATAAAAAAAAAAGACACCAAATAGAGGGTTTCAGCAGAACATAGATTACTGATGCCAGTGCTGAAAATCTGAAAATCCAAGATCATTTGCACCCTAGCCTCTGACAAGCCTCACCTCCCATACATTAACATTCTGGTTTGGTCCCTCCTTCTCAGGGCCATTTAAGCATTTCTTGTGACCAGTGGGAACCTCACCTACCCAGCAGAAAAGCGCTGCTGTCTTTCCAGCCCAACAGCAAAACTCTCACTGCAGGGGCAGAGATTCTTCAGTTCAACCACGAATCCGGTCGTACTGCCCTCTGCACGGGGTGGAGAGGGAGAATGAAGGAGCTGCAAATCCTGTGGACTGCCCCATGCCGACTGCTCACATACTCTTATACGATCCCCAAGCTACAATCCCCTCCCTTCAACGTGACTGCACGTGTCAAATTGTGCTGCAAACGTTAGCTGCTTTCCTCGGTGGTTTCTCATTGCTTTTTCCTTGACTGCTCAAAACCTTCCTGAAGAAGAGGGTGTTTGCCCCTTTTTAGGCTCTTTGAGAAGAGCAGCTGTGGTCGTTTCTGCAGCAGGAGAAGACAGTTGTCCACGTAACCTGGCCAGGAATTGCTGACGGCTGTCAGTCACCTCTTCTTCCTCGACCTGGGCACTGAGCCAGCAGTCTCCTCAAGGAATCTCTATGAGCTGAGACAGCCATATCCCATAAATAAGTCAGACTCAATTCTTTTATATCAAAACAATATCTTAGCTTTTAATGAGTGCAACTGCCAATACAGAGAGTCATGCATTATGAATCACTATTTTCTCCTTCCTAGCACTTTCTAATTTCCTGCTAAGGAGACAAGCTGAATGGGGTCATTAATCTGAATTAGAAATACCGTGACCTGCTCTGCACTTTATCTGCTAACATTTTCAGGCATAGCAATATAGGATGGGGTTTTGTATTTCAGACAACAGTAGGATGTGAGAAACGTAGGTCCTCATTTTAAATAACCTCAGGAATACCTGTATTTTTACTAGCAAACTCTTAAATTTAAATGCAGGGCTCTCTGTCATGAAGCATCACAGAAAATATGTTGACCAGACAGCAGATAACGTGTTCTTTACACAAGCTAGCATGGGGACTTTTCTCTGTTACCTTCGAATGAAATACTGGAATATTTTTGAAAATACATAGATGAACAAGATCACAAAACAACTATAAATAGAAATATAAGTTATTAAGCTATAAAAAGGGTATAAACAATAACAAAGTTCAGAAAATGAATTAAAAACGCTGCACCTAATTTTATTTTCCATTTACAATGCAACTTTCCTCACTTGGGAGTCCAAAGGCCCTGACAAAAGATAGGTCATGCTGCTCTATGCTTTTCAAGCGGAATTGCACTTGGATCTCTACAGAGAGTTGTTCAAAGACACAAACAAGATATAGCCCAAGGGGTCCAATATCTGAAAACACTTATGCACCCAAGCCTCACTTTCTTTTTTTCTTATTACTTTTTATTAGACTAAAATGGAAAGTGCAAGCTCTAGTCATGGAGTACATTCCCATTGTGCGAGGCACAGGACAAATTCAGACCAACAAAAATATATCGCCAGAACTGAGACCTAAGTGTTGCCCAGACTTCTTGCCAGCCGTTTTACAAAGGAATGCACCTCCCTCAAAATAACTTTCCGCAAATGGATAATCCCTGCAAAGTCAGTGGGAGTTTTCCACAGGATTTAAACTGCTCATGGAAACAAGAATTTCCAGCATCCAGCCCAAGACCCCGATGAGCTCGTATGTGAGGTTGCCCGAGTTTCCAGAGCTCCTCTAGCAGGACTGGGCCTAATTCAGAGAATAGCATTTACCAACGGCCATGCCTGGAACGATGAACAGCAGCCACCCGGGACTCAGAATCCTGAACAGCAGCAGCACGAAGGGAAGTTTTGGCTGAAGCTACTAAAGAAAATGCCGCACATATATATCTAACGCGACAGAACACAGCCAATTCTCACTACGAATTATTCAGTAATTATTCTCTGTTCTCTCTATATATTTGAGAAGCCAAGAAGACTAAAAGCCAGTAGCAAAATGGTTTTTTCCCCCTTATTTCTTTGGTAAAGTCCCAATTTTCTCCTGCCCACGGCAGTTTCACTATGTCAAAATCCCTTCAGCATTTAGTTCTACTTCGAACTAAGTCATCCTTCCTCTGACCCAGACCCCTGCCTCTCAGGGCGTTAAATTTATTATCAGATTTTGATATCATGTTAGACAGTTACATTTCATAGTGCAAACATTTTTCAGCTCTGCCAACCTTGTTGCTAAACAGGCAGTAAGACAGCCTGCAAATTAGAGCCAAGTTAATGAAAGCAGAAGAGACGGTTTTTCAATTGTTCAGATTTCTCCGTGTTTCGGTCACTGGTTGGCTGTGCCTCTATCCTTCTCAAGAAGTTGACAAGCAACTCGTATTTCAGCAGCTTCTCAGTCTGCTGACGTGACAGAGGGGAGGGAGAGAAGCTAATGCTGCGCTCCTGAAGTTTACCAATATCAAGAGATTTTAAAATTGCAGGTTAAGATCACTCCAACTTTTGTAGAACAGATCATGCTAGAAATGAGCACTGCTGTGGTGCCCTCCCTCATCCTTGCACACCACATGGCAAGAGGACATGAAAGAAAGTGTTAGTTCTTGAAACAAGATGAGCATTGCTGGGTGAGCTGATTTCTTCCCTTATTTGACATAAAGAAGTTTTACATGAACATCAGAGTTTTCTCTTTGATGTATACAGATTGCAAATAACACAATGTACAGGCTACAGAACTTCCCCCCCCGCCGCCCTGCCCCGTTTCTATTAACATGTGACACAACGGACAGGATAGAGCTGGAGAAAAATTAAAAATGCCTGTATAGCTTCCCACCACTTGCTTTCTTCCTAAGTTCCTAAGTTTGTCCTCCCCACATCTCCCTTTCTTGTTACCAGGACATAGAAATTCCCATATATGATATAACTACTTCCTCTGGCTCAGAAATATGGTTTGTGCTGAAAAAAAGATTAGAGAGGGCAAAGAGATGGAAGCTCCTGTCTTTTTCTTTTTTTTTAAACAAATATATACCCTGGCATACCACCTAAAAAGAGCAAGGTAGCCTTTAAAAGTCTGGGTGTAATTAGAAGTAACCTATCTGTTGTTTAATCAGTTCTGACTTCCTTTTATTCAAGAGAGAGGATTGCAAACTGCCATGCTGATGACCTGTGGTTTGACAGTATTTGCTTCAGTATTAGGAAACGACTTGCTCTACACTGGGCCAGCACTGTTTTGTTTTATTTTTTCCTATTTTCAGCCTTTGACTATAAAAAAAATAAATATTACATTTTGGCAAACAGTTAAGAGAGCAGGAATTGCTGGTCAGCAGTCTTGCTATTTCAGCATCCGGGCTTTGCCAGCGGCTTTCAGGAAAGCCATCTTTTTTTCGGTGAAGCTTTACAGGTTACTGTTGTCACCAGGGCCCATACAAACACTCCCTCATGGCTGTGCCCCCTTGGCTGAGCACATCAAATAGTCTTTCCTCGACTTTGAAGATGATCCAAACAGTCATCTCATCAACCTTCTTTATTGCACACAACTAACCTTTGAGGAATTTCATTGTTTCCTCAAGGAAAACCTCATGATTTTCCACTGACACGTTTCCATTGCTGAGCAGCACTTCTGTCCTCACAGTGGGTCACAGCATGTTAAGAATAATAAAGTCTGTCCCCAGCTGAATTCCGTGTCCGGTTTGAGTTGTGACACTAATAGGTACATCCTAAATTCTCTATTATATTTCCAAATCCCAGTAAAGCTGTAACACATTCTAACACTTTTTTTTTTCTTCTTCTTCTTCTTACAGTGCCATCCAGTTTTTCCAAAGGAAACACAGCAGTTCTTTTCATGAGCTTATTGAGAATTTTGGAGGCTGACACTCAGCCATGCAGTAATTCCTAGAAAAAGTAAAGCAGAACAACTGAACATTTGAACTCCCACAAATAACCTCCACAATGATTTTCCACATGACCCAGAAGAATTATTTTTAGAACCAGAAAAGTAGCTTTATTCTCTATTTCCATTTAGTCCTTGTGATGTTGGATAGGACATTCAGTAAGGATGAGTATTATTATTTCTCCATGATGCGTATTTATTTGGAAAAACTATAATTCCTAGAAGTACCAGCCATGATGAAGACACGCTGTTCTAAGCACTGTGCAACTTATGGTTAAGAGGCAGATTCTGCCCCCTGAGAATTTACCATCAAAACAGACGAAACAGAGAAAACAAGAGAATGAGAAGTCTGTTTTGCAGGCAGGGGATCTTCCCCAGTTTCCAGTTTTGCCACAAGATAGGATTTTTTTGCGTGAGATAGGATAAGCCATCAATCTTTGTAGACTTTAGACTCTACTCGCTGTTCAATCACAAGTGTCTTCTGCCTTGACTACCTTGCTATGAACTGAGAAGGTTTCGCAAAGGCACTCAACTGTGGCTTTTCTGAGGGCCACCTAGGGGCCAATAGGCAACTTCCCTCTACCCCTGATTTTTGTTTTCCTTTTTTTACTCTCCAGAACTTGGGAGTGTTAGGAGAGAGGTGGGGGGTGTTAGGTGCCATTGGGTGGTCAGAGAGAGGCTCAGCGGTGCATATCAGACCATCGCATTTTCAGTTTTGACACCCCCATGACTTCCAAGCCCACCAAAATTCACGTTCTTTCCATCACATCTCTGTTCTATTCACTTCTCAGCCAATACACGTTGCTCAAAACCACAGCAAATAAAAAAATGCTTATGACCGCCTTACTGGACCCACCAGTTCTTGAATTCTATCAACCCTTCAATTATCGTAATGCTAAGGGGAGATATATAACGTGCTATCTCGCACGATATAGTAATACTTCCCACACAAATTTACTTGACTTATTTGCTAATCCCTTACTTATTTTTACAGCCTGAGGACGATCAACAGCCAATGACAAAAGCTGTGTAAGCAGTTTTTTCTGTATGAAACTACACAGAACTTCAATTTGCATGCCGCAGTAAATGAAGCCATAAATTCTATTTACTGTAAAAACCCATTACTATCTATCATATTACAGACTAACACAGATTCTGGTACATGCAACTAAAATGCATTGCAGCAAATGGTTGTGGAGGAGCTATGGAAGTATGGACAGTGTGATATATTAAGTCCCAAGAAAATGCCACTGCTGTCCACAGATGGGTGATTTTTTTACCAATTTTTTTTTTTTTTCTGGTGAGACAGAATAGGGTTTGTGCATTGAAAATTTCTGGGATCAAATATAAAAATGTAATAAAAATAATTCTGAGATCAAATATAAAAGCTCCTGCAAATACCTCAGCAACTATTTTCATACCTATTTTAGTAGCTAATACTGAATGTAAACCAAATCTATTTATAAGCACTCATTTATTTCTGAAAAACTTCCTAGAATTGGTACACAAGCATTCATTTACCTCCATTGCTTCTCTCCCTTGCCAACAGCAAGATGCAAAGAACCTATTTCCATTTTTAAACAGTCACCATTTTTACTGCCTTTTTCCTGAAATCTTCAACTTTTCCAAATGCCACTTCCTTGGGACCTGTGAGCAAAAGTCCATGAAAACCAAGGGGATGCATCCGTTGGTTAAAACAGGTTTGGGATTTGTGCTCAGGTTCCCAGCACAGGTGAACCAGGACCCCGTTCATCACTGGGCTTTTCCTTAGTTTTAAAAGTACATCAAAGCCTCCCACAGCATTTATATTCCCATTTCTCAGACTAAACTAGCCTACACAGACCTTTTTATGCTGTGAAACACTGCAGATGAAATACCTTGGCTCAGCAAATGGCCCTCTTCAAAGCTTTCACTTCTGCAGTCTCTCTCTCGCAATATCCAGTTGACACATCAATAGCAAAGCTGATACAGGTTCAGTATCTGTATTTAACACACATTTGTTTCATGTCAAATTTATTACAGATCTATAGAACCTAATGTATATATGCACTCAGTTCGGTACTGACTTGTAAGTCTTGCTTTGTTAACCGTGTTGTTTGTTGGCTTTTTTCTTTTTAAAAAGGTGGCTGAACATTTGAGTGATTTTTAAGCTAAATAAAGATTCCACAAGAAGAATCACTTTTAAGAAACCACTGAAAAGCTTCGGTGAGAACAATACAATTTACAGCAAATCAAAAGGAAAAATTCCAATTACAGAATTTTTAGTTTAGGAATTTTGTACAGTGGATTTTAGGTTGTGGTCTCAGCCAAAGCAGCACAGAACACTTCAGAAACTCGTGACATTTTGTATGTCATCTGTCCATTATATATAGACATGTGACAATGCTACTTATTTTAAGCAAGTTGTATTAATTTGCATGTTATAAAAGGTTATCTTGCTTTTAACCTCATTTTATGGGTAGAAACAGTTAAATGATAGACTGTAGGAATGTCACAGGAGAGATCCGTGTCGCCCTCACTAATGCGCAGGGCACAGCTCAAGATCTAGGCCTACACAGAAATTCATTTACCGTGAAAACACGCGCAGGAATATTCCCCAAGCATTTGACAGACGAGACAAAACCACCTTATCGGTCCCTCTTCATTTGCCCCTTTCCACGAGCCCTTCTCTGCCCTGTTCTGGAGAAAATTAGATTATTTTTAATACAATGTGTGGCGACGTTACTGTTGTGTTATCTCAGCAGGGAGCAGGCTGCTGGTGAAAGCCGGCACTCAGCAGGGACCAAGCGGTGCTGCAGCTGCACTCTGCGCATTATCCCACCAGGTGCTGCACCGCTCTCCGAGGGAAAACTCACTTCATTTTTTTTCCTCTGATCCCTTCCACTGCTCACGGTTAGAAAGATCTTGGAGAGAAGTTAAGAGGGTGAGGGGGACGGGAAGGCAAAATACATTTTGCGGCTGCACTCTGGCACCTGGTAGGTAGCAGAGTGCAGAGAGGCTGAGCGTGTCCCAGGAACGTGCTGCGCCCGCAGCAGCGAGCTCGGCGTCAGCCCAGCCAGCCGCAGCAAATGGCCAGAGGTTAGGACCCACACCTCCTAATCCAGGCACTGGAGTCCAGCCCAGTGCCACTAAATTCACGGGGACTCTCCCCGTTCAATCCACAGCGATTAGATCCCTGCCCAGGGAGAATTTTGCACTAGGCGTAACATTTTTATTCTTTTTAGGGGACAGACTATGAATCTCCTCCTTCCAATGAGAACCCACATAAGCATGAATTTGCATTTTGCTGCTCCTTCAGTTTGCAAATCTTACAAAACAATTCAATCTGCATTTTTTTAATAGCAAAAATCATCATCGTCATCAACAAGTCAGAATTTAGAGAGGCTTTTTTTTTTTTTTTTAGGTTTTGTTCCTTTTTGTACCTCAGTGAATAAAACCCCTGATTCTGGAGACCCTAAGAGAAACTTAGCCAGAATTCAAGCAATCATATCCCCATCTGCATGAGCGTGCAGGGTCAACATGCCAGCTTCTGTTTGCTTAGGTGGCTCTCATCACTATCTGACTTCTTTCTGTCCATGGTTAATGGCTGTACCGAGAAGCACATTCCACTTACACAAATAGCATTTTAGTTCTTTAATTAAAATGCAGCGTAATCAGAAGCAATTGAACAGACATCGCGGCGGCACAAGACAGAACAGCTTGTAACCCACAAGCCACAGTATTAAGGCTGTGGACGATTTTCATTTGTTTCCTTATTAAGGAACATAAATGAAGCCTTACATTGCTTGAAGATGCTTAGAGAATATAGGTATGAGCGCTTGGTGGGTTAATCACTTCCAGACAGAAGACCATTGGTAATTTCTTTAATTACAGTACAACTAATCAAACACAGAAAACTCAAAAGAATTGGCCGGTTCCTATGGATTAGACTGCAGGGGTCCCATCTAATTTCAGCGACTTAACCCATGACTTCAAGTAATGTATTTCAACTCCAAGTCCAGAACAAAAAGCAAATCTGTACAGCAGATGGTGAGGTTACTATACCATTTTCTTTATTTTTATTTAATACAGCTACAGCTGAGGCTTGGTGGGAAGAGAATATTAACAACAAAGTCAACTTATCGAATGAAGTCTCCTTCTATGGAGTTGGGATAATCGGTTTAAACTTGCTGCAAAAACATAAATTCATAAACTCTTAAAAGCCACCTAGTTTCAGCCTTTGTTCAAAAGAGCAAATACAATTGTCAAAGAAATTGCAATTGTATAAACTACTTCTTTTGTCTGTTTTAAGGCATTAGTGTTTAAGACTGGAATTTCTTTTCTTATATTTTCCTGAAATTTTTTTTGGGTTTTTTAAAAAAAATTCCTTATTGTAATCTAATTCATTTTCTAATTATTTTTAATATGCATTTTTCATATTTTTAGAAGTCTTTCATAAACCCAAAATGTTTATACCTGGCTAATTCTCACGTAAAAAAAGAATGAGACTGGTGAATCAGGAATCAACACTTGCGAGAGAAGACCTAAAGAATCTTAAATGTATTCACAGTGACACATGGAATAATAATTACTTTTACACGGCGCTATAATGGAGGAGCTAATAGAGTATATTACAATGCAGGAAAATAATACCCTATCTTTAATCCAACATATGGTTTTCATGAAAGATGAACTTAAATTACAGAGCAACTAGGGGAAGGAAAAAAGGAAGGCTAGCAAGTGAACATAGGGACAGAGAATTTACTACCTTAATATTAATACAGAAGGAAAAATATCTTTCTGGCAAAGCCTATTCATACAAGGATGAAAAGTTACATTTCAGGGAAATTCCCTTCATCAAATACAGCAGTTGGAAAGAATGTAAGTGCAACCCTTTGCTCTCTCATCTTAAAACAGAAAGGAATTGCCCACAGACTTTCAGATGCCTCTAGATTTTCATGGCTAGTTTGTAATATGTATTTCTGCATCTCAGTTCTCCAGAGAACTTGCTATCCTCCTCATTTATAGTCCAGCCAATTCTCACCTTGAATTTTCTAGGCGCCTTCTGACCTCAGGTGCACACAGTTACTTCTTCTTAGTAATTTATCTTATCCTTCTTTTCAGCTAATTCAATTGCTTCTTGATTAGCGAAACAAGACAAAGAAGAAAATAAAACTAGCATATCCTTAATGAGGAAATTCACCTGAAGGTTTCCATGAGAGGTCTCTTCAGCAGACCCTAATGACATGAGAAATGGAGGGGGGATCTCAGTGCCACCCTCCAGAGCGGTCCTGATGAAGCAGGACTGGTTATACGCCACCGATGTTCACTTGAGCAGGTCTTGCTCAGCTTGTAGCCAGTGGGATTACGGGATTCACTCATCCTCCAAGCTCTCTGCAGTAGGACACCCTACACAGGCCAACGTAGATCTGCTACCTCTGTTTCTTGAGGCAGCACTTGGAGTACAGCTTCCTCCAGTGCCTTGCCCCAGCAGGCTCATTGCCACATGATATATGGGGTTTAATTCCCTGGCTGTCAGTCCTCCACCCTCACTCTGGTCGTGAGTGCCACCATATAGCTCCCTCTCCTACGCCCTGTTGTTGTGGAGCACTGCCATTGCCCAGATCCCAACCAAATTATGCTTGCGTACAGGCAACACGGCCTTTCATGCCTGCTGATAATCTTTCAGCACTACATATTCACTAAGCATGGATTAGATCAGCAATCAGACCATTTAAGAAATAATTACTGGGTACTGATTTCTACAAAGAAATCAGACAAATTAGTTATGAGGCAATTATGGGAGAGATCTTTTCAGGACTTTTGTAGAAGGAACAGCAACAACCATAGTGATTGATTTTTAACAAGAGTTTCCAGCCCACCCTTCTGCTTTATCTGGCTCTCTGGATAAAATTGCAAGAGAACAACAAAACATCTTCAGACAAATACCAAGTTAAAATAAAACAGTTTAGCCTCTAGTAAGCACAAGGAAGTATATTTCCTAATATAAAAGGAGTTTTAAAGCCTTCTTGGAGTAGATGAAATAAGGAAGACGACTGGTCTGCGACTGAAGATATGGACTGGGAAATCAACACCTCTCCCTCTTTGGAGAGTTGTGCAATTTCCCTGAATCCCAATCCCCCAGATTAGAAATAGGAAGAAGGACACTTCATTATCTCATACAGATATTATAAAAATAAAGACACTAGTGCCTCAGAGAGGGCTAGGAACTGTGCAAGCCACAGACAGATAGCCGAAGAGCGAGCTGACAGTTGACTCGGAAATTTGCTTATTGTAGAAATGTTGGGTTTGAGTTATCCAAGTTCAGATGTAGTACTGCATACGAATGCAGCCAGGCAGGCTGTTGTCTGAGGCTGTGAAGCCCAGAAGTAATGAATGATTTGCTGCACGTGCGTTCACAGCGAGCTTTGCTGACTACCAAAAGGTTTAATCAAATACACAGAGGGTTCCCAAAATGTTTGAGCAGATACTTAGGCAGACCATTCCTTCTACTGTCTGCACGCTTAACCACATACGCTCCTTGAACTCTTAAAACACTCCACTTTGCTTTAGCTCTAGCCAAAGAGGATATGAGAGGAAAGTGGAAGGCAAATTCTGCTGGTCCCAGAGCTCCAGGGAGTCCTCCTCCTGGTTTGTTAATTTGCACCATTAAAAGACCCACTCAGCTGAAACTCCAGAGCTGCTCAGCAAGTCTGTGCATACAGGAAAAGAGTTGTCTCCTACCAGCCTCCTCCAGTTGGAAAAGGATTGCTCTTCTGGTAAATACCACCAAGTGCTAAAACTGCGCACGGCTGCACTGTTGCAATATGTGAGACGTAACATTTAATCTTGTAAGTGAAACCTAATAAAACACATATGCTCATGAAGGTTAAGAAGTTGATAGGTAGCTATACTGAGCTGCTTGTACTTTTGGTGCACAAAACAGAGATTATGTGCCGGGTCCTGCACTTTGTTCACAACAACCCCATGCAGCGCTACAGGCATGGGGCAGAGTGGCTGGAAAGCTGCCTGGTGGAAAAAGGCCTGGGGGTACTGGCTGACAGCTGGCTGAATATGAGCCAGCAGTGTGCCCAGGTGGCCAAGAAGGCCAATGGCATCCTGGCTTCTATCAGGAATGGTGTGGCCAGCAGGAGCAGGGCAGTGATCGTGCCCCTGTACTCGGTGCTGGTGAGGCCCCAACTCAAATGCTGGGGTCAGTTTTGGGCCCCTCACTCCAAGAAAGACGTTGCGTTGCTGGAGCATGTCCAGAGGAGAGCCACAAAGCTGGGGAGGGGGCTGGAGCACAAGGCTTACGAGGAGCGGCTGGGGGAGCTGGGGGTGTTCAGCCTGGAGCAGAGGAGGCTGAGGGGAGCCCTCATCGCCCTCTACAGCTGCCTGGCAGGAGGGGGGAGCCGGGGGGGGTCGGCCTCTTCTCCCTGGGAATGGGCGATGGGACGAGGGGGAATGGTCTGAAGTTGTGCCAGGGCAGGTTTAGGTTGGACATTAGGAAAAACTTCTTCACCGAAAGGGCTGTCAGGCTCTGGAATGGGCTGCCCAGGGAGGTGGTGGAGTCCCCATCCCTGGGGGTATTTAAAAGCTGGGGAGATGAGGTGCTTAGGGACAGGGTTTAGTGGTGGGATGGCAGGGTTAGGTTAACGGTTGGACTTGATGATCTTAAAGGTCTTTTCCAATCTAAACAAACAAACAAAAAAATAAAATAAAAAGGCATAACTTCCCACCTTTTAAAGTTGCTACATGCACAAAAGCAGATTACCTGAGTTTTTAGCATTCATCTAGCTGTCCTTTAATATAATAAATAGAATATTGTTATCTCCAGAGCAACTAAATGATGCTACAAAAGGTGATTTCAGATAAAGAGTAATGGAGGAAGCTGGTGAACTTTGAAAAAATAAACATTCTGTAAAGATGAAAATGTTTCTGCTATCACAGATAGAATATAGTAAACACTACTTACAGCCAGAACAGTGTAGAATCAAAATTATTTTACAGGGCTTGCCACATGGTACCACAGCAACCTTATATATTTCAGCAATCAAAAAAGGTCTTACCTGTGTCATGCTCAGATTCGTGTAAGTACTCTTCTGGTTATTAGCTCTAGAACCAAGTAAATGTCATCGTCTTGGGAGCTCCAGACCATGTTTCAACTGAAAAAATTTACACCCTGCCTCAAGAAACTATTATCTCAAGCAGCAATTAAAGATATCCCAGGTTCTCCAGTACTGTTGCAGCTCCACTCTCTCCATATTCTCTAGTGTCACCATATGCTTGGTTTAAAAACAGAGACTGCTTTAATCAAGGTTTATTTGGCCCTTGTACTTTTGGAATTAGGAGATCACCAAAGGATCCAGCTTAATATAATGATAGTGAATAGGAACAACTTTGGTTTAACAGGGAAGTATAAATTCTGACTAATGAGGATACATCCACCTTGTGCCAACTGGTTAAGCGGTGCTTACATGGATGTTTAATACATACAAGCTTCTCAAAACCAATCTTTAAAAAAATTATCATAAAAATGAAGATGCTCAGCTAAAGATGATGGCTTCATCCAATGCCACAGACATCATTTTACAATTTCATTTAAGCCTTTGAAGCATAATTTTGAGCAGTGTCTTCTTTGGTCACAACACTAGAGAAGATCCTATGGTATTTATACAGTGCCACACATTGGTTATTGGATGAAGTAAACCAGTCTGATCAGCGTTAAGCTGTCTTGCCACGTCTTCGTCTTTGCTATGTGTAGCGGTAGAGTACTCCCTGCTGCTAGAGGTGAAACCACAACCAAACGAACTGCTCCATGTAAAGCAAGGAAAAATGATTTGTTTTCCCTTGATCCACAGGAACAGGAAACCTTTCCAGGGAAGAATGAGCCTGGAGCCAGCAGCTGACTGTTCACTCCCTCCCTGTGCCTGCTTGCTGCTGGCCAGCCCTATGGGTCAGAAAGGAAACGGAGCACGGGCCTTCTCCAGGCACAGAAGAGGATTTGGGACAGCCCTGATGTCCACGTTCCTCCTGCACTGAATCTGCTGGGCAAGTATCCCCCCTCCCCAGAGATCAGCAATGTCCTATTCACATCCTACGGCGCTACACAGCTAGCGTGGATCCACTGCAGTCATTCCGTATGTAGATGTGTATGTTCCTGTAGGCATAAACTCAGCGACCACTGTTAGGAAATTTGCTGAAGGAGTAGCATTTCCTAGCAAACGCACTTTCGGAACTTTCCCTGAAACAAGGGTTCCAGTATAACTGTGGTCAAAATCTGGTCCAAAGGAAGCTATGTATATTTATATTCTGCAGACAGATTTGAGCCCTCGGTGTCTTGTTTTCCATATTAACTTTAACAAAGCATGCCTTTTCCAAGGCTTGCTAATGAGGCTAGCATACTTAGGGAAAAAATGTAAAATATACAAACAAACTCACTGTCAGATGGGTTTTTCCAAGGCCTGGACTGAAACTCAGAGAAATAAGAAATAAATGTTATGTCCCTCCAAATATCTTACAAACTCTGACGAAGAAAAAAAAAAACCCAACCTTGATTTTCTGGCCAAATCTCCCAGCTGCTTTTGCAATTCATAATGGGTCTGGCTGAAGAGCTGATTCATTTTTATAAATCCAGTTCCTTTTCACAAAAATGTTACTTTAATAACATCCAAATCCTGATTATTTTGTGCTTAAAAACCAAACTTTGTTAAAAGACAGTGCCTTTTCCTGCAATGCACTTTCACCCAGCATATATGAAAACGCCTCTGAGTTTCTTTTGGAAAGAGCGTGCCCCTTCCAGAACCACTGTTGTTACTCAGAGATTGGGATGAGTGCATTTGAGAAGAAAAATAATAGATCAAGATAGAAAGATAGCATCTAAAATCCTGATGATCAGTAAAACTGTCAAAACATGCAAGACACTAAAGCTTCAGAAACCACATATGTTCGAAATTCAACTAATTGGTGAACATTCAATGCAAGTTCCAAGCTGACAACATCACCCCAAATGCCAGAATACACAAATGTCAGATTTTGAAGGATATATTTCATTGTAGTTCCTACAGTTTATCAATGTTATTCAGCTCCAGATTCTCAAGGGTTCTTCCACCTTCTTGCTGGTGGAACATTTTCAACGACTCGCTGGCTAACTTTTCTGGTTTTCTTATAAATTCATGAGTAGCATGTAATTTGTACCTAAACTATTGTAAGCAGAAACCCAAAAACATTTTTGTTATATATCCACACAGTTATTCATGCAATTGTCTAACTTCTGTGTGCAAATACACACATTGCAAATACACGTGTGTGTTGTAATCTGACTCACCTGAGCATGTTCTCTTCAACGTTCATTCTTTCCTGTCAAATTACACAAAAATAACCATATAGGAACTGAATGTGTTTCTCAGAAATGCGTATGCTAGGCTTGCCACAAAGCTTTTTTCCACTTCCAAGCTCCATTACTCAAAATAGCTGTAGCTCTGAAGTATTTCCAAAAGGCTGGCAAGACACAAAGCAGTTTTCACATGCGGCTTGCAACCATTTGTTTCTCACCTACTAAGTGATGGTGAAGGGGTCTGGGGAGGTCCTGACCAGATGAAACCTCTCCTCCACCGTATGCACCAAGAGGCTGTTATGCAGCTACTTCACATAACGTGCTTGTCTTCAGCTCAGACACCCATACTTCTGGAAGTAAATATTGGAACTTCTGACATCTTAGAAACTTTTTCTGAAGGACGACACAACAGATCTTAGCCAGGGTCTCTCTAATGCCACTGCGTATGAAAAACGGCCACTTTCAGCCCTCAAATAAACAGTCCACAGAATGTTGCTTGATGAAAATTTAGGAAACAAATTTAAATGTATCACATTAAATCACACCAGCATTTGCAGACTGTCCTTCAAAGAAGCTGCCTACCAAGGTCAAAAAGCAGTCACCTGAAAGGGGGTTATCACCAAACAGAGATTTAGATGGAAATTTGGCTTCCTGAAATTAAGTTCTCCAGCTAGTCTTTGTTAGGAGGAAAGCACTTCTTGCCACGCTTGCTGAGTGTGTCCTTACTTTCTACTGTATAGCACAAGCCACGACCACCTTCCTGTTCACTTGTGTTAACATTAGACAAGATTCCAGCTCAATAAACCAAGTCTTCAGAAACTAAAGGGAGAACAAAAACGGCACAGGCTCTCTCATACAGCAAACCTTACAAAGCCTCCCAAAGTGCCGTACCATGGTATGACTTGAACCGAGTGCCATCAAGCACACACAGGTACCCATCACCAAAAGAGTAAAAAAGCAAAACATGGAGCTCAAAAGCTCACATCTCATCTCCTCTACTCTCCTCAAAAGTCAGTTCTGTGGTATTTCAGGGAGCAGGGCTCCAAGCCGAGCACCAGCAGACCTACAGGATGATGAGGACTTTAAGAATTCCAGAGTTTGCTGCTCCAAAAATACACTGTTTGACCAGCCTGCTGTCAGAGCCGATTCCTACTAAAACAAACATTTAACATGTGCAAATACTAAAAGATGAATTTCCTGTTTGAACAGTCAGCACAACAGAATATTGCCAAAAGAATCATTGCAACATCTGTCAACGTAACCAACCAACTACCAGCCAGAAAACAGGACAACCATGATCTGTCATCAACAGACAGAAAGAACGTCCCAGCAAAGCCTTCCTATATCAAATTCTACCATGGAGACAAACAACTAGCAGGACAGGGTGCAAGCAAGACAGTTGCTGTGATCTCCTACCCTTCCCCTTCATACCCAAATAAGCCAATAATCAGCTTAGGAGTGAAAGCACCTTTGGTACTTAGCTCCAGAGATACATGAAAGCAGCAAAGGAACCACCCTCTGGCAGTGAGGAGTTCGAGACCTGTTCTGCTCTCCCCAAAAAAGCACCGAGTTGCTTACGACCACGCTGCTGCTTCCCTCAGCCATCTCAGTTAACAGAGCTTACAAGCCTGGCCAAATGTCCACAGAAGATATGTAAAGACATTGTAATGATGGCAATGGCAAGTCATTAATATCAACCAGAGACTAGGCTTCAAATTTTATTTTTTTTTTATAAATATTTCCAAGATCTTTGCTCATTTTCTAAGCATTCACGTATTCATCATCACTCACTTTGGATCAACTGATAATAAAAAGGTTTAATTTAAGTTCTGAGGGAAAAGGTGTTATTGCTGACAGCTCATTGCACACTTCTGCTCCACAGAGGCAGGCGTGTACCAGCACCTGCAGGTGTGTCACGGTCCTCAACGCTTCCTTCTTGCGGGACAGCAATGGACTCACTCTGAAAAGCTGCCTGTTTGTGCAGTGGGACACTCTCATGCCATGAGGGATGTCACTTTATCAGTAGAAATGATGGTGATGCAGTTACGGGGGTTGGTTTTAACCTATTTCAGCAACCAAAATTCCTCTATAGCCTGAGTACCTGAAAAGTTATTACAGTTGTGTGCAGTGAAAAGGTAAATGTTATCAATTTTGCTTTAAAAATGATGTGTAAAAAGCAGAGATAGCCAAATTAAATCTAGGCTAATTTGACCAGCCGGTTAAAGAACCCTCCAGTGTCAAGGAGGAGGCTTCTGGCCACAAATGTCCAGAGGAAAATTTCCTTTGTGAACTTGCTGCCAGTGGAAACCTGGTGAAGAATTTTCTAAGCCAGTTCGTACTATTGTGGTGTAAGGAACATGCCAGGGGAAAAAGAAAAAGAAATAAAAAAAAAAAAAGGAAAGAAGAAAAAAAAAGTGTAGCAGAGCAGTTTATAATATCTCAACTAGAATATGCTAGAGGAATACTAGCAGTAGGAAGACACAGCTGATCTCCAAACGCTCTCCCCTGGATACCTGCGCTGAGCCTGCAGGGAGAAACGGAGCTTGCTGCCATGTCAGCCACAGCTTGCATGCCTGGGATTTGTAAATGTGAATAGGGCCCTTAACTTCCAAAACCCTTTTTCCTGTTTCTATTTTAAACTAAAAGGAGCCACTCAGAACTTGTAGAAGAAGGCATGCCCATAAATCTCTCCAGGCTCCAGGGCATCTAAAACGCCAGCAAAAACCGTTGCATTTGCAATTTGTTGCAAGTTTGCTGACTGCTATTTGTAACGTTATAAAAATCACAGAAAATAAAAGGCGGGGGGGGGGGGGAGGAAAGCAATTGCCACTGCTCAGGACTGACACCTGCATTAGTATATCTAACATTTCCAGCATTTTACACTGTTTCCAGCTTATTTTCACACATGGTTGATGGTAGTTTCCCTTGTTTCTTTTGGGAAACCACCCCCAGACATAATGCACCTCATTATTAAGAAGCTCTTCTCAATATCCAAGCTCCATATTGTTTTTTCCTTAATTTTACCTTACCAGTCTTAATAATGCTTGCTTTTTCCCTCATTCTAAATTCCTCCTTTCCTACGTTGATATTTAATGTTCTCCCTCTCGCTGATAATCAGCAGAACACTTACATTCAGAAAAACCCGAGATGAACACAACTAATCCATGGGAAAATTTTGTAGATCACTGGCTGCATAAATAAACCCCCCCACTTGATAACGAAACGCTCACCGTTCCTGCACAATAGCAAAACCTATCCCGATAGTTTGGATTCAATTATTTGACACAAAGTTTGGGGGATAAAGACCCAAATGCATCTTTAAACACACAGCGTGGCTATAGAGCAGTTTCTTGAAGAGAGGACACGCAGTTTGAAGCAGTTAAATCCAGCTGGCTGGAGGATCCATACAGCTGTGGCTTCCCTCAGCTCTTAAATAAAATATTAGGGTGTGTTTCTATTGTTTGTTAGCTGTCATCAGCCCATCTTTCAGCTGACGGAGGTTAAAGGCTATGTAGATTCCTGGGACAGCTGTTTGGTAATTGTCACAGCCAGTTACTTGGTAACCCACAAACGGCAATCTCAGGAGGTAGATTCTTGGTTGCTAAGCGATAAATTCAGGTAAAATAACCTTTTCCTGCATTTTATTGCAACTACAGGCTCCAACTGTATAGTACAAAGCTCTTTTTTTTTTTTTTTTTTCCTTCTTCTTTCCAGGGATGAGATTTAAAATTATTGCTGAATAACTTTTCTGGGATCTCACGCAGCATTCAGCATGGGTTAAATGAAGTGGCACTATATTCCGCTCCTATTTAAATGGAGAAACCTCCGACAGACTTCCTACAGCATGTTGCAGTGGGTGTAGTTAATTTGCTGGGTATAAGAGAATGATTTACACAATAACAGGCTAAGGAAAACAGAAAAAGAGGTAGGGCCTCCTGCAAAAAAAGGATTTTGCTATTTCCTTCCCTTCTTTGGTTTGGGATTTTTTTATTTTTTGATTTTTAAGAAAATGCAACATACTGGTTTGAGCTGAGCCAGGTGCTTTTGTGACTAACGCTTGCTAAGCAAACCAGCGAAGACCTCGCTGCCCTTGGCAGCACTACAGGGGTGAAACTTCCACGTGTACGTGCGGTTCTTTAGCAATTTTTCCCACATGTGTGTCACAAGCAGGAGCTCTCGAACATGATCTCAGCTTCAATGTCAGCTCTTGGTGTTCCTTTATTTCTTCACCTATGAAATGCAGATACTAGCAAGCCTTATTTTTCTACATCGCAACCTTATTTATGAAGGCCTTTGAGGATGAAAGTCTGCTCTTGCCCAACAAACTCATAATTTTCTGAGGTTTCGTTAGCAGAGATACAGCTGTGCACAGTGGGGATGGCAAATCACTGGCGATGGGTGAGAGAGAGACCAGATTAGCTTGGCCCCAGCTGTCAGCAGCTCGTCCTAACTCTGGGCGTGGTATTTGTGTCTGATCCCGTGCGGAGCAGCGTGGGCTGGCTCCTGGGGTGGGCTGGTGGCTTTCCATCATGGGGAAAAGGGCAGCTGCTCTGCCCTCTCTGCACAGGGAATGGTTAATGTCCCTGGCTGCCTCAGCTCTATCTTACACAAACATGCTTTGCAGTTCTGCCTGTTCTTTTCATTTATATTTTCAACAAAGATATTATTACTGGTTGCTACAGGAAAAATCCTTTCTACCTCTTGTCAGTGTTATTTATTAATTCTCAAGTCCATCTTCAAGGAAATTAATAAATCAACATCACTTTCCTCCAAAAGAGATATGCAAAAAGAAGTTGGCTGAATTGGCTACGCTAACCCCATCTGGCTATTACAAAGCAGGACAGAAAAGGGTTATGATTAGGGTTTGGCTGCTGGGTGCACAGCACAGGTTCAGCATGGGCTTTGGGTTAGGAGCGTGGTGTAGCTGTCCACAAGATTAATGCAGCCACCTACACGTGTCTACCAGCAAGCATAAGCGGCCACCAAAGACCGTGGTAGTAGCCTGGGGAATAGCTGACCCCCCTTTCTAGGGGTTTCTGACCAGCAGGAAGAAAATCCCATCGCAATTCTTATAACTGCCCAGCTTCTTGCAGAGCAGTGAGTATGGCCTCTCCTGTAATATCTGAAGGAGGATGGCGTGTTGGTCCATGCTCTGGGATCACGCTGTCTGTATTCCACTTTCTTTCTGGAAACAACTGGCAATCTTGAGATGACTTCCCAGACACGCTGCAAGGACTGTTACAGGGCTCTCGAGTGACTTATGTTCCTTTCAAGGGGGAGAAATCTGAGGTGTTCCCTTGTCCAGACCCTCGTACAATAATCTTCAATATGGGAACATTAAGCTTTCAAGAGCTATCAATCTGGCATCATGCAGAAGAACTTCCAGGAATGGTTTGTGCAGCAAATTCTGGTACAAAACCCCAGGATAAGATGAATTCTTGCCTCCTTGTCAGCGACTTTAGCGTGTTCAGACTTGCCTTATTCCCTTGACCAGTACCAAGTGAATTCCTCAGGCCATACTGAAAACCCACCTCAGCCAGTACCTGACTTGATACTGCAGGGACTGGCGAGTGTGATGCAAGCGTGCTGGTGACGCTGAGCAGAGCGTCCATCCTTCTACACAAAAGACTGACAGAAAACACAACGCAGCATCTCAAAGGAAAAGAAAACCACAAAGTATGGTGCTAGTGAGGAGCATGTACATAAAGTATTTCTGTATTGTATGTGTGCCGTGTCTGCCGAGCTTTCAACCGAAACACCCAGAGCTGTGATGCACAGACACTTTGCTGGAAGAGGATAAAACTACAGCAAAACTAGTTTAGCAGAGATAAGCCAATTGCCTTGTGAATGCCTGAACTTCAAGGTAGGTGGCTCCAAGGAACTATATATAAGGGAACCATGTTCCCACGGGAAGATGAGTCCTATAAAGCTTGGGAAATGGGGACAAATTCTAAAAGCATTTTCTATCCTGATACTCTATAAGAAACTGATGAAACACACTTGGTAATGTTCAAATTTAGACTAGTATTTCTTCAGTGACTTCTCTTGGTGTTATGACCACTGAAGTACTGGTGCTATGCTGATAAGGGACACCTCAGCTAGCCAAATAACCCTCCTTTTCTACTAATAAAGGTTCAAGGATTGAACTTAAACCAGCCAGCTGGTTTGAATGAGTAATAAACAGATACGTAACAAACCCTTTGTACGCAGTCACTGTCACAAAGATTACAAAAGAAGTGTTCCCATTTCAATTACTACAAAAATTGCTATTGAATGTAATGAAGATCTGGCCTGTATGTATACAGAAACAGTAGAAAAGTCATGGCTTACAGCGAGACAAAAAGCGCATTTTTCAGTGACGCTACGTTTCTGGTGAAGCAAGAAGCTCATTTGATGATGGCAATGCCCTGCCCTTTTTCCTAGACAAAAAAAGGATAAAACTTTGCATTCAAGATTCATGTTTCCCCATCTTATTTTTTTTTTTAAGTTACATATTCAAAACAGTTGCAACATGCATTTGGAGAAAAAAAGTGCATTAGTAAGGAAGCAATTGCCCCCGTCAAACATGGGGGAGGTGGCTCACTCCAGCATGACCCAAGGTTTTGGCTGTTTCCTGCAGGAGTGGAGCCAGCTCAGGGAAGGGCTGGTTGAAGGGTCCAGCCCTGGTTCTCAGCTAGAGGGCCAGCAGCACCCTAAGTTTTCAGGTCCTGTATGTGCCGTACAGCAAGTGAAGGTGTCTGGCTGGGATTTCTTATTGGCAATTTTAGCTTTATGCTCAAATTCTACAGCCCCAGAAACACAAAAGCTGTAACAGTGTATTACTGTTTAAGTAAGAAGTCAGGTAAAATGACTTGAATGGAGTCCACACAACATTTGGTGAAAGATTGCAGCCTAAAGGTAGGTAAAAAGAAGAACGGGCAGCGGCTTTCAAATGCAAAAAAGCACAGAAGCAAAATACAGTAATTGGGAATGGCACAGGGTAGGCATGGGTCAGATTTTGCATTGCAGGCATTAAAGAAAATACAGAGACATTTGTATACATCTCATTTAAAAGTGTTAAAAGATGTGATGTGATTAAATATAATAATATCGTACACCTATCTATAAAGGACCCATCCTAACCCATTTCACCTCTTCTTCAAAAGGGGGGAAAGTCATAGTATCCAAAAAACCAAAAACATTGGCTTCTGTGTAATCTGAAGCTGATCCAGCACCTACGGAGTCAATGAAAACGTTTCTGTTGACTCCAGTATGTTTTGGATCAGGCTCTTAGTAAGAGCGAGTCTTATACCAGGGAATTCTCTATTACTGAAGGAGAACATCTCATTATCTGTCTCATAGCCCAGTCTTCCTATTCCTCAAAAACACTTTTCTGAAGCAAGAAGGTGCCATCTTTCGTGAGACATTTTCAGGCAGCTTTGAATGCTGAGAAAAATTAACTTGATGCAGCAATCATACTGATAAAGGGTTAGCAAATATGTTTCAAAATGCTACAAAGACCTACCTCAGGAATTAAGCACAATATTATCTCTGTGTTACGCAGAAAGGAAACAGATGTCCATTTGTCTACAGCATAATGTCATCCTGTGCCTGGGATTCATTTCTTCCCTTAAAATGGCATTATTTTCATATTATTCTTTACATTTTTGTTAATGTTTCAGAAGATAATTAAACTTTTAATAATTGAGCAACGCATTCCCCAGAACGGCCAGGCCCTGTTTCTGTTTGCTTATTCTCCTCCTGCTTAGCCAGTAAGCCTACCTAAAGCAGTAGTGATTAAACAAGCCATGACTTTTTGGGACACAGGCAAATGTAGAGTAGAACAGAGAAGGTGAAGATTTTTAAGTCACACAAACCTTAAAATAGCAGCCTCCTCACTTGTCATTTTTGTACCTTGACAAGATCTCCAGCAAAAAAATTTTGCATTTTCAGTCTCACAAAAACCATGGGTTCTCCAGCAATGAGGCAACGGAAAAAATCAATACTTGCCATGTACCATGTAACCAATAGAATAAGGGCAATGATTTATGTATGGATGGATGCAGACTGAATCAGCTGGGGCCTCAAACAGAGGGAGAGAGAGAGAAGGAGAGAGAGAGAAAGAGAGGTGTGGGGGTGAGCTGGACTGCAGTGATTATTCCTACACTATGGCCAGATTTTTTTTTTCTGCAGCAATAATCCCCCTCTCTAGCACTGCAGGACGTAGAGGAAAGACTAGCAATGTGTGGAATATATGATGGACCAGCTTTTCTCTTTTTGCCTCAGAATAATGATGCTATGTTGACTATTAAGGTACTGTAAAAAAGGAAGAATGATATATGGTCTGCAGTCCTTCAGTCTTCCAGCTACCTCCACTCTAATAAAGACCAGTCCAGTGGGTCAACAAGAAATAGTTTAAAGAGAGTCAAATTATCAACAGGATAAAAATGTACCATCACTGCTTCATGACAAGAAAAAGCAGGAAGGGCTTACTGAAGAGAACTACTGTATACCCCAGGAGTTTCTGCTGAGAATAGAGTTTTGTAAATTGGATTACCAGGGATACAGCACTATAAGGTATTTAATGACTGTGGTAACTTTTAGGATATCTAATACTGCTGTTGATTTAAAAACAAAACCATCAAGATAAAATTTACTTGTCTGTTTGTGTGATGTAGGCTACCAATAAACACTTATCCAAACTATATGCAATGCTTTATTACTGTACTGTTAATAAATATCTAGTAAATTACTTTAAAGTGACAGTAATTTGCAATAGAAATGTCATAGTATTTTATTAAAAATACCTCCTCTGTAGTTTGTGCACATTGCTAAAATAATCCGTAAACATTTCTGCAATGCCTTGGATATTCAGCCTGTATTTACGTTTTTGAGAATCAGATGTTCATTCAGTACTTTCAGTATTGTAGTTTGCCATGAAGTAATCTTGTTATAATTAATATTTCTGCCGCAATTACCACTGATGACCGAATCAATTCTCTTTTCTTCCTGTAACACTTATGCAACATTGAAACCTTGGTATTGTCAGTCTTTCTCTCAAAAGGCATAATATTTTTAGATAATGCTATAAAACAATAGGAGGCCACTAGTTAAATGCACCAGTTATGCAACGTTAGATCACTTAAAGCTTTAAGAATTGTGGTATGTTTAAAAGCCTTGCATTCTGTAGATGTCTCTGAATTTATCAGGTCAGAATAACAGAGAAATAATTTCATTTCTGACTTCCCACAACATATGTATGATAATATGCTAGCGAGATTAATCATTACCTACCAAACTACATTTGTATGTTTTATGGTGAAAATATCAATGTACATACAAACAAAATTTAAGTTAAATAGGTTTTTGTTTTCTAAAGAATGTGATTGCACGTGACCAGACTTTGCATTTGAATTAAAAACATTTCTGACTATTTTGCTTTGATATTACCTACCTGATTCTTTCATGTAAGTTATACTGTGCTTAGCATAACATAACTTACACCCATATGGACATATCAAAACAACAGGGATGCAGTAAAATAATACCCTATAAATAGAGTTTGTATTTCATTTCCTTTTCGGTTGACAATGGCAGACAACATTTCAGAGAATGGAAGTATGAAACACGTTATAAACCAGAACAAGTAGATACAGCTCATTACTAATTCAGTCAGAAAATTCTTCTTGTGGCAGTAACAACTAACCTAGATCCCTCAGTCCTCTATCTTTATTAGTCCCACAAATTAAAATCTTGATAAAGTAAAACATTTCTAAGGCCTTAGAATTATGTTAGGCTCAAATGGAAAAAGATGTAGCCTATGTACCCATTAAAGCACAACAGAACACAATCCACAAGTGAGGACACCTTAACAACAACTTCAAATGCAGAAATAATATGATGTGCATAATTGATGGGGATTTCTTAAACTCCCCAAAGAACTGAGAATGGAGCAGGCTATCAGTAGGCTTACCTCTAGCAACAATTGTAATTCTTCTCCTCCTGCTTTCTTTCTCTCTTCAGTAAACAGAGCAACAGAAACTCCACGGATTATGATGGACTTTTTTGACTTTTGTTCTGAGCTTCAGTCAGAATGCCATGCATGGACCTACATAGAGAGGGAATAACATGAAAACCTTGGCACCAGCCCAAGGGAAAAAGTGAAACAGTCAACGAAACAGGTAATAGTTCTCCACAGCACCACGACCAGGTGAGTTATCCAAGCAAACAATGATTTGGAGCCAGTGACATGAAAATTATTGTTGAAAATTAACGAAAGCATATTGCCTTCATCCTGGACCTACACTGTTTTGGTAACTTGAAATAGAAGCTTACGTAGTTAAAGAAATCTGACCAAAGCCATTTAAAGTGTTCACATGGTTGTAAATAAATGGAGCAGCAGCCAGTTCATTTTAAAGCAACAGACAAGTTTACTATATATAAACAAAAGGCAGGGTGCACTATCACTGCTGCAATTCCCTATCTAGACATAGTGCACTCTGGGCTCAAAAATTTCAAATGGCAAACAAACTTTCAAAACTGAACAGCAGTGTTCTAATTAGAAAAAGATTAAGAAAATTATCATATTTGCAATACAAAAAAATATTTGAATGTTTCACGTGAAAGTCTTTTTCATGCAGAAATAAACATTTGTTTCTATCCAGCATACTATGTTGTTTTTTTAAATTGCCATTTGAAAATATACCTAAGTTGAAGAGTACTCTCACGGTGAAAATCCACAGCTGTATTAATAGAGGTTGACACATAAAAATACTGGAGGAAAAAAAATAAATCTTATTCACCATTTTAAAGGAAAGAAAAGATTTTAAAACGATGTTTACTCATTTCCTTAGCATGCTTTCAGCTTTTATTAGAAGAAATCTACAGCTAGGGCACAGACTTGCTCCCATTTCCAATAACAGTGAGATTATCAGCAATACTAATGAAAGTGTTTCAGTTGTCATCTTCTTAGCATTTTAAATATTTGTGCTTTACGACCAAGACCAAAAAAAGGAAGCTGGTGTATGACTTCATGCAACATTCTTAAAAGATATGTTGTAACAAATGTGGTATTTTGAATTCATTTCCAATACCAATATATGCATACAACTGTGTATTAATATGTCTTAAAATGAGCCTGCTAAAATTCCTTATTTCTCTTAAAAGCAATATGGTAATTTTAAATTGTTTAGTTACACACGTATAGAAACACATTTAAAACTTTTTTGTACGTTAATTAAAGTATTGTAATTTGTCACGTGAACAAGGAAATGCCGCAGAATTTACTTAATTGAAACGCTTTATCATGCTCTAGAAACTGGAACGCTGTAGATCAGCAACATGTAGATTTTTTGTATCTTCACAATTTTTCATCTTTGGTCAAAGAACCATTGATATTTGTTAGAAACTACTGGACTACTTCTGAAAATGTGCAGGACTCTCAGCTCCAGCTGAAACTACCAGCTACTGGGGGTAACGAACACCACCCGATTCAGCCTAACACAAACCGAAGTAGACCAGGGAATTTAACAGCAATGTAATATGTATCGCAAGGTGTCAAATTTAATAAACGCTAAAGGGGGTGGGGGTATCAAAACAAAAGCATTATAGTACCCCATTTTGAAAATGCCAGATACAGAAAAGCAGCACGCACTCTGTAAATAACCTGATGTTCTCTAGGCAAGGCCTCGGTATTGTGAAAAAAATACGAAAAGATAAATGACCCTTGTTATTGGCCATACAACAAACCCAAAATATTTGTGTATCAATACACTTCCTGACCAGTTGGATAGCTGGTGGTTAGCATTTGCAATTACATAATTGCATTCATTCTTTGCTCTCATTTCCCATACTTACAGTGTGCAACATCCAACTGATTCTTTTATCTCATGCAAACCATCCCAGCTCTGTCAACAGCTCTTGAATTTTTAAAGAGGTACCCTCTCCTTCCCTCTTTTATTCCTCCTGAAATTTTCTGACCCCAGATCTTAAGATAGAGCAACTTCCATGGATTAAACAGTTCTATAGGAGTCACCTAATAAAACACTATTAATTGTAATAGATTTTTGTTTCTTCTTCCAATGATATTTCCATGGCAACATTTTCACGTTCTATTGTTGAGGGTGTTCTTCATTCCCAGAGCGGGTTAACCACAGGGCAGGAAGGGCAGGCTGTTGGTCAGCCTTTATTTTCTCTGGTCCTTCAACAAAGGTTAGTTGAGGTCATCAGAAGCCAAAGGGTAATTACATTTCCTCAACAGGGTTAAAGTCACACAGATTGCTATTGAGACAACTGTATGGACGACCTTCAGTTTTTTATGTTCAATCTTCTTTTCTTTTAGCAGAGCAAATGTTAATAAGGATAGCAGATAGGGAGCTACACACTGCGTACATCTCCACACTTTTCAGTTGTGCTACTATTAGTGCAATTTTTAACAGGAAAGCAATTAGGTGAGCCCACACCACGAAAGGCTGCATGGTGATTAAACATGAAAGCTATCAATAGCCAAAAGGACCTATTCTGTGATTTCTCTATTCAATGAATCTTAACAATATACCAACTCAAATAGGAGATTTTTAGGAGAGCCAGCACCCCCATATTCTCTGTTTCACTAGCCTCAAATTCATCACTAACGTCACTTGCTTCACTCAAAAGAACGAGTTGGGATTACAGGTTTTAACCAGGAAAAACACCAGTGCTCAGTGTGTCAGGCCTGGCTCCTTCCTTGAGCTTCCCATGGAATAGCCATCAGATCAGGAGTGTGCTGGGTACGGAGGGGAGAAAGCCTGACCTGAACTGCAGAGAGAACCAGGGAGACGATTGGGGTAAATAAGGATTTTGCATGGATTTGGGGGAAGGAAAGCAGGCAGTGTCTCCAGCATAAGGTGTTCAGCTCTCACCCTACTTAAAGAGTGGAAATACACTCAAATTGTAAAACAGCTTACAGGAGATCTCGTCTATAAAAAAATCATGTCTAAGAGTAAGTGAAACCTCAGCCATGGTCAGCTGTTACACCTCAGCGCAGGTAGGAGGAAAACAGAAAGATGCCCTGCGGTCTTCCTCCGCAGGGCTTTGGCCCCAGTGGCATTAACCACCCTGGCCCCGCTCCAGTCTTCTCCTCCCGCAGCGGCGCGCTCGTCTGTCCCAGGGATGCCCATCAGTAGCGTTGGTTAGTAGGGGATCTCCACTACCGATTCGAATGACCAGGCCCCAGGACTGCAGGCACGCAGGCTGGGTCCCAGGGTGTTTGGCAGGTCTCCAGGTACCAGTGCCACCTGGGCCACTGGAAGTTGCCGTGCCCCGGCTCGCAGCCCCTGCACCAGTGCTCATGGCCCAGCAGAGCACTCTGCTCCTTTCTCTGCTGGAAACTGGATGTCCCCAGTGGCTTCCCAGGCACCACGGATCTCATTACTAAAATTAACAGCGTTGTTTTTCCTTTTTGTGGTACTATTTAAAGTAAATATTACAATAGTAAAAGTCAATAATGCAAAGCAAGGCGGGGGGGGTGGGATGGGGAAGAGGGCTGTCATCTTCCTCAGCCTTCACTTTAGCCTCCTATCTTTTTGGCTGCTCTTTTCAAGCTTGATGTTGACAAAATTAAATAAATAAACAATAAAAGGATCAGGCAGTGATCATTAACATATCCATTATATACCAGGGAAGTGCAACGCAGCTTCTTGATTGATGCATTACTTTGTAAACTCAGCAAAAGTTATAAATAATCGCAATGCTGATAAATGATAAATGGAAGATTTGGTAATCAATCAATTCAAATGGGGCTAAATGGAAGAATAATGCATCATTTATATTTGGCTATATTGTACAGTATGTAAATTATTGAATACTTGCTATACCACTTTCACATCAAAGAGGTGGTAGACAAATAGACAATCATAAAACAGAATTATCAGGCTCTAGCCTTGTAACACTGTTTAACCATCTGCGCCATACGCAGCATGCTGGTGGTAAGCCAAAGGACCTCAGAAACCTTCTGTCTGGTTTTAGCAAGGGCAGATCTTTCTCTGCTCAGAAATTACGCTTTCCCAGGTACAGCAACTCCTACCTTCAGAGGCTGAAATTCTAATTCCCAAACAGAAATCACGTTAAACAGGAATACGGACATATCATTAAGTTAAGGATAAATGCGTTATAGGGACTCTCCACCAAGAAAGAGCTTCAAACACAGGAATCTAAGAGTTAAACTTTCCTATATAACTTCCATCTGTAACACGTATGCATAAGGGAACCAAACATACTATGTTATAAAAAGCTGTTTGTTAAAGGCACTCAATCTTAATTCCATTATGAAATGACTGTAGAGCAACCACACAGTTACAATTTGTTCTTAATTCTGTTTATAATCTCACACGTCACTAAATGAATTAAGATGCTAAATTTGTTGGACAGGGAATTTCCACTTATCTTTTTCTGATCGTGACACTAGGAAGTGTGTCAGTCCTGGACAGCAAAAAGGCACAGCCTACCCATGGCCAGGTTTCACTAGCACCGCGTAAATTCTACAGTCTCGGAAGGAGCAGCAGGTCTTTTTTCTGTGAGGAAATTAGGAATTCCCAACTATTAACGAGCCATGCATTCTGAATTTCCCAACTTTTCACTCTCACTCAAGTTAAGACAAGTGTTCACGATCCTTTTCCCTTCCACCCTACTGGGAGGCATCAGCCTACAACAGTTGATACAGAGCAGGACAAGAGTTGAGGGCACTTCTCTGCAAATGTCTGTAGTCGTAAAAGTCCTTCTGTCCCATCTGTTTTGAAAACATTGGGCTTTCAGGAGAACACATAAACATCCAGGGCCAGATTAAAAAAATCAGGGAAGTCCCAAACAAATTCAGACAGCTGTCCTAGATTAACCTGCTTCCTTAGGACACATAAACAATGACTAGGCCACAAAGTGCTGACGCTGGCAGGCCAGAGAGCCAAGGAACATTTATTCACTATTTTTTCATCATTAATTTAAAATATATTGTATCCAGTTTTATTCACTTAACATTCTTACAGCCAAATGCAGGCTTTCATACTTAGTATTGAATCATTAAAAGCCACAGCGGTGATATACCTACAAGCATTTTTATAGATTTAAAAGACAGAAATAGCAAAAAACACTACTGAAATATAAATTTCAGCTGCCTTTTCCTTTAGTAAATCTGCAGTAGGGTACCACAATCACTAACGATTTGTAAATGGTTCTTTGGATACACTTTTCATCTACAATCAATGACTGCAAATGGCACAGCCTTGGAGAAGACTGCATGGACATTTTTGTGCTTTGAAATTTTCCTCTCAGGTTTCTATTGTTGGTTTATAATGAGCGGAGACTGAAAAACAGCATCTCCAGAAACCACCTAGTCTTCAAAAACATGCCCTCCTCTCCAAACTACAGCCATACTTTGTTACTCTATGTTTGTGCCCCAAAATTGCATAGGTTTTAGGTGAAAAGAACAACTGGAAACCCCAAAATGTTGAAGCCGTTTCACACACTTTACCAATTTTTCCTATATCGCCTGCTCTCAACCTCTGAGTGCAAATATTTCCCAGGGTGGGACACCTTAAGTTTAAAGCTCTTCAAGTCTTCAGACAGCAGAGACGTCTCAAGCTAAAAAGGCTTTGCAAAAGTTTGAAAAATATTTTCTGCAACACTGAAGGAAAAAAAAATAGATTTCTATAACATAGGGAGGAAAAAAAGATGCCCCACTGGGACCATAACCAAAGTGCGTGCGTGTGTGAGCGCTAGCTCCTGCCCAGAGTACCCTTGCTGTGCTGCAGATGCAGGCTGCTAAACGTGACCTACGCTGGGCACTGACTGCATCTCTGGAAGACTGAGGATGACCAGCTGAATGCTTCTTGTAGTAACATGAACCATGAGTGCGACTGCTCGTTAGCTTTTTGGTCTTCAAGAGCCTCCCTGGTCATTGTCATTTCCATGACTATTCTTAAACTCTCTCTTTCGCATTGGTTCCCTCAGGTTCTCTATCACAAATGCTATAATCAACTCATGTTATTAGGAATAATGCCTTATTTTGAATAGTGTAGAACAGGCTTTCTGAAAACTAAAAAGCTTTAAACTGCTTCTCCAAATTTGGACCCAAAATGTCAACTGGGCATATACAGGTAGAAGCCTGAAGTGAACCACTATAACTGTTGTATTGGAGACATCTGTCTCCCTGATCACTGTCCATACCACACACGCAATAGCAATAGGCTTCTCCTAAGGTATATTTTATATAAAAAGTACTGTTGTATTAGTCACACAAAGATAGGTATATTCCAACTGTAGTGTAGAGCTGTCACATTTAACCTGGGCTTTCAAAAAGCATCATTAGTGGCGCTCAAAGCAAAAGAGGCAGTTTGTCCCTTGCAGCTCTTAATCAGAAATACAGAGATCTATCTGTATATACATTTGCAGATGGTCACTGCTAGCACAGTGGAAAAAAAAAAACCCCAGCAGCTGGGAAACCTGTATTGGAGCTGAAAAATTGTGGCACCCAAAGTATCATAAAGAAAAGGTAAATAGATTTCCCAAAAGGTGAAACTGGAAAACGTGCAAATGAAACAAACTGTCACGTTCACATTATCTCAGAAATACCCAATCTTCACTAATAATTTCCATGTCATAGTAAGACTGGTAAATATTTATAACCTGCTTTGGGACTGACGGTTGCAATCTCTGACTATCACAAGCGTGTGCTTAATGGAAAGGATGGTTGTTCCTGAACCTTCTCAGGACTGCCTTTGGCTTTTCCTGGCATTTATCTGAGTGCAGATCACAGAGGCCTAGGATGCCCATCCAGTACCCAGGGAGCAACAGGGTACTCTGCTCCTCCATCATTCCCACTTCATTCTCTCAAAGTCTTTCCCATAAACAACATGGGAGCTGTAATGCCACAGACTGGATAACTCTCTCCGGCAACAGGTAAAGGAGAATGACATCGATGCTGGCCTTGGAAGCCAGCTTTTCTGCTTAACCCCTTATGCCATAAAGGCAGATAGCAAGTGGGCTGTGGTACCTGCGTGTTTATTTGAATGTCACCAGGAAAAGCCACCTACCCTGGCATGGCATTTGTCAGTTCACCCGCAACAAGTACTTTCTTCCACTCTGTGACCCTCAGCATCTTGATTTTCTGTCAGCTTTTAAATCCCAGCTAATTAGAAGATTCACTACTCCTTATGATTCCTGACTTTCACAGTTTCTAATTAGTCTTTGCAGCAGTCTATTACCTAAATGAATTGTGATATTCCACTTGGTATTTTGAATGAAAACAACTATTACCATTCCTCTGTAGCATTATTCACCTCATAGTAAAGTAATTTTGTGCTGAGGATAGCACATTTTAACTTTGCAAATTAAACTGGAAGTCATTCGAATGAAGAAAGGCAAAAGGAAACAAAACCAGGTTGAATATTAACTCCAATTTTCTTTTCCAAAATTATTCCTCAGATTAGGAGTCTCAGTCGGGAAGATCTGTTCATAACGTTGTACTTAGAGATACGGCTGAAGGTCTGTACACGAGATAGGCACATAACAACGGCCCGCGCAGTTTGGCAGGGTCCTGGCTCACATGGCAAGGTGTATGAGGACAGTCCTCCTCTCCGCTCTGCGCTGCAGATCTCTGCTCTCTGTTCTGCACTGCAGCAGCTATGGAGTCATTCAAGCAGAACACAGCAAGAGGTAAGAGATGGATGAAGATTATCCCTAAATTTAGAGGAACTTACATCCGGAGGGGAATTAAATTATGAAGTGTAGGATGATGAGGGTTGGTTTCCATTGCAAGAGATGAGGGAATGTGTTATTTCTTCCAAGTAATGCAGGTTTCTGAAAGTCGTGGACCCACCGGGTCCACAGCTGTTCAATATTGCAACAGTCGTTCAGCGGAAACCCTAATGTCTAACAGATCACCTCTGGAGCTGGTCAGAAAACAATGTTGAAAAACTGACAGCAGCCTTGAGTGCTATCTGGTTTGGAAAAAAAGTAGGTTTTGCCTGCCTTTTTGAGCTCAGCCTGAAGACCCGAGACTGATATACCACCAATCTTTCTGGAAAAGAGAGCACTAACAGCTTGTACAGGGTGATTTTCTCTAGAAACAGTAATTTGAGCAACAAGTGATAAGTATTGTTTACCTCCATCTTCATCCAGTGCAGCAGAAACGCTGCACTTAATTTTAGATTTCCGATTTTAAGATCAACAAACAAAATTTTAATCTCTTCGTACATTTTATTGCATTATAAAAACTTCTTTCAATCTCATGCAAGCTGCATCATCTGATGCAATCCAGGTGCAGTAAAACTACTATCAGTAGTAGTTACTAGATTGTGCACTCTGACAGGTCCTGCACCTGATTTCAGCTTACAAAAGTAGGAAGCCTTTACTGGCCACTGCCCAATACCCGTAGCCTCTCCTAGGGACTGCAACGCATAAGCACAGCCAAGCCAGTTAGACTAAACCTGGAGCCCTGTCTCTGGAGTGGCACAGAGCAGATGCCCCAAGGAAAGGATAAGGATATGGCAAAGATCTAGTGCAGCCTCCAGCAGTTTGTGGTTCAAGGACTTTCTCTGCCAGAGTTTCTTCCTATAAGGTAGCCCTTGTGGATTAAACAATTCACACCACCTTTTTTTAACCCAGTACTTGGGAACCTTTTCCTCGACCGCTTCGCTTTCATAGCAGATGTTATATTAAGGACCCTGTCGCTGGCTCTGCATCTGGTCTTACATCAGTGAACCGGGTAACAGCAATGAAGTTAAAGCAAGTCCTAATGCACCAGAGAAAACAAGAATGGCAGAAGTCTGGATGAACAAGAGCAGCACTAGGGTCTGGGGCTAATTTTGTTTGTCCACCCAACACGCCAGCAGGGGACTTTAGGTATCCACTGCACAAACTGTGATTACGCTGGACAGTTAGGCAGAGTGAAAATGTGGATTTTTATGCAGCATTTGAGTATCTGCGGTGCTTACTGAGCCACTGGTTCTGGCAGTGGCTCTCTTTACAGTCACTACTGCGTCTACCAACTCTCTCTTTTCCCAAGTCTTTCTGTCTCTTTGTTAATTATGCCTTGCAGCACTTTTTAAAGGTTTAGTGTATTTTTCTTGTCTTCTTTTCTCACCCTTCTTTTCCTGCCCTCTCTGTCTCCCCTTCTACTATCAGCTCATCACTACTTGTTGTTCATCTCTTACCCATTTCTGCAACACCTCTTACTACCATACAGCTGAGCTAGGTCAGGCAACCTGGGTCTAATAATAAATGAGTGGAAAATATGACTTTAAAAATATAAAATTCTCTATACAACCAGTCAGTCACCAGTCCACACTGATGGTCCAAAAGGCACTAAAATAAGTATTTTCTTCTTGCTGCTATTGTCATTAGAATATTTTCCTGAAATGGGTAAGTTTAGGCAAGACCTAATGACTAGCTAAATTCATAACAGAGTAATAACAGAGTATCTGAAGCATCTCCCTGAATTTGCTTCAGGCAGTTCACACTACTAAGATTCACAGGACTAAATCGATCTCATCTCTGCGTGCAATGTTTTATGCGTGTAGGTATCTATATTTCTATGTACAAAAGGCATTTCTGCATGCAAAACGAGCAGGTTATCTGAACACTTCCATATCACATGCCTATCCAAAAGGTCCTTTCCAGGTGCAGTTATGCATTCAAAAGCTTGCTTAAACAGCACTAGAATGTTAACGGTCTTCTGTGAAAATCTATTGTAGCGTATATTTGTAACTGAGCAGATTTCTCCCCATAGCCGCTACCAATCCTTTGTCAAATAACTATTTTAGGAGAGCAAACCAGCAAGATGCAAAAGCACATCTTTTTCCCACCCAAAATTAATTTCAGAAAAGGATAGAAAGACTTCTCAACTTTTTGCCTGTCCCTTTTTATTCATTACTAAGTATGCATTACTTTCCTATGATTGCTGCCCTTGCCCACAGAAATGGAGGATTCAGAAATTTAGTTATGATCTTCATCCTGTAGATCCCAAAGGGTTCTTATCCCTCCAGAATAAGTAATTTGCAGAAACATTCTACAGAGCTGAAAACCAACTTGACTATTTTAGTGTCCGCCAGACTTTTATCAGCGTTCAGCATTCTACAGCAAAGTTTTTCAAAACAATATGTTTCTAAGTGCAGGACTAAATGATTATGTGGAATGGTTAATAACTGCTTTAACAAAAGCTTCCCCTGCTCCACTCGTTTTGTTGTCAGCTAGTACTCTGGCAGCAGACAAAGAGTTAATGTCAAAATACATCTTCTGATACCCCGATTGCCTTTCCTCATCCATTGTTTTCAAACTTCTTTTGAACGGTCAGAAATTTTCTGCCTGAATAAACTCTCAACAGAAAAGAGAACTGGAGCAAACAGAAAAACGAGTAAAATAAAAACAAACCGTGTTGGCAATATAGAAAGCGGACCTGGTTATAAAATCACTAATTTCTAGCACCAACATTTATTGTGAACGTAATGTAATTAAAAAATGCAAATTTTGCCCTCTTGAAGCGAAATTATTTAAAGATAGCAACATTCTGTACAGTATCATAAATCTGGCAAGTTTAGCTTTGGATGACTTGATACTCAGAACGGAAAAGAAATGAGCCCAACTCTTTGGAAAGCTTTTATAAAAATGCTTTTAAAAATAACAAATCACTGTTTTCGTAAGGCTATTCATGTCTCAGCTTTCCTTTAGACTGAAATTTGATGCTGGAAGTAGCACTGCTCACTAATACATAAGAGCTTCTCATTTCGACCTTCTGTTTTGATCACTCTTAGCATTCTCATATTACTATTGGTAGCAAAAAATATATTCTTATAAAAGAGTAGTGCATTTCAGTTATGGTTATCTATTGATTCAGTTACACTTGAATTGATCTCAAATTGTTTCAAGCAACTGTTCTGCACCCAAAACACCACATGAACCACAGAAACCAGATCAATAGATTTCAAGTGAAATAATTGTTTTCCTTTGTAAGACCTCATTACTTCTTGAATGAAGAACTGTTTGATTGACCTCCAGGAAAGCAGCAGATGTGAATAAGCCAAGCACCTCAGGCCTTATCATTTAAAGTGAGGCCTTGAAAATTACAGGAAAGTACATTGAACATGTGCTCGGTTAGCTGTGGGAAATGCACAGCTGGCGGAGCCGCAAAACTGCATTTTACTCTGATAACAGGAGAGCAGCAGTACTTAGATGGCAAAAATAGACTTCTAGGGTTAGTCACTCGTGAACACCCATAAAAATACTAGTTAAGAAAATAATCCAAGGATTCTCGAGTGACTGGTTTTATTTTCACAGTATCGGTATTAGTGAGGTTTTTGTCTCGTTTCGTGAAATTTCACACAGCTGTGCCACTGAACTCACGTCTTTCACAGTGTCTTACTACATGATTTTAATGCTTTTTGAGCATTTCCAGATTGCCATAGTCAGATACACAAGGTAGGAGGCATAAACCAGTGCAGCAGTGGAGGAAATCAGGGTGACCTCATTAATTCTACTGGCAGGATGCAGATTTATACCAGATTAGCAATTTATTGGGATGCCTAAAGTGAGATCATAAGCGGTGCTGCCAAACAGAGCCAGAGGGGCTCTTCTCGGGGCTGAGTATGGGTTGAGACAGGGGCTGCACTGACCTCCGTGCAAGACAGCCAGCCCTAGGAGATGAAATGATAACAGCATCCCCAGGCTGCCAAATTTGCAGCACTGCACGGCGAGTCCTCTGGCTGTAGCCCTGCCTCTGTGTGGTCAGTGCTGCTCCCTCACCAGCATGCATTTGCGGCCCTGGGATAAAGCCTTACAACTGTCTTCCCTCCCTGGAACTTGCCCTTTTGTGCAGAAGAAAGAGTCCAGGGTCCATCATCTCTGTCCACAGCCATGGGCAGGAACAAGGCGCCTGCAGAAAACTGAGCGAGAGCGTGATTAGATGGTGTTGGAGATGTGTGGTGTCTGAGGGCATGGGTTGGTGGTACGAGACAGAGCAGCTAGACAGAGGGTTAGGGCACCTTGTGATGGTGATTACAGGAAGGTATTGCCAGAAGTAACAAATGTGATAGGCTTGACCTGTTAATCTCAGCCCGATATACCGTGCTCTCTCCATTATACAGACGTAAAAGGCACACAGCAACAGCAAAAGTACTGTTTAGGCAATGCAGACATGGATGTTCCCCCAGCAGGCATCAACAGCAAATGGCAAGAAACGTATGTGCACCTACTTATAAAATGCAGTTTTAATACGCAAGACTGATTTTAGGTCACTTCTACGCGCAGTTGACGCTTCCCCCCCCAAGAAGTAGTAACTGAGAATACAGCGGTGTTATTTTTGTGGTCTCAGGACGAGTTGCTGTCCCTAGTACCAGTCCTCCTGGTACGGGAAATTTTTATTTCTTTTAATTGTATTGCAAATAAATTAAACACTCACATTATAGCTTAGAATGTTTCTGTAAAAAAGTCTTGGTTGGCTTCTTGCACATATTAGGCCTGATCTGGGCTTTACTCTTTTATGAGCGCAATTAACTGCAAACACCTTGTCATAAACATTTTAAAAGGTCAAAGAGATTGCAACAATTTTGCTAAAGAGATAAATGGTCAAATAAAACATTGAATTGTTAATTCCCAGGTGGCAAAAAGCTGCATGAGTCAGATCAATAAGAAGACATACAGAACGAATTCTGGGATAAAGGGCGGGTCAACCTTGAAGTGTTAATAACTTGCTCCTATTATTTTCCTCTGGCACATCATGTGTTCTAGCAGGTAACATTGCTGTTAATAGCAAATTAATGTCCACAGATTCACAGAAGTAAAACCAGGCATCAGAGGTTGTTGAAACAAAAATTTTTGAAAGGATTTAGCTCTATTAACACAAGGAAAAACAGTGAGTTTATAGAAGACAGGTAAGAGCAGTCTTACTATGATTTCTCATCTAATGTGTTAGTCGACTGCTGGTTAGGGCGCACTCTTTCTGCAGATTTTCTCTTTTCATCCTTGTTCTTAATTCCTGGGCTTTTATTAAACAGTAACTGTCAAAACCATCCAGCCTTATATGAGTTAAGAGAATTGTAAGAAATCTGAACATTAGATGAAAACTGAGCACATTGAAGCAGATACTCAGCTGGCCTGTACTGACAAAGCTGTTAGGGATGTGGGGCAATTTGTATTAGCCTAAAGTCTGCCCCACAGAATGCATTAGTGTTTGTGGAAGGTCAGATATAGAAACTAGCATCCTTGCCAGATACGTGTTTGTTTAAGAGAAGGGAGATCCTTTTTTCATCTTGCTGAAAGTAGAAAACGGTGTGACCATTATGATCAGCATTTCTCTCTGCTGAAAAGAGCATTTTGTAACTATAGCTACTTCAGAAATGAGTCCTCCTTTTATTGGGAAAATCATGCCTTTCTGTCCATACTGCCCATGCCACTCAATAAAATGTAAGTTTGGAATTGAAAATGTACAGCTGACACTCAAGATTGACTAAATTTGAATAAAAGGTTCATTGGCTCAAAATAGGGGATATGGAAGAGGGACTTACAGAATCCTTAGAAGACACTGTCTATTTTCTCCAGTCCACCCCACTCAATGTGATAGTAGTTGGACTACAACAAAAGTCAGACGAAACACTCTTTGTTTTGAAAACTACACTCACCTTTAGATGAGATGACGACTATTTTTTTCAAATTGTTAAAAATTTCCTTTCCGTCTTATTCATAAAATTCCAATAGGGAGAGTGTAAGTGCCAAGTATGTCACTTGAAACTGCGTATGGAATGATCGAGGTCCAGAAACTGTCTCTTATTTACCAGTGAAGTAGAATGGGCTCCTATTTTCAGTTCATTTTTAGAAAAAAATTAAGGAGAAGTTCAGGCTGTTGGAAGGAGACCACCTGAAGAAGTCTCTTCTCAAAACTATTCAATTTTTTAGACCCTTCCAGAGAAGATTACAAGATTAAAAATTACATGCAAAGAAAATTATCTCATCATTTTTTAATTAAGGACATTCTTCAGTAAAAGAAAGACTTTTCCTGAAGAGAACTTAGCAACTCATGGAAGACAAAGTGCAAAAAAATGCAAAAGTCTATCAGAAATAAGTAACTCCTGATATGCAGTGAAAAATATCTGCCAGGATCCGTGGGAAGGAACTGAGGAACTCAAACTATTCCAAAGCATCATGCAGTGGTATAAAATATAGACAGCAGTGTCTATATTGATCCCAGTGGACGCTAGAAGGCAAATGAACATTTGAAAGGTCAGTAATTTTACTTCTGCCAAATTGGATGCTAGTAATTTGCATGAGCCTGAAAGTCAAATATCAGTGTAAATTCCCCCAGTCATATGTAAATTTAATCACCCCATACCTCTAACAGCAATCTTGTCCACTGGCATGAAAAATGTAAAGAAAGCGCACGATCCCATAAAGCACACTGGACTGATACATATAACACAAGAAGACACTATATGACAAATATCTATTTTATGTGCTTTATAAATGCCAGGAAAACATATTTTACTCTGACGGCAAATTTTAAGGATCTGTTAACTACTCATTAAATGATTTTACAAATTAAGATAAATGTTCCTTTTCTAATGCACTTCAGAAATTTCTGTTGGGATTTTGCAGACTGCAATCTAAAAGGATTTTTAAAATTCATTTTAATATTTAAAGAAAAATTGACTCAACCAGTTTCCAAGTCAACTCTAAGGTATGGCTTTAGCTTTAAAAAGAGAAAGACACATTAGTGTATTTTTCCAGAAAAGATATTTTCACTTTGTTTCTTCTAAAAACATCACTTGTTATATACAGCATGAGGCCTCAAGGCTCACTCAGTCAATGGCAGTTATGCCACTAAAATTAATGGTTTAGGTTTTCCTAGTGTATTTAAAATTTAAAGAGAAGCCTACGAGACTTCCACAACTCTAATATAATAGTAATAAATAATAACCACTAAATGGGTTTGTCCAACATAGGGAAGGAGATCTGGCAACAGTAACGTAATTCAAACTAATGTTTAAGCAGTATTTCTCATGAAAACAACTGATGTCCTCTGAAGACACATGAAGAGCACAAGGGGGAATGGTTTTAAGCTGAAGCAGGGTAGGTTTAGACTGGATGTAAGGAGGAAATTCTTTACAATGAGGGTGGTGAAACCCTGGCAGGGGTTGCCCAGAGAGGTGGTGGAGGCCCCCTCCCTGGAAACATTCAAGGCCAGGTTGGACGGGGCTGTGAGCAACCTGATCTAGTTAGTGGTGTCCCTGCTCACTGCAGGGGGGTTGGACTAGATGACCTCTAGGGGTCCCTTCCAACCCAAAACATTCTATGATTCTCTGAAAGTGACATGAAGTGCCATCTTACCCCTCAGCAGCTCCTCAGGGCTTTATAACCATTTCAGCAGAAGACCTGGTGCTTTCCAGCCCTATTCTTCTACAGCTCAGGTACCAGGAAGCTTCCCTGATCCACAGTTTTTCCATTTCCATCATCTCCTTCACCATCCATTTTTATGAAGGTGGGAAAGGAAGATTGATGCAAAAAATACAGTAGCACCTATCGAAATCTGTACTGCAAACTGTGCTGTCCTTCAAGGAAACACGATGTGTACAGTGACTATTGCGTGGATCTTCCTCAGTCCACAACCCCTAAGAAATTAAAAGAGTCAACACTGGCAGCCTAGGGGTTAGCAGGATATGAGAGCTTCTCAGTAACACTTCCCTCCACTGCAAAATGACAGGTATGCTCCACCACCTTTTGCACCAGAGGGTAGAGGAGAGGACATGAAGTCCAAAACTACCTTTGCTTTTGTATTGCTGTTATTGTAAAGACACTGATGTTATGGTTCGTGGATTTCTGGCCAGCATGAAGATCATATGCTGTCAGGCCTACAAAGAAAGAAAGATTTCTTTAGGTTGCCTTAAATGGCAAGGCAATTTAAGAACAGGCCACTGCTGAAGAAAGAGTCCATTAGTGTGTCAGTCTGAAGGGCTGCTTTCATACCCCTCGTTACAATACAAATCGGTTTAGCTGTTATTAAGGGTTCTATTTCATCTGTCTTCCTTCTAATTTTGATCACTTGATTACATTTTATGACACTGAAAATATACAAGTGGTGTGCTTCTACCCCATAACCATCCTAGCACCTCTATGAAGTACGATTGTTTTGATGTCACTGCTTTCTTCGTTTTGCTATGAATTTATAGTTTTCAAATAGTCTAGTCTTCCATTAGAAATTATGTGCTTTAACCTTATATTTGTAGGCTGACTCACTCTGTATTAAACCAAAACTGACTGCGTCAAATGGATCATTTGAGCCAATAAGTTTGTAAGGCATTAGGGAGCAACAGCAGTATAGAAAGTTTTCTCATGTAACAAAGGAGAGCATAAGCTGGTTTTAAAATCACATCTATTTACCATTTTTAGTTGGTTCAGATATAAAGTTAAGATGCAATAGTATTTGTATCACCTGAGATACAACATGGAATACAAATATTCTGTGTTTTGCACGTCATCCTTTTTACTACCACAAGCCAATGTTTTAAATAACTACTTTAAATTAAAGTCTCTTTGGTCTGCCAAGAGAGGAAAATGAACCGCACTTCATACGCGCCTTCCAGTAATCCTGATGGAATATAAATGTTAGCTTATTAAAGTAAATGCCACTTACTAAATATCCACAAAATATTAGATATCCCAGAGTGACTGCTACACTGGTTTAAATGCTTCAAAACGCTAACACAATTTTTTTACAAATTGAATAATGTGATAGTCACCAAGTATCACAACTTAATGAGAAAAGCTCTCCTTTCTCACAAATGCAATCTGGCATGCTGAAGTGTAACTAAGTCTCGTGAAGTTTTATTAATTACATCAAAAGCATGTGATTTGACCTTGTAACTGTGGTCATTTTAAGAAGAGAGAGACAACCGCTGTGAAAGCGCACATCTTACGCGCTTCCAGCTTTTCTTGTTCCATTAAAAAGCTCCTGTATCTCCCCTGGGACGGCCCTGGCAGCGGATACAAACAGCACAAACCAGCAGGAGTATGCTAAGAACAGGTGCTCCGGCTTATTGCAGCTGCGGTGCATGTGGAGGGGGGAAAAAAAAAAAGCAATTGCTTTTGCTCGCCGTCTCTGCAATAGCTATCTACCTGCAGATGTTTCATTTCTCTCTCACGCTGCATCTTTAAAAGCGGATCTTGTCCGATGTCACACTCTCTCTCAGTCAAACCACTGGTAAGGCTTGTTCTGGAAGAGACATGGCCTAAAGCACTTTTGTGATTAGACATACAGTCCAGCAGATAGTACATTTAATCAAAGGTGTTCACGGCAAAAGGAAATATATAAATGTAAATGTTGCTTAGGCAGCGATTGAAGAGAGTAAAAAGCCACAGAATCCTACTCTAATCATAGTATTGCTATGCTAACACAGCACTCTAACACGATGGGAAAACAAACACTTTACGCTCTATCACTTGCACAAAAATACAGATTAATGGTGAAGATAACAATACCATATATAAAAACAACACCAGCTTTGACTGGACGTTTTTGGTAACGCATTGTTCACCATCTGTATTGCGTTCTCTCTCCTTCCTTTCGTTTTTCTGCTCTCCATGTGCCCTGCCTGCTTAGGCTGAAGCCCCTCAGGAAAGGGGCTTTCCACCCATCAGTGTTCACCCAGCACCAGGGACAAAGGGATTCAGCTCCAGTTTGTCCTTGTGTATTACCACAACAAACATATGCAAGGAGAATGATACCAATTGCGGGAAGGAATCTGTGAAAATGCATACTTTACATACAACTGCGATAGCCTCCTAATAGCAGGCAAGTCATGAGATCACCACGTGCTGTTGTTCAAATCATACGTAATAGTTGGCATCCCAAGACAACAGCATCTACAGGTACAACTGCCCACACATAAGCCCTTAAGGTCACTTCTTTATGTAAGCTGCTTCTGACATGTGCCACAACAGTGTTTTGTAGACCACCTGCTTGCGCCCGAAGGGTACGTTTTAATGACCCTTATCACAAGAAGAGACAAAGTCAACGTCCGAGTCCTGAATCTTGCTGATCGCCTCCCCGCTTGTGTCGCCAGCCCGAGCGCTTGCCAGCGTATTACACAAAATCGCATGAGTATAAAATTGCAATGAGGCCAGAATCAAACACTCATTAAAACCGCGCTGCTGACCTTTTAAAATGGCAACATAGAATTGCTGTGGCTAAAGAAACTGTAAGGGGACGATAAAATTGCATTAGAACTTTTTCAATCTATGCTCACAGTTAGCCATATATCTCTTCTGCTAAATAAACACAAATTGAAATAACGTGATGCCAGTCGGTAGAGGTAGAACAACATAATCGAGTAAAAGGAGACCTAGACATGCCATTCAAGATATTTAAGAGTTTCTGCCTTCTAAAATTCAGACCTTGAACAAAAATTCATGCACAATTGTGCACCCACTTTCTATGGTTGATTACAATCATTTCATGTGAAAACTGAGCACTGCCGACACAAATGTCCAGCTGGAGTCATGGAGCCAGCTTCTTGGAGGCAAAACATCTCCTTCAGTTCATAACGTAGTGGGAGAAAAGACAAGAAAGCCGCTAAATGTCCCCATTAGGAATGGCTGTGACATACAGGGTTGTGTCACTGGTATGGAGCTAATATAGCTGACACTGCAGTGGCTAATACGAAATGACCTCAGTCCCACGGCTACCTTAAAAGACACAGGCTGGTAGGCAACCAGCTCAAACATCAACGATGTTTTCCATTCCTTTCTCCTAAGTCTTAGCAGCCGCTGTGGTTCTTAGGAATTTGAGTCTAAAATAGCAATTTGTGCAGGTAGGAGGTGTGGGTACCTGGCTGCACCATGCCGACGTGGCGACCACACTCGCAGAGCCACACGGGTAACTGCAGATACATCTTCTCACACAGCCCTCAGCTCTGGAAAATCAGGACGTTTCTTGCGTTATATTCTTATTTCCGTGTGTGCATGTATGTCTGTAATAACCATGTATGTCTGTAATAACCCGCAAACCCCTCTGTCTGGATGAATTGTTAGTAACATGTTTAAGGGAAATACTCATTTGTGTCTCTAAAGCTCCAGCAAATTTTGACCAAGTGCAGAACGGGTGCCAATTTAGGGTTGAATATAAACTAATGAGACATAAAAATGTCCCCTTGGTAATTCTTTTACAATGCAGCAGGGGGCCATTGCTTCTCTGCCAGCTCCTCTTATTAAATGTCCATCAATGGGAAATTTGGAATATCCTTTAAGAGTGTTTCTTTAGGAAACCAGCTGAAACCGCTGAACTGTGCATCACTTCAAAACTCTTGCAAATACCACAGTTCATATAACTTAGTTTTTCAAAATCATCTTTTCAGTTTGGGGTTTCAGATTTTTTTCCCCACTTCCTGAGGCATGTTATATACTTGTTTATAAAATCTTTAGGAGCACAGAATAATTTGTTCTCCTGCCCAATGCCTCTCAAGTTTTTGGGGAACAGCAGGATTTCTTTAATGCTTCTTATTCAATTTCCCTACTTTCTCATTTAAGTCTAGAAAAGCAACTTCTATTCCGCACCCCTCTTAGCAGATTGTAGTAAAAGAGGAGGGGAAAAAAAAAAAACACAACACTAAAGCTCTGACAGATGGTACCCAGCGTTTGACTCATGCTGGGCTCAGCAGGACCTATAGTTTAGAAGGTTAGCACTGTCAAAAAGACTCTACTTATCAAGTGAATAACAAAGTGTGGACTGCCAGGCTGTTTCCTATAGAAAACTTGTATTTTACTTGTAATTCTCAGCTATCTTTCTGGTGCTTCCGAAACTTTTGAGGAGCAGATGCATGCTTTTCTATTTAAGAAACAACTTGGAAGCTGACATCCCGGGAGCAGCCGGCAGCTCAGTAGGCCAGACTCTAGGAAGTTGTGCCCCTGTGCTAGTGTCAGCGCCACGGTTTGGGGACCTCAGAGGGGATTTGAGAGCAAGGAGAGAACTCTTCCTCTCCATTTGCCTTCTTTTGCAGCCAGTGAAAAATTAATCTTCTCTTAGATTACTGCCCCAGTCTGAGGATCGCTTTAGCAAAGTAACGGTGCTAAACTGTGAGGAAAGGCAGAAAGGTCTGAGCAGAGAGCAGCGTTTACCAGGCTTTTCTTTTAAAGTCATTTCCAAGCTCACATCAGTCAGCATCTATCCCAGTACAGAAGTACCTAAAGTGACTGCAAATGTTAGTGAGCAGACCTGAAAGCAATATTGAAGTCTGGAGAAATACAAATAAATGGTTAACAGCTTGTACCCATGTTTACTGGTAAGTCTGGACTTTTAAATTCTGGGCGGGGTGGGGGGGGAGTTTGCTGGTAAATGTAGCGTTACTGTGAATATGTGGCAGGCACTGTTATTAATCATTGCTATAGCACTGTAAATATTCTTAATGCTTTCTTCCCGAAAATAATGTCAATTCATTTGTTAAGCAAGAACATTGTTTTAGTCATAAAGTAAACTGGTACCAACAGTTAGCAGCTGCTGTTCAGCAGTTAGAATTAATGAGATAGCAATTATACAGCAAAATACAACCTTTTTATTGCCAAAACTCAAGCCTCTGTCACTGCCTCGTTTGCTTTTTATTCAGAACTATGAAAAATGAAACAACTTAGTTAAGTCTGGAAGTTTACAGAATATAATGAGTTCAATGTGGATTCATTGCTGTGTTTGGATTCAAGGTTGTTTAATAAAAGACTTAAAACTAGTTTGGTACTGAATGGGGAAGGGGGAGGAATCACTCCCGGTTTACGGTGAAACAGAGTCACAGACATGCAGAGCAGTGAGACTACACACAGATTATTAATTTTGGTTACTCTACTGCCAGATAACCTGCAGCAGAACAAGTGTGTGGTCAAAAATTCTCTCATTATAATTACTTATTAATTAATATCACATTGATCTTAAAGTTAAGGCATAGCCAATGTGATGCTCAGGACATTTTGTATGAGGCAGTCTGTGTTTCAGAATGTTTTTTACCTGGTTTGTGTATTAAAAACTTGCTTTGAGTAAGGCAGTGAAAAATGAGGATCATTCCTTAATTCTTCTTTGAATCTTCACTGTAAAGTAAAAATCCTGGCCTGAAGTGTGGCTAATTTATTTAAATGCTAATTTATTTAAACACACACCCCCAAAAGGGAGGGGGGAACAGGCTGAGTGTACAACCTGTTGCTTTTCTCCCTACCTTATCTTGCCTGAGATCAGACTCCATTCCCCAATTCAAATGTCTGCTAACATATTATGTCAAGATCATAACAGGAAACTTATCTGTCCAAAAATTCAGTTTGATTTAGTTTTCATGCAGTTAAGTTATGGGCCCGAGTGAAGGAAATCATTAAGCAACATATTTCTGGAATGTATGTAAAAAAATGAACAGTGTTCTCACCCATCACTTCAGGGCATATGTGATATATCCTTGCAGAAGCTGTGATTCCCATCCCCTCATTCAGCACAAACCCAAGGACCTACACAGCCATCACAGGGAACAGGCAATTTTCCTTCTGTCACCTGACTGAAAATCCCTTAGGCTGTGTCAAATTGCTTTGTGCTCCGCAGGGCACAAGGAGCCCTGGCCCAGGAGCCATTTTCCTGCTCCTTCCCCTCTTCCAAAGCAGGTCCCAGTGAGGGACTTGAGGGAGAGTCAGGGCTCAGGGCAGGGACAGACTGTCCAACCCTGTGCTTACTTACCAGTTTTACCATTGAGTTTAATCCCGTGGACGGTATACCCGAGTTAGTGATGAGGGATTCTCATGAGCTGTTCGCCAAAAAGACTGAGCAACCTACATACAAAGTAGTGTCTGTAGCAAAGATGTGATGAGAAACAGAGAGAAGACAAGTAGAGACACTGTCATGGACAGATACAGGAGGGAGCCTGGATTAAGTCTACAAATAAAACAAGAGTAGCGCTGGCCACTCCATCTATACACAAATACCCAAATTTCCCTGTAAGCATCCATCACAAACTCAAAAATCAGTGTTTTAATAAAGGGCCACAAACACGATCAGTCTTAGAAAACGCATAGTCGTATTGACACTTGCATTTCAGTAAATGGAGTACTGTTTTCAGCCAGGTATTAATATGCTTTATTCGCTTTCTTCTGACGACATGATCCAGTCACCAGTAGCCTATGATCCTTCATTGCCATGTATCTGTTGTAAATCTTTGGGAATCGCTCAGCTGCGAGCAGCAGAAACTTTGTCCTTGCCCTCCCCACATCTGCCTGGGGTGCAGCCCAGGGGACCTGAGCTACGAGTCAGGTATGCGCTTCCTAACAAAGAGAGCAGATGGGCTGGCCCAGGAACACCTACCGCTTCATTCCTTTGAGAAAACTGTATCTATAAAATGTGGCCTTAAATAAATTCCACGAATGAGGTCCTGATACCAAAAAAATAAAACAAAAAAATGAATTATTAACCGTGATCCTGGAGACTTGAACCTGCCCACTGGGTTGGGAGTTAATTTCATTAAAATCAGGACAGTTTCTTGCATGAGCTTGGGAAGTTTTGTCTCATGCCTAGTGCAGAGCATGCGTCCAAACCAGGTCATCTGCTATTACATGGCACCTTTTTCACAAAAGAATAATTTCAGAATGTCTCAAAAAAAGGACAAGAGTCAGATTTAACCACCGATCACTCTTATCCAAGAGATGACTACAAGCCCTTTAGTACAAGCGTCACAGCATGTCATTTAAACATTTTTATTTATACCTTAATCAAAGTAAACATGCAAATAGCTCCTATAAATTTTATCAAACAGACAGGAGAGGGAGCTCTCCCTTCATCCCACTAGATTATGAATGGATTTTGCTGAACTTATTAAAATCTAACCACATTTTTATTCTATGTCACATGTGACTTCTTGTCATTCTTTTGTCCTGGGACCGTTTCCTCTTAACAAACAACTCTGTAACATGAAACATTCCCGTGTACCACAGAACATTTTTCTGGGTGAATACAGTAAGTACATTTTTAAGGCACTTTTAATTTTGGTATAGGAAAAAATGAGGATGTAATTCCTATTTACAAAATTCTGCTTCCCTACTTACTGATACGTATACAAACGCATACTCTGCATGTATGTGTGCATCCTAAGTATACTTGCATACTTTCCAACTTAAAATACCAAGCAAGTAATTTTTCCATTGTCACCATGCTTTACATGTTCCCAGATAATTTTGCATTTATCCTGAGACCTATCAGATCAACCTAAGAATGCTGGTAGATCCAAGTGCATTTTTAGGATAAATCACTGAAATGTCAAATTCAAAAGAAGCACATACAGGCAAACAAACCGCAGCTAAAATAAACCCAAGGCAAAAGAAAGTCACAGTAATCTTAATGTCTGCACATTATCACCGTGTTCATTTGAAATCTTTGTATTGGAATATGGCCTTAATTCACATTCCAAAAACAAAATTTTGACAGCAGAGATGCTTGTATCAGCATCTGGATATAATGCTAAAAATCAAACTGTGAGTTACATCTGTCTCGTAAAGGCTATATAATAAGATTTACTTAATCCATTTGAAAGAAAAAAAAATGTTTTTGTCCCCCAATTTGTTGCGACATCTGAAAGTTCATGAGGTTATGACCCCTCTTTAAGAAAGCATCTTCTACCACCTGCAAATACCCTAGGAAAGCAGTTTGAAACAATAAAACACGTGCTAGTTAACCGTTACCAGGGAAACAGTTATGCTTCAGCAATGGGAGGTTTCAGCCCCACAGTGGCTTTGTCTAAAGAAGACATGGCCCAGCTGTTACCGAATAACCATTGTTGTAGATCATCGGGAAATAACAGTCAGTGCACCAGCTTAGCCCTATGGAAGTTTCTATTCTCCTCGCCGCTGGAGGTACATCTGAGCAAAATCACAGAACAACAGGCATTTTATAACATAAATCGAAATAAAATAATAGTAAAGACACTAAAACCAATCCATCAGTAGTGACTCGTCATTAAACGTGTACAAATCTATTGTCTTTCGCACTTTTAGGAGGGTGATTTTTCTAATGCAATAACTTCACGTCGCTAGGTGGCAAATACCAGCTTTATTAATTAACTATACCATCAGAAAGTTTCAGAGCCTGAGGATGAAGTTATGCTTTGTGCTTACAAGTGAGTCAGCAGACAAAGACAATTTTTTGTCTTACATCAAAGGGGATACAAAGGGATGCAGCAACAGCTTGGGCTCCCGGCTCATTATAATTCTTTTTTTCCAGAGACGCACAGTAGTTAATTTCATTGTTTTGAAACACAGCATCACAGTTTTCTGTCCAAATTTTCCTTTCCCTTTAGAATGGAATTTGGCTGACTACACTCATTAGTTTGTAGAAGAGACTGAATAATTTAACAGGGGTGTTCTGCAGGTTTTGTTAGTTGGGTTTGGCCTGATTGCTTGTTTTAAATAGGGAGAGTCAAATCCTAGATCCCAGGCAGTCAGTGCAGAGCTCTCAGTAATGGCAATAGAAGCAAGGTTTCATTCTGGTATTTAGGAGAGTTTTTCCCTCTTACACATTTATTCATTTGCTCGGTCTACAAAAATTATTACCGTCTATATTAAAAGTTGCAGTGAGATGATGCTGTGCTGAAGGGAAGCACGGAGCAGGTACGATGCCCCTCCATTAATTGTGCAAAGCCTCCCCAGCAGCTGTCAGAAGGGGCAGCACACGTACAGGGAGGGAAAGGATAGGACAAGCTAATAGGCTGAATGCAAAGAAGAAACACGTAAAAGTGGCGGTGAAACCGAGATGTTCCGTAACCTCAATTTCTTTTTACAAAATACAAGCTGATTTCTCTGATACTGAAGGGTGTGGTGAGGGGAAAACGTGGCGCCCTGTGTTCATTTCCACTTTCCTAGGGCTCTGCTAACATTATAAAAAATTATGAGATGAGTTGTTCTCTAGAAAGAACCTTTTCAACCTCTCCTGATAATCTGCTTAGCAAGGACACAAGCTGGTTTTCATTTGTTTATACTGTAAAAGCAGTCACTGTGAGTCACACCTTATGGAGAATTTTTTGCACGGATTTTTCAAGAATTTGGTACAAATCATCCTTTCACCTCCAAAAGACAAAGGGAAATAAGTAGTGGTCTTTAGTCTCCTTCTAAAGCACATTAAAGATTTTTCACAGCAAAAGATACCAAAGATCTGTTCCTCATCCTTCAAATTCTTTGGATCACTTAGCATTGGCAAAAACAAATCTGTTCAAATGAAAGCTCCGCACCACAACTGAGTAAATTAATCTGAGGCGTTTACAGCCTCCTTTGCTGCTCACAAAAAGAGCATTAAAGTAGGTTAAAGCAGGGGTTTTTTCTTTTCCATTTCTTGTGCTTGCTGTTTGGAATTAGCGTAAGTGTTGGAAACTATACAGTCCACGATTAATCTCCTCTCATTTGTTTGTGTTGTTTGCATTTTTTTCAAACACCCTCACAGTACAAGTCTATTCATAATCTGTGCCTCAAAGAATGCACAATTTAAATGTAAAAATGCACAACAAGACATAACAAGTGGGAGAGTCATAAACGAGGCAAGAATTACCCCGGCTGAAGGGGAGAGAAGGTTAATACCAAAGAACCTCACTGCAGCTGCAACATCAAGGGGCGGTGATGACAGCTGGAGGAGAGACTCAAAATTTTCTCTCCTTTCTTTCCCACCACCACCATGTAGACAAAAAAAGGGCAGAGAGAAAAGCTTACAGAAAAGAAATCCCTGCCATTTGATTACAACCAGAATGTATGTTGAGAAGGAAAGGGGAAAATTACAGTTGCTCTAGTAGAGACAAAAAAAAAAAAAATAGCAGAGTCAGGGGCAAGAAGAACCCGTTCACAGAAATGTCAAGGAAAAGTGGTGTTCTCCATTTCCGCTAGACCGAGTCCCAGGTGACTGTGAGGTATCCAAAATGCAACCTTTGGAAGACAGGGATCCGCACAGACTGTAAATGTAGAGTATATTGGAACCAAACAATAGTTTAATTATTATCAAGATCATTATCTAGGCTTTCTGAAAACTTCTAAGGAGTTACATCTGGTCTTTCAAAAACAGAACCTTCTTCAACATCTTATATGAAATTCAGTTTAAAATATTGCATGGACTAGTAGAAAGAAAATCTTTCTCTCTCTTCTTCCACCTGGATAAAAGTCGCAGACTGGGAAATCTCTGCAGGCAAATGTGATGTCTGTATAGCAATCTCACAATTACCTGTAGAGATTCTACAATCTGGCATCTTCATACACAGTAATTATAAAGTATACAATTCTTCATCTTCTGCACCTCTGCTGAGTTGAGCTGAATTCAATCCAAATTGCCTAAATAGAATGTAGCTGACTGTAAGCTTTTTTTCCTTAATAATTTTCATGAGCCAAAAGTTGAAAACAAAAGCATAAAAAGTACATAAATTAACCTACTGGACACTGGAAAACTACAGTTAATGTCTGTATACTGAGGGACAAAGTTATTATGGATTATATTTCAACTGAGGGCTTAATACTCCATTAATACGCTACACCTACCATTAACTGAACCTGAACCACAACTGGGTTTTCATGGGTGATTAGTTCATGCAGTGCTGGATGAGTTCAGCTTGTTTAAAATGATGCTTTGAAAAGCTTTGAAGAGTTCTAATATCAACCTTTGGACACAGCAGCAGCAAGAATAAGTCACTTTGAAGAAACATCTCTTTTTCAGATAAGAAAATATCCAGCAATGCAGGCCTTCGTGAATGGAAAAAAGTAACATTTTTCTTCACTTAAATTATTCCTAGAATTATCTGATACTTAGGAAGTCTTAGCTCATCTTACTTGAATGGCATTCCACAGATTGACAGTTGGACAAATATTTATTAGGGCTCAGGAAGGCAGCAACTCTTGAATGTTTGAAACATCAAGGTGTCAATCCTGCTCAGAAATGCATTCCGAAAAGTTTATGTGTGCACAGAAATAGTCCTATCCTTACACACGGCCTTATCTTCATCACCACTCTCAGCAAGGCGGTGACACTGTGAACTACATAGTATAGTAACAGCAGGGGTGTGCAGCTTTAACAGGACGATACAGACGATGCAAATAAAGCTCATGAGAAGCTGACTGCACACATACGTGCTCAGTGCTTCAGAGTTAACGTAACATTAAAGTGAATGGGCCCGGTTCACTTCCCAGTGACTGGGTACGAGAATTTGTGCCTACAGAATTCAGAAGATAGACCTCTGAAAAATTCATTCCACCTGAAAAAAACATATATAAAAGCTGGATAGGAGGACAACATGGCATGAAATTACATTGATGGTGATGCTGAGCTGTTCATGCAAGAAGACAGAGGCTCTGGGTTGCAAGTTTGATAAAAGACTTCGATCTTCCCAGTTAATGCTATGCTAGAGGACTCTTATACAACACTTGGCACTTTGAAGGCCCATTGTATCCACTTGCAATCCTGCTGAGAAGTCAAATATCTACCTGGGCTGTAAGGATGTCCCTTAGGTTTCACCTCAGCTACTGCGGGCATCGGGGAAGCCAAACTGCCTCTTTCTCGCATCTTGCTGCTTTGCTACTAGAACCAGGGGAAGGGAGCAGCAGAGGAGACATTGGTGTTTTTAAGTGCAAGAGTGCTATCCCAGGAGGTGGGCACATACAGCAAATACTACTTAGGTAGAACATGCAAGAACATGACATCGAGGCAGGGAAAAGGAATGGTTCAAGTTCTCATTGCAAAATGAGAAAACCCCAAAATTCAGCAGCTGTGCTCCACCCCTTACTGAAAAGGATCAGTTGGGTGTTTTTTAATTCCAAAGTGGTTCCCACACTTTTTTTTATTACTTCCTCATTTTATATCTCCTCTCTTCTCCCTATTTACGAGATATATACTTAGTCTGCACAGCAGCCTTGCTATATGGCTTTCTAGTTCCCAGCACTTCCCAGCAAACCACTCTTCTTCCAGTAGAGTTACCACCTTTATTCTAGATTTGAATGTACGTAAGACTGAAATAAATGTATGAGTTTAATCTAGTCTTCCCAAACGAGTGTTAATTGACAAACGATCAGGGCAAGCATGTGCAACTACCAAGGCTGATAATTGTGCATGCAGGTACAACTGGCATGTCAGCATCTGCAAATAAAAATTGTGGTGATATCCTAGAATAACTCGAAACAATGGCAAAGCCCCATTCATTTCAATATCATGATTGTTTCAACACAAGCCTTAAATATTACTGCTGGGACTGGAGGCAGAATTGCAATTGGAACCAACATATTTTCCCCAATCAGACCCTTATAAATTATCCTTACTTTTATTAAAGCCAACTTGTTTTTGTCTACTGTGTCTTCACAGAGACTGTTTTAATAAGCCATAAAATGTGCTGTGCAATAAAAATATCAGTTCCCTTGTATGATTTTCAAAAAATTTATCTATTCCACTCTAATATTTTAAATCCATCTTCAATTACTCAGCCCAAGCCCTGCAAAGATATCAATATGGTGCCATACATTTCAAAAAAAGCTGTTGATGAATAATATGCAACCTGCCCATCCATTTAGATTCATAAAGAAATGCATGAAAGAGAAGCTATGCTGGCAAATCCAGCCCTGAGAAAGAAATCAAAGCTTCATCCCAAAAACTGACTCAAATTGATGCTAGAAACACTCTAGGCTAATCTAAAATTTTACCCCCTTGACTATTCTTGTATGATTTTTTTTGCTACTCTTCTGATTAAGAGGCTCTTTTGGTTCATCTTGTATGTTTTAAGTTGCTGACATCATTCTAAATATTTCTTATCTTGTCATACTGCCAGAATTACCTATGCTTTCACACCTCCATCTTCAGAATGCTGCCACTGTATTAAAAGCATGCATGAAAGAGAAAAGCAAATTTTTCTGCAAGTTTCAAGATCTTATCAGAAAACGGGAGTAATTACGCCAATGCCAATAATGTGCACTTATTATTTTTTGGATAAAACCTGGGCCCCAGTGAAATCAATACAAGTTTTTGCATTATTCTCTGTGGGATTCCTCCAGAAGCCTTTCATCCTTACTCTAATGACCTATTTCCATCTACCTATTTATTAGCAAGTATTTTTAAACAAGACATAAAAATTTGTCCCCCAGCACTAAAGCTAGGAAGCTAATTTGAATCCATCATACCGGAATAGTGGAAAATTAAATAGCACATACTAAAAAATCCCTTTTTACAAAAAAAGAAAGTTCTTAAACACTTGCCACCAGTGAGGGTAACATGCAAACTGGTAACACAACTCTCCTGCAGCTGCACCAAGTCAACGTTGTGATGGCTGCCACCAACTGCTAGGAATCTCTTTCGCTGTAGGGGTGCCCAGCTTTCAAATACTGACCTAAGACTCTAGCCTTAGTTTATTTATCAATTTATCAATTTATAATATTATTTATAGTTTATCAACTTTTTTTAAAAAAGTCTGAGTCTTTACTTTTTGCAACACGTAGAACTGAAGCACCACCTACTATTTATCCAACGCTGAATGTAAGCAAAACCTTCATTATGTCTGAACTTTCCATTAGACATTTTCACTACAAATTACAGTATGAAAAATATTGAGGCTTCATTGTTTGATCTTTGAGCTGGAAGTTCTAAACTCTTTTTTTAATCAGTCTTACACTCATTTTATAATCTTATTACAGCCACATAAAAAAAAAAAAAAAGAAACAGCTATGTCAAAAGATCACGAAGGTTGAAAACTCAAGTCATGAAAAATTAGAAAGTGCCAGAATTAAGGTTGCCTGCATGCAATTATTCTGTCCCCTCTGTGCCTTTGGAGCGCAAGACAGATTTTAAATTACAGGACTACACGCGTTAGAGCAAGATTAACGTTCTTTTACCATAAGGCTTTTATGCACCGTAAGTGCATAAGTGAAAGGTAGTGCAAACCCTTCAGAAACTTGGAACATCTTCTCACTCATAGAGAAGCTAGGAGGGAGCATATGGAAAATGCATGTTTACCCTACAAAATACATCTAACCTATGCAGGTCCCTTCTGTGCCTAACATTAATCGATATCTATTTACACCATGTTGTAAAGCTTGCCTGAATTCCTGTCTAGAAATGGCCTCTTCCTTGCTCCTTTGGAGCCTCTCCTTTCCCAGAAGTTATCCAAATATACCTTTGGATTCCTAAATGGCTCAAATTAAAAAAATCACAATCTAACAGCCATCCTCCATCCACCGCTGTTTGACTATGATTTCAGTGTCACGTCAAAATTGCATTTGCATGATAGCTAGCACTGCGTACAGGGATGGCAGCAAGAAAAAGGTGCAGGCCAAAAATGACTGAGCAAGAAGAGGAGTTACAAGAATTTACCTCACATGGTTTTAACTCTTTTGTCACCAACAGGAAACAGCTTAAGTACTGTTAAATACTCTGAATTCTCAGGAGTGTTGTGTTTAGTAGCCTCCCATGCAAGAATCAACAGAAGAGACACGCTTTCTGTCTCTTGTGCCTTCTCCTTTAGCCACAAGTTTTCCTCCACTTTCACAGATATACAAAAGAAGAGCAAGTCTGGTCATGTCTGTATTCGTCTGGAGCTTTGTTTGGGACTTTCTGTATCACCTGATGCCTTCTTTTGTCCAGCAAATACTGTTGAACTGGCTGAGCAAACATAATCAGACCACCTGCCAAGCCTGCCTCTGGTTTGTTCCAGTAGAAGGCTGTTTTTTCTGAGGATTTTCTGAGTTGCTCCCCTGCCAGTATGCTCCAAAGCTGCACTATGCACAGGATTTCTCCCAGAGAAAAATCAACAGCTTTACATCAGTGATGCTACAAGCTGTATTCTGTGGGCCTCACGGTTTTAATACGCAAGGTAAGAAGAGCGGTCCAACCTTGCAAGAACATCTGATCCAAATACACACCAGAGAGCTCGTGCAGGGTAAAGATTTCACCAGGGATTTCACCGCGAATTGCCTGCGGCCCTGCAGTCTGTCCTTCTGTCAGCTGGAGGCTTCCTGCCTCTCCATTGCATTGCAGAGGAGCGGCCCCAGAGAATAGAATCATAGAATCATAGAATCACTTTGGTTGGAAAAGACCATTAAAATCATTGAGTCCAACCTTTAACCTAACCCTGCCATCCCACCACTAAACCCTGTCCCTCAGCACCTCATCTATCCTTCTTTTAAATACCTCCAGGGATGGGGACGCGACCACCTCCCTGGGCAGCCCACTCCAGAGCCTGACAACCCTTTCGGTGAAGAAGTTTTTCCTAATGTCTAGCCTAAACCTGCCCTGGCGCAGTTTCAAACCATTCCCCCTTGTCCTATCATCTGTTACCAGGGAGAAGAGGCCGACCCCCACCTCACTACAGCCTCCTGTCAGAGGACCCCATGGAGTGGCCATGGCGTGCAGACATGGTGTCAGGCTGCCGCTGTTACAGCCGCCCTTGCAGCCCTCCTAATGTAGAGTGCAATGCAGCCCCCCATGACGTGCTGGGGGTAGGATGATGCTAGTTTTCTTTAAGATACTACGAGTAGAATATCGCCCATAGAACCTGCAGGGAAAAAAAAACATTTGGCTTTCCTTGCTACAGTGTTCTGCTCCTGCAGCAAATAATGATGAAACGTAAAGTGAATGATCTTGCTTACCACCTCCTGTAGGTAAACAGCTCTATGAAACAAGCTTGTATTCTACTTCACCCTTCATAAAACTTTCTTGCAGCTTTTTTTCAGAACAATCTCACAATATCTACATTTCTTCTTACAATTTCATCAAATGTCTGCATTACATCCAACTTCTTCTTTGATTCTTGTCTGTTCTTGTGTGCATTTTATTTCTAAACATATGAAATTTACTGACAGAGCTCCTTAATGCCCAAACACAAAAGCAGAATTTGGTTATAGTTCTCTGCTCAGATGCTCTAGCCTGGTTTGAAATCACTGATCGGTAGAGTACAGAAGCAAAAAAGGAGGTAAGTGTAAGGAGCTGACGAAACACGCACAGCATTTTTAGATGCTTTACATAAATGGGGTTTGCTCAGCAGTTAGAGAGTTCCCTTGCATTTGTATTTTATTGTATTCCCTATTATACAAGAGAAGCCAAAGAAGCAGAGGCTGAACCAGAAAGAACAAGTCTGCTTTATCAGTTTACATGCAGATTGAGGCATGCCAAAGATCATGGAATAAACTAGGTCTCAGTTCAACAAATGGAGTTGCTTAATAATGCTTCTCTCAGAGAAGATGCGCAGAGACCCTAAACGTTTTAATGACAGATCTTCACAGTCCCAGGTGTTGTCTGTGGAATTATGCCATTTTTTCCTGTGTAGGACATTCAGGGAAGAAACTTAGCTGACATGAATCCACTTGCAGGCCTAACCCGGATGGCTGTGATTTGGCTTAATCTCAGCTGGCAACTGTGAGCAGTCGGTAACTCTCTCACAGTGGTATCTGGGATTATGCTAAACACAGCAATTTCTTTGCTCTAATGGATTAGTAGACCTGCATGGCACCTAAATTACAGAACCAAGAGATACTGTTGCACTACACAAAATCCAAACACACCATGCACACAAGATTAACCTCCTGGCTTCTTCAAAACATTAAGTACACTGAACTCCAGACCTTGCTTAGGTAACTCCTACCCTTCCCAGCTTCACTGTTGCAGCTTCCTGCAGCAGCAGAATAATCTGTGTTAACTGGGTTAACCAATTTTTCTGGCATCGCATCTTATTTCAACCTCACTGAAAATGTTATTTGTAAAAATACCTTCCGAAAACATCGGTCTAGCACTGAACTATAGGGCAGACGATAGCTTTTCGTTGTTTAATCCTTCACATCTGAGTTTTTGAAGATAAACAAAGTTCTGTGCTCAGACTTTTCACTTCATCCCTGTCTTGTCACAAGTTCAAAGATTAGTGTTTCACCATAACCACCATCTATGCTAAATTTTTTTACCCAAAACAATTGCAATCAAATTTTCCCGTGTTTATGACCTTGGTAATATCCTAACTCAAACCGCTCAGGATTCTTGTAACTTTTTCAAAGTTGAAGTGGACATGCTGAAGAGGAACAAATGGTGACCTACCCTTTCAAGTAACACAGCTATCGTATCTGTGTCCGTATTTATGGTACCAAGCATTCGCGCAATGTGTGGAAAATGAGGTGTACAATCTACCTCCATGTAGTTCTCATTTAGCTCTTACTTACTTTTAAAATGTAGTTAGAGATACCATTATAAATAAGCAAATTAAAGCAATATCTTCCGCCTCTAATTCAAGCCCATTAATTTAAGAAATCATCACAGTTTCACGATAAAGTCGTCGCTGACTCTGGCTGGATATCAAAGATCGTTAGAGCTACCTGGCTACCAAGTAATCAGACACAAATCCTGCTATGCTGAAGCAGATATTCAGTGTTAGGGAAAGCAGAGACCCTCCTTGCTACCAAACGCCACTCACATATCATTCTCCTAAACGGTCAAACAATCATGCCCGCTCTTTAGCCACAAGTATAATATTATTATTCACATTTGCAGGACTTGCAACTTAGTTTCTCACAGCCCAATCCAAAGAGGCAGGAATCAATGCAAAATTCTGATGAACATTAGATGGCTTTAGTCAGCTTACAGATACCCAGCAGAAAGGACTATTATATACAGCCAGCGCACATAAAATAGTTATATTCATTTCACTACAGTTTTACGGCCGAAAGCTCCAGATGGCCAATCCTTAGTGATATCTCCTGAAGTTTTATTTATGTGTGAGATTCCAGGGAGCATCTGTACTCTGCCAAAAACTATTCACGTCACACTAAGGATCAAGGAACCTGATAGAAGATGGCTCACTCTGATGTACAGAAGCTGGTGCTCAGCAAAAAAAAGGTATAACACAAGTTCTTTTTAGTGCTGCAAAATTTTAGAAGAAAATCATTCTGAGATAAAAGTGCACTATCTGAAACAGCCCTGGTGAAGCGATGCTATTCCTACCTCAGCAGCTGCTAACAAATGTACTCTGATGTAAAAGTGTAGTTTGTTCATGATGTTTATCCAGACTTAGTTACCACTCTCATTAGTCACCACATGTCACCTGACATCATCTGTTTTCCTCTGGAAAATGTTCTTTAAATTCCCATATTCACTGTAAGCATTTTTCTTCCACACTCAAAGTTCGAGTTAATGAAAATATCTTGATCACTGTGGGACACAGATCGCAGAGTATTTTAACAGGCACACTTAGTAGACTGCATGGCATTTGTGCCATGGAAGCAGTAACACACTGACTTACCAGCTTAAATATGGCTTGCAAAAAATGTTGTAGAATTTCTGAAGATCGGCATGTGCTCAAGTCATACACCTGCAGCTAAAGCTATGGACTGGCACCCTTAACAGCTGACAATAACAGACCATAATCTGAAGATTCATTTCAGGTTCATTTTGCTGATTCTTACAGAGAATGTTCTTGGAGTTACTAGAACAAAAAACCAAAACATTCACTGGCTAAACACGGGTTTTGGTTAAATGTTTGAATACTGTTAAATCAGGCCTGATTTTCAGCCTTGAAACTCAGGAGACACTGATTTTAATTTTAAAAAAAGTGTAAATACATCTTAGAACTAATGTGCTGTGTGAGTAAGCATGAGACCCACTCTGAACCGGACAGAGTGGGAACAGTTGGCAGATCAGAGACACAGGGGCAATGTTGATGCCTCAGCCTCTGTTGTGGCACATTACAGGGAGCTCTAACCTGCATCTCCACATCAGTGCATAACAGTTGAAACAGTGCTCTGCCCAGGCCATGCTGTCATAAATTAACTCTATCCCGGCCAAAACCAGGGCACATGCACAGCTTTTCCTCCTCCGGCTCACCCCAGCAATGTGAGCGGGCACCAAACCTCTGCTGGTTAGATGTAGCCAGGGCACCTCTGCGGAGGAGAGCGACTTGATTAAATTAGTTACAGTCAGATGCATTCCAGATTATTTCTTTTTAGGCCCGTACCAGAAATACAAAACCCAACTACCTCCAAATTCATTGACTGCATTCTTGCAAACAGAAGTGGGTGAAAGCAGAAATCTCAATCTCTGAGGGCTGTGATGACCACATTCTGCTTCTGTTGTGTGTGTTATTGCCCTCAGTACAGTAAGATCTACAGCAAATGGACAGACATACCTGGGACATACTCACCCAGTGGAAATACAGAGGCTAGCAATCAAGACTCCGGTCTGAAACCGGATTATTCCTTTCAAACGCACTGGTTTTTTCTAGATCCAGAAAATGTGCGATGTGATAGTAACGTTAGGTCTGTAGTTCTCATTGCCAAAATGCTGCACACAGAAAGCCCATACACGCTGGCATAAGGTTATAGTTTCTCTTGAATTTCACAACTCAAACACTGAATTTGCAGACTCGCCCTGCTGCAAGCCTACATCATTTCCTGCATTTCTGAGAAACTGAACACACTTGCTGACTAACTTGTGTTAAACTATTCAAGCAAACAAACAACAGTTTTGAATGAAGTAAAACTTGTATAATGCTCTCCAGCAGTGATACCTAGCGTGACTCTTGGTAATCTGTATTCTTAGTAATTCTTAGAAAAAAGAAAGGTATAAAATTCCTAAAAACCTGAGTGGTGCAATTAAGCCGTTCTCTTTTCTTCCTAGTACACTGGCCTTGGTAAGCCTCAACATTTGAAGTTTAAAATGTAAAAGCAAAAGACATTAAATAGGGACACTGCAACTGAAAAAAATTAGAACATAACCAAAACCACTGCAGAGTTTTTGATGTCGCAGATACTGCATCAGGAACTGATTGGATAATAATCAGTCACCATCAGTTCCTAATGCATTGCCTTCAGCATCTAAACAAGCATCTATGAGTTTCTAATGTGAATAACTGCAATATTGCAATGATGAAGAGTGTGCTAAATGTCCACCTACCAAAAACTTGACAGCTCTCTCACAAAAACACAGTATTACCTCTAGAGGGGAATCTAAAGGTATTAGTGATGTGCAGTGGGACACTTCACTCCTTCCCAGATTAGGGCAGTGCAATTAGAACTGGATTGGGAGCGCAAAATCAAGGAAAAGAGGACTGTCCTTGCCCAAGGTGGTTACCTCAACAATGTATTTCTCTTCATAAAAGATTTACAAGACATACCTAAAATATAAAGATAGTGATAAAGACAGTAGTCACATATATTGTAACTTATTTCAAAGTACTGCAAAATTATTTACAATGTTTTGTTTATTATAACATATGCACAAAAATATGGATACTGATTTATATGTACATATCTATGAAACCAAATGAAGCAGCAGAGAGGAATCTTTTCTTCACTGATGAAACAGAAGCCACGCTGAACTGGAACGCAGCAAAGGACAGCTTATAACATTAATGCACAACAATTCACTCGGGAACTGCATATCCGATTTTAATAGCGTATGACATGTGGGTAAGTAAAAGGCCACTTGTAAAATCTTAATTTGACAGATCCTTGTGGCTCCTTGGGTTCTTGCATCTCCTAAAGTAATCTGAGCCTTGATTTAGACCTCACCTGAAGAACACTGCCCTCACCAACACAATTTCTATAAATACCAAAATTTCTCAGCTGAGCATTGGCTCAGAGCAAAGCATCTGGACACTCCAGTACATCCATGGATATGCTGGAGGTCTCATACCTCTGTTCTGAGCATATCTCATCCCATGTGAATTTGTGACCACCAATCTACAGCAGAAATCTGGATAAAACGAAGCAGGTAGATGTACAGCAGAATATCACAACTATCAGTGAAATTCTTTGTATTTATTGCTCAGAAAGATAACCTGGCAAATCTTATCTGTGTTCTGACAGAAGGAACATCACCTCCACATTTCTCTGAGGGGAAAGTGGATGCCTAAGAACTTCATGATGATACAACAGAGTCAATTGACATTGTTTTATTCGTTATTCAGACCTGAAGCTCAAAAAACTTGAAGTACAACCTCCCGGCTGTCTCCTCATGAGTTTTACCCATTTCTTCTACATAGAGATTAGTCTGGCCACAAACTCTGAATAAGAACAGGGATCTGGAACTCATCTCCATCCCACAAATTGTAAGCATTTTTTTAACCAAAGGTGCATTTCGTTATGTTACATTGGTAAGAAGCAAAATCTGTATTCAGATCCTCAATCCAGAATCCACATATTCGGAGACGAGAAGTGCTGGCATAGGTCCACAGGTTAAATCCTCTGAGTGAACCATTCCACTGAGAAAGAAATTTGCATAGCACAAGAGCAGTCAAAAGGCGCCGCCGTACATGCAGAGACATGGACCACCTTCTGAAAGGCAGGAAACATGGCTTGTGGCAAGAGTAATTTTAGGAGTAAGAGAAGAAGCCTGAGTAAGCAGATGTTGTCTGCAAGGTCAGAAAGGTAAGTGCCAGTTTCACCACACTGCAGTTTATGCAGTGACACAGAACTTATTCCAGCCCCTCTGGGGAATCAACACCACCTGTGTTGGTTTGGATCTGTGATCAGATTAAACTGTGACCTACAATCTCCGCCCTTCATCCAGATCCCAGATTCCTGCACATGGACATCCACACTGTCTCCAGCTGGCACTAAGGTTCTGAGGGAACGGTGCAAAGGAAACCAAAGTTGTTTCTTGCCCTCTTTTTTCCCTTCCTGGGAAAAGATTTCAAGCCTACCAAGACTTAGAAACACTGGCCTTTCACTTATTTTTTCCCTATTGGCTATCTTTTTTAAAACACTTGTATTCGACAGGAAATACACCAAACATTTTTATGCATTACTTTATTTTGACCTTTTCTAGTCCCAAAAATGTATTGAGCACATCAAGCATGAGTGAATAGCATAGGTCAGACATAGATAAAATGTGAGGAATAACTGCTACAGAAAGGAGCTAGCAATAAAAGGATTCAATAATGATTAGTAATAATTAATAGTTATATATGTAAAGTATTTTATATGAGGGACAGGATGGGATGGGAAGGGAAGGCAAGGGAAGGGAAAGGAGAAGGGAGAAGGGAGAAGGGAGAAGGGAGAAGGGAGAAGGGAGAAGGGAGAAGGGAGAAGGGAGAAGGGAGAAGGGAGAAGGGAGAAGGGAAAGGGAGAAGGGAGAAGGGAGAAGGGAGAAGGGAGAGAAGAATGGGTCCCATTAGTTATGTTCATTAATTCCACAACTTATGCCTATTTCTGCAGGAGATACGCTAACCTGGGCAGCTGGCAATGTGTGGACAAGGCAGCAGAAGTGATCCTACACCACACATATATGCAGATTTTTATGACAGACACTAGCCTAGGTGCTGTGGCAATTTTAGCCAGCTTCCCCCATGTCCCTACGCCAAAGAGCACAGATTTATTTGAGAGGTTAAAAAGAATTGAGGTCTCTGCAGTTAGCACTGCCTGCTGCCACTTGTGCTCTGATCTCATGGCACGCAGTTACAATCCTCTCTTTTCAAAGCCCAAGACTCTCATTTAGACAGAGGCAATGCCAGCCCTAACCAATAAGAGTACATCCTTCTCAGAAATTATTACAGCCATAAAGTACTCAGCTAGTTTTCTTAGTTCTATAAGAACCATTTTACTTTTAATTTTCTTTTCTCAATCTTTAACAAAACTTTTTTTAAACAGGCCTTAACCTTAAGTTTTGCTAAATGTGAATGCACTCTCTGAACTTAACTTTGTGGCTGGATAGGGATGAAGGGAGTGAGGGGGGGAGAGAAAGAGAGAGGAAGAGAGAGCTCTTACAATAAAAGCTGCAAAACTTATTACTCCTTTCAGGTTTTACTTTCATTTACTAGGCTTCAAGGTGACTATATCCCTTGACAGTAGTTCTGAAGTGCTCTGAAACCTAGTGCTTTTGGGCCTGCAAGGCATATCAAGTTACCTATGCAGTGCAGCATGCAGTTATTTAGACTTCCCAGTACTGGGGAGTGGGACTGGCAGATCTGAGCCTTCACTTTGGACCCAATTAACCACCAAGGAATTAGCATGATATTATAGGTATCTTCAGATCTGGGTCAGCCTAAACTGAAATGCCGTGAGAGAGCAAATGGGTGGGAAGACTGAAGGGAGCTGATGTCATTGAGCTCACACTGTAATCTAATTCTAGATTGTTTAGGCCTCCCATCTCTCATCCTCTTCTTCTCTTCCTGTTTCTAGGAAAGAAAATAGCCTCCACCCTGCTAATGATCCCTCAGGGGAGGCAGCGTCAAGAGGCAACCCTTGCTGCAGCAGAGAAAAGCCACGGCTGCTGCTGCTGTTGCAGCACACAGCATCAGGCTACGTGTATCCACAGCCTACAAACATCAACTAATCTCAGCGGGTGAGGAAGGAAGCCTCCCCCCATGGGAGCTCAGCTGATTCAGGGAGGGAGGGGAACAGCTTTTCGGTGAAAACATACTGCTGAGCTTCCCAGAACCCCAATAATGTCTATGCATTCTCCAGAGAGGATTTGCAGAAAGACGGGAACAAACATACTCAGGAAGATGCATAGTTGGAAATGTCATTTGAACATGACATTTCACAGTGAAAACATAGGGCAGAGGGCTCAAGAAGCTCTCGCTCCACATTCCCACCAGCAGGCAGAGATGGGTTCCTCTCATTTTGCTTTTTCGTAACTTCTTTGCCTCCCTCCTCCCTGCTGAATGGTTTAAGGACAGCTTCTGAGCTCCCTCACTGAAGCCGCTGGGAACAGGTAAGGAGTCAAAAAGGCACCATTTGCTCTTCTTCCATGATTTTTTTTCTCCCCTTTCACACTTCTATGCCAGTTCACTGTCTAATCAGCCTGCCAAGAGAGTATCCAGTAATTCTTGCCCTGGGAAACCTTTGGCATCTCAGAGGGAAAGCAACCTTTCCACTACCTGCTCCCACTCCCCGATTCAGCCTCTGCCAGAGGACAGTGCGCAAATGTGATGTTCCACCAGGTTTGTTAACCGCAGAGCACCACATTCATTTATGACCTGGGAGAAAAATGAAGAGGGAAGAAGGAGGAAGCATTTGATAAGCCAGTAATTAAACACTAACATGTTGAATCTCCCGCTCTGCTCTCACTGCTTTTGAAGGCAATAAAATCCAAACTGGCATTTCCTAGGAATCTCTATACATACAAAAATTATCTGAGGCAGGCATTCCCTACAATAAAAATTATCGTAGCGGTGTCAGACCAAAGATCCATCTGATTCACCTGGCAGTAACTAAAACAAGGTGCAAGAACAAGGTAAACACGGTGGTACTTTCCCAAATGCTCTTCCAGGCTCCAACAATTTGTGGGTCATGAACTCCCCAAGACATATGTTCCCATGCATTTAGTATCCCTAACAAATTTATTTTTCATGAACCTGTGCTATATCCCCTTGAACCCACATACGCGGTAGCATCCATAATACCTGAGGCAAGAAGTTCTACAATTTAACTACACATAATAATGAAGAAACAATTCTTTCTGTACCTCTGCTCAGTAGAGCTTCCTTCAAGCTTTACCTTGTTTGAAAATCTGGCAGCTGAGTATGTATATGAAAAACAGTGGTTGTTCCTAAAAATTTGTTTAAATTATACCACACTATTCCACAATTCCTGCTGGAAATGGGAGAAAGAACTAAGAAACAAACAACAAAAAATAGGGGGGGAAAAAAAAACCTAGGCAATGAGGAAAGAAAAGAAGATGAGTGTGGTGAAATAGGTCATTGTATCAAGAAAGAGAATCTGTAACTCCTACTTTAAGGACACAAAGAAGTCTTCCAGAGAAGTTTACACATCTTTTGAATTTCTGCCCAAGTATCTCGGTAAGTAGAAAGATGTTTTAAATGACAGGCCCCCCTCTCTCCTGACTGCATACTTGGAGATATTTAGATGCCATATTTATTCCATCAGGCTCATGAAATAAGTTACACCCAAGAAATGTGCTCGAGAGATGCCCATTTCAGACAGCAGGGTATGAGTAACTAGCAGGGAGGTCTACGGTCTCCCCAGTTTTGGTTAATCCACCTCCCACTTGGACCATATCTCAGCACAGACAGGGAAGGCGCACAAAGCTGTCCACCCTTTTAGATGACTCTACAGTCCTGATGGAGCAACAGCTTGGGGCACACGCTGCAGTTAGCCACCCACACACATAGGTTAATGCACTTTTTGGTGATTCATAAACCCAGATCTAACAGCAGAATCAAGCCTTTTGTTCATTATTTTGGAATGAAACATCAGCTAACATTTTTTACAGATGACTGTCAAGGCAAAATCCTGGACTGAAGAGTCCTGCTTATCTAAAACGATTTTCAACTACACCCTTTAAGGCAAAGCCATGTCTATTAAAAGAAATAAAGAAAATCCCAGAATCATAATCCTGGAACATTCAGCTGTGTACTGTACTCCGTGAAGTCCATTATGTCTAGATTTTGCAGGGATCCTCTGTAGAGCAAATGCTATTGCTGTGCTACATAATCCCTACTCACTGTGGACTAGTTAAGGATGGATTTGTATAGTCTTAACTGCAAATTCTTCTGCTTTTGGGTGTTCTTGCTGAGTCTTTAATAACATAGCTTTGAACTTTAATTACTCTCTTAACAGTTGCAACCATTATACTTGAGATACATACAAGATGAGTAACAAGCTTGTAAAGTAGGAGTTAACTTTAATCAACACGGGAAAACATGAGGAAAGTTTTATTCATCAATAGCTTTGACAAAATTAACTGTAGTGTCATGCACATCAAGTCCAATTTTCAAATCACTGGAGATCTGCCCCCTTGCTCTTTCCAGCAAATTCTATTCAATCACTAATTATGAAAGAGAGGAAGAGTTGCCAATCAAAGCAGCCAGGGGGGGCGGCGGGCAAGAAGATTCACAACTGCCAGTTAACTTTACTACTAATATAATGGAAAAAACATGTGCAGAGCAGCCACGCAGAAGACAACTGCCCACAACGTTTTGAAGAAAGAGTTACATCGGAAAAGAAGATGGCCACAGAAGATTACATTGGCACACAGCTCAACTAATCTAATGCACAGAGCTAGGATGAGAGAGACTATGGACACAGAAAAACTGCTGTGACATAAAGATATATTGCCACATCCCCATTTTTAGAGAAAGGGGAAAGATTAACTACCTATGTGTCAGCTAACAGAGGACAGATCTTTACGAGGGAAGCATTTCCAGAATATTTTATATGATCGATCATTTTCTTTGACCTCCCCACAATAACCGCAATACCCTCTTGAGCTCCACTGCTTGTATTTGCAAAAAGAACACAAAGGAAGACACTGGAAATGCAGATCCAATTACCAATCTCCTTTTCTATCTTTACTGTCATTTCCCTGATGACATAATCACAGTTTTAGGTAATAACATACATAGAAAAATGTGGGTACATGGAAGTACAGCCCCTTTGCACAGCTGGCAATGCGGAGTGTAAACATATTGTGGCATACACCTCATGTAGTCAAAAATAAATACAAAAATATACATTTATACTCCAGTTCTGCAACTGCATTTTCTCAGGCACCCACCTGTATTCAGAAAGCATCATTGGCACAGTAAGAACACATTAGCAAACAGGACTACACGAGTTATTTTCTCTACAATACTTAGTAAGATAAAGGAAATAAATTTTAAACATAGGGCACAGGAGGTGCTGACAGATGGAGACACAGGTCACAGCACTTTTTTGTTTTCAGTAGCGGGTTCAGGAGTGGTATTCCATGTCAGAGAAGGGATGGTTACTGGCTCCAAAGCCTTGGCCTCTAGAATGTTTTTTTCAGATACAAATAATATCCCATTTTGATCAATTTTTCTTACTCTGCCTATAAACTTCTTTTTTTCTCCTGCCATTTTCCAATCTATTCTGGCAGCCATATTATTTCTATACGTGTAACATATTCTACTGGTTCACGTCAATTTATATTACATATGAACACACATATATAACTACACACATAAAACCCAATGCTTTTAGAATGTTAAAGTTGCGAAGTCCAGACTTCAAATGTCACGAAGTGGCAAGATTCAACTTGCACTTTTTTACACACTTACAAAAAAAGTGGTTTCTACCTAGGTGCCTAGGGAATATGAAGGGAAAAGACGTCAAGATTATGCAGGATCTTTTCACCCAAACTGTCACTGTAGTACAATGCATGCTGTCCATAAGAAAAATTCAGCTTCTTTATATCTCTTTTGCTAAATATTCTTCAAATGTCAGATATGATAAGAAAACTGGAGTGTTACTTCTTTCTAAATGGAGTACTACAGTTGACAGGGAACTTCTAAATTCGGTGAGATAAAACATTAGGCTGAGACATGTTTTTACCCAATTTACCCTAACTTTATAAAACTACAAATCCCCCTCTTTGCCATCTAAATACATGCCTGGTCTCTCACCAGAGGAAAACTTTCTGACAAAAGCTAGAAACTTTTGTCACCTAAATCTTTCTGTAGAAAACTGCCAGAATTCATATTCTCATTCATTGATAACTTGACTTTTATATTTCAAATCTTCCTTTACACCAAGACATTATAGAGAGGTTTCCAAACTTGCCAGGAAGAATTTATTATCTCCACCAATCATTAATTTTAGGCTCCAATAAAAATACAAGGTCATTTAATAATGTGATAGATTATATCCCATCCCTGAAGTCTGAGGATCACGAGAGTAGCGTCTCCTCTGCTAAATCAACAGGAGGGACAGCCTCAAAAACATCCTGCCCAGAGACCACCAGGTTTACAAGCTCTGCTGAGAAACCATCAGCACTGCACATTCTCCAAGTCCTGCTTATGCACTGTGCTGGCTGAGATTGTAACCACCAAAAACTCCAGCTGTTTGTGCCAAAGTCCTTTACGTAGATGCACAATTGGAACTTGTAAATTACATGTAGCAACAGCTAAGGCTCATGAAACTCCAAAACATTTCTAGCTTGACCAGTGTGGCCAGCAGGGTTGTAATTTCTGTGAATCCAGTATCTGGGGTTCTTGGAATTTACCAGCCCTGCTGGCAAAGCAGTCACATCTTGTAACTTCCATGCGGGCAGGAATGAGGTTCAAGGAACTTACAAGCTCCCCAGGGCAGCTGGAGGAACTTGCAAATTCAGTTAGACAGATACCTAGTGTTTGTGGAAATTTGCCAAGCCTTTTCAGAAAACAAATCACAGCTCATGATGCTTACAGTTTTTTCACTGTTGGAACTAACAGTAAGGTCCACTGCAGAGGTTATACTCCCCGCTGAATGCCTGAACAGGAATGTGTCTTTGCTGGGAATCTAAGTTATATTCTTGGCTACAGGACAATATGAACTTCCCTAGAGATTCAACGGCTGCATCTTCTACCATACGCCTGAAGGATACTGTAAATGTTGTTCTCATGCAAATTAACCTCCACAGGTAGTCTGGTGAAGATACAATCTGTATCAAGTATCACACAAAATAAAACAGGCACCAGAGGAGCCAGCAACTCCCTCAGGTTCCAGCTTCAGAGCAGTTCTGGAAGGCTTGATGAAAGGTGAAGGAGTTCCTAAGCACAAAGCAGTTGTTTGCTCCTCTAGCAGCTGTTTTCTTTTGTTTGAGATATTCCAAACTATCTTCTTAACTATCATCAATGAGAAGCACTGAGCTGCACTTCACAGAGGGGGAACACTGATCCCTGGGGAGGGAAGTGGGTATGGGTGATGGGACAGATGGGAAAAGCAAGGAAAAGCAACACCTGCTCCGGGGTATGTTGCATTGTGAGATGGGGAACAAAATATCCCACATGAAGGGATAGATGTAACAAAATCTTAGCAGATTATTATTTCACTGTTGCTTCAAATGAAGCAGACATACGAGCTTCAGCTGCCATGTGCTTGAGCCTAACCTTCTAAGCGCAGAAGTCTGGTAAGTTTTAAAGGCTGTTATTTCAAGAATATTACATGTACATCAGTATAGTGTATATGAATTAGCAGATATTCTACTCTCTGACCATTACCACAGAGTCTAACTGGACCTAGTTATCCCTGGAAGTTTCCACCCCATGTCTGCCTCCAAGTACGTGTGAAATCACTCAGCAGCTTCTGCGGAACATCTGCATCTCCCCACATCAAAAATCAGTGTTAGATACTACAACCATCCTCTTCATTCAGCCAGGTTCAGGACAGGCCAAAGAATATCCTGAGCCAAGATGTCCATTTTTACGTTAAAAGTGAGAGAGTAGCCCTTGGTGGGGAGCAGTCACAGAGATTAGTCAACATCAGCCCACCAAGGAAGAGAAGATTCTGCCTCATTTGCAGCGATTTAGAGAAGGCCAGGATTTTCTGGAAAGTCTTTGTGGCCTGCAGCATTGCCCTCTGACTTCCCAGTTATGCAGCTACATTAGACCCACGCTAAAAGGGACCCCTTCTAGCTCCTAATCCCAGAGATAACCTGGAGCACCATTATCTTTACTGATTCTCATTCACAACATGCAGGAAGGGGTAGCCCCATTGAGTTACGTATTCTTTCAGCTTTCTCCAAACCTGCTCTGTGTAGCTTAGCACAGAGAAGCCTCTACAGAACCCATGGAGACAAATAGAGCAGATGCTACCAGAAAGGCCCTTACACAGCTGCATGTGCTCTCTCTGTTTGTGTATGCACATATGTGTGTGCTTTTCATGTACATGCGTGTCCATAGATCTGTCCATACTTCCAGGGCTTCTGCACCCAGAGAAATCGATTTTTGCCTTTTAAGAAGCGTTGCATTCATTAAGAGGAAAACAAAAGAGGCTGTAGGAAACATGAATAGGAGGGAGATGCGCCCGATAAGCATGGATAAAGGAAAACTGATTCATCAACACTCCTTAGACTCTGCTTATTACGCTGACTTCCCCAAGCAGAAGTCTTCCCTCTCACTTTAATCTTTTGAAGACTCTGCAAAGCCAGTAAAGTGATTAAAACTGCTGGCAATCAATATTATCTTTACTTCCCCTTTTATCCACACTGATATTAATACACACAAAGAAACTTCTCAACAAGAGCCTTTCATACACTTCTCCTCTGCGTCTCACTCTTCCCTTGCACACGTATCCATTGTCACCTCAAAAAATACACTGGAGTAATGCAGTCACTCCCAAATTCCCTCGTGGTCTACTCTTTGTGAATCTGAAACAGTCCGTTATTCCCAGAACCTGAACCTTACAACAAATCGTTGCATTTAGGATTCCCAGTCTTGCCAGGTTCAGACTTCTTCCTGAATTCATCTTACCCAACTTTCTGTTCAACCAAATTGAAACAGAAACCGCATTTTGCACAGAAGAGGAAGATACAGCAGCAGCTTCAGAAAATACCATACCAGGACAGAAAAGTTTAATCCTCATTAACCGGTCTAGCTCTTCCTAACATCACATGGAAAGACACCTTTGCAGTCATTACAGAAACTCACATGCTTTTCCAAATTGTATCACAGAGGGTTAGTTAATCGCTTTGACAAGGCAACAAACGAAGCCTCACAAAGGACAAAATGTTGGTATGTAACAGCTTGCTACATCACTTATATAACTTCCTCTGATTCTTTTTCTCTTTCATGCAATTCTAAAGAAGTAAATTGACTTAAGGGGATGGGAGGTAGTTATTACCACAGGTTAAACTAGAGAAGAATTAGTTTAATTGCATATATTATGTTAGAATATGCTGGCACTCTCCTTAAAGACATTAACTTCCTTTTTAAGGTGAGTCTCTTCAGAGAATTCATCATTTTGGCTCAGTTCACCCATGAAGGTTCCTTTCTTCATGAACCAGAGCAGAAGACTATGCAAACTAGAAGTGAAGAGGACTAATGTAGCAGTCAAGAAAGAGTTCTTTCATCTAGCAGAGAATAACCTTAGACAAAGCCATCAATTTCAACAGTTCCAGACTAGGGCAAGTTCGGCTATGAGGCTGCATCCCAGTTTCATAGTTGATCTCTCTTCCCAAAATGAGCTGAAGCAAATGTCCAAACACAAACTTTTAAAATACATTGAGATTTTTTGGAACAAGCTCTGGATATCAAGTCTGTGGGGCTCTTCTGTACATCATACGGTATGAGAATTGCGAAAGACAGCCTCCCCAGAGGGCACTATGCCTGTGCTCTATGTCTAATGCTCCATCTTCTCCACTGCTGAACTGTAGCAACAGAATCCCTTCAAAAATATTTGCACATTTTTGTTTTGCCTTCCAGTAAACATTCCGCTCTTCAACGCCTGTGAACACTGGAGACAAACACACCTCATACTGCCGTTTTGCCACTAGAGGGCAGCTCTATATTTCTAGATCTTTTTCATTATCTCAAAGAGGAATTCATTTCACCGCATTCCTACACAATAGATCCACAGCACATAACTTCGGCTCAAGAATCTTATAAAATCCTTCTTTGTTTTAAAGCAAAACACAGTGGTTACCATTTAATTCGTCGGCTTATTGTCCGTTTATCTTTAAGAGGTATGCAGTATCCCTGTATGCAGATTTCAGAAGGAATTATGCTGAGTTGACTTTTTAATGGAGAGCACCATTGAGGAAACAACTCTTTATTTTGCCAGGGTGCTGTTTGTTTCCATGGTGCATTCCCAATCTCATAGGCTTATGGTATTTTCTGCTGCTTCTAAGTCCATATGCTTCAAACAGCAACAATAGCAATTTATCGAAAACCATGTTTTTAAAGGTCAGCATTCTTTTAATGTGCACGTTTACGTAAAACCACAAATCTATGTTAAGCAATTTTCACCAGAAAAGAACTGGCTGGTTCAAATTTCCTCTTTTTTTTCCCTTTTTTTTTTTTTTCCCCCTGCTATCAAGTACCCTATCATCTGGACAAATCTCACCAATGTTAGACCATGCCCTCAAATCAACATTTGTATTTAGATTTGCTTGTTTGTACATTCTCCCCTTTCAGGCTCGCCCATCAGCCAACAAATGATTGCTGTCAATCAGATCACAGGAGCTCTGCCACATGGGGAGTGCAGTCCCACTTACCCTACGCTCAGCTGCATTCCTTACACAGGTTCCAGGGGATGCCAGGCTCCACGGTAACTTCACATGTAGCTTGAAGCAAAGGCTGATTTCCACAGGGCTCTAGCCACAGATCTGCATGGACATAAACCGAAAGCATCCTTCAAATAAGCCCCACAGAGGTTTTGCCATCCCATCCTTTTCTTTTTAAATGACTAAACAGGCAATGCATCCTGTTACCACATCTCTCATTCCCTTTAACTGAGAAGTTCCCCTAATTTTTGTCCCTTATTTCTCAGAAAACTCAGCCAGGAGCTGCAAGGATTACTGGGGCTTCAAAGCCAGTCGTTAGTATTATGCTGCTGTAATCAAGGGAAGCCTGGACAGAATTCCCAGCCCCATTCAGGGACCTAGTCCCTCTTCTGACCCCATCCACAACACAGCTCACATTTGATGCAATGGAGAAGAGGCCTTTTTCTGGGACTACCATATTAAAATACTATGAGAATACCCCACTAATAATACTAATACGTGGTGCAAGTTTCTTTTCCTATTAGAAGCCCTACAAGTCAAGTCCTACAACTGAATACTTGTACTGGATACCTTCCAACCATGAGTGGAAAAACACACTGACACAAAAGTTTATTTTAAAAGACACCAGAGGGGTGACTTCCAGATTAGGCCAGATTGAATTTTCCTCACATTTTGTGAAACTCTTCAGGAGATTTGTTGTGGCATTCCACAGTTCTCCAGGCAAAAAGAGCAAAACATACTGTATAGAGCTTGCAGATGCAAGACTTGAACACTTCTTTTCAGAAAATACCATCCTACAATAACAAATCTTTTTGCTATTCACAAGAGAATCATTGAGTATTGCAAAACTTGATAATTACTGATTCATGACAGATTTAGGAAAAACATCAGCTTAAGTAATCAGGTCAGGGCACTGCTGTTGACCGCAGTGTTGGCAAAAGAAACAGTTTCTTTCCTCATATCTTTCATCAAAGTTTAACGTTTCACAGTATTTAGCTTTTAGCACTTCATTGGTCCAGACCAGTAAACAACTGATAGCTTGAGAACTAGAACTTAAATTGTGAGCAAACGTCTCTATTCAGTATTGTCTAGTAAATCACTTACACCGTTCACATACTTTTAAATTCAAGTTAGTGAAATTAGAAAGGATCCCTAACAGTTGTAAAATATTACTGTTGTTAATAAATTCACAAGATGATTAATCCCTTGCACAGCCTGTCACAAAAGGTGTGCTGTGTCACATATTGCCAACTGGGAATAAAGATTTCATTCAGGTGTCAAGGCGGACAAAAACCAAACCTACTATATGTGAAGGAAATCTATGTGATTTTCATTTCCTCCTGGAAAATGAAGGAGGAAAAGTCAAGAGCTTTTCTCTAATAATGCTTACTGCAAATAAATCCACCTCACTTTCTTCCATCTTTCTATGATATTCTTTGCCTGTCACTGGGAAATCACTCTGAAAAGGCAGCCGTGGGGTGAAAGAAGTGACTCCACATGAAGTATTGTAATAGATCCTATTTGCCTTCCTAAGAGGCACATTTAAAAAAAAACCAACTCCCCAAACTGAGAAACTGTTAATCCACCCCAAGTAAATATTTATTCTGCTGTAGAGAAGACACTATCCTTACCACTTCACCTAACTGTGGTAAATGTGACTTACACAACAAAGCGTGCTCTAGCAATTTAAACCCAGCCCACCACAGCCAACTTTTAAGCATCACAACTTGCTACACTTCAGGCCTACATCACAGATACATTTCCTGCTTTACAGAAGGCTTTTACTAAATAACGACAGCCATGTTGGAGATGGAAACAGAAGTTAATTGGATGAAGTGTGTCAAGAATCTGGAGTAATCCCATCCCACAAGTAATGCCTTGTGCCACAGCCATAAGCTGTGATTTTCTGCATAGGAGTATTTTTTTATACATGTTTGTTCTAAAATGGATGTTATGTGACTGAAGCATTATTAGCTCTAAAGGAATGCTGTAAAACCACTCAACCCTCTACCTTCAGAGAAATGAAATTATGTATCCTCTCATAAAATTTCCTGCTAATTAAAGAAGCCAGGAAAATCTTTGGCGGAAGGCAGGAAGCTATAGGAAGAATAGCTGGTAAGACTGCTTTACAGTTTTCTCCTTAGAACTGTCATCAGAAAGTTTTCACCCATTCACAGGGTTATTTTTCTTTTAAGAAAACTTCTCATTTTCATATAGTTCTACTCACAAAATTCAGGTGCTGTCATCACAAAGCCACCATTTAAACAGACAGAATTAAATGTTATCTTTGCAGACTTTCTAAGTGAACAGGCTGCATTAAGCACAAAGAACTCCCTTCTTTATAATAAGACGTGTCCCCGTCGAGGAGCTTGGGACACAGTGGCAGCACAGTCTTGAGTACTTGGACGATGACTGTCAGAGTTCAGAGTATATTGCCTGTACATTGCCAAGTTTTCACTGATCTTGTGACACACACGCAAGTTAATACACACGCACACTCACACACACCAGTTACCTTCTATTTCCACACAGGGTGAGAGCCAATTCTGAGTTAATGCTAAGTTCAGTAATTATTACAGTTTCCTGAAAACAGTCTTAAGCCATGACTCCACTGAATGACATCACGGTCCAGTAGTCACCTTTTTTTCTCTTTTTGCTTTTGGCTAATCTTCTTTTGAATCAGGATAACGAAGGGGACTGAAGAAAAGCATGGGAAAAATAAGGAAAGGCCCTCCTTAATAACTGCAGTGCCACAGTCTTGAGGCCAAAGTCACCTCCATTCTTTTTGTGCCCTCCCCTTTAAAGCAGCAAGGAACTTAGCAGCTAAAGGCAACCACAAGACCTGTCCCCAAAAGCCATTATGCACAGTTACTCACACAAATGCAACAGCCTCCTAACCCACTGCACTCAGACCACACGAGTTTCAATGCATCTGCAGCGCAAGGGAGAGAAAGAATCTGACCCTTGGTCCTAAAGCAACGAGTGCCAAAAAAGCTATTTTACAATCAAGCAATCAAACGATCTACTTCAACAGGCTTAATTCATTCCTCTTCACCATGACATGTTTCTTAGGGTCCACAGTTTACTTTGTGATACCAGCCAGGAGCCCCAGTAACATTGAGAGGTTTGTATATTAAATGCCTTCCTGAAAGATTTATAAATTCCAGGTACTTAATAACTGAGACAGATAATTAATAACTCAGCCACAATTTGCTGACAAAATGTTGAACCAAGAGCTCTCCTTTGATTTGACAAAAGCACAGGCAAAGCTCAATCAATTACACTTTTCCTGCTCTAGTGTTTTCTTGTAAAGCTTGAATTTATATGATAAAAGTCTGTTCTCTCTTAGGGATACACATTTGAAAAATGACTGATGAACATGAGCATAAATGACCAAGGCCTAAAGTTCTGATACATTCTAATTGTTTCTTCTAGAAGTGAAAATTTGCGCAACCACGTTTTGCCGTTTAAAGTGCCATCAAAGATTACAGTGAGAAAGGCACATTTGTTCAGGAGTAAGGGAGCCGGAAAGCAAAACCCTTTTCTATATAAAATGGGATAAAAAGTAATAAATAAGGAGTCTGAAACTAAGTACTAGTAAGACACTTGAGTAGGATCCAGGTAAATACATTCCCTTCCTTTGCACTGATGCAAGTTATTTTTTCCACATGCCCCCTTCGCTTTTTCTTACTATTTTACAAATCCATGGAAAGACATGGGGACAGATTCGTGCTCCAACTGTGACTTGGTCTGCATAAGGTGTCCAGTGCCTTTCTTAAAGCGCGTACCTATCCTGTGTCTTATGTACACTGAATTCATGTTCAGCAAAGCATTTTAAGCAACTTTAAGGAGCCTTCTGCAGGAAACGGAAGCACAGGGTACCAAACACTCCCTGGCTGACACGGGAAATAGCAGAAATGTCATTCCTGAGAACTAATCCCCAGGTGGAAAACTCTTCGAGTGTGCCCCGCAGAGTCACCTGACAGCCCTGGGAGCTACCAGGCTGCCTCGGAGGCAAGAGGCAATACCTCAGGCGTTGTTCTGCAGCCTCCGAAGAGGGACACTTTAATATCTTAATCTCCAGAACTGTATTTACGACCTGCAGCTGTGGTGCCAAAGAGGCCCACAGCCCCATACACACTGAGCCTATTGTTGGCAAAACAGAGCTCTGAGGTTTCTTGAGTGACATAAGCAAGTTAACTGAACTACACTAGGCTGCTCCGGATGGGGGTGGAGAGGGGTATTTGTTTTTCTTTGTATCGATGAGTTTATTTTGGGCCTTTATCCCTTTTGGCCTTAGCAGCCTCCTAAATTTTAACAGCCCTTAAAGCACGGTAAGGCGTGAATGAGCAGGAATTAATTTGTCAGGGCTTCGGGCTTGCAGGGAACGAGAACTTAAACTGATTAATAAAAAAAGAATTCCCATGTTACACGTAATTTAAAATGAATATATATTGTAAGTTATACATTAGTTTATTACACAAAATGTTTGGTATTGTTCTGCCACCACTTAAAAGGGCTACCTCAGTGACTTAGAGCAGTGGCGCTCCCCCTGTCTCACTCCCAGAACTGAGTTTTTGCCTGATGTGGTTAAACTCCTACAGAGCATATTTTGGGAGCACACAAGGATATGGACTTTCCTGTGCCAGCTTTCAGTCGTATCATCTTCCAGCCTTTTCCAGAATTTTGATGCCTTTCAACCACATGTATCTGCAAAGAGAGGCGAGAGGATAACCCTTTTAATCTCACAAAAAGGAAAATCCCCAGTGTTATTTTTCTTCTGCTTTCTGTATGACAGCATACAGGCTAGCACGAAGTAAGTTTAATATTCTAGGGAATTAAAATGCTCTGACATATATCCTTCAGTATTAACATGCAGATATTCACCAGAAAAGTTGCGTCTCTGGACAACAATTAACAGGTTAACTGGGCAGGCTGTTTGCCAAGTTCACCCACACACAATATAAATAAGAAAAGCTGCTGCTTTTCCGGTTTTAATAACTTTTTCTCAAAAGGGAAAGAAAAGAAAAGCAAACTCAGAGTTCAGAAGATGCTTATGAAACCAAATTATATCTACTGATACTGATGTTTATGAATTCTAAAAAGCTTAACAGTCATTAGCGAGAGCTCTGCCCCACAAATCTGTTCTTCTAAGGTCCTCTTCCACTGCAGCATTTCTGAGATGCCCCATTTTTGTTGTGCTGAAAGATCACAACACTGTCACATTCCATTCCAGGTCCACGAGGTTCTGCAGAAAGGATTAGGACAAGGTTTTCAAATATGGATATCTGCCTTGAAGGTGTTCAGCACTTCTGAAAGTCAGGAATACTCTTATGTCCTCTTGACTGTGGACAAAAAAGGTTGAATTATTCAAAATAATTCAAAAAAAACTGAAGCTAAATACAATACTGGAAAACTGCAAAAATTTAAAATAGGGCATATTAACAGCTTGAATAGCCTGCTGAAGTTGACCTGCCAGTTAGAAATCCATGCTAGTCATAGATCCATACACTATTCCAATCAGCTCACGTTTACCTTTCTCAGAAATGGAAGACTATAGGTCAAAAAGAGACCTACCTACTGCTCAGAGGAAGGGGAAATGGACTTCCTACATGGAGGGAAGATAAAGAGAGGATACAGAGTTTCTACTCATCCACGCTCATTTTTCTCTTTGAAACATGAACGTTGCAGTAGCTGAAGTTCTGCCCGATTCTACTTTCAGTCAAGTCAATGGCAAGGTGCCCACGGCACCTCACAGATAAGCATCCAGATTCCACGGGCTTTGAAAGGGATCTGGGTATCTAAGACAATTAACTGTCTTTGGAGAGCCCAGATACATAAGTGAAAGCATTCGCCCCACTGCCCTGTGCAAGCATCACATATTTTCTTCATTTCACAGACAGAGAGTGTACCGAGAAATAGATTAAAAGATTTGCACAAAGCTTCACGAGAAGCCAAAACTAGAGATGAAAACCATCTCCAACATATTCTGGGTAATACTGGATCTGAATTCTGGCATTTCTATTTTGCCTCTTAGCCAGAGCAAGGAACTGCACTGACACAGTTTAATCAGAAGAAAACTAGATATTCCAGCTAGTATTTTGAATATCAGGAAGACTGGCTGTTCATCAGATGGGTTACAGTTCTGTGACAAGGTTCTAGACACTTCTCATTTTAATCGAACTGCCTGAAACCTAGTACAGCATCAAACTTCAACTCCTGCACGCAGCAATGCTGGTTTTCCAGAAAAAGGAAAGAAGGAATGACTGCTCCAGTGTTACAAAAACCATGTATCTACACTGATGCTTGTTTCCCGGTCTGCTGTTTCTCTTATCTGTCATGAGAAAAAGAGAAGGAAAATCACTGGTAGAAAGCGCAATGGAAAAGAGCTGCTACACAGAATAAAATCATTGAATGAGTTAGAAATACCCATACAAGCAAAACATAGGAAGATTGTTCAAAGTCCAGATACAATTGTTTAGGGAAATAAAATCTTCACAGTAATAGTGGTGCCATTTAAGTCAAGGCCCAAATTCATTATTCCTGAAATTCTTATTACATTAAATAGGTTTTACCTTTATGGTCAATCCATCAAAACAGACATTCCAGGATTGTGAGTAAACTTTTGTTAAGTTGGGCCTCAAAGTTATGTCCTTGAAAACCCTGAGAAAGCACCTGTAAGCCATATTCTTAACATCACACATAAGTATCAACAGGAGGGGTTTACAGTCATGAAAAATACTAATTAAGCACAAGAGGTGGCGAACCACACGTGGAAAGTAAAATGGACTCATCCGTCCCCCACACTGTCACCTCCTCATTTCATGTGTCATTTTCAGCTGTATTGGAAAACTCCTCACACTTCCGAAGCCCTCCAATTTTCTAATTTACTGTGGCTGTACAACTGCACCAACGGAAAAGATGGACAGCCTCTGGTGAGACGCCTTGCTCATTCACTCACGCTCTCTCAGTCACATTTTCTTTTACCGTCAGAGGACTCTGGTGAGAATGCAATTACCACATTCTCCGGGCATTCAAATTTCTGCTGGAGTTTACAGAAACATACAAAATATAAGATCACATCCCTATAAATTGCCAGAGAAAAGCAAATTGCACGCTTGATAAATTGCATGCAAACCACATGCTTGGTCTTTAGCAAAAGTTAAAATAAAAAATGGCAAGAACATTATACTTTCATATCCTCAGAGCACTGTTAGACATTTAGAAATGAAATCACAGGTTAGCCTAAGTTAGCCAAAGGCCTCAGTACAACAAAACTCATGCAAGATCTCTCTTAACAGGAGATAACTTTAGCAAAATGAAGGTTGAAATTCTAGGCTACTAGATTTTCTAATCCAACTCTCATGTGTTTTCCCTCACCAAACTGCAAGTTTTCACTAATTCTGTGTTTCCATCATCCGTCACCTATGTACTCTACTGTAATACAAAGCAGCAAACAAGTAATAACAATAAGTATATGGTTAATTTTAATGAGAGGCTTAAGAAGGGGGGAATATGTTCTCTCTCCTTTGCTACTGACATTTTGGGCCTTATCAACTTTTTGTAATTTCAACATCTATGATCAGAAACTGATATGACACATTTTTATCTCTGTTAGCTCTCTATGAAAAGGGAGAGTAATTTGCTACCACAGTTCTTCTTTCAAGTTAAGTTTACAGCAAAGCAACACCTCACGCCACATACAATATGCTCACAATACCTCCCCGAAGATAAATAAACCTGTAAAATCTTACCTCAAATAAAAGTTCAACATTTGTCATATTTAATCAGCAATAAAGTCAGACATGTAATTCACGATTTATCCTTCACCAACACTATGTCATTTCCAAGTTGAAACGTGGAAAAAATTTTGACATTTGCAGGCAGTGTGGCAGAAAGGCAGCCTGCCATGTTATCAAAATAATTTATGTTCTAAAATTCCTCTGAGTCCAACATGAAAATAACATCTCCACCAATTCCAGCTCTTACTTTAGACAACTCCAGTGTTACTTGATATGACATGCTCGGGAAAAGAAATCATCTTAAACTGACACTGATAGTCCCCTGAGCTGACAAATAAAAGTTGCTTAAATTCTCTGTGTGCTTGATTTTCTGTTCTAGTGAGCTATGTTTGAAACAGGAAGAGGGGGTCAGATCTGGGAGTAGAAGAGATTAAACTGTAATTTTGTTTTCCTCATTTTCGGGCTAGCCTCTAGTATGAATCTCAGCCTGCTCTAAATTATGTCCAGCTGCCTATTGCCCCCAGGGACAATTCTAGCAGCCAGAATTAGCTGGAGTGCAGTGACATTTTGACCACACACAGTCTTCCTTCAACATACCTATCCTTGGGTTTTTGAGGACAATGGGGGGGTGGCAACAAGTCCTGCCAGGAAGAAAAAAACGTGAACATTTAAGTTGTAAACACATTCGAGTTAAAGAATGTATGAAAACCGTGGTTGGCCTCCGCAACGCCATGTTGTATGGCCAGCAAGAAAGACTGGATGGTTTGACCACTTCTTACACGACGCCTTCAGACATTTCAGGTACGTAAATCAGTCGTTCTACTGCTGAGCAGCTCGGTCACATACCTCACACACTCCTCAACATTTCCAAGGGTCTAAATCCTGCAATCCCACGTCAGGAAAATTTCCAGTTGCCTCAGTAGGAAACATCTGAACTACAATATCATGAACTGAGTCTACTACCTTCACTTAAAGGATTGAGAACTACCCGTGGCAGAATATGGTATTTCAGCAAACATGTAATGCTGTCTGAAGCCAAGTATAGGATCTATGCTCGGCCGGCGTTCATACAGCCTCCAAAATGACGTCTCTGCTGTTCTCTGCTTTGCTGCTTCTAGAGTGAAAACAACCAACTGCAGTTCTGTGATATAGGTAATATTTCCCTAGGTGGTAGATTAAGACAAAACTTTTTAAAATTTTGACTTAATCCAGAGTCCAACAAGTTAAATTCATTTCTCTTTGCATGGCAGATATGATGAAGCATTCAAAACTCACTACATGTTGTTGCCTGTAGATATTAGTAATTGATGTTACTATTTGGCATCCATTAGAATATTAGAAATGTCTTAGTGCTTTCTGTAAGCATGAAACAGTAAAATTTCAAACTATATCGGGGGCACATCACAAATATGAATCCAGTTTACACTGACAGGAGTCAATAACTCAGAGCTAATCCAACACTTTGAAGTTGTATTTCTAGAAAATGACATAGGGGCTTTAAGGGAATCTTTTTTGGAGCAGGCGAGTAGGTGTCAAAAGACAGCTTGTTAAATAGGCCGGCATATGAAAGTACACGCAAAATGTCCTAAAAATGTAGTGAACCTAAATTTTCTCTATTACACCACGTTGTTGCTTCTGCACTTTAATTACCAGTGAGGTGTGTGGACTGTAAGTCCTACAGTTACAGAAACTGCAGTGAGAGAGGAAAAATACTGTCTTCTCTCATAACTACCAAAAAAAAAAAAAAAAAGGACAGGCAACAACTGTTACAGCTAAAAGTATGAAAAACTGGGCTCTTTCTAAAACAGGTAAGAAAAGAAGTGATTTGGGTCAGAGACAAAATTAATGTGCAACGTATGGCCATCCAAAAAAGGACTGATGTTTTATGTAAGATCAAATATAATTTAAAGAAAGAATTTAAGGGATTATAGAGGAAAGCTCTTCTCTAGGCCAGCAGTGCTACAGGTCTGCAACTGAGTATGACTTTTTTCAGATCTCAAGTTCTCCAGCCCTTCACGGTCAACATTAAAACTTTTTTTAAAATTAAGGACCTTGTGTTCAACTAAAGTAGAGGAACAGAGTAAAGCTGCATTACTATTGCACAGTGAGTCCAGAAGCAAAATTGGGGACCTAAATAAAGACCCAGCTTATCCCTCTGTAGAAAAAGTTCCCTGGCACACTGCTCCTCACCATAACCGTGCCACCTACAATAGCTTCTAAATCTCTGTAATGCCTGCTCATACTCCCTTCAGTTCCGTAACTTTCCCACTAAGTAGGGAAATAATAGTATTTCATATACAGAAGAAGCTTTTCAACGTAATGATTGCTGAACTTACACAGTGTCTAAAGGAACAGGCTACACAGAGCCCTCTAAAGGGCTCCTCGTGGATTTTATTTACCCAATTCAGCATGGGCAGGAAAAACCACCAGTCTTGCTGTTTTGAGTTTTAGATAGCTTGCCTAGCTGCGTAAACACTATTGCTTGTGAAGTCACAATTCAGCTTAAATTTAAAAAAAAAAAAAAAGTATTTATAGAGGAGCTTTCAAAAATGTGCTCCAAGGGGCAAGCCTAGAGTCCAGTGTGAGCCAGTTCATCAGAAGCTTGGGTAAGAAGACGGTGAAGCTCGTCACGGAGCAAGACAGCCACCACACCTCTGTGCTCCATCCAATACTTCATACAATAGGGCAAACCATACCATATGCTACACTATATACAGTAAGGTTACAACAGGCCTACTATAATCCAGTAAGGTAAATTAGCAAGAGACACATCGTTTCCCTCCTTCGCACCTCTACTTGATGGGGCTCCATGGTCAGTCGCCAAGACTCGAAGCCTGCCGCAACCCACAACAGTCCCCAAAATAGTCCCCAAAATGGTGGGCGCCCCGCGCTTTCATGGAGATATCAACAGCGGCAGCGCCAGCCACCCTCGCTGGGGCACCCAACCGCGTGCGGCAACGCGCCGCAGCCGTGCTCGGCGTGAGGGAGCGGCTCTTGCGGCGTACGGCGGCCTTCCCCTCACCGAACCTCCCCAGGCAGGGATGGCGGGACAGACCCACATCCCTTCCTCGCCATCCCTGCCCAGGGAGGCGGGACAGACCCACATCCCTTCCCGCACGCCGCCTCTGGTGGCTTTGCCCACGGCTCCCCTCAGGACGCCGCCCCGGGGCCCGCCGCCCCCTTTCCCTCACAGACCCAACATGGCGGCGGGGCCCCGCACCTGCCCCGCCTCGGGGCGCCCCGGCCGGCGGGCGCGGGGAGCGGCGAAGGGCCGGGACGCGCCCCGCCCCGCCGAAGGGCTCCGGGCGCCGCGGGGTCGGTAGGGGGCGTCCGGGGGCTCCGGCAGGCCGGGCCGGGGGGGGGGACGCGGCGGACGGGGCTGAGCCGCCGCCGGGAGCAGCGACCGCCGCCGCAGGTAGGAGCGGGCAGCGCGGGGCGGGGGGCCGCTCCCCGGGGCGGGTTTGCGGGGCAGGGCAGGGCGGCCCCGGGCCGAGCCCGGCAGGTGCCCGGTGGGGAGGTGGGTTCCCGGCGCGCCCCTCCCGGGTCTCCCCTCCGGCCGCTCTCCTCGTGGATGGTGAGCTTTTACCGAAAAATCGCTTTGCCACCCCAAAACGTGCGAGGGCAGGGCGGTCACACCGCCGGCGCCTTGCCCAGCGCCCCGCCGGAGCGCACCGCTTCCAGCCCGGTGCGGCATTAAGTGCTATGTTATTTTAAACTCCATTTACTTATTATTATTCCTCCCCCCCCCCCGCACCCCCCCTCCTCTCAGCTGGATAAAATACAACGGGCTGGAAGCGCAGCCAAACCTCACCCTCTTCCCGCAGGAGAAAAGGGGCAGCGTCCCCGCCGCTTCCCCCAGGTCCGGTCACCGGAGCCGGTCCCGGTGGTGCCGACCGCGTCCTCCAGCGAAAAGGAACGCTAAAAATATTCCCGTTTTATTTGTGTTTTGTTTTTTTTTTTTTTTTTCTTTTCTTTTTCAAGGTTCACGATGTTGACAGCTATGTTCTTGGCTGCTCTCATTCTTATTACAGTACACTCGCAGGAAACTGAGGAAACCATAACATACACGGTAAGGTTTAATAGAGTTCGAGATAATTACTGCTTTGCAGGGATTCTTTTCTAAATGACCCTTAAGAAAAACCAAATTTCTTGCCAATGTATAGCATGCAATACAAAGTTCTTTGAGTTCGAATGTTAACCATAAAATAAGCTGTTCCTGCACTGAATCGGTGTTTTAAAGTCAAAGTTGACCAGACTGAGCAAAATAGGCTACAGCTGCCTGTTCTGAAAAGCTTATCTATCCACTGAGCTTGATGAACTGAACAAAATTACAAGGTTTTAATATTTTTTTAATCTTGGTTTCTGAGTCTGAAAGATCTAAGCCGGGGGGTTTGCTTTGAGCAGTGGTTTTTCATGGTTTGATAAAATTGTACAAGAATACTGGAAGTAGGTTCTGTTTGTAACCAAGTGATAGGGTAAGAGATTTAAAGGCCTTTTTTAAGGTTTGGTTGTTTTGGTTTTTTTTTTTTTTAAATCTTCTTGTGTTCAGTCTTTGGCTTGCATAATGCATGTCATCGAAGGAGTGGCAATTACATCGGCTTGGGCTGGGGAAAAACCCACATTTTCACATCTGATTACAGTTGTAATCCCTGCAACTTGCTTCATATGGGTGGACCTCTGAATATGTGTACAGGCATTAGCACAATGCCACACAAGCAGAAAATTCTGCACACATGCAAAAAGTTAGAGAACCACAGCCAAAGACTGAGATTGTCTCTCATACAAGTAATCCCACTGAAGTCAGTGGGATGGCTCGAGCAAGTAAATATTGCAGAGTTGGACCTTATCATGGAAGACAGGGCTCAAAGAAGCCTCAAGTGAGCATCAGGAAGCCAGTCATAAAATATTAACACTGGGCTTTAGAAGCAATAGATTTTTGAAGGTTGTGAGTACTTCTATGCAGAGGCTTCTGTGACTTTTAAGTCCCCATATAGAAATGGAAACCGAAGATCTAAGTACCCTCTGAAAATCCAGACTAACATAGGGATCCCACCCCCCTCCTTTTCTGCATTTATAACATGTTCTTTTTAAAAAATTAAGTAGCCTTTTCTGATAAAACTACATAGTTCTGTTTATACCAATGAAAAATTTCTAGCATCCATATATGACTTGGGTTCCTGTACTCCATTTTCAAAGAGGTCTTAGCATTTAGGTGCTTCAGTGACCATTTGACCCTAACCATGTGAAACTACATAAGAAAAAAAACTTTGCTTTTGGAAAGTTTACTCTTAGGATGCTACTGTTTCTCATGCGTACGTTGTATTCATTTAGGGCCAGATCTTTTTCTACTGTAAAAGTCCCTTCAGCTGCAGTAATAGATGGACTTGGCTCCTTACAGTTAAACAGACAGTACTTCTGTTGTGCATTAACAGGAATTGGGTGATTCAGTAAATGCATGAATTAGCTGTTTTCCTTTGGGTTTGCGTTTTCATAGCTACAGTAACTTTGGTGTCGTCAACTCAGCATGTAGTCATTCCTTTAGAGATCGAGAATTGTAATACAATTTGCTGTCCACTTACCCCTTTGGAAGAAAAAGCCTCCAAAGTTACAACTCGCTGCTACGTTTGGCAGATTGCTGGTGTCACCTGCAAATAAAGAAAATATTTTCAGTCCTCATGCTGCATCAGTGTCCATTAGTAACGAGTTCTTCAAAATAACTTGAGGATAGTACATGGAACAAGTGGATCTCTGCATCGGGTGGTCAGATTTGTCACTTCTATAGTTCCTCTGCAGCAGAGGAGTTGCAACAGGATTTAGCTTGCTTGACTGTGACTAATTACATTAGCCGACTCGATTCTTTTTTTCTATAGGGCCATTAAAGTAATATCCCAAGCAGCATAGCATGTATATGCACCTACATAGTACAGCTCAGTTGATTCATTGGTATTTTAAATGTGGCTGCTGCGGTTGGTAGCATAGTGATACTTTGCTAATCAGTTTCTGTAACTGTCACCCGCAATTACAATTACTGTACTGTAGGCTATTTAATGCTTTTGGGCAGGGGAATAATGGAGATGCCTGACAGGCTGAGGGAGTTGGGCTTGTTCAGTCTGGAGAAGAGAAGGCTGCGGGGAAGACCTGATTATGGCCTTTCAGTATCTAAAGGGGGCCTATAGGAAAGATGGGGGTAATCTTTTTAGTAGGGCCAGCTGTGACAGGACAAGGGGTAATGGTTTTAAACTAAACCAGGGTAGGTTTAGACTGGATATAAGGAGGAAATTCTTTACAACAAGGGTGGTGAAACACTGGAACAGGTTGCCCAGAGAGGTGGTGGAGGCCCCATCCCTGGGAACATTCAAGGTCAGGTTGGATGGGGCTCTGAGCAACCTGATCTAGTTAGCAGTGTCCCTGCTCCCTGCAGGGGGGTTGGACTAGATGACCTCTAGGGGTCCCTTCCAACCTAAAACATTCTATGATTCTAACTGCAGGGCAGAATGTTTAAAATCCTTCCTGAAGTTACTAGTCTGCATCAATATGAGTAGTTGCCGAGTATAGTCTTATTTGAATTCTGCTAAGTCTTATTTGTGTAGGTAGTCCCGCTGTTATAAACTCTGACCATTTATTGTATTTCTCACAATATAAATTGTTCTTCCTAGACTGCAGTTCCTGGAGTCATGTGATTACAAAGCATGTGAATGAATTTCCTGCTGTCATGGGATCCTTCCCCATTGCTAGAGTGCTAATGGGCATGAGGATGAAGTACAGGGGGATAGAGGCCTGTCAGTCCCTGGGAAAACAGCCCCACGAAGGAAGGATGTTCACCTGTTGGAAGGCAGTGAACAAGATCAAAATTCAGAAAAACTTGCTTCTTTTTCATAAGAAGACTTTCATACTGGTCAGCTGGGTCAGTCCAGAGGTTCATTTATTCCAGGATTCAGCTAATGATAGATGCTTTAAAACGGCATATAGGAACAAGGCAAGAAGACAGTGATGCTTTCCTCACTTTGCTCCCCAGCCCTAGTAAAACCTACGTACTCACAACAAATAGTATCTTAGGAACTCCCTGAGGTAGAGGCATGCTCTGATATACACATGTTGTTCCTGCCCAGCCATGCTGTACCAACAGCCATTTTTCTAGCTGACCAAGGTATACAAACATTGCATTTCCCTTAGCATCCAACTTCGGGTTCATTGAAATACACTTGATTATTTTTCCAAAATAAGGAATCCCAAGTAGCCTAAACTTTATTTTTTTTTTTCTCCCCCCTCTATAGCAATGCACAGATGGCTATGAATGGGATCCTATTAGGCAACGGTGCAAAGGTACAGTAAATAATTTTCAAAGACAGACTTGCCATTGGTATTCTTTAAACACTATCATTACACACCCCTATTTTGGACAAGGAGGTGTGCTTGCATGTCTCATTGTGTTATTTGTATTAATGGCTGTTGCAGAAGGTTCGACTGTTAAAAGCATGACTTGTGTTGTTGCTAACTGCAGATATTGATGAATGTGAAATAGTCCCAGATGCATGTAAAGGTGGGATGAAATGTGTTAACCACTATGGAGGATACCTCTGTCTACCTAGAACAGCACAAATTATTGTAAATGAGCGAGAAGAAGCAGCAGCTGAATCCACTAGTGGTCGAAACAACGTCATTCGACGGACTCCAGCTGATCCTCACCGTGCCCCTCCAAACCCAACTCATCAAATTCAGTGTGCAGCTGGGTATGAGCAAAGTGATCACAATGTGTGCCAAGGTAAGCAAGCTGCCGTCTGCTTTACTTCCAGTGTAATTGGAACGTACGTGATAACAAATCTTAATGCCTGGAAAATGACAGCCTATAACTCTTGCACTTAATGGTGCAACACTATATGCTATTAAACTGCACACGTGCACATTTCCTTAAGATACGTGAATAAAATACATGCATGTTGTTATTCTTCAAGGTAACAGAACTTGCAGTTTGTTGCAGCCTTACAGTCTGCTCCATCTATTTCAGGCTAACAAGTAGCATTAATTCTGTTGTCCGTAGGTCCTCAAAATCAACCTTAATGCAAGTAAGCAACGTTAGTCAAACGTTTTGTATTGTATTAAGTATGTCCAGGAGAGGCAGAGCTTTGAAAAAAGCAGGCAATATAGCAAGTCATACTATAGATGATTTCTGAAGATTTGCAAGACCGTGTATTTTTCAGTAAGCGAGTGCTGAATGGAACAAAAATTAACCACCATATGAACTTTTGCTTAGACCAGACTGTAATGCAGAAGGATACAGTGTTTTTATTATGTGTGATGAAGCGGTAGGAATCAAACATCTGAACAGCTTGGGCTCTTCTGATCTCTGTGGAAGTCGTTCTACGCAGACCCTGCCAGTTTACTTCCAGTCATAGTCTAGCCAGTCTCTGAAACTATGGCAATGAAGAGCTTTCATCTGAGTGTACATACACCACAAACAGTGCCAAAATTCTCAGGGTATTAGGAATGTTAATTGTATGCATTCAGGAACCAGACTCGCAAGCACTACTGTAAACTAAGACTGTTTCATTTATTATTTTATATAAATAGTTTACTCTTATACTTGCTGAAGTAACAAATGTTTCATCCGCTGTTTTGTTTCCTTTCATAAAAATATATTCTACTCCTTGTTCATAAACTTGGTTTTCAAGCACGTTAGTGGGATACCCATGCAAACAGAGGGCAAAGCTTGACCCCATGGTTCATCTTTTCCACTTTGTGGCCCGTAACAGTATAATCATATAAAATAGCACTTGAGTGACTATAATCAGGGCAAGCTGTAATATGCAGTGGTGGTTCCTTTCTCTCTGGTATTCATGTATACAAAACATTATTTATCACTAGTAAGTAAATTCCCTGTCATTCTGAAGCATAGTAATCATCATGGAGGCTGGATAAGTTATTTTTGTAGGCAAAGCCTCAGAGTTGCGTTTCTGGCTTATCTGCTAATGTTCAACGTTTCTGTCACTCGAATTCAAGAATGTCAAGTAAAGAACCTACCGCAGGAGGTCAGTACCACGATCCCCTTCACCCTGAGCTTTCCATTTAGGGTTATCAAAGGAAAAATCAATGCCAAGGATGGCAAATAAGTTTTTTTCCTTAGTTTAACTTGGCAAAGTAGCAGCAGACCCAGGAACAGAATACCGGACTCCTGCGTTTGATCCGGCACTCCCTGCTTCAGGTGATGCCATGTTACTCTGGCTGGCACTCATCTTCGCTGGTGAATTGCAATAAACCGCTTCAACTTCTAGCACGTAACAACATTTTTGTTTGATTAAAAAAAAAAAATGCAAGTAATGCTAGAAAACTTCCAAACACAAACATGGCTTTAGGTGTATAAATTGGGGATAACATAGGAAAGTTTAACAGTGTGTGGTACCAATACCTCGTGTTCCAAACAAAGGTTGAAAGTTAGGGTTAACTTAGATGGACAACTAGTTGAGGTTTTTGTTTTATTGAGGAGAAAGTTGTTGGTGATACATTACTATTATTTTACTTCGTGCTCTGGATTCCTGAAACTGGAAACTAAATATTTATATTCAATTCACAAATCTTTGGCTAATTTGTAACAACTGCTACCTGTTGTTATAGCACCAGAACTCAGACACACAAACTATGGTGAAATCTTGGGCTTGACTGAATCGGAGTTTTGCTACCAATTTCCTCATGCCAAAACTTCAATCTAAATGCAGAAAGCATGGAAATATTAGTGTTTAAAATCTGAATTGTATTGTACTGAATGAATTCCAGCTGGAAAAAGGGTAGTGGACAGTGTACTTGAAAGAAGGGATAAAAGACTTCTAGAGCACTTAAAGCATGCATTCAACTTCACGATCTTCATGCTTTTCACTGCTGAAAATATCTTATAAAAGATAATCTTGATCAGCAATGGTCCCACTGTGGATTTATTTAATTATGGTTAAAAGACTTTGCCATGATAACTGCTTGAGGCTCCTAGGGAGTGTAACTTACACATATACTCACACTTAAGCTTATTTTATTGTTTAGTAAATCAAATATGAAGTCCAGCTCCTTCTAATTGTTTGCAGATGTATGACATTTTCCTTCCAGTCCAGCAGCACTAAGTATTTTATAACCAATGTGAAAGTGTGGAGACCTCTGTTTAAAACAATAACATGCTTGGAGGAGCTGTGTTACTGACATCATACTGGAGTACGAGGGGCTTTCTGTTTTAATACAAATGTCCACTCCCTTTTTAAACGTTGAATAGGGAGGCTGTGATGGGCCAAATGCACTCATGGTTTCTGCGCTTGGAATAAATGTGCATAAATGACACTAGTCCTGTTGGACTTTAAGAGGCTTCAGTGATGTGCTGAGCTTCGTCGTTAGGTAAAGCATGATGCAGCGTGGCCAGATCCTATTTCTATTGACAGGCATGAGAAACATTCGGAAAGGCACGTGATTCTCTGCACTTCTTAATCTACCAAAACATGGCCATATGCCTGAGTTACAAAAGGTACTTAATACCTTCTTAACTTCTGACCTGAAGAAAACAAATGACAACTACGTTATTTGTCAGTGTTGAGAGTTTTCTGTCCGCAGTGCGTGCTGTTATTTATTAGAGACCATGTAGCAAACGGATAGCATGGATGACAGGTTGATAGCAAACCATGCTGCCTTACAGAAGATGACTCTATGGAAATGCCTGCCGTTTCCTATAATATACATCATTTTTACAATGACTAGTGGTCAGAAACATGTTCTTGTATAACCGCGTTGATGTTAGAAGCGTGGGTAGCAAAAGGTTCCTGGGAAATTCTTAAGATACTATATGTGAGCAGAAAGTGCCAGGAATCGCCAAAACTGGTGAAAATATGAGGGGGAAGTTATTCTGGAGGAGGGTGTCTTGTATAGAAAATATACAGAGCCCTGAGTTTTGTGCTTCAACTTAAACACTTTAACTGTATCTTAAATTCTGGGTTAATGACCTAACTAATCCCCGTCTCCCCACCTCTGTGCAGTCACTGTCACTTTTGAATTTGCCTTTAACTCAAAGGGCTGCTGAATTGGTCACTGAGGTAGATGACCCCGTCTGTAGCGCCTGCCAGCACTTTCAGGAAGCCTCTCAGAGGGTCTGACCTGTCTTTGTGAGAGCATCACTCAAACTGGGAAAAGCAAAAAACAGAGTAAAAAATGGTTTTAAGCAAATTACCGAGTTAACTAATATTCACAGACACTTTTTGCCTGATTACAAAATATGAATAGCTGCTTTCTGTTGCCTTCATACAAGACTGAATTTTATTTCTACTGTGGTGTTAGGCTCTCTGTGTTTTGAGTCTGCTCCTATTGAAGTCAAAAGAAAATCGCCCAATTAATTCAATTTTGTCAAATCTAGTCTGCAAGAAACTACTAGCTTTTCCTAGAATGTTAATGACACTTGAATGGAAAAAAAGACCAAGCAAAGGTACCAAATAACCTGTAAACTTGAGAAGGGAAAAGAACTTTTTTTTTTTTTTACGTTCCTATCATGCTGGCAATACAGGAAGCAAACTTTTTTGTTCCTCAGCTAGATTAGCTTGCTATACTTCTCTAGTCTCCTTATAACCCTTTGTGCTACTGTGACTGTAAAATACAGGGAGGAGAGAGGTTGTCATAAAAGATATCAATGCTTTCTTTTATGGATAAAGAGAGACACCTTTTCCACATAGTTCTGCGTAGGCTTGGTGGATGTTGGTTGCTTTTTTCCTTTCTCTGTGGGGGGAGGAAAGACATTAACTTGTTTTCTGTGTTGTTATTTTTCCCCTGCAAAATCATTTTAGGGATCTCTTCATTGGTAGGGCATGTATGTGTGTTTAGTTTTCCAGTACTTTCCAAAGTAACTTACCATACTCAATCTAGGCTTTTACCTCAAGAAGTTAACTACATGAAAACAAGTTAAATAAGCCTATTGTTTTTTGGTTTTTTTTTTAAGGAGAGAAGGACCAGGGGAAGCAGTTCATGATGTTTTCCATACAGAAATCACTTTATATTATATACATATATCAGGGATGTGGAACTAGCATGTCAAGGACGTAAACTAAAAATTGGACAAGTGCAGGTGCGCTCAGCCTGGCCCTTTGCAGAGCAGTTCAGGTTGGAGAGCCTGGGTGTGCCTCCTTCATTGACGTGTTGGCTGGGGTGCGGGCTGCACTTCTGAAATGCACCTCCTAATGAGCTCCACTTAACACGCTTCGATTTGCCTCCCTGAGCGGTCTTGGAACATGCAAACCAGATCCTGTTCAGATGAAACTAACCCTGAAATGCACTGTGTGAGCACAGCTAATATGCCACAACCACTAATGAGCGTTCGGGCTCCAGGACCGGGCTAGGGAGAGCCCAGAGACCCTCAGAAATGCATGTGCTAGGACACTGGAGCCTCTGCACCAATTTCTAATCTGCTCCTACGGGTCCACACTATTTGCTAATATAGACATAATCTACACCTATACTAGTTTCTTAGGCCTACCCCAGAAATGTTTTGGGGAGCCCTTTTGTAAAATATTGCCTGTAGTAAGAAAAGTGCAACATCCCCAGTTTTCCCACTTCTTGTATTTAAGGAGTAATGCTTTCAGGGCTACTTTTAAAAGAGACCGAGTTGTGGCAAGTTTAGTTCCAGAGTTGTTCCTCTCAACAACACAAAACCTGTTTAGTTTGAGGAAAGGATGAGGAGAAAGGCTGTGGTAGGAGAAATGAGGTCTAGTTATCTGGTTTAGGATGCTGTTAGTTCATCAACGTGCTTACTCAGGCACAGTTCATATGTATGTAGGTTTGCTGCAGTACTTCAGCAAGTGGAGAATGCTTGTTACCAGCAGTAGCCACCCTAAGAGACTGACCTGGTTACACATGCCATTTGAATGCTAATTACTTGGAAAAGCTGTAGGAATTTTGCAGGCCTAAGAGAATCCGCAGAAGGATACAAACTGACATTTTCACAGCTCTTTGTACTGAGTGTTCATAGACGCCAGTTAATTTCTTGTACGTTTGGGTGCATCATGCAGAGATCATCTTTCATCGGCCCATCCTGAACCAATTGTTCAAGCTGTTAATCTGTGAAACCGCTGCATTTTGCTGCAAAGAGCCCTTTCTGGAATCTCTTTAATAGCCTTAAGGGACCAGAGAGGAGGTCACAAAAACCCATCTTGTTTTGAGGGCCTGGTTTTGGGCATTTTCAAAATTTGGCCACTCTGAATCATCTTTCCATCTGTGCTATTTGCACAGCTGTGAGTGTCATGTCAAGACCTTGGATAGATATTCCCTGTTCTGTCTGACCATTTTACTGTGAACATCCATCACAAGCATAAATACCAGCAGCTGCTTTACTTCCTTTAGTTACTTACTGCTTTTCCATGATTCTGACCCCTGCAGGAGTAAGCTCGGTACGTTGCAGCTAAAGATTCATACCATATGCTAATCACGCTAAATGTCCTAGATTCAGGCAGGCTTCCGAAAGTTGTATTTACCTTAGCTTCTTGAATTGTGATTATGCAGCCAGGCACTAGACTTCAAGTTTGAGTAAACTCATTAGCAGTTCTCATGGCTTCTTATTCAAGAAAAATGAGATCATACAGTAGTCACATCAACTGTCATGCTTTCGGGTTTGATTTGTTGATTGTAAAGCTTGTTTGCTTAGTAGCTCTGAGGAGGCTAATGTTTTGACAGTCAAAACATAGCAAATATATTTCAGAAGGCACATGGCCTGAAGAAAGTCCAAGCCTCCAGCCATCTGTCCTCCTCCGGAATGTCGCTCTCTAAGCTGGAGGTCTTTTTCGTAACGCAATCAGAAATAACACCAGATAGCGAAGGGGAAGAATGCGCTTATGTCTAATCCCGACCTGGGCATCCCATTATACTTGGCACCCCATTAAAAGGCACAGAATATTTATTTATCTCTTCGAGGAACTCCCTGTACCTGTTGCAAACACTCGGACACAAGCATCCTGAAAATCAGTAAACCCTCCAAGGAACGAGAGCTGTCATCTCTTACATCCAATGGCATCAGATGGCATAAAACATGATTTGTAGGAGCACAAGCTGGCTTTTGTTCCCCATTTCAATACCTGCTGTTAGTGAATCGTGGTCTACAGAGTTGCAGTGATACAGAAGGCTTCCCTAGCTGTAACAGCAGCGTAAGAGCATCCTGGCAGCTACTTCTAGCACCCTTCCTGAGTAATTTTATAGCGATACCATTGCCGCTTTGTGGATAGATTCTTTCTCCCATACTTCTATGAAAGAATTATAGCGGTGTTCTCAATGTGTTTGCTTTGAGCAGATCTGCAGTTATTTCATCCCGGACTATTGCGTTATAGTTCCTCAGCCTGCTGAGAAAGGTTCTGCGTTCCTCCTTTCTCCAATTGTTTGCTCAGGGTAATTTTTTCTCAACCAACACTTTTTCTCTGTTCAAACCTGAATCCTGCTTCAGATTACTTAGTATATAATGGAAATGCTCTTACCTGTGTTGTATTTTAACTTTTGAAGTTTGGGTTACTGAGTCACCTTTTCTAGCCCTAGAACATCTCTAAAGGATCTCAGCATTACAGACACACACTTTTTGAAGGTACAAGATGTTTCTTGAGCATCTCCAATGATGGGATGCTAATCTAGCAAGCTGGAAAACTAGTTCAAGAGCTGAAGTTCAGAACTGTTATTTTCCTTATTTTGTTCTTTTCCAAGTGATTTTTGTCATTTCTTTTTCACACTGGCAAAGGAAGGCGATAGCTACTGTCTGTGTTTGCCTTTCCGTGTGTAACAAAATAGTCCTCAAGGAAGAACAAAGCTCCCCGCAAACACAGAGGTGGTCTGTTTGATTTTTCACTGTACCACCTAGCGATGCTTATGTTCCTTTGCGTATCCTTTACTAAGGAAAAATAGCTGCTGCACCATAGCCAAGCGAACCTGTCTCCACCGTTACTTGAATTCATTCAGTATGTTGTTTAGGCTTGCTATTTTGCTGTTTTCCTATCATCAAGGACGATGAGAACATATTAGTGAGATATTTTTGGTTCTGGTGGAAACCACAATGAGGGTGTAATTTTTGAGTTCACCTTACCAGGTTGCATTGTAAACATTCTGGATATTTTGTGGTGGTGTGAACTACACTTGTTACAGCACACTGTCATGGCAACCCCTTTGTGCAGCGTGTGTGTTAACTGAGTAAGAACTTTTACTTTTTGTTCATGGGTTTTGTTTAAGTTGAGCTTGGCCATCTCCTTACATTATCCTTCAAGAACATTTATTCTTGTTTTCCCTCTGTGCTGCTTTGTGAGCTATTTTTTCTGGACTATCATCATTTATGCATGTTCTATAATACTTCGTACAAGATTTAAGCATCCTTTTGGCTGAAGGGCTCTTATCAAAGTGAAGTTTGCCACATACCTGGCTTATCAAAGTTCAATTGCTTCTATCCACAAGATCAGAAGATCTGAACTTGGCTGGTAAGATCTCTTCTCTCTGTATGTGACAAGAATATATGGAATAGGTAGTCAGCCATGTAAGGTTCGTGGATAAAAAGCATGATATTTCACAAAGATTATATCTGTTTTCATCTTTAGTTTGCTAAGTTTTGTTTTCATAGCAGCCAAAAAGCAATAGTTTTGGAGAGAAAGCTATTTGCCATAATTCAATATACAGCAAAATTTAACCTGAAAGAACATATTAAATGCACAAGAGTCCTACTTGCACCTTCTTTCGTTTACTTTTTAACTTTACTAAAAATATAGGAGGGACTTGCAAATTACAAAGCTGTGAAGTAGTTTAGCATACATGTAGTTATTATAAAACAACTTTTATGCTCATTCACATGTGGGTTTTATTTGTTGATCTGAAATCATGTTAAAAGTTGGTTCTCTTGTAAGTGTAGTGGAGAAATTATTAATATTTGTTACATATAATTATACGGTAAAACCTCCAGCTTTGAAGCTGAAAAAGTTACTAAGAAAACACATTACACACATTTTTGTGAGCTACAGTGCTAAGAAAAACTTACTGAGGCCCAGAGATGAATTAGACCTTTTCTGGTATAATGTATCTGAATCTTGTAATTAGGCATTTTTAGAACTAGATATTCAATAGACCCTTATCTGTTGCTGTTATTGAATACCTTAAAATAAGTAACTTCACCTAACTGAAAAATGCCCCACAACTGCAGTTAGAAGGTGGGGTGTTGGGTTGGGGGGGGGAGTTGTGGTTTGGGTTTTTTGGGGGGATGTTGCTGGGATTTTTTGGATTTTACACAGCTTTCTTATTTTAATTTCTTACTGTCAAAACACTAGTTTTCAGGAGGTGGGTAAAATGTTTGGTCAGGGATAGCAGTGATGACCATAGATGGCTAACCACAGAAATAAGTAAAATTCTTAAATAGGATGATAAAGGATTCAGTTTACTTTGGGAAGCTCTGAATCTGTCTTTATTGACTCCTGATTAAAAAAATTCATGCCTTTGAGTGGACATATCTGAGCATCATTTAAGCATATTTAAAACAGATCTGAAAAGGAGAAGACATGGCTGAGCTTTCTTTTACAAGCTGAATTTAATCTGGAGTAAACTTCTAATGCACACCCCGGTATGATATGATATAAGCAAATCTGACATCGCACTTGAGCGTGTTTAGTCCATGCCTGAACAGATGTTCTGTGTAGTTTCCTGAGTACAAACAAAACTTGTTCAAGGATTTTTATATGCATATGCCTGCGTGGGTGGGATTTCTGTTAACAGGTAACTGGTCATAAACGCGTGCAATCAAACCTCAATAGATAGCGAAAGCAACAGGGAGTGTGGTGATTTTAAAATCTCAGGCCTGAATGGTTTCAGGGATGTTTTTTGTCCATCAACACCAGTAAGATCTTCAGCCTGAGTTTTCAGATTGGTCACTGTCTACCCATTAACCTTTTCTTTCAAAAAGATGGTCTTTATAAAAGAGAACTGGCCTCTGAGTAAATAATCCTCATCTACCTCAGTACTATCAACACCTGAATTCCACTACCAGCTGCAACTTGTACCAAAAGAAAAACTTTAGTAAGTCAGATTGCTTTGTAAAGCTGGTGTTTATATGAAGATTTAGAAGTTTGTTTTTAAATAATTAAAACTCACAAGAGTTAAAGAAATCCAGGGGAAAAACGTCTTATGGGATGAAAAAATACCATTATGCCAGAAAAATAGTAATATGGACAATCAATTCCTGCATATTTCTTAGCACTAACAATTTAAGAAGAAATCCTTATGAATACTGTAAAAGCTGCCTGTTCTAACAGAAGTAGTTAGCATTAGAAAACGCAAGGACTTGTAACAGGTAACCAGTTTTTGTATGGTTTTAAAGAGGTTGCCAATAAGCTAATGTTTAATAACAGACTTGCGTAGAGGAAAGGAATAAAGCATAGCAAAGTGAGCAGAAATTCAAGTGTGATTTTAGCTGACTTGACCTAGCTTATCAGAAAGATGGAAAAAGCACTCTCTCGTCCAGACTTACTCAGTGAAGAATTTTGGATATCTGGGCTGCATTGGAAAATAACTGGAATTAAATACACATTAGAACCAACAAGTACAGTTCAGTACTTGGAGAAGGTTCATCTAAGCTGATAAAGACAGCATCATTTCAAGAATGAGATCTCTTCGCCAAGTGCCTTAAAAAAAAATAGTTACCGAGTTCTACATCAATTTTGAAACCATTTTGTTTTGCACCTGCACTACTAGATCTTACTTGTGCTTTTATATCCTGTAGTATTTAAAGCACTTTCTCAGTAGATTAATTTGTTTTCAAGGGACTTTCTTATCAGGAACAAGTTCTTCACATAGCTTTTAGATGATAAAGGTGAACTAGATAAAACAACGTATTGCCTGTCACACTTCAGGTTAGTTAAAAGCAGTAATATTTCAATAGGCAGTGTTGTAGTTAGTGCATGGTCACATCAGAAATAAACAATGCTTTGGAGCGCCTGCTGATCTGCCCGCGTAGGCTGCAGAAGATACTTTATTCCTCTCAGAAGTTGTTGGAGACTAAATCGGGAAAGTGTGAAGAATCCAAAAGTCTTTCCCAGGGGTAAAGAAAAAAAGACGTTCTTATCTGAAGTCTGCTTGCATTTGCTCTGCATCTAGATCTTCCTCACTCTTATCTGCCTTAACTTGAAGGATCAAGACAGATTTTCTTTGCAGCTCACTCTTTGTATGTTACTTGAGTAGAAAATTTGTTCAGAGTGGTTGCAAGACCCTAAGTAAAGATACTGCTGACGCTTCTAGGCCCAGCGTTTTTTACCCAGTGCAGAGGACACTATGCAAGCAGATAAAAAAAAAAAGACAGTCTTAATTCAGCAACATTATACCGGTTGAGCACCTCTTGGGCTTCTGGGCTTGCAGAAGCAGGAGAGCATTAACAGCTCAAATGAGCCTGAGTGGGAAAAGAGTTAACACCATCCTCCTGATACGGCTTGTGCACTGCGAAAGTCGGGTGCAAGAGAAAACCACCAGGTTTTCCCATTGTAAACACCATTTGACCATTATTTAAAACAATCCAGAAAACGTATTCATAAGTTTTAATCTATTATTCAGCATGTGGCAAATTATTATTTTTGGGAAGGAAGCTGTTTTTTGTTTTTTGTGTGTGTTCCAAGATAAAGTATTCCTCTATCAGAAGGTTCTATATGCCTATAAAAGGGGAAATTCTCCATTGCTAGAAGATATCTTTGTGAAAAGGTTGCTATGTATTTAAATCAAAATGTTCTCTCCGTTATTATTACCCTCAAATTTCAGTATTCACCGTTAAGAGAATCTCTTCCTTACTATGTATGCAGATTTATAAGGCTCCAGGCACCTTTGAAATAAATTGAAAGCACAGCCATGTAATAAAGCCAAAACCAGAAACTAGCCAAGGAGATCCACCCAGCAACACCCTCGAACACCCTCAGCCTCTTCCCCTAAGCACAGCTTTAGAGCACTAGTCTTGATCTTGTCTCTGCTTTCTCCACCCTCATGAAAGCTTCCTGGGGGATTCCCCAGCTAGCAGAGAAGCCAGAGCTATGCGAGTGGCTGTTCGTGATGCAGGAACAGTTCACTTGCTTGATTTTCTTACCTATCAAACAGCTCATAAGGAGCGTGGCTGTTTGCAATACTGCTCAGCCCATTTCAAGGGGAATATTACAAAATAAGAGCAGCTCACAGCAGGAGGAAGCAACAGTAAGGGGATGAGGAGAGATTTTAACAACAGAGAAGTGTGGCAAGACCATACAGAAATGCTGAAGGCCTTGGAGAAAGCAGACTTGCAACTACTGTTTCCCCACTTTGAAACACAGCAGTTCAAAACTTTATTTATGATGCTGAAAGGTGGTGTAGTCAGAGGACCCCAGAAAAGGAAACGCTTCCCAAACTCACTGCTATAAGATACAAGTGAGGCCAGCAATGTAAGAACTTTATTAAACAAAGGTCTGGGCATTTTGGAGTTGTTGGAAAGTAGATTGGCAATATCTGTACCCTTCTGAGGTATCTTATGCCCAATTTGAGAAAGCATAGCATGTTAAACTCTCCATCTTCCTGCATTTGGTGACCGCTACCTGTGGACTGAGCATAAAGCCTGTTCCCCAGAGCTTTGACTGGTCTGGTGGGCATCAGATGTTCAATATCATCACAGAACCATTCCTGGCTCTCTAAGCTGCAGAAGGTTGAGGCTTTTTTTTTTTTTTTAATAGAGCAAACCAGTGTAATTCTATTGAAAATTAAAACCACTGGGAAATTCAGACAAAGATATCTGTAATTGTGACAAAGTGATGTATAAATCATCTGATCTGAGTGCTAGCTGTCACGTGCAATTTAAAACATTTCTATATCAAAAAGAAATCAGGTATTAATATCAGAGCATTTTCATCATAGGAATCACAGTTTGTTATTGTGAGAAAAAGCATGCAATACTGAAATTCAGTGACATCGTTTTGTACTGTCACAGCTTGCAGGTGCCTTAGTTAGGATCCACTCTTCTGGACAACATATGCATGTAGAAGGAAATCTGTCCTGCTCTGAACAGCTTAGTGGTGCATGCATTTGTGTACCTTAACAAGCACACACTTTACACAACACTATTGCTTAGTGTTGTATTTGGGACAAAAGCAGCAGCAGCAGCTTATATCATTCTTTGCATCTGTCATGTCCAACCTAGCCAAAAACTGGCCTCAGCAAATTCTGGCTCGTAGATGCTGTGGGAGCCCCGGGGGCTCCATACACATGCCTCATCTGTGACCAAACAGGGGCTAAGGAGCCATTTCACAGTGCCTTGTCCTCAGGGTGGAGTCACACTCCTAAGACAGCTATGATCATTAGGCTAAAAGCAAAATATTAAAGAGACCAAAGGGACCAATTGGGATTTTCACAGACTGAATGGCCACTCAGGGGGCTGAGCCAGAAAGAACAATCTTAAGTGTCTAGAAATATGAAAAATAGCAAAAAGGCGACACAATTTTTTTTTTAATTTGGCTGTAATGTTCCAAGCAGGACAGCCATGGGATCAGCTCAAACCGTCTTTGCAGAACACCGCAGAAGCTCACGCAACACACCAACTAACATGCACTCCAACTTTATGGCATAAAGTTACAGAACCATCTCTGTCACACAGATTCAGATTCAAGATAGCATTACTGTCCCGCTGGGATGCAATTGGAACAGGCTGGGTAGACAACAGTCCTTAAAAACTGGAATCATAATATGCAGGTTTTTCCATTCCTATTATTTGTCCTTAATTTGAAAAATTAAATGCTTATGTCCCATGTTAACTATTCTTAGCACTAATTTCACAACTTCACCCAGTGATGACCAAATGGCTTCTTTACAGGTTTTTTTCCTCTCTGTTCACAGCTGTCCTGAATTTATTTAGTTTGGTGCTTAGGTTGCATAAAAAAAATTTGTGACTCAGCCTCCATAAATGTTTTAATCAGAAACCTCATTTGACTCAACTACTGCCTGAAAAACACTATCTGTAAAGAGTCAGAGGAAGGAAAGTTCTCCATTCAGGATATTAACTTAGAGTATATTTACAGCATCATAGAATAATTCAGGTGAGAAGAGGCCTCTCTAGTCCAACGTCCTGCTCAAAGCAGGGTCACCTCTGCAATCAGACCCTAATGGTGAAAAAGGCTTTTCCTTACATCCCACCAGGACCCCTCCTTTCAATTCACCCCAAGATTGATAGACAGACAAAAGAGATGTGCTAAAGATGCAGACTTTCTCTTCCCACCCACCCCCTTCATTTCTCAAGCTCATTTGCATTGGTCCCTCAGTTTTACTTACCAAACTATTTAGAATTATTTATTATTTCATTTGGCTGCAGCACAGAGAAGGTACCAGTCACCAGTGGAAGTTTCCTTCTGGAAGGCACAGTATGCACAGATGCAGCAAAAGCACTCACCTGAGAAAGCCTTCCATCTTCATACTTTTAAACATTTGGCTTACGCTCCTCCTTTATTTTCTTCAACAAAATTAAAAAATACACCTTCTTGGGTTTTACCTACCACTATTTCCTACTGTACTTTTCAGAACTGACATTTTTGTAAAACTGTGCTGTATTTATGGGAAAGACTGGTTTGTTTTCTTACAAAGGGTGAAGGTGAGGAAGTACCTTCCATAAGGGAAAGTAATGTAATTTTGGAGCAGCCCTCAGTAGCACAAACATTTTCACAGAACGCAGACTAGCTCGTGAGAAGCGAATGTCATTCGCAGCCTCCCGTGGCCCAGCTCTTGCTACAAGTGAATCACTGCAGCCTTTTCAGTTTCAGAATGTAAAAAAAAATAAATAAAAATCAATGTGTATCCACAAACCAGGAAAAAATGTGGTTTCACTGATCAGTGTCTATTCCACTTAGCACGCAAAGCTCTGAATAAATGCAAAGATTTATTCATAGACAGTGCCCACCAAACTTCTTAAAGTACTGAAAGTATATCAAGACTGATTTTAATAAACAAAACTACTGCTTATACTCTGAGGTGTCACATTAAGACATTTAGGTGTGTTCCACTATTTAAAGCACATGCTTGGATCCCAGCAATTTCACTGACATCTTTACACATGCCTAAATTTACACGGTTACTTAATGCTGTCCTGAATGAGTCCTTCACCTTGTTGCTAGGAACTTTTATTTTAAAAGCCCTAACTAAACAACTTGCCAGAGCAAGCCTGCCATACCAAGTGGAGACCGATCCTATTCATGGGTGGGTAGGAAATGCTTGAAAGTATAGGAGGGAGTAGCCTTGATCCGAAGGAACGGTGCTGTTTACTCAGCTTGCAGTTACATTGCTGGGACAGAGTTTTCAGAGAATTCTGAGTATCCCAGCTTGTCTCACATCTAGCAGCACTGTCCCTTTTAGATAGCCTTCACATCATTTTTGTGCCTCTTTAATTCTTTATTCTCTCATCCTCTTTTCTTTACTCAAACTGGCAACAAGTGCCAAAAACTGACTGGAAACAGCAGTTCACACTGTGATCCTGGATAAATTACTATACAATTATCAACATTGCAACGTGAGTTTCAAAATGTTAATGAAATAAAGCTGCTCCTTTAGGAAACTAAATACTTTACAGTTTGTGATTTATGGTGACTCTAAATAGGATTGTGAACAGTTTACAGTGCCAGATGAAAAATAATTGTCGCTTTTACTAACTAGATACTTCATGCCACTTCTGTAGGAAGTGATGCCTGGCTTGACTAAAATAATTATCCCCTCAGTATCCTCTCTGTAAAACCTTATCCATTCTAGAAACTGAATTGAAAAAGCATTATGATCTGGAAGTCAGATACATTTTCTTCATTGTGAGGAGCAGAACAACGCAGCAGACATGACTGGTTTGGGACAGAATGACATGTAGCCATATGGTCACAGAGTTCTTTCCATGAACTTCTAAGATTCGTTTTCTGGCTTGAGAGGTTTTGCTCTTTACTACTGGACATTTTGGGCAAGCACACGTACATGTAGTGAGTATGAAACCTTACGGGGCAAATAAAGTTACTGCACAAATAAGTAATAATAAATCAAGCCCAAGAGTTTTAGGTCAATATGCAGAATTAAGCTATTTACTGAATGTGCTGTAGATAAGAGATCATTGTTCTTTGCTTTGAAAAGATTTCTGGTTTTAATATGTATTCAGCTATTACTTATCTGTTATGCTTTGCTTCCTTTTTATTTTCCTTTCATTGAAAGTGAGACCTAACTCCTTAAAAATCATTTGGACTTGATCCTAAAACACATTGAACGCTTCCCAATCCTTTTGAAAATAATAGGATACAAGAACTTCATGACTTAGTTTTCATTTCTCCGAGGTGTTTTTGAAACTTTGAAATCAGTTCAAAGATCCTATCTTGTTATTGTCTGCGACATTGTATTTCTTTTCTTTCATATTGATCTTTTTGCCTGTCCATGAAATCTCCAAAGCACACTAGTAGTCTATTAGATCCTAAATAAGTTTAGATACAGATCTAGCTACAGAGCACATTTAGCTAACTGCTAGAAACCAGTCTTGCCATTGGTCTTCTACCAGTGTTTTGCATATTTATTGGTAGCATCTGATTAATTAAAACCAGCCTCTAAATCAATGGAGTTGGTTAGGTGCTATATACAAAAGTTTTCAAGCTACTTAAGCCTACATGTTTACAGTCTGTTAAAAAAACTGCCCCTCCTCTTCACTAGTCCATGTCTGGAAATCTTGTATTTTGCAAAAGCTTTTAAAAATCTTTACAGGCCACAAATATCATTACCTACCAGACTGGTTTTATTGCTATCCTTTGAAATCCTCCACTCCCTCCTCTTTTAGGCTATAGGTTATTTGAAAGTGGCACTGTCTTTTGGTTCAGAGCCTGCATATCAGCAGAAGAGTGGAATCCTTATTCATGACGAGGGCTTCTGCAAGCTAACAGCACAGAGAAATACCAGTACCATGTTAGACCTCTTAAGCTTATGCAATAAATTTGCAGTTGATTAACCTGGGAGAAGGCTTAATGTTGCAAACAGTGGTTTGGGTTATTCAAACCAAGAAAAATCATAGTGGCATAAATAATAATAGGATTGGTAAAATTATCAAGAAAAAAATATTTTAAAACACTTTAGCTTCAGAATTTTAAGCAATTCTGCCCCTTATCCCATCAATGTGCTTGTAGATGTTTACTTTTCCTCCACTATAAATAGACCATCTCACTAATACTTAGGTACATATCTCCTTGCTTTACCTTTTAATTCTGTTCTTTGCTCTTGGCATTAATTACTTTGATATAATTAGTCTCCCTTAGATTCATCTTCTGTCAGTTCATCTCTTGCCTCGTCAGTTATTAGAAGACAGCACTTCATGAAGAAAGAGCCACTAGGCAGTTTTTTTGCCATCCAGCAGATGAATGAGCATGGCACAGACTTTCCCCCTGAAGTACACAGCTGCAAAGCTGAGTGGTCAATCAATCGTATGGAATTAAATCCATCTGGAAGGCATTTGAGGCAGCAAGATATCTATGAAAATCTTGAGTGTGATTGACAGCTTTTTCCAACAGCTTTGATGGAAGTCTAAATTGAGAAATCTCTTCTCCTATCCTGCAAGAATTTATGAGCAAAATTTATTTTGACCAACCAATATTGGCCTGTATTCAACAGCATATGAGGCCCTTATATTCCCCTGTAGGCTTGTGCTCATTAGTTAACCTCTGCAGTGGTCATGGAAAGGATAGATGAGATTTTAAATCAAACATTTATGACTGTCAGTAGAGCTAGAGACAAACTGGGTGGTGAAATGGTTATGCTGAGCAGTGTACTGATAATGTTCTGGGCATCCCTCAGAAATGCCAAGATGCAGACAGTCTACATGTCCTTGGCAATTAGCTCATATACTCAATTTGCAAGAAAATCAAAAGCTAGGACCTTGTGCCTTTTAAAGGGGGAATGGAATAGACTGAAAATCAAGCAAAATACCTTCTGAAAAAAAGATGAAAGGAGGGTCAGTGCTACCTTTTCAGGAAGGATGGCTAAAGCTTCCCACTCATCTTACCTCCTGGAGCCAGGAGCAAGAGAAACATCTCATACCACAAAGCATTAAAAAACTTGTCCAGTGAATCTGTCCAGGCCTGTTCCTTCCCTTCCCCATGTTAGCTACAAAGCCAATTCCTATTTATTCCTGCAGGTCTCTCCAGGCAAAAAGCCTGGTTTGGATGGGCATCTGTACTAACAGCTGTCCCACAGTAGATCTCCTCCTACAGGAATGCTAGGCTCCGTGCTGCTGGGGCTTCCCAGTGCCTGCCAGTCACCCTCCCTGGGTCACTGGCCAAAAGGCTTGCCTGACATTGAGCAATTGCGAGTACTCGCATACCCCTTTGAGGGCGGAAATGGTTAATTCCTCAATGTCCTTGGCTATACTGCCTACGTAACATCAACACGTTCTGGGGAGTGCCCGCACTTTGTCACAACCACAAATAGTTTCAAAACCAACAATTTTCTTTAATTCGGTTGTAAACTACTCCCTCAGGAATTTCAGCAACTTGCACGGAGTAGAAGGGATTGTCAGAGGAGCTGCTTGTCCTTTCAGGACCATCCCTGCAAAAGCTGGTTTTCTCACCAGGCTGTGTTTTGACAAAGCGTGCATCTCTCCCAGTGCTCACTTACCTGTGTTCTGTACATTTTAAGATCATCTTGAGACTTGCATGGTGCTGTATCAATTTTAGATTGTTTTTATTGGCAACTAATGTATACTACCACGCACCCACGTGAACAAAATTACAGAGCCCAGACAACTTTTGTACAGAGTTCCTTTGGCCACAGCTTCTCCGTGGGTTTCATTTGGCAGAAGTGATATCAAGCAGAAGTCTTTCCTTCAGCTTCTGATGTAAACTAAAATGCACCTTATAAATAGAATATACAGGCACTGAGAGCAGTGCCTTTGGGCAAACAGCCACCTTTGGGCTATGGGAAAAATCCAGTTAGATATGATTCATAAATATAATGAATAGGGTGCCATAAACTCGCTTTGCTCTTCACAAACAAAGCCACATTCTCTGCCTTGAAAAATTAGAAGGGCAGAACCCAGAGGAATAGGGAAAGAAAAACAGGAGGAAAGTAAAAGTGGGAAATTTAAAGGGGAGGAAAAAAAAAAGTAGACTTGAATTGTCAAGAGTGGAAAGTATAATTTTGACAACCATCGAACAACGCATGGAGTAAAACAAGGGGCTCTGTAAGGCACTGAATCCCCCTATCTCACTTCTGATGAGCTCCAGATTTAATTTCACAAAATTTGAAGTGCAATACATTTCAAAAAGAAGCTAGTTTGTTCTTTAAACTCTAGTTTAGTTGAAGGCTCCTATTGATTACAGCTGGAGCTGGATCAAGCTTGTGCTGACTGTGTTCTCCTGGCAGACTCTCATTTGTAAATACCTTTCATCTCATCCAGCAGTGATAATGATGTGCTTAGATGATGTGGCAGCAATTATTTAGCTGCTGCATTAGGTCTTCTACTTCATGCTAGCCAAGTACCCTAAAGTCAGACCACAGAAAGGGACACTTACATTTCATTAAATCTTATGATTTCTTCTGAAGTTTTAACAGCTCTTTTGTAGTTTAAGTAGTCATTTCTTTCTTTGCACTTACTAACAAATCTGGAAGCAAAGGGCTCTATTCCACCATATTTAGCAAGTTTAAACATGTTACAAATAACCTTGTTATCTGATAGCACACCCCAAAGGAAAATCCCTCAAAACTTCCATTTTCCCAGGTTTCTGATCATCCTGTCTACTAACTAAAGATGAAGCAGAAAAAAGGGGGTGGTGCAGGCCTTGGTTACTCTCTGAATGGATTTACACACTTGCTTAATACTGTGTAAATACTGGAAAATAAAGCATGGATCTTGTCAAACTCAAGAACTTAGCAAATAAGGAGCATTAGGAACAGCATTAATAGCTAATAGAGCTGAAGTATCTACTGCCAAGTCAGTGAGAGATCCCATGTCCTGCCTGGCAATCACTCTAAATACATCCTTTCTCCCACTTCATGTGACCTTTTCAGGCCAGCAATGTTGTATGTTAGTTTAATATTTTAAAACTGGAACTTTACTGGTATTTGGCCTACTTTTTTTCTATTTATTTTCTAAACAAATGATAGCCACTCCCTTCTCAAACTAACCTTTTAAGCTTCGCCAGAAGTCTGTGAAGATCACAAGGTATAAAAAAAAAATTAAAAATCACATGCTCAGGCAAACAAAGGCAGGTTGCTCCATTTCACCATCCTGACAGCCCTGCAAGCAGACTTCAGGAGTACTCTACTTAATCTAGGAAATGCTGCCGAAATCTCATTTTCAGTGAAAAGTGCCAGGATTGTGGTAGCACAGCATCTATTCTGAGGCAAACCCATGTAACTTCCCAGCCAAAGACCAGGAGGGAAAAATAAAAAAAAGAAAAGCTGTCCCAATTGCTACTTCTACTTGATTGCTTAAAGGCAGCTGGGAAGTCAGATCCTTAGCCTGAGGGCAGAGTCGATCACAGTTTTAAGGCAAAGTAATTTTGGAAGAAAAAATAGCTCTCTCTTCCCAAGGAAACTTCTGTTTTTTAAAATGTTAGGTTGTATTTATTACTGGCTCATTGAAAGAACAAAGTATTTTTTGGTGTCTTTTTTGTTCCTGAACACAGAAAAAAAAAAATGTGGCTAAACCCCAGAAAAATCTTAGTTCGGGGCCAAAAATAATAATAATTTTCAGTTTTAAGATTTATTTTTTTTTGTCAGGTTTTTGAAAGAACAACAAATACTTCCCAAGCACCACTCCAACTTACAATCTTCAGTAGACTGCACACCCTCAGCTTATTTCAGTAACCCTCCGTGTCCGTCCCCCCTTTGCCCGCAGCCCCCCTCGGGCTCACATCTTGCTCTCGCCACATCCTGGGACAAGTTCTCCAGCACCACACGGGGTGCGTTGTACCACCACAGCACTTGCTGTTTATAGACTTTCTTCTAACAGCTCTGATTAGGCTTTGAATCAGAAAACCAGCAGCAAAATACAGAGATTGGCAGGTACTTACCAGCTCTCTGGTCAAAAAGTGAGCATCGAGAGCACCTTCGTGATCTAACCAGATCACACTGCTGGTCTTGAATTATAATAAAGTGTTTAATAAACACTATTTCTGTGAGTGAGAAGCAGCTACATTAGTAAGGTTTTTATGATGTACCTTGCTTTTTTCCCCCCCCATGCTTTCCTTTAGCCTCCACTTAGTCACCTCTATCACGATAGATCTTTTAAACTTCGATGTTCATTTTTCTACCTTCATGAATATTCATACTGCCTTTCCCCCTCACACACACTCCCCCTTTTACCTTCAAAGAATAAATTTCTTTTTCCCTGGTGCCTCTGCCTCTCTTTTGATCCTGCCTGGCTTCACTTCTTGTACCTATTCTCTTTCAAACAAAGAATTTTTAAAACTTCATTTTAAGCCCTCTTCATGTTAAGAATTACATGGAAAATTGCATTTTCCACTTAAGTGCAAATGGAGAGCCAGCTAACATGAATTCTTAAGGCAAGACAGACAAACAAAAATTTACAAGATCCTGTTCCTGATGGTTTTCTTAGATCAGTACCATATAACACTGCTTGTTTGTAGCACAAACTGACATTGCCACAGGAATCTTCACTTTCGCACATCCATTTCCCTTCACTTTACTTGAACTGTGCAACCTGAACATTGTGTTTTTCTATCCCAGCTCTTCCAATCCCCTCCCATCCCTAGAGTATATTCTGGACCCAATCAACCAATGTGTCTTTTTTAAGTACTATTTCCATAATTTGCTTTTATTGTTCTATCATCCAAAAGTTGTAGAAGGCGTGAAAGTGAGTATCTTTTAACCGTTTCTTTTTTTATTTCACAAGAAGGTAAAATATAGACCAATGCCCTCCAATTATACTTCCAAAGTAAATAAGTTTCAGATAGATTTCTTCAAAACAAAGCATCTATGGGTACATACAGCAACACACTAAGAGTATCACATAACTATGTAGGAAAAATTCATAACTAAATAATGCCTTCAAAGGCATTTCTGAAGTTGGAACAGCATCAGGAATCTGCTTATTTACGTGGGGAGCTGTGGAGATTGCAGCACGTTGGTACTGCCAACAGATAGGATGATTAGTGCTAAAAACAATATCATCATTTAGATAAGCCTTCTCCTTCTGATAGTTGCTATTGAACTCAACTTGAACTTAAACGTTCTCAGCTTGGGATCTACAGTTATAATTCCTAAACCCAACTCATTCAGCTGCAAAGGCTGAAAGAGAATAAGATTTTATTGATAAAATTGGTCCCTTGCATCAACTATTTTAAGTCCCTTTTCTTACATTTTAAGTCCCTTATACCTTAAGGTCTCTTGTTTCTTCAGTTAGAGTGTGCACTGATGAGCTATGCATTCACTACCAAAAAAAAAGAAAATCAGGCTATTGTATTTCAGGCTAGGGTCAGCTATCACACAGTTTATGCTCAGGGCATCAGTTTGCTTGCTGCAGTGATTTTGTTCTGTGGATAACTAGCTGCCTTTACCACCAGAAGGACATGCAGACAGGCCGCACAGGCAGACCAGCTTTTCAGACTGCATCCCCCATTGCAGTACCTTTGCCAGCAACCCCCACATGGAGATGCCTCCTTCATCATAAGGAGACACTGTGGTTCCTCACAAGAGGAACAGTCAGATTAGGACTAAAACAGTTGAAGACATGCCAACATACAAGAAAAGCACGATTGATTTTTTTTCTTTTTGAAGGACCTGTTTTCTGTGTTGTCTCAGAATAAAAGTTGATTTTTAAAGTGTGCTCTGAAGCACATTTTTTAGGTAGAAGTTTGTGTTTTCCTTTGCAGGGACCCAGCAGCTGCCAGCGTAAGTGATGTGAAAAGGCTTGCAAGGATTTAATGAGTGATTCTTCAACTTCCTAATTAAAAACCACAATGAGCTTTCAGGCCTTTATTTCCCTAATATTGCAGGTTGTAGCAGTAATATTTTGTTCAGTCAAGCCTAGCTAAAGGAAAATGCTTATGAGGTTTCCAAGGAGAGAAATAAACAAAATGGAAATGAATAGGGAACTTGGAACTTTTAAGTGTACGTAATTAAGAAAAAAATACATCCTTCAGATAATTCTGGAAACTATTAGGAGATATTCATAATTCATAACCAGTTGTTTGGTTTTCTTTCAAGCAAGGGGGCAGCTTTACATCAAACACTGACTAGCTTTTCCATTAACTTAAATAAACAAAACAGTATGCTTCAAGTTAAGTGAACATCTTTTTTTTTTTTCCCTTTTTTAATAACTGTGCGAATTAGAAATAAGACATTTACTTTCAACTAGGAAATTAGTTTGCATGCTAGTTCTTCATGTTAAAAATACTTTGGAACACTCACAAAAACAATGTTAAGCTGAATTTATGGAAACGTTCCATATCAGTTTTGAAGATGATATGCCAGATGTCGGGGAGAACTCTTTCATCTGCAATAATGGAATAGTTTAATCCACCCTTGTTGTTTTTGAGTATAGTCCAAGTGTATTGGTCATCATGGGTGGGTGATCCTCACTTAGGCAGGCATGAACCAAAAAGCACAAGTTGTTAGACCTCTAGCATAAAGTCACCAGAAAGCAACAGCAGGAAATACTCTACTGAAAGTAAAAATAAGCTATTGCAATGTAAATCAGAAAGTTTACCATGATGACAGCTCACATTCTGAAGCACTACAAGACTTGCAGCTACATTGCACTGAATTATTGGATTGTAACTTGAAAGGAAGGATGGCTATTTATTGCCCCAGCAGAAAAAAAGCCAAAAAACCAAATTCTAAATTTACATAGATCAAGCAAAAACATGGAATATCTTTCTTTTTGGTAAGCGGGAAGACTAATAACATTATAGTCTTCTGGTAGGGGAAGAAAGTGCTCTTCCCTTTAAGAAACTTTAAACACAAAGACAACATATAGTAATATCCATGTTCTTGTTTTAAGAATACACAAAGTAACATTGGATAGAAAAAACTATTGTTAAATGGCTTTTGGGAGTAGTTTTGGTGGCCTTGTGTCAGACTAACATAGTCATATTAGCCATACCACTTTTATTTGTAATAATCATTACTGTACATCGTCATATTAGCCATACCACTTTTATTTGTAATAATCATTACTGTATTACTTGAACAGTGTTTTACATGTCACATTCATTTAATGTGCTTCGATAATGAAGTATATCTCTTTATCAGAGCATATTCCTACAAGCTGTGTTGAACCATGGCTTGTACTGGTGGGGGCCTGGAAAAGTACAGAGCACAGTGACACGGCATTAGGCTTTTTAACTTGCCATGCCATTTCCAGCATGGACAGCTACTGTGCAGAAGGCAGAGGAGGGGAACACGTGTTTGGGCACTCATTTGGGTTAAGGATGCTTACTTTGTCACCACTGATACGCTGTCCTGAATGTAATGATTATAAGTGTTGTCTTACATTAAGATACAGGGCAGAAAAAGCATGTTCGGTTGCATATGGCACCTCAGTCTCCAAAGTCAAAAACATCTCAGAATTAAAAGCCATTTACCTTTTGCAGTGTAATTTACAGGCTGCGTGGCATACATGAGAGAAGGAAGGTAGCAGCGCAGATGGAGGCAAAGTGGAGGAGAAAGGAAGCAATGCATTAATTCAAAGCTTCATTCATTATTTTTTTTTTTGCCTTTTCAGCTGCCTGCCACTCCCAAACAAACATGTGGGAGATGTTCTAGTGCTGAAAGCTATGGCTCACTCCTTTATTTAGCTATTCTATGTGATAAGTCAATTCAGTTTGGACATACCAAAGACAATACATAATTGTGACAAAGTACTGCAGTCCAGACTTGATTATTACAGCTTGATCCCTTAACTCTGTTGAGTAAATAGAAGTATGCTTTTCCTGTACCTTTGCATTCATGAAGTCACTGTGGTTGGGTAACTTTCCCAAATTCATGGTAGTTGCTAACACTTTTGCAGTCCAAATACAGAAATCACGCAAAGAACTAGAAGTGGCATTGCATTTGAATTTTTTTTTTTTTTTTTTTTTTTTTTACATTTTCTACATTAATACTTTGCATTACTTCTCCTTTTGTTGTGCCATGATGTCCAGGAGTACTAAAAGACAAATCTACTAAGAGCTTGCTTTGCTGTACTCTCAAATTTGAGAGAGGAAATGCTTTGGCACACCAAAAGAAGTCATGCAGTTTTTCATGAAAATCTCATTATTTAAACATTCTACCTCACATATTTGCTTAAATGTAGGTCTTGGCTCTTACATATATTTTTCCTGTGCAAACAAGTATTTGTGCAGGTTACCTCTGCTCAACTGTGAAAACTTGTTACCAGGGCAATCAGTCCAATATACTTAACATGAAAAGGCCAAAGGAAAAATTTAAAAGGGAAAGAGAAAAAACAGCAATAAAGAGGGAGTTTATGGGCTGCTACGGAGTTGTACAGAATTATAGACACCACCTCATGACACTACTGGATAGTGACCGTGCTGGTTAGAGCACAGGTCTCTATATGAATAGGTTTTGCCACTCTAGAAGTGAGAAATTTCTCCAAGTATTTCAACTTTGGGTACCTACTGACCTGATGTTATGTAACAGATTTTCTGCTGGTATTTACCACCGCAAAGCGCAGCCTCCCAACACCAATGAGTTAAAAGTTGTCTGGGCATCCAGCCCAGATGAATAACATCCCAAATGTTGAAGGAAGTAGCAAGGGAAATAGAAAAGCCTTTGACAGAAATTGTTGATAGCTTGCTAAGGCTAGGGAGGGAACCAGGGAATTTGGAGGTTGCTAATATTGTTCCTATGTGTAAGAAAGGATCAGGGAGGATCCAGGAAACGACATAGCAGTGAGCTTGGCTTCAGTTGCAAGAACAATATAAGAAACATAAATAAGAGACAGAATACTTAATTTGCTAAAATAAAGTAAGTAATACTCATGGAAGAACTACAGTGGTCTGATTTCTTCAAGTGTTTTGCCTTCAGCTGGTTATTTCTGAAAAATACTTATACATAAAGTGTCTTGCAGACAGAAGGAAAGCTAATGAAGTGGACAGAAAGTGAAAGGTTTTACAGAATCCTGAAGTAAATTGTCCACAATACCTGCAGTACCATGCAGATCATTGTATGCCTGATATCAGACTCACTGGTGCCATTGCTTACATGGGAGGCAGTGTTTTCAGTTCAGATGAATCTATTCGAAAAATAGGCCAAGTCATTTTCTGGTCTCACTCACACTGAGAGCTCAAAAAATTCAAACTGATTAACTAAAATATTTATTGTTTACATTCAAAACAAATGGAGAACAGCTTCACTGGAGTCAATGACAAGTGCAACACTGACATCGGTGGAATCATTCTGCATTTGTATAAGCCATTCAGAAGCTTGTCCACGGGCACTGCTCAGTGGGGGCAGAAATACAAATTTGAATCCCATAAGGTCATTTTAAGAGCCCTCTTTTTGATCTGGTGGAATATTCTGCTTACAAGATTGCTACAGACCAGAAAAGGCAGCCTACAAACATTTTGACTTGTTTGTGTATATACTCATCTGCTCAAACCAGGAGAGCATGAAGATGCTGTAGTAAATTGCAGTATGTTGCGAGCCAGCAAGCAGCCAGAAGCTGAGCACTTCAATCCCAGGAGTCAGATACTTGAGTTAGTTAAGAATACAGTTCTCCAGCTCCGAGCACAACATACAGGTATGAGCTAGAGGAGAAAATGTTTAACTGGCTTAAATAAGATGAAGGATAGATGTGGATTGCATTTTTTTTTTTTTTCTACAGAACTTTGAAGCACTGGTGAAATGCATCTCACAAATTTGTATACTTCTCATAATGATACAAAGAAAATTACAGAGATTAAGATGTTGCATAAGTGAGCAAGCAGCATGAGTCAGGGGGTTTGGGAAAAATGAGTCACAGCATGAAGGGAACGGAGCCAGGTTTGTAGCTCGGAAAGAGAGACTAGGAAAGAATTTTGTGGATGTAGATAAGAGCCTGACAGAATGGATTGCAGTAGAGAAGCTGAAAAACTAACTAGCTCTAAAACAGGGAACTGTACACAAGATTTAGAGAAAGCTACAGCTAAAAAGCAGGTCAGGCAAAATTTTTGTACACAACCGGTGGTTGAAATATAGAGCAGGCTGCCAAAGTCAGCAATGGAAGGACATAATTGTGTAAATCACTTCAAGAGGGAATGTGGGTACATTTTTGGAAAATGAGGGAATCACTAGGTATAGCTATTAGTGAGGCTTGTGGAATTAAAACTATGAAATGCAAGTTGATTTGTATTTTGAAGGAATACAGGAGCAAGCTCTGCTGCCCTCCGTGGCTCCCACATTATTTCCGTAGCACCCTGCAAGCTTCAAACAGTAGCCTATGCAAATCAGAGCATTAGCTTAAACCTGCAGATGGTTATCAATATCAATATCCTCTAAAGTGAACTTTCTAGAATAGCCCTGGAGCTTACGGCAAAAGGCAGTATTTATATTAGGATGAGTCATTGGGGTCTGATGGCTATATTTACCATAGTAGGGTTGAGGACTTCCATAAACATTTCTGAACAGCAGTGTGGTTTACATGTAATTTAATTGAGAGACCAGGATCCTTAATTGTAATGTTCCTCCCCCTACTCCTCTATTGGCTCTGACTCTTTAAATCAATTTTAGGTTTTTATATAGCAGTAATCACTGCAACTTGATAAAGGACCATACCACCTAACCCATTTGGGGAATGCTAAGGTCTGACCAAGCCCAAGCCTGTGGGGAAAAACAGGATACGAGATTCATATAATTAAAGACTGTGTCGTGATGCTTAATGAATCTGAATTCAAACTGTTCAAAGAACCTGAATTCTGAGTTTCACAATCCCTCAAGTACTTAACTTTGAAACTGTCACATTCTTTCAGTGTAGTATTCTGGACACACCACCTATAAACAACATGAAAATTAAAGTACTCAATCCAAACACATTTTACAAACTTTGTTAATTTTTTTATAACTATTTAAAGTACAAACAAACCCCATTATAGGTTTGCTTTTGAGTGACCTATTGAAAGACTACATAATTATCCACGTTCAATGATCAAGACACTGAAATTAACCCAGCTTCACTTTCAAGTAAGATCAATCTGCAAAAGGATTGTTAGAGAACCCAAGCTATTTGAAAGGAAATTTTCCAACTACACAGGCTGTAACAGTCCAGAGAATAACTGGGAATAAAAATCTGAGCAACATCTTAGATCAGAGTCGAGGTAAAATGAGTTTAAGAATTAATCTATATTTTACACATTGCATGCTTCAATAATGAAATAACATCCAGGTTGTTTAACAATTTAATATAAAGTTACATCTCTTGTTTATCTGTAAACCACAGAACCTTTTAAAATGTTAGCTGAGATTAGAAAATAGAAATAAAAGGGTAAAGTTCAAAGATAATTTTTGTTATGGGTTACCAGCATAATTTAAATTGCCTACCTAGGCGAGCAAATGTATGTGTGACATACAGAAGTGAAATTTAAACAACAAAGTTGATGAGGAATGAGTTGAGGGTGTTTTCAGGTACAGCTTACAAGATACTTGCTTAAGATAGAAGCTTCAGCTGTGGCATCAGTTGTTGAAACACTTATGGAAACCAACTTTATCATGATGACACTAAATGTGGAAACAAGGATGCAGAGGAAAGATGCTCCAGAATGAGCTTGTAAAAGCCCATTATTTTCTTTCTAGATCTGTTTCTTATACTGCACTCATCACTGTGGTATCTTGAGTGCTTTCCAGTAGTGCATTAAGCAACACGACAAACATCTGTCACATGTTTGTTCTTTCACCCTCTCCCCAGAGAGACAAGTGTGTGCAGTGGAGTGTCTTGTTTTAATTTTTTTAATTATTATAAATACACATGCACGTAACACATTATTAAACATTTGTGCTAGAGACGAAAGGTCAGACAAATTTATCTTACTCTTAGGATTAAAGCTGATAAACTCTGATGTTCCTGTAGGAGTTTCTATCACACCCTCACCCCAGATTGCTAAGTCTTCAGATACCAAATCAGTCTGGTCATGGGTGTCAGCAGTAGGCAGGAACCAAAAGTATGGATTCCCACTACCCTCATTTACTGTTCACACTTAAATCCAGGGATTCTGTCAAGAAAGTTCAAATAGAATGAGATAGTAGGATTTAAGGAAAAACATGCGGTTTCTATAATCGCAATCTCATCCAATTGATGCAATTGATACAGACTGAAAGCAGGTTCTAGATCAGCGTCACAGAATCAGAGGGCACTGTGCAAGTTACGATAAACAAGCTAGGAATCTAATGGATTGGAAAAGTCTGATTTGAACTGGAAAAGGAAGTTCTTAGAATAATGGAATGAAGACATAGGAATTACTGGTTTCCATACAGAGGGGACATAACTGGGAAAACAATGTGGAAGCTTCAGATCAGAGTTCAGTCAGACCCTGAACAATTGCAGATAGACAGTCTACCTGTTCAAGGATAATGAACACATAAGTGGGAATCCCAGATCAATATTGGCACCACGAGTGTAAGATTATTCTATTTCATAAGGGGGGAGAGAAGCACATGCATTGGTAGGTAGCTACCTGTACCACCTCAAAAAAAAATGGAGCTGATCTGCCTCATGCCAAGCAGACCTCCAGCATCAGTGTTCCTTCCTTCCTATGACTTCCACTCCTCTACTGCTCCAGTAACTCTCAGGACAGTTAGAAAAAATAAAACTGTTTCTCTAATGGACGGTGATTCAGGTCACATTGACTGCCAAGAAGCTGAGGACTTCGCTTTGGGCTTCACTCAAAGCCATAGATGCAGGGATCCGTGCAGCAGCATCACATTGCAAATCCACTAGTGCTTCTTTCTGGGCTGGGCTGCTTCTGGTATCACACCACTACAATTCACATTTGGCCCCGCTTTCAGCACTGAAATCTTCCAGTCGCTCCCTCACCCTTCTATCAGTCACAACAGTAGACATATCTGTAGTTACTGCAATAGTAGAGATTTCAGAACTGAACGTTCCAGCACTGAAACCTTTCTAGCTGCCTTTTGTTCTCCTCCCACAGTATTTTCCTTGAAGCACTTAAACATGATCAGCCTTCCTCTAACATTACTGATGTCTTTGCATGTATGCAAGCAGAACTGCTCCAAGCTTGGCAACCTACTGCCCTTCCCCAGTGAAGGCTACAGGCTGCTCTCCTGTCCACCTTCACTTTCCACCATAGACAATTCAGTAAAGCCCACAAAAAAAAAAGAGGATTGGAGTTTTCAGAGAACTCCTATCAATACTTCATTCTGTGTATCTGATTCCCTAGCTTGCCTAGGGACGCATCTCAACAGAAGATCCAGAAAAAACAGCCAAAATGGCAAAAAGTACCATGACTACGCAGATTAACAACACTGATAAAGCTCTTCTGAAGTCCACCAAGGACATGCCACATACCAATATGCATTTTCATAGCATGTCAAAGGCAGATGGGACATACAGTCACAGCTAATATGCAACCCAGGTCAGGATCCTAACTTGAGTAAGAAGCTTAGGAGAGCTCTAAAGGTTTCCTTGAAACAAGTCTCAAGAAAAGGTTGTTCTTATAAACACAGACCTTTGTGGCCATAACATCTAAGCCTCTGAGAATTTCCAAATGAGGCAGCAGCTAGCAGTCAAACAGTACTTTTGAATAACTTTTTTTCCAATTGAACTTACCAATGGAAATATCAGAGACCTTGAGCGCATAAGTCAGCCTGGTTTGCTTCATTTTAGCTGGTGTAGCTTATTATTCCATAGAAATTAAGCTAAACAGAAATCAAGCCGTGGATGCAAATGGCAACATAAGGACTTAATGCATTTTAACTTGTCCATCTTAAAAGGTAAGACACGTTAAGTTCACTCATATATGAAGTTCCTAAAGATCAAATAAACTTTCTTTATTCCAGTACTCTGCAACAACAGGGATTTGAACAGTATGAGTATTATAGCCATTTTATTTTCAACTTTCGTAGAAACTGGGAGTACACGCACAGCCCAGTGAAGCCTCTGCAAAGAGTTGCATTGAACTCCACCGTGTTTTGGCTCAAGCATTTAATGATGTGTCAGGCTGGTATGAGGCAGCCAGCTATAGTCCCTGAAAGTCTTTACACCTGAGAATGTGCTTTTCAGCTGTCAGTACAGAACAATGCGGTCAGCAAGCCCTGCATCAACACAGCAGCTTTAGGACTGATATTAGGCAGAAATGCAAAGAGCAGGCTAACATAAAAGGACTTCATTTTTCCTGTCAGATAAAGAGAGGATATATGCAAAATATTTGGACATTTGGGGAAAGGGAAAACACTGAGAATTAATTTAAACTGTTGATGGTTTATTTTTTATTGAATCTTGTGGTCAAAATTGTTTTCATTTGCTATGAGAAAGAATCCATCATTTTTTCCAAAGCACCACCCAGAATCTGCCACTGGTGATGTTCTAACATCCCCAGTGCCTATACAAATAGAGAGGTCAGCTGAGATTTGTAAACTAGAGATCATAAGTTTTAAGGAATTTGTTTATTCAGCCTAGAGCCGCCAAATTGTGTACAATGCCAAAATTTAAGTCCTTTCACTGTACTGTGTCAGGTTACAACAAAAAGCTCTCCAAACATTTGGGATGTTCAGATGAGAAAGCAAATTGTAATTCCATTTTAAGCAACCTATTTGTCAGCACATGCAGTTTAATTATAATTAAGTACCTCCAGGAGTTATAATGAATAGGCAAAATCAAAATGTTTGGGTTTATGCTTGTATAAACCTGCATTTAGTGTGAACTAAAAGCTGCCTGAATTACACTGAAAAGTATCAGTCTAGTATTTGCATTTTTAGCTGTACTGTTCAAATACAAACATACATAAACTGTTTCCAAAGACTTTCACATATTGACTGAATTAGGGGAATTTTCATGGGAATGACAAGAGGCAGATCTCTTCCTGATGAGAAGGCCACCACATACCAAGTTCCAAGTCCCTGTCCAAAGTATGGAGCACGGGAACCGTGCAAAAGTGATCACCAGAGTCTTTTTATTATTAGCAAAAGAACATATTTCTAACTCGTCTCACTCTTGAGAAAGTGCTGAGCCACATTTGCTGAAGTTTTCCAGAGTAATTCAGCATGCAACAAACAACCAGCATGGGAAAAAAAAACAGAGTAAAGCAGTCAAGTGATGGAAATACGATAAAGTTGCAAGAAGCTTACAGGAAGTTTTATAGTTCTAAGTGCAAAATATTAATTGTATTTGACAAATAAAAATATCTGTTTAAAATAACCGTATCTGAAAATATTTCCAAATGCAGTATTATCAGAAAAAAAGCTGTTAGAAATCTGATAACATTTTATATCCTGCAAATGGAATAAGCATTGAGATGACATCTTTGGAGTACATTTGAACTTTGCTGCCTTTGTTTATAGGTAGCTCGAAGATAGGTAAAGCATTTCAACAGGCTACATATTTTTTGAGTAAGAATTTATGACTAATACTACATTTGCTTTTTTTAATAAAGATATAGATGAATGTGCAACTGGAACCCATAACTGTAGATCTGACCAAGTATGTGTCAATTTAAGAGGGTCCTTCAGCTGCCAGTGTCCTCCAGGCTATCAGAAACGAGGGGACCAATGTGTTGGTAAGTGTTGCTCTAGACTACATTATTTTCATTCGTTATCTACGGTTGCAAACTTTATATTGATTATAAAGTCTATAGGTATGTGTACTGTAAAATAGCTATGTAACTTTGAAATGCAATGGAATAACCACTTTATCACAATAATTAATCATTAAACCATGGCATTAGAAACTATTTTAAGTGTAATCAACACTTGGAGTTGAACTTCACAAGATTAATTTTCTTAATAGTTACCACTGTGTTTATTGTTTGTATTGGGGTATTGCCTAATATCCCAGATACAGTCATAAGTCTACTACAGTGGCAAACCAAAGCACGTCTTTCCACTGACCTCAGCGAGACTTGACTCCAGATCTGTAGGACAAAGCACTACCTTCACACAGGCCTAATCCCTGCTCCACAGAGCCCCCTTGCACAGTCTGTTTCAGTACTCATTTTATGAGTATAAATGAGAGATGGAAACTCTGAATGCAGGTATATATTTGCAACTTATAAACCACTACGCTTTCTTCTTTGTGCCAAAATAAACTATCAGCACCCTTGGGACCTATACAAGCATAGCATTAAATTAAATCCAAGTGCAGTGTAAAGACTGCATCTTTCCTATTCCATCCTCATTTGGGGATATTATGCAAAAGTGCCATTACTCTGTTCCTGCAGTTCTTCAGCCTTTATTTAACACCTCTTTAATCGTGATTTCAACAGATGAATTGCTTTTATAGGCACTCCGGCCTTAAGCCTTAGGTTTGTCAGAGATAATAAAAACAACTATGAAATAAGAGAATCAAATATATACATCATGAGGTGATATAAGAGGTGGTCTTGAATGAGACACAACACTAGTTTTATGCAGCCTAGGAGAAAAGCGTTTTGGTTTGGCTTGGGTTTTTATTTTTTGTCCTCAGAACAGGAACAACAGCACTTCAGGTTTTCTGCTTTTTCTATGTGTTAGGGATCCTGCATTTGAAAGTGTTTAAGAATTTTTTTTATTTTAAATCTCTTTCAAAAAGCCTTGCAAAGGTAGTCACTGCCTAACAAGAGCTTCAGGAAGGAAACTGAGGAAGTTTCAGTATACATCTAGACTAACTTAAAATGCTGGGCATGGCTCACTCTTTAGGGTTCTGAGCCATGGGCTGTAGAAATCAACCCAAAAATTCTTATCTCCTTCCCAAAAGATGAGGATCAGGCCTTGAACTGACAAATTGATATAAACAGATGTATCTGATTTTTCTCAGTTCTTGGTGCAATAGGATGAGTTGTTTGGAATGCAGGTAGTTTTGACAGGTCATTGATATATATATTTTGTTTTAATTATCTGGGTTTTATTTAGATTTTTCAGAGCAGGTAAAGTATATTACTGCTATGCAATAGTACTTTTAATGTCAAGACCTATGGCACTACCCGAAAGCCTCGCAGGACACATTACAGCACTCAAAAGAAAAAAAGCAGAATGATACACCCTTATATCTACATGTGAATACATTTATCCATCTAAATCTATACATGAAGATGTCTGGAAAGTAAAATTTCCTTTCTTCTATTTAGGTCAAAACCAAGAATAACACCTGTGTTACATATTATACACTGACCTAAATTATAAGTACATCCCTACACTTAGTACTGTCAGCATTTCAGAATAAAGCCTGTCTTTGGGGATTTTATAACAGCTTAGCCAGAAAATGTTCTTGGGGCCAGATCTTGATAGAGGTTCTCCATATGGGAGGAAATGTTTCTCAAATTTGAAAGAAATTTTTCCAGACTATTTTGGCTTCAAGGTAGAGGGAGAAAAGGACTCATTTCTAACAATTGATTGATTTTAATCTGAATTCAGTAATAATTTGTCTTTTTTTGAGATTTTTTTTAAATTTGCTCATTCGCATACTGCAAAATTAGTCTTTTCTGAGATGCGGGACTGCAGATAGAATGAATTGTTTTCCAGCATTACTTCAAACAAGATTTGGCTGAATTTATCAGATAATGCTTAGCCCTCAGATCTGCATAGACCTGATGTGCCTAATCCCGCAAGGAAAACTCCCACTGAATTACAGTCAGATCCCAGAAGCATTTCTGTGCATAAATGCAGTGCCTAAGCAGCAAGGCATCGCTCCTATGTCTATACTGGATAATCAAATCTTTAAACAGCAATTTGCAAGAGCTTAGTCCTGTAAAAGTCAAGGATGGAAGAGATCTACTGTGCCTCCTAATTTATTCCATTTCTACTTCCAAATTTCTCTCTCCAACAAAAGAGTTACAGCAACAATCGCTACTGTATGGATAGCCAGGAATTTTCCACCATAAGCCTTTTCATTCAGAACCATCCAAAACACTCCACTGCTAACTTTAGCCCCAAAGAGTGACCAAATTTGACAAAGAAAGGGTTAATTCCTAAAGATTATTTTTTCACTTGATATTAAAACAAACACTTTCCTCATTATAAAAAAAAAGTCTTGGCCTCTTCTTAAACACATCTATGGTGGAAACAGCTGGAGGTAGGAAACTCAAGATCTGGCATGGATATGGGAAGTGCCTTTGTTCCAGTGAAAACTGGGCTTATTTGTCTGAGCATTGAGCCTTTGAAATCTCACATTGTGTACATGTACAGAACACGGCATGGATTTCTTCACCAAGCTCAAGCAGGCCACAACTAAAGCCGGCTACTGCACATACATGCACGATCAGCATTGTGGCATATTAAAAAAAAAAATGTTTTTCAGACAAAAACAGAGGGAGTATCTCTTCCAGAATGCAAGGAAACCTTTTTAAATGCAGAGAGGTAAAAGAATGGGCTGTTGCATATTTTGTATGGTTCGCAGGTAAAAACCCTGCTCCAATGCACATTAGGAATGCTGAAACTTGGAAAGGCAGCCTGCTCCACCTCAAAACCAGGGCTAATCTGCAAAGAGAGCCCGTGGAAAGTTAATACTGCAGCAGCACCAGCTTCTGCCAGCCTGATGGCCTTCCGCAGCACCAGGGAGCGCAACCAGAAGGTGCTAGTGCTGTTGTATGGAAAGGCGTGCAGGAGAGGCAGGGAGGGAAACTGGAGCAATGGCAGCCCCTCAGGGGAGCAAGCCAGTTTCTGGGGGATCCCTGCAGAAGCAGAGCCAACTGTTTCATGTTCAGGCCCATTAATCTTCTATCCTTGCCATTCCCCTGTACTTGCACAGAAAATTTGGACTCTACTAATGGAGCTGAAAAGATTTAGTACATGCTAAGAGTGCTGCGTGCAAATTTTCAGAAAAACAAGAGCTACAAGCCACATGCACTGTGTTGGTCGGCACTATGTCGGATCATGAGAAATCTTGGTTGAAAAGCAGAACAAAACATTCTGGGTTTTACCTATACAAAATAAGAAAAGACAAAGCAGTACTGTAGAACTGAATCAAAAATAAAGTTGGAATGTGTATTGATCTCAGTGGCTAGAAGACAATCAGCATAAAACAGATTTTTACTAAAGTTACTTAGAAAGAGTATAATAGCATCCCTATTAATATCCATAGAAGCTGTACCTAGCTCACAAGCTTTTTTTCCTCCTGCTTTTAATCAAGTGCAATTAACTTTCCAGTTTCTTTGGGCACAAGACAGCGAGAGTCAACTGCTGTGATTCCCTTTGAACTAATTTCTCTTTTTTGGTAACTCAGACATCGACGAATGCACCCTGCCTCCCTATTGCCACCACCGATGCGTGAACACTCCTGGTTCCTATTATTGCCAGTGCAATGCTGGTTTCCAGTTAGCATCTAACAACCACACCTGTGTAGGTAAGAACTTCTCTGCACATACACATGAGCTCACTCAGTAGAGAGACAAATACTGACACATGACTTGCCACAGTTGAAATTTAAGTATCTTCATCCCAACTTAAAGGAAATTAATAGCAACCAGTAAGACATACCAGTTGCTGTATTGAGAGGCAGTCTTGCAAGTGATCCGAGGAGCAAATGAGGGTTAGAGAGAAAATAGAAGCCTTATTTGAAAACCTGTTATTTTGTTGGCGTAGCAGGTTCTGAGGAGCATCTAGTTTGGCAGCTGGAACCCTGGAGGTTTATATGCATTATTTAATCTTAGATTTAATTATTCTTCCAGTTCTGGTGGATGGCTGTGCATTGTCATTGGCTTCCATATTATTCCCAGTTCACTCAACACAAAGGCTGGAACTGGAAACCAGGGGAACCTGGTTTCTGCAGTTCAGTGTAATTATCCTCAGCATGTAATAAACATAGTGAAGAAAGAAAGCATCTATGTCGCATTTGAATATCTAGAAAATGTTAAAAAAGAAAACAAGTGTCACTAAGGAAGAGCAAACCTTTAGAAGTGATCCTCCCTTTAGAAATAAAACACTAAGGGAAGCAGTAAAACTTTAAGACTGCTGTCAAGTTTGAAGTCATAAGTTCTGTTTTCTAGAAGAATTAGAGTCATAATAAAAAGGTAACTATGTCTGCTGAAGTGCAGAGAGAATGACCATAAAAAAATTAAGATATTGGTGATGTAGATAGTTCTTGATGACTATAATTTATATATACATAAAATCTATGTTATATACATATTTATATATATAAAATCAATCTGGGTTTTCCAGCTTCTACGATTACTTCCAAGTGTTGCCATATCTTATCAAGTACCCTGGCACACTGCATAGCACTGAAGTGAGAGGGGAATTTATTTTTCACCAAATGGTAGGATAAAAAAGTCCACATGTGGACACAGCATAACCACATGACAAGTTGTTACTTGTTTGACCCTTTCCACAGCTCCAATGCAAGGTGTATTCTTTCAGTTACACTCACAAATCCATGTCAGGTCCAAGTCTGCTAGCTGCTTCACCAAAACACCCCTGCGCTGACTTGCTGGCCTCCCAGCATAAGGCGGCATACTCCCACCAGGAGAGGTAAGAGTAAATCTGAAGAAGAAAATTTGTAAATGAATGGTTGCTGCATCAAGACAGACTTTCACATCTGCAACAGTCATCTGGCAGAAGGGATGCTTGACAGCTGTACCGATCTCATTTGTGTTACAACTTTTGCATATATTGAAAGTGGGTCAATATTTCTTGGAAGGAAAACAAACAGAATTGTGGCTTTGGCGAGCTTGTTATTCCTTCTGGTAGCACTGTCATGATGTACATTCTTTGCACTGTTGCCATAAATTAACTAAAAGGAGGAAGAAAACACTTTGTAATCCATTTTCCCCTATTACCATTCATTTTCAGGACTGGGAGGTTCATCATATAGAGAATTAATATCCTCCTCATTGGTTTAGTTTTTGTGAATGCCTCATCTTAATCGTCTTTGTCAGTTTTTGTCTCCATAACTGACGGAGTGTTGCTGACATTTATAAGCATTTGCAAAAGCCACGAACTCAAGATTTTTTTTCAAATGCAGCTTGCTACCAATGGTTCTGATAAACACAAATACGAAAGGAAAACATGCAGGGGAGGAATACAAGGGAAAGTACATGAAAATCTAAAGTGAAGACAGAGGAACAGCAGTTAGTCAACAGCCTATGAAAAACAAGTGTTATAGATTCCAGAGGTGATTACAGTTATATAAACTTCCCATTAAAAATTGCTTCTCTTCTCATACCACAGTGTTCTCGCACATGTTCTTAGGATGGGCACACTATGGAAAAAATCTAGCACAGAAACATACCTTTCCCCAGTATGGTCTAGGCCTTAGAGCATTGCAAAACTCTACTGGCCTCAAAGGTTCATGTTATAATTGTAATGGAATTTAAAAGAACAAATTTTAAGAGTAATAAATAGCTCAAATAAATCTTAACCACTGCATGCTGAGAGGTCTTATCAGTATGTGTTCCTTATATCAATTATTCATAGAGACTTGGCATTTCATACCTGAAAAGAGACGCTGGAATGTGGAGTTTAATAACCACACTAAACATTTTTGGAAGAATTCATCACACATTAGAATAACTCTCATTCCTGGAAAAATACTCTTTTTCTACATGGAATGTACAGCATAGATCTGACATTGTTCCAGTGACTGCAGATCTATATTGATACAGTCAACTGAGCTTCTGCTAAGCAATAGACCCAGACTAAGGACTAATCCACTTAATCAACCTAATTACCAGCTACACAAGGTAAAGATCTGTAATTTTTCTTTTCAGACATAAACGAATGTGATGCCAATAACCCATGTGCACAACAGTGTTACAATATACTGGGTTCCTTCATCTGCCAGTGTAATCCAGGATTTGAGTTAAGCAGTGATAGAATCAACTGTGAAGGTAAGCAGGTTTTTTTTTTTGTCTTGGAAGAGCGATATTTTTTTTTTTAAATTATTTTCCCAGAAGTCTTTCTGTGAACTAAAGGATATAATTCAAGTGGAGCTAGACTGCGGGTACAGTTTATAGCCAAAAGCTCCAAGACATTTATTTTTTCCATTGTAATGTGGTTGCTAATACACACCTTAGTAGCTGCAGCTGCATTCAGGTACATGTAGATATGGGTATCTCCCTAATGTTAAGTGCAAAACAGGACAGACATTACTACATTTCAAATCACAGCTGGGAAGAATAAGGCTTCTGAATACTTATTTCACAAACTCACTGGAATTGTGTGTGGTCTAATGCTGATGACCATTAAATGAGTCGGAAAGGAATGCAAACCAAAAACAAGTGCAAGTTTGTGTGTTGTTAGGCTCCTCTGAAAATAAAACCTCAAATTCTTGATTTTTAAGGAAGCGACAATTGTGCTTTTAAGCCTGTGTATACAAACAGCATGTCTCCTGATGATTATACAATCAACACTATTTCCTCTGCCAGAGTCTCCACAGGGGTCCTCTAATCTCCTTTTGGACACATGATGATCTCACCCTTAAAGCCCATATCCTTTCTACCAGTCTTTGAGCCAAAGAGGTCTTTTTGGTTTACCACTGCCCTCCTAAACAAGCCAGCAGAGCTATTACAGATGCTCTCTCTCCAAGCTTCTTAAGTTAATCCTACTTGCAAGTGAACAGAACAGGGAGCAGCAAGTATGCAGCCTCCAAGGAAATCCCTGACAAATTCAAGGACCGGGCTCAAGACTCGGAGGTAGTAGGAGGGAGTTATGCTGTTTTCCAAGCCATCCCCTAGTTTTGACATGTTTAGTTTAAATTCCGGTTAATGACGCATAGTGTTACATTCTGTTTCACATTACACTTCTCTAGCAAGGGACTGATAGTTACAGAAAGATTAAAAAGAGCAAGAGAATGGTATACACTGGATGCTATTTGAAGACAAAAAATAGGCCTTGCCCTCTTTCCCAAAGAGCTACTCCATTAGGATAGGGCACAAATACAAAGGCAGGATTTTTGCCTTGCTAAACTAATCTCGCATCTGTAGTTTTTCGGTGAAAGTAATCACATTTTGGAATACTAAAAGTATAAATTCTTTCAAGAATTCTTTTCCCAAACCTGTTCTGAAGTCTAGTTTAGCTCTTGCTTCCTCAAATCCAAAATTCTCATTTTGGAAGATTATTGATAAACCACAAGTAGAGCTAGCCTTGCAACTTTGAGGCATTAAGCAGTACATTTCAGTTTTCTGACAACTTACTCTTTTTAGACAGAATTCTTTTTTTTTTTTCCCTGCTAGAACCAGCATTTAGCTATTATAATTTAGTTCTGTAGCAAGGTAGATGTTAAAATAACTAAGTTCTTTTGCTCTCTGCAGACACCGACGAATGCAGAACCTCAAGTTATATGTGTCAGTATCAGTGTGTCAATGAACCAGGAAAATTCTCATGTGTCTGCCCTGAAGGATACCAGGTAGTAGGAGGCAGAACATGTCACGGTAAGTACCCTCATCTTAAGCAGTCTCAAAACTTCATTAACACCACCATTTCAGGCAAGACTAGGAATGCTTGCTATCTAAGTGTTTATATTTCATGACAGGATTACCATTATGTTAGCAAACGATAGGTTGTAAAGCATTTGATGATTAATTGCATCTCTTGTATTAATTCATATTTGAATCCTTCAGCTCAAACTCTTAAGTCCTTCAGATTCCGAGGACAAAATTTCAGTTTTTGCAACCTTCAGGTAAAACTTGTCTTGGATGTCTAGGCAGTGAGTCTAAGTTTGAGATAAACATCTCAGAAAATAGTCAGGCCATTTTTTTGCAGGCACTAAACATGGCTTTGTATCATGTTTCACTTATATAGAGGTTCCTAAATCCAGCCATAGCAGAAATGAAAGATATGTTTCCTCTGATAACAGGAGAAAAAAAAATGCAAGACTGAGCAGCTTAAATAATTTTTGTTTAGAAATTAAGTGTTCTGGTCAGGTGCCACCAAATGCTAGAGTTTTAAGGTTTGTGGTTTCTTCCTCACTTGTGCTAAATGTCTCTGCATCTTATTAGAGAATACTGCAAAGCAACATATTAAGTGCAAGAACCATTGCTTATGTAATCCAGAAGCTGATTTAGCAGTCATTATTTTTAGAAATAAATAGGTGTGCTAATTATTGGCAGAAGGGACAAGGAAATAACTCAAATTTGTCATTAACATTTTTTATAAAATTCAGGTTATTTTCTTTCCCTTCTTAAGAACAACAGCTGATACTGAACATTGAGGGGTAGTTCACCTGACCATCTAAAAATCTTGTTTATGTATTCTGTGAGATTAAATTTGAATAAGCCCTTTCTGTGACTGTGTTAACTGTAGGAGACCACATAGGCAGACAGTAGCGGGGATCTGGCACTGACAGGATAAGAGAGCATTAATACAGCACAAGTCTGACAGTCCCCACCTCCATCCAGGGTTATTTTCCCAGGCAAAAAAGGAAGCTCTACTTCATACAGTAAACAAGTTTTCACTATTCCTTTCAAAGCTATTTTAGTTAAAATGCAGCCATTAACTAAGCATTTTAGTTAGGCCATGAAACTCAGGCAATCAAAAATGACAACCTGCAAAAGACAAGAAATCGCAATTCTTCCTCAAAACCTTTTTCTTTCTTTCTTCTGTCTACAAGATATCCTCTGGTATAAAAATAATTCTTTGCTAATTAGAAATTTCACAGTATTTCTACACTTGCATTATGTATGATTAATATGTTTCTTTAGTCAGCAAAAAAATCTTCAGAATTAACACTTGATAAACAAATTTATTCCATTTCTGCACAGAAAAATCCTTTATAGCCAGGCCCCAGAAAAGCAGGTAAAGAACACTGAAAACCATTGGGTTTCAACAAGCAACCAGGTGACACTTTTGTGGTTGTTTTGAGGGCATTGTGTTTGTTTTTGTAGCAAACTCATTTCCATCTGTTTTGACAGAGTCCCTTTTTTTTTTTCCTTCTGTCCTAGATATAAATGAGTGCGAGACTACTAATGAATGCAGAGAGGATGAAATTTGCTGGAATTACCATGGAGGATTTCGTTGTTACCCAAGAAATCCTTGTCAAGAGCCTTACGTCCTTACATCTGAGAAGTAAGAGAAAAATTGGTCTTCTGGGTTTTTTTAGGATCATGCCCAAGAAGCAACATGATCAAATACAATAAAAAGCAAGCGCCTTTTTTTGCAACTGTCACAGTTTCATCCATTTTTGTTTTTCAGCCGCTGTGTCTGCCCCGTTTCAAATGCCATTTGCCGAGAGCTGCCTTACTCTGTTGTGTACAAATACATGAGCATCCGTTCAGACAGAACAGTGCCCTCCGATATCTTCCAGATCCAGGCAACCACTATTTATCCTAATACTATTAACACATTCCGGATCAAATCTGGAAACGAAAATGGAGAGTTTTACCTGAGAGTGAGTATTGGTGGGAGTTGGACCCTGAGCGGGCTATAAAGACCACTGGTGCTACCGCGGTGTTATAGCGCCTTGCCATTGCAACAAATCCATCAAATATTCCCTTGGGAGTATCACAGCATCCCAAAGTTTACCAGCCTTTTAATAATTCCTTGTTAAGTGCGCTCGGTTTCCAAGTTTTAAAAAGCCTTTTACTTCGCTGCCTGAAAAGCAAGAATCAAGCTGTTTCTTTCAAATGAATCCAACACTAGTAGCAATCAAATATTTATCAATCCAGCAACACCCACGTCAGATACAAGTGAGATACCTCTGTGCTTTTCACAGTCTGTACCAACACCCCGTATATGTGCATGTAGCAGAGGATTATAGAAAGATTCCTCATACAATGACTTCTATTAAATCTCATTTTTGTGAAAAAGTAACGAGTAATAGCTTGGGATGGGGCACTGATTTCTAGAGTGCTAAGTTCAGGCCAACTTGCAAAGGTTTTGTGTTGAGACATACTTAAATCTTTATCTTCCCAAAGTGCTGCAACTATTTCAGAAAACCACAGAAGTTCAAATGACTTACAATAGCAGTATTTCCTGTTGGTATCATGCATTCAAGTAGATACACATGAAAGAAAGTGTCTATAACATCTGCTTTTTAAGATTTTGGTTTTTGGAAGAAATCCAATTTTCTTGGACACGTGCAATATTTACGAATTCCTGGGAAATTCTTTTTGCTTCACATGTGTCTTTACACTCAGTAAAATAGAATTAGCACAAAAAATTTAAATCATAAATATATTAATTTGGTTTCATTTTAGCTTATTTTTCTTAAAATCTGAAGATTAGGGAGTTCTGATAACACATCCAAGCAGTGTACCAAGATCTGGTATTGCCTATTTACACCATGTTTCCCCAAGAAGGGAAAAAGGAACTACTCATCTGTATCTCACTTGTTCAGTGCTTTTCCCTGGATTTATCAGACATCAAAACCCCATACCTACCCCCAAAATACAAAATTGTTTGCTTGAAAAATGAACAAGATCACGTTTGGGTTAGACCCCAATCTAGCCTTCAGACTTTCTTTAGACTAACAGTTCCAATCTTCTGTTGCCACCCAACAAGGAATCACAGGCCTTAAATAAGGAAGCGTGTGTTTATTCCTGCCAAGGGACTGTGGTAAACAAACACTTACTAAAACAATAGGAATTACTTCTAAGTAAAAGTCTGAACTGGGTCTCGATCAGCAGATAGCTTGGATTCATCTGTATACCCTACTCATTTGACACCGTGAGAAAATATTTGTAGTAGGTGAAAGGAGAGATGGAGTTTATGCTTTTATTATCATCTGTAAATTACGAAGCTGTTTAACAAACTAGCAGCATGCCACAGACAAGGCCTATCAACATTCCCTAGCAGCATGGTCCCAGACTGGGAAAAGCGCTTTGGAGCAGTACAAGATGGGATGGCAATACAGGCATACCAGTTGCAAAAATTCCTAGTGTTTACAAGGGGAGCACGACTTTTTCTGGACTATGAGCCATGAAATTAGACTTAGACTTTCCCTCCACTGAACAAGCTATATCACTGTTAAAGACATTACGTCTCCCTTGTTTTACCTGTTATCCATATATTTTAAAAGCTGATAGATGGGGATAAAAAACAAAGACCATCCTGGGATAGATTACCACTTTTCACATCCTTCAGAAGAGTCAGCATAACCAGGAACAGATTTTGCAGTGCAGTTTATTCCTCTGAGCCCTAGTCAGGTAAAGTTTTCCCTGCAGCAAAGCCAGGTGTGAGATTAGTCACAGCCACTTAAAAAAGTTAAAAGAATACTTGCATTGTGTATCTCTGTGCTGAGAGAGCATTTTTACAGCGTAGTAACACACAAGCACACTCTTGATGCAACCAGGGAATCGTTTTAGATTTGACCATGTTAAAATTTGTTGTTGTTGTTATTCTTTCAGCAAACAAGCGCCGTAAGTGCAATGCTTGTACTGGTGAAATCCCTATCAGGACCAAGAGAACACATTGTGGATCTGGAGATGCTAACAGTCAACAGTTTGAATTATCGTACAAGCTCGGTGTTAAGATTAACAATAATAGTGGGACCTTACGCATTTTAGTGGTTTTCAATAACCCTTCACTGGCACTTAAAGCAGCCAAAGAATATTATCTTAAAGAAAGCACTTACTATTTTATTTATAGATTTTGCTCTCTTTTTTAAAAAAAACTGTGTTTAGTAAGTTGATATCTTTAACTCACACATTACACCTGTAATTCAAAATTAGTAGATGTGTTCCATAGTATAACATGGGCATTGTCACTTTCTGTATAAAGATTTAAATCTTTTTTATTACCTTTCTTGGACTAGATACATACTATGCTTTTGTATGAGAACTGTATGTTCATACTATCATGTAAAACTTCACACACCCTTCCTAGCCAAATAGGTCATGCAATTAAAATGTGATCTTCTATGTCGTTTTTATTTTAAATTCTAATGCAGCTACACTGACAATCTCAAAAAGAAAAAATTATATAGTATGAATATACACAAAGTAACGGTTATTGTAAGCTAAAATATATTTCTTCTTTTTAACTACTTTGTAACAAAAGATAACAGTCAATAAAAATCTATTTCTGTAGACATTTATGTGCTATCAGTTGGTTTTTCTAATCTGGGTTGGAGGTAAAGTTACATTGAGAGAAATGTTTTGCATTGGGTTTTTATATGCAGATTGAGTTAACCATACCACGGAATAACATTCTGCTCTCTCCAAGAAAAATAAACCATAGGAAGAAAATTTCTCCAACAATGAAAGAAACTCCAAATGGAAAAATCACCAGGCAGGGCACACGTGTCTGTGTTTTCTCCTGAGAACACTGTTGGTCATTACTGGTTAGAGGGATACAGCATTTTCAGACAGAAGTTAACGTGCTGCATTCCAGAAATACTATGTTGTATACTAAGAATTGAGTGCATTTCCTTATTAAGTTATATCATTTTCAGGCACTCTGTCCTACTCCTGCTCTTACAACTCAGATGTATCATGTACAGTGTTCATAAAATTTATTTCTAATTCAAGAACTAATAACATCTTTTGTAATATGTAAAATCTTGTTTCTTGTTTAAAATGTAGTAGTTAATCCTTTGATGTACAAAATTTTTAATAAAGATCTCTTACCATATTGTATTTAGTCTTTTTTGAGGTAGTTTATTAGCCACATTAGAGGGCTGAATTGTCAGCTACTGCGAGAGTCAAAGCTCCATCGAGTTCTCCAGAACGACCCAGATCTCAGTCCATACAGTATTAGCTCATGGAAAACTAAAAATACCATTCCCTTGTAGAAGGACAAAGGTATTGCCTACTGCACTTCAAATTGCTGACATTTAAAAAAAACCACAAAACCAAAAACACACCAACACACACACATTGCTAGTTAGTTGCTGATTTACAAGGAGGAGCTTCTTTTCTACTGAAAATTCATTTTCTATAGAAAATATTTGTGAATAATGCAGACGTTCTACACAAAAAACCCTCTTGTGGCACAGACCCACAGATTCATATTTGTTATATCAATCACCCTCAGTGATTACTTTCAGGGGATGTGCCCAAAGAAGCAACAAGCATGGCTGGAGAACTTGGCATCCAGAGGTCCTGCATGGCAAGACAGCAAAAACTGGCTCCAAAATATAACTTAGAACAGGCCACAACCACGCTGGTTTAGGGTGACACATCCCCCACGCTCAGACAAATTGCAGAGCAGGACCCCATTATCCAATGATCATTCCTTCAGGCAGTCATTTGTGGCTTTAAACAAATACTTCAACTGCCAAAAGGGTCAGAGCACATGGTTGTGGCATTGGCCAAAAAACAGTGTTTGCACTGGGTTGCATTTTCTTTGCCTGGGGCCCCAGAGCTGTGGGGTGAGACCCTTCATCCCCCTCTGCAGAGAGGAGCTCACCAACACAAACCCAGTTGCTTTGTAGAGGGATTTAATTGGCATTTTCCATGGTGCAAACTCTCCGATACAGAGAGTTTGGCTCATAGGAAGCTCCTTCCTCTCCCCAGAGGGATTCCTCCCCATTCATCATAGCTACAAATCTGCTCAGTTTAAAAGGCAGCTCCTCATCCCACACATGTACTGAGCAAAACTCCTCTGACCTCCTCCTCTCTGCAATTCTTGTGGCCAGCAGCACATGCTCACCTCCATGCTTAGCATGTCAACCAACATTTTCTCCATGTAGTCTGTCCTCTCAAACGAGCTGCACTGGCCCTCAAGCATCCCCCTCTACCCCCAGCATCAGCACTGTTCTTTTACACTGTTTTTTAACTTCCCAGATTGCGTAATTCAGCATTGCCCATTCCAAGAAACAAATCAGTTTTGTTGTTGTTTCTAGGTGTAAAAAGAGCAGTTTTCTCTTAATAGGTGCCCAGAGGAGGCTGAAGTGGCTTTGCCTCCTTCAGTCCTGGGACTTGCAGGGCACCAGGCTGGTCCCTGCAGTGAATTAAGCAGCCACAAATAATCCCCAACATCCCCAAGCTGCCAGCCTCTGCCCCAAGGATTTACTCTACCCTCGCACTCTGCCAATATTTAGACCAGTTTTGTCACCAGCACTTTTAAATCTTCCTTTTAAATCTCTGCTTATCTGACAGTGACCTGTGATCAATTTGATCATTATATATAGAGAAAAATAACATTCGTATACTTATCAAATGGCATGAACAGCAGAGGCAGCTGTAGCTCATGCACATGCCCAAGCCATATTCAGCCCACTCGTTCCTCCACATCTCACCATGCTCATAGACTTGGCTTAACCCATTTTCTTTTCGCACAAACTGTACTGCCAACTATCCCACTCCCCATCTGTTTGCAATATATAAGACCACTTATAGCCCAAACTATCCAAGTCAGAGGGTATCACACAGCTCAGGAGAGCCAAACCAGCCACTCGCCATTACATTGCTACGCATTGGTCGAGATCTAAACGCAGCCACTGGGTGTGGGCACCGCTCTCCATGCATGAGATTAATCATGGTCCTTTATGGAAGCGGGGAGCTGAAATAACAGCAGCCCCTCCAAACCAAAACACAAGCAAGCGAGCAGAGCAAGCCAGGGACTACAACAGGGCTACGTAGAAATTGGAAGGGGGCAGTTGGTATTGTTTTGGATAGGGGTGCGGTACGTGATCAAGCGTGAGAGTGTCCGAAAGAAGCCCATAATCAAAATGAAAAGATGGTTCAGAGCCTGAACAGAGAGAACTTTTGTACACTGCACTGTGCCAGAAAACCTGCATATTGTTAGGAGGGAAACCTGCAGGTTCATCCGATTCTCCAGGAAAGCAGGACTTTGTATGTTCCTTGCAAAGGATACAGAGCTGCAGCAAACACAACAGTTTGAATAGCTATGTGGGTTAAAAGGCACACTGAAATCCCAAGAAATTATATGAGAGCAAAGTGTTTGCTCAGCCTTCGCTATATCCTACCAGCATGATCATTATCAGTAACACACTCCAGGAAAGATTCTCATATAAATCTCTGTCACTGTTGGAGAAGAATCTAAATCAGGGTCACATGCAAATTTTAATATTTTCTCAGAAATAGAAAACAGGGAGAAAAAAGTAAAAAAAAAAAACCAGGACTTTGAGTAAACAGAACTTAAGGAAATAGAAATGCAAGTTCATTCACTTCCCCGAGACCACCTGAACATAGTGCAGTGGGATTATTTTGTTTGGAAGGCTCACAAATGCAAGTTTATTGTTGAATCCTGTTTCCATGACTGCAAAGAGTTGCTTATGTTTTGAATGATCATCCATGTTTCTAACTTTATAACTCTCCTATTAAAATATAGAACAGCTGCTGCCCCAGTCAGCTGTTCGGCATATGGAGCCCACCAGGGACAAAGCCCACTGTTAACACGGAGAATTATTTTTAACGCCCTCACATTTCTAAACCTCACCATCATCTCAGCAAAATGGCACATTTCCACACTTCCCAGCTGGGGGAACACCTGTGTAATACAAAACCAAACTGTGCTGCATCTGGTACAAAAACCAATTTATTTCATCTGGCCAGCAGAAAAAGTTATCAGCCCCAGCGAACAGAAACAGGGCAAAAAGTTAACTGTGTTTTATATCTGGGGAAAAGCAGATGTCTAGTTAAGATGTTTATACTGCAAACATTTCTGTATATATTAGGAGGAAAGAGAGCTGTTTAATAAAACAGAGTTGGCTTACAGTTGCCAAAGCAAATTTGAAGGACAGTACAACAGCTTTTGTCATTTTTGCATGGGAAAAAATACAGTCTGATTTTATATTGATATAGATTATGTACACTGAATAAGTCTTTTTTCTTGAAGTGATCTCAAAGTTAACTCTTTTTAAAGCCTCCCATTTACTGTGTATATTTGCTCAGCAGAAAAAGCTGCAAACATTGTGTCACAACAATATGATAAAGTAGTATTAAAGGCTCCTCCCAATTTATTCTCTGGCATCTCCAAAACCACCTTGATACTGGATTAGGGCTGTGTGGCCAAGACACACAGCAATGCTTCCTGCAGATCAAAATCCTGGACTTCGGTGAGCTCCAGGTTTTGTTTGTAAACACAGTCACATGCTGTTTCTGCTCTCACTTGAGAAATTATTTCACTTTGTGATCCAGAATCCCAACAGTCCCAGAAGGGACATCAGTGCTCTGCATCTCTGCTCCCTCCCAGAAATACATCTGGATAATTAATACTTCTTAATTTTAATATTTTTGTAATCTCTAAATAACCACACAGTCTATACATATCCAAACAGGGGAAACATTCCCAATAACGTGCACCTGATCAGACCTTTGAAAGCAAAAGGTGCAGCTCGCGGCTAAGCACTTCAGCAGCTCCTGCCCTGCAAACACACACTCTGGTGCACATTATTGCATCGCTTTAATGAAACATTCATCCCCCCTACCCCCAAAGATACCCCCCTAAAGTCTCTGCAGTCCTGGTCTACAAAAACTCCCTTTGCAAAGGCATGCACCATCCCCATCCATACACCCAAACAAGCATACAGAAAGGCTTTCAAATTTAGCAGCCAGCCAGCTGGGTTGACAAAAGTAACATATTTGTGGTGTTAAACTCTGAAACCAGGATCATGAAAGTTACAGACACCTCAAGGTCTAAATCCTGCCGATGCCACTCCAGAAACATCTGAACCTGCGACCACCTCCTCTTGAGGGTCACATTTTCTTCTTGCACTTTGAGTGTTTCTGGAATATCTATGTGCAATATATAGGAATGTTTCCTATACAGAAAATATACAACAAACACCCAAGCGGGAAGTCAAAAGAGCAAAATTCTTGCAGGCGGCATGGAAACTAGGAAAACAAACAGATTTTGGAAGCTCAGAGTAAAGGGCTGCAGAGGGGAAGCCAACATACCAAAACAGCAGGGTAAAAGGCATTATTAAAATCAATAAGTCATCCTCTGAGAAGCTGAGGTTGTATATGAACGAGCACAATAGAAGCGTTCATGACATCTGGAAGGTCACACATAAAAAACAAGGCAAGACAAAGGAGCAACTTGCAAATGCCCGGATGAGCAAATCAAGCCTCTTCCAATCACAGCAGAAGCAACCTCCCAGGAACCTGGCGGGGCATGACCCACACATTAGGGCAACAAGCAAAAAAGATAACACCATGGCAGAAAAATGAAGTGCAACTTTATCACATTCCTGGAGGAGGAATTTAGCAATACCACCATGCCAGAGCTATTCTTACAGGCAACATTATCAAAGGACCTGCCTCGAAGTAAAGAAGCGGATAGAAGGGGAAGAGCAAATTTTGCTAATGATATCCAGTCATTCTGGTAAAGGCGAGCATCCTCTGGAAAACAGGGCCTTTACAGTGCTCTGAATATTGAGCAAGAAGTGCCCAATAAAACCAAAGGGGATAAATGGAAAGTGATGTACATGGGGGCAAAGTTATCCCACCTTGATTTGAACAGCAAAGGCCTCTGAACTGACCACCACCTCTCAGGAGGATAGCATCAAGGTTATGAGAGACCATTCAAAGGAAACAACAGCTCCAGAAAGCAAATCCGGCATCCGGAACAACTGGGGACAGAGCAGGGGATGAAACTGAGCATTTACACAGTTGTGTAAATCTACTACGTTTTGCACACAGCAGGCAGTTTGGGTCCTGTCCCCTCAACCCCTTCTTACAGCAGGATGTTGGGAATGTTAAAGCTCAGACCAATCTGAAAAATAACTATGCAAATTTACAGAAAAGCCTCCCAAGACCCATTAAATAACACGGCCATCCTGGACAGGAGCTCTTCCCCTGGCACCGAAGCTCTTGCACACCCTTACCAGAAGGGCTACCAGCAGCACAGTCTGTTGTGATGCCAAAGGCCTAAAAACTGGAAATTGCACCAAAAAAAGGGAGGTAGCCTGCATAAAGCATTTTGATGCTACGTCCATCATTCGCATTAGTAGTGATCTTTGTGTGGTTGCTGTAGTCAGTCCATAGTGAACTGTCAGCACCAGGTTTGGTAACCAGCCATCGCACCCAGCTCAGCAGCAGCCACAACAGCATTAAAACAAGCTTCATGAGCAATAAACACTTGAAAAAAAAAAAATCAGCTTCAAGGGAACGAAGTTTAACTTCTGTCCAGTTTAAAGGCACTGCCTAGAGGAAGGTAGCAGGAAGCCAATCATTATAAATAATGGTGTTTCTAGGAAAGCTGTTTCTGGACACACTTACTTGACATGAATTGATCCTTGACGTGATTGAAAGCCTGAGGCTGAAGTTTGCATTTGCTACTTTCTCTTCCCATACTGAATTAGGTTCCAGCCAATTTTGCAACCCAGGATCGGTCTAAAGACTACTCCCCGGTATTTTAGTAGGGCTGTTTTGTTTCACCAGAGCTTTAAAAACTGGCAAAGGTAGGTAGGCAGTGGAAAACATGAAGCAACATGCTGAGCGCTCACCACGAGGCCGGTGATTTTGTACTAAAAACCAAATCAAAAGGATCAAAATAGTAACATGAAACTTTAATGGGGTCAGAAGATTTCTGCCTTTGCTCTGGTACGCTATAGAAGGAAGACCTAAATTATACAGTGAACATCTCCAATAAAGCGCTAAAGTTTCATGGACAATCAAGCAGTATTTCCTTCTAATAGATCACAAAAGGCCGCAGTTCTGTCTGTTTTCTGCAAACACAGAGCAGATCAAGCTGACATATGCTTATGTCTTACTGCAAGCCAGACCCGTGCATCATTTTTCCTCACTAGTGCTGTGAAACATCAGGCTGAAACCACAGTGAAACCTTTGCAAGGGCATCACATTTTGAGACCCCACTCCATCTCTAAGCCAACTGACTAGGGTTCAGCATCCCACTTTTGTCAGGAAGCTGCCCCTTCTCCAACAGCCCTTTTTCCCCCCTGTTATACAGGAGAGGCATTTCTCACTGTTACAATTTCCATCATACCAGGTTGAAAGCCGCCCAAGTCCCATCACAAGGTAAACATTTTTCAGGAATATGTTTCCTTGCTCAGTTTAAGATCCATCCTCCCCCCCCATTTTTGGAGTTGGCAGAAATTAAGAGTCCACATTGACATTCTTGTGAAGCTTCAACTTGCACTTTGCACAAAGGCTGTTTGCATACAAGTGTAAAGCTAGAAAGGCCCCACATTTCATCTTTGGCGAAGATGAAAAAGCTCTCTTGAAAGATTACGCACACATACATGGTACAGATATACAATACATACTTGCAGTGCTGATATGTAAAGAAACAAGGATCCAGCCAGTACCAACATCCCACTCAAATCCATCTGCCTGCAAAGTACCAAGATAATTAAAACACATCTCTAAGCTGGCAGCTTGTTGGCACAGCCTTCTCCTATCATAAAGTTAGCAGTTAAGTCACTATTCATCTTGACAGAATTTGATGCTTGTACCTAGGCCAAAATCCCTAAACTATTTTCAAATGTTAAGTCCAGTAGATTGGTATGTCTTTCTCTTCCCCATACTGTGGGAGATGGCATAAGCTCGAACAAGCTTGGGAAACAAAAAGTTGTAAAATTTCCAGATTCTGGCTTTAAGCATCTATTACTGAGTTTCCAAGATAGTCAGTCTGAGCTCCAAGTGCTCAAGGCACATTTTGGAGGTGGGTGGACCACCCCTAGCCCACTCTCACCCATCTTTAACCTGCCTCTTCAGCAGGCTTCAGGCAGCCTTTTCTTACCCAAATTCAGCCCTTTCACTGCTGTGACATTGCTGCAGGGATATTTTCCATCTCTGGACAGTAGACTGTTTCTTTGCCTTTGGGCTTACAGATTTGCACACACTTGGGCACTCGGGATCAAGGCTTTTGCTTTGATTGCTCTTGACCACCAGCACCCAAGCTGGAAACACTGTGCTTCAGGGGCAAAAAATATTATCTAGATGTATAGAAAGATCAGCCTGGCTCTGAAAATTAGACAGTGCTTTCAAGCAGTGTAGGATATTTGGTGGTGGGGGGTGCTTTCTCACACCACAGGCCCCAAAATCCCCCTGATCAGCTATACAGCCTGGGGTATTTCAACAGCTGTCCTCAGCAGACGCTTTCTGAGGTTGCCTGGAGTCTCAAAAAGGATGTAAAATATTTGTAGTAATTCCCTGAACAAACCCAAGAGGCTTCCTCGAAGCAGAGTCCTCAGCTCTGTTGACTTGTGTTTTTAAAAGGTAATATAAATTCCACTTACACTGGTTTGTTTTGATGTTGAAAATTGGTCTCCATAGACATGGTTGAAATCATGCCCTGAAGCACCGAGGCTGGAGCCAACAACCACACAGCCCTTCGCCAGTACAGAGCTGAGGACGTTTTAAAGGTGTAAATGCCATCCCATCCGCCACAGCAGGACTGGGAGAGTACAAGGGAGACCAGGCAGAGACAGGGTGCCCCATCGCAGAGGGAAAAGCCCCAGCTGTGGCCACCCAGACACTGGGAAAACTCTGTGGGGTTCCCCCCACATCACCCCACAACCCAACACCCCATCCCACTATTCATGTATTTCCTTCACCAGGCATAGACAAGGGGGCAAAAAGCTCTAGAGAGCCCATAGGAAGCCTAAAAAAGTTACTTTCTTAATTATTAAAACCTCATTGCCCTGCAGAAGCTCCCTGAAGGCTGACATGCAGCTAGGACTGTGGTGGTGGTGTTTGCCAAGCAGAAACAGCAATAAAGAGAAACAAGAGCGAGACAAACAAGGGGAATATATGGAGAAACGACAAGAAGAGGGTTTTATATGGAAATTTATATCAAGGGTAGCATTCCTGTCTAACACAAGCGTTTTAATACTTCCGGATGCAAGCCTCAAGCCAAAATCCAGTGAGGTCTGATGTTACGATAGTGTTTAAATTCAGGGATGCTGAACGTTTTGCAAGAGCTACAGGTTTTCTCAGCGCCAAAAGCCATCTAGAAGAACAAAAAAGCCTGTTAATTCTCCCCCAAATAACCCCACCACAGTGTCCCAGCATGAAGCAATCACGAAGCAGAAATGAGTCCTGAGGCACTGAACCGCCCAAGTCGATTTGAACATTGGGATGCGCAGACCACTGCAAAACCTGTCTGCCCCATCCCAACTGGGGGGGGGGGGGGGGAGCAGGAAAGGGACAAATAGCAGAGAATGGCCTATATTTAAGAAAGCATTATTATTATTAAACTGTTTTCTTCCCCCTTCCAGTTCTAAGACTGCTTCTGCCACCTGCCTCCACCGCCCCAGAGATGGTGCTGCAGCCCTCCCTACCACCGCAAAGCCCAGGCAGAAAGCAGTCATCAAGGATTTGCCTGAAAGGCCAGCCCAGTTTTGAGTAAAGCATAGGATTTCTCTGCCGAGGGCAGTATCAGGCTGAGATCAAACTGGGAGACGCGTTCCCCAGGTCAGCAACGCAGCAAGCGTGAGCTCACACGAGCGATAAACTGTTCAGAACAACTTGTCCCGGAGACGCTGCTGCTCCTCCACTGCTGCCAAGGCCCATTTTTGCTTGGTTTATGCACTATGCCAATTCCTCCCATATAAGATTAAGCTGCCTTGAGGCAATTTCAACTTACACATCTGATATTTTGAGCATTTTCTATGCTCTGCAGCTCAGGAGTCGGCACAGCCCGTGTACTGCTACTTCCCCTTTTCACCTTGTGTCACCCTTGCAAAGGCATTTGTTCCCATTTAAGTGCTCACACACCTTTTCTGGGACTTTGAAACATCAAAGGGATAATTCAAGGAAATAACATTTCACTGAAGAGCAGAACTGAGCCATCAGTGCTGTATAGCTCAACTCTGCAGGGGCATCAACCTGATAGCAAAGCATATAGGACCTGCTTGCTTAGATACGCCCATCATACTGAAGAACAGCTTCCCCCTCTTGAGACTGTTCCGGGTTTATTAAATCCCATTAGTTTATTACGCATACCAGTAACATATCCTAGAAACAAATAAATGAGCTTTTAAGCCCAAAAGCTTAGTTTCAAGACCATCCTGGGCAGCTCCAAATTAAAAAGGCAGACACCAAATGAAAAAAAATTCAATAATCTAAAAAGTCTCCAAATTCCTTATTTGTTTACTTACCCCACTACACATGAATAATTTCAGTCTAGCACAGGCCTGTTTGGGTGCCAGATCTTGTCTGCAAGTCTGCTTTGTGAAAGGCAAATGCACAGCTGAACTTGGACGCTATGCAAGTATCAGCCAGCTATTAGCGTTAATTACTAAGCAATTTTTCCAAAAACTAGATTAAATATAAAGCTCAATGCCTACAGTTGTGCTGGTTATTGCTGTGAGGAAAACACTAATACACAACTCATTGGGCCTGAATTTTAAATACAATTAAAATACTGCGTTTACCTAGCCAGAACTGTAACTTTTATGGAGATGTTGTTTTCTGCATTAAATCCAGTTTCGGTACATTTCCGTATTCACCAACAAGATTGACAGATCTCGAGGGGCACTTGGGTGCACAGTAACCATGATCATTGTGATTCAGCTCACAAAACACCAAAAAATTTGGCAGGTGCATCTCCAAAGCCATTCGTTAATCCATTCAGATGAAACAATTGTGTAACAAAGTTATAAATAAGACTATGGAAAAGCAGGGGAGGATTGAAATTTCCCGAGGATTTGGCATTATTCTTATTAGTGATGGCTGCATTCATTTCGCCTCATTTCCAATGTAGTCAGATATTCAAATAAAACTTGAACACCATCTGTTTGCCATGATCCAGAGACAACAAAGATTGGAGACCAGAAATCATGAAGATGGCAACAGCCACACACAGCTTTTGCCTATACAATCAGGTTGTATCAGACCAGGTCTGGGATCCGCAAGAAAGGCTGTTGTCTACCCATAACACAGAAAAAGTTTTCACTATATAACTGAATCAGCACTGGATTGGTGGAAAGAATATATTTACAAGGAAAAAAATTTTACAAGGAAATTTTGCAACTGTAATCAATTCCTCCATGAAAAGAGTCTATGCTCAGGTCTGCGGACCAGCAAGGCAGAAATCACTGGCTTTACAGAAATGATGAGGAATAGTTTGCAAAACATTTGCCCGTCAACCTGCACTATAGTTACACAGATCATCAGTTTACTTCCTAACACATCCAGTGTCTTTATCATGAAATAAGGAAAAAAGTGATGTTCCTTGGGTTTGTGAAGCTCTCAAATCAAGAGACCTACTAATTTTTTTTTTAGAAGGCTGGTAAAATTAAAACTCCTTTTAAAAATAGCTAATAAAATATCCAATAAAAAAAAAACCAAGTGTCATGACCTTACATGGCAAAGCTCATCACAACAAATCACAACTGAAGCTTTCCTCCACAGTATGAATTAGGGCAGGTTTCACTGCACCTGAATGAGATGCAAGTTTTCATTTAGTACAGGAAAATCTGGGGAGAACAGGAGGGCTGAGGAAGCATAACTCAATTTGGAGGCAGAGTTATGGTGCAAGTGTGTGCACTAATACTTTGTTTTCCTTCTCTCACAAGCATTTGTGCTTCTGATTTTGTAACCAAGATTTGCACATATCCCTGAAAAAGAATAAATCCATGCAAGCCTTTGCTCTGACATTTGCTTAGCATTGAGACCCAACTCTATCCCAGCCAAAACCAACACAAGCAGACACACAGGGTGCCCCATCCCATCCTTCTGCCATCAGAAACACAAGTCAGGGGACACACAGGTGGGGTCCCACCAGCCCCTGGCCCCCTCAGGCATTTTGGGATGGCAGCATGTGTACTGCTGAGCAACAAGGGCCAGGCTAGGAGGTACCATCAGAAGAGAAATTCCCTCCAGGAAGCATTAACTAACACCCACCCAATAAAAGGCAGGTACTAAACAGAGACCCCAAATTGTCTCAAATGCACCATTTGCAGTATTTTACTGCACTCCTCAAAAGCATATTCCCTCCTGCATGTAGCAAGGCACAGGAGCCACTGGTGTTCGGGGCCAGCCCTGGCTGGGGATACCGCTGCAGAGGCCAACAATCCCCAAACCTTGCAGAGCCAGCCAAGAAACTCAGTTTTATTCCAGCTCAGCCACTCAGGGCGAGAGGCTCACAACCTCATAGAGGCTTTATATCCTCCCCAGGGTCAAAAAAATCAGCCCTAGCCTCAAAATTGTGTGGCATGGCAAGTCAATCTTCTTTTCAGAGCACAAAGCAGAGGGAGGAGAGGATTTTCTTTGCATCATTTTACCTGCACAGCCTCCTTAAGGCGGTGCGTTTGCTGGTGCCCATCAGCATCTTTCACTGTACCACTGTTATATGTAAAAATTGCTGTAAAAGTACAGCTGACCACACACTACTGCCAGGCAGGCGTCATAGCCTCAGCACAGTCTGCAGAAAGTAAAACAGCTCAAAAAAACCCCACTCATGCAAGTAAGGTTTTATAAAATGCTGATTACAGTGCATTTGAGAAACATTTTGCAGCTGTGCCATTAAAGCCTATAACACAATACATACCCACAAAGGCAAGATGGCAGAGGTAACCTGGGTTTTTTACATTTCCTTTTGCACACTTCACATGATGTGAGCGGATTACGGTAACGGCCAGGCTATAAAGTACACAACCAGGAGATGGTTCTACACAGCATGAGCTTTTGATAAAGCAGGATAAAGTTTTTATTAGGATACTTTTATAACTACTCCTATCAAAAGTGAAAGTATCAATCCAAAGCAGCTTCAGGAAGAAAATAAGATATTTCCAAATGACAGCTTGTTCGTCGATCATGGCAGGAGCAGAATTACATCTGCTTGAGGATTTTGCAAGTAGAAACTATCCGACAACTGTTTGGAATTAGAAAAAATAGGCATAATCCTAAAGGAAAAAAAAACCACTGAGGCAAGATTAAGTAAACAAGAATACATAGCAAACAGGATACACTGGATATTGCTACCTCGAGTTTGTGTGTTTACACATGCCTGTACACCCACAGTCATATTAGTATCTTGAAAACAGCATTAACAATTAAAAATCATTTTATAAGTGGGGTTAAAACTCCTGGTTTTCCTTTAGATGCTCTTTATATCCACTCTACAAAGAGTTACAAATAACTTAAAGGTTTAATTTGGGGGCTTGGGATGTTCTTAGAACAGGGCAACACCTGAAAAAAGCTCAAGGCCAAACATACAGTACAAAGTTAAAGGAGATAAACCTACTACTTTGACTTCTGCTGATACCCTATTAAAATTTTTCTATGTTCTTCTACACATTTCAGGTCTCAAACCACTGTTGACTATACTTCATTTTAGATGGCAGATACCCTTATGACTATTAACATACATAACTATTCTCTTACTACTTTTACTAACAATGCTGGCATTTTTCAAGCTAGTTGCAACTTGTGTAAGTAACCATACGAATTAAACGCCACATACCTAATTCCTTTGCTAACCTTTCTTTCAACAATGCAGCAATGTGCTAGTATAAGTATAGTAAGTGTTGATGGGATTTATAACAGGTTCCTGACTATAAATCATATTTTTAGCAGCCTTAGAAACTTTTTATTGCTTTTTTTCATCCATTTTATAGGAATATGTGCTATCCCCTCTGATCAAGAGGACCTGTATCAAGGTTAGCTCTTATTACACACCCACCCTCCCCCCCCCCCCCAAAAGAAAACAGGTTTTGTTCTCTTCTCCTAAGGAAAAAAAAAATTAATGCAAACATTCAGGGATTCCAAGGAGGCATTTTGAAGAAAAGTTTATTTTGAGTCTATCATATTTGCATTCGTGGTAAAATTTGAAAGCTGCATACAAAGGGCTTGACCCAGCCCTGTCAAAATCAATGACATCTGTCAAACGAGAAGATGGAGCCAACTCACTGGAAGCAGATGAAGGACATGGCACAGGTTGACAAACTGCTCGATCATTAGCTCTTAATTTTAGCTTAGAGCTCCTTTATAAGGCAAGCAGGGAAGAACAGCAAACCAACCCACATCAATCACCACATCCACACAGTTCCCAACTCCTATTTATAGTTTTACTTAGAAATCAAAGAGAAAAATGCAAATCATCATGCCAAGGCAGAAAGAGAGGGAACAGATACAATCCATGGGACTGTGAGCTTTAAGGCTGCTGCTTTATTTCAAGCGTGCCATCCACCACACTCACAGCACTGCTGCAAGTTCAGATTTTCTCAACCTCCAACTTTTGACCAAGTTTCAAACACTTCTTCCTTGAGTTTCACAGACAGCAAAAATTAAAAGGATTCAGTGGCTAAGATGTTTTAATTATTGGCAAGTTGTAGGCTAGCAATCATCTCACAGAGGTTTCCCCCCACCCGTCCACCCCAATTTTCACATTGCATCATCATCTTGTTTAATTACCACCTCTCTTACTCATCCATTTGGTGCATTAATCCCCAACACAAAGCCTTTCATCATTGTTTTGCCCCAAAACAGAAAACAGTCCTGCAAAGTGCTGCAGGACAGTGGCAGACCCTGAAACCACAGCCACACTCCCAAGTGCAGCAGTGGCCAAAGCGATTTTAATCAGGCAAATGCATGCACATGACAGCAAGAGACAGCTCATGTTTCTCCCCAACAGAAATAGGAAAGCAGCAAAGGAAATACACTGGGCCTTTAAGTTATAATTCCTTTAAAACTTATCATTCAAAAAAAGATTTAAGGCAATAGTGAGTACAGTCCCACTAGTGAGTTACCGCACAGGAAAACCCCAGACAATAACTGGTTTTGTTTTTTAAAATGCATTAAAAATATTTATCCTATTTTATATAGGTTTTCTTTGCATTACATGCTGGATCAGACAGCTACTTACTCATCAAACAAGGGTCTTTGCTTTGTTTTAGAAACCACCTTCCCAAAAGGATGCCCACCCTCAGTCTGCCACTGCCATTTGCTCAGTTTTCAGCCCTGGGCAAGTAATTCAGGGCCTTAGGTCATTTCAGACTTGTTTGTATTCCTTGGTATTTAAATGATTACGATAGGAATTATGATAAAATTAGCATGCATGGTGTCATAGGTTGGTACAGAGAGGAGCCCAGAGCAGCGCTCAGCCCTCAGATGGGATTTTTGGGGTGAGGTTGCCAGAGTACAAACCATTTTAACTTGGGCATCCAAAAATGATTTGACAGCAAATGAGCACACACACCTGGAAGCTTTTTGCATTACACATGACATTCACCTACATTTCTTTTTAAACTGAAGCTACAGGTCACAAAAGTAATTTGCAGTGTCAGAAGTGGTGCTAATTCAGTTCTGAAAAAAAGAGGTATCTAAAAATTATCCCATCCAGGCAGCGTGCTTCTGCACTTGTTTTTGTTAAACACTGGCTGTTTTGTTAAGAATACAGCATTGAATGCTCAGAGTTCATGTAAACGCCTGAAAAGGTTTAAAATCACACCTCTAGGTCCTCCTTTTTAAACCATGGACTTAGTGGCTCTTCAGCCACTCTTCACTCCTGCTGCACACACACAAAGGGGAGAGCACCATCTCTTGTAAAATTTACCATTTGTTGTGGATTTTCCCCTTCACTTCAAATTAAAAAAAAAATATATATTTTCTGTGCCACTCATTCAACCCTGGAAGCTCAATATTGCCCAAATTTCATTCGGTCACACTGAAGAGGCAAGGTAGGGATTTATCTCAAGGATTAGAGAGCTATGAAGTAATATGTAATAAAAACCAAACTGTTGTTTTCTATTATTCCACAAATATCCAGTCTATCTTCTGAAGTTTCCAAGCAAGCTGTGGAGGAGTTGTGTGGGCAGAAGCTGCACTCTGCAGGCTTTGCCATAAAACAGCCAGAACCCAGCTTGTTCTGCAACAGGAGATCTCCCTTGGTCAGCTAACCAGTGCCATCGTATGGCAGAAGATTAAATAGAGAAAGATGCACAAAATCACTCATTTTAGGGTCTTCCTCTGTCCAGGGAGCTTGCTGCAGATATGGGCAGGGTAGTCTCAAATTCTTCACTACAGAAAAGTCAGGGCATGATGGGAAACCCCACAAGGGCCTTCCAAAAAGACTCTAGCAAAGACATGTAGCACAAAGGGTCATCTCGGAGATAAAAATGTCATGTTTCACACTGCTCTGGAGGAAACACATTGTTATCTGGTGAACTGTTTAAAAACAGTAACTCTTGCTGTAGTTGCTCACCCCTCTGGTTTTCTAGAGGGGCCAAAGATGAATAAGTGACACCTCTTAAGGAAAGAAACATTGCTGTCAGAAAAGGTAACTGTTAACGGCTTTTCCTGAGCTCTGCAAGGGATTCTCGGAGCCAGGATTTGGGATAACAAGAGAAGGAGACTTCCAAATATGAACAACGGCACTGCCTGAGACCTACAGGGCCACAACTGCACTGCTATGGTAGATGTTCTCTATTCCTGCTTAGAGGGATTTCTTTAATAAGAGACTCTTTCCCTCAATATTGTTTCTCCAACCTCACCAGCTGCTGCCTCAGCTAAAGGGGACCACTCTCCCACACTCGCTTACACTTGGTACTCACCCAGCTTTTACAGCTTACTACATTTACACACTTCCCCTCACTTTAAGGCATTCCTCCTTTTTCTAACCTGAGCGCCCTCATTCATGACAACACAACAAACATTTCAGGTCCATCTACTCATCCCTTTCCTCTGTCCCAAATCCGCAACTCCCAGAAACCATTATAGCTCTGCTTCAGTAATTGGCCAAGGACATTAAAGTTTCTGGAAAGAAGAATTACAAACCAAGTAATTTCCAAGTAATATAGAGCGTATCAGCATATATAACAATTTCTATTAGCAGCAGACAGGTACTCTCCATCATCCCATAAAACTGCTCTTATGAGCTCACAATAACATATTTTAGTCAAAGCCTATGTGCAGCTACAAAGTCGCTGTATCTGAATACACAAGTTTTCACTAAGGACCCTCAAGTTTTAAAGACTGCTCCCACCCCATGCACCTGCTCAGCCCATTTTCAACCTGCCCGAAGACTGCAAAAGACCCAGTTGTCCAGGTTTTTTTGCATAAAGCACATCTTAAAGCTGTCTTGTTGGAGACACATCACACCCCATACACCAGCAGGATGCCTTGGTTGAAAACAGGTTGCTGAACATCAGACCCTTTTACTCTCAACTTAATAGAAGCAGAGGAGAGCCCAGATAAACATGAAGGAGTTGCACTCCTCAAGTGAGGAGCCTGTCTTTTCTTCGTTCTTTCATCTGTTTTGTTTTCTACCACAACTGGAAAAAAGTAGCAACTCTTCCTAAAGCCTTTCACTAATTTTAGATTTCACAGTAATAAAAATCATTAACTCAAATGTCTTGGAAGTTTATTACTCAAAAGAAAAATGTATAATAGACCATACATGTCTTATTATACTGTGGGTACAATAGACAATATACAAACATATAGGCTATATATATACACACAGTTTGCTTACTGCCTCTGCCTTATTTACACTTCATAGGGTCCTAAGGACTTAATAGAAAAAAAAAAAAAAGCCCAACTTCTTCAGAAATTACAGTACTGGTTTGGGAAAAGAGAATTTGCAAACACAACTGTTTCTTACAGGTTCCAACACTCACCCAAGAAAGATACTTGGTTGTAGACATCTCCAACTTACCCAGCATGCCAGCAATGCTTGGGAGGATCACAGGCTTGAATTTTGTTACTGACAGCCTCTGAATCCATCCTCCCTTCCCATAAACAAGGAGTACACAGTACTGCTGCATCATACCTCCTTCCTGCTCAGGGAACAGAGCAGCACACAGCCCACCGGTACCCAGGAAAAGAAGAAAGGAGGACTGGTGCTGCCCTAAAATAGGATGAGGCACAGGTGTCCCACCAGGGTAATGCAAGTCAGGAGTTAGATGGGTGGGGCTGAGTGGTTTGTTCAGTGCATCAGCCCACCTTCTTACTTTTGCTCTGAAATCCCGCATTCAAATAAAAGATTACATACACCTGCCACAGGAGGTTTGATTACTAAGTTCATCCAATTGAGTTTTCTGGAGAAAACAGGGAAATTTATTCAAGTAATCATTACAGCTAATGCAAGCTACGGAAATCCAGCAGCATCTGAAAGCTATCACGAGAGATACAGCAGGGAATTAAAGTAGAGCTAAACATGACAAAAATAGGGTGAGAAAATCCAGTAAAAGAGAAGAGAAGTTGCTTTAAAATCTCTATTTCAATGTATACTCCTAAGGCTTCTTTAGAAAATTAGGATGAGAGCTATCTATCTTGCTAAAATGAGTTTACCAGTTCAAAAAAGTTACTTGCTCAGATAGGCTATTTAATGCTGGTTACATTCCATAATTGTTCTTGTAATGAAATCAGCAGGTTGAGATTTCCTACCTGGGCACAATGGTATGGCTGGAGCACTACTGGGAAACTTTACTGGAATAGTAACAAGCACAATTTCTTATCAATGTTGTCCTTATCTGCAATAATGGCAAAAAAGGGGAAAAAAAAAACCATTGTTGGGGTATTTTTTTTTTATTTTAAGGTAAGTCCTTTCTTTGTTATTTCCCATGAGTTGCTTTCATAAAACATAAAGTTTGTGCAATGGGTTTGACTTCAAAAAACAAAATAAAATAGATAAAATAAGTGCATATAACTTCATGGCAAAACCATTTAAGGAGCTTAGTTTAATCTTTTAGTATAAAGTAGGATATAAGCCTAAGCCCAGTAGAAAGTAGAGCTATACCAAGCCCTCCAATGGAAGAGTGTATGGAAAATGGTAGTTGCCTTTTGCTGCAGAAGTTCATTGTATGCTTACCATTTGCTTAAAATATGCACACATTACTTTTTTACAAGTGTCTGTGGCTTTTTTTTTTTAAAATGCTTTTTTTTCTACCAGGGAGGCAGCACTTTAAATGAGATATTTATTTAGGTGCAGGATGGGAAGCAGACTATGGATAGACTTGGGTGATCAACTACAGATGTATCCTGGCCAAAATAAATAAGCAGCTTAAGGCTAAGTGGATCATAGCTAATTTCCCCACGCAACTTGGGAAACTTTAGTCTTCTGCTGCTATCCCACAAGTTGCACCAGCACACCCAGTGAGCTGGAGAGGATGGGGCATGGATGTACAGGCCAAAAGGGAGCGGCTTAAGCTGTTGCTGAAAGAAACGGCTACTTTTAATAACTACCATGGGATAAATAGTGGTTAAGACTCATACGGCAGAAAAAGATGGAATAATGTTATTACAGATATTAGCTGTCTTCACTTCAAAGTGGCAGAGGCTGCTAGAAAAGGCTCAAAACCTACCTGCTGGTCTCCTGCAAGCTTGACTAATGATCCAAAATTAAAACTATTGCAGTCAAGTAGATCTATTTACTCAATGCTTACTGCAGACACTGACACATACACATCTGAGCTGTTTGGGTGTTTCAAAGAGCAGAAAGCACCTGGTAAACTCAGCAGTTTTCTTAATGCAGGTCCTCTGAGTAAATGTCTCCCAGGAGAAACTCACAGGCTTCGTGTGACTTGAGGGACTTTAAAATTGTTATAGCAGAGCTTTCTGAGGAAGCAATATAATATTCTTTAAAAAATTTGCATTTGTATTTTACTATGGAGATTAAATTTTCAAATATAGCAAAGAAATCTCTACTCTGAAATCCCATTTTACACAAAAGAGGTACTAATGATGGGCTCTCAAAATTCTTGACAGGCTCAAGATTTTTGTGCTAATTAGCTGCAGGTATCCACACTGGTCTTGATTGTTGTTGTTGTTGTTATTGTTTGGTTTGGAGTTGGTTTGGGTTTGCTTTTTTAATTTCCAACCAATTCCTCTTGCTTTCAAAGAGAATAACTTTGCCAGGTAAGCACAAAGCCATAGCCTATGAAAGCAGAACACGTACTGTGGGTGTCCTTCTGAACGGGGCAAGAAATGGAGTAAATGGTGGCAGTTGCAGCTGCTGAGACTGAAACGTAGGAAAAGGGTCTGGTGGTGGCCAGGAAGCTGTCCTGGTGGGGTCGTGCCTCATATTGCAGCACAATGGAGAACAACCTCCCCCACAGAAAGAGATTTTGACCTCCAGGCTCCCTTCCTTTGGGGTTTGCTATGAGGGTAGCCTGGCTAACCCAGCCTCAAGGCTACCGGGAGAGAAAAGCCTGCTTGGGTGATCTTTGATTTCTGGGTGGAGAAAGATTTTGGGAGGGGTTTTAATCCTAGACATTGTTCCAAGGAGAATGCGTACGAATTTTAATTAGGATTTTCAGCATGCCTTTAGGACTTTGGATGGTTACATTTTCAATAAAACAGCAAAAAGAAATCTATCTCCACATGTGCTGTCACCAGAGCTGAGATTAGCCCTTATTTATGATTGCTGAACATCTGCGGGTAGGGCGTTCACAGCAGAGGTCCCTTGGCTCTGCAGCTTGTTTTTTCCTCTTGATGAAGAGTCTAAATGTGCTGGTCTTCAGAGCATGGTGCGTGGACCATCTATTTGCCACATTCAATCTTGTTTTAGGAAGACAATTCTGGGAAATATAGCCAGTAAAGCACAATCTCCCCAGGTGAGGCCTGAATAAGAGTATTTGTGGAGGCTGATTATAGAAAGCAATCTCAGCAGTGTGGAGTGTGGTGTTGTATAGTATGAAAAGATCAAGCATCTGTGTTAAACAGGACTGTAAAACCACCTTTTCAGTATTTTTTGCTTACTGAAATGTTGGTGGGTGGTTCACAAGCCATAGTTTTGAAGTTCCAGTGCAAAACAGGTTTATTCTTGGTTTACTGGCATCTGCTGTGCACAAGCAGAAGTTTGGAAGAAAAACATGCCTCTTATCCTAATTCTAAATTAGATGGGGGAAATGCGAATGGGGAAATTAGTGATGTGTGTTCTTGGGTGGTGGTTGTTGTTATTATATATCATTAAAATGAGTATGGATCTGGGTGGAAAAAAATACCAGAGAAAACATTTAATGGAGGGAGACATAAAGTGCGAATCTTGCTGAATAAATGAACAATATTTTTGCTTTTTCATGAGGTTAAACTTGAATTCTGTTTGCTGCCTAGTATCTTGAACTGAATCCGTGTTCTTGTATCCTTTTTCTGTTACAGTGGTATGGCCATAACATGTTAGCCCATGACAGTTATGAAGCACATACACTTACGGCTTCTCATTTTGGTGAGTGTGGAAAAAGCTATCTAATAATTTTGGTTTAAGTCAAAAGATCTATTTTGAATGCTCACTGATGTTTGTGAACTGCTTAACTCTTCTAATGCATGTTCAAATGGAAAAAATAACAAGGTTAATCATTATTTTTAAAAGCATCATCTGAAAAACATTTTTTTAATGTTTATTCTGGACTTTTTTTACAACCATACATAATCTCAGCTATAGAATTCATTCTTTGGTACAAGTCATGTGGATGAATGGCTTTTTTTAAAGTTGAAGTGTGTATTTTGCATGGCTGCTTCTCAAGAGTTTAAAAGTTATGGCATTTCTCTAAGATCTCAGAACAATATCAGAAATCAAGTTATGACTCTGTAATTTGCTGATGACAGAAGTCAGGAGGATAGAATGTCACAGTTTCTTTTACATAGCAATTATTGAGACAAAGTGTCAGACATGTGGAGTGAAAGCAAAAGTGTTTGCTGTACGCAGGTTACTGTTGACAGCAGAAGTGTTCAAGAAAAACACTTTTCATGCTAATCCTGTGTGGTTTTGTCCTTTGTGGTGAATGGACAGTGCCTGTTAGAATGACCTTCACTTCTAGATCACTTCTCAGTCATCCTTACATATTCCTCTACACCTTCATTATGCTTCTTTCTAAATTCTGCAACATCAGCCTGTTCAACCCCAACGTACACGTATCGCTTCGCGTTCATTCTCCATGAAATACTGCCCTGCGGTCTCTTCTTTGCTTGTCACTTGTATCATGTAATTTTTTTTATATTGGCTTCCCCAGTTGAATATATGCTTTAAAAGCCCTAAGTAACCACCTCCTGTGCTTAACAGAAGACAAGATTTGTGTTGCTCATGTCTCTTGTATTATGCGAATGCTTCCAACCTCTCCTTTATCACTCTTATGAAATCAAATACATTTTTATAGCAGTATAGAGCTTTGAACAGTCAGTTGCCATGACCTAGAGAACAGCAATTTTAATGAGTAATAATGACATAAAAATCTTTCCAAACAATCCTCTGTTTCTCAGCAGCAAAGCAAACGTGAATTTCAGGCAAACATGGTGAACATTCTTGCTTTGCCACCTAATATATTTTTGTACCAAATAAAACTGCACCAATGAATTCTGAATCTGGATAAAGTTAACAGTCCTTTTGCCCAGGCCAAATCCTAAATTTCTGGATCACTCGTCTTATTTCTCCCTTCTGTGTCTTGCCAAAAAGATAAGAAACATGTTGCCACAGAAGAAAAATTATTATTTGTACTGTTCTCCTAGCCAATGAATCTGTTTTCTATAAATGCAGCTTTAACAGAAAAATCCAGTTAAGTAAACAGAAAAGATTACTAAACCCCAAGCAATATCAAAATAGCATTAGAATCAAACTAGTAATGAATGATATTATTTTTTTCATTAAGTAGCCCCCAAATTTAAATTGTTAAGTCCAGGTGACAGACAAGTTTAAGATGAAGTGTGACAGTTTTGTAATCCTGCCTGGATCTCACTGTTGGGGTGATCAGATCTCCATGATCACATTACTGTTCATTCACGCTCACAGACATAAACAGTAATAATTACTAATCACTTTCGCATTATACAATTGAGGAATAATTAATGTATGAACAAAACTGCTGTCCTGTGAGCATAACATTCTGTTGCACTCTGACCACATAACAGCACAACAAATATTTTAACTGGTGAGCCTTTGTGATAGGCAATAACAACTGTTGTAACCCTCCTCTTGTACTTTGAAAAGTATTTTGACATTCCTAGCTTAAAAGAGTGCTAAGGATCACTATTCTTGCCTTACTGAGAACAGCGAGGAATGGCTTGGTGGAGGGACCCCTTCAGTTGCTTGAGATGAGCGTGACCTTGAAGTTGGGTGTGAGTCTCTCGACAGCGTTGCCATGCTCCAATTGCCAGACCTTGCTGCGGGATCTATAGGTAATACAGCTGTAAGATTACTCAAAAGACTTGGGGAGCTTCATTACAATTCTTTATTTTGAAATGGGGGGTGGTGGTGTGTATTAGTTTTGTAAACAGGAGGCACAGAAGACGTTTTGGGGGGCAAAAGCTTTAAATACACGTATTTTTCCTTTCAAGTGTTGGTTTAAGCCTGCACTGACTCACTCAGCAATGCTTTTAAAGGAAGGGCTCTGAATTTTCGACAGACTGTGTAACATGTACTGACCCTTCCACACCAGGCCTTGCAGCTGCTGTCGCTCAGCAGCGATACCGGGCCGCAGGCGGTGGCTGCCCAGCCTGGGGCAGCCAGACAAGGCCTCACGGGCGCGAAGGTGCCAAGAAGTCTCCTGAGGCACCGACGGCAGGAGGGAGGCAGCAGCCCCCCTGCAGAACTCCTCTCCCTCAGTCTGAGCCCCTGTTTAGGCTGGTGGCCCCCAAATTTTTGCCTGAGCCGGCTCTAAAGCCGCCTCTTACCCAGGAGCCGCCACGGAGCTTTTTCTGCTGCTTTTTTACCTCAGAGTTCTCAACAGGGGGCTGCCGAGGGCCCCGGAGCCACCGCGTTCGCGCGCTCGCCGCCGCCTGACCCTCTTCGGCCGCCGTGGCCGGCAGGGCTCCGCCAGGGGGCGCAGGGACGCGCTCGCGCTGCGGAATCGAAACGAAACCGCCGGTACGAGAGCCAATCCGCTTCGAGCTTACTGCGCGGCAGCCCGCCCACCCCCCCCCCCGCGCGCCCGGGGGCCAATCGAGTGGCGGCTGCCATTGGGGTTGCCCCTTCCTACCCAGCCGGCGCCATGGCCGCCGCCACGAGCTGCCGCCGCGCCGCGCTCGGTGGTTTGGCCGTCGGCGGCGGGGCCGCGGCGCGATGGCGGCGGCTGTTGCTGCCGGACGGCTGCGTCCTGCGGCTGGCGCCCGCCCGCGGCGCCGCAGCGGGGCCCGGGCCCTGCCGGACTGAGGGGCTCTCCGCGCCCTGAGGGAGCGGCGGGAAGGCGTTCCGGGTGTTCCCCGCTCCCTGAGCCGGGGCTGAGGCGCTGGCTGAGGCGTGGCCTTCGGTACCGGCTCTGGGCAAGGGGACGGCGGCCCCCACGGCCCGGGAGTCGGCGGAGAGAGCTGTGCGGGGCGGTGGGTTAGGCAAACGTGAGGAGAAATTGCTGCTGACGTTCCTGCGTGTGCCATTCCTCGTTCGCAGCGGGGGAGAGCTGTATTTCCTCTGCCCGGAGGCGGGAATATTCGGCAGCGGCGGGTGGGAAAAGGCGCTCCGTGGGCGTGCAGGCAGTTCCCCTTCTCTCGGGAGGGTGCAGCAGGCGCGTGCTGGAGTTTGCTGGTGGCAAGACTCGAAATCCCAGCGTGAACTGGGCGGTGATTCGCCTTCCAGTGCGGGTTTGTCTCCAAGCCATGGATGTACCATTAGGTGACATTACCTGGAGAGGCTGGAGAGGTGGGGCTGGGTGAACCTCATGAGGTTCAACAAGGCCAAGTGCAAGGTCCTGCCCCTGGGTCGGGGTAACCCCCAGTATCAGTACAGGCTGGGGGAAGAAAGGATGGAGAGCAGCCCTGCCCAGAGGGACTTGGGGGTGCTGGGGGATGAAAAGCTGGACATGAGCCGGCCATGGGCGCTGGCAGCCCAGAAGCCAACCCCACCCTGGGCTGCATCAGGAAAAGCGTGGCCAGCGTCGAGGGAGGGGATTGTGCCCCTCTGCTCTGCTCTGGGGAGACCCCCCTGGAGCCCTGCCTCCAGCTCTGGAGCCCTCAGCACAAGGAGGACATGGACCTGTTGGAGCGGGGCCAGAGGAGGGCTACTAAAATGCTCCGAGGGCTGGAGCCCCTCTGCTATGAGGACAGGCTGAGGGAGTTGGGGGTGTTCAGCCTGGAGAAGAGGAGGCTGCGGGGAGACCTGATTACGGCCTTTCAGTACCTAAAGGGGGCCTATAGGAAAGATGGGGAAAATCTTTTTAGTAGGGCCAGCTGTGACAGGACAAGGGGTAATGGTTTTAAACTGAAGCAGGGTAGGTTTGGACTGGATATAAGGAGGAAATTCTTTACGACGAGGGTGGTGAAACCCTGGCAGGGGTTGCCCAGAGAGGGGGTGGAGGCCCCATCCCTGGGAACATTCAAGGTCAGGTTGGATGGGGCTCTGAGCAACCTGATGTGGTTAGCGGTGTCCCTGCTCCCTGCAGGGGGGTTGCACTAGATGATCTCTAGGGGTCCCTTCCAACCCAAAACATTCTATGATTCTATGACATCTGATGTGGCTGCAAGTCTTTGCTTCTAGGTGAAAGCAGCAGGACATTGGAGGCAAAAGCACATTAAAATAAGGGGATTTGGTGGCTTTTAGTCAGAATTTCAGTTTCCATACGCAATGAAGATTTTTATGTCTAATATGAAGTGTTGCTAACACTCTGTACTGTAGATGCTGTAGATGAATGCAGACATTACTGGAAAATTTATTTGAACTCACTGTGATTATTTCTTCCTAATAGAAAAATGGAACTGTCCTCTGGAAAGCTTGCTAGGTTTGCTGATGGATCTGCTGTTGTTCAGGTAAAAAAAAGGCAAAAACCCAGTTAAAATTTGTGCAACTTCAAAATTTTTGGATCTGAACAGTCATTGTTAGGACATCAGAGCCTATTGAAGGATGTAGACCCTCAAGTGGCAACTTAATCCCTAATGAATGTACAGCTGTGTTTTGTAGGAAAAAATTTGTTTGAAAAGCAAAAATAGCATGGTGAAGCATGGATTTATGTGGTTGTTTCTGCGAAGAATATTCTGGAGTTTTAGTTTGTCAGTAAGTTTAGGACTTCAGCCAATGTTTTGGTTGCGGGTAATTAAAAATTATTTTTTTTTTCTTAATCCAGCTAGGTGACACAGCAGTAATGGTTACAGCGGTCAGTAAAACTAAGCCTTCAGCATCTCAGTTTATGCCATTAGTGGTAAGTACTAACAAAAAAATTAGTTTTGTGATAATCAGTGGTAGCCTTAGCAGTAGTAATCATTAAATAGTGGAGTTCAAGGTACTGAGGGGGGATGAAGAATGCAAGTAGCAGACAATGCCTAGACCTATGGATGAGGGATGAGCAGTGGATGTTGTCTACCTTGACTTCCACAAGGCTTTCCACAAAAGCCTTGTGAACTTTACCACAACGTTCACGTTCAGATGTTATATTTTAGATATGTAGAAAACTGGTTGGATTATGAGGCTCAAAGTGTTGTGGTTATTAAGGATTAATAATTCATGTTCTACCATGAGGCTGAATAGTAGTGAGTTCCTCAGGAGGTCTGTCCTGGGTCACAGCCTGTTTCATACTGGTAGTGGTGACCTGGACTTCTTGCTCATAAAGTGTGCAGATGATGCCAAACTGGGGGGGTGCAGATGATATGCTCAGAAATAGGGGTGCCAACCAGAGGGGAGGGACCAGGGGCTGGAGGAATGGGCTGACAGGAGTCTTATGAAATTCTGTAAGGACATACACAAAGTCTTGAACTTGGGGTGCGCTAGTGCCCTGCAGTGATTCAGGCTGGGGTCTGGCTGGCTGGGCAGTCCATATATGATGTAGAACAGGAGGGTCCATTTGAGCATCAAGGCAGAGCCTTGAGTAATGGAATCTGAATTCAGAGCTGACCTTGCTCTGAGCAGGAAATTGGACTACAGACCTTCTGAGGTCTCCCTTCCAATTTGAATGAATCTATGGCTCTGAAACCAGTAATGTGTTGTCTTTAGGAATCCCTGTTTTGTTTTTGAAAGGTGGACTATCGTCAGAAAGCTGCTGCAGCAGGAAGAATTCCTACCAACTATCTGAGAAGAGAACTTGGTTCCACTGATAAAGAAATTCTTACAAGCAGATTAATAGGTAGGCTGAAACATTTTCTTTACAGTGTATTTTAAATATTTTGTAATATCCTTGTGAATGTTTGAAAAGATAGTAATTTGTAACTGCTGTTTGTAGAGTTGATTGTTTCTGCAGCAGTGTCAGAAGAAAACAAATTTGTGGTTTCTTGTTTATCAGTACTGATCTTTAAAGCAGTATTATCAGCTGGGGCTATGTGCATATTCCTTTATATATAAGCCTGGATCTTGAGAAAACTTGTTGTCCCCTTTCTTGATATTATTGTATCTAAGATCTCATCCTAACTGCAGCGGTATTACCTCTGCAGTCGCACATCTCTGGAGAGGTGGAAGAGACAACCAAGCTAAACTCTGAAATTCAAAGAGGCAGACTTACTGATTGGTATATATTCATTCTCTCCCTCTTGGTCCTGCTTGAAAAGTCACCTCCATCATGGCTGTCTCCACTCGTGTATAAGATAATACCTTGAAATTCAACATTTATATAAAACTGATACCAAATATATCAGCTTCTTAAGACAGCAATGAAAATAATTAGGAGAGGGAACAGCCTATAAGGCCTGGGCTGTTACACAGTCCTATACGCTTCAGACTGAAATGAAATTTATAGGCAATCTGTGCATCATGGAAATAATCATAGAATCATAGAATGTTTTGGGTTGGAAGGGACCCCTAGAGGTCATCTAGTCCAACCCCCCTGCAGGGAGCAGGGACACCACCAACTAGATCAGGTTGCTCACAGCCCCGTCCAACCTGGCCTGGAATGTTCCCAGGGATGGGGCCTCCACCATCTCTCTGGGCAACCTGTTCCAGTGTTTTACCACCCTCATTGGAAAGAATTTCTTCCTTATATCTAGTCTAAACCTACCCTGTTTTAGTTTAAAACCATTACCCCAGTAATACAGTATTTTGAACATACATGCGTTTGTTGCTGTTCTTTGAGGTCTATATCCCTTCATTGAAGATATTTCTGGTGAAATACGATTTAATAGATTATTTGTATCCTAAACCATAGAAGACTTTTTTCAATGTTTTTACCTTCTGTTACCTGACAACAGTGGGTATGCTCACCCAAATACCTCTTATTTTACTCCTGAGTGCTATTGAAATTTTTTGTCAATGAGCTTATATTTCATGCTAAATTTCCTTCTGGGTTCTCTGCCTTTTCTCTTTTTTTTTTTTCTTTTTTTTTTTTTTTTGTTTGTTTGGGCCTTCCATTTGAACCATTTTGTCAGTTTCTTGTGGGGTTATTACAAGACAAACAGAATACTGACAACCGAAAACAAAATACTACTTAGACTTTGAATATTTCTTTTGCAGATCGGTCAATCAGACCACTCTTTCCAGTAGGCTACTTCTATGATACACAGGTAAGTCACGCTCACTGTCCTTAATGACAGCTACCTTCAGAATGGAAAACTTGGGTATGTCCAATGAAAATCTCACACTATTTTAAGAAAAGCAGTTTTCCTTACCATCCAGGAGGGGTTTACACTTTGAAAAACAGTTTAATAGTGTAATGCTGCTTTATAGTTTGTCATCTCCTTGTCTCAAATTATTTTTATTACATGCTAGTTTCCAAATTTTGTTGTAGAGCTAGAGGGACAAAATTCAGATGTCCTCTGTACAACAGAGGAAAGAAAAGCTAATGGTATATGTTGTATGGTATGATATGTTATTATACATCAGTGGTTTTTTATGAGCTTTCTAGTTTAAATACTTGAACAAATTTTAATTTGCAGTATAAGCTTGTATAGATATGTGGAATGTTTTGGTTTATTGTCCTTAGCTTTGTATTGACAGCTAAGAAAAGTGTATAGGTCAAAATTATTCATTGTCTTTTATCTTATGCCAGATCCTTTGTAATCTTTTAGCCGTAGATGGTGTCAACGATCCTGATGTTCTGGCAATTAACGGAGGTAAGAGGACTGAAAATTACTGCTTCTGTGTGATTTATTATGATACTTTTTTTCTAATACAGATTTTTATCTTTTCATTCTAGCTTCTGCAGCACTTGCATTATCTGATATCCCATGGAGTGGTCCTATTGGTAAGTAAATATTTTGAAATGATGGGTGATTTGAACATAATGGAAGGCTTAGACCACAATTCATGCTTTCTTTTTTAACAAGAATCTGAATCTAAAGCCCGCTATCTTTTGTTTCAAGTATTGAAAATAGTTTTACAATGGATAGGATTATTGCACTTTGACGCATTATTTTTCCCGAACTAAATATACTTCTGTAAGGATTTATAATCCAGAAGTAGTATAGTATAGAGACCAATACCTTCATTTTTTTTTTCTTTAGAGAAACTTAGTCTTGAAAAACATTGCTTAGAAAATAGCTGGATAAGAATACTTTTTCTCCAGTTACTCAAGAAGAGCTTTATTTCACTGTGAATATTTTTACGGGAAGAGAAGTAATTAAGCCAAGAACAAATATTTAATTGTATTTTCCTTTCACCTGCCTGTTTTCTAGAAAGCATGTGCTCAAATGGCTGAAAAAAACCCCAAAAAACCAATGGACTTGGATCCTCATGTATAATGCTACTTGGTGTTATATGCCCTGCCCAGTAATACTACCCAAAAGAAATTCAAGAACAGATACTTTGCCTTACAGATTTGTTCGTAATATATAACTAACATGATAATATTTTTAAACTAATCCGTAGCTTTAATTATTGGTTTTAGGCATATAATTTTCCAAGTAAAATGATACCTTTAAAGAACTTCCTTTTATAATAGTAAATTTCTGGAGTTTCTTTGTAGGTGCTGTAAGGGTAGGACTGGTTGATGGCGAAACTATTGTCAATCCAACTCGAAAACAGATGTCTTCTAGTGCTTTAAATTTAGTTGTTGCTGGAGCTTCTCAAAATCAAGTTGGTAAGTAGGTTAATTATTAATATCTGTTGCATGTTTGAAAATCAAGTAGGTGCCTCTCTCTGCAGGTAGTTTCCTAATCTTTGAAATTTGTATTTTTACACAATAGTAGGAATAAACAACAGTTGATAGGTTAAGTAACTTTTGGTTAGGTAAAGTGAATTCCATTATATTTATGCAGTTTAATGTTAATCTGTATTTCCTCAGTTGAGTTTGACTGCTATGGAACAAGAAAATAGTAATTTACCTCATTTTTAACTTTCTGTTGACAGTTATGTTGGAAGCAACTGCTGAGAATATATTGCAACAAGACTTCTGTCATGCCATCAAAGTAGGGGTGAAGCACACTCAGCAAATAATTCAGGGAATTCAACAACTAGTGAAAGAGCGAGGTGTTGTCAAGAGAACTGTTCAGAAGTTATTTGTTGCTCCTGAAGAGATTGTGGAATGTGCAAATAAGTAAGTTCAGAACAAATAATTTTGATCTAAATTCTGATAAGTCACTCAATGCTTATTTAATGAGTATTGAATTTGATGAGCTCCAATCAGATAGTTTGGGGGTTTTGTTTAACAGAACAGCGTGGTTTGAACATTCAGAATTACTTGCTGTGCTTTCCGTAGAAACTTAGGAAGATAGCCTTCAGCTTCCTTATATTTAGTAGGAAGGACGGGGCAAAACAAATACCCTGAAAACCCAGTGAAACGGTAAGTTACTATGCCGCTCTTGTGGAATGATGAGGAGTCAGGTTATGTTGGCCTGTGTGAGCTTTGCTGTGGAAGTGGTAACTCATTTCAGAGAGGTGGCAGGAGAGCAGGCAGGAAGGGCAGCGGGAAGCTAGTGATGTTTACAAATGTCAATCTGGTGCTTCCATACTGCTAGTGAAAACAAACAATTAGTCCTCAAAAGAAAGTAACTGTGTAAGTGGTTTTTAAGCTGTGTTTTCAAAAATTCTTTCTTTTCTCCCAAAAGACTTGCTTTTAACAAGATCTATGCAGTGTTCACAGATTCTAGCCACGATAAAGTAAGTAATCAATTCAAACATGATATAATTTTTTTAATTAATATCATAATGGAACTGTAGTAAGATTTAGTTTCTTCAGTGTTAATAAAAACTCTTTCCTCTGCATATATTTCCAATAGTAGTAATAAATTGTTCTGTAAATTCTTATCTACCAGAATATTTGTTGGCAGTACGTTATTGACCTTTGAATCTGTGTGACAATCCTATTCCTTATTCCTTGAGTTTTACAGAATTCTAAACCAAACAGAAACCCAACAACCCAAACGTCTTTTGTTGTTCTGCCCTGTAGAGTTAACTGGTTGCAAATCCTGTATTCTAGATTTCTAGAGATGAAGCAATTAACAAAATAAGGCTTGAAACAGAAGAACAGCTGAAAGGTATTATTTTCTGCTTTATTAATATTTAGAGAATGCTTAAATGGAGCTGGCACTGCTTAGAGTTAAGGTGTGCTCTTTGTTGGCCAAGCGATTTTAGTAAAAGTCCTATAAAATTAATTTTCTAACTTCACATGCAATTTCTCTTTTATACCCAGAAAAATTTCCAGAGGCTGAGCCTTATGAAATCATGGAATCTTTCACTGTGGTTTCGAAGGACATTTTTAGAAATCTTGTTCTGAATGAATATAGAAGGTAAGTATATCAAATGCCTAGTGAATAATATTTCTGTCAACTTTTCATCCAAGACTATAGTTTCATCGATCTTATAATTTCTGCGTATAACTTTAGGTGTGACGGGAGAGATTTGACTTCCCTCAGAGATATTAAATGTGAAGTGAACATGTTTAAAATGCTTCATGGATCAGCCTTATTTCAGAGAGGTCAAACACAGGTAGTATCTTTAAATATCAAAAATCATAAATTAATTTATTAAAAGCTGAAATATTTGTATCGTTCATTTAAATGCAAAGTTTCCTTTTTTTCACATTCAAATTGTAATAACTAGAAAACTGTTTAGATTTAATTAAAATATATCTGGGTCCATTAAGACGGTAGACAAAGCTTGGCTCCTTGCTGTATGAATAGCACAAAATGTTATGACAACATTCTAAGCATGTGTGCCCAGAAGGAGTCTGCTAAGCATTATTGTGTCTGCAGACTTTCTGAAGAATGTCTAGTAACCCAAGGTAGATGCTGTGAGGATTCTGCTTGTTCAGTTCAGGTTGGCAGATTTGGGGCGGTTTTGGTTGGTTGGGTTTTGTCTTGCGGGGAGGTGGTTTGCAAAGAAAGCTTTCCAATTCAGGATGGCCTAAGGTAATGCTGGTCGTTAATGAGTCTAAAATCATCTTTTCCATCCCCCTATATAGAATTTTATGTTAAAGATATTGAAACAAAAGCTTTTCATGTAAAATATAATCCTGTTTGGTTTTAGAAAAATGAGTGACTCAGTTAATGGGTCATTGGTATGTAGGGTAGTGCTAAATTGGCATATCATGAGAAATCTTTTAGAAGGAACTTCATCTGTAACCTGGACTAAATAGGGAAATTGTGCAAAAAAAGTTACATTAGGGAGATTTTTTTTTTTTTTTTCCCCTCTGTGCCAAAAGTGTCAGATGTTGGGTGAATTGAATTAAGATTGTACTCAAGATTCGGTCTCCTATATTTTTATAGCTCATTTTCCTACAAGACTGTCAGCCATTGATCTGACTTATTACAGGGTACATGGGTAGTTGCAAACAGTGATTTACTCCTCAGTGTTGTCTCCTCTTATCCCACTAAAAATAACACGAGCTGCAAGTCCATGGGATAAACAGGCTCACTCTTTTGCACAACATTGTGCCTGCATCTGGCCCTGGCTCTTAAACAAAGTAGTTCCGTTTCCTAGTGAACAAACTGTTCTAGGCTCCTACCAGGTTAAGAAGCATTAAATTAGTAGTATTAAATGTGATTGCTTGCATAATATTTACAGATTATGAATAAATTTGTGCGATGAGGAGAAAAAAAAAAAGGTTGCCAAAGTGGTAGGTGATGGCATCATATTTGTTGCGGAAATCAGTCGTTTTGATTCTTCATAACCAGTAAAAGTTGTGAAACGTGGAAGTGTTCAAGAGCAGTTTATTTACCCTCTGTCTTTTTATTCTAGGTTCTTTGCACAGTTACATTTGACTCTCTAGAATCGAGTGTAAAATCGGATCTTATCTCAACAGCAGTGAGGTATGTATATCTTTTGGTGTTTTGTCAGTGGTAATAAGAAAGGGTGAGCATTTAAGCACAGTTGATAAAAGTTCCTTGAACTTTGACATGTATCTATATGTATTCCGTAGGACTGAAAAATGGGTAAAATCAGACTTTGAAGTGGCCTATTTTCAAGAGATCTTAGCAGTTGTTTTTTTGTTAAGATGACGTTAGTTCCATAGACACACATTTGAAATTGGAGACTATTACAAGTAACATCCAGTCTGGTTTTGAGAGAAAGGAAATAGTGAATTACTGTTAGATTTGTAAAACTGTGTCCATATGACAGTTGATTCTCTCTTTGTTCCAGGTATTCATCATCACACTCAGCACTGATATGTGTTCTACTCATTTAATCTATTTCTCATAAGTTTTAAAGTTTTGCTCAATAGGTTGATGCATGTAGCCTGTGAAGTGCTGTTCTGTTTGTCAAGTTTGGTTCAAATGGGGAAAAAAAAAAAAAAAAGACAGATACCAGGGGGGGTTCCCGCAACAGAATCAGCCTATCTAAATATTTTTGTTATGTTTCAAAATAAAAATGTTCAGAGGGGGAAAACACTTGTGTTAGTGGGTTTGTGTTTTTTTTTTTTTTTTTAATGGAGTAAGGAAAATTTAACTTAAGATGTGACAAGCAAGTCCTTGTGCTGTAAACATTTTATTGCTGAGGGCTGACTTGGTGGGGAGGGGAAACTCCTTCCCTTTAAAGCTGTGGTTCAGTGATCTCATCCCATCAATGTGGGAGCTTATACATTTTAGTGCATCAGCTTTGCTTTAGTTAAATTTTTTGGCCTAGAGGTGTTTGTCCATATTCTGTAATTTTGGCATTCTTGGAAATTAGTTTGTCTTAAATAATGGGTTTTAATTAGCAGTCACTAGGTTGCTTCATGAATGAGAGATTGCCTCTATATGAAACTACAGGCAAGTCTTGACTGTCAACTTTATAGATTAGCTTTTTTTGTATTTATAGCTAAGAGTCAAGTCTTCCGGTACTTTGGCAACTTTTTTGAGCACAGATTTATTTATTTATTTACTCAAGCTATTTTGTGGTTACCGAGATGTTCAGTTTTCCTTCTGAGCACTTACATTTCTGAGTCCTTACTGCAGTGTGTACAGTTAAGATGCTGATGTTCTTGAAGTTTGAAATCTTTTTTTTAAACGGCTTGGGAAACTGTTTTCACGTGAGGTTTTTTCTTTGTAGACAATGCTTTTAAATTTGTTTATTACATAGAAAACCTTAGGAAAAATATGGGTGACCAGCAAATCTACTGATTTGTTGGTTTTGGCTGGGTCTGTTTGTAAGCATAACCGAATATAATCTTATGTGTTACCTGTTGTGTGAAAGACATGTTTAGTTGCTCTTTCTTTGACATGGTCTTCTTTTTAATTAATAGTGGAATAAAAGATAAGAACTTCATGCTGCATTATGAGGTGAGAGTTTTACTGTGTCACAGCTTTCTGCATGATTCACAGAAGGGCTTCATGTCTTTTAAAGGTGAAATTGATCACTTCCAAGGATATAAATTATCTCTACATTTGCTAAAATTTATTAATGCTAATTCATAGGTGAATTTATACTACAGTTTATGAACAAAAGTGCTGGTTTCGTAAAAAGCTCTAGATAATTTGTAAACTGCTATTTTATACAGCCTTTTAATATCTTAACACCAGGTTAGTTCCTTAAGAATGGGTTATTATTGAAGGCAGGATTAACCTGCTCTATTATTTTTAGTAAACTCTTATTAATATGCTCAGCTGACGTGCTACACCAGTAGTAAATAAGTGCTTTTACGTCTTGGATCTCTCTCAGCCTTTGGAACTCATCCAAAGTATTTCATACAGGCAACAGGCATATCTTGTTCCATTATCTGTATGACAGAAACAAGATTTCTGATATGTTGTTTGACAAGTTTAATTGGACTAAGCTTGTTGTGTTGTTTTTCATCTACCTTGCAACTGCTTTATTCTCTTTTGTACTGTGGAAGTAAAATGTTTACTAAACACTACCTAAACTGATCCTTGTTTGCAAACTAAGTGACTGATAGAAGTCATGTGGTAGTTTGATTATTTTTTTTTTTCTAACTTGGTTTTTAACTTGAAATGCACCGAAACTTGAAATTCTTTTTAAGTGTCTTTTAAAATGGAGAAAAAATATTAGTTAATTTTCTATATACATCTTTTTTTTACTTCAGTTTCCTCCTTATGCAACTAATGAGATTGGCAAAGTTACTGGTATGAACAGAAGAGAACTTGGACATGGTAAGTTCAGACTAGAGAAGTCCCATGTTGTAAGTTTTAATATTTTGTCTCATTGTTTTTATTTATGGATCATTTGGTGGTTTGTGTGTGTGTGTTTGTTTTTTTTTTAAACAGGCGCACTGGCAGAAAGAGCTTTGAAACCAATTATTCCCCCAGATTTCCCATTCACGATACGAGTTACTTCTGAAGTCTTAGAGTCAAATGGTAATATGATTTTCTTATTTTTAACCTAGTGCTAGAGACTAAATTTGGTTCTTAAAAAAGCTTGAGTTTGACAAATTTGAGTTGTAGGCATTTTAGGTAATAGATTTCATTTTAAGCTTCTTAATCTTGATTGCTCTATTACCAGAAGAACTTAAAATAAAAAGGATGTATATGGTCATGAACAACGGACCTTTCTTTCAACTTGTGTAACAGCACAGTATGAGATGTAAACATAAATTCTGAGTTTAATAAAATGGTATTTGGGGTCACTTTCATGCTGCAGAGTGAGGAAAATAAATCAGCTTGTATCAAGACCCATTCTCCAGTGTTTAATCACAGCTGGTACCCTCACTGACTTAGAGGTAACTTCTCCTAGCCGTCTGTATTTGTTCTGTCCCATCTCCCCAGTTTGGGAGAGAGCTATTCATCTCACCTTTGTCCAGATTCCCCTGTGTGGCAAGAAGCTCCCTGAGTTCCACCTCCTATTTCCTACCACTGTAGTGAGATTAGGTGGCGGGGAGAAGGGGTTAGTGGAGAATGGGAAGGAGTCCCATTTGCAGCTTCCTGCAAAACCCACAGATTCCTCGTCTAGAATATTTAATATTAATTGTCATATTTGTTGAGCTTTTTTGTATTGCTATCATGAAAGATTCAAACTATATCACCCATTTCTTGTCAAAAATTTCTAATTGCAATTTTTTCACTGTAGCGTGTGTATTACTGCAGAGTTATTTTCTAGCTAGCAGAGAGAGAAGCTTCAAACTCATTGAAGAACATCAGTAGCGAGTTTTGTTTCAGATACTTCTGACCAACGTTTAATACTTTCTTTTTCCCTGTGTTCTTACTCTGTAGGGTCTTCTTCAATGGCTTCTGCATGTGGTGGAAGCTTGGCATTAATGGATGCAGGTACAAAATATGGTGCTTATAAGGGTAAACAACATGATAATCTGTTACAGGATTTGGAAATGACCAAAGGTTCTAAAAATGTATTTTTATTTGTTACTATTAGGAGTTCCAGTATCAAGTGCGGTGGCAGGTGTAGCAATAGGTCTCATTACCAAATGTAGTCTGCAAAAAGGAGATATTGAGGACTATCGTTTACTGACAGACATTCTGGTGAGTGTTTCTAGCATTGTTGGGTTTATTGCTGTGTAATTCTGTAAAATACCCTCTGTGGTCGTCATCTGTAATGTTTGACCCAGTTAATTCTGGAAAATACACTAATGGAAATATTGAATAATTTTATCTCGTCTGTTTTGTCTCCCAAACTCCTCCCTTATTTGAAAAAATCTCTATGAAATGTCCAGTCATGCTGCTTATTTTTTTTTAATTACTCAGTTATCTCTTTTAAGCTCACTCTTTCCAATGAATTTTGTCTTTTCTCTTGGGAGAAAGCGAGTAATAATTCCTGAATACTTTAATTTACTGAAAAACACAATATATTGGATGGAGAATGAGCACTTGGCAAAGTTGCTGGAGGGAGGAGAAATGCACATTATAATGTTGCTGCTGCTTCTTCCCGTGGCAGCCACTGATAGTACAAAATCAACTGTGGATCTGTTGTTCAGAAACGAGTCCCTGAAAGCTCTTAATTTATAAGGAGAGAAAGGAATAGTGTTAATCCTGAATAGCAAAATAAAGCTGAAGAAAAATATGTCAGTCTTGGAAGTAATTCCAAGTCTGCAGAAATACTTTGTGGCTTATTGAAATGCAGAATGTACTTCTAGTATAATGAGACTTGACACTGGGATGAAGTTACTCCAATTTGCTTGCTTTCTGTGCTGATAGGGAATTGAAGATTACTATGGTGATATGGATTTCAAGATGGCGGGTACTAATAAAGGAATAACTGCCTTGCAGGTATTGTAACACTAAATCTTCCTGAAATTGAACTCTGAGGATGTAACTAAAAAATCTTTCCTTGCATATTGATGTAACTTAAATTTTTTCATATTAGGCTGATCTAAAACTGCCAGGAATACCAATAAAAATTGTAATGGAAGCTATTCAGCAAGCTACAGGTAGGTCCATATTTGTATTTGCATCCATTTTACAATATTAAATGATAAATTGTATTCAAGTTCTGTGAAACTAGATGATAGATTGGGGTGGTTGGTTTTTTTTTTTGGTTTCTTTTTTTGGTCTCATTGTGGACCTGGGGGTGTTAGTCATGGCTCCAGATGGCCAAGAAGGCCAATAGCATCCTGGCTTCTATCAGAAATAGTGTGGCCAGCAGGACGAGGGAAGTGATTGTGCCCCTGTACCTGGCACTGGTGAGGCCGCCCCTCAAATGCTGTGTTCAGTTTTGGGCCCCTCACTACCAGAAGAACATTGAGGGGCTGGAGTGTGTCCAGAGAAGGATAATGAAACTGGTGAGGAATCTGGAGCCCAAGGCTGATGGGGAACAGCTGAAGAACCTGGGGGTGTTCAGCCTGGAGCAGAGGAGGCTGAGGGGAGACCTTATCGCTCCCTACCACTGCCTGAAAGTAGGGGGGAGCTGGGGGGGGTTGGGCTCTGCTCCCATGGAACGGGCGATGGGACGAGGGGAAACGGCCTCAAGTTGTGCCAGGGAAGATTTAGACTGGGTACTAGGAAAAACTTCTTCACCGAAAGGGTTGTCAAGCATTGGAATGGGCTGCCCAGAGAGGTGGTGGAGTCCCCATCCCTGGAGGTACTTAAAAGTTGGGTAGCTGTGGTGCTTAGGGACAGGGTTTAGTGGTGGGATGGCAGGGTTGGGTTAACGGTTGGACTTGATGATCTTAAAGGTCTCTTCCAACCTAAACAATTCTATGATTCTGTAGCGTGGGTAGTAAATGCTGAAGTGCAGCTTTGTGCACTGAAACTCTGGATTGCTTTTGATTGGTGAAAGTTGGGAGAGGGAGGAGGCATCCGTTGCTAGTTAAACATATCAAGTGTTACCATAACACTGGAATGGATTTGGACTAACATGCAAACATCCTATTACATGACTTTTTTTAAATCCAACAGAACAATGTTCTTTTTATAAGAACAGCAAACATTCTCATTTACCATAAATTCAACTATATTTACTATTGAAATCTACTGCTGTCTGTATTCTGATGGGTACAGCTAAAATGTTCTTGAGCCATATGAAAAACTGAAGCTACAAGCTTTAATAAGGATTTAACTAGTGGTAAGAGAAAGTTTTCGGCTTGATTGTAATGGCAAGATTTTAGTAAGAAAGCCCTTATTAAAACATAAGAACTAGTAATTCCTATTCAGTGGTGTATCACGTCAAGCAGCTCAGCTAAAGTTGCAGGCCAGTGTATCATAACTTAACTAATCAAAGCTACACCCTGTTGCTTTTATCAGTGCTCTGATTTATTTAAATAATACACCGAAACAGAACTGTGTGTAATGTTCTAGGCTGCATAAAATCAATAAATGTGCTGAAGGCTAGGTTTTGTATACACAGAGCAGAATGTTGTACTGCAACAAACATGCACTACTTGAAATGTGTTAAGTTACCGTGATAAGTTCTCAAGTTAGGCAGGAGGCAGATTTTTATGAACGGATGTTTATCTACTTTGTAACAGAAACTGCATAAATTTATTTTAATTTATTCAAAACTCTGTTTTTCCTTCTTCCTTATTTTCCCCTGCTAACCTCACAGTTGCAAAGAGAGAGATTTTACAAATTATGAACCAAACGCTGGCAAAACCCAGACCTAGCAGAAAAGAAAGTGGACCGGTTGTAGGTAATGCTAGTTGTATGTTGATAAGAATGTGTATCTTTTATAATTACCTTTTTAACAATAAGCTGCTACTTAACCCAGCTTTTTTTAATGAATGCTTGTTACGTGTTTCTGCTCCTGCCTCTTGGGGTTACGTTTTCTTCGGGGTTTTTTGAGGTGAAGTTTTGGGTTTTATTGCCGTGTGGGGCAGCACTGCACTATTTCACGGTACACCAGAAAACAGAATTAAACTGAAGTTACGTGAAACTCTCACAAAATCAGAATGGATATAGGTGGATATAGTATAGGTATGGCTTAAGGTCATGTACACTCATCAAAGTATTTGTATCCTATGTTTTCATTTAGTTTGGATCTTAAATGTGATTACATCAATATTCAGCAAATAATACAAGAAGCTATAGAAGATTAAAACCTAAATGAACGTGACTTACTTTTTGTGATAGCATTTGAGATTATTCTATTTAGCGTTTCAAAGTGTTTTTAAATGTTCTTTCAGAAACTATTCACGTTCCATTATCAAAAAGGTTAAGATTCATTGGTCCTGGGGCCTATAATTTGAAAAAACTTCAAGCACAGACTGGTAAGACATTCTTGCTTCCTGTGATAATTTATCCTTACGTGTTACTAGCTTCTCTTCTCTATATGAAAATTACTAGGGTGGTGTTTTAATTAGTGGGTCTTGGTAGCACAGGTATTACTAGCACAGCTATTGCTGAATCTTAATGCTATCTTTATGCCCTTTCAGAAACTGTAAGTAGCTAAACTTCCCAAATTGTTCTGTAGACTACCTCCATAAAACTGGCATTTGTACTACAGCAGCAACAACACCCCCAGTAAGTAGCTACGAAGAACTATTAAGAGAGAAGGGTACTTACTCTTTAATTTGTGCTTTATGCTGCAGACTGCAAAACAGTATTTGCCTTTGTTTTCAGACTTGTATGTTTAGCTGTTCCAATCCTGGTACAAAGTGAGTCTGTCTTGATAAGAGATGCGTGTTTTGAAGAGTTAAGTGAAGCTTATTTCAGCTACACTTAGTTGTGTAGATTCTCTCTGTAAAAGCGCTTGCAGTTTGTCTTGCAGCAGGAATTGCCAGAAGTTTGGTGCACGTGTGATGGGTATTTTTCAGGGCTTATAGAAGAGTCAATTAAAGGTTCATCTAGGGACAGTATTGCAGATAATGTCGAACAAAAGATGTGGTGTCAAGCAAGTCAGATCATGAATATGCTGAAGTGTAGATTGAATCTATACAGCTTCTCTTCCTATAAACTAAAGCTTTTTCACTGTGGTTAAGAGGGAAACATGGAGCTCGTTCCTCCAGTGCTCATCAACTGTCTTCCTAGGATTCTGTGAAGAGCTCGTATGCACTGTTACCATGCTGGCTTGTTAGAAATCTCCTGAGGTGCCTTCCAACCCCAGTCATCCAATGATCCTAAAATCCTATTCACTCACCTTTTTTTTGCCCACTCCACAGTTTTCAGGCTGGTTATGGGTAGAGATACTGAATCTGTTTATGCAAATCAGCAGTCTTTCAACAAGATAACTATATCAGATTCTTCTACATTAATTCCCCATTCCCTTGATTTTAATTCATAGGACTAACTCTCACATGCAAATAATAAGAAAATGTATTTATTTCATGTTCACTGCTGCTCAGGTTCCCTTTTTGAGTTTGGACTGCCTGGACCTTCATGGTACCCTACTAAACAAGCTAGTTTAAAGACCTCTTGGCTGCTCCAGCTATTATTTGACTGAAACGTCAGTATTGTGCTGTATGGTTCATTGGCTAAGGGTCAGGCTGTGCTAAGCAGACAGCTTTCAGCCAGCCCTGAATGCAGGTGCAACCAGCTGTCTAGTGGGGAGTAGGTTAGACATTAGGAAAAATTTCTTCACCGAAAGGGCTGTCAGGCACTGGAAGGGGCTGCCCAGGGAAGTGGTGGAGTTGCCATCCCTGGAGGTATTTAAAAGCCGGGCAGACGAGGTGCTTAGGGACATGGTTTAGTGGTGGGATGGCAGGGTTAGGTTAACGGTTGGACTTGATGATCTTAAAGGTCTTTTCCAACCTAAATGATTCTATGATTCTAAATCCAACTCACTATCATTGTAAGTACAGGTGTACTGGGACTTAAACTGGTAGCGAGTAGCATGACAGAAGTTTCCTGACCTTGTTATATTTCTTGGCATAAACTAATTTTATTTATTTACACAGAAGTTTGTCGTGCTTGGCCTTCAGTGCCAAATTCAAAGTTGATACTTTTTTCACTACCATTCCCTAAATGGGGCAATTGATGCTTTCGTTGAGGTAAATGCAGATTGACAGGCCACTTAAAGTTAGGCCTATAGCTTGACATTGTGGTTTCCCTCAGAAGCGAATGAACGGAATTTGCCAAGTGTTGAGTATTTCTGGGAGGCTATGCTATTAAAAACCTTTGTTCAAATGACTCAAAGTAGAAAAAACGAGACATAACCCACCCTTAACCATCTCTCCAACATGATGAAGGTAATACTCAACCAATAGTCAGCCATGGTAGCAGAGATGAGTTTCTGCTGTGATATTACTAAATACATTGAATTTCTTTTATGAGCACTTCTTTTTAAATTCAAGTTCTTTATTGCTTAATACAGTAAAACTTGTTCACTACTTCTAGAAGGCTAACATTTAAAAAAGGTTGATGTCTATAGTGTATCGAGTAGATGTTCTGCTTCAGCTACTTTGGACTTGAAATACTTTTAATGCTCTGGCTAGATTGATTTGTGAGTCTCAGGGGACTGGGGTGGAGAAAAGGAGGAAAAAAAAAATCATACTTCCCTTTGGTTGCAAGCCTGTGCAGTCCTTTGGCCAGAAAACTAGTCTAGAGGTGCAAAGAATTTTACCATGAAATCTTACTGCATTCTGGCTCTGAAACACTTGATTTTCCATCCGCTATTAATGAAAGCTATCGTTTTATTAAAAATCTTGTAGGAAATTCATTTATAGAAGCTAAGATTTATTCATAAAACCAAAATTATTTCAATAATTTTTTTCCTGTCATAAAAGAATTATAATAATTTTGCAAAGGTGAAAAATCCTATATGGAACTCAAGTTTGTCCAGGTATTTGGCAAGCATACCTGCTACATGGTTTCCATTCAGTTGCGTGTAAAGCTGTCCGATGCCTGATCTGAAGAAGAATATTTGAAATTATTAGGGCTCTTGATATCTTAGTGGGTCTGTGCAAAATAATTTTGCTCCCTATGCAAATTTTTACTGAAGGTAAGTTTTCTGCTTGCTGAGACAGTAGCAATGTTCACCTAAATCTTCTCATTAAATTCTATTTCCAAGGCGTAACTGTAAGTCAGCTGGATGAAGAAACGTATTCTGTGTTTGCCCCTACGCCTAGTGCTATGCACGAAGCAAGAGAATTTATCAGTGAAATCTGCAAAGATGATGTAAGGACCAGCTTTTGTTGTTTGCTTTTTCAGTTTGCGTTTTGTGAATTTGTGTCTTACTGTTTTCTTTTTTTCCCCCCTGCAGCAGGAAGTTAATCTGGAATTTGGTGCAGTTTATACAGCCACGATAACTGAAATAAGGTATGAAAAAAAGTGCTCTGGACTTGAATTAGAAATTAGTTTTACATAGCTGTATTCCTGATACCTAAATATGATGGAAAAAGAATAATTTTTAAAGGATGCCAAATTTAATACTGGTGACATTGGGACCTGCATCATTCCTGATATTTTCTGTGGAAAATATGACTGTTTCTTAATAAGGCTGTTTATTTTTGCTGCTTGTTTAGTTATCAGAATGTCTTCATAAATTGTAAACCTTAAGGCCTTTTTTCATCTTTGTGTCTGAGAGAGATGGTAGGAATTTGCTTTTTTGTAAGGCAAAGATTGGATTGACACTGCATGCACTTTTGGGATGCACTTACTACTGAAATACACTGTCCTGAAATAAGTAATTACCATTCACTTCCAATTAAGGCAAAATGACTGGACGTGTTACGGTTGATATAAGATTTTTAAAAAGGGAAGAGTAAAATCTTGTTTATGAAAAGTTTACTAAAGCTTGCTTTGAGGTCAATATGCAGAGTAAAACACGTGCAGACTTCTATGTGAGTATTTTGAAATAACCATGCTGTTTTCTCTTGCAGAGATTCTGGAGTGATGGTAAAATTGTATCCAAACATGACACCAGTGTTACTTCATAATTCACAACTTGATCAAAGAAAGGTAATACGTGCTTAAACAAGGATTAACTAGACACTTAGATTTGTTTTAATCGATTCTCACTAAACATAGTCTGCATTAGCTGTGACACACATCCTGTTGTTCTGGAGTCCATTTTCCCGTTAAAAGCTGCATTAGATTAGCAGCACCTTGTTGTTTAACCTCTGCTTGCCCTGTCCTTAAAGCTGCAAACAAACTGTATGCCTGCTACAATCCTACTGTTTATGCTTTTATGCACATCACCGAGTTCTTTAGATGTGCCATACCCTTTTATGTGTTACATTTAGAAACCTGTTGTTCGTAAGGCAGTGTTGAGCCACTATGATTGCCTGAAGTGTTGCATGAGGAATTCCTAAAGGAAGGAACTTTTGTAACTAACCTTACAAAATTAATCACACTGAAATAACTTTTTTACAAACACTGTGTTCTAGATTAAACATCCCCCGGGATTAGAAGTTGGACAAGAAATTCAGGTAACTTTTTTTAACTTTAAAACACTAGCAAACTGCAGTTCATACTTGAGGATTTGAGTGAACTCTTGAAGAAAAATATTTTGCTGTATCAGATTCTCTTTCTGTGATGGTTAAAGGCTTGATCATTTCAGATTAGATTTTAGTGTCTAAAATCTATCTAGTGTCTCTTGCTATCTAGACACCACATTAATTTGACAGAGCAATACAGGCTAAACAGTGCCTATTGTTTATGGCTTCTCTAGCATCAAACTGGGAAAAAAAAAAAAAAACTTTTAAGGAAAATGCTATTTCCAGCTCTTTAAGTTGGTCAGTCTTAAAGTGCTTTGTTTTCTCAACAGGTTAAATACTTTGGACGTGATCCGACCGATGGTAGAATGAGGCTTTCGCGTAAAATTCTACAGTCACCAGCCACAACTGTGCTTAAAACACTAACTGACAAAAACAGTATTGTCCTGGGAGGTACTGTTTCACAGTCACCTACTTCATCCCAGTGACAGGTAGGGCCATAGGAACAACTTAGGATGAGTCAGTACTGCACTTTCTACAACTATTGTAAAGAATTGTCTCAATCTAGGGGGTTTTTTTGTATCGTACAGTTGCCCTTCAGTGGTGTGCAAATACTGCTTGCCAGTTATGTTGCAGGATGTCGTAAGTTAGCAACTGCCCTTTTGTGTGCTGCAGTTGTAAAGAGATTGGCATTGTAAAATTGGTTCAAATGCCTTGACAGTTTCAGGCTTCCTAGGCAGCCTACTTTCTCCAAATCAAACTTAATAGTTGTTAATCTACAACATCTATGTAAGTATTCCCTCTTCTCTACCTTGCCACCATTTTTTTTAAGGAAGAAAAAAAAATACCAGGGTAGGGGAAGGGAAGAAAAAATAAGCTGCTTTCTTGAAACTTTTGAGTCAATTAGTGGAGACTTCTCAGTCAATCTCAATCAATTAGTGGAATGCCTACAGCTCTTTGCTAGAACTAGTTTCCCAGCGTGTATTTGACTGTCAATGGACTCGCACCTAAAATTTTCCAAAACTGCTGTGTACGTTTTTTTTTCTTTAGGAAGCTACTAGAACAGGAAGGAGTCTGATTGTAAAATCAAGAGCAGTTACACAATGAGACTGGCAAATGGAAATGCAGTGCACCAATGATAACTTAAGGCAATCTGTGCAAATCTTCTAGGAATGATTCACAACACTAGAAGAAATCAAAATTCACTGGAGAGATGTCTTTTTTTTTTTTTTAAGAAATATGTTTGAATTTTATTCCTTGATACAATTAGTTGGTTATAAAGTCTTTTCTATCTCTTTCAGGAAAAAAGGCGTGATCGTTTGTGGAAATACAAGCGACCTTTGCTAGAATCTGTAGATGTCTTCACAAGAACCTGCAGGTGGATGGTAGTGAATCATATTTTTAAAATAGACACTATTTATGCTTAAAGGTGATGTAGAACTTCAAAGTCTTCAAATTTATTAAAAACTCTTTTAAAACCCAAACAGAAACAACCAATGCTCTTATCTTGTGTAGCAAGGGTGAGATGAGAATCTAAGAACATGGAATTTTATGGACTGAAGAGCAGATCACATTCCAGTGCTTAAAATTCTTCTTGCTGTCATATCAAAATAAAAATGTAAAGATGAGAAGCAAGTATTTAACAGTTATGTCCTGGGAGAAGGACATTGCTTGAGAGGCACACTTGGCCAAAGTTTTACTGGCTCTTCACTGTACAAGATGGAAATGTTGAGCAAAATACAAAGACTTAAAGGTATCACCTTTAACATGATTGACACTGTTTCAGATAAGTATATCAATAACTATCATAGGGGTCAGACTTGCTAAAATATCTGAGCAGAAGGGGGACAAAACAAAGAACCTGGCTGAAACATCATGGTTTATTATCTGGGTTTGTTAACACTGAATTTTAAAATCATAGAATCATGACTGAGTCATATATAATTAAAACATTAAGATTATAATAATTGTTTTGGAATAAACAATTGATGCGATAAATCGTCCCCCCTAGAACACCCTCATTAAGAGTGTCAGGATTCCTCTATTGATTGTGTTCCATCAGTGGGTTCACTGGTCTCTCTTAGACTTCAAAACATTTCCCAGGGGCTCACGAGAAAGACTTGTTTTTCTACTGTGAGTACAGACTTTGAAAATCAGAGGTGTCCCATCTGATGTCCACCAATTTGTATGTAGACCTAATAAGAAAATCAACTTCCCACCTGATGGCAGGTGGGCTCTGAACCTCCTGAAGGAAAAAACAAAGCACTGGGGAGAGGAGAAATGTGAATGTACAGTAAAAATTGCTCTTTTTTTTTTATTATTCTAAGTTAAAAATATTAAAGAAGGAAGAAATGACTGGCCCGCTTCTTTGTACTTGTCTGTCTGTCTTTCATCTTGTAAGACTGAAGTTTTCCTTAGCAATCGTCTCTTCTTTGAGGACTGTATTCTGTTACTACTTTAGTAAGAATTCTAATGTCCTTGCTTACTATGACTTAATTGACTGATACCTGGTTTGTTACGTATCCTGGATAGCATTAATGAAATTACATAGGCAAATGTTGAAGTCCTTAAACAGAAGCTGAAATGTTTCCATTTCTCATCACTGTTCTCAGAAAATGACCTCCCTCATCGCAGTGGTTTTCCAAGGTTTAGCTGCTTTTATTGTAGAATAATTTCTGTAAGGCTCGTTTTTGTAGTAGAACAGATGGATGCTCGAGTTACTAAAATACTACGTAGAATACTAACTAGAAGCTTTTTTGAGTTTGTTTTTTTGTTTTGTTTGTTGATTTTATTTTATTTTTTTTTTTAGATAGCACATGTTTGCATTTGAATCTGTGAAAATTGATGATTTAGGAGCCAAAAGAATCCCATTCTTTCCTGTAAGGGTATTTTCTTGCCTGCAGTAACAGGAGTATTAATGATTTGTGTGATAGGTGGTGGTCTCAGTAAATCAACTGTTGGAGTGCTGGGGTTTTTCTGTTTGTTAGATGATAAAGTAGGAGAAAGACTTTTATGTTCCTGTGGCAGAACCTGTACAGTCAGCCTGACTTTCTGCACCTGTAACAAGTTTTAGGCCCTATGGGAAGGGGTGGGAAAAGTCTGCTTGGGAACCGTCTGGGAGGAGCACAAACCAGCTGCTCTCACCTGAGGAGAGAAGCTTGATGGGAGCCAAGAGTTGAGTAAGTGTGCGCTGGTCTGAACCTTCCTGGCGGGAAGGCAGGCTGGCTTCAGACATCCCGGGTTCACCTGAGAGCCATCAGTAGTGGCAAGTTGGACCATGGCAGGAGATACTTGACTCTCGGGGGGTATCAGCTATGATCAGAGAGCAGGTAGGTTAATGGTGCTTGAGAGAGCGAGCTCAGCCCTATTGCAGTAGCTGGTTTTTCATGTTTGAAATAGTAATTTTTTTTGTCTCTACAGCCCTAGATAGTTAGCTTCTGTAATGACCCATCTTAAATGGAGCCATTGAAAGGAATTGCTTTGGAAAGTAAAACTGGGCAGCTGCAGCATTACACCAGGTCAAGAGGGCCAGAAATGCATTTATTTGACAAAGCTGAAATTTTCACACAGGCACAAAGTGTCAGGAGCTGGGGTATCTTTAAACACCAGCAATAAATATTACAAGTACTATAATAAAAGCCTAAGAGCTGGCCTAATTGTACTTCTGGGATTACATGCCAGAAGGAATGATACCGTCTCTTAATTTCACTCCAAGAAATTTTAAGTGATTTAGGAATGAGTTGTCTGTCTCGCATCTGAAAACAACGAAAAAAATTAGAGCTCCCTGCTGCTCTGCATTGTGACGCTTGATGACTTGCTCTGTCTGCAGCCTACCTTAACAAAATTCCTTGTTTTGATGAAGAACAGAGAACTCTTTCCCTAACAGCTTGCTGCTTTGTGATGAGATGAGCTACTGGCAGGTGCAACACCACAATGAAAAAGTGCTGCTTTGCTTTCTCCGAATCTTATGATGCAGAGATTCAGATGTATTGCTTTCCTGGTTTTGTATTTACTCTGGTTTTAAATCAGATATGTGAAAGCTGTTGGGGCAAGTCTTGCATATCTTCTTCAGGCAAAGCCCCCTGGAATTGACTTGCTTTTTATTGGTATAGATGACAAGATGATGCTGTGGTTTCTAACACCCCAGGCTGTGGCGGTCTAGATGCTGTTCTAGGCAAAAAGGAGCCCTGCATCTGGGGGAATGCAATCCGGGTGTGTTCTGGAGAGGCATTTTTTTTTCCTACAGGGGTCACTGATTTCATGCCTGGAGAGGTCACGGATTTATTTTACAGCTTAAGCCAAGAAATAGATTTTCATGCCAGTTCTGGCTTGTGTATCTCCTACTCCTTCTGTAGCCTTCACCATGATAGATAGGAATTTGCTCCAGAATTTTCTGCTGTGGTTTCTTGCTATTCTGCATATCTGGGGAAGTACTGCATTTAATCTTGAGTAGGAGTGGTCATACGTAGTTTCATGTACTCGGTTTGAAGAGCTAAAGAGCATGTGTAGAAGTCTTGCGGAGGGGGGAGAGAGTTTGCTGCTTCAGGATGTCTGCTGCTCGCAATGTGCTGCGGCCATTGGGTTTGGTGTTTTCTTTTTGTGTGGTTTGGTTTTTGGGTTGGGTGGGGTTTTTTGTTTGTTTGTTTGGGTGTTTTTTGGTTTTTTTTACTGAGCTTTCACTGACGCAGAAACATGCCCGATATGTAAAACCTGATCCCGTCAAGATCAGGCCGTGTAATGCGGAAACAGCCACCGACATGTAGCAGGGAAGGCTTGTGTGGAACCCAAGTGCAAACTGCTTAACGTGACTCTCAAACCATGGCTGGTGAAACCACTAATGTGACGTGGCCTTTTGTACAGTTACTGACTGACTTATCCATAATGGTATGATGCACATGTCCTGGAGTATGTTCCTATACCGTGTAGAGCTAAAGATAAATGTCTATGATGGTTCTCGGAGGTGTATCTTACAGCTGCCAAATTCTGCAACGAAAACTCATGATTGTGTGTCTTCAACATCCCCTGTTAAAGATGAAAAGAAGGGCTTGAGCCCTAGTTCCACAGAACCCCGTTGAGGGTGCTTCTCTTTGCCTTCCTTAGAGGTGGGTTGTTCCGCAGATGTTAAATAAGCGGGCTGACCGGTCCGCAGACGCATGAGGCTGCCTCTTGGGGAATGTGAAAGACTTCTCAGCTGTTGAGCTGCACCAAGCAATGCTCGGTGGCTTGTCACATACTCAGTGTGCTGAATGGCAATAAATCCTAAGGAGCTCTGTTACAACGATTGTCAGAACAAAAGCTGAGGCTTCGATGTCACGTAGACGTAAATTTCCTGAATCTGCCTGGAGAATGTTTTTCTAAGGTGTGGAAAAGTTGTGCGTAGTTACTTATAGTGGTGTATTCTGTAGTAAACTTTTTCTTTCCCTTCATCTGGAACAAGGTTGAATTTACACCAGAGAAATGCCAGTCTTGTAAGTAAGAGCTATACCGGTGTAACTGCTTTTGCCACTAGGCAAGAGCTAGAAAAATGTTGCTTTGTCTGGGAATGAGACACACCCTGGCCTGGGGAGCACTTGCCCTCCCATCTCCCCTAGCCTTCCTAGCCTGGAAGATTTTGTTCTGAGACACTTTCAAGCTTCCCTTCCTCCCTAAAGTCCCTGCTGTTTCACACAGCTTGACTTCTTGCACGCTTTTGTGTCCTTTTCCCCTCTTCCCACACAAACACTGAAATGTAATTATTTTTTTTACTATTATTCTTAGTACAGAGGAAATACGTAGCTGGTTTTCAGTATGGAAAATAAAGATTTACAGGCTCCACAATGCCTGGCAAGTGGTCTGTCTGAAACTGTACAGTGTTTGTAAGGACTAATTAAGCATGTGTCTCTCATTGAGAAGCTTCAAGGGACAGCTTCAACTTGTTTAGCTTTTGAGCCTTCTGTAGAGCTGTATGAAGCACGGGAGCATGCAACAAAATGGATATTATGGTATGGGCAGTGCTGTGCGCCCTGCTGTGGTAAAGGGTTAGAGCGGCTAAAGGAGATGCCGCAGAATAACCTTGCTCCTATTTTGTGATGCCAGGGAGACCTTTTCTTCCAAAACTTTAACTCTAGGCCCTGTGTGTGCTGCAAGCTCTGTTACCACAGCATGGGCTGCTTCCAAACCTTACCCCGGGGTGGATGTGGGATCTTGCCCATCACTCTGCGGCACGGCGGTGGCTCTGGGCAGGTACGCGGGCCTTTCCAGCCGTCTGAGGGGGGTGCTTTTGTCTGTGCTGGCACCAGCTGTTAGGATAGACCTTTTATTAAAAAAAAAAAATGGTTTTAAGCTTTTTTTTTTTTTTTTTTTTTTTTTTTTTTAATGGGGTGAAATTGTTCGCGCGCCGACCAGAAGCCGTCGGCATTACACGGCTGAGGAAGGCGCCCGCACTCCCGTGGCTGAAGGCGGGCTCCCCGCGCCCCCGGCGGCCCCGGGGGGGGGCGCCGTCCCGTCGGCGGCGCGGAGGCAGCGCCGGCCGCCGAGCCCCGGGGAGCCCGTGGCCGGGCTGGGAGGAAGAGAAAGGCGGCGAGAGTCGGGTTACAAGATGGCGGCGGCGCTGCGGTAGCTGCTGAGGCGGCGGAGCGGCGCCAGCGAGGGCCCGAGCCGGGGCGCGGCGTCGCTCTCTCGCCGTCGGGGAGCCATGAAAAGCGGCGCGTTAAAGGCCCCGCCGTGCCCCTGAGCGGCCCGGCGGCCCCGCTTCCTCCCCCTCCCGCCCTCGCTCCATCGCCCCCCGGAGGCGGAGCGGGCCCGGGCCTGGGCCAGGGGCCGGCGCGGAGGCCCGAGGCCGGGGCTGCACCATGTCGGACACCCGTCGGCGGGTGAAGGTCTACACCCTCAACGAGGATCGGCAATGGGACGACAGGGGCACCGGGCACGCCCCCGCCCACGGGGGGGCCCGGGCCTCCTCCCCTCGCTCCCTGCGGCCCCGGCCCAGCCCGGCGGCTCCCGCGCCCCCCGCCGCCCCGCTCGCCAGGCTGACACCCGCCGCCGCCGGGCTTGGCTGCTGGTGCCCTCCCTCCCCGCGTCCGCCGGGGAAGACCCCTGAGGATTTTTTTAATTTTATTTTATTTTTAATTTTTTTTTTTTTTTTACCCCTTTCTTTCCTTTGGCTTGCGGCTCCGCGCAAACTTTCCTTCCCCCGGTCAGCCGCGGCAGTGTTTACCACCGTGGCCCTAGACTTTCCCCCTTCCAGCTCCCCTGGCCGGCTGCATCTCTGTTTGACTGAAGAGAGATGAAGTTGTAACGTGTGACGACATCTTGGGCGCTTTCAGAATAATTTTGGGCGCTTTCGAAGTGCGCTCTATCCTCCCCTTCTTGCTGCTAGAAAGAGTTGATCGATTGTTTGTTTGTTTCCCCTAGGCATTCACTGGTTGTATTCGAGTTGGGGGGGGGGGGTTTCCTCGTGTTTTAGTGCACTTTAAAATCACCTTAAGGGGCTCTTTTTGGAGGGGGGAGGGTGCACGCTCGCCGCTTTGTCGGCCGACAGGTGCTCATGTGCTAAATAAACCACCTAAGACTGGTATCAATCACTCTGGAGCTGTTGCCGGGATACACACACTACTTGCACACACAAGATAAAGTCCCTGGGTTTATAGTATCTCGATGATTCACTTCTGAAGGGCAGTTGAAGGAAATAAAAGCAAACGGCCCACGTGGCTTCTGTGGGCAAAAACATTTTCATGCTGGGCAGCGTGTTACCTGCTGCAAATTTGTAAAAATCGGCTAAACGGCCTTTAAACAAGCTACTTGTCGCACCAGGTTTGGGGAGAAAAAACAGTGCTGGAGAGAATTTTGGTCTAAATTCGGAGAGAAAAGTACATTTTAATACAGATATTTAGGTTGAATTTTGTCTTACCTGGCTTAATTTAGGGAATTCTGTTGAAAGAAGGTGGTTCTCCTGGGTTTTCTGGACTAAGTTGAGCAGATGTTGGCTGGCACGTGGGTGGTTGCTGTAAGATGTGTGGAGATGTTTATTTTGATAAACTCAGTAAATATCTCTTTATGCCTTTTTCAGGTTCGCTACTGTTAGAATCGAAGATAAATCCAAATACTGCATATCAAAAACAGCAGGCAAGTATTACTGCTAGGCTTTTTTTTTTTTTTTTTCCCCCCGATCACTGATGCTAAGGAATTGTTTTATGCTGAAACTAATTGCGTTTTTCAGGGAAAAAAAGCAAAGCGGCGTGACGTGCACTTCTCGATGGCATTTTTTGTAGAGGTGAAAAACTCACTTAGAAGCCCGTAGGTGCTATAGTACGTTGCATTCTAGAAATTAAAATGTTGGTCTCCTAGATAAACTCTTTTGGACTTCAGCCTCTGAAGAGAACATATGCAATTTGGATAAATACTGAACCCACAACAGGAAAAATAGTTAGGAACATGTATCTGTAACTTTTGTCTCCCATTCCAGGCCGCATGAAGTAATTGCTGAATTAGGAAGGCAGAGCGTGGGCCAGCTCTCCTACAGTGTATTTACTTCTTGAGTTCTTTTTCTGGAAACAACACAGAGGAATTTGTCTTTGTGGGACTTCTTTTGCTGTTGCTGTTTAGTTTTTGTTTTAACCCTTGAAAACGCCTGCTAACCTAAGTAGAGGGACTAGCCACGGTGAGACCCACTTGCCTTGCCTGGGGGTAAGCCTTCTGCAAAACAAAGCAGGAAAACAGTTGGGAGCTCTGTGAATAGGTCATTTTTGTTTAATCTGCTACAAAAATTAGCTTACTAAGCCTCTTTCGCTTGTATTGCTTTTTCCTTTTTCTGCGTTAATTTTTGGTGTCTCTGCCTACATTGTTTTTGTGGTTATTACTCTTTTTTTCTGTCTATTCCTTTGTTCTGCAGTAGCTTCTCTGTTCCTTTTGTTCAGCGTTTTGTACTGCTCTTCACCGTTACGGTATCCAGGAGTGTTTCAGTACTAGAAAGCAGTAATTTTGTTCTTCCTAAATCATGAAGAGAAAAAATGTTTTCAGAATTTTGTTTTGATTTTTTTTTTTTTCCTCCCCCCCCCGGGATGGAAAGTTTACAAGTTATGTTATGAGAATTTGAGGAAGGAGACTTTGTTAGCTCTTGAGCGCAGCTTGGCTGACTTTAGCTTAGGAGGGAGTCAGAGTCTCAGGCCTAGGAAGGCTCTGTTTTCTGTGGTTTTTACTTTTCACTCATTAGATATTGGTGGTTTCAGTCAGGCTTTCCTTGGGCGGGCCGTGCTGAGGAAGGAGGACAGTCTTCATGGAGCTCTGCAGGGTTCTGAAAGTCAAGAGCCTTGAACTGCTTCCTGTTTAGTGGAGAAAACTAATACATAATGAAATACGAATGCAGATTGTGTTGCTGTAAAGTCTAAAATTGCTTCCTCTTGCAGCCTGTTTTCTGCAAGTTCATACAACTGATGATTTAAGTAAACTGGTAGCAAAATTTCAAGTGACATAAGTAGCTTTTGTGGTCATTTTCTCATGGAAGTCTTTATAGGTTGTAGACTTGAAAAACTCAGGCTGAGGTTTATTTTTGTTGGCTTTCATTACTGATTCTTATGTTTTTGTGTTCTCATGGCTGAGAGTGTTTGCTTCGCTGTTCACTCTTCCAAAGAAGTTTGGGTTGCATTTGTTTGAAGAGGAAGAATGATTGATGATTTCCAGAGACAGGTTTTAAGTTTGTCTAACCTCTGAAATCTTACAGCTTTTAGTTGACAGAGCTTTGTCCTCAAGTTTTATGTGCTTCCTTCTGAGTAGAGTAGCAAAAAGCAGACCTTCATGTAGCATTGCCATGCTTCTCAGTTTGTGAGACTTCAGTCTTGCCTCTAAAAGATTGTAGTATTCAAACCTGGGCGTCTCGGGAACAGATCCTTTTTAAAAATGATGGAAAGAGTTAGGCAAAATGTTTTGGTTAGCCAGAGATGAAGAGAGGTGATCTCTCCTCAGTGTCCCTACTTGAACGTTGAAGTCTGTTACGTAGGTAGCCTGAAGCCTCGGAGGCTGTGTCATCTGCCCAGGGCAGGTGCTTTTAGGTGAATGGCAGCGTGGAGGAGAGCTCAACTGCAGATTTTCATTAAGGTGCTGATCATCTTGGGTTTGGGAAAAGCCGCAAGATGCTGCAGCTTGATGGATACGTGCCCTGCCTACACATCTGTCTTCATGGAAGTTACTTGCGTGCACTCACTCGGTAGCGGTCACTTAAATTGTGACTTGCCCACCATCATTTTGCAGAAGAAACACCCACCCTGATTTTCAGCTGCTGTGCATCAGTCTGTGATGCCTGATATTACGCTGTTTGTGCTAAGTAGTACTATACCTATTGACTAACGGTAAACAGGGCAGGCCTGTTGCCTGCCTTCTCAAATCGTGTTTGTGGTCACTAGGTTTCGTGCAGGACTCGATTCTATCAAGGTGTTAGGCATACTATAATCAGGACCTCTTTCTCAAGAGAAATGGGACTTGGATTGGGCATAAGTGCCAGGCTGCTAAGCATACAACGTAAAAGAATCTCTAATTCTATGTATGCAAAAAACAGGACAGCCTGAAGAGCTTTAGATTCCCCTGGATTTTGGGGCATAGGCTTTGAGAGTTACATGCCTCCACTGGACACCCCGTATTAGCCACGGGGCAGGGTCAGATGTGTTCTGGAGGCTCTAGCAGGAGCAGTTTAAAAAGTTGTTACCACACCCATGTGTTGTTCATCCTCTGCTTGAGGTTACTGTTCCCTGGCAAAAAAGCTGGCAGAAGAGCGTGTCTTCGGTCAGAAATCAGGTGGATCCCTTCGTCTGCTCTGTTCCTCCAGCTCAGTTATGAGGGCAGTAATTTTCAGTGGCACAGCTGTAAGACTTTAAACTGCTACAGAAATCCCTACTGTGAACGCTGCCTTCTGATGTTCACTCTCCTTTAGGTGCGCTCTATCCGTTTTCAGATCTGAGGTGAAGAACATGTGCAAATACTGGCTTTTGCACAGAGTTGCCATCGCTCAGGTGACACCAGCGCAATTTGCTTGAGGCAAAATGGAAGTGACTTGAGGCCGGGATTTAAGACGTTTGCAGGGGTGCTGTTAAAGCCAGCCTGAGCAGTTGCTAGGGGGCTTTTTCGCTCCTCTTTCCTGCCCGCATGAGTGTGTTACTGTGTGCCAGGTTAAATGCAGGAACCGATTCAATTGAAACATCTCTTTTTGCTGGATTAATTTTTATCGGTGTGTATTCCCCTACCTGGTTCACTGTACAGCACGCTTGTGCTGGCCTAGCCAGCAGGGTGAGGGGCTGGTGGAGGAACGAGGAGAGGTGGAATGGCAGACGTTGTGCAAACCACTACCAACACTAAAGAGGGGGTTGAACTACTGTCTTAGCTTAAATTGTTGTTCTGAATTAATCTCGTCTTTTGTTTGTCTTTATATTGCGGTCGAGTGAAGTTAGGGAACGTTGCTGTTGGTAATCTAAGCGGGTGGGAGTGGTAGTCTCTCGCAGCAGCTAGGCCTGGAAGATGTCTGTCTGTGGCCCTCGTGGGTTCTCTTAGGTCATGCAGGAGGTGTATGCCAGGCGAGTAGATTTTTATATTGGTATTGGACAATTCTTTTCTGAAAGACTAAAAGACAGTTTCATCAGAAATCTTTTTGGAGAAACTTACGTAATTTCTGCTTTGCGTGGGCAGTACAGATCGAAACGAGCACCATTCAGTAACTCGAGAATTCTCACAACATTTTTGAGTGCAGGCTCTGTGGATGCATGCGGTCGTTTCAGTTACTGCGCTGTATCTCTTACTTGAATCATTCTGGGCTATGAATAGGACCTCTTCACGTATGTGTCCTTCCGTGTTCACTGAGGCACCCCTGAGTCTCAGCTCACCTGGAAGTGTATTGATTTTGAGTGTCGGGAAATCAGTAAGTTCACAGAACGTCTCAAAATAGACATTTCAGATTTTGAGTTCTGTAACAGCCATAAAATCATACTTAAGAAGAATTTTTTTTTTTTTTTTTTTTTAATTAATCTCTCAAAAGAGAACCAGATCAGGGAGCTGATCCGAGCCTGAAGTTGACAAATACTGGTTTTTTTCCCTGAAGCTCAATTCAAGTGCTCACTCTAAAGCAGCACGCTAAACACCGATTTCAGCTGTCCGTGAGCCGGAGATGAGGGCAGACAGCTGTAAGCAAAAACCAGGCCAGCTATACGAAGCTGTACCATTTGCGCACGTGAATCGGAGCCTGAAGGCGGGGAGACCGCACGTTTGTGACTGTAGGACAGAAGTGCAAGTGTAATAGAATCATAGAATCACCTCGGATGGAAAAGACCTTTAAGATCATCGAGTCCAACCGTAAAAGAGGGCACTGTGGTATAAACAAACAACTCTGAACAGCATTAAAACCGTAGCGTGGTGAGATCAGTTCTTCCTGGAACGGGAGAACTTTTGTTTCTTTAAAGGAATATGTAAAATTGAAACGGGGGGGGAAAAAAAAAAAAAGGATCTTCTGTGAATGCTGTTGTTTTTAGCGTGGCCTGTGATTATGTTTTGGGAGAAGGAAGCTGATCTGTTGGTAGGCATTTGTCAGCAGTGTTGCTGTAAGAAAAAGATGTTATGCTAAACTTTTTTCTGTTTTAAGAAAAAAAAAAAAAAAAGCAAAGACAAACCCCTCAAAACACACAGCTACATATGGATATTGAGAGATTAAGATTACTGTAGAAATGAACTGCAGAATTAACGGCCTGTCGGTGACGCTGATTTTCATTTGTTTTCCAGAGTGATGATTGTAGCAGCTGGTAGGTTGCGTTGGTTGAGACAGAGGCATGTTTTTCAGTTAGCTGTGCTGACAGCAGAGTTTGCCTGGTGTGCCACGCCAGCTGCTTACAGCAGTCCTGTCCCAAACATTAGTCCCCTCACATCTGCCCGCGGGAATACTTACGGGAGCGCTCCCTGACCTGTGTAAGCCCAGATAACTGTGTTAACAAAGGTCTGTTTAAACCCCCTAAACTAACCTGATGTTGGTCGAAAGTAATTAAGGAATGCTGACAGTAGGTTCACGAGTAGTGATGATCACTTGGTATTAATTACGGTTTTGGTGGGTACGTGAAGGATGGTGACCAGGTAGTTGTGTGATACCGTGTCGCGGGTTGGCCTTTCAGCATAGTGAATGCCTTACAGACAGTAATTAATCAGCTTCGTCGTTTCCTGTCATTTGGTGTGCAAAGGGAACCAAAAAGTACTTTTGGGGTGAAGATGTGAGGGGGCAGTGGCAGCCTCTGTTTCTTCTTGCCCCTGAAGTTTCCTCAGGTGTATCAGGTATCTGTATGCCAGTCAGGTCTTTGTTTGGGCTTGGTTGCTAAGCTTAAAGATAACCACTTTGAATATTTTGTTAACAATAAAAGTGATGCATAAGGTAAAGACTTACAAGCCTTGATAAGTTGTGCGGCGAATGTTGACCTTTGTGAATGTGGGAAGTAAATTACCTTACTGACCATTAAGCAAGAGCTTGCTGGTGTTTAAAAAAAAAAAAAGGTGCAGTAACAGTTCAGGAAGTCAACAAACTTGGTGGAACATTGAACCATTTTGCTGGAGCTCATCGAATGTACTGCAAAGCTAGCAGGGCGCTGTGCAGCTTGAATATTTCAACATGAAGATGAGTTTGCTGTAGGATGCTAAACTATATATTCGAATGTCGAAGCACAGGCTTGTGTTCCTTGCAGTACAGCAGCAAGTGTCCTAATAAAACCTCATCAAAAAAAACTTTATTCAGAAATTCCAGCGAATCGTCCAGATATGCTGTGCAAGTGCACAAATTGAATCGATCGAGGCAATAGTGAGAGAGGAAAAAAATCTTGCTGAAATGAAAATACCCATTGGTAAAGTGTTTGTAACTTCATTAAGAACTCGGGAGTTTTATGTTATTCAGGCTCTGTGTCTTTTAATTCAGAAAATAATATTTTAACATTAGTTAGGCATTATTTCTCACATTGCTAAGGCTGTATTAAACCCTTTCTGAGGAGGAAATGCTGTAATCTTGGGGTTTGGTTTCTACTTTATTAAATGTGAAAAGACTTAAATTGTTACATTGCAGGTTTTCATAATCTCCTACAGTGTGCGCATTCCCTTTTCAAGACTGCTGGCTCTCAAGTATGTTGAGAAAAATGCCATTATAAGTGTTTTGGATATGAAAAAAAATATATTTAAATATTTAAAGTAGTGGTCATAAAATAGCAAAAAAAGAAAGGTCATGTCCCTTATGGCAGAACAGGTGATTTAATATTTTAGTGTCTTATGTTCTTTTTGGACAAGTGTAACTGGACTAAAATTTTTTTCCTCTTTAGACATACGAATTAATGGAACACAGATTAATACGCAGTGTAGACCTGTTGCAGAAATAATATTTTTTTTGTTTGTTTTTGTCTTAAACAGGACACCCTGATTGTTTGGTCAGAAGCAGAAAACTATGATTTAGCACTGAGTTTTCAAGAAAAAGCTGGCTGTGATGAAATTTGGGAAAAAATCTGCCAGGTACAGTTAACTCTTAAATATTCTGTTTCTCCAGATGTTTTAGTGTCTTCTGTGACTTCATGTATTTGCGCTGTAATTTTTACACCTACTTGTAAACTAAGCACATACTTCTTGTTATTTTCTGTGGCTTTTCTGTGTAAGATCTTCAGTTGCCACTATTTAGAACACTCGTTGCTGTTTTCGTAACTGAATGTCACGCTTTTGAAAAATCAGTGTCATGATGAAACTCAGGTGCTAGGCATTTTAGGGTGGGTTGGTTTGTTTATTTTTATTAAAAAGGGAAATGCCAGGGTACCATGTTTTAGTTGTCCTTCTCCCAGATGGCCTTAGGAGGCTGGCTTGGTGGAGCATGGTGGAACTGAATATGTTGTAGTGCGTAAGGAGCTAGGTATTTCACTGTGAGGGACAAAGGTGCTATTGCTGTATGAGCTCAAAAACATCAGTGATGCTTTTTTTTTTCATCAAGACCCAAGTCTTACTGACCATCTGTGTCTTACGGATATTTCGCTCTTCATTGTTTCATTACAAAACAGTTGAGATTTTATACTTTCAACTCTGGGAGCAACAAGTCAATGGAGTTGCACCTATGTGTACTTAGAAGAAGAAACCTGGGCTTTCACGTTGGAATTTATCATAACCTTGTCAGATTTTGAACTGATGCGATGTAAAGCTGTGAACTAAAGAAACTCAGAACTCCTATTTCCTAGCAGTTTCCTTTGAATAAACTAGGCAATTCAGATGCATTCTTAATCTTAGCAAGTTTGGGGGTATAATGTCTTCTCGGCCAGTTCTGAAGTACTGTTGTTGAAAAGAACCGATCCTAATAACTGCAAGTGTATGTGTCTAATGAATAGTCCAGGTTTTAAATGCGTTTGAAATAGGGGCTGAGCTATGACCAGTCTGCAAGGAAGGTCTTCTTGTGATCAGGCAGTGTAAACCGATTAGCCTTGGGCTTCTTCATCAGGCTCCAAAACTCTCCCCGCTTTGTCCTTTGAGACTCCTGCGTAACATGCGATCCTTTGTGAGGGAGTTAACGACAAGAGGTTATGAATTGTAGAACTGGATCAGCGGGGGGAATGAAAAGTATTGGGCGTATGAGAAGACTGGGGAAAGGAGTTAGAGGGGCAGACAAAGCGGAAGGAAAGCACAGACTGGGACACAATTGCTTCCCTCTTGTTCAATTTTGGTATTTGTGACGTTTTCCTGCCTTTGTTCTTGGCCTTTTTATTATGTTCAGCTTAGTGTTGGTATAGCTGTGGGCCCTTACTGCGAGTTTAAGGCTTCATCCCCTTCTGTTTGAGACACTGAAGATTTTGTTAGGCCCTTCTTTTCTTTTTAGATTTTGTGCTTGTCTCCAAGGTGTTTCAGGCTTCTTGATTGCACAGATACTGTAAGGGATTGGTTTTGTTTGGTTTGATTTTTTGACAAATGTACTTTTGAGGATAATTGACTTTGTAGAATTTAGAGGCAGCAAGCTTAGTCCTCTGCATGGCCAGACATTTTCCAGGCAACTGAAGGTATAAAAGCGCTTACGTGCATGTTATTTCAGTTACTGACTTGGTAATTTTTGGATATGTTTTGGGATGAGACAGTAATTGTGCACGCTGTCTTCTTAGGTTCAAGGTAAGGATCCTTCAGTGGAAGTCACGCAGGACCTTATTGAGTCAGAAGAGGAACACATAGAAGAAATGCCTGAAACTAGTCCTTTGATCGACCTTCCTACTTGTGAACTCAACAAACTTGAAGAGATTGCTGACCTAGTTACCTCTGTTCTCTCCTCACCCATCCGTAGAGAAAAGCTGGCGCTGGCCTTGGAGAATGAAGGCTACATTAAAAAACTATTACAGCTTTTCCAAGTCTGCGAGAATTTAGAGAACACCGAAGGCTTACATCATTTATATGAAATTATTAGAGGAATTTTGTTCCTCAACAAAGCAACTCTGTTTGAGGTGATGTTTTCTGATGAGTGTATTATGGATGTTGTTGGATGCCTTGAGTATGATCCTTCTTTGGCTCAGCCAAAACGGCACAGGGAGTTCTTGACCAAAACAGCAAAATTTAAGGAGGTTATTCCTATAACAGACTCTGAACTCAGGCAAAAAATCCACCAGACTTACAGGGTACAGTATATTCAGGACATCATCTTGCCGACACCATCTGTTTTTGAAGAGAATTTTCTTTCTACCCTCACTTCCTTTATTTTCTTCAACAAAGTTGAGATTGTCAGTATGTTGCAGGTAAGTGGTTTTTAATACGGTGTAGATGGATTATGGATAGATACTTCTAGCTGTAGTTTCCAAATTGATTCCAGCTCTTTAACACTGTGTAAGTTAATCGTACACGCTTTCATTTGCATAATGGTTTGAATGCTTCCCCTTATTTCTGATACCTTTTTTTTTTATTATTTCAAAAATGGTCATTTCAGGTGAGTAATCATTAATATTTTTGATGGGTTGTAAACAGTTAAAGGTGGTTCTTGGTTCACAAGCAACACACACATTTTGAGCTGTTCTATATAGGTATTTAGGGAAGAAGCAACTTCTTGTATTATATATCAGGGACACTTGTGATGTCTTTATAACAAATTCTGAATCTGTGATTCAAAAGAGCATGTTCAGAACCGTTCCTGTCACACTACTGTTACTTTATGGCGCTAATTTCAAACGTTCATGTTGTAGTGCAAAGTAAGTAAGTAGTTGGGATTTTTTTCTTCATTCTGATAGCCAAAAGTAATAATTAATAAATAACCAACATGTTACTATATCAAAAAACTTACTGCATACTTTGTAGTCGGAAGCAGGCTTAAAAGTAGTTGGGTGTGGCAAACCAAGCTGGACCGTGGAAGGAGCCTTGGTAAAGAGCCGCGTGTGAACTTTGTGACATTTTGGGTGTGATCAGTTCATATTTTGTTGTGCAAACTAATGGGTGCCAAAGTGGGTTTATTCTGCTTCTGATCCATGCCCTTAGAAAAATGGTAAGTTTGCGTAGACGAGAACGTGGCAAAGCTGTTGGTTTTGAGTGTGGCTGGTCTCTGTGAAATAGGGAGATGTATCGAGGAGAAGAGAAGGGTAGTGGAAGTTGTGGAAAGAGAGGGGCACTGGAGAAGTAACATTGCCATGAGGAATATTTCTAAAGAATGCAATAGAGGGCTGGGGGAAAAAAAAAAAAAAGAAAAGACTTGCAGAGAATTGCATGAAGAAGCTTTTGGGCTGTTTTGGACTGAATAGCAAAAAGAAACTAAAAAGTAAATCCCGCTTGCAAAATTAATAACTTTGTGTTAAATAAAGATTTCCCTTTTTATTCGTTTGCATATCTCTCTTCTCTAAAACTAAAAATAAATTCAGTAGTATTCTCCTGAGGCTATAGTCCTGTTTCCATTTAGAGATTTTTAACTCTGTAAAGTTCAAGTTTTGTCATTGAAGCTTTACTGTGCTGAGGGTTTAATTGTGCCTTAACAGAAAACTGTTATTTCCTGTTACCTCTAGTACTCTTTGAAGAAAGTTCTGAAATCATCTGACAGTTCTTGCTACTCTGAGTCACTGCCGTCTTTGCCCCAGTAGAGAGAGTGCATGGCACATGGGTTTGCCTGTCTGTTTTAAAAACCGTAATTGAGACACGCATGTTGATTTACAAATAATGTTCATGCCTGCATCATTTGACCTGCCTCGAGAATTACAAACTAAGAAGAAAGCACGCATGGAAGAGGTGTTCTTGATAGCACGCTTGAGGAAAATTACATGGTAGCATGGACCTCAGGTTCAGGACTGTTTTCGCAGTCCCCTGGTGTAAATCAGCTTTTTGTTGTGGCACAAGAACTCTAAAGCTCCTTTGGGTTTGGTGAACAAATTAGAAGTCTTGTTACCCTAAATACCCTGGCAAAGCTCCCTAGGAGAATGCGGTTTATAGGAGTAACAGATTGTGTTTGCTACGGCAGTAAAGCTCCTTTCTACGTGCCACGGAGCAGTAGATCCCAGCGCTGCTGTAGATGAAGGGCAGCCACATGGGAGACGGAGCGAGCGTGGAGAACAAACCTAGATCCATCGTGTGCTTTCCAACACCGGGACTACGCTGTGGGCAGCCTTAAACAAGCGAGAGATCTTTCCGTTGCTGAGCGTTCTGTCGTAGGGATTTTCTAGCCTATCAGTTGTTGATTGTGGTCCTTTTTTATTTTTTTTTTTCTTTTTTTTGCACAAGCTTAATTAAGCTGTTAAAGCCAGCAAAGCTTAGAATAAACTACTGAGTCTGTGTATGCTGCGCTCTCTCTGATGTTGATTCCAGGTATCGTTTGTTTGTAAAGCACTTCTTTCCTCACCTCTTAAAATTTTCAGGAAAAAAAGTTACGTGAGCATTTGGCTGGCATTCCTGTAACTGTGAAAATTCTGTATCATGTTAGCCTAATAAAGCACTTAGATTTTAGCGACAGCACACAGAATAATAGAGAAGTAAGCACCCTCTACGTTATGCCATGTAATGTTTGTATATATTTATTGGAATGCTGCTATTCCATTCATGTTTGTTCAGTGCACAAGTAAAGTTTATAGAATCGACCCAGTACGGTGCTGCATAATTTTGTGATGCTTGTAGCGTAATGTTACTATTCGCTTTAAGATTTATCTTGTGTTTAAAAGGTAACAGAGACATTTGGTTTGAGAGAATGCCAACGCTATGTTCCATGTGAAGGAGCGCAGAGAAATCAATGCACAGCTTGGGCAGAGAGTGCCCAAAGGGTTGAGAGATGATGATGATGATCACCCTGGTTTTCTTTTGTGCCTCTTGAGTATTAAGCAATGGTGTAACAAGAAGTGAAATGTTGTCCTATATATACTTAAATATCTCATGGTAATGGAAGATCTGAATATGAAAAGCAAATAACACACAAAAAAGTTTCCCGGATTGGAAAAGCTGAACTTCTGCAAGCTTGTTTGATTGAGAGCAAGGCTAATGGGGAACTGGCTGCAGCAAACTCTTGATGCATGAATCCAGTCACCCGTGCATAGGCGGGCTGAAAAAACGTTTGCGGTGCTGCAGATCCGAAAGAAGATAACTGATACACGTGTGATGTTAACAGTGTAGTGCGAACAGCGCAGATGCAGCATGGTAAAAAATTGTGATCTTGATTGGCAGTTTCTAGCGTAGATGTGTACAGGCTGCCTCCCCGGAAGGTTACCTGCGCAGGGCAGGGAGGGAGCCTGGCACAAAGACCGTCGCCTTCTGTAATTCTGATGCACAGGGGTGTGTGGCAAATGATAGAGCGAGCGTGTGGGGCAGGGCAGAGCTGTAAACTACAGGCGTGGCAAGCGAAGGAAGGGAAATGTCCTGTGTTAGTAATTCTCTCCTATGCTCAGCTTAACATATGGTTCTGGTCTCCTGGACCTGCTTCCGCTGCACAGAATGAGAACTGAAACACTACACTGGAAATGATCCTCCTGAATGCATACTCCTGCATTTCCCTTGCTTGTGATAAAATAATGTAGGTGTGGAGGGGAAATAAACCACACGCTCATCTACCAAATCTACTAACACATGGGGTTTTTGTTTGTAATTAAGCATCGCAGTTAAGCTTATATTGAGTTTGAGTGCGGGATCCAATAAAGATCCATGTTTTAACTTTTAAGGTGCATCGTGTAAGTCATATTCTTCTTATGTGTTAACGCAGGAAGACGAGAAATTTTTGTCCGAAGTTTTTGCACAATTAACAGATGAAGCTACAGATGATGACAAACGATGTGAACTGGTAAGTCAGTTGTCTTGGTAGTTTTTTGAATGCTTTAAACTTTAAACTAAAGATGAAGTAGAGATCTCGAAACTGTTCTGCAGTCATTCAGGTCTTCCAGTAACCCTAGAATAACTTCCAGTGTAGCTCAGTCTTCATTTATGTATTCACTACGAAAATATTTCTTGCAAGGTAAACTCCGGTTTATTTGTTCTAAATAATTATTTTATTCTTGAGAAAGTACTAGTGCTAAGCTGACATCCTAGACTTAGAGGTATGCTTTCTTCCAAGTACTTTTCAACACACCCCATCGCTTATATTTGTCATATAAACACTGCTTTTTTCACTGTACTTCACTTACTTAAAAAGGTCTTTAAGTCCTATGACTGAGGATTACCAGTAGTCCCTTAATATGTATTATTACAGACATTATTGATCCCTGAATACGTCTATCAGCTTAAATTGCCTTGTTAAAATCTTGCTTTTAGCAAGGGAAACATCGTTGTTCTTTCAAACAAAGGGCACACACCAGACAGGAGTGTAAGTCAGTCCTTCATATGCTGGATGTGATAAAATAGCCACGAGGTGTCTGTGTCTCTTTCTGAAGTAAATTTCAGCCTCTTAAAATTTGGTTTTACTTTCCTTTGCTTTCCTTTGTTGATGTTGTTGAAAGGACTAGAATAATACTATTTTCTGGGAAGGCCCATACCAGCCAGTACTCAAACTCTGATACAAATTGTAAGTTTCCTACTTTCAGAGAGTTCTCTGGATCAAACACACCTTAAGTTATCTTTTCCTATACAATACAGGTTAACTTCTTCAAGGAATTCTGCGCGTTTTCTCAGACGTTACAACCTCAGAACAGAGATGCGTTTTTCAAAACTTTGGCAAAGTTGGGAATTCTTCCAGCTCTTGAAATTGTAATGGTAAGTGAAAATTAACGCTGATTTTAATGGAAGAAAAAAAAAAACCCCACAGCCATTAACCTCCTCAGATCTGCTAAGCACCTTTGTGTAAGTTTGGGTGGCTTGGGTCTGCTGAAAGTCGAAGCTTACTGTAATGTTCAGAATTCAAAAGGTGCCCACAGTTTTCTGAAGTAGCCAACTTTATTGCTGTTACTGGTTTTACTTCTTTTTACATGATGGAGAAGTCTGTGGTAAATGCAGTCCTTTTGACAATATAGTGTAAAAATTGAAAGGTACTCTTTTTCATGTGACAGCTTGATGTTTTGTGTTTTTTTTTTTTCCCGTTGTTAGAACGGTGCCAAAGAAGTATTTTTAGATAATCTTGAACTGTTAGCTTGTTGCTATCCAAAAGATCGCGTAATCCTGCCTTTTCAGAGGTATAAAGCAGATTAATCTATCTTAACCAGCAATGTGAAAACACAATTATTTTTTTTTTCACTCCTTTGGTTGAAGCAGCTGTTGCTGCCTGACCATTGCGATCCGTACGTCAGTGCTGCTGTTATGCAGACCCTCTGAATTCAGGGGGGTTTTATATTCTAGAGTAACAACCTGTGAACTTACTAAAGTACACCAACTTAGGAAAACATAAAAGTCACATAGATGTTCGGTGATTAGATGAACCCCAACCTTACTATTCTTTTCCAGGGCTAGACCAGTCCAGCTGTTTCCTGTTACGTTAATATTTTAGGCTTAGAAACTGTACAGTTATCAGAGAAAATTGCATACTGTAAGGGAAAATTACTAATTCTTGTCGACTATAAATGAGTACAGAAACTTTTTTTACAAATTGATTTGTACACTTGGTCCTTTTGTACGAAATCAGTAAACTGTGGATAACAGGGACTGGCTTGAAGCTGTGCCAGGGCAGGTTTAGGCTGGACATTAGGAAAAACTTCTTCACCAAGAGGGTTGTCAGGCTCTGGGATGGGCTGCCCAGGGAGGTGGTGGAGTCCCCATCCCTGGAGGGATTTAAAAGAAGGGCAGATGAGGTGCTGAGGGACAGGGTTTAGTGGTGGGATGGCAGGGTTAGGTTAATGGTTGGACTCGATGATCTTAAAGGTCTTTTCCAACCGAGGTGATTCTATGATTCTATGATTCTATATTAGTGTCTTAGATATTCTGGCAAAAAGCATGATATAAACATTTCCTGCCTAAATTAGGGCTATCAGATTCACAGAAATCCTTGCATTCTTTCTAAAGGAGGTAAATAGTGGGGAAAAGATTTTGCTGTTTGGTGGGGTTTTTTCTGTAACTGTATTGCTGTGTCTTTCATAGAAACTTTCGTAATAAAATGTTCTCAAAACTTCTAACTCGATATTCTTTGCAGCTTTACTTGATAATAAAAACAAATGTGATAAATTGATCTCCTCTTTTTAATAGGGAATGGATGATCTGCAAGTTAGATCTGCTGCTACAGATATATTTTCTTATCTAGTAGAATTTAGTCCATCCATGGTGCGAGAATTTGTAATGCAAGAGGCCCAGCAGAGTGATGATGTAAGCGAAAGTGTTTGGGAGTTTGTTGAATGTACTAGTTTTAGAGCAAACAGGGGGGAAAAAAAGCCAGCAAAACAAACCTCTCCAGAATTTGGGATGCAGTTAGCCCTAAAATATAGATACTAGAAACATAGGAAAAAAAGTAGATGGAAGATACAAAAGTTTCTGAGCATGTTGGTGTTCGGTGTGGGTGTTCGGTGTGTTTCCAGGAACAAGACTGTAGGTCTGCCTAACAGTGAATTTGGGTGAGGAGGATTGTGCTTGACAGAACTCCGGGCTCTAAATGCAGCGCTCAGTTGTTCTGTTCCACTTAAATTTACCAAAAAAAAAAAAAAGGGGGGGGGGACGGACGGACACGGGACCTAATATGGAAACTAGGGAAATCATTCTGCTACTGAAACTGTGTCTAATTACTTTTTGGTGTGTGTGTGTGTGTTTGGGTTTTTTTGCAGGATATCCTCCTCATCAATGTGGTCATTGAGCAGATGATCTGCGATACTGACCCCGAGCTTGGGGGAGCTGTTCAGTTAATGGGGCTCTTGCGTACTCTGATAGATCCAGAGAATATGTTGGCCACAGCTAATGTAAGAAAATACAAAGGGGTAAAGACGCTTTACTGTCTCAGCAAAATTAAAAGCCTGGTATTTATTGCTGTTATTGTGGTCAGAGGATTAAAAAAAAAAATTGTATTTTCTTTTTTGATGGTGGTGTGGATAGTTGATACTGAATTTAAACGAGCTTAAAAAATAGGCTAAAATTTCCATTAACTTTTGGTAGTAAAAGGTGTGTGTGTGGCATTGTGCAAGTGTGTGTTAAACTAAGCAGTCCTGTGCTTCAGTGAGATGGCATATTTGGGCCCATGGGGGTGTGTTTTGGTGATGGCTAGGTTGGTCTGATGTGTCTCACATCTCTTCCCAAAATAAAGTAGTAATTTTACCTGAGTGAAGATAATGTTGCAGGACCAACCAATGAGTTGATGGAATTATTTGTAGGCTGTCTCTTATGTTGCTGCTCTTTCTTATTTAAAAGGAAGTACACAAATGCGAGTGACTAATGCAGCTGTATTTCTTTTAGAAAACAGAAAAAAGTGAATTTCTGAATTTCTTCTACAACCATTGTATGCACGTTCTTACTGCACCGCTTCTGGCTAATACATCAGAAGATAAATGTGAAAAAGGTAATATTACTGCCCCCTGCCCCCTTGCTTTAAATCTTGTCATGTTTCCAAGTGACTTGCAGTCCTGGTAACGGCGATTGGCCTGCGACGCAAGCTGGGAACGCGCTTGCTGAAAACTCCTGTTCCCTCAGGGGTTGGGGTTCTGTGGGCAGAAATTCTCATAGTCCCTTATCGCAGCATTGGACGGCAACGCGCCCGTGCGCTGTGCTTTGTAAAATAGGGATCTGCTTGATGCGGGTCGTTCATTGCATTCTAGTTCTACTACTACGATTTTAAAGAGTATTTGCTGTGAAGCAGAGAGTGCTAAAAGTTTACAAAAATGTCAGTGGTTACACGATTCCAGGCATCGGGTGTGCTCAGGTAATGAACTCCGAAGACCGGCTGTAGCGTAGAAATGCTGTAAGAAATCTGTTCAAAGAAATACAACCTGGAGCTTCTTTATATTGGTGGTTTGTTTTGGTTTTTTTTTTTTCCTGGTAAAAGTAAATGAATTGGAAACATGGGCTTGGCACACGCCAATAACACACGCTGGTTTCTCTAGTGCTTTGCAAACAGAACTTTAACATCGTCACAGCCTCCCGAGTCACTTTTTTCTGAGTCTTTCAAGAGGTTGAATCAAACCAGTATGTATTTGGTAAAAATGTTTCTTTCATCTTGCCATCTTCCCATATGAAGTGTTAAGTCAAAAAATGAATGTTTCATGCGTTTTATACGAAAATAAAACTTGCAGAATCTCTGTAGTAATTGTGGTGATATTTGAAAAATTGAGAATAGGCACTTTCTTTTAGTCTAGGTAGGAATAATATCCCAAAGTATTAGGTTATATGTTTTTGCCTAATTGAACTTGAAGTGCTGCGATGTAAACTGAAGGTAGAAGTCTCACCCGGCCTGCATTCCTGCTGTGTTTATTTCCCTGTAGCTTACCGAAACTTTGGATTTGACCAGAACTTGGAACAGCTGGTGGAATTGTTTATCCCCATCTTTTAAATATTTACAGTGCTTTGAAAGCCTTTCTCTGATCTTTGTTTTTATTTTCTATTTATCAGATGCAGTAGTTGGGTCCACGAAGAGTAATACAATTTGTCCTGGTAAGTTTTCATTGACCTTGAGTTTTGAAACTTGCCTTGTATGCTGGCTATGTTGGTTTCGTCTTTTTTTGTTTGAAGTTAGATAGGTCCGTATTTTACTTTTTAAAATATTTTTTATTGCAATAGATGTAGGTGCTTTGCTTCATTTGAGATGCCGGGAAGCTGAAGGAACATTTTCATCTGCCTTTTGAGTTACTGAGTTTCACTTTCCCTCCCGCCCGTAGTCAAGCTTGCTACTGAAAGTTTAAATCATTGCTAGTGGAATATGTACGAGAGAGGCGTCACTGAGCTTTTACAGTTTGGATTTTTATCCATGCGGGCTTTCTTTTTTTGAGCATTATGAAAAGGCATTGCTAACTAGGTGCACGTGAATACAGGTCTGACTGGCCACCTTCTTTTTTAACTACCTACCATTAAGCTGGATTGCCGCAACCAGTAACTTGCTGACCCTGGAAGAAGTCACACTGGCAGTTCAGGGGGATCTTTGTGACTGGGGGGGTGAAGAAAAAAAAAAAAAAAGCCAAATTTGCGTGCATTGTTTTGTCCTGACCCAGTGTCCCACTTCTTAAAGCAATCCAGCGTGCCGCTAAGAACATGTCAGGAGCTGTAATGGTAACCGAGCTTGGTGATGATTTGGTGCATGACTACTCTTTTTTTTTTTTTCTTTTTTTTTTCTGTAGATAATTATCAAACGGCGCAACTACTTGCCTTAATTTTGGAGCTGCTTACTTTTTGCGTGGAACACCACACGTATCACATCAAGAATTACATTATGAACAAAGATCTGCTAAGAAGAGTACTGGTCTTGATGAACTCGAAACACACGTTTCTGGCCTTGTGTGAGTATGGAGCTGTTGTGGTTTCCTTCAAGGCTTTGTTTGTACTGCGTGGAACGTGTAGGAGTAAAAGCGTATATTTAAACTCAAAATGCATGCTAACTTCCTGTTTATTACCGACTAGCTGTTCAGTAATTTTGGAAAAAAGGTAGCAGATGGTCTGTTCATGTAGACCAATGCAGTTTGTGGTGGGAGGAGAATTGTTTTATCTTCGGAAGTCCGCAATGATCCTTTCAAGTCCTTAAGGATCACTCGTGATCAGCTCTTTTATCTCATTTAAATGGAAATATTTTAAATCTTTTCATTTCTTAATAATGTCATTAATCTAGTGCTCCTTGTGGAGAGTGAAGGAAATTTTGTGAACTGTGGTATTTAAAGATAGGGGCTGGTTTAAATTTAAAATATTAAATTTATTTAAAATAGGGGCTGGTTCTGGGACAGAGCAGCACCGGAATGAGCTAATAATAATTCAGATTCACATGTGCTGAAGTTTATTGCTGTTGTATTTCAAAAAGAAATTAATGGACCCTGATCACATTCAGATACCCAGGAAAGTCAAAGAAGGAAAGAAAGGTTTACTTGTCAGCAAAATGTTCCTTCTGAACTTCCAGAAAGTGCTTTTTAAATGCTCTCGGTTTGCGGGCGCCATCTGCCTCTCGGTAACATCAGGGTTTTTTCTGTTCCTTCCAAGAGAAGCAGACTGGAGCCCTGGCACGTAGCTACCAAATTCCTGAATTTCTTTCTTCATATAGGTGCTCTTCGCTTTATGAGGAGGATAATTGGCCTAAAAGATGAATTTTATAACCGTTATATCACCAAGGGAAATCTGTTTGAACCAGTTATAAATGCTCTGTTGGATAATGGAACTAGGTACAACCTGCTCAACTCCGCTGTGATTGAGCTGTTTGAATTCATCAGAGTGGTAAGTTAAGCAGCTTCTTCAGCTCTTACGCGTAGCTGGCATCTCGGGGAGAAATACAAAATGCAAATCTTTCCCTTGAAATAGTGTATTACGACTTAAAATCGCAAACTAAAAATCCCACAGATAAATATCCAAATAGAAAGGAGCCAGTAGGCTGCTTCGTGCTGTTTCACTTGATCGGCCCTTCAGAGAGAACGTGTAGGCTCTGTTTACATAAAGTCTGCGTTAAAAGATCGTATCCTGTAGATGGGATTCTTTTTAAGAGGTTGAGTGAGCAACCTGATCTAGTTAGTGGTGTCCCTGCTCCCTGCAGGGGGGGTTGGACTAGATGACCTCTAGGGGTCCTTTCCAACCCAAAACATTCTATGATTCTATGGTTTCCGGACTAAGCCTCGAAGCGAGGAATTAAGTGAAATATGTTTTATGTGAGTAAATCTAGGTATTGTCGGGTATAAATGAGACTGATTTGACTATAAATTCGAATGATCATTGTCCTTTAAAAGCCTACGTGCGTGCTTTCTTAGACACCATCCGCTTTGAATCCGTAGCTTTTCCCCCAGCAGCGTCTGTGGGAACAACGTGTGCGTGGCCAGGCCAGGCAGGACAAGCAGGAGCGCCCGGTTTGTTGTATTGCTGGGGTAGAAAACAAGGACTTGCAACAGCTCCTGAGCTACTCGCTGCGAATGCCTTGACGTGTGGGAGTCTTCTCAGGGAGTCTTTGTGGTCTGCAAAAACGGAGGGCAGTTTTTAGTCGTAGGATATCACAGCTGTCGTCTTCTCCAGCAAGAAAAGGTGGCTTTGGCCAGCGTGGTATGAAAGTGAAGAGTTGCCTGATACGGTGAGACTTGTTAGAGGGTGACTGGCCAGGAGGTGCCTCATCCCACGCCTGCTGCTGTAGCGACCGAGGGTTAGAAAGAGCCAGAACCCACGGGGAGGGCAGGGCGCAGCTGAACGCCTGTTTGTTCTCAAGAAGGCGTAATCCTGGATAGCAAGCATCATGGTTTAATCAAACGATCACAAACGGAGTTGGGACAGTGCTGAGTATATTGTCCATTTAGATGGGAAATGTAATAATAATTTCTAGATTTCAGCTTTCTTATTAAGGAAAAACATTTGTTCTCTACAGTAGTGCTTTGACTCTGGGCAATGAATCGGTTACTTTTAAAACTAAACTCTAAAGCTTTCTGAACGTCTGTTAATATTTGAGACTGAAACCCCGTTTTGTTCTTACGCAGGAAGATATTAAGTCCCTTATTGCACATATAGTTGAAAACTTTTACAATGCACTTGAATCTATCGAATATGTTCAGACATTCAAGGGACTGAAGACAAAATATGAGCAAGAAAAAGACCGACAAAACCAGAAACTGAACAGGTACGACCCGGTTTCTGTATTCTGAGACTTTTCTTGAATGCCATTGCGTATTCTCCTCTTCCTGCGGGTTGGGGTTCTTGTATCCTAGAGGTTAGGAAAAGCAGAAGGCTGGGATTGGGGTTGGTTTTCGTTCTTGATTAAAAACTTCTTCAGTTAAGAGTAAAGCCCCATCTGACTTCCTTTGTGGCCTATTGTAGTACGGGTCGTGTTCGTCAGTCCGTTAAATGTCACATGCAGAAAACTCTCAGCTGACGAAGAGCAGAGTCTTACCCCGTCATGCAGAGCTAGGATTCGGTCTGCCCTGTTGTCAGCTGGGTTTTGGTGAAGCTTAGGTTGGCGGTAGAGGCGGGGACAGAGCTGGACTGCCTTCTGCAACGCTCCAAATTCACTTGAAAGCCTCAGAAGCTGTTTCTGATCCCTGGCTGAGTGCGAAACTTGAATGGTTGTCATGTGTCTCCTGCAGTGTTCCATCTATACTGCGTAGCAATAGATTTCGCAGAGATGCAAGAGCCTTAGAGGAGGATGAAGAAATGTGGTTCAATGAAGACGAAGAGGAAGAAGGTGAAGCTGTTGTGCCTCCGGTTGAGAAGTCGAAACAGGAGGATGATTTTCCAGATAGCTATGAAAAATTTATGGAAACTAAAAAAGGTATTTACTCCATTTCAGCTTGTTGGTGCTGGAAGCGTTCTGTGGCAGATATGTGGAATATCACATAAACAAACCGGTTGCTTGTGCTCTGTATCGTTAGCGGGAGTAAGGGTATTCTATTTAATTAAGGCACGAATCCCTAACCTTTCTTTGCAAGTTAGGTTTGGATTAAAATAGTGAGTTAAATTGCTCCGAGCCTGCATAGAGTTTAAATGACATTCAAAAGCCAAACTTTATATGTACGTGTGTGTGCTGAGTGAGCAACATCCCCGTGTCCGCAGAGTCTGTGCAGTTCCCAGTGTGAATGCTGGCGTGCTTTGGGTGAGGTCAGTAGGCGAGCAGTTGATTGAAACTGAATTATTTTTTTTTAAAAAAAAAAAAAAAAAAAAAGGTGGGTTTTGCCCTGTGATTATGCTGTGATGTGGACTGTACTCCGTGGTGTAAGGCTGATGCTTAAGTATGAAAATGTTTGTCCCTCAGCTAAGGAGAGTGAAGACAAAGAGAATCTTCCAAAAAGGACTTCAGCTGGGGGATTCAAATTCACTTTTTCCCACTCAGCCAGCGCAGCCAATGGTGCAAACGGTGCAAACAGTAAATCCGTGGCAGCTCAGACGTCACCAGCAAGCTCCAACGGCTCCTCCTCAAAGAACGCAACCCTGACCACGGCGGTGACGGCCACGAAGGTGGGAGAACTTGTACCAAAGCTGCTGTCCTCGCATAGGGCAGCGGAGCGGTGTCATGAGACTTTACTGGTTTAATCTGGTAAGGTTAGCACGAGCCTCGAGGCAGGGTATCTTATTTACGGATAAATGCAGCCAAAGCCCTGTCTAGTTAAACCCTTACTAGTCTGGGGGGGAGCTTTAAGGAAGTATGAGGTGGGACTGGAGTCTGTTGGTAATCTGGTGGGCACCGTTTAATCTCGCATCTTCTGCATAACGTAACTGCACCCGCTCCTCAGCTTTAACTGCCCAGTTGCTGCTCTGTGTGTGTGATGTTCAAAAGGAGATTGTTTTTTTCTGAATTATGTTAGTGCCCCCGCTCCCCCCCGACAGGGAATTCGTGAGAGCTGCTGAGCAGACGACAGACAGTGCGTGATACCTCGTTATGTCTGAGGCAGCTGTGCATTCTTTTAATCTTTAGCCTGCAAGCTCCCGAGAGGCTACAGAAAAGTCACTGCACACACCCAAGCCTTACCAGCAAAATGGGTGGGCCGTGTACACGTTGGATTTTGTGTCCCGTCCGGTTGGGAGCCTCAAAAGTGCTTTTTCTAAAAATTTTGAGACCAGATCCAGAGGAGCAAGGAAGTTCCAGTCCTTTTTTTAACCTTGAGGTTCAAAAACATTCTCAAGACAAACAGATCTTTGAATGAAAAAGGCATCACCAAGAAGCCTGCAGGCTCGTGTCCCCTGCACAGGTTGGCTGGGGGTTAGGTACTAACATTGCATGTTCCTGGGGACTTTTTTCAACGTGAGATTTTCTTTGCTTTTTTTTTTTCAATTGGCAGGGAAGTCTAGTTGGCCTAGTGGATTATCCTGATGATGAAGATGATGATGAAGAGGAGGAGACATCTCCAAGGAAAAGACCTCGTCTGGGTTCATAAATGAAACCAAAACTTTGGAATAAAAACTTTTTATTACGGGGTTTCAAATGCTGCAACTGTTTTAAGAGCTAAAAAGAATCTGATTCAGAAAGCTTTCTCCCATGGGTATAGAAGATAATACAAGGAGTAGCAAAAGAAACTCGGTGTATCAGCTAGAAAGGGTTAGTTCTGTAAACACAAAGCTTCCAAGGAACTTAATATCTTTCTAGTAAGTAAGAAGTCTGCCATTCAGGCTGTCAAAAAATGTAAAAATTAAAAAAAAAAAAAAAAAAAAAAAAAAGGTGGGTTAGTATTCACAGAACCTGGATGATGGCTTCTCAGCAAGGAAAGTCTCAGGTGTCGGGAGGGCAGGGGGAGGGAAAGGTATGGTAAACACTTTTTAAAAAATATTGCAGGGTTTCCCCAGTGTTTAACAGAACTAGGAAAAAAAAAAATTCAAGCTTAAATTTTGAACCCAGTAATCTTAATTTTGTACTGGTGCTGTCAGTTGTGTTCCTTTAGCGATGCCTCTTTTAAAAAAAATGTTAAGGGAGAACTCACTCTGTCTGCATAAGAACAATCCAGATTTTGGGACCATTTCTTACCATGTAAATCGCGTTTCTCACGGTTGGAGGGAGGGACACTGCAGTTATAGTGCATGTTGAGTTGTTTAAAAGAGTTAAAAAGTTTTCATTTGTGCTTTTCAAGAGGAGAAAATGGAAGCTGGGATTCAAACCAGATGGTTTTGCTTGTTTGGGTTTGGTGGGGGTTTTTTTGGTTTTTTTTGTTTTTTTTGATTCGACATCCAGTAATATCTATGCCAAGGAACGATCGCTTCCCAAATGTCTCCAGGAGCTGCTTGTGTCCGAGTGGCGCTGTACACAGCGCACCCAAAAAGTTGGCGGCTTCACGCTGTGGAAGGTGCCGAATTCAAATGGCTTCCCGTGGGGTTAAATGAGCTGCCTCTTCCCAAAGCAGCGAGCCATTTCCCCCATTTGCTGGTTTGAATTGCATCATCGAGGCGGTAATAAACACTAACAGGTTTTTTTCACAGTGATAAATTTAGCGGCGGTTTAACACCAAAGTCACTTTGGACCAAGAGGGAATTGTTACTAACGGAACACGGATCTGTGAGGCAGGCTCAACAAGCAGCACCGGAACCTGGGTGTAACACAAAAGCTGCTTTTTTTAAAAAAAAAAAATAAAATAAATAAAAATGAAAGCACATTCCACGTGGTAGGTAAGCAAACTGCGACAAAAGAATAGGTGAGTTGATGGCGAGTTGACAGAGGCAAACAGTCCAGGTTTTATTTTTCAAGAGCAGCAAGTGAACTGTAAATATTTTAATGTTCGTTTGCCCATATGTGATCTGAGATCATGATGAAGCGAGAGGAAATTTCCCGATGGCAATTAATGTCTCGGAAACGTTAAAATACGAAACCAGCTGCAATCCACCACATAGATCACTCTTGTAATATGTGTTATGGGTCCATTTCTCCTGGAATAGTTTAAACTGAAGCAGTTTCTCTGTTTTGGAGATTTTTGTAGTTAATTTTAATTTTAGCTATTGTTTGGAAAAAGATGGGCTGTCTGTGTAGATATGAAGTATAGTTTTTTCCATAAAACAGAAGTTTATTTTGTATTAAAAATACCACTGTACTTGTTTTACACCATTTGTATACATGTGGTGATATTAATGCTGAACTGTAAAATTCAGGAATTAAAATGTGACCCTGTAATTCCATAATTATTGCTTTGGTTTGGTTTGTTGTACACGGTAAGTTAACCCGGAATTTTAAATGTGGCCATTTTAGAATTTTTTTTTTTTTTTTTTTTTTTTTTTGGAAGATCAGTTATCCATGCAGTTTTAAAGGTCACTCTATACCACCACATGAAATCCCAAAGGGAACAGGCGAGTTCTTCCCGAGGCATAAGCCAGACACAAGCATCCTGACAGAGGACGGTTCCTGTAGACAACGGTGTTGCCCTTCCTGGGCTCGGGGCAGCCACGACTGGGACTCCTCATTTTTCACCTGTGCGATCAAACGCCCTCTCGGCTCCGAACGCAGAGGATCTCAAGGAAGCGTCCGCTGGCGAAGCGTAGCTGCAGCCTCATCGCCGTGTGCTCGCTCTCCCGCTGACCATCGTCTGGTTTTCTTCCTGAGGAGTCTTTTTTTTTTTTTTTTTTTTTTTCTCCGTCGGTAACGATGATTAACTTCTTCCAGCACGACACCCACTACCGGAGCCGCCGAGTTACGCGGTCTGTGCCTTTACTAACCCGAGGCTGAAAAATTGGGTCGCCTGCTCTGGGGGCCTGAGTTGTCCTGATTCGCTTTAACAGCTGCCGAGCGCACGTTCTCCGAGGGTCTCCACCTGCAGCGCGTTCTTGCTCTGCTCCCCACCACCCCAGCTCTTCCCTGAAGTACTGTCAGGAGCTTTAAAAATAGTCAGACCAATGTGAGGGGGTTTCTGGTGTTTTTTTTTTTTTCTTTTTACAGCAAACAATGAATGTCATGAATTTTTATAGTTACTAGAAAAAGACTGTGTAAAGTGGCATTAGATGTCCCGTTTTTTAAAAAAAAAAAAAAAAAAAAATCCCTGTAGAAGGTGACATGCAGCACACTTTTTAACTGGTTTTTGTCTGGGGCCATCACCCCCAGAGATGCTGTTTCCCCATCTGACCTGGTGGGTGCTGCCTGCGGGCGGCCGCGTTCCCGTGCCTGGTGTCCTTCCACTACCGCTCTTTTTGGAAAAGAACAGAACATTTGCCAACGTGTATCAGTTATAAATGCTATTTTAATAAAAAGTTACATGAAACTTGAATTGGCTGAGCTGTTTTCTTTTAGTGCAAGTTGGTGTTACGGTCAGCTACGTAATGATGTCCTGTGAAGGGCAGCTGCTCCTCCCTGCGTCATTTTAAGTCTGTGCAAGCCAAACCCATAAACGAGATTTGAAGAGATTTCTACATTGAATCTGAATTGCCCCTGACAGCCCTAACAAAATTGAACCTAAGGGCTGGTAAACTGCCCCAAAAGTATGTAAAACTGATCCAGAGGTGAATGTCTCGACTTCAAGCTGCATTATCCATTTCTCTGAAGTAAGATGGACATAGCTGTGCTTCCTTGTGAGACCAAGACTTTATTACATTGCATGGCTGCCAAATAGCAATTTGTTTATAATATTCTACTAAGAGGAACAAAGTTCTGTAATTTTAAGAATAAAAAAGTTAAAATTCCTAACTCATTCAGAACTGTTCACATAGGAATTATTTCAGCCGATCTCAATACCTGCTTTTGCTCTACGTAACACGCGGTGGCTGAGGCCAGCAGTGCCTGTGTGCTGCAGTGAGTTGCCAGCATTCTGGAAAATAAGCAGTTTTAGTGTCTACTGGTGTAATTTTAAATATTTTTATATATAAAGTACTGAGTTTCTTGTCTCAAAGTCCTATAAAACTAAGTGTAGTATTGGAAATCAAATCCATTTGTTTATCGGTATAATTAATTCTAAAAACATACTTATGCTCCTGGGTTCTGCCATGAGCTTCTTAAAATTACCGCTTATTAATAACTTCTTCTTTTAGTTTTTCCGCAAGCATCTTCCTCTTCTGCAGTAATCTTTGCTTCTCTTCTGACATTTCCTAAAAGTGGAAAAAAATAAAAAAAAAAAACAAAACCACTGTGATGAAAGGGCACAGCTTTGCTGGCAGGTGCCCCGACCGCCGGGGCAGGCAGCTCGCGCGCAGTTTCTGGAACAGGAGCAGCCAGGTAAGCCTGATGCACTGGCCATCCAGACTGATTTAAAAAAAAACAAAAAACAACAACAAAAAATTTTAAAAAAATTACTCCGTTTCTTAAGAAGTGGATCCCAGGCTGTAGATGACCGGCTCTTTGCATCAGTCTGCCTTTTTTTTTTCCTGCTCTACCAACCTTTTTGAGAGGAATAACCCCAAATTCAGCCAGTGCTGCTTAGGTGGTTTGAAGTTCCCCAGCCAACAGTATTTTTGGGCGTGTTCTGAGCATACTAAAATGCTCAGCAACTCTGAAAAATACCCGAGGCAATAGAAGGTCTGGTCTTGAGTGGATGCTCGGTCAAGAAGAGTAGTGACTTTTTTTTTTTTAAACATAACTTATTTCATTGTTTTGTGGGGGTTTTCTACTGGTTTCCTCATTTGTGTTGAGAGTTTTCAAGCATTTCACATTAATGTAGATCAGACCTATTTGTGGTAAATGCATTACATCAGATTAACCACAACGATGATTAACAAAAAAAAAAAAACAAGTATGGTTGGGTTTTTTCCTGCTGAAGACCCCTATACTGGTAGAGCTTTATCCTGTCAGAGGATTCTGGGGTTTTTATGTCCATGCTTGCTTTCCCTGACAGGATTTACTTCTTTCTTCCCCAAACTAGGTTTTCTATCATTGCTGTGGTGCAAGGAGTTTTTGTGATTGTAGTTGCTTAAGTTTAAAAGTCAAGGAATGTGTCTGTTAATTCACTAATTTTTAATTTACGCACATCTCTGAACAGAGAACAGCCTTTGGACAAAAAAAAAAAAAAAAAAAAAAGCCCTTGAGGACTGGGCTGCCAGTGGTACCTCTGCCAATAATGCACCGTGCGTGTTCTGTCCTATGCTTCCAACCCTCCCACAGACTTATTTTTTTAGTATTGGAGGCAACCAGGTCAGCGACAGCAGCATCCACCCTTCAGAGAGCCTCGTCTTCCTAAACTATCTTCATCACGTCGCTTCTATTCCAGCAGCTGATGGACAGAAATCAAGGATTCCTTCATTTGAAATAGGCACAAAACTCTCAAAGGAGAGCAAAAGAACAGAGCAAGTTTGTTACCTCTGTAAAATAAGTCTTTGCAAAAGAAAATTGGTTTTCCCATTTCAGCTAGGAAGAAAAAAAAAAAAAAATCCCAGGGATTTAAGGCAGCCCAAGCAGTAGGGCACAGCTTAGGAAGAAAAAGCAGCATTTTTGCCGTTCATAAACATAAATTCCTCATGAGGATTTGATGATACTGAAGCAAGATAACGCTAACTTAATCACTAAGACTTCTAGCCTATCAGCTTCTGCAAAAACAGGGACTTGACAATACTTCCCCTCCGCTTCCCCCACTCGTTGCTTTTCTCCTGCTACCATGTTCAGTGGCCACATTTACATCTTCACAGAAATCACCTCTGCTTTCTGTAAAGTGGTCAGGACGATTAAAATGTTTGAACCCTTCACCTCTGTAGGAGACGATTCCTCTTCTTTCTGGTCAGTGGTCGTTGGTAACAGGACGTTATTCCTGGACTCCTTCTTTGTAGCCATCAGCATATCTCGTTTTTTCTTCAGGTAGTCCTCTCGTTGCTTCAGCTGCTGTTCTTCAAGTTCTGATAAATGCTGGAAATGTATTTTTTTAAATACGTTTTAAAATAAATTTTTGGTATGCGTGTTATGTATTTGTGAGACAAAAACATTTACATTGTATTTGCCTCCGAAATTACTAGCTGAAAAAAAATCCAAGCTGAAGCCTCAAGCCAGAGCTGGCTACTAAGAAATGATCACAGGCCAAAGGCTGAATACTGAATTCTATTCTAGAACTAGAATGATGATCTGAACTTTATGCAAATTAAACTGGGGAATAGCATAAAACAATGCTCGCGTGCTGGTTTAAAAAAAAAAGTCCAAACCAAACCCACATGATTACAAGAATAAAAAAATATAATTTAAGTGTTATACTGTGTTAGAGCTTTATTCTAAATGTAGTCCTGGCTTTTTGCATTCTAGTTTTACGTTTGGGTTTTTTTTCTTGTTTGTTTTAAACTTACAGGTCCTTTCATCCCAGCTTTTTGCGCTGTGTTTTCTGAACGTTTTCCAGCTGACTGTTTCTTGTCGTCTTTCCCTTTGGTACAAGATGGCTGAGGTAAGCTTTCTGGGTCTTTTTGTAATGGTCGTACTGGTTTTAAGTCTTCCCTCGCAGATTTCCGAGATTCCTCTGAGCAGCAATTTTACATAGAAAACAATCAGAAAAGAACAGGAATATATCGAATAAAAAACAATTTGGTGTTCTTCCAATATTCAGATGTCTCTTCTGATGAAACAGAAAACTGAAAAAAAAAACCAAAATCACATTTCTCCCATTTTTATTAATAAAACTTTCTTTCAAAAGCCAGAGATGTATCTGCACGATGAAAGCAATTAGATAATGCTTTATGCCGTAAGCACCTCTACTGCAATGAATTATAAACTGTCAAATGCTCACAACGTAATCTATTCAGGGTTCCAATACTCAAGTTCATACTTGCAATTTTGGTCTTGGCAAGCCGAGCCCAGTCACCGGCAGCTTCTGAGGTGCCCTTTGGCCAACTCTAAGTACGAGTCTACTGGTTCAGCTTTCCGCTTCAGAGCAACGAATCGGAACATACTGCATTTAAGTGAATTGGATGGGAGAGGAGGGAAGCGAAGCTCGAGAGGCGCAGAGCTCTGTGCTGACACAGCTCTGTTACTCCTCTTTGGAACCAAGCCCTGGCGTCTTCCGCTCCCTGTTGAGTCCCTCGCCTTGTGCAAGATGACAGTCCTGCAGGACACGTGTGTTGCTTTTTTTCTTGGACAAACACCGCCTGTGAAATCCTGATTCCAGCTGCGCCTTTCACATCTCTGCAGGCACCAGGGTTAGTTTTGCCTTGCATCCCACTGAACTCCATGGTGTCCGAGATGGCAACTTTTCAAAACTGCACTAAGACTTCCTACAGCTACTCCCGAGTAAGGTAAGCTGCTGCTCCTACTATACTTCTATTAAAAATGAAGACGCTTTTAACTGGTTTAAAACATGCCTGAAAATCTCCATAAAGATGTGATAATACAGGTAATGAAATACCAATTTTACTGTGTTGAGTCAGTTAGAGTCTCTCCATAATACCCGAGTGGACACACGTAACTGAATGTAGCCGATTACAATTCTACAGTGCTGGATTTTTGGTGTCATGCGGAGAAATAGCTTGTGTGAGCATTAAGGCACAAGTACTCTCCTTGCTCTCTGTGGGACAGATGGCAAAGCTGGCTGCGCTGAAGCCAGGGCAGGGTGAACACCACTCACGTGTTCCTTTAGGTTGCAGCAAGCAATATACATTTAGCTCTTCAACGTTGCTGCTTTCTTTAGTACAGAAAATTACAAGACACACAATGGTGAAAAGGAGAGGAAATGTTACTCAAAGTATGGAAAACAAACTGGGACAGAAATGGAAAACAAAGGAACTTGCATTTCAGTGAAATGTCTTGATGCTCCAAAGAAAGTCTTTTTGTGATGGATAAAAGTTCTTTGAGGCACTGTGAGAAGTCAAAGTTAACGCTGCTAGAAAAAATCCTCACACTGTCCTATTAAAAGGCAGGGAGGAAACCCCCCCCCCCAAAAAAAAAAAAGGCAAAACCCACACACCGCATGCCAAATACCTACCCCATCACCAACATGATGATTGAGGAAAGCTACTTACCAGAAAGCAGCTCTCTGAAATGTGGTGTGTGTATGTAAGTTTACACTGTTGCGGTCCGTATCGCAAACACTCAAGCTGGAGCTGTTTGTGTCCTAGCAGTACCTGCAGATGTGAGCGTAGGACCCTGTGTCACTTAACCCACGAACCTGAAAAGATACTGAGAAGGGAAGGAGGGTGGATGGAGAACGTACAGATAGACAATGCAGCTCAAAGAATTACAGTTACTGGTACGTAACGGGTTTTCTCCTTTGAGAACTTGTCTATGTGTACATTGACACTCTGGGCAACTAAGCAATGTTCTTTTCCGTGTGGACAATTCCTTCAGAATCTTCTCGAAAGACAAGCACCCCGGACTGCTCCAGCAGACGCTGCATCCTTCGTATCCGCGTGATACATGCCGCTTGAGTGCAACTTTTGAAGTAGCTGCCCTGCAGGTATCTGGAAAGGGAAGCGTTCACTAAGAATGCTGGAAAGGTCGCTTGCACTCTGAGGTATCGAGAGTGACCTTCACTATGAAATTCACCCTTCTGATCGCTCCGTACTGCAACAAGTCGGGCAGTCAAAGTACAGGAGGAACGATTTTGCAAACTATTTGTAAGGGGCTCACCAAATGAAATTAAGACATTAAGAAAATTAAGAACTCATTGTACAGTGGAAAACTTTAAGGGGTCCACAAACTGAACTCTTGGGTCTCAAGGTGAAGGGGAACTGGCAAAAGATAATAAAACCACTGTGCATCTGAAGGAAGAGAAACGTACATCCAGACTGGAGGGAATGAAAAACAAAGAAAAAAAAAAGTCCTTCCTTTTCCTGACTCCGAGAACTGGTTCATGCAAGGGCCGTGCTGCCAAGGCAGCCGATACTCCCTAGGTATGGGATTCCTCCCCATGCTCAGGTCGAGAAAGGCGAGCTGTCCTGTTCCTCAGTAACGCAACCCTATGAATGAGAACATGGAGCCAGGATCTGGTGGGCTGTGAGGGTCGGGGATCGACCGAGGTGAGAGGAGAGCAGCTCTCCTGCCACCCTAGAGGGGCACAAGCTGTCAGTGAAAAGTTCTTGCCATTTCTGTTCCCAGAGTTGTATCTGGCACCAAGAGGAAGCAAGTCAAGCAGAGGATGTGATCCCATTATTCAGAGACAAACCTTCAGCTGGGAGCCCATGTTTTGGAAGCAGGCAATAACAGTCTGGTCTGGAGGCCACCAGTCCTCGTTTCTGTGCGAGAAAGGGGTCTGGAAGAAGGTGATTCCCAGTACAGATTCTCCTTGATTTTTGCTGCCACTACACAAAACCACTTTTCTAAAAGATGATACTGGAAGATAAACCATGACAAACTTTCTCACGTTTGAGAAATCAGCTATGCTGCCACAAGATGCCAGTTCGAAGGTTGAAGATTTCCAAGGAGCTAAATGTTTTGTAGGCCTGTCTCTTCTTCGGCATTTAAAGAGCATGGGAATGCTCAGCACCAGCTGGGCAGACACTTGGACAGCACAGAAGGGTTGTGCTCAGTGCCGAGAAGTCTTGACTCCTGAGCTCCAAGATCTCCTCTCTCTCTCAAGCACAGGAGTAAATCCTGCAGCCAGAGTATTTGCTAGGAATGTGCCTTCCTCCTGAAACAGAGGAAACAGCCGCTGCAGGACAGACATAATTTAGCGGTGCCATTACAAGGTGGTGCAACTATGCAAAAATGAAGAGGAGTAAAAGCAGGCTGGAAGAAAAGAATGTGAGTACAGCTGCGGGCCTTCTGCGTGCTTCTGAGGGCAGAAGGGAGAGAAAAGTTCAAATAAATGTAACAAAACCTCAGAGAAGGACAGAAGGAATAAAGGCAGGGGCGGGGGGTGTATTTCAAAGGTCAGTGACACAATTTATTCTTTAAGTTTCCTAATGTGAAAGATACTAACTCAGTTTAAAAGAAGAGAGGGTCCTACAACCACTTCATCTGTTAATGGCCATCAAATGAAAAAGCAGGGAGCAAGTATGCCCCAAAGGTACTACCAAGGCTAAAAGTATCCAGCTTAAGTGTCTGTGATATGACAACTTCCAATGTGAATGCATACAAAGACAAGTACTAGACTCAGGAAATGTGTTAACTTAAAGACAGCACCGACTATCATTTCCCAAAGTTGGAATTATATTTGTGGGAGTGACCTTAGAATTTTTCACAAACTCGTAAGAGAGCCAATCCCACTGAGATGCAGCCTGGTTTTGAAGATCGGCTGTGTATACCTATATACATAGACACGTGTGTGTATATACATACCTACCTATATGTGCGTGTGCATGTATACGCATTTCTTTATGCTTCCTATCACCTAAGAATTTTCCTACCTTCCTGAACAGGTCAGCACCCTTGTGCTTTAGCTGCAACACAAACACACCAAGAGCACCTCTGTCACAACCAGTGATTTTTTTCTCCTCCGTGTAAAAGCACTGGCTTGGTCAGGCTCTCAAGTAAATAACCATCTACAAAACAATCTGGACAATTTTCACTACGTAACTTGGGTAAAGTTCAAGACTACTTAGAAGAGCTCTCCTTGGTGGTGTTAAGTTGGTCAGTGTTACAATCCCACTCAAAAACAAAAATGTAAAATTGGAAAGATCAAAATGAGTAACAAAAATCTGAACCAAAGCCAGAAAGATTCAGTTTGGCGGTCTGACAATTCGGCTTGAATCAACCTTAACAGTTTAAGGTTAGTTCTTTCAGAGACATTAGATTGCTATCAAGAAATGTTGTACAACTATAAATTAAACCTATAATGGCCACATGCAGGGCGAGAAAGTATAACTTTAAAAGTAAATGATTCGTAGTTGCTTACAGGAAACTCACTGTTCTTAACAGTAATGGTGGCAGAAGCACAGTAAATGGAAAGATGAAAACTGCTGTTAGATTCCTGTATTTCTCCTCCAATTGGAGATCACTTACAACATCACTGAATTATAAACCAGCTCCAGTCGGAAGGCATTTCTGCAGGCCACCAGTCTGCAAATACCCTGCTCAGAGCAGGGCTAACTTCAAAGCTAGGACGGTTTACTCACAGCCTTATCCAGCCAAGTTCTTAAAATCCTGATACGAGTGGATGATTTGAAAATAGTATCATATAGCACACTCGGCATTGCGTTTTCCCACAAAATTACCTGATGGAAATTTTGGAGTTTCTTCAGAATCATCAGCTCCCTCAGTGGATTCCATAACTTTTACAGCTTCTCTCGAATCTCCTGGAAAACTGTAGGTAACATCTGGTGACTGAAGTTTATTATCACGTGCCTTAAATTACAAAACAAACAAAACCAAGCATTACATTTCCTGGCACTGTACTTCAGGCGTTAAACTGTCAACAGAAAGAAAGCTCCCAAAAGAACTTTTGGGTAAAACTGTGTTGTTTACACTATGTACTGCATTGTCAAAGTGAACAAAAGCAAACTACTTACGTTGTTTTACTAATAGGAAGGTTCTTACTGGCTTATAGTCATAAGGGAGTATTTTTCATTTTAGTTCAAAACCTGTTCCCTGAGCAACAATCAGAATTTAGAATGTTAGGTAATTTAGTATTTTTTTTCCCAGCTACAAACAGGTTAACAGGGGTTTTTTTGCCACACTTTGCCTGTGACTTTCAGGCAGACCTCTGTCCACCAGAAAAATACAATACAGTAAGAGAACCAGGAACATCCACCAAAGTTACCACAGAAACAGAGAAATAATCAGCCGAATGGAAACAACGGGTCTAGATAATCTCTGGCACTATTGTTTTACTTCTACACTTGTCTGGGAAATCTTGACAATGCAACCCACCTCTTAAAATTGCAAAGCCAGCTGGGATTTGCCCAGAAAAAGTCTACGATGTTCATCAACCATCTAATTCATATCAGAACCCCACAGCATTCATCAAAATATTATTTTGTTTTAAAACATTCTCTAACAAAACCGTATTATTGAACAATTAACTATCACCTGCGCCATCCAGGTGAACTTGACTGGGGCCTCTGTAATCTGGCTTGTTTGTCAAGAATATTGATATTCTTGGCTGGTCTATAAAGATTTGGATAAGCCTGCATCTTAATACAGCTTGAATTCTTAAAATGAGCCAAACCTTGAGTTTCCAGGTTGTTTTGTAAGAAATCAAATAGAACAGGTGACTCATTTCCTGAAATCTATCACTGTAATATGGGAAAGAAGAGTTTTGTCACCACTCTTCTACAGTGTCAGACCCTGGGAGAGAGGTTTAATTTGGAAGAATATCCCAACTGTTTAGGACTTGCATTCAGTAGCATAGCTGTAAACTGCAGCTACGGTGGGTTTGAATTGGGGGATAGGATTGGAAATCAAGCGTTGACCTCTGTGGTAGCTGCATTTGGTCTCCGGGTGGTTTCCTTTGTCAGTTCAGGCTGAAGGAAACAGTGCTTTCTCTCTTCAGATTTAGTATGCTCAATTTTCTAATGACGGAAGAGAATAGAAGAGCGATTCTGCTCCCTTCTGATACAGCCTACAATTCCAGCTATTTTCGTACGTTTTCCCAGTGAAGGGGAGGTTTATGGCCACAATTCCACTGTAGAGGATTTCAATTTCAATTTGTTTCTCAGTTGCTGAACGACTGGCAATTTAGCCGGTCCCCGTTTACATTCAGTTACCTTTCTACATGGTTTACTCTGATGGAGACCAAGCGACGGTCTAACGTGGAGAGGATTTCTGGTTCCTGGCGATTAGGTTCTAGCAGTATTGTGCAGACTTAACGAGTAACTATGCTGTCTATGAAGTGATCCTTAAAATTCCTGAAGGATTATGAATGCTGTAATCTCTAAGGAGCTTATACTTTGAAGTCTCTTTGATCTTGACAATATTAGTAATTCAGATGTTCTCTGAATCTGAAAGGTTGACATCCGTTACCAGGATTTTAGAATTCAGGAGAGAATACACTTATCATATGAGCTCCACCAAATGGCCCATGGTTAATGGTATCATGTATAGCACTAGCGTCGGTGATACCATCGAGAAAGACGCAAACAGCAGAACAGACCTTTCAAAGAGAAATGTCAGTGAGACCTTCCTGACAGACCTTGGGTTTGCTTAGGATGGTACGCGTCACCGTAAAGTGACACAGTCGACACCCAGGACAGGAATATCAGAGTCTTTCTTAATCATCAACATAACTCATCCAGAAAGGTAAGATACTCACTACTTCGGTCCTCTTTCTTTCTTGCTCCATTTCATATTCTTCCTTAGATTTTCTGTAACACAAAATGCAAGTAAATACTCAAAACTTCTTTAGTATTAGTGACTTTTAGGTAAATTTAGCACTGCTTAAATATTTGAGGACTACCAAAAGAATTACAAGATAATATGAATTTATTGGTATCCAAAATATTTCCATGACTTAAATGAAAATGCACTCCTAATAGAAATAAATAATTATGATAAACACACAGAACCCACCATCCTCAGTCTGTCTTTCCCTGTGCAAAAATAATTGCGTAAGAATTTCCAGGGCTTATCTATCCCTTGTTTGATTGGCTCGTTTAAGGACAAGAAGGGAAGTATTTCCAGAATACAGAGGGAAAATAGCGTAATTTAATATAACATGAATGGATTAATCTGCTATTGTTTAAGGTTATGTTTTTATATATAGGTGAACTGGGAGTGGAGGAGAATCTACAGAAGCTCTATCAGTCCGCACACACCTTCTTAGATCATAGCAACGCTCACTGAACACAACTAAGAAGGAAGCTGTAGAAAGGAATAAAGCCTACTGCAAAAGCAGAATTTGCTTGTCCCAGGCTTTAATGTGTGGGGTGTTCCCTGAATGGATTACAGCTAGCATGCCCCTATTGTCCAGAGGCATCTAGCCAGGTCTAACTTTAGGTCTGCTTGGAGATTCAGGGGAGAATGGAAATGATGGGGGTCTTAAAAAGTTGCACATCGTTCCATGCATCACCAAGACAGTTCACCATGGTGGAGCAGTTAGCTCTCAGTCTTTAAATAATTCTGATCACACCCACTGTCTAGCACCACCCATTTTCTCTTAGGTAGGATTTTGACAAGGACATTCATGTCATCTGTAAGATGAAGGCGGTTTCCTGGAAAAGGCTGGAAGAGTTAGGTCCTACATACCTTTATTTCTTACTTTAAAATAATGTACGAAGTAGGACTGATTCTTTTTTTTACCTTAGAACCTCCCTCAGTATTTTCATTTCTTCTTGTTCAATTTCACTGAATACATCAGAACCCTCTGTCAAACAGTCAGGCAACACACCTATTAAAAAACATGGCAAAACTTATCCGTTACTCTAAAGAAAATTGTTTTGTACCTCATTTCGGTATCATTCTTCAGGCAAGAGTAGAGAAAGAACCCATCCCATCTAATTCTTCCTCTCTGTAACTGTTCCCAAAAAGATTCTAGATCCTGGGCATCAAGTTGCTAGTAGCAAAAAGGCAAAGGTTTCTGAACTATGGAATTTTTGATGTCTAAGGGTAAAGCATAAGCCATGCTCTGCATTGACCATTATATGGCATTTCCTATAGACTGCAATTCAGCCATGGCTAACGGGACCACTTCCAAATTTAGCTGTGATATGAAAGCTCAAATGCAAAAATCCTTCTCTGAAAAGCATGCATACAGTAAGAAGACGAAACAAAATGGTAAAACTAAAGACATGGAAGAAAGGAGCGGGTAGATGAAAATCCTTTCAGAAACATCAACAGAGCAGCAAAGTTGGGCATAAATTATTTTCTCGTCTTTAAAAGCATGCCTGTATTAGCACAACGAAGGCTGTAACTTCTGCCTTCTATATGGATTTTTCATGTGCAACTGTACAGAGTGAATTGCGAAGTAAGCATGGCAGACAGTACAGCGTCATTGCTATGCAAGTAGCGCAATTCAAACTATCGATATTATCATTGTCGATGAAATCATTGCTTTAACACTCAAAATCACCACCAAAATTCTTTAACAAAAAAACTAAGTCAGGTTTCACAGGAAAACTTAAGACAAACGGAACTGAAAAAAATCTGTTAATTTAAAAAGGAGTATAGCTGCCACGGAGAATAGAAGCCAAGGACTAAGTATGGAACTCCTAGACCCAGTAAAATCAATGGAATGTTTTCCATTAACTTGAACTGGAACTAAACCAGCAATTTGATGCTCATTTATGAACGGATTACACAGTCATCAAATGAACACTGAAAAGATGAAAAGAAGGGAACCTCCCCCATTTACCACTTCTTACCATTTCTTTCTTTAATGATTCTAATAGCTTGCAATTGCATTTCAATATTTTTCTGTACCATCATTTTTTTAAATAGTCTAAAATCTTCTGCTGCCAACACTGTTTGCAAAATGGCCTGTGGGAGGAAAGATATGCACAGAATTAAAAACCCGAGACAAATCATAACCATCTCAGTCTGCTTGAAATTCCACTGGGATTTAAATTCTATGGAGCACGTTTTTAATAATTATATTTCATTCTCCTAGCTGTCTGTTTTTCCAGCCGTACAAGTTGAGCTAGTAGTCAAGAAAAGAATTTGATGGCTCACGTCTTTGGATCAACACATCTACAATAATATTATCACAAAACCTGGAGGGTTTCCCAGTGTAAGTTTACAACTGCAATTCATTTGACTTCCTGAACAAACGCGTAAGCTCGAGTGAGGAATGTGCGCTCTGAAGTTGCTTGTTACACATCTGGGGGGAGGTATGTCAGCAAAGACCCATTTCAACTGGCTCCCGCTCCTCTGCCCAATATACCTGAGACAATTAGGAAGGATACCTTTGAGCAGGTGAAGGGCTGCCTGACCATGCATTCGCCGTACAGATTTTACTGTTTTGTTTTATTATAAAATCAGAGGAAAACATCTTTTATTTTATGGAGCATGTCTGTTGTTTTAATCTTTGTCTGCTACTGTAAAGAGACTGAAGACTAACATAAAGCTGACAAATACCCAAATAAAGGTGGCAGAAGCACCCTAAGCTTAGAGGTTTGTTTTGGAAAATACAAAGCAGAGAAGAAGAAACTCTCAAAGAAACTCTCAAAAGGTATCTGACACCACACAGATATCTGTCATTATTTTCAAGACCCGCATTTTTCTGGTCAAAGTTCATAACATAAACAAACACATCGCGTTTTAGAAAATTAGAGTTTTAACAAGAACATTTTTCAAAGTTTCATCTCCACCCTGCTATATTAGTGAAAATAGGAAGCTAAAAATTAAATCTATATATTCCTAAACAAAGGAAAATCTACCTGCGAAGTGTGTGTCTTTGCAAGAGGAGATGAGAAAGCTTGCTGAAATTTCTCTTCATTAATTCCAACTTCTTTAAGATAGTCTTCTAATAATTTTTCAACCTGTGAGAAAGTATAAGCCTTACTAAGAGGTTTTTCGCTAAGGATAATACGATTTTTTTTCGTAATTGTATATTCTTTTTTGCTGACATTGTATTTTTTAAACTCAAAGGAAAATCATTGCAATAGTATAAATTATTTTTCTGATATGTCAGGCTTCATTTAATTTCAGTTCAAAATAAGCATTTTTATTGCTAAATTTGATTACTATTTAATTTAGCTTCTCCAATTTCCAAGAATCTCACCTTTCAACCTCTTCCCCAGACTCCTGGCTAGTATTCCTCCTCATTTTTTGCCCTGTAGGTAAAAGGCTTTTTGCCAGTCTGGATGCCTGAAACCCTTCAGGGTCAGAGCAAAAATGGATGTTGGTCAGTATTTATTCAACTGATGCTTTCACATCAAATATTACCAAGCCTTGTCACAGAAAAATATTTTAGAAATCTGTAGGCATTGGCTTATAGGTATTTTAAGCATGCTCCAAAAATCTCCTGTAGTTTTTTTTCTGATAATTGAAAGTTAATTCAAAAGATTTACCAGACTCATTAGTGAAAAAAATATAAGTTATACATGTTCTTAGACATCGTGCTCTTTGTTATTTTAACTTGACAGAAAACATGAACATCATCAAGCTTATAAGTACAGTATTTTAGCTAGCAGATATATTAATTTTAATGAAAAATATGTAACAGCATAAAAGATATGACTGTGTGTTAAAGCTTCTTTTCTATGTATCTGGTGTTTAAGCATAAAAATCCATATGACAACTATGACTCAGGATTTCTAAATAACACTTGTAACAGGCAATATTAGAAAAGTCTAAATAACAAGGATAACACAATTAGAAGTTCATCTAAATACTATTTCAACATTTTAAATTCCATTTCTTGGAAATCTACCACAAATAGTGGATAATGCTCACCAGAGCTTGGTACTCCTGATAAATTTCTGTGTAAGACAACTTGCTTTCTTCTTCATCATCAAAAACTGTGGAAAAAAAACCAAAACAAAAACACGCATACATTTTGGAGTTAGTGTACACACCACAAATTAACTTATGCCTTAAAGAGAAAGATTAACCTTTACAAGGTAATAGGTTTAATCATATGAAATTTAGACCATGACTGATAATAATAATAATAATAATGTATTTTTCCACATTTCATTCAGCAGGCTAAGCATGTACTTTTGGTAATTTAATGTAATTACATTTCATAATTTAATACTGGGAAAACGCATCTTCACAAGAGAAGCAGATTTCTAAGCAAGTTGAGGATTCAGCAGATATGTACGCTAAAAAGATTTAATATAAGAACTACCATATGAACTTGTGTAAGGTTGTTCTAAGATGGCAGATGACATACATAAAGCAGGAAATTTCTCTCTCTCCATGTATTTACGTGAAGGATGTATTAACGACTTAACCCAAATTTTTTAAAATGCCATTCATTTAGCGAGAAGCCAAGGTGAGGCAGGAAAATGAGACCCTGCCTGCATAATACCAGATAAGCCCAAAGAGGGAATCTGCTTCAGGTAAGTTATTTTTTTAATTATATCTATCCTGATTTAGACAAAATGGGCATCTGTATAGCACAGGCCATATTAATCATATTCATATAAGTTCATATTAAGAACTCTTGGCTGGAAATACCAAGCTAATGATCTCTACACTGCAGAAAATATGGAAGAAACAGAAAATAAGAGAAACTGAAAACTAGGGTTTGGGGTTTTTTTTAATTTCCATTTTTATCATGTCAGCAATGAACAGGGGTAATGTAAAACCTAGCAATTAAAGCAGAGGCTTAGAAATAAGACGTCCTCAATCCCCTTCAAGATTAGCCACTCTATGTTGGACAAGTCACTTCCCATGTGCATGCTTTGAAGTCATTTGAAGAGTGGGAATTCTGCTTAAACTGGTGAATGAGTGTGATTTATTCTTCCTAATATATATGACATCTCTAATGGATGTGCACAGAATTAGTATAACTTTCACACAAATGTAGAGTGACTTTCAGAAAGCGTCATTTCCCAGCTGTGACAGCCCCGAGGCAACATTGCTCTGCACCTTGATAAGGTGTGATGCAAGATGGCTGTTCCTAAACCAGAAAGTACTTGCATCACTTTCTAACACCTTACAGCAATGCAGTGATAGAAATCTAATCAAACAGTTCAGGCCCTCTAAATAAGCAAGGGATACTTGCTTTTTTAAATGACATAATCTGGAAAACCAACATTTCCTTTTGTTTCATTCTTGCGCAAGGGAAATTTTTTTAATGGATTGAAAAAAAAAAAAAAGCTTTAAAATGTCTAGGAATAAATAGAATAAATTCAAATGCTAGAAAAAGTACTATAAATCTTACTCTCAAAAAATGCAACTCCTGCGGTGACCACCATATTACCAAACCCAAAAGGGTGCAGACACTTAACTGCCTCTATTGTCTTCAGCATCTCCTCTCCTCTGGGGGATCTCCCTTAAGGCTCTTGCAGACCCCAACCTTTGTCTTAGTGTCTCTGTTCCCTTCTACCTCCTCCTGTTCCTTCCTGCCCTGGGCACCCGAAGGAGGGGTGACACCGGGATGTCACTCGTCAGTCAGCGTCCCTGCCAACAGCTCGCCTCACACTGCCAAGGGGATGCTTCCAAGCCCTCCTCCTCCTCCTTCCGCAGCTGCAGGACCACACGGAAGGCAGAGTGGAAAGCCTGCACAAACTGCCCTCTGTTCTCAGGCTCCGAACAAAAAGAGGATGAAGTTCACTGCCAAGTAAAGCAAGCTGCAGTCAGCATCTCCTCCGAGTTAAGTGGCATTAAGGAGTGCTTTGAATGGAGACCTTGGATTTTCTTGAGTCAGGGCTCCTAAATCATGTAGTCATTATTTTCCTTAAGATTTTGGCACAGAGTCTTTTGGTTGCCCAACAGGAACAAAGATCTGAAGAACCACCATATCAAGATAAGCCCTGATATCCTGGGAGACACACTCATCATTTTCCTGTTAAAACTGAAAATCTTTGCTAGGACCCCTCAAAAGGGATGAGCGCTAAGTCAAGTTTTGAGTTCTCCCTGCTAGACTGAGCCACTGACTCATTTTACCTCGCAGACAAGAGCTGGTAAGGACACCTGAGGGAACTCTTCTCCTCCCCCAGTCCTCACTGACTGGTGAGGCAGCTCTGCACTGGGAGGGAAGGGGTACACCCAGGCAACAATATCTGTTTATGCCTTCTGTACCTTGTCTTTATCTTCTGGTGCTCAGAACTATTATCAAGCTTATCGATTATACAAAGGGATGTTTCGATTAATACCTTGGAGCATCTGAATAAAACTGAAAAGCCTTCTCGCCTTATATACATACCCGTGGATTTAACTTCAGTTTCATAGTCATGTAAAAGGAAACTAATCAAGCCATGAGAAATTAATCAAGTCCCCAGAGAGAGGGAGAGAGACAAAACAAACAAAAAATTAAAACCAGGCAGAAAACCGTTAGGATCATTTATAAGTTGAAGTGTAAGGACTTGGCTTAAGTAACTACACTTCCAAAATAAATTCGTTACATACCAATTACCAAAACTCAAATTCTATTCTTGAGGAATCACAGATTATGGTCAGTTAATCAAAATGTTGCTAGTTTGCTTGTTCAGCCCCAAGACTAAATGTTTTGAGAACTAAAAGAATTCTGTCCTGACAAAATACCTCAGGAACAAGAACAGCGATGGAATCAGCACAGTACACTTCCAGAAAGGAAAAGCAAATAGCACAGACACCTGCAACTACAACTTCCAGTTTCTTTAAGTGTGCTTCTTAGCAACCTTAGCATTGCAGTAACACTTCTTTAGCCTTTTCTTGTTTCTCAATAGCTTGTGGGAGTTGTCCAACAGCACTCTAGCACAAATAATACCTTGGAAGATCATTTACTGCAAGTGGTTTCTCTACTTTGTTCCTCCAATTTACGTAGAAACAAACTGGCAGGAAGCGACCATTATACAAGCCTGCCTTACACTACATGGGAATTTACAGAGGTTCCATAAATCTTCTTACTGCCAGTAAATTCCCCTCAACCTTCTGAGGAGACATCATTGCCCCAGAGAGGGATAATCAATTGCCCTGATTCCTAAACCTAGACCCTTTGCATGACAATCAAAATGCTTGACTGACCTCAAGTTCAGGCAGACTTCCCAAGAGAAAATGCTTAGCCTAGATTTCTCTTGCTTTCTAGCTGTGAAGACTCTAGCAGTGTTACCTTTCTCATTACCAAGTACGCTAGGGAAAGGTGTACACACGATCATCTTGCCTCATGCAAAGCTTGGGAAGGGCAGAAGCAATTCAGGATAACTGAGAAGCCACTTGTTTAGAAGCTATGATCTGAATCAGAGGTGCATCTGTTTTGCTGAAGGTGGAGTAAACCCCAAGAAGAACAACTGCCCAACAAAAAGACAAGACCGGTCCCGCTGAGGCCAGCCATTACAGAAGCTGTTCTGGAGCCCACAGCGGGCTGGACGGGAAGAAGCAAGCAGGCAGAATAGAGCTTGATGTTAGTAAGTCCCTAGAAATAAACTGTATTTGGAAGCCTTAGTTTCATGACTTCAAGTATTTTAAAGTTCAAATTATTAATGAATCCTACGTCCTGTCAGGCGATACTAAAGGAACAGATTTTATTCATGGGAGCCCCAGAACATCATCCTGAATTAGTCTATGGCAACATGCTTTAATACTTCTCATGTGAGAATGCCTGCAGGCTGGCTCATGGGCTATCATGTTCTCAAACACTTTTTTTTCCCCAATAATCACAGAAGAAAGCTTCCTTCTTTCTAAAGGACTTAAGCAATGCTTTCAGACTTGCCCAAATTGTAATTATTCTGCTACCATAAGGATCCAGGTGTTCTTTGGCAGCAGAAAATCTGTTCTGCAAGTGGCGGAACTAATTTAGCCAAATTTCTACTGCAGAAAGTCTATGTTCTCCTTTCCTCACTACAGATGTACATCTATATGGGTCTCCTCAGGCACTTTTACAGGGAGCCACAGGCCCATCTCAGCCCCCTCTTGCTGCCTATACTTCCAGTTTACCCAGGGCATTCCCCAGGTTATTCCATGATTCCCTCAGCTCTTTTTTCAGGAAGAAAAGGAAGTTTCACTAGAGTTGCTTCTGAGCTAAACTCATGCACAAGACCGCCTACAAATATAACCAATAATCACTGCCTTTTTAGTGCTGACTATCATTTTTTGAGAGGTACTAACTTACGGTTTCTCATCTCTTAACTGCCAACGTTCACAAAATTGCAGGAATTTAACTTCGGGCCTCCTACTTGTCCATCCTGCTGGCCAGACAGCTATTTTAATTGTCCTGTCCAGTTTCCGAAGGAAAACACACCTAGCTATGGAAACGTATTAATGGCCTCCAACTGCTTTGTAGCCACGTCAGGGTATTACACACAGCGGAACGAAGAACTCGCATGGGTGTTGCGCTGTAAGCTCATGCCCTAATCCCCTGTATGAGCTAATGAATGCAAATTGCCACACGGTAAAAAACGGCTTGCTCGGGGGAGACCGACTTTCCCAGGGTCCCTCCACCTCCCTAAAACCGATGCCAAAGCGCAGACGGTGGCTGTGCAAAGCCTGACCACCCTTCAGCGGGGATTGCTCTCCAAGGGCGCCCGCGGGGACCGTCACGCACACCGGCCCGATGGGCCACACGCCCGCTGCCCGCACAAAACCACGGGGGTGGGCGCTGCCGCCGCGCAGGGAGAGCCCTGACCGGTGCCTGCAGGGGCGGTGAGGGGCCCGGGCACTGGGCCTCCCGGCCCGCCGTGTGTACCTGTGATGAGGCCGCCAGCCCCGTCCCGTCCCCCCGGCCGGGCAGCGGCGGGCTGAGGGGGCGGCGGGCTGAGGGGGGACCCGGCGCGGGCTGAGGGGACGCGGGCTGAGGGGGGCGGAGGGGGGACCCGGCGCGGGCTGAGGGGGACGGCGGGCTGAGGGGGAGGGCTGAGGCGGAGGGCTGAGGGGGGACGCGGGCTGAGGGGGGCGGGCGGGCTGAGGGGGGACGGCGGGCTGAGGGGGGCGGAGGGCTGAGGGGGGCGGCGGGCTGAGGGGGGCGCGGGCTGAGGGGGGCGGAGGGCTGAGGGGGGACGGCGGGCTGAGGGGGGCGGGGGCTGAGGGGGGCGGCGGGCGAGGGGGGCGCGGGCTGAGGGGGGACGCGGCTGAGGGGGCGGGGGCTGAGGGGGGCGGCGGGCTGAGGGGGGCGCGGGCTGAGGGGGGCGCGGGGCTGAGGGGGGCGGGGCTGGGGAGCGGCTGAGGGGGGCGGAGGGCTGAGGGGGGCGGCGGGCTGAGGGGGGCGGGGAGGGGTGCGGAGGGGAGGGGCGGGGTGAGGGCGGAGGCTGAGGGGGGCGGCGGGCGCGCATGCGCAGCAGCCCCGGGCGAGGGGGACAGGCCCGCGGGGGTGGGTTTGGGGGACCCGCGCCCCCCCCGCGGGGCCGAGGAGAGGCCGCCCCGGCCCGGCCGCTCACCCTCGCACTTCTGCTCCATGAACTCCAGGATGGGGATGGACCAGGCGGGCCCCCGCAGGAACCCGGCGATGGTGTCCACCACCCACTCCACGTCGCCCTCCTCCTCTGCCGCCATCGCCGGGGCCGGGGCCGGGGCCGCCGCGGGTGGGAGGGGGAACGGCGCGCGGCGGAGGTCGGCGCGCCCGCCCGTCGCTGTGGCAACCGGCGTCACGGGGCGGTGGCGCGCGCGCGCGCCTCACGTGGGCCCGGCGCCGCCCGCCCGCCCGCCCGCGCGCCCCGCCCCGGCGGCGGCGGTTAAACGGCCGGGCCGGCGGTTCTGGACTGCCGTGAGGGCCGGCCGGCCGGATCGCGGCTGTAGGGGTCACCCACCCGAAATACCCCGGCGTTAGAAGGTGGAGCGGCGGCGGGGCCCGGCGCGGGGCAGCGGGGTGCCCGTGCAGCGGCCTTGTTCAACCGGCGGCATCGTGAGGGGGAAGACGGGCGCGCGAGGGCGGTGCTTGCGAACGCCCCGGAGCTGCCGCCGTGGTGATGGAGCCCTACTGGTGTGATTGGCCTAAGTGGGCCCCTTGCCCCAGGAGGGCGATGGTGGGGCTCAAACGTGGCTGCCTGCAGCCATGGGTCGGGCTTCTATAACTACAAAGATGTGGAGGATGATCCTGGATGTCATCCAGAGAGAGCTGGAAGGCTGGAGAGGTGGGGCTGGGTGAACCTCATGAGGTTCAACAAGGCCAAGTGCAAGGTCCTGCACCTGGGTCGGGGAACCCCCAGTATCAGTACAGGCTGGGGGAAGAAAGGATGGAGAGCAGCCCTGCCGAGAGGGACTTGGGGGTGCTGGGGGATGAAAAGCTGGCCATGAGCCGGCCATGGGCGCTGGCAGCCCAGAAGCCAACCCTACCCTGGGCTGCATCAGGAGAAGCGTGGCCAGCAGGGAGGGAGGGGATTGTGCCCCTCTGCTCTGCTCTGGTGAGACCTCCCCTGGAGCCCTGCCTCCAGCTCGGGAGCCCTCAGCACAAGAAGGACATGGACCTGTTGGAGCGGGGCCAGAGGAGGGCTACTAAAATGATCCGAGGGCTGGAGCACCTCTCTTATGAGGCCAGGCTGAGGGAGTTGGGGGTGTTCAGCCTGGAGCAGAGGAGGCTGCGGGGAGACCTGATTACAGCCTTTCAGTACCTAAAGGGGGCCCATAGGAAAGATGGGGGTAATCTTTTTAGTAGGGCCAGCTGTGACAGGACAAGGGGTGATGGTTTTCAACTAAACCAGGGTAGGTTTAGACTGGATATAAGGAGGAAATTCTTTACAACGAGGGTGGTGAAACACTGGAACAGGTTGCCCAGAGAGGTGGTGGAGGCCCCATCCCTGGGAACATTCAAGGCCAGGTTGGACGGGGCTCTGAGCAACCTGATCTAGTTAGTGGTGTCCCTGCTCCCTGCAGGGGGGTTGGACTAGATGACTTCTAGGGGTCCCTTGCAACCCAAAACATTCTATGATTCTATGATGGAAAAAATCTCGTTAACCCGTATTTTATCATGCGCAGTGCTGCAGTGTTGTGTAGCGAATGGTAACTCCTATGTTCCACGTTGTACCTGGTGCTCTAATTGCAGATCATAGAATCACAGAATGGTTTGGGTTGGAAGGGACCCCTAGAGCCCACCCAGCCCAACCCCCCTGCAGAAGCTAACCACATCAGGTTGCTCACAGCCCCGTCCAACCTGGCCTGGAATATCCCCAGGGATGGCGCCTCCACCCCCTCTCTGGGCAACCCCTGCCAGGGTTTCACCACCCTAGTTGGAAAGAATTTCTTCCTTATCTCCAGTCTAAACCTACCCTGGTTTAGCTTAAAACCATCACCCCTTGTCGTGGAATTAAACTGTTAAACTGCTCGTCAGGCCTTCATGGCAACGTGGATACCTCAGCATAATTTGTAACTTAATAGTGAACACCCTAAGGGGTAAGAATGAGGAAATCATTTACAAGGTGCTAGGTAAGAAGTTTCACATTAAAACTTAGTTGCTTGGGTATTCTTTCTTAGGGCTGGTATTTGTGGGCACATTCCTTTTCTCCACTAAAATTGATGTCATTTCTCTCATTGTCCTCACCTGTTACACTGCTGAAAGACTGAAAAGATTTTTTTCCTAAGGTTTAAATTTATCTGCCTCCTAATGTTGAATGGCTGCTTGCTTTACTTGTGTGCATTACTGGTAAGTAAAAAACCAAAAAAACCTGAAGTCTATTTATCCTCTTTTAACTTTATCCTCATGCAGAGGGGGGTTTTAATGCAAGCAAGGAACGAGTGGTAGAGTGGTCATTCCATGTAGTTACGTTAGGCTCTGTGCTTGTGGTTGCTCAAGAAAAACTTGTAAACGTTAGTAAGATTCCCATGCTGAGGTATAGACTAATTTAACGTTCATCTCAAAAGTAACAATTCTATGCCCTCTTTGCTGCACAGAAATACCTGATCCGATCAGCTGTGTTTAGTTTAATGATTTTAATAAGGTACAGCACTGGAAAGCCTTCAATTTTTCCTTTGGCAGATCACTGTAACGCCCTTGATACCATCAGCGCTTCCATTTCTCCCGCCGGTTTGGCAGTCCGCGATTGGTAGGAGTATGAAGGCGTCGCTTGTCTACTGAGGAAGAGTCACCTCAGATTCGATTGTTCACATCACTTAATTACTGATTCGGGCTTATGTGATTGTAAAGTATGGTCACCTCTTGCATACACAGTCGGCTATAAATTTTGATTAGGAGTAAATTTTGGTAGGAGAGGCATCATTTTAAGCTTGCTCAGTAGCTGCCAGCAGCTGCTCTGTGTTACATCAGGTTATGCTAACTCTACTTGCGCCAGTAAAAAACACTGCTTCTATCTTGGTTATTTTTCCAAAATCTGCTCTGCTTTAGAAAATACATTGTGCTTTGCACCTTAAGTCTCTGTGCTGCAGTCGTCTCTGTGCTGCAGTCATCTCTTCTTCCCTTAGCATCGCTGCCAAGCGTTGTGCCTGTTGCGCACGGCTCACCAGTAAGGGATCCCTTCCCGCTGGTCGCGTGGCTGTCAGAAGCGTCGGGTAGGTGGGAGGACGTGCGGCCGCATCCCCTTGCTGCCACGGCACCCTGCAGTCCTTGTCAGCCGTTCCTTTGTACCAGCAGGCCCCTACTGATGACCACGAGAGAGAGGTGATGAACACCCGACATGAAATGAAACTGGAAAACTTGAGAAAGGAATCAAGCAGGGCTCAGACCAGAAAATCCTGGAGTTTTATTATCATTTTCTCCTCCTTTGAATGAAGTAGGTAAAAACCCGGAACAGAAACGTATGCTTGGAAAGTAAAGAGCATCTAACAGTCAGATGTGACCTGTCAAAAAGGGTAGCGTGTATTTCAAGATGCGGGGTGTTTTGTACGTCGTATCAGAGAGCACACAATGTGTACCTCACGTCGCAGAATTAATTTGAAATCTTAAGAGTCTCATATATTCTGTAACTGCTATTGATACTGAGATTAAATGTGATAAAGAGGTGATAATGCAAAAGTAATTTTGTTCCTTGCGTCACGCACTTATGTGTCAGTGCACAGAGCTCTATTATAGGACGTGCCAAAAACATCTGACTTTTGTTGCTTCTGCTAGCAATATGCATGTCTGTTGAGGTCAGCTGAGATGTCTCTGATGCTGAAAAAAATCCACTTATTCTTTCAGCATGGGTAATCTTATTTTTCACTTTTTATTGCTGCATAAAATGTAAAGCATGTCATCATAGTTACAAGAAAAAGGGCTAGAGTAATGAATATGAGGGAATTCTGTCCCCTGTAATCAAATTTGTCACCTCATATGAAACTGCCTGATCCTACTATGTTCTCTTCTTAGATGTCAGGGGAGACACTTGAGTCAGTGTTTTTGTTAATAACACAAAAGATGGAGCAGGAAACGCTCTCTGACTCACAGAAGAGCTATTATTGTTTAATTTTCCATCTTCTCTGTACAAGTTACTATATCGGACCTTTTGACATACTCTTGGTTCACTGCTTTATATATATACTGACAAGCAAATTTTGTCAAGCCTTTCTGGTCTCCACATACTGCTGAATTCGTTATGTCAGTACCCAATTCTTTTCACCTCCAGTAGGTTCTACTCATATGCATAGTGCAGCAAATCACAGAGCCCAAAGTATCTTCTCTTCAGTCTCTCTCTTATGAAATAATTCTTGCACTAATAGCTAGATTTTCATTTCCCACAAGTATCTGGAAAAATAGGCTAGTATATAATTTCTATTACTTTATTAATGCCTCCTAAAAGTTATTTCTTATCCTAAAGCATTAAGTATAAAATTAAGCTTATAAATTGTTTTGTTTGTGTCTTTAGAACAGAAATATCAAACAGGTACAACCCTAGATCTGAGCAGTCTGTCAGTCCATGAACGTTTTACTGGATTGCATCTCATCAGTGCAACTGAAGCCTGCATTAAGGAGCCTATCTCCTCTCTGGCATCAAAATACAAAATTATAGTAACAGCACAACTTGTAAATATTTTCCCCTGGAGAAAATGGCCTTGAAAAAGCACATAAGATCAAGAGGAAGGCAGTTCTGTTAACTGTTGTGATTGAATCTTGATGTGTCTAATGCTGCCTGTCTGTACTAAGACCTATAGCATAATAATAAGGAAGTCTGAAATTCCAAAATCTTGAGATTATCTGACTTCTTATTGGTGAATGCCATTGTTGGTCTGTTACTGCATCTTTAAATGTATTTATTTTTCAGTAAAAAACCAAATAATTCCATCTCCCTTCTTTTACTAGGTGCCATTTCACAGTATTTGTTTCGCTATTGTATATATTCAGGCCCTAGGGATATTTATAGGATAGGCAGTCCGGCTTTTATCTGTGCTAGTCTGGGTATTTGAAAAAGTTAAAGTATACCCATGCACCTAATTTTTAGTTTATTGCAGATGGTCAAAACTAATGAATTTGAAAAATAAAGAAAGAGGCAAAAAGTGAGGCGGATGAGTTTTTAGCCATTGGCAAAGCAAAGCTGTTTTTTACATCACTTTTAATTTCTTCCTTTTAGTCTTTTCAATATGGATAATTTTGTTGATGTTTGAGCAATTTTGAGGATATTGGCAAAGGTGCAATACCTAGATTTACAGTTAAGAGTAAACAGTCCTCTTATTACTCTTTTGTTTAGCTTTAATTCCTCCATCTACCTCATTTGTAATACCTAACAAATAGTCTTAACAACCGTAACAACTATAAATATTTTCACCCTAGTAAACCTAATACAACTTCTCCAATTTGTTTTTATAAAATTTAGTTTGGGAAGGATTTTTTTAGGGAATCATTATGTCTCTGAAAGGAAATTCCAGTCTTGTCTTGCAAATCTGACTTCAAAGAGAACCCTGAACTCAAGCTGTTTTTTGGAAAGCTGTGGTGCAAAGGCCTTTTTCTTCATGGAAACCATGGGCCTGTAGAGTGGGAGTGGACCCTGAGAAGCTGTAGTGTGCTCCACTTTTTCTGTGTAGTTAAGGTATACTTAGACTGTCCTTGACATATTTTTATCTAACTTGTTCTTCAAAACTTCTAATAAAAGAGATTTTATAACCTCCCCTGTATCCAATTTTTCCTACTAGACTTACAAATACAGGGTTATTAAATCTAATGGACGGGCTATGGGAATACAGTGTAATTGTATATTTAACAATGTGGGGGAAAGGTACATCATACACTGTATTTAAAATTTATAAAGTCCTGTGAAGTTCTCCTGTGTTACTTTAAAGTAGGTTTCAAGCTCAAATTATGATTTGTGAAGGCCTCCAAGTTTGTGCGGTTCATAAATTTTTAAGCTGTTGGTTTTACTTCAGCAAAACACCAACGGTTCTGCAAATTGCAGGCCAGAAGGTTTATTCATAGGAGTATGTCACAGGAGAATGGGCAGAGCTTCTCACATCCGTGGGGTAGCTCCCTTAAGTATTAGTTTGTAAGGTTAAGCCTTATGACTACCAGCTTGCTTGCTCAGATCGACGTGCTTATGTGCGCGCACTTTCTCATCTTCTGCCTGACCCCTCCAGAGAAAAGCAGCCTGAAGTCAGTAGCCAGACGATTAAAGAGGAGCACATTTCTTTTGCCTGGGAACTTAGTCAAGGTTTGTTTCCTGACTACCCAGCTGCAAAATATTTACTACGAGGAAAAAAGAAACCATGGGAGTCTGCTTTATGGCAGGAAGACTGCTCTTCCAAAAGCATCTATATTTATATAAACCAGCAGAAAAACCATCTACCAAATACTGTCTTCTCACATGTATTTTGATTCACGGGGCAAACATTATGGTCAGAACTAAACCTCTGTATCCTGTTTATCATACATGTGTCTCACATGAATGTCAACATACATATGTCCCCTGGCAATTCCTTGCATGTATTTTTCATTCTCTTTTTTTTTTTTTTTTCCCCCTTTCTTTTCCCTACACAACAGCACATGCAAAAATATAATAAAAATTAAGTTCATATTTTTTTTCTTCTTTTATTTTTCACCAGGAAGAAATTGAGTACATTCTAGCAAGTGCAGGGGGTTTTATGTGCACAATCTAACATGCACTTAGGAAGGTGCTTTGTACCCAGCAGTCCTTACATAAAATGTAATTAAGCTGTTTGCCGGTATCAGTGAGTTTGTACAACAGTGTACCTCTGGCACCTAATTTAACACGTGAACATTCTCAGCTTTTCCCCAGTAATATTCTCCAGTCTCATAGGCAGAGTGAAATGTGACTTTTGATAAAAGGTCGAAAGTTAAAATACTAATCAGTCTGGTTTTATTTGCAGTTGCTTATTGTTGAGGTGTTTTGTCAAATATGATATACTTCAGTGACTTCATTCTACTTAAGCCAAAGCTAAAAAGAAGTGAAACTGGTTCTAAGGAATGCAAACACATTGAATAAGAGCTTGAAGTCAAATAAGGAATCATGAGTTATCTTCATTTTCCTCCCCTTAGGGATACTGAACTCCTGCAGGAACTTCTGAAGATATTCCTATTTAGGAGATTTTCTTTGGTTTTATAAAGCTTGTCTTTTCTCTTGTGACTTGAATGTTTTCTACAAGTGTAAGGCTGTTTCAGTAGAATTCATCCTGCCTCAGGCACCATTCCTAGCTCTGCTCTTCCAAGAGCAGGGTGGGAACCAAACAGATTGAGGGACGTCACTGTCCAGCAAACGGCTCCATTTTGCCCAGGGGTAGAGCAAGCCAACTCGAGAGCCCTGTTACAGGTACAAGGGGAACCCAAACTGTTTTCCACCATTAGCGTGGGGTTTGGAGTAACAACTTGGCTCCTTGCTTGCTTACTTACTCCCTACTAACTGTGCGTAAAGAAGGATTTCATAGACACACAAAAATATTCTTAATACAGTCCCTGTTCTCTGTTATCCTGTCATATTTTTCAACTGTCTTCTCCAATAAAAATGTCAGAAATGACAATGGAATATTTTTATTAAAAATGAGCAGACTGATTTATTACTATGAAACTACCTGACCCTGCTGACTCCAACCCCCTACCTCTATTTTTAAGAACCGTTATCATTCATATTTTAAGCTTCTCATGTAATAATAATGCTTCTTAGCTAAATTATCTGACCTTAAACACATCTAAAGTGTCCAATATCTAATGCTTTCACCTTATAATTTGTGGAAATAAGAGATACTAAAAAGCACAAGATTACTTATTTCTTCCTTTTTATTTTTTTTCATGTACATACTTGCCACAAACTAAACCATGCACTTTTTACCCACACATTTATCCAAAGTCCATCCATACATTTGATTTCATATATTTTCCCAAACCAAATTTTTTTTTTAAAAAACCAGGATTGATTCACAAATATACGTGTATAATTTTCCCAGGAATTTTCTCCACACACTGGCTATTTTAGTAGTATTTTAGTAATTGCTCTAGTGCTTTTAACATTAATTTTTCTGTGGTGTCTTGCACGTGTTGAATTCTAAAAAGCCTTGTAATGCTTTAGATTTTTCTGTCCAATTTCAGTTGATTGTTACTGAGGCAAGGCAAATTAGGGCAAGGTGAATTCTCTGGTTTGAAGCCTGTGAGCTTTGTTATTCTAATCTCTTCTGGCACTGAGTTCTGCAGCCATGAGCAAGTCAAAAAAAAAAAAAAAAAAGGAAAAAGAAAAAGCCTTGTCTCCTTCATCCTAAAGAAGACAGTTTCACTGAACCAGGAAAGGTAGCATGGGAAGCCCTAACTGCAGTATGGAATGGCATCAATAAGGGTATGAGGTGGTTGGAAACCCAGAGCAAAACACTGAAATTCACTGGCCACTGCAGAACATAAGCATGTTCTTTATTCTCCCAGTTGTTCCCTGTGAGTGACAGAAGTGGAAATCCTCTGAAATAATGAATGCATTCTGTTAGTACGGTTACTGCAGTCTTTACCCCATCTGAATACATGAAATTATTTAATAGGAGACTATACAAATAAAAAGCAAGTCAGAGAATGATAGCTCAAAACAAGCCATTTCTCTGGCTACCTCTCCCCTCTCCGTTCCCCCTTCCTCCCTGTAGACAACATCGTGAAGGCAAAATGACCAAATTGCCCTTTTGGGAAATTGTGCAAGTGACAAAAGCTGACATACACATAAATGTAGAAATTTCTGACATGCAGCACTGCTGGAAGATTCAAGAATTATAACAAAAAGATTGCCCTAGACTGCCATTGTAAAACTATTCATGTCACGTGTTCAGAAGAACTGAAGGACCTTAAAATCAGCAATCTTTAGACCACAGGTTACCCGGGTCCAGTCCTCACTTTGAGCTGATACTTGTTAATGCAACATAAGATAGGTGTGATAGATGTATGCTATAGATGTGGCTGTTCAGAGTCCCTGGACTCAATCAGGAAAACCATTTTCCTACGGCTTTGGAATAGGTTGTTACCACTAAGACAGGATTTCCCATAAGAAGAGAAGAACCCAATAAGAAACTCCATCCTAAAGCAGAGAAAACTTTGCTGAAGTTTAAATTGTAGAGATACATGTTTTCAACAAACTGGTGTCTTCTAGTTGTTTCAATGGAAAATTAAGAACTGGTTCTCAGAATTGTCAAAGGGTTCTTCTGACTGATGCTGGCAGCCACGAGAGTGGAGGGAGAAAGGAGGGGAAGCTGGCACACGTGAAATTACAGCCAGAGGCAAAGAATGGAACAACAGAGTAGTTCACCCTGCAGTTGTGACACTTCGCTGTTTTATAAATCAGGCAAAATTTCCAAGGCTAATGCTTTCACTGCTTTACATTACTGCCATCTTCCAGTCTAAAGGTTTAAAAATGTGTGTAATCGTGGTCAAGCCTAAATCTAAATTCCAGAAATACATCGAGTTGAAGCTGACTGCTGTTCTAACAGTTCTAAGCATTCTGAAGTGTTTTCTTCTCACAAGCATCACCTCTTTCTTGCGAGGGTTACACTTGGTCTCATTGTTCAACAGTAACTGATCACAGGCATTCACAAAATCGGGAAATGTTGCCTCATGCCTCCTCATTCTTAATTACAAATTAAGACGTGACCCTTAATTAGACTACACGTGGAAGAGTTTCTCTGCGATTCTGGAGTTCAGAAGTATCTCCCACTGTCCTGCTGCAACCAGGAAGGCTGTCAGCACATTGTTGCTGACGCCAAAAAGTGGTGTAGCCTCATGGCATTGGCGTTGGCATTACACAAGCAGAAGCAGCATCTTCTGGGTCCACACTAGCGTAGGCGGTAGAAGTTTGCAGCATGCAGCAAGGTGTCCCGTGGTCTTAAAGGAATTTCTGACATTTATTAGTAGTATTTCACTCCATCCTTACAGCTGCTGTAAAATAGTCGTTTAAATAGTGTAGGACTTCTTTATGAGATAATGCTGTATTCCAGTCTCACCAGCAATTTCATGTAATCAGTATAATTAGATTAGGATTGATTATTGTGTAATGGGTTACAGTCAAGGGCTCTGGAGATAGCTCTGACTGGAGTTTTTGACATTTTCTTTTTAAATTTGAACATAAATCCTGTGCACATACACTATCTGTGATTTTTTTAAAACATCTTAAGTTTAAAACAGGATGTTTTTTCTCACAAGGTGCTGTTTCTTTCAGCAAGAATTTGAGTGAGACAGAGAAACCTGCTTTTCTCTGCCAAAGAAAAAGCTGTCAGAGAGTGCCAGGAGAAAGAGATGGTAAGAGTGACTGCCTTTGGAAGTTCAGGCCCTGAAAAATCACAGATCCATCCCAAATCTAGCGGAAGCAGGATGATACTTTCCCAGGGAATTCAAACTATTTTGCTGTTTTTAATAAAAATAAAAGTAAGAATCCAGAGTTCACATAGCAGCTGTATATTTTCTTGATAAGATTTATTCATAGCATCATTTCTCCATGGGAGCTGAGTATTTGACTCAGTTTTGGGAGGAAATCTTATCTGAAGATCAGCAGACAGAATAAAGGTCTCTGGATATAGCACAGTGATGGTTCAATATAACTCAGCAATCTACTCTGTCAAATTCTGATGATTAACTGATTTTTACATTAGCAAATGATCTAGTTTAGCATATCCCAAACATATATATAGCCCTAACTGAAGTAGTCTGAGGATAACGTATTAAAACATATTTTAACATATTTTTCAGACTAAAATTTTGGTTTGAAGTCAGAAACCAAATTCTTGATTTGACTAATGCAGTATTATGAGAACAAATCTAAGACGTTCCCAGATATATTGCTTTCTCAGGATGTGTTAGTATCTTTTATTTACCCAGCATCATGGAAATATGTGGCATACATTCTAATTTCATATTTAGAAGTTGTCAAACAACTTCTGGAGTTAAATATATTTCACAGTAGATAAAACTGATTTCAGCTGATTTGCCTTATTGCCAGGGCCCTGGGTGCATCTTAATCACCCCTTCCAGCCTCACCTGAGCCCCCAACCACATCCTCCCCTCCACTCCCCCAGCTCATTAGCCCAGGAACCCTGTTAGAGTTGTTCAGGTCCTGGCTCCTGCTGCTTGGGCTCTGCTGTAAGTAGGTTTGTGTTCTGTTTGGTCTTTTGCTGCCCCTGAGCTTTCTGGTTCTGCTGTTATTCTGCCGGTGACAGTGTGTGTTGCTATCACTAACTTTGCCCTGCTTGGCTGCTGCAGGATTGTACCCTGGTTAGTAAGGTCTGTGTCCGTTCTGGTGATGTTATTGCCCTGCTGTTGCTGCTCTCTATGTTTTAGGTACATCTAAGGTAAAAATCTAAACAAGCCTACTGCAACCTTTGTCCAACAGGTATGATGAAAGCCTTTCACGAACATGGTACCTCACTAACACAGCCTTATTCCTATGAAGTATGCAGAATGGCTTTACATTTACAAACTAAATATACTGTATGAGGGGTTTTGGGCTTTGTTCAGTGTTGAAAATGGTTATCATTCATATATTTGATGAAGTGAGCTGTTCATTGCTGCTCTGCAACTAGAAGTAGATGAGAGGAGGAACGAGTAGGTAACAGAGGCTACAAGCTCAGTGATAGACTGTGCCAGAATTCTTCAGATGGTGCAAATGTTATTTTTTCCTCAGATGGGCAAAATATACACTTCTTTATAGTTTTACTCTTGTGCCTGTCAGTTTTGTATGATGTACATGAAGATGTCTTTTACATAGTCTAATCTGCCTAAGTATTTGGGTTTGGAACGTTATTGTAGTTTCGAAGTGAATCTCCAGGCTGCCCGCTTCCTGCATGCTGATTTGGTTTAGTCTGCCAGAAGGTTTGTCACAGCTGAGCACCAAATACCCATCACTTTCTAAAAAGTTCCAAAACAATGGATGGTCCTTGGGCCAGCTTTGAACTATGTGTGAGCTGGTTTGGGGGGACCAGCCAAAAAAGGCTTTTAGCTAAAACTCTTGAACTGCATACATGGCATTCTTAGCACCGTCTACTGTTTTTATTTTATTGTACTAAATCAGCAATGTAACACAGCCTTAGCTTTGGTCTTAATTTGCACTGTTAACCTTACTGAAAACATAGCAATATTTAAACTCCCTCAAAGCTGACTAAAGTATGACACTGTTTTTGATTTTTGCCTAACTAGAAAACTTATGCTCATAATTGCCATAAGAGAAGATAAATTGATCTAAGTTGACTTAACTTGCACTCTGTCCCATGTTCTAATCTCAAGAATGCAGGAATAAATTGCTAGATGCTAGGGCACTTTTCTTATTGCAGAATAAGAGTAAGAAAAGGCCGGGGAACGTGACCGCTGTAAGCCCTTGATAATAATAGTTTAAAAAAAAAATTCCTAGCCTTAGAAGTTGTATATGGATTTTTTGGGAAGATCTGGTCTGGTTTTTGAGGTTGTGAAACTTTCTATATGAGTCCCAGATCCCTCTTTTTGAATCTCTAACGTCTTCAGCCAAGCATCATGCAAGTTAAGCAGAAAGACTTCTATTATATACTAGCTAGTTTCATTTTCTCTTCAGTTTTTAACACTTTAGGAAATATGCCCTTTAATTTCTTTTTAGAACTTCCATTTAAAAAGGCTAATCAATATTGGGATTACTGAAGTGTTACCTGAGCTATACAGAGAGTAAAGCTAGAATAGATCTGAAGGCTGCCCAGCCTTGGAATTTCGTGGTCTGCATAGTGCAAAGAAGAATCTTACAGGCAACAGTTAGGGACGTGAGTTTTTGTCTTTTAGTCTTACTGCAGTGCCTGGCTTTCAAGAAGGCATTTAGGCTGTACGGAAAAGTGCTGTTTGGAAGAACCAAAGCAGAGTTTACATTTCTGATTTTTATTATCCACGTTTCAGTTGCCCCCAAGAACTTTGGCTAATCGCATTGTATTGTTGATTATAAAAGCCAGGAAAACCAAAAAAGACAATGCTTCTGAAACAGAAAAATCAACTGGATACACGAGAAAGGAATATTTCAGTGGAGATACAGATGGAAGTGTTTTGCATAGAATGTAGTCTGTCTCATAGTTCTAGGTGTATAGAACTTGTAGCAAGTCAGACATTGGAAGAATTATGCAAATTAGATTAGCAAATCACATATGCTAGAGAGTATAATTTTAACCCATTTGCCAGTGTGTGTTATCTGTCTTCCAGGGGTAGAAGAGACTCCATGCTAACAGTTAATGCTGTAGCTGTGACAGCTCACAGTTGTGATTAAGCCACACAGATGTTCAGGGTGACTTTTCTGGAGATCTGAGAAAAGTTCATAAATTACAAACTCATCACACCACCACTTTAGCTTTCATCCCCATTGTAAGTGGCTTCCCAAAAGCCTGCAGGTTTGATGGGCAGTGGCCAGTAAGGTTTTTAAGGGGCTCTGAGCTGCTAAAGACAGTAGATGGAACCAATGCTCCTATTTCTATTTTTCTTCCCGCTTTTAATATTGGGCTTCTCAATTTGTAAGTGGGGAAAAGCTACACTGCTATTCTGCTCTGGCAGGCCTACTTGTGAGCCAGCGTTACCCACTACAAATAAAGGCAGGCGAGGGGAACTATTTGATTCTAGCATCACTGGAAAAGATTTGCCATCATAGACAGCACTGTGAAGAATAATGGTGTTGCTGTGGTGTTGCTATTTCATTCCTACTCTAATATTTCCTTTTTATTGTCTGCCAAGGTGCCACCTAATCAGGCTTATACCAGAGGCTCCATTTGGAATGAGGCTGTGTTGTATGTGGCTACGAGCTGCTGAGCAGTATTTCCCTTAATATCTGACTGCAACTACCATACCAGTATGTGTGAGAATGGGAAAGCACAGTAAAGCAGAGTTGGGAGATGAAGAGTGGAGCCTTTTACAATTTATAAACAGACTAAATGATAGTACCATAAGCAGGGCTGCTTGTGTTCCTACTTGGAGGACAGGCTGAGTGTAGAATTCCAGTGCATGCATGGTTTTCATTAAGCTTTGTGTAACTTCTTATAGTTGATTTTCATGAAAGCACCATGAGTCATTTATTAAGTAGTTTAAATTTGTGGACTATGTCTTCAGGATATGGGATTTTTACTTGTGCTTTAATGTTATGATTTAAAAAACCCAAACCATTTGGGAACTATCTTTTTAGAGAATGTTCATTATCAAGTGATGCTGTGTGTAACTTTGTGGGCTATTTTGTGACTGTATCATGGGTTATCTCACAGCAGAACTCAAAGCTGGGAACTAGGCTGTCGTTGCACAAGACTTATTTTCCCCCGCTGTATGCTTTACTCGTGCTCTTTTAACCACCTAAAACTTCCGAAGTATGGCAAGTATATAAAACTTCTATTGTGCAATAATAAACACCCTTTACAAAGGTGTGAACAAGCAGACTATTTAGATTTTGTAGAAAACAAAGACAGGAAATGATGTGAAATGAGTGGTACAAAAATTAATGATTCCAAATTAGTGTTAACAATGGAAGGCAGACAGTGTGAAGCTCTTGGCACATAAAGCTTTTTGCTGTGGCCTTTTCTTTCTAGTCATAGTTCTACTTTCTTGAGGGGCAGAAGACTGAAAGCCACCCTGCTTTTCAGCTGAAGGGATCAGAGGTCAGCTGCTGGCTTTTGTTTTCAATAGCCTGTAGGTAGAAAGGCTGATTGGACAGCCTTTGAGAGAAACTGCCATTCCCAATATGAAGAGGCTACGAGGATCTTGTAAGACCAGGCTTATAATTCCTTCCCTTCTTGGTTTGGTTTTGTCTTGGGGGGGCGTTGGCAGCGGGGAACACCACGTGGTTATGATGGATTTTTAGTCAGTTCCTAATACTGGGATACTGCTGCACCCAATGTTCCTCAGAGCTCAGTATCTGTCCTTCAGGCGCTTGCCATGGTTGGCTGTAGTAGGTGGCTCTCTGCAAGGTTTTAGTCTTCTGCTGTTTTGCACATTACCATAGTGGGCTGGCAAGCAGGACCTTAAGGCTCAGGGGGTGAAGCTAATCCACGCTTTTGCACTCTTGCAGAAATCCTGGCAGGGCTTTAGGCCATGAGGAGAGTTGGCTGAAGGACAAGGGGTTGAGGGGAGGCTAGAAACTGCACTTGAGACTCTGCTGGGAATGTGATAAAGTAGAAAAAGTGCTTTTTTGGGGAAAGCTGGCAAGAGACCAGCAAGATACATTTTGGTGCTACAGATCAGAAGATTCTTTCCTGACACTTTACTTGGCTGGACAGGCTTAGCTTACTATTTTTGACAAAAAAAAGCGACTCTGCATTATAGTGCCAGACAGTAATAGAGCCTTCCTGTACTTAAAATTCAATTTTACATTCCCTGCAGAAATACACATGGTTTTCAGTGAAATAAATACAGTTTAGCATGTTTGGTATTAATATTATTGGCTCCTTGCTGTTTGTATGCATTTTTGTGCCAGAATAATTTTATATGAGAAAAATATGTCTTGAAAGCTTTTGTACAGACGAAATGTAATACTTTTTACTTGGAAAATGCCTCCAAAAGGCCTCATGTGGTGTTCTGTGCTGTACACTAATCTATACTATGATGGAGTGATTCATACTGACCTTCACAAAGTGTTTAGCTACTTGCTATGTACCCAGTGAACACTTCCTGTGGTAGAATTTTCATTCGTAAATCCAGGATGCCAAAGGGGATAATGGATGGGAAGGAGAAGTACTTCCAGAGTGGCAGACTGAAGCTGAACCAAGGTGAAAGGATGAGATGGTAGCTGAGTAAATCCTTGAGCAAAAGGTACTATTTGACCCTGAAGACTCTAGCGATGCATTTTGTGCAAGGCCTTCAGTGCATTCACTACTGAATACATGAGTGAGTAGGTTTGACACCAAGAAGTCAGGACAGGGAGCTCAAAAAGACAAAGGGATAGTTTGTGACAGGCTGAATGAGGTTTTGGTTGGTTAGGAGCAGATGACTTGAAATACACAGAGCAAGGCAGATTCTAAACACAGTCCTTTGTAGTCACCACTTTTGTGTGCCTGATTAGGGGAGGAAAAACTTGCACCTACGCAATATGCTGATTATCTGATCTGATCATATCAGTATCTGATATGATTTCCCCCCCCCCCAGTGCATATTTGGCATTACACTTCATGATACAGGCTCATGGCATACAGCAATGGCAAGTGTAACGAGGCACAAGATAAATGCCAACAAGCCAAGGTCTCAACTGCAGGACTGGAGCTTTGGGTGTGCATAGGAATCGATAGCTGGCAAGTAAAAGGGTTGAAAGATTTGTTATCAGGGCCTCCTTCAGCATGTTGCTTCTCCTTCAGGGCTCAGCCAGTCTCTTGCATTAGATTAGGATATCAAAGAGCCTTATGTGAGTCCTGTAAGTACAAAGGACGGCAGAGCTGTAATTGTGACGCTAGATGACATAAGCAAACTGCATGGTTTTGGAAAAGGCAAGGTGCATGGGAAGGCACTAAGAGGACTGCAAAATAATGTATAGCTCTGAGGCATTGATATGAAAGTTAGTACCAACTTACTATGCCATCAAATAACTACTTTCTAACAGAAGCGTATGTGTAATATCTTGCCAGTTGCTGCAAATTAAGATTTGCATCGTATGGATGCAGATCATTTCAATAAGTAGTAACTGAGCTCAGTACAATTAATTTGTTCCATTCCCCTATGTGGGCACACCCTGTAACAGCAGCAACTCTTGATTTCAAAATCAGCAGTTCTCTTACTAAATTTTATACACATGGCGCTTTCAGAATTTCTTGTATGCTTTTACAAAAAGCTGATCCTCTTGTATTTTTTTCAATGTCAGGACACTTTTATTTTAGCACGCTTTCTCCTTTTCTTCTGATAATCTGGTCATAATACATCTTGCCTGTTTATTTCTGAAATCCTTTTTACCTGCCCAAATTCCTGAATTTTTTCCCCATTCTCATCTTCTGAAGCAAAGCATTTTTATCTTGATCTTTACTCAAACCAGCATCATTATTTTTGTTCAAGATTTGTCAGACTTTTTTTTTTTTTTTCTTCCTGTTTTAAGGAGAACATTGCTTTTGGGAAGCTGGCATTTTAAGTGTTTTCAGTTTTGAAAAATGTTTTAGAAGTCTTTTCTATCATCTTTAGGTCTCATATTTCATAGCATGGCAAACATTCTAAGTGGGGGGGGAAAAATTATTGTTCTCAGTGATCATTTCCTGTATTCTTCTAACAGTATCTATAGATAGTTATTTGGCAATGTGATAATAGCTCGCGTAGATAGGCTGAGATAGGTTTAGATGAGTAGAGGCTGTGCAAACCCACTAGGGGCTCTCGGAAAACATGCAGCAGATGAATCCAGAATTACTCTAGCTGTGCTGCTAATATTTTAACTGGTTTATTGGTTTCCAGTTTGGACAGAACTTTGAGCTGCAGACAGATGTATCCTGAGTCAAATGAGTGCCTCAACAGCATTAGCAGGCCAAAGTAGAAAGCATATGGGGTCTGTGATGGCACATTCTCAAAATGTTGGGATCGCAGAGGGTTGAGTCTGAGAACTTGGTCTACTTACGGTCCTACAGGTATCATCCTCAATACAAAACTGTGTAATTTATAGTCCTGTAGTTGCATACAATAATTTAGTTATGCATTTTTAGGTAGGGCCAAAATTCACAGAGGTTTGGAAGCAACAAGGCTTGTGTGCATCCACATTAGCGTAATAGAAAATCTGTGGGAATATCATAAATGTGTGTAACTTTCTGGGGCCTTATTTGTAGATAAAGGTGCTATGTTTAGTTTACGTTGTAGATGAAGTGTCGTCCTCAAGCAGTCTACTCCTATGCATATAAAATCTCCTCAAGGGGGCACTGTTGGTTTAAGCATAATGTAGAGTAAGTGCAGTTTCATCTTGATTTTCCTTTGTAGTGTATTGACAAAAAGCTTATGGAGCTCCTAGAATGACTTTCAAGTCACAGTTAAAATAAGCTAAAAAAGGCTTACATAAGGTAAAGGATCTTCAATTCTAGAATTCTGGTATAAAGGGAATCTAGAATGGAATGTCTACAGACAGAATTTTGAATTTCACTTAAAATAGGATCATACTAGGAATGAAGGCTTATTATGTAGGAATTTAGTATTTACTTGACTGTTTCATTGTTTTTCTTATTCCTTCTGCAGCTACTATTTTTTTGGTGTAAAAGCAGGGGGAAAATCAATTGTCACTATATATGACACTGGGTTTCCTGCTGTTACAGACTAGGATACAGAAATTGAGCGGACCGATAGTGACAGTGAAAAATGTGATACTTATGGGAAGACTTTATTTGGTAATTTAGAGGAAGCTTCCTGCTTGGTGTCTGTTTCCCAAACCCTTGATAATTGAACTGCAAGTAATTTCTAAACCTGTATGCTATGAAGCTGCTTTTACTATCTCTCGAACAGTTGGATTTCTCTTTGTTATCACTGTTATTAAGCACTGCGATAATTATTAGCTCTTCAAGGAGCAGAGGTATAACTATATTAGCTACTATAACAATGCCATCACAAAACAGCCCAAGAAAAATTGACAGTAAGGAAAGAAAATTACATTATAACCTTATTTTTACTCTTTTTTATCATTGTCTTGCTGCAAGAGTATTTTGTAGGTAAAACTGAACTATGTCTTGGGCCCTTGAGCGAGAAATTCCTTCGAAGAAACAAGCCTTGTATTCTTCACAAGAAGGATTAGCAGTTCCTAAATGCCTGACTAATTTCTTAAACAGTCTCTGCTGCTCTAAAGGAGACTACAGTACTTCTAATACTTCACTATTATATGCTTCCACTTAACTGCATCAAGACAAGCACTAAGAGAAAGAACTCGACAGAGTGAAAGAGCTGAGCTCGGAGCAGAATGGTTACGAAGTCAAGTCAATCTGAATAATTTGCAAGGGTGTAAATCCACTCAGTGTAGAAGGATCAGCTCTGCAATGTTTAAAAAAAAAAAAAAGCCTCACGAGCTGGAGGCATGTCAGTCATCTTTTTAATGGAACTATGGATGAATTGGGTAAAGTATCAAGGGTTCATACGCTGGTAATTTGAGTCAGAGGTTACTTGTATGCTGTTTCCACTATTGGTACCCGTGCCCTCTGCAACAGCTTCTGCTTTTCTGCCAGCTGCTATCTGTTCTGCTGTGCTCCACATGCATCACCCCAGGATGAAAGCTTCAGCTCCAGCAGAGATCTCATCAGTCGGAAGACCTCTTGATACTTTGAGATAATGATTATTATTAGTGCCAACACCCCTTTTGGGTGACTGTCAGCCTAAACTATAGCACAAAATTGGCTATCCTCGTTTGTTAATTAATTTTGTTTGTAAAATACTCCTCTGAGGGAGAGGGGAATAAATGTTACCATTAAGGACTTAAATAGGCTTTCAGATGAAATGCCATAACCAGCTGCAGGTCAGCAACAAACCATTCTTTGTTAAGGTGTTTTCCTTTTACAGAGATACAGACTTAACACGCTGAATAATCTCATCTTTTTAAGGTAGACTGTTAAGGTGGACTACTTCTATGATCAAAAATACCCGATAGGTCATAGTAGCAGAAAGGAATTGTAAGGAACACATTTTGAACTATTCATTATTTTAGTATACCATTTTCTGAAAAACCCTATGAAAAGGGCTACAATAGTCTCCTACTTATGGTTAATATTTTATACATTCGGTGGTTCAGAAAAGTCTAAACAAAATGACCAAATGTATCACTGTAGGCAGAAGAAAAATCAGCTGTCATAGAAAAATACTTGAATAAAAAATCGAAAAATGGGGTAGATCTGGGTAAAAAAAAAAATGGCAGGGTAAAAATATCAGAAAATAAGAGAAAGGAAAATAGCTAAGAAGTTCAGATTTGTTAACACATAGTGGTCACTATTTTAATTTCTTCTACTTAACATCATTTTTCCATTGAGTGTAATGGTAGCTAACACACTGTAGTTGTATGCATAATAGGAACCTTGGAGTTCCTTCTGAAGATTACTTCTAATAGACTGTAGAAAATAAGCCCGGTACTGTTACTATACACCATTAGCTCTCTCGGTGGATGTAATAGAAGCAAAGATGATATGAACATGCCAGTAATTGCGCGCTACTGAAAATGGCCATAGCATTTACTGTGATTCAGTAACCCTGCTCTGAATCAATGCTTTGGAATTTTGAGGTGCTTTTACAAACCTTTATGGCATATTTTCCAGAGATGAACAGGAATAGGTAAGAATTCCAACTTTGTGTTCATCTCCAATTAAATTGATTTCACAATTAAACTGGTATCACAGTGAACTGAACCATCTGGACAGAATGCAAACAAAGGGGTCTTAGACTTAACAGTGGCCTCTGAAAGAGGTGTGAATGAGTAGGCTGTTCCCAGTTTTAGACGGCTCATGATCCACACTCTCTTGCAAGAAGCTTAATTAAGAATGCTATCTAGTAAGTGTAATTACCATTTTTATTAGGCATTAGTTATTTTTTCTTGACCTTTATTTTTTTCTATTAATTAGTTCAAATGTTTTAATATCAGTCTTTTTAATGTAATGATTTAAAAGAGTAACTTGTGTTTTCTTGCTCTACAAGCTTGTCAAAGGATTTTCCCAAAGGCAAAATAGGGATTTCTTAAAAGCTTTTAATTGTTTCACTAGTATTTCATAGAGAAAAGCTGTTTTCAGACGTAAATAATTTGACAAATAACCAGGGGTAAAATCAGACATGAAAATGAATAGATAATCCCAAGGGAGGGAACTCAGAACAGAGATTTGAACAGAAATTGTTCTACCACTGTTAGATTCTTAGTGCTGTGTATTTTTCACTCTTCTTGAGGACATAACTAAGTCCATGCACATAAACTGAATCTCAAACACAGAAGTGTATTGCATCCAGTTCATTATTTACTGACCTTGGGAAGATCCTAAACACCATCTCCAGCTGGTGAGGAATGCCTCTCTAATGAGACACGCTAACATCAAAGGTGATGCAGGGCTCCATGTGAAATGGAAGCTAATAACCTCTACTGAGCTGATAAATACAGGTTTCATGCCAGCATTGCCCAAGCTACTGGGGTCAAGTGACCTCAAGACTGCAAAAACGTGGATGAAAATAGGGAGGCACCAACAAGAGCCTGTGGCAAAGGATAGGATGGCCATTACCACTAACATGGTGCCCTGTGAAGCAAAGCAAACTTAATGTCATAATAAAATGAAACTGAGGCAACTGGAATTTGAAGGGGTAAGCCAGTCTTTCACAGGGGCTACAAAACCTCTCAAAAGTTCAGTGGCAAGGGTGTTCTGTACTAAAAGGAAATGCTGGAGAAGAAAATCGGCTCAATGTTTCTATACGTTAGGGGTCCAAAATGGCATACTGCTGTTGATACAGTTACAGTGTCTCACTTTTCTAGCCACCCATCTGCATATACACAGCTAGCTGTAATTGCTAACAATTAGCAGATGGGGCTGCACTTTGCTCTGTGTCAGAGGAAATGCATAGTGTGCCCTATAATTCATCTTTCTGACCCAGTTCATAAGAAGTACCACTCGTACTGGCAGGAAGTTGTTTGACAGAAGGCATGTCAGCAAGAGCTTTTGCTCAGTCTCACTCCACTGGCCACAAGAGAAGTTACTACCAAAGCTATTGTCCTAGATAACTGCTGTTCTTGCTGTACTGTTTAAGCTTGCTTTTAGAAGAAAACCCCAACAATCTATTTTCTTTGTTTGCAGCAAATAACAAAGGGAAGTTCATAGACCACATTAGTCGACAGTCTCATAGTTAGCAGATGAAAGTCAGAAACACAGATAATGTTTTATTGGCTAAGCAGGAAAAGAGATGAATTTAAAGTAATACTAAGTTCAAATGAATTTTTTGGTAAGGCAGTATTTGTCTGATGTTCCCTTAGGAGTCTAAGCCTATGGAAATGTTTAGGAATACCTATTAAATTTAGAAGTCAAGATAGATGTTTTGGGGTTTTTTTGATCACATCAGCTGACTTGCCACAGTCACATCCTTCCTGCCGGTCCAACTGATTGAAAAGGAACGAAAAGCGCCCCCCTCTTCAGATGAGTAGCAGTATTAAATATAATATACTCGCCAGCTGTTTCACAGTTTAAGTACCAGTGTAGTTCTTCAAGTAAATTAAGACTTGTCTAATGTGCAATTCAGTGATATAGTAGGAGTTAGAATCTACTATTGCAGTTCTACCCCTGTCAATACAATGCATTGACTTCTCTTGAGTTTAAGATCTGTTTAAAAAAAAACCCCATAGGTAAGTACTTAATTAGAAATTATAATCAAGTCATTGTTTATTTTTAATAAGAAAAATTATTATTGGAAGTCACCACTGGATTTGTGTGAATCTGCTAGACTGTACTTTTAATTGTAATTAAATTGAAAATTATGGATTTGATATCCACATGGCTAAAAAGGCATAACACTGATGTGGATATGTAAGCTAGGCATGGCTGGAAATGATAAATACTTGTTCTTGCAATTAGTATTCTGCCTGACAGGAAAGTCTGATGCATTTGCATTGATGCTGATGCAGAGGACTGTTCTGGATCGCAGATATCCATACAGGATATTCCTTGTCTCCTGTCACTTATTTCTTCCTACTTGGTATAATCGGACACAAACTGCAAAATAAATATCTGGGGTCTGTAAAAAAAAACCAAAAAAAACAAAACAAAAAAAAAAAAAAAACCCCACAAAAAAACCCACACCACCCTTAAATGGACAACAGCCACTTTCCCCAAGCCTCTACTGTTTTGTTCTTATTTTTCACTCAATACTCTCATTCTGAGGTTACTTACAGTTCTTGCTCAGAAGGTTCCCTTAAAGTTGATGGGAAATTTTTTGTCACATTAGAACAGACGCAGTAGCAGGGAAGAAATCTTCCAGAATTGTTGTGGAATTTCCACTTCATTATTTGTTCCCATACAGAGGTATTTCCCCTGCTTTCCGCTCCTGTGGAACAAGAAGTAACAATTGGTCTGCTGTACCTGTGGCGTCTTTGGGAATTCCTAGCCAAGACGACTCAAGTCCTCAGTGCCTTTACTCTTCCCTTTTATTGCTCCATCTATTCCTACAACCTTGGTTTGATAGGGAAACAAGCTTCTCTGGGAGCAAACCTAGGACAAGGAAGGTGCCTGTCTTTTGTCATTAGCTTGCCGTTTGCACTAGCCACTGTCCTATCCAGTCAGCTCATATTCAGAGAAGTCTAGTTTTGACTGCACTTGTATAGCCCTGCTGTGGATCCCAAGCATCCACACCTGGTTCCTGTTTTGTCCTCTTCTGAAGTTTTATCAGGCCAGGCAAAGGCCTAGCAGCCCGGCGGTGCAGATCAGTCAGCAAAAACAGAGGCAAGAGGTTTCTCTGTCACCTCTTTCCTTTGCTTATGTAGGAGAGGAAGAGAAAACCACTGTCTCTTGCATCAGCCAAAGATGGGTAATTTGTTTATACTCTCCGCCCAAAACAGTCGCCTCCCTTGGCTCACTGTGGGCAGGGCTGACCAGAAATCTTTTGACAAACTCTTGACGAGGTAAACGGGGATGTACACTGTTACGCTTTCCCGCTGTCTGTAGACTTAAGCCATCGCTTTGTGTTCTAGTAGTTCTTTTTCAAGTGTTCCTTTGCAACAACGGGCACAGGAAATTATGAGGAAAAACAAGTTACAGTGAGATCACGAAGTAATTCTGTGATTTGCAGGTCTGGGATCTCGGCACAGTTTATAACTTCCGTGTAGAATCTTTGTGGTACCAAAGGAGATGCAACAGAAATGAGATGGGGATGCTTTAGCCATAGAAGAACAAACGCGACACTTCAAATAATGAGGTTAATCTCTAAATCTGTACATTCAGGAGCAGTAGGCCACACACCATACTAAATACTGACAGGTCTCTTCTCGAGAATGGAGATGTGAAAGAACAAGACTGTTCTCAGTGCATTTTTTTCATATTGTAAAAAAGATACATTTTTTTTTTTAGTTAAAACTATTAAAACTTAAGTGTAATAATAGTTTCTGCATTTTATTGTTTCAAAGTAAATGCATTGTTCAAGCTGTCTTATCAGTTCTATTATAGCCAAAATAGGGTATTTTACTCTCCAAGGAGAAGATACACAATTTCAAGTTGAATCATACCATTTAGGAGAGCTGCACATATGCTAATAAAACCTGGAAGCTAGAAGCGTGATCTTTAGGAGGCATACAGCACTGGGATTATGAGAGGAGGACCAAAGATGGGTTCTTAGCATGTTAGGTGGCCCGCTGGTTTGCTGACTGAGGGGGTGGTATCAGGTACCAGTCTAAGCATACACCTCACCAGACAGCAGAGAATCCAGATGCTCCACCTTTGGGCAAAGGAGCAGTGGGAGGAGGATTTCAGTCAGCTCACACTTTGAGATGTAAGCAGTCACCTGCTAGCAGCCTTCCCTATATCTGGGTCAGTTAACTCAGGTTGCCAACTTCCTCAGCTGGTACTGAATTGTAGTAACCACTGTAAGTGTAGTCATAAACTTGCTTTTAGGAGGTAAAAAGTGCTAAACCAAGGCAGCCAAATATATCACAAGCTACGGGTTACAGTGATGTTGCCTCACCACTTGAAGTAGAGCTGTGACTTGTAAGTATTTCCTAGGTCAATACTCCTGAAGACTCCTGACAGCCACGCTAAAAATGGAAGCCTTCCATTTTCAGTTTGGGATCAGAAAAACAACTCTGAAGACAACAATTCTTCCTACCTTGTAATTAATTTCAAGGGACGTCTGTCAAAAAAGGACTCGGCAATCAAAGGTAGACAGCTTCCTGTCCCATGGCAGGTCGTCTCACCTCCCTTACATGGCTGCATTTTTAAATACCTGGTTTGCATCGCTCTGCAGCTGAGCACAAGTGAGCAAGCTGGTCCAGGAGAGCCACAACTGGTCAAGCCTGGCTACACCAGTAGGCACCAATAATGTATAGGTATCCTGCTGGTGCCTATGTGATGGACGCTAAAGGCAACTGAACAATCTCTAGGTTGTCCAATTTCTTCTAGGTATTACTACATCGTAAATAGCTACCCCTCCAGCAATTTGTACTGATTGATGTCTGTGTATACCTGAAAATGAGGTACATTTTCTTACGCTTTGACAAAATGTAAGCTACAGAGACTATAGAGCTTCTTCACAGGTTCTGAAGGCTCTTAGTCTTAAAAAAACAAAACAAAACAAAAAACAAACAAAAAAACCAAACAAAAAACAAACAAACAAAAAAAAAAAAACAAAAAACAAACAAACAAAGTCATACAACTGCTTCTGGATACCTTTTCTGAAATGTTAGTTTTCTCTTGTACTAATCTCCAGTTCTAATAGGGAATTGTAAATCTTCTGAGATAAACCAGCCTACAATGTATTTCATAAAGACATTATGCAGCATTTATCTAAAATATAACAGTATTTCTGCAGGAACAGTGACTAATAGCACTGCTGAAAATGCATGCGAACAGGATGGTGTGGATGCAAGTAAAAACATCTAACACTGTTTAATCGATTTTTTTATCTCAGTGTTATGAAATCTCAGTATAAAGTATTTTTCAGGAACTCATGAGCCAGCTGGTGTTATTAACACACGACTACTACATGGGCTATCAACTTTCTGGTAGCCAGTCTCTAATTCCTAGAAACCGCTTTATGCCAAAGTCATTACTTCCTAATTAGAGCCCACAAGAAACAAACTGATGAGCCAGGGAAGTTCCATAGTATTATATGCACAATTGCATTTTATCTGCTGTTGCCAGATGCAGGGAGCTTAGCGGTTGGTTAGTCAGGCTTTTACAAAAATGTTTTTGTAGTTGTCTTTAAGGGCTAGTAGTTTATTGGCAGTTATTTCACCCATGGATCACCAGATTCTTACTCAGATCCAAGAGTGCAGACTTTTCCCTCGCTCTTTCTCATTTCTTTTGTTTCACAGGATGATTATGAGTTCACTCTAAAGATCTGGTTTGGGAGGGGAAAGACCTGATTTTCGCTGAAAATGTGTAATTGTGAGAATCAAAACAAAGTAATTTAACTACGCAACTTTGTTTAAAAAAAAAAAAAAATCCCTGGAATACAACTTACATACTAATACTTCAAGGTCCATAATTTATTTGTCTAATCTCTTACTTAGACATTCTCTTCAGTTTCACATATGGGGAAAAGGTCACGATTGGAATTTTTTTCTAATCTTGGACCATTAGGACAAATACTATATCCAGTATTCGGATTAATGAAACTAATCTGTTTAGCTGTTACTGTGATGTTTTACAAAAGGACTTAATTTCAGTCACTTTTACTGCACTGTTTTGTAGGGGGTTTTTTACTATGCGTGCGAAAGTAAAGGCATTTGGAAAAAATGCAGTTTAATTCATACTACATGGAAGAAAAGCTGGATTTAGTTTGAGATTTTGTGAAATGCTTTGTCTATAAATCTATTAAGCAGATACGGTCCCGTATGTTAATGCAGTATTTGAGATTTGAAGCACAAGTGGCAAGAGATAGCTTAAGGACAATAGCTTAGGCAAATTGCTTGGCATCATTTGCTTTTCTGTAACCAGGTCGCCCCCCTCCCCGCGCTCCTCATTCCCCGCTCAATCTCTCCAGAAAACTGGATTTTGTGTTAACGTGGGTGTGTCTGGATTTCACCTCTTTAGGAAAAAAAAAAAACCAAACCCTCTCCGCCACTCCGTGAGGAGTGGGTGTTGTCGGGGTGCGGAACGCGCGATTAATCCCCCATTTTTTTCTCCTCAAGGGCGTTAGCGACCCCTTCTTTCCCCCCTTCTTCCCCCATGACGAGTTTTTTCCTCACAGGCACCTTTTTCCCGAAGGGGAAGCGAAGAGCATCACCCTCCCGCACCCCGGGGGCGGGGGGCAGACCTGCGTGTGCCAGGCGCCCGCCGTTTCTCCTCTTCTTCTTCTTCCTCCTCCTCCTCCTCCTCCTCCCGCCGCGGGGCAGGGGCCGCCTCTCCCGCCTCAGCCTCCCCCCCCTCCCCTCACGCGAGGCGGCATTGGGCGCGCGCGCCGCCGCGGCCGTGCACGCGCCGGGCACGAGTCCTGCAGCGCTTCTCCCCCCCCCCGGCCCCGCCCCTTTCTAATTGCGCCGCCATCCCCGGGCGGCGGGGAGGAAGGGACCCGGGCTGGCGGAGGGATAACCGAGTGCCGCACACCGACCGGAGCGGAGGGATCCATACGCTGAGAACCGCCCGTCAGGGAGGGAGGGAGGGAGGGAGCGAGCGAGTGATGCGGCGCGGCCGGGCTGGCTGAGGCGAGGTGGCCGTTATTTGGGGAGAAGGGGGTGGGAAGCGGCGGGGGGTGGCGGCAGAGCGGGAGGCGAACAGCTGGCTCCGGGTGATAGGGCCGGGGGGCGGCAAGGCGCCGGAGGGGGCTGAGGAGGGGGCGGAGGGGAGGGGACGAGGGAAGGGCGAGGTTGTGGGGCGAGGCGGCGCGTGCCGGTCCTGTCCCTGGGCTGCGTCGTAGTTCAGTGGAAAAGGGAAGGGGTTAGAAAAGGGAACTGATTTAAAATAGCGCCTCATCCCTGCTGCGGGGGGCTGGTTCCTTCTCTGTGGGCTGCCTGTGCCTTTTTTTTTTTTTTTGGGGGGGGGGGGGGTTTTGTCTTGTGTGCAGAAGCAGCCTGGGGGCTTAGCTGGGAGTGGGGGTCTCTGCCCCTCTTCTTTGCCTTCCCTCGTTGGTGGTGTTTTTTTTTTTGTTTTGGTTTTTTTTTTTGGGGGGGGGGAAGGCGGAGAGCTTGCGGAGTTGACTGGATTTTTTTTTTTCTGAGGAGCTGCCGCTGCTGAAGCAGATTTTTCCTTCCTCTCTCTTTTTTTTTTTTTTTTTTTTTTTGTCTGATGCAGAATCCCGGTAGCTAGGCAGCCTCCCTCTTTTCTTTCTTTCCTTCCTTCCTTCTACCCCTTCGGTATGTAGGAAGGAAGAGACATCAATGGAAAGGCTGAAATACGCGTAGATGGACTTTCAAATGCATTTTTTCTTGAAAAAGGAAGATAAATCCCAGCTGCCAGTGCACTGACTTTTTTGTCGCTGTTGCATTGCTTGGTGAAAATGGGGTTCTCTTACTCCAGCTAAATCCGTGGAGCGTTTCAGAGAGTTGCTACAGTGAAGGACTTATGGTATTTTTTGCATCAGAGGAGCTACATTGATCTTAACCATTTTTTTTGTAAAATGGAGAATGAAATATTCACACCCCTTTTGGAGCAGTTCATGTCTAGCCCTCTTGTCACCTGGGTAAGCATGCATTTTTCCTCACACGTTATTCATTTATTTGCTCATTGTTTGAAGAGAAATGCCTTGCGGCAGAGAATGAGGTGGAGTTAGTGTCACGGTGGTGATGATTATGTTTTAGGTAAAGACATTTGGACCGTTAGCTGGAGGAAATGGGACCAACCTGGAAGAATATGTGGCGCTGGTGGATGGCGTGTTTCTCAACGAAGTCATGCTGCAAATGTAAGTGTGTGCAAGTTGTGCCTTGGGTTTATTTTTTGCTGTTGCCTTGTTTTTCTTGTATGTTTTGCTTTTTTATGAAAGCTCTTTTTTCCTTCCATATTCACTGTGGTAAACTTCTTTCTTTTATACTTGAAGTAGTCGTGTAGTCAGTTAAGAGGAGACTTCGGAGCGTAGCGGATACTCCTTAACGGTTTAATGTTGGTGTGATGTATTTGCAGGATGTATAGTGTAACACAGGCTGAATCACGGTATATAGAACTTACTGGAAAATCGGATGACTGTAGCTAGCTTTCCAGATTTCCACTGAGAAGCATAAAGGTTCATTCTACTGTAAGTCATGCTTATAAACAAAATTTTGAATAGATTTGCCAATACGGGAATAAGATTCCAATACACATGTTGGTTCACATGACATACAACTTAAGGATCGTATGCCAGTCACATAATGTTGTTTACTGAGCAAATGGACCATTCTATAACTCCTCCTGCTTTATTTTTTACAATTCCAAATTAGAGTAGATAGCAGCTCTGCAGTAGAGATGAAATTTTAATTGAGAGTATGGACTATTTTCTGGCTATGAACCACCAAAAAAACCCCATTTTTGCATGGGTTTATAAATTGTTGAAATCTCTGATTGTTAGAAAAATTTCTTCATAGCGACTTCTGTCCATTGCAGTTTTGACTGCAATGTTGCCCACTACTGTAATGCTAGAGAGTAACACTTTTGTCAAGTGCCTAGTGATAAAAGCATAAAAATGTTACTAGTGGAAAAAATTTCTCCATACCTTTCCCCCTCCCCGCCCCCAATATTTTAAGTCTTTACAGGGAAATACATCTTTTGTTTGTATAGGTATGAAAAAATGTATGAAAAAGGCTAATGGATGGCAGGATAGATACATCAGTGTGTGAGCAGCTTGGGAAGACAGCTGTTCCTCAGGAACACTGCTCAGCAATGGGCATCCTTTTACTTTGTTTATAGTTTTTACTCTTATTTAGTACTTTAAAAGTTTTTGCTGTTGGTATTCAGCTTGTGTAGCTAATCTATGGAACAAGTTTTACATGTTACCACATTTGAGTTTGAATTCACATCCTTTTGAAACCGGTATTTTCTTTGTCACCTACTTCTGTGAATTCCAAGTATTTACTTCTGTAATATTGAGAAACATGGAAAACTGGGTGGAATTGAACTTTTTGAAAAAAATCTTGCGTGTATTTCTGGCATACTTTAATAAGAATTTTAAGTGATGCATTCACTGAAGCATACCATTTTTATTTTACTTTTTTTTTTTCCTTGGACTACATACAAATGAAGTAACTTGTCAATTATGACCATGCATTTGACATGTAGACCTTCTGTTAAAAATGTTTGACAGCTGGAAGGCAAATTTAGTATTGGAACTGGAGCAAGGCAATTTTGAAGAATATAATCTTGAAATTAAACTTTCTCGGCGAGTTTTTGGAATACTAACAGTATAAATTGATATCTGATACATTATGTGGGAGACGTGTATGTGAAATGAAGGCTGCGGAGAGGGAACATTCTCATGCTTAAGGCATTGTGCGTTGAATTTGGCTTTGGCTTTGGCTTTGTATGTGCATCTTTGACCCCATACCATGATTGCTGTGGTTCACTAAGGAGGAGTTGTGTGTGTACATATAAAAAATACACATGGGAGATGTAAATTTAAAATAAAATCATTTGGTAGTCAGAAAAATTAAAAACTACCTTAAATGAGAGGTGTGTGTAAAAGGACTGGTGTATAAATAAAATTAATGTTACAAGTATGTAACTCCACTGGAAGGCATATTTTATTTCAAATACATTTCTGGGGGACTGAAATATATTCCAGTGGACTACGGCTTAGAATTGAAGTTTCCACAACTGTATTCTTATTTTGGAGGGATTTTATTTGTTTTGGGTTGTTTGCCAGGATTGAAAGAGGAAAAAATGTTTCACGTTTTGCAGACAGACTCTGTCTCTGGTGAAGTCACTGTGGAAACCTGTGTTAACTTCTAGTCCTGTTCACTTTGACTATCCACCTATTAAACATGTACCTTCATTTGCAAAAATATTTAAAAGATGCAGCTCCAGCTAATAATTGATATTACTTATTTTCAGTATTTTCCATTTTATTAGTATTTCTCTTTTTTCCTTTCAGTCCTAACTACCATATGTTGAGGAAATGTGGCAGAAAAATTTGTATCACATGACTTCAAAAGCAAAATAGTTTTCTTTGGAATGTTTTGGTTTGTTTTGTGTGTGTGTGGTTTTTTTTTTGTTTGTTTTTTTTTTAAAAGCTCTCAATGACTGACTTCACATGAGAACTAGAGATCTGTGGCTAGGAGCTATGGCACTCTTAGAAGCTACAGAGAAATGTTGTTCTTGCAGAAGTCACCAGGAGTGCCGTTGGTAGAAATATATGGAAAGCAGTAGTAGAGGTTGGTTTTTTTACATAAGTTGTGTTATATAGTTCTTGCTATTTACACTAGGCTTGAGATATTTAAGGCTGTTTATGTTTTGGTGTAAGAATACAGCTAGTGCGTCCCTGTCAGCTGAGGACTCTGATGTGGTGGTGGTGTAGGTTGGTTCCTGTGGTTGGAAAGTCATTGCAGCATTAGATGCTTTAAAGGGCATTAAAAGCACAAACAAGCAGAGGCTGTTGGAGGTGCTGTGGTCCTGGTTTATATATACTTTAATGCTTACTTTGTTTTTGCCAAATGTTGAAAAAACAAATGCTGAGACCAGAAAAGGGAGCGTTAATATTGCATTAGGCATAAACAGTTACACAATAGAAAAAAGTGGCTTTGTTACTTAAAGAAGGTTTTTTTGTTCAGTTAAAAAAAGAGTTAATCCTGCCTTCCCGCCAGCTACAAGTGAGAGTTTGTTAGTATGGCATTTGTTTCTCCTTGTGCTTGTCTAGACCAAATTTATTTTCAACAATTGCAGTGATTCAGCCAGAGGAAATAGATGTCAGCATGGAATGGTTGCAGGGTAATGGTACCGAGATGGTTGGGTTTTGTCAGCATTGAGTAAATTAGAACCTCATACACGAGAGAGAATAATCCATTATATTCCCTGTATGTCTTTTGCTTTTGACTTTTTGCATGTTTTAGTACATGTGAAAATTACACAGATTCCATTTAGTGTCCAACTACATCTGAAGAGCTCTTCCTTTGCTGGAAATGCTACAGGCCAATCTTCTGGGGTTTTCTAAATTTTATTTTAATTAAGGAGAATTCCAGTGTTGCAATATTCTCTCAAGTTAGGAGCTAATGTCTCTCATTTCCTGTTTAAATTTAGGTCCAGTTCTTCAAAAGTATTTGGTTACCTACCTTCTGCTGGGATCAGTCAGTATCTGATACCTCTGGATAGAAACCCATCTGTCTTTCTAAATCTGAGCCTTTATCTTTGTGTTCTTGGATACAAAAAGAGGTCATGCTGCTTGGAAATAAATCAGAACCCAAGAGATCACTGCAGTGGTGTTCTGCCATGGCAGGGAGGTGGAGGAACGTTCCAAGAATACTTAATATCTTCACTATACCTTTACATCATAATACTTCTAACGTTCTGAAGTGCTCATATACTTGAGTAAAATACGTTGTGTATACTACTAAAATAAATGAAACGGTATAATTCAGTGGGTTAATCACCTGTTGCGCATCTAGTGCGATTACAGTAAAATAAAACTTGGTTGTCCTAGAGATATTTTTCCAGAACCTAACACCTCTTTTTTTTTTTCTTTTTTCTTAGTATTGTACTGTTTACATACACTTCTGATCCAAAAAGATTGAGGTATTATTACAGAAACACTTGTTTTCTGAGTGTTGTTTTATTTTCATTTCTGATAGGTCTTGTTCTCTGATATTTGTTAATTGAATTCCAGTAGGATTGTGGAAGAAATGCTGAAAGTCTTGTAGTACGAACTGCGGTTCCCAAACTGACAAGAGTCTTGCTAGTTCCTTTGAATAAAAATAGACAGCTGCAAGTAATTACACGATTGGGACTTTCATTACATTTAGCACCATCATTAATATTTGGTCAAGTAACAAAGACTTGAAACTGAATTTTAATGGTTTTATTTGACTGTGCTTTGTATTTGTGGAAGTGGATCTGTTTTAAAGGAATTATTGGAAAATACTTTATGTAGAATCAGTAATGTATAGAACCAAACTCTGAAACTGAGTTAATTTAATCCACTGTCGGGAGAACCTGTCCGCTTTCATCACAGTGTTCCATTCATAACTTTTGTCTTAACTGAATACATTCATCAATACTATTCATATCAATTGTTGTGTCCAGACATGCTGAAAACTACTTCAAAGGATGAATTATTTTATTGTTCTCCTGTTTTTCTCCCTTTTGGCCTTCTCCCACTGTTTCTCACTGACTGGATCCACATGCAGGCCTTTCACACCCATAGAATTTTCCAGGTGGATCGGCTGACTCTTTCCTTCCACCGCTCTGGTGGTGTGTGCCTAGAATGTGTACGCTGCTTCGCTGACTCCTTTTTCTGAGCTCTTAGTCTTTAGTTGTATGCTTTTTTCCAAACAGTCAAGCTTGCCAGCCCATACTTCTGGCTTTCCTATATCTTTCCTTGAAAACTGGACTCCATCTCTAGTGCTTGAGCCAGCTGCCTGGCTCTGTGAAAGAGTGCAGGAACATGAACGCTGATCCAATTAACTCTTTCTTGTGAAGAAGACCAAATAACAAGCGGCAGCTTAAGCCAGGTTCTGATTGGGTGGGGAAATGGAAAAAAGTCTTGGGGAAAATTAAATTGGTGAGTTTGGCAGTAAAAATATGAGTACGTGTTTGAGAAAAAAGTCAAATATTATGAAGTCTGTACCTTTCTCACTTTCTCAAAGCAAATGGATTTGATTCACACTTTTCAGACGTGCTCTGTCGGGCTTCCATGGATACAAGGTAGATGTCACCCTAGTAGTTTGTGAGACTTGTCGCTCTTAGGAGCAGTTCTGCAGCAGTCTGGCCCAGATTTTTCGTAAGGAAAGGTGAATTTATAACACTCAGGTTTTTTGTAATGAAGCAAATTCTTCAATAAATGGTCTAGTAGAATGTGTCAAGATTGTTGGAATTCAACCTTTTGATTACAGCAAAGGAAAAGGTGGTTCTCACAGTGTAGTGATGATTAATTTTAGACTTGGAACATCTGCCTGCAGTGAGCTTTGAGCTGGGCAAATGAGATGGACGTAGGCTGATAACCTGCACTTCAGGCTTTTTGATAGCTAAAGGGGAAAAAAAGTGTGGGTTGAATGTGGAATGTTTAAAGTGTTTGATCTTTGCTTATGTCTCTGTTTTACTAGGGGTTTTATGCTTCTGTATCCCTTCCCACAGTGGATGTCCACTTCCCTTCATCCTGTCTACTATGATGTGTTTCCGTGCAGTAAGCTATTCTGTAGTTTGCTCTTGTTTCTTGCAGCATTTTGGGAATTAGGAAGTAGATAATCTAACCTTCCTCTGCATCCACTTCTTTGCTCTCTTCATATGCTGTCTTCAGTATCTGACTCTGTCTACTTATCCCATCCTTAGTCTAGGCTAGTAGCTGGGTCCAGGGAATAAAAGATTAGTTAAACATTTCTTGATACATACAGAGGTGCTCTATTGAATCTACCTACTTGTTCCATAAATAGCAGTCTTAGTTGAAAGATCTAAAAGCAAAATAACTCATTTCAGCATTGAAAATGTTCTGGCAAGGAAACAACTGGCTTTCTGGTTTTATTTTCAGAGTATTTTGCGTTTCACTCATGTTCTATGTGCTGTTTCAAAGCACTCTACACAAATAATGAAATAAACTTACTAGTAGCTTTCTAGGCATACATTTTATGTGTTTCATTGTCAGGAGCAGTAAGTAAGAGTGTACTGACAAGCTGTCAGATAGGAGGTAGCTCAGTTAAGGCTGTTTTGGATAAGGCGGAGATGCCTGAGCGAGGTAATGGAGGAGATACAGCCACAGGGCACAGTGCAGCACTGCTGAATAGAGCTGCCCTTACTGCAAGGCAGAGTCAGCTTTAGCTAAAGTTAAGGACGTGTAGGGAATACACACGAGTGTGACTCTGAGCCAGAGGAAAACCTCTCCGGGTCTCGCACTAGCGGTCGTGCTGTGTGTTTCAGCGGTTCAGGGGTGATGGCAGAGTGGCTCATCATTTGCCCTTAGCAGCACCCAACGCTGAAGCTGGGTGCCCCTTCCAGTTCTAGGTATGGCTGGCTGTAACTTTTCTGTTTGCAGGGCTAACTTTGCTCTTCACCTGCCTCTGATTCTGTGCTGCTGCTGTCCTGGCTCCCTGTGCTTTAAGGAAAGGCAATACCCAACTTGTTTTGCTCTAGTTTTTGTACCAGAAAGGTCAGTTTGTCCAAGTGGCCGAGACACCTTGAGCTGCTCTACAGTCTTGCCATATTTCTTGGTAGTACAGCAGCAGTAAATTCCAAAGTTTTAGGTTAGCTAAAAATATCTTACCTGGGCTGATCAGCTTGCATCTTTCACTGGCAAGGCTGTTTTTCTTCAGGTTCCATGGCTAGTTTGGGGATCTCTACACTGCATACCTTTGCAAAGTATTGCTGTGCTTCTTTTAAAACTGGTCTAAAAACTGTGCTGCTTTTAAAAACTGATGCTTTCTTTTAAAAACTGATCTAGTTAAGTGACAAGTTGGTTGCTAAATCAAGCACATCTTAATCCAATGCTAAATCTGAGAAGTTTACTTTGAGATTTTCCTGTTTGTTCTGTTAAAGAGGGGCTTTTTAGCTTTTTATTCTTTTGTATGTTCCCCTTATTTTTGGTTCCTCCTCCTCTTTTTCCTAAACTAAATACCAGTTCGTTGCCTTCCTTGTCTTTTATACTGTATCGTTTTTCCCTATGTAGTCATTATTTGGGGATCAAGACATTTTTTTTGGAAGTGTTGCTTTGTTAGAGCACATGACCTCAGTGGTCAGAGATTACTTGGTAATAACTCTGTGGGAATCTCTGTTTGTTTGCCTTGTTTTAGAGAGTTCTGTATTTATGCCTTAAGATGCTCCAAAGAGGCATGGCCTGTTAGGCAGTTGTTATTAAGCAGTATTTACAAAATGCGCCCCCTTCGTTTCATTGGACTAATTGATGTTAAGGCATTGAATCGAAGCAAGGCTGCTGCTTGACCCAAACTTGGTTGGTATGCTTTCCCATTGCCTTACTCTGAGGAAAAAGCAAAAATTCTCTTACACTGTATTTTTCGATTGGACAATAGTGAGGGCTGAACTTGTAAGCAGCTTCTGTTATATTCCTGGCTGTTGAATGAATCTTTGCATCTGTGTTGCCCATTTAGATGTGCTTGAAAAGTTGCTTCCTTTTCTATGGCGATAGGAGGTAGAGTCCACTTAGGTTTATTACAGAATTTTATCTTTATTTGAAGGTGCAGGGAAATATTTGCTCTAGTTTTTGTTTGTGTGGTATCTTTGTTTTTCTTAAGTAAGCGCTTGAGCAAAAAAATGCCAGGTGTAATTTCCTGGTAGCTTGGGAATATACTTAGAGTATTGTGTATGGCAGACAAAAATAAAATATAGATACTTGTTGATGTATGATAGAACGTGGGCAAATGTCATACTTACAAAGTGCTGGTTTGCATCTTAGCAAGGCTATTAATATTAATGTTTTCAGATGAAAAGAATGCACTTCTTTTACAGGCCCTTATATGTATGCTTATCTTGTAGCTTTGGGTAGTTAACAGGGGTAAGGTCCTCCATGTACTGCTCTATTTGTATCTAAATTAGTAGGGGATTATACATATATTGATGCGCATGCAAAATTTGCAACACATCTCAATATGCTGAAGCAATGAAGTTGCTCACGTGGATAAAATTTTTTACAAGAAATGTAACTTATTTTCTTTGGCAATCCCCTTATATCCAGGAGCCTTGCATTTGAATTTGTCTCATTCTCTGGCGTAATCTATACAAAGGGCTCAGATCTGTCACTTGGTAGTCTAAAAATTGGTACAGAAAAAGATGATGTGTATTTTATTGTTACTAATTTACTTATAGAAGGTTTATTGTACTTCATAAGAAAGGGAATTCTAGAGTCACAGTGTTCTAACCAGAAGTATTTAATAGAAACCTATGTGGCACTATTTTTACGACTTCAGATCTTTTTAGTCACTGAAACAGCAATATTCAGGTAGCTTTGGTGTCACCTCGCTAGGCTGAGCTCTCATCAGTATTTCCTGTGTTTTTTAATACTCAGTGTGCTGAGATGTTTACCTATGGTCAAACTGTTTTGAATCTGAAGTACTAACTAATTATTTTTGAGAATTTATAGCTTCAGCAAAGTTCAAAGAAAAGAATAAAATGAGTGATTGTTTTTCCAAGTCTTCCAAAGGAGAAACTATTTTTGGTGGTGCTATGATTATCAAATAAAGTGAAGTCTATACTGCTGTAATGTTGGAAGTTGGCATGGGTAGAAGAGAAAAACTTGGATGTACAAACTTAATCTCTTAAGAGAGTTTTTAAGCTTAAATAAAGAAGACTGCATAAATGTATATTGCTTTTAAATCCTGCATAATTATTTTCCCTTACATTAATATTTTAAATATCTCAGAAAGCATGTTAGCTCCACAAATGTCATTTCCTAAGGGCAGTAAGTGCTTATTTGCTTCTCTTCTGCACTGCTTGCTGCTTCCTATCTGTGATGACAACTTTCTGGCCCTATTCTGCTTCTTTTATAATTTTTTTCTGATGCTTCTTCCATGCTACTACCTGTATGTTTGCAGAATGTTCTTTCCAAGGTAGACTGTAAAAACACTTTCTCACTTTAATGCCCTGTGATGTTTGGTATCAAGTCATGCAGCATCTTGTGATCCAGATCTGTGAGTGCTTACTTATGTAAAGCTAATCTTACCATTGTCACAGGATTATTGTGGGTGTAAATGTTTGCAGTGTTTTAATGGTCAGTTACACCGAGGTGTTAATCACAAAGTCAAGTAGTTTTCAGTTACTCTGGTAATTAGTATTGGACTGAATAGATCTTAAAATATGAGCTCATTTGAGAAGTGAAAAAACATTGACCCTGAGAGGAAAAATAACACACAGTGCTTAAAGTAGAAAGCAAAACTTCAGTATTCATTATCCCTCATACTTTGTTTCGGGCCCTCTTCTTTCTTGCTTGTACTTTGTAGACTGTATGCTCTTGCATCCCGTGCTGCCTTTTTGTGTTAGTTTGATTTGGAAAATAGTATAGGGCAAGTACTACAGTAGTCTCATTCTACCTTTTCAAACAATATTTGCTTCTAGGTCTTTTGCAATTAAAAAAAATCTCAACCCACCAACCAAAACCCCCCAAAAAACCCAAACCAAGATGACTCCTGTAAGATTTGTTGAAGTAGTAAAGTATGTTTGTCAGACTTTCTGGTTCTGATCTGTTTGCTCAAAGTTTTGTTTGTCAAGTTGTCTTTTCTAGGAATTCTCAATTATTTAATCCCCAGGAGTGTTTTATTTGTGTGACAATGTTAAGCATTCTGTGATGCTCTGAATTGTATGGATTTTCCTTCCCATCAGTGAAACTTTTTCTCTTGGTGGAAGCCAGCTTACCTTTTACTGGCTGTGGAGCAGAGGCTGCTCCATGTTCTCATCGATTGTTGCAGGGAGCTCACCCAGGTTACTCGGTGCAGTGAGTAGTGATTCACTTTTTTCAGTCTTTGGCAGAAAGCTTTTTTTTTTTGACATGGTACCTTTTAGTGTGATGGGAAAAGAGTGCATCAGATAGTCAACTTGAAACAATAGTAGTGAAATTGTTTCACTCTGTGTCATGATAAAGACCACTGTTGTTGCTCTGTAAGCTTGGAAGTTAAGGATTTTCGGGGGTTGTTAATTCAGTGATACAAGTGTGTGCTTAGTAAATGACAGGTGAGCTGTTTTATTTCCTCTTATTTTCTACTATATTTTGCTCACCTGCATGCATCTTCCTTATTGCTGTTAAAGAAAAGAGAAAGGGCAAAAAAGAAATCTAGGCTGTTCTGGCCTCTATTTTTTTAAAAACCTGGGATGGAGAAGTTAAAGATCAGCTGCCAGACATCTTGAACATACTACGATTTTGTCTGGCTGTTTGCACGTTCACTTGTAAACCTGCAAGTGCACAGACACGAGGGGATGTCTCTTCATGCAGATAGTACCACTAACAGCGGGGACCAGCCTGCAGAACAGTCGTTGGTCGGAGCAGCCCTGAGGTCGTGTGGCGCAGCAGGTTGGTGTTGATGGAGAGGGGAGAGAGCAAAAAGGCTTGTGGTGCTGCTTCAGATACAGCTATTCTAGCATGCTTTGACCATGAGTAAATTCGGCAGCTCCTCCGCTGTGAGTGCCAACAAGAGAGCTTAGGCACTGCTCAGCTACCCTGTGAGTATTTAAGCCTGCTCAGGTGCTCCAGAGCTAAGGCAGGGAGTAGGAAAGCTGTCTGCATACGTTCCGTATCTACTCGTCTATTCTTGGCAGTGTTCCCTGTGATCCCCACCAGCCAGTTCATTTCTTACAGGCCTCTTGCTTGTGGGTTTTTTGGGTTTTTTTTCAAAGCAAGCATAGGGCATCATCCTCCTGATAGTTCACAATGTCTGACGTAATCCTAGGAAATGGGGTTTTGTGCAAGGGCCCAAAAGCTTACGATGTTAGAACTAAAACTCACGTTGACGTGAGGTTAATCATAGAATCATAGAATGTTTTGGGTTGGAAGGGACCCCTAGAGATCATCTAGTCCAACCCCCCTGCAGTGAGCAGGGACACCGCTAACTAGATCAGGTTCCTCAGAGCCCCATCCAACCTGGCCTTGAATGTTTCCAGGGATGGGGCCTCCACCCCCTCTCTGGGCAACCCCTGCCAGGGTTTCACCACCCTCATTGTAAAGAATTTCCTCCTTATATCCAGTCTAAACCTACCCTGTTTTAGTTTAAAACCATTACCCCTTGTCCTGTCACAGCTGGCCCTACTAAAAAGATTTTCCCCATCTTTCCTATGGGCCCCCTTTAGGTACTGAAAGGCTGTAATCAGGTCTCCCCGCAGCCTTCTCTTCTCCAGGCTGAACAAGCCCAACTCCCTCAGCCTGTCCTCATAAGAGAGGTGCTCCAGCCCTCGGATCATTTTAGTAGCCCTCCGCTGGACCCGTTCCAACAGCTCCATGTCCTTCTTGTGCTGAGGGCTCCCGAGCTGGACGCAGTACTCCGGGTGAGGTCTCCCCAGAGCAGAGTAGAGGGGCAGAATCACCTCCCTCGACGCTGGCCACGCTTCTCCTGGATGCAGCCCAGGGCAGGGTTGGCCTTCTGGGCCACCAGCGCACATGGCCGGCTCATGTCCAGCTTTTCATCCCCCAGCACCCCCAAGTCCCTCTGGGCAGGGCTGCTCTCGATCCTTTCTTCCCCCAAACCTTTGATACAACTGTTGACATTCTGGTACACGTAGTCAATCTTTGCTAAGCGCCGAGTTAGCAAAGTGTTCTTAAACCAAGATATTAATATGCACCCTTTTTTGTGGTAAAGGATATCTCAGCATTTGTAATGATAACTTCAGATGTTTGAGCAGATGTCTGCAGGAACTACATGAACATTTTAACTGTGCATTGATTACTGCTCAAACAGTATTGTCTCAAGGGTAGAAATACAGGTGTTTTCCAAGTAAGAGGTAGATTGTCATAAATGCCAGCTAAAAAGGCAAAGAGGAGTGGTTAGTATAAACCACAACATTTCCTTGCTTACTAGAAGTTAGGATTAGAGTGTCCTTTTACTGGATCCTGTGTAAGCACACAAAGATACGATGGCTAAGCAGGATTCAAAAGCGAACCCTTGAGCAGCTCTAGAACGTACATCCCTTGCGTCTCCAGCAAGGCAGACTGTGGCTCTCCAGTTGTAATAGTCGTGGGCATTGTGTAATGCCACCAGGCCATCACACCGTTCAATATTGTCAATACATTGCAGCCTCAGGGCTTGCGTGTCTTGCATGATGCTCTTCCAAGAGGTGGAAGGATTTTATTGCCATCTGTTTTTCAGATAAGAATGTGCCGAGTTAGTTCTCTGCACGCTTCAACAGTGGATAGTCTGTGTCATGAATTATTCTTTAGGGAAGTCATCCATTTAAATCCATTTCTGTCAACACAGAAATTGGGATGAACGTGGGCCAGAGGTATAGAAAAGGAGTTACAATTTTTTTCTTTATCTTTTTAATAGGTTAGCATGGAAATACTGTTTGGCAGCAGAAATTGATCACACTGATAGATGCGGGAGGAGTTTGAAGTATGCTATCTTGTACCAACATTTCTAGAATGTGCAGGATCACAAGGTTCTGATACTTGACAATATCATACTTCAGAATCTGCCCTGTTCTTTGATACTGTAACTTCTGCAGACCGACCCTTTGACGATGACTGATGATTTTAAAACTGCTCAGACGGTACGCTGGTGAAGGCCAGTGCTCCTTTTGTCCTGTATGCAGAGGTGCTTCTGGTAACTTCATTGCCTCAATGTACTGCTTTGTCTGGTGTTTCTTCAAATGCTTAAAGCAAACTGGAGAATATCAATTATTCTCTGGTGAAGGCCCTGGTTTTACTTTAACTTTCACAGTAAAAGGACACTGCTGTATTAAATTTCTCTGTAAACCACATTTTCTATGTGTTTATTATTTTCTTTCTGATAGTAAATACAGGAAATGCTGCTTTATTGTTTGAAATCTCTCCAAAAATTCTGTTACCAGTAATTATTGAAATTTTTGACAGCGAGCAAGAGTGAACCTCAGTATGCCAATTAAAGGGACTTTGCAAAAAATATAACTTACATAGAAATGTTGCTTGCCTATTAAAAAGTGATTAGAATGCTACTGTAAGCTACAACACAGAGTAATAGTCAATGTTTGTTACCCTTTGAGATGTATGCTTGTGTAGAATTTTTTCCAAAGTGCTTGTTTCAACATTTCACTGTGCTTAACAAATACATTCAAACAATGATATATGTGAAATTAGGGTGTGCCATAATACTAGACTTAACCATTAAGTACCATCAAGGAACAGATGGCAAGAGAGGACACAACTGGTTTGCAGTCTGCGTAGATTTAAGCATGAAGCCATTAAGCTATCACATTCCCATTTCTGATAGATTTTGGTCAATGAAAAATTAAAGACACATAATCCCTGATTATATGAAGTCTCAATCTGTAATTTGTGACACTGTAATATTTCAAAATCACTGAAGTTCTCTCTGTAATCAGTAGTTCTAAACTAATGCGTTATTGGGATACATGCTCTTGTCTGGTTTTATTGCTATTGAAATTAATGTATCTTGTCATAAGTAGGTTGCTCTTAAATGTAAAATTGCTTCAGGGTATCTTTTACTGCTCTGCTTCCTATTGACTTCTAGACAGATTTGCCCTATTTTGCTAGGCTATTTGCCACTGAAGCAGTTCAGTATTTCCACCTAATAAAAGGAGCACTTCAGAGTTCAGAGCATGTATTAAAAATATTTATAGTGTAACTAGCACATTAGCCACTAGAATCTTATGTTTTAAAAAAAACATTTTTTTAAAGCTATCTTTTACAAAGGTCTTATTTTAGAACCGATCTGTTTTCAAAATTATTCCATTTGCATCTTGTTTTATTCCCAACAGCACGTACTAGCTTATTTGAGTGGTGTTGGACTACATGTCTTCTAATAAACAGAATTGTTTAATGTTAATAAAAATGTAATTATTAAAAAAAAAATTATTGATCCTAAAAATGAAACAATTCAACATATGGTTACAAGTCAGTTACTAAAATCTATAATAAATTAGTTGCCAAAATTTAAACTAATGTAAAGATGCATGCTCTTGAAAGCAGTACAGATTTTGGTAATTTTTGTTTAGAATTTTATCCTTCTGTATGAAAAATTTTGCACATTATATTTCATTAGTTTTTCTCATTAGTTGTTTCAAATGCTTAATAAGAAAATTAGTATGTCTATTCCTGGCTTGGACCAGTCTGACAAAATAAAATTATATAGGCAACATACAATGGAAAATGTGTAGCTAACAACATGCTATGTTATTTCCTCTTTGAGAGGAACGAGTTAAGACATCAATGCTTAAGAAGATGGACCATATTGACTAGATGAAGATTATTTAAAATGGTGTTTGGTGGCTTAAGGAGACTACTGAGCTTTAAAGTTGGAGGCTTTGAGAGAATGAGGCCTGGTTATCAGTATTGGGAATGAAGGTGGATTTGTTTTTTAAAATAATCTCCTGTGGAAGGACCTAATCACAGTTCTGGTAACAGCGCGTGGTGCGTAGACGTGATCTGTCAGGCCTGTTCTTGGCTGTTCAATACACTTTGGAAGTCAAAACTGACAGTTCAAACACAATCTGAAAGCAAGAAATGAGTGACTGAAGATTAGGGAACACTGATAAATGCAAACACAAAAGGATTCTTCTACAAAGAGGCCTCTCTTTTAAATGTTTACATTTCAACATGTGGGTCATTTTAGTAGGTAGCCTATTAATATTCTGTGTTTATAAAGTATAATCATTTAATGACATAATGTGGCTAGAAAGCGTTAAATTACCATAGTACAGAGGTGTAGTCCCATTTGCACTGGAAGGTATCGAGAGTGGGATTTCACTATGGGAAGAGTTAGGAACAGGTTTTTTCCAAGTAAAAGTCATCCTAGTCATTGCTGACATGTATTTACTGGGAGTGTCAAAGGCAACTTAACCTCCCTCATTTGAGGAATAATAAGCCAATAAGACAATCTTCACAAAAAATGTGAAAAAATCCAAAGAAATAAAACTTCCTACTAGCTATAGTGAGTTATTGAGGCTACATGTTTAATTGCATTAAAAATGATTGGTAGAGATTAGTAGTGTTAGTACTGATATTTCAGTAACCTAATTTTATTGATCCTCAAGAGCAAGGGGTTAAAATTCTTGTTACCGTAATGTAATTAAGGTTCTGCTGAAAAATGTGAAGGGAACTTTTGAGTTCTGGGTTTCTGTCGGACCTGTTATCATAATCTTTTCGAAAAAGTAAAGATTATTAAAATAAATTTATTCTGTGCACCAGGTTGTCCTGAGGCTGACATTCCGATTTTAATTGTTGATAGGCTGCACTAGGAGAGGATCACATAACTGGACTGTGTGTTTTTTCAAGTGGTAATGATACAGTTCTGGAGCACATCTGTGGCCCAAGTTTTCCCAGCAAAATTCACAACCTCAGTAAACTGTTTCCTGCAATTCATGCCAAAAAAAAAAAAAAAAAAAAATTTGAATGCTTTCTGTTTTAAGATACAGGAATGAATCATTTTGACTCAAGCCAGTATAACTTTTGTCAAAAAAGCAGCCTGAAATTTCCATAAAATGCAAGGAATGTGTGTCAGCCATTGAGTTGGTCTTGATCGATGAAGATATATATGTAGTACATCAAAAAAATAATATATATATATGTATGGGGGAGGGGAATACATGGGTTGGATTGGTGGAAACAAAGGAATGGTGGTTTACTTTCAACAGTAGTTGAAAGATTAAAATCTTTGATATGTATCAACATTAACTTTTACACAAGACTAATACCACAGAATTTCTGATTATCTTTGTTAATGCATAATTTGGTAGGGTTGATCCATACGCGTTGGATGGAAGAGATGAAATGTAGGAATGATTTGCTGTAGTTCTGTGGCCAAGTGTCTGCTGAAGTGTTCTAAAAGCGCTCAGACTCCGTTAGTATCTGTTAGTGCATCATTTCAGAGACGTGACTTACTTGGTTTTGTACTGTGAGGAGGAATGCTGGTATTCAGGAGCTAAGGCCAGGTACAAGTATAACGACACCCCACAGTTCCTGATCTTGCCCAGTTGGTATGACTACATGATTTCAAAAACTTACTTTCATATCATCAAAAAACCCTCAAAGCTCGCGTGCTGTATCTTTGGTGTATAAAGTCCCACTGGCCTGCAAAACACGAAGACGGCAGTGGCGACAAAGGTGTGGAACTAAGACTTTGTGTCCTAAGAAATCTTGGGCTCTCATTGCCCATTGTCCTTCACACAGATATCCTTGGCAGTGGTTGTTTCTGCTGCTGTTCAGGAATTTCTGTGTTCATTTCCCATTTGTAGTAGTGGGATAGTAACAATTTGTCTTAAAAGTGTAAAGATTTATCTTTACATACCATTATGAAGACATAGTGCTATGCAAATGAAGTTTTTATTCTTACAAGATCTGTCTAAATTTTCTAGTACAGCTTTTGAAATGAGAAAGTGTAAAACCTGGTCTTTTATGACATTGGTGTTTTGAATTCTCATGGTGGCACACTAGTTTTTGTGTTGATATTAAAATAAGAGCTGTTAACAAATATCCAGGAAACTCTAATGCCCTCTGCTTTGAGTGCTTTAAAGGGAGAGTTGTCTAAAATGTATGGCTGTAGGAATGCTGCTGAAGATGATGAAAAAGCCTGGAGATAATCCGATAGTCATTAAGATTAAAGATGAAGATTAAGGGCCCCAATCGGCCTTTTGGACATATGAATGTAGAAATAGGAGACTTCAGCTGATCTCTATATGACATCAGGTCAGCAGGATTTATCCTGGATTTTCTCTTCTGATTTTAACAAATTTGAATGAATTCAGTTTGGAAAGGAGTTCAGTTCTGCGCATCTGCAAAGCATAACCGGTTTTAGCCCATTTAGTTCCTTTTGCAGCTACAGGCTGGCTGAATTAGTAAATCCAAGGTGACAGTCACATAGCTTTGGCTAACGTATTCTAAAATGTACTTTACAGTAGTTTTAGGTACGTGGTGATGACCATTTAGGGATGAGGCAATTACCCATGTAAGAATCTGTGTCCTAATTTTCCTAGATTTATATTCATGTGTACGAGGAAAAAAAAGATGCTATGCTTACTGCTTTTCTTTCAAAAATGCCTGTGTGTTGGACATGCGTTTTATATATGATCTGACTTCCTTTCCCCGCAATGTTTTTTCTACGTTATTTCTCTTCAGGCTTACAAGCCAGGCAATTCTGATAGCAATAAATTGAAGAAAAGACACAAATGTATCTTTTAAAAATTATAACGTGCTAAAACCAAAGAAAGCTGTAAAAGGGAAGTGAAAGTTTATGTAACTTAAAAGTTTATGTAACATTAAAATACATAAATTTTGTCTATAGTGACACTCGTACAAAGAACGCGAAATTACAAAAATGGTAAATGGCATCAAAATAAATTGTGATACTACTATGTTGAACGGAGTAGAGGGAAGAGCTCATTTTGGGGGGTTGGCTGTTAACACTTACATGTTACAGGTGAATCGGGTATCAGTGTAGAAATGTATGAATCGCGTGTATATCAGTGATCCTTGTAGACTACTTATATTTTATCTAAAGAAACTACATGTATCTGTTCTGTATGGTGCATATTCATTTTCTGGTGTCCTCTGCACAGCCTTCAGTTTGTGTGCATCGGTAGCACCTGGCTTGTAGGTTTGCAGGTCCTAGGTGTCCTGCCAGGACAATTCATACTGACCTGTAACCCGCCCCGTTCAGGCTCCTCTGCAGGAATATGCTGTGTGATGGATGTGCTTTTCAATGGGCAGTTCCCATTCTCCAGGTGCAGACGCTGCTGTATGCCACCCACCAGTACAGTACGCCCAAGTAACTGAGGGAAGGCCTGTGATGAGCCTTTGCGTGCTACTTAGAGCCCAGGTGATTCATCGGTGCAAAAAAGTATAAATACAGACCTGCCTGAAGCGTGACTCTCTAGTAACTGAAGCATCATCTGTACCGTACACAGAGTAACTACCTCTCTTTTAGACAACACTTGTACTAAAAAAATGAAGAACTAGGGTTTTTTTGGCAATGGCGTTTCTTTTCCCTCAGTATTTGGTTGTGTCCACTACAATATTCAGGTCATTTCAGTACTATAGCAAGTTACTCTTCTTCCTGCATTTGATTCCTGAGTATATTCCTTTGCCTGCATGCGTTGTTACTGAATTCCGTTGTACTGCTGTCACACCACATTTGCACTTTATCAGGATCATTCTCAACTGTCATAGTGGTCTTTGAAGTTGTTTTTTTTTCTATTCCTCCCAATTTTTGCCAGTGGCCGTTCTGGTAAGTATGTTCTGTGTTCCGTTGTCTAAGTCATTAACGACAATGTTGAATAAAACCAGGCCCAGCAAGCACACACCCTTGCAGGAACCTCTGGGTTGACAGCGAGTTGGTAGTTTCTTGTTTGAGTGTGGTATTCCAGGCAGCTGCACATTGATCTGACAATAATATCATTAAAGAGTACAATATCATCATTAAATATCAAAAGTTGTGTTGTGCAGCTGTATCAAGTATCTTTGTAAAAGTTAAGAAACTTCTCATTGGCCATCTCTCATGAATTCTGTAAGCTTTTTAGGGGGTGTTGTGGGGGAGTTGCATTGTTTTCCTTGAAAAATCACAATGGTTGTCATGCTGTCTTGTATGTGGTTAATAGCTTGGTATGTTATGAGGTATTGAAAAAGGGTGACTCATCTGCATTTCCTCAGATCCTTTCTACTTTTTGAAGGAAAAAGGGATTGATTTCCTCTCTGAAGCCAAGACGCGAACAGATTTTTCACTGGTTTATGTGAGAGTACATGACAAAAACACCAATTAATAATCCCTTTGTTGACAGATTTCCATCATCTGTAAATAAATTTAAAATAACTTAGTGTGTGCTACTGTGATATAGTTCATATTCTTCATTGTTCTGAAAGTGAAAACTTACATTCTGGTTTTGTGCCTCATGAGAGTAAAATAGCATCGTACTAGTTTTTCGGTGTATAAACATTCATTAATGCAGCCAGTCTGAATTCTGTTATTGCCTGCCTCAGCAAGAATGATTCCTGATGTCTGCAGTGTGTGCTGGAATATTTACATTATAGCTGTGTTCTGCTTTCTGTATTCCATCAAGGATGGGGCTGGAGAAGTGGAGCTACAAAAAAATTTCTTCTTGTATTCATTCTCTGGTAATGGTGATGGGTGCTCCCAATTACATACTGCATTACTAGCCAAAAAGGGTGCTAATCTGAGTAGCTGTATCAGACACAGATCATAGAATCATAGAATCACCTCGGTTGGAAAAGACCTTTAAGATCATTGAGTCCAACCATTAACCTAGCACTGCCATCCCACCACTAAACCCTGTCCCTCAGCACCTCATCTCTCCTTTTTTGAAATACCTCCAGGGATGAGGACTCCACCACCTCCCTGGGCAGCCCATTCCAGAGCCTCACAACCCTTTTGGTGAAGAAGCTTTTCCTAATATCTAGCCTAAACCTGCCCTGGTGCAGCTTCAAGCCATTCCCCCTCGTCCTATCAACTGTTTCAAGTTACTTTTTTCTGCCTACTGTCACTTCCACAATTCCTTATTTACTTACGGATGGGGAAAAAAAAAAGCATGGTAACCTAGTCAAGAATTTGTTATGCTTGATGTTATGATACATTAACTATATAATTTGTTATATAGGGAGCTTTAAAGATTAATGTTCAGTGTGTTTAATTTATTCTTTTTTTTTCCAGTAATCCAAAGTCTGCTAATCAGAGGATAAACAAAAAAGTAAACAATGATGCGTCATTAAGGATTCAAAATTTGTCTATTTTGGTGAAACAAATAAAAACCTACTATCAGGTCAGTAATTGTTTCTTGTATTATGTTTTGCCTAGAATTGTTTCTAAGTATTCTTTTCTACTTAGGCCTTTAAGGGTAACAATAATAAGATTACTATTTTGAGATATTGTACGGATGGTTGTGTATAAATCTGGTCAAATTTTTTATCACGCTTGATTTACAGGTATAGTAGTAGTCTGGAAACACTTGTATGTGAATAATGATATGTTTACATAATAGACATTCTGCATCTTTGATTGCTCATATAGTACATTTAGCAGTATCAGTTGGTATTTTCTGAATTGAAGCAAGTTTAGTGCCTAGGAAAGAAATTATTAAATGTGCATTTAGTCTTATCAATGGAATCTTTGTAAGAAAAATGGGACAAAATTTATTTGGTTTAGAATTAATTTGATTTTCAGGAGGAAAAAATCAGTGAGGTGATAACAATCAAATGGGAATTCGCCGTAAATGTAGTGACTTTCTAATTTAGAGCCATTGAATTTTTGTGGTTTGTGCAATAGGTGAGATCTGGTACTATGCCTTCTAGACACAAAGCCTGGATAGAGTGGTGTACACATGGACCCGCTGTAGCAGGGCATTGCAGACGTCACTGGTGTCCCTTACAGTGTCTCTTCTAGTGCCCTTCCACCATTCCCTGCACCTTTCCGCCAGGAGAGTCCCGATCTGGGAGAAAATCTCCTTTGATCTGCCTCCTGCAGCGAGCGCATCGTGCCAGAGTCTGTGCTGTTGTATGCCCTTCCTTACGCGTACGCACACAGTGTACGTTCTCAAAAACTCCCAAGTACAGCGGAAGTTCCCAGCTGTCACTTACTGCGGCGGTCAACCACTGTACATCTTTCCAGCTCGCACTTTGTGCCTACGCATACTTCACATGGGCCTTTTCTTGGCACTTACTTCATGTGGGTATAAGTGCTGCCTGCGAAGACCCATACACTTTTCTGTTCCCTGACAGTAGTAATTTTTGCCCAGGCATTAGTGTTTCACAGCTGGTGCCACGGAAGGCACAAACACTGATAGGATTGATCTTTATTTGAATACAAAGCATTCCCTGTGCTGCTTTGGCCGTACAGTATCGGCCCCCAGTGCAACGGTGTCAGGCAGAATTGCTTGCATTTAGGTAACGTAACTTGGAACGATTGAGGATTGTGAATGTTGCTCCTAACTTCTGTGTTAGAAATAATTTATTATAGCTTTTTTAAAATAAAAAAGTATTCTTATTCAATAAACGTTGAAATCTGTCACCGTGCCTTTAATGGTTCAAGCTTCTCCTGTGTAAGCTAGAGAGAACTGCATAAACTTTTCTTCCCCTCTTTCCCTCCCCAGTCTCGCAGGCTTCTAGTCTAGTGAGATACCAGCCTGTACAGACAGTGCGAGTGAGGGAACTTGGAAATGTTGCAGGCCTGGCATTTTAGTAGGCATTTAGTAGCCAAACTGGAATGCTTGTTCAAATTTAAAATAGCTTTTTGCATGTGTTAATGTTTGCTCAGATACGCCCACATGCAGGGAGCTTTGTGCACTGTAGTAGTTTATTGGGTTTGGAGAAAAGTGTTAAAGGGTGGACCGTAGTCTTTGTTTCCGCTCAAACTTAGTACAGCCTGGCAGCTGGTGTTTTCCCACAGCCGGTGCGTGGGTTAGCAAGGCAGCATAGCAGCCTCGGTTGCAAGAAGGGGTCAGTTTAGTTCCTGTCACCTGTGCAGTTACCCAAGGCAGACGAACTAGTGCTTGACGGATGCCTTGGAATCAATCTGAGAGGCTTCTCATAGCCTGGGGTACGCCTTGGCAGAGGCGTGAGCCCGCACGCCTGAGTGCTTCGGGCAGCTGTATACAGGCATCGCGCTTGGTGTATGTTCTGAGAGTTAATGGAACATGGAAAATAATCACTGCATTGATGTATGAGATTAATTAATGTCTGGACTATTACAGTAGGAATAAGATACTAATGGATATGAGGAGTTTTAATTTTTAGCATTATGTTATCCTAACTCTTAAATCTTTTTAATGTGAGCTTCTCCATGCTAGTTTATTCCATGTGTGTTTATAACATTTGTGGGAAACGTTCTCTCAATTTAGCAAATAATTGCACCAGTGTTGTATACGTACTTGTCAAAAACCTGCACTGATAGAATACAACATTCACAATTAAAATGTTATGTTGGATTATACAAGTTTTTTGGTTGGTGCATCATCTTTGTTCTTCTCTGTAATTAGAATTGTGTTGCCTTTGTCCAATGAAGCTGCCTTACTTCCTTACAGCATCACCAAACTCTTACTAGGTCCCAAACCAGTCTTTTGAGCTTATACATTTCCTGGCAGCATAGGAGCATGGAATTGTTCTCAGCAGCTGATTCAGGAGAACTCATCCTCCTATACATTTTGGTGGGCTTGGGAGGTTTAATACAGTGAGCTTCCATGATGCCCATGGGTGCTCTGTCAGCCTCCTTTGATAGATGGTGTGTGAGTCTCTAATAAAATAAATGCTAAAAGTTTGTGCAAGCAAGGCAGAATTTTGTAAATAGGCTTAGTTTATTTTTGCAGGTTAAACAACAGTTAAAAGAAAGATGTGAATTTTGGGACACACAAGGTTCCAATTTCAGGATTTTAATAGAAGCAGTCGTTTTCAAAGTAAACACAAATTGAGAGCAGTTGCACCAGGCTCACTGATGAAGTTAACACCGTGTGACAGAAAAGGTGGTAGACACCTTTGAAACAAGGTAGAGGTGTTGCAAGAAAAGAGGTGATAATGCCATTAGTCTGTAGAGAAAACATTTCTTGCTTACCCCTGCTGGCACTCTGCTTCACAGTAAGAAAAGCTTTATATCATGGAATTACTTGAGCTATTACAAAAAACCAAACAACAAAAAAGCCCCCAAGCCCCCATTTTTTAAAGTACGTGATTTTTCTTTTGCAATAGCTATAAATATTCCTTGAATTCCTTATATTTTCTTTGTTCTTCATTGATTTAAAACTTCCTGTGCTGCACTTTGTGGGTTTTATTTTAATTTGAAAATTGTTTTTGTCAAGACCTTGGAGGTACAAGAGCCATGGTTGGTTGAAACCTGTGATGTTTGAGTAGGTCAAAGCTATTTTCTCCCTCCTTATAATTTGTCTTAGGCATGTGCAATGAGAGTACGTATTTTTCAGTCTACTATTAATCAATTTGGATGCAATTTTTCATGTCCTGTATTAACTGGTGAGAACTTTCAAGTATAGCTATGGCTAATAATTTCCACAGGTGTTTTTCAAGTAATACTGTCATTTTTCGTATTTGACATAAAATGAGTTGACTTTTGTTACGTTTTTAGCTTACAATATGACACCTAACATGCGCCTTCTGGATGTAAAGCGGTGATGGTTCTGGAATATGTTGCTTCTGAGTATGAATATTTTATGTATTAATGAATCTTTCACTGTGGAAAAACAAAAAGCATTATTCCAGAGCTGCCGATAGGATGGCATCTGCTGTGAATAAACATCTGGGAACAGGAGGAAGACTATTCTGCTTCGGAAGAATTAGGCTCTGTCTAGACTGGGGATTTGACCTGATTACAGCCATTACTGGCTGACAGAAACTATCCATTGATACAATCTGTAGAATAGATAGGCAAAGCTGCTGCTTGAGCGTGTGGGACTTACCAAACTAAAACTCCGCCTGATCATGCAAATAGGATTTTGTACTGTTACATTAGGATTGTCCCAGCGTAACTGCAGGAAAAAAACCCTGTCATTTTCACATCCATGTTTTGATGAGAGACTATGGCCATGAACTAGAGGGAATTGATCTTTTGTAGTATACATGCAACTGAGAGCAAACAAACTAAACATCTATCAACAAGTTAGTCAGAGAAACGCAAACACTAATCATTTAAAGGAGCTTTGGTACATTCTGAGACGCAGGATCTAGTTGGCATGAGAGCCATAAGCCAGCTCATTGCCATGAGGGGATTTTACTATGTTGAGATGATCTTGCAAACCAGTAAAACAGGGCTTTTCTAGAACAAATTCATACTTGTAAGGTTTTTTTAATTAGAGTCCGAATAATTAAGTATTGAACATGTATGTATTAAGACCTAAAAATTTTGAACTACTTACGTGATAGTAATTTCTCTTCAGTGCTGGTTAGTATTTGATGTTTGCTTTTGTTCAAACACGTATGATTTAAATAACATTTTAATTAACTTTTATAGGAGAATTTGCAGCAGTTGATCATGATGTCTTTGCCAAATGTATTAATAATTGGCAAAAATCCTTTTTCTGGTAAGTTTATTTTTAACTTAGATGAAAAATTTATATTGGTGTAATAATTTGTATTACTTCACTGGAAATAAAATTCGTGTAGGATTGAGCCTTTCAACAGAAGATTGTGTAAATACTTTTAGCAAATGAGTGGTTTAATGACGATGAGTAACATTTTCTTTGTTCACACCAAAGGTCCACACTTTACAAAAATGTGTTCTGTCCAAACCTCAGCACTGGTTGTCATTAGGATTTATACTGAAATGAAGTGAGTTTCCCAGCAACCAATGAGCCACTGATACGACAAAGTATAAGATTCATATATTCCTAGCTACTACGCTTTCAACTTTCTTTACCTAAGCCAACCCTGAGAAAATTGGCAGTTCAGTGCATCTCACTTGATCCAACTCCTAATCCTTGTTTTTCCTTCCCCAAAACTCTCCTGCTTCTCTTGCATCGTTACCTGAAAAATATTGCAATTACCTTCTTGCTTTCTCCCCTGAACTGACACTGTCTTTTCCGTGCCCCCACCTTCTCTGCTTCCAGCTCTGAGAGTTGCAATTTTCAGACCAAGAAAATTAGCCTGTATGGACCCAGCTGACTATCCACAGCCACTTGGGAATCTCTGCACCATGCTCTCAATTCCAGAAGCACGGAGCAGACACACCTGGCCTGCATGGAGCCACTATGGATTGGGCAGAATTTATTTACTTGGGTCTAATGTGTCCCAGGTGTTCTACTTCTGATGTTCTAGCACCTCAGCAGAGAGGTTAGGAACTACTCTTAACAGGCTGTGTAGCTTCCCCTGGCTTTTTTTCTTTATTTAAGATGTCTTATATGCCATGCTTCCGTGTCTGTGAGAAGATTTTTCTCATGAGCAAGAAGAACCATCTGTGTTACCTCACTTTTCAATTCCAGGGTTCATAACATTGATACTTTCCATATCCCATCTGCATATCCCATTTATGTAGGTAACTTGATTTAATTTTTTTGATTTTTTTTTTTTGTTTTTTTTTTTTTACTTTCTGCTTTTGAATATTGCTGCTTTTGCTTCTGAGGTCACAGCCTTTTAAGTTTTGGAATGTGTAGATGCTGTAATCTATCGTATGCTCCAAGAAGTGTGAATGTGATCTCTTCTTTTCCAAAAGAATAGAATCCATCGTGCTTTTATATTTTGATTCCAGACTTTCTTAAGGTTTTTAAGAGACTCCATGGATTTGCCTAAAGACCAGATTTAGTGCAAAAACAGATTAAAAAAACCTGGTCATAGTACTGGTTTTGTAATGACTTTTTTACTGTCTGATACTGAGACAAAATATGTCTTAACAATATTGTGTAGTAGAAGATGAAATTTTATTAAAAATGCACTACAAAAACCCACAAATTTCGTATTCCGTTGTATACATAAAAACCTATGCTTTAGTCATTAATAAGAAAGCTTCTTCCTGTTTTGGGACCTCACCTAAGTCTATGTAGCTTTTGTGGTTTGGCAGCTGGAACCTCTGGTGGTGTATGCATTGCTTTCCTGTGGGGACGTTATTGGATTTGTGAGAGAATATGGACTTTACTGCAGCATAGCCCATGTCTTAAAAAAAAAAAAAGAAAAAGTGTTGTATACGGACAATATTCTTGAAGATGTTTCAGATTCCTGCCTGAGTTCATCATGGAGTTTGATCTGAATCTTTGTGTTCCATCCAGAACCTTTCCCCCTTGGAAGTTAGGTCTGCTCTTGCTGTGTCACCTGGAAGAGAACCTCATACCTACAGGGATTTTTAAGCTTTTTTTCTTTGGTGGGCAAGTGTAGCGAAATCAAACTTCAGTGACATTTTGAGAGACTTGCTGTGTAAATCCGATTGCATCAAGGCGAGCCCCCATAGTAAAAGTCAATTCTCAGATAATGATTGGGATTTGGTCCACTAAAGCTTTAGGCTGTAGCTGTGATTTTTCTCAGACACGTCTCCCAGTTTTTCCCCCTTGCACTACTTTGCACTTGAGGAATTAGTAGAAAAATACCAGAGGACGACGAAGTGCAGAAGGCAAGGGCAGATAAGATTTCAGGAAGAGAAACGTGTTTGATTGCATCAAAGGCAGTTGGCTAATCAAGGAAAATGCAGATAGAATGCTGGATTTGAGCTGTGGTAAAAAAAGAGGTCATCAAGAAACATTTCAGTTGAGCTAATTGGCAGGAAGCCAGTTTAAGGGAAAAAAAACTGGAGGAGAAGAGCTACAGGCTGTGATTGGAAATGTTAAGCTAAATTACAGGGGAAAAGGGGAAGGGAGATAATGAGGAGGTAAATGTTTTTTAACAGGGGAAGAGGAAAGATTAAAACCAGTTCATATTTCTGAGGGAGCAAGCCAGGGGAGGATGGAAGGCTACAGAGGGTATCGAAGTCAGGGATAAGAGTAAGTGCAGGGAAGATCAAAGGATAGGATAGGGACCGAGTTCAAACAGCAAGTTGGAAGGTATGGAAGAGAAGCATCTATTTCTGTGTTTGTGGCGGAGAAAAAGGAGGAAAAACATACAAGAGGGTTGGTAGCAGTGGGAAGCTGAGGTTGCTCAATATTTTGCCATGTTCCTTCAAGGAATGTGGGGGAGAGACACGGAAACAGTATTCAGGTAGGCTTTTAAAAGCTGGTCAAGAGATGCTGAAGCAGTAGAGCAAATGAGTGTCCAAAGAGGAGTTCAGGGATGGCTTTAAAAAATATAAAGTGAGATTAATTTATTGGCATAAATTAATGTAGGATATAAGATGTTGGGTAGGTTCCTTCTGTTGCAGTAGTCTGGTTAACCTTTGATTAAGACAGGCAGCCAGGTGGAATCCCCTTCTTTAGCTGAAGTAGCGCGCTTCTTGATGAAACGTGTTCATTGATGTTCGCAACTCGAGTCTTTGGGATACAAGAAATCTGTATAAATTATTAAAGATCTCCCTTTTGGGTTCATGTTCTTTGTAACATACTACTTGACAAACCTTTGAAAAATGTAAATGTTACATGTTCATTGGGATTATACATCTCTCTCTCTAGAAGAAGCAGGTTGAGTCAATGTTGAAAGAAGTCTCTCTAATTAATATTATAATGCACAGAGAACTCCTGAAGCCATGAGGAAGGTCGAGAAGCTTAGCATCTGTCTTTTGTCTCTGCTTTATGGCAGCAGGCTTGAATCTTTACTGAAAGCTAGTCAAAATCATTAAGAGTTCTGTATCCTTTCAGGTTTTTTCTTGATTTCTTTTTAATTTCCTCTCTTCTTCAAGATTACCTCATATCTGTAACTTTTTGAGAAGGGTTTTACGTTTACTTCACTTACAAAATACTGTCGCGGATCAAATCAAAGGACAATTTTTCAAGTACTTGTAAGTGAATGGCTACATCTTTCTTGTGTGGGGGTTCCTCCAAAATAGACTTAGTTGCCCAATGTATAAGAAGATTGCAAACTGCCAATTCGTGAAGAAGGTTCTGGTTGAGTTTTGGTTTTAGATGCTTGTAATGGTCTTGTGATCAACGGAGATCATCTGTGATTACCAACAGAGTCCTTTAAAAAAAGGGACTTCAGTAACTTAGGTCAGGTTCAAGAACATCTGTGCGAACCTTAGTACATGCTAGGCATCGCTGTGGTGGTTGCTGTTGGGACTGAGAGTGGATCTGTTGGTGATGGTAGTAGTTACACCAGCCGTGTTGCAGTGTACAGTTTTGCAGAATAAAGGGCAGATTTCAAGCCAGACCTAGCATTATTTGGCAGTGTAGCTTTTCTCTGGGTAGCTAGCAGTGAAATAAACTGTTGGCTGAAATCCAGGGTATACTGTAGAAAGGCTGCTGTTAGGACCCTTTTATTCCTGTATAGCCCAATGGATAGTGTTTTCTGTTTCAGTAAAACAAAATGTTATATGACCATATAGAGCTTTAATTCCAACTAGCCCAAGCTATTTTGCCATCCTTCGAGCATTTGCTTTATAGCATTTATATTCTAGATATAGCATATATTTAGTAGCAGGATGAGGATGTTTTGCCTGTAAAAAGTAAGATACATCTTTACTAATCTGTAAACAGAGTTCTCTAACTTAAGCTTCTTTAGGAGATTAAGATGCTTCAGGCCAGATTTGGAAGTACATTTTGATTTTAGATGTGCAGATGAATATCTAATACAGCTTTCTAAAATAATTTAAATGAACTTGTCACCTAACTCTTACAGCTTGGGGATGGCAAATAATTTAAGCACTCTTGTAAATGAGATACCTGAGATTGCAGTTGAAAACTTGACTGTAGGTCTCCAAAGCACTTTTGAAAATGTCACTCTGAAGTTTTGCTTTATGAAGGGCTGAAATGATGTTTTCTCTATTTGAAACTTATGGATGTTAAGCTGTTTGTTAACACTGAAAGTTGGCAGTAAAATGGCAAAAAGGACTAAGTTGAAAGCTGGAAAATGGGGTTTTCTTAATCTTTTTGTTTTCTAAACTTGGTTAACATAAATTATATGAAAATAATGAGTAAACTTGATGTTTTATGAGGGGTAGGGGAAGAAGCTCAAGTTGCCCTTTTACACCTACCATTTTTTCGTTCTTGTTTTCTTAGAGCCAGGTACTGAAGAAATAAAAAAACTCCTCCTGCTTTTACTTGGTTGTGCAGTTCAGGTAAGTTTTAATTACTTTTACATCTGTATGGAATGGTTTAAGTGTTACCAATCTCTTTCCTTACTATTTTAATACCTGAGGTTGTATATAACTTTGACCTTCCTTCCTCTAGTGGTACTATTGCGTTCCTTGAACATCTGGATATTCTTACAGTTAAAATGGCTACAACTGTACAGCTCTTACGTTTTAGTGTATGAATGTAGCAAACTGTGTATGTAGGATTCCTGATAGTTTATTAATTTTAATATTGTTAGTTCACCTGATACTGTAAAGAAAGGAAGAAAGTGGTAAAGTACTGAAGAATCATCTTACTGATACATTTTACTGAAACTGTTCCACATATTTGAGGAACTTTTTGACGGATGCTGTTCTTCCTAGGAAATTTTGTACCATTCAGCTGATTAAACTGAAAAAATAGCATCAGTGGTGTGTTCTTAACAACTTAAATAAGCAACTTGAGTACTAAAGGAGGACACTGAAAAAATACCTCTGGAACTCACTCTCAAAAAATTTGAATAAGTAGCTATTAAGAAACCTCTTCCTTGCCCCATTTTAATAGCTGTTTTTTTCTTTATCATTTTATTAGTGTTGATTAATAGTTATAATTATTGTAATGTGGCATAAACCAAGTATTTATTGGTCAGTAAAATTACTGAATAATTTAGTAGTGTGATCATTGTAATGTCAGCTTTATAATTTTTAGCTCTTAGAAACAGAAAGGAGGAACGAAAATACTTGTGATTTTATATATATGTTTGTATATAAAATAGGTATCTTTATTTTTAGTGTCAGAAAAAAGAAGAATTTATTGAAAGAATCCAAGGTCTGGATTTTGACACTAGAGCAGCTGTTGCAGCCCATATTCAAGAGGTATATTGCTATTTTTGTGCTTTTAATTTTTTTTGAGTTGGAGTATCTTATTGTAAGAAGGTTAACTGCAAGTAAATGAAATAAGTGACATGTATCTAGTGGTTTTAGTAAGCAAAAAATGCCTTTACTTTTTTAACTTGATTCGCAAAATATTTCATGATCAAGCTTCTCCGGATTACATTGTTAAAGCAGTACCGGGGAGCAAGTATGTTGCTCCAAGAATTTCTTAGAATTACAGCAAATATAGTTTAATGAAATTTCCTTATGCAAATATATTTATAAAATGTAATCCAAATTCTGTGTATGTGATATGTAATATATATTATGTCATAGCCACCTTTTTGCTTTTTATGTTGCCAGCAGTGCAAGGTACTGCTTTCAGGTAGATAAGGAACTATTCTGTAACTTACAACTTAATCTATTTTAAATGGTTTTTCATACCTTGTCTAGAGAACTTAAGCTGTAAAGTTGTTTCAGCTTTATTTTTTTTTTTTTATGGTTCCTTTCTACTCTTATAATTCAAAGAGGATGTTTTTTTCTCTTCCATGTCATTCCATCTAGGTAACTCATAATCAGGAAAATGTGTTTGATCTGCAGTGGATGGATGTGATTGTATTGACACAAGAATACGTTGAACCTCTCTTGAAAAATATGGCGTTACATTTAAAAAGACTTATAGATGAAAGAGATGAGCACTCAGAGGTATGTGATTTGTTGCTCAAGAGAAATATAAGAAACAATTTTTTGAAAATTATACAGCTTACCATTTTTATAACTGCTAGTTTAATGTATGTTCTGTTAGCATATTTAGGCAAGGTTTTCTTACTGCCAAAAAGTTGCTTCACATAGTTAGGGTATGCGTAATAGTTGCTGAATACTCTGACAAACTAGAAAACACAATAGCAGATGCTCTTTTTCATGTAACCAGAGTCTGAAACAACTTTGAATAGCATTCATCTGTAGCTGAAAACAGAAAATTTCAAAGCTGTATCAGCGGAACTTTCCAGGAATCAGTAACCAGTCGGTTTGCATGCCAGTCACTGAAAGATGCTTGTTATATTACTGTATCCTATTGAACAGCTTTGAGTGAACTGGAGCAGGATTGGTACTGGGAGAGGAGGTTGTACAGGCTTATCATGAGGCACAATCGTTCTACTGTCTGAGAATCAAGAAACAAATAGATTTAATAAAAATTCCAAGTTATGAATCATCTTGGTGGTCCCAGATTTGCCCTTCAGTAGAGTGTGGGTATGTTAATGTTGCAGTTATTCCAAATATCCCTTTGACAGTTAGCAACTGTCTTGCCAGTTCACAGCCTTGATAAGAGTAAAACAAACTGAACTTTGAGGGAAGAGGATGTATGGTAATCCGTTTTTGCAATGCAAAGGAAAAGTAACATTAAAAGACAAAGAGGTCTTCGTATTAGGATAACACCTTCCTTTATATCCTGAAATAGGAGTGTTCCTATAGGTATCATGCTTAATTCAGTTGGCAAGGATGCTGCTGCTCACTGAAGAGCACCAGGTTCTGTAGAGATTTGTATTTATCCTCATGTTCAAGGAATTCATGCTGTTTCATTACCCAGTCCATTCTAAGCACTGATAATTTTGTGGACTTAAAAGTCTAAATTTGAGTAGCTTAAGAATAGCCAACCGGTACTGTTGGATAGCTGTGACTCTTTGCTTTAGGTATAGAGGTGTATGTAGGGCTTCTAACTTCTTTTATGGCAAAACTTTTCCATTATTCTTGCTTCATTTCAGTCTTTGATGTAAGGCAGTGAATGATACTAGTTTCTGACATGTAAATCGTGCTCTGAGTGCAATTCTGTGCCTTTTTTTTTCTCTCTGTTTCTTAGACTATCATAGAACTCTCAGAAGAACGGGACTGTCTCCGTTTTCTACCTCATGCATCGGCAGCACAATCACCTTGTGGATCTCCTGGCATGAAACGCACTGAAAGCAGACAGCACCTGTCAGTAGAGCTAGCAGATGCCAAAGCAAAGATAAGAAGGCTTAGGCAAGAGCTGTGAGTACATGTAGATTGCAGAAGTGTGCTGAGCATTGTAGGGTTTTAAAGTCCTGTCAATTCTGCACAATAGTAGTAATCCATACACAAATCCTTCATTCTGTCAAATGTTAAATTACATTTCAAAATGCCTTTTTTAGTTATTGTAGCCTAGGAAGCATATTTTTAGCACGTAAGCGTATTTGTGGACCACTGCGACAAATACAACTTTTCATCTGTGTCTTAATCTGTATTAAGATTTCTATTGATGTTTTACCCATAAAAATGCTGAAATGAGTGAACTAGTGCTTGAGGTGATTTTGTATCTTTTGTACTTTGAACTTTCCGAAAAACTGACTGTTTGAACCATCTCTTGAGCGTGTTACAATACAGTAATGGGCTCTTTGCTCTATGTATTTTGTCTTTTAGAAATACTCCCAGCTAATCTAATGCAGCATTGCCTTTTTCTTTCATTTATTGTGTCCATATTGTTGTTTCAGGGGCAAGTTCTGTGTGCTTCCTCTATTGTTCGTTATCATTAATTGAATGTCTGACTGTAGTTTTAATATATCTGCATTCATACACGTTTCTAAGAGAATAACTTTGCAGTTGAGGTAATTATGGGGACACACACTGAAGAGCAGTTGCATGGGGCAGGCAGGTAGGGACTGGAAGCAAGAGTTGTGTCCTGACCATTCAAGGATTAGGGACAAAAACGTCCTTTTTAAAAGGATATAGTGCTGTAGCGATTCCTTATCAGCCACACGATTAAGTTCCTGTTTCTTGCTGGAAATATAGTAAGAAATAGTCATCTATGGTTCATTCATGGTTTATGAGACACTTGTAATTTTGTTGCAGATAGGAAAAAAAAAATCATTAGAATCATTTCCTGGCACCCCTCTCCCCTTTGCTCCTTTCTATGTAAAAAATTCCTCGTCTGCACAACGTTTGTTTGCGCATTCTCTTCAGTGCTTTTCTGCTTCTATCTGCCATGGCACTCTACAGAGAAAAATGAAGGAAAGAAAGAAAGAAAATTATGCAAACCAAATTACACTAAATCTCGTGACCTGGATGCAGTGAAACAGACTTTGAGTTTACTGGCAGGAGGTGGTTATTTATGTCTAAGGAATAATGTAATTTGTAAAATGAGTAAATTCTATAGCTTGGGTCAGTAATGGTTTCTTACAGTTTCCAACTTGCTATGTTCATCCAGCTAAGGCCGCGCTTTCTTCTCCCCCTGGTGCTGACCTCTTAACGAAGGGGTATATTCCCCTCCTTCACCTCATCCAAGCACTGTGAAAAATCAGTCCCATTATAACAAAAATCTGTGTTTCTTTGTTTTTCATATTCTAATGAAAACCTTTTTTATCCCTTCTATTTCATGAAGAAAAGCAATCATCAGTGGGTACTTTGTCTTCATAGTCTAGGAACAAATCTGAGTGGTAGTGACGAGTTATTTAACGAGAACAATAACAGGCCAGTTGAGAATCTGTTTCTCCCTATAGCAATGTGTAATGTTGTTTTAGCAGAGCGAAGGGTGTGCAGTTTGAACTTAAAATACAAATATTAGATCTGAAGAGATTATATATATATATATAGTAACTTGCCCGTAGTTTAGAAACAGCATAAATAAAGATTTATTTATTTTTTTTTTAATCCAGCATATCTCGTGGAGGCAGGTAAAATTAAATTAAAAGTTGAAGGTAGCATAAGTCACAATTGTCAGCTTGCTAGTCTGCTCTTATCAGACTCTGTTGATCGGATCATCTCTAGCTGGCTGAATTAGGTATCTGGTTGATTTACTCAGAGGATCCCCTTCCCCCCACTACATCTTGGTCTTCATGAAGAATAGAGGACAAAAAGATACAGCTCTTTTTTTTCTGATGTCTGTATTATTATGTGTCTACTGAAATGAGCCCGCCCAGGATATTCTATAAACAGCTGCACCAAGAAAATTAGTGAAAAAATTGCTGTTATTAGTTTGATTGACAGTTAATAGATAGCCTAAACAGTGAACACTGGTATGTTCTGTATAATTTAGTACAATCCTCTCTAGTCTGTAGCTGAAGCATGCAATTAGGGCAACAGTGATGGCTCGGAACATTTCACATTTTGCACTCTATTTGAATTCAGTTCGTAAATAAATTTCTTTTACGCGTAGCAGTATATTTAAAATACTAGACTTTGATAAATTAACTTCTGTCTGTAGCTTTTGGTGTTAAATGCTGCATGTATTTGGTAATTTTAAAATGAAATTCGTTCCGGAGTTGAAAATACTCAGTTTAAAATTTATTTATAATCTGGTTTTGGCAATGAACCTTCATATCTGGTTTAGTACGCACTGAAGCTAATACAATTTCATACAAAAGATCTGTAAAGATTATTTTTCTTTGTAGCACCATATACCAACAGTTAAATGCAAAACAGCGATTTGAGGCTTGCGATACAGAAACTCCAGAACTGGAAATTGCACACCTAATTTTCTATATAAAGTCCTGTGTGTTTCTATGTAGAACAATAATATAAGAATAGTTACAGTAATCTAACATAATACAGATTACATCTGTATTTCTTTACGGTTTCTGAACACCCATGTAGAGGGAAAGCTTTGATATCAGCTGTGGACAGTGGTGTTGCAGTGAGCTATACATAGATAAACCCTTGTGTGCTTCTAGGCTGTCAAAGACCTTTTTGAAACAACGTATGGTTGCAAAAAGATAATTCGTTGTGAGATTGTTTCATTTTTAAAAACAACTGTTCTAGTTTTGTTTAAAACAAATATGTTTTTTGTTAGTGTGGTTACTTTTAGATTGAATTATACAGGTCAGTCCATCAAAGGTATTATTTAATAAATATTATTATTTATTTTCCCCTTTTCTACTTCTGTTTTGTTTCATACTTGTATTCCAAAATATTAAATAATACAGTAACATGTTTGAATATGCAATATATCTTCTAGAGGCATACAATATTTGATATGGCAGGGTTTTTTCAACAGTGTTTGTTCTGAGGTGCAGTTGAATTTTGAACATTAGGTACTCTGTGTCTTTGAGAGAACTAAATATTTCCCTTGCACTTACTCATTGTTTAACGAACTCATTTTTTGAGCATTGAGAAATAAGTGTTAGCTGGAAGTTAAGAATGAGTCCTGTAAGAATTGTAGTATTCTATTTCAAATTGGTTTTACTGCAGATTTCTGAGTGGACTAAAATAGACACTGCGTTGTTTCCCTAAAATTAAAATTCATTATGCATTTCATAAGACTATTAAGGTTATTGAGCAGTATATTCTTTTAATGAGGAAAGTCACCTGAAAATCTTAATTCTTCTCTGTAAGGGAGAGAAAAATTACAAAAGCATAAAAGTGCTTTTAAAATCACCTTTACCTGATCTGTGGCAGGATGCAACAGTGGGCATTGTCTGGTTCTCCTGGAAAATATTTGGACCTTTTGAATGTATATTTTGAAATTATTCCAAGTTTGCTTTTGGATGTGGATCTCTGGTACACATTCACATGTATTGCCTGGGGGGTTTTTTTACAAAAAAAATTGCTTATTACACCCTAATGTTTTCTGCCCCGCCTAACTAGGAGATCTTAGTGAACAATTTAAAGGACTACAAAAAATCTGACCAAATTTAAAAGATTAGATACAGACTAAAACCTAAAGAATACCTAAAGCATAATGGCATACCTAAGTTTTACACTCTGATGTCCGTGAAATTCTGGATTAAATAAGGGAAGTCTCATGAATCTCACTATTTTGTTCTCAAACAAGATGATAATAATCAAGTTTTGCAGACATACTTAACTGTGGTTTGTGTTTTCTCTTTTAAGTGAGGAAAAGACTGAGCAGTTGCTTGACTGCAAACAGGAACTTGAACAGATGGAAGCTGAACTGAAGAGACTTCAGCAAGAGGTACAGGTTTTGTAAAACTATTGTTTAAAGTGGGCAAAAAAAATTGCCACCCCTAGAATTACTATTTTTTGGTTGTTGTTTTTTTTAAATTAGGAAGTATGCTTTCATGCATTTTTTTTTATTCTGCATTCTGAATGTGGTCTTGTGTAATGTATTCCTTTATTTGGTCTAGTATGCTGGAAGAAAATTCTGAGTTAGGCTAGTATTTCTTTAATTTTTCTATTTTCACATTCAAGCAATTTACCACCAACATATCATATGGGTGTACATGCACTCAAGAACAATCCACTCCGATTTTGGCTGGTTTTCTTTATACTTTGAGTCTATGTGTTGATAATGAGGGAAAACATCAGATTCATTTATTGCTACGATATGAGTATATAAAATTATTTGAGGTCACTTGAAAATAATCTGTTAAAGAAATGTGCTGTTCTGAAACTTAAAATTGTGTACATACCTCTCCTTGAAAAGGGCCAGTGCAGTTTTCCTGGAAATACATCATCTGGACTGAGCCTCTAAAATACTGTTTTTTTCTTTTTACCTTTCTCAGAATTGATTTATGATACCCCTTTACATTACTCCTGATTTAAATAATGAAGCAGTTATGTAATCCTTCAGCATGCGCTGTCCATTCTTCTTGCCTATAATTTTGATATTTTCTTATTTTCTAGAATATGAATTTACTCTCAGATGCCCGTTCTGCCAGAGTGTATAGAGATGAATTAGATGCTCTTCGTGAGAAGGCAATTCGAGTTGACAAGCTTGAAAGTGAAGTCAGCCGGTATAAAGAGAGGCTGCATGATATTGAATTCTACAAAGCTAGAGTGGAGGTATGTTAAGGAAAAAAAAAAATACTAACAACCTTTTTTTTTTTTTTTTTTTTTGTTTGCTGTGGTTTTCTTCAAAGTTATTTTGATGACTTAAACCTTTAAACTTAAACTTTCCAACTCTGGATCTTTTCTCAATGTTTGACATACTTTAAATAAAATACTGCTGTTCAACTTGACCTCAGTGATAGAGGTCCAGTGCGGTGATTCATGTTCTCAAATTCCCTCAAAGTTGTTGGCTGTTACCTATATATGATGTAATAGTTTAGCATAGACGGGTCTGTTGGAAAAATCAGGTACTGTGAGTGGTGAGCATTATCATCAGCCTGCCTGCAAATGAGGGAACTTTTGTGAGCTATTTGAAAATCATCTTACATGAATGGCTTTATAAACTGTGTATATCTACTGCTGTTGTAAGAGGGACTGAAAGCATATGGTTAAAAAAATTGGTAAAGGAAAAGAGAATAGTGTATAGGATTTGAAAACAGCGGACATTTAATTTTCATAGAATGTTTAAACTAGTAAAAAACCTAAAATTTGTTAACATCTTTCATAGCTTGTAAACTGTCTGATTTTTCAAGCGTGCTTGAATAGAGACAGATGTTAATTAGTTGGTTGGTTTCGCCTCATAATAATAATTATAAGTTAACTTAATATTTGTGTAGGGAGGAGTATGAAGGATAAATATTTGTATGTTATATTCACTGATCTTTTTTCAGATTTTGCAGCTGACTGTATGCTGAAGTTTGAGAAGTTTTGCCTTTATATCATGAGTAAAATTGCCAATTATATGTTTTTACATATTATTATTTTCATCAGATGCCATTTAAAAAAAAAATATCCTCTATGTACATAAGCTAAAGCTGTTTAGGACCTTTGAATATGGCTGGCTGTGTTTCAAGAATGCAGTTGTATTTTCAGCATCATGTCCTGACTTTGGGCTTAAGTAAGTTTGCCTGATGGCCTGTAAACCCAATTATGGACCGTAGAAAATTATTCTCTTAAGTCTTATTCTCCGTTTCCTACAACCCAAACATCAGGGAGTTCAATCTGATAATAAGATAAATTGTGGACTGAAAGTAGCATCTACATCCATCTCCCGTCTCTGACAGTGGCCAATAGTAGATGCTGAGAGGAGGGTAAAAGAACAGGGCAAGCACTTGGTGATCCTTTCCTGTTGTGCTCCCCCAGCCTCCAGCAGTCTCTGCTCAGGAAAACTGTACTCAGAGGTGGTACTTCTGAGCTTTTTGGCCCTCTCTTGCATGAATTAGGTAACTTCTTAACACGTGTAAGCCTTTTCATCTACCCAATCATGCAGCAATATGCTCCACAATTCAGTTACATGGCGTGTGAAATACTACTTATTTCTGGTTTGAGTCTGACACACGTGATTTTTATTTGATGTCAGCCTTTTACTTAGCTATAGTCCATATACATGCTATACGTCTTTCCAGATCACATCTCAAATCACAGAGATATTTATGGTTTGATTGTAATTATGAACACCTTATTTATTCTTAATGGTTTAGGGACTGTTTCATTTCTCTTACGTAAAATTTTCTTTTCTTGAAAATTGCGTAAGTTAGCTACATGATACTGCTGTAAATTTGTTTTTTATAAAAAGTCTGTTACAACTTCCAAATTAATGTTTTGGCATTAGAGCAACATTTCTAAAACTAGTTACGATGTGTATCAAAGTTTGTATGAATAAGGAAATACTTCCGTTGTGACGGGGTTTTTTTGTTGCTTAATTCTTGCAGGAGTTAAAGGAAGACAATCAAGTGTTGCTAGAAACAAAGACAATGTTGGAAGATCAATTAGAGGGGACCCGAGCCCGTTCTGATAAATTACATGAGTTGGAAAAAGAGAATCTACAACTAAAAGCTAAATTACATGATATGGAGATGGTAAGTGTAAATGGAGGGTGGCAAAGACAACTGATATGCATTGAATTTCATTTCCCTTTTTAATAAAAGAGCTTCCAGTCAAAATAGTGAGGGAAAGGAGGAAGGTATGTCTTGATTTGGTAACACTTTTCAGATACGGTTTCCTGCAATAGCTTTGGTTTTGCCTGGGGAAGGAGAAACTCCAACGGCAGTACTCTTCCGAAAGGCAGTGCAGTGTTTAATTGGATAGCTAATATACAATGATAAGAAATACAGAGACTCATTAGTAAGAACGATAGGATCAATTTTTTTGTGTGTGAAGATAATTCTGTTGTCACTTAAATACTTATTCATATTTCAAATTCTGGCAACATAGTAACATACTTACTAAGAAGGTTATTCCCAAAATAATTTCTGTTTTTAACCAGTTCTTCTCCAGAGAGTAAATACTCTAAAATACAAAGTAATAACTTGCCTGGGTGGTTTTGGTTTGTTTGTTTTCCGTAAGGTGTGACAGGTTTTTGCTTTCTGTTTACTTTTATTTTCTGCAAAATGTTGAGAGTTGCAGCTGCAACTTACTCCTGTTAAAGTAGCATGTGTGGGGAGAGGGGTTTATAAAGAGCCAGGTGAGACACTCTCATCATGGACCCAGTTCTGTTACAGCTTTTTGCATCAAAGTAGTCTTATAACAGTTTAGAGAAGGTAAAATTTTGCTTCTCTGTCCATTTGGTTTTTTGTCTGTGCTACCAAGCTGTGCATATTATTTAGAATTTCTTTCCTGATATTTGGAGAGAAGTGAACTTTGAAAAGAGTAAGTAGTCATTGCCATAGGTTACGATGAGAAGAGGTTCTTCTCTGCATATTTTTCTTCACTGGTTGTTACATTTCTCTTCTAAGGTCTCCATACTTTCATCTCTTCCTCCCCGTCTCACTGTGTACTAGCAAATCAGAGAACGCACTTTGCATTTCTCTGTGGTATTCTAGATACTAAAATATTTTCCACGTGTTGAGACACATGGTTTTCTAACATTACATGTGAAATAATTTTTAAGGAGCGTGATATGGACAGAAAGAAGATTGAGGAACTCATGGAGGAAAATATGACTCTAGAAATGGCTCAGAAACAAAGTATGGATGAATCATTGCATCTTGGCTGGGAACTTGAACAGATTAATAGGACTACTGAACTTTCTGAAGGTAAACATAGTAATACTTGCAAACTGGTAAAACAGAAAAATTGAAAGCTCAGAGGCTGGACAGCATTAGGAAATTACAGGTCCTTATTTCTAAAATACAGAGTCTTTTGTCCTCTGAAGAGATGCAACAGTTTGGGGGTTTTGTTGTTTTTTTCTTTTGTTGAGGTTTGGGGGTTTTGTTGTTTGTTTGTTTGTTTGTTTTTTACTCATTCCCATGTATCCGTGGAGATACAGCCTACATGAAAAGTCTGTTCTTGTGATTCTTGTTCAGTTAAATAGAGGTGTAAAACCCGTAAGTACCTTGGAGTTACATTGTGTTGCCATTCAGATTTCTATAATCTGTATCAGATCGTGAGTCGTCTTGCTCTGCTGTTCTCAAAGTTAAGAAGGATTTTTTTAAGGCTTCTCAGAGTAATTGTTTGCAGAGATAGCTGTGGCAAAAGTTTTGGTTCTTCCAATATAGCGTGCTTGGTCATACGCTGGATGCCATACAAAGGATGTGTGGAAATTTAGAGAGATATCCTCAGATGCAGGAAACAAATCTCTGGTGTGAGTAGGAACTGTAGGATGAGTAGAACATTTCCTTTTATCCATCTGCAGTGTTATCTGTTGGGTGAGGAGGATGGGTGATTAATCCTAACTAGCTCTATTCACCAACAAGGCATTGGAGGACCATCAAAGATTTCTAAATCCTCTTTAAGTCTAAAAATGCGAAGTCTAAGAACTCTAGGTAATGAGTAACCTTTTTTTTTTTTTAAATGATGTTTTTCTTTTACAGTGCCACAGAAATCACTTGGTCATGAAGTAAATGAACTGACATCAAGCAGACTACTGAAGCTGGAAATGGAAAACCAAAGTTTGCTGAAGACAGTGGAAGAACTACAAAGTGCAGTGGGTTCTGTAGAAGGCAGTAGTTCAAGGATTCTGAAAATGGAAAAAGAAAACCAAAGACTTAGCAAAAAGGTAATCGTCAGTGTATGAGTTGCCTACTATTTGGTACAAAAGGTAATTTTAGGAATTGCTGTTATTTTGGGTAAAGTATTACTAGGGTCTAAATGGTGTTATGGCGTGTGTAAGTTTATGGTAAAAAAGAAAACCACCTCAGAGAGGATTTTCTCTTCTTTAATTACACCTTTTTATTAATGTAAGAATGTGACCATTTTATTCAGAAAGGTCTTCTACCAGTGAGGGGGAAAAATATGTTAATATTGGGGACATAATGGGTAATGAAAGTGTTTTATGATACTTGAGAACATTATTTAAATTTTTGTAATTAAGCAGGGGAAAGTGTGTGTACATAGGTGAAGACTGACAGATAAGTCTAAGCAGGAAACTTGGTCATGTGTCCTTATTCATAACAGAGAAAGAGATGGGCCAAGGAATTGATGAGCAAATGAATGAGAGTTGTCAGATGTATCTGTGCTGATCTACAATATTTTACTCTCCAAATTATGTATATCAAATAGAGTAATTCAGACAGTGATATTTATAAAGAACAAAAATTGCAAAAAAAACCGCCAGGACTAATTACCGTGGAGTGAAATGGCTGAAGCTTCTGAAATATCTGCTGAAGTAAAAGCTATTTCAGATGTTAGACTATTCTTAGAGAAGAGTGTGTAAGAGATAATTAAAAAAAAAATTGAAAGAAATCCCTACTGTATTGCATGCTTTTTCTGATGTCTTCACAATATGGTATTTTTTGCAGCAGCCTGTGTGCTGCTTTGAGTTGCTGTATGGTACCAGAAAGAGAGCTAGGAGGGTACAAAAGAAAGGAATAGGTATAAGCAGCAAGCAGTAGTGGGTCCTTGTGGTTGTCTGACACTGTTCGTACCACTTTGGATGGCTGGCGACGTCCCTTTTCTCACTTGCCCCTAAAAGCAATGCTCTGAACAGTGATCAGCAAAAAGCGTGAAATTGAATAAAATGTCTGTTCTGACTCCTGTATACCTCATCTACCTCTATCTGGGCACGCTTTCAAACAAACCACTGATAGAGAGTCCTACAAATACGAGATACAGTGACCGCAGGAGCGCTCCCAGGGCCCAGCTGGCGGTTGGGCGAGCGATGGATGAATTGGGTTCCCAGACGGAGGCTGACTGCATCCCTGCTGGGGTGATGGAGCCAGTTACCTTCTCCTTTGCAACAGCCAATGAAAGTGCTGATAGCCCTGTAATACGTGCATTGGTCTGCTAAGTAAAGGACCAGGAAAATCTGAATTTGAGAGGAAGCGGGAGAGGGAAACCAAAGGTGGTCAAACATTAGTTATTCTCATCCTAAAAGAAAGATTTAATTCAGGTACTGACCTAATTGATGCCATGGTTTTTGCATATTTCCAGTCAATGAATTGGTTCACGGAGGAGCAAATTCCATTCTACTACCTGTTTGTGATTTTATTTCTCAGCATTATCTAGCAGCAATTTAATGTATAATTCAGACAACTTGTTTCTAAAAGTATCCCCCCTGCCTGGGGTCTGAGTTATGTCTGGACTGGTCTAGGATTGGGGAATGTGGACAGTGGAGTTGACGGAGAATATAAATGTTCCAGCCGATGATTGTTTAAAAATACAACGTGTATGTTGCTTCTAAGTAACTAATTATAGCTTAGATGTGACAGAAAAATCACACTTGGTTATTTTCACTTGTAAATAGTTTTGCTGTCTGGCAACATTAAGACAGTTGGAGCCATTTGGCAAAACAAACCTGTGTGTTTAATTTCCAGGGAATCATCATAAGTATCTCTTGAACTAGTTAAGTAAGAGCAAACAACATTCGACCCGCGTAAGCTAAAAGAGACTTGGAGGAGCAGTATAAATCTCACTAAAATGGAATTTTAAAAGAAAAAAAGATGCTTGGGAAAACATCCAGAGCCTAATAAAATCTGAACAATTTTTTTAATGCAAAAGTACTTAGGAATATAATCTGCTGAACTAGGGAGAAAATTCTGGCGGAAGTAAACTTATCCCTAGAAGAGATTAATTGTTTCAGATAAAGAATAGAAAATTCCATTTTATTCTTTCCTTTAACCTTCTTTATTAATTTCTGTAAGAGTGCCTTCAACCCAGCTAAGAGTAATACTATTGCCATTTTTAAGCACATATAACATTTATTTCTTTTTCCCTAGCTTGAAGAGCTAGAGAATGAAATTAGCCAAGAGAAACAAAGTCTTCAGAACAGTCAAAATTTGAGTAAAGATTTGATGAAAGAAAAAGCACAGCTTGAAAAGACACTTGAAGCACTTCGAGAAAACTCAGAGCGACAAGTGAGTAGCAGACTCAAAAGTCTTAAGGCTGCATTGTACTTTACTGTTCTCCTTTTGTACTTTTTTGCAGGCATAGAGGGATTGTAAATGTAGCAGATTTGGCAGAAACACGTATCTGCTGCAAAATAGCTTGTCTGAGGCCTGCAGCCAGTGAGAGGCATGACTCATTTTTAGCTGAGGCTCTACTGTTAGTTTTAGAACTTTTTAGTGTTTTGTAATGCTTCCGTGGCTTTCATGGGCTCTGCGTTTGCTATAGTTGCTTAGAGGGTGTAGCTCAGCAAAAAGAGAAAATTGGGAACTTTGGAGGTAAGCCAGACACCTCTCAATGGAGGAGAACGGGTTCCAGGCAGCTGGTCAGTGTTTGAAGTAACGTCGGAGTATTAATGAGAATTACAGCAGCCTGTCCCTCAAAGGGACCTGACAGAGACCAGTGTAGCAGAGCCGGTCTGCTTGCTCCGCTGCTGACTCTGTTCCTCCTGTGTCGCTCACAGCCTTGTTTATTGGGAGTAGGAACCATCATACCCAGCTTCACAGTACTCCCCTATACTAGACTGTTTTCTAGCTGTGACTTGCAGGTGGATAGCAGAATTTATTTTTGGTTGCCAGAAACTGGCATCTGGGTCTTGGTAAAAGATTTGAGCTGTACTTGGGAGAGTACTGCATGTCACTGACGTATCTGTATCTTACGGGTGCTGACACCTAAAGGTCTTTGCAGAGCAATTCAGAGAACCTGTGGAAGGTTGCCACTAGGAGATGAGTTATGGAAACTTCTGGAAATCCCATATTTAGCAATCAAGTTCTTCAGAATTAGAACTGTGGTTATCTTTATAAATTTCACTGATAGTGTCTTGATGAGATTTAAATTAAACAAAAAAAGTCAAGTGTACAGTATTTTGGAATACAGAATATAGTATTTAAAAAATCCTGAAAATTTTTAAAGGCCCAATTTAATCAGTAAATGAAATTCCAGGCAGAAAAGAAAGTAAAAAAAAAAAAAAATTAAAAAAAAAAAAAAAATCTTAGCATTGTAGCTTTACTTTCTTTAAAAGAAAATATTCCAGCTTGTCTTGTTTAGAAATGTTCATTGTTATAATAATTGATTTATACATTGTATTAGAACTGTACGCTAGGGGAAAAAAGGACTAAAACTTTTTGGAATAGGTCCCAATTCAACCATCAAGGATACATACATTGTTTTAAACGTGTTGGAGTAGGACTGACATTTCAGGGGGACTGTTTCTGCTTAAAAATAACACACTTAGGAGCTGTGATGGGTTAGCAGCATCTTTCCTGTCTTTTACAAATCTTGTGCTGAAAGTTATTGTAGTCAACTATACGAGGTTTGTTGGATTTCATCAAAAATCGTGGAGGTATTAATCATGATTTTTGTTGAGTTTGGATTATAGAAGCAGAATTCATGGAAAGTAACTATGCCTATTCAGTAACATACCAGGTTACGTAAAGAAGTGTTACAAAGTTGTGGTTTTAGCCACCTGTTAATTAGTTTCTCATTAATCGTTTCAGAACAGTTTGTCGTTGCTGGGAACGGAGCCGTAGATCCTGTAATTAATAGTTACATTCAGACTTAAATATGAAAGAACAGTCTATAATTTTGTCAGTCTGTTTTTCATTGCAACTAGCACTTTTGCTTTTCTCCAAAACAGTTTATTGTTGAAACACCCGTTATGCTATGTTATTAGTGTATTCTTAAATATTGACCTAAACAATTTTGTGGATTTTGCTGTCCGTTGTTACATACCCAGATAATTTCAAATGATTTGGAGTAACTGAAAAAGTCAAGATATACTAAAAATTAAGATGTAAATGCTGCCTTTGTCCTTGAAGTAGATCTGGGAATATGTTACCTAAGAAAATAATTCAGTTCTAATATGGTTTACTTTCTCTGGAAGCTGTTTTGGAACAGCATGTCCAAGGGTTCTTTTAACTCAAAAATTAATGTAACTTTGATGTGTTTCTTCCCAAAATGTTATTGACTGTGATCAGGATGCCCTCATATCCCCCAGATCACCTCTGTTTTTTCCCCAAGTGAAATAAAGACACGTTTGCGGCTCCCATACCTTCCTCCATCTTGAATGTGATTTAGAACTGGACTGCATTCTTGTTCTTTGTAGGCACGCATCTCTGGAAACTACAGAGTTTAAGAAAAATAATCTAAAATCTGGGTAAATGAAATGAAGCTAAGAAATAGATACAGCTTTGGTTTGGTTTGTCCTTCATTAGTTTTATTTTTCTGTTACCTACTAATATCCAAGAGGAAGATATTTTAAGACTCACTTTGACTGACTTTGTCAGACTTCCACCTGTGTACATACACAATGTTTGCAATGCTACAAATAAATACCAGTAGAGAATTTTTTTTTTTAAACTTAAAGGGAAATAAGATGTAACATAAATAAAAGGGAAATACGATGTGATATTAGTAACTTTCAGCTTATATATGGAAGTAATTGCTTGTTGGCTTACCAGAATTTATGATTTTTTCCCCCCCAATTAGATTAAGCTATTAGAACAAGAAAATGAACACTTGAATCAAACCGTAGCTTCTCTGAGACAACGCTCACAAATCAGTGCTGAAGCGAGAATGAAAGAAATTGAAAAAGAAAATAAAATCCTTCATGAGTCTATTAAAGAGACCAGCAGTAAGTTAAATAAGATTGAATTTGAAAAAAAGCAAGTCAGGAAAGAACTGGAACACTACAAAGAGAAAGGGGAGAGAGCAGAAGAGCTCGAGAATGAGGTGCATCATTTGGAGAAGGAAAATGAATTATTACAGAAAAAAATTACTAACTTAAAAATCACTTGTGAGAAGATTGAGGCCTTAGAACAAGAAAACTCAGACCTGGAAATGGAAAACAGAAAACTCAAAAAAACTTTGGATAGCCTAAAAAATCTTACTTTTCAATTAGAATCCTTAGAAAAGGAGAATTCACAACTTGATGAAGAAAATTTGGAATTAAGAAGAACAATTGAATCCTTGAAGTGTACGAGCATTAAAGTGGCACAATTACAACTGGAAAATAAGGAACTGGAGAGTGAAAAGGAGCAACTTAAAAAAAGCCTTGAACTCATGAAAGCCTCATTTAAGAAAACTGAACGCTTGGAAGTCAGCTACCAAGGCCTAGACACAGAAAACCAAAGGCTACAGAAAGCCCTTGAAAACAGCAATAAGAAGATTCAGCAATTAGAAAGTGAATTACAAGATTTGGAGTCTGAAAATCAGACTCTGCAAAAGAACTTAGAGGAGTTAAAAATCTCTAGTAAGCGCCTAGAGCAATTGGAAAAGGAGAATAAGCTGTTAGAACAAGAGACTTCTCAACTGGAAAAAGATAAGAAGCAGCTAGAAAAAGAAAATAAAAGGCTTCGACAACAAGCAGAAATTAAAGATAATACTTTAGAAGAAAACAATGTAAAAATTAGTAATCTGGAAAAGGAAAATAAATCTCTATTTAAAGAAATAGTTGTATATAAAGAGTCATGTGTACGCCTGAAAGAACTAGAAAAAGAAAATAAAGAACTCGTGAAAAGAGCTACAATTGATAAGAAAACCCTTGTCACTTTGCGAGAGGTAAACAGCAATTAGTTACCATTCTCATCATAATCTTGTTTGTAATGTAGAGAAATTGTATCTGTATTTTTGAAAAAAAATAAAAATCATGTTTTAATCTGTATACTATTAGCATCCTTAATGGTTACAGTAGGGAAAGAGATGATAATCATAATAAAAAGAAATAACCATATTCCACTGAAATCTGTGAGGTTGCTCACGGACTGTCGTGGAGCCTTTGTTAAATAAACGTTCAGATTCTTCATGTTAGTATTTGTTCTGGCTGAACATTGTAATGTTCTAGTCCAAATTTGAAAGAGAAGTTCTGCAGAAAGGGAGGGAGTAAACAGCTACAGCGAAATCATATTCTCATTAACAATGTAATGTCTGATGTGGCTGAAAGCTAACAAGTAGAAGGAAAGGAGAGTTAATGTTGGATTATTCAAGTCATGTAGTAATAAAAGACTCTTGCCTCGGCACTTCTAGAATTAAGCCTACGTTATTTTATTTGTATGCTAACACTGACTGTAATTTTTTCTGTGTAAGGACTTGGTGAATGAAAAATTGAAGACTCAACAAATGAACAACGATCTAGAAAAACTTGCCCATGAACTTGAAAAAATAGGCTTAAACAAGGAGCGGCTCTTGCATGATGAACAGAGCAGTGATGACAGGTGAGAATGTCAGGGCCTACCTGGAACAGCGTAGAAATGAGGGTCTTTTTTATTCATAAAGATAAACTGGTTTCGCAGACTGGTTTTGTGCATAGTCGTAGATTTTAATAGACCCCAAAATGGAACTTACTATTCTTTGAAATGAATAAGGTAGCTGATGTGCTTTTACATTCAGCTGTCTGTGAAAGTGAGTTGCCACTAAGAAATTTCTTGAAGCATGTCAGTAGATACGGGTAATGTATAATTAAAATGTTTTATGTTCTATTTAGCAGCAGGAACAGTAGACGTAAAAGATAATAGGCCCAAAGTTGGTTTTTTGGTGGGTTTTTTTTTTTCCCTTTTTGACTGCTTGGGTGATAGAAATGTTCTTTGTTCTTTACACTTTTGTCACATAACGGTTACCTTAAACTGTCTCACTCTTTCCTTACAACTATTTCCTTCTAATTCTTCCTACCAAAAGGAAACTCTTTGCATTCCCACTTACACAGGCTGGGAAGTATCCAATACTCGAGCGTCTCCAAAACTTCGTGCTGGCTCTATCGCTCTAGCACACCTGCCATTATAAAGCAGCTGCTATCCTGACATCTGTTTCCTCTACTGTATGTTGTGTTCTGTCTTATCCTGCAGGGATTTAGGGAAAATTGGTGACAGGAGAAAAGCAGGCTAGTGTGGGCTTCTAGCCAAACTTTTATTTCACTACGCTATTCAGTTGTGCTCTTTAAAAAAAAAAAAAAAAAAAAAAAAAAAAAAAAAAAAGCTGCTGTCATGATCTGTTATTAAAACTGATTGTCATGAACATGAAGATTGATTTGGGGCCTTCTATATCAAAAGAAAACCAAATTACTTTTTTTTTCCTCTTCAGTTTTCTTTCTTTACTGCCAGTGCTCTGTTACTGGGGTGGTGCCAGAATCCTGTAGGGAGAATCTGTTACCACCTCTTCTTTTCTGCTGGTGTCTTTCATCTACCTTTCTCATCTCACAGATGAGGAGTTCTCCTGTCAAAAAAAGTTCTCAGAACTTTGCCTAGTGTGATTTCGTCCTATTTAAGCATTACTGTGTTAGCATACAGCGCATAGTATGCGTTTGGTTTCTCCTTAGGTGAATATACCATACAAAGAAGAACCAATCCTTGAGCTGAGTTGAGGCTTAAACTGCTTAGATGAAGAAGTCCAGATTGAGCAACATCTTTCTAAATCAAGTTCTAGATTCCATGTGGTTGGAGTGAGTGCTCCTGCAAAGGGAGAGAATATTGTTCTGTAAAGACGCAAATTGTATGACATGAAAAGACTTAGTCTACTTCTACTTTCCAGACAATGGCACTTGTCCTTTACAAGTGCTCATACTTTTAAAGATCGGATGTTGTGGGTTCACTTCTCATAGGTTAGTTGGTTTGTGATATTATATGAATCATCACTTTGGGCCATACAGTATTAGTGTTTCCTTTGCTTTTTACAGAACGATGTTATAATGGATCTATACATTTTAATTTGGAAGAAAATTTGGAGTTGCGTGTCTCTGTGGAATAGGGAGTTTTATCCAGCTTTCATTAAGTGATAATCTGTAAATTAACTTCTGACATACTTCTGGCACCTGTCATGACCTGTTTAATTTCTTCCTTTGCTTCCAGGTTAGCTGTGTGTGGGAGTTACATAAATAAGTAATTTTCTCTTCATTCCCGCCATCTTCCCTTAGTGCTCTTATAACTGCTATTCCTTTTTCAAGGAATCAGTGCACCTTTTTTTGCTGTGTATATATTGTATCTTAAGAGCACAGCCCAAAGAGCAGGCTTAAACATTGCATACCGCTTGACCTGCACTTGGCACATGTCTGCTGCTGGTCTTGGATCTCTTTTCATTTGGTACTGCTCAGCTGCACTGTTGTAAGAACAGCTCACGCTTAATTCTTCGCAGATTGCCTTGCAGCAGGAGATAATGCCTGTCTAGAAAGGTGTTTATGGCAAACTTGATTGTCCAGCACTGACCATGCGAAAGCACCACAGAAGCAGATGGAATATTTGACGGTACAAGATACTTGGATATCATGCTGGGTATGGTGGGGAGGCGTGCAGTAAGCTTTATACCTTGAAGCTGACCCAAAACATTATCTAAAGCCAACCTCTGAGCTCAGGCTTGTGATGAAATAGTTTTAGATGTGAAGGAATTTGGGCTGTGCTACTGTTCGGAGTTTTTTCTCAAACCAGAATGTAGACGTATCTTTACATCTTCATGTAGAGCTGGATGACTGTGAATGTGGAATATTTATTTTGAAAATGGTTGGTTTGAAATTGTGCTCTGCCACTGTCCTACCTTTTCGTTATTCTCAACCTTTTCATCCATCCAAAAGGTACCTGGGTTGCTTTCTTAATATCTTTAGGTAGGTGAGGCATTAGCAGTTGTTTCACCAGGCCTGTAGAAAGCTAGGTTCATTATGGCCAGAATTATTTCTCAGTGTATTTTTGGTCTGCCCCTCTCATTTTGATAACAGAAATTAAAAATGCACAATTTTTCTCTCCCTGATTGGAGAGAGTGCTTGTGGTTTTTTTGTTCAATGTTCTTTTTGAAGTGTTTTCCATTTTTTTCTTCTTTTCAGGTGGCTGTTGTCTTTAGACAAAAGATTTGTGGCTTTTGATCCTGAATCTGAAATACCCAAATCTCAATGATACTAGAAAATTTGTAACATCTTTCATTATTAGGTGTTCAGTTATTAGGTGTTCAAAGGGAAACTGGATATTGGGTCTCTGCTATTAGTCCTTTTCTTCTTTTTCCTACTTAATTGTATAACTTTTTCCTACTTAATTGTATAACTTTTTCCTACTTAATTGTATAACTTTTTCCTACTTAATTGTATAACTTTTTCCTATTAATTGTATAACTTTACTTAATTGTATAACTTTTTCCTACTTAATTGTATAACTTTTTCCTACTTAATTGTATAACTTTTTCAGTAACAGAAACTCTTATTTGTAGCTGAAGATATGCTTCAGCACAAGATGAAACGCTATCTATTCTCTTAGTCATAGACTGCCTACTGTTTCTTAAGTTCCTGAGAATTGCTTGTCATACCTTGCAATCTAGGATTCTCATCTGACTACATGATGCTACTGGACAGTTTTCCACTTATTAATTCTCTTACCATTGGTCTTCTGCTCCAGTTCCTGACTAGATCTAATGCTGTTGCCCATTCAGGAGTCTCTTGCAATCTATTCTATTCACTAAACCGATAAATCCTTCAGCAGTCAAAATGAAAAAGGGGGATCTTAGTGGTTTATTTTACCCTACTGTGGGGAGAAGTGGGATGTTTTCCAGATTCTGAGCACATGTACAGTGACTGAACTGCTTGAAAGTGATTAATGAGTGTGGTTCTGAGTATTTTCTAATAAGGCTAATAATTCATTAGAATATCCTGCACTGGCAGTTTTCAGGAGGTACTGTTCTAAACTGATGTATTCTAAATCTGACCACTTCTCTCCCAGATACATGGTTAGGGTTTTTTAGGTGCCCTACAATATTGTAAATATGGTAAAAATTGGAAGCTTTGCACATCAGGAGTGATAACAGTCTTAAAATATCAGCAGCTGGGCTGAGTGAGCAATTTGCACATTCATGCATCAAATGAGTATGCACCTGCAAAGTACTATGTTCCGTCTCCTTCCCTAGTGCCTCCTCTTTGTGAGCTGGCAGGAAATGGAAATTGATGAAAATCTTGCTCTCCAAATACTTCACATTCTAATTTAGTTCGGGTCCCCGCTGGATTTGCTGGAGTGGAGCCAGAAGGAAGAGTGCTGTCATCACTCACGCACTAATGATCCAAATAAAGCCAGCACCCTACTGGTGTGGCTGAAAGTGGCTTTTTGCATGTTGAATATGTTTTGAAAGAAAGAAGGATTCAGAAATGTTTTTGACTTCCATCTTCTGTTTGGTTTAGACATAGGATTTGATATTAATACTGAGGTGTCTTCATGCTTTTGAATAGAGTCAGCATTCGAGCATTTTTGAATGTAGCTATGAGGCTACTGTTTCAGAACATTTTAGAATTTAAATACCTCAAATATTTTATGAAATAGACTTTTTTGTGTGTGATGTCATTGATCAGTAGGTACAAGCTTTTGGAGTCAAAATTAGAATCCACACTTAAGAAGTCTCTCGAAATAAAAGAAGAAAAGATTGCTGCTCTGGAGGCTCGTTTAGAAGAATCGACGAATTTAAACCAGCAGCTCCGTCAGGAACTTAAAACAGTAAGGAGAAACAACATTTTTTTTCTATAAGATTAAATTACTCCTATACCAGCTATTGTTATTTCTACACTTGACCTTTTGTGTAAGACAGCAAAACCCAGGCATTGTTGGGGTATTCTTAAGCAGGACAAAGGTATGATTGCTTCTTAAGACTGCAGTAATACAGGCCCAGTGTTGTAATTGCATGAAAAGTTGTTGATGAGTTTATTCATTGGTCATTGAATATGTCAGGTGGATAAATAATCTGAAGTGATTTGATTTGGGATGTCAAAAATATAATTTCTTAGTAAATTCCGTTTTCTGACCTACCTTGAACAGCCTCAGTGGGCTGGTTAAAAAAAGTAATACAATCTCCATGGTCGTTGTACTTTAATATAAAAGTTGGGGGATACAATTGAAAGCAGTGAAATAAAACAGAAAATAGAGGTCTCCTTCTGTTAGATGACTATGAGCCCAAGTGTTTGTTATGTTTAAGCTACCAGTATCCATAAATTATTTGTAGTTAATCTCCCCAAACATACACACAGAAAGCAAATTTACAAATACAGTAACATACACATGGCGCTTTCTGTTCTGTGAAAAGTGGTGTGGTCATGTATCAGGATGTAGAAAATGGAAAATTCTAAAACTAATTTAAGTTGTCCTAAATAATTTCAGGTGAAAAAGAACTATGAAGCTCTCAAGCAAAGACAAGAAGAAGAAAGGATGGTTCAGAATTCTCCCCCAAGAAGCGGAGAGGACAATCAATCTGTCAATAAGTGGGAGAAAGAAAATCAGGAAACTACTAGAGAATTACTGAAAGTTAAAGATAGATTAATTGAAGTAGAAAGGAATGTAAGATGTTTTAAATATTCTGATTTTAGTTATTTGTTGTGAGCTATTCCAGTAATACGAGTGCGAGTATTGTTAACCAAATACGCAATTTATCACCTAGTTTACATACTGAGCAGAATGTGAATTAAATGTAGCTTATGAAGCAGCTGGATTCTGCGCTGACAGATGCCGTAAAGCGCTTGACCAAGATTTAAAAGGAAATGTGGAAACCTGAATTTGCCCTTTTGAATCCACAGATACCTCTTAAATCCCTCTTATATAACCCGTATTTACATGACCCGTAGAGATTTCTCTACTGTTTCTTCATAGGTACGACATTAGATACCCATTTCTTCAGTCTTAACCCCTAGTGATAATATCACTGTGTGTTACTTTGTTACATAAGGTGATTTACAGTTTTGTTCCACCCTGTAAATCTCTGTGAAGTCACGCTGCTTTGTTTGTTTTGGAGAAACAAGTTTTTTTCCTGAAGTTTAGTAAATAGCTATGAACTCCAATTTTCCTTTTTTTTTTTTTTTTTTTTTTTTTTAATGTTCAAAGAATGCTACACTGCAGGCAGAGAAGCAAGCACTGAAGACCCAATTAAAGCAACTTGAGACTCAGAATAGCAATCTTCAGGCTCAGATTCTTGCACTTCAGAGACAGACTTTTGGAAAAAAACAACTCTACAAACTCAGAATGCCAAGCTGCAGGTAATATTTTCCTATTTTGCTTTCAAAACCAAGATTAGTTCAGAGCTTTTTCAAATGAAAGCTTTAAAAGCTACTGGCAGTAATGTATCGTAAGTCACGTTTTGCTCTGGTACAGACGTGGAAAAGAAAGTAATATGCAAATAATCTGCACTAAAAGCAGTCAGGTAATACTTTATTTGCTGATGAGTAATAACATTTCTAGACGTTGGTTTTAATCCTTTGTGTCTGTCTGGTTTAAACTCTTGACTTTATACTTAGGAGTAGAGTAGATTCTCTTATCCAGTCTTCCAAGCTCATTTTTTTGAATTCCTTTTTTTTTACTTCTAAATTAGGTCAGGGAAGTAGTGTGTCTAAAGAGACTCTAATAAATTCAGTATTTTGTCTATTTTTATAAACAGAGTTTAAAAAAAAAAAAAAGAGCCATACCTAAGAGGAAAATCAAGGCGTTAGTAAGTAGAGAAGATTTGAAAAAATAAAAAAACCTTGAAAACTACATAAGTGTGTGAAGATTAGATTCAGAAGCAAAAAAGGTGATGCATGACCTTGGAAATTATAAAATGGTTGCCCACAGAGTGGTCCAGCTCTTATGGTGAAAATTCAGATGTCGTTCTTCATACTTTTAACAGGGTCATTAAATACATACCTTTTTTTTTTTCCTCTGATAAATGAAATATTCTTGTTTACGTATCTAATGCTTTTTGGAGCTCTAAGAATCAAAACTACTTAAAGAATACAAAGTCCGCAATTCAGCAGAAATAGTAAAAAATGTCAGAAATGATGGAGGGTGGATGGAAATCAAAGAGTGAAGGAGTCTTTAAACAAGTAAACAAGTAATGCATTTTGTGAAGGCCTCAAATTATCATCCTGTGTCTTTCTGGAAAGCAGAACACAGTTGCACCACAGATGCACTTTCTGTCTACCACATTGAAATCTAATTAGTGCACAGTCCTCCCCTTTGTGGGTGGCAAGCTTATGAACAGAACATTTGTGCGCAAACTCTTGTCTCATCTAGTTGTTAAAAATTAGTAAAATGGAAATACACCGTTTTAAACAGATGAGGATATATCTCTCGGATTCAGCACTCTGAGCATTTGTCAGAAAAACAGGAATAGCCACGTAGTTCCTTTTTTTGCCTCATAAATTGCACAACAGCACAGGCCTTTCCTATCTGATACACACGGAAAATGAATTAACTGTAGATATGTGAAAGTATTGAGGCAGTGAGTTGGGAGGAGGAAGTGGTTTCCGCCTTCAATTTATTTATTTATTTATTTATTTAGTGGTGAACCTCACCAAGTGAGGTAATTTTCGTTGCCAGGGATGACTGAATGATGTTATACCCAACAGACTGAGAAAGGCAGGAGATCTCCTTCCTTGAGAATTCAGCTGTTTTGCTCATAGCTTCAGGCAAGTTGCAAGACAACTCTACATCAGCTCTAAATCAAAATGAAAGGTGAAATATGTTCAAGGAAATAAGAGTGATTAACTATGAGCTACATCTGAAGTGCAAACTCAGCTGGTTTGCGTGGACTATGTGAAAACTGTTCTTAGGCAACTGTAATTCTACTATTCCTTCTGATACCCATAAGGAACATACAAGAGAAAGGATGTCTTAAAGGATAACGGGGAATTCTGAACTAAATCAAACTCAGGATTCAGTCTGGGAAGTTTCACAGCGTACACATGCCATCAGACATTACTTCATCTCCAGTGAAAGGTTCAGCTTTCTCATCTGTAACAAAGAATGCTGCAGTTCCAACAGAAAGGGATTTGTTCCTTAGTAACAGCGTGCACTGGAGTGATAGACTTCTTTTTTTTCCCCCCTTAATAGCTATCCTGAGGGTATTAGAAGCCTCAGTAATTTCTGTTTTTCAGCTCTTGAATAGGAAGGAGAAGGAAACCAGCCTAATACAGGTCAGATGACAAGCACGTTGGGTATTGTCTATTCTTGAAGATATCCAAAGATTAGATTAGGTTAGTCTTTCCAGAGGCACACAGAATAAAGTTGTTGTTTGGTTGGTTTTTTTTAGTTTGTCTAATGTTGAAGGCTTTAATGTATTAATAGGTATTAATACTATTCTGCCATAATTGTTGGAGAAATTGTACTCTTCCACAAGAAGAGTACTTTCCACCAGATCTCATAACACATGCGTAAAGTGATCAACTGACATTACTGTTGTTGGAAGAGAACTGTGAAGGGCAGTTCCTTGATTAATCAGAATATGGGTACTTCCTTCCAGGAGCTGTTATTTTCATTTCCCTTTCTCTCTGTTAAATGGGTGCTACTGTTTGAAGTCTTACTGTAAAGGATATGTGCATACAATAAGGATTTTATGGTGGTGATAGAGATTCTGTACAATAAAGATTAAAAAAAAAAATCTATGCCAGTATGACAGTTCCTTTTAGTCATGTCACAGACTTGGCTTCTGTGATGTGAGGATCACTGGTGATCCATTTCCCTAAGATATTGTGACACTAGAGCTGTCAGTGCTGAGAGGAAAATGTGCCTCTCATCTAGATAGCACTTTAACAGATACTCGAAGGTAAATAATAATTTTATTTCTCCCCCTCTCCCCTATGTCAGTTTAAGCATATTCTTAAGTGCTTTCTTGCAATACTACTATAAAAATACTCTTGGAATATTTTGAATTGGAATTGTCTATCGGGATATCAGAAAGTAAGTATTCCTATTAAAAGTTGTCAAGTAATGGAATAACTAGAAGGTTGCTAAGATGCTAAGGGTTAAAGTCAAGAAATCTTTCAGTAGGAGGAGGTAGACCAGATAATCCAGACTATGAAATTAATTTGCAACTCTTTGTCATATGTTTATGACTGCAGGTTGAAAATTCCACCCTTAATTCTCAAAGCACATCTCTTATGAATCAGAATGCACAACTGTTGATCCAGCAGTCTGCTTTAGAAAACGAGAACGAATGTGTGCTCAAGGAACGTGAGGATCTGAAATCATTGTACGATTCACTTCTCAAGGATCATGAGAAGCTGGAACACCTGCATGAACGCCAAGCTTCTGAGTACGAATCTCTGATTGCTAAACATGGAAGTCTTAAGTCTGCGCACAAAAATCTGGAGGTGGAGCATAAGGACTTAGAAGATAGGTAAATATTAATATGCATAAGTAAAATGAGAGTCTGCGATTCCTGAGCAAAAAGCAAAAAATGCTGTATAACTAGTATGAATAAAATCAGCATTACTTAAATATAACATTAAGATCTTAAAACTTTGACAGATCACCTTTTCAAAAAAATTCCGTATTTTCTTGTCATTCCAAGAAAAGAACCTTAAATATGATTTTTTTTTTTTTTTTGCAGGTACAATCAGTTGCTGAAACAGAAAGTGCAGCTGGAAGAATTGGAGAAGGTACTCAAGATAGAGCAGGAGAAAATGCTGCAGCAAAATGAAAAACATGAAACTGTAGCAACAGAGTATAAAAAACTTCGTGATGAAAATGAAAGGTAAAGCAAAAGTCTGATACCTGTATTAGTAGAGCTCTGAGCACTTGTTGATACAGTCTGAACAAGTGTTGTATCCTCTCACATTTCTTAATACCTGATGTTGCAATTCAGGACACTTATTATCCATACCTTATAGCAACTCCACTCTGTTCTGCAATACATTCATTTTAGAAAAACTGAAGGGGGTGGGGGGACAGACACACACCAACAAACCCACAAAAAATAATTATTATATCCTGAGGATACTGAATTCCACATAGCATCTTGAGGAATGCCAGACCAAGCACTTGTGCGGTACGGTCGTGAGCGGTAGAGGGAGCAAGACACTCTGCATGAGTTGCTTAGGGGACAAGATAACTGAGGTTAATGCCAGTAGGAGTAGAAGTGCAGTGGCTGGTGAAGCCCTGCTTGACCCCTGCAACTGAGATACAACTTGCCGTGAGTAGTCGGGTTGAATAGTAGTGTTTACATAGCACGATACTTCCCCTCCTCAAGAAGTGGCATTAAGATGTGTTCATCTGGCAAAGAGGCTCACAATTAAATGCCTCCTACCTTTGGTGTTGCATGAGGACAATTAGTAGGACCCAGAGGTTGTTTTTAGAAAGGGACGTGGCAGGGCCCAGTAGGGGCAAAGGTTGCTGAAGAGTCAATATATGCAACCTCCATGATGGCCAAAGCTTGGACCATTCCTATTTCCTTACTGGTTTGTGTTGGCAGGAAAATCTGGCCATTTCGTAAGATTCTTGTATTTTGAAGAGTGGCATCTCACAACCAGTTGTGATGTCTGCATTTAGAAATCCTGCTTTATTTTTAAACATATGCAGAACCTGGAGTGTTTGACTTAAAGGCAGAATGCATACCTAAGAAAATTAGACTGAGAGATGACTTGCCTACAGTATGCGATTCTAAGAAATTTTTATATGTATTCTATGGACTAATGTAGACCCTCTGGAAATTTCACGCTTCAGAGGGAATGTGGGTCATGAATATGTTTCCTTCTATCTGCATGTGTTCTTTTATGGTGTCTTCTAATTCCAGGCTAAATCATACGTACAGTCAGCTCTTGAGAGAGAATGAAGTTCTCCAAACTGATCATAAGAATTTGAAAACATTATTGAACAATTCCAAACTAGAACAAACACGATTAGAAGCTGAGTTTTCTAAACTCAAAGAACAGTACCAACAACTGGATATTACATCTACAAAACTAAATAATCAGTGTGAGGTATGTGAGAATTACGCTATTTTTCATGACTGGTATCGCGGTAACATTTATGTAAGTGTATTTGTAGATCCGTAATACCATATGAAGTACTTGAGAATTAGTAATTTGGTTTATAGATAAAGAAGTTGGTCCAAAGACAATTTGCTTGTTGTACAGGCAGTACAAAAATTGGGGCTCGTGTTAGGTAAATTGTTTTAAGTTATTTAAAGCTTCAAAGAGACTTTTATCAGTTGAGTCGTGATTTAGTTTTCTGTTTGATTTGACTGTCAGAATCCTTTGTAGATCTAAATTTTCTTGATAATCTCAGTATCTGTGTAAAATATGCTCACATAGATATGCATGTGCCATTTCATATGTTTTAACAGCTGCTTAGCCAGCTTAAAGGAAATCTGGAGGAGGAGAACAGACATCTACTAGATCAAATTCAGACGTTAATGCTACAGAATAGAACATTACTTGAGCAGAATATGGAAAGCAAGGATCTCTTCCATGTAGAGCAAAGGCAGTACATGTGAGTTTTAAAACAATGAAATGACTGTGATTAGGGCAGTTACACTAAAACCTGTATTTTAGAAAGAAATCTGGTTTTTATAGAAGTTAACATGTGTGCTACTTCTGAAATGTTTCTCTTAAAATTTAATTATATATGAAAAGCAGATAACTCAAACCACAAACATTACATTTTTAGTTCTAAAGGATCAGTGCAACTGTGTTCATTACTGATGATGCAAATGAGGAATAAATAACATTTTTATTCCTCATTCTACTACAAGCAAAGTTCCTAGGTTTGTTTGCAATCTGTCAACTTTTTAGTGAATTTGAGAGAAGGTAAAATGTGCTTGTCTAAAAGATTCTGGTAGAGTCTATATGCACTTTTATTATTAAAAAAAGGGGAAAGTTCTGTTGTGTAATAAAGGCAAATAGAATTTTTTTCAATTTTATGTCATAATGTAAGACTGCTTGTTTGCTGTATCTCTTTATTGATTTTGCAATAAGAAAGAAGCGTTACATAAAAACTCCTCGTGAAAAGTTACAACTTTCAGATAACAGGTATCTAAAGGAACATGCTACTCGCATGTTAGGTATACAGTTTTGAAGCATACGTTGTCATTCATTCCTGTTTACAGTGACAAGCTAAATGAATTAAGGCGACAGAAGGAGAAATTGGAGGAGAAGATAATGGATCAGTATAAATTTTACGAACCATCTCCACCAAGAAGGTACTGATGAACATGATATAAAAATAAACAGAAATCTAAAACATGACATAGCTATTCTGTTCCAGCTGAAAATCAAGGTTTCATTAAACCCCAGGGGAACAGAATCATGGCTGTGTTCTTGCATACAAATTAGGAAAAGTCTGAAGGCGTAAGTAATGTATTACAAATGCAATAAATGTACTGTATTATTGATAACAGGAGGGGCAACTGGATTACTCTGAAAATGAGGAAGCTGATAAAATCTAAGAAGGATGTTAATCGAGAACGTTTGAAGTCTGTAACCCTTACGCCTACCCGTTCAGAATCCAGTGAAGGCTTTCTTCAGCTGCCCCACCAGGACAGTCAGGATAGTTCTTCTGTGGGCTCAAACTCCCTTGAAGATGGGCAGACCTTGGGGACCAAAAAGAGTAGTAGTGAGTACTGCAAACATTTTTTTCTTTTGATACTCCTTGGCTAAATGTGTTTATGATTAAAAATTAAGAGGTGGTCAGAAAAGGCTGTCTGTTTTGGAGGATTTTTAAATATAATTTTTAAAGTCCTAAAGAACAAAGCCTGAATTCATTTATTAATGAATGATTTATACCAACTTCTTGCAAACTCCTTGAGTGTTTGGGCAGGAACTAGTTTATAGCATTTCCGTAGCTCTAAATGTAAATGTTAAAATACATTTGCAGCGCTTGGGTAAGATGAAGCAGGCACTGTTACTGGGTCACACAAGCAGAATTTTGGATAGAATGTCACATGTCACCAGTAGTACCTATTTTGTTTCTCCCACTTGTCCCAGCATGAATCCTTCCCCTTGTCTTGGAAGTGCTTTCCAAGCTGTGGCTGTGCTAACACCCTTTAGTTACTAAAAAGATCTTCTATCTGAAGGTATTCCTCCAGCATCTCACAAAACCAACAATGCAGAATTTTGATAATATTTGAAAAGACCTCCAACATCATCAGGTCCAACCGTCAACCCAACACCACCATGCCTACTAAACCGTGTCCCACAGTACCACGTCTACACGTTTTTTGAACACCTCCAGGGATGGTGACTCCACCACCTCTCTGGGCACTCTCTTACATTCCTCGTAAGCCTTGTGCTCCAGACCCCTCCCCAGCTTTGTGGCTCTCCTCTGGACATGCTCCAGCAACACAACGTCTTTCTTGGAGTGAGGGGCCCAAAATTGAACACAGTATTTGAGGTGGGGCCCCACCAGTGATGAGTACAGAGGGACAATCACTTCCCTACTCCTGCTGGCCACACTATTTCTGATGCAAGCCAGGATGCCATTGGCCTTCTTGGCCACCTGGGCACACTGCTGGCTCATATTCAGCCGGCTGTCAACCAGTACGCCCAGGTGCTTTTCCACCAGGCAGCTTTCCAGTCACTCTGCCCCACACCTGTAGTGTTGCGTGGGGTTGTTGTGACCCAGGTGTAGGACCCAGCACTTGGCCTTGTTGAACCTCATACAATTGGCCTTGGCCCATCAATCCAGCCTGGCCAGGTCCCTCTGCAGAGCCTCCCTACCCTCCAGCAAATTGACACTCCCACCCAACTTGGTGTCGTCTTCAAACTTACTGAGGGTGCACTCAATCCCCTTGATAAAGGTATTAAACAAGACCGGCCCTAGAACTGAGCCCTGGGGAACACCGCTTGTGACCGGCTACCAGCTGGATTTAACTCTCCTTGGGCTTGGCCATCCAGCCAGTTTTTCACCTAGTGAAGCACACGACTGTCTAAGCCGTGAGCTGCCAGCTTCCTTAGGAGAATGCTGTAGCAGACAGTGTCAAAGGCTTTGCTAAAGGCCAGGTACACAACATTCACGGCCTTTCCTTCATCCACTAGGCGGGTCACCTGGTCCTAGAAGGAGATCAGGTGCATATGCAATAGGAAGAGTTAATGTAGAGACGTAACGTGTTAAACAGATGTGAATTGTTACTGATCCTAAATGAGTTAAGTGGCTGAGAGGGAAACTGGAGAGGGTCACAGAGGTGCAGATAGATCGAATACTCATGATGCGATTTGCTAACCTTGAAAAGAGCCGTCATGTTGGGATGCCCACAGTAAAAAAGGCCAGATTCTGTGAAGCATGTGCATTTATTACCTATATTTTTTGTTATCTACTCTTGGCATGAATCGTGAACTGTCCAATTTCTCACAACTTGAGAGCTAATATTACAGCCAGGTTACCAGGTTGTAATGGTTCTATTTAATAATTATGCACCAAAAGCATTTTGGCTGTGCATGTAAAAGCATCAGGATACATGTGTATTAACATTTACTTAAAATCTTTGCAATACTTTTTAAAAATGTAATGCCTTGGGTTTCAAAAGGCAGCAGATTGCTATTCAGGGTTTTGTACCAGCTCTGAATTTGCTGTGTTAGAAATTATTAAAGCCATTATGGCATATTTTTTTCTTCTGTGCTTATTGCAGAAGCTTAGTCAAAGTTAAAAACATCTAAACCCGCTATTTCAGGGAAACTTAAAATCACATTTCTGAGTATTTTTTTAATACTGGAAGAAAATAGTAAGTTTGAGGGTACGTTTTATTACTTTCGTTGCTACCTTGTCAATTTGGGAAGCTTAGCATTTTTCAGTGTAAGGTTCAAAACAGGTACTTCTGACTTTTCAGAGAAGCAACTGTTGCTTTTACATAAAAACTGGAAGTCTCGTGGAATTCGGGAGTGACTGAAGCTGTAGTGGATGTGTTTGCAAGTGTGTTTGAATCAAGACTGTGCACGCTTTGGTTCAGACCATCTGCATCTGTGTCAACGATTTCATGTTCTGGAAGGGCTCTTCCATGTGACAGTTTTCTTTGCATGATACTTGGGACCTTGTAGCGTGCAGTTATCCTCCTGGTGGAGCCATGGTTTTAGTTATGGTGCCTGATCCTCAAAAGAGGTTTGAAGTTGTTCAGACCTCATTAATTTTGTATTCCATGGACCTTGTTCATGTTCCCCTTAATCCCAGTGTATTTATCCACAAACTGGAAGGGCTGATCTAATTCTGGATGCCAACCTTTCTCCATTACACACATGTCGCCATGGAAACCACAGTTTTTGATAGAATTTGGATTAATTTTGTGCAAATTCAATGCTGACAATCTTACTGAGACAGTTTGTGTCTCACAAAGTTAAGAGAAAACTCAGTGCGAGAAGTACCAGTAATGGCGCATGTTTTGCAGTATATTTCTTCTGCTTTTAGAATGACTGTAAATCCTAAATATCAAGATACTGTGGCTCCTTTCTTTTCTGTAAGAAGTGGCTTCGCAGTGCAGCTTCCACTGAAAGAAGCTACAAGAAAGAGAAAACCTGTAAGTTGTCACCTGTCTGTGCAAATGCTCAGGTATTGTAGCTTCCCACACTGGATGAAGGCAGTTTGGGGTATGGGAAGACAGGTTCTGTTCCACCCTGGTCTCCTGCATCTGGGAATGGCAGTGGTTCCAGAGGGAACTGGTGGGGTGAAATGTCCTGCGTGTCCTTCAGTAGGCAAGAGAAGGCAGCTTACATTCCCCAAACGTCAGTCCCTGGCACAAATCAGGGGTGTTCTCAAAAGCTGGAGGACAGAGTATCTGACATGAAATGATCTTTGAGATGTACAGGTTTCCTACTCTATATCCCCGATGTCAGAGAAAGCAAGATTCCAAAATGAATTATTCTGCTGCTACCACTACTGATAAACAGATTCACTATGTGAAATCTGCAGATTTTCTTCTTTTGAAGGTGGTGATGGAGACTGTTTTCTTAATACAGGACACTTCCTCATGCACATGTTTTCAAGAGACCAGTTCTCTTACAAAGCTAGGTAATCTTGGCACAAAAAATAGGCTTACCCTGTTCTACAGAGAAACCAGCACCTGAGGTCTCACAGAGCACTTGAAGCCCTTGGCTGATTCCAGGGGCCCCCTGGAAAGGAGGGGGTGCCTGGATGGCTGGTACTGCGTGCAGCACAAGTTACATCTTGCAGGCAGTGTGGGTGCTGTATGCTCCTCTGACTGCAGAGTTTCACCTTTGCTTTCCCTGTCTGTATTCAGTGGGTGAATCGGGTGAGTACCACACACCTGACATCTTTGTACAGAGCCTTTTTTCTCGGCGGGGATGGGATACCATTCTGTGCTTTTGCATAGAAAACTCAAGGCAGGCAAATGGATTTTTTTTTTTTTTTTTTCCCCCCCCTGTGGAGAAAAAGAGATTACTATTGCTAGCTTCCACTTCAGCCATTTCAGATTGTTAACAACATCCCAAGGAATTAAGGCTGTTAGTAAGCCTGTCATCTTCAAATAGTAGTACCAGTGGCAGACACATCACACCATAGTGGAATTAAAAGGAGTATATTGGGCTCCATTTTTCTCTTACCAAAACATTTAGAAGATGTCAGCCTAACTTTTTCTTGTGTGCAGGAAACAACAATTTGAGGGTTTTAATACTAGCCATACAGGATTCCCCAGAGTGTTTCTGGCAAACAGTAGGAGGATTACAAAATGGGAGGTTTCCTGATGAGTGGAAGAATCCTGCAATGCTCGTCATTCATTCTCAGCTCAGAAAACAAGAACATATTCACAGAATACTGAAAAGAGCAAGAGAAGTTAATGAATTACAGCTAGAGTTCTTGGAGTAGATGATTACTAAGACCAAAATAGTCCTCCTGCCATCCCATTTTTAAAGTCTGTTGGAATAAAGGTATAAAGAGCAAAAGCTGCCTAAGCTAAACTTTGTGGTGCCCAGTTTGTTTCCTCTGTAGCTCTACCATTCCAGTATTCTTAGCAAGACATTTGTTTAGTCGTATTCTATGCAGAAATTACTTAGGTAGTCTCACAAGGAGGTTGCATTTTGCCAAAGGACAGGTTGTGATGGACCATTTCCAGGACATCAGTAGTTGAGTTTTCTGTTTGGTGCAGTTGCCGAGAGCCATAAATCAGTCCTTTTGCAGGTGATCTGTGCTAAAGAACAAGAATCGTAGATGACTCTAATGATTTGTGAACGTCCTCTGGTTACTTTTTAATAAGATTAGAGTGGACGTTTTTAATTAAGAGGGATCAGTTATCTCGTGTGTAAGGATTAGAGCAGTTACAACAGAGTCATGTTTCACCGCGATGACAAAAAGTAGTAGAAACAGGACAGAATTAACCACTTTGGTTTGGCATTAGTGTTAAAATCGATTAGCTGTTTACCTGCTAGAAAACTAGTCTGATGCTGTGCCTCATATTCCTTTGGCAGGAAGCTTTTCAAAGCTACGTACGTTTACATACAGTCAGATAGACAATATGAATGTGTCCTTTATGGGGGGGCTTAGTGGCCTCTCTGCTTTTTTTTTTTTTTTGAGCCAGTCAGCATCTGTTTATGTTGGGTTTGGTTTATTTCCTGAGGATCTACAAGAGGAGGAATGCTTTACTGATCTCAAAACAAAACAAAAAACTGGTTATTTTGAAGTACCTGCAAGTATATGTGCATAATAAAAAATATCTGTATGCCCATGTAGTGAATAATTCAAAGGTGAGATTGTACTTAGTGTACACTTTGATCTTACGTAGGTAGCACATGTGCCTTTCTTTTCTCCCTCTTCTTCCCCACCCCACATAAGGACCAATGTAGGGTGTTTGCTGTCCCTCTCGGGTCAAGATAAGAGTTGCATTCTGCAACTGTGAAAACTTCTCTGTGTGTTTTTGACACTTGCGGCTGTGCCAATCGTGCATTCAGTGGAAGCTGTAAAATGCATTGCATTGTAAACTCTGCATTAAGTGCAAACACAGAGTAGTACGATGGAGAGGGAGATTTCTTTCTCTTTCAAGGTAGTTCATGTGCACGTGTAAATGCATATGTATATATGTACTGCTGTATAAAACAAACTGCTGTATAACAAGCTGCTGGTTGGGCAGAAAACGAAGGCAAATGACAAAGCACGTGTCCCAAAAGTGACTCCAGAGAGATAAAATAAGCAGATCTTGGGCTGATAGACTGGACTATGCTGCTTTCGTATCTGCATAAATAAAAACTTTTGGGTAATTTCATGATGCATTTCTTTCTGGGTCTTTACGTGCCGGTTGTTTGCATGTGGCTCCCGAGTGCGTGGCACTCAGCTGACACATTTCTCTGATGCTTCAAAATGCAGGTGTCTGCCAGTAATCGGTTACTAATGCGGAATAGCTGAACCTAAGGACAAGATTAACTTCTGATTTCCCCCTCCTCCATCTTTTAATACTATTTGTAATTTTAACTGTTTCCTGATATTATGTATCACTGTTTCCTCTTAGCCCTCCCAAAATGTTACGGCAACACTACATTTGGATTTCCTTTTGCCTTTTTTTTTTTTTTTTTTAAATATTTGGTATTTTTTCAGCTGAAAAATACGGTGTCTACCATTCCAGCCAATAAATCTAGATTTTATTTTTCCTATTCCAGATTTGAAGTAGATTGTTTCAGTAAAATACTAAGTTCTCTGCACACAAACAGCAGATTGAACATTGAGGTCCATGTAACTTTTCTACAAGACAGTAGATGACCAAAATTATTAATGAGCACAAAAGGTAACAAATGAAAACTGATAATAGATTGTGTCCTACTAGAGATACAGGGCAAAGCATTACAAAAGTTATTAGTCTCAAAAAATAATGACGTAAACGTATTTCAAAGTAGAAGTTGTACTTAGAGTTGCTTTCATTTTAAGCTTTTTTTGCTTCACATTTTTCGTTGTGTTCAAGAAATGTAAAAACTAACCGTCAATTTGTGTAATCATCTGCAAAGAAGTTACATTTATTTTTTCCAAGAGCTTGGCAGTTAGAACTTTCAAACTGTATTACACTCTTCACCATTATTTTCGGTGCATTTCTGAGTATATTAAAGTTTTCATAGTGTAGTTTTCATATTTCAGTGTAGTTTTCATATTTCATTGTCACGCAGAAGCATGAGAATGATAGTTTTTAGCATAGCATACATAGCTTAAACTCAGACATTCATTTCTGTCCTTAGTTTCAACATTTAACTTCCATCTGTTCTTCTCCCTTTTTTTCTTTCATTTCCCTGTTTCCGTTTTTCCTCATGCTATGACATAAAAGTGGTTGCACTGAAAAGACTGCCCTTTTTGAGGAACAGACCGAAGGAAAAAGACAAAATGAAGGCCTTCTACCGTCGCTCCATGTGTAAGACTTTATGACAGTTCAGCTTCTTTTAAATGGCTACACTGGCTTCCATTACTAATTTTTCACTAACCTCTCCCTGGACTGCGCTGTATTTTTCCTCCTATTTTGCAATGTGCAAGTCCTGCTACAATACAAGGAGCTGGAGCTTTTTTCTTTTTTTTTTTTTTTCTTTTTTTAAACCTTGGCACTGAATACTTTATATATGCGCAGATGTGCACACACGTACCCACATATTTACATGCACAAGCACACGCACATACATATATATATATATATATTCAGTGCATTGTGATTGCATATATTTGTATACATAGTTGTCTATATACACATGTCTCTATGTGTATATAAATTTACAGTGCACTGTGTTAACCTAAGTAGTTCCAAATTACACGTTTCATAAGCCTTTTGTTAAGAAATCGCTGTAACTTTTGGTTTAAAGAAAGTGTAGACAATAGTGCAAGGCTGTATGGTGGTCTGTCACTCTTCAAGTGTTCATCAGTTGTTGTTGCCAAAATGTTACGTTGATTTATTTTATTTTACAACAAGGGGCGGACAATTTTCTCTAGTTTTGTGAAGTAAAGGTGAATATCATCAGATGTCATCTTTTTCAGATCCTTTTATTTGTTGTTATGTAAAATACAGTATCCCTGCAGTAACCTGCACTGTACAAGGATCCCGTATCGTTGTTGACATTCTAGTGTATTAGCACCTTTGCCCATTTTATCCTTACTCATTCCATTTTTATCATTGCAAGAAGTATATCAAAGCTTCTAACATATATATTACATACCATTGCAGCGCAAGCATGGCGATTATAGCTAATGATATCAGCTTTAAGAACCATACTGAGCTGAAAGAAGTCTCTGACTTGTAACACTTTTCATTCATTGAGCTGATTGCATGTCATAACATGGATGATCTTGGGTTTATATCTTCCAGTATTCAGTACGCTTTAATGCTTAGAAAACTGTCCCAACGTTTTGCAATATAAAATAAGAACGGAAGCAAATACATTGACCATGCTGATCATTTGCTTTCATTTGCATCCCAGCCATGAATGACCTGGTGCAGTCCATGGTCCTAGCAGGAGGACAATGGACAGGTAGTTCTGAGCATCTGGAGGGTCCTGATGATATATCTACGGGTAAAAGGAGGAAAGAATTGGGAGCTATGGCCTTCTCTACTACAGCTATCAACTTTGCAGCTGTCAACTCTTCTACAGGCTTCAGATCCAAGCAGTTGCTAAATAATAAAGGTATAGGTAGAAGCTTTTTGCACCGTGATGTGACTATGTGTAACAGCAATTTCATATAAATACTGGGTTTACTTATATTTTAAGTTTTTCAGCAAAAAGCAACCTGAAAAATTGAGTTGCAGTGCTAAGATATGAATAGGTTTAATAATTGCAATTATAAAATATTTCGGGAATTTTCCTACAGAATGTTACAGAAGTAAAAATGGATTGGTTTGAAAATATTTTAATATATTTTACAGATGATAAATATTTCAAGAATATTTTCATTTTATTTTATTTTACATAATCTTTTATGTCTCTGTGTGTAGATACTACATCCTTTGAAGATGTAAGTCCCCAAGGTATTAGTGATGATTCTAGTACAGGATCAAGAGTTCATGGTAAGAAGTTTAATTAAATGGATTAAGGATGTATTATGTGAACGTTAATGAAGTTTGCAAAAAAAAGTGAATGGCATCATTACAAGTGAGCATGTTTTCTGTGGCTTGCTTATCTCTTGAATGTGTAGTATCATTTCTTCAGATTATTCTTTTCTTTCTTAACTACTACATCAGATAGATGTTCTATATCTCTAGTGCAAAGTATCTGTGAAGTGCATCTGAACAGGATCAAAATATTTTCCCTTTTAAAAGTTTATTTGGAGTTAATAGTAAAATAAAAGAAGCTGTAATGCCAATCCTAGAAAACCCAAATCCAAATCTGGCCTGATTTTTTCAATGTTTATTGTTTGGTGAAACCTAAATTTGTCATGTACTGTGTGTTATAAAACAGTTACGTGTTCCTTCAAGCAAAGCTATGAAGTGAAAGCTATCACAGATTATTTAGAAGTGAAGTTTTAACTCTTCTATAAATACTGAAAATTAGTATGAGCAACAAACTTTTTTGAAGATAATAACAGTGCATTTCCCTTGTATCGGATAGGAGTACAGGACATTATCTGTGCAGATGCTCTTGCTCCTCCTGTTCGTGGCATTTCAACAATGTGCAAGGTTCCTTGTCAAATCTGTTGTAAGTGACCTAATCACGAGCAGCTTTCTGCATGCCCATCCTTTCATCTGTACCGTCCTGGTTTCCCACTAACCAATCAGTTCCGACTCTAAATGTACACTCTATTTCTCTTTTCCTCTCCCTTGTCACCTTACTATTCCTGTAGTGCCCTTTTCTAAAGTGTCCTCTTGGACTGCCTGGAAATCCCTTCGCTTTCTGATCTGTAAGAAACCACTTTGTTGACAATGGGCATGCTCAGCCTGTGAAATAGTGCATGATTCCTGCCTCTGAGCATTCTGTGATCAGAATGTAAAGGTACCGTGTCGTCTGCTAAAATTTTGTTCATCATGGTGTCTCCTAATTTTCCATTTAGCTTCCAGACCAGCCAGCCTTGATAGTGGCAGAACATCCACTAGCAATAGCAATAACAATGCTTCACTCCATGAAGTCAAAGGTATGCTGTAGGTGAATTTGTGTACATGCTTCATTTCCATTATTTTCTCTTTAAGATCATCTATATAGGTTAAAAAAAGAACAACCGAAACAATTCCCACACACACCACAGCATGTTTTTCTTCAAACATTTTATAGCCTTCGTTCCCCAAATCAGGAAAGGATACAAGTATTAGTAGAACTTACAATAAATATTAAAAGGGTGATATTAGCATATAAGTTACAAACTGTTTTAAACCGAACGTAACCCAAGTCATGATGTTACAAAATCAGAATTCCCCCCAAATTACTTTAAGATCACTTATTTTTAAGCAGAGAAATTGTTCCATTGTTTTTCTCCTAGCATCCTGCCACACGTGCACTGCTTCTGTAAAGCTGTATAGTGGACAACACAAATGGGAGGAGATGGCATATATAGTAACATCCTGTAAACTTTTATTTTTTTGTTTTTAGAAGATGAATAATGTTCCTGGATTTAGCAATATTTTCTAAATCTCATGTTTTACAATATATTTTTGTTTATAGTGGCCATTCTAGCTGCAGAACATCGTACATACTAAACTAAAATGACATCTTCAGTTGGCAGCGTTCAAGATTCATGGCTTGCATTTATTAAGCAGTATCTCTTTGTTTGCAAATTTAGAGATGAATGCTAGCTTAGATTTTTATTAGTTTATTTTCTGTCTGCCTGATTATTCCCTTCTGTAAAAGAGGCTTTGGGGTAGGCCTTGCCCCAGTTTCTATACAGTATTAGAAATTTCTCCTGTAAACAATGTATCTGTCTTCAAGCTTAAGTTCATTTCTTAGGGAGTAACATGACGTAGGAAATACTTGATTATTCATCAGTATTTTTTAAGCAATTCACAATTACTGAAAAATAAAAAGAATTGGTGGTGTGGAATTTATTTTGCATTTTATGCTGTATGCTTCCTTCAGGTCACAGTTGTAATAAACTTAGAAGTAATGGCAACTGTTGGAGAAGTAGCATTCCTAGATAGTTCTTGTAAAAGGAGCACGTTGAAGGAAATATTTTCTCTCCATTCCATCCTTTGTATTTCATTTGTGTAAGACCCGTTAATAGTATATTCGAGGGTGTGCCTCGCGGTGACGCTGAACGCAGGTGAAGGTGTTAGCGTTAGCCTCTGGGAATGCAGTATTACGTAGGTGGAGGCCCAGATTCCAAGTGAAAGGTAGTTTTTTAGTCAGAAGCTATCCTGTCATGTGTAAAGAGCTGTAAGAGGTAAGTCAGGGGAGTGCAATTGCATTAATATTATAGAATCATAGAATGTTTTGGGTTGGAAGGGACCCCTAGAGGTCATCTAGTCCAACCCCCCTGCAGGAGCAGGGACACCGCTCACCACATCAGGTTGCTCACAGCCCCGTCCAACCTGGCCGTGAATGTTTCCAGGGATGGAGCCTCCACCACCTCTCTGGGCAACCCCTGCCAGGGTTTCACCACCCTCGTTGTAAAGAATTTCCTCCTTATATCCAGTCTAAACCTACCCTGGTTTAGTTTAAAACCATCCCCCCTTGTCCTGTCACAGCTGGCCCTACTAAAAAGATTTTCCCCATCTTTCCTATGGCCCCCTTTAGGTACTGAAAGGCCGTAACCAGGTCTCCCCGCAGCCTTCTCTTCTCCAGGCTGAACAAGCCCAACTCCCTCAGCCTGTCCTCATAGCAGAGGGGCTCCAGCCCTCGGATCATTTTTGTAGCCCTCCTCTGGCCCCGCTCCAACAGTTCCATGTCCTTCTTGCACTGAGGGCTCCCGAGCTGGAGGCAGGGCTCCAGGGGAGGTCTCCCCAGAGCAGAGCAGAGGGGCAGGATCCCCTCCCTCGCCCTGCTGGCCACGCTTCTCCTGATGCAGCCCAGGGTACGGTTGGCCTTCTGGGCCAATCTGGTTTGAGTAAAAAAAGACAACTGGATTTTTCAGTGTCTTAAATAGAATTACTGTTAACCGGATCTGATAACGTGCTGGCTTTGCGTAAGGTTACGCTGTTCAGCAGCTTTCATGTCATCTTCTTACGGAACCCTTAATGCCATTTACCCCAAAAGCAGGTGCAGTCAACAATCAAAGCAGGCCGCAAAGTCACAGCAGCGGAGAATTTAGTCTGCTACATGAACACGAGGCTTGGTCTAGCAGCAGCAGCAGTCCTATCCAGTATTTGAAAGGTCATACAAGGTCTAGTCCTGTGCTCCAGCAAAGAACGCCTGAAACGCTGGATTGTCGTGGAAAGCAGATCAAAACTGGTTCTCCTGGAAGTGAAGTTGTTACCCTGCAACAGTTTTTAGAAGAAAGCAACAACAGTACCTCAAGTGAGGTTAGTTTAAACAATGTTTTAACTATGTATTATCCTATGTATGGGCACAGAATTAACAGAAAACTTATAGTGAGTAGAATTGCTTTAAAGTTTGTGGAGATACTGGTTATGCCTGCGTTAAGTAGTAGTGTGGATTGTATCCTTGATAGCTGTATTGCACACAAAATCGTTTGGAATTTCACAGCTTGACCCTTTCCGGGTTACTGAATTAGGTAAGAAAGTCGATCTCTGCTGCAAAAATTATCCAGCGTACTGATGCATGGTACGCTCATCAGAGCTCAGATGGAAGGCCACGAACTCAAAGTAGGTTTACTTTTCTTCCAGTTCAGCACTTGTCTTCAGTAAGAGCTGTTGTCAGATCTGTCTTACGTCAACAGGAAGGCAGATGCTTTACTTCGTTCCCTGAGGAGAGACTCCTGTCTGCTTCAGTTTCATCTTTTTAACTCTACTGGGCAAAAAGCCTGACCTTGGAGCTCATTGAAATCTGAGAGGAATAAACCAAAGAGAACGTTTCTCTAAATCAGCGACAGTCTGTTAGAAGCCCAAAATCACTTTGTCTCTGCTAGAATTCTTATTTCTACATCACTAATTCTTGTGGAGATCTGACTGAAACCTTGGGGGTGCCCTAGGATAAAGCAAGCCGGTTACTTTGGCTAGGGCTTATCAAGAGTAAGGATCTGGACTCCCATCTATTTTTCATGACACAATTGAAATTGAAAAATACACATTTGCAGCTGAATTGATTGGGGTAGCCTGCAACTTGAGTCTGGACTAAGTTTCTGGATTTTTTGTTAGATATTTAAAATGACTTCTCACCTGTGGTCTCTCTGACAAGAATTTTTCATTTTTAAACAATTAGACAATTGTTAGACAATACTTTTCTGGCAATAGAAATAAAAAGAAACCACCCAAGTCATCAAGTGTAGTCCACTGCTGTTTAAGAATCGCAGAATCCATTTCATAGCACCACGCAGTCATTCAGGTTGGAAGGGCATTCAGGAGGTCTCTTTCCAGTCTTCTGCCAGAGCATTTCGTTAATGCTCTTAGCTTAATTCTTTCCAAATTGTCTCTTTTACCATTTTGAAAAAGACAGCAGTCTTTCTCCACTGCGTCTGTGAATAGCATTCACCTAAACTTTTTTTCTTAGCTCTGCACTCTTTTCTCCAGAAAGAAAAAACTGGGAGCTGTCCGGGCCAAATTTAGGCACCAAGGGTACCTAAAGGTTACGTGCTTTGTATTTACTTTCTGAGGTTTTTGTCTTTATTATTTGAGTGTATAGAGAATTTAAGCTTTTAGCTCCAGGTAATCAGTATAAGTTAAAATAATAGTCCATAGGAAATGGCTTAGGAAGTATTGATGAGTGATGGCAGAGGGCAAGTGGGTGAGAAGATGAACTTGGAAGTTTTGATCATCTGATTTGTTGCCCCAATCAGTATTACATGAGCTAATTCCAGATAGTTATGATCTGTCTGACACCTAGTTTTCAAAGTACCTGCTTGTAAGCCGTAGAGAGAACTCTTGAGTATGTACCTTAAATGTTTAATACTGTTTTTGGATCTTAGAAGTTAAAAAAAAAAGCCACGGTTTAGAATTGACCTTCATTTATGTCCACAAAGATTGCTTAAGAAGAGGTCGAAACTACAGTTTATAAATTTATAAGACGTTTCATATTTTTGACAGATGAAATCTGCAAGTGAAGAGAATCTTTTAGATGAAGTCATGAAAAGCTTATCTGAGTCTGCGGAGCTGACAGGAAGGGAAAAGCTAAGAAAACAGCCGTCTGCCGGTTGTGGTATTGTGAGATCATTAAGTGTAAAAAATACAGTTGATTTCTCAGATGGACGATCCATTAAGCCAGAACAACTTGTAAGGCCCAGCCTTCGTAAAACTGAAGATACCTACTTCACTAGCTCTCCGATAAAATTTACATCAGGCGCTCAAGGGAAGGCCAAATCAGTTAAAGAAAAGATACAAGCAACTGTATCCCAGCGACAATCAAGAGATTGCAATCCTTATGCTACCTTACCTCGTGCGAGCAGCGTGATTTCTACAGCGGAGGGAACTACTCGAAGGACAAGCATTCACGATTTTTTGTCTAAGGACTGTAGGCAACCTGTGTCAGTTGATCCAGCACCGTCCACCGCTGACAGAAGTGTTCCACCAACCTCTAGTGAGTACTCAGCACACCAGTTATCCTCTCATTTATTTCACTGTGTGGCTTACAGAGTAGATTGTGTTCCACAAAGCGATGCAGCTAATACAGTTAAACCACGTAATTTAGGAGGTAACTCTGATGTGCCTAAGACTTCAAGGATGGAAAGGTCAAATTTTCGTGAGAGAACTTTGCTAAGCACAAGCGTGTTTAATGATAAAGTCAGTATATCTGGTAATGACAGCACAGGGTCGTTAACGGTGGCTCAGCCATTTTTATCCCTTAACACAGAATTAGTTAGTAATATAAGTGGATTGCCTCAAAGATCGACATCAAAACCAACCGATCAGGCAAATCTGTCAGCATTTAGATCAGTACCGAAAAATCAAGAACAGCCTTTTGCTAATCCAAAATCCGATCCTAGTGACCTGCGGTCGGTTCTAACTAGAGAACTTGTTCCTACCACCTGTGTAAACACCAGCGAGGCTGAATCCCCGCTGCTGGTTTCTGAAGATAATAAAACTGTGTGGTATGAGTACGGTTGTGTATGATAAGGAAGTTGTGTCCTTAAATATATATATAGCCTAATGCGACATACAGGCGTTCTTCTTGATGTCCACTGGATTTAGAGAAAATTTCACTACAATGAAAAAAATGCTTTCTTGTTAGATCTGTGGGTAGTTGCTTCCCAAGAACAACGGCGTAGGGCTCAGTTGTGTACTCTAGCATGCTTGAATGTAAAATTGTAACCTCACCAAAGTTTGCATGAACCATTAATTGCACTGTATATATTTTGCATGCCTTTAAAAGTCTTTATAATACAAGCTATATTTTTATTTGTCACGCATTACAAATATTTTGGTTTGTTCCTGTACATTACTGAATGCATGTTAAACCCAATCGCATGCTGCATTGCCGCAAACGGCACCGTGAACAACGTGCTGTCCATACAACTTCAGTTGTGCCTGTGCTTTCAGATGTGTCAGTAACACACTGTGTATGTGGAGTAAAAATACATTTTTTTTTTTTTTCCCCCCCCTTCTTTCAAAGATGAGATACTAATGAAAAGAAGCATTTAGAGAGATTTCAGTGTCTTACCCTTTTTGTTTATGCCGTGTCCTGGCATAAATGCGCTTTGCACAAGGAACAAGTTACAGCCCAATAATTCAGTGCCTCCAGCTTCCGCGATAAATATGAATTTCTGTTCATTATTATTAAAATAGTAGAACATTAGTAAACACAAAGACCAGTCATGATCCTAAAGATAAATGATAATTCTTATGAAGAAGTAGTAAATAGTCACACGATACGCAGCACTTGTAATGAAAAAATGACCCTTTCCACCTCTTCCCTTTCGTATGCTTTGTCTTTCCACGTCGGGTGTACCAATGTGGTAAAGTGTACGGTTTATTAGGAGTCAAGTAACAGGGTTATATGAGGCTCCTTGTGATGTATGGTAATAAAAACCTGTATTGATGATGGTGGAAATTCATTTTTTCTTCTTAATAGAAATAACACTAATACAAAACAAGATGTGTAACAAAATAACAGAAAACCCCTTAAAATAGCACAGCTAAAGAAAAAAATAACAAAAAGTTTGCCTGCAAAATGATAGGAGGATAGAAATGCTTAAGTGAATAACTCGCTGAATCCCAGATGACCAGCTAAAGAGAAATGTTGATAAGGAATTACTCAATATGCCACTGTCTCTGCAATTGCTTCAGACTTCTCAGTGGTAAATATAAACAGTCAAACTGTAATTACATGAGGCTTTAGACATGAGCACTGTTCTGCAAAAGGAAATAGTTACTGACAGTTACAGTAGGTTAAAATTACATACACTATAAAAAACCTGAACGAAAACCTATCTGGAGGAAAAATATTTTAAAATGAAACTAATGAATGTCGTATTCTGATTTTTACAACTGAATTTATTTTGCCAGCAGTTTTGTGGCAGTCATGGTACTGCTGTGTGGGTCAACCTTCAACTCCTTAGTGTTTAACGAGGGAGGGGTAGGAGTGCTGCAAATACACGGTTCCTTGAGGAAAAGCAGCCGACACCCCCTATGTCAGTCTATAAGGTCTCCATTTCACGCGGGGGAGCTGTTGATAAAATGCAGAGCTAGCCCTTTCCAGAGCTCCAGCTGCATTTCAAGGTGGGGAAGAGGAACCAGGGGAGAAGACTGGATGGTACAAGGAGATTCTGTGGAGGGTGAAATTACTGTTTCAAAATGCAAAGCAGCCATCCTTCACCATGGCTGGAGGCAGGCATTATTATCGGGCTGATTTATTTCTCACTTCTCTTCAATGTTGTTCAAACGTGCTGTTAGTTATTGCTGTATTCCCACTAGAATTGCCTCACCGTTAAAAAAACAAACCCAAACCCCAATCTGAAATACGATTATAATTTCTCACACGTTTACTCTCACGCAACGAGATCAGTGTCCTGATCTTGGGTCGTGTCATTGGACTTCATTTTTGTTAATCTATAGAAGCGTTTGAATTAGCTTTGAGATCAACAGTGCTGCTGTCTGAAGTGACGTGTGCATTATAAAATAACATTTTGCAAGTTACTTAAGGAATTATAGAGGAAATCTTTGCTCTGGTAGTACTTGCTATAAACTCAGACTGTGCTACCAGTAGCTGTATTTTTCTTAACTGGTGGCAAGCCCGTGCCTTGCAGCGAGGCAGCTCGTTAGGAGCAGAACAAGGTTCAGAGCTAGAGGCAGCATCTTCTGTTTAGATCAGCTGCTGGTTTCCAGCCATCGGATAAGCTCCCAGGCACGCTGCTATCTCCTTGCCTTGCCCAGGTCTTTAGAGCGTCGCAGCTACCAAAAATACCAGTATTGTCTCCAGATCCGTTGATAACGAACTCTCCAGCGTGACCCCTGAACCCCAGTTGTGATTGCAAGCAAGGCCAAAGCCTAAAGAGACATTTTAAAGGTTACCCCTATGGAGCAAGGTTAAAGCTTGCTGTCCAGGCAACAAACTACAGTTTTTCCAGCCGCTGCCCAAGGAGCGCTTCAGTTTGCCTTGTTGCCTTTCTTTTCACAGCACTGAGCTTTCACATACAAAACAAATCTGATCGTGAATATTTATGCCTGGTATTTAATGCCTTTTTAGCCCATCTTTTACTTTACTCCATCGTGGGGTGGGGCAGCGTTAAAACAACAACTCTCTTTCAACACAAAGGGTTTCAGAATAACTGAGTGTTAGCGCCTTCCAACACCGCCATCGCGGATCCTCTAGGGGAGTTCCAGACTAACCCTGTCCAGCTCGAGCTACTATTCCGCGTTGTTTTAGAAATGTAATTTTTAACATTTCAGTTCTGAGCATGATAACTTTTTGTGCTCCTGTCTTTGCTCCATTGGGTTCAGCTGCGGCAGTGAAAGCGTGCTGCTGGACTTTTTTTAATGTCTCTGAAAAATAAATGGTTGACGTTTGGTTATTATATATGAAAGAAAACAAACGTTTCCACGTATGGAAGGATTATTTTTCCTCCGCTTTTTGGTCTTTATGCTTGAAGGTCAGGGATATCTCTCTTGGTCTATGCTCAAATAGTGGAAGGGTCTGTGAAATTCCGACCCAACCACCAGTGCTCCTCGGCCATTCGCATGGCTGACTGTAAAACGCAGGGTGCTCTTGCTCATTCCTTCGTCCCTGCTGCCTTTAAAAATGATAAGTTAGGACTTTGCATGGGAATTATAAACTCTCGATATGTGGCTGCCAGCCAAAAAAGGGTTTGTTGTTCAGGCTCAATAATTTGCTTGCAGTTAAAGGTTTGCCTGATGCTTTGCTTGAAGCGAACAGTAAATTTAAGATACTGCATTTTGCACGTTCAAGCTGTTGCATGCAAAGATAATTTTCTGGTTTGCAGAACGGAATGGGAACGTTTCTGTCAATGCGTAGCAGGTAAAAATGCAAAGATGAGTTAAGTTCTCTGCTAGGTACAGTCAGCCTTGATTACATCTGATTTTTTTTTTTTTTTTTTTTCATACAGGCAGAAGTTTAGGGTTAGAGTTAAGTATATCTGATTGTGGCTTTGAAAATAGTACCTGGTTATTCTAAATGCTAAGATGAATTTTAATGAGCGTAGTTGAGGAGGCACTTCCAGTGAGTTTCTTCTGTCCCTCTCCTCTGTCCTTTCCTCAAAAAAAAAAAAAAAAAAAAAAGTGTTTATATATCCTTTAGCTCTACTAATAAGTAGAATGTATTTATGCATGAGGTTTTTTTTCATGTCCTGATAAACACAATGAATAACATGAAATGCTTTTCTCTGCAGATGTGGAAGCTATCCCAGAAAGCAGAAATTCAAAAAGCAGGTCTAGGGAGCAACAAAGCTCCTAATTCTATTGCCCACTAGATGAGATGTGGGCCAAGTGGTGAGTTTCCTGCCCAAAATGTAAATGAGATTAATTTCATTTACAACAAACTAACAGCATTACATATAAGAACAAGTGCACATTGCATTAACCAGATGTAAATACTGCTTGCTTAACTGGCTTCTACTTTGCTTATGAGTCAAGCCAGACCAGGGCGCTTTACAGCAGTTGTCTTGCCTGTGTAGGCAGGGAACTTCATCCCATTTAGCCTTTTGCCTGTAAAAATGACGTTTCTTTTTATTCTTCAAATCTCTTGAAGAAGAAAGTTGAAAGAAATAAGTCATGTTGAAGTCAGTTCTTAGAAAGGGACAGATGAATCTAAAAGAGTAGTTTAACAAAACAAAGCATTCTGTACTACAAGGAAACTGCCTTTTTATAAAGCTCGTCTTTGGTATTCTGTCCTCCTCTTGACTTCATTGGAACACCTTTGATGCATGCTGTTAGTGCTGTTAGTTCTGGTAGTGACTTAACTCTGTGTTTTACACTTCCACACTTTAAGCTTTTCTTATGTTCTTTTCTCTTTCCACCTTTCAACTGAATGCAGAGAGAAAAGTGTCCTTCAGTATCTCAGTGTGAAGCCTTTATATCTGAAGTAACAAGACAGCGACTGTAGGAATCATTAATAAAAATTAAGGGAATTTTTTTACATTCTTCGTGACTAGAGCAGGCAAGAAATAAAAACCTACCTACCTTCCTTCCTTCCTTGAATCAAGGAGCTCTACTGGAGTCTACTGCCGAAAATTTGTAGATGGTCTTAGGAATTATTGCACATTGCACTGTTAAGATCTACTGAATAAAGGACAGTTCTCATCTCCCTAAGGACCAAGAATTTTAAGGTCTCAAGAAATTACTCCAGGAAAAAAAAAAAAAAAAAACCCACAAAACAAAAAACTTTTTTCATCTTCTGTTTATGAAATTAGCCACTGATTTGCTTAAGCTTCTGCTAATAATTAGCCAAAACCCCCCATAACTAGCCGTTTATATTTATTCTGTAAATGTAAAATAAATGCTGTAGTATTTTGTTGAAATTGCCTGTATATACAGATACAAAAACCTCACAGCTTCCGGGCACTTCACTGCCTTATTCGGTTAGCGTAACCTGCATGAAATGGCTCTTTACAAAGTTTATGCTGATTTTTTGTTGCATACCGCGAGAGAAAAATTTGTTTACATACATGAAAAAGCTCGGTAACTAACAGAAGTGGGAGTCATGGGATAGTCGTGTTATACAGAAATTGTTTGTCATCTGTGTTTTTCACATTCCCAAGTTACTCTGCGTATATATGTTCAGATGTTTCTGATGGGAAATGGTCAGGTATGATTTTTCTATAACTTTTATTTTAATAGAAGGCTGTTTTCAACAAACGGCATTTCCAGGATAAGACTGTCTTACGATGTTTGTGTATTGACCTATTATTATTATTATTATTATTATTTTTTATTGTTTGTCTTTTGACATGAGCTGATTGTGGCATAGGAGGTTTCTTGATGGCAAAAAGAAATGTAAATAATATCATACGCATTTTACAATCAGTTCCCCCTAAGGTTATCTTTTATTAGTAAGATACATTTTGTTCATTACTGATTTATATTAAAGTCAGCAAATGTTATTGGTACGTTCAGTGGTTGCATACATTCGTTGTCTCGAAAGCACCTGCAGAGAGCTCACAGGGAGCGTACGTGACTTTATAAGCAGATCCAAAACGAGCTGTTATAATTATTTTATTACAAACATTCATATTCCTGTTCCAACGGGTTAAGGGAAGCGTGGAACCTCCTCGTGTCCCGTCTTCCAGCAGGGACGTACATGACTTTCACCTGCAGCTCTCCCGTTCACCCAAGTGCAGGTAAGCACGACGCAGAGCCAGGGTCGCAGGGGGCCCGCGAATTGATCGCTGCCGCTCATAACTTCCACTGGGTAACAGCTTGTTTCTTGAGGCTCACAGGTTTTGGCATTTCTGAAGTCTCAAGCTGCCCAGGGACCCTTGGAACAGAATAATTTTTTTTCACAGGAGAGAGAATGCAGCTCAACAGATTGAAGCGTACTGGCAAGTCATTTTTTTTTATTTTATGGAAATTTTGTCCAAAAGGGGATGAAAAGAGGAAAGTTCAGAAGCTTCAGAAGGGGAAATGTTCTTGCTTTTGGTTTTTTTTTTCCTTAAAGTGAATTCCTTCTGAAGTACTTTTCATGATCAAATGTGCTAAAAGATCCAGATCTAACCAGAATATTTTGGTTTTACAATATAAATACTTGGTTCAGCCTGGGATTGTTTTCACAGAGAATTTGAACTTTTTTTTGGTTTTTTTTCTTGAGTGAAAATACGGACCAATTCTGCAGCTCTCCATCGTACAGAATTTCCATTCTTCCCTCTGAAGATGTTTCTGGTATTTCATTAAAATCATGGGTTTGTTTTGATTACCAGCTCACGCTGACATCCATTTCTGATCCCTTATTCTCAGCGTCGGAGATTTTCACCAATTTCGGTGGAAGCGTGGTGATTTTTGCGGAGCGTATCAACAAAGATCAGCAACCCCAGGAGTGACCTGAAGCCCAGAGCGCTCCTGAAACCCAGCTCCTGATCCTAAATTACGACATTTTCGAGCTCATTTCAGGGTCTGACTGTGACTGGCTCTCCCAGCGCGCTCTGGCAGCAGGGGACTGATGCATTTCACACTGTTAAACCCTCACCATTTAGCAGCGTCGCTACTTTTAGTCTTGAATGAACAGATTTAAGCTGTAGTGCCAAATGCTGTTTGCGTTCACAGAACCCAAGCAGTTTTGTGTGTGTTCAGGTTTAACCGGACTCGCCGGGACGCTGGGAAGGAGGCAAGAGTGGCGCATTGCCGTGACTGCGAGGAGCGTGGCTGGGCCCACGTAACCTGCCCTCGCCACACGTGGCCGCGTCGCTTTTGTCACACGGCCATCTCCGGGCGTCTCATTTATTAGCTCAGCTCTTTTCCATAGTCATTAAGTTGTCCCAAGTTGTCCCGTCGCAACTTCTACGCTTGCTTCTTTGCATGTAATTACACCTCCTCAAAGCATCTGTGCAATCACAGCCAGGGCGTGGGCACAAACTTTACTATTTAACTGATCGGGCGTATTAGAAACGAGTCCCCCTCACCCAAAAACAGAAGCGAGGTTTCCTTGTGCGAGAGAATCGGCAGGGGTCTGGGGGCAGAACTCCTCCTGCCGGGCCAGGGTCTAGCACAGGTCGGACCCGTGTGCCGCAGCCCTGCCTAGCGCCCGTCCGCCTAAGCAGGTTCCGACCCACCTCTTCTGCATCGGGACAGAGGGGGGTTTGGGGTTTATTTGCTAAATTTGGCAAAAGCAGCACTGAAATATCTTCGCGTTTCAGAGATCAGAATCTGCTCCTCCCAGCCCCACCTTTTGCAGAGAGCAGAAGAGCGGTCAGGAGGTCACCTGTGCTCTGATGATTTATAATTTTCTAGCTTCTTTCTTCATCTTCCCAGTCTGTGCCCTTAAAATAAAACCCATAAATTTAATTTGGGAGCCGCTTCACATTTCCTGAAACAAAGAGCCCCAGGGGAAGAGCGCGGCAGCTGCTGGACGGCGTACACCGAGGGTACGCACGCGGCTTTGCGCCGCAGGGGTTGCCAAAACTGTCGCCGCTGGTTCGGGATTGCAGACGAGGTGGCGGCACTACACAACGCGTAACTTTTATTTGCTTTTCCGACGGCCCGTTGAGGATTTCGTAACCTTCGCAGCATTTCTCGGCTTTTTCCAAGACGTGATGCAGCCTCAACAAAGGAGCTCGTGTATGATTTTGAGAGTTGGATGATAATGTGTATGTAAATAATGCTTTGATATTAGTAAAACTGCCTTAAAGGAATGTACCTAGGCGTGAAACGAACAAAATTATTAAAATTTCCTTTTATTTTTTTTTTTTTTTTTCCATTGTATAATTTATTAAAAGCCAAACCAAATAATTTTTATTCTTATTCCGTGTGTAGATTTATACACACTTGTTCTGGAAAGCGCCGTTACCGAAGGGCGTTGGTGTTCTGCGGTGGCGTTGTGGTCAGTCGGTGATGTGTTCAGTATTCCTTCCAGAAGGAAGCCGATAAAACCGTAGCAGGATTTTTCTGGGCAGCGTGTTGTTTGTTTCGTGGTGGTCATTTGTGTAGAGCTGTGTAGCTTTTATCGGTAACGTTATTTTGATATTATTTTTTAAAAGACGGACACTAATTTCATAAGCGAATACAAATAGGAATCGTTCTAGATTTGCCAGATGTAGTACTTGATTTCGCTTGGTGCTTGGTTTTGCTGAGACAGGTCTCGGTCTCTTCTGAGGACGACGGTAATTACATTTTGGGTAGTACAGCCTTTTAAGATTCGTGAAGCAGAGTGCTGGTGTGCGTGTGTCTTTAAAGCAATTTTCCACATTTAAAGCTTTCCGGATTTAAAAACCTTGACAAGTCAAATTTAGTGTTTGGAGGTTTTTTAAGTGATAAAGGATTTTTGGGGTACCACAAAGAAGAAACCTTAAAGGGGAGGGAGGGTGAGTGGCAAGCAGAGGGGAAGACCAGGTTTTTTTTTCTTAAAGACACAAAAGACTGTGTCTTAATGTCAAACTAATTTAGTAGCACATTCGTCAACCCAGAGTCCATTAATCAACCCAGTACTCCCCAATACCAGCTGTTCCTTTCAGTATTTTTATTTAATAAATAGAAAATCACATGTATACGGACGCCTTTCTAGTGACTCTTCCTATAGCTTCAACATTTTTTGGTCGCTGCCTTGCTGTTTGAGACGATTCCTGGGAGAGTTGGGGTCAGCTTGTGTCTTCCTCAGGCGGAGGGGAGAATTTAAACTGCTCTGTCAGGAAGTACTCTGTCGCCGAGCGCACGTCTCTGAGAGGAGGTGCCAAATCCTTCGGCAGTGAAGGAAACCCTGGTGAGGGTGTTTGGGAAGTAACTTGCCTTGCCCTAGATCTTTTTTTTTCTTACTGGTAGTTGTTCATTCTGGAGAATTAAAAAGATTTCACTTTCCTGCAGGGGAAAAAAAAACCCCAATCCAACACAGAAATGTTTGTGATGTTTTCAGCTCATAGAACTGGTCGAGGGAGGGGATCCTGCCCCTCTGCTCTGCTCTGGGGAGACCTCCCCTGGAGCCCTGCGTCCAGCTCTGGAGCCCTCAGCACAAGGAGGACATGGAGCTGTTGGAGCGGGGCCAGGGGAGGGCTACTAAAATGCTCCGAGGGCTGGAGCCCCTCTGCTATGAGGCCAGGCTGGGAGAGTTGGGGGTGTTCAGCCTGGAGCAGAGGAGGCTGCGGGGAGACCTGATTACAGCCTTTCAGTACCTAAAGGGGGCCCATAGGAAAGATGGGGAAAATCTTTTTAGCAGGGCCAGCTGTGACAGGACAAGGGGGGATGGTTTTAAACTGAAGCAGGGGAGGTTTAGACTGGATGTAAGGAAGAAATTCTTTCCAGTGAGGGTGGTGAAACCCTGGCAGGGGTTGCCCAGAGAGGGGGTGGAGGCCCCATCCCTGGGAACATTCCAGGCCAGGTTGGACGGGGCTGTGAGCAACCTGATGTGGTTAGCGGTGTCCCTGCTCCTGCAGGGGGGTTGGGCTGGGTGGGCTCTAGGGGTCCCTTCCAACCCAAAACATTCTGTGATTCTATTCTATGATTCTGTGATAACTGTCTCGGCCTGCCCAGAATGAAACTGAGCCAAATTGGCCGATTTTTGCCTTGTGTTTTTTCAAAATGTTTCCCTTTATCGCCGTTAGCATCGCGTCCTTTAGCGCGATGGAGCAGCAGAGTTATCCGAAGTGGCAAATCCTTTTCTGTGTTTTTAATTCGTGCCCCTGCATTCTTTATTTCCGTTCTGTCCCACCTTGTGTGGCGCTGCCGGGCACAGGTTGTACGTGACGCTTCCGTTGGGCTGTGTTCAAAAGCCCTTTTTCCCCACCATCTCCAGATTTTGGCCCTCACTGTCACTGCTCCCCTGGCTATGGCGTTTCCTGGGCTTCACAGAGCTTCTGCCGCTTCTCTCTTTAACCCAAAACCTCCTCGAAGGGGGTTTTGCTGCCTTAGGCGAGAGAGAGGAGGAGAAAATTAATTAGCTGACATTGAGAATGTACCGGTCTCGGTCAGGAACCCACAGCAGCCTCATTCCTCGGAGCTCTCCCGCTCCGCCCTCGGGTGGCTCCTCGTGTTCTGCCGTCTTTGGGGAGGTGCTGGTGATGGGTGAGGCACGCACCCGCCCTCACCGGGCAACTAGTAGCCATCTGGGAATGACCAGTGGGCTTGGTAATTCTGTCCCAAGGGGAGGACATTGCGAAAGTGAAAATGCAACTAAAAATGTAGACAATCAATCAAATGCGTTTTCTGTAGCGTAGCCAAGTTGTGTTTTTCTAAGTAAAAATAATTTTTAAAAAGCAACATGTAGCAGGGGATAAAAGGGTGCAGGTACACAATTTAGACATCCCTGTCCTCAGTATACTCACAAATAATTTAGAACTGTTAACTTGTTATTTCCTAATGATGTTAAGTTTAAACCTTCAAGGCCAGTACCACACACAGAAATTTCTGGTTTTACCCATTTTACCAATAAACAGTATCATATTATTTAAACACCACCTTCTCTACTTACTGGCTACTTAATGGTAGATTGCAAACACGTCTTGTCTTATTAAAAGTTTAACAGAATATTCTTAAAAACCCGAAGACTTTTTTTTTCTGGCCAGATTATACAATACAATCTTACAGCATTGAAAAAACAAAGAGGGAGGAAGCCTGTGCCTTCAAACGTTACGTGTCATGAGACTTTTGCCAGTTTTGCTCCACAGAATCTATGCCCAGTAATAGAAATGTGAGCTTCCTCTACTCGACATCTTCATCAAAATGTAGGACGATGGGATCGTGGCCTGTTGATCTCACAAACTTCAAGAAGTCGTCGGGGCTTAAGCCCATGGTTGCAGAATTTGTCATGGGGTGAAAATACACCTTTTCGTGGCCGCCTTCCAGGAAGCCAGCGTCCAGCACAAACCTCACCTCTCCCTGGTCACAGAAGAGGGCGAGCGGTGTCGCACAGCCCTGGCCCACTTTCAGCTTTTCCAGCATGGCATTTTCATCAGCAAACCTTAGGTTTCCGCTTCCGACACCCAGTTTTTTAGCAAGGTCGTTTAAATTGATTTGCCTGTTGTGCAGAACAGTCACCAGCCAGAACCCTTTCTTCTTTTTGTCTTTGAGAAAAAGGTTTTTGCTGTGACCTCCTTTCATGTGTTGGACGTGGGGCATCATTTCTTCCACGGTGAACACCTGGAAAATACAATCAGTGCAGTGTGAGGCTCTAGATCCCATCAGACTTTTAGTTGTGTACGGGCAGGTATCTTTTGTTAAATACTTGGACAACACCAAATGTTACACTCGGCCTAAAAACTGTACCCTCTTACAAAGAAATTTTAAAGTAACACAAATAAAATGTGACATACTGTTCTTGTGCACTTTCTGAATCATTTCTGTCTCATGTACACAGCAGGAATATTGCACTTTAAAAAGGCAACCTGGACAGCACTCCTTTTTGCGGCTCTGCCACAGGCAGACTGGAAGAATGTGGTGCGTGCGCTTTTAACTGGGAGTGAAAAAAAGCCTGGAAAGCATCTTGGATGCTGTTGATTTCACAGTGAAGAAGTGGAGGGGCTGTAGCTCCTAAAACTGCCAACTGGAGGGGAAAGGGGGCCTGGGGGATGGAAATGTGGAGGGGGAACCACTCGATGCCTGCACTCAAAAACCCCAAAAGTTGCCTGCTAAGCCCAGCACGTCCATTTAGCAAAAGAAATGACACTTCCCGCACTGATACTTGGTGACGCTAAAAAAATCACGTCCGGGGCCTAACGCTGCCCCGTAGCCTGCTGTTCACACGTGGCATTTTATGTCCGGACTTAAAAGATCCGGAGGGTGCCGAGAAGGCGACGGGGCCGGGGCAGCGCTCCAGGCCCGCGGGGAGAGGCGGCGGCGGCGGCGGCCCCTACCTGGGGGTGCTCGGCGGTGACCGCGGCGATGCCCAAGTCCCGCAGCCGCTGCGCCAGCTCCTCCCGCAGCCCGGCGCCGCCGCCTCGCTCTCCTGCTCCGCCGGGGCCGGGGGGGGGGCACCGCGGCCGCCACCCCCGCCCCTTCCGTGGGGCAGCGCCCCGCAGCCGCCGCCGGGAAATGGCGGCCAGCTCCGGGGCGGGAGCGCGGCCTCCGGCTGCCCCGCTCTGCTGAGGAAAAAAACCCCGAAGCTTCAGTGCTGGATGCAATGGCTGCGTGCGTTATTGCAGCAACGCTTTTAATGCAGAAGTTGGCTTTGCGGGTTTTTTTTATTGTTTTTTTTTTTTTGTTTGTTTTCTAAGATCTGAAGTGGGCGGACACAGGCTGCACTTCAGAAACTGAGCGGTCTGGGCCGCCGGGGGCGGGAGGAAAGCAAGCCCAGGGCCGGAGCAGGGTGCCCCGAGAGGCTGGCTGGGTGCCTGTAGTTTTGCTGAAAACATTGCTGCTAAATCACTTCAGAAAAAACTCAAAAGCTAGAAAAATTAAAATAAGGTAAACTTCAGTTAATTATGCACGCTAACAATGAGACCCGCATAAGCAAATGTTTGCGTTTCCTTTTTTAAAGGCAACCAATAATAAGAATTGCAACCAAGGGACAAAAGCCAAGCATTGATGGCCACGTAGTTATGTGGAAAATATTTCTACAACCAACCCAAAACATCGTCCTGACCGATGGCATCGGAAATTACTTGTTTTCAGTTTGCCCTTCAGAAAAACAGGCAAAATAAAGCTTTAAATTAAAACAGTATTCATCTGTGGTTAAGAGACACATGGATAAACCACAATCCCACACTAATTCCCAGAGCCTGGCAGCAGCCCGTAAAAAGATTTCCAGGCAGCATCCAGCGGCAGATGAACTCAGAAAGCAGATTTGCGGTAAATTCTGGTGGCTGTTCGGCACGCTTAAATTCATCTTTCAAATAAAAACATTTTTCAGGTTGGGCAGCCCCATCGCGCGAAGGACATGTTGCCCTCAGCACGCCGGCTGGCAGCTCAGCGGCGTCCCCGCGCCCTCCTTCTGCCCGATTTGTCCCCTTGTGCAGGAGCACAGACCACACTTAATGCCCTCTGTACAACCTCTGATATTTAAGCTTTTTTACTACGGTTTATTTTTGCGATTATTTTTCCCATTTTACCTTTGGAGAAGCCCTCAAGAGCCCTCTGCATTTTAAGATACAGGTTGCCACCTGGCACGTTCATCAGCAGATGGTGCCTTTGAAACGCAGGACACGTTTTGGGTTTTGTCAATATTTGGCATCATAAACGATTTGTCGATATTTGGCATCATAAACGAGCGAATACTTGCAGCGGCGAGATACTGAGGGCGGCCAAACACGTAGCTACCGCCTCCTGCAAGGGTGCCGAAAGCCACCTGGGTGAACTGCCCCGAGTCCCGGGGGGGGGGGGGGGGGGGGGGGGGGGGGGGGGGGCAGGTACAGGCAAAGCGTGTAAAATAGGCGGCTTCGGCATACATAAAAATTAGGGTTATTACTTGTAACGCAGTTTGCAGCTGCCTGACGGAGATCACGATAGAAGCAGCGCTGTCCCAAGCAGACCCCAAGGCTAAAGGATGCCATAGGATGCAGCTTGGGATTATCTCCGGGCTTTATGAACAGCATTAACAGGGGAACATTAAGGATTTTTCAAAAAACACTTACAGAGCTTCCTCTTAGATTTTTTTTCCCCCCTAGTCTACTAAGTGACGTCATTTCAGAGGTGCCGAATTAGAGTGAACTTAAAAGAACACTCAGCCGTGTTAAAGCTTTAGATTGGAGGTGGGTGGGCGGACATTGCAAAGACAAGCTACTATCTCGGGGTAGAATCACAGAATGTTTTGTGTTGGAAGGGACCCCTAGAGGTCACCCAGCCCAACCCCCCTGCAGGGAGCAGGGACACCGCTAACCACATCAGGTTGCTCACAGCCCCGTCCAACCTGGCCTGGAATGTTCCCAGGGATGGGGCCTCCACCCCCTCTCTGGGCAACCCCTGCCAGGGTTTCACCACCCTCACTGGAAAGAATTTCTTCCTTAGATCCACTCTAAACCTCCCCTGCTTCAGTTTAAAACCATCCCCCCTTGGCCTGTCACAGCTGGCCCTGCTAAAAAGCTTGTCCCCCCCTTTCCTCTGGGCCCCCTTGAAGCCCTGAACGGCCGCACTCAGCTCTGCCCGCAGCCTTCTCTGCTCCAGGCTGAACACCCCCAACTCTCCCAGCCTGGCCTCAGAGCAGAGGGGCTCCAGCCCTCGGAGCATTGGTAGGCAGGAGAACTTGAAGTTTAAGTGTGTGCGTGTATATATGTGTATATATATATGTGTGTGTGTGTGTGTGTGTTAAAAACCAAATCAAATCAGCCCCTAGGACGAGGGCACGCCAGCTCGGAAGCCGCCTCAGCCCTGTGAGGGGATTTCCCGCCTCTCGTGAGGGGAGGCTCCCCCCCCCCCCGCCCAGGGAACCAACCGCTGCGGCGCGCGCCGGCGGCGGGCACTGCGGCGGCGCGGTGCCCTCGCGCCAGGCGGGCGCCTGCGCGGAGAGCGGCTGGCCCGGCGTCAGGCAGGGCGGGCGGGGGGGAGCCGGAGCCCTCGGGCTGCCTCAGCGGGGCTGGCGGGGTGGGGGCCGGCCGGGGAAGGGTACGGGGTGGGGGCTGCGGCCGCGGGGAGGGCTGCGGCTCGGCTGGCCGGTGGCGGGAGCTTGGGTTGCGCCCTTGCGGTGTAGTCCCCGCTCGCACCAGGGTGAGGCTGTTTCTGAGGCAGCTGTTCGTGTTCGTGCCCCCCCCCCCCCCGGGGGGTGAACGTGGTTTGTTAGGCGAAAGGCCTGTGTAGCCTGATGGCTTCTCTGCAGTATTAGCCAAAACGATGAGCGTAAGAGCAGTGCGAGCTGGAGGGGTGCGCCTGTCCCGGCCCCTGGTGACCCACAGGCCCCCAGAGGCGGGAGTGGTTTCTTTGCAGTTAGCGGCCTCCCGTGGGTTTCTCCTCTGTGAGCTTGTTCTTGACTTTGTGTTGGCTTTCGGTGTATGCGGCGTCTTGTGGCAGCTCCTGGGGGTTCCTCCGTTTTACCGATTCTGTCCCTTTAAATGTCTCTTTAGAGGGGGAAAAAAAAAAAAATAGTTGTTATTGGTTGGTTAGTTTGTCATCTGCTCACTTCCTGCAGGTATCCGGATACAGGAGAGTTTTTAAGGGGACCGCAGTCATTCTGAGAGGAATTGGTAGCATTTCACTCACTTGGAGCTGCCTGGGAGATGGTGCAAAGCCACCTCTGAGAGAAGACACAGCAGGTATAGAGAATAGCATCACTGAGCAGAAAGACAAAATAGGCAGCTCCGGACAAGAAGAGAGGTTCAAATAGGAAACCATTGTACAGGATAGTTAGAAAAATAACTCAAAACAAAGTTAAGATGGTTAAAACAAGATGTGGGATCATCTGACAGAAGCGTCTTGGAAAGCTTAATTGCTAAACCAGGGCTTAGCCTCAAAGGATGTCTCTGTCCATGTGACAACACTGGTATTACTACGATGCTACTGACTTTTGGTGGTGGTATGCGCTCATGTAAGCTGCATTTTGCAGATGTGTTTTACTGGCTTAGAGAGGTAGGTTGCACCTGGATAAGTATAACATGAGGAGTGCAAATGTCCCTTTTTTCTAGGTAGAAAGAACCTGAAATGGGGATTCTAGTAGTTTATGTTATAGATCAGTGGAGATAGGTGAAAGATTTGTAAGATGTGGTGATATTAGTGGTTCGGATCTGTGTGTCTGTAATGGGATAGTGGAGAAAGGTGAAGCACTTAAACTGAAAAACTGGAACAGTTACTAAATAGTTCAACTTTTTCAGCATTAAAAAGCCTATTTTGAAACATTCATGCCTTGTGTTCCTGTCTGTATTATCGTGGGAAAGGGTATCTTTGAGACTGATTTCAATGTGTCCTTTGTATTTTCAGTGAGGAAATGAATCGAGGGTTGATACTAAAGTTTGAAAATCTGGTCCAGTTACGTGGTGCTTGCCGGCAGCTGCGTACTCTCTCCTACAGAAAAGTTTACAGAGCACAATGGAAGCCTGTGCAGTCATCTGCACATCCCGTGTGGTCCATTCTTCTGTATCCGCAGTTCTGGCAAAAAGACAAATTAATCAGTATTGCTTTACTGCAGCACAGACATCTAGCTACAAAGGAGGTAATTAACAAAATCCAATAATCTCGGGGTTTATGTGAAATTTCAAAGCACAAGAGCTCGGTTTGAGCATTTTAATTACAAAAAAGGAGCTTTATTAATGAATATAGAGAAGTTCTTATAAAATTATAAGACAAAATATACTTAATCTATGACTGTAGTGTGACTACCTCTCAAATTCTGGCTTAAAGTGCTTATACCAGCAGCATTGTGAATCTTGCAGAGGCAGGAGGAGATCATTACAAACAAAAAAGAAAATTATTTTGTTGATTTATTTTTTCCTTGTTTTGAAAAATTAAAAATGAAAAAAGATAAAGTGTAGTATGTTACACTTAACATATCATACTGAATATTTAAAGTCATTCATTTGCATTAACATTGCAGTAAAAAAGACGTGTTTACATCCTATGGCTTGAGACCATTGTCTCTTTAATACTGTTTTTATTATTTCTTAGTTTATGCCAGCTATGTGTTCCTATATACGTGTCTAATTCCATGTAGGAGACAAAAAAGAAGAAAAAGAAGATACCACTGTCAAAAGGTGAAGTGGAGATAAGGCAGAAGATGACTATTGAGGAACTTGCACAAGCTATGGGTAAAGACATAGGTGAGAGCCTGCTCTGTTGTTGGACATTGAATGACACAGTTAAAATGCCGCTTTCATGAGTGGTAAAGGCAAAGATGTCTACGATGGCATCAGGTAGTGGTTGCTAATCCCTCCCTTAGCAAGGTAGACTGTACCCATACCAGAGAAAATGTTGGTAGACACAACGGCAGACTAAAGGGAAAAAAAGTTGGGCCATCCAGATTACCAGGTGAGGGGCTTTAATGTGAAGAAGCCGGGACTCTTCCATCTCCATCAGAAAGGCTTCAGATCCATGTAGGCTGTTCTTCGTGACTGTGTTTCTGAAGTGCTGAATTATTCTGGAAGGAAAAACACTGCACCCTGGTTTGTCGAAGCTGGACCCCTGCGAGTAAAGAATTCATGGCTAAAGAGAGAAGGCACAAAAGAGCTTTAGCCCGTAATCCAATCCTGGGAGCTGGAGTCTTGGATTCAGGAGCAATATGTATTTCATTAAAACAGTCATTTGATTAACCGGGAGCGGGCAGGACTTGTCCGGAAACACTCCCCTCTTTAGGTGACTGCCCTAACAACTGGCTTACAGGAGCAGGCTCGTTCTTTCAACCCCATGGCTGTAGAGTGGCTCACCTCGACCGGTTTTCAATGATGTTTTAGGGGGGTCATTAGTATGTTTTGACTATTGATGTTTGAAATAATTCCATACCTGTGTAATACCAATCTCCATTCTCTTTTTATCCATCTGGGTTGCTTTTTCTGGCAAACTTCCCTCTCAGCAATGAGGAGGGAAGCAGAAAAGTCTGTCATGTCTTGCTGTCCATTTCTGAGATAGAGTTGTAATGGTACTTAGGTTAACATGTAACAATTTTTGACTACTGCAATATGTTCTGTGCTTCTGCTACCAAAGAAAGTGGCATATAAACAGATTTATCAGATTCCTTTCTCCTTGACTCTCTTCTTTGCTCTTTGGTTTAGATGAGTTTCAGTTGATTTCTTCTTAGGAGTTAATGGAAAAGTAAGCTATGAAAATCTGAGTGAAAAATAAGATCGTAGCACCTAATGAGGCAGTCATTTTCAGTAAATCTTTCTGAATCAAATTCTTGTCTGCAAGTACGTAGCGTAACAGAAACTTTGAGATAAATCTAGCTGGAGGAAAAATGTTTTGTGAATGAAACTTATTAGCACAGTATAAAGTACTAATGAAAAAATCTTAAACTGTTTTAAGTGAGGGCTTTTTGTCCCACATGTTTTTGTGGATGTAGTTGTGAGATGTCTTTTATCTTGTCTACAGATCATATTTATGAAGCGCTGCTATACACAGACATTGACCTTGATTCACTAGAACCAGATTCCATCTTACGTGAAGACCATATCAAGCTAATTGTTAAAAAATCGGGAATGAAGTACAAATCGGCAAAGCTGAAAGAGGAAAAAGAAAGAGAAAACACAGATGCTGTGAAAAGGTAAGTTGTGAACTGTTCTTTTTTGGCTCTTTTTATCCTATTTGTTTCTGCAGGTGTTTTTCATATACTGCGTTTTCTTTGTGCTGATGGTAGGTTGGTAATACCTGATGTAGTCACAATTTGATATTTAAAAGGTAAAGTTTACTATTTTGATTTCTTTTCAGGTGAGCTTTTTCTATGCCGTTTTCTGAAGAAAAGCCAATTCTTCTTTGATATATTGAATTGCTGTATTAATAAAATTGCTGTATAATTGCTGTAATGCAGCAGAAAGAGGGCTGTGTGGTGTAGCTAGGATTTGTGATCACGGTGGGGAGAAGCTAGGCTCCCCTGTTCATCACTGAGTTCTGGTAAATGGCTCTTCCTCAGCCATAGCGGGCATGCGTGTCGCTTGGTGAACTCTTTTGGTATTTACAAAACACGTTTTTGTTTTAATTGCAGGCCTCCTGCGGACCCAGCAGTACTAAGCCCACGGCCCCCGGTTGTTACTATCTTGGGCCACGTTGATCATGGGAAAACAACCTTACTTGACAGCCTACGAAAAACTCAGGTGGCATCAATGGAAGCAGGAGGCATTACACAACACATTGGTGCTTTTCTTGGTATGATTCAAGTGTACGCGTGTGTGTATATATCAGTTTACTCTCCATCTTACACAATGGGCTGACTTGCTTCCAGTTCATTGGGGAAAAATGTTGCAACATAAACGGTTTATATGTGAGCAGTGAAAAAGGAAATCATAACTTGTGATAACTGTCACAAATGCATGGATGGAACTTCGAAGTGGATTGTCTGTCTAAATTCTATTTAGACTCTTTAGGATTATGAAAGATCCCAGGACGCATTTTCTTTCATGAGGCATTAAAAGCACCTTTGACCTCCATGCCAACAGTTATCTATCTGCGTAAAATATGTCATTATTATTAAAAAAGTTCTCCAAGAGAATGATTCTTGATTTGCTATAGGTCAAATAAAGCTATGTGAAATGCTGATTTTTAAAATGCCCCATATACATTTCTTCACAGTGCATTTGCCTTCTGGGGAAAAGATAACTTTCCTTGATACTCCTGGACATGCAGCTTTTTCAGCCATGCGAGCAAGAGGTACCCATGTTACTGACATCGTCATACTGGTGGTAGCGGCAGAAGATGGAGTGATGCAACAAACTATAGAATCCATTCAACATGCTAAAAACGCGGGAGGTACGGTGTTTAACTTGGTAACACTACATTTTGGAGTGAGTGGCAAGCCCAGTACGCGAAGTTAACATACAAGACGTGTGTTACTATGCTTAAATAATGAGTGCTTTGCGAGTGTTTATTCACCATTCAAAATCAACTCCTTGAGTTGGAATACACAGAACTTGGGAAGTAACTGTCGTAGTCCCGTTCCTTCTCCCCTGGGAAGGTGTTTGAAAATGCACTGAATGTTGCGGTAATACATAAAGATATTAAAACACTAATATTTTAGCAGCGCTTGCAGGTTTGTGAGAAAAGCACTCATTGGGGGGGGAGGGTTATTGTTGGGGTTTTTTTTTTTTCCCCTTCCCTACTAGGATAACTCCTCCAGCTTACTCATGGTAGCTCAGATCTCGATGGCTGCTCAGGGAGTAGGTGCCACGTGAGATGATGTGTTCTAAGTGGTCATAACCTGCTTTAACCTTTTATTGCAGTTGTGCTTGTAGCAGCAAGCTTGGGTTAGGTTGGTAATGAAGGGGTTTTCTTCCCTCTTTTTAGTTCCCCTTATCCTTGCCATTAATAAATGTGACAAACCTGAAGCTGATCCTGAAAGGGTAAAGAAGGAATTGCTGGCTCACGATGTGGTCTGTGAAGAGTTTGGAGGTGATGTTCAAGCTGTAAATATTTCTGCGCTCAAGGTAAAGTTTTGGTAGAAGAAACAATGATTTTTCATGGGCATCCAATATGTGCATACAGCTGCATTTTTATTTGGCGGCTTATCTTGGGTGTTTATCTTCCTGGTATTTGACATCTTACCATGAGCTACGTGCTGCTGGCTCTCACCAGAATGATTTGAAACGTGCTCCTATCACATTTTGAGGCTCAGCCCTTCAGTGAACAATATAATCTCATTTTTCTTCTGGAAATCTAGTGGATATTTTTCAGGTTCATCCTAATTGCTATTTCCTCATATATTTGCTTGTTGTATGAAATGAGTCCAAAATCAAAGTTGGTGATAATACTACACATGAAGGGAGAAACTGTAACAAGGGTAAATAAATATTTTCGTAACACATGTCTAATCACAGGAACATAGTTTTGTCATGGTCTTACACGAGATTTGCCATCTTATCCTTGCAGACAAGTGATAACTAAAAACTGAACTAAAATCTGAACTTTACTACTTACTTGTAGTTTTGTGGTAGCCAAAGCTGCTTTGTCCAAACTGATGCATCAGTGTCTTAGCCTTACTGCTGTCTTTCTAAATGCATCCCAAGTAATTTTCTGAAACTTCAGGCAAGTTCAAGACCTTTTGAAGTCATGTCCTTACACTTAAAAATGGCTTCTCCATTCACCTCTGTAGCACACATTGTTGCCCTAATTCCTGTAGATCTGGATCTGCTGACTGACAGCTAGCTTGTTGTATCTGTTCTCAAAAATAAAATGCAATTAGAACAAAGGGGGGGGGGGAAGAAAACAGACCCAACAATTTTTGTCTCTTTGATGTCCTGGAGTCTTGACTGTGTAGTAGATGTCATCAAGTTTCAATTTGGCTGTTCAGGTATTTTGTTTCTTTGTTGGGTTTTTTTTTTTTTTTGGGGGGGGGGGGGGGGAATTGTAGTTGAGTTTTGGTGGGGGTTTTTTTGTTTTTTTTTTAATTTGCATTCCTAATATACTTGTAGCAGAATATTGCAAGGTCTTTTTCTGCATTTGTAGCCCAGATGTTATGAACAGAGAAGCAAGGAAACTGTCCTTCCTAATGTTTTGTGCCTTCTGGACCAGCAGTACAGTGGTCTTAATAGTTCATTACTTCAGTGCTGTCTTGCCTTGAAGGCAAAGGCATCTGCACTGTTGGACTTGATGATCTTAAAGGTCTCTTCCAACATAAACGGTTCTAAACGATTCTATGACTGTATGGCATTGTTAGTAGTTCTGCATTAAATGGAGGAATTTGGCACGAAGATTTCAACTTCTGATCTTACTTTAATTGGGCACTTGGCACTTCCTTTATTCTTTATCTTTTCTGTGTGTACGGGTTTTATACAGGGTGAAAACCTCATGGTTTTAGCAGAAGCAACCGTTGCTTTAGCAGAGATGTTGGAACTGAAGGCGGATTCCACAGGTCTGGTGGAGGGGACCGTAATTGAGTCTCGCAAAGACAAAGGGAAAGGGTAAGTAGACCCACCGCCTTTACACCTGTAATGAAGCAATGTGTAACAATGCAGAGATACTGTTCAGGTGGCTTATAGCTCAGTGTTTATGTTTAACATCCAACTTGTTGTTGTTAGATAAAACTGTAACAGTTTCTTTGCAGTGTTGGTAACTAAAGCATTGTAACGTTATTCTACAGCATGAGAGCCAGAAAAAGATTATAAGCCCACAGGGCAAAATTCATGGTATGACTGAAATGAAATCCTGTAAGCACAGGAAAATAGTTTCAAATGCTAGAACAGATGTGTCTTTAAAAATGTCATTAAAAAATAGAAACAACGAAGTTAATATAATACATATGCAATTTTTGGCGAATTGTGTGTAATGCGACGTTTTAATCTTTTAAATACCGTAGTGCTTTTGCAGGTTCTCTGCAAATAAGGTGTGTTCTGCCCTTCTTAAAAATGAACCGAATTCTAGAAAGTTGTTGGGGTTTGGGGTTTCTTGTTTTGGTGGGGGTCTGTTAATGTGTAAAGTCAGTCTCTTGCTGATTTCACAAATGCCAAGTTTTGTGTTGATCTGCAGAAATGAAAACAGTACAGTACAGGTTTTGGGCTTTTTGCACGTCACTTTAAAATTTTATTAGCGCTCTAATAGAATGTGTCACAGGAATATTCCACCTCTGATCGGTCACAAGTACGTTGTGTTTTGTGTTTGCTTACCTATGCCAGCCGGGAAAATGGGGAGAAGAGTCACTTTAGTTTTGTCTGTTGTTTTTCTCTGCTCTTCACTAGTCCAGTTACCACAGCCATCATCCAGAGAGGAACTCTGAGAAAAGGCTGTGTTCTGGTTGCAGGGAAGACCTGGGCAAAAGTGCGTTTCATGTTTGATGAGAACGGCAAAGCTGTAGATGCAGCCTCTCCAGGAATCCCAGTGGAAATCATGGGCTGGAAGGAAGTCCCTTCGGCCGGAGATGAAATCCTTGAAGTAGAATCTGAGGTACAGAAAGGACTGTTTAATGGAAAACCTACACTGCAGTGAGGTGGATGGGAAGGAATTGAGTAAAAAATAAGTGATAGCTTTCATTCTAAATTATCTGGATAATCTGATGAAAAACGAAGGCCGAGCATGGGTATTAAGAGACCTGAGCTAGGTGTTCTGTAAGAGGAATGAGGGTTTGCATATTGCCTCTTTCTTTGCTGCTGCCCCCGTTTCTCCTCTGCCAGGCTGTCCTCTCCTCATCTCCATGCACCCAGACTAACCTGCTTTACAATCACATGAAGTAAGCAGGCTGCCTCTGGAATAAAAAATGAGCTGCCTTTGGTTGATGCTTTTGCTTCTCATGGTCATCCTGCTTTCCCCCATGCTTTGTTTGCAGTGACTGCAGTCCTGAATGGCTTCTGCGGGGGTAATCTGGGATTTGTTCTAATGCGGTCCCTTTCTAAAGCTCAGAAGACTTTTCTCTTTTATACAATCACACTATCACACTACCTGGAGAATAATCCAGCACTTAATGGTATTGGTGTTTGAATTTTAGAACGAGAGAACTAGTTTCTGTCAAAAGAATATGCATAGAATAGAGCTTGAAATAGGTGTTGTGAGAGCTGGACAAATACCACATGAAAGAATGAACAATAATTCTCTTCTGCAATGCAGAGATATGATAAAAGTAGGCCTTCAGTCATGTTGTAGCCCAGGGAGGCAGCTATTGTGCTCATTCTCTGCCATCCTTGTAGCAAAATCTGTTGTTAAATGTGAAAGAAAGTGAGCGAGCCTGTAGAGAAGATGCAGAAGGATGAAACTGCATTAATGTGGAGTTTTCTGATGTGGTGCTTTGAACGGTAATGTTTCTGTCCCTTCCTGCCCAGCAAAGAGCACATGAAGTTGTGGCTTGGAGAACCTATGTTGAACAGCAGGAGAGGATGAAGAGGGATGAGGAAGTTATTGAAGCAAAGCAAAAGGAACACAGGATGGAATATGAGAAGAAGCAACAGAAGCTAGCCCATCTGACCTGGAGACAGAGGAAGGCAGTGCTGTACAAGGCCAATAAGCATCTAATGTTTTCAAGGCCTAAAGAGAGAATGGAGATGGACAAAAATGTGCTGTCAGTAATTGTTAAAGGTGCCATCCTATTCTGTTCACTGCTCCGTTGGTTTTGTGCTTCTCAAATGCTCAGTCTGAAGCATGACCCTAAACTATTAACAACATTTCTGTTACCAGAAGTTTAATCAGTTTAAAACTGAACAGATTATTGAACTTCTCTCAGTAAGGCGAGGGGCATCAGAAAACATCCAGTGGTCAGAAGGATGGGCTTCCAGCAGGGCCAAGCAATAGGAATATTTATGAGCCCAACCCAGGAACTCCTGAGCAAAACCCATAGAAGTGCCTGTATACATATATATATGTAGAGTTAAAGTATATATATTAAAAAAAAACCACACCCAAAACAAGCTATATGAGCAGCAGTACTGCATCAGCAAAATGGAGGACAAGAACAATTCTGTATCAGTTAAAGTGGGACAGGAGGAGCTCGCTTTGACCTCACCTTCAGTCACACACAAGCAGTGACAGTAGTAGCTGAAAAACTGCAAACTTGACCTGAAAATGACAGCAGATGTGGAGCCTCTGGTCCTGTCTATTTATTCAGTTCATTTTTGGAATTAATAGACCTGTTAGATGTGTTTTAACGTATTACTGAAAACGTAGAAAGAATGATAGGTGTCAAAAGACTTTATGTTGCACAGCATGTTGTCGTCGTTTACTTGGTGCTACTTCAGTGTTTCTTTGATGTGCACAAAGCCAACAGTACTTCCATTTATACGCGCAGGTGATGTAGATGGATCTGTTGAAGCTATTCTGAACATTCTGGACAGCTACGATGCCGACGATGAATGTAAATTGGATATAATCCATTTTGGAATTGGAGATATCAGCGAAACCGATCTAAGTCTTGCTGAAGCATTTAATGGTGAGCGCATGTGTAAAAATCAATTTACAGTTAGTACAAACTCCTTGTTGAAACGGGGCGGTCTCATTCTGGTTTTGTTTTCTCAGTAATTAGCAGCATCGATAATGTAAACTCACAGGTATCTTAGAAACGTTTCCTTTAACATTGAACAGTGGTGCAGGCGGGGGAAGGCTAGAAATCTCATGAAAATGGAAGGACTCCTGACAAGCTGTTGCTAGTAGTTGAATTGTTAGGGTTAAAGTCTGACTCCTCGCTCGGGTGACTCAAACAGGGCAAAGCTGGAAAAGTAGGTTACAAAAGAATTGCCTTTGCTCAGGGAGGTAAGTGGGAAGACCCTGTCAGTAGTTGTTCCTGTTCGTACGCTGTCATTCTTACCTGCTCTGGAGGCTGTGGGGTCCTCGGACCTGCCATAGCCCACAGGTGGATGAGAATGATTTAGAGTTCACTTCCAGCTTCATTTGGACAAGCAAGCTTTTTTTTTTTTTTTTTCCAGCCCCAAAATTTCCCAGTCCTTGTCCCTTTAGGTAAGCTCTGGTGAGTTGTGTGTAAGCATTAGTTTCTACTTTGATTCATCCAGTTCTGCCATCAGGGAACCTTCTAGGAGGGCTTTTCTGAGCCATGTGTTTTGATACAGGGTTATAGTAGCAGTCAATGTGCAATAGTGGGAGAACCAAATTGTCCCCCCTTAAAAGGGAAGCAGTGGTAAAATGCCTTTTCTTGTTTCGCTGACCACCAGTTCTAACCTGTGCTGCCAGTTCAGCGTTACAAAACAAGACAGAGCGGGCACTTTCGCTTACTGTTTAGAGTGATCTCTTGTAGTCATTGCTTGCTGATTGTTTTATTTATCAGGTGTTTTATTTGGATTCAGTGTGAAAGCCAATGAAAGTATTAAACAGCTGGCTGCTAAAAAGGGAATAAAAATTAAACTTCACAATATCATCTACAAGCTTATTGAAGACTTGAAGGAAGAGCTAAATAGCAGACTACCCCCATCTGTGCAGGAGAATACACTAGGTGAGTTTTCAGAGTGCTACATTTTTGGTTCGCAATGCAGCCTGAAGTTTATTCTCCAATGAAGTGTTCCTATTGTACCAAATATTTTGTATTTCTCTGCAGCTGCTTTTGTGTATTGTTACAAAGCTTGACAAGTAGAAGCATGTAGCTTGCTTCTACTTATTGCCAGTTTGTTATTCTCACGTACTTCATACAACTTCTTTTTTTTTTTTTCTTTTAGGGGAAGCTTCTGTTCTCAACGTTTTCTCTGTAACAGTAGGAAAAAACAAAATTCCAGTAGCTGGATGCAGAGTACAGAAGGGGCTTCTAGACAAAAAAATGAAATTTAAGTTAATCCGTAATGGGGATGTTATTTGGAAAGGTAAGTGTAATTGCCCATAAAAACACGTATTTGCATTCAGCGTTAAGACACCGCTCGTTCCCTGTGAAGTTACTGCAAAAGGTGCACATCTGCTCGTAGGGCAGTCCCCTATGCTAGTCAGGATGGAGCTGCTCCAGCTAGAGAAGAGCTGCAAAATGTCACTGTCCTGTTACCCAGACCTTTTTCTAACCACCAGCAATGGTAGGAAAGCACTAGCATCACAGCATTTGCCTGCTGGCAAGGACTGGTATCTGACTTAGTCAGCTGCATGTGCTCACAGTCCCTACCTTTTCTTGCTTGCCTGCCTGGTGAAGCATTAATTCTGCAAGAAGGGCAAACCAAAACACTTCTGTGCTCTGATGGTAGCGGGCTCTTTCTTTGACACACTTTCTCTTTGTAGGATCTTTATCATCACTGAAGCATCATAAAGATGATGTCCAGGTAATAAAAACGGGTATGGATTGTGGATTGAGTTTGGACAAGTATATAGAATTCAATATTGGAGATGAAATTATCTGTTATGAAGAAAAAGAAGTTCAACAGACCACTTCCTGGGATCCAGGATTTTAAAATCCATTTGTATACGTTAACACTAAAGGACATGTATTATTCCTGGCTGGCCTTCAACTCTTAACATTAAATGAACTTTCAGAGATACACACGAGCTTCTCTGTATCTGATGTTTACATAACAACATTCTGCTCTTTAAATTTTGTCAAGCAATCCCCTTACCTTGTTGGTGCATGGGATAAACTACAATTAACTGCAAGCACTTCAACTGTCTAAAACCACCACAGTATAAATATTTCTGATGAGTATGTATTGGTTTCAAAACAGCTGAGCCATCTTTTCTCCCGCTCAGTCTGCTATAGGATTTTTTCAGTATGTAGCCTGCATTTTGTTAGCAGGACTCTGCTACCCTTTTCTCTAGCACTGACCCACTTGTAGACATGACTTCAGCCCTCCTGATCTCCTGTTTTTCCAGATTAGAACTACTGCGCTGTCTTCTACTCTTGCATTTAAAGAGACCACTTCTAAGGTTAGCTAGAGTGTTGGGAGGAGTTGCTGCTTCAGCTAGAGTCAAAATACTTCATCCTAGCTGGCAGTCAGCATCCAAAGCTTCACAGATTTTTCTCACTTATCAGCAGCGAGGAAATACAGTGCCGCAGGAAGCAGAAATAAATCCTTAAACCGTAAAGAACTTCAGATTTTTATTGTCTAATACATTTACTTGTCTTCTGGTTTATTGAAGCAGTACGTCAGACAGCACTTGCCACAATAGTGTCTGTCGAAGTGACTTGCCATGAAGACTCCAGCTCCACACTCCTCAGAGGGGCACTCCCGGCGCAGACGACTGATCTTGCCGTTCTCATCCACCTGGGAAGGGCAAAGAGACAACATCTCAGATATACCTGCCACCTTTTGAGTATTTTTCTTTGCCAGAGTCGTTTTTGTGAGTTACTACATCAAACTTTCTTGAAGTGAAGTTTAGAAGCACCTGACTGCAAGAGTCAGTTTCTCTCCTATTGAAGAGGTGGGGTATTTGCAAAGAAAAGGATTTTAAATACGCCAGGCTCCACGCAGATTAGTTACAGGCTTCATGTCCTTCCTGCTGAGAGCTAATTTTTCATCAAGCTTCTCCTAGAGTTAGTTCTACATACCTTGTAGTATTTGAGCACTGCAAGCTTAACCTTCTTTCTCTTATGCTTGTTCTTCTTGGGAGTAGTGTAAGACTTCTTCTTTCTTTTCTTGGCACCACCACGAAGTCTCAGCACAAGGTGAAGAGTTGATTCCTATTTGTAAAGCACATGAAGTAAGAGAAAATGCTTTCTCAGGCCAAGAGTAGCATTTAAGCAGGGTTTTTCTTTTCTCTACAGAAAGTAGATCTCAAGCGCCAGGCAATTAGGAAAGCTCTCAAAGGATTATTAGCTATTAAGTCTGCAAATGAACAGGCTCCAGAGAAGAGGGGATGCTGCATCCCAAACCCCAGAAGGTTCAACAGCTTAAAACCTGTTGCCACTATATTCCTTGGTTCTAACTACAGTTACAGAATAGTTTCAAGCCTAAGTGACAGCTATTCGTTGCTCCTCCTTTCTAGTGGTGCTCCCTGGCCTTACTGTCAGGTTAATCAGGGAGAAGGGGTTTTCACATTACCCCCCCTAAAGCAGCTCACCAGGCAGTGCCAAGTGCCAGGGCTGACAGAAGGGGAGCACTGGAAGTGAAAGCTGTTAGACATGTTGTCTTCTGACCTGAAACTACAGACTGGGATGCAGCAACTGTCAGTTCTAATCCCAGCATCGGCCCTTCCCTGGTCAGAAGTGCTATCTGCCCCTACATCAACTGATTTAGGTGAATCCATTTGAAGCATTTCTTAGGCTGAATCCATTTGAAGCATTTCTTAGGCTGAATCCATTTGAAGCATTTCTTAGGCTCAGCAGCAAAGGTTAGCACCAGCTCTAGCTGGTACTACGAACGCTCTGTTCAGCCTTTCCTACTCACTTTTTGAATATTGTAGTCAGACAGCGTGCGTCCATCTTCTAGCTGCTTACCAGCAAAAATCAGTCGCTGCTGGTCAGGAGGAATGCCTAATGGTGACATAAATCAAGATTAAACGAGGGAATATGAACTAGGACATTCTATAACGAAACAGTAGGTTGCTGCAGACAGTCTCATCTGCGTGAGACATGCATCGGCCCAAGAGAGAAGAGAATAATAAGCGCATCCTTAATTACCTTCCTTATCCTGGATCTTAGTTTTTACATTTTCTATAGTATCAGAAGGCTCAACCTATTACGAGACAAAACAACGGAGTCAAAAAGCGCTCGGCCTTTTATTTTGCCCGGAAAAGCAGAGGAAGAGCGAGGAACTTCAGCCACGCCGCCGGTGCTGTCACGGCCGTTTCGGCCCCCGGCGGGGCAGCCAGGCCCGGGCAGCGGCGGGGCCCGCGTTTCCCGACGTCCCGGTACAGCGGGAGGCACGGGTGGCCCGGCGGCTCCCCTCCGGCCGGGCGGCGGCCGCAGAAAAAAGCCCGAGGAGGGCGGGCGCGGCCCTGCCCGGCCGCCGCACGGGGCCGGGGTGCGGCGAGGCCTTGCCGGCCTGCACCGACCCGCGGCCGTGGGTCGCGCCTCCGTGGGGCAAATCCTCCCCGGGCACCCGCTCCCGCCTCGGCAGCGCGGCGAGGGGCCCGCGGCGGCTCAGCTCACCTCGAGGGTGATGGTTTTCCCCGTGAGGGTCTTCACGAAGATCTGCATGGCGAGGCCGACACCTGTGGGGAGAGGCGGCGGGGGACGGGGACGCGGCCACGCGTGCGGCCGTGGAGCGAGGACTCACCCGCGACCTGCTCGCGGAATGGCGGCTCCCCGAAAGAGCGGCGGGCCGGCCCGCACGGGGTTTCACCCGCGCCGGGGGCCCATGGGAGTCGTAGGCGGGAGAGGGCGCGCCGGGGAGGGGAACTGCAGCTCCCAGAATGCACCGCGGCCCGCCCGCCGCAGCCCTGAGGGAGCGGCCGCCTCACGGCCGGGGCGGGGCGGCGGCTGGAGCTGCCGGGTTTGGGGAGGGGGGGTTGCGGGTTTTTCAGGGAGCTGTGTCTTCACAGGTCTGCGCTGCAGCGTGAAACCCCAGAAATCAGTCATCCAGAGAGAGCTGGACAGGCTGGAGAGGTGGGGCTGTGTGAACCTCATGAGGTTCAACAAGGCCAAGTGCAAGGTCCTGCCCCTGGGTCGGGGTAACCCCCAGTATCAGTACAGGCTGGGGGAAGAAAGGGTGGAGAGCAGCCCTGCCGAGAGGGACTTGGGGGTGCTGGGGGATGAAAAGCTGGACATGAGCCGGCCATGGGCGCTGGCAGCCCAGAAGCCAACCCTGCCCTGGGCTGCATCAGGAGAAGCGTGGCCAGCGTCGAGGGAGGGGATTGTGCCCCTCTGCTCTGCTCTGGGGACACCTCCCCTGGAGCCCTGCCTCCAGCTCTGGAGCCCTCAGCACAAGGAGGACATGGACCTGTTGGAGCGGGGCCACAGGGGGGCTACTAAAATGCTCCGAGGGCTGGAGCCCCTCTGCTATGAGGCCAGGCTGGGAGAGTTGGGGGTGTTCAGCCTGGAGAAGAGGAGGCTGCGGGCAGAGCTGAGTGCGGCCTTTCAGTATCTAAAGGGGGCCTATAGGAAAGATGGGGAAAATCTTTTTAGCAGGGCCAGCTGTGACAGGACAAGGGGTAATGGTTTTAAACTGAGGCAGGGTAGGTTTGGACTGGATGTAAGGAGGAAATTCTTTCCAGTGAGGGTGGTGAAACCCTGGCAGGGGTTGCCCAGAGAGGGGGTGGAGGCCCCATCCCTGGGAACATTCCAGGCCAGGTTGGATGGGGCTCTGAGCAACCTGATCTAGTTAGTGGTGTCCCTGCTCACTGCAGGGGGGTTGGACTAGATGACCTCTAGGGGTCCCTTCCAACCCAAAACATTCTATGATTCTATGAAATCGGTGTCCTCGCCTCGGCCTAGCCCTGTGGAGGCTGTTTAAAAGCACTCCTCAGGTGCCTTGCCGCCTGCAGGTTCCCCAACATCAATGCCAAATTCATCTGGGTTTGTAGGGCAAATATTTTTAGAATGGGAAAAGCCACGGGTGTAAACTAGGAATAGAGGAGCACTGGGGGTCACATTCATTCCAAATTACTTGTGAGGTGGTTTTATGCTTATGAATTGAATATGGAAAGGGTTAAAGCAGAACAAAGGCTTGCTCGAATACATGAGTATCAGCTGATGCTATTTTAACAATTTCAATTCTTCCAGATTTGGATCTGAGGCAGTTATTGAACAAAGGAGGAAAGAGGTTTAGACTTTGTGTAAGAAAGGTGCTAGGCTGCTATGCCAAACCATCGCATGGGACTGGAGAAACGTTCTGTCTTCCCTCCCACCCTTTTTGAGAAGGACTGGAGATCTCCAGAGAGCATACAAACATAATATATTGACAGAAACTGAGAAAGTGGGTTGTGCTCAGCAAGGACCATCTGAGGAGTGTTATATTATATACAGTAATGCATTTGACAAGGTAATGTATTTTTCAGGTAAATGAGCAACAAAAATAAGTAAAAAGTGACTTGCTGCTTCTTTGTCTCTGGGAAAAAAGGGTATAAGCAGACTGATTGTGATCTGGTGGTATAGCTGCAGAAATCGAGGACTGGTGTATTTTCAGCTGGGTTTTGTGCCCCTGTGTATACTGCAGTTGAATAGATGCCACTACAGTGAATTCATACTGCCAGAAGTAGGGTTCATGCTTGATAACCACTTTTCTTAACATTATGGTACTTTTGAAATGATAAAGCATTATAAAGCTTTCCTAAACAAGGAGAAAATCTACATAACTAAAAAGTCCCATGACATATACCCTGTGTACCCTGTATTAGCATTAATGGCTCTTCAGTTGGGCCAAAAGGTTATTGCTGAAGTTCCTGGAGGACTCCTGCCTGATTGTGTCTGCCTTGTTCAGACACTGAGATGGGAGATGCCAAGAATAAATAAAGATTCTTAATTTTCGAGGTGGGTGGGAATGAGGGTTACTGTGTCTGCTTTTAAATCTTGAGTTGGACTGCTATTTTAAGACATTGACATGCACAGCCCCTGCTTCTTTGGTTTTCCACACCTGTAAGCGCTAAGGATGTTTAAGTGCCCATCTGGAGAAAATAGCTTTTATTACACGGAAATGGTTGCTGCAGCTGTCCAGATGAACGCTGATTGCCTTAGTTCGTAATAACATTTGTGATTATTGAATCTGAGGTAAGTTTAGAGGCTGTCTTTCACAATGTAAAGTATTTCGTATTTTCATCATCTTCAACAATGTTACTTGCTTTTGGGGCTGGTTTTTACTGTATCAGAGTAGCGCTATGAAGCTTGCTCTAAGGAGTATTATTTTGTGTATAAATTTTATTTTAAACCTATCATGCTTATTAAAAAGTTCCAGAAAATTGTTTTCCATTCATTCTTTCCATATAAATATTGTGTCCAAAAATCCATTCACAGATAATAACGTAGGTTACTGCATAAAAGAATATCCTGACTTCAGTCAAACAGGAATTTGAGGCTGTGGCAACTTAGGCAGTGAACTCTCCTAGGGGAAATCTCTGTAATGAAGAAGCTCTGAAGTACCTTAAATGTAAGAACTTGATAACTGGGTCCATTCTTACAGGATTTTAGTTGATGTCAGTCTAGTAATTTCAGTGCTTAGGAGTTTGGGATTTATCACACAAGAATTGTTCATGTGGGTTTGAAGCTTATGTTTAGTATTCCAAATTGAAGATAAGAAAAGCTGTCAGGCTTTTTTTTTTTTTTTTTTCCTCTCCTTTGCTGTATGTTAAGGACATGCCCTAGGAGGCGGAAAGGGAGATAGCGAACTCACAACTGCTGCTTTTCTTACTGTTGGTGAGGTGCTGGGTTAAGCAGTGATCTTAAGGTCTAGTAGAAAGCTGTTCCTAAGGCAGTGCTGAAACTGCTTTATTTCTACTGATAAATTATGTGCAATAGACAAGAGCAAAGGTCTGCCCGCTAGTTTGAAAGTCCAGCCCTTGCTGTTACGTGTGTTAATTACTCAAGCTTAGTCTTTTCAGTCATAAAGCAATATTCTAGTTGCATTCATTAAAATTAGTTTCAGGTTAGGTTCATTAAAATTAATTTCTGAAATCTAGGCTATATAAAAACTATTGATGATTTTAAGTATCCCAGCTAAGTGCAAAATAGTCTTTGTAATTTCATCTTCCTCTCAGTGTCTTTGTTTGCATTTGGAAACACAAAATTCAGTGATATTGATGATGTCAGAGACTGAAGCAGTGAAATATTTTGTCCTTCTTTTGGAAGGAGCCATAGGGGCATGGCTGAACTTTACAAGATCAGCATTTTGGGTTTTTTTCTCTGCATGTTTCATTGGCTTTTGTTCAAGTTTTAAAGGCAATAGCTGAGAGAAAAAACGCGATAAGCTTGTATTCAGGATCTGAATTACAAAATTTGTAGTCTTAGCAGCAGATGTTGTATTTTCTGTATTCTCACTTGAAAAACTCTGTGTTTTATTGTTGATGTCAGTACCAGATCCACAGTTTCAAACACAATTACACAAAAAGCATGCTTAAACTGTAAACCCTATACCTGCACTTGACCTCTGTTTTTCTGTTTATGGGGATAGGATACAATCGTATTTGAATTTCTAGAAATGTGTCTGTTTCTGCATTTTCGATTTGGCGAAGACTTTAAGCTGTCAGAGATCTGTTTTCCTAATTCAGCATAGATTTGCTTGAAATGGTGAAAATCCCACTAGAACAGTCTGGTACTAAATTAACTGTAAGGGGTGCCTCTCTGCTGAACAACTCCTGTGAAGAGCAACAGCGTTCTTTAACGCTTGCCCATATTTTAGTTTTAAATTGAGATTCTAAACCACCTTGTGTTAGGTGGTTTAGATATAGGTATAAAATACCACTTCTTTGTTTCAGTCCTAACCCATAACCTATCCTATTAACACAAAAAACCCTGTTACAGCCTGCTCTTTTGACATGCTGACATCATCATTGTTCTTATAGTAATAAGACCTAGCTGGTTACATCATCACACTGAAACAGTGTTTCTCAAGCCATGCTTTATGACCACCTTGGGAATCATAAAACATTACTAAACACAATGTAGACAACAGCTTAGTTCCTCTAGGGTGGAAGAGTGAAAAGCAGCTGTAGTTTTTAGTTTCAAGTATTACAGATGTTTACAGTAGTCAGGGATCTGCAAATTGCTTTTAATTGTTTGCTGGAGAAGCCTGTTGAAAAATACTCTGTTACTGAAACATAATGATGCCTTGTTTGTATAGGTAAACAGGAGCTTTACCTCCTATTCTAAAACTATAAAGTTCTGTACTGATTTTAAAATGGTCTTTTACAAATACTAAAAATAAAGCCTAAACCACTTAGATTATAGGCAAAAGCGGACGGGACACCTGTAGCAGACAGATTCCATAACACTTGACAGCGTAAATCCCTGCAATTGCCACGCTATTTTGCTGCACTGTGTTATATTGCCACATTATTGTGCCACTGTAAGCGTGGCAAAGTTTTATCAATTTCCCATTCCTGTGTCCTTAGGTAGAATTTGTTAGGGAAGTGTTAAAGCCAGCTGAGATACTTCCGAGAGTCATGCTACAAAATAGCTTGGTTTTGTTAATATGGAGAAAATGTGAAGTTGGACAGCACATTAAATGGCTCATGGTAAGGTTTGTAAGTTTTCAGAGGGACTTTTTTTTTTTTTTTTTTTTTTTCACAGGCACAAGGGCAGAAGCTCTTCAGGCAGCATGGACTCAAGCTGAGGGCAGGCAGCTGCAACAGACCACACGGGCAGCAAGTACCAGGTCCTGAAACTACTCTCCGGACAAACTAATGCTTATCTTCCTGGACTTAGCCAGGAAAAGTGCTTAAATTTAAAGGTAATATTTCTGAAAATTAGGTTTTCTGCATCCAGGGGTGGTTATTTTTTGCATCTATTGTGCTTACTGTGTCTTGCTTCAATAAACCGCCCTTATCTTCAGTGCCTGCAACTCCCCTGTCATTCTATTGCTTTTGTGGGTTTTAGAATTGATTTTGAGTGCCATTGGGGATTTTGGCCTTTAAGCTTTTTCAATTCAATCTTACGGGTCTTTAATTTGATCAGTTGTCTTGGTTTTTAACTCAGTCTTAGGATTTATAATCCATCTATAAAAACAGTGAATTATTTGTGCAGCACGCATAATATGAACAGTACAAAGCTTATTAGGGCAAATGCAGGATCTGTAAATGCAGTGGGTTTTTTTCTTAGATGCATTGGAACAGGTTATTCTAAATGATACTGTCTGTACTTTGGAAGACTGGAGTAAGATAGCAGTTGCTCATGCAGAAAATAAGCATGAAAAATGATCTCAAAGTCCTGTTGATTCTCGCCTCACAGGATGGGCTGTTTGAAAAATCGCCACTTGAAGATTAAAAAGGTGCAAGGATAATGGAACGTGTTTTCTGGTAGTTTTTCTGTGTAACAACAGAGGGAGCTCTTACAGCAGTCAAGCGAAGAAGCCTTCTAGCTCTTTGTATGACCTGTAGTAAACACTAAGCATGCGGCAAGGGTGCAGAGAATTATTTTACCATCAAACATCAGTTATTTGTCCCTTTATTTGCCTGAGAATGTGCGCATGTTTGTATTTTGTTAAACTGGAAATGTATTCTCAGTGTAGAAGAAAGCTGGCATATGGTACTCTGGAACAGTCTGGTAGGGGAATGGTATGTGTATACTTCCCGTCCTGTTCTCAGCTTCGGTCCATCATGTCTGTCCTTTAGTGTAGTGCCAGAGGGAGATTCTGCACAGGGTTTAGAATCAGCGTGGGTGAGGGAAACTGCTCCGAGGGGATCGTCATTCCGAGGGATCTGGACAAAGGGCGTTGTGCAGCGTAGACATACCCTGATGCCTCAGTCTTTTGGGTTTTTTTCCTGACAGGCCTGAAGGTTTGCATCACTAGAGTCTTAGTACAAGTCACAGTATCAAGATAATCTCACCAATCCTGCCAAAATACAACAAATGGCTACTTAGAACAAATTTAGGCTTCAGTTACGTGTGATTTGAGGACCACATTACATACACTGTAAGAGCCAGTATGGGAACTTAGCTTAAACTGGTTATTAGGCAATGGGTAATTCAGGAAAGGAAGAGGTCCAACTGCAATCCTACGCCAGCAGATTCACTGGGTGCTGCTGGCAGAGCCTCTTCAGCTTGCAGCCTGCAACCAGTATGAACAGGAAGGATACTGACTGTCATTTACTGTTGTCACTGTGCTACATGTTCCCAAATAACAGACATCTCTATAATTAAGCTAGCTATAACTACTGCTGTTTTCTTGCAGTTTTAATACATTTTGGCACTTCTTAAAAGCTGCTGGGCCATGTTTATTATACGGATAAATCTGCAGAGTTAGGATTCACAAGAGAACTTCCTCTATAAGAGAAGAATGACAAGTCTACAGATATTCTAAGTATTGTGTTGAGGAACAAGGAAAGGTATGCAAGTTCAGTTTACAACATGTAGAATAATATGTCCTGTAAATATAACCCTTAAGTTAAAAATATAAACTTAGAGGTATTTTCTGAAATAAAGTAGTGTTAAATATTTTTTTCTAGTAATGCCTGCCACTTATTAGTATCTTTCCAAATGCTTGTGAATTATTACTGCTCTGAAGAGTTTGCAGGTTTTATTAGGGATACGCTCTTTGTAAAGAGCATTAGAATTTCTACCTCAAGAGTGGTTCAAATCTGTCGAAGACTGGACAGTTTAGTAGTGCTTGAAGTGTGCTCAGTGCTGTAGGAAAAGTTAAGTTCTGTGACCTTGTGAAGTAGGGCCTTGCCAGGATGCTTTTGTAGTTGTCTTAGCTGATCATGGCTTTTCCTAGGTCAGATTTTTTTTTTTAATCTGATGTAGCATTTTCTGTACTCCATCTGCTATGCTGAGAAGGAATTTCTAGCATTTTTAAAAGTCAAAGGGCAGTTGATATAATCCTGTTTGCAGGAGAGGGGGGAGAAAGAGGTGGTACTGTCAAAAGATTGTGAGAACAGAGATATAAAACATTTATTAAAGCCTCAGTTTAAAGAACATATTCAGGAATAAACTACTTGGGTGATGTCTACTTTACACATCATTGCAGCTGAATTTTGACTAATGTTTGAGTACATTTTCCCAGAATTACTGAGGGCTAACTACAAGTTAAGAACGTAGCTTTCCCTTTTAGTGTTTTTTTTTGCTATTCGTGTTATTGAAATTAATGTCATCCTGCCATGAACGTATATACTGATGCAGGTACTCCAAGAGCAGTCAGGTGAAAAAGTCGATGCTGGTGGCTTCTGTGGGATTTCTGACCATCTACACTTTACACATTTACAGAACAGAGCCCCGAGCAAGTGCTTATGATTGGAAAAAAACCTATTGCCCACTGTTTGCAAATACAGGCCGGTATACTTTGGAGACTGCTTGGTTTTATAAGAAACGCAGGGAGCATGAAATATTTATTTTCCAGATTGAGATTGTTTTAAGCTGTCCAGGCTGTTATTCCTGTAACAGAACCACAGCGTTCATTACTGACACCTGATCTTTTCTTTAACTCAGCTTGACACCACCCGAGTGGCCGCAGACTTCTGCACTTTTTGATTAGGAAATGCAGAGCAGTTGAATTCCATAGGAGAGCTTTTTCCGGAGTCTGGTATCGTCACGCATGATGAATGCAGAGGTCAATAGCTGTTACTCTTCCCACTTTTATATAATTTAATTTAGTTATGGAGTTCTACAATTTCACTTGCAACCAGCTTGCACTGTAAAGCTCAAACTTGAAGTATAATTAAATACCAGGCATAAGCAAGGGATCAGAAAGAATGGTCAAATATATTTTGTTTGCTGGGAAAAGAAAGCAGGGATAAACTCTCAGAAGTAGTAAAACACCTTAATGGAAAAAATGGACAGACTATTTTAGATGAAAATGGATTTAGTGTTATACGTGGCTATGCCTACTGAAACTTCAGGTTCAATTTTCTCATTTCATTTTATGCTGGTGGATGTATATTAATTTTAATGGTGCTATTTCTTATATATGTAATGAGTGACAAAAGATCACTATCTCATCAGTTGTCACACTGACCGTAAGATAAGATGGGCTGTTTGACCTTAGATACACTGTATATATTGTAACTGGATTTACAGTGTAACATACATGGGATTTTGACCAAAAGGATGAAAACAGAGAATGAAAAGATCACTGACGTTCTTGCTGCGCAAAAGCTGACATCACACAAGAAAGCAGCGCAGATGTAACTGCAGTAATCTCCAGAGTGATTTCGTGGTTCTTGTTTAATATTTGCAGCAGATGAAAAATGAAAGTGCTTGTTAAATCGAACAAGGTGGTGATGGGCTAAACCACAAGGTATTATTCTTTTTCTTTGGAGCTATTTTTACTGTGCAGAAGTGGTTTCTAGCAAGGATACATGATCAAATGGCAGGCCTGAGGTACGTGTTATTGACTTGCTGGCTGTTTTGTGTTAAGCATTCTCTGGAAGTTTTAGAAATTGTGCTACATAAGAAAAAAACAATGCAAGTGCAGTGTCAAATCTGTACTCGCTAGAGCAAACACAACTGTTACTGGGGAGGACTGTACTGGTATTGCCTTATATGCCTTATTTTCCATCAGAAGAACTCGGTGTTTCCCAATCCAAGCACCAGTTGCTCATTATCTGTGGGGATTTAAAGCCATTTAGACCTGTGTGTTTTATTCAGCAACCTCAAGAATTTTCAGTCACTTCATCTTGGAAAAAAAATAAAAACTGCCTTAAAAATTCTATTTAGCAAGGTGGCAATATACTTTTACCCAAAGCATCTGTAAAAGCCAAGTAGTATTTTAGCAGCATTCAAACACCTGAAGTCACCTATAAAGACGAGATGGGATTTCAAAAAGCTAGAGACATCTGTAAATGCCTAAGCGAGTTTAAAAATCCATTTCGTACCAAATTTTGTGGCCCCAATCTCAGATGTTATTTTAAAGAAGAATTACCCAGTTTCACAGATGGAGAAGTAGGAGAGCTGTCTTGTCACCTCGCTGGTAGGAGAGATTCTGAAACATTTTTGATACTGGCAGTAATCACATTTCTTTTTTATCTTATTTATCAAAATCAGAATTTGTTGTTTTCCCAGTGTTTGACAGACTTTGACTTGGATAAAACAGTCTGGTCAAAATTTAATAAAGTGGTTGTTAGTCTTAAAAATACTTCAAGAATGGACAAAATTTACAGGTGCACAGCATCATGGTCCTCTGCAATTTACTATTGCCAAGCTCTGAGTAGCTGACTTAATTCCTGTCTCTGCTTGCCTGGTGTGCTGCGCTCATCTCCTTCAGAGGCAAATTTCACAAAGGTCAGCCACGGGTTTATGCCTTGATTTAATGAAAAAATTAGACTCTTACAAGATAGGTGCTGAATGGGAGATTAAAGATGTTGGAATGAGAGGAAATGTTGTAAGGTAAGTTACGTGGCCTAGTGCCCAGGACATTTACCTGAAGGAGGAAATCATAAGCTGTGCTTCATGGCATTTTTCTGTCTTAAGATGAATTCATTATTCATCTTCTGTCTTTAAACTAATTCATTATTCACTGGAGAAAGTATAAATCCCATCCAAGATCCACTTCCCAGGTGAGAGCCCTTACCACTTATAAGATGGTTTTGCTCCACCTCTGCTAAGAAATGTCATTAGAGCCTAAAGAAGTGATAATACTATTTTTATTGCATTCTTTGTTTGTGAGATTGGGTTTTTTATGTTACTGCGGCAAGTTTTATGGAGAGGAGGAGATGGCCATAACTTAGATATCTTTTTGTGTGCTTTAATCACAAAACTTACGTGGTGCGAGAGTTAGGTTTTCTGAAGTTATCAAAAGCAAAATAAAATTTTGTGATACAGCTTTCACCAAATGCAAATCACAGGTAGAGGATTATCAGTATAAAAGAGTTTGTATTGATAAGCAGATAAATGGAAAAGATATTGATGAGGGTTTATATTAATGAGAGTCCATCTGTGATATTCATTAGGGCCTTTTAAGGAAAATTAAGATACTAATTTTTTTTTTTTAAATACTCAATATTTTCTAATGTTGTTTTTTTCAGGCTCTTCCCATTATTTCACTTTTTTTTTGTCTAGCTTTCTTGCATACCCATAGGCCAATTACCCTCATACATTAAATCACTGAACGGTAGGGAGCAATCTTTCACTGGTGGAAGATGAATGATATTAGCATGGTGACCTAATACGGTAAATGTGTTCTATTTCCATCCTTCTGTAATCCCAGAAATCCATGAGTCACACTGAGGATGTTTGGCCTCATGCCTTTCTCCTTCACTAAATTTTATGACTCTCTGAGCCTCCCTTCTGTTTTTGAAAGCTGTGACCTGATTTGCATCATAGCTGAAGCCATTAGTCAGAAAGAGCTATAGAAGAGGCAGCACTGGATGCACCTGAGCAATCATCTAAGCTCTCCCAAGCACAATTACTTACGTCCTAGATGCATTGTTTTGACAGATGGTTTTGAAACTTCCAGATACATTGAGAAATCCTGATAGTTGTATTCCAAGTGAATGGATGGAATCTGCTATCTAGTCACAGCACTCCACACTTCATTAATTAAAGCTTCTCACTGCATTTAGTAAGCTATAAATTCTGGACTGAGTTTTGCTCCAGTGATAGTTGCTCTGACTATTCTGCTGGATAGCTGAAGTGGAAGTAGGTTTTCTCTGAAGATAACAGAGCAAAAAATGAAGTATTAGTTTCTGAGCTTTCGTGATTGGGTTCTGTCAAGCTTAAACTCCAGTTTTTCACTCTTTTACGCTCAGCAAAAATAAACATAGTCCAAAAACTAAATAAAAAAGTGCTATAAATACAGTGCAGGGGACAGAATTAGCAAGCATGCAGGTGCTAAAGGCAGATTTGATAGGGCGGAGTAAATTAATTTTGAATGAAGCTCACATTGATTTGAAATTTAAAAGGTCAAATAATTTTGCAGTAACTCACCATTAATCCCTGATGTAACTGAGACCTCTAAGTAACCATTTCTGCTTCAGAAGTAAAAACTAAGTAATAATAAAAAAGAGAGTGAAATGCCATAGTAGCTACACTCATTTAGGCCTGGATGGTTTGGTTTTTTTTCAACAAAGACTGGTCCTGACACTTGCTAAGGATCAGTGCAGGCAATTTCATGCTTCATGTTCAAAGTGGTGCTCTGCTCAAATGCAGGAAAAACTGCACAGCCCTCCCGCCTGCAATCAGCAGAGCAGCAAGTAGTTGATTACAATCATTTAAACCATCATGGGAGGGGGGAGGCAACCTGTAGTGTTTTGTATATTGTAGGAACGCAAAACCTTACAAGCAGAATGCTTTTTTTTAAAAAAAAAAAAAAAGGAATTTTTTCAATAAAATGGTAGTAGAAAAGAAATCTCTGCTGAATATCTTGCAGAGATTATTATTTCTTGTACAGCGATAGCACCACGACTACATTCTCATTTTACCAGGTATTGTTCAAATACCAAGACACAGACAGCAAAGATGAAAAGAAAGCAAAGTGCAAATATGGGAGTGGGTCTGGAAAGGTCATTCGCTGATAGATGCTTTTGGTTTGGTTACTTTTCTGGATTCTAAAATACACAATGAAAAGAGCAAAGGGAGAGAGACACACGTCATCATAATCTGAAATTTCTCGAGCGGATTATTCTAATTCTAGAGATTAATTACCAGTTAATTTGTACTTCTGAGCTCTGTGAGGACCAGAATTAAAGTGTAACAAATGTGGCTGCTTTGTGAATGTAATCAGGGGGTGGGGATAAACTAAATGACTGCTTGTTTGTCGGTCTTGAGTGTTAGGTTATTTTATTCATACTTGAACAAAAATACAAGGTGGCTGCAAAATTCCCAGCACCTGGTAAGGAGCTTACACCTAATTCAGCTGAACTGTTAATTTCCGGAGGCTGCTACCGCCGCTATCGTGCATCGCAGGGTCACAACACAGTGCTGCTGCCGACAGCGCACAACTGGGCCAGAACCCTCTCCCTGCTCCCCTCCTCAGCTGCAGTTGCTCAGGCAACATCATCATTCAGCAGCACAAAAGCACAGAAGGAAACTGTAAGGAGTGGGAGGGGAGAGATTTCCCAGGGGCCATAGAAAGGGCAGAGGAAAGAGGAGGGAGAATATTGGTACGTGTTTCAGGGAAGATATTTGCCCTTGTTGTTGCATAGACAATGGGGAGGGGGTGCCAGAGGCTGCTTCAAAGCACTTCAGTTCAGCTTCTTGCCAAATTTTCAATTTGGATTAGCTTCTTTCCCTCTCTTTGCTTTTGAAAGAGTTGAGCAGGTTGAACAAAGTGCCTGCTGTTGGAGAGCATTAATATCCTCCTGTATACTAGAACAGCATTCTTAAGGAGTCATTTAGGTGCCTTTACCTGGTAAACTTGGTATGAGCATCTGATCTAGCCAAATGCAAGCTGAGGTTTGTGTTGGGCCAACAGCCAAGCTGTTCTGGTACACACCCGCATCCTTCAGGAGAGCGATAGGACCTCCAGGAGCCGTTGTCAGCTCTTGGGGCATCTTCCCCCCTCGGCTCTCAGGACATCATCATATGTATCTTAAGGCTCTTGCCACGTGAAGTTTTTTGGTAACTGGCTTACCAAGTAGGGGAAGATGGTGTCTATGATCATCCTCTTTTAGGAGCAGAGAAAATATTAAAAAAATCCAACCCCACAGACTTCCATCAGCATTTCTACAAATGCATTTGCAGAACTGGTCTCATTATCAAAGCTCTTAAACGTGAGGACTTATTACTGAAATAATACTGATGAAAAATGTTTCTTGGTTCTAAACATTACCTCTTTGTCATCATTTGCTTTAGTAGCTATTAATTTTTATTTCATCAGTAACAGAACGTGAATACTCTGTCGGCTTTACTGCATTCTGTCTTTGCAATTCTGATTTCCAGGGAATTAATATTGATTGGCCAAACTAACGTTTATTTTCATAACATCTTATGAAGGATCCAGGGTTTCCTTCACATACATTTTATTGCTGTTCTCTGTTAGCTGTTCTGTGGAAAAAAGCCTTACATTATGTCTGACAGTCCGTATCAAAAAGAAGCATTTTAGTCTTTAAAAAGTTGCACTGCAGTCAAATTTTCTATCAATAACTAGATTTTTCTTCTTAATAGTGATGAATTATATTATTTGGATCAACTCGTTTGTTTTCATAGTCATTTTTGGGAAGTTCTGATATGAATTCTTACAGCGATGCCTACAAAAATCTTGATCGCAACTGTATGATTAGTACTTCTCATGTTGGCCAATATTACTATCTAATTGCTTCCCCTGTAGAAAATTTACATGTGTTGTCTCTCATCTTAGACAGTAAATTCTTTGGAGCACTGATTGTCTTTTGTTCTATATATAGTACCCTGCAAATTAAGTCTTGTTTATGACTGGGGCTCTTGTGCAGCATGGTAATAGAAATCATAACCTCTTCCTGTATATTTTTCCATTAAAATAGGTAGAGACAGCAGCAGCAGAACGATGTCGTCAACAGACTTGTTGCTGCTGTTTGGGCTGGGCTGCGTAGCGCTCCCAAAGGCTGCGGTATGCTGATGGAAGTGGGTTTTGCCACTGCTTCAGAACAAATATTCAAGTTTCTACACTTGCCTCCTCATTTGAAGTTCACCTCTTGAACAGAACAGTTGGCTAAATTCCTCCTTTATCAGCCCCGGGGGAGGTGATACTTTGGAATGAGATGCAGAGTTTAGCATCCATAGGAGGAATAAATAGATTTCATTAGATCAAGGTAGGAAGTGGCAAGTGGACAGGCGTCAGAAGGGGAAGAACTCTGTAACGAGAGCACTCTGGAAAGAAGGAGAAAGAGCTGGCAAAAGGGGTAGTGATTCTGTGCTAGGAATGCAAGGCACTTAATTGGTGTTCAGTGTCTTAGGGCAGAGCATCCAGGATCTCACACTGATGGAAAGCTGCAACTTTGTACCACGAATGTGTGATATTATTCCATAAAAATGTAAGTTTCTCATCATCAGGTACATAAACAGTTGCTTTTGTTTTGTTACCCTTTTTGATCAGTGAAAGGATGGATGGCTCAAGAACAGGAAGGGGGGAGAGGGAGAATATATTGTATATAGGGAGGAAAAAGCTGCACAGAAAGAAAAATGCAGAAAGAAAAGCTGAAAGAAGAGACCTATACAGAAGTGAGGAAGGAGAAAAGATAAGGGGAAAGTTTCATATCATTTCCAGACTTTCAGATGGGAGAAAAACAAACCAGGAGGGACCCCTAGGAGAGGACAGAAGATACAGAAACTTAAGGAAGCACAGGCAATCTTTGAGCTGGAAAAAACAAATAATTCAGATGTTTCTGGGTAAACAGTGGGGAATGCTCAAGAAAGCAACCACAAATTCATAAAAAAAATATGGAAGGAATGTCAGGAGACAGGCATATCTTTATTTTTCAGGTAGAAAAGGCTGTCAGCCAGTGGCCCTTCAGCTGATGGATATATAGCTTTTATGCCTTTCCTTTTTAATTCCTGTAGGGGAATCTTTTTTGTGTGTGTGTTTCTGTACTTTCTTTTCACTGAGCTTTTCAGTAGAAGGAGGCGTAGAAGTCCTCAGAATGAATGAAATTGTTTACAGGCGTATCAACATTGAAATGATCTGAAGTTCCAGAAGAGTCAAATTATTCTGATGAGCAGGAGGTATTTCTTAACAACGTGAATATTATGGAAGTGCTGTTCAAGGGAGATTATAGTTTTGTCCTTTGGGATATTTGAAACTGGATTAGACAGAAGACCAGAGCGGTGACTGGTGATTTACTAAATGTTCTGTGTGTGAACATGGCTGATGCAGAATTGGTGTGCTGTGTCACGCGCAGCTGAACCAGCATTGCTTTCCCTACATTTGCAGTAGTTCTGCATCTGACTCAGACAAGTAATGCTGCATGAATTTGAATCCCAACAGTTGTATTGCAGGCTGGGATTTGAAGTGCAGTCAGGAACTGGCAGCTGCTCGTGGAGTATTCGGATAGGGAGGTTCAGAATTTTCCTTCAGCACCAAGTATGGGCATAAATATTCTTATGCATAAGGATTTATACATCTCTCATTAGTTGCACATGTCTAAATCTTCTTTACATTGAGATACTTACAGTGGTGGTTTTAGTTGTTCTTAGAGTTGATCCTTTGGCAAAAAAAAAAATGTATGACAGGGTTTAATAGTTGTATACTTCCTTCTGGTAAGCCCAGCTATTAAAAATACTTCAGATTTCCCTTCAGCGAGTATACTCAATTTGTCTTCATAGCTGTGGTTGTAGGAACCTGTTTGTATTTTTCTTTAGCTAATGTTTCCAAATTGGGTTTTGTGTCAGTGGCAGAGAATTTCAGAGCTGAATTTCTTCCTCATTCCAGAGCCTACATGTGGTGTAAGTTTTGTTTGAAGAGAGACAGCTAAGTGGTCTTCTCATTCTAAAATGCTTCTGGAAATTCCCTTCTTGATTCATACACTTGTAAATTTAGATTCTGTTTGTCACACATGAATAATGCCTAATTCTCTTGAGCCTAATGGGAACATCTGACTCTTAGAGGTATTTATTCTGTTGGGTTTTGAATGCCAGAGAGCTATACAAACAAGAGTTTGTTCCTTCTAGAACAGTGTGTGGTGCCATTGTCTGCAAAGAGAGAATACGTCTAGACTAGGAATAGGCGTGAACTGGAATCTCACATCCATGTGTTTCTGAGTTGTAGGGAAATGGGAATTTGTGGTTCTGAGTCCAGATCTTGGCACAATATACACTTTTAGCTCTTATTAAGAAGATGAATCACAGTCTTCACAGCTGGTCAGAATGACCTCAGACCTGGAGTCATATTCACAGTTAAGACCAACATCTTGTGGCTTAGGAGCAACTGTTGTCGAAATGTGTGAGACACGTAGGAGGTTAACAACAGCAGTATAAATAGAATATAATGTAGGGGTTTAGTAGCTTGGACAAAAAGTCACATTCAGCTGCTGTGATGATTTGCTGGTTGGTGGTAGGAGACTTCTGAGCGTGGAGATTGGCATTGCTGAATTTTGTCCTCTAGGGCAAGGGTGTAAGACCCAGGGTGGTTGGCTGCAGATCACAGGCTTGTAATGAAAGGCCAAGGTGCTACCTGGAGTTTCTCCGCATGTGGGAGGGGTTGTGTCCGGTGCTGGGTGGACTTTCCTGGCCCTCCTTTAGCTGCCATGAGCGAGCATGCAGAAAGACCAGGAAGCTCTGCATTCCAGACCTTTGCTGGACGTTGTGGGTGAACATACTTCCACCTCTGGAAGAGAAAATGCCTTTTGGAAGGAAACATTCAACTTTGACCTGGGCATTTAATGTCATTAGAGGTGTCAACAATTAACAAAATGCCGGCAGATGGCGCCCAAGAATATCGAGTGCTGAGACCAGAGTCACTGGGACCCGGTCTAGAATCATAGTATAGTTTGGGTTGGAAGGGACCTTTAAAGATCAGCCAGTCCAACCCCTTTCATTTGCTTTTGTGTATTACCGGAACGTTTTTTTTTACTTGCCGCTCTTAAGAAGCACCACACAGTATGTCTTCCTAAATTAATTCGTAGAACAACAAGTAATGCATCGAATTGACAGCCACCAATTGCTATGTGTAAGCACTGAAACTGTCTGGAGGTTGGCTGGAGCAAGAAATGGCTTTGCAGTGCTGGTGACAGGGGAAGAGAAGCACTGCAGGATTCCAGAGGGTAATGCCCATGGCAAGACGAAAAAAATCCTTTGTTCCAGATGTGGCTTCACTTCAGAAGTAGTGACTTGTCTGAAACAAATGCATATGGTAAATAAAACCCTTATAAAGCCTCGCAGAAGGCCAGTTAATTGCAAATAAATAATTGCTTGGGTGGGTGTAATGGTGATGGTATGTCAGGAATTACTCTTTTTGCTTAGTCATGCTTTGCAACATATGTTCAAGCATTTCCTTACTCTCATAAAGATTGGAGAGCATAAGATGGCACACCTGGATGGGGGAGCTTGCTTTTCTTGCTCTCAGCACTCAGGTGAAACACATGGAGGGATTAAAAATGGATTAGATAAGCATTCTTGAGGGAGTAGAGAACTCTGGGAACAGTGCTCTGGCCTATTAATTGTGAAGGATGCGGAAAACTTCCTGGCCCTTTTCTCTTTGTGAAAAGCACAGTATTTACATTGGCTTTTATCTGATTTACAGCTTTCTTCTTGTTCTCTTCCCTCCCCGCGCCCCCCCCCCCCCCCCCCCCCCCGGCTTTCTTTTTAACTGTTTCGGGGTATCCGATGTGTCTTCACAATTCTATTTGGATATTCTTTCCCTGATGTATCCCATGTCCCTTAAAATATCAGTAGGACTGGAAATAAAACTTTGACCCATAAACTAATACTAAAACTCTTGTGTAATTCCAACTTGTCAAGATACAAAATTTTACTTTTAGGCAATTTATTCTCTAGGGCAGTGTTCTCTGCCTGATTATTTCAGAACTTTATTGTTGAATTCAATGGGAAGGAAGTGAGGCCATGACATACATATATTTTGTGCACCCATTATTTATTCTTGTATGTTTTCTAGATGATGGGTGTGGAGGATAGTCAGAGCATGTAATTATTATGTGTTAATTAGTGCCCTAAAGCTATATTTAATTAAACCTTTAATAGCAACAGATTACAAATATTCCTGGGAAATAAATTTCTCCTTGTGAAGTAGGGCTGTTGTAGATCAGCCGAACTAGAAACCGACAGACCAACAGCTTGCACCATCCGACACTTATTTTTCTATGGGGAAAGATAAGAACACTGGTAACCAAGGGCAAAATGTCAGTGTCACAACTTCAGCAGCCAAATCTATTCTGCCTGTCTCCTGCCAAATAGCCTATTAAACCTTTTAGCATTATGCTGTCTGTGACACTCGGAGTTGGTCCCATTTATACTAATAGCTTTACTGTGAGAGAGTAGTGCGAATACCCTTCATGAGTCCTACAGCTAAAATCCTCCATAATGCATGGAACGTAAGTTGCTTAAAACATGTTGTTCTCAACGTATTGTAGCATGTAATGTGTTAACTATCTATGTGTGTAGCATAAATTGTGTAGCACTGTTCTATTGAAGTTCCATGTTGGACTGAAAGTATAGAATTGGTGTATGTAATTCCCATTTATTCAATGGCTTCTGTCAAACTAACTGACCCTTTACTAGCCCCTTTGCCTCTTTTCTTCCGTGTGTACTCTTTTGAAAGTGCTCCATACAATTCTCAGTATAGTTCAGGATGGCACAAAGAAAATGCACCAAACTGAGCAGGAGTTCATCACGCAGACTTGTCGAAAACACTTTCTAAGCTGTGCTACACTTTAATGCAAGAAAATATTATCCTTTCATGAGGTTTGCTTCCTTACTTAGTAGTTGTTCAGAAATATAGTGTGCTCTTTGCTTATGTACCAGGATTTGTTTCACAGAAAATGCCTTTTATTTTTTCCTCCCCCCTCCCCCAGGTCAAGAACCCAAATTTAGCTTGGTTTCTCAAAGTACAAATAGTATTAGAGGCTTAAAAGTTATGGTATTGCTTAGAAACAGATCTCAAAGACTTTTATCCTACTCAGCTGGGACTCTGAGTTCCTATGAAATTGCAGAGTGCGAGATACTGTAGGAATCTGCCTGAAAAGCTTAAGCAGACAGTGAACTCTTATTCATGGTATGATGCCACACTGTGCTGATTCAAAAAACCCAATCAAAAAAAAAAAAAAGTAGTCAGAGGTAGATGTGTAGTCTGCGAATATTTAGTAGGAATTAAAAGAAAAACCGAAGCAGTGAAACATCTCAGACACTATGCAAAGTGTTGCAATTCACTGTGCATGCTTGGAAGAAGAAACTTGTAAGACACTCACTTTGAGTAGCAGATGCTTTTGGAGTAACTGGAAGAGACATTCTGCTGCCTAGTGCTTTATCCATAAATGTATCCATTATTCCATAAACAGAGACAACCCTCAGCTTGAGTAAGACAGACCTGTGTTCTAGATTAACAGGACAATGAAATAAAAAATAAATAATCAGAAATGAGGTACGCGTGAGTGAGCAGAGAGGGAAATTTGCCCCAATTTGCCTATGTAAATTTAGTTCACCCTCCCCCGTGTACATGGGTTATTATATAGCCTTTAATCATGTAATTGCATACTGTGGGAAACAGCTCAGCAAAACCACATCGTGATTTCTGCAGTGCTCTTGTCCATGCTTGTGATACCATGCTATGCAAGTGTTTACATTCCCACACATCTATTTCATGCATTTCTTTTCCCTTTAGCTTCCTCCCAAAATAATTAAACAGCTTATTTCCTGCAAAGGTCTATTGGCAGGTATGTTTACTTTCAACTTTGCTATTGGCCGGGGTTGTAATTGCTGCAAATCTCTGTGCTTTAAGTATTATGAAAGAGTTGAAGCTACGTTTCTTTTTCATAGTCTAGTTTCTCACACACAGTTGGTATTCTTATGCAGTGTTTGCAAAGATACTGCTGTGCTTTGTTTGCACACCCGTCTTTTGATATCTTTCTGGTTAAATGAAGTTCTCCTTTGTCAGGCTTTCAAGTCACCAGATGCTAAAGAGGCAGGCTGAGAGGTCTAAGCTGACAGAAGATTTTGTCCCCAAAGCTGCAGTTTGGGGAAATGTACAATAAATTCCTCGTCCCCATATGCTATTGTACAGAACAACGTGTGGTCTTGTGCTGTTCTTGCTAGGGAAGCAGTGTTTGTGAAGGCGAGCTGTTTCTGTCACTAAGATGGATGCATTCGGTTTTGCCGGGCTTTTGTACACAGCTATCGGTTAGTCTGGTATTACTTCCAGGCTTTGATTTTGTGGAGAATGAACTGATCTTGAGACTTCCAGAGGGGGAAAAAAAAAAAATCTGAAGAGAGAAATGCAGTGTTTCTTCAGCTAGCATACTCTTTAAGGAAAGAAGAGCTGCAAATTCCTTTGGATTTCTTCATATGAGACTGCAGTTAGAGCTGGCAACACGCAGCTTGCTACTGCTGGCTGCTGCTTCGCTCAGCCTTTTGCTCCACGATGGGCACTGCAATACAGTCTTCAAATACATGTAGTATTGCTGTACAGTCTGCTTGTGTATCACACATGCATCGGTTCGGGTCTTCATTTTCAGAATAGCCCACTCTGAATCTTCTCGTCATGCTGAAGGCTTCTCCATTGAGCTTTACTGAGAAGAAATTTCACAGCTCCAACGTAAAGGCTTGCAGAAAGCCTTCTCGCTGAGGCTCTAACATTTCCTGTTAGGTAATTGAGGTTATTGTAACACATTACTTGAGGGGCATACAAGAGAACAGGCTTCATCTGGTATTCCAAAATAAAAGCTGACACAATTTTTCAGTTAAAAAAAGTTTGCCAGAATATTTTAGAAACTAACAATTATATGCTAATATTTCTAGACTAACAGGAATAGAAATCAGAATTAATGAGTTCTCTGCAGGTACATCTGTCACATATTTATTAATACCAGGCATATTTCATGCTCACAGCACCCTGCTAACATTATGCAACCCTTGAAATAGCTCTCTGCAGTAAATACCAATCTTGATTTGCTGCTAGAGAAAATGAAACTAAGTTTGCAGGCATGACACCCTGAGGTGCTGAGCGTGTCTCCCCCTGAAGTCAGTGGGTATAAATGTTGCTTGGACTATCTGTACAAAGCTGTGCCCCAGTGCATTTGGTGATATTATTTGAGACTGAAAATGCCTTTGTCTAAAACCTATTTGCGATTTAGAACCTCTGACTGCCATAGCTCTGCGTTGCCCGGTTGAGTGCATCAGTTCTGCAGTCGCTGAAGCCTCAAACACAGAGAAGCAGCAATTTCCAAACATACCTGTTGAGCTGCTCATGTCTCCTGGGATAAAGACAGAGATAAATGCTGAATAAATGTATTTGCTTAGAGAACAAAGTTTAACCTGGAACTACGCTGTCAAGTTTTCTGTGGATGCTAATTAAGTGACATGATTTGTCTCTGTTGCCATTCTCCCCTGTGTAAAATTAGAATAATAATTGCATCTATCTAAGAAGAAACTGGAAGAATAAATCTTTCCCTAGCGCTGAGACAGTGTTGATCCCATAGAAATATGTCTTAATCTTTCTTATGGTAGAATAAGAGAACCTATCTAAGGTGCCAAACACTGCTGTCCTTGACATTGTAGATACACTGACAAAAGCATCCCCTTCTTTTGGCAAACTGCATTCATCCAAGATAAACAGGTAGAAACCAGGATCTTTGCTTCCAGTCTTTCCATAATTCACAATATGTCCATAAACAAATTGCATCTGTGACTCATTTAACCTGAAATTTCTAAGAGAGCTTACTTGTAAATGAAAATTCGTTTGAAATTTTGCTGGTTTTTACTTATTTGGCTTACTCTCATTTTTAGTCACAAGTAAAAATGACTGGCTAAGTAAAGTCAGAAGCAAAAAATCACTGAACGTTAGTAGTTTTTAATGTAAAAGTTGAATATAAGGAACATAGGCATGATAGTTTCAGTAGTTGCTGCTGCTGTTCTGTGTGTGAGAATGGTGTTGGTAGGTGTTGAGCTCGGTTCCCAAAACCAGAAGACCCACTCTCAATCGGTTTGAGTGCAGTCCTGGGAGGTGTTCATGCTTCTTTTTGAACTGCCACATTTCAGGATAGGATAATTGTATGTATGTGTATAGCAGATATCTTTAGGCATGGAGGTGGACCTAAAAGAGAAGTTTTAATTTGGATCTTAACTTTCCTCACATCTAGGGGCTGTGTGAAGGTCGATGCGAACCCCATTATAAGCTTAATTTCTGAAGTCCAGTTCTAGTTCTGAGTTTTCCCTAGGCTAGAAACAAGGAGAAATTTTTTCAGTCTGGGTGTCCAGTGTGTATTCTGTCTTTGACGTTGCTGTTGGCAGACTTCTTGACAGAATAGAAAACCTTCATTTCGCCCGTTTAGGGAATTTCCATTTACCCTGTGTGATAAAAACTCTTGTCATGAATATAGAAAGACTATGCCTCATATGTTTGTTCCTGAATTGTATATAATAAATTATTCCTTATCCAGGGAAATAGGGGACTGGAGTACATGGAAATTGTTTGGTTTCCAGAAATATCTCATGCTGCACTTGAGTTATTAGGCTTTCCTATTGTAGTGCTGGGGAACTCACACATACGGCAAGCTCTTAGGCACCTGAGATAATACTCTCTTTTTTCCCCCTTCCTTTTCAGTGCATTTGTATGACTGTCGTTTTGTGCCTTTGCTTTAAAACTGGTTTCTTCTTGCAGACAAACATCCATTCAAAAGGACATCTTGTTTGCAGATGATAGACCACCTTGGCTACTGTCTAGGAGCTCTTCAAGCATGTATTAGTGACAAAAATTATCCGTCAGTACTCATCATTAGTTCCTCCATAAGGGCTTTTAAAGAATAAGTTTCGTTTTATTTTTAAATATATAGAAATAAGGGTTGTTGATAACTGTTGATGTCTCCCACAGTTAGTGTCCTGGAACTAAAGAAACCAGCATACTTCTGTTGCTGTTCTTTTGCTTTATTTTTGAGCTGTAGCATCTGAAAAGACTGTTTTTAAAAAGGAAAAGTAAATCAAGGGGTGATGTAATCCCGATGGTATAGTCCTGATGACTGTAGACTGAATGTATGGGCTTTAGGAAGTCACTGTTCTTCTCCCTCAGGATACGTCTGCATTGCAGGTTGCAGCGTAGCTTAGAGGTATCCAACCTGATCCTAAACTAGATTGTCCAGAAACAGGGAAAATGAGCCCATGGCAGACTCTTTCCAGGATCGCTGTAGCTGGGGAGCTTCCAGGTCTCAGTCAAACAAGCTGGGCTCGTTTAAAACTTGCTTTGGTTTCTATACGTTGTACCTCAGGCTTCAGTAGGGATCTCTCTAGTTCTGGTTTTCCCTCTTTAATCTAGGGACAATGTTATGTGTGCTGTAGGAAAAGCTTTATCAGTTGTGAATAACAAATGTTTGGTGGGGCCAGCAGCTTTTGTAGAACGTCTTTAATTTTTTAAGGGCTGTACTAGTATTGGCAACTGGGCAAAAAAGCATGCTGAAGTAAAAGGGGATTGTGTCTTGTATCCATTCTCCTAAAAGCGATATTAAAACTACATCAAAATAGCAATAACTCTCTTTTGGTACTACTAAACTAAATTCCTGAGAACGATGAATGAGAAAAAAAATGTTTTTAATTCTTTTGATCTAATCTGTGGAGTTTAATTAGGCGTCCAGTTTTAAATCCGGTTATGTTTGCATGTGGCTTTAGCACTGCCTCTTAATTCAAAGGCAAACGTGACCAAGTTATTCTCTCACAGACTTCTCTGTAAATGGTCTTTAAGGCTGAAATGCCTGTCAGAAATATTACTTCGTTTTCTTTGTGACCTTTTTTATTTTATTCCTGAAAATTTGTTTGTTAACAGTCTACAAAATGTGGGTAAGCTTCACTTAAAAAAGGAAAGCCAAGCAAACTTGAAATAAGTAAACCTCTCAGCTTTCGAGGTTGAGAATAGTCTACAGACAGGAACAATATGGAATTATAAAGACACGCTTTTGGTGACTTTTGGTCACCGTGCATGTGTGCCGTGCTCTGCAAGGTGCTGAGCAGATCCTCCACAGAAAACGTGCTAGGCCCTATTTCCTTTGCTTAGGGCTTGTGTTTTTTAAGATGAAAACAAGCATTCAGACAGACAAACTGACTCATTTTTCCCCAGGCCTTCACCCATCCAGGCCATACAAAGCCTTGCATCAGCTGGTTAGTGTTCCTCACTCTTCCTCTTTCTCAGAACTGCACCTCAGGGTGATCAAGGGCTTCATCATCTCTCCTGCCTCCTGTCTTCTCAAAAAGAGATGTTGCACCTGGCATATAATTCCAGTCTGTAAGGACTTAAATTGTAGAGGAAGTGAATTAAACTCTCCCAGCATTCAGCACCCTGCTCTGTTCCTGATCCTGGTTTGTGTCCTTTTATTCCCCTGCATGGCCACTTGCATGTTGGCCATTGCCTAAGCGTAGTCTTCTTGAAGTCAAATGAGAGCTATGTGAATAATGGCAAAAAAAAAGGATCTGAGACTGCAAAATCCCAGTGCAAGGACTATGTTTTCCTGCTGTGCAGTTCATGTTTCATTCTGAGTCATGCTTAAACAGGTTCAGCAGCTGTGCATTTTAAACTGTTCTAAAGGCATGTTATTTTCATGTAAACGTAGGTGTAGAGAGTCTGAAATAAATCCAGGTTTGACTAATATCAGATGTGTTAATTTTAGCTAGAATTAAAACTTCACATTTGAAATTGTTTATGTTTTAGGACCATCGTGAACAGTTCATCTGAACTGATTTTTCCGGTTTTGATTCCTGTTGGTTTGTATCCCCAGCTTTTCATTGAAAGGAATGAGTTCCTTCCAAACTGAAAAGGTATTTTGGAAGAACAAGTTGTGAAGTTTTAGACCTGGTCATCTTTATATAGCTACTCTGGCTTTTGTGTCTGGCACAGATGTCTCAGATAACCCCCAGCTATAACCAAGCTTCCAACTACCTTTTTTATTTAATAATACTTGATTCTGGGAAACACATAGGCATATCCATATCACCAGCTGTCTGTAAGATCCCGGCACACAAGCACACACTGCGTAAGATAACAGCGCGTCATATGTTGAAATTCAGCTCTCTTCTGTGAATTCATCTGTCTCCTATTGTCAGTTATCTGTATTGTATATTTTATAATAGGGCAGCTCATGCATTAAAGATCCTTATTGATCAGCTGTGATTTGAAGAAGTGCTATTCAGACTTGGCCTAGAGTTAAGCATAAGTCAAATCAAGGACGGGGCTGGCAAGTATTCAGGCTCAGGCACCACAATGCTGAAATCTGCATTTATTCTAATCTGTTCAGACAGGATTTCTGCAATGCAGCCAGTGGCTAAGGCTGACCTTAAATCCAAAGAATCCTTGACTGTTGGTCTGTTTCCAAAGACTTAATCCCTTTTTGCCTTGAGTTTCTTTTGTTCCTGCTTATGCCTCCACAGAATTCAGTGATATGTCTGCTGCTGTTTTATTTGTCCTGAAGCAATCCTTCACATCACTTATGGATTATCGGTATTTTTGCACTCTCTTTTTGAAGTATGAATTTCACTTAATCCTACTTCTGCAGCACTCTGCCTCATCTGACATGCAAGCATACTTTGAGTTGCATCAGTGCTGCTCTGTCAGTCCAGAGGCAGGATCCCTGTGCGATACAAGGCACGCCTCCAGAGTGTTAACTGAACACACAGCCTCCACATTTCTCCCTGCCTCCCTGTGGTTAAAAATTGGAAACTGAGCACAGAAATCTTCCTAGCACCATCATACCACAGATCAACAGGTTAGCGAGTGTGATACAGTAATAAATGTTACAAATATTGCGATTGGAACAGAAGGGGGAAATTAAGAAACAAGCTGTGCTGCCCGAAGTAGCCATCTGTGATCTTTGTAGGTAACCTGGCAATGCTTTATTTTATTTTAATAGGTAGAGTATTTAATAGGTTGAATCAGCTGTCTGTTGCTGTGCAGGCAAGACATCTTATCCCGTTCTACTCATTTCCTTTATAACGTCCTTGTGTCAGTCCGTGTGTGCCATGTGTGCTCTGAAGAAAACGGCTACCTTCTCCAGGCTGACTGTGCCGAGGAAGAGGTCATGGTGAGCAGAACAGGGAGATTCCTGGCCTCAATTTCAGGGCCCATCTTTCCAGCATCTGGGTTCAATTACAGATGAAAGTCCCTGGACCTTGCACTCTGCAAGTGGGTAGTGTTTGCACAGTCTGATTACATACAGAAAGCATACATGTAAAAGATATTGGGATCTCTAGAAATTTAGTAGCTTCAAATTTAAGAAACTCTACCAAGTACATATGAGTTAGAATTTTTCTGAGGATTACATATATTTCAGTGACAACGAAATGCATACCTTACCAGTTACATGCTCTTCAAGATTAAAAAAACAAAACAAAACCACAATCAAAACGCAACCAAGATTTCTTTTTTAATATCACCATGACAGTGTATTTTTCTCTCTGACTTATTTCTTGGAAACAGCTGAATCATTCCTTGATAAAAGGCTCTCCAAAATTTTCAGCTGATGGCATGGAAGATTTTGATGCAAAGGTTTATGAGAAGTTGAAGTCAAGTTGTTTTAATGGGGAGTGGCGGGCAGCTGTACAGTACAGAATTCTGTGAGGCCAGAGTAAAATGCGCATATATAAAACCAAAACCTTAACGTTGGATTGTCCAAGTGAATAGAACATGAGTGACTTTTATTTTGTTACAGGAATGTGAACTATTTTAAAACAATTGAATAATTTTTCACTAACAGTAATTGTGTTCACGTGGGTAAGCAAGGCTAGCACATTAGATTTGCATTTATGATGGAAATCTGACCATTCCTGTAAATCTGAGCGAGATAACAGATTTCATCTGGAGTGTAGAATTCCTCTCTGCCTTTGTGCTGTGGCTGGGAGCTTTTCTGTTAGCAGCAGGCAACTGATTTGCCATAAGTTGAGATTCCATATTACATACTCAGTACGTTTCAGTATTACAAAGGTGTCGTAAATTGAATTACACTAACATCACCTATGGGTTCAGGGCTACCTTATTTGCATAACAAATGGTCTTACAAACAGTGTACATACTGTACACTCACCAATTAGGCTTTCTTTTCAATCCTCTTCGTCGTTCATAGAAAGGGGGAAGGTTTTTTTCTTTGGTGGTGGTGTTGCAAAGAAAAGCTGCTAATGAAGGAATGATGAATGGTCTGATTGTGTTGCTGTTTGTATAGTTTCACCTTCATTTGCATCAGTACCAGGCACAGATCCCAAGACTCATTTTTCAGTTTTCAGTGCTCCTCTTCTTTGGCCCCTGCCTAAACCAGAACCAACCAACCAAACACATTTATCTTTGCCTCCTAGAATGCAGAGTAGTAATATTGCCCTTCTTGCATCATCGGGGCCTACACGTGGTGGAACGTGTACCTCTCCCAAAGTACATCTCCTGTCTTCAGTTGCAGGTTAATTTGGAAATTTGACACCAGCTGGAGCCCTCAGCACAAGAAGGACATGGAACTGTTGGAGCGGGGCCACAGGAGGGCTACTAAAATGATCCGAGGGCTGGAGCACCTCTCTTATGAGGCCAGGCTGAGGGAGTTGGGCTTGTTCAGCCTGGAGAAGAGAAGGCTGCGGGGAGACCTGATTGTGGCCTTTCAGTACTTAAAGGGGGCCTATAGGGAAGACGAGGACAATCTTTTTAGTAGGGCCAGCTGTGAGAGGACAAGGGGTAATGGTTTTAAACTAAACCAGGGTAGGTTTAGACTGGATATAAGGAAGAAATTCTTTACAATGAGGGTGGTAAAACACTGGAACAGGTTGCCCAGAGAGGTGGTGGAGGCCCCATCCCTGGGAACATTCAAGGCCAGGTTGGATGGGGCTCTGAGCAACCTGATCTAGTTAGTGGTGTCCCTGCTCACTGCAGGGGGGTTGGACTAGATGACCTCTAGGGGTCCCTTCCAACCCAAAACATTCTATGATTCTATGATTCTATGATACGCAAAATGTACTGGGAGCCGTCACTATACTTTCCCTCAGGAATGCTTAATGCATCATCTCCAAGTGCCTATCCATTTCCTGTTCCAAGGAATGCATGTCTTACTTAGCATCCTCTTCCAGCAGTTCCCACGCTGTGTTTGGCACTGTAAAAATAACTCCCCCCACCCCCAAAAGCAGAGAAAGCACACAAACAGAGTGTCAAAATGCTTACTTAGCAAACCCCTAAATGATTCAAATCAAAAGTCTGTGAGTCCTTCTGCAAACAGTGGAGCAATCCCTCTCTCCCTGTAGCAGCAAATGAATATACACAACCCACATTTGACAAGTGACTCTTCAGTTCCAGAGTTCTGTGGTTCGTCCTATTTTTCCTGTCATTTTGAAAATATACCAACTGCCAAAAAATAATGATTTTCTTTTTAAAAAAAGAAAAAAAGAAAATGAAAGAATGTAGCCCTTTGTTTTCTATATCTGTCCAGGGAACAAGCTTCATTTGATTGAATGCCAGGGAGAGGATAATGCAGTCTCCCATTAGGCTTGTTTGCATCTTTTTCCAGGATGACAGTTTAAGTCTGCTGGCTACAGATGGCCTTTGACAACTGACAACACTTGCTGTTATGCCAGTGTATGACTTCATCTGTGTGACACTGCATGTGACTGCAGCTTTCTTCCTCTTTCGCTTGCAGAAACTGTTTTCCATTTCAGTAGTGCCAGAATAACAGAGGTTTCCCTTGCATAAAAGAACCAGAAGCCTAAAACTGCACTGCTGCTTATGCAAGAAGACACTGAGAGCTGGAAAAAGCAGTATTGTTGGAATCTGTTGTTTGGGGTTTTAACCACCAAGTCTGAAGATAACTTGGCCAAATTTGGTAAAGCATCTTTGCAGCTTCAGTACTTTTTTGAACCAACAGTTTCCAGTTCTGCTAAGGTCCAGCTGGCCATTTAATAGTTTCTGTAATATCTATCCCCCATGCACCAGAGTGCTTCCCGAGGAAAGAAACACCAGGTTTTGCAGAGCTGTCTTGTTCTGGTGCAAAGCCTGTGGACCTGTGCTGGAATTTGCAGAAGCAGTTTTTTGTCTCCTGAGTCTTGGCAACCTCAGGGAATGCTGCAACTTGAATGAATGAACTCATCCATCATCTAACAGTGACTGGAGTAGGTTGAACTCATTCCCATTCTGCATTTTGCTTCAGAAGCAGGAAAAAAGTAAGGTTTATATTCAAAAATTTTCTTTTTGCCACCTTTGATCAGGGCTCACAGTTTGCTCTATGGTTGGTAGCTATTATCTTTTCTTAATTTTTATTATAACTATTTGATCTAAACATGGTCCTAGGGACTATTCCAAGACAGCTAACTTAATACTGGCTCTAAAAAAAAACAGGGGGGAAAAATACTTTTATCTTTTCCTCAACATTTTTTTCCGTTAATTTTTCTAGGCAAGTAGAGAGCTGATACACATACAGTGGTATGGCTCAGAGGCAGTGCATACACGTGCTATCACAGTGGTCCATCATAGGGCCTGGACTGGGGATGAAGTTTAGCCAATATTGGGCCTCATAATGGCAGATGATAGCCCAAATGTTAAACGCTGTACAGGAACAAAACTCCAGTCCTTACAGAACATAGCAGTAGTGTTATCTGTCAGCACCTGAACTGCAGCTTGCTCTAGCAGACGTGGAAATACTTTGAACGTTGGGTACGTGGTCTCTGAGTCTGGGAAACATAATGCAGAAGGGACCATAAGCTTTCACTCTTCTAGGAAGTCCTCTGCTGTGTCTTGGAAGAGGGGATCTGGCTGGTTGTTGCAGAAGGAAATACTGGCTTGCCAGGGTGAATCAGTGTGCCCAGCTGGAGTAAGGCTTGATTGGTAGAGATGAAGATACTAGGAGTCATATTTTTCATTCTTTTTTATTTTTAATGGAACTACAGGAAGCCTCCTCTGAACTGTACGGTACAAGCATTTAAAAGTCTTCATGTTAGACATTCAGTTTTAGCAAAATGATGTGGTTTTCAGTATCCAGGGAACAATGAAGAGTATATATAATAATCTCTGTTTGTTCAAAGATCCCATTTCAAAGATGATGCAGTCTTCACCTTGGAGTCATGCTCCTGTGAAAATGCCACTGCCGTGAGTCTGTGGACCATGCTAGAGAATAGGGAAATGAATATGTGATTATCCAAAAATGTGTTTTCTTTGAGTGATAGTGTCCTTGAGTTTGGCCCACTGTCAAAAACAGTGGACAGCCTAGGAGAGGAATGAAAATTAACATCCCAAGATTTGTATTTGGTATTCGTAAGGAGAGCCCTGCTTCTGCAGAGCATGAGGAAGTTCCATAACAATTTCAGAAGACAGTATATTAAAATAAAATTGAACTATCCTGGATAAGTAAATTGCCTCAATCAGAGGGAAGTTTTGGAAACAAAGCATTCTGAGAAGTTGATTCTGGCTCCATAGTGTAAGCCTGCTGATTTAGCCTTTGCCTGATGAATGAGTCGCGGAATAGGTCTGTGGCTCTCTTTACAAGATAACTTCTTCAAATATTAGCAGTAAAATGTTATATTCCCCACATCCTGCTAAGAAAGAGTGGGACAGATGCTGCAGATTTAAAACTTTGACACTTATCCCATCTGGTCATATGTTAACTTAAGAGATGACAAAATAGAGGAATGACACTGACAAAAAGAATTTCTATCCCAGTTTCTTTAGTCATGTGGCAAACATGTTAGATGAACAAGCAGGGTGACATCCAGTGTGTTGGAAGTGCGGAGTTATGGTTCCTGTACTGTTCTGAAACCCATCACCTCCTCTATCAGGCAGAGGGTTTGATCCCTTCAAGCAGGCAGGCGTGTGGCCAGCTGAATGTCATCTCTGTTGTGATGCTCAAATCAGCCTCTTCACAGACTTAGCTACCAAAACGTTAGTAACGTGTTTATGGAATCTCCTAATACAACTCCTCTTCCAAAAGATCTTGGATCAAAAAATTTGATTGCTTCTTGTGCTCTTGATCCTTGTCACTGTGGATGTGTCTGCCTGCTCTTTTGTTTTGAGACTGAAGGACGCGTGAATTTTCCCCTTGTTTAGCCTGATCTTTCCCTATCTAGTGACTGTGAAGTTGAGCCCTTGGAAAGGACAGAGAAGAATAGCAGCTGCTTGGCTGTGAGAAATCACTTTGGCTGGCAGTTTGTGAAAGAACACAGTCTGTTGACTGGTAGCGATATAAATATTCAGGGCTGGATTGACAGTATGCAGGGCATAAGCCTGCTGGGAATAGTGAAATTGAGACATGACTTCTTTCCTCCTTTTGTACTCCTTTTGTGAAGGCGTGAAGGGTGTCCAGCAACAAGTTTCTTTCCTTCCCCAGGATAAGCTGTTAGAGGACAAATTGAACTGAGCGGTGAGGCGTTTTTGTGGGTATTGTTTTCCACTTGGTTTCAACTTCTGCAAACAAAGCTAGAGCTGGTAAGTGAATCTAGTTTAGATAGCTTGCTGGACCCTCCCGAAAGTGCTGAGTCTCAAGGCTGCTCTTGCTTTTCCTTAGGCTGAGAAGGGCTGCGTAAACGACAGAGCACGCTTGGGTGTTGGCTACAGCGGCCTTTTTGGTTTTGCAGTCTGCCTCATTGCCTATCAGTTTGTGGCGTGATGCAAAAGATAATTACTTTCAGTGATGGTGAAGAAGCAGCTCTCAGTGACAGTTAGGGGGCTGCATTTAAAGGCTAATTAATACGGTGACATCAGTACTGAGGAATGTTATTTGCAGTCAAATGTGGCCAAAGAGACCAATGGTTCTACTCCAAGACATAACCATTAAAAAGGGGGGTGGGGGTGGGTGGGTAGTGGTGTTAAATAGCTTTCTAGTATACATATTCCTACAAATTGAAAACTGGCCATTAGAGCCCTTTTTAACTTACCCACTCTTGGGTCAGATGAAACCAGTATGATTACTCAGAAGCACTCATAATATCCAGGTGGAATGAATATTAGATCTAAGAAGCTGCAATTCTGCTTATGAATAGACATAAAACTGCATCAGGTTTGAGATTTTCCCAGTAACATAGAATATGAGCTAGATCTGTTTGTGTGTATTGTGTAGTTGCATGTGAAGCAGAACCATTTGGTCCATGCACTTATATTTATGCCTTTTGTTTCCCCTTTTCTTTTGGGGCATTTTTATGTACGCAGCAGGAGCACACCTGAGATGAGCTCTGAAAATTTTTGGGTAATCTGCAGGCAAAAAGCAGAGTAGGGGAAATGCACGAAAGGAAAACTAGCAGATTGTGAAAGGAAACCAAGACTGACTTTTTGCTTTGTTCTTATTGACACATGCTGTTTCTACTTCACATTCTTATGTTGCTGAGAAACCCTGTCATCTGCAAACAAAAACAGCTCATGCAGTATAGAGCTGTGTGTGTGCAGAATGTAAAGAGGGAGGTGTCTGTAGTCAGCCTAGAAGAGCTTGCCACGTTATTTCCATACACACAAAAAGTTACTTACTTTCTGGCACCAGATTTACCGCCCTGAGAAGCAACCCTTCTGCAGTTAATATATTTTATGTCAGGAAGTTTTTCTGAAGACTTGACTCCCATGTTTTTAAGAAGTAAATAAAAAGCTAGCATTAAGTTATGAATTATGTTCCAAAGCATCAGCCAATATTGTATTAAAATTACAGCATGTGGGATTACTTCTATATTATATAGTCTTTTAACCAGGAACACCTGACTCAGGGTTACTGAATATTTCTCCATAGCCTTGAAAAGACAGGTAATTTTAGTACTAGATTTAGTAAATTCTTGCAGAATATCTCTAGTTAATATTTTACTGAGAACAGAACTTGATCCTGTAGTATCTTGGTGTTTTCTGTCCGGTTTTGTGTGTCCTGTCATCCCTTTATTAACTCTCAGGATGAAAAAACCAGGCTTAGTTGTGGATTCCTTTCTGAGCTGTTCACCAGCATTTACCCAGTAAGGGCCAAGTCTGTCCGTGGATTTTTAGAACGGTAGCCCTGACTAGGAAATGCTCAAACTGCAGGATGATATCTGAAATAAAAATTTGGCCCCAGGGGTGAAATAACAGAACATTTTCTCAGCCAAAAGCTGCTTAGTCAGACAACCGGAGAGTAATGGACTGGCTGTGTTTGTATTGCTGCGGTGACACATTGCAAGACTCAGACCAAGAGGGCACAGCTGGCTCAGGATCCCTAATCGAAGATATTCACGGTAACGAAGCATTGTCAACAGTAAGCTGGTGGTGGGCAGATGGCAGCACACAGACTGCTGTGAGGAGTCTCCTCACATTCAAGTTCCCCATTATATCTGCACCGGTCTTCTGTCCTTAATAGGGGACTCGTAGCTGGGCTTAATGGGCTCTGACTAATGACTAAAAAGGAAAAAAGATGAAGAATTAGCTCCTTCGTGATTTTCCTTTCTTTCTTTCACCCATCCTTGACAGGCTGTAAATGGATTTTTCCATAGCTGCTACGTTTTACTGGGAAAATCAGCACAGTATCTTTTTAGATGATTAGTCGTTATCTATAGGGTTTGTGCTCAGCTCTGGCACTGCAACCATGTGAGACCAAGAGGTAACGAGGAGATCTTCCCATTACCAGGTGAGAATTCCTACTGGGGTGTCTATGGGAAAAAATTGCCCCAAGGCTGTTCCTCCCCAAGGCAGTAACAAGACATGGCTAGCTTCATTGCTCGTGACCTACCAGGCTCTGGACACTCAGTTTCTGCAGCCATCATGACTGCCTGGCTCCTCTTTAAGCAGCTACAACTGTGCACCCTCAAACATGCTGTGTAAACATCATGGTGAGAGAAGAGACTGCAAACCCTCACATTTTCCACATTGTTTTAGACCACCATCTCCGTTTTTAGAAGGCTTCAGATTTCCAGATGTTCATGATCTAGAATATGTAAAACAAACAGCTTTTTTTGTTGCTAAGGTTAAGGAATGTAAACTTTTAGTTTAACCTTCAGGCTTAGCAAGTGATTCCAACTTCAAGGAAAACTCTGTGGAGTAAGTTCCCTGATGTCCCATGTTTGCATTGTTTGCAGAGGGCTTGGCATAGGCAATGTCACAGTGTTTGCAGGAAGTGTTGGGTCAGTATTTCACTTCGAAGTCTTGAAAAAAGAACGAGGGAGACTCAGAGCTGAGAATATTGCTGTCTATATAAGGGAAAAAAAGAAACCCTTATAATTCAATTAGAAAAAAATGCTGTCCCTATCGACAGTATGTCCTTATTTCGGCAAGGCTCTAAGGCCTGCTATATAGCAGGAAAGGGAAACACTTCTTACAGGCAAGATTTTTTCAAAGCTGAAGAACCTGAGAAGATTCAGGCTTTTTTCAAAGTATATGAAGTCCCCAGACAGGTGCAGCCATCAGCTTCTTCCAAAAGCCCAGCATGGTTATGCGGCTACACTGTGGTGAAAGACAGAATGCAGAGGTTATTTAATTGGGGATTCCTACTGGCTTGTCTATGGAAATTGCCCCAGAGCTGGTTTTAAAAATGTGCTTTGGCAGGTGAAAATGTGTGAAGGACAGTGAGGATGGAAAAGGGAAACCTGCTTTGGCAGAAGGGTGAATGTATAGACAACTTTAAGCTACAGGTTTCGGCCTAGTCCATCTGAAATATCTGAGAGAACTTTACATGGCATGGTTCTTAGAGCTGAGCGATATCCTGGTGTGTGCGAGTTATTTTTAACAAAACCCATTACATTTGTTAATAGTCTGTGATACGCTTATTGTCAGTTTGAAGCTCGATCCAAAGAAATATGTTTTGTTTTCCGAGGAGGTGATTAACTCTGAGCACGCTGCAAGTGAGAGTTTCCCCTGACCAAAACTTGAAGTGGCATAACACGGGTCAGCTACTTCGACTCTTCCAGAAGTGTGAAGTCTTGAAAAGGAGCTATTATCGAAAGCTTATCTGTGGTTCGCCAGCCTTGCAAAGGCATTACATAGGTTGGCTGAGAAAGAAAAGTCATTTCAGCACGCTGCGGAGCATGGCTTGGTATTTTCAGAGCTGAAAGAAGCTTCTTATGACTGCTTCTTCCTTGGCTTGTGCTTATATATCCTTTTTTGAAAGGATTCAGATGCTAGTGCTTATGGTTTGAAGACTTCATTGGTCTAAGAACATAAATATTGGCAGCCTACGTGCAACGAGTGACATGTAAAACTTCATGTAGTGCGCAGTGATCTTACCTAATCATGAAGACACAAGTATTTGTAGAGTGCACAATGGCTTAAGTTGCCTGTAAAATAACAAAATCTGTAAATATCTATTGTTTGGAAGGGGCATCCCAGAGCGCTCGCTTTCAATTAGGTAGGCGGCGCTTGACGGAAAGCATGAAACAGCTTTGAGCTGCCATTCTTCCCTACCTCCCTTACCCTTTCCACCAAGCTCTATCTATCTGCACAGAGCAGTATGACTTTTCGTTATCATCCCTGTTGACACTGAATAAGAAATCCACAGTCTCAAACAATAGATTGACTCAGTTTAACTAGGTAACAGACGGAGATAGATGTTATGTTTACAAAGGAAGGTAAGTGGTAGATAGAAAATGAATTCTGCTGTTTAGAATTAAGCCAGAAAGAACAGTAAAGCATGTTGTAGTACAGAATAGTGCCTTGTATGTGTAAGATGGCGCAGTCAAGGTATGAAAATTTAATGTCTGTTGAACTCAGTGGAAAGATTCTCTAAAAAGTTGGGGTAGCCTGGAGTCTAAGGCTGGGGGAGAAGATGTGATGTCACCTCAAAGCTATGTCCCCTCTTTACTTTCCAGAAATGAATTTTATTGCTATTTTTAAAATTAAAATATGTTTTTGTTTAAAAAACATAGAAGGTGTTTGAAGGAAACAAGCATAGAAAGATGGAAACCGATGTAGAGGAAAAGAGGAAGATGATGTGGACCAAGGGCAATGCAGGCAGAGAGTGCTGAAATGAGACCAGAAGTTGCTTTTAGAAAGTTTTTATTTTGAGGATTTGGATGTATGATTTTAAAAAAGAATTTGACTCCTTCCATGTAGAGAAAAGAAACAAAAAGAAGGCAGAAGTATTTAGAAGTCATGGCTAGGGATCGGCTATTGTTCCTCCCCCAAAGGAGCTTATTTGGATGTTTTGTTTTATTGTGGGAAGATGCAAAGCATACTTTGGACTTGGCATTGATGTTGAAAAGAAAGTTTGAGCTAGCAGAGAGGGCTACTTCCTCAGAAAATGACTCAGAAGCGACAGCAGCAGAACTGACTTCTGGTGAGGACCAGAGTTATTCAGCATCATTGTGTGACCAGGCTAAATCAGTTCCCTGACACCATTTTCAGAGATCTGCTGGCAAAAGCTGAAACTGGAGAAGGTTCTGCTGTGGCTGTCAAAGGGAAGAATGGTTTGTGAGGTAACATGTACTGTAGCTGCCTGAAAGATGACAACGCATTCCGGTTTGGGGGTATTTCTTTACAAAGCTGTTGTGTGATGTCTCCCAATAATAGTAGTGAAATGAAGCTGCTTTAGGCTCACTCTTCTGGACTTTGCTCTGTTTGCAGGGTAATTCTGCTTCTCCACAAGAAACAAGTGTATTAACATGGGCGAGCATAAAAATACAGAAAAATCCTGAAGGCAATTATATTCAGTTGGCCTAAATTACAGAGGTTAATTAACATCACTGAGGTTTGCTGGTTTATTGTAGCTGAGGATCTGGCCAAAATAAGTACAGCATGTAGCACGATTGTAATGTACTTTCAGTTAACAGAAAATTAGAAACACTCGTAATGGCTGATACATCTGGTAAATAAGTAAATAGCCTCAATCATTCATTTGAACTCCATCTGTAAGAAGCAACGGCAGATTTTCTGAATCAGATACGTAAAACTACTCTGATAGCTTTTGTTCAGCTATGAAATGAGACACTTAAACAATGCAGACCACCCAGCATTTTGACATCACGAAATAATGAAGTGGTAAAATGCTCTTAGTACCCTACAAATTGGTTATAATGGAAGTAAATTACCTTGGTTGAAAATTGCTTAATGGCCAACTTAAGAAAGGTTTCATTTGTTTGGGAGGTTATTGAGATGTTTGTTTTATTGTACAGATAAGAGAGTTTTGGTCAAAAACTTTGAAAAAAATATGCTTGTCGGAATCCTTCTTAATGTAGCCTTGATGCTTGTGTGGTCCAGTTTGAACTTGAAAACCACATTTCCAGCACCCGTACAATTCAGCAGCTTGGATGAGACTAAGAGACTAAGTATTTGTCACCCCTAGCCTGTCATATCTCAACATGGATGTTCAGTGCAATGGCACACTGCTTGTAAAAAAAACCAACCAAAAAACCAAAAACCAACCCCCAAAAAAACCCAATCCAAAAAAGTCGCCGTGACAGCTTACATTAACTGAAGGATTAACTCACTATCGTTAGCCTTGCTGAGCGAAATTTGTGTGTACAACCAACGTTCATGTAAATGCTCCTCACTAAGAGCTCTGTGCCCCTCGGCGGCAGCTTTCACCATGGGGAGAGTTCAAGAGGAAGGAGAAAATCCAGTGGGAGCCTTTGGATAGCAGGGAGACCGTCCAGGGACTTACTGTCTAGGGAGCCTATCTGTCAATCAGGTTTGTCTATTGGAAAGGTATTTCCAGCAGCTAGCAACAGGTTTGCCTTCTTTTTCAATGAATCTAAACAACTTGTACTTCCGACAGGGAGACTGGACACAATTTGCTTTCTATTTTTAGCTTAAGTCACCATTTTGTCCTGGGGCGGGTTCGGGTACATAGGTGACATACACAGGCTAAACAAAGGAGACAACAAACAGTGCCAAAAGAGCAACAGGAAAGTTCCTGAAACAAAAATCAGCCTTTTTCAGACAGGCTTTAATTTCATTTTGGAACAAGGGAAGGACAAAAATTATCTATGATGTCCACTGTTGGCGGCGGGAGAGAAAGAGCAGAAAAGAATGAGGCAGTGTGGAAATGAACAAGAACAATTTTAGTCATGCCAGTGAAAATATTTTTTTTCCCAAACAAAAAATATTTAATTTTAAGTGTCTCAGTTTACCCACTGGCTGCTCCTTTCAGTGCTTTCACTTTCTGTGACAGTACTTTCACTGATCATTTCTACAGTTGAACAGTCCACGTTTCTTCTTTCTGCCTAGAGAGAAGTACTGAATATCTTACAGTTCAGATGGTTGCTGTCCAGGTTAAAGGTGGGAAAGTGATAGCTACTGAATTGTTAATTTTATTTGGTTAGAATTCAGTGAAATAATTCCCTGCTTAACTTGTGGCTTGATACTTTTTATGCTCGAAAAATAGGTTGAATTGAAGGATTGTGTCATGCAGTGTGCGTGACTGCTGTGAATCCAGTCCCTGTTAGAGGTTTTTACCCACCCGTTTTCTCTGTTCCTCTTTAATGTAAAAATATTAAACGAGATCTCGTTTAGAAAAGTCTGAAGTTGTGATATCTTTCAATTACAGTTAAGTATCCTTGGATTTCTGGTATTGCACTAGGGCTGATTCTACAGTCCCTTGGGGCTGTACAAATATAATGGGAGCCGGCGTTTCAGCAAGTTCTCAGGGTTAATTCCTGAAATTCAGGTCCTCTCTTCGGAGCTAATTCTTTATGCACCCAAGTATCGCTGTTAAGCAACACAGGCTATTTCCTTGAGTGAAATTCACATGTACAGGTGAGGCTTGTTGAATACTTTTGGCTTCTGTGTAAACACGAAGCAATGTAAATCCAACTAGGCTGTAAATATTTTTCATTGCTGTTGCAATCTTGTTGCTTCAATACACCAACAGTAAAATACAATTTAGGGGAAGCTAGAAACCTAGTAATAAGATTTACTGAAATATTTACCAGTGCAAAGGCCCAATCTTGATATCTTTGTAATGATGTAGATTACTGAAGCCTTATGTACATCTGCTAGATGTTTGAGGCCTGGAAATAAATTGGTTTGCATTTATGAAGTCAGAGGATATATATTTGGCATAAAATGTTTAATAAAAATTTAATACAGATCACTGCCTGACAGCCTGGTTTATCCTGCCTGTATTAAAGACAGTTCCAGTCGTTTTGTACTGAGGGCTATCACCTTTTTGGCTGAAGTCTGCAACATTTATCCACATGAATTATTTGATTTATGTGAATACTTGTATTGAACTCATGCGTGTAAATATTTTCAGCCTTGATCAGTGTAAATTCTTCAGAGAAGTGATTATAATGCCTAATTTTTGGCTCAATTGTAAGAGAAATGATAATTTAAGCACATACCAGAAATATATTTATTAAAACTTAGTGGCAAATACTCTTTCTAAAATGTGTTTTGAGAAAGGACATATCACTTACTGTTAAGAAGAAATTTGCAGGAGTGGAAATACATTGGATTTATGTATGTTGGGAGACAGAATTTAAATTTTCAGATAAACTTGTCTGTGTAACCATGCTACATGTATTTAGGAAAAGGGAGATTTTTTGTGTTAACTAACTACATTTGAAAAGAAATTTACTGTAAACGTTGTGGGCCAAATAAAATCTGGTATCAGTGTTTATAATCCTGTTGATTTAAGTTGAATTGCATATGGTAGATCAGGTTTGGACCGTTTGACTATCAACAATTTAAGTCTAGTTGTGATCAAGCAAATTTCTGCTGAGGTTACAGTCAGACCAGCTCATTTCAGGCCATGTCAGCCATTGACCCAAATTTTTACATAATGGGGTACTTAATGGAATAGATTTTGGTCCTTTTGTGGATGCACAGGAACATTCAAATCTATTCTGCCAGTGGCCAAAAATCTTGGGCCAAATCTTCCGTGCTGGTTAAATCTATCTGGATGAAGTTATAAAGTCAGATTAGTACTTTACTAAGTTTCACCAGGATGGTAACTGAAACATGTTTGATTGCCTAGGATTTCCTGCTACAACATCTGTCTTACTGAAATCTTTCCTGACACAGAGGAAAACTACTGATGCAGGTAGGAATGCTGATTTTTTTTTTTTTTTTCCTTGAACCATTGAAGTGTAGGCTTTCAGAGACACGCATCAGCTTTGCAATTCGTACTTTCTAACTGTGCTATGTGGTGTAAAGGGCTTCAGAAGCATCTTCCTGTGCCAGGATGGAGTTCACTTTGCGTGCCTTGCTTTATTAAATGCGAGCAGCCACACTAGCACTAGAAATGCCTGGCTGATAAGCTGATGCACTTTTTATCTACTTGGAGCCTGACTGACATCTTTGAACACTGTTGTATCTAAACAGCTTGAATATGTGACCTCATTCCTTAAATACCATCACTTGAACAGCTCTTGTTGCTAAAATAAAAGCAGTGTTGATTCTCTGTTGTGAAAACTCCTACAGACCTTCTGACAAGCACAAATTAAACCACACCTTCTTCTACTATGATAAAAATGATTGCTTATTTGTAGCAATTGCAGTGTACCTGTAGCAGCAATTACTGTGGAGGTATCGCTTGCGGGTTTTATCACATTCACTTTAACCTGTGACTGTCACAGAAAGCTCTGGCACGTGGAATAAGACTAGGAAACAGACCTCAAGGAAAATGATCCCAGAAAGGTAAAGTGGCTGAGTAATTTTGTTTTCTTACCCTGAGAAGGAGTTTGTTAACTACTCCCTAAGCTGAGGGAAGATTGGAGTTGAGCCAAACTTTCCAGTAAAACGAAAAGAGGCCAGGATCAGCTTTCTCATTTTACGTTGTCTTTTAATGCTCTGAAATAAGCCCTCTGCAATGCAGGCCTGTGTCAGTGCTTTGTTAAGTATAACCAGGGTTTTCAAAACACAAGCTATGCCCTCCATTCAAACACAATTATGTGTTTCTCTGGAAATGGCATTTGTAAGTTTTTTCCCAAGAGGTGATATTCGGAAAAGCTGAACTTTTACTGGGAAGCTGAAGTATGGACTGGTAAAAAAGAAGCTTAAAATTTTTATCTATGGAAACCATTTTTTTTGTGAGGGGACTGATGTGCAAATTCCCTGCAAAGTAAATAAATTAAAAAAATCTTATTTTAGCGAGCATATTTGTTGACTATTGTTTAAACAATCTTTCCAGTTAGAGTTTGGTGCTTAAAACAGTATTTTGAAATGCAGTTGTGACTTCATATTGGCATACAGATGTTTTGCAGATGCATTTATGACTATAGATGCAAACTCTGTTACTTGTTGTGTTTTGTCAATACTGGCAGTGTTGAGGCAAGTGCCACAGAGGCCAAAGGGGTCGTTGGGCAGGAAGGATATTCAGGTAACTACCGCACCTTTAACATAATCTAGGTCTCTTCCCCCAAAAGCTGGCTATAAATAATTTTAAATTGTGTATTATTTTCAGAACATAACCTGGTTTTCTTAAAGTAAGAACTTTTTTAATATAAATCCTGCTCTTGGGTCCAATCCAGCAAACACTCTGCTACTAAGGGAAGTTTTGGATACTAATAGGGCAGTGACTAGGAAGAGCAACACACATATACAAGCGCTGTGGAATCAAGACCTGTTAGTTGGTACACAAGCCAATGAGAGCGCTTACAGTTTTATTCATGGATATGAGGGGCAAAAGAATTAGGAACCGGTGTTGTCCTTGAATTCCGTATTGCCTACAACCATGATTTACGCACTGCAAGTTTTACTGGATTGAAATAAATGTAGATGATGTGGATTGATTTATACGAAAGAAAGCTCACTATTTTTAATCTTTTCATCCAGTAATATGAATTGCCATCAGGATTGGTGTATGCTTGTTGCCTATTTTTTAAAGCTTAGCATTGTTTTATTAAGGGAGGAGTGTGACCGAGAGTGACAACTTTAGTTTGTATTTTAATTTATAACAACCACATACAGCATTTACAGAAAAATAAAGGACTTAGTGCAACTTTGGATGCCAAACCTGAATTTTGAGGAAAACAAAGGGCAAAAAAACTTGAGTACAGTCTCTGTAACTTTGGTGATTGCAGTAGGTTGGATATTTCTGCAGGAGAAAGACAGCAGATGCAGTGATGTTGCTGGCTAACTGGGCAGATTTGTGTACCTGCTGGTGAGACAGAGAGGACTCAGGAGAGCCTGTTTGGTGCTCAGGAAGGTGAGGGAATTGCTGCCTTGGAGAAAGCGCTCGGGTCGAGATTCCACAGGGCTTTAAAGGTCAAGAGGAAGCACCTTGAGGCCAATATTGAATGTGGCTGGCAACCAGGGTAACTAAGCCACTAAGGGAGTTATGTGCTTACTCTGTCTGCTGCCAACAAAACTCCTGCCAACTCTTTTTGTAGTAGATGAAGTCTATTAATTCTGCATGCATACACATCAGCAGAAAGGGTCTAACATTACGCTGATCTAAATGGAACAAAACATAGACACGAAGAAGGACAGTCGCATCCGAAAGAGGCAAGGAAACATATTGGCAATATTCCCAAAAAGAAAGGAGAAACATTTCACTCCCATGAAGGCACGCTGGTTGTGCGCTGGACCGGAGATTCCTAGGGTTGAGAAAGAGCAGTATGAGATGTTGTGAAAGAAACGCAGAGTTTAAATTTTATCTAGATAACACGGACATTTTCTCTGTTCATACTGTATTAATTTGCAGGCTTCTTTACACTCTGCACACAGAGGAGTCAGGTGCACTGACAGCGCACAGAAGTGGCAGATGGAACAGTGGTAATGATTTTTAATTACATCTTTGTGATACTTGGCATATGAATGAAATTTAAGCTTCCTCATGACTTTATTAGATCCATAAGTGAAAAACTTACAGATTGAAGGAAAGAACTGAAAATAGTGCTGTGAGGAGATCCATAATGAGTGATTTAATGAAGCAGTTAAATCCACTGTAGAACACAAACTGTTTTTAATTGGAAACACTGGACAGCTTAATCTTTCTATCAAATGTTCAGAGGAAATCAAATACCCCGTTGTATAAAAAGCAGCTGGGACACAGGGAGAATGGCACTTATATCAGTGCTCTGTAAGAGGTCAATGACAATTTTAATTGATGCTATTTTAGTTCTTGTGGTATGGTGGTAACGAGAATAGAAATATCTGAACTGCTTGTTCTTAGAAATATGTGGACTTTATTCAGGATAATCTTCAGCTTAGAATCAAGTACAAAGATTAGGTGAAATCTGCAGACAGAAGAAAATGGGCACAGTTAAAGAATGTTTTATGGGTACATCCCATTCCATTAATTTCTGAAAAACAGACTGGACTGGCAACATTCACTTATTTTCAAAGACATGGTTAATCCTTGAGCCAAATATGATTAAAAAGGCATGTTGCACAAAACCTACTACACAGTTCTAAAAAAAAAATAAAATTATAAACAACAATTGCTTTAGAGATTTCTTTTTGTGATTTTTTTAGACTTTGCAGAGCCCTTTTATGGCTTGTTCTTTGTCAGCCTGAGATCGCAGCACGGTCCTACTAAATCCGTCTCCTGATTTCTTTGGTGTCAGTGTTGCATACCATCCCAAATAGAAACTGTATTACTGAAGTAGTGGGAATATGGGGTCAAGTTTGAACAATGGCAGTAAAACCAAACTCAGTCTGGTTTTGCTTTTTTCAAACATACAGAGGAAGATTGCCGTAGGGCATTAGAGACAACAACAGGGAACTGAATGTAACTGCTTTTGGAGGTAGAGTATTTCTAAAGGTTACCTGTGAAGAGACCTACTGTCATTCATTTAAAAAAAAAAAAGAAAATATTCTAGCTTTTGGTTCTTTGCTATGGGCTGAAAGCTTGCAGTGGGGTCTTGGGAAGTATTTTTTAGATTGTGGTATATGGGTATGCGAAGAGTTGGATGATCTTTTGACTTCTCTGGACTAAACATCGGGAAGGCGGACTTTGGGAGTCAGATGGTCCCATCCACTTCTATGTTTCTGTGATGTATGGCAAATTTGGGGATCAGCCTTTAGCTTGGAGCGTTATTCTGCACAGAGCAATCTTCTGATACTATGCTCTTCATGTAGCCCACGTTTCACTTTGTTAATTCGGAACCTCTTAAGCGTAACTGTAGCAAGCCGGATTCGCAGCTAACACTAATTCCCAACAGTGTGTTGATTTCAGTGGAGCAGCCTGAATCTATACAAGCTGAGGATCTAATCCAATAACTCCTTGCCTTAAGAAGGTTGGATCTCCTTTTAGTGACAATTCTCTTAAATACATAATATGAACTCTCTAGAGCTAATCTTTACCCAGGTTGGTAAAAATTAAGGATCACTTCAAGTCGTCCCAGAAGCAAATACACATTTGCCTGATTTCACACATTTCTGGGGTTATCTTCTGAAAATGGTGTAGTCCACCCATGTCATTAACATGGAAAGCTGCGACAAAGTGCTGTGACATTCTGAGAATGAGATTGTGCTCCTTACACTGCAGAGCTGGGTAGAAGAAAAGCCCCCTCTGGAGAAACAAGGGGGAGATGATTTCTGCAGGGCTGCTGCATGCCCAGAAAGTGGTCCAAACTCACAGTTCTCGACCTGACGCAGCAGGGTTTCACATCTATTCTTGTGGTACGTCAAACCCTCCTGAGCACTGAGGATTATACTAATATTGGTAACTTTATGTTAGGATAACACCAACTTCTTTTTAAGTGTCCTTTTTTCCCCCTGCTAGCTGTGGTTAATGTTGCTCTCCCAAGTACTTGTCACTTCAGCTCACTTGTGTTTTTCACTTCATCACACCAGTCTCTGGGTTCAAAGTGGTGATACTGGAGTCACCTCAGCTGAAGAAGTGATGAGTTAAACCAGCTGCATCTCTTGAACTGCTCATTTCCAAGTTTGAATACCTTCTGGTTTTTTTCCCCAGATCTATCGTGCTTTCTAGGTTTTAGGTGGGATCCTTCTGAAATGCTTTAATCACATTAAGGGTTTAATCATAATAACAGTTTTGATGATGATGGTGATGATTATTATTATTATACATTCAAATGCCTTTTCAGCTTTTATTTGTGGGTGGTTTATTTTTGCTTAATAGTCATTTGAGGATGAATTCTTAGTCTACAAGAAGTTTAATCCGAGTGACATTCATAAATGGAGAGACTCAAATTTGTTATTCATTAAATAAATGCGTGGTTGTTTCGGAATATTGTCTAACTTAGGGTAACACCTTCCTGTTTTAGTATCTTTATACAACTAGAACAAGCAGAATGGAAGGTCAGGCTGTAAAGTTGTCTCTTATCATACTAAACACACTGCAACAACTGCCTCTTGAATTATCTTGCACCAGATTTTAGTCCTCTTGCCTTCAGATACCTATAAACAACTGCATTTTACTGGAGTAACACTTACATGCACATGTCTGAGAGAAAAACTGGTCTTTAGAAATAAGTTTTGAATGAAAAGGGAGAGTAGAGAATAATATGGGCTTAAATGTATACCTAAAATAACAGAACTGAGTTAAACTATAAATACATTCACTGCAGCAAGGTAACCTGAAATTAGTTTTTTTGTTGTTTTTCTGCCTCATGTTTTTCTGCTTGTAGGGAGGATTTTATGCCCTTTCCTTTCTTCTGTCTTCATTTCAAATAACAGAACTGAATCAAACTACTAATACATTCAGTGCAGCAAGGTAACCTGAAATTACATTTTTCACTGTTTCTCTGCCTCATCTATTTTTGTGCTAGAAAAGGGGATTTCTTGCACTTTCCTTCCCCCCCCCCCCTTTTTTTTTTTACATTTTCTCTATGTTGGGCTCAGAATTCATTTCACTCTTTTTTTCCTAACCCTCTCACATCTGGCCACAGGCCACTCTTTCAAAAACTTAGGGTTACAGGTTCCATTTTGTTCTGCCTGTTTTCTTCCCTCTCCAGCTGCTGCTGACTGACACCGCTTGGCTTGTCCTCCCATCCAGGCTGCAGAGAACCGTGAGCTTGCTCGGCTATCATGCACAGTTTCTGTGCACAAGTTCCCACCTTTCTCATTCGTCATTTCAATCTCTTCCCCACATAACAATCGCTGACAAGCCCCAAAACCTCCTAGCTTCAGTATTGCGTTGCTCTTCCTGAGAAAATGACGTCGTTCAGACACACGGACAGGAACAGCCAGCCGTTCTTCGTGCCTGCTATATTAGACGGCCATTATTTTTGGAAGAGTACCACACAGATTATGGCAGCGTTGGAGTTTCTGTACAGCAGCACTGAGAACACTAATACCCAACATTAGCTCTTGCAATAATCTTGTGGGCTCCTTACCCAGGTATTGCCAAACCCCAAACCCGTCTGTCCTGTCAAATCCCACGTGACCTTGCTCCAGGCAATATGGCTACAAACATTGCGTACACATATCCCACACATCTGTGTGTCGCCAGTACTCAGAAAGGATTTTAGAACAAATCAGTTGTGTACTGACAGGAAGCCTGACATGAAGCAGAATAAATGGAAATTAAATCGTTTTGTATATTGTGCTATTAACTTAATGGGCACAAATGATTTTTCTGAACTTTCACAGTGTGGGTTACCAGCACCTGGTTCAGCAGTGATTCCAGCTGATGGGTTTGGCCTGGCCGCAGAGTTGTGAGAAATCTGCTTGGAAAAAAAAGCACCCATCCTGGCAGGGGGTATTTATAATATCTATGTATCATACGGGGGCTGGGATCAGGATTGGGGGTTTGTTGCGTTACGCTCTGTAAAGATAAGGTTATGTAGTCTTTGCCTTAGAAGCTTACAACTGAAGAGAACTCATAGAAGTGCGTGCAATTAGCTATAATATAATATATAGTGCCTGTGTATGCTATCTCTTATATTCTGGTCTGCCTATGTATCTAAATTTAGTGGTTTGGGATGCTATTCTTGGCTCAACGAAGATAATTTTTTTACCTTTTTTTGTTCCCTCAATGCATGTATATATTTCCTTGCTTGCTTCTAGATCTGTCTTTCAAATCCAAGCAAATCCAAAACATCTGCAAGAGCAGTCAACTAACCAATAATGGTAGGTAGCAAACTGACTGCTCTTTTTCCACTGACCTCTTTGGCTTGTTGTTACCTCATTTTTCCAAAACACCCCCACGCAACGGGTCTTTCATCCACCTGTTGCATTGTGTCTTGTGAACTGTGTGTAGGAGGAATCGACTTCGTAACATGCCAGTGCGTTGCGTAACGCAGTGGGCCTTGGTACTTGATTGGGAAGCCTAAGCCCTCCATAGGGTAAACAGGAACCTAATTAAACAAAGTGAAACAGCCGGTCAGGCTGGAGACGGTGTATTTTGCTCCTTTGGTTCACATTTTGCATATGCATTTATAAATGTATAATATATACACCACACACAACTATAAATGCATAAATACTTAGGCTGAAGGAATATCCATAATCTGAACTGAAATTTCCCAGCAGAGAGGAAGACAAATTCCCTAACGTAGCATGTTTAAAAATGACATATTGGTAGTAACACAATAAAAAATTAAATGTCATTAAGCTGCCATAAAATGATCTAGAATTGAACCAATGTATCATATACTGTGTATGTATATGTGGGCACCTGATTTTTTTGTAAAGCAGTTCAAATAGCACTTGGCTATTTCTGAAAAGTATGGGAGATGATATCCTGCCCTATTTTTAGGAATAATATGTTTTGTCTTTATTAGGCTGCAGTTAGATGGATGCTATGTGAAGAAGTAAGAATGAACCAGTCCTGGGCTGTTTCAGTCTGAGGAAAACAAAGTTAATAGTTTTAGATTGTGCCAGTTGCCAGTGCTGATCTTTGTTCTGTGGGTCAGCAGCTGGAGGCCTAATCCATTTTAGCATCCCTTCTGCTCCCAGCTATCTTTCCTCTCATCCCACAGTGGGATACATAAATTACTTTGACAAGTTCAGCATCCTAGGGCAGCCATAGAAATGGATTTTGGAAAAAAAAAAGAGAAAAAGTGCCTAAGATGAGGGCAGAGAGGCTGAGCCTACAGAGGTAGCAATCATTGCCCACTTGGCAGAAAAGCCAGGACAGAAGTTTTGATTAAGTATTATGTTTAGTTAATATAAAATGCATATACATCTTGGTGTCTTACGATATTTCTTTTTGTTATATTCTTAAAGAAAAATAAAGGATACTTTGCTTCAAAGAAAGACTTCAGTACAACTTTTGAACATCTGTATGAACTTCAAGCTATAAGAGGGGCTAAACCAGGTCAGATGAGCAGCAACATGATGACAGTCATGATCTGGTGAGGGGATCTGTCTAGAAGTGGAACCAATCTGAGGATTCCTCCGAGACAAGAATAGAAGGTAAGCATGGCACTTGCCTAAGAGCTGAAAAGAGACCGCATGAGTGATCAGAGGCACATCTTACGATCACAGCAGCTACACGAGCATGCCAAAATATGAAAGAACTGCCTGTGTACGGCCTGTGATCACATAGCTACTGAGCAAAATAGAGGAATTCTTAGATTTAACTAATAGGAAAACGGAGGCTGTCTTCTCACCATCGGAAGAATTTATTTGAAATGGCAATCAATAGGCCTGTAGTTTTAATTTCATTCTTTTTTACTTGCAAAACAGTTGTACACTGTAAAGAATACAATGTGCTGAAAGAATAAATAAAATTGATGTGTACTCAGTGGCAGCACGTATTTGTATGCCTTATTAACTTGCCCCTCCTCTAGATTATAGTCTAGGTAAAAGCAATTACTACTGGTGTAGTGTCAAAAAGCTGCTCATCATCACCCAGTGAGGTCAGCTTTACAGCAGACTACACAGTTGAGGCATTATATGATTTTATTCTTTCAGCAGCCGTTGTTTGAAACTGATTTGCCAGGTCACATTTTGAAAAAAAAAAAAAAAAGACATTTTAAGGAAGTCATTATTCTCGTGAAAAATCTGAGTGAACGGGGATTAGGTAAAAATAAAAATTGCAAGCAAAGAGAAATGGAGAACAAAATAAGGTTCTGAGGATAGACACAGCCATCTTAGTTCATTGCATTAGCTTCAGGAAGACTGAAATCTGTTCCATCAGAGAGATCTGTTCAGCATTACAGTGGCACAGTGCAAAAGTTACAAGAAGTCTGTTGAATCAGTTTGGATAAATCTTAAAGACTGCTAGTTCTAAAGTCTGATTTTATTTTCTAAAGCTTAAAGTGCATAAGATTTGGATGAGAAACAAATAATATATAGTCATCTACCTGTAAGGCCAAACTGGTTTCTTTGTTGTTTTTTTTTTCAATTTACCCAGGCATTTCTGGCCAGGATACGTTCAAGTTATAGTTATTTCCAGGCTCATACATTAAAACTTGCACTGCTTGGCAACCTGATTCTAACTGACGGAATAAAGCCAATTAATCTTAGCTAATAGCCTGTGCTGAAGTAGTAATTTGAGCAGATGCTACATTGTATTCATGCTACATCGTTTTTGCTGAAATACGTTAGTTTTTCACAAGGTACAATGAAAAAAGTAAAAGCTATATTTGCACTGGAAAAAAATGCATTTGAAAACAAGCTTGGAATGAGTGATACCTGCCAAGCATCGTGCCCTAGGAAATCTGAAGAGCCTCCATTTTCTTTGGGGAATAAAGGAGCCCTATATACCTTCTTCTTCGTGCGCTGTTTTTTCAAGACCTTTTCCTTTTGTTTCTGTTCCTTTTCACAGGAAGTATCAGAGAGAATTCAGCCTACAAGATTTATCTCCCCTGTTTTTCCTGTCCTTGCCAAAACTGTGGCTGCATCTTGGTAGCCTTCACCACAGTTCCACTGCCATGACTCACCTAAAATACATCCCTATCTACAACAGTCAGAAACTAGTTCCAAAACCAGTAAAACTAGCAAATTCAGGTTCCTGTAGCTTCAGGTCTTACATTGTTTGCATCTCTATCCTGGAATATCTTCAGTTGTTCCCACATCTCTCTCATCCTCCTTTTTGGTTTTGCCAGCTGGGTAAAAGACAGACATGCTTGTAAAAACTACGTGGCTCATGGCTCCCAAATGGAATGAGTAACAACCAAGTTCCCCAGCTCCCTCTCCACAGCAGAGCTCATCAGCTCTCTCTAATTTAGCCAGCTGCTTTTTACAAAACTATCGGGAATTTAATATCCTTGAATATTCTGCCACTGCCATAGTTAACTGAAATTGTCCGAAGTGTTCAAAAGCTGGAGTGTTTTATGTGGGGAAAAGTGAGGGAAATAAAGGGCTTCAGTGTATGATCAGCCTGATGTGATACCGAGAAAGCAGGGTAGTCATGTTGAAAATGTTTTTAGCTGTCCTATCTTTGTCTGACCCAGATAAAAGGAAGAGCTCCCTAAACGCTCATGAGAAAGAAGAAGCAGTCGCAGTCTTGGTGGTGTCTTCCAAAGCTGCCATACCTTCTGCCTTTGGAAGTCAGAAATGCACCGCAACCCCAAAACACCACCATAGCTCAAGTGAAGACTCCAGCCACTGTAGTTTCACAAAAGCAGTCACAAGGCACAAGGTATGAAGCAGTGAGCAAAGCACTAGAAGGTGGCAGGCTGGTACCTTTCAAATGTGAGCCATTTAAAATCAGTACTGTTGCTTCCAGTGTAAACTTTGCTTGTATATTCAAGTTTTATAGTCCCAGCAGCAATGCCATCAACCTTCTCCACAGTAATGGTGAAAATGTCACTACTATCAATCTGTTTACTCCTCAGGCATATTTGGCAGCCAAGGGAATAAGCCTGAATGTTGGTTACCAGGCTGTTTCTTTCCGAAGTGGGTAAATATCAATGCATAAAAAGAGCAAAAATTGATTTATAATTTAAATTATATGCACTTCCCTTTAAAAAAAGCAAACCAATTTAAATTCCAAATTATTATAACTTTTATGCATTCCTAAGTTTTAAAAAAGCTATTAAAACAATGTAGATAAAATACTGTGATTTCTGATAGTTCATTCTTGCTGTTGGAGTTGTAAATTCTAGTCACCGAGCTAGCAGCATCGCTAGCTCAACATCTGGAATCGGAACGGTGGAGCTGCCAGATCAGCCCTTGCCACCTGCATCCTCCCCTGAACATGCTGGGAGTGTATATCCCTCCACTGGTTTGTTCAGCTAATTCAGCTCAGTCACTTGTACGTTTCGAGTTAAGAAATCAGAGGTTGAGCACCCCTGATTTAGAGAGAGGTCAGATACTCTGAGCCTGGAACATGCCACCCAAATTCTGTTTCTGCTCTACAACTACACTTGTAAAACTGCTCTGCCTGTGCTCTAATTTGCCATGTAATGAGTACATCCTCTTTTCTTCACTCCTTGGGAATTGAATGTTGTGAATATGTCAGTACTGGGCATCAGTGGACTTTCTTCCCTCCATTGAACCCCCAGACACGCAGGTAACAAACATTGCTGGTTCATTACTTTAATTACAGTGTGTGGGACATCTACAGAAAACACAGCAGAACTATATTAAATCCCTAAAAAAAAAAAAAAAGGTAAGTATTAAGGCTGGAAAGTTTGAATTTAGACATGTCCATGGGTACAGATACAGGGATGCTGAGATCTAAACTTGATACTGATTTTAAGCATTCATGTTGAAATGAAAAGTAGGAGGGGAGATCATGAATCAGAAAAAGTAATCATGATATTAGCTGGATCTGATTGCAAGAGGTGTTAATAGAGAATGGATTTTTTGTGTCTAGGTCCAGGGAAGCTGGTGGTCCTTCTGTTCCTCGGGACTGTAAAGGCCAACTGGTAAGTCAATAATTTAATTGTATTTCTTAAAAGTGTTAGGGGCTGAAGAGTAGCGATATTAAACCTAAAGTGGGGAATTACCTGTATTCTGGGTAATTTGAAAAATTTTCGCTATTCATTCTGATTCCTTAGAAAATTTTAGGACTGCTCACAGAGAGTCTCAGAAGACTTCACGTTCTTGTATGTTTATATTTTCTACAGTGACCCAATGAATTTAGAAAGTGGTATTAAAAATCATTTAGGGTACATCATTCTGCCACATTCCCCTGGCTTTGCTTTCCTAATACACTATTAGTAACATGTGACTGGACATGTCTGATGCAATTTTGTTATTAATATATTGCATCATTGTAATAACAAAAGGTAAGACTTTAGTCTTTATTTTCACTGTGAGCCTTTTCTGATTGACTGCATGCTCCCTCAGAGTGTCAAACCCTCACCCCCCTGACTGGGCAGAGACGAAAGGACTTTGAGGAAAATGTTTATTTTAAATCCATGCTATCTGCTTGTTGGGAACTTATTAGTCCTACAAGTTAGGCAGCCTTCGCTGTGGTCAGTGTTTAGATAGGAGGTTACCCAGGAACGTGGAAGTGCTACAGGAAATATTTGAGGTTTTTGCATAGAAGTCTTTCTCCAGTGTGAACAACATCATCTTTGGGTGCAGAAGGATCCTAAATGGCTGCTTAGGGTCCTAAATGTCTGTAAGATGTAACGTGGGTATCTTAGCTGTGCATTGTCTTTTAAGACCTAATGGTTCTTTGCAAGGGAAAGAATAGTCACACCAAAATCCAATTAACAGTGATTCCTGTGCAGTTTTAGTGATGTGAATTCCTCACGGCACAGTCTCCTTTGCTGGAGAGCACTGTGTGTTATCAGCCATTGCTCTGGTTCACCTCAAATGCTGGTATATTTGAATGGTGAGCAAATATATTCTTGTTCACTGTTGTAACATCATTTTTAATGTTATGCATCAGCTTTGGTTCCTTTAAATGAAAGTTTAGACAGACCCGGTTGTGGCCTAGGAAGCAATTACCTGGATGTAGGAATTTAAAGCTATAGCTAATGGCAACTTTGCACTTTAGAGCTGTCCTTAAACCACTCTCATTTATGCAGATGGACTGGCTCAGCACCCGCCTGGCCAGCAGAAGGAAGTTTTAAAGAATGTTTTGTGACAGATTTGAATCACAGTACTGTACATTGACATGGTTTAGGACATTTACTGTAGAAATGGACTGGTTTGATTTATCAAGATGATGCTGGGGGCATAAAAAAAAAAAATTGGAAAAATCGGCTCCATCTAAGACGGCCTATGAGATGTTAGTAACAATTCCAGAATAGGAAGTGCCCAGAATGCTAAAGAACATAAAAGGTTTAAAAAGCTACTGTCAAGAAAATGTTAATTATTGCAGAGGACCAGGCTGAAAGGCAGGCTCCACAGAAGATTCTGATAAAGCTGAACCTAACTCAGTTACCATCAAGAGATGGTAATCCCTCTGTGCTATTGCTTTAACACTTTTCCCCTCCATATGCTGCATTTGTATTGATAAACAAGGCAGTGATTTTGTCACAATATCCCACTACCGATCTTGAAAAGAAGTACAGCAGGTGATCAAACGCAGACAAACCTGCCAGGTAAATACGCCTGATGCCCAAGGTACAGCAGCACAGGCATAATCTGGAAACAAAAGAAACGCAGAGTTTTATCCTGCCCAAGATAAAGACATGGTGCCTGAAACCTGGAGGATTCGAGCTCAGAAGGAGGGACAGTAATCCAACCATCCTTGCAATTTTAACCCCATCTTTTTGAATTGCTATCTGAGACCAAATGGGTTTTTTTCTGTTTGGTCCCGTTGTGAAGTGCTAACACTGCATTTGTCCCAACACAATTACTTTCCTAGTCTTCGATATGCTGTGATATCGTACCACTTCTGTGTAAGATCAAGAAGCAGGTCATAGCAGACAGAAAAAAATCCAACCAGTACGTAGCCACTGTCAGCACTGCTGTGGAAATTCAGGAACACACCAACTGGTGTTTCTTTTTCACGTGCTAAATGCTTTTCCTCCTAAGTTCGCCATATGAAAACATCTCACGAAAACTGAGTTTGTAAAGTAACTTGCTGAATATCAGCAAAGTGCTCCATATAAGAATTGTAAAATATTTTTCTAAAGAGCTGTTATGCAGTGTATTTTCAGTACTGGAGAGCTGTATTTTCCTCTGGCTGGTTAATTTGACTTGCTCAGGCTATCTGGAACTCCCTTCCTGTTTCCCTCCAAGACCTTTAGTCACTTCCTTTCCCTAAATAAAAAACCCTTTCATTTCTCTTTAACTGATGATGGATTCTCTTTCGAGCATTCTGATAAAATCAGCTGAATTATATATAGATTTTTCCTACTTGCAGATGCCCAAAAATCGCTGTGGCTAGGTATGTTAAAATTAGTTTCGGCGCTGTGTCTGTACTCAGAATTTTACAAATTTTTAAAAGTACCTTGTTGCCTTAGGGTGTATTTTAATGGAATGTTAAAATTCCATTTTCTTGTTTAACCAAGAGATGTGAAAAACAGATTGGCCGGTGAAAGTATAAAGACTTCATTCAATCAAACTATTTTTATTTGCTATACAAAAAGTGCAGATTTACAATACAAAAATAAAAGTCTATTTGCTTTCCTGGTACGTAATAAATGAGTACACAGAAAAGCTGAACTTTTCCTTTTAGTAAAATATTTCAGGCCAGTCATCTGCTGTGAGTGGGGCAAGATGCCACTGAAGATTACAGGCCTCTATTTATTGATAAAGTCATTAAATCTGGCCTGTTTTTTTCCTCAGATAAAAGCCATCACCAGATTGTTACTAATTTCTTAATGCAATTTAGTACATTAAGCTTCTTCAGAGAGTAAAAACATTCTGAGAATTTACATCACCTGGAACCGAGTGCTCTCCCCCGTGTTCATTCTCCAAATCAAATAGCTGGTAGGAAAAGGGAAGAAGCCTTGTTAAGATTTTCTTTGGACGCACTTACGCTGCGGCAGCTGGTGGAAGACACCGGGTAGGCACCGCAATTGATAAGGAAAAAGAAGACTGCAGGTGTCTATACCTTAAATCATCAAGCAAATTAATTACTGGCTCGGTGAAGTGGAAGCGCTGGTACTGGAGTTAGAGCAGAGATCCTCCTGTGTCAGGACCCACCGTTTCTACCAGCTCAAAAATACCATTCGGGGATAACTGACACGCTTCTAGGTGAAGTTCAAGGTTGATGCCTAAGCTGACCAAGCTGAACGTTGGGTTACACTCTGTCCTAGGTAGCGCAATACAAATTTCAGGAAGGGTGATGGGAGCCACTGGGCCTGTTCTGTCTTAACTTACGCATATGTAGTCCACTGGCTGTAACAGAGCCACAACAATAAAGCTAGGAATACAATTTAGCCAAAACTTCCAGGTTTTATATTTAACAATAGATGGAATCTAATCCATCCAGCCAGCTGCCACTGCAACATCCCTTATACCACTATAAAAAGGGCTGATTTGAAAATATACACGGAAAATCTGTCGATAGAAGATACAAAATCTTAGGGGAAAAGAAAGAAGTCCAAAGCCCTCACAGGCTGTTACGTGCTTATTCACCTGCTGTGAAATTTTCATCTCCATCAGGTAACAGTGTTGCCTCCGCCGTATTTCTAAAAAAGTACTTTTCACATCCCTTCTAGTAATTTCTGGTAGAGATAGGGAATATTGACGTCTTTGTACATTCTTGAAAAAAAAAAAAAAAAAAAAAATCTCATCTGGAACTTCCTGTGCCGGAACTGAGACTGGATCGGGTGCAGGGAAAGGCTGCTCGGAGGAGCAAGGGTGACGGCGGAGCTTCTCTAGCTTTAGCTTAAGCAAGCAAGGGCTGGACAAACTGTATTCTTTTAAATGGGTTAGAAATTAAAATTCAGAGAAAAGAACAATTTAAATTGAAGGGAGAAGTGGGAAAAGGACGTATGTTGGCCTTGAGCAAATTAAGACTGGAAGTCAGGAGGAGGTCTCTAGTTATTTAGAAAATGAGTTATTTTAGCCTTCCCAATACAAACAGCAGCAACGCCCCACCCCACCCTCAAATATTTGGGTTCAAACAGTTCATGTGAAGAGTACGATACATTTTTCTGGGACAGGAGAAGACTCAATGCCGGGACCCCTTAGAGTCCCTCCATTCGTGTGCTGCCACCCTGATTTTTTTCTGGAAAGTGACTTTATAAATCTCTTTATACAGGCACACGTGGGAGAATAAATCATCTGGGGGTTAAAAATCCGTAATACCATTGGAATAGCATCAAATATAGAATTACGAGTCCTTTTGGTCTTGCCGTGGTAGCTGCGTGGGTGGGAACCGCATCCAAAGATACGCTATTTTAGCCAAATGGAGCGGCACCCTCAGGGCTTTGGCCAACGTTCCATCTCCAGGCAGAAAGCAAGAGACCACCCTGGGGGCTACCACAGCGATACGCTTTGTGAACAAGCTGCCATTTTGTCCTGCACAAGCTGCATAATTCAGATTTTAAAGAGATCTCCTGGAGAAGCTGGCAGTTCATGGCCTAGATGGATGTACTCTTCGCTGGGTTAAAAACTGGCTGGATGGCCGAGCCCAGAGAGTCGTGGTGAATGGAGCTAAATCCAGTTGGTGGCCGGTCACAAGCGGTGTCCCCCAGGGCTCAGTTTTAGGGCCGGTCTTGTTTAATATCTTTATCAATGACCTGGATGAGGGGATTGAGTGTGCCCTCAGTAAATTTGCAGATGACACCAAACTGGGTGGTAGTGTTGATCTGCTGGAGGGGAGGAGGGCTCTGCAGAGGGACCTGGCCAGGCTGGATCCATGGGCCGAGGCCAACTGTATGAGGTTCAACAAGGCCAAGTGCCGGGTCCTGCACTTTGGTCACAACAACCCCACGCAGCGCTACAGGCTTGGGGCAGAGTGGCTGGAAAGCTGCCCAGAGGAAAAAGACCTGGGGGTACTGGCTGACAGCCGGCTGAATATGAGCCAGCAGTGTGCCCAGGTGGCCAAGAAGGCCAATGGCATCCTGGCTTGTATCAGGAATGGTGTGGCCAGCAGGAGTAGGGAAGTGATCGTGCCCCTGTACTCGGTGCTGGTGAGGCCCCACCTCGAATGCTGGGTTCAGTTTTGGGCCCCTCACTCCAAGAAAGACGTTGCATTGCTGGAGCATGTCCAGAGGAGAGCCACAAAGCTGGGGAGGGGGCTGGAGCACAAGTCATATGAGGAGCGGCTGGGGGAGCTGGGGGTGTTCAGCCTGGAGCAGAGGAGGCTGAGGGGAGCCCTCATCGCCCTCTACAACTGCCTGCAGGAGGGGGGAGCCGGGGGGGGTCGGCCTCTTCTCCCTGGGAACGGGCGATGGGACGAGGGGGAACGGTCTGAAGTTGCGCCAGGGCAGGTTTAGGTTGGACATTAGGAAAAACTTCTTCACCGAAAGGGTTGTCAGGCTCTGGAATGGGCTGCCCAGGGAGGTGGTGGAGTCCCCATCCCTGGGGGTATTTAAAAGAAGGGCAGATGAGGTGCTTAGGGACAGGGTTTAGTGGTGGGATGGCAGGGTTAGGTTAACGGTTGGACTTGATGATCTTAAAGGTGTTTTCCATCCAAGGTGATTCTATGATTTTTTTTCTGGAAAGCGACTTTATAAATCTCTTTATGCAGGCACACGTGGGAGAATAAATCATCTGGGGGTTAAAAATCCGTAATACCATTGGAATAGCATCAAATATAGAATTACGAGTCCTTTTGGTCTTGCCGTGGTAGCTGCGTGGGTGGGAACCGTACCCAAAGATACGCTATTTTAGCCAAATGGAGCGGCACCCTCAGGGCTTTGGCCAACGTTCCATCTCCAGGCAGAAAGCAAGAGACCACCCTGGGGGCTACCACAGCGATACGCTTTGTGAACAAGCTGCCATTTTGTCCTGCACAAGCTGCATAATTCAGATTTTAACGAGCTGGTTGGATCTGTTCAGATGGCCGACTTATAGGAGTGGTGAAACAAGTTTTGCCTCTTCTGAAAATGTCTGCTGTTTGGTTTGTTTTTTGTTTTTTTTTTTTTCCCAGACACTAAGTTTTTTTGCATCGTGATGTGGTTAAGATTTCCATTCCCCCCCGGAGGAAGGCGCTGACCGGCCCCGCTTCCCACCCCGGGGGTGATGCCCCCCCCTCCCCCGGCCCCGCACTGCGGAGCCGCCCGGACGCCGCGGGACCCGCTGGTCACATCCAGGGTGAGACAAACCGCGTTACGGCTGGCCGGGGCCCAGCGGCGAGGGTCCCCGGGGCGGGGCGGGGTGTGTGAGGATACCCCAGGGGGTTCTGGCCGCTGTTTGGAAAGGAAAAAAAAAAAAAAAAAACAAAAAAAAAAAAACCCAAAAAAAAAAAAACAAAACCAAAAAAACCCCCAAAACCCACAAACCCAAGTGATACCGGTCCTGGCAGAGGAAAGTGATGAATCACGACGCGCGCTCACAAGATGTCTGTCGCGCTGCCGCCCGAGCGCGGCCCGCGGAGGGATGGGGGGGACCCCCCCCCCGCCCCGCTAACGCCAGGGTCCCGGGCTGCGCCCCCGTCCCCACGGGGCCGTCCCGCGGGGGGCGCCGCGGCCCACAGCACCGCCCCCGCCGGGGGGCCGCGGGCGGCACGCGGGTGGGGTGGGGTGGGGTGGGGTGGGTGGGGTGGGGTGCGATGGGGCGCGGTGGGATGGGGCCGCCCCCCCCGCCCCCCCCCCCGCCCCCCCGCATTCTCCGCGCTGAACTTTACCCGACTTCTCCATCCCCGCGCCGCCGTCCCTGGCGCCCCGCCCCCGCGCTGCATATTAATGAGGCGACCGCACCCCCGCGCCGCGCCTCATTGGCCGCTCCGCGCCCCGCCGCCTCCCCCACCGGTGACTCAACAGGGCGTGGAGCCTGGGTCCCGCAGCGGCGGCGGCGGCAGCAGCGCAGCCCGCGCCCTCCCCCCGCAGCCGGCAGAGGCACAGCCCCAGCGCCGCGCACTCATTGTTCCGGCAGCCCCAGGCACCATGGACGAGCTGGACCAGTCGCCCTTGGTCTCCTCCTCCTCCTCCGGGCCAGCACGGCCGCACAAGCCCCAGTTCAACTACCAGTTCGTGCTCGACGACGAGAAGGAGGAGGAGGAAGAGGAGGAAGAAGAGGAGGACGAGGACGAAGACTTCGACGAGCAGCTGGAGGTGATGGAGAGGAAGCCCGCCGCGGCTCCCGCCCCCGCCGCAGCCCTGCAGGAGCGGCCGCCGCAGCTGCTGGACCTCGGCGGCCCCGCCGGCCGCCCCGCCCCGCCGCCCGGGCCCCGCCCGGCCCCCCGGCCCCAGGAGCAACCCTCGGCCCCCGCTCAGCCGCCCAAGCCCGAGCCCGCCCCGCCCCCCGGCGGGTCCCCTCCGGCTCGGCTGGGCCCCCCCCGGGGGGCAGCGGTCCTCGCCTCCGCCAGGATGCCCTCCGCTTCTCCCTCCCCGCTGCCCCGCCGGGGGGCTCCCTTTGTCTGCCGGCCCTCGGCCGCCTCCTGCGGCACCGCTCCCTCCCCTCAGCCGCGCCGGGGCGCGGCCCCGCTCCCCATGGCCCCCGCCGCAGCTCATGCGGGAAAAAGGGCTCCCCCCTCCCCCTTTTCTGTGCCTTTTTTTTTTTATTTTTTTTTTTAAATTTCTCCCCTTTCCCTCCTCCTCCTCCCCCCCCCCGCTGTGTTATGCTAATGGCGGGAGGGGGGGGAGCGCCACCTCGCACATGGGCCGCCCGGGGGCGAGGCCGCCGCCTGGCAACGGCCGCGTCGCGCGGGGGGGGGGGGGGGGGGGCAGAGCCTGAGGTAACGGCCGCTGGCGCGGGCCCGGCCGCCGCTTCCCCCGGCGCCTCAGGCGCTGCCGGCCCGGCCCGGGTGCTGGGGGGGGGGGGGGGGGGGGTGGGGGGGGTGGATAAAGATGCTTTTAATCTTACTCATTTTAAACTAATCGCCTCGCTGGGAGGGGCGAGCAGAGGCGTGGAGGAGCGGCGCTACCTCCTCTCCGAAACCTGCCCGACGGAGGCAGGGAGCCAGGGGAGGGGATGGGCGTCCCTCCCTCCCGGCCTGGCAGAGCCCGCGGCCCAGCAGCCCCTTTGTGGGAAACGGCCGCTCTCCGCCTTCAGACAATGAATCTTAAACCCCGGGAGGGAACGCGAACGAGCCGAGTGGGTACGGCAGCACAAAAGGCGCGCGGGCCGCTGTAGGTGTGGCAGCGCTGGGAGGACAACGTCAACCCGGCCCCTCCCGGTGTGTGCCTCCCGGCTGGCCGCAACCTGCCACAGCCGTGAGCTGGGGCTCGTCTAAGGGGATCGCCTCTTCATGTTGGGGTACCCCGGGTTCCAAACCGCGTGCCGCCCCCCGAACAATCGCGAGTGCTGCCCGAGTGCCAAAACCCTCCGTGCAGGGGCTGATCCAGGAGCTGACCCGGCACGGCTGATGCATTGCGTGCGGATTGCGGCTGTGCCTTCTCTGGCTCTGCTTTTGCTTGGCTCAAAATACAAGAAGAGCGAACTTGAGGCCGTTTAAACAGGGAAAATGAACAAGTCAAAGTGCCTTCTTATCATGATCATTATTCATACCATTATCATTCTTATCTTCGTTACTCCTGTCCTATTGGTACGTTGTATATGTTTTAAAGATGCAGGATTTCAATAATAATTCGGTGTAATGGTATGAGTGAGCGTGATACTCAAGATTTAATCAAAAAAAAAAAAAAGCATTTGGAACAACAACAGAAAAAGGCCTGTTGTTAAACCTGAATTTTAGTTTTCTGGGCGGGGGGGAAGTTTTGCAATGCATTTTATTTGCATATGGGACAGGACTTTAGCGTTAGTTGGGTTGTTGTCTTTTGCAAAGCCTACTTTTTTTGTTGTTCTGTGTAGCAATACACTGAGGAGATTTTTATTTCCACCATTTGGAGGACAGATGATGACAAAAGCTCGTAACAGATTTAAGAGGAGGGATCCTATATGATGGGTGAAGAGACATTTTTCTAGGCAAGTTGTTTGAGTGGAGCCATGGAAGGTTCGAGCAGAACAGAGTGGAAGGAAGAGGATCAACCAAATCTTGCTGCTGCTTTGAAAAGTAGGGATGAAAGTGTGATTGCCAGAGCTGATTTGTCTTTCTACTCCCTGACCCCTGAAGGGTAAGGCAAGGAGCACAGTCATTCCCGAAATGCATCCTCTCTATTAGAGTAGAGGAGACCTAAGTGTGCAAGAGTTGGGTAGCATAGCTGAGAAGCGGTGTCAGAGAGTTATTTTTTAAGACCTAAGTGGAGGGGATGGAATTGATCAGCGATGATTAGTTCAGAGCTCTGAAGTGAGGACTGGTGCCTCTGGGAGGCCTGTTTGCCAAAGGCAAGGCCTTGTAAACACATAATGCTCGTCCAATGATGGGTTGGAATATTACAGGCTATAGTTTAAGGACTTGAAACTACTAGATGAGAACAAATTGTTTTGATCAAAGCATTGTCTAATTATGTCATGAATACTTTGGTCCTCTCGGATGCGGGAGTACTTAGTTTTGACCATGTTAAGTATCCATTCAGACATCAAGTATTTTTTAGTTTTGAATCTAGCAGTTGGTGTTAAAACCATCTCAACCAAAATATTTAACTTGGGTTCAAATTAGTTTGCTGTGAAATTGGCAAAATCAAGATTGATGCCTGCAACTTGTGGCAGGGTGACTCTGGAGCCACCTGTCTGGGGTGGTTCTCTCTCTTGTGGAGGGTTACGATTTCATTTACCTTCAGCTCTGTTGTACGAGTTGAAGGTATAAGCAAAGAATTGCAGTTCACAATCTAGTAACGTTGAAAGTACTCTATTCTCTTCAAGTTTAAAATCTAAGGCTTTGATTAGTCAGGATTTGAGGCAAATAACTTTGAAATTCTATTTTCAAGAGAAGGAGAAAGTAGCATTGCCTGTAGCAAGTATGCCAAGAATAGTAGGGATTCTTTTCTCTGCAGCAATAGGCCGTGGTGCTGCCTTTTGTCAGTATAACAATAGAGAAAACATATGGACTACCTGATGGCCCATTAAAGCCTATTATTTATATATTGGGAGGTGTTTTTAAAAAGTAAATATTTGTAATTATTATTTAGTTACATACTTAGTAGTATTCAGTATCATTGTTATAAGAAACTGTGACATAATTATATGTAATGCAAGTCTCTGGCTGTGTATCAGCAGCCTACCTTCTTAAGAGCTAATATAAATATTTGGTGGAGAAGAAAAGCAAGAGGACTGCAGTAAACCTTATGTTTTCCTGGACACTTGCTTTTTTTGCTACTCACTGTTACGTAGGTAGCAAAAAATAACGGTTCTTCTTGAGATACTGCTACTTAAATCTTTTGATTACCTAAATTTACATACAGTGCAAAGAAAAGTAAATTTGAGGTAGTTGTATGTGGTAAAAGTAATACATTTTTTGTTTTGTTTTTGGTTTTTTTTGCTGGCTGCCCAAAGTAAGATTAACCAGTAAGCTATGATGAGACAACACCCCTTTCCATCTTTAAAGCCCCAGACCCTAACAGCACGTACTGCTGCTTGGAAAGGCAGGTTATGTGTCGCTTTCCTGGAGGAGACTGTTGTGATTTAAAGTTAAACCATGCACTTACAAGAAACCCGTATAGTAAACCCACCAGACTGGCCACAGACCAGCATCCAAAGCAAATAAAAGTATCTCCTTGTGTTTCGGTTGCCTGCAACTCTGCCACGGTTCAATAAGTATGCAAATGTTGTGAAGGGTCAGTTTAATTCATTAGCCTTGTTCTTCCACTTAGTTTTAGAGGACTTGGTTTGTCCTCTACAAACAGTTGACGTGTCGGACAGCGTCAAGCAGAGGTGAGCAGGGATGACCCAAGTTCTACTGGGAGCACACAGACCCTCACCAAGCCAACCCCAGCTGCAGTGGGTGGTGACTAAATGGAGTGATCCAGACTTGCTTCTGCTCACTCTATAGAGCGTACCTTTTATCCTGCGGTGGGGATATGCAGATCCTGTAATTTGCATTTTATACAAATGCTAAAGCAGCATATACGCTCGGACTTTTTTTCTGTGTTGCTGAGTTTTCTGGTGTGCTGCTATGTATGCATAGGCTCATACAGAGGAGTTGTGTGGATTTTAAGGACGGAATGCAGTATACTTTGAAAAAAATATATGCTACCACTGGTGACTTCCATTTGCGCTCTTTGTTTATTAAAATATGTTCATGCTGATCTTCAGTGTTTCTTTGAGGTGCAAGACTCTTTCTCCTCCCACCCTTCCAAATGTAGTTGGTAAAGCTGTAAGGGAAGTGGTCATAACCCAGGTATATGAAAGGGAAATTATTTTTTTTTTTTTTTTTCTATTACACAGTTTCCATTATAGTGGCGCATGGTGAGGAGAGTAACCAGTGGTATAGTAAAGCTATTATCTTCAGTTTTGTATTTTTTTTGTTCCCATCTAGGCGAGTTCAACAAGGGATGGTTTTATTTATTTATTTGGTTTTATTTATTGTCATGTGCACGTGCAGAGTCTAGCATGGTGGGGTCTGCTTCCAGTAATTCAGCTGGTATAAGAGTTTCTAAAGCCAAACAGCTATGTCTGCCATTAACCAGAAGTATGTGCAAGGATAGTCCTGCCGAGTTTGATAGTATATTTGCTTTGTGTGCATATCCTTCGACTTGCTTTCCAGGATAAAACCGCACAGCTTCCACCTACCGTATAATGATGTATCCCTCAGGGAAGTTTTGAATTGCATTGGAAGTTTTCCCCTTGGAAGTGAAGTCCTACAAACCACAAGTCAGGAGACAGCAAAGAACTACCCGTTGTTTGCCCTTTTTTCCCCTTCCTATCTGTACTTAAGGAAATTTGCAGCATGTCTACGAAGTGAGGATTATCTTGTCCACCCTGTTGCATCACCGGTGGTGAGCGTTACCTTGTAGATAACCACTAGCAACAGCACTTGTTCAAGAGTCAAGGACAACGTAAAGGACTTGACACTTTGCTAGAAACTTTGAGGTTGCTAGGAAAGCGTCAAGTCCTTTTCCACCAGCTGATCTATACAGATGGGTTAGAAATGAATGGTGTTGGAACAGAAAAGCCTAAAGTCAAGAAACTCAAACCTTGCAGCTCATGAAATAAGAGAAATAAACTGTGGTTGTTGGCAATTGTCTTGTCACCATGCCAATCTTAAAGTAGATCTGTGATTGGAAAAATACAATTTCTGAGTGGTTTGCAGATGCACCTTGTGCTATTGCAGTGATTTGTGATGCATAACTTTCTGGTTGGTGTACTGTGAGGATGCTTTCGCTTTTCCTTCCTCCTCCTCCAGTGTCCAGGATGAGGATTTTGGAGAGCAGTCTGTGAGCCTGGCTACTTAGCAGAAGGCATATAGGTGTCATTATTCTAACCCTGGAGACCAGTTTTCCCATGCTGTTAGAATCCTGGGGGGCCTTTGCTCGCCATCTGATTTTTGAGGGAGGTTAGTGGCTTTGACTGCCTGTTTCAATGCCCGTTTTGGTACGCCCGATGACTTGGTGGCATCTGGGAATGTATTAGAATAACAAAGGGCAGTTAATCTACAATTTGAGGCATGTCTTGGTGTGCCTGAGTTATGTTTCTTTGTTTTCTCTTAATCTTTTGAATTAATATTTTGAATTTTCGAGCTGGCATGTTACTATAGTAACTATGAAACTCAGATGCAAAAACTAGCAAGGCCTAGTTCAATCTGGAAATGTCCTTTGGCTTCTAGCTATTTTGTGAGCGAGGAAATAGTTCTTGGTCTTTTGCTGGCTAGAAAATGGAAAGCAACGTGTAGTTTACGGATAAATTGCCCCGAGATATTCAGAAACACTTATGAAGTAGGAGGGAAATCGTGTAACTATCAAACTGCACTAGAAACGAAAGGAAAAAGCTATTATTACCAAGTAAAAAATAGTGAGCTGAGAGACCTAGTCAAAGTAGAACAGTCCAGTGTGTTTTCACGTGTTTTTTATTTCTTGTTTTATGGTCTAAAATAGAAATTACTCCTGTTATGCTTTGGAAACACTGCATAATGTTTTCTACTTTTTAAGACTTGTTAGTACAGCTAGCACAGAGATCACTGGACTACAGCCCTATAGCATACGTTTGGTGGATAGCTTTTTTAATTGGTGTTTCTATCAATAAGAACTACTACAATAGCGATAAAATAATGGGCTTATTAATATTCACAAGTCTGAGAAAATCAAATTATCTCAATGTTTTTATCTTTCAAGTGGAAATAATAAATCTGCTAACTATAGCTGTCAAAATATGAAGATTTTAAGTTAGAGACGTTTTTAAATTACTGCTCTTCCCCATGTTTTTAATGTATAATGATGTGCAAAGAAAGAATACTTCCCTCCTGTGTAGAAGCATTAGGAATACCAGTTTGACCCTCCCTGGTTTTGCTGGAAGGCTTGTTTTGTGTCTTGGGAATGTGCTGTGAACTTTTACTTGCAGCTTTTTAATGAATGAGGCAATCATGTCATCAACTTGATCAGCTAGGAAGAATATGTTAATTAAGATGTTCTTTAATAAAGACACGAGACAGAGATAAATATAAACTTTTGTGTTGCCAATTAAAAATATTCTCAGTCTATCAGATGCTGGTGGCCTAATGTCAAAGTCCTACTGCTTTTCCAGTCGTTACTGGTTTGTGACAGTTTTTCTTGAACTCTGCCATTCCCTCCTTTCTGCCTGAAGATAAAATTCCTTAACGCCCGTCCGTCTCTGCCCTTTGTGTGTGATGACAAAATGAATGCCACGTAAAGTCGATGAAAGAGTGTGCACGAGGCCTTCGAAAGCGGGTTGTAGCTGCAGAACTGAAAGGAAAAGCAAGATCTGGCGGAAGCAGAAAGATGTATGTGGTAGTGGTGAAAGAAAGGTTGCTGCTTTCTTGGTCTTCAGCCTGGTCTGCAGGTATTCATGCCTTCAGCTTGAGAAATGCTGTTCAGAGGGCAAGGGGGTGAATTTCCAGTGTATTAAACCCAAGTTTTCTTTAGAAGATCACATTGTTAGATAAGAAAATCAGTTCTCCCCTGTGAGTGGAGTGTGAAGTGACAAAAACCTGAAGGGGTTAGCTAAACCTGTATTGACCAAACCCTGTTGCAACCCAGGAACTGCAGTGCTGCTTGATACCTGGTTATCTTTGTTGAAGAGGAGGACATCAGGACAGTGTGTGTAACGTTCACACCGCTTTATTAATTTCATTAACAGATATACAAATGCTGATGGCTGTAATGAATCCTCTAATGAATGTCCATGTTCTTTTTCCCTCTTTTGAGATGAAGATACCTTACGCATCAACTTGTTTTTATTTTACAGATTATAAGTTCTTATGTCAGAGGCTTGTCACGCAAGGTAATGTGTTGGGAATAGATGCTAAACGAAATCAGTGGCATCTCTTCTCCATTCTTTAAAGATTAATTTAGTTAATAAATAAATTCCTCCCCAATGATAAAGTTACTAATCTAAATACTGCTTAATTTGTTTAATTGTGGGGAAAGCGCGGAAAAATTCCATCTCTACAGATGGGTGAAAGGGAATCTTATGATTGGTATAATCTCCAAAATTAAATTGGATAATGTCTGCATAATGATAGGATTTGCATGGCTCTTTAGACCTCCTGCCTTTGAATAAGTTCTGGTATAATTATTATATTTTTCTGCTTTGTGGCACTGCCAGAACCCAGATTTCTGTTTGTTACTTCAACATATGGTTAAAGAGTCTGGGTCTTAAGGAGGAGTTACTTAGTTTTTAGAGGCATTATCTGGGGTTTTTTTGGTTACAAACACTGCCAAAGACCAAATGCTTATCTCTAAAGCCATGTGCAGCTGGACACGTGTGTTTGCAGTTGGCTAGATTTTTTTTCCCCGCTTCTTTCTTTTTAAATACATTAAAGTAATTTAAATCGGTGAATGTAAATGGAAATTAAATACATTTGTGATTTATATATTAAATCTAGTTGTGATTGTGAAGTGGGTTTTTCGAGCCATCAGCAATGGGCTGTGAACAGTTGAAGTTGATGATTGTGGCCACCTGACTTTATTAAAGGGAGGTGAGGAGTTCACCCACCACCTGATGCTAACTCTGTAAGAAGGCTGAATTTAAGTGATTAGGTCAGTTGATGTACCTGAGGGAGAAGGCACAGGCCCTCAGAGCACAGTTCATTTACTGGGCACTTTTTGCTGTGTGCTACTTACTTGTCTGTGAGCTTAGTTTGTGCTCAGGAGCCAAAGAGTTTATCTTCATTCTTCAGAGGATTTAACTTTCCTTATGGTGAGCCACTGTGGATTGCTACCCTTTGATAGGTATGTGTGTCCCGTTTCTGAGAATTCCTTGTTTTCTTGTTATACTTGGTATAAGAGTAACGGAAAAGTTTCTTTGGAGCTGACTTTTTGCATTTGTTTGTTTACTTTTAATAACAGAATATGCTAGATAAAATTCTGTCCCCGCTCTGAAGAGATACAGCGACACTCATATTGCTGAGGGACTTCTAATAGGAAGTGACATTATAGAGCCATCTTCTGCAATGCTGCTTGGATCCTGTTTGTAGTGTTATTGATCAAAATGTTTGGTTGCAAGAGTGAGGTGAGGCTGGCAGTTACGTGTCTGAAGTATTTAATGGCCTTTTAAAAACACCCTTGTAGTGGGTACTTATTTTGGCAATCTGTAGATTGTAACAGAAAGAAACTTAATAGAGCCAGAATTAATGTGTCCTCCTTGTCCATCTGTTCTTGCTTTGGGTGGCAGTTGGGTATTGCAGGGGACTGGTACTGCCTCGCTTTTCACTCCAGGGCTGATCAAAAGAAGGTGAAATGGCATACACCTTACCTCTGTCGTTGTATGCTTTACAGTATCTGCATTGCAGAGCAACTCGCCTCAAATGTAATTTTTCCAACAGAGGAAAAGTTGCTGCAAGTTGGACCATGTAAACATGATACTGAAAAAAAACCTGGCTTAAACCACTTTACTGTCTAAGCAGAAATCTATAACCAAACACTTGATACTTGCTGGAGACGTGTGTAGCCATAAACAGAATATTGAAAGCAGCAAGCATTGTTCATAATGCTTGTTTTGAACTTGGTTTTGTTATCTATTTCAAATAACATGAAATGAGAAAAGTCCTGTGCAGTTTAGTGCAACTCGCTCTGCAAGTGGTGCATGATACCACTTTGAAGTAATTTCCATAAAGACCCGAGACGACCTACAGCTGCCCTTGTTAATCATCAAGCCTCTTGGATGCTTTTGTGATCCTAGCTCTGATACCCTCAAGATGTGAAAAATGGTGCTCCTGTTTTCACTTAAATCTTCAGCAATCTCCATCTGCTGCAGCAGCTTGTATACTTCCCTCAAAGATTTCCAAGTAGTTTACAGTCCAAGTTTCCTAAACCGGAAACTTCTCTTTATAAACTTACATGTAAAACTAAAGAGTTAAATGAGAAAACTAAATACTTGCTGTGGCTCTGCAGCCTGATCTAATGATGTGAAAGGATGCTATTAATAGTTAATGTTCTTTATCTTCAGTGGCTTAAATATTTGGTGAAATACCGTATTTAGCACAATTGCATCATAACAGGAGATGATTTAAATGGGGTTTGTGTAGGCAGCTTTTCTCAGGAAATTCTTGTGAAGTTGTATGCCCTTGTTTACTCTGCAGTAGGAAATTAGGCATCCAAGAACTTTACTCTCCTTGAAATAATTTAACTTTTAAATGCCCAGATATGTTATCTTTGCTTTATACCAAGAGGTAACGATTTACTCGTACTAATTCGATGTCAGCACACGCAAGGAAAAAAAAAAATCCCATGGCAGTTCCTCCCTATGGTTATGAAGTGTGAGGGTACTGCATCGCTCTGCAAAAAGCCTTGAGGTTTTTGTAGTTCTTGAATCTGTAAAAGACTGAAACTTCATGGTAGTACTACATATGTGTGTTTTGCTTAGATAATGGTTTGAGATCAGAAATGCTGCTTGGGGCAGTCTTCACTGTGGACAAATTCACAACTTGGTGCATTGAAGAAGCAGACAATTTCTCTTTCATATCGGCCCTAGAGGGATTGCTGCAAATGTAAATTTTACAGTACATGTGAGTCATGTCACAGATGCCATTCCTCTGAGTATTAATTTTGCCCTGTTTTCTTTTGTTGTTAAATATTTGTAGTAACAAGAGAGGCCCTTCAAAATCAGTGCCTCATTGTGGTAGATCTGTATGATAAAAGCAGTCCCTGTCTTGTTAGTTAGGCATTTTGCTCATTTTCTAAACATGCAAAGGTGAAGTGGATTCTTAAAAACTTTATTCCTGCCAACTTGGTGGGGTATTTTTGTTGTTGTTGTTTTAAGAATAGCATATATTCTCCAGAAAACTAATCCAGGACTTTTTTTTTTTTCCTGAAGACTGATATTGCCATCTAGCAGCCTAATACAGTCTCTTACCAAAGCTAAACTGTGCATCGGCATGAAGTTTACTCAGTGTTTATATGTAGAAAATAAAATATTTAGATTTTTTTTTCTCAATGCTGAGCTCATACATAAAAATAAGGACAGTATCAGAACAGTAAACCTGCCTTACCACAGACCTGCTGCTGATGCTTGGAAGGAGTCACATGTGAGAGCAGATGGAAGGGTACGTCAGTTACTGAAAATCCATCGATGAGGGATAGAACGTGTTCTGTCTGAGTTATTTTCCTGTGACTAGACTGAAGTCCTCTGGTTTCTGTTGGTGGGGAGGGAAGGCAGCTTTTTCATAAATTGCTTTCCTTGGAATTGTCATTTTACTACTTCTTCCATTTTAGACATTCTTCTCTCCCCCCGCCCCTGGAAATATTTGCAGATAATTTTACTTTCTCTTCCTTAGTTGTCTGGGAAATCCCCCGTTTATTTCTCTGCTTTTTATCCAGAACTTTGATATTAAAGTTTTATGCTAGTAATACCAGTATCTTGTAACCACACCAGTTAGTGGGCAATCAGCAAAAATTAAAATGAGAGTTTAAAATCATAGAATGTTTTGGGTGGGAAGGGACCCCTAGAGCCCACCCAGCCCAACCCCCCTGCAGGGAGCAGGGACACCGCTAACCACATCAGGTTGCTCACAGCCCCGTCCAACCTGGCCTTGAACGTTCCCAGGAATGGGGGCCTCTTCTTTTCATGCTGGTGTCAGGTTTTTTGGTTTTAAACAAAACTGAAATCTATTTCTTGTTGGTGGAGCTTATGTTTTAGCTGAAACCGTAATACAGAGCTTTGAAGTACAGGAGTTCATACTAACGAAAGGAGAAGCTACAGGGTTGTTTGTGGGTGGCTGCTTTCTCTTTTTTTCTTGAGGAAATACTCAATTTGCAAAAAGCCAAGGTAAAATTTGCAGAATGTTTTTGGTTAAAAATAGGAATGCAATCATAATGAATCACTTTGTGCATCTCTCTGTTCTGTTGTTTCTTAAATGCTTTTCACATTAGGGGGATATGTTGATATACATGGACATGTAAAAAAAAAAAAAAACAAAACCCCACCAAAAAACCAAACCAAAACAAACAAAAAAAAAAACCAAAAAAAAAAAAAAAAGCCAGAGGAGTGTGTGCTAGTGAGCAAAACTTACCTTTCTCTCTTGTCTTCTGATGGAAACAGTAATCAAGCAGTTGATCTTACTGAATTTTGGGCTTTCATGGTTTGTAAAACCAGAATTACTTAGTTTTTCTTTGTATCTTTGGGTGAAGCTTTGCTGCAGTGAAGGCCCACTTCGTGGGTCAAGAAAGGAGTTTTGAATATGCACTTTTACTTGAAAATAATCTTGCTTCCAGCTTGATATTCTGAAAATCTTTTACTTGATTCTAGTAGTAGTGTACTACTACTTTGTTTGTCTCAATCACCTAATTTATGCCATTGGTATGCAAATAGGAAAAGCCACCCGCAGTGATCTGTCCTTCTTGTGCTTCTTTTACAAATGTTATTCCACTAAACATAGTACTTTATTACAAAACTTACCAGAGCTACCACTTGAGCAATGGGTGGGAAGAGGCAGCCGGTTTTCAAGAGTGTTCTGCAAGTGTTGGCCAAAGTAGGCAGCCCGCTCGTTGTGGTATGCCTTTGAGCCTGGGCAGCCTTGCTGTATGCCAGCCTACGGTCTGATAGACCCTGTTTGGTTGGGGTTTTTTTCCTTCTTCTACCAAAGCACCCACAGAGTTCTGTTTCTGAAAGGTTTCTACTACCTCTGACATTGGAGGTAAGGATTCTTCAGTGCCGGAAAAACTTCATCATTGCTGGAAAAAACACTGTTCCTCTCACCATGTCATTTGAATTACAATCTGAAGAGAGTGCTTGGTTCAGTTGGCAATCGTGCTGATGTGGGAGTTTAGATGTCCTACTCTCTTCTCCCTGCTTGCCTGGAGGTGTTACACAGGGCCCACCGCAGGAAAAAAGTCCTTGTATCTTCTTCCTTTCAGCAGGAAAAAGTGCTGTTCAGCTGTGGGTGGAGGGAAAGTGGGTGGTTCTCCTTGGCTGGTTAGGAAACACTGCTTCTATGTAATCACTTTTCACTCTCCAGCTATGTGTGGAAAATAAAGTTTGGGTGTGGGCATAATATCCTTCCATTAAGAGAACCTGGGAATTCAGTGACTGGCATAGCTATTATATGTTTCTGTGTTGAGTAAATGGAAGCCAAACCTGAGTAGGAGTTTCTGCATTGTGCTGCCTTCTTAATGGAGCACTGAAAAATCAGTGCCCATGCTCCTAAAACCAGCGTTCCTCACCAGAAACTGAAACCTCTCTCTGGGGTTGGGAAGCATTTAAAAGATTTGAAGTCTAGAATTTTTGGTAGAGATTGCAATTGGTCGTTGGACACGAAGTGTACTGCACCTTCAGTGACTTGTGCACTTTCCTCTTTGCCTCCTTAGCCCAGTGGACTCTTGTCTCCTTTCTTTGCCCTTTTGTTTCTACATTTTCAGCACCTCCACTCCATTGACTTGTTCTTGGTTTCCCTGTGAGATCCTTTTCTGTTCGGCTGTTAGGGCTCTCTGTCTTCATGCTTCATGATCTCATGTCATCAGGTCCATCCTGCTTTCTCTCCCCACTCCTCTGCTCCAAGGCGTAGACCCCTTCCAGCAAATAAAGGTTACGCTGCTCTGGCACGGCCTGGAGGGGATGAGAGCGTGCGGTTTCAGGGAAGGTGTGGGCTAAGGAGTGATCTCTGTTACCAGCTTTTTGGTGAATTTGCCCCATCACAGGGCCCTTGAGGCTTTGGACCTGGGGTGTGCGCGCAGAGCTCCAAGGTGAGCCCCTCAACAAGAGATGAGGGGATAGATGACACTGGCTCGAGCATGGAGTATGTGGACGCTGCCTCTCCATTTAACCAACAAGTGATTAGGTATTTCAGCAGGATCAGCATCCAGTGCTCCACACACGGAGGGGACAGTTTGACATTTGTGGTCAGGAGATGTCACTTGCTTGGTCCATCTAGGCATAATGCTGAGAGAAAAGGAGAGTGTGCTGTTGTTTGGTGCAAACCCTAAGGCATGCTAGCCTAAAATCTAAAGCTCAGCAGTAACTCTTGATGCACCAGGCACACTAGAAACTGAGGAAAACCCTCTGATGTTAACTGCTAAAAGGCTCATTTTGAGGGTGGCAGAGCAGCTCTCTGGACTGGCTAGTCCCAGGCTGTGCTCTGGCTGGAGCCCCTTGTTTCCTTCCCCAGACGAGGTGACTTGCTAACTTGTCTCCGGCACAGTGGGCCCCTTGCAAGCAGTTGGCTTGCGGAAGAGATCCCAGCGAGCCAGGGCACACGGAGTCGAGCATCTCCTGGAATAAAGGGCATATGGCAATACTTGGCAGTGTACGGGTGAGCATTGCCGTTCTGGGACTTAGTGTCACATATTGATCAGTTGTCCTTCAGTGTGGTTTTTGTCCTTAAAAGCTTTTGCCACCACTGAACTGCAACAGTGTTTTAATGTGTTCTAAATTTGGAATTGAGGTTTCTCTCTGTGTGGTCCTTAATAGGAAAATGTAATTTCTAGAAAACTGAACAGAAATCCCTTTGGCCTGGCAGGAGTTGAGGAAGCTTCTAAATACAGAGTCCTCCGCTCCAACTTTATTACTCTGTTTTCTTATATGTTGCCATATTTTGTGGATTATAAACATCACTTGAAGATAATGTTCTGCGAAACAAAACCGGCTGTATATTGTGACAGGAAATGTAGGTTGTGAGGAGACTTGATTTTTTGGAAAAGTGCTGATGGGATTAATTTGAGTAAGCCAGACAGGTCACGAGTATCTTGAAGTGGCATTGCTTTTGCAGAAAGTCATGGTTCAATGCCAAAACAAAAATTACCTTAATGCCTTGCTTTACTGGATTACTACGTATGCGCTACTGGGTCTACCATATTTCTCACTTTTTGCCTTTCATCTTTTAAAATAAATGGCTTCTGTTTTTCTTTGGTTTTAATTAAAAAAAAAAAAAATTCTTTTTCAGTACTTGATTTTCCAGGAAAGGAAAACTAAATTTGTCTGGAAATTCACAATCTAATTGAAATGCTTTAATATAATTTTGCACTCTGCTAATACAATGCGATGTAAGCTGCAAATATTCTTTAACAGCCTTAATTTGAAAATTTATGCACTCTTCAGAATGAAATATATTTACTTAAATGTTACTATTTTACATTAACGTAATACCAACAGGCCATGATGGACCTGGGAAAAAATACTGCTGCTAACACAGAAATACAGACAAGGACTGGTTTTGATTTGCCTGGTTCCTAATGATGGCTGGTTTTGCTGCCTCTACAGTGGTTTTTCATTAAATGCTTCATGCAGCTTAGTAAAATGTCATAGTTGTGTGCTTTTATTTCAGACAAGGTGCAATATGAAACCCGGGGATTGTCCGTCGCTCACTGTCGTGCATTAGTGAAGGGGGGTGACTTCCTTAGCTTAGGAGAAGGGTGTCCTTCCTTGTATCTACTTAGTTCTTTGAATGGCAAGTGGAGAGCTGGGATTGTCCTGTGGAATATTAGGGTTAAAAATAGTTCAGCGAAGCAAAATATGCTCCTTGGATAGTGCCACAGAAGTCTTTAAAAATAATGCCTTTGTTTGGAAGCTTGTCTACATTACAACACAACAAAACCAGCAAAGATAGAAACAAAGCAGAGTGCAGTCATTTGCTGTTACCGGATTGATCAGTATCGGCACGCCTGATCCGCGCTCTTGTTTGCGGGGAGTTTCAAAGCTTACTTTAGTCTTTTTAACTTTCCACGATTTTTGGTTGAGTCCCCTTATCACTGCTGTTCTCATGCAAGTTAGCGTAAGGAGGCCCCCTGACAAAGTGAGCCGATTAAGGACAGTGTGTCGGTGTCAATGCAGGTGTTTTTTCTGGTGCTAGAGACACTGTAGCCACTCAGTAGCCTGGAGGTTTGGAGAATGAAAACAAAGAGTAGCTGCTGTGGGGTATCTCATCATAAGACTGGTCCCTGGCTCGGAGGATGGAGATCCCTCAGTAAAGATCCCATTATATCTGGAGAATTCTGAGCGTTGTCTTTCCCAAATTAACCCGGCTTGTATCTAGTTCTGCGGTTCTTCGTGGGTGTAGATGTTGGCTGTGGATCGGTTTGATTTACTGGGAACTGACTACTTGCGTGCTTTCTCCCCTCTTCAACCTAGCCTTTATTTCTGCTGAGGTTATTTGTTTGTTTTTCAGATGAGACCCTTTTTGCTCTTCCTGCTACATCTGCGCCTCTGATGCACTCCTCTGCAGGCAAGTTCTTTCTGCTCACCTTTGTCTGAATACATCCTGCATATCTGATCTCATTAACTCTTTCCAATTAGTCTGCCTTTACTAAAAGTCAGCATGGGTCCAAGAATAGCCTCTACCACATTTTTTCAGTTTTGACTTTTCAGTTGATCTGTTCAAGATTCGAATATGCATTCATTTCTTTACATAGTAAACTGTTTTATAAACAAGCTACAGCCATCTGTGAATTCTTGGACCCCTGATGCAGGAGAGAAGTTGATACTATTAACAGGTTAACACATCAGAGCATAGCTGCTTTACTGATTTAGCAGAAAGATTTAATCCATAATAACTTTCTGCAGTATTTTATATAAGTAAAATTTGTACCTGTGGTATTTATTTAGTGTTTTTTCAGTTACATTGTCCACCAAATTACCAATTTAAAAAAGTGTCAAAAAGAGACTACTTACTGGCATGCACGTTTGTGCATCTATTTATGCACAAGCATACACACATACCCTCTCTCTTTCTGACCTTGCCACACCACTCTCCCTCTCTCGCTTTGTTAATATTGCCTGCTGTACTTGGATGTGCTGTACTTGTCTGGCATCTTCAGCTTTACTGTGATCTTTGCGCTGCATAAAGTTGCTGCTTCTGTAGCCTCTTGCATACTTCTCTGCTAGAAGAGGTGAAATAGAATAGCATACTTTAACTGATGCTTTGTTTTAATGGCTAGTAGTATTTGTGGTAGAACTTGGAAGAACCTCTTAATAACTAACATCACGTGAACCTGTCATGAAAGTTTGCATTGACTTTAAGAGCACTTGCATTCTCTAACTTTCCTTTCTGTCCACGGTCACAGAAAAAGTTACGGACTTGCAGGAGCAGCCAGGTAGCACTAAGTCGCTTGGTCAAGAGGATTTTACTGCAGTCCCGCTTGATACTGCTCCTTCTCTTCCCTCCTTCTCTCCTATCTCAGCTGATCCTTTTAAAGAGCACACAGCCTTTGATACGCTCTCAGATGGATTACCTGCAAGAGGCGTTTACAAAGAAAATGCAAGTGAGGTTTATAAAGAAACTATGGAAAATGCAAGAAATCCATTTCTTGCAGAGGGAAATGAAAAAGACATTTCGGAGATTAAATACTCGGAACCCCCATTTGCTAAAGCAGAAGCAGCCATTTTATCTCAAGCTAAAGAAGAAACACAGCTAGAGGGCCCTAAAGAATTACCTAATCTGGAGAAAATGCCTGCGCAGCAGCTGAAAATGTCTCCAGAAACTCCTCAAGATCTGTTTGAGAAAAATGAGGAAGATCTCTTTTATAACAAAGACAAATACGGAGGTGGTGATCATGGTGAAGAAGGGGCATTGAAAGAAGACCCTCTTCGGAGGGAAGAATATGCAGACTTTAAACCATTCGAGCCAATATGGGAAGTAAAAGGTGCTAGTCATGGACTGAGCAGCGTGAGAGAGGATGTTGGAAGCAAGATAGATGCCAAACTAGAAACCAGTTTAGATAAGAAATACGGTGTAGATAAGCTGAATGTGCAGAAGGATTACGAAAGAGAGAGTGAAGGCAGTGCTGAAGATCGCTCTTTCCCAAGTACCCCAGAAGCTGTAAACGAACCTTCGCAGGCTTACATCACTTGTACTAAATTTGAATCCTCTGTGAGTCCTGATGGTAACAAAGTCAAATCTCTTTCTCCACTAGAGGAAGGCACTTCAGAAAATAGAACCGATGATGAGAAAAAAATTGCAGAAATGAAAGCTCAGACGAGCACAGAACAAGGTGATTTTAGCACTCAAGCAGTTGGCAAGCAGGAAGGCCAGGAAGCTGACTATGCTAAAACAGAGAGTGTATCAACAGTGCCATCTGACACTGCAGCAAATATGCCTGAAGGTCTTACTCCTGATCTAGTACAAGAAGCATACGAAAGTGAAATGCATGACGCGGCATGTACAAAACTTGCTTATGAAACAAAGATTGATTTAGTTCAAACCTCCGAGTCAGTGCAAGAGACTCTGAAGCCCGTGACTCAACTGTGTCCCTCATTTGAAGGGTCGGAAGCTGCTCCATCACCAATATTGCCAGATATTGTTATGGAAGCCCCACTGAGCACTGGGGCTGCTGGTGCAGAAGCATCTGCTGTGCAGCTCGAAGCTTCCCCATTAGAAACATTTATTCCTGCTGCTAATTATGAGAATGTAAAAGAGGAGACTGAAAAACCTCCCTTATACCAAGAGGCAGTGAATGTACCACTGACGCAGGCCCAAGAAGCAAAAGAGGCGTTGACATTTAAAAAACCTGATCATGAGACTAGCGCCAGTCCTGAAGATACAGAGACTCCATATATATCTATTGCATGTGACTTAATTAAGGAAACAAAGGTCTCTGGTGAATCTGCTTCTCCATCCTTTACAGATTATTCAAAGACGCCGATAACAGAATGCATTTCTCAGGATGTGCCTGAGCACAAGGAACTGGTTGAAAAACTGTCTCCACCGTTTGGAAAATCTGACTTGTTTAATAGCCAGGTGATACCTGACTTTACTGAGAAAGTGAGTGAAGATCCCTCTCTCATCTTAAAAAGTAAATCAACTGAGAATATTGTAACTGATGATGAACACGAGGAACCGCTGGTGGATTCGGTAGCTGCCACAGGCAAGCCTTACCTGGAGTCTTTCCAACCCGAGCTGGACACTTCCAAAATTACAGCTGCTCTGCCATCTGAGCCAACACCAACACAAGTAGCCAAGGCAGAGAAGATTCCTCTTCAAATGGAAGAGCTGAATGCTATGGCTTATTCAGCTGAAGTATCTGTTGCTACAGAACCAAAACCAGTAGACAACAAAGCTCTCTCACCCATGGACTCTTCCCCAGTCCCAGTGGAAGAAGACTTTGTGATGTTAGCTCACCCTAAAACTGCTCCTGAGTTTGTGGCAGAAGCCACCGACAGAGAGGTACTGCGCAAAGATGAAAGTGAAGAGATCAGCAAGGCGATCCAAGGTGAGAAGAAGCAGTTGCCTTGCCCAGAGCTACCCTGTGATCTGTCTATAAAGAATGTAGAAGTAAAAGCTGAGGAAGATACTAATGCCTTGAAAAAGTCCTTGGAGGCTGTGGACAGAGAAGTGCCTGAAGTACCCATGATGTCCTTACCGGCCGCAGATACCTCACCTTTAACCGCTGAGAAAGAGATAGTCAGTCTAGTAAAACCAGAAGCTTTTGAGAAGGAAGCTGAGCGAGAAGCTGCTTCTGTTAAAGAAAAGGAAAAACCTACTGCTGTATTTTCAGCAAAGCTGAATAAATCTTCAGGTAATCTGTGTATGCTGTTCTTGCAGTTCGCTAATCTGCATAATTCTTAGCTAAACTTAAGCATGTCATGACTTAATCTTTTTAAGTCACTTTCTGTAAACTTCTCTATGTAGGTCGAGGGTAACAGAAAATGCTAGTGCCTGCACTTTTACCTTTTTCATATCCTTACTGCTTTAGTACTTTTTTTTTTTCTCTGTTTATCAGGGATGGACTCACGGTCTCCAGTTTTCTCCTTCAGTTCTCCTGCTGGTGATCTGTTGATACAGAAATAAGTCATTATTCACTGCAAGCTGTGGTTGTCTACAGGCTGGGCATTGGGTGGCCTTCCAAACTTGTTCTTAATGTGTGATAGTAAGCCAAGGATGACGTTTTGGTCTGCTGTGTGTACATGATTTGAAGAGGCATTTCTTTCTTCTCATACACAGTTCAGACATCAGATTTTAAACTTAGGAAAATACCATCGCTGCTACCGTATGTGTCTGGAATCTGGAAAAGAACCTGCGCTTCTCCGCTCTTGTGACTTGCAGATTGCATTAGATCAAGGCCAGTGGTTTAAAATAAATAGTATGCGTGAGGGAGCTTAGTATTCAAGTTACTAGGAAAGTGGGCATTAAGAAGTTGAGTATCCTGCAAGCGTTAAAATTGGTTTATACACAGCACAGATACTAATTTCCATTTTTCTTTTCAGGTGGGGTTTGCACCTCAGCATAGTTAATTTTCCTTGCTGTAGTGTGTAGTTTAAGTTGCACAAAGTTGAAGGAAGGGTAAGACCATTGTGTTGTGTTCTGTTCTCTAAACTGAATACCTCACGGCATTTCAGCTCTTTTAGACTAGACGAGTACTTTGCTTTTTGATATCACAGCACTCTGCTGCTACTTAAGTCTTGCACCAGAAGCATTCACACTAAAACCAGCTACTGCACAAAGCATTATGGCTCTGTTCTAAACAGAAACCCAAATGTTAATTTGACTCAGCAGTAGTGTTTTGTGCAGAACTGCAGGCTACAGTTCATGAACCACTACATTCCTAACGTATGTCTCTGCATCAAACATACTTTGGAAAGGAATAACGTGTATGTTGAGGGGAATGTCAGGGTGTAAGTGCAATTGAAATAATAGGGATTGTAAAATAAGGTAGAAGATGTAGTTTTCATGTTTAACTTTGCATGACAGTTGCCATTCCTGTCCCGCCTCTTTTATGTATACAGGTAGGCAGAAAGAAGAGTGTTTCCCATTTCCCTTGTGATGAAATGTCAGTGATGCCTGCACTGTTAAAACACTGTGTTTGTGTTTTGTGAAGACTTTGCTCCTTGCACACGGGCTTGCTGCATACAGTGCTGTCTAGGGAACAGCTGCTGTGTATCTTACACTTCATGTCAAAGAGTTAATTGTTTAGAGGTCAGATTGCTAAAAAAAAAAAACCAAACAACGAACCCTGAACATTACACTTAGTATACTAGCTTTTTTTGTTAGACTTTTTTAACAGGAAGCCTTTGTGGAACGATCTTTAATCACTGTATGGATGTAGCAGACTGGGGGTGGCAAATCACTGCCTTGGGAAGACAGACTTTTACTTTGGGTCTGACAAGGACACAGTTGCTGCTCTTCTGTCTGTGGGGAAACTGCCGGAGAAGCTGCACGTAAAAACCATTTGCCATCGCAGGAGAGGAGAGAGTTGAACGGTGTCTTCATTCTCCCACCTAGTGGCACAGTGCTGGGAGAGGGCATGCATCTGTCCAGCACTGCTGTTAGTTGAGGGATAGGAGAGGGGCCAGGCATGGGACTGGGCTGGGGTGTGGGAAACCGGGGAACTGTCTTTCTGACAGTGTTGTGCTGGCCCTGTAAAAAAAAAATTGCAGTTTTACTGTTGACATGCTGTGTTGTTTGGGAAGAAAAATATTATTTTTTTTGCTTTACTCCAAATTATTTTTTTCCCTCCCAATCTGTGCTGTTTACTTTTTGCTCACTTCTGCTGTATTATGGAATACAGAATTGGACTTCTGAGACCTGTCCAAAAGAGTCTAACGACAAGCCATGAACAAAATCAGTTGTATGCTTTTAATACCACGCTACTTAAGCACAATTTCAAAGTAGCATCAAAGAGCTAACACATACGCTTGTCTTCCACACCCTCAGAAAGGAGGGATAATTCATCACAAGGTCAAGAAGTGAATCTGTGCATGTTTGGCCTTCTAAGTCTACCTTTATTGCATGGAGGTTTTTTCTGTTCCCATCAGTGGAGCTGAAAGAGACTTTACTGTGCCTCAAGTCTTCTGGAAATCAGTTGGCGTGATTATATGACTGATGCTTGTTAAAACATTAATCTGAACTGCCTTACTCGTGCACTTAGACTAAGGTTCTTGAACACTTACTTAACAGTGCTATTTTTTGAAAGCTAACCTAAATGCCAACATACCTAATGTGTACCTGAAAGTGTAACTTCCAACAGTGGACTGCAGGGAACTAACAGAAATTCTAAGAGGGTTGCAGATACTTTTTTTTTTTTTTTTTTTTTTAACTCTACAACTCCAATAAAGCAAATGTAAACCTTTGAACAGCCTTGTGGGTAGAACAGGGTTTGTTTCATGCTGCCCAGCAGGCCCTTGGGTAGCCTGTTTTATTTTCTAATGGTATCAGACCACAGAGACCTTGTACTTCTTAGCTGCACAGATTTAACAAACAAATCCAAACCAAAACCCATTCAGAACTGTAGCTAGCTATAAAGAAACCCTTCTCCTTGTAAGAAGCTCCTGTTTATAATAATTTCAACAGCAGATACCCCCCCTGCAACACCAGCAATCCCTTGGATACAGTGATCCTTCCCCCCCCCCCCCATTTCATTTCTCAGTACATGCTGTATTTGGCTTCCTAGCAGATAATCCTGCTGCTTTGCTCTCATGCTCACCAGACTTCAAAATACCTCTTTCTGATCTCCATAAATGTATAGCATATTAAGATGTGGCTGTTTCCTGACTCTTCTGATGCTGCTGATCTGTCCCACAGCCACCGCAGCCCCAGCTTTGCCCTGCTGGGGCTGGTGCTGATGCTGAGGGGGTGTGCTGGACTGGGGAAGTCCTGTTTTAAGGCATGCTCATAAGAGAGGGCTTTAATGCCATCTAGTGTTTTTGTAAATGAACTGTAACTCCAGTAGGCTGTCCCTTTCTGAGGATTGCATCCCAGGCTTTGAGAAACTCTGAACTGTTGAAATTAGTTTAACGGTCTCGGAGTTAAAAACTAAATACACGTACTATGTATCTTAGCCCTTCTGTTGTACACACTTCCTTCGCTGATAACCCCTTATTTACTTTTGGGATAGAGATCATTAATTCTCCCAAACAGGCTAGAAAACCATGCTTTCCATAAACCTCCTTTTGATCGGTGGAATGTGGAGGATTTTGTATCATTGAATTACAAAATCAAAGTATATTGTTGAACCCCCCAAAATCTAAACCTATGACCGTGACAGAAAGTTGTGTACCAAAAGGTAACCACATTAGCAGTTCAGATCTCTCAATATGTTCATGTTGAGTATTACAATAATACTTGAAAGTGGCACTGAAATCTTTACTATCAAAGCAGGCAGTTTCACAGGGCACCCTTGTTCCGTGGTGGTTTTGAACATCAGGCTCTGTAGACATCCGTTTCAGATTAAATCTTATGGGTTTACAGATCTCTTGTTTTCATGTATTCTCCAGGGCACTCTGTAATGGAATCGCAGAAATGCAGCTAATGACCAATACCTTACATTTCCCAGATTTTCTTGAGAGGGCAAATTCAAAAGTGAATTCCAAGTGGGAAATGTGCTTTGAGAGGGTGGCTGGGTGGTAGTAATGATAAAGCTTTTCTTTTTTGCTCCCAAATCAAGGGGGCAGAAATAAAGTACTTTCTGTGACAGCAGGCCAGGTTGTTACTGTTACATGAGATGTAAAAGATGCTAGAAATGCTGCCTTACCCCAGCACTGTACCCGCTCGGTGCATTTCTATTAGTTTCTCTATTTGTAGTTAATTAAATAGCAGCAGTTAATTCAGCAGATGAGAAGGGTTGGGTTTGGTTTGTTGTTTTTCACTGGTGGAAGAATACCTTGGAATGCCTCCAGAGTTTTTCAGGAGCAGATTATGTGTAAAATATAATTTAATTCAACATAAAATCCTGATGTAATTTCATCTGATTGTATTCTCAGATCCTTTGATTGTTCAGGTCTTCTCTTATGCTATCGGGTAAATCATAATAATAAATGGAGACTTGTGTTCCAGGGTGGAGAATTTGCAGAGATATAGGAGGAATGAGGGGGGAAAAAAAAAAACCCCAAATGACCTTGAGTGAAACTTTTCTGAAGGAAGGATCTGTGTTTTATTAGAACTCTCATGTCGCCCCTGTTGAGAGGCAAAGGTTTGTCTAGCTAAGGCTGCTATCCGTGCAAGGCCTTTGGGAAGTTACCTGCAGAGTGGCAGAGCTATGGAGAAAACGGAGCCTTCGTGGTAAGTTACCAACTTTCCCAGAAGCACAGATAGGCGGCCAGCACTGAGTGGGGCTTCAGGCAAGAGCAGAAGTAGGTACTTGTCCAAAATGCTCTCCTGTGGGAAGTCAGGAAAACTTCTGTGGAAAAAGCTGTTGTCAGTCTATCTGCTCAGGGTGATTTAATGACTGTGCAGTGAGTAAAGTGCTCACCCTGCAAGCACTCAGCCCCTTTGAACGTAGGTGTGTTCAGTAGAAGACCATGTTTAGAACTGATTGTGCCCGTTCTAGTTGTCTGGGTGACTTGATAATACCATCTTGTAAGTAGCCTGTTAGTTGGATAGTTTTTGTTTAAACATTGGCATAGGAACAGGCGTGCCGTTTCCTTAAGGAAACAAAAAAGGTTCTGCAGAAGTGTGCTGACAGCGCTGGTACTGGGTTTGTACGTAGAGTAGGGTTACATGGGTGTATCTGGCCTGAAATAAGAGATGCGAGCGCAGAGGGATACAGGCTTCATTTTAGGTATCGTTTGCCTGGAGTGACAAGAGTGAACATGGAGTATGCAAAGAGCAGGATCTTGAGGGCAGGGAGAAAGTCCTGTGGAGGGAGTTAGTGGCTCATCTGAGATGGGAGGATAGGGACTGGGAACGCAGCCGTTCTCCGGCTGGGCTGCCTGTTTGTCCGTGTTCTGGCTGCTCCCCATTTGCCGTGGCTGCACGGGTGGCTACAACAAAATGTCTGGTTTGGAAAGCGTTGCATAAATGTACTGGTTTAAGTATGTAATATAAAGAATATGAAGAAGAAATGAAGAGGCTTTAATTGTGTATCTTCAGAAATCTGATAATTACTGGGAAGAACTTCTGAAAGTATCAAGTTTTTTACTAATTTAGCGATAACGCAGTCATCCAGACGAATGTGGGGGGAGAACTGCAGATCTTGGTGGTTTCCAGTTCTTAAGCATTTCAGCTCCAAGACAGAAGCAGATTTTCAGACGCGTTTTGTACTTTTTTTGCATAGTGCAACTTTCCAAATTTTCTTGCGCTGTGATGTTTGGATACTTGCTTCCCACTTCCCTCATGTAGTATGTGTGGTGATTTACCTGTTGAAATTGTGAACAAAATGCACGTCTTTGTGTAAGTAATACATGTAATGGGCCTTGCTGTCAAAGGAGGCCTTAAATTGATGTAGCAATTGAAGCCATAAACAGGGCTTTTGGGTAACATTGGGGTAACCTTTTTCTCCACGTAAGATTGTCTGGTTTAATGAAAAGTAAAACTGCCTATTTAAGGACCAAATCAGGATCTCCATCCCAGCCAGTCTGTAGGATTTTTGTGGGAATGTGTGAATATCCTTTTCTTGTTCTTTAGACACTAGCATATCAAATTTATAAGAGGTTTTGGAGCAATGGAGGGGAGTTCTTAGCATTTTATTGTCAGCCCCAGATATGAAGAGAGTCCAGACTAGAAGAGTAGTCGTATTTTTTTCATCAGGGACAGAACACAGAATGACAACATCATTCTCACAGCTCTTCTCTTCCGGATTTTGAGTTTCTAGTGTCTGCTTCTCTCAACGTCTGTACAATGCTTCCTGTATGTTACTTTCTATATGTTAGTAGTGTAGGCTTTCAGGTTCTTGTTTTTATTTAAATGAAGGGAGCATTTAATTGTCAGGTCTGTAGCTGTCAACATAGGATGCCGATGTAAAATAAAAAAGGGAAGGCGTTTATTTGTAGGTAGAGGGCGAGAGAACTGTTCTCAAACCTCTGTTAAGATGAATAAATATGGCTGAGCAGTTCATAAGGACTAAAGATACCAGCAAAAAGACTTGTGTTCTTCGGGAGCCTCTTGCTTTTGTTACAGGCACAGAAAGGGTCCTGTTCTGTTTTCCTTCAAGCTTTTTTTTTTTAAAGGGAGAGGTGTGTTACAAAGACGTCTCTGTTAGTCTTTCAGACAGTTGTTTAAAAAATGAGGGGAAGGCGTATATCTAGGGGATTCATAAACGTGTTTTAACCATTGTTTGAAAAGCAATCTGTTTAAAGCTTGTCTGGTGACTACTTTTAGCTCCACTCGGTTGTGAAAAGCTGCTTAGGGCGGTTCAGCTTTTGTTAGCGCGGAGCCTTGCTGTGCTGGCGTTGCCAGTGCCCTGGCGCTGCTCTGCGGGGAGAATCCGGCTCCCTTCGTGCCGCTGATTTCTTTTCTCTGCCTTTGCGCCCTTTCGGTCCCGTTGGCAAGCAGTAAGAAGCAAATGGCCGCACCAGTCGGGGATTGCGTTTTGGTCTTGGTGCCGGAACATTAAGCAAGCCTGGTTAGAGCTCGCACTGCGTCAGTCGTCCTCCACACCCCGCGCCGTCAGCTGACCGGCCTCCTGCAGCACCAGTGCAGCAGCAGACTGCAGACGCTGCTGGGGAAGCCCATGTTTCCCATCCTGGGCTGCAGATTTCTTCTCTTGCAGCTGTCTTCTTGGTATGCATAATTGATAATCACAACTGGAGGGTAGATCGTGTGTGGAGAGATGGACAGTCAGCCGAGCAGTTGGAAGGATAAGGGTATTTGTTCTTTCACCTTTTTTCCCTTTTTTTTCTTAATTTTAAAGCTAAAGATGCTGCGGGTTGTTTTTAGCAAATGGTGTTTGTAGCGTGTCTTTGTGAAATGTATCTGAAATGTACCTGAAGATGTAAGATCTGTTTGTACTGTATGCAAAATTATAAAAGCTGTAGGTTAAAATGGGTAAATATGAGCAATGCAGAAGAATAAATTATTTATGTAGGTGAAATAGCTTGTGTGACACTGCAGATCTTTTTCAGTCCTACAGAGCATATTAAAGAACAGCTTGTTTTGGTATGCGCTGCACAAATACCAGCATAGTCTGAATTTAGTTGATGTTCCTTTGAAATTCCTAGATTATTAATAATTTAACAATACTAACCATTAACTCAAAAGAATGTAGTGTCTGCAGTTCGTGTAGTTTAATAATTTTATGAGGAGAAATCACATGCAGACTATGGCAGGGTGGTGGGTTGGGTTTTTTTTTTCTGTTTGGCATAGCGTGGTTGGAGTCTACCCTTAATCACGTTTGCTTTGGATTTTTCATAATTCTGTTGGATTTGAGGTAAAACTGTGTCTGATTTTTCAGAATTTACAGCCAGAGTATCAAATTGTTTTAGGTAAATAAGTAGCTAACCTTAAATTAGTGTGGTTCTGACCTTTGTTCCTGTAACCGCCAATGGGAGATCACCAGTGTAATTCTCTGTGGATCATTATATTAGTGCTCAGTGTGTAAGAGTTTAAGCCTTATCTGAATACATAATCTTCAAACTTTATCAACAGGACAAGCTCTAAAAAAATTTAATCATCTCTCGATACTTAAATATCTTCTTAAAGGGCCCTGTCATGCTTGGTACTTGGACTTGTGAAGCTTTCCTCTTTTTTCTCCTGTTGTTCAAAATCTGTGTTTTAATTGCCAGCTGTCCAGAATCCATAGAATGCCTTATCAGAACCTAAATCTGTAGGAAAAAGCCCTGCAGGGGAAAATACTTTGCCCCTGCAAAACAAGTTTCTAAAAGTTCTAATCTTTCATTAAAGGGCTGTTAAACATGAGGAAAAAAAAGATTCTGCAGTGTTTAGTAATACGTTCTTGACGTGTAACTAGTTTGAATGTTCAGCACTCCATGTGTGAGGCCTGAAATCCTTGGGGTTGGGGAAGAAAAAAGGGGGGGGGGGGGGGGAAAAAGGTGAGGTCAGAAGGTTTTTGTAAAAATTGAAAGGCAAGTTACCTTTGGGTATTCAGGCCCAATTTTCAGGTTTTCTTTTACAACCTGATGAACAGGGTTGGTGGTGGTCTGTCCCTCACTGCAACTGAAAGCAGACATTTCTGAGCCTGGAATTTGAGGCCTTGAGAATAATGGAGTCTTTCTGGGTTTAAAATTAATGATTGCCAATCATGAGCATGCCTGTATGGCACGTTTGGGGGGGGGAGTACGCTAACCAGTGCAAGCCATGCTGATACAGCTGCGTGGAGGCCAGAAACGTGGGGTCTGCACGTTTGGCTTCTTTGCAAAATGGGGACCTGGCTAGTGTGTAATGGAACTGGCCTCAAATGAACAAGGCAAACCTGAGCCTGGCCTACGTGCTCAGTTTGTGCTGGTGTAACTCTTTCAAGCAGGGTTTTAAATTCCTCTTCCCCCTCTCTGTTTTTACACAGTGGCATCCCCTTAGGTGGAGGAAGCTAGTTTAGTGCCTGTTTCTCCCTTCAGGGAAGTCCTTACTGCCTTGAGGTTTAATTATAATTTAACTTGTAGAGATAGAGTCTAAAAGAAGATGGAAGCAAAGCAAGAAGAAGGTTTTCTGGGGAAGCAGAAGAGTCTCATTCCTCTCCTTTGCAGCTGTTCTTGAAGCCTGGTTTAGTGTGGTTTCTGATAGCATTTGTTTATAACGAGATGAAGATGCCTTGTTTGGCGTGTTCTTTCTTCCTCAGGTCAGGCCCCAGTGGCATGGAAAACGATGGGTAAAGTTCAGGCACTGATTACATTATTCAACTTGCCCCAAAATAAATATAGAAGCAAATATTGCAACATTCTTCTTTCCATGCTAAAAAATAACCTTAAAAAAAATATGTGATGATCAAATGTAAAATGGAGAAGAGCCAAAAGCATGGTTCATAGTTCCAACTAAAGCACGACTTTCTAATTAATATAATCCTAAACTTAGTTTTGGTCTGCATGCTTCTTGTGCTACAGCCATAGTAGCTGAGGAACCAGCCTAGTGAAAGTGGTATAACCTGGGGTATTGATTAATACCTGGGGTATTGATCACCTAGATAGGCAGGATGAAATAGGTTTACCCTGGGGATGGCACGACTGTTATTTTTAGCGCTTTTAAAGACAGGCCCCTATGAAGTAATTGGTACTAAATGTGTCCAATGTTTATTTATTTATTTTTTAATTATTTCACCGAATTATCAGCTTTTAATGGCTGAATAACGGTAATGGTAGAATGAGCACCACAGCTGTACTCCCAGGCCATCCCAGGATTGTTTTTTCTTTTTGTTACGTGCTGAAAATCTGTCTGAATTCTGGTTCAGGTTAGTGAAATGGTGGAAAAGGTTGCATAGGCTTGTGGAGCCCTTGAGCTTTTTAAATTTTTATGGTGAGTAATCAGGGTTTTGGAATTTATTTTTTTTTCATACATTGCGTACATGTGCACAGTATATGATTAAGTAGAAAGAAAAATACTGCTTTGGCTCATTAATAATTGTTAGATAGTATTTGCCTTTGGGGGAGACAGTCTGGTAGCGTTGGACTTCATTTTCCTTCTAGCACATACTTTGGGAAATCCGTATCGCATTTTCTTGCTAGGGGTTGTGGGGCGGATGTGCCAAGTCTGAGATGCGTGTGACGCGGCCTTGTTTTCTGACCTTTGGGATCCAGTTAGACAAGCCCATCAGCCCCACTGGACGTGCCGCTCCTTTGCGATGCCCGTCCCTAGGACAGGGAAAGCTCTGTTGGTTGAGGTCAGCTCCACGTGCTTGGCACCATGTGCAGTCATGCAATAACCTCCCAGTTTTACCAGCCCGGGATTGTTCTGTTGTTACCAACTTGCACCAAGGCAGTCAAGGACCAAACTGGCTTCCAGCACATCAGGGTAAAAGCTTCTGCCTCCCAGTCTGCAACTGCTGCTGTTTAGGATGTCAACCATGATTTAAAATCATCATTCTGATACGGGAAATCTTGAGAATGTCAACCCCCAGCTACTAATGGTGTTTACGCTTGGCAGACTCGGACCGCTTGATGGGTTGGTGACTTCTCCTTGGGGTTGGTCTGTCTCCAGCTGGGGCTGCCCCACACCGGGCTTGACCAGGCTTTGAAAGTGAAACTGCAAGGTCAGGTCTTGCCTGCTCGATGCTCTGTGTAAAAGATCAGTGGAAACCCTGAAGATCACTGTCATGTGTAAATACGAAGTTTATTTAGTGTATCTGGAAAATGCCCCTCTAAACAGAAATTAACAGCAATTTGCCTGTTTGTGGTCGTACACTGGTTTTTTTGCTGGTACAGAGTTAATTTTCTTCGTAGCAGCCTGTATGGTGCTATGGTGACGGTTGTCACCGAGCACTTCAGACGCATCTGAAAGCTGCCCACTCTCAACACTTCTGTTACATTTCTGTATTCGTACAATGCTAGCTGTTCTTAAATTGGTCCAGAAAAGGCTCTTACTTGTGCTTCTACTCTGTTTTTACTATTATTTGAAGTGCATAAAGAATTTCTGCTTACCTTTCAGATTACAGAAAGGTTCCAGTGTAATGGCCGTTGTTGATACAACGTTTGTAAATCGTACACTGTTTGCGGTTTTTGAAACTTCCTTCTCCTTTTACACAAACGCCCTTTCTTCGGCGCTGAAACCCGTTTTTTGTTTGCGGCTGAACACTGGATAGAGAGTAGTTGTCCATTGTGAACGCCGAGTCTCTCCCTCGGCAGCTGCATTCCAAGGACTTAGGGCAGGGGCAGCCATTGGCGAGATTTCCCGCAGCGAGGCGGCTGCGTAGATCTGCCGACCCCGGGATGCCCTCGCAGGAAGTGAAAAGGCTCTGGGTAGTCAGCTGTGCAAGATCTGGGTGCATGCAGGCACACTCAAGATGGATGCCAAAATGGGTTAGTCCTTTTTCTTGGTTTTCTTTTATGTGAATTAAACTTGCTTGTAGCTCGGCTTTAAATTTTTTTTGAGGGTTACGTGGTTCAGCTTTTTTTTAAAAGGGTTTATCAGGTTAAATCTATTAAACCACTTGTTTTTATCATCAAAAAATAGGAATTGCTCAGTTTTAAGTCAAATGGCCATGAAAGAAAGAAAAGGCTTAAAAAAAAAAATAATTACAGTGATAAACCTATCACGGCACTTGCTTTAAAAGCAAAATGTAATTGGATGAGTTCTGCATGTAAGGCACGGATGCTAGCAGTACTATTTTTAGACGTGCCAAGTGACAGTTCGTGCTTACCAAATGTAGGCAGCTGTTCTTGCTTTAGAATAGGCCTGGAATACTTGCATTAAATGCATGAGATTATGGTCCAGATTGCATAAAATAAAGCTTAAAATGTTTCCATGCAGAAAAATACTGCATGGCAGAGCTGTTGCTGAGAATTGGTTGAGGTTTTTCTTTTTCTGGGGTTTTTTTAATCTGCTGTGAATATCTCGTGTATAAAGTAAAGCCAGAAAGCTGCTTCCAGTAATGCTTTTAATATTTTCTTTTACTTTAGAAAGAAATGCAGATACCTGGTTCTGATCAATTGGAGAATATAAATCAGTTTCATCATATACTTCCTTGGACTAAAAATTACAAATCAGTTTTTCAGTGACTTATAACGCTGAGTTTCCCTGTGAGGAATTTACAATGAAACAAGATACGTGTGTCGTAAAGCTGAAGCTGAGATGGTAGAGTGGCGACAGAGTGAGGAGAAATGCTTTGTGTGCAGCTTACCTCTGCTCTGGGGCGTCCTAGCTTGGGGGATTTTCTTGCTGAGAACAAAAAACTTGGAAGATGGGTGGCTAGAGGCCACTTGGCATTTGTGGTGTGCTTTAATTCCAGCAATTTACTTTTGTTTCTGGTGTTTCGGAAGCTGTCCTACAGATGAATTGCTGTCTTTACATTCTTTAGAACTGGGTTTAGGTATAAGGTCTTACTGCTTGTAATAACTGATTTCCTATGAAGCGATAAGAACCCGCTGTCAGTGGAGACGCTTTACAACTGTGTTCTAGAGGAGGGAGTATCTCATTTACAGAACAAATGCTATCTGCAAATGGAGAGGAGTAGGGCTCATACTTAGCATGTCACATGATATGGGAGCAGCACCCAAATTTGAATGTATGGATGCTCAAATTGCAGCACTTAAAAATAAATATAGTTTCAGTATTTGAAGTAAATACTTGGAAAGAAATGTTTTTTTCCAAAGATTTCTTGCATGATTTAGGAGCACAAAATCCACCAACTTTTTTTGGCAGGGCTTAGGTTTGCAAATCTCACCCAGGTGTTATGGATACTTGCAGCTCAATTTAGGTTTACAGTTTACAAAGATTTTTAGGTCAAGCTCACAACTTTGTTCATAAGCGCCTTTTATGTGCTAAACTTGCTAACCTAAGGTGTACAGAGAGACGAACAGGCACATTTGTGAGCAGAAGCAACGCCAAAGAAACCAAAGAAAACGTTAAATTTATTGTGATGACTTGATTTTTTATTTTTTTTTTTTTGGTTGGTTGGTTTTTACAAATATTAAAGAAAAGTTGTCTTGTTTAGAGCTTCATTTCTTTGACAGGGAAGATAGAAGTGCAGCTTTGTAACATGAAGAGAGCCAGCGGAATAACAGGTCAACAGGCTGCATGGATAGGTTGGGCTGCAATTTGGCGAGGACTTCAGATGGGTGCTGTTCCCAGAGCAGGAGTGTCACCTCCTTTGGCTGGCTGCTCTATCTCTCACCCCATATGCTTGGGGAGTCACATGGCGAACCACATCCAGAATCTGATCTGGCTGGCTGCTTAGTTTTTATTTTACTTTTTGGTGCAGTAGTTGTCAGCGACTTGCAGAAAATCGGGCCGGTTCCGTGTGTGGCCGTGCAGAGGAAAGGAGTGGGATTGAGTGGTGGTGAAGGGGTGAGGCTGTTTGTTTCCACAGCAGCTTTGCTTTTTGACAAATTTAAGGTGTTCCTGCATCTGTAACCTGATTCTGACTGTAGAGCTTCAGGAAATTTCTGCTGAAACATGAACTAAATATTTGGATTAAATATTTTGCATTATGAAAATGGTGGCTTGTAAGTTTCTGACCAGGGTTCTCATCTTTGCAGCGCTTGCTGCTCAATACGGTTTCCCTACGGAAATAATTAGGAAAGGACTTCAGCTTCTGAAACGCTGTGAGATTGCACCGTAGCCCCAGTGGCTTTTTCGTGTTGTACCTACAGAAGGGATTTTGCAGACTTTGCCCTGCAGAGGCTGCTAAGTATTAGTGCATTACCACGTTTTCATCCTGTAAGAAATAATAGTCAAATTTTATTTTTTAATTTTCTTTTACAGTCACTCAGAGTAAGAATCTGTTCCAAATTGTGATATGCTGTTGTACAATTAACTTCAGTGATGTTTAGGATGACATAGAATTGCTAAGCTTGTGTTTTAATAATTTTGCTGTAATTTATCTTGAGTTCTGTATCTAAAAATTCGTATGCTATTGCCATTAACAAGCAGTTTTGATGCAGAAGAGGAATTTGTTCTTGTGAAAATCTAATCAGCTGTGGAAGTAGAAATCGTGAAGATTGAATTTTTTTTTTTTTTTTTTTTTTTTTTTAAATTGTGCATCTCACCGTGAAGTATAAAACTAGACTAGATTCCCCTGCCCAGTTCCATACTCAGCAATGGAGAGCTCAACCGGCTGCAACTGCACCTCCAAACAAACAAATCTGCAGCGGGTGTACCGTTACCTATGGCTTGCGCAAGGGTGTAGTTTATTCTTAACAGCGATGCTAAAAATGGCATAATATTGTGTTCTTTCACGAGGGTCGCTTAAGGAAAAAACGAACTTGGTTTACAAATGAAGTATTTTGCATTGTGGCACAGCAGACTTAGCCTGGATTGAGATTTCAGTGAGACGATTCCCTCTTGATGGCTCAGTCTGTTACCCGTCATCAACATTATAAACTCCCATGGGCATGTCTTCAGTCAAAAGGAAACAAAATGAACTGTTAACGAGTTTTGAGCAGTGCCTTTACCTCTACCAGACTTGCAAAGATAAGAATGGTATAGAGAGCTGTTAGTGTCTTGCCCTGTGTCCTAACGGGGAATTGGAATCAATCTCTTCAGTGAGTGACCTCCACAAAATCCACAAAAATGAAATTTAATGAAGCACAAACTGCTGTGGCTTTGGTGCAGAATACAGCACAGTAGATGAAGAGATTAATTCTGGCATTGCTTAAGGGCAGAATTGTTCTTAAATTTTAGCAATTATATTTGAGGTAATCCTAATAACAATAACCCCAATACTCTGAAGTCCAATGCAGTATCACTGCTAAAATAACCTATTTCTAGTTGTGATTTCAGCTCTGGTTTGCCAGTGAGATCGCGAGTTCCATTCTTGATGACTCTGAGAAGTCAAATGAATCACGTTTTACTGTTTTTGTATGGATGCAAAAGGTATCTTGTTCTAATTTCTTACTTTTTTTAAATTTTAGTTGTTGACCTCCTTTACTGGCGCGACATTAAGAAGACAGGAGTGGTGTTTGGTGCCAGCTTGTTCCTGCTGCTTTCATTAACAGTGTTCAGCATTGTGAGCGTGACGGCTTACATTGCCTTGGCCCTGCTTTCTGTGACGATCAGCTTTAGGATATACAAGGGAGTTATCCAGGCAATCCAAAAGTCTGATGAAGGCCACCCATTTAGGTGAGATTTTTCTTTTCATTGAGAAAAAGTATGTGGGTTTGGGGGAGCAGCAGTAGTGGTGCTCTTGGATGCAGTAGATGACATATGCCATAACTTGTTGCATAATAATGTAAATAGTCTCGGTACTGAAAGAGCTGTTGCCCAGCCTATGATTACTCTTCTTTCACTTTTTCTCAGGAGGCATATGCAGCGGTAAAAAAAACAAATCAAGCAATTGGCACGGGGGATTTCCTTGGGAATGCCAGCATATCTTAAGTTACATTAAAAAGCCCTATAAATTTCAATCTGTGGAGTAATATGTGCATTTTAGAATGGTATGGTCTTCAGAATGTGAACCAGTGGCAGGTGATGTCCACAATTCAAAGACTACCCAGGAGATGCAGCACTTTCAATGCAATATATTTAGAAAAAAACCAGAATAAACGTAGCAGGGGATGCTTTTATCTTTTTTGGAGTTTTTTTTTAAGAATACTCTTAAAATTTATGTTTTAGTATGTAGCATAAAAGCTGTGTTCTCCACATACAAGGCTGCCTTGTCATCAGCAGATTCCAGGTTCATTGCAGCCTGCCCAGATCAAAAATCCAGAAGCTTGGGACTCTGAATTCTAAGGCTTGAGGAGTTGAATCATAGGATTAATTTAGGTCCTCAAAGAGGACCTCTGAGCTCTTTGCTTTAAGTGGTGAGTTAAGTCCTTGGGGCGTACCGTGTGTGCACTTCCCTGCAGTGTGGAAATATGGTATCCATGGTATTCATCCTTTCCTATGTACAGTGGTGCCCATTACTGCAGAGCTGCATCTTAAGAGAAGTAAAAACTTATTAATGTGTTAGAGTAATTACTAAGAGTGCATGTTTCCTGTTTCCGTAACCAGCCCTATCCCACACTGCTCAGGCTTGCTTCGCTCCTTTATTAATCAGTGAAGTGGTTCAATCTCAATTTCCCTTGCATCTTTCAGAAACTCCTGCTTGCCCTCCTATTTACTGCTCTCTTACTAGTTTTGTGGTGCTTCCGATTATTCTCATCCTCTTCCTTTTATCTTTGGTAAGGCAAAGTAAAATGATTTCTTGGGTTTGCCTCCATTCCTCCCTGACCATGTGTAGTGGTTCATTTACCTAGTGGAAGCCAATCTGTGCCTAAACCATCGGTGGGGCAAAACTGGGCAAAAAAGGAGTATTTGCTTTCAAGTTTAGATCTGATATAAAAAAAATACATCTGAACAATGGGCAACAACGTTCAGTATAGCAGTATGGAATCCATATGTTCCATAATTTTTTGTTGTTTGTGGTTTTTTTTTTTAACCATCAAGGCCTTGTTTGCCACGCTTATCCATCCTTACTAGGGTGAATAATTCCCAGTTGAAATCCTGTTTGCTCTGTCTAACCCATTAGTGCTCTTCAGTATCCAAAGAGCATTTCCAAATTTACCTGTGAAGTTCTTTCTCAGCAGGAGCAAGCAAAACACGTTCTACCTGTGCTCTTTCTGCAGTTTACTTCTAAAAATACTGATATTCAAAAGAAGCTTCCAGACATTCTTGTCCAACATATCTGGTTGCTTACTTCTTATCTATACAGCTTTGACAACAAGAAGGGTATTTTTACTTTAATTTAGTTTTAAGAGTGCATCCGTGAGATCAATTTAATTTATTTTTCTTACTGAATATCTTGCTGATGAGTTGAGAAGAGCGTGCACATTCAAGCCAGGTGTGGATAGCAAGAATGTAGCCTTGAAACGGCCACCCTCTGTAGTTATCATTTAAAGTATTTTAAATTGTTTTGGACTTGCCACGAGGCCGTGCTTGGCTTTGTTTTAAAGGATGTACATAGGAGCCTCCGCTGTGTGTTTTTTATTAAAATAATCAAACAGAAGCACCCCAAAGCAGAATCCGCCCCCCCCAAACAAAAGTAGAAGTTTTTAACAACCGTAGTAACTGCAAAATGAGCACCCTGTTACAGATGTGCTGCATTGCTCCTTCTCCCTCTAATATGCCTATTAGATAAATAAATTATTCCCTATTTAAAGACTCTAAATGGCCACAGCCACTGCAGCTACAGATAAAAGCTGCAGTGTAGTGGCAAGAACACTTAACCAGGCAGGAGCCGATATCTCGCTGTTAAAAGAACTGCTGTCACTAACTGTTAAGATATATTTGTAGCAGACGATGAAAAACTTGCTCGTTTTACAGTGCCTCAGTGTGTTTATTGCGGCTTAATGGTGATTTCGGAAGTGCCTTCCAGCGCTCTGAATGGATATGTTGCTTTTGTAGGATTTTTTCTGTTTGACAAACGTAGGAATCTCATAGGCTATTAGGCCACCTAATACAATAGCAAAACCAGAGAATGACAGGCACCCCACACCCCCCAGGCTGTCTTGTGTCTCATTTTTTGAATACACGTTGGCCACGTCAGTGCCATAGATTACCCCGTATGCTGAGGGGTAGGAAGAGGCTTCACAGACCGTGCAGCCTGTGTGTCAGTGGCGAAACATTCTTTTCTTTTCTTCTAAGGGGTTGTGGGGTTTGTTGGTTTGTTTTTTTTTTTTAAGGTTCACTTTTACCTTTTGAGAATAACTTAGGTTAGTTCTGTTCTGTCTTTTTAGCATTCCTCACACGGTGAGGTTTTTCTCTTCATAGCATAAAAAGAAGGTATGTTGATATCGTATATATAACATATAACGTGTCGATACTGTCTTGATATTGAATGTGTTGGCAGCACTCTCACAGTAAAGTTTCATAATCTCTTCTTTCTTGCAGGGCTTACTTGGAGTCTGATGTAGCTGTGTCTGAAGAGCTTATTCAGAAATACAGTAATGTTGTGCTTGGTCACATTAATGGCACAGTCAAAGAGCTGAGACGCCTCTTCCTAGTCGATGATTTAGTTGATTCTCTGAAGGTAAGTTTACTTCAGCTGTAGCTACAGCGGCCTTGTGTAAATAGATTCCTTGCTGACCTAGGTTAGCAAAGCCCTGTGAGTCCTTACAAACATGAATGAACAATAGCATCTTTGGCTCCGTGTAAGTAAATACTGAGTTTTAGTTTGCTTGTTGGAAGTACTAAGCCTTTTGGTTTTTCAAGAAGTATAGCTTCCTGTTAGCCACACACAGTTGAATATAAAGCGCTTCGTGCAGGAATAGAGTGGATAACTTTATCTGTACTTTATTTTGGCAGTATAATAAAAATGAGTGGGAAACTGAAATAAGCTCTGGCTGCATGCGGTACAGCTGTTTCACCTCCTCACTGGTGCTTAGCAGCAGAAATCTTTTACGAAAACAAGACATTGGGCATTCAGAATTTGTCGGTAACATTACATCTCTCCCTCTTGAAAAATCTGTGGTTTGGGCTAGACTGGCACGGTCCGGTTTTGTTTTGTTTTTCTGTTTGTTTCTGTACTGATAGCAAGTGGCAAGTGTAGCTGCTTGCCTTAAACAGTAGGAGTTCTTGTGTCCATTTTTTTTCTGGAAGAGTGGGGACTGAGTGATGCCCTTGTTTTACTGGAAGGCAGGGAGGGTGGCATCTGTTTCTCAGTCCCTGGGTTTGGGGGTGAATGGCTGCTGCTCTTAGTGATGCAAATTACTGAAATGGCTCTTGCAAGTTGCTCTACCTCAGGCATGCGATACAGCCTAACAGGTACCTTGAATATGTCCAAGTAGTATTTAATGGGATTTATGGAAGGTGGCAGAGCAAAACTGACAGTGAAGAATAATCATTTTTTTAAAAAAGAGCGAGCGAGCAAATTGGCTGAAAACCCTCTAGTTCTGTTATGTGAGAATTACATTCTCTCCTTTCAAGCTAATTGCCTTCGTTTTTCAAACAACTGTTTCTTTACTGAGTACAATGTGTTGTCCATTTCTTTTTCAGTTTGTTTAATCTTCTTGAAATAAAGTTGCATTTATCCTCCAGTAAATCCCTTACTTAGTGCTTTGTAAAGTCTTTTGAGTTGTTGGGGGAAGGGGTTTCTAGTGAAACTTGGAGAAAAATAGGAAGGCTGTAAAAGTCTTTGTTATATTTGTGGAACAGAAATCGGAGGCAGATGTCAAGATCTTACCCAGAGTCTCTAAATCCAGTTTCTCATTATGCTCTCTCTGTGCCAGAAAAATTGCACCTGATGCTGTGCAAGTCTCCTGCAGTCAGAGTCCTTCCCATCTGGAGAAAGGGAAGATTGTAAGGCTGTCGGGTTTTCACCTGGGGTCTGCTGCTCGTGATAAAGATTCATTTTCTCAGAAGGGAAGGAGGAGATGGGATATTAGCCCAGGGGTTTGTGTAATAATCTTCCTGCTCCTAAAGGGCTGTGCAGTAAAAGTATTTTTAAGAGGTGGCGGTGCATTCTTATTTTCTGGTAATTTTTCTGGACATGATTGATACTGCTGCAATTATTTCCTGGGAAGATGGTTTAAATGAGGCCATTATTGTCTGTGCCTTGCCAGTGTTTCCACACAGGGATTGCATTTTGATGGCTAAATCCTCTCACTGCTGCCCATCGGTCCGGTCTGTAAGAAGCGGTGTCTCGCCTTCATGTTTAAGTGACCAAGTACTTAGGATTCATCTCTGCAGCATCTCAAGGCCACAGCCTTGACCAGAAGAGTTATTGGTACATGGCTCGAACTGCATTTCAGAATTTAAAGTTGGTGTGCGAGGGAGGAAAGGAACATAGTCTTTGTTTATTGTGGTTTTTAAGGGCATTGAATTTCAGTGTTCAAAGAAAAGTTATTTTGCTTAAGTTGTGTTTGGATCTGATTAAACAACATCACAGAAAAACTTGCAGTCCCAGGGTCACTTGTATTTCTTTAATAATTAAGCCCTTTGTGGTATGTTCCTTCGTCTGAGTTAGAAGAACTTCCACACCATTTGTTTAGAGATCATAATCCCTTGCAGTAAAGGAAAAGGAAGCAGTGAACAGCCAACTGCTGTTTTAAAAATTAGGTCTTTCAAAGGAATTATAAATAGAATTAATTCCAGTCAGAATGTCTTCAAGGCACTCTAATCACTTTTAAAATACTGCGGTAATATAGGAAAGACATGTTTATTCAACTGAACTAATTCATTTCCCCTCTCTTCTTCTGACATTTAAAACGTTTTATGTTGGTTAATTAGTCTCATTTATGGTAGTTGGGAGCAACCCTTACGTGAAACCAGTGAATGTCAGGACAGTTCACGAGCACAAGTTACTGATTTTTTAAGGGTTTGTGCTTGAGAAGAACATAAAAATGCTGGGGGTTCATGTAATATAATGGCCCTGGTTTTAAAAAAAAAAAAAAATCTTGGCTCGTGTAGTTTAAACATCTTCACTATAGGAAACAGCATGTTTGTGTATAATTGAAATCACAGAGCTTTAGTGTAAAAAATGTCTGACGGTCAGTTTATTGTATGTAATAGTTCTGGCTGTAAAATCTGTTGTTAAATTTTTTTTCTTTTTTTTATTACACAATACTTCAGTCATGGAAGTCTTAAAATGGACTCTAAATATTTATGCAGCCCAAGAGAAGTTCCTCGCAGCTCTCGAGGAGCAGTTCCAGAGGAGCCCTTGCCGGAGTCCCAGGAGAAACTGCACTTTCTCCTGATAAACAGGGATCCAGTGCCTTGCCCCGGCTGCGCAACGGGTCTGACACTGGGGCACAGTTGCTTTCAGTTTGTCATTGCTCAACTGGTGTTTTGAGAAACAGAGCTCTCTGCTGTATTTGAACTGGTTTATAGTAAAGAAACTGGTAGACAGACATTTCTGGATTTGCCATTAAATTGCAGTATGCTTTGGGTACTGGGGATTCATTAATCGTTGGAACGAGGTAGGCGAAAACTCGGTTCAGTCCATTGCATGTACTGGATTTTTTTACTGGTTTACACATGATTGTAGCATTCAGGCTGAGCTTAGGCCCTGTACTTTCCTTTCGTCCTGCCCTGAGTGTGTGGGAAGAGCAATATTATCTTTGTAGGGCAATCCTGGGTTGCCATCTGGGTTGTTTGGTTGGTTTGGTTTTTGTCTTAGAGCTGTAAGCGTTTAGACGTGTTTCAGGTAAACCTTTTTGCATTTTGTAAGGCTCTCTGAGTTTGTCTCATTTCTAAGGAAAAGGAAATCAGGACCAATGCAAAATAGAGACCCAATACGTAAATGTGGGATCGAGATCAACACCACTTAACCCCAGGAGTGTTGTTTTACCTGTCAGAAGTGTGTGAAGAGAGATGGTGGTGTGGGAAGGGCGTTCTGAGGGTTTTGCTGAACTGGATTTGCTTTGGTAGCCCCAGCTCTCAGGGTAGCTGTCCCTCACTGACGCCGCAGGGTGAGGGGTGTTCTTGCTGGGCTCAGGGGTTCCCTCTCCCGCCCAGTATGATTAAGGGTGGTGGATTAAAAACTGCAGGCTCAACACAGTTTGTTGATAGACCCCGACGCTGCTCTGGACAGGCTTTAGGAGAAGCAAAGCCTGTGTCAGTCAAACAGATTTTGATCTTTCCTGGGCCATATATTCAATGCTCGCTAAATAGGGTTGGATAGTTCCGGGAATTGTTGGACTTCAGGATCGATTCATATCTGTTAGCCCTCTGCTGAACATAAACTCACATTTCTGACTCGGTCATAGGCTTCAGCAATTCTACTGAATGTTCTGCTGCCCAGGGTGGGGCGTAGCTTCGGCTGTAGTGTTCATGCAGGGGAGATCGTGGGTAGTTGTCAAGATGCCTCGCTGCGGGCGCTTGAAGCCGGCACATGTAGTTTACTGGATGCGCAGCCTGCAGGAGAATCGTTCTGAACGATCACAAACTTGGGGGCTTTTGGCTGTAGTACAAGTTTCTTGACTTTCCTCCCTTGGCTGGGGAGGGGGACGTGCTGCGTGTACAGACTCGCTCTGTAAGGGAATTATTTGCTCCGTTAAAATACCTTGTGCAAAGAGGCAGGCAGCCAGCTCTCACCCTGGCATTGCGGAGAGCAGAACTGGGCCAAGGTTTGAATGAATCATGAGGGAGTTTAGAGAAATCTGCTTTATTTTTCTTGATAAACCTGCCAAAATCCTTCAGTGGGAATGCAGTTGATGGTAACATTGCAGCCTTGTCTGAGGGTCGACGTTGTGCCTCTAGTGCTGCTTGCGTCGCAAGTAGAAAGGACAGACAGACAAAGAACTGCATCATTTGCAATTAATCCTACTGAATTTGGAACGGGATCAGCTTTGAATGAAGCTCTGGAAGTAAACTTCATTTCAGTACAGAGGTCATATAATTAAACTTGTATTGACTGTCATGCCCCTGTCTTATTGTTGGCAGTTGATCTTGTTTGGTTTGGATACTTTACATCTTACGATAGGTTAAAAATGGATGTTTGGATACAGAACTTCTGAGTAGCTCAGCTGCAGGCTAGATCCTTGCCCGCACCCACAGCCCTTCCAACCCAGGTTTCTTCCCTTTCCAGTGCTTTGTACCCATCCTTTCCTTGCGTGTAGCTCCTGCTTATCAGAGCGCTTCACCTTCGGTTGTTAACTGTGCCCAGATCTTCTCTCCCTGATGCCAGCAGCAGCCTCCACACCGTGTTGGTCCAGCTGTTTGGTGTTTTTGCAGTGTCTCACACAGAAAATAACCAGAGGTGCTTGGTTGATCAAAGGGCTGGGGGTCTCATCTGTGTGATCCACACAATGCCAAGCACAACTCGCTGCTTAGCAAGAAATAAGCACTGGTAAATCCACTGTGTCTGACATCCAGGTCCTGGCTTCTGCTCAGTTCCTTATGGGCTCTGCAACACTAGAAGAAACCGGCTGAATTTCCTTGGGGAGGAATCCTACACAGAAATAGAGCTGGCAGCCTTCGGCCCCCTCCCACCCCGGTATAGGTCAGAGGTGTGCTTGGGATACTTTCCACCTTGGCAGAAAGCTGAGGGGCTTGGACTTCTGCAGATCTTTGCGTAAAGCTGGTGACCCAGAGCTTTGGGAGGGGAACAGCGTCTGGGTGCGAGTTCGGGGCTGGGACACGAAGCCAGAAGTTAGGGCAGTGTGAGGGTTTAGGTGTCTGTTCACAGAAGGGACGTCTTTGCTTCTGAATTTGTCTCTGACTTAGAGCCAGCTTCCATTTTATGGCAGTGCTGACTTCTCTCTTTCCTGAATTTTTTAGTTTCCAAATTTCCTATGTTTTTTTACGGGAAAAAAAGTCAATTCAGCCAACTTTGCCATTTTAACCTTCCAGACGGGTTTTTTTTCCCCCAATGTGACAGAAACTCTGCCTAGTCTAGTCAACAGTTCACTGAGACCCTTGCTAAGCCGACACGTGATTGTGATAGTTCGGTGCCGCCGTTGGCGCTGCGGCCCCGCAGTGGATGCGCTGTCGTTGGCTGCTGGGCCACCTCACAAACAAGCGACCTGCTTTCCTTCCTTCTGTCACCCAGCGCGGCGCCATGCGCCAGCCCTTGAACCTCTCGCTTGCCTGTCTCTTTGGAGGGTGGGAGGTAGGAACTGCGTGCGCCCATCGTTACGAAACCCGGGATTGGAAGTGCTGCATAAACGCAGAGGGCGTTGAGCAGCCCCCGAGTACTAACAGCGTTTGGTCACCGCTGGCTTGGGCTGGATTCAGCCCGATGACCTGGACGCAAGAGGCCACATATCCTGTTACTGAACCCTTCAGCCATTTTGTCAGTCATCTATAATTACAGGAGACGTACAAGGGCGAAGTGGAGTTTGGGGCATTTCAGTTTCGTATGTGTGTTTAGAGAAGTTCCCTCACTGCTCTAACTAGGATGTTCTGGTAAGACAGACTGGGGGCTGACGTGCTGCTTTTTTTTTTTTTTTTCTCTCTCCTTTCTAGTTTGCAGTGTTGATGTGGGTATTCACTTATGTTGGTGCCTTGTTCAATGGTCTGACATTACTGATCCTGGGTAAGTGTTTCACGTTGTGTTAAATACCTGGCATACAAAACAACCCCGGGACAGCACTAAAGTCTGCTCGGTACTGTGAGGCTATTCCCGTGTTCTTGAGAGCGTAGCAGTGTGTCACAGTCGCGCGTCCTCTTCTAGGACATTGATAACGCTGCAGAATGGATCATTTTGAATTGCAGTCTTGGAATTCCTTGAGATTGCTGATTTCCCAGACATTGTTATCATTTAAGAGCATGACCAGTTGTGTCAGGGTTGGCCTCACTTGAGTATCATCGCTGTATTGTGACTTTGGAGGGGGTACAGAATTGGCGCTGGCCACATCCCACTGCAGATAGTTTGTTTCGTCTGTCCCGGAGCAGCCTGGCTTCAGGTGTCAGAAACCAACTGATGTTGGCAGAAGCCTACGCAACCTTTTTGAAGAATTTGCATAACCCACAGTGAAAAAGTGAACCGTGACCAATCTCACGGTACTGTTAATGAGACCTGGAGAACAGCCCAGCTTCTCCTTAATAGGGATTATTTAAATTACTGGCCAAAAATTTTTGTATGTGGCTTAGTTATTTCTTTTTTTCTTGTACCTTTTTGAAAGAAATGTCAAGGTGTGAACACCTGTCATTGTTTTATCTGAACACCATCCCCTTTGTCAATATTTATACCTTTGCTCTGCTCTTTTCCAGCTTTGATTTCGCTCTTCAGTGTTCCTGTTATTTATGAGAGACATCAGGTGAGTGTTTAATGCGATTCATTAAATGCTTTGTAAAATCAGCTCTACTGAAACAAAACCGCAAGCGAATGAAACCAAAATTAATTTAAATTTTCTAAAGCCTTTAAAGCATAGGCCTTTAACTAGGAGTTGGTGCCAGGGCCAGGAGAAAGCAAGTCCACTTTGGAGTCCAGACTGCGTCTGCTTCCCCCTTCTCCTTTCTGGTGGAAGTGTAAGAAAGCTTCCCCAGCAAACAATTGCAAAAAAAAAAAAGGCCTGATTAACCTGGAGGCCTCCTCCTCTCTGATCCAGATTTAGGCAGGAGTAAAGCAGCAGTAGGCACGGCACCTTAATCCTGATGTAAGTACTTTTAAAACAGTTTCTGAAGGAACCTCTTCAGAGCTGATGTTCAGGATTGGTGTCCTGAAGCCCTGTGGAATTTTTAGCCCTGTCAAAAACAGGAGGTGGGAGACGCTTGGCACAGTCTGGTGCTTCTGTGGAGAGGGTAATGTAGAAGGCAGAGGTAAGAAGGAGTCAAAATCAAATGCGTATGATTAAATTATAGCTGAGCTTGAGCAGGGACTGTCTTCAGCAGGTCATAGCGCAGGAGCGGGGAGCCAGCTCTGGCTTAGCAGTCCCTTCTCCTCTTTCAAAAACAAGGCTGCGCGTGGAGGCCAGCCTGGGACTTGGGGAGGAAGAGCGGCACCGAGCAGATGGCGGAGCCTCTTGGGCTCCTCTCCGCTCTCCTAGGGAAGAACAAAGCACCCTGCGGGGAGAGGCAATCCTGTAGCCCTGAGGACAATTTGTGTCGCTTAACCCGGGCTCCTCAATCCTCTTGACGAGCCGAAGGCTGCTCTCCGAAGGCGTAAGCTGTTTAACAGGCCCAGCCCACCTAAGCAGCTTTCCTTCTCCGTGGTGCCCAGAGGAGCCAAGGGCCTTGGTTGTGCACCCTCGCGTTGGGGCAGCCCTGAGGAGCAGTGGCGGGGGGGGACGCTGGTTTGAGGGAACATGCAGAAGCCCGGGGTGGCTTTATTTGGGTACTTGCCTACCCTCTAGGCCCTGCCGCTGCATGCGTTCCTGGAGGCAACCCCGAGCACGTGCCGTGGCCGAAGCCACGGGAGCCATGGCATCAAACGGGGATCAAACAGGGCTGAGCCCCCTCCTCCCGTCAGCCGCGTAACGTGTGGCGTGACTCTGCCTCCCGGGCAGCAACGCAACTGTTTGTTTGTAAGAGCTGGTGTGTAACATCTGTCGTCCTCCATTTCAGGCCCAAATCGACCATTACCTGGGACTCGTGAACAAGAACGTCAAAGATGCAATGGCCAAGTGAGTTGGGTTTTGTTTGGTTTTAATTGCACTTTGTAAATAATGTTTATGGTTCTTGTGATGCGTGGTACTCCTGTAGGTAACAAACGCATTAACATGCACTGGGGAGGAAAAAAAAAAGTCCTTTGTTTAAATTTGGAATGGTTGTGACATCATCAACTCCTTGCTTGCTGATGCTGCCATTAAGTTACTGCTGTAGTATTTCTGATTGAGAGAAATCTGTGTGTTTATTTGAGCCCGGTAGTGAAAGCCGGGGCCCTCAGCAGCTGCAATCGCGGGGTGAATGAAGAAGAATTTAGCAGTTTTGCTGGTTTCTGTGTGTAATAGTTTTGTGTTGCTGTGATAATTATCTTTAATAATAATAATACTCTTGCTATTAATAACAACAATATTACTTAATAATAATCCTTAATAAATAATTATTTTGCTGTTTTTACTTTTTTTGTTGTTTGTTACTTAAATGCCTTCCCCCCCCCCCCCCCTCTTCTGTTCCTCTTGTAGGATCCAAGCAAAGATCCCGGGGTTGAAGCGCAAAACTGAGTAACCAGCCTGAAGCAACGTCTCGATAGGAAGTTCATCTTTTAAGGGGGAAAAAATACTCATTTGGATTTACACGGGGAGGGTCAGGGAATAGCAAACCCCTTGACATTGCAGTGCAATTTCACAGATCTTTATTTTTTAGCAACGCAGTGTTTGAGGAAAAAAAAAAAAAAAATAACTGTTTTGACTGCCATGTGTTTCATCATCTTAAGTATCGTAAGCTGCTATGTATGGAGCTACAACTAATCATCTTTCTTTATCCTGTGTGCAGCACTGGCTAATACAAAAGATTCGAGCAAGCTGTACATTTTGCTTCGTCCGAGGTAGTCCCTGCTGCGTTCCGGAAGAGGTAGTGCAGGTGGAGCGGAGGAGAACACTTCCCAGTTTGTGCACTGTGTATGGTCTGTGTAGATTGATGCAGATTTTCTAAAATGAGATGTTTTAGAAGAATATACCATTTTAGCAAGTTTTGAAAAATCTTGCCTTTTTGGTATGAGTATAGCTGTATTGTGATTTTATTGTTTTATCAATTGCCAATATATATATATATGTGTGTTTCACAACGCTTAGATCTTTCAGCTGCTCCACAGTGCTTCTACTTCAGAGAAGTGACTGGGTTCTGGACTAGCTCCATAGCACACAAGCTTGATAAACTAAAACGGCTCTGTAAGCACTAGCATCCGGTCAAAAAAACCCCGGAGAGGAGTGAACAAAGGAACCTCCGCCTGTATTAAAAGAAAATTACAGCATACACTTTGTTGCACAAACATACAGTAGTTGATTTTGAGCAAGTAATTCTACAGTCTCTCAAACTCTGATAATCTGTGGACTGAATATCTAACGCTGCAAATGTTGTTTGGAAACTTAAAACCTTGTTATGCAAGAAATGGTAAATGAAAATTTATAAACTTGCAGTTTAAGCTGTATTGAACTAAGTCTGTGGAATGCATTGTGAAATGTAAAAAAAAAAAAAAAAAAAAAAAAAAGGCAAAAAAACAAAAACCCCAAGTATCAATAAAGCTTATAGACATAAAATAATATCGGTATTTTGCTTTCTTGAGGCAAGTTTAATATATTTGTGTTTATTTTGTTTAAGTTCATCGTGATTAAATATCCGTTGTACATGGTGGTGGAATCGTGTGTCGGCCGTGTAGCAATGTGAGTAGGTGGATTTCTCATGATACCTTTTCTTTCCGTATGTGCAGTGTGAAGCAGTTTGTTCAGTTCCAGATCCGATGTCCCGCGTCGCTGTGTCGGCCGGTGATGCTCAGTTCGGCGCGTCGCTCTGGTAGCGCAGATCCTTGCCTGCCCAATGCCGACAGCCCCCGTGGTGTCAGACGCCACTTAAGTGTTGTGAGTTGGTAATGGAAAATTGTGACCGATGACAGGTTCTGCTAAACAAAGTGAAGATCCTTGCTTTCTTTATTTTTGAGACAATAACGTACGATGCCATATTCTAGCTTGAAGGAAATTGTCAAGCAAGTCCTGATGACCTTTTTCAGGTTAACTTGGTGAATCTGATTTAAGAGCTGGACATTGAAAACTTTTATCCAAATTTATTTATTTGAGACACAGATTTTTAAATTAATGGCATCCTGACCATTGAAAAATAAACTCATGCACTAAATTTTAGTTTACAGTATACTATACATCATTACTGCTCAACATTTTATACAGAAAGCCAAACCATAGAAACATACAAATTGTGTTTTCCTGACAGACACTATTGCTTTAAGATATTTTTTCACATCACCATTTATTAATTCATTCTGCCACGCAACTTGGTTTTATTTGGGATACAATCAGTGTGAAAGGAAGGCAAACATTGTTACAACATAGGCAAAGGAGGTGCTTACTGACATCACCACCTAACACGATTACATCATTTGTTCAAGAAGGTTTCTTTAAAAAAAAAAAAAAGGCTGCATAGGGACTCTTACTGTGTATCTGACAAACTGATCTTCTGTATAGTAATATAAGGCATTAATAAATTCAATTTTAAAAAAAGGTGATTCTTTGAGGTTGCTGAAGCACTTCTGTGTGTTAAATGTACGTTGATCCACTCCTTTAACTGGATTATTCATTGCATCCAACAGCTCCCTTTCACGCGGTGGGCGGCAGAAGTGGATTGGCAGGAAGTTTCCACAGTTCAAAAGTGTATTTTCCTGAACTGGGACTAAAGCACTGTTTAACATTTCTTTTCAAAGACTCAATGTAAGTCTAAAGGTTTTATTTTGGCCTTTATTTCTTTTGAGTAACAAACAGTCTTTTCAAAAGAAAGGTAATTTCAAAATAGGGATGTTGTTCCATGCCAGAAAGCGCAAAGATCATTTGTTTTGACATTGCCCACATTTTCTGTTCCTTTCTAAACAGTTTCATTGGAGAAAGCTGAACTTTTCCTTCTCCAATTCCCCTGTCCCTGTAGTTTTTGGTTTTGACAGAATGCTCGTTACCAAATGTTGAAATGTTACTTGCCTTTGTGAACGTCTCCGCTTCCGCAGGGCGGCAACTCCTCTCAGCTCAGCTCCTGCCCCGCGCTCCCACAGCCCGGTCACAGACGAGGGGGCTGTGCGAGCAGCAGCGATGGGGGGGGAGGAGTCCAAATTTAGCAGAGGTGATGCTTTTCTCTGCGGCTAGGGAAATACTCTGGTAGCGTGGCCATTTAGTTTTTACTCCTAAGCAGCGTGGGACTCGCTGGAGGGCACGCGCAGCCCCTGCTAGCGATGGGCCGGGCGGCCCTAGAGGTCACGCGGGGCGTCTCCAGCAAGCCCCTCCAGACTGGGGAGAAGGGGCAATGGCCATCGTTCTTGGAGGCTTTCAGACCACTTCCTAAGTGCGCTAGGCGGCCACTGCCTGGGGAAGTAGTTACCTGTAAAACGCGTTTTCCCACAAAACGGGGAGAGGGCAGGAGCACTGGGGAACAGCTTCCTCATTACTTGTGTGGGAATTTCTGTAACCAAGTCTCCATACTCTCTCTCCCCCCTCTACTCACCGTTTGAGTTAAGCTTCAAATTCTGGCTGCAGTCAAGCTACCATCACGAACCAAATTGCGATCAGCTTATCAAGAGGTGTAATGCCAGCAGGAATTTGTCCTTATAACAGCTTCTTGCTCTCGGAAACATTTTGGAATTCACTTGTGAAGGTATTAAAAACCAAAGCAGAAAACAGGGATAATGCAAGTACACAGCTGGAAAAGGTGTTAATGGTTAGCCCTCCTCTGTGAAAGTTATAGCACCGTATGTTGAAAGCAATTGGTGGGAGGCAAGACTGTAGCCCATACTACTGGGAAATTATTCAAAGGCACTTCATGGATAGAAAATTTTGCCAAATATATATATTTAAAAATAAAATGGACTGACTGACTGACTTAAAAAATGATAGTTTGCTCCTTCGATTACTGAAAGCTGAAGCCTGAACCCCAGCATGCTTGGTAAAAGCTTGCTGTTCTACTCAGCACACCAAATTTGAGTTGTAAGCAGGTGTGGTCAAAACCCACCAAAACTTCCTTGAACAAATGGTTCAAGCCATAAATTTTGAAATCGGGCAAATTAAAGGGCCCAGCATTTTCTCCCTTTTCAGCCATGGTTTGAATAGCACAGTTATCAGGCAAAAGCAGCTTTGTGAGTGAACTGGTCATCACTTTGGCCTACCCAGGTTACAAAATGATTCCCTTTCCAACTTCAGCTTCCTTCTCAAGGATATCGGTCTGTCAAACGCAAGATCACATTCAACGTTCAGTAAATTCGGATGAGTAATCTGAAAATGTGTAATCCATGCAGCATCGTATGGGAGTTACAGCAGCTGGCGGGGTAGAGGCATTCGTGGCTGTCCAGTCCAGAGCGGTCACTGGGTGGTGGCAGTACCAGCAGCAGCAGGAGGCTCCTTTCAAAGACACCGCCATACAAATACACTGCAAAGAAATTAATTGAGAGCGTAGTTATTTTTCTGAGTAATTTGATGCCAACCTTCAGCATACACTGAGAGAGCAGGCTGCCTTACATACATACACACGTACATAGCTGTACATGTAGATTGACCCGCAGGAGCCCAGCTAGAGCAACGCTAAGCCCTGGAGGTACCCGACAAACAGCGGCACTCGGGAGCATTAAAGCATCGTAACTAGCGCAAGCGTGTTTTAGGGAAGGCCTGGGGGTTAGCAATGCTGTTATTGTACTCTGAGTAGCTACAGTGTGAATTGAGGAATCCTCATCTCATAACTGTATTGCCAAAATGACGGCAGCTGATAAGCTTTTCTGAGTTTCTGTCCCTTCCAGCCTGCAGGTTGAGCACTGAGGGGTGTGCAGCCTTTGCGCCGATGCAGCCGCTGTTTGAGCTGACGGAGCCCCTTTTTCAAAGAAAAACCCTTCCTCCCCCCACCTGCTTTTTTCCCCCAAAGTGGAAAATGAAAACATCTATTTTGCGGGGGCTAAATTTGAAGAGCAGGCAAGTTAAATTCACTGCAGGGTGTTGAACAAACGGAAGGTAACAGCCGTATCCATCCTGCAGGCTTACTGAGGGGAGCCGCGTGCCGTGAAACGCGCGTCACAAGAGAGGCGCGGTCCCTGTCACTGGCAAAAGCGGCTCAATCCTGCAGCCTCGGGTTGGTGTTTCTCCTGCCGAGTAAGCAGTTACAAATACCTGGTTCTTGAACGCGGCTTCCTGATACCTGCTCCTGTGAGAATTTGCACCTTTGTTTCCTATCATCTTGTTGCTTTTCGGTTTTCTAGTTCGGCATTTTGCTGTTCAAAAAGTCTCTTACATTTTGTGTTTAACCGCGTTTAGTTTTTGTTCCTCACCTTTCTGCTCCCCGTTTTGCTTGACAGTAGTGGCCTCTCAGCAGGAGTGGAAGCTCGAACAGATGTGGGGAGTGAGGGTGGAAGGGGATGTGGCAGGAATCACATGTGTATGTGTGCCTGCACACACCAGCTGTCATCTTTTTTTTTATAGGGGGGAAAAAAAAAACCCCAAAACACCCCAACACAAACTTAAGGCACCTTTCAAGAAGCCTCACATTATTTGAAATCTCTTTCTAAATCTGTCTCTCCTTCTGTGCCGTTGGATTCCTGCCCTCCCCTTTGCTGGGCGGGAGCTATTTGGTTATTTTTGTGTGACTGACACCCCGCCAGCTGTCTTTGATCTAAGTGTTCCTCAGACACACGCGTGGTTCCTCTGCCAGCAGCCGGGGCTCCTCCAGCTGCCTCTTGGCACCCAAAGTCTCAGGGGCGGGCGCTGGCAGGTACGGGCTGCGCCTCTGCCTTCTCCCAGGCGGGAGGCAAGCCAAGGCCCTACAAGCAGATGCCTGGTAAACACGGGGAAACCCACACGCAAGGTGTTTTACCCCCTAGAGATGACCCCTGCCAAGGTGGCAGGAGCAGATCGGGTGCAAGTGACCATGAAATAGCGCAGTTCCAGAGTAATTAATAAAAACAAGCTAAAACTATCGCACATCAGCAGGCGTCAGTGGATGCAGAAGGGTGTTAAACACATCGCGGCGGGTTTGGCATAGAAAGGTATGTGCAAAATTTTTGATAATCATAAAAATAAATATGCAGTTACCTGCAGTCATCTCCTCCTGTACTTATAACGTACTTGTCATCATGAGAAAAGCGTATGTTGGTGACATGCGCAGAGTGCCCAAAATACCGCTTGTGTTTGGCCTATTGGAGAAAGAAGTTCGGAAAATTAGCACAGGAGCCTGGCATTACGGAGTGGCAAAATTGCCTTGCGCGTGTAGACAAAAATCACACCCCCAGCAGCACTGGTGTCTCCGAGCCCGCGGTAACCCCAACTCGGCACCTGATTCTGGGCGTTGCATCCTTGCCGGTGGCTGGACAGCGGCCACCCCATCACCAGCGAGCCGCTCTCCCGGGGACGCCGCTCTCCCGCACAACTGACTCCCGCCCGCCCGGCCCCAGCACTGGCTGGGAGCAGCCTGGAGATGACGCGTTGGGCCGCGCTGTTTGGATGCCTTAAAATGGTATGCGGGGAATGGAACACGGGGAAAAGCAAGCTGGTTAGATTAAAATAAAGTAGTCACTTACAAATTTTTCTGTGCATGGGAAATCAAACAGTTTCACCAGACCAAAGTCATCTCCTGTGACTATATTTAGGCCAGCGTGGGTCACACACGCACAGTTGACATCTGCTTTATCTGCATTTCGCGGCCAAATTCCAATGACTTCGTCTCCAAGAATGCTGTTCCAAAACCAAGTTAAAAAAAAGAGCATTAGACGATAAGACTGACTTGCTGCTGTGCTCTTCCAGAGCACAGTGAGGCAACAGCCTGGTAATGAAAAACTGCTGCATTTAAAACCAAGACTTTTCCCTCTATATCGTCGGACCCAACATGATCTCACAATAGAGCATCACAGGAACATTTTTTTTGTGTGCGACTCAAACCATCTCTTATCCATAAATCCTGAAGTTATCTCCTGTGAAACCACTCACATTGTTTCATTCAAGTCTCCTCCTTTCTTTAGGGACATGTATGTTCCCTCCCACAGTGATTTCTGACAGCAAGAGTCTCTTGACCGTAAGTTCTTGAGTGAGGGGATGCTTGTTTGGATGTAGAGTAGTTCTTAAAATAGCTGTTCTTCCCTTACTTTGTTCTCCTTTATAACCATTCCTATTTACCCACATACTAACTGTGAGGCGCGTCTGCCCCACTCCCACAATCTGTCACGAGTCCTAGGAAATGAGTAGTGTGGGGCAGAGTTTCATGCTCGCTGGATAGCAGAGCAGGAAGAGGAGGAGGATTCTCACTTACCTTCTCCTAAAAACCTGCCTGTATTCTCGCCCACTTTACTGTCCAACCCGCTTTTGGCCTGGTCCGCTTTCTACAATAATAGCACGGCCGTAGTTTGGTAATCACAGTGGGAGGGCCCTGTATAAATCCATGTCAGTAAATACATTTTAACGATACCCACGACTCCTTCCTTAACACAATCGGCTCACGTTGCCACGCCTCCTGCGCTGCCTGTGTTTGCTGACATGGGATAAGGTAGCACCTACGCCAGCGTGGCAACAAAAGCAAAGCTTCAAGTGCACCTCACTGTTGGGAAGCCGGGGATGAACAGCCACAAGCTGCCGTGGATCCGTGACAGACAGCCCTTGGTACTACCACAGTAATAATTACTACAGGCACCAACCAGCGACAAACGGGTCTAAGAAAAAATAAGTGTGTAAGATGGAGCTTTGGGGAAGGGGAGTGCGCACGCTTTCTCTCGCGGGTTTGCCAAACCCTGGGGACATTTCAAGCGTTTGGGTTACACAATCTCATCTTGTGATCTGATCGCAGTTCTGTACTGCACCTGCCCCCCGTCAGGCGGAACGTTGTTCTGTAGTTTTTTTACCTTGTCCACGTGGCCCATGTGATCTTTTCTATTAATGCAGGATCCGTTATTTGCTTTCCTAGTGGTACCTCGTGAACTTGGCGCTTATAGGCACCTGTTGATACCTGAAAGTAGGAAGGGAACAAGCTAGTAACGTCTTTGTAACATTTCCAGCAGTAATAATGCTCAACAGGTTTTATCAGGAAATTAACATCTACACTAAAATCACCAATTTTCCCCAATTAGCTAGAATGCATTATATGCAATATGAAGCAACATCCGGGATGGTCACTGAATGAGGTGTTCATACGCATACCACACACCCGGTAAGATTCCCTTTCAGTTATGTACTCTCTGGTTTATCTCAACCCAATTTTACTAAATCAGAAAAATTTCAGAAGGAAACCTCGTGTATTAATTCATCTGTCACATGCATCCCATCCTAGGGAAAGGGAGGGGCAGAACTGTTTCTGTAGTGAGGTTACAGCCCGCAATTTCTTCCTCAGTGTTGTACTCATTCCCTTGACACGAGAGAACACTTTGCCTTTAGCATGCTACCAATCTTGTACGGGAACTGAGCTACGTTGCTACAGTCAGGGGCGCAGAACCCAGGAGGAAGACCCGAGTGTTTAGAAAGAAAGAGAAGACTTTAAATAGAGCTCTGCAAACGTCCTAAAGGCAATCCGAGTTATCTGGTCTACCTCGGAAGACTTAGGGACACCTTGAAATTCAGAATTGCTTTGGAAAGCCTCCCTCCCCCCTTCTTGCCCCCACCTTGTTACTATGTCTGATAACAGGCGAGTCAGAATAAATACAAACACACACGGGTCTGCCCGAGCCGTACCTGAATGTACCTGCTGTCTGCAGAAAAATCCATCTGTACGACAAAACTTGCAATGTCTTTGCAGTAGCCTATTCGGTTTAGGGTTGTACCTTGAGTGAGATCATAAAAATCTACAGTATGTTCTTGTGAACCCACTGCCAAAAACCTGTTATCTGGGCTGATCCTAGACAATAAAACATGGAATGGCGATATAATTCACTGTTTCTGCGCCAGATTTTCTTTGGCTTCTCATGTTAACGCAAGCAAACACATTTCTTTTACTGGAAAACAAGAAAAACCTTCTATCGATAGCGAGACTGAATCCAAACCAAACCTCGATGCTTAACGGATGAGGAAGACTGAGGCTGTCGTATGTCGTTAACGGGTGTTAACGTTGCACTCGCATACAGCGCGCGTGCAGAGGAACACTAACCCTCTGTGAGAAAGCAACAGGAACTGCCAGTTTAAAATTACTTCAATATTCAGTCCCATAATCACCGCTCCGCAGCGTATGAATTACTAGCTACAGTCAAGTGGTTATAACGGAATTAATCACAGCGGGGGGGGGAAATTTATATATATATATAAAAGCTTCAGGTATACGTAAAGCCATCTGCCAGCCAGCAAATGCGTTTCATGATTTCATGAAGGTTTCAACAGATATGGCATTACAAAAAAATCTGGAAATCAATTTGGAACTTGATGGAGCTTTTCTGGAGCAAGGGCTGTGTATTTAGAGAACTTCAACTGAATTTTCTGCCCTACCTGATATCCTGAATTGCAGACTTCCTGTCTCGCTTTTTGCCCCACACCTTAAGGCTGTTTACAAGTAAAATAACAAATTCTCCGTTCTTCATGCCGATTGCAACCATTTCACCATCAGGACTATACGCAGCGCATCTTGCTGGATGACCCAGATTCACTTTGTTCAGCAGTTTCTGCATTAACAAAAGCAATAGGCTTATACCTCCCCGGGAGAAAACTGCCAGGCAAAAGCAAAGCTCCAAACACAAAGTATAAAAATCACTTCTTCAAAACAAACTGCGTATCATTTCCTCTAAAGAGAAATCTGAAATTTCACATCAAAAAGCACATCCCAGCAGGCGTACGTCGCAAAACAGACTTCAAAATACAGGTGTAATTCAGATGGGAGTTTCAGGTTTGTGTCTATCTCAGTTTTACACCAGAATGAATATTCTTTAGCAGAAAAGGCTGAAAAATCCATTTCCTGTTTTGGTTGAAGGGTCATTTTGATAGCTTCCGCTGCTGATCAGGGCAGGGTTTTTCCATTTGATTTGCTATGTGAAAACAGAATGCTCTTGCGTTGTCACTGACCCAACTGCACTGATGACACGCTCCTTTTCCATATTTAAAACTGTCCCTGTTAGCTCAGGCAGCTCTACCTTTTGAAAAGGTTTGTGTAGGCTAGCATAAACAGAAACCACCTTGTTAATCTCTAAAATGTTTTATTTATTTGTTATTTTTTAAAATAGCTGTTGTTGTGCAATTTGACTTAGAAAAAAAAATCCTAAAACTACACATCTGCAACCGGATGGGTTCTAAAGAAAGGCCCTAAAAAGGAGGGAGCCACGCTTGCCAGGGAGGCCGGCTTATGGCCAGGGTCTGCGTCTTAGTCAGCGGCAGGACAATCTGTGCCACCCAGTCTGTCAGGATGGAATTAAAATGCTTCCTTAATCCATGGCAGCCTGTACTTCTTGATCATAAAAAGCAATACACACCAAAAGGCACTCCATCAGCACAAGTGCTTTTAAATGCCTGCATTTCTCTGCTTTTGGAGAGCAGCGTGCCACCTCACCAAGGTCTTACCTTTTCACATCACCGCCATAGCAGGAAAAAAAAGAACTGTACCAAACCAGAGGAGAATCCCTGCTCTCTGCACACGGCTGCTCAATGGTGTGTACGTAGCTGCTCATCGTACAGCTGGAAAAATGCATGGTTATATAAAATGATGGCTTTTAACGACATCTTTTTCAATTTAGTGATACTCACTTTGTCACACAGGTCCCAGATTCTTGCTGTTCCATCATTACTTGCAGAGATAAATATGTCTTTTGAGGGGTGAGTTGCTAAGCCCCAGATTTCCCCTTCCATGTGACAGTCAATCAGTAAGTTTGAAGCAGCATTTTTTTCTCCTACTTCAAGGATTTCTCCATCTTTTGTTCCCACTAAAATTTTCCCCTGTTTGTAGCCAAAAAAAAGAACGTGAGATGGGTCGTCAGTGTAACAGAACACCAATAGCAGTAAAGTACCGATGCATGGCAGGAATATCAGTGATAACTCATCCCGCTTTATATTGCTGGTTCATGCAGCATCTTAAAAACAGGAGAGCACAACACTGATCCTTTCACATCCCAGGTCTGGTATCACGTTCTGGTGTCACTGCTGCACGACCCTGGTGGATTTCCATCTCGCCATTATGGATTTTAATTCAGACCAAAGTCTTTGCATGCAAGTTGGCAAAGGACGATTCTCATGCCCCTGAGGGGCCTAAATAGAATTTCTGAGCAATAATTGAAAAAAAAAAATTCAGAACAGGGGCTTAGCCTCAGTTAGACTGTCCAGGAGCACCTTGCATCTACTCTAGCCATACTGCCATTGCCTAAACCATAAGCACTTTCTTGGCAAATACTTGGAATACAATTTGGAATTGGTTAATGGCCATTTGAATAGAAATAAATCCAACATTCCCCAGTGGTGGTGTTACCAAAGAGCACGTCAAATTCCTGAGGCTTGATGTACAAAGTTAAACAGAGAACGTGTTGTGAAGTGTTCGGTTGGACAGATACCCATCACATGAAGTCACACTCCCGCATCATCACACGCTCCTATCGCAACGTTTACAAGCACAATTTAAACATGTGCAAGAGTGATTTTAGCATCTCAAATTACTCAGCTATTTCTGTTGTTTTCCACTTTACCAAAACATAAAGTCAATCAGTAATTCCCAGTGGCAACTTGTTTTATTTGTGACTTAAACCAAACCAAAAAGCAGCTGGGGTCCATTCTGTGGAAGGGAAGCACCTAAGCTGTGCCTACATTTCATGGGAAGGAAACCTTATAAAGAGGGTAAGAGGGTACTTCAGTTCCTTCTGTCATTCGAAAAGAAATGGAAAGACAAGGTCCTACCCTGGTGAAATGCGCTCCTACGCTTTGCACTGTCCTCTAGAGGCCTTCAAAGCCTTTCCCTCTCCTTGCTGATGGGAGGAAAGGCAGGCACTAAGCCTCGGAAACACAACCCTCATTGCGGTTCAAAGGCCATCCCTGAGCCCAGGAAGACGCGTAAGGAAGCGTCACTAGGTAGGCAGACGAAGCCTCCTCCTTTAACTTTACAAAAGCCTTCTCCCAGATGTCTCCCATCCAACCTCCCCCAAGAACAACGCGCAGTGACGTGCGCCAAGGCGTCGCATCCGCTCACTCACTTTTCCTCTGCAGACGGAGCGCACGCACTCAATGAGCTGACCAGTCTCAAGCTGAAATGCTCGGCACCGTTTCATCTCTTGATCCCATAGCTTTACCGCTCCCCCTTCTTTAGTGCTGAAAAGAAGTGTGTTGTGTTACCCAGATGTCGCCTGCACAGGCTACAACAAATCCCATATGTAAAGCCCATCAGGATTTTTCTCATGAAATAATTAAACATACGTTGAATCACCTTCTACCGTATATAAAGACACCTCGCTATCGTGTAATGGAAAGTAAATAATAAAAATTTAAATGCTGTCACATTTTGTGTTTTAAATAGTATCATGCCTAATGTGTAAAAAACCAAGTTGTTCCCTTGTCACTTAATCTCAAATCTCTGCCACCAAGCTAAGCTTGGCAAATACATTACTTCTGATAAACCAAGGAACTTACTAATCACAGAGTCCCCACTGGGAGAGGTTGTCTGTAGTTTGACAGAATTAAAAAATTAAGGAAAACCCAGTTACGCCAGGCCGGCGGGAGCTCAGGGAACAAGGAGCTTATACAGCTTATACATTGTTCATATCGATTGCTAATTTGATGTATGGCATCAGATGCCACACATGATGTATGGCTGTATGTTCTTTGCGCACAATGTGCTTTACTGTGACCCTTGATCATCCTACTTATTTTTCCCTTACTTACTAATACATTGCATAAAATTTAGATGGTTTCTCTACTGTAGCAGTCCCATTTATCTCTGGGAAGCACTCTGTGTGTCTCGGGCACTGGACAAATAAAAAATATCACGTGAGAGAGGCAAGAGTCGTGTGCTTTAGGAAGATTGTTTGTCTTACGGTCTCTCCTTCCCTCCTGTAACGATGAGTCCATCTCGAAGAGTCGTGTACATTGTAAACACTGGCCCCGTGTGAGCTTTTGCCACAAGTCTGATCAGAAAATGATCCTTCCAGACGTAGACATCTCCATTTATGGCACCAGTAAATGTAAGGTTATTCTGCAACGAACAACAATGGTCTCTGATATAATAAATACCTCAGCATTTTTGTTCAGCTTGAATTAAAATTCTTTTAGCTGCTGAATTTCCTGACAAAAGTCAACGACGCAATGAACGTAGGAATTAAAACCATCTGCATCAAGAGAATGTGTTTAATGATGACTGCACTCTAACGGTGTTTCTTTGAGATGTTACAAATCATACAGGTCCCAGCGCAGGGCGCATTCACCTCGCGCATCTCGGGATGTTTCAGACACGCGTCCTTCCCTCACTGTGCGTGTGCTGTGTCACCTCTCCTGCTGCTGAGATGGATGGCAGGTTACCACCACTGAATTTTAACTGACATTTCTTTCTCCTTTGAGTATGCAAATAGGTGTATAGAAGACTGGCAAGCAGTACCTTCAAGATGTTGAAAATAAAGCGTACAAACTTAAACGCAGAACTAACTCAAACCCGGCACCTACTTTAGGCACCACAGCAATGGCATAATTTCTCATCAAACCATGGAACTCCTCCATGGAGCAAACGGGTCAGAGGTCAAGGAATGGGAGAAAGCAGCAAGTATTCTGCACTGCAAACGCTCGTTTGGAGCGTGCTCTGTTAAATGGAAAAGCTTGCCTAAAGAACTAAAGATGGGCTGAGTACCTGAAGTCCATGGACTCTGAAATAACAGATATCAGGAAAAATTGTGAGTGAACCCTTTCGATAGGGGTTCAAAGGAAAGCCTCCTGTTCTGCAACAAACAGCAATGGTCTCTGTTGAAGGAACTGGGGGACAGAAGCCCCAGAATGACTTTCCACCATTGGAGACACAAATTTAGTGTGGCTGTATCCCAGCACGACCTGTTGACTTTGGCATTAGATGGAGCAGGATGAAAACGAGGTCCGTGGATACACGAAGCAGCAGAGGGTACGTGCACAGCCCCTGCTCAATTAAGAGCAATTTACTCACACTCCTGTGACACAGACTCACACCTCCAGTGCAATTTGGTGACTCATACTTGAGGAAGAAAGGAACCTCCTACATGAATGACACATGCTAATGGCGTCGCGTTCATCCACTGGTTTTGAAGGTGCCCCTTACAGGACATTAGTTTTATTATTTAAGAGCATAAAGTGTCTGTTGGACTGTTTCTACTTGGAAAGCAGACAAGCAATTTGTTCTGATAGTACATTCTACTGCTTTTTTTAAATAATTTTTGGGGTCCTTAGTGTCCATGACATAGCTCCTATGTTACACAGGAATTATGCCATTGGAATAGGAAGAGAAGTTTAGTATTCAGCATTTTTTGACAAGAAAGTCATTTGTTTGGGCACAAGAATGAGGATTTGGGTGCCTACTTTTATACCCTCACATTTCCCACATTAGTACTATTGTCCAGAGTGGATAATTAGGTGCAAGGGCGTTCTCTGAATTGGTGATTTGTATAATTTATGCTTAACCTCTGCAAAGGTAATTTCTATGGGGTTTCTGGATGAAGCAGAAGCTATTTCAGACCTTAACATCACAGTAACACTGCTTTTTCACTGTTAATATGTATTGTTTTCCTTAACTATGAAGTCTAAAGGACAGTACTCTGATTCCTTAAGGATCATACAGGAGAGTATTATACACTGTCACCATCAGCTGGATCACTAGCACGTGTCATTCCAAATGCCGCCAGCAGAAAAAAGGGTTTCAGAGCCTCTAGACAAAATAACAATATGACATTTTCTAAGTTAACCAGTGGAGTGCTAAATAGCTAGCAAAGTAAAAAAATGGAAGCCGCGGCAGCTGATGCCGTAGGTATGCACAGACATTAATAAAAATGCTCACTGACAGAGAAACCCAACCCTGCTTAGAAAACTTAAGTGAGCATCTAAAGGCGTACGAGTTTTAAAGTAAAAGTTTAACTAATAAGCAAGAGCTCCATGGTCGTGTATTCTCCACGCTGTACTGGATTTCAACAGGGAATGGACACTTGCGGTTCTAATAAAAATTTAGTATAGAATGCTGTAGCAAGTAATTTGAACTCACCGCTCCAAAGGCAACAGAAAGCATGGTTTGCATTTTGGCATCTTCCATGGAACCAATGACTCCTTTCTTATACAGCAAAGCGCTGCCGGCTAACGTCCAGAACTTCATGTGTTTTACCCCAACAGACACAAACTGAGTGTCTGAATCTGGTCGGAACTCTACAACAAATATCCTCTCCAGGTGTCCTCCCCTGCTAGCAACTTTAGCCCCTGTTTTAATTAGGAAAGAACAAAATTAAGCTCTGATACAATTTTGTAAAGTAAATTGACCTGGTATTGGATTAGATGACTGTGTCCCAGGTGCTGAAAGTTAAGCAAATCCCAACCTTATTTAGTGTATCCAACATCTTAATTCATGCAACCTGTAAGGTCCCTGGTTATTCCATTCCATGGCGGGCTTAGGAAATGTGGATTCAGGTCTTCATAGCATGATTTGTCTCCTTGGTCAGTGAAATGACAACCCAGAAATTTTTTATATCATCAGTGAGTTACTGTCTGGGGAAATGCACAAGGAAACATCTAATGAGCTGAGACATTTCCCTCCCCTCCACCATTTCTGAAGATGATAATTCTTTTCTGGAAACGACTTCCCATAGAATTTGAAGTTCAAGTATTTTAGGAAGAAAAAGAAAATGCTTTCCTTAATTCCATGGAATTTTATATTAAACAACAGTCTATCCTTAACTTCTGTTTATAACAGAAGTTTAAAACTTATTTGTTTATATTTTCTAGCACTTTGCTATCTCCTTTGACTGATTTTGTGATTTAGGGAGCCACGATACTCAGAGTAAGAACACAAATCCATTCCAAAGACTTGAAAGGAAAAGCAAATAATTGTACTCAGTTCTCTCAGGCTGAAGGAACACAGTTTTTCCGGAGTTACCTTCTTGCCACCTCCACACTGTGATAGTATGTTCTGGATCAACTCCCACCGAAACCAGAAGTTTGCCAGTTGCACTGAAGTTAACATAGTTGACCCCTTTGGTATGGAAGCAACGTAGCATTGAAATCGTCTGCTTACTCATAGCATCCCATATATGAATTGTGGGAGTTGTACCTATGTGCAAAAAGATGTATTAAACAGAGAATTAATTCAGCATCTGGAAAGCTTCAGTGCAAAGCAGGCATTTTTCAAGACCATTTAACCTGAACAGACACTTATAAATTGTGGGTGTTTGGTTTGGTTTAAGATTAACATTACTTAAAAAAAATCATAATAGCTTGCAAAACACAGGGGGAAATCATTGTATTTCATGAAGTACGACAAATTCTAAAAGAACAACGTAACATTTATGAAGAACCTCATGCAAAAGAAATTGTCTGTAGATGTTGCACTTGTATCCGCGATTCACACAGATACAATGAGGTAACATGAAACTTTTACATAACTCTGCTGACTAAAATTCACAAACGAATCAGCCTTACCTGGGAATTCTGTCATATCACCTGCATTGTGAGAGCAATGGCAAATGAGGAAGCACCAAGGGAAAACAATAGGTGAAATAAGTCATGTTTCTAATGCTGAAGTGCCAGCATCAGCACCAGAAGGAAAAAAAAACTTAAAAATTTGAAAATGGGTATGGATTAAATCAACAAAACAAATAAGCAGGAATATTGTTGAACTTCTTTGGGTATATTGTTTTTTATACACAAATATCGCAACAATATTTAGTACTTCTGAGGTACTTAAAAGGAAAGCTAAAGACATGCAGTTTTTAAAAATTGTTAAATTTAAAAGTTATCTGAATCTGTAGTTATAGAGAATATCAACCAAAATCAGAAACACTGATTTCCTGGGCTCTTACTGACAGAATAGGGACAGGGCCTTTCACAGTCACCTTTTCCGTGTCACAGAAATCAGCATTTTGAACTGGAGCTCTGACAATATGCATGGATTTTTGTAGGGCTTGTCAAGGTGTACATCTACCCCCATTCTTCTGCTCCTTGTTGAGTTACTTCGTACAGAAGTGATGGACTTGAGTCTCCTTCCAGAATTACACCATTCCCCATGAAGTTAATTATTCCAGTATTAAGCTAGTTTAAGTGAAAGGCAACAGATCCTGCTCAAGGCGTGGGACAAATGATCCCGTATTTCCCACACAATGTTTACTCCTGCAAAAGGCGGTAGGGAATCTAATGCAAGTCTCCATGTAAATAATAAACAAATAAAGGCATAATGTTTCACAACTGGCCCCTTACATGTGTCATCACTTCTGTGGAGATTTCACTCTATTTCTTTCCTTCTCCATATAATTTTTGTACTTCTGCATAGGAAATTTTCATTATTGTATTTTCACTGCTAAGCATTTTACTGCTAAATGAGTGCCTTGGATACAGGAAGGACGACAGATCAATGAGATGATGTAGTGCAGTTTACCAAAGCTTGCTCTCTGCAGTATTACTGTACTACAATTAACGCTAAAATCCAGTGGCTGGCAATCAGAGACGAAATTGAAATCGTAAGAAAAGCCTGAAGCTTGATTTCCTCTTTCAAATTAAAGAAAAAGATTGAGGACAAGTAACACTGGCATGTCCTGGTAAAATTCCTACGCAGAAAAGCCCAAAATAAATCAGTGCCCCTGATAATTTCTGAGTAAAACTTTATTATATGGAGAGTCACCTACCGATCTGGCTGGTAGCCACAATATTTTTATACTTTGGGTGCTGATTCACAGTTAGGCAGAGAATGTCATCAGTATGCTCCAGGTAGAAACTCTGACTACCTAATAAAATTCAAACATGTTTTTATTCACAACAGTATCGAAGGAAGAACCACCACTGAAGCAACGAATATTCAAGCAGCTTGTTGCTACACTCACGCTGTGCTCTCCAGGGGACCGATGGGGGTAGCAGTAACTATGTCGACAGCTGCTCTGCTCTCATTCCCAGCCGCCATTACCAAATGCACTATGAACCATTACACACACGCAAAAATATATATATATATATATATATATGCGATATCTGGTAAACTACCTATGTCCAGGAAACCAGGAATCGGCCCAAGAATCACCCTGTAGCCTCCTGCAACTCCACGAAAAAGCAAAACTAGCAAATGCAGGGTGCAGGCTTCCTGGTGAATCAAAGCAGTCAGTGGGAAGCAGAGTGCAAAGCCCTGCGAAGTCTGTGCTTTGCAACGCCCTCCCAAGGGAAAGGGCCCAAAGGGAACAGAAGGGACCCTGCTTCCCAGCTCCGCGGGTCAGAGGCTGTGCTAGGACTGGAGTCCCCAAAGGTCACCAGATGTGACAGCATTTCTGCCTCCGCCCCTTCTTGGCAGCAGAGCTGCTGAGCGCACCGCTGTGCGCATTGGGTCATGGTGGCACCAAGAGGGAACAAAATAAAGCCAAAATGCCTTCAATTCCTATCTTTGTTTTTTGAGATTTATGAAGAACACTGAGATGTTGGTGCTACAACTTAGGGACAGATAAATTTTTGGTGCTTTTCCTCCTCTTCATTACCCAAAAGGCAGGGAATATTTCTACCCTTTCCAAAGAGCAATTTGCTCACACTGCATTGCATCAAAATGTACCCTTTCCTGGAGCATGGCTTTGCTAAAACAACTCAAAATGAAACAATGGCTGTACTGCTTTTTGGGGTGCTAGTCATTTCATAACCCAGGCTCTCTCCTCTGAGAAAGCCATTCCTGCCTCTTCAACGGGGATCTTAGCAAGGCACAACCACAGAAATAAACCAGGTTTTTATTACATTTCCTACCAGAATCTCATACCTGCTGAAAGGAACAGGATGGCTCTACAGGATGACCTGAGCAGGAGAAATTGTCAATCTGATACAACAGCCATCTAAAATTTTTGCATTATTTATCAAGATGCAAAATGTGAGACAGTTACAGGAATGTTAACAAGTTAAGGCTTTCAATCAGAAATATTTTACTTATAAAGCATTTTTTATCTCAAGGTATTGTTTCAAGTTGAATTACCAGTAGAAAGATTTTGAACTATGCCTGCTGCAGCTGTGTGGAAAATAATATCAGCACCATCATTTAGGTAATGAAGGTTGTTGCGGCAATCAAATCCTCTGTATCCAAAAACATGGTCTAAAGCCAGCTCCTAGACAAGTAAAACAAAAAGAAAGGAGTGAAGTGAAAGAAGCAGCAAGGAGATTACAGAGTTTGGATCACATAGCACAGGTCTAAAGTAATTACACAAGCTACAAATACCTTGTCGAGGCAACAGAATAATTAAACAATAATTAATCAGTTATCCCTGTTCTGCTGATTTATTGAGGCATGACCTTCTCACAGACTACCTACAATGCTTTAATCGGTCAACTCAGGCACAGCATTTATATTGCCATTTCTTTAATAATTCATCTGGCTGTCAATGTTTTGTTTCTGTAAAGTTCCATTCAAAATATATACAAGTTACAAAAAAGGTCCAAGCCTATTAACCTTCCCATCACAGTTTAACAGCTGTACAGGGTATCAGGTATTTGCAAATATCTTTACTGCTACTTCAAGAGTCTTCAGAAATCGTTCTCGCAAACTACCAAATTTTAACAGACCAAATTCTGACCTTACAGTACTTATGAGAAGCGAAGGCAGGCTCTAAGTATCTCTACAATTAAAACATTAATCAGAGGTGTAATTTCAGCTTACAATAAGCAAGTGCCAAGGAAATTTCCTCCAGAAAAAGTGATGGGTCATGGTTTGTTGTGAAAGTTGCTTTTATAGCCCAGAAGACAGACTTAATGAAGCTGTCCCAAACACAATTACAGCTTGCTTTGAACAATCTGAATGACATTGCCAGGCCAAGCAATTGTTGTAAACTGTCCACAGGGATCACAGAATATTCCGTGTTCAGCATATTACGTGGAAATTCCAAAAAGATGTTTGGGGGCCCCTACAGTTTGGGGAAGAACATATGTTGTGAAGTAAATGAGCAAATTTCATCATTCAAAGTCACGCACGTTATTTTTCATGTGTAAAAGTGCAGCTTCTGACTGTGTTCCCTTGGGTTATGTAGGGAGTATGGGTTCTTCTGCGGATGCACACACACTCCGGCTCTACCTGCCCTTCAATTAAGAGACAAATTTGGGATTTGGAGAGAGCTGATATTATAGGCAAGCTGTAACACCCTGAATCGGAGGTTCTTTCTGGCAGAGGTTGCTGTCTATCCCATCTTCTGGTGTTTGCCACCAGAGCTGAAAGCACTCTCTAGAAATTTCTTTCTCTTCTCTCTGTACATGACTTTAGCTGCCCTCAAAACAGGAATGAATTTCACCCAGCACGTGTTACTTCTAAAGCAAATAAAAATGTATTAAGCCTGACCTCAACCAGTTTCTTTTTTTTGTTGATATTGTTCTTTTGCAGTTTTTCAGGCTGAGGAGCAGCTCTGCTAACTGGTGGCCTGAAATAAACATTTAAAAAAGATGACAATCAATATGTTGGAAAGCAAAATAAAACCTTCAAAACCATAGCATATGTTTGTATGTGAACAGGAAACAACCAACTGCAACCGTATCAGCCTAATGCCTAGCTTTTTTTTTTTTGAGTGGTACAATAAACCAACTGAACTCACATGCATTTTGATGGAAAGAGCAGAAATGACATTGAGGAGTGGCAGAACAGACCACCGTACACTGATTTTATTTTTTTAAATCATAATGATTTAAAGCCATGGGAAAATCCTTGAATATTAAATGATAGTAAATTGCTGCTTTCAGAAATTATCTAAAAGATTTTCTACAACTGGCAGCTGACCTTTCCCCAACCTTGTTTCTTCTGAGAAATTCCATCACAAAACCTTGACAAGACTTTATTAAAATTATATTAGAGATAAAATGATTACATTTTTAAATGTCCAAGTCATTCATCCATGTAAATTTAACAGAGACTAAGGCCAGCAAAGCATTTTTATATAATTACTGTTGCTAAAAGTAGCTAAAAAGACAAATGTAGAACACAGACTGAAACAAAATTTGATTTGTGCAAATGGTCTTTAAAGACAGACAACCTTTACTGCTACTATTTGACTTGATCCTTCCAAGAGAAAAAGAAGAGGCACAAACCTAAGAGGAGCAGAGGGAGCTCAGCCCCTACAAGTTCATGACCTTACAAAATCAAACGCCAGGCTCCACTTTAGATGAGCGTTCTGTTAATTTAAGCGTAATCGTTCTCCCTTTCTGTTAACAGAAATCCATGAGGGCTAAGTCTAACCCTGTCACCAGCGGAACAGAGCCATTTACTGGAGAAATCAGCCCACAGAAATCTGGCCTAGATTCTTTATCACATTTGATCATCTTTTACTTAGAAAATGGATCCTGCTTGAAGGTTGGGGTGGAAGTCGTGATAGCAAAAGAATAAAAACCGATATTACAGTTAAATGCTGCCTCCAAAATATCATTTGATGGCTGCTGTTAATAACACAAAAAACCCAACCCCACTGCATGCCTTTAAACTGCAATCATGGATTCTGGAGATGGGGTTAAACAACAGCGGGGTTCGGTAAGTAAAAAACCAAAATGCCTGGCCTCAATTTATTTAATAAACACTGCAATCTGGATAGCATCTCCACAGTTTTCCACAATTTAAAAAAGGTGTGAACTTGATATACATTATGTATGCTGTGCAAATTAGATTGTCCTTGTCCTTATACTGTAACTACCATTAATACTTGCTTTGCAAAACTTAAATGCAGAAGAATGAGATTCCTTTTGCTTAGAGGGAGCCGCTTCTTCTGGAATTGTATTTTTAATGGAAGGCAACAATTGACAAAAGGCACGGCTAGAACACTTACTGCTACGTATGTTGCCAGAATACTTATTGCAGGAGTAAGGAGCATGAAAATCTGAGCTCTAAAAAAGACAAAACAAAGCTGGAAGTAAACAAACTAACCCACTTCTCAAGCAAACAAGCAAATTCACTGACTACTAGCAAAGTACATTAGCAGGTGATCTTGTGACATTAAAAGAGTGAAAAAGTTACCTTGATCCCCTTGTAAGCAGCAAACAAAGCCAAGTAAGAAACTTAATACAGTTTAGGTGTACTTCTGACCACTTTACTCATGCACAAGCATTTTTAGAGTTGATCAGTCATTCCTTTGTGGCACAACACATGCTGTTCAAGCATGCTAGCAAGAACTAAAACAGAAATTAAAGAGTGCACCAGTCTACAAATTCGGAAACATCATACCCTGGCATCCCTGGGTAAACTCTGAACTAAAGACCCTACAGGACGGAGGAAGAAAAGGAAGCTACATCCACAATGCCCGCACACTTTATGCTGAAGGAGAACGTGATTCCACGTGTTGGTTTATTTTCAGGTGCCTGACAGGGGTGGAAACTGGTAGCAACTTAACAGTCTCATAAGCACTGCGGAGAATTTCACACAATGGATGCTTGTTTTCTATCCTAGTTCTGCCTGCAATTTAGCCTCATAATTGTTCGTTGGAAGGCCAACTTGCTTACGGGGACAGCTTGTACTTTTTTGTTCACAGGCAAACAAGTACCTTTATTTTCTCTGAAAAGTGGTCAGTCAAGCCATGTTACACAACCATCAGTGCTAACTGGACTGAATAGCAGCGCAATCACCAGTAGAGAAGAGGTGGAGGAAATTATTACAAAACTTAATTCTCTTACAAAATAAAATCATTATGTGATGCTAGAACAGCAACAGCCATTTTGGCCCAGGCTTACTAAAGCCTTTGAATCAGCACTTGCAAAAATAAGAAATCATTTTCTTGTATGCTTCCTGCTCTTTTTTCTGTTTTAGTGTAATTTAAAAATGGATCATCTTTACATTTCTTTACCTAGGAATATCAGTTAAAGTTTATGACAAGAGCAAGCCAAAATTTTTTATGAAAGCAAGAGAACGCTACCACTATGACACGACTGATAATCACTAGATTGTAAGCATGAGATTTAATTTGGAAACATACACATACACAGAAATACTTTCATATATATCTATTCACAGTACACACAAACACAAATGTTGTGTGCATTCATATATACATGTACATGTATATATACACACGTATACATTCACTGCCTTAGTATCATCTTAATAAAACAAATGTAAAGCAGCATCACATTTTTGACATCTTAACAAGTCATTTCATTTTTAACACGTCTGTGAGTGCACCTAATTTATTTTGATACGTAAGATGGCAGTGTCAAGACAAGAAATTGGCACTGTAGCAAACAACATATATTTACCCGTGTTGACCTATGCAATCTGCACTGTACATTCACAGCAATCGGTGCTTTTTCTGTGCTGTGTGCTGTTAGTACTTACTTGACAATTCCCTGCCTCCAAAGGAAAGCAAGTTAAAACATAATACAAGCATTAACGGTTGCTTTTCCAGTAATTGAAAATAAATGTGCTTCTATTACGTTATGGGATGAATGAGTTCCAGGAAAGATAAGACACAGTCAGACATTAGAGGGCTTTCAGTTCTTTAGATACTGTGAATACAGCAAATAAAAATTCTGTTACTAATGGTTATCTTGATGATATGCTTACACAAGTATGCGCGGTTGTAAATCAGTGAGGTAACTCCAGACTTAAACTGACAAAAGTCTCACCCACTCTCTCTATGGGTCTTCATGCAGAAATGTAAAAAGGTGCAAGTGACAATTTGCTCACTCTCACCTAACTAAGGCAGCCATCTGAAACGGCCCAGAGCCACGAGGAGGAAGAGGAGCCTGAAGCAGGGGTGGGGCAAACAGGCAGCACCAGGACAGAGAATAACAGATAGGCAACCCAGAGCTGGGCAGGGGGGAATGGGGAAGGGGGCTTTGCAAGACTGGGGCACCTTGAGGGTGAAAGAGAGATGTGATCTTAGAAAACAGGGCCAAAGCAGGGGGGTGGGGGACAGTTAGATCCACTTAGATGGAAAATAAAGGAGAGAAAAAGCAGACCAAAACCCATTACGATAAATTCAATGGGACAGGGATAACCAACTCGACCAACATAACTGCCCTCCGATGCTGTCTGCATCAGCACTAAATTGGCCAGAACACAAATATTCTGTTCTGAGTCCAGGGGGAACAGAACTGGGTCTTCAGAAACGTTGCATGAAAGCGACAAACGATGAGGTTTGAAGCAGGGACAGATGGACAAAAACCTGACACTGGGGAGGTGACGGGCTGGGCCCAGCAGAAATGGTACAGAAGAAGCTGAAGAGAGTCCAAATGGGAGACTAACGTGTGCATTTGGACGGCTGCTAACTGGAAAGGGAACAGACTTGGTTGCTACACAAAAATAAAAATGAGCAGGACTGCTCCCACGAAGAGGAAGCAAGTTCAAGGAGAGGTAAGACGATCCACTACTGGTAGGTTTGTTTGGACAAGAGAATTCAAAATCCAAGGTTTGAAAAAATGTACTGTTCATTTCAGAAAAAAATGTAAAAGCGGCTTTTAAAAGTACACTTCCACTAGGTGATAGGACGGGGACTCCCAAGGGCCCTAAACCTGCTACAAAACTCCTAGAGCTTTAAGAAGTGACTAAAAGATTTTGTGAATTCTAAACCCTTAGGTTTTCCCATCCCAACATACATAGGAGTTTTACATACAACTTTTCCTGCTGTTACTTTTCCTTTACATTTTGCAGGTAGCACAAGACAACAAAAAGGAATAGTATTCAATATGTAAATATTTAATACAGCGGATCAAAGCAAGGCTGAAACAAAACTAGAGGGAAACATCAATTGTAATCTGAATTATTTTTTAAAAGCCTAGCACGGAAAGAGCCTTAGCATGGTTACAATATTTGTGATTTCACATGTATGCTGATGCACTCTTTAAAAAAAAAAGAAAAAAAAAAAAGAAAAAAAGAAAAGGTATTGCAGGAGATATGGCGGAGACAGCCACTTTTGTATTTTGTAAGGGAAGCTAGTCAGTGCATTCACTTGTCATTCTAGTTCAGTCTCCAAATATGAAACAAGCAGAAAAGCAGATTAATAAGGATAATCAGTTCTGAATGAAATCTGAAGGACTTTATTTTTTAACAAGTTTATTGTTCTAAACATCTTGTAAAGCTGTTAAACTAAACAACTATTGTAAATAGGCTGGCTCTATTGCGTGGAGCCCTGTCACACAAAACACACCGGGCAGACAGGGCCGTCTGGGAGAGCCCTCAGCCCCCTTCGCCAAAACCAGCTGCAAGGAACGCACAGTAACATGCTTTAGGCAAAACCTATATTTCTGTCTTTCAGCTGAAAATTTCTGAATACCTCAGGTAATGAGGCTTTGGGAGAACTCTCTCCACATACTACCAAGGCACCAGATTCAACCCAACTTTTTTCTGGAAGGTGTCTCTCTTTCCTTAGGCTTCCCTTGGGGTTTGTGATCAAGTTTGCGAGGAAGAGCCTCTTCCATTTTTTTCGTTGTTCTTTACATAAACTCTGACATGTTTGTGTTCATTGTATAAGTAAAAATATTCAACCAATAGTATACGGAGAACTTTTGGGCTGGAGCTAAAACGTAATAGGCAGATAAAAAAGCATCCTTCCCCTGCATAACAAAACACATCAGAAACAACATTTTTTCGATCCTTCCTGGACTACAACCTACACAACCCTCAAAAAAAGCTGAATATTTTGCATCCACTCAGTGCAGAGAGCGATCAAGTTCAGAAAGAGAAATGTTGGTAACACGTTGTGCACTGTGACCATATTGGCATCCCCCAGTTCCACACCTGCTAAGTGTCACACAAATGAAAAAGAGCTTTGGGCCAGCTTTGTGCTGACCTGTGGGAGAACTGAGATCGACTCAGAGTTCAGTAGGTTGGCAGGGACTGTAAAAATACCAGGCACAACATGTTCAAGCCTTGGAGACAAACGTGGTGAAACCAGCATGCTGCCCCATATATTTAGGATGCATTAACTTGACGTAACACTGGTGAGAAAGTAAAAGTGAATATTCCAAAGGGATGCTACTCATTCTCAAACAGTCCGTTTCTGCTGAAAGAAGCCCAAAGTTATTTTCTCCACCCCAGAGATGTGTTTTTCTACATACATTTTGAATACTTCCCTCCTACACATAAATAGAAGACAGATTCACATTCAAAGCTTTTACACTGCACCCACAGAAGTGTGCATGTAAAAGTGCATGAACCAATTTTGTAACCATATGTTACAATAATTCAGTTTATGGTACAAAAGCTTGCTCTCGCCACTTCTGGGGGCTATTTTGAAAGGTTATATTATTCAGCTCATGCTGTTGTAAAGAAATAAATAATCAAAATAATAATATTCAAAGAGAGAAAATCCAACCTCTTAACCTTCTTCAACTTCTCATCTTTATCAGAACATATGATTACAAATAATGCGTGTTAACACAGCTGGGAACAGGCTCAGAGACAGATAACTCACGGAGGGTGAGACAAGCCAGTATGTTAAGAAAACAGAAAACTAGACAAACATGCTAATGCTGCTTTTTGTTTTCTACACATTCAACCTGCTTTAAAGGGTTTTCCATCACCAGGTAGGTATATTACAAGAGTTTTCAGTTTATGTAGAGTCATGCAAAATCAAACTAAATGAAAGCTGCAAACATAGATACATGTTAGCGGTTAGTAGAATGCAAAATGCAAATATATCTTTGCCTGTCGCATTAGTAACATAAATACAAGCTGGTTTTACTTCTGATGATATAAATTCTTTGTCAGTTAAAATGGTCCCAGTTCAAAAGTTAGCCCTTTTCTGAAATGGAACACAAGTCCTACATAACACACGGTATAGCTTACAATTGTCCTGGATTGTCTGGGACAGTCCCACCAGTGACCAAGTGGTCCCGTGGTGTGGGAGCACTGCTCTTGGAGCTCCCACACCGCGAGACTGCTCCTGCAGCACCTCTCATTGGCACCCCTCTTCTGTATCACACAGGCAGAGCAAAGAAGAGGATGCCAATCAGAGGAGCAAAAAAGGAAGAGAAAAATAAGGGTGGGTGGGGAGGATAGGAGGACAGACATGGAAAGGGAGAAGAACAACAACAAGAAGGTTGGGGAGAGGAGAGAGAAACAACAATCAATTAATTATCTTAACCGAACGCACCAATTAATAAAAGCGCATAAAAACTGTCCCTCAGCCTCATCTCTCCTATTATTTTTCCATCCTGAAGCTGTAACCACTGACACAGTAAATCTTGGGTCCCCCACAAAAATATCAGACCATGATTTATTTTAAATCCTGCAAGTAAAATCTACCATGTAACTTGCACATTCCTCCAAGATATTTGCAGAATCATCATTATTTTCATTATGTAAATAAACGAGATGGGAAAAGTACAGTTGATAAAGGGCTTTCATTTTCTTTTCTAAGGAAAGACCTTAATATTATCCCCAAGCTTGTCATATGTAAGTTTTTTTGCTCTTTTATAGTCATGAAATTTCTCTGCCCAGTTTGCTTAGGGGCCCAGTATGATGGAGATCTGGAGAAGCCCAGTGTAAGACAGGTTTCCTGTTCACCTTGCTGGACTGTGCTAAGCACAAAGCACGCACTAGGTGGTAATAGAGGGCACACAGCAGCTGCTCAAAGGCACTGATCTTGCATCGAGTATTACACCACATCTGTCCTCCTACTCTCTTTCCCGTGGTGGGGGAGAGAAGGGATGAGAACTGCTGGCTCCTCTCTTTCGACAAAAAGACAGTAGAGTTAAGCCTTTGTATTAATTTGGGAGGAGTCGTTTGTGAACTGTTGATTCCTTTCCAGAAGGGTGGTGCTTGTTGCAAAGCTTTCCCCTCATAACCCAGCACTGCCTGTATCAGCTCTTGCAATCTTCACCGTTCCTGAGACCAAACTCCTCCCGAATTGTACAATGATTTGTTATTTCTAGAGAGATAATGTACTTTGAGGTTTTCAGATTCAACACTTAATATTACAGAAGCACGGAGTCCTGCAGGCTGATTCTAGCAAATACAAAGATTAAAAAGATGGGAAAATAGCTATAATAAAGAGGAAAATAAAGCAGCCATCTTCTTGAACTAAAACTGTCTCTTAGGTGTCACATTGTACCTTTGAAGCGTATTTGTATTATATAAGCAGGGAAATAACTCTTCAAGCAACAATTCACCTTCTGAATATTACTATTTAAAGAAACAAACATAGTGAGCTTAAAGTCCTTGCCCCCAAGAAGCAGCTCAGAGCAACAGCCCCAGATATTCCTGTCTTTTGCTTGAGCTGGAAGCTTCTTTTTTTTCTCTCTCTCTCTTTTTTTTCTTTTCTAAGAATTTAAACTTACTTAGTTTAGTTCTGGATTTCTACCCACTATGCCTACGGATAAGTTACAATTTTTCCTTTCACAGACACACAGTGAAAATACAGCAAGGGGGACATTTCTTCTTAGATCCTCATTGCATTTTGCAGTGAAGGGGACCAGGAGTTTTTCAGGTCTTGTGATTAATTCACTGCTCCTAACTTACACGGCTCTCCAGCTTGTAACATAATTTTCAAAACTGATACAGTATGTAATCAGTCTCGGAGTATTCACAGTATGCACATCCCATCAGATGCACAATTCTCGGGGTCTTCACACAGACACGCGGCGCAAAGAGGAAAGCTGCGGGATTTGCCACATTTTCTCCAGGCAATCTTCCCCTTCAAAAGACTACCAGGTTTTCCCACATACCTGCCTGAAAGAGAATGGAATACATCCTCTTGGTTCCCTTCATCATATCTGAAGGGACTGGGAGGGGCTACTTCAGCTGTGCCTTTGGCAGAAAATGTAAAGCTCTGTGAACTGGCTTCAATATTACTTGTTGCCATCTCACTCAAGCCTGTCCACAGAGATTCCAAGATTCCATGTCCTGAAGACCTGAAGATTTAGAACTTAGGCTTTCCTGAACAATGACAGTTGAGTACTCATAAGCTTTTCATTTTGTCTGGCTTGATCAACTGTCACTTTGGACCCTCGTAGGTGCAAAGAAAAGTCAGCCCAGTGCTTTCAGGAAGCTTTTAGAATATGGTCAGACAAATCCTTCTTTAGCTGATACATTCTTTTGTATCCTCAGAAAAGATGACATCTGGCACAGCTATAAAGCTTGCTCCATAATTCATATGTCTTTGAGAGAAGTCAGCTTCACCTTGAAACACTCATAATTGAGAGTGTCGAGATTCTGCATAAATTGTGCGCGTATTAGTACAATTGTGGCCAAAAATTCAAGTCTTTGACAATTGCAGTAGCCAACACATTAATCTCATCTTTTACCCCAGTATCTTTCTCAGCTTAAGTACCTTTCTGAGCTTAAAGTCCTATCCCAGCACAACACCCTCAGAAACTGCAGTTTTGCATATGTTTCACCATAAATTTTTTGCTTCTAGTTTTTTGACTATAAATTCTGGTAATTTATATTAATCCAATGAAGAAAGGGGAAGCAAATATATCTTTACCTAACAAGCTATATATGTAAAGTATGAGATCTGTTGACAAATTTACCAGAACAGCAAATTCCAAATACCAAAGACGTGATTATATTGGAGTAGCTGTAATTCAAAGAGGACATATAAAAAAAAATGTGAAGAATAGCTGTAACTCTGGGAGAAAAGATGAAAAGGACAGTTACAAGGGTTTATTTTTAAGCTATTTTAAAATGAAGTACAAACCCATTGATTACATAGAGACAGTAAGAAGAAAAAAGATAGGGAGAATGTTAAAACCTTCCTTTCTGCTCTCTTCAATCCAGAGCTTGTTATGGGATAAGTTATTCCTTCAGATAGGCTACAGTATGCTATTTGCCTGTACAGTCACCGTGAAGAGACTATTATGGAAATTGGAGGCAACCTCACTGCAGAGGAGGTGTCTACCCATTTAATTAGGCCCACCAGCTGTAAAGAGAGTGGTCACATGGAAACACTGGGGCATACAGGAAGAGCTTCCAGCTTCAGGGTGGCTTTGTAGTGCTTGGATAGCACAAAGCGTGTTTTCCCTGCCTTACAGATTATCAGCGTTAGGGTGACGAACAGCAAGCCTGCTTCATTTGTCTTGTTATGTGCCGCTTTGCAGTTACTTGTATGTTTTGTTAAAAAGGTTGAAAAAGGCAAACTGCCTGTTCATTTCAGGGCATGCCTTCCTCCACAGCAACACAGCGGGTTCAGCTGAATCATCTTATGCAGCGTAGGACTGAAAATGCGGACAGACTCAGAAGTCAGGAAGCCTGAAGTGTGCACGGCAGGCTGAGATGCTCCTCTGAAAAGCAGGGTTCTTGCATGTAACCATGGCCAGGTTTCAGAGAAAGCAAGCTTCCTAGGGACCCAAAGGGACTGTGGGGATTTGCACTCCTGGACCAAAAATAGGGCTGAAAAGCTGCAGAAGGGCCTGATGCTTATGTTTGTATTGTTGGCAATTCACTAGTACAAAACAATTGTAAGCCTAGCTTAACCGGTCGATTAAACTCACTCTACACAGTTACTTTTGCATCATCAAAGCAGAATAAAGCAGCTGGAAGGTACAAGGGTTTCTGGTATAAAACATCTGGCCATTTACCATTGGCACTTGTTATTTCATGTGTAATAACAATTTATCAGTATTCACCCAAAATAAAATAATTTTTTTCCTTTTTTAGCTCGATCTCAAAACATTCTTGTTTACTAGATAATACACTATGCCTTTTTGTAGAAAAGTGGAGGAACTTTACATAAGTAAATGAGAAAATGGGAAGAGGTATCCTTAGAAGGGGAAAAGAAATGGTTATGGTCCAACATTTTGCTGAAAAAAATCACTAATCCTCCTGCTGCATGCTTTTGTTAAAAAATTGTAATGAAAAAAAATAAAAGGCGTGCAACATTTTTCTTCTTATTTTTCACACCCAACACTTGTTCTCCTATTCAAATACTGAGTGAAAAATTATTAATTATTACTTTCTGTCCATGATGTTCAGCACTGCATTCTTTGAGAGGTTTAAAAACATAAACTAATTTATTTTTCAAAGGTCTGCATGAGATGGGGAAGTGTTACTAACTCCATTTTGTATCTTGCAAATCAGGACACCAAGGAGACTTTTAAAGCCAAAAATCTGAAAAGTTGCTGCTAATTTTCAGTAGTCAAGTAAAAGAACCTTAGACCTTAATCTGTTCAGTGTAATTACTTGTTACAGATTTGTTCAAAGAATGGCTGAAATGATCACCGCTCGCAGCTGTGAGTATGCAGGTTTTCTGCAGATTCAGCTGTACTTCTCTCAGCTGATGGCAGGAAATGAGGCACAGAGTCAGAGGCTGCCCGTAAAAATATTCTATTCGCCAAGAAACTCTGTGACAGAAGCAGGGACAGCACAAAGGTAGCTCTCCACAGGCTCCAGAGCGCTCTCTTCTTGCCATCCCAGCCTCTTTCTACACACAGCCCTCTTGCAATACCTGCAAGCAGGGATCCTACAGTGCATCAGTGCTTACTTCTGCACCTGCTGTATTCCCTGAGGACATGTATCCTATTGTCTAACTAGGGCAGGATCCCTGTGGGGAGAACAATATGCCATCACACTAGTGGTATTGTTACCAGTCATGTGTTCTGGGTAAACCGAGGGGAAACAACTCAGCTTAAATTCTTTCTCTGGGTTAACCCACAGTGGTCCTTTTGGTCCGTGCCCAACATTGTGCAAAAGCAAGAAAACTCATGATAAAAGAATGACCATTACAAAAAGCAACTACACGGATTCACACTTGAGGCATCAACTGGATTCACAGGTGTAAATTTACTGTGCAGGTTTTTATTCATCTGAACTCATCTAGTAACCGTCAGCATTCACAGGCTCTTATCTTTCCTAAAGCTCCATCCCAAAAAAAGAGTAAGACACCCATGTTACCAATAAATGCCACAGCTGTTTGATCAATGCGGAGCATACTTTGTACAGATATAATGTGCCTAGATCCAGTTCCAGATTGCAAAGGGGAATGTACTTTACTGGTTATAGGTACTCCCGTTCTGTCCCAGCAGTCCTGTCCTGGTCAGAGTTTTTACTCCCCCACTACTCCCCTAGGTCTGCGTTTCACTGGACCTCACCCTCTATGCTTAGCTCTTACCTCCTTTCTTTACTGTCCTCTCCACTACTGTTCTCCTTCCAGCTTATTGTTTCCAGAATAATTCAGCCTGAGGCCAACGTGTGCCATGGGAAATTTCAGCTTTAACAGTAACAACCTGACACAACTATAAGCAACTGAAAATCTTTCAAGGAAACATCATCAAAAGCCTTAGCTACAAAGTATTTACGAGCTCTCCCTGTCACAAATGCCCTGCTGCAGATGTAGGAACAGCTACACATACTGATTGGGAAAGAACAGAACGGCTTATGTGAACAGCAGAAGAGAACATGACACTCACAGGTGTTTTACTTACATTTACATATTTTTCTCCATCACATTAACACGTCATACTATATGAACGCCATTTTAAATGTTACCTTATGGATTTAAAAATCCCCATCTTATTTCTAAGGAGTAATTCAGTTGAATGAAAAGAGATTCAAAAGAACGCAATGTATGTTTAGAAACAAATGCCTTTGTGCGACATACCTCTCTTCTACTGAAACTTCCTTCAGCTGTTGATGTGGTTTTGTCCCTTCCATTTCTCGGATGCTTACTGCGTAGATCTTAGTGGTATAGTCAATTGCTTTTTCTCTTGCAACATCACTATCATAACCTTAGAAAAATGAAACATAAAATAAAACAAACCATCCTTGTTTCATAGCAGAAGAGCAGAAAATAAGATGATCTGCACCAATAGAAGGAAGGAAACAAATCCTACCAAGCTCTCCCCACACTGAACTTTAGCACATGAAAGTTTCTTGCCCACTTCAGGCTAAAGGCCTGCATGAGTCTCTGTGGAACAAAGACAAACTAAAAGTGTATCTTATACAATCCTTTTTACCTCCATCTTCTTCTGCATCTGTGTCTGATTCTTCACTATCAACCAGCTTACTCTCCTGAATGCCCAAAAATTCTCTGGTCCAGATCATCAAAGCTGTATCAGCACCACCTACAGTCAGCAGCACAGAATCATTGTGTAACCACCGCACGTTGGTTACCTGTGCGCTGTGACCCACATACTTCTTGAATTTTGCATGTTGGCCCTGTAGCACAAAGAATTCACATATTAGCAGTCTGACATATGGCTAACAGTGTCTTTCATAATTCCCTTTCTCGTGCAGTTTCTAACCACAGAAATAAATGTACTTATTACCTTCACTGGATATGAAAAAAGCTTCACAAAACCAAAATCATCTCCCGTAGCTAACAGCGTTCCGTCTTTTGTAAGACTGGCTGCATTTACAACAGTGACATCGCTGTGCATGGGCCAAATTCCTTCACAAGTAGGACCGAGAACACAGGTCCACGTGTCCCACTCAATCTTCTCTATCTGCAGTCAGAATTTCCCAAAAAGAGAAGTCATCTTCATGCATACCAAATACACACTGGTTTTATGCGTATCTTTTTCTGTGTTGGATACTAACTTAATTTTTTTAGTGTTTTTAGAAACTGTTCACTGTTTCCAGCTAGTTAATGCAAACTGCGTATCTTCATCAAAAGGCTTAAAACTTTAAACATTCTGGCTTTCCCAAGGTAGAGCGTGATTTGGATACAAATCTCCTTAAAGGTTTTCTGAGGTGCTAAACATTGGCAATTTTGTAGAAGAATTAGGTGTCACAAATAATCAGCATCCTTAAAAGCCAGGTCATACTGTTTAAAGGCACAGTGATAACAGAAAACAGGTAATTGTTCAGAAAAGGGGATTATAGGAAATGACTGCTATTAAACAAAAAAATATAGAGATACAAACAGAAACTTGCAAGTTCTACCATTTACAAATGCTAGGAAAGACACTATACAGAATAATTAAATAATTCTAATTCTAAACACTGCAAATACAGTATTTTAAAAGGAAAAAATATACCATTTGAAGACAGAATAGGCTCATTTTCAACAGTCCAGAAAAATAACATTTACAGTAAAAAATCTAGCAAGCATAGTTTCGTACCTCAGCAATTCTTATAATATGCCTTTTCCCCCTTGGTGCTTCAAAAAATAGTTGTTCTTTGGCACCAGAATTGACTTGCAATAACTTTCCTGGATATGAAATAAGAGTTTATTATGAATCTTATTCATTATTATGAATATTATGAACTTTCTTTTGATTGAGTGAAGAGATTTCTGGGGGTAAGCTAAGAAATTATCCTCCAGACTTATTCATAGCAACAGTAAACCAGCTTAGAATCACTCTCATAAGGATCCTATACTCCTGATTCACTGCAGAAGTAACGTTTTAAATACCATCCAACATCCTTAAAAAAATTACTGTCTTGCAGCAAAATGCTTTCTTCTGCTAAGAAATATTTTGCTTGTGTTTTCATCATGATGATAATGGAACGTAAAAAAAATAAATGCATATGCTATTAATTTTCACAACAATTTTGCAAGACAGCTTTGCCAAAAGTTAAACCCACTGTAAGCTCCTGCCTATTTCGCACTGCCTAGCCGGCACAGGGGCCAGCCACACACCAAACTGTCCTTGAATATGAAGTTTACCATACCCATACAAACACTGTGGTACTCTGAAGATAATCCTGTATGCAACTGATAGCGTATTAGCAAGTATTTGTGCGTGAAGAAGCAAAAAATGCTTTCAAATTCAGTTTTACAGTATTTCTGATATAAGCAAATTAGAGGTATTTTCTGAATTTTTCAAATTATAACTACTATACAAATGTAAGAAATCCCATGAGGATTTATTATCATAAAAGCAGTTCTACAATATCTAAACTGCGCCAGGGAAAGCACTCTTTTACCAAGAAACACTGGAGTACATTATCAACTGACACGAACTAGCGCAGTTCCAACATTGCTGTATTTTGACGGACACCTTGCCCTTTGTGACGTGAGCTATATTCAGTCTGCTGGGGTCACAGACAATACGGGACTGCAGTAGTATCATATCCTCCCTATCTGGACAGTGTAAGCCCAGTTATACAATTTCATGCATTAACCCTTTACACCTAGGAGTTCAATTAGAGTTTCCAATAAATATCATTAAGGACACACAGAATTTCCAGTTTTCTTATACTTTATAACTGCACGTGTAACATATCCAAGACAGGTATTACCAGGCAAATTGCTATTATCGTGTGTGCACCTACCAGCACTCAGATTATTAGGGCTGTCAGCAGGCACACAGAGCCAGCTCAGCTGCAGCATGGCTTACTAGCTCAAGAATAGCACCCAGACCTGAAAGGAGGTTAGCTCCTGTTGTTGTCAGTGAGCTTGCACCAAGGTTTGGGACTAGCACAACAGGGGAAGCAGGGCTCAGACACACAGGTGGTTCCACACAGAATCATATTAAGTCCAGGAAGGCTTATTTGCACGAGCTCATTATCAATCCTGCTAGACTTAATTAGTTGTGACAATAACGCTCTCTAACTTCATTGCCGTGATTGCCATGTAATGCTCAGCAAAGAAGAAAGGAAATTGGACATAAAACGTGGAAAAGAAAAATGTGCCACATGCTACAGAACTATAAAAAGAACAGGGCAAACAAAAGACATATTATGTTCATAAGTGACATTTTAGTCATGTGTTGTCAGCAGCGCAGAACCATGGACTCTGGTACAAACACTACAAGTGAGGATGAATTCCACCAACAAATGTAACTACACCGAATCCATATGGTGCTTGATGTTGAAAAATCATTTGCATTAACAGTTATAGTTTATCTTAGTAACCGGTACGAGAACAGTTTTCTGATATTCTGTTTTACAGGCACTTAAAATCCATTTCTCTAGTCAAATATTTTACCTCTTGAGTCCCAGTCAATGTGTGTGATATAGCTAGATGCACCTTTACAAATGCCAACTCTTTTGCTGGTAAGTACATTGTAAATATCTACAAAATTATCATGGGAAGCCACAGCCAGGTACTTTCCTGATTCTGTAAAGAAGAGACACTGAGGTTATTAAAGGTGTACATGTTGTAATTATTATTGTTATGCATTTTTACTACTGTAGTGCTCCCAAAGGCACTAGGTTAGGGATGGGCCCCTACAGAATTCTAAAGTATTTAAATACACAGAGCACATATAAAGCCAGTCTACCTTCTGAACATTCAATCTTATGTCTAGAGGAGAAAAGCAAACTCCAAGATAAACACTGCCCTTTCACTTGGTCACCTGATTATACCTCGTGAAAACTTTATATCTGAGATCATTTCCTTTCTGTGGTGAAAAGAGACCATATCTTCAACAGTGTCAGCATTTACCACCAGAAAACTCCCATCATTCAACCCTACAGCCAAAGCTTTCCCATCAGGAGAAAAGGCACAGCATCGTCCACCTACAGAAGAAAATGGAAAGGAGTATCTTAAGGTTTACAAACTTGGGATTGAGAAAACCATCAGTAAACTGCGACAGAAAGGTTTTTACACCAAGTACATACTTTTAAGATAGATTTGTTATTTATTAAAACAAATATGTGATAGGAGGGCTGTGATTAATGTTTTACTGAATGGGAATGTACCCTCTGGATAGGCTGTTCTTTAGGCTGACAATGGTGATTTGATTAGTCTTGAAATGGGTTTAGGTGCAAATACCACCTTCCAACTACATTCTAAACACACCAATGATAGGGAAAAACAAAAAGAAAAAAAAAAAAACCAAAACCATGCAGAAAGGAAATCCAGATGAAAAATTGAAAGACTCATTACAGGCAGCATAACTACATGTCTTTCAGGGATACTACACTTGAAAGCTTCTTCATTATGACTGAATAATGGTTCCTTTCAGGTGGAGCACATTTAAAACAGAGATGTACTACGCTTCCTCCACTTACTTTGTGCCTCAACATTATTTCTGACCATACTCTCTCATACAGCTATCCTCATCCGTCCCTGAGTTCACCTCTCCAAAACATTTGACTCTGTTTTCCCTCAGCCAGTTAGAGTTTCTGTGCTCTGGATCTGTCACTGAAAATGAAGCATGTTGAATTTATACCATAACATTTCCTGAAGGATATGAATGAGTAAACGAAATAAGAGTAATTTTGAGAAGGCAGCATTTCAACACAGCTCATCTACTTTTATACAGAGGAGAGGGCAGGAAAACGGTTCATTTTCTGGGAAGTTGGTATAACATGTAAGGTTCATGTTGCCACTGAAGGCTGATAGTACTTAACATGCAGAAGATTTTACATTTGTATTTATAATGAAACTTCTTAATGTTAGCAGCAAATATGCTGGCCTTAAGTATTCTTAGGAAGGAAAATGATTCTGAGGTCAACTCATTCCCCTTGGAATCAGAGCAAAATAGATTAAAGTTCATTGTATTATTCATTACAATAGATTATAATCCTTTTCCTTTCTACCCTTTTCATTGACTTGACACATGCCAAAGACAATTTACTTCCTGTGCTTCCAATTTCTTAATGACTGTGTCCTCTTCCTGCCTAATTAATGCCTGTGATATGCATTGAAAGCAAAGATGGAACTGTTACAGAAACAGAGTAGCATCATTACCATCGCAGTGTATGGCCAAATGAGAATTACCTTTTTTGAGTTTCCTCACTGCCAGCATGCGGTGCTGGGATGAAAGTTCCCAGATTCGCAGTGTTTTATCATCACTCACTGTTGCGCAGACAGGCAATAGGGGGTGAGCTGCCAAGCCCCAGACTTCTCCTTCCATATGTCCCTAAAGGAAATCATTTAACATAAGAGAAGATAATGCATTTGGGTTTGTGTAATATGTTCTAGCACTTGCCTTGCCTCCTTTTAGAAGTCTCAGGCAGTAAGGCCTTCATCTCCTCTCAAAAGCTGTGCACGTTCAGAGAGACCTGAATGTCTGCTCTGTTTCCTCTGATGACCATTTAAAATATTTTCTTCCTTAGTTTCCTCTGCTATTACTAGCTGTAATTCCTGTTCTACCAACCCTCTCTCTTCCAGACTTGAAATGAACAGGAAATAGTTATGCCCCAAGGAGGGCTTTATCCTGAAATCTTATATGGGCTAATCTGTCTTCAAGGTTTATGTAATTTTTTAGATCCTGGTGGACGTGTTTGCCCAACATACACACACTTAGTTCTTTTAATCTTTCCTCAGAACTCAGTTTTCAAACTTTTTAATCACTCTTCCCGCTTTTTCTAGATTTCCTTCAACTTGCATACATCTTGCTGGCACTGCATTTCAAGATGAAATAATTTCTTCCTTTTCTCAATCTGGGTTTCAGTTTGGTAACTGGCATTTTTGTTGAGATGGAAAAATACCATTAAAAGTAAAAGGGGAAGAACTGTCATGGCATCTTAATTACACCCTAGGTATTTTCTGGTTTGGCTCAAGTTGACGCATGCAAGTATCCATTTAATCAGTTTAAGCTGGATGACAATTGTAACATTTCTCTTTATCAGAAAACTCATAGCAACTTGGGTAATTTTAAGGTAATTTTACTATCTCGCAACGTCACTATTCATGTGAAGGGAACTGTATTAGGATGAGACTGCAATTCCAAATTAGTGAATGAGTTAAATAATTTATGAAATACAGCTTCATGCATTTAGGTTAGTAAGGCTGTCATGCAGGCAATACAAATTTGAAAGATTACTTTCTGCGACCAGAACTAACTGGAAAGAAAAATACCAAAGAAACAATATGTTTGTAAAAAACAATGTTAATTTAGTCAGTTATAGAAAACAAAAAGTAAAAACTTCACAAATTCTAACTCAGTAAATGATAGATACAATTTTCTACAAGACACTAAACCAAAGCAACACCAAATACATCAGTGAATATACACATGAAAATTTTTTAACCAAACGTTGCAAAATACCTTGTCTCTATGCTTTGCAACACATGCTATGTCAACTTCCCATCACTGCAGAAAACTGTCACAACTCTAAATCGATTTTTCACAAATTAAAGCACAGGCTCCTTCAGAATATACGGTATTATTTCAGTAAAAGCAAATAAATGGAACCACACTGACAAAATAAAATAAATTGTGTTGGCTCTACTCTTCATTTTTCATTTTTTATGTTGGGGCCTAAACTGTCTAAAAAATTCATTAAAAGTCTCATCAGCCTTTGAACTTAATGGACTGTATGTTTTACCTTCAGAGTTCTGTAATCCACAGTGAATCTCAAAGTCATTTACATAAGAAAGCATCAACTTCTGCCTGAGCAAGGAAACGAATGGTGGCCAACAGGATTAATGAAAACAGAAAGAAAATGACTGGGAAAACCTTATAATGTCTGGTTATTTCTACAGGGAATATTTTTATATGGAAGATCCATACAGTACCTGAACAAGCAGAGTCATAGGACCACTTTTATCAATTTCAAGTATCTCTCCATTTTTAGTTCCCACTAGTATATGCCCATGCCCTAGACTGATGGCTCGAATAGAGGGATTGTCTTCTAAAAGTAAACCTGAAGAATACAAAAATATTAATTTCACATTTTTATTGTGAAATCATATTGCCTATAGTTTATACAGCTGATATCATCTACAATTAAAATCTGTTCAAAATCATGAAGCGTGAGATACACTTGCCTGATCAAACTTCTAGATAAACCATGGATTTAATTAATAGTTCAAAGGAGGAAGCTTGTGCTAGTTTATACTGCGGCAATATAAAGATTGATATTTTACTGCTTTAACAGTGACAGTGTATAAGGGGTTCAGATGCTCCAGCAACATGGACATTAATTCTGTGATTATCTGTGAATATCACTTTACAGACTTCCACACTGATGCCTAGGGAAGCACAATTTAACAGGTCTTTCCAACTCATAGGGACCCTAGTCTTGCTACAGGAAATTTGTCCAGTTGAAGAAGCGAGCTGCTAAACAGAAAAGATTTTGGAACAGCAAGGCTCACAGGCTTGTGACATTTCTTTTAAAAATGATTTCTACAGTGAAAACAAAGCCAAATGTCATGGAATAGAGAAGGAAATAGCAGAACAAATGGCAAAGATTGTGTGAAATACAACTTAAATCAATCAAAACAGAAAATTCCAGAATAGAGTAGTAAGTAGTATATTTCTGTTCCCCTTGTGTTCTGGTACGATTTGATACCACCATTTTAGCAACCTTCCTGCATATAGTCCTTATGAAAACACACTGAAAAATAATACCTTTAGAACTAGCAGATAGTGCTGCTCTTTTAATAGCGTACGTCTTCAGACATCTTTCAAACATGTCATCCCAAAGTGCCACAATTCCATCTTTTCCACCAGTTACAAAACCCTGTATGATCACAGTATGAAAACATACACAAGTGTCAGCACTCATATGTTAATATTTAAAAAAAAACATGACCAAAGGCAGCATAAATTCTCCCCTGCATTTCATTCATGTGTTGAATTAAAAATACTGGAGCCTATACTCATGAAGAAAAAAAATATAAGGGGAGAAGATTTAGAGAGCTGCTTTTCTAGGGTTATAAAGACTTATAGCCATGCAGAGTGCATACTATCATAAATAGTAATGCTGGACCATAACATTTTTCTGCACGTAGAAATAAGCTATGGAAAAATAGGTGCTTCATCCCTAGAAGAGGCAGTAGCTGGTAATAATAGCTGCTCGGGATATTCCAGATTCAATGGACTTAACAGATGCTTCAAACTGAGTTCTAATAATGCATAGGGACCACTTGCTTAATTCCCTTGGTAGATTCTTTTTATCTGTGCCAAGTGAGTGCAAAGCGCAGCATAAATAACTAAACAACAAAAACATAAGTGAAGAGGATGTTCAGAAGACAGAGTGCCAAGATCAAATAGAAAAATTGATGGGAAAGCTAGGAACAATCAATTAGGGCCAGAAAGTATTGAGCCACAGGGATCTTAACTGACCTTGATATATAAAAATGTTAATAGCTAATATTCTTCTTCTCATGCTATACTTTTAAAGTTGAAACTATAATCTCAAAAAGGATATTCCATTATGAGCATCTTCAGATTGCCAGTGGATTTCAAGTGGCAAAATTTTGCCCCAACTTCATTTATGTGGTGTCAATAATAGATTTCGCCAGTTTCTTTTAAAGATTTTTTGGTGCAACGGAAAGAAAATAATTTTGATATCTGGAACAATTAACTCAGAAGAAAAAACCTTTGTATATTTGAAGTCTTGCTTGCTTAAGATACAGTGATAATACTATTAAAGAATTCATGTTTCATATTTTGGAAACTGATAACGCAAAAATATTTTTGGGATTGGGTTGGAGAGGCAGTGAATGTAACCTGTTACTCTTTCATATAAATACCAAAGTGACACATGTGAGCACAGTGAGTAATAAATTCGGCATACTTAAGAAGTCAGAAAGCTATTGGTCATGTACCAAGCACATATAATGTGGTGCTTATAAATACATGTCTATCAAATAACAGACCTCATTAATATTGGGTTTGTGATTTTAATCACATTCAGATTCATCCAGTGCAACTTGTTTTCTGTTACGGTTTTATTTATTAAAGCATCTTCGATGTTAGTGCAACGTAGAACAACATATTGCTTATATACACATGTACAAAACCCGAGTAACTTAATTGGGAGATATGTTAGTTATACACTTCTAAAATCCAGTATCGCAACAAAAATAATAAAGATGAACGGATCACATAAGACGATAAATACCTTATCCAACGCATGCATGGCAAACACAGGTCCGTCATGGGCTTTCACTGTCTTAAGCAACAGAGTATCCTTCCAGATATAAATGTCTCCAGTAGCAGCGCCAGAGAAAACTAGATCTTCTATTCGCCCGTATGATACACTCATCATAGTTTCCAGTTTTCCAGTAGTTCCAAATGTTCCTCGTTTTGATGTAAAGCCTCCACCTGCAATATAAACAAAAGTAAGTCTTTTTATATTTCAGTTTGCAGCCATAGTACTATAAAGGACAAATGTCTTGACCCCATCATCTCTTGTGATTGCCTCGGACATAGTAGATAACAGAAACACTGAAAACAATAGTGCACAAGGGAAAAACATAATAAAAGGAAGTCAATCTAGTAATGACAGTTTTACAGCAGTATGGGCTCTATTTTTCATATTTGACAGCAGTTCTGCAGAACAAATGGCAGGATTTGCTCCTCTTCTGATTGTCAGAGAACCAAATTGCCACAGCCTTACTTTGGTTCAGAAAGCAGAAAGTAGCCTTATGCACCCATGAATTGAGCGCTTGTAGGCAAAAATACACATACAATTACAAAATAACATAGGCAGGGGTGTTCTTGCTTCGAGTGATCATGTATTTCACAGGTAACACCAGACCGATAGTCCCAATTCCACTGAGCAAATCTTAATTCAAAATATACCATTTTTATTGCAAAGAGCCTATTCTTGGAGTAAGATACTGCTTAATGCAAATTCCTGTAACAGAATCTGGCAAACAGCAATGCAAGTCTATTTAATGACTACAAAAATAACCTAAACTTAAAAAAATGCAGAAAAAAAAGAAGTAATTTTTGAACCGAGAGCACCTGAACCACTTGAACGCTGTACAGTGTAAGTATAGGAACTTCTTAAAACTATCTAATTTTAAGTTGTCTTGAGTTCTATTTTGAGCTGCCCTTGTGCTGCCTACCTTTGCTGAATTTTACACACAGATGCTCTCTGAAATCTTCTTACCGAGTACTCGTGTAGTGTGTATATGATTAAAAGTTATGAAGAACAAAAAATCCAGTCCTGAGTAAAAAATATCCACAATCAGAAATCAACTTTGCTGTCTTTCCCAGTTTGGCAGAACAGTCTAGACTGATAGCTACTTCCCTTTCTGAATATTTTGCTTGTTAGTTTGCAGAATCTTATCCTGTTTTTAAATAATGGAAAATGCATTTTCATTTTTTATTATTTAGAAAAGGAAAAAAAAATATTGTGTCATACAAAAAATACATTACCTTGATTCTTGTGATAGCACATCATGATTTTTAGCTAATGGATAAAATATAGATTACTATAACTGAACTTGTGCAAAATACCTGGTTCTTTATTTCTTTTTTATTTTGCCCAGGCACATAATTTTAAGGTCCATTCTCAAACCTATCTTTCCAGCCTGGCACCTTGAAACATGTGCTTCCATCTCTGGAAGTCACCTCTGACAACTGAAAAACAGCTCTATCTTGAAGCTGAAGGGTTGCCAAAGTGTTACAGCAGTACCTGAAGTGCAAACACTACTGGGTTTAGCAGTGTGCCAGAGGCACCTCTGATTCTTAGCTACCAGCTGGCATTTTCACAACAAGGGTCACGATCTGCCTAAGTGAATTACAGGACTGCATGTTTTCTGTGACCCAAGGATGCTTGTTCAGGAGAAATGCTTGATTGTATGACTTGAGTTAAAACACAATTAGCTGGAAATGACTTCCAAAGAGAAAGGAATATTGTGACATTCGCTGATTCAGAGGTAGTTTTTCACCCCTTTAGTATTTTGGTAACTAGAAAATTGCTTTACAAATAAAATGAATTCCTAAACTCAGAACATGGTGTTCCTGCATTAAGAAGATATACGTTCTCAAATAAATTAAATATAAAATATTCAATACAGTACCTGTTTGCTGCCAAAATTTGATGTGTTTCATTCCAACTGTGACTAGTTTGTCTACATGATGTGGATTACACTTCACTACAAATATTTTATCTTTATGGCCCCTACAATAAAAATAAAAATTAAGAAAACATGATAAGGGAAGACTTAACATTTCCAACTAAATGGCATTTCATCGTATTGGACTAACCAAACACAGTCTTCAACAATGAGAATCTAATCACCATGACTGTCACACCCTCGGTGCAAATACACCAGTATGGATCTATAACACTATGAGGCTTGGCAGACAAATCACAGAGGCTCTGTCTACATTATCTCTACCATCATTACCCTATCTAACAAAAAGTAGAGCGTCATATTTCTAATCTGTGAGAGTTTAGCCTTGGAAGTCTGACCCACAGAGTTGGCAGAATGTATTTGAGCATACATTGTATAGGAATTAGACTACAGAAACCTGGTGAATAAAAATTGTCTCCCACCGAATTTCAGTTCAGTTAAGTCACAATGAAAAAGCAGGCAACAAAGGTCAATCCAATTAAGAGAAGTTATAAAGGGCAACATAAATATTTAAATGGATAAGAACTCAAGAAATATTTTAAATCCTCTATCAAGACTTTAACCTACTGTGCTTGAAAAGAAAAAATAAAATAAATTATAAAATTATAATTTAGGGAACAGTTCAGCAACACATACACCTTCAAATTTAGTTCTTGGGTAGTTAAAGTTATTCTTGTTGGAGTATGTATTTACAGGAATTTATAAATTTAAGTTTTACCATTGCAAAAAATACTCCCAGGTGCAAAGTAGTAATTATTTCTATTTCAGTATTTTATAAAACACCAAAAGCAAAAATCACTAGCTTTTCCACATGAATTTTCAGGTTTTGTATTACAATCATGTCACTTTTGTCTGACAGGTTTAGTAGATCTGAAAAATCACATGGTTCTGATAACCCTCTTGGGTTTGGTACTTTCTTTTGGTGAATCGGTTTAGACAAAAAATGGTCCTTTACACCTTTGACATCTGAAGTACATCATCTTGCAATTTCTCCATCCCTGTTCCTCTACTTTGCTATAATGATGCCCGGCCTTTCAGTTCAGAGCGGTTATTCTTCTGCTTCTGGAAGCATCCATCACACAGGCAAAACATACTGCCCTGAGTCCAAAATCAAACTAATTGCATCCCAGTGCGGGTGTCCCCTGTAAAATGATAAGAGTATGTCTGCCTGTGTGATAGGATGAATGGTGCTGACACATGAGATCTGGACTGTATGGCCTACGTTTCCACTCCAATTTCCTACAAGGGTCAGACCAAAACACGTGTACAAGCCTGTGTAGTTTTTGTGTCCTCATGTTCCAAGGGACTGGCCAGGACATTTGCTCTTACAGAATGAAGAAAGGAGAAGAGCATGATGTTCACTGATTTAAATTGTAAATAAATTTGACAATGCCCCCCTCGGCTCCCTTAGAGATTGCAGTCCACTAATACAGGACATTAGGATCAAATGGGACCAGCACTGCATCAGCACGTAAGGCATGAGAAGCTAGTGAAAGCTCAGATACGTTTTGATTCTAACAGAGTACGCTTACTCAATAAGGATTTTAATGAAACTAGACAGAGGATGGTAGAGCCAAGACAGAGAAACAAGCTGTATAATTTATCTAGAGACCAATTAAAACAAATAAATAAGAGGATATTCTGAACATTGTGACAAGAAAACTGAAAAATAAACAAACTGAAATAAATCATCTCAAGAAGATTAAACAAAAAGAATATCCACAATAAATAAATACAAAAAAACCACAGAATAAACATAATGAATGTTTGTACATAGTGAATGCACCTTTCGTTTTTCAGGTTTAGTCCTTTACATGAATTCTTCTTGTGGGTCTATACAACTGTAAGGAAATGCCCTCCTATTCTTCTTGGCCACATGAGGGTCATGTCTAAAATTTGGATGTAAACTCTCATATCTTGTTTTTTGTCTCTCTCTTTATATGTCCTACAATGCTTACCAGAATGGGGGACTTGCCTTTAGGCACTTCTAAAACAGAAATAATAGTTTAAATTAGAACTTTTTAGAAGAGAGACTATTTTTTATGCTCTCTGTGAGGACCCTGCATATTTTCATAATAATAGATTAGCAATAATAGTAGATGTGTTTGGTACTTATAGTATTATACACTGAAAAGAACCCAAGTGCTTCATCTTATATCTCTCCTGTGAGCAACAAGAGACAGGTAGCCATACAGCCCATCACTATCTTGTTTTTAAAAGCTTAGAAGGCCTCTGTGGGAATACATAAGCTATTTCTTCACTTGTGAGTCTGAAGCCAATCTGTCTGGAGACAACAAAACTAGGATTGGAAAGCAAATGAAAATGTCACGTTTTACAACACAGACAACACTGTTGCTAAGTAGGCTCTACATCACAAATTTTAAACAGGATTTAAAATCTTGCTGCCTAATAAACTGGATGTCTGAGACAAAATTATATAGCTAGAATAGATTATGGTACACACACACTTGGATCAAAATGTTTATTTATTCGGTACTGGTATGCTACTAACAGGTAGTGCTGCCAGAAGAAAATATTATTTCTTCTGGAACATGTCACCACATAATAGTGATAATAGCGTAATACTTACATAAAAGTAAATTATCTTTTGCAGGCACTTTTTTGCAGTTTTACTAATAATTTCTACTGACCAATGCTAGGTGCTACATGGTTGCAGACAGCATATGAAAGGAACTCCTTGCCTTTCTGGTGTATAAATCCACGCTTACATTAATTCTACACAATTCTAGTATCTTGGCCTCAGAGGTAGGTCTGATTTACTGGACAGAAAGCAGGTTCTCAGACAGGCTGATTCTTCTAACATGCACAACTAGTTTAGTATAAAGAAAATGTTGCAATTCAATGTTTTAGAAGGAAAAAAGTAAACCATATAAACCACAATCCAATCCTCTTCCCAACATTGGTCCCTTCAAGTAATTGAAAAAGCTTCTTCACTACAGGGTTATTAACTAAGCTTTCTGTTAGTGATTGCAAAGAGCAAATATCTCAGAAAAAGCTGACTCAGAACGAAGGCAAGACCAGCAGACCTTGAGAAACCTATTTATATTACAGGGAACACTTTTTTCTTTTTAGAAAAGCAATCTGCATATGTACACTGATGGAACCCAGCATATCATCTACTGCATAAAGGAAAATATGACATCTCTCATGACTTCTGCCATGAATCAGGAAATAAAATTGGGAGAAAATATTAACTTAACTTGAATATCATTAACTGAGCTATAACATCAACGTAACTATCCTAACAAAAATGTGAGGGAACTCTTGACAGAAATAGTTCACAGGATTTCCAAACACTAAGCTGTACATCCCAAGGTTTTTAATCTAGCTGTATCACTCTGAAACACCATTCTGTTTTCAGTGGTGTTCTGTTTTCTATTCAGAAAAATGTAATTACAGAGCACATTTACACAGAGATGTATTCTTACCTGGTGGTTGCTAGCTTTTCTCCTTTTTTCCAATCCCAAAACACAATGGCATGATTATCATCTAGCCCAACAGACGCCAAACATTTTCCATCAGCTGTACAGAAGCAATGCTTAATGTTAAAGGTGCTAAAGCTTTAGCTGAAAATATAACAGGCAATGAACACAACAAATGCATTGTAAACTGAATTTCAAATGATGTATATAAATGAAGTAAAAAAAGGAACTAATACTCTGAGAGATTAGGGTTCAGATTCACTGATGACATTCAGTTCCTAAAGCAGACTGCATACAGAATTAGACAAATGATCTGAGAATGACAGTCAACCTGCCCAACCTCTTGAGATGACTGAAGTCTATACCTGCTGAATATTTTATCCACAAGGAGGATTCATATTGCAAAGCTTAGGACCAAAATGAGTATGTACTGGGTGATGACACATCAAAAAAATTAACTGCTGGCTATCATCTCTTCTACTGCAGGAAAGACATAGCACTACCAATAACGAGAGGAAGAAAAGCAAGAACAGAATGTCATACATAATTCAACAGTACCTAGGCATCCCCTGCTACGTGTATGAAATAATGATACACAAGACCATTGTTAACAAACTTTTAGAGACAAACTACTGTTATGGAATTTTGAAAATTTTTAAAAACAAAACTATAATTGCTGAAGTATAGGATAAGAGATTTGAACTTTATAGGTTGTAGCAGGAGCTGATGACCTGCTTTTTTTTTTTTAACAAGAAAAGTTAAAGGTGGAGGAAGTAAAGAACTGTTGAGATGGACAAAAGAGTGAACGAAAGCAATCATTTGAGAATGTTACTTCTTGCAGAAGTTAACAGATGTTAAGGACTCTGTGCTTAAGCATATTTGACTTCAAGAATAAAAAGAGTGCCACTGGTATAAATTACTCTGTTAGAATTATTTCAAAGTTCGTAATGCCGAATATGTCCTCATAGCTAGATGGGGCTCACAGTATTTAGCAACTGAGTTCTATGAGAAGCAAGTCAAGAAGGAGAAGGGGAATTACAGAAAGAGGAGGAGCTTGCAGTTTAGTGAAACTGTCCTAGATGGAAGGAATGTAAGTAGGCAGGAAGGAATGAAGTTGAAAAACAGGACAGGAAACCAAAACTGAGTTTATTAAAAAAAAAAAAAAAAAAAGACGACACACTAAGGAGACACAAAAAGTTACTGAGAAATGAAAGCGAAGGAGACAGTAAGAACTGTTTGGTTACAGTTCTACTGAGATAAAATGCTATGAAGATAGCTGATGTGAAAGGTAAATACGCAGTAATATGTATTATTTAAGAAGTATATTTGTATATTTCGATGACAATAATTACACATAGGCGTAACTCAATTATGTAAATGGAACATGGTTGACAAAATTTTGTTGGTAAGAATACAGTTTAAACTTTATTCACTTGAAACAGGGTTTATGTACGAATATGGGCTATACAGTCCAATTACTATCCAAAATTATAGATGTTAAATTAGCCACCAGAGGGCACAATCAAACATTGCATGAATTAAATTATAATCTTCAAATCATAACATCATCAGAACAGTCCTACAAAGTGACCCAGCCTTGTACACTGTTTTCAGTAATGGCCAATAGCAGATGTTTTAGAAAGCAAGTAAAGGCAGACAGAACCAGTAGTATAGGGTCAGCCGCCAGATCAAGTACAGCCAAAAAAGGTTGGGAGTTTTGGGTTTCTTTGTTGAAGCTTCAAGTAGTGAGACCTGAACCTAATTTAGAAATATCTATAATTAACACAATGAAAACTCCCTACATGAGACCAAAGTAGCACTCTGATCCTGTAGGGAGGGCCATTAGGCTTTTATAGAGGTACATGGATTCAAATACACAGAGTACTACTGTCTGTACAGGAATCTAGTTTTTGTTAAAAATGTAAACCGCAAAGTATTTTCTAAATATATGAACATTTGTTCAACTAGGGATCTTAATGAGAAGTTTTTTAATATCTATGCATGCTATGTCAATTAGATCATCCTTATCCATTTTCCCTTATTCTGGTACCATACCCACTTTCAGAGCTAGGTTACACGCCACAGTGGATCAGCAATTTCACATTTGAATTCCAGCTCTTGGATGAACACCAAGGCTCCTCTTCTGATAATGGAGTATGACTCAGTTCCACAGACTTATCCTTGTGGAAGTACAGCCCTGTCTCGTATTCTTTTCTATAGTCCTGTCTCATAAATGTGATTTATGTCCTAATGAATGCTTACCATATTTCTACAGAGGAGAATCTGAAATAAATTCCATTTAATTGAAAAAAAAATAATCAAAGTTAAGAAAAAGGATAGTTCAGCTAGAGTAATCAGGTTGGTTTTTTTTTTAAAAAAGGAGAATGGATTTCTAAGCACTTTATAAAGATGCACAAGTATGTAAGTCTGGATGGATAAAACATATGGATAATGTTTTCCAATGCTGAATACAGGAATTACCCTTTGATAACTGAGACAACTTAGGTCATCCATCTCAGAAAGACAAGTAGGAGAAACAGCAGACAACTGTTTAGCATATTTACTTTTTCTGTAAACTCACTGAAAAGTGTGGGATTTGTTAGCAAATTTGAAGAATTGTATGAGCTTACAGATCACATTTCCATCTCATTTATACACTTCAAGTCACCATTCTGCCTGCTTTTAAATTATTATACCACTGTACAGGCATTTTCCAGAGTCCTCACAAAAATCAATTATTGATCGAATGAGAAAAGGCCCATGGCTGACTTTACTATACACACTATTTTTATCAAAACTGCCAGCAGACTTTGATGTAAAATTTGTATTGGCTGTAAGATTGGCTAGCTATTGAAATTAAGATTTCATCATAAGGCTTGCTTTTTAATTAATTGTTTAGATAAATGCAGGTTGTGGCTTACCTGAAAAATCCAGTGCACACACTCCTCTCTGATGCTGGCCTTTCAGCAACGATAAACATTTCAGCATTTGTGTGTCCCAAACGTGGATAGCAGCATCTCTTCCAACCTAAATCAGGTTAATCAGAATATCCGCTCATAGAAGTTCAAAGCAAACCAGTATCAGTAATTAGCACTATCATATTTTCAACACACTCCAGAGGTAACTACTTTTCCACTTGCCCTATTTTATCTTTTTCAAAATCTATTTTCTCTTTTAGAGAAATATCAGTAGATATTCTCTAAAACATCATATCATATTAAGTATATAACTTATCACGATATATGAATATATATGAATATACCGAATATATCACATTCAGTACCAGATATCAGTAGAGTGCCCAGCATCAAACAGCTTTTATCTGAATAAGGCTTCTGAATGCTACTACAGTACAAAAATACTGAGACTGACTAATGAACCCCTAAAACCTCCTAGGATGCAGATAAAATACAGCTCCTGCATTTTGCAGATGAAAGCAGAGGTTCAAAGTGAATATAAGATTTTTTGCAGGGCCAGAGCAGAAGTCTGGCAGTTCTTCTGTTAGATAGGAATGATTTAATAATCACCTCAGATGGTTTCCAGTCCAGTACTCCCCAGCAGTTTGGGAGGGATACAGGATACAGTGTGCAGCTTACGCATATTTGGAAAGAAACACTACACTGATGGACAGAGAGAACCGTGTATTTCCTAATTATATATTGTAAAGAGAATTTATTTCCATGTTTTGCTAAGACCATCCCTTCTAAATACCAACCTGTCCAGTAGCAACATAGTCTTTCACTGGGTGAATGCTTAGGCTGAGGATGTCATCATCGTGACCAAGATACAGCCTTTGAGTGTGTTGTTGCCTATTATACACAACGGCTACAGCAGCAATATGATACACTACTTCTCCGGTTTGCGTGTAGAACAAGTTATTTCGACAGTCATAGCCTCTATAACTGAAGTAAACACAAAACAAATTATATTCTGTTTCAAAGCTATTCTGGTACTTTGTGTAACAAATTGTTTAAATAATTAACGTGACTAGAGCACACGTGCGGTGTCAGCTTTGGCTCAGAAATAGCACACAGGCAGAGAGAGAATATTCCCACCAAGTGCAGGCATTCATGAATCTTCTCATGGTTTACTTTGCACCTAACTCCTAAATTAGTACTAATTTCACAAAAAGAATATCAATTCACATATAATTGTGTGCAAATAAGTTTTACAGGGACATGGGTTCAAGCAGAATTCTATCAGGCATTTTTACAAATCACAGCTATCAGGATCAACTTAACAGAGAATCTTTGCTCCAGGAAACATAGGGTGTAGTGAAGAGCTAGTTTAAAATGTAAATTTATAAAATGCAGCACTGATGTATTATTTATTATATGGCTACAGTATTATAACCTTCTCTTGTTCCTTAACAAATACAACTGAAAAAAGAAAATCTATGTCTCACATTCCAAAAATTACCCACAGTAATAATGACAAACAAATTAATTGTAGGTAAGCACTGAAAAATGCTTTGCTAAATGCTCTGATGTGAATTGATTAACATTGCTGGGATGTTTTAACAATCAGAAAGAGGAAGTATTATCTAATATTACTCTACCCATGTATAAACTGCAACTTTAAACTGTCCTCAGGCGCTCGCTCTCTCTTAAGGAAGGGCACAGAATGGTTTTTCTCTTTACTTTGCTGTTTCAGCTGAGGTAGGTCTTCTTTGTAAACCTGAAGAATAATTGTTAAAGTTAATTGCACATCTCCAGTTTTCTAAGTATTTGAATATATAAATGAAAGTGACTTTATTTTAAGTATTAAATTTAATATATGTTAATGTGATGTTCAGTAGTTACAACACAGAGTAAGTCACTATTGCTCCCTACAGAATTTCAGATAATAATAAGTGTTTTCCAGACAAAGAAGTCCCCTGGCATGTGAGTGGCCCAGAACATCAGCGTGGAGTAGCAGCAGCAGAGTGTATTTTTTCTAGAAGATTCCAGTGTCACTTCATGAAAAGGAATTTAAATATTGACTGGAACTCTAAGTGTCTTTTAACTTTGTACGTGCTTCAGCGTACATACTCAAAGCTGCACATAATGAATTAATTCTATGGAGAGATTAGGGTGAAATATATAGTAACCAACAGCACTTAAGTGATTTGCCAATGTGTCCAGAATCCCAAAGTAGAATTACAGCTCTATAAATACACTAAAGACACAAAATACTATACATTTGAGTCTTTCAGAAACGCTGAAACTTCGCGGAGCTGCAAAAGATGTTTCAAGCATCTTTAAAGCTGTGGCACCAAACAAAATCCATTATAATGCTGAAATACAGCTTTATTGTTTGTTTTCTGTGCCTACATTTCTTGGATTTTGCAAAAGGACGATGAAATTGCCATTCCCACAGAAATTACCTGACTACACCGACAGAATACTGTTTTTTTACAAGAAAGGTGTTCATATAATAAGCTGAGCTTTTGAAATGGCAGGCAAACAGAGCCTTAACATACTGTGTCTGTCACTTGTATGTATTGTACTTTATCCTGAGTGATCTCATCCGTTCACTCTTGCTCCTCAGTGAATGCTACCAATGAAACAGAATATAGGATCATCATTTTCTAATGCATCTCAAAATCTGGAATCCTCTACACTGCTTGATCCATAACGTTAAAAAAAACAACAGATAAACCCAATTCTCAAAATAAGATTCATGGTTTTGTTTCCATGTGCTTTTGCAAATTATTTCCTTTAACAAAATGTAAAGTGCATCTTATGCTTGGGCTTGTCTCACATTTCCCATATAAGATCCTATTTTAAGTTGCTTCTAGATTTTTTACACACTAACCTGCCTGGAATATTGCTGTTTAACTGCCTACAACTGGTTTTTTTCACTTTTAGTTTTTAAATCCAGATGTCCTTTCTGATACATTGACAGTGTGGAGGAGAATGCCATCTGATTCAAATACAGATGGAAAATCAGGAAGAGGAGGAGGATGGGACAAGCACACCAGGGAGACTCGGAGTAAAAGAGAGGGGAGAGAGAAAATTTGACAAAATCTCTGCTTCATTTGGCAAACACAATCTCCGTAATAAAGATGTAAAATAAGTTGTTGTCAGAAGGAACTATATTAATTTATTGCAGAATCTAGAAAGTGAAATGAAAAGACAAAGGATGGTCCTTGGCTAAAGCGTGGAACATTACAGGTGATCCTTCCATATTCTATAAAGCAGCTCTGACAGCCATTAAATCACTCAAACCAACTTGAACCAAAGCTTATTTTGTATTTTTCATGCTTAGTACAAGATCCCAGTTCTGGTCTGTGGAAGTTCTGAGCTTTCACCATTGCAGCTGATAAGGTGACAGGACAAGGTGACAAGTAATGTTCTATTCACAATGGTAACAGCTCCTGAAAAACACCTGGGACCTGATTTTTCAACAGAAGCAAAAATCAGAAGACAGACAGCAGAATTTGATGTTAATGTTTCCTTTCCTTCAAAACAAGGGTAACAGCACCCCTCCACATCACAGACTGTTATAAAGATCAGTGTTGCAAAGCACTCAGTATAACGAATGGAATGTAAAGCACGACAAGGAAAATACTTTTGTCTTCAGAGACATGTTCAAGCAATGAGCAATAAAGGCAGCCATGGAACGGCCTGATGAATGAAAAAGGATTGGATAGTTTCTTGCTAGGTAAGAACTAAATATCCCATACACCAGATGACGTAGAACTCCCGCAGAAATGTGTGATCATAATCCATGCACCTAAAAAGGGCAAACCTATGATTTATTACGGCATTCTCTAAACTTCGTGTAACTTTGTGACTGTAATGATGTTTTCTAATACAGTAGTGTGGGTGCAAATTGTTATGATGCAGCTTGGGCAAAAGTTCACATCAGGGAGCAGCAAGATTAAAGGGCTTTGTAAAAGAAGAGGAGCCAAGAGCTGAGCATGGTGACAGGGCCATCCAAGAATGTGCCCTCACAGAGAGGGGTGCAGTTCCACAGTGCCTGAGTGCCCTGAGCATAGCAGATTCGGTGACTGTAAGCAAGTTCAGGCAACAGTCCTGATCACCAGGCAAGCCCATAGTGGCAACACATAAATCAACACAGAAAGATCAGGTTAAAGAGTGGAACGGCATACTACTATTCCTGAAAAAAACAATGCAGTAAAGAATACTGATTTGATTTGTTTTCTTCTTGCATGGAAGCAACTTATTTTAGTTTATCTCAGAACACAGTTGTACTGAAAATAGAAAAAAAAAAAGTGTTTTAAGTGATTATTAGAGACCAATTTTACTTGGTTCTCATACGCTAGGGCAATTTTAATTCTTGGAGACTGTTATCCTTAGCAATAAAAAAGAGCCTGTCACAAATAAATGTATTATACAAGCTTCATACTCATTAAGAATATTCTGCTTGGAATTGCAGAAGTCATACAAAAATTCTGTGAGCTGAATTCTACAAACTGGGATTCTAAATTTGATAGGACTGAAAAGTCTTCTCTAACACCTATCATGAGAATGAGAATAGCAATAAGCTCTCATGTTCAAATTTATGCTTTCTAAGATATATTCTTTATTCTAACATACAATGGTATATACACCAATGCTTTTTCTCCAAACCCTTTTAAATTCCCATCTCCAGCTAAAGTAAACTCTGGTTTTATGTATATCGGTTGCGTAATCAGGTGAATACTGTCAAAATAATCTTTCTAGAGTAGTCTGATGAATTAGCTGCAAACGTCTTTTGCTTATCTTTACTGAACAGTCACGATAAATTGCCAGGTAATTGGCACAGGGTGTTAATTTTTACTCACCTGGCGATCATAGTTGATTTGAGCTTCCTGCTCAATGTCAGAATCTAACTCTGGCACATCAGATAAATCTGAATCTGATTCTTCACTGTAGGAATCAATGCCACCCTCTGCATAAAAAAAATAATTCAATATCACACCTAATCACAAGAAAATAATATGTGATGTTTTTATATAGTTTAGACTACATGCAGAGCAGTATTCAACAACTTTGGAAGCTTAAGCAGCTTCTAAAAATCATGTGGGCTGACTGAATACATCAGGTTTTGTTTGTTTCTCCTGTTTCAATGCCTGGGGCAGAAGGGTGGCAGAGGGCAGGAGAATAACTGAGTTGTTGCTAGTACATCTCCATAATCTGAGACAATAGTGTTTTCTTAACAGGCTTTGGAGTGAAAACTTACAGTAATGGTAAATAAAAACTTTCAGTGCGATCACTGTGTTTAAAAAGATTTGCTGTAACACAGGTATTCTACCAAATTGTGCAGATATGGAGTGAATGTTTGCCCGTTTGCTGAAGGGAATCAGTTTTTCAGCAGTTAGCACTATGTAGTGCATATGGCTTTTGTAGAATACTGAAAGTACCATGGCTATAACAAGAAAAAAATTCTAAAGTTCAGCTATCGCTTATAGATGTGAATTTGCATTGAAAAGAAAGTTAAACAACTTTCTTTGCGCATAGTCAGACTTCTGAATGCAAGTTCGATGGCTAATTTGGAAAATTTAATTTGATCTAGTAGTCTCCCTCTGAATGTCTTTTTTCACACGCTTTGATAAACACTACTCGTGTATTCCTAAACATAAAATATAGCAGACTGCAGAGTTTTAATGTACCTTGCCTGAAACAAGTGGTTGTCTATGAAAAGTAAAATGTCTCAAACATGCTAAGTATACATAATTCCAAGGAATTATAAACCCCTATTTTCTGTTAATTCAGTAAAAGCTTTTCTAACAGTGATGCATTCTCTGTTGATTTTCTTTGATAAATAATTAAGAAGAGATCATTTTTACCTTGTGGAGATGTTTCAAGGATGCCATTTGTTATACCTTCTGGAATAAATCGCCACTGAAAAACAGAGTGATCAGCACCTCCCGTACTTAAAACCCACTGAAAATCATGGGACCAACGGACATTGGTTACATGTGCTGAATGGCCAACATATTTTCTAAATTTAGCTCCTAAAAAACAAAAATAGAACTGTTAGTATGTAAAAAGAAAAAAAAATGAATATTGTAACTAATAAACTTAGGCTTTTAATGGAAACGCAGTCTAAACACTCTTATGAAAACTGAAAAAAATATACTTAAATGCCCCTTGATATTCTGATACTAATAGTAATTAAAAAATAAAAGTAAATGGCATAAAATAACATGAATGATATGTTCACTTCAGTTTTCCAAAAAGCACTTAAATCTTGGCAGAAAGTACCAGATACACATTGGGTTTAATATTCACCTTTATGGCCATTAGTGCTAATGTAAATTATACGTATGTACTGTGTATTGAACTATACAGATAAATTCAAATTCCCTGTCATAAAATATACTGATATGATATCAAATTAAACACTGAAGATCATGTAAAGCCAAAACATTTTATTTAGTTTTGCTGGCTTTATGCTTGGTACAGTGCAAATACCGAGGAAACAATCTGCGTTAAAAGCTGACTACGAAGCAAACAGGTTACACAGAGCTACAGTGACACACGCTAACTGACAGTGATCCCCACTGAAGTTTCTGAAATTGTTACTGGCATAAATCTGGACAAATTATGGTAGTGCATCTGGTGTTGATACAATTTTGGTGCGATGTAAAGTCTTGCTGAATTAGTTTCTGAAAACGTAATACCAGAATAAGCACATGTTAAACCACACATTCTCAACAGTTCTAAAAACAAGGATGTATATATTGACAGGCAATCACTAGATACATAGACTGTTAGTCTTGTCTTTATGTTTGTTAATATTAATTGCACATAGGTTAATTTGAATTATACACAAGAATCAAAAGCCACCATCAGAAAATACACGGATATGGTATCAAAGTAAATATTTCATTGTTCAGAAATACAAAATATTATCTTACCTTTCTTTAGGCACGGAAATCTGAATAATTTAACCAGCCCAAAATCATCTCCAGTCACTAGCACTGAGCTGCTGTAATTTCCATCCACAGAGTTGACATCTGTAATGTTTGTGTATTTTGGCCAAATTCCATTCACTTCAGATCCTATCACACAGGTCCATGAGGCCCAGTGAATTCCTTTGATCTCATCTTTGCTAGTTAGATGCTTCCCAGCTGAAAGTGAATATGCAAGTGAATAACCTCTTTAATCATTTGTTTTTCAGTAATCTCCATTTCTTTTAATCATATTTATCTGTGTATTCTTCTTGGGATTAGTCTTTTAACCTCAATAAATTATAAAGATTCATAATTTTACTTTAAATTAATGTAATCTCACATTTGTGCTATTTGACAACATCACATCTTACAAGTTTTAATGCAGCTGCACATAAACATATTAAAAACATACAAAAGTGAAAAAACGTTAGCTATTTATGTAAGTTCCAGTCAAGAAACTCTGCCTGCAGATGTACTGTTGTTTATATCATATTTTTGTTGTTCTCTTAAATCAACACTGAAGTTTCCTTCTTTGTAACGCAAGCCACTTGTAAACTTACACGGCATCCTGTAGAACAGTCTCTCTCCTGCACCGTCGTTGGTTTGCAAGAATTTACTATCCACAGACCAGTCAATATGAGTTATAAAACTAGAAGATTTATTGCATTCTCCTATTTTTTTGTATCGCTGAGCAACCGCATAGATATCCACGGGACCATCATTAGAACCCACAGCAAGGTAAGAGCCATCTGGTGAAAATTTCATTTCATGGATTACTTCTTTTCGGTCTTTAATATGAACTACCTCTGTCATGTCTCTGCAAGAACCAATAGTGAAAAAGTGAACTGTAACCTTGTGAACATGTAATCCACAAATATTTAAGACAAATATGAAGATAGATGCATTTGTACAACAAAAAGCACATTTCACAAAAAACCAACTTTACCTGTCAATAACACTCTTCAGTCTACTCGCCTAATTTTAGCTATAAAATAGTTAGCTGTCTAGTCTAAACTAGACCAGACAATTTTTTTAACATAGACAATGGAAAAAGAGTTCCATCTAAAGAGCAATTACACTATCAGTTTAGATTAGAGGCTAACAATCAGACTGGTAAAGTTAGATGTGATTAATCCCACATGCCACGACCTGTTAGCTACAGCTTTGGGAGTTACAGCACCACCGCCACCATCGCCCACCAGTGGAAAAACAGAAGTGACAATACCTTGCACGTGTCTTTGGAGAAAAATCGAGATGGCTATACAATCGTTTTCAAAAAAATACTCAATTCTTCCCTATCAAATTACATTTGATATAACCCCCTTTCCTATCAATCAAGGAACCAAAAACTGCAATGCTATTGAATGCAGACAAAATTTTTGCAAGTAGGTTTCCCCAAATTCTTTAGCTATGAGGAAAGAATTAAAACTAAATTAAAAGAAAATCTTCCCCTGAGTTGACTGAACAAGAGCCAAGTCTCAGTGCCGTTAATTTTGTATTTACAAAGACGATCCATACCAGATTATACATTTGGGCTGCAAGGAAATTTTGTGAGGAAGAGTCTTCTGCAGATGTCATGCTTCTGTTACTCTGCATTTTAAGCTTTTAAAATATTTTTTCCTGATTTCTGCTTTAATTAATTACTGCTAGTAGCATCAAATTTATGAAAATACTTCATTTAAAAACCTATTTATTTTGTTAATATATCTTAAAAATGCTGATACATAGTACTGTTAAGAGCAGAGTCCTGAAAGGAGAATCATCTGTAACTGAAGACAGATTTCTGGGAGATGCTGATACAAATGGAAAGGTTAGCATTATAGATGATCAGGATCCTAAAAAAACTAACAGAATAATTTTGTGAGAAATTTATCTTAGAATGGCGAAATTCCAAAATGTCAATAACAGTAGAAATTCTGTTGGGAAAATTCTTATTTATTCATAGCCATTTTTTCCTTCAAAGAGTGTTTGGGGTAAAAACACTCTGGCTTATTACTGGAAACTGGTAACGTAACTATTCCATAGCAGTAAATATTGTTACTGAGAAGAGCAGCTAATTCTCTGGATTATTCCATAGATCCAGATCTTTCATGGCCAAGAAAAAGGAGAACAAAGATTCATGTCACTGAGTAAACGATTCAAAACAATGTCAAGCAAACACCTTGCCATTGTCCAGTTTTCCTGGATCGCGGGCTGCAGATTTGTTACCCTGTCAGAAGATCTGTCACAGAAAAGGAACAGACGGAGAAGCAATTGCACTGAGGGCCTTACACAAGGGTGTTGCTGCTCTTTCAGGAATAATGCTGGGTTTATCACATCAGTCTCCGCCAGTTGAATCATGAATATGTTAGGTATCAGGCAAACTAGCAAAGACAAGATTACTGCGAGACAAAGAAGATTAACTTCTTTAGAAAAACAGTAGTCTTTGAAAAGGATTTTAAATTAATATGAACATACGATGCAATTGTGAAAAAAAAGGCTTGTCATCTAATAGGAAAAGTAGAATTCACCTATATCTTGCAAATGCTTAAAAATGTCTTTCAACCACTGGTTATTTTGCATAGCATCCATTCTTGCATGTGGCAGGAAATGAACCATATGATCAAGAAGACCCCTCTCAAAACTATGTTCTCTCTTTACACATGTTTCTTTTCACAAAATATCTGTATAATTTCAGAATAAATAAAGAAGAAAAGCCAAACTTGAAAATCTTAAAGTTTATCAACATTATTACTAAGAGCTAATATTTTACATTAAATAAAGCATAAATGCCAAACTTCTACCTTTGAAAAGTGGAAGCATATGCTCAATTTTTACTCTTTGTTTCTGATAAAACACCCAATGATTTCTTCTTTTTATAGGAACAAAAGATTTATAACATGCTCTTGAGTTACTCAGGGGAAAAAAACTAATAACATGAGAAACTAAGATAAGATTTTCTCACCGCACTCGAAGAACAATGAAGGAGCCATCCTTCATTCCAAGCGCTAACTGTGATCCATCAGGACTGAAAGACACACTCCGCACTGCTTCTTCCATATTACAACGAGCTATCAAGGCATGGTCAGCAAGACTCCATAATCTGCATCAAAGGAAATTGAAAGCATAGGAAATTTTTCCTGGCTGCACATATTTCAATATCATCAAGAGTAAAACCAAAAAGTCTCACTCAATTGGTAAAGGCCATTTGCATGCACACTTTATATTAAGATTTTATAATGTATTGAGCTCCTTTCCAACCATAGAATGAAGATGATTTCACTGACTTGAGCTTAAAGACTTACAGAAATTTAGTTTTAAAAACTGAAAACTGCTTATCCATCTAGAAGAGAAAGGGTGGGTACAATGACTGCCTGAATCATTGCATGGACGCAGAATTTTCCAATAGTGGCACTGAATGTCTTGACAAATAATATCAAAGGAAGCTTTCAGACACCTTCAAGTGAAGTTCCAGGTTCAAATTTCTTTCAAAATAAAGGAGTCTTTACTGTTCCCAGTTCTAGCAGGGATGGCACCTCAGACCTGAACACATATCTGTGATAGCAGAAGAGAAAAGAGGGTGAAGCTAAATTACATAATCATTTGGTGTTCTCTCTGGACTTTACCTATATGATAGAATAGAGTTCCCCTAGATGAATAATGAAAAAATGCAGTTTCTGTAGACAGAAAGGGTCAATGCAGAGCAGACTGAATTTTTCACTGAAAGTGAAAGCAATACTCAGAGAGCATAAACATTCCAACCTTGGGTAAAGTTTCCTTGTCATCACCCTGAATGAACTAGTAGACAAAACTGCATGCTGATTCGCTCATTTACATAATTTCAAATAAAAAGAATCAACCAATAAGTTATGCCATAAGCAAATAATATACTTGTATTTTTATGAAGGAATGGAGGGAGTTTCCCAGATCACTACAAGCTGGTTAATCAGATCTCAGCAGTATGCAAGATTTAGAAAAAAAAATAATTAAAGAATTAGTAAAAGTATGGAAGAAAACACATAAAAGACCTCTTGGGGTGGAAAAATTAAATCATCAATACCCAACTGTCTTTATTTTGAGGACAGTGTCATAAATCTAACGCGTTTGTAAAAGATTTATAAAATATTCAGGCAAATATTTGAATAGTAGCATACATGACTATTGGCTAAACTCAAGAAAATGACAATTTGCACAAGAACTCTAACGTGATACTGGATGAAGTTTCATAGCAAGCTTTACAGAAAGAAACAATTAGGCTGGATGGAAGATACTATTGAGGTTTCTGGGTACAAGCTTTGGAATAGTACCATTTAATATTTTAACTAAAGACACTGGCACAAAAGATGAGCATGCTAATGAGATTGCTACGGACAGCAAGCTGGGAGGCACTGTGAACCCAGAGATGGATTTATCAAACTGGAAGAAACAGAGGTTTCTTGATGATGAAATGAATAGACGTGGAATGAAATTTAACCAAAGCCCATACTTTCAGAGCCTTGTGTCTAGCACTGTGCTGTAAGTTTGAAACACAAGCGAAACCAGCAAAAAGAAGTAAGATCTCAAGCTATTTTTCAGTTATGGGATGACTGATCCATGACTGAGTTGCAGACAGGAAAAAGGAAATTCAATCCTAAAATATATCCTGGGTGCTATTACAGAAGGCACACATAAACAATAGCACACAACACATAGTAACCTCAAATGGCATGTTCTTTACAAGTTATCTCAAGAAATCAGAATAAAAACAGATGCAGTGAAGGATTACTAGGTTGATTAAGAGAATGAAGACTGTATCACAATAAAGAAGGCCAAAAGAGCTTAATTTTTATACCTTAGGGAAACAAAGGCTGGGAAGGGATAGTATTGCTTCCAAAAATACATCAGTAGGATAAACATCAAAGAAAGAGAAAAAGTTATGTTGAAGGACCGTGTTGGCACTAGAACAAATAGCATAAAACAGAGCATTGAATATAACCTGAAAAGAACAAAGTTTCTGACCACCCAGCAGTAACATTTAGATACAGCCTTGAAGTAGAGTAACAGGAGAAAAAAATAAAGATAGAGTTCAATAAATTTAGTAAAAGGATTATAGAATTTGACTGCCTGCATTGAGAAAGAAACCCTTTGGGCCTTTCAGGTTAATATTATTAGGCTCAGTCTAGAATCAACAACCCTGGTTTCCTATTAGAATTCAAGGATAAGAAAGAACTTGAAAAGGCTTCTCTGTGAACAAATGCAAGTACCATTTTCCTGGTGAAAAAAAAATGGATGTGGGATAGTAAAACTGTTTTCAAAGATAAAACAGAAGTAGAGAAGATGTAAGATTCTTAGCAGCCTTGCTCGGGAGAAGCTATGAGCCCAGTACAATAAAGAATGGACCGGAAAGGATTTGGAAAGATCTCAAAGGAAACACCAGGATAAAATTTGCCTCCAAAATGTTGCTTTCACACGGATCACTTTGACCAATACATTAGAAGTGTGATTGCAATACATGGCAGTGCAAGCAGAATAATTCAATTTCCTTTTTAAAAACCCGCGTTTTTGTATTACTAGAAGGGTAATTCCAAATATGAGCTTTTTCATTTTATAACAGGAAAAGAAAAGCATTTTGCACACATACAGACATTTGTATACACAACTGACAAAATAAAAGCCTGTCTTTGCTTATGAAAACAGAAAAAGTACCCCTTCTGGCAAAATACTTCTGCACGTTGTTTTTGCAAAAGCCAGACAAATAAATTATTTCCATAGAATCATAGAATCACCTCGGTTGGAAAAGACCTTTAAGATCATCAAGTCCAACCGTTAACCTAGCACTGCCATCCCACCACTAAACCATGTCCCTAAATATATATATAAAATATATATATAAAATATATATATATATAAAAAAATATATAAAAATATATATATATATAAAATATATAAAAGTGTATGCATTTTCAAATAAGGCAAAGACATGTTTTTACCAGTCTTTGGCAACTTTCCAATGTTTTTGTTTAAATGACTGAGTTTAAAAAACCCAATCAGGCTCATGAAACATTATTTTATTCATCAATAGTCCAATCTTTTCTGTCATATACCTGACAGATGAGTTTGTTTATTGGAGCATATACTGAATACAGCCTCTCAAGCAGCTTAGCAGCAACCCCTTCATTTGCAGAAAAAGCCGTAGCTGATGACAGAAGCTTTACTGCTGCTTTGTTTCATTCAGCTGGCAGAACAATGCTCCACACAAAAAATCAGAGATATAAATATTCAAATGGATTAATAAAAAAAAAAAATGTTCTAATCAATCTAATTCTAACCAATATAAATGCAGGAATACAGAAAGAGATCATTCAAGATGACAGACGGCATAGTGGAGATGTTCTAACAAAACAGTGACTACCTGTGGTCCTGCAGGCAGACGTTATAACACAACATTACAAGACGACGTGTGTGAGGTCCATCGAACAAATGCAATATATAATTCTGCATGCCTCTTAGCATTCAGCTGGGAATGATGCTTTTTTCCTGTTCCTGCTGTAAGAGACAGGAAGCAGGCAGCTTTCCTAGTTGATACGCTTTTGAAATTTAAAATGTAGGAAACACCTGTATTTGGCGAGAGCCTTCTCTCAGCTGCGCTAGGGAAAATCTACAGTAATTCCCCCTGACTCCACGGAGGTCCTTTTCATTTTGACATCTCACTTAGACATGCGAATATAATCTGGCCCACTAAATACTTTTATTTGTAAAACAATTCAGATTTATATTATATAGCTACTCTTTTCAAAATAATGTGATAACCAAACACTAAGAAAAATTATACAATGAACAGCAATATAGAAACATTCCTGTTAATGCAATTTTATTATTGAAAAAGAAATTGTAAGAAAATCCTTTTGTGTACTTTTTTTTATCTTAATGAAAATATTTATGTATTTCACTGGAATTCCTCACATGAAGCATTAGTATATTAAAAAATAGCACTGTCTGAACTAGAATTCAAGTCCCACATTCTCTAGTGCCTAATCAGCCAAACGGATGTGAGATGTAGTGCAGTAAAATACCTGTAACGTTAACAAACACATGTTTTATAAATGGCAATGTTCAAAGGCATCATTAATACAACAACAACTATAACAATGATAATAATCATAACAGCACCACTAATTAAGGCGTTGTGTGCACAAAGAGTTTGCTTGCAGTCTTTCAGAGAGGGGCACAAGCTTGTTCCAGGCACACTTTGGAGTCAGCTGTACGTTACCCAGCTCCGCGCCAGAGCTGAATTACCATGCTAACCAAGAGATGAGTCCAAGATAATAAATCCAAAGTCTTAGCATGGCGTATTAGCTCGAGGGCAGTACAATGCTAATCCCAGCTCTGCAGCTCTTGTTTCCGTACTGGCTTGCATCCTACCAGAATGCAGGCAGTGTGAATTTGTGCCTGTCTATAAAACTGTGCAGACAAACCTAAGCAGAAGAGACTATCCCATGTGTTTTACAAATTGAAAGAAATAATGCTAATGTGTAGGAAACAGGGAGATAACATGACTGTAGTGAACAATTGTGTCACAATTTGGATTTTAATTATGGTTAGAAAGAGATGGAGGAGGACAGGAATAGGAAACCAGTACAAGTAAAAAGATAGAAAGGAAAGGGAAAAAGAAATTCCAACTGACCAGCAAGCTTCAAGGCAGAGGTGAATCCTAATGTGGAATCTGAAGGAGCATGGATTAGAAACCATATGTATGGCAGGAGACTGATTTTTCCCATTGAAATATGGCCAAATGGTAGAATCCACATGTATGATTCTGAAATAAGTTGACTAGTAGTCCATAAAAACTGAAAAACTGTTCAGTAACTGCCTGGGGTTGATTTGAAAACATGCAATCAAATTATCTATATAAGATGAAAAGCAGTCATCTTCTATCTGGCATACGGTTGGAGAAAAACCTGATGGAGGGGTTAGAAATTAGGATAGTAGGGTCAGGAGAAAGCGCTAAGGAGGACACAAGGGGAACCAGAGCAAGGGAAACTGAGCTGTCATGAACCCCATTGTATGCGCTGTTCCACAAGGGGTAGGGCTTCATGGCAAAGGCAGAACCACAATTTGAAAAAAGACTCAGGAGACTGCCATAGTAAAACCTGGTCTCCCCAAGATCTCTCTGTTAGCTTTGGCAGTTAGGAAAATCTCAAGCCCCTTAATCACAGGTAAATGATTAGCCATAACAGGCAGTGTCCATGCCCAGGTGAGATAACACACAACAGCTGTGTGGCTATGGGAGTACATGCATGACAGTGAGAATCTTCGCTTAACCTCCAAACTTTACAGTAAAGTCTTACTCAGGATATTAAAAATGCTTGGGATTTTTCAGAGGCTTATCCAATTTGCCAAATTTTAACAGGGACGCGAAAAAACATCCTTGACTTTGTGACAACTTCCACAAGTATGTGCACAAAAATTCAAATCTTGGCTACAAAGGTCTGAGGCGCAATTGCTGCAACTAAACATCTGAAGGATCTTTTTTACTGGGGTAAACCATTTTCATTAATCTCATTTTCTGGAATTTTAATGAATTGGTTTTAGATCAGATTTTCTAAACACTCATGGCTGAGTTGGACACCTGCTGTGTAAAACATTGGTGAATTGCATTTAGGTTTTAGCCTTGTTGCATGTTATTAACAGAAGAGAAGTACGAGGGGACCATTCTCCATTTAGATACCTACACCTGCTGTTCAGAACAGTAATGAATTAGTACTTAAAGCAGAGTATATAAATCCAGCATGTTTTGAACACAAATTCCTATTACTTTTACATGATGTGTGGAGCCCAAATATGAGGGCTGAAAAAAAAAAAAAAGCAAAGCTGCTAAGAAAAACATGGGAAAAAAAATGTTGTCTTAATGGAGGCTTAACATAAGGCCAGAAAAGAAATAAATTACAAATATGCCAAATTGACATTGGTGAAAAATGATGTGCAAATGAATGGATAAAAAATAAATAAGATCTAGCCTTACCGTACAGATCGATCATCACTGCCTGTGACTGCTAAAGGCTTCTTTGGATGGACCGCCAGGGCCCAGAGCTCCCCTTCACAATGACCCTGCATTATCAGCATGGGTTTATCTCTCTCTCTCACTAGCACCTCAAATATTTCACTGTCCTGTGTCCCTGCTAAAAGTCTGTCCGCTTTCCAACAGACACTTCGGATGGACAAACCTGACGGGACAGAATAATCTTAGATTAATGGCAATGATGAGACAAAGTGATAGTCAGTACAGTGAAGATCATTACGACTTCAAGAGTTAACAACTGTTATGCTTTGACACTGAAGTCTTATAATACATCACAGCTGATTAAATCTCAAAACAGTTCTGTTAAATTAGCTCCATTTGATAGAAAAAGAGAAGTCTCAGTCCTGGGAAAATGCTGAGTAACATTGCTGCTGCCAGTTTCTCAAAGGATCAAGTTCTTATGCTTTGTGTACACCTTGGGAATTTACTTTAAAAAAACCAGAACAATTTCACATGATTTAAAGATCTAAATTTTAGATTAGGCAAGGTTCCTGTGACCGAAGCTAGTTTTATTCCTTTTTTCAGTACTTTACTTTTTTGCACATTTAAATAAAATGTTGAATGAAATTTTAATGGTGGTTTGTGCTCATGTTATCATACTTCTCTGTTTTTGTCCCAACTGATTATTACAACACCCCCCTGCCCCCCCAACAAAACCAAAACCCAGCAGAATCTTACTTTGTATAACTTTTAGAGAGCTTGATCTTATTCCACAAATCTGATCCCAACTTTGCAGCTGGAATTTTACCAACTAAAAACTTACAAATACCCTTTCAACAGGCTGAGCAATTTGATAGCATTCTCTGGTTGACTGCCTGCAGTGTTTGTATTTTCTGTTCCAGTATATGAAAATTAAACTTTGGGTAATGGGTCTAGCTGCTGTGAGATGTGAACAACTAAAAAACCCATTTCTCACCTAGTCAAGGTCAACCACATCATCATTTTAACATCTTTTGGAACCAAATACACAATGCAATTAACTACTGGTCATATAAATAAAATATATTGTAGGTATTTTGTGTCATCTCTTGAGAAGGGCAAATTAATCTTCATTTATTGTCTTGTCCATTTCTAGCACCTTTTAATTTTCATAATGTAATTTTGTGACTTAGCTAAATTTCTTTTGAAGCTTTGACTTACATCCTCTTGATGAACACCAAAGGCCATACAAGGAATGAAGTTCAGATGTTCCGTGGAAAATGGGTATTGTTAAGTTTTAGAATACAAAGTACATCTTTTGATGTGGAGAAAGTAATGTTTTCTGTTATGTACTGCATGTGAAGATTAGCTATTATCAGATTTTTTTACTAATACAGAAGTCTACTTAAATATAAAACACAAGCCTATGATCAGATTGTTACTGGTGATGCATCTCATTTAAAAAATGTTTAGTACTCTTCAGTAGAGTTTGACTGACGAATGAGGATATACTGGGGGGGGGGGGGGGGGGAAGTCTTCCTGGTACCCCAGAATGATGTTTAAGTTTGAAAGCTGATGCCTTTGCAAACTGCTTTGGAAAAAGTAATTGGAAAGGAGACAGAAGGTCATAGGTAAGCAGTTAAGGCTACCACCATTGCTTGAAGTTACACATGTATTTAAACTAACCAGTGCCATTGACATAACTGAAAATGAAAACAAAATTTCCACAGTCTGTTAGTAGCAAGCACTAAATGGAAGTGATCATCAGTGGATGACATGAGAGACGGAAACAGAAGAAAAGGACAGAGATGTGACAGGAACATCACAGGCAAGAGTTGCATCACACTGAAAGAACACAGAGAGAGAAGAAACCCTAAAATTTTTTAAAATGATGGTGACAGGTTGTAAGTGCATGTTTGGATTTTATGACCTGCAGCCATCCCTAAGGTCCTAATTTTTTTATCGTTGTAATCAGACCAGCAGTCCCACTGCACTTTCCAGAGGTACACCATGATGCCTTTTTACTTAGTCTCAGTGGTTATGCTCACAGGCACACCATCTTTAGCTAAGCTTTGATAAAATCTTGCAGACTTGCTTAAGTCAGTTTCCTGCCATTAAAGCAGGCAATGTTTTTATTTTGACAAACAAACATAAACCTGAAGGTTTTAAATACTTTGAAGACAAGATTTGGATAGTGTTCTAGTTTTAGTTTTTAGAAATCAATTAATCAAGAAATTAAAAAAAAAAATTGTTATAATTTACATACAAGTCTAAATGGCAACTCAATTAACTTTCTGCATATGAAATTTTTTACTGCTTTTGCCAAATAAGAAGAGAGCAAAAACCTCTGTGTCTCAGCCATATAGCTGCCATTATGGTGTCTGGTTCTACTTAGCTGCTCTCATCTATATATCCTGTATCATCATGGTAGAAATAACGGCATCAAGTTAGAATCACGCCATAACATGTCTAGTGAGAATTCAACTTCATCAAGTCCTTCCTTGATTTAACTTCCATCAAGATCAAAATCTCTCCTCAGGCAACCTGTAGAAGGATAGCTAGGTGTGTTTTGCAGACCATGTGCTAGAAGATGCCTTTATGAATACATTACAGATCTGTAATGTAAGCTTTAATTTTGAAGTAATAATTTTCCACAGAAGGTAACTGCAGTGAATTGAAAGCAACCAAAGTCAGCTAAAGTCTGTTTTCCATTGAGCATAGACACATCCCAGGCAGCAGTAAGAGCAAAAAAATTGCTTCTACTCTGGTCCCACAAATATGTGGGATAAAGCTCCTTCCCAGAAGATGCATGTTTCATGTCACCCTTCATATATATTATTCTGACTTCTATTAGGAACAAACTGCCTGCAAGACTGGTATTAGCCAGAATGATCTAACCCACATGGTACAGGCTTATATCTCCAGAATTCTTAGGAAGTATTTCTAAAATGAACAAAACTGCTATAAATGCTCATAAGGTATGGGTACTGTTTTCTAGAAATGAATGTTAAACATTATGATTCTGGCTGCAAAAAGCTACATAAAGCCAGAACTACAGAGCAAAGGGACTACTGGTTGGGTGTATTTGACAACTTTTTTGAGGGCCAAATTCCAGAGATTTACACTACAGTATGGCAAACTGGGGGAGCAGTGTTCAGCTAAGGGTGTTGGCAGTTAGTTTGTTGGATGAGCCTAGATATTGCAAACCTATGCATTTTTAAAGTATTAGAATCACCAGCTGATGTGGTTTAAGAAAGATGAAAAATAAACAGAACGAGCTTGGTATTAGATCACAGGCCAAGATATTCATAATTGAGAAAGAAAATTTTATCCTTCTTAGTGGCCTCTTAACTATTCCAATGGTAATTTTAACATGAAAACTAGGTCTAAAAAACACAGCAGGGGAAATTAACACTAACCATTACCGAGTTGGCTGCCAAAAGTGTACAAAGACTACTTCAGGCCAGCAAACAGACTGCTATAATCTCAATCCAAATGAATGTATAGAATTCCAGACTGAGGTCTTCAAAGCCTGCATTGTGATCTATGGAGGTTATAAGTGCTCTGAGAGTCTAATCATAAAGTGCTGACTAAGCTCATAGGAAGCATGAATAGATTCAATGGTCAAGAATTTAATAGCATTCTCTCTATTAAATATGCAAAGTGCTACCATTCCAAATGAACCTAATGGAGTGCTCAGGTGCTCAGCATCTTTGAATATCAGGTTCCAGAAATGTAAATTAATTACATGAGTTTCAATTAATTAAGTCAAAGACTGGCTAACTTCATTCTCCTTTTTGTGTAAATTAGTTTTTACTTGTCTTCTTGTATTTGCATGGTTGGGAGCAGCAACTATAAGCATCCCTCTGTTTATACTACAAAACATGGAAAAACTCTTCATTGTCAGAGGAAAAAGGGAATACAGATCTCAAAAGTAAATACAGTCGTTAAGTAAAAAATCAGCAGAATGCAGAGACATTTATGCTTCAAATTAAATTGTGTCATAATCCATTATCTAGATATGCGAAAAACCATTAAAGTAATAGCTCATTACCTTTGTATCCTTGTTCAGTCTCCCTGAGATCAATTTTAGTAATTGGTTTGAAATCAGTGTCCCATAACCGAATGCAACCATCTCTCCCTCCAGTGGCAAAACCTTCCTCACAAGCATACATACTAAAAATTCCAGCCTGTTAATTAATAGTATAACAAGTTTTAAAGTTCTTTACAAGCAATTTAAACACACAAAGCAAATGTTTTTGAACACGCTTGTTAACGGCTAGAAACTGCTAGGCAGCAAAATGTTGTCCATCCAGAAAGCAAACCAGCAAACACAGGGGGATGCTTTTATTTCAAGTGCTCCCGCTTCAGTGATTTATGTAGAAATTCTTGTACAAATACCAGTGATACAGCCTATTTGCAGAACTTTAAATTTGGGTTAGTTAATATTATTACAAGGACGATTAAACAATGGAACACTTAAAATAAAGCGTTACCCGGAATAAACAAAACCAAGCAAACAAGCAATACAAATATTCTTACAGGTGCGGAGATGATTGAGACATTCTTTCATGAATTCAGTTCAGACATCATTTGGAATCTGACAGGAACTGAAAGGGTGTCAATTCATTCTCTTCATTGACAGACAAGTTTCTATTACAGTGTGAATTTCTTCTTTTTTGAAAATTTCTCATTATTGATGACTGTGCTGTACGACATTGGAATAGCTCATGGAATGCCTGCTGATTCAGCATTTTATTAGGAAAACCTCTCAGTTAAGAGACAAGTTGAACTATACGGAAATTAATGCAATGAAGAGAAGACCTCTGTTTTCAAAGTGGCCTTGTTCAATGTCTTAATAAACTAGTATTTCTAACAATTAATTACATAGAGATTAGAAATTGGGCAAGAGAATGCGTATTAGCCATGGCAAACACTGTAATTTATAAGCACGAAAAAGACCACATTATATAGAAAGAGATTGTATTAATCACTCTAATGAATCCAAATAAAATTATGCCAACAGAACTCTGCAAATATACTACAGGGGTTTATTGTTTACCAAAGCTATTCATGTTATTGCAGTTGCACATAACCACAGCCTAGCAATTACACAGTAGTGCTGCAGGTAAGATGTCCTGCTGACCTCAGTCTGACTGCTTTCATAAATTAGGGATTACTTCTATAAATAAGGATTACCCTCTGAACACTTAGATCTAATTTGAAAAGCTACTATGAATCTTGATGCACTGCCAACATAACTAATTCGGGGCAGTCAGAAAAAACTGTTAAGTTTGCAGTGCTCTTTCTAGAAAGGTTCTAGAAGAAAACTATAGTGACAACTGTTAGATTTCGTATTGCTCTTCTAAGAAAAACACTCGTTTCCTTCTGTTCAAAAAACCCGTGCTAGAATGCCATTAGCCACAATCATGTTCAAAATAGAAGTAGTTCTCAAATACATTTGAAACAATTCTTGAAAATCCTACTGTGCCTTTGCTGCAGCAGCATCAGAGACATAAATTGATTATATTAGTGATTAGAAATCTAACACAATCCTATACATTCCCCTTCCTCTCTGTAATTATAAGTGCTCCAAATTAGGTGGGGGGTGTTATGAAGCCACAATTGGAGTAAACTGTCTTTGAAACGTGGTCAGAATGCAATTCACAGATTAAACAGGGTTGCTCCACATTGAAGCTTTTATGAAGAGTCAGTCTTCAGCATTGGGAATTTTAGTGGTAAAATTCTATTTAAAATAAGATCATTTATTTTTTAAAAAATTTGGTTCCAATTTTTAAAAAAAAACAATCTGTGAAACTTTAGATTTAGAAACTTCACTTTAGATTCAGTCTGCTTGGTTAAAGCAATGCTCTAAATCGTAAACGGCAGTTCCGTCAGTACCAGTTCAGCAGTCAGCATCTGTTGACCACATGGAAACAAAGTATAAGATTACATATAAGTTCTTAACTGATGAACAGTCTTAGACATTCTTCTGACCTGAAACAGAAGAAAACCTTTGAAGATAAGCCTTCGAGAAGTTTTTCAATGCAATGAACAGTTCATTTCAGCAATTGACACTAAAAACACAACTTACACTATGAGCTCCTTGAATTGTGCGGACCAAGTTTAGCCCTTTCCAAACATAAATGTCTCCATTTAAAGCACCAGAGTATGTGACATCTTCTTTTGCACATGCTAAACAAAGGATAGTTTGGAGATCTCCTGTTTTACCAAATATTCCTCTCTTTGCTGTCAGTGCATTTCCACACAATGTCCAAAACTGTGAAATGTAAATGACACATTAGGAAAAAAATTCTGCAGAATTTCTGTTTTTTCATATTAGCGTGAAGACATCCTTACAGAACAGTGTCTAGAGAGACACTTAAGTGACTCCTGCAGTCCTATCAGAATGCCCATTACTCCAAAACCTGCCCACTTACCAAGGAAACCCCCAGTCAAATGCAGTAAGCCTAAGAACAAAACAAAATGATTGAACCGTCCGAGAAAGTGAGGCACAATCCTGACTCACTATTTGTCCTGGTTTCGGCTGGGATAGAGTTAATTTTCTTCACAGAAGCTAGCATAGTGCTGTGCTTGGGATTTAGTACTAGAAGAATGTTGATAACACACTGATGTTTTTAGTTGTTGCCAAGTAGTGCTCAGACTACTCAAGGACTTTTTGAGCTTCTCCTGCTCGGCCAGCGGCATAACAAGCTGGGAGTACAGCACAGCTAGGACAGCCAACCCAAACTGTCCAAAGAGCTATTCCAGACCATGGAATGGCATGCTGGGGGGGGGTTAGTTGGTTGGTCGGTCGCGGGGAGAGTGGTCACGTCTCAGGGACTGATCGGGGCTCAGGACGGGCTGGGCATCGGTCGGCAGGTGGTGAGCAATTGCATTGTGCATCATTCATTTTGTATATTCTGTTATCATTCTCATTATTACTATTATTATTATTTTCTCTTATTAAACTGTCTTTATCTCAGCCCTCGGCTCTAACCTTTTTCTCCTTCCCAATTCTCTCCCCCATCCCACTGAGGGAGGGGGGGGAGTGAGCGAGTGGCTGCGTGGTGCTGAGTTGCCAGCCGGGTTAAACCACGACACTATTGCTCCACTACCCCTTCTCATTCTCTCCCTATCTTTTATCACATTTTGCTGGGTGATATCTGTCAATATGAATGCATGCTTTTTAAAGCCAGGAATGTCCGATTTTTCTTGTCTGCAAAACTTAAAATACAGCTACAGTTCTGAAATAACAAAATACTTGACCTTAAGGAACTTATGTGCCTGGAGTAGACATTTCTGCCCTTTTCCAATGCACTGAAAAAGCTATGTTCTTTAAATATAGTTACATATTACTGAGAAACTATCTGTTGGACAGAGACTGCAAACACTTGTACGTGAAACAACTCTCTAACTATGAGAGTAGTAAGTCTCCAAGTGTGGTACAGTGACTTTCTTGACTTCTACAGACACAGTAACATTCTGCAAAGAAGAATGTAAGACTGACTAGGGAAGAGAAAAAGAGTCAAGAAAATACAAAGTTTGTCTTAGAAGGGTGTCTTTAGTGGTGGGCTAGAAATATCATACTATTTCTTTTTGAATCAGTTCAGAGTGCCTTTTTTTTTTTTTTTTAAATAAATGTAATTTCATCAAGCAGAGAGGATAGCTAGTGCACTCAGCTCCCACATTTGAGCTTTAATAAAAAAATTAACCCCCGGCCGGGAAAAGAGAAGTGCTGATACAGCCAAGCCTTCCAGCACTAAGATGTTCTGGACACATGCGGAAACAGAACAGTAAATCTAGGTAGTGTAGCATAGTCCTGAATGGACTTGCCAGCTCAGGTCTTTATTGGTTGAGACATCTATGCTCTGTGGTCCACTGCATGCTGGAAAGATACTTTAAGCAACTGGACAGGAATACTGAAGTGTCTGACATAGATGCATAATGTCTATCTCACTCCCACTTTATATGCCTACACCTTTTCATGGCTATAAGCCAAATTTTTAGGTCTTTCTCTTTGTACTTACTCCTAGAAAATTCCTGTAAAGCTGAATTTCAGAAAATCCTTGGATCAAGGATTTTTATTTCAGATCCTTCTCTATTTCTAATTCAATTAATTTTTCCCATTGCCTCTTAACATAAGCCAATTTACAAGAACACAGTGGGAATACTTCCCACAGGGCTTTCATATTGTGAATAAAACATACACTCTCCTCACTTCTGGTTAGCTGTAGAAGGGCAAGAGAGCAGGCAGCGGTGTTAGGAAATGGGTGGAGGGAGCATCCCAAGCTCAGTCTGAGATTCCTTAGCTCCTAGGCTTTACCACAGCTTCTAATACCTGCTCAGCCAAAGGAGCCAATAGAACTGAAACACTAAAGGAATAAATGGCACTATTCCCATGTATTAGTCCCAATTCTCAAAGTGATACAATTACTCTAGAGACGTTCATTTTCCTTCTTTGCAAGTGCAAGTAATTATCACACTTCCACAGCCTTATAATGAACAGCAAGTATATAGACTGCTGTTTGAGCATCAATGGAGGAGAATATCTAATCATTCCCCCCCCCCCCCCCTTTTTTTTTTTTGGCATTCCTGTATCTATATGTATTTACTTTGCCTGGTATTATGCATGTTCAGGGTAATTATGGCCATTTTAAACAGAATACAGGTGCCAAACAAAGACAGGTTTTGGAAAACAGCTTGCAGAATACAACAGATGGTATCACTTCTGCCAAAACCACCCACAGTTTGAAGGCAGTGGTGGTTTTAAGGGCACAAGCTTCTAGTAATCAGAACTAGAGATATTAACCGGTTTCCTAAACTTCTAGTTAAAGCTCTTCCCACCCCAGTCATGTGAAATAATTGCCATCTGTTAGGAATGCTTTTGATGAGACAAGAGAAAAATAAAAACCTTCAGGGAATATTGGCAAGCAGATGGATTTCTTTCTAAGCTTTTTACAGGTATGAGAATGTTTTATCCTAACTTATAGTATATATCTAGGTTCATATTTAAATCACCTCCAGAAAAGGTGACTTAGAGGGAGCAAACAGTGGGGCCCTAGAGTTTTAGTCTGCTCATTTCTGCAGCTATTGCATACCTTCTCTGTGGTATTCCTACAAATGCTGGTAGCAGTTCATTCAATTCATATTTTTAACTTAGTTCCTCCTATACCTGTTCAGTGACCCTTTGTGTGCTTGAGGAGAGAAATCATTAAAGGCTGAGAGAATTTTGAGAAATTTGGGTGGAATGGAGAGGGCAGAGAACCCCAAAATTACAAGTACATAATGCTGAAAATTGCACCAAATGATCTTCCCACTTTGCTTGTTTAAGTGGATCTGCACCTCAGTCACTGCTGAATGTCTAAATTGGCTTTGAAAAAAAAGCTTTGCTAAAATGTTCACAGAGTAAAGAAAGAAAAATATAAACTGTCTTATATTTAAAACCCTCATCATATAAGAGGACGGATTTCTTTTGTGACACTTATTTACTTTTTAGCAAGTAAACAACAAAAGCTATTTACCTTTATGTGTTTTACTCCACAGCTGACAATTCTATTTGGTTGATACTGATCCCAGGAAATATCGAATATCTGTTAAGAAATACAGTAAGCTGATATTTTAAATAATACAGTAATTGCACCTAGGCTTGGTTCGCTTTTAACAATTTTTAGGCATAATTTCTGATATTACTAAAAATGAAAAAAAAAACCCCAACTGTTTAGGTAAAGTTGGGACTCTCTGTAAAGATTAAGGCAAATATGCAGGCTTCCTCACATAGTTCTGTCAACACACCTCATTCCTACGTTCACACTATCAGTCTATTCCAGCTCCAAGATATGATTGAATAAACAATATTAAATGTCTCAAATAAAATGGAAATTATGGTGTAAGCTAATGTTCCTCAAGTTTAGGGAACAAAAATTGGTAAATTTATCTTTATTCATTACTTTAGGTAAAAAGTACAGTATGTCATTTAAGCTGATTACCAAAAGACCTCAGTGACAAAATGGATGACATTCATTCATCTGACCTAATCTACAGAATTAAAATTGAATTCTTAATTTTGATTAAAGTTACATTTATAATAGCATGCACCAAACAGTGAAGTATGAGATCCTATATACCTTACCAGAACAAACTTAGTGTATTCTATGACTACGGGATTATGCCAAATGGAAAGTATTGTATAAAGATTGGAAACAAAAAGTTTGTATTTTGCCCCAGATTTTCAAGAATATGTTACTTTTAGACTTTTCACTCTGGCATTCAGCTTTTCACTGTCCAAGCTGAGAACCAATGAGGTCACAACCATTAGGTACTTCAGGAAACGTATGTCTGTAGAGAAAGACAATGGGACTTTTTGCTGCTTTGAGCTCTTCAGCTGTTAAGTATAAATCACACGGGAATTTCAATCAGCTTACAGGAACATACTATCTTAAGCTTACCCATCATTCACATTTTATACACAAGGAAGCACTGCCTTCCTACAAAATATTTATCTTCTTTATAAACATCAGGATTTACAGTAGTTCAGGTACTATTTTATTTAAGTGTTGTTAGAACACACAAGATATTTCACCTTCGTGACTCCTGCACACTACACCATCAGAATGTGTGGCCTAATTAGATATGCGTTCTTTCCCACTCCCTCTTCAGTGCCACATCTCCTTCTTCTGGATGTGAAAGCCTTCCGAGATTAAGATTTTAGTACTTCTTCCGGGGTCTTCTGCTAATTCAGAACCCCAAAAAAATAAAATTCTGTAGTGTTGGGAATACTGTAAGTAAAAATAAGTACAAGATTTATTCAGATGACACATAAGATGCAGATACTGTATGTACATACAAACTGTAAGTAAGGGTTTAATCTGCTGCTTTGCATATATAAATACTCCATCATGTGTAGTAAAACATTATAATACCTCAAAATTGTAACATTCTAACATGTTATAATATCATAATATAAAAGTTGTCAGACTGTGTCTGTAATTTATTTTAACGTATGCATCCTTGTGCTTATATACATTGGGGAGGTATTTTGCTTATGCTAAACCTGTTTGAACATTTCCTTATCCGGTATAATATTCTAAAGTCAGACCTGTTCACTTCTCATATTTATTGACCTTGTTATGATCCCTTACCTGAAGTTCACAGGCATACAAGGAATATTTATCCTAACTATATTTCTCCTATAGGTAACTGTCTTAAGCTAAAATAAAAGGGAGATAATTAAACTTTCCATCAGGATAAAATGTCTTTTTGACATATTCAGAAAGAACATTATCTTTGTCCACTGAGCTAGCATTTTATGTCTTATATAAGGAGCTATAAGTTATCCTAATCAGTGCACAATTACAAAGCATTCCCTCCCTAGGCTTGCTAGGCAGTCAGCTCAAGAATCCACCATGTGCCTCATATATGAACACAGTGCTTTGTGCTATGTCTAGCACAATGAGGAGAAATAAATACCTCGTTCAGTATTTTAGAAGCCAGGTAGAGCAATCAAAATTATCTTTGCATTAACCTAATATGAACAAAAATTATTTTTAAACAGTTTTGTAACTCCCAGATGAAATTCAGTAAACCCATCATACAATTACCCTGTCTGAATGGCCTGTAGCTGTTGCCAGTAGTTTTCCTCTCTTCCAGTCCCAAATACACACTGTATTTTTGGCATCCAGTCCCACTGAAGCTAAACGCTAAGGAAAAGCAATAGTAATCCAGTTAGCAGAAAATCAACTCAGAAATCAGTTTACTGTAGTTGAGATTATTATGTGTACAAATGGATTTTCCCACATGTGATTTGTGTTTGAGCTACACTGCAAAGGTGCCATCAAGCTTATCATTTCCTCACTGGAGATAGCACTGAAAGGCCTAATCTTCTGTAAAAAGCCAGGTTATTAATGTCAGGTTACCAGTGTCTCAAGTACAATTCTAATCATGAAAGATTTGAGGTGCTTCTTCCAGGTGCATGTGATTCTAGCATTTTGATCAATTAACCTGATAATAAAACCAAATGGGAAATAAAAGCTCTCACTATTTCCAAATACAACTTTGTTCATTACGCTACTTTTGTTGAGCTTTAGAACCAGAAATGGATATAACTTTAATAACTGCCTTTTATATAGCTTAGTATAACAAATCACCAATTACCTAATCATTTTAATACTTTTAAATCTCAATAATGCAAAAACGAAAAAAAGAACAAAATAAAACAGAAGGGAAAACCTTCCTGTCTATGTTGAATTTACTAGACAGCAAAAAGGTCGGACAGGTCTAATTCTGACTTTCTTTGCACCCTAGTACTGACAATGACTACTTGAATAATTAGGGAAGAGGGGAAGGTAGATTGCAAACATCTGCAACATATCCAGAAGATCAATGGTTGTTTTGGAGGTTGTAGGTTTTTTTCCTTTCCATTGCCTGTGCTAGTTATGTCCAACTTGATGTGATTTCCATCAGAGTTTCATATTAGGTGAGAGATCTTTGCAGACCGGAGGTGGTAGAACTGGGTGTCATGATCTGTACCAGTGCAAACACTAAGCTAGTGCCAAATATACTGCAACTGTATATAACGGACGTGGTGCCAGCGTTTGTTGGACACAGATATATAATGGATATGCAATGTATATGTCCAACATGTATCAGTAAAAGGAATATGCCTCAGTAACTTGCAGCATGGGAAGATGAGAGACTAATTTCATGGGAAACAATCTTGTAAGCTTGTGTAACACAACTTCTTAAAACCAGCTATATCTGCTGTGTCCATACTGCTTGTCCCTTGTTCTTCTCATCGTCCTGTCTAGTAACTTCTTATCATAAGGAATTAACAGCCTAACTGAAACTCCTAAGTATTTTGCTCTGTTATAGCAAAGCCTGCACTTCAAGAACATGCCATAAATGAAACCTTTCTTTTTGTCTCAAAGGCAAAGATCAGCAGATGAGCCATCTGGTCCACATGGACATATGTTTCAGAGATTACACTGACCAGATCTTTTCCTTGAAGATTTGCTTCAAGATGACTTGCAAACTTAATCTCTTCAATTGAATTTTCTTCAACTAAATGTCAACTATTTTTTGGCTCAAATTTTCACTACGTGAATTGTTTAAAGTCTGGAGATGTCTGTAATAATACAAAAAACCTGAGCCAACAAAGAGAACAAGCGTAATTCCTCTAAAATGCTGTATGAGAAAAAACAATAATTGCAGAAAGGCTATCAACTACTGTACAACCGAGAGAAGAATTCATTATTCATAAAGAAACAGAAGGCTCCAGTTTTTATTCTGTAGCAAAATAATTCAAAGACAAGGTACCCCATGCCTTTTCATGCCATTTATAAGTGTAAAAGCTTAGCGTACATCTGCCTCCTTAAGAGAGCCACTATCAAAAGCCTCTGGTATAAATGCAGTAGGCACACATGCACCCTTCACTGTCTTGTTAATCATTACAGTTCCTTTATTTTAGAGCAATGAAAAGTATCTTTTTAAACTTTGGTTTCATGGGAGTTGACAACGTGCGCTATGCCTAATGCAATACCTGAACTCTGCCTAGTGAATAATGCGTAACCCAGCCAATATCCCACCAGCAAATGTACAAAGCAATATAGTATTAATGAAAAAAAAAACCCCACAAAAACCTATTTACAGACTTATACCACAAGTTCCTCCGAATCCAGTCTACTTTTATATTGTCTTTCACTGAAATAAAAATACCTGAGGTCTCGTTAAACCAAACTGTGAGAATCTACTGCAGGAACTTGCAAGCCACTGAGTAGTCAGAAGACTTGACGTGATATATTACACCAAAATCTGTTTGAAGACTCTCCAGGTGTGAATTTTTGAAATGGTAGATAAAGGTAGGTTCAAAATTTGGGGTTCTGTCACTAGACGTGTACTGAATATCTGCGTTTAACCTAGGACAACATGCTTGATTATTAGGCGCATGGTAATGGAGGAAAAAGAAAATAAAATATGGGCAAGAATGAACACGCTCCTGCCAGTTACCAACATAAAAATATTTCTTTTCAGAAAGGACTATTATTGTAGCAAAGATAAATTTTATCTGCCCTTGAGCAATCTACACCTACCCAGGGCTTTGGATGTACTGATCAAAACACAAGATATTTTTCATGGAACCTTCACCAGTTCCAACTTTTTCTCACCTCTTTTATGCTGTTCTCTTCACCATGGAAACCATGGCAGTACTTAACAGTATCTTTTTGATTCCTGATGTAAATAACACCAGTTCTAAACTGTAACTACCAGTCAGGAAATTACCATCAGTGAGGTAGATGGACAGGGAAAGTACTAGGGGAAATTAAGAAATATTACATATTTTCTTCTAACAGAGGTCTACTGAGGAAGGTCTCCTGCTGGCAGAAAAGTGATAAATGCTGAATTTCCTTTTTGGTTGAAACACTCACACTTTTAGTCCTCCTTCTGGAAAAGAATTTGACAGAATTCTGTTCAGAGAATTCACAGAACTACCAGAAGAAAATATCTGCCAAGTAGTTTACGCGCATAATTAAACAATTATTTTTAAATCTACACAGATTAGAAGATGTGGCTAAAGAAGCCTACTGGTACCTAATGCCAAATTTAGAAGTGTATGTATGTATTATGGCAGTGCCCTCCTCATTCCATTTTTTTAAAAAAAAATATTTTTAGAAAGCACACAAAAAGGGTTCATCTAAAATAACTCAGAACAGAAATTGAACTGTATAATATTGGTGAAATACTTCAATATAAAGGACAACAGCTTTGTAGGCAATTCTGTGAAGTTTAGTACTTTTAAGGAGAAACTGCAGTTAATTCGCAATTCAGGAAAACACCTTTTTAATTATAGGCAAACTGACAGCTCTTCATTAAATATTTGAACGAAGTGCAGCTTCCCTCCCACCAAATGTCATCTCCTGGTCACACAGAAGAAGGTCAAACTAAAATACATATTTTTAAATAGCGACAGTTCTGCAAGATATTCAGCTCCCATCGGTACTTTTAAAATGCAGTATTAAATAAAGATAATGTACAAAATAGGAAATTTACTCAAAATATATTTGCCTTCAAATTAAAAGCTTTATATTGAAGGTACATAAAATAAAGGAAGTGTGTAAGATATCCCTTGATTTAAGCTGCATATAGATCTTCTCCATATATTATAAAAGATGACCTTATGGGGATCCAGCACAGGCAGAGAAGCAGAATTATTTGGGCTTTTCCTTAGTCTACTTTTATTTAGAAAGTGGTCAGCTGACAGAGGTAGCAGAGAAAAGAATACATTTCTCATTGCATCTATACCTTGTTTTATATATATATGTTATTGTTGAATTTATTTGTGGTTTGGGGCTAAAATACAAATCTGTCTTGGATATTAATAGACATTCAGTGTAAAAGAATGACAGGTATGCATTAGAAGGAAAGGTGCAAGCAATGTATGCGAAGTCTGTTTTGTCCTATCACAAGATGCCAGCTCCCTTGGGTGTGCTGACTGAATAAACTGGAACTGCTAGCAGCTCTGAATTCCAAACACTCAAAGTCTTTCTACCGTGCCCTTTAATTTTGGCTCAGCACAGCAGCTTCTTCTGCAGAGCCAGAAAGAGCAGCAAAAAGCCAAGATACGTTATCCATATTTATGTTTTCCAGCATTGGTCTTTCTCCAGATAGAGAAGTGTTCCGTGCAACTTTTTATTTCTAGAATAAACTGCAAACTCTCCATCACTTCCAGAAACAGAACGTTACTGTTCTGCAAGGTCAGCACTGCAGTAAATTCAATTTTTAATTACAGGAAGGCATCCAGCAGAATTTTCAGAAAAGCCTGCACCTTTAACTCACACTGGCCAGGCTCTTTGGTGAGTCTTTATTCCTATTAGGTGCTTAAATAGGTTCTAAAAAAAAGTTTATCCACCAGTCTGATGAAGTTAAAAGTGAGAAAAAAAAAAAAATTAAGAACAGGTATTTCCGAATGAACAATATCTTACAAAATATTAGTGTTAGAAGTTCTGTTCTGTTGATTTGGGGGGGTTCTCGTCTGATCTTCTTATTCCACAATCCCCAGGAACACCTTTTTCTTTAATTAGAATCAGCACAGGAGATTTCAGAGGAAATGGGTTTACTTTATGAAAACTGCTTGAAAACTAGGCTTAAAATAGAAAGCTAGCTCCAATTTTTAATGGGGAAATGTAATCCATAGTGCTGTTTAGTAATTCAAGTTACCCCATGCTTTTTAAACATGTTAAAGGCCATTGCTCATAGTGGTGTTCTTCGTTTCAGACTAATCTTTAAACTGAATATACACAAGATAACGCACAATAAAAAGTACTTCTGTTTCATGTGAGAATATATTTTATGCATTGCTTGGCCAGTTCTGATCTCAGAAAGCGTAATAAAAGCACTGTGGGGTCAGTGGGAGAGTAGCTAGGCATGTGACAATAAAAGCACTTCTCAAGAGACAGATAACCATCTAGTACATGATTTTAAGAAAACCATCCAAAGGCAGTTTGCCCTGTTGGAAGGCAATTCTGAGGTACACAAGCAAATACAAAAAACCAATAAGGATCTGACCAAGAATCCAGGTATCAGCTAATCTAAGCATCCCTAACAACATTTTAGCAACCAGCTATAAAGTAGGACCACAGTATTACAACAGAAAACTCATTTGGACATTAATAATCACAAAATTGCACAGGTAGATATTTATAAAACTATGAGCATGAAATATTTCTCAGTTTTATGTGAATCGTAGATCTATTTTCCTCCTACTTCATTCACAACAATGCTTTTAATAGTTTGCCTCAGGGGGTGGGAGGGAGGGAATCAATGTGTTTAGCTGTGAATAGCCCACCATTTACTTAATATTTTTAATTTTGTCTCAAAATATCATACAATCTAATCACATTGTACAAAGCCACATGCTCTGTGTCCTAACCCCATTATTCAATTACATTGACTGTGCACCCCAGCCAGCGAGATTCTCCTAGCTGTGAGATTACTGGAGTTCCTCTGCCAAAAAGGCTGCAGGACTGTGAGGATTTTGCCAGGAACTGATCTTTTTGAACAGTAGGAGACAAGTATGTGGTGAAACTATTACACTTGAGTCACAGAGGGACATTTCTTCTATGGATATTTGTCCAACACCCAATGCCTCGACTTGAATGCTAGGTTGGGATTTTCGTCTCAAAGACATCTTTGAAAGAGCTATATTTGCAGTCCTTGCATTAAAAATCTAATTGTAATAGGAGTCTCAGTACTACAGCCATATAGCTACCTAAATATAAAATAGTTTAATGTGCATATCTTCTAGAATCAGAAATCAAACTAAATTCAAAAGACAGAGAAAGAAGATATACAAACCTGGCCATCTGAATCAAAAGCTAAACAGGCAACTCCATGTGTATGTGCATCCTTAAGAACAGACACAGTCTGTACACGGTAGGAATCCCAGATGCAAATGTAAGGGTCCTTCCCAACCTGCCCTGTAGCTACTAGAGTTTTATCCGGGTGAACTGCAAGGCTGAAATAGAACAGAGCTGAAGTTAGAATACACTTTCTGAATTGGTAAAATAGTATAAAATGTAAAAATTAAATTAAAAAAGAACTTAAATTTTTTTAGTTCTCAAAACTTCATCTCCTTTTGATTTACTGGAATGATCATATCAGCTGTCTTCAAAACTCAAGTCTATACCATTATTTACTTACAATAATATGTTTTACTGAGACCAACATGGCTAGTGCAGAATACAATTTATCATGTAATAACAGTTTAACTAGAAAATTTAAGGAAAACATAACCAGAGAATTTTTGAATAATTTTGACTGATAAGCTGAATGAAAACACAGGCTTTAATCTTTGATCAAAGCCTTTCATGGCTTTATAAAGTCAGTGGGTGATTTTCTACAATTCATTCCTCTTTTACACATCAGCTCAAATATTCTGAAATATGGACCAGTGACTGAATAATGGATATTTTTCGCTATGAAAAGTACATGCAAGAAATCCTCTCATCTTTACATGTTTAAAGACAGTAACCTCAGAAGAAATAGAGAAATAAACTGTTTCTCCTATACTTGAAGAACAATGATATTAGTATTTTAAGATCTGCTTTTAGTTACCACTGCCTAAGGAGAGGTAAAATTTACTGTACCTTTCTTAGTTTACCTCATTTTCTCTAACAGCCAATTAGAAACAGTACTTTGCACAAAAACTGTCACATCAAGTAGTATTTCTACTGCTTAAATCCAAGAAAGGTGCCAATGTTTCAAGAACTGTTTCCTGGTTTTCAGTGATTAACTCCACTTGCATTCAGAAGACCGGCTTTGACCAACTCTTTCTTATACTTTTATTGAACACTCAACTTCTTTATTCTCTGTAGTATTTGTACAAAAATACATTACTGCAAGCTGCATTCTAATGCAGGCTCCGTTAGCAGAATCAAACTGTATTTCTGTTCACAGTCCTTCAGATATGAAAATCACCAGGCAGCCCACAGTATCCTTCTCTCTCACCCCTGCTTAAGTGTGAACACTAATATTTACTTCCATTTTGTTGTGTTGGAAGCATTTCTCTTAGATGTCAAACATTTTCTGGAACTAAGCAGTAGCATCATTTAAAAAAAAAAAAAAAAAGAAAAAAGAAATTTGTATTTTCCTCATCACACATAACAGATTTTCATTGTAACACAGAAGACAAAAGGCCGCCATTTCAGCAAACTTCATCCCACATTAACAAGAGGAATGCAGGCTATCAGGAGTGACACAGTACCAGAAGCTGCTCTTTGCAATTATCCCGAGCTGTCGTCAAGCTATCCTTCAACTCTTGAGGTATTCTCTTGGACAAAACCCAGAGGATATAGTTTGAAACTCTGGCTTGGGGGTGTTAATAATAAAAACCCTCCCTAAGGTACTATGAATACAAAGACAGTTTTACACTGTTATCCAGGAAACAAATTTGAACAATGGCTGAGGATGGCAGCTACAGATGGAATAAGGAAAAATATCCTATTAATAGACTGACATTCAACAGATGGCTTAGGGGAGCTGAATATTGCTTCTATCCCATGAGTAGATAATACTAATTATTAAGAAGAATTAATCAAAAAACTTATGGAAGTTTCACAAACATACGTATTCATTTTTTTCATGTTAAAGGACAATTCATTCAAAAAGAACAATTTTAGCACAATGCCTAGTAAAATTGTTTTAGCTGCTCCAGCACTTGCTCATTTCTCCTCTCCTTCACAGGCTTGGATTCTGCATTATACTGTGTGTCAAGTAGTCCACCTCAGTTCTAAACCTGTAAGGGGAATAAGGATGACTCCACCACACTTAAGCTGTGATACCTATAATTAAGTTAGAATACTTTTATTCAAGGATAAAAACTAGATGGAAAAGATTAATTGCGCTGATCTATCTCACTGCTAGAACTGCAGCTTAATTACATCTACCACTGGTTTGTACAGCGCGGTTTTCACATGCTAGAACTTCCATTTTACATTTTGTATTTCCGTTCTTGGATATAAGGTTAAGAACAAGAACACATTTCCTAAAACATAAACATGTCTGTACTGAACGTATCTGTTATTTGTTTTATCCTTTTTGATGCATGAAGTCAACTAGTGGGGGAACTAAAATTAGGAACTAATATCAATTTTTGGCACCTAAATAAGTAGTCTGGTTTTTCAGAACCGCTAAGGACATTCATCTCCCGCTAACAGCCTTTACAATGCACTATAACTGCCTACGTTCAGTCTGGCTGTTAGATAACCCAATGCTTATTTTTGGCAGACAGAACAGTGGGTTACAGAGTAAGGAAATGGAGTCCAATTTAAAGAACGAATCTCGGTGACTGTTTGATACCCGTATATATGATTTACATGTTTGTTGCATATTAAAATACAAAACATAAAAATTGTAGCGCAACTATACAATGTATCTGCAGTATGGGTCACTCCTTGCCTTCAGATTGTAAGATGTCCTGCTGGCACAGGTTCTGTACCCTTCCCTGCCTTTTAAAATGAGTATAAGCTTCATCACTTGTGTTTTGAACCGTTAGGTGCATTTCTTCAACCTTTCTAAGCAAAAATCCTATCCTATAGCTAAAGCATTTATAATGATACCACATTGCTATTTGTGCCACTGGAAAAAACTGAAATACTATCAGTGCTATAAGAAAATATGATTAGAATTGATTAGGCATTCAAACAGCAGCAATTTATGGTATAGAAAAATATTATTAGGGCCTTCCAACAGGAAGAACATCTAGGAACACAAAAGTCTTTACTATGCAACCAGACAATTTACTGCAAGTCACGGGCAACAGGTCTGCAGATACCTGTTTGAGATACATCAGTGTATGTCAGAGCTGTTTGACTATAGCAAATGGCTGGACCACTGAAGACTCAACATCTCTGAACAAGTCATTCATCTCTTCACTCCCACGCTTCCCACCACACAACTTTACCTGCCTAAGCCCGTACTCCTGTGCTCTGCTCACCCACCAGAATTTGCACACTCTTATCACTGTACGTACATTTTGCAGACCTATTCTCAGTATTGTGAATATGTAACAGTTCCAGTACCCGATAATAATAACAAAAATAAAGTGGGAAAAATTAAATCAAGACTTGTATCTTAAAATCATCGGCCTTCCTCTTAAATGTAATTCACATCATTCCCGTGCTTTTCCCGGAAGCGTGCTATGCCAATCACACTAGCAAAGGCTTTACTATCAACAAGCAGCAAGAGGAGGGTTGCTCCGTGAGGAAAGTTGAGCAGGGAACCAAGGGCAGCCATGGCACATACAGTGCCCTCACTGACCAGGGCATAGTCCCACAGGATCTAAGCGTGTGGGCAGAAGACATTTCACAACAAAATTCCTCCCTGCTTGCCAGGTTTGTGGGAAAAGGAACTGGACGCTCTCTCACTAAAGAGTTGGGGTGGAAACAGAAAGGATAAAAGTAGCAGCCATTGCTGCTGGTACTGCCTGCTGGTAGTGCCAGTCCCTTCCCCGCGAGTCTTGATCATCTCCCTGTGGGAACAGGAAGAGGAGCAGATGCACGTGTAGGGGAAGGGGCAGAGATCAACTGCTTTGGAAGTGCACATTCCCTTTCCTCCAATGAAAGCAAGGGGATCCCTGGCAGTCTGCTCTTCTGAGCAGCTGAATGCTTTTGTGTATGCATAAAGCTAACTGAGAATTCCAAAAGCACTCTGATGTGTTTGCAAAAAAAATCTGTAATAGAAGTGCCTCAACAGGTGCTTCTTTCAAGCAAACAATCCATTTAAGATTAATATTACTTTAGGTAATATTTTAACATCACACCTTATTAATAAAAAGATCTATTAGGAAGAAGAGATTTCAGGGAACATTTCCTTTTTCTTCCCTTCCAAGATGAACAATTATGAATCCTAGCATCCCAGGCTGGAACCCTGTTAATTTAGGATAATTAAAGATGCCAGTCATGTGTTCCAGCAGGGTCTGATGAAATGCTTTATAAAAGTCATTAGTGGATCCATCTGGTCTGGGGGCCTTGCCAGATGGCAAACTCTTACTACCTCCGCAGTTTCTGTTGCAATAATGCCCCGCTCCAAGATTTTCTTTTTCTTTTATAACAACATTAGAATTTCAAGGGACCACAAGTATTTGTTTTTTGTCTACGTTGTATTTTTTTTTGTTTTCTGTAACAGGTTCCATACACTTATATACATATAATACAGTTTAAAACTGAGATGGAACTAAGTAGAAAAGTTTAGATATGGAATGAAAACTACTTCAAGTAGTTGAATTGAATATTAACTTGTTTAATTTAATTGAATTTTAATTTCTGTATTTAAATCGTTCCCAAACTGTGGATAAAACAATTTTTTCTTCATAAAGCACAGACTCAAGGAACCAGAGGATTACAGAGGATAGAAAGAATGGGTGACTCGGAAGAACAAAAAGGGATGAGGGAACTGATGATGGTTGAAGAAGAGACATTTCAAGGAGGGAGGAGAAGGCTCGGGGTAGGTTTAATGACAGTCTTCCAGAACATCAAAAGCAGTTACAGAGAAGGTGGAGGTACTCTTCACAAGGATGCATGGTGAGCAGATAAAAGACAAGAGACACAAGTTGCTTTATGGGAAATCCTGTCTGGATACAAGAAAAACATTCTTCACCATAAGAAGAATTAAAGATTGGGATAGGTTGCCTAGAGAAGCGGTAGAATTTCCCTTGTTGGAAATGATTCAAGACTTACCTGGCTTGACAGGACCCTAGATAACCTAATCTAAGGCTGTGCTCTCATGAGAAAGCTGGACCGGATGATGTCCAGAGGCCCCTTCCAAACTAGACTTTTCTACGATGGCAAATACTGAAATACATCAAGAAAGTCTAATGTAATCAAAGTAAAAATGCATTTTGGCTTGCAGCAGTTTACTTGCATTAGGTAATTGCTCCTTGATGCTGCAAAAAGAAAGCAACATACGGAACTGACAGGTTCGTTGAGATCTTGAAATGGGTGTATCAGATAAGAGACAGAAGTTTAAAACTCACTACTCTGGGTCTTTTAAATATATCATTGCACTATCGTATTTATCAGGTACTCAAAACACTTTTTCACTGCAGCACCCAGCTGCAGTTTGCTTTTATAGTTCTGAGTGTATAATTTTTCAAGGTATGTTTTCTATGTATGAATGTCATATTAAATTGATTATTTTTATGACCATCCTTTTAACTGTACCTTGATTAACATAAATCAAGCAAATACATTTTTCATACAAACTAAAACTAGTTTCCAGAACGTCCCACCTGACAAACAGGAACGGTTTTGTGAAAGAGGAGGTAAACACGTACAGTTCTGAATGAAGTCAATGCAGACTGTGATTGAAAATCACTGCATTAGATGGACTTGTCACCCATCTCTTGACAATACAATTCATTCTCAGCACTAGGGCTGTTTTGCACCTTAAAGCAGCGTGAAATCTGATGCTATTCTAAAATAATTCTAGATAGACACTGATAAGTTACTCTACCTCAAACCAATCCTGTTTTAAATTTGGAATAACTTCCATGCTTAGACAAAACTTTACAGAATTATGCAGTTTTATGTAACACAATGCTATGCAACGATAATGAAGACTTAGGGAGAAACGTGAGGTAAATTTAAAATCAAATTCCATAGCAATGCAGATAATGTCTGAATATGATTAATTCTCTTCAGAAATAAATGAAAGAATTTATGCTTTCTTGCTCAAAATCTGCTACTAAACCCTAAACAGACAACATAGAGGGTCTTTCCTCAGAATTTAGGTCAAACTTGTTGTGAAGTACTCAGGGCACTGACTGTGCTACGTTTGAATGATGGACAGATAAATAACACAGCTACGTTTTTTCTTAAGACTTTTTCTCTGTAGCAAAAAATATCTCTGAATAAAAAAATATTTCCAAGAAGCTCCAAGCCTGCCCTGATATAGGCCATTACATGCCAGTAGGTATTTTCTTCTTGGTTGCCTCCTTCTGCTCTCCACTGTTAGTTCTCAGTGCGGAAAGAAGTGACACTTTCAAGATCCTGACAGGCCAGCAGGCATGTCTGAAGACTGGGGAGCTTTTCAGCTATATTTTACTGCTTACACAGCGCTAAGGACAGAGCTGTCTTCACATGCCAGTGAAGAACACGAACACTCTTTCAGGAATTCCTCATGTCACAGAACAAAATGAGTTTCTTTCCTCAGTGTTGGGGTCAAAAGGGAAGACTCTAACTCACTGTGCAGACAGAGCAATATCATCAAGAAAACAAGGCAAGATGCAGCCTGATCCCTATTTCCAAACACAGCACAAAAGCTATCATAGAATCAGCTCTATGATTCTAACCAAGCCTAATTAAAAGGAGTGATGGAATAACAATCAGCAGTTAACTGGAAGCAAATGTGGGGACCTGCAGGAGCAAGGGAAAAACAAGAAGGAAAGGGGACCTAGAAAAAAGGAAGGGGAAAAAGGGAAGAACAACGCAACCTGCACAAACCCCACTAGGTCAAGCTGTAAAAATGGAGTGGAATTTTAGGAGGTAATCGTAGGAATTTGACAGACTTATTCTGCATATAATCTCCTTCCAGATTACTTCTGAAAACACCACCACAACTATCATTTGAGGAAAAAAAAAAAATCAATCTCTTGATAATGAAGGAGATTGCTACTCATGCACATACACAGCTCCCAACCTTTTGCTCCTCCAGTGCAAGCCTGTGACCCCCACAAGCGGTAAAGAGCTGGCAGGCAGATCACACAGCAGGGTAACCAATTTTAGTTGGCATGGACCACAGCACAGGTGACAGAGGCTATGTGAGCGCACTGCGGGCATATGAAATGAGTCTCACTGGGAGAACAGGGACAACAGAGATCTGGTTTCTCCAATACACACAGACTCTGTGTGTGTGTGCATATATATGCATGTAGAATACAATTAATGTACACACTCATACAACTGAATTACTTTTACAGCTGTAATAATAGTTTTAAACATACAAAATATTGCCACATACTTCTTGCAAACAACTCAAGTACAGAACATTTGTCCTGAAAAAATAAGAATATAAATTTTCATGGAAACACCAGTGGGTAAGGGAAATGACAAAATTTTAATTTACTGGCTAGATTTTTATACGATAATATTGCACCTATATATAACAGAACAGCATATGTGTACAGAAATATGTTTTTAAGATCATCTGGCAAATAAGGCAATTTTTAGGTCTAAGTTCTTACTAACTATTCCACTCCTTGCTTTTCCCTTCCATATTCCCTGTGTAGGAAGAAGAGTGATACAGTTAGAGGTTCTAGGATTTATTCATAATTCTGCACTGGCTTCCTACCTAGAACAAGTCATTGCAGGCTAACTTTCTCAGCAGCAATTTCTGCATTTGGTGGCCTGCCTCAGACAGCTACCATCTGCTTGTCAGAGGAAGTAAACACCTACAGTTCTGAATGAAGTCAACGCAGACTGTGATTGAAAATCACTGCGTTAGGCTTGGCACTCGTAACTGGTCCTGGCCGCAAACCGAGTCTAAGTTTAATAATTTATGAAGTGGATGTGAAGCTCAGCTGGGTTTAATAAAGGTCTTTTAAGCACACACATTAATAGCTGTCATCATGCTAAAGTATACTCAAAGTGTCCTGGAAATGCAAGGGGCATTTTGACAAGGGTTTTGTTCCTGACCATCTTCCAGACCTCGTGGCGGGAAAGAATGGTGGCAGAAGCATGCAAAGTTATAACCATTCCTGCCACTCTAAAATTACTCCTATTTGTCCTTGGGAAATGACTGCTGACCTGCTCCTCATGCCAGTGTTTGTCATTCAAGCCAATGGAGTTATTCCACCACATTTCAATAAAGTTTGTTCAGCTGCTCAGTGCTTATTAGAAGTCATGACAGATCGGGCCCAACAAGCTGTGTAAGTAACCTACCAGAACACTGAATCTGTGGTTGCACTGTGGAGCTACACAGGTGTCACAGAGTCACAGAGTCACACCAGATTTAAAGACTAAATTGCTGTTGATCAAGTGATTAATATTTCCCCAATAACAGAAGGGCAAGAGAGAAAAACCCCCACTTATAATGGAATGTTTTGAGCAAAAATGTTCTGCACTTTAATTAAGGCCAGCTCTGATTGACACTCATATGCATCTGTACACAGAGAAAAATTTGGCAGAAAAGAGAACAGCACTGCAGCACGATCCTACAGCACTGTGGTTCCTCATCACACATGGCTGCAGTAACGCAAAGGTCCCACAGTTCTCTAATGATGTATTTTTCTCATGCATAGTTACTTCCTATGTATCTTGTGGATCTTTTGCAACTCTCAGTTTCTGCTAGTGAAAAGAAGTCCTACAAGATTTTATCCAAAGCCTGTTTAATGACATTGAAAGGTAAGTATGAACAACTGTTGATGGCCTCATGAATTGTGTTTTTTGAGCAACAAGTGATCCGGGAAAAATACGCAGAATTTCTTATTAGCTGCACTGCACCAGACAGACTCTACTGTGTAATTCCGAAATTAAACTACCACATACCAGTTTTCCCCTTCAGCTTTCACATGCATGCACAGAGTTTCCATCTCAGTCTAATTCTATTTGCAGCACGCTACACTATCTGAAAATAACCCCCCAAATGACACAACTACAAAATTTCTGGAACTTTTCATATGCAGCATGACACTTTTTTCAAGAAAGACCTAAAGAAACTCTGGAAAGACAGGGTCTTGGCCCACGCTGAGAGAAGTATGGAGATGCTGCTAAACAAGCTTGAGATGAATAAAGTTGCGTTGATGTGTGAGGTTCAGCCAAAGCAGCTATAGTACTTTTTCTGGTCTGAAATAAAACTTAGTATTTTTTGGTGTAGAAACAGAGCAGGAAGCTACCAAAGCTATAAATTAGAAAGGAGAGAGAACAGGTTTCTCAGATACCTGAAGGATTTCTGGATAATCTCTTGCTGTGTGGCCTCATTCTGTGCCCTGCTTGAAAATTACAGGTATGCAAGACTGAAAATCATAGCAACCACTAAAAACCAAGAAGTAACAAGGCTGTAAAGACTTTGGCCAAAAATAATATAATTTTAATAAATTAATAAGTAAATAAATACTCAGGACAGATACACATGGCACCTCTTGATTTAAGCATTCTGATTTGACAAAAATCAGTAAGATGGAGCTGAATCAATCAGTTCTAAAGAAAAATGTACTAGAACTGGAGACTAAAAACAGAGGGTCAGGAAAGAGGAAAGAGCAATATTTAGTTCAGCATTATACTTGCCCCCTGCCCTACTCTAGTCTATGTTTATGATAGTTAAATGCACAATGTAAAATGTTTTGAAATAAAATGCATAGTAAAACATCAAGCAGACACTTGGTCTATGATGCTGAGACAAAACCAGCAACGTAAATGATATCAGGTTAACTCAATGACTTTTCAATACATGGAAAACTAATCATACACTGCTGTAAATTTAGTATTGCTCAATAGAAACTAGCAAAACTTTCATGTTCTTCTGGTATAAAGAAATTTAAGGCCAGTCTGAACACTGTGATTGAAAATACAATTTATACATCAGATAAAATCTGTAAGGTAAGAAATCATGGCCACTGTCACATGTTGTAGCCTCCTTTATTTCCTGTGTCCACCCTGTTTCAGCCTGACTCTGTTGAAATACCAGATTCAAAGTGCAGTCAAAACAGATGACATAAACTGTGCATTGCTGCTGGTAATCAAACTGTTTATTTTTCTGATTTCGTCATGCTCTAGGGCTGAAACAACTAAAAATCAACTCAATGTAGCTGTGTCTTTTCTCCCAAATGCAGAGATGTGATCATACTTCAGGCAAAGATTAAGCCAACAGCTCTAAAACTGGTGGTCACAATGAACCACAAATATCTGTGCGCTAATTAATTGCCCACAGCATGATGATGTCAATCAAGTTGTACTAGTGTTGCTGCAGATGGGTCCTATGCTTGACAACACAGCTGAAGGTATTCTTTCCAGAGGCTGATTCAGTAATTAACTGCTTTGGGATTTCCTGCATCTACTCTACTTTTTGCATAGCTAACAGTCATCAGTGAACATAGCTATAACCACGCAGATCACTCAAGACACAATCCAAGTCAAAACATTTGCAGAAACATCTGAGGAAAAGGAGAGAGGAAACGGGAAGAAACTCTTGGAAAGAGGACAGACAATAGATACAGCTAACAAAAAGAGTAATCGAGAGGGAGCTACAAAACATGATAAAAATAACCAAAAGGCCCAGAGAAGAACAGTCAAGGAGAAATGGGAAATACTGTAGAGAACAAGGGAAAAAAACCCAGCCACTGGCGTAACTTTTCTGCATCACTCCCACTTTAATTTTTGAGTTTCATCTCATCATGTTGAAAATCCCTGGGTATATTCACATCTATGACAAGCTGTATGATCTGACAAAACTCAAAGACTCTTGTTAAAACACTGACACTGGCATAATAATATTGTTTTCATAGGTTTGTCTTTAACTGATTAGCAGATATAAGGATGTGAAGTCTAGGGAAACTGTTCTTACTACAAGTGTGATGAATGCATGGTGTTACAGCTGCATCCTCCTTAGGCATTCTTCTCATGATAATCCTGTCATACAACATTCTGAGTTTAAGCACTTTAATGGAAAGAAATAGAGAAAAGTAAGAGTTGGATTCAATAATACATCAAATAAATGTACACCGAGCTGCATTTCGTCAGTCAGAAGCAGATGATGATTCTTTTTAAGCAGAATGGCTACAGATGTCTACAGAAATTATAAATGTGGCAATACTAAACGTGGCTGGAGAAAAACATTAATTTTTAGGTGCCCAAGGCTACGGGGAGTTTTTAGTGCTATTAAGAATGCTTTTGTCTCCTTTGAACACTGCCAGCTTGACATTTCTTGTTATCTCACAGAAACGCGAAGCCAAGACCAGCGATTTTGTTACTTTTCAAAAATACGGTATTGTCCACTGGATGATCATCAGATCACACTGAGGGAGACAAAAGAATTTTCCTGTGGTGGAGAAGAGAGTAGATTTAAGTTTTCTTTTGTACTTTGTGAATGACAATGGTCCATATTCTGCGGCCAGTTACACCTCCGTAAGCTAACAGACCTCTAGGTATAACGGAGGGCAGAATTTTGCACAGTACATAGGAATTGGAATTATCTGCATCAGCCAATTGCTGCAAAAAGCAGTTACTCTCTGTTGACCATGCCGTAGTAGAAGGCACGTAACACAGTGACGCATTGGCTACATATATGGATATAGTCCAGTTTTAGGACTTCTGGCTAGGCAGCAATAAATTATTATTAAACTTCTAAGTCAGGGTCTGGGATCAGCTATGCTCTGTTGTAATTCTGAGTTGTATTTCTACTTTGCCTAAACTGAGACACCTTGCTCCATAAGAACTGGAAAGAGGACAGAATTGTTAATGCCATTTAGTAGCAGTCAGTGGAAAGCTCGTGTTCTCTTTGGTTCTCAGAGAAACTATCTGTCCCTGTATTTTAGAGGTTGAAAAACAGCAGAAACAGGAAAGCAATTCTTGCATGATTGTATTGAAATCCTGCTCCCTGTTTGGTGTGCTGAAGTGAGTAACAGCAAAGACTACACTGGAGCAGAAAACATTACAGAGCACATAGAAACCATATTTAACATTAAAATGGGTCTATACCGTAAATTTCTAGTTACAGTGCATCAGTGGCAAGGTCATGAATGTAATTTTTATGAGCACTCTTGCCAGGCTTCTGAAATTCTGCCAATTGTGTAGAACACAAATACAAACACCATTCCTAAGTAGTCAACAACTGCTTTTAACAAACACATATTATAAATCCATTTTCCTTCTTCTAGCAACTAAAAAACCCAGAAGTTTCTACACAATAACCAATGAAACTATTTTATTTTTTGAGAAGTGCACTTATGAAAATAAATATGACAGTTGTTGGCTTGCTTCGTATTGCCTGGCACAACCTGAAGATTATAAGTAGCAAGCGTCTCTTTCGTACGGGATAGATTATACAAAGATTCTGTACCTCAGTTTCCATTTACCATGACAAGAAGCTGCTAGAGCCCATCCAACATTAGACTTACACACTAAACTTCTTACATAACAGAATTTACTCAGTTTCCCAGAGCTGCCCTATATGAAAGGCACGTCACCCAGCTGTAGTCTATTGTTAAACAAAAACCAGCTAAACAAAAATCATCATTTTAAAAAAACAAAATAGAAAATAATTAAGGATTAAAAAGAAAGCCTTGGCTTCACCATACTTCTGATGATGAAGCAGCATGGTAAAACCAACCAACTGGTTCACTGATAACATACCAATACTCTGCACATAAAATCCAGAAAGCAAAACACCAACGAAACTCACTTGGAAATTAATGCTGATCAGAATTTTCCACTGCTTCCTTTTAGCCTTCTCTCTACCACAGGCTTCGTCAGTCATTGCAACTCAGCTAATGTCAGTCACAGTTGATTTGAAACAAAGTAGAATGTTGCTTTTGATTACAAGTTAACCATGCTAAACTTGAACCACTAAGTAGGGAAAGATCTACCTTTTAATGGAAAAAATACTAAAAGATTTGAGGAATTATTTTTCAATGTCTTTATTAAATAAAACTAGAATATATTGTAAACTTGGGCTATTTTTGTTTAGAAAAGCATAAATAAACTTAATAAATGCTTACCAAGCCTCCTGAGCAGCTTCTCCAAGTCCAGTTTCACAAGTGAATTCTGCATCTAACCCACAACTGTTCTCCCCCTCCCTCTTCCAGCTGATCTGCATTTGTTACAAGTTGCCAGCCCTGGCAAGTCCAGGTGCAAGTATTTTAATTGCTGTGGTGTTTGCTACTTCTGACTCCTACTTTTTTCAAGTTCAGCAGGTTAAGTAGAGGTGAAAGACACATCTGAGAAAACTCAGATGTGTCTAACTCCTTAACCGGTGTTAGACAACGGAAAATCCTTGCAGGAGAGAGCTGTTTTGCATCAGAAAAAGCTAAAATTCAAGTCCGCGTCAATTTGATATCACAGAATTCATTCTACAGTCAAGCTCTTTTTCCCAGTGGATCTCTAGTGTCTGAGACACAGGTATTATGCTACAGATCTCATGTAGTTAAGGTGTTCACTTTGCCAAGGAGAGGTTTTCAGATGCCTAGGAAAAGTTAGCTCATTTTGAAGCCTTATACTGAAATAAAATCCTTATTAATCAAAAGTAATCAAAAGACAAAATTTTAATGGAAATCCAGCTCACGGTGCTGCCTGTAGTTATTTAAAATGTTTCCAAAACTCAGTTGCTCGAGCTGAAGGATGGTATTTTGCTCCACTTGTGAAAATATGCCTAAATATGGCCAACTCGCATGTCTGAGAAAATCACCATCAAGACATATCTATTTGCTAGTGGAATCCTCTGAAGACCCCATATGCAGGCATCAGGACTTCAGCTACAATTGCTCCATCTCTGGCTATTACACTAGATGCGGGAACTGGGAACAGGGAGGCTGGGGGTGAAAAAATGTCTAAAGACATTAAGAGTTCCTGAATCTAGCATCAACAGAAATTTATGGAACTACCAAGGTCCGTTTTCTACTGAGAATTTGAAAGCAAACTCAGAATTTCTCCAACTCCACATCACTGCCACCAACTAGATGGAAGTTTACTAGCAAAGGATTTATCTCACCTCCTTCTAGCTGTTATTCACACAGAGGCACTGTGAAGGTTAAAGGACTGTAAAAGCCTATGTAAAACATAACAAAACATATGTACAGTTAGCTCAGTGCCTCCCTCTTCATCACGGTAATAAGGGAAGCACCCTTTCTTCCTGAGGGTAGCACATATGAATGTATCCACTACAAACAAGGGCAGATACCAAATGTATCTGTCAAAGGAAATCTAAAGTTATTTCTTCACAAACTGTAAGTAAATGATGACCACATCTAGGCCATGTAACCTGTGGCCTTTGTCCATTTGAGAACCGTTAACTCAAAGTATTTCAATAAACTGTCATTTCCCCAAGTTTACTTAAGACTAAAACTCTGCCAAGTTTTTCTAACAGTTATATTTTAGGATACTGGCTAACATGAGACACCTACATTTCCTATTAAAACTACTAAAAATACTGTAAGAACTAGATAAACACATTGAGAGCCCTTCAAAATCTTCCTTCACTCAGCACATACAAATATTGTTGATTTTATCTTTACAGAAATCACTAAAAGAGTATGAAAGTATTACCCTTTACCATAGAAGCGTAAAACCCCAAAACTATGTGAGTTAAACAAGTTTCTCTCATCTATATCTGGTGAAAGACACAAATTCACTTTGGTCATTTTTAGAACTTAACTGTGTATAGAAATTATAATCAGGAAAAGGTTGTTTTGGGGTTTTTTTAATTGGTTCATTGGCCATTTTTATGCGTTAGAATAATTCTATGATGCTTAATATTAAAATGAACTTTGTATAGTCACTCGAAAAATGTTAACTCTTCTACTTTCAATTTCATTTTAACCTTTAATATTTCCTGTGATATTCAGTACTTCCTCTAAGTAATTTACTGCCACATTATGTAAATACATTTTATGCTTTCCTTAAAAAAAAAAAGAAAAGAAAAAAAGAAGAAAAGTAATGAAACTAAGGAGAAAAAAAGTAAATGGCTTTATTAGTTACTCAGTACATCAAGTTCAGCCTGGTGCAGTGGTACAGAAGCAGACTGCCTGAGGAGCTAGAAAGTCCATTAGAATGTCAATTATATTATTCCATCAACCCACTGTCAAACCAAGTAAAAGAAAGAAGCAGCTTCAAATGTAAATGTTAATACTAATTACATAAGCCAAAGTAAAATCTTTCTTTGCTTTTGCCTTTTGGAATCTCACAGAAGACTCTATAAGCTCTAAAAATGTATTTTTTTCAGGCTAATGTGAGCATGAACAATGCTTTCAGATGAGAAACTGTAGTTTATCGTGACTAGAAAAATCCAATTACTTCTTAGACTTCTATGATATAAAATCTTATTCTTGAGATTATAATTCCAAAAATCAGGAGTTAATACCAACATAATATTTCAATGATATTTAGGAAGAATACATGGACTTCTTTTAATCTTTGTGATAACTGTTTGAAAGCATATTAAGACCATATATATGTGCATAATAATGTATATACAACATAAAGAGTATGCACATGCAAACTATTATACAGTCTAGATCTAAGAAGCTGATGGTACATATCCTGGGTACTGTGTAAAAGATAAGATGCAGGTGCATCAGCCATCCCTTGTCTCTGCTCTGCCACCGAGATTCACCAGCTCCTCTGCGGCAGATGACAGCAGAATCCACTTCTCCCGAACGCCTCTATCTTACAAAGGGAGGCATCACAAATTAGTATTGCTAAAAGCAATAGAAATGACAGATAAGAAAGTTCAGAGAGACTCAAGCTGTCTACCTTAATGATAGTTAAAATTCTGTAAATTCTTATGTTGTGGGCAGTCAAACTTTACCAGAACAAGTAAAAGAATGGGGTGAGAGTGCCCAGTGCATCTTCCCAAAAAGCAAGCCAAAGGCCTTCATAAATGTGAAATTCCATAAAGGAGAAGGATATACAACAAAGTTGTCTTATTTAATATGTTCCAAGCTTTGGCTGCAATGCTAGAACTATATATATTGCATTCTTCATTAGCTTCAGAACAGAAGCGCATGACAGCAAATACAACTACTAGAAGTGAAATAAATCAAAATGCTGTTTTCCCAATAGTTGTTTACACAATCATAATGTTTTAAGTGCATATTAAAATGCAATTTAAGATTTGAATACAATAAATCTAATTCAAATTACTGCGTCTACAGGGTCTGTGGGATATGCCATATACACAGCATACTCAGGGTACATCTTTTAAAATTTTGTGTTGCAAACCAGCTTCTGAGCTGATTTGGGTATTCATGTCTTGTGTTGTGCTCTCAGTATAGGCAACCAGATCAAATGGGAAGCAGACATATTTTAAGTAACAGTACATTGGAGGAATTCCCAGATTTGCCATAGAAGGAATAATAAAACTAAGGATAAGTTTGCCCTTTTGGAGTTCCATGCTACTGGTACCCAAGCTCACTGGTTTAAAATATCTCCAGGAACGTTACAGTCTGCAGCACTAACACACTTGCAGCTCAGCCAAAAATACACCCATCAATATTTTCTGATTACATTTGTATTTTTGAAAGCAAAAGATTAATACATCTGACTGATGTGTGACACATTATCTATATTCTTCTTCACTCTCTTGCAAAAATATCAGACTGGTTGAGAAACAACTAGGATTTTAACACATGTTAATTTGTGCAATGTATTTTGCATAAATTTGCTTTTATTTTTGTATTATGCAGGCAGCTGGAATAAGTAAAAAAAAGATCTGTAATGATCTCAGAATTAAAAAAAATATTGAAAGCCAAAGCTTTATTCCATATTCATGATTTAAAATTTAAAATAGTAAAATTATATACTTTGGCTTTTATGATCTCATAATGAAGTCATAAATATATTTAGAAATGTTTGCATTTTTACTTTGGAAATGAGCTTCATAACCTGACTAGAACACACCTTAAAAAAAAAAAAAAAAAAAAGTGGGTTTTTTTACATGGCATTAGGTAATCTTATCTTTTTTATTTAATTGAAAAATAACTGAAATGATTGCATTTAAGTTTAATAATGTTCATGTTATCTTACTTGGCTGAAAATATGTCTCACTGGACCTTTTTTAAAAAATGTTTTTAAACTATACATGATGGCCTATCAACATTAAAGCAAGTAGGTGCTCCACATTAAGAAAGATTTGAAACTAAGATTAATGAAATTAAAAGCATGTAACAGACGAGCAATAGCAGTATGTATCAAGTGCTGACACACAGGATTCTGCCAAGCAGGTCCCTGAAAAGGCCAAAGTCTGTTCTCCTGAAATCCGGGTTTGTGATCTTGCTTAATCCCTCACTGACGCCTCTCAGGATCCTGAATTCCACTACCTCAAGGTCGCTGCAGCCAAGTCTGCTCCCCACCTTAACGTCCCTGACCACTTCTTGTTTGTAAATACGAGGTCCAACAGGATGTCACCCCTTGTCGGTTTCTTGACGACAACAGAATAAACCTATATATTCAGTTATTTATATGCATTAAGAACAAACCTAAATACCCCTTTAGGCACAGTTCAACAGTGCTAAAAAAAAAAATAAAACCGGAAGATTGCCATACATTTTCCCAACAATTCCTCATTTTAAAACCATCTTTGTGTATATATAGTAGGTTTAGGAGGAGGATCCTTTTTATGTTTTCATTTAATCTCTTTACAGATAATACACACATTTGAGTCACAGTTCCTCCCAGCCAGATGGAAATAGCTTGTTACATATAAAGATGATTTCTCTCAGGTTTCAGTCGAGTATTTTGGAAACAATCCTCAAAAGAAACAAAGTCTCTTCTTCGGGAGAAATGCTTCTATTGCTGAACAAGGTAAATATTTTGCTAGTTTCTGATGCACACTGAATATAAGCAAGAAACTTGCTTATACACTGAAACTGCAAGAGACTATGGACGTGCATGAAATAGGGGTGATGTTCCATTATTTCTTTGCGGTTTATACTCGTCTAGATAGTTTGGACAAAACAGTTCAGCCACCAAAGTGTGGGAGAGATTAATGCTAATAGTTAATGCAACACTCTTCTGGGAAAGCCATCTTTCCATGAAATCTGCATAACAGTACTGCATGCAAACAACTTCCAAAGGAACCTGTGTTCAGAGATACTCATATTTGTATTAAGTTCATATGAGAGCAGAGAAGGGAAAGGGAAACTATTACACTCTGATGGGCTTTATTCTACCAGCTGCTACAGACATGAAAATATTGAGACTGAGAGTGACTGAGAGCTTCTACAAGCAACCGAGCTTTGGCGTGGCCGACGGTCAATCCTGTATCCATCTCAGCTTGCCATACCTCTGGGATCTCTAGTACTGCGGCCTGATGCGAATCCGCTATCACCCTAGCATTCCAACAAGGCAGGGCCTTCCAATTTTCAGATATATTTGTTAGCAATTTACTGATTGACTTTTGTTATTTAGAGTTGGATGTTTAATTGCCAAGCCCTCAGCATAAACTATGTTAATAGATATGCCTATACTAGCAAATAAACCTCCTTTAGCCAGCCTTTAGGGAGGTGACTATGGGGTCGCTGGTCAAAGCAGATGGTTGCAGCTGCGTGGGAGTTTGATTGATAACAATGAAGTCATCTCCCTAAAGGCCAGCCAGAAGCACTCATTTTTATTCACTGTGTCAGCTGAGCTTTCTTTTACAACAATGTAAGAAGTATAATAAACTTGAAAAAAAGGAAAAATTATTCAATCAAGAGAAGTAAACTTTAAAATATAAATGAAGACTCTTATTAAGAAAAATAAAAACTAAATGTCTAACAACAAAATGACATTCAAAACTTACAATAAGCTGCCAACTTTTTCTATGAACTTAATACCTCAGCATTTTTTTACTGGTTTCTGAAGCAGCTGATCAAAGACATATGCTAAAATTTTCAAAATAAGATAGGTAAAATATATTGGCACATCATATGAACAACTGAGCCTGGGAAGTCCCACATCACCAGTGAGCAATCCAAGAACAAGACAGGAGAGAGACAAACGCACTTTGTTGTTAGTTCCATTGAAGCTGTTCCATTTGGGTTGGTGGATGCCAAAGGTAATGCGAAACTAGTTGTAGCTAACTGACTCAAGGGAGCCAGAGGAATAACTGCAATAACATGTTAGAAAGAGTATGCTAACATTCCCACAGGAATAATCAGTACAGAAGATAACTGGAAATGACATGTGAAATGCCATGACCTGTCTTCAGAAAGAAACGGGAGCTAGAAATCTCCATGATCTTCCGAGCAGAATGTAACGTTGTATGCTCATGCCTTAAATTTATGTTGAAATGCAGTGAAGCTCTTCTGTTTGTGATTTATTGGTAAAACACTATTACCAATAAACTAGATTTGGACATGTTGTTATAAAGCCCGTAGACGAAATCACAAAGAACAAATAATGGCTGTGACTATCACTTTTTTCTTTTTTTTTTTAAATTTATTTCACACACCAGTGCCAAAAAAGACCCTCCTGTCACAAGCCAAGAGCTTATTTTTTTTACTGGTAACGTTTCCCAGGAACCTGGAATTCTGTCACAACTCAGAAGAATCTCAGATTTGCTGATATCAAGCATCTCTGTTTAGTTCCAACTTCTTAGCAATTTCAGGTTTAAGTCCAGTACCTTCATAAAGTGAATGAAGGACAGTATCACTCTTTACTGCTACCACCAGGACAGAAGAGAAAGCGTCCAGAAATTAAAGGAGTAATCAGAGGTGGCCACAATCAGTATAATTTCATTGACAAGAGTTCTAATACTATTGGTCTAAAATTATGGTGAAATGGACTTTTTGGAGTCGTTCCCAAATCTGTTGCTGTATGAACACACACCTTACTGGTAGAGACATATTCCTGTTTGTCTAGGGATAACTCAAAATTGCACAGACTCTGGCTGTGATCAGCTCAATCGTCCATAAACCCAAAACACACAAGATGCTGTAACATGGAATAGGGGTGTGGGGCTTTTTTTTACTATTGAACACCTACGTAAAACATTTAGTCAACAATTCATCTGAAAGCCAAATAAATATATTTTATATATTTATGCATTATATAATTCTATGTAATTATATAATAGTTTTTAATATATATATACACACTATATATATTTGTCTGTGTGTATATATATTCAAAAAATATTAAGAAACCAGAACACAATCCTGACAAAAGACTGAGGTGGATCAGTAACACACAAACTATAGCTCAACTAGCAGTAACCCGTGACAGCTGCAGAAAATGCTCAGTTTCAAGGGGGTTAGGCTGATTAAATAGTTATATGCAACAGGGAGGCAGAAGGCAGAAAAAAAATTGTGCAGTGCACTTAACTGTCGTCATGTATAAAGTAATTCATACCAAACTAAATGACAAGGTAAAAGAATATTTACCTCTAGGCAGCAGGGAGTCCCATAGATTCAAAATGAAAAGTAACTGATACCACAGGAAAAACATGAAATGCAATATACTGTGTACAGAGCATTCAGAATAATTCCATCAAATAACTATTTAATACAGCAAGAAACAGTGCGTTCTACAGAGCTGTCTTATTTAACAGCAGTGTATTCATGCTTGATTTAATCTGTCCTCTGTTGAAAAACAAAATACCATGGTTATTCCTACTTTAAATTATCTTATGACCCATCACCAGGTCTAACAGTTAACTGAAATAGAATTGTAAAATTATACTGATGTAGACACAAGTGCCAAAATATGCCTCGCTCAGATAAATGAGCACCACTCTCAGCTCTGTTACAGAAAAATCATATTGTATCTCACATTATGCCAACGCTCAGAGAGAAATACTACCTAATCAGATTTAAAATATTCTTAAGATAGGCATTTACAAAAATAAATAGCTGTCACCCATCTTCTGTGTATTTAACAGACTCTGGAAAGTGAATCCTTTTCTCACCCCAAATATCTAGTATGCTGATTTATACAACTTGAAGTCTTTCTCACTTGTTTTGAACTCAATCCAACCAGTCCACTCCAAGAAGAGCGGAGGTCACATGCAGAGAGAGTCAGTGCTATCATCGCTAGCAAACACATGAAGAGCCATATAACATACAGACCATTAAAGTGGGAGTCTTTACATACACCAGAACTCCTAGCATCTCTTGCAGTTATGTTCATCACTGACATGGGCTAATTTGAATGACATTTCATGCTGATGTTTTAAAAGAGAACTTCATCATCAATATCAAAATCATGCAGTACAGAGCTAGGTTCAATGTCCATTGAATCACAGAAATTTGTATTAAAAGTTTCAGCAGAGTTACGTGTAAATTGTAAGGATTTTGGAAAAGTGTAAAGATTTTTAGATTTCTCTTGTTAGTATTTTACACTTAAAGATGTACATCTTAGGTCTCTTAACATCATGCCGTGATTCATCATAGCACACAAATGGAAATCCAAGTATTTTCTAGAAATTTTAGACACTGAAGATTAATTTACTTCCAAACTTTTAAAATGATCCATCTGTGTTAACAGAGCAATTCATATGTTAGCACATAAGGTAGTGCCCACAGAGCCATCATGACAGCTGAAAAGCAAATTAGGTCTGTGGTAACTCTACAGAAAGATAAGAGAAATAGCAAGGAATGAAGACAGAGTTTGGAAATTAGCATGTTCTTTGAATCAGGTAACTACCCTTCTGTGCTGGCTACAGATGGATAGTTGGAAAAAAACTATGAAGGGAAATCTTTCACTACCTCTACTTAAGGTTATTTTAGGCAACCAACTTAAAAAGGTTTGAATTGCCTGCCTAGAAACAGTTGGCCTTTGACAACTGAATTAACTTAGGCTCCTGACTTTAGTCTCTCAAGTAACACCTAAGCTAGATAACTGAAAGAAACTATGTAAATACTTGACACACTGTTCAAAGCCCGCAGGCTATGCGCACAATCAGACTTGATATTAACTTATCCTGAGCTAAGCCATGTTGACAAGATTGCTTTATGGTTGCTTAAAAAGGAATTGTTATAGAATGCGAATACAGTAAGTTTCAAATAAAAAGTAATGCCATGTAATTAAATTAATATTTTACAGTATATTATTAAATTGCTGAGGAACCAGAGTGTCATTGGAAATGTTCATTAATCTTCATGTTCTGACTGATCATATATTTTGAAAAGATAATCACAAACAGCTTCAGATTATTTTTTCCTCTTTAGTGGCTACACTAAACACCATCAAAATATAGGATTCCTTCCATTATTCAAAAAAAATGTATCTCTTTATGCAATATACAGTTATTAATTATCCACAGTTATTAATTTTACCTGTGTTTTACTGGATGTGCAGCCACAAACACAAATATGAAAAGAGCAGGTGGTGTAAAGCTATTACACAACCGAAATCCATGAAATGCTGTATTTGAGGGAGATTACAGTTATCCAAAGAATGCCTTTTAAACTTTTTTTTTTGTGCGACTAATACTAGGAGTTATAGAAACAAACATGGAATTATGACTTTTTATGGTTTTATGTAAGCACTATGACTCATTCTCCTGTCTACTGCTATGTCTCTTTTTCTCTTGATTTCTTAGCAAACTATTCAAAGCAGAGATTCTGAACCTGGAGTTCTGTGTTCTGTGAACTCTGAGAGAGCAGGTCTCATCACAGACCTTTCTGCTGTATTTTCGGTTCAGTACTGCGGTGCAGACTGAAGTGTCACGCAATTATGTAACTGCCTGGCAGCATGTCGTTTCAGGCAGTTATAATCTGTTTTACTGCTTGTCATTTTCTAACACTCGTTTTTTCTCTAGCTTATGGTATGTATCACGGATGCTATAGGTTGGTTTGCCTTCACATCATAGTAAGAGAGAAAGCAGGCTTCATGCTGCAAATGCCAGGTTCATCTGAAGAACAAAATATGCCATACCACCTTTCCTATGTACTTTTGCCTCCGTAGAGAAAGCATTGCACTCTCCCCTTACAGAGACAAAGTGGGGTTTGCTAAGAGCTCATACGATAGTTGGAGGCTAAAACTGAACCGCATATTTGAGCATAAACCCAATTTAAGATTAGGGGAGTGCCGCTTCAATAAAATGAGCTAATCAACTGCATTCAGTTTGGTTCAGCAGACTTCCAGCTTTAACCATATGATGGCAGACAGCCAGGAGTGTAAAATAGCAATGGTGTGCAGGGCCATAAAGAAACAGGCCTCTGCTCTACTCATTTAAAATATTAATTAGTTTCAGAGCTTTAAAAAACACAAGCTTTTAAAGAAGACTTCACATGTCCTTGTATAGAGTGCAGATATCTACTTGCTCTTCTATTCTCTTATAGGTTTCCTGAGCAAAATATTCTCTCTCCATGAAAGAATGTTGAGAATGAAACTGCATCCATGCTAGATGCCTTTTACCAAAAAAATATATCATACCTAATTCTGCAGTATAAACCTAAGATAAAAAATACAGTGGACAAGCTCTCCAAAACCTTATCCCATTCCTGGCATTTATGAATGCAAGCAATAGATTTTCTGTGCAATGCATGATATTATTTATAATTTATCTGGTAATTAATTAATCTGTACTGCAATAAAAATGGTTAAAACGTACACCAACGTAACTAGTTTGGTGCAAGAGCTGAAAACTGTAGGCTTTTGCCATTTGTGCTTCTGAAGATTTATTGTTCTGGAATTCCTCTCCACATCTGCAGAGCAGACAATAAAACAATAGGTCATATTCTGCAAAGAGCCTTAAGAGAGTACCAGCACTTATCAACTTCTGTATTTTCTTGCTAGACAAAGAGAGGAATTATTTTCTGTAGATTCTACTATAACGATACTGCTGGCTGCTTATAACAACTCTTTATTGCCTCCTTCCTCGCTTTGTACTACAGCGGTGACGCCTGGGAGATGAGTAGCCAAAAATCAGTACGAGACCTCCGTTAGCACAGCTAGTAGCATGCACTCCACTCACTCGTCAAACAGAACTAAAATCATATGACGTTCTTTCATCCTGTATTTTATCTCTCTCTGCAAGAAATTAATCTTATAAGGAGAAAAGCAATAAAATTTGTAAATCTGAAAATTTTAGAGAAGCCCAGAGGAAAGTAAATACGAAAACAAGAAAATTGCAAAAAAATGCAGCCCCCTCAAGATTCTAAGTTCTTAGCTAAGTTCTATCTCAAAGGAAGAAATTACTTTATTTTCTTAAGATAGTATCGATTAATTGTTCCTTTTTTGATAAAACTTTGTGTTTGCCAGGGAGGATTTTTTAAAAGGAAGTAAGTAATTTTAGGCTGCCATACAGACTAGGACATTAGTCATAAGAGAAACGTTTTAGTATCGAAAGTGATTTTGTCAGCAGTTCATCTTCAGCTGAAACATAATTAATGGAAGCAGCATTGTACAAGAGCAGCTAAGTAGCTTCCAATCTATAAGCTATAGGAGCATCAGAGTAGTCCAAAACCTGTATACTAGCAATATAAATTTGTGATATAAAGTGAATAGGGACATAAATTTGCTGCTCAATTACACAGAATGCAACTGTGGTAATTCAGTGCCTCTATACTCCTTCCAGTAATTAAAATCTCCATTTTAGTTGGCTGGGTAAAATTCCAGACACAGCCCAATATATGTTGCTCACAGCAAAAAATAAAAAACATCATGTTTTGATCCCATTCTATCTTTAGATAGAGTTTGAGGGACTTAATTAAATGCAAGCTTCATTAAAATGTCAGTATCTGGAATTTATCATATCAAAATTCTTTAACACCTCAGTTTTTCTTAAAACAATATTTACTCTTCATGTCTGTGTATGTGTGTGCACGCACATAGTTTATTACTGTCTTGTAATTTTGTCCTTCGCTTTAACAGGGATTTATGATGGAGGTCCCTGAAGATTTTCTCATCTTAGTTCTATTTCTGAATTAATAATTTCACTCAACCAGAAATATTAGCATGTATGGTAATTAAAAAACCCCCAAAACCATTAGCCAAATTAATTTAGGATTACTGTCCTTAGTTTAGAAAGGTGTATATAAGTTTTAAAGACCTACTGGAATCTACCTCAGCAAGGAATAAAGTACTATGGAGGATGACTGCATGGATGAATCTAGTTATCTGTCGGAAGGGGAAGCCAGCCCGGATTAAACGATGGATCTCAATATGAGTATGGTCGTTCTCCTTTATTGCGCAGCTAACAAAAGCATATATAGGCTGAAAACCATAACATCCACACATGTCACACTGTGATTGGTAGAACACCATTATACACACGCCTACATTGCTACTGTGACTGGGACGGGTCATCTGTCCAGCGGAGGGGCTTCACCTTCTCTTCCGGTCATAGGTCCGCCCACATCCGCTTAAGAGCAGGGGCTGTTGAATGGGACTAAATCATGCCCATTCTCACTCAGCCACTCCTCTACAGTTATCCACATTCAATGGCTACAGTTACACAGTGTGGATTAAACTATACTATCTTTTTTCATCTAGTTCTCAAAACACATTTTATAGCAGAAATGTAAAAGCTTTTAGCTGGATTCAAAGTAATGATTTACCGCCAGCAATAATAAATGCATGCCTCTTATACACGAGTCATCCTGACTAGCCTCAAGTTACAGAATAATATATTTTTAAATGTAGCGATTACAGCTAAATCAGCTTTTCACGACCTCTGTTGGTCTGCTCTTTAACATACTTCGCAGCTACTGCCCCTTTCCCAAACATCAGCTTTCACTGTCACTGTCTCGACCGCACCAACCTCACACCAAAACAAAGAGAGAAGTTAACATTTAGAGGACCAAATTTGTAAATATCAAACCTATTTACACAGCTCTGTAATATGACCTACAAGCAGCTTGCTCTTTCCAGTTCAAAATAAAGTATTTAGCGGCTGCACTCTTCTGAACTGCTAACAATGCACCAGCGAAAAACTTTGTTATGTTGTAGATTAAGCAAGTTTCACTTGGAATAAAGCAATAGTTGTGAAATGTTCTTCAATTCAGAAAAAGTCATGGTATCAGTGTGCTGTTCAGAAGGTAATGAAGTTACCAGAAACTAATTAGGGCTAACACATAAGCCTTATTCCAAAATCACTTTTTTGTTCCTTCACCTTGATCATCAAAACTTTTTATGAATACAGTAGGCTATCAGTGCCTATTTATTGGCTATAAAGCAAATTTAACAACATCCGGAGGTAAAGTTTACACACTGATGCCTAGGAAATGGATACAAACTGCCTGATAGCCCCTTCATTACTGGCCTATCCGCTTAATTATCTCAACTATCCTCTTTAGCGCTCCTAGCCCATTTTTTATTTATCCCAATGTCACTTATACAGTGGTTATACCCCAAACAATACATCATATGGGCTGCTTTTTTTCCCTCCCATTTGCTCCCAAAGAACTTCAGCCTACTCAGGCAACACCATGACTCATTTCTTAAGCTGTCACTGCAAAACTTTAGTGTATATCCAAAGAGAGAAGGAAACCAAAAGCTCTTGTGGCTAACATCAGACTCCAGCAATGTTCATAAAGCTCAGCTTTAGTCTAGCGAGCCTTACCATCTCCCAGCTTCTTGTTGGCAGAGAGAAGGAGGCTCCTCTGAAGTGGGTGGGAGAGAGATGAGCCTCACACAGATGTGCAGATTTCTGAAAAAGCTGTTCTCCGTCCACTTAATAGAAGGGAAATAAAGAGAAGGAGCTCTCCTGATGTAAATTGTTCCTTTGTTAAAATTTTCTGTCACAATATGAAATGCCAAAATTTCACGTGAAATTAATTTGAAATATTTATTTTCATTTGAGATCTGTGATGTAATTTATATACAAAATTCTATATGCAAGAGTCCCCCATATCCAAAAGAAGTTGTCCCCCCACCAATTTTAATTAAAATCTGAATAGCATGACGTGTGGTATAGAAAACAATTCATTAAATGAAGAAGCACATGAAGAGAGAAAGTGCCATGCATTAAAACAAAGCATAGTCACATTTCTTTAACGCCATTATTTAACAACAGTAAACACCCAAAAATCTTTTCAAGTCTCCAAGAGCAAAAACTTTCATATCCTGAGCCCATGTCCAATAATCTTAATCTTCTAAAAATATCCAGGAAGACTCTGAGCAAGCTTTTGGGTAAGCAGCCTTTCCACCATGACAAATGTCATGTCTACGTTAAACTTTAGTGCACAATCCACCGCTGTTTCCTCCAGGTGGCTATCTGCGAGCAGATGCATCTAACAGGTTCCCTGAAACAGCGTTACCTGAACAAATTCTGGTAAAATCTGTTGTGAAAATGTACCACTTAAGGAATATGCGTACCTGTTACTACTAGGTAATAAAGTTCTCTGTTGTGCATTTTTTAAAAGGTTTAACGAATTATTACTTGTTTACCCAATCAATGATACTTAGCTGCCAGACCTAGACTAACGTGCATCTAGAACAACAAAGCAACATCCCTGTTAGTGATTTTACCTGCTTTAAGTACCCTTTGTAAAATGCCGTTTTCTGCAACCACGTAGCGCAGGTGCAATTCTTTAAAACCTGTTTCCTGGATTAAGACATAAAATAGCCACTACAGGCCAAAACTAGAGCATGCCTTCAAGATTAGTCTGATATTAATAATTCTGGGTTTGATCCTCATCCTTACGTTCTTACACCACAGGAAAGGACTACAGCTGCCTGAAGGGAATTTATATGGCCAGACCTAACTGCAACCTGTGCCAGGCGCACCGACACGGGGGAAACAGAGGAACGCTTACTGTAAGGCCACCTCCAGATACTTAACCAAACAGCAGAGCAAGCCCTCTGGTGAAAGGCATTTCCATTATTTACCTCTTGGGAAGGAGGGATTGCTTTATAAGCAGTCCCATAAGGAATACAGCACAGAACTGCCCATCCCAAAAGCAGCTTGTCAAACCACATAACCAGACAAACTTTTTCAACCTGACAAGCAAAAGGTTTAAATCAGCTCTTTCAACATAAGACAGCTTTCCTAACGACTCAATATAATATCCTTTAAGACATTTGTGGCTGCCTCCTGTTGCCACATATTTTAAAAAAAAAAATAAATATGCAAGCCTCTAGAAGTAGTAGAGCCAGCCCATATGCAATAATCACTGTGTGTGCATAAGACCTTGGACCAGGAGCATAACTGCACATTACAAACTTGTTTTACGTCTGCTAATAGAAAGAGGAGTTTCACTGAACAGCATTTCAATGGGTGTTTAAAATAATATGTAATTTCTAAACAGATGAGAAAGTAATCTCAGAATCCTAGAGGAATCTGCTATAGACCTACTGCTAAAATCTTGTTTAAGTTCAGCCACACCGGTACACATTCAACACGCGTATAAACAGGGCCAAAGAGTTGGTCCTACTACTGTAACATGTCACACGTATGTAATCATCTTTCTCATATTCTGCCAAACAGGAGGCTGAAGAGAAAGCTCAACTTTTACCTAGTCATAGATCCCAGCATTTGGAGAACTAAGCCGAAAGTTCCTTTAGGTACCTTATGAATAATGTTCAAAACCTAGAGATATGAAAGAAAAAATTAAGGAAATTTACATTTAACATGTTTTCTGGTCAGAGAGAAGCTGACTGTGACTAACCTTTTGTTAAAGATGTCTGTAGAGACACAGAAGAAGGAAAGCATTGTCTGACTAGTCAGGGTGAAAGGAAAAAATGCTCTAACCTTAATTGCAAGTGGAGCTGTAATAAACTGGAGGTGTATTTTACTGTTTGCCTTTTTTTACTATAGTTAACTTAATAATTTCTAGAATAAACATTTCTTTAAAAAAAAAGTTAAATGTTACACTGTATCCTGAATTCTTCGGAAGTTCTGCTCATCCTGCCTGAAACTGTTATAAATACTCTTATTTTGCAATTAATATTTGCAAGTAATACGTTACTACTAAAGACAGCATAAGAGTAAATGACACTTGCAATTTTTATCTCTGCATATGGAAGACAATTTCCGAGGACAAGGAAGCAGACATTTTGCATAAATACACGCCCGATTTTGATGTGGATGCATCAATATTAGTATGACTGTATATAAACTGCAACTTTCATGCAGGATTATCCCTTGAACATTCAGGTCTGCTAAACAAAATGAAAGCATTCAAAATTCCCAGTAAAAATTCAGCAATATCTTTTGTAACAAGGAGTGTTAGGCAACCAAAATAAAGGGGTTGCTATATCTCTCCGAGTATAGTTTATTTTGTATTCTATTTTATTACCATCATTTCAGTGTATTCTAATCCATCTGTCACAAACAAAAGAACAGACTTCAATGCCAGCATCAATAGAAATTACATCAATAAGGTACAGCGTACCAAGTTCATTATACTGTTAGACCGTTTAACGAAACTTGGTGTATTTTAGATGAAAACTGCATTAGTACATGCAAAGCACCTCAGCAATAATTCTGAAATCTGAATGTGTACACCAAGACAACACATTTCCTGAAATTTGGAATCAACAAGTCCATCTGCTGAGTTGATTCATTATGCTGTTAGTTGTGTCTGATAAGTGCAAAAAACTCAAAATGTACAACCCAGAACATTACCACTATGCAAAGTCACACAAATAGCAATGCCCCTCTGTTTCGTTTTTATTAAGTTATTCTTAACTTAATCATTATTTTAATCATTATTAAGTTGTTCTTAACAACTCATACAATTGTGTTCAGAATGTGAGGTAGAAATGATGTGAAAACTAAACCAGTAACTTTTCTTTCTTGTGTATCTGCAGAATGCATACAACCCTTTCCCTGCAATACCCATGACCCCAGACAAAAGCACCGTGATGTTCTTCCCTGGAGGCATCCAATGTCCCTGTCCCTGAAGACACAGCAGGGTTGAATGATGTTTCCTTTAGAGATCTCTTGGGTTGGTTGATCACGTCGGTCTTGAAGACAGACATGAACATATGGGCTATACTCAGCTTTGAGTTCCGGCCTACCTAAAGCTTTAGAGGTCTCATTCTAAGCCTTTTATAAATACCACTTCTAAAAAAGAATTTAAATTCAACATGTCCGGTAGACAGAAACTCCAGATACTTTTCTGCCCCAAGATTGTTTAATTATCTCATGAAAAACAAGCTGCTATTCCAAAGAAGAGTCTTTAGATGGGGAAAAAGAGCAGGCATTTTTGCTGTTTACCAAGGTTCCTAAAAACCTGAGCAGAAGGCAAGTGTGCAGAATACTCTTTTAAAGACCTTAAAACCCCTTCTACTTTTGCAGAGAAGCATTCAAACACTTCAGGCTGTAGGAAGCATATGGATACTTGTGGGGACAACTACGGAATCTGCAGGTGTGGCGGCTGAGCCAGACACCAGAGATATCCTTGGCCTTGTCAGTCTCAAGCCATGGGATACCTGAACAAGAGCTAAGTAAAAAACAAGGTCAATGCTGCAATCAATGGACCTTGCAAGATGAACTTTGTTTTCATATAAGGCTTGGACTCAGTGCTTGCCAGATAGCAAGGTGATAAGAGAAAAGTAGAGGCTTTGTTTTGGGATGGGTATAAAAGGATGTGAAGCGTAAAATAAAGTGATCCCGATGCTGCTTGCGCTTATGCATGAACTCAGGGTCTGTGCCTTCATTGCCACAGATACCAGGCGCAAGCGTAACACTGAAGTCCTTGAGGATACTTCACATAAGTATTCATAGTACCTGAAAACTGTTCCAGCAGTTTGTCCTTCTACAGAGATATCAGAAGTATTGCTACAAATATTGCTGCAGTTCCTTCTCACCCAAGACTTTATTTTTTTTTTAAAAGTAAATAGTAATCTCCATCAAACTGAAAACCCTCTTTCTACTCCTAAATAGACACTATAGGACAGGAGCTTTCTTCTGCAATGCAGTACAAACCCAAAAAACTCCCCCTTCCACTTTCATCAAAGGAAGCGCAGCCCTTGCGTCCTTGAGGAAAAAGTCCGGAGCACGGGCTACAGCAACTTACACCTCCTCATCTGAGAAGTCTCAGTTGCCAGTTTGTGTGGTGAAAATGTTGGAAGGACATTTCTAACCCCTACCAGATACAATTCTTCCTTGAGATATCCAGTTATGAACAAGTTATCATGGGCAAAAGTATGAATTTTTAATACTAATTGCTGAACTACACATTATTATTTTTCCATTAAGTGTTACAAGAAAGATGTGATTCTTCCTGCAAAAACCTAATGAAGACCTAGAAGAAAGAAAATAAGTATCTGGAAATTGCCTAGATAAATTGCCTAGATAAATCTACCTGACACCCATTTAGTTGGTAAGAAAGACAGGAGGGTTGATCTCTTCTGTCCTACAAGATGCAGTTTATAAACCTCTGTAAAAATTAGAATTTGTATACTTTTGCAGGAAGTTTTATAGTAGAAAATGGTAATACAAAACTGTCTCATAAGTGTCGCCCCCATCCTTCTAACTAAAAACATAATTTGAAATTGGGGTTATTCATATCAAAGCATTTTCTATGAGTTTTCACCCTCCTAAATAGCAAGTATGCACCACTACCTGATGATTCCTAGTCATCTCAAATCAAATTGAAATAAAATAAAACAAGTAAAAGAGTTGCAGAGAGTTAATGCAGAGCAAACGTAAAAAAAAAAAATTAAGCTTGGTTTAATTTTTTAAATTTAAGATACTGTAAGCAGTGGGGGGAAAAGGTAAAACAATGTGAAAGAGAAATCTCTAACTGCAAAATTCCAATATAAGACTAATGCATACCAAACCCTTGATATTTAATAAGCTGGATGCTCAGTTCTGTGTGATAATGAGTTGCTTCACACAAATCCAATAAAAAAATATAATATACTAGCTGATACAGACTTAACCACTTGTCTTTTTTTCAGCTGTGAAAAGATAAAAACATAATAAAGATCCAAACATTTTCTACAGAGGAATACAAGTGCTTCCTATTTTGTTGGACATGTTTGTTTCTTTTCCATTTGGAAAACGAGTTAAATCAATCTGATGATTTAAATGCTCAAAACTCCACTTGTGATTTTTAATAATAAACATCTTTTCACTTGTCCAAATAAGCAAGTGAGCTGTGACCAGAAAAGCAATAAAATTTACTTATTCTTCTGCTACCATATGTGACATATCAATGGGATGTATACAGACTGGTCTGTTTAAATACTCTAGTTAGTTAAACGACAGCCGTTCTCATAGACACATTGCTACAAATGCCTACTGAGTTTCTCTAGACTTTTAAATGATCTATATATTTTTTAAATCATGTTCAATAAGATAAGGTTAACTATATTCCAGCACGTCTGATGCATTAATATGGATATTTAAGAAACAAATTATTTATCGCAGCTCATGCCCCAGTAAAGACTTAAAATCTAAATGCAGCACAGCAATCAAGCAGAGGAAAAAGAGGGGCCACTAGAACTTCGTGAAATAAATGGCATTTTCCCCTGGGTATTTGAGATTGAAAGCAAAAGAAGCAATAAGCTGATTAGATGAGTTTTTATGGGGATTAATTTCTTTACTATGAAACTCCTTTAACAGCCTACTGTCTCAAAATACTCCCCAAAGCACGTCAGTTTACACAGGTCTCCGATTCTGCTTCACCCCAACTGTTCCAAACTCATGCCTTTCAATCTTTGCATAGGAACTTGCATAGCACTTTCATAAGAAACAGGTCTGGAATTTCTGGTGTTGAAAATCTCAGATGGCTTTACTGCTACTTTGCTGTATTTTAGGTCACTACATTTCAGCATGCACACCTTCTGTGACTACAGTCAAGGTTTAGCACAAGCTACAGACAGTACAGTCTTCCATGTGCTTACGATAAAAAATAATCACGGTAACTGGGAACATCATTCTATAGCAAACAAGTGCTGGCGCTTACCATCCAAATGGTGGCAACTAAACATAATTTTAAAGTATTTTAGCACCACCCTATAAACAGAAATATTATTATAATACATAATTTTACATATTTCAGTACAATTTAGGTATTTTAACTCTAAGGTTTTGATTTGCATACCTCTGCCATCAATGTTATTCCAAAATTACATTTACTACAGCCAACAACATAAGACATTGCTTCAAGCATCACAGTTCTTTTTTCCCAACTGCAGAAAGACAAGAAAACATGCAGTGACGTTCCAATACACATCCTGCCTTCCGAAACGATCACTCTAAAGAAGAAACCAGGCCTCTAGTCACTCTCACAGCCCAGTAAATCTCATCACCACTGGCACATCTGCATTTTTAATCTCAATCTGTCAGCACAGGGGAACACACACACCAGCACACTTACAGCAATATTCTGATAAATCCAACATTACTATTACATTGTAAGCAGCCTTGCACGAACAGCATGCCTTGGTACCCACAGATAACAGCCTGGCTTTGCAGGTACCGTGCTCAGGCAGCGAGGACTACGGAGAGACCTGAGAAAGGGAGCAGTCTCTTGTGCCGCTCTGCCCTACAAGTCGCTTGCTGGAAGGCAACTGGAATGGACGACGTGCTTTTGTACATGCATAATACTACAACATATCAGATAATACAGGAACCCGGGGTATATAAAAAGTGCAGGTGAAATCTTCAATATGCTGTCAAAGGTGTTCACTCAGTAACTGTTGATGTATTCAGGAAAAGTGTACAATACCACAGAAATTCTTGGAAATACAAGACAGCGAGACATAACTTTATTACTACACCATTGGAAAAATTTGTCAAGGTTAGGAACCTCTGTTTACAAATGAATCCTGTAAAAATAAATAAAATCAATTGTATTTTAAATTATAATGAGAAGTATCTCAACTGGTTATATTTCTATTTTTGCTGTTTTCTGTGTCAAGCTTTTTTGGCTTTCACATGCATAAATTGCAGAAAAATTATAGGACAGAACTGCCTCCATTCAACATTTCTTCAAAGGAAAAAAGAGGAGTGATCTAACCGCTTGCTGTTATACAAGTAATGCGCAATATAAAAGTAAGAAAACCTTCTGTTCTTTTGAAAGTGTTCAATTACTGTCAAAACTAATGATCCAGTCTTGCAAGTGGCTATACTAAACACAAATCCTACACTTGCATGAATTTTGTTGAAGGCAGCGGCGCTGCATGAATTGCAAGATTCTCGTTAATACATTAACGTACAGCCATTACAACGAGCTGCTGCAAAACCCCAGTTTTAAACTACTTAAGAAGGAAAACAAACCCCATATGTTAATGTTAACAGCTTCTGAAACCTAATCCTGCAAAGCACAGAAGACTGAATTCAATGAAAACAAGGTAATGTCTACGCAGCACTTGCTACGTTAAGATGTTGCAATAGCCATGCTTTTACATAGCTCTTACGCATCAGCGATGATGCTCCAGCTCGATCACATTTCAAGAACGATCAAACGTAGAGCTACCATGCCAGACGCTTCATGATTGCTTTGTGGTCTGTAACATAGGCCTTTGGGTAAACCGGAGGGCTGACAGCTCAGGGAAGGGAGCAGTGTTCTGACCTTCCCCACCCCGAGCTGCTAGGCTGTACTCAACAATCAAAGCTGCCTTGCTTTTTTAAAAAAAAAAGAGTGAGGGAGAAGTATAGGGTGGATTCTATGCTCTTTGGTTGTAAAGTAAACTTCATAAATGGCATGTCTTTTTAGTCTCCAAACAAAATGCATCAGCAGTCTTCAGAGACCAGAACCGATGCTATTCATTTCAACCACATGTTGATCCTTTTTTATAATGACGGTACGTGTTAATCGACAGTATTAACTATTCCACAACTAAATAACATGCAAGAAGAACGGTATTATATGACTGGAAGTAACAAAAGAATCACAGAACACTTCAGGTAAGGAGAGCTCTCGAGGTTACCCAGCCTAACCCCTCCACAAAGCAGGGCTCGCTTCAAAGTTAAACCCGGTAGTTCAGGACCTCATCTCATCGGGAATTTAAAAGGAGGAAGAGGTTGGAAGCTTTGCACAGAAAACAAAACACTTTGGAGCTCACTTGTTCATACTCTGAATGTCTACCTTATTAGCTGAGTGCAGTATGTTAAGTTTCTTATGTGAACAGAACTTACTTTTCAAATATGAACCTGAAAAAAATGTCATTTCTCCATTAATCCAATAGAGTCTGGTTTACTTTAGCCCAAACTGAATTATGTCCAACTGCATTATCTTGATACAAAGCAAGAGGTAGGACTTGTGAAAACACATTAAACATAGACTTTTAAACATGTGACCTTTTGACCAAGGACAAACATTCACTTTCATGCTTGTAATAAATCCTTCAAGGTAACGCACAGATTCTCAACCTTCCAATTCATGGGTTTCTTTTTTTTTTTTTTTTTTTTTTCCACAAAACACTATTCATTAACCTTTCAACACAAAAAGAGCTAATGGCAATCCTCAGAAGCAGAAGATCTTCCCATTTCAAGGTCCTCCAATCTTAATGATTTTGCAGTATTTTCCAAAATCAGCAAGTTTTATTTTTTTAAATTGTGTTTCAAATCTCTTCAGAAATTACAACCTGTCGGACTGCAAATGCACGCACTGCTCTTTAGAAGCTGGTCTCAGGCAAGCAAATACCAACAAAACCAGAAAAATTGGGTACATTCATCCCATTCATCTCATTTGGATGATAACTATGAAGCCTAAAACATGGGAATTTAAACTCCAGCATGTATTAGCCGTATCCGTGATAACCACACAGGGAACCATCTATGAAAAAGTACTTGCAGTGCTGGGATATTACAGCAATAAGGACTGCAAAGTGCATCAAAAGCAACCACTACCAGATGCAAACAATAGAATATTCTAGCAGCATTTTGGAGATTCTCTACTTCCTTAAACCCCATGTGACAGCAACTTTTCTTGGCCACTAAAAGCTGAAATCAGCTGTTATTTGGGTCCTGCTCATGCTTTCTGGACCCAAATGTTTCACCCTTTGTTGAAACTAGAGTTGTCCTACAGAATTCTCATATTCTTTCTATTCCCATTGTACACTCTAAGCGTGACACTGCCAAAAGCAGTCTCCCGCTATGAGATGTCTTAGAAGCTATAAAATACAACAGAAGGGTGGGAGGGAGGTTTTGTCAAATACAATAATCAGGACATTTTTTCCTCAGCTGATGGAATATTAAAAAAAAAGGGGGGGCGGGGCGGAGAACCAAAGCATCACCGCCCAACCAAGAACCAGTGGATAGATGTAGATATGTAGTTGTGTCTTGATAAATTATATTTTTATATTTATTTATTTATTTATATATATAATATTTATATATATAAAAATACATATTTAATGAGAATTCAAACATAAGCTCAGAACTATACAACTCTCTACATGGATTACACTTCATATTCCATAAAGTATCAAAATTTATGTCCATACAATGAGGAAAACGCTAATGTCATGATACTGCAGATGCATCTAAAATACTCGTTCTTCTCTGAAGGATGGGAGCAGACAAGTGTCTATTTAAACAGCCTTTTGGAACTGACAGTACCTTTGAAACCAGGATAAACTTTCATGCACATCTGCCGTGTTCCATGAAATACTACTGCTTTAACACATTACAAAGGGGAGGGGAAGAATGCTACTAGGATACACAGTCGCCAAAAGCTCTCACTGGCAACAGGGGATGTTTTCTGCAAACAAGGCTCCAGAATGATTATATGACAACTATGTGACTTTGCTACTGAGCGTCAAAACTCTGACTTCAGCAGATGCTTCCAGAGTACCACCGCACCATGAGTCACCTGGGACTATTCTGGTTTCACATCATCAGGAAAACACTTCATTCATGCTAAATTAGGTGCGTAGGGAGGGCAGCAGTTAGCTGTGCTCAGAGGAGTGTCACTACCACGCAGCATCCTTTATGAGGATATTCTAGGGTCAGATTTCCGTCATAAAGTACTAGAGGCAACATCAGTTTTCTATTTTACTGATGTAAATTTCTGTATTTTGGACAGATTTTTTTAAAAGGCTACCTTGAACTCTGTAACCGCATTTTTCTTCTGTTATTTTGTGAGGCGCAGTAAAATTAATATTTCTGTAAGACAACAACATCAATGAAACCCACTTCTTAGACAGTATTTGAAAGAAAGAGACAAAAAAAATTAATCAGACCAGGAGCAAGACCTGTGCTTCTGTAGCCATCTTGCACCAGCACGCTTGGGTTTTTTTGGCTGGAGTACAAACAGCTAAACTTGATTTTGAGTGAAATTTTCCAGATGATATTTAAAAAAAAAAAATCAGTTTGACCCATGTGCCAGATTTATGTCACTCTTGCTCTGGGATTTGCTGAGTGTAAGGAGAGCTACACCTGCCTTATTTAAGACACCAGAATCGGTGAGCTAGGGTCCCAGCAGTGGCAAGATTAAGGTGCTGGATCCACCGTTTTGCAGCACTGTTGCACTAAGCTCTTCCCAGTGCATTTCCGTACTGAAGCAAAGTGCTTTGCTTTTGGTGCAGTGCAATAGAAAAACTTACCTTCTCTCTGATTAAAGCAACATTTTGCAGCTTTGCTACAAAAATAATAATAATCAACAGTGTCTAGAAACCCAGCTTTCGCCTAGGCTGCTGGTGGTAAACGTGAGCCGCTTTAAAACGACAGGTACAAGCCGAGCTGTAAGACGCAGGGAGGGGGTATTCTGCCAGCCCTACATTCTCCTCCCTTCCCTTTAAACCCCACCCCACCCCACCACCAGGGAAGTCAGCCCCCTTACCTGATAATATCATCGTTGTGCCCGAGGAAGAATTTCTGGCTGTGCTCTCTGGTGTTATAAACCACGCCGACTCCAGCCACGAAGTAAACCACCTCTTTGCCTGCCGTGTAGTACAGGTTGTTGCGGCACTGGTGACCCCTGTACCCGTAAACCCACTCCAGACGGAGCTGGCATCTAGGAGCTGTCCGATCCGCCATGATAACCAATCCCCTCTCCCCACCAGCAGACACAAAACCCAGCGCTGCCCCTCCTTTCCCTTAACTCCTTCCCCCTTCGGGGTTTTCCCCTTTCAAGCCTTAGCCGTCCCTGCCCAGCTGCCGAAGCTTCAGGTGGCACTTCCCAGCGACGATCTTAAACGCAAAACACATTCGCGGATCAGGGCTGCCGCCGCCGCTCTTACCGCTGCGCTGCCACCATAATCTGCTGCTGCTGCTGCTGCTGCTGCGCGACCCAGGCAACTTCTTGGGGGAGAAAGGGAGATCACCAACACACACCTACAGGAGCAGCAGACAGGGCTGCTTCTTTCCGAAGGCGAAGTAACTTCTGTGCGTCACCGCCACCTGCCCAAGGCTCCCTGCTGCATCCTCCCTACTGCACCTTCTCGGCTTCCTGCAAAAAGCTCCCTGGCCGCTCTTCTCTGCGAGATAGCTGCCTTTGGGTCAGAACTGAAAGAGAGGGAAAAAAAAACCCCAAAGCCCGTGATTTTGAATTGCAGAATGCATATGTATTTAACATGCAAAGGGACTACTCTGATGGGGGGGGTGGGGGGGAACGGACGGACACACAGACACGACATCCTTTGGCTCCGTGCTGGGGCAGTTCCGAGGGCTCTAGGGTCTCCTAAGCCTTTTCGGGAGGATCCGATGCTCCGAATCGTCATATGAAATATATTGGAAGAGAAGGTCCGTATACAACATCCAGCATAAATACGGGAATATTACCCCATCTTTCCTTATCCCCCAGCAACCCAGAACTTCCTCCTTTAGTAGTCTACAGCAACTACGTAATTAAAACAATTTTATGTTCCCATTTTCCAGTCACAAACCACTCCAGTTTGCCAGGGGGGGAGGGAGGGAGGCGCTTATGGTTTTATTTACTGTCGTCCTGTGGAATGATATTCCCTAAGAACACATTTCCTTGCTTCTCTCCTGCTTTTTCTAAGGCAAGATTTGTATTGTCAGTATCAGCCGAGCGTGGTTGCTGAATTTTGGTTGTGGCAAGAACCCCACCACTTCATAGTACCGCTCAACAGGAGACCCAACCCAGCCCTCCAGAAACTCGGCCACAACCGCAGGGAAGAGGATGGTAAAACCGGAGGAGCTAAACCCAAAGGCACAGCGCCAGTTGGAAGAATAAACCACCCGCTACGAGGCCAACCCCGCTACCTTTCCCCACACAACATGCCTCACGCTCACTGCCTGCCCAAACCCAAGCGCAGCGCGCTGCTACCGGCTTGCACAGCCGGCGATGTGCCCCGCAAGCGGTACCACCCGCCCTCCATGGACCGGGCTCCACGCTTGAAGCAACCCTTGGAGCAAAACCTGGCACCACACACCCCGAGCAACAGTCCCCAGAGGGAGCGTCGCCCCTCACGCCCCCCCGGCCGGCGGTCCTTGGGGCGGTCAGCCCGGCCCGGCCCCACAGCCGGGCCCGCCAGCCGCCGGGGCCGAGCACCGCCCTCTCCCCCCTCCGGCGCCGCCGGGGGGGGGGGGGCCCCTGGGCGGGTGCGAGGGGCGGAGGCACGTTCCCCCCTCAGCGAGGCGGAGCCTGGGCGAGCAGCGGAGCCGCGGGCTCCCCCGCGCCACCCTCGGGCGGCCGCCCCTTCCCCGGCGCAACGGCCGCGGCGCGAGCTGGGCTGGCGCGCGCCCCCCAACGGCCGCCCGCGGCTCTTCCCGCCTTTCCCAGGGCGCGGTCGCCCCCGTCCCCGTCAGCGCTGCGGGCGCGAGCCCTCCCCTCAGCGCCCGCCGCCTGCCCCAGCCGCACGCAAACTCAGGCCACGGACACCTTCCCTCCCGCTTTCCCCGTCCGTCGTCGCGACACAACGCCCCGCGAGAGCCGGGGAGGACGGAGGTTCGGCAAACGCAGCCCACCCTGTCCGCGCGGTCGGCTTTTTACCGCAGTCAGTTGTTTTTCCAGCGGTCAGCCTGGCAAATCTTAGCAGTTGCACACCAAAACGTGCGTCTTACAGAATCACGGAATGGTTTGGGTGGGAAGGGACCCCTAGAGCCCACCCAGCCCAACCCCCCTGCAGGGAGCAGGGACACCGCTAACCACATCAGGTTGCTCACAGCCCCGTCCAACCTGGCCTGGAATGTTCCCAGGGATGGGGCCTCCACCCCCTCTCTGGGCAACCCCTGCCAGGGTTTCACCACCCTCACTGGAAAGAATTTCTTCCTTACATCCAGTCTAAACCTACCCTGTTTTATCTTAAAAACCATTTAATTTAAAACCATCCCCCCTTGTCCTGTCACAGCTGTCCCTGCTAAAAAGATTTTCCCCATCTTTCCTATAGGCTCCCTTTAGGTCCTGTTTTGTCTGAACACTTCACAGCCGTTACAAGGATGGTTTGCTGTTGCCAAGCGCGCCAGCCGTTACTGCAAAAGCCCTTTTTGAGAGGCACGATAAGCAAACACACGAGGCCAGCACATACATTGTGTTTCTATACGGTGTGCTGATCTCTGCGGTTTAAAATCTGTTGGGACAAGTCCTTTGCCTTGAATTAATTTCCCTTTGGTAACACGCCAGGTCTTCAGGACGGAACGCGTGGTAACACCTCTACAAAAATACCTTCTCTTCCAGCGGTCCTTGAGCGCAGTTGCAAAGACTTCCACCGCTGTCACGTACTCATGCTCAAAGTCAGTTCTGCACATAATTCGAATGCCCTTAAAAGCTATTTAAAATCGTTCAGATTCATGTAGGGTGTAGCATCTTCACGAGTGCCTTCGTGGCTATCTATCTCCCACGCGTTTGGATTAATAAACTTAAGGACTTTGAAAATTTCAGTAATATGCAATTGCTAAATGAACCCTCCCTCCCGCCTCCTTAGAAAATGTGTTTAAAATAATGAAAATGTAGTTAACTTTTACCATAAAGAAACTCTTAAGGGTGTAAGAGACTTTATTTTCTTGCTTGTTGTTGCAAAACTTATTCTTGGAAGAACCTTGTGATGCCCCTGAATAAACCAGATTATGTTTCTTGTCTTAAGAGTGAATAGTTTTATACTGAGCACGAGTTTCTGTCCAATAAAGCTTGTCCTGGCAGATTTCTAGGATCAACAGCATTAATAATAAGGTGATACATTACCTCTGAATGTCAAACTGCTAAGCCACCTCGCAATTAGGAAATCACATTTGCACTTTAGGCATTAATTCAAGAAAACCGAGTTTGGACATAAATACACTACTTTGTCACGCACGGCATCACCCGTGGGGTGTGTACTATGGTAGTGCTTTACTTACCCAGCGTGTGGGTAGGTATTTGCGCTGTGCTCTTAGTGTTATTTTCCTTCTATCACCAAAAAACTGCTACTAAGACACAGCTAGCCTTTTGTTGACTTGTAATCTGCTCACCGATCTCCGTCGGGGTCACGGAGCGGACGTGGGTGATGCTGCCACAGCGATCGACACGTAGGTAAGGAGCTTTTTCCGCCTGGAAGAGAAACTCGATTTAACCTCTCACGTTCTTGTATAGTCTTCTCTCTACGAAGCCTCTGAAGGGCAGGAGCAAGAACAGCTTGAAAGAAGCCGTGCGTTGCGTTAACCCGCAGGCACACAAACCCACTCGTGCTGGAAACCCAGGTGAAGAATCTTCATGTAGCTACCAAACAATTCCAATCTCATTATTTTGGTTTTGTCTGCTCTGAAACATCGGCACGTGGAAAATTGTTGTGTCCGCCAGTGGATGTGGGTACCTAATAAAGCTTCCCATGAATTATGATTCTTCATCCTTTCTCATCTGGGAATTATTTCCATGTGATCTTAGCTTTTTATGATTGTTTCATTATATAATTCTCATTAAAAACCAATAATACATATGATAAAGAGGGTCTTCATCTACCCAACGACGACGAACGAATTCCAAGGCTCTGCTTCTACGGCTGCCACCTTTCGGCGAGCACCAGCGGTCAAGCTGAACTTTGTATTTCATCCTGCAGTGAAACCTCGGGATATTTTTTTTTTATTTGTGATGTTTAATGCCTCCACACTTTGACGATACTAAACAACAGCCATTGTTTTGCTAAAAATGTGTCCTCGGTTTTAGAAAAAAATGACTTGTTATAAATCATGGTCATTACTGTAGCTGTGAAGTACACTAGGCATGAACCAACACCCCCAAAAAACCTTAAAGAAAAACCTTAATGCGAACTTCAAGTTTGGTTTGGCTGATTTTCCTATAATCTGCACCCTCAGGGATTTTGTGAAATTTTGGGCGGTGTTGGAATTACCTTTCATGGTGAGTTTTTTGTGGGTTTTTTTCCAATTAATTATTACTTTCCCGCTAGGAGCTGTCGTGTTGCTAAAAACGGTCCTCAATGCTGCAACCTGCCGCTCATTGTCCGTGCAACATAAACATCGCTGATGCTCTCACCGTTCCTTTTCAGTGCTAATGCCGGGTGTAAATCCCAACTGAATGTAGTTCTCGGGATAGAGGCCTAACAACGTACGCTTTATTTTAGATTGGCAGCTGGGAAGAACATCACTGGAATTCTGGAGTCCTCAGTACCACAAATATGAGGAAGGCTGGGAGGGAGCAACACAAACCGGGTGTGAACCTCAGCAAAAAAGGGCATTTGCCTTCAAAAAAAAGAGTAGTCTGACCGTATTTCTGATTTAACATAACTCTTGTAAAAAGCAACACTTCAAAATCTATTTAAGAACATAATTAAAAGATACATAAAAATGCAGCAGCAGCACTATTTTTCCTGCTCCTTGAGGCAAGGAGCCCGTTAGCCTTCCCTAGCACGTACATCCCGCGACGTTTGCTGCTTCTTTTGCTTTAAATGGAAACCCAAACGGATACAGCATCTTGTATGAGCGGCGACCGCACTCACCCTCTGCCAAAGGGACCACTCACTGCTGCCGGGGTCTTTGAGGGGTTTGGGGTTGGGTTTTGTGGGTTTTCTGTTGTTGTTGTTGTTGCTGTTCTGTTTGCTTGTTTGTTTTAAAGCACGCCTGGTATAGAAGATGCCAAAAAGCACCAGATCTCAAATGAACGCCAATCCTCTCGGATATATCCTGCCCACTCCATACACGTCTGAGAGCTGTGATTAACGATGATCACTGAGATTTCCCCTCCCAGAAACATCTGTGTTATGTCCTACATCTTTGCTACACAAAACACCATTTATAACTCACGTTTTTATGGATGAATGTACAGCAGATGCACGGAGATGGCACATTAATTGGTATTTCAAAACTGGTACCTCTTATTTGAGCTGTAAATAACTTGGAAAATTACATAAAATCTATCAGAACTTGGGGGGAGGGATCAGAAGCAGGAACCGTGATCCAGTGCTGTTTGTTTGTTGCCTGGCTTTACATGAATCCAATCCCGACTGATGCCTCTCAGTGATTTTACAATTTAACTACAAAATAATAAGAGGGGAATTGGCTCTAAGCTCTTACTCCTTGTGGGCGGAAATGCTGATTTGCATTGATGAGATGCTAGGATCTGGCCAGAAATAGTGTTAGGGGGGGAAAAAAAAAAAAAAAAGAAAAAAAATCGAGCCTTTTCCATCCTGAAATGCAAAGCAAGCCCCTTTCTGAACCATCAGACGTACGCTATTCTTTCAAACCCTAGCCTGGAGAGACTGCCCTCCTGACCAGCCACACGACATTTGTTTCGCTGCACGTCTAAGCGCAGCGCAGGACTGCCACGTCCAGCGGGTCGATAAAAGCCATCCGCCTTGGTCTGCTGGGCTCATCCCTGCCCAGAGGTACAGAGCCAACAGGGTGGTCGGCAGAGACCCGGGCCCAGCTCCGAAGCAGCCTGGCTGAGCCCACCGCACCTCCGCACCCCTAACACTCTCCATCCCGCTGCCGTACATCCTGCCTGAAGGGTCTCCCGGACCTAACGGGAGACCTGACCTCCAGCGGGTTGCTGCCAGCCTTTATCCAGACGTGCGTTTGGAGCCGTTTGCTGTAGGCTTGTCACGGAAGCTCAGTGATCAGTTTAAAATTTTTACCACCACTGCAGAGATCTTGATCTTCCCACAGGAGCTCCTCTCCTGTTCTCTCACAGCAAGGACGGTGGTGGTCCTCACCGTTCAGTATCCTGGCTGCCATACTCGGCTCCGCTTCCTTCCTACGACGATTCCTCTGAGACACGTCTAAATCTTGCCACCAGTTTACAGAACACCTTGAAAATCTGACTTTTCCAAGAGAACTTTCACCCAAGCTCTTCATTCTCTTGTGTGATTGTTCAGGTGGCAGTGGGTCTGTCGCAGCTAGGCATCCCTCTGGATAGGGTGACCTCTCCTGGATAATGCTGGTAACTCTGAACGAGGGAAATTCTCAGCTAGCTGTGGGAGTAAAGGAATAGCAGTATTAATAAGTATAAAATTCATGTTATGCCCAGATCATTTCTACTACTATAACATAATGAACCAGCACGGCATCTCATGTAACAGTTAAAAGATTATTATGTGAAATTCATTAATACAAATGAAACTTCAAACACAGAACAACATGTGTAAATGAGCTGCATTGTAGATCTGATGTTCACCATCACTGGGCTAGTTGGGATGCCGAGCTTACGAAGCAAGGCAGGATTCATTATGAAATGTACGCTTAGGCACAAAATCCTTCATCTCATACTTTACAGAATAAATTAGTATTTTATTGCAAAGTAGAGCATTTTAGGTCTCCCAGTTCTCTGTTCCGGGGCCCCCCTGCAGGTGCGAGGGTGGGAAGCGCAGGCTCTCCCCCGCGGCGGCGCCCTGCTCCCGGCGCGCTGCGTATGCTGCATTATGACGCACTGCAGATGCGACCACGTGGGCTTGCCCAAGCGACTCCGCTGCCTCGGCTACACGGCGTGACTCAGATGTCAGGTGGTGGCACACGCAACTCATCTGTGTTTGCTTCGAAAGCTTTTGCACAGGTTGTAGGACCCCACTAGGCTGCTGTTAGAACGCAGAGCAACAAAGGGTACAAGCCGAGTTAGAAGCAAACCCTCCAACTCTTATGCTTTTTGCATTTACATTGCTCTATGTTGTAAAATACTTCTCTTTATTCTCACTATTTACACTTACAGCGCTGCACTGTGCGTTTGGTTTATGCCTTACCTTATTTGCACTTTAATCTTGTTTAAAATCCTTTGAAACAAAAATCAATAATCCTTCAGTGCCGCAATATTCATTGGCTTGCTGTCACAAGGCTAGAGAAAAATGCCTGACAAGAGGGGATAAATTACATCCAGCAGTAAGGACGGAAATAAATTAGAGCCTCAAGCGCCGACTCCTCGCTAGGCCCTGCACGCCCGTAGCCACGGGGCCAATTCAAATCCCAACGCTGCTCTCGGCTGCGCTGAGAACACAGCGCTTTCTTACCCAGGTTTGGTTCTGCTTGACCTCAAAGCAGACCTGCTTCACACCAGGCCGCAGAAAAGCAAGCCAAAGCCACCGTCCACTTCTGCTGGCCAAGAGCTCCCGTTGTCGGGATGCGGCTCTGCTGTCCAATCCACAGGTAGAGCTGTGGTGCCAGACAGCCGAATTCTGCTCTTCCCAGCAATTTCGTTCTGAACATTGTCAGCCATAGAGCACAGCCTGATTTTCTGAAGGTTTTTTTTTTTAATGAAAAGGACTAACGTTTGCTCCAACTCACTGTGATTTAAGTTTCTGTATTTATTCAGCCACCTGTGATTAGTCAAGGTAGGAAAAACATAAACGTCCACAAAAAAAGCAGAGCTGTATCATACCTGCAAGCGGTTTATTACAGAAATATGCTCTTAACGACCCTGCACATTGAAAGCCCATCCTCCATGAACTCAATCATAAAAAAGAGAACACGGTGCAGTGAAACACCCATGTAAACCAGTATTTCCCAGGAACAGAGATTAATCATACGTTTTTTTTACTTCACCGTTAATCTTCCTCGTACAGAGCACAACCCTACAGCAGCACATATTCTCTGCCCAGAACAGATGGATTAACAGATAATATTTGCATCAATCTGAAAGAAACCCCCCCCACCCAACGCTTGCTTAATTCCTCTGGCTAATGAGGTTTGGGGTTTTTTTCCCTCGCATTTAATTTCTCAGGATATGGAAAGGACCCTTCAGGTGCAGCGCTCCGATACCGTCTGGGCTTAGAACGCAGTATGAGGCTCCCACCAAGAGGACAAAAGGCAGGCGGACTGACCTGACTAGAGGACGATTTCTCTGTCTCATAGCAGCGACAGCAACGTAGCTGAAAAGTAGTTGGCTTTAATTAATTTTCTTTGAAAATTTTAAGGTACTTCAATTGTAGTACTTTTGCAATGGCTGTGCAGAGGAAACGTTAACAACTTAAATACGGGTTACCTTACAAAACCTACTAGCAAAGGAAAACAGCGATGCAGCGTTGAGCTGTACTACCAACCCTCCTCCTCCAGGGTGGCAACCAGAAGGAACAGAACGTTTTGCCTATCAACCACGTTTAGGGGTGCAATTCAGAGAGCAATACAGCCACCTCGGCAATAGGGGACGCTGGTGGCAGCGATGATGGTCTTAAAGGTCTTTCCCAACCGAGGTGATTCTATGATTCTATGACCTGCTCCAGTTTCAGTCCCATTTCCATCACCCATACTTAAGTCTTTCTTCTTCCTCTGCTATTTTCCAGCTGTCCCTTCACATAACCCAAGGTTCCCCCATTCTTTCTCCCTCCTGAAACTAGCCCACAGCCCGACTGTTCTGACCTGGCTCTGTCCGAGGCGGCTCCTCCTGACCCACCAGTTCTCTCTGCACGGGAGCTGCACCCTTACGATCCGAAGGGGAAAACGGGCAAGGCTTACTAGAATTCACTCTTGTTCTCAGCATCTGGAAATCAGTTCCTAAGCAGAAAGGTATTTTATTCCAGTAGTTTTCAGGAACAACTTGCAGTAAGAGGCAAGACAAAACAAGAAAAACGATTCTGAAGGCGCGTTCAACCACAACACTACACGACTGCACACAACAGGCAGTCGAGATCACTCTGTTAAATTACTCATCTTAATTGAAGTGACAAAAATGGTGAGGCATCAACATTTTTATGTACTTCAATCAACTGAGAAGAATGTTCCATATTCTCTTCTAATGTTAAACCTCAGCTTTTTATATTGTATTAAATTTTACATTTACAAGGCTAGTGGTGTTATCCTACATTTTACTAATAATTTGACTGGAACAATGTAGTATTGCAGGACTAAAAACTCATGAGCATGAATATTCAGTTGTTTCAGTAACCCAAAACTTCAGAAACAAGACAAACCCAGAACACAGTGTATACTCCATGAGAAGAATTAAGACGCTGTACTGGTCACATGTTCAGGAAACCGTGGCTTGGAAATACGTTAGTTTGCAGTTTATCTGCTTTCCATCTAAACCTGTATTTGAGTGTATTTCAATTATCACCAAAAAAATGAAAAGCAGGTTCCTTACATTTCAGCTTAAAGATGCTGGTCTTTGAAATGCTGAGAAGGTCAAGGGAATAGGGTGAGCTTTGGCATCACCTTGGCTGCAGGACACGTACGTCATCGGAGAGGTGGCCGTACCTTGAGAGAGGGGTGTTTAAAGAACCATTAACACTAAAAACCCCAGTGAAATTAAACTGGGCAGGACAAGTCCTCAGTAAATCACGGTCTTCAATTATTGCCCGAGTTACTGAGGACTTAAGCACTCCAGCAAAGGGTAGGTAGAAAGCCGGAGAACTAAGATTACTTAAAATAATGCTCTTTGCCTGCAAACTAGTACATGGATATTTACCTCAATTGGCTTAGGATGCTCAGGTAACTCGACTGATGGCCCTCGCTTATGCTTACGCTTACTTCCATTGATCCTGTGGGATTTGTTTCTCGCAAAAAATACCTATGTCAAAATATTTCACAAAATGTTGACTTAATTCCTTCCGTCTTTGGCAATTAAGTTGGGGGGCAGGATGAAGGGGAGGGCAGGTGGGAAGTGAAGGGAAAAGGAAGGTAAAGAAAAGTGGAAAGAGAGAAAACAACTCTTTCAGTATGAACTTTAGCACAAAATAAATGGAATTACATTCAAAGGCATTCGTTTCAGTGCACAGGAGAGATGACGTTTTAAAATAACTTTATTTTCGATCCTCTTTCAAAATTATGATTTAACATCATCAGAAATGAAATAAGAAACTTAACCAGCATGTTTAGTTTTAAAAGCATTTAATGACATAGCATATATTTAACAGATAGGGTAAAAGTCTAGAGGTATAGTTCGATACAACTGAAAGCCAGTTCCAGTACTACTCTTGACTACAGGCCCAGTCACTGAAAGTTCATTCCTATTAAATGTAGTTTTTGATTGTGCAGTAAGATGAAAATTTTTCATTACAATAGTTACAGTGACAGAGAAATGCACACTATGTATCAAATAGCAAGGTAATGTAGCAAAATTATAACACACAGTGCTGCAGCTGACAAGCAAGTAACCATTGGAGTAACATTACTTTTCCAGTAAATGCTTCAGTTCCACTTTTACACTTATCAATGATTTTAAAGGGTTTATTATACATCTAGTCTTATTATACTTTGTACTAGAATTATCTGAAACATACAATATAATGTATTTCAGCAAAAAAAAAAAAAAAAAAAAAATTTGAAATTACAGATTATTTAAAACTGTACCAGCCTGCTAATCCACCTTGTACACCAACATTCTCATCTGTCGTACTCGATGCAGAAAAGCTTCAGGTTGTGTTAATAACCAATGCCAGGATATAAATGGTTTGCCTGTAAGTTAATGCATACCTGCACTCTGTTACAGCAAAGATAATACACTATCATTTTAATAAATGTTAGATTTGTAATGGGAGGCTCTACTAGTCAAGACTCAGCATAACAACCTTAAATGGAAGTGAACGTCTTTTGAAAATTTGTACATTGGTTTTTGATGTGCACAGTAGATTCGAAAGCACCGCTGCCTTGCATACCAATAGCACTAGGAGTGGGTTATTTTCCAAGACAGCCTCACAAAATTGAGGAACAGTTTAAATATTAAGATCTAATCTACATTAACTTCATTTTAAAAAAAAAAAACCAAAAACAAAAACAAACCCCCAAAACCTGGTCCTCCCCCTCCTACAGAAGCTGCCCAATGCACCTCATACATTTGTAACTTTAGATTCTTTTTTTGTTGGCTTTTTATTTTAAAACGCTCTATAAATAAAAAAATGTCAATCACATTGAGGAACATGAGGCACAGAGAGTAACGTATTGGTTCTGAGCTCGCATGCTGGAATTCCACTGGAACGGTCAGAGAAGTGCAGTGTGTGGAGATGGAGTTCACTTCTTTTTACCAAAAAGGCTGAATCTTTTCTCTTTGTCTTTCTCCTTGTCTTTCTCCCGCTTGCCAGGGCTGGACTCGCTGGTTATTGTGACGCTGGCAGGCAGGGTCTGGGCACGGCTGGAGGCTGGAGTGCTCTGGGTGGTCGGGGACACTTCGATTTTATCAGAAGAGATAGCTGATGTGATGGCCTGAATCCACGTGTTCATCTCCTCCTTCAAGAAGCCCCAAAGGCAGAAAGGTGTTACAATCCGCGTGTCACACGCCCTCTCTAATTCACACAACATTGTGGAAGGGGAATGGGTAGAAGTGGGAAATGAAAGGAAACACGGTCCTAACTCATCGTCTGGCACTCCTCTGGTTACGCACCTGCAGAAGACCTCTACTAGAAGTTGTATCTGAAAAGCCCTCCTGCCCTGGTGGTGCCAGCGGGAGCGTCTGAAGCTACACATTATGCACAAGACTGCAGACCAGGAAATTAAATCGCGCCCCTGAGCTCTCAGCAGCTATTCTTTTCCTGTTGTACAACAGCACAGATATCACACCAGTAATAAACAGGAAGAAAAACAAACTTACATCGTCTTTGGCTTGGAAGAGGTATTCGTTGCCATCAGTCAATCTGTAAAGACAACCACCATCACAAATTCAGCTTAGTAGGAGTCACACTGCTTCAACTCCTGCTTGTTGAGCTACGATACGTAATCAGGCTGAGACATAGGGGGCTGCATGGGACAGTCATAACATCTATACGTGCACAATACACCCCAACACCTCGTGTTTTGGTACCCGGTACTGTCAGGCAGAGGCAGCCACGCACACTGTGCACCCTGCTCCCTAGACACGCTTACGCTAGCGGACGTGTTCCAGTCTGTCGGGAGGCACGGCGGAGCTTGCCACCTTCAGCAGCTGACAACTGCTCTTTCGGTTCTTGCTCTTTCAGGGAGATCTTTTCTCTTTTGCAAGACAGTATAAAAGTTTACTCGAGGCTCACTCAAAAGTCACAGGCAACACTCAGAGTTTTCATGGCTTTGGTAGAAACCTAGCAAAATTCTGTTGTAACTACTGTGGCGGTGACTCAATTTACTACACTGTGTATTGCTTGTGAGTAGCTGCCTCGTCTCACGCTGGAGGCCAGAGTCTCCCTTCTGTTTTATTTCTGTGCTGATTTTACTCAGAGGGTTTAACTGGGATACATTTAACGATGTCTGTGAAGATATCTATTAATTAAAAAAAAAAGACCACATAACATTGGACCTGGCACCTGAACAAGTGGGAGGCAGGGTCAGTGGCAGCTGTGTTGCAGGCTTCCTGATCTTTCCCTACAAAAAGGAAGCATTTTAAAATCCCTTTATGAAATGAAATTAAGTATTAAACAGTAAAATAACAGCACAGACAGACAGACACTAGGAAGAATATAATTATGCCTTGCTTTCTTCTTTAAAAAATTAAGAAAAATATTTCCGGTGTACTCTCCGTAGATCACGAGACCCCTCTGCCCGCACGTGAGATCTGTAGAGACCCCAGCCTCTCAGCTGTGCAGCTGCGTACCCCTTCTCAGCCGGGAGGGACGGAGTTGGTGTGACGGGCTGGTGGAAACTCCGGGGACTCTCCTAATTAGAGAATGAGTACAGAAAATACGCTCCATGCAATTACCTGAGAGCCCTGATGCAGGTGACAGGTACTGTGAAAAGAAGGGCAATTGTTTTTTCTGCCTAACTTTGTATTTGGAACAGCATAGCCTTACATTATCAATTCAGAAACGTTTAAAATACGATACAGGATGCAGGCCTGCCTTCAAAAGGTAAATTTCCCTAAATGTTTGCTATATATTTCCTCGTACACTTGCTATAAAGCAAATTTCCCTGGATATGGATTCTATCACCTTTAGAGGATTCTTCTATCAGTATAAAATAAAAAAAGAAAAACTTCTATCTTGGAACACACGAACTGATCAGTTCATAAAGTGAGTACCCTTTGACAGAATCACCTAGCAGTTGTGTAATAATAAAATACTTTTTTACTGTTGGCACTAAAAGACGGATCAGTAAAACAGAAACACAATTTGGGGAGGAAAAGCCTTTTTTTTTTTTAACCTTTGAACAGCAAATACTTCACATATTTCAAAACGAAATGGCCTGTAACTACACGTTCTAGACCTGAAAATGCAATAGATGTCGTCAGTAGCCTCCTAAATCCATCCTGAAAAAATTCCACAAGAGGCTTGACTTTTGAGCAGAGCAGAACCACAAGCATTCAGCTCTTTTCAATTAATTCCAGAGGGAGCAGCTGAAAAGCCCAGCATTTTTAAATGCTGGCTCCTAGCTTTAGGCAGACACATCTAGTCTTGCCTTGGATGTAAATAAAGTGCACAGATTATTTTCATACTGTTTTGCGCTGGCTACTTTTTGGTAAATACATTGTGTTTCAGTGTTGGGAGGAGCTTGTTCAGAAAAGTAGATGCTGCAGTTAATAATGATGATCAGTTCCCGGGCTGGATCCTCCCACGAATTCGCGCTGTGAACACACCCACCACAACTTAAACGAACAGCAAGATGCTTCCGCAGGTTTACCTTAGCTTGAACACATGCTTTTTCTTTTTATAATCGACCGCTATTTCACAGACTGCTTCTTTCAAGCTGACAGGTATCTCATTGTGGTAGGGGATGCCAGAAGCAGCAGCTTTCGGATCCTTGTAGAAGCCCATCTCTTGGTTGTTTATGACACAGTACACGTTATGCCATGACCTTCAAGACATGGAAAACAACAAAAGTATTTGTAAATCTAATGCTCGTACTTGCAGAACTGGAGAAACCAAACACAATTATTTCTAAAAGATAATGGAGGCTAATTCAGTCTGAGGGTGTGAATAGAGCATACTCTGCCCTGTAAACTGCAGGCAGCAAATTCTCTCATAAAAGCATGGCTTCAAGACAAAACTACTGACCTTGAGCCAAATGGAATAGAGATTTCCAGAGCTCCCTTTGACAGCACATAAGCAGATCCTAACAGTGGGAGGACTGCTTGGCAGACTAGGCACTTTGCATACTCGGGAGAGAAACTGATTGACCTTTTAATGACTACGCTTTATTGTAGAAGGGATTCTCATTGTGCTGCCAACGAACGAATGGACGGCATGTGAAATCCTTGGTTGTTACAAATACTTTTAGTGGCATCATCTGCCTCATTCTCTAATACAGTTACAAAAATCACTGGCTACTAGAAATAAGAGTCCCTAGATATTAGTATTGGCGGCTGTCCCTGCCTCAAAGTAGTTCCACAGCGTGAACAACTCCAGCTGAACAAAGATCACGGTAGTACTGTACTCAGTTGGGACCTGCACTCTGCTCTGCCGAGTACTTCGTCTCCTACCAATCCCTCAGACGCTGGGGTAGCTCACCACATGCTGGTCAACATTTTCCTGACAGCCAAGCCATAAACCTGGGTTCAAGAGCTCGCTCAGGTCATGAAGGACCCCAGTCTGCTTTTCCAGCCCAGACAGGAATCTCAGAAGCTTTGCCTGTTTGAGAACCGCAGGATCAGGTCCTCAGGAATGGAATCAGCTAAGGCACACAAAATCATCTTCACCCACTTCTCTCTTCTGAACAGATTACAGAGTAGGTGGAAAGTGCTAATGTGCAAACAGAAAATGTCAGAAGAATATGGACATTTCTGTTCTCACACCTACGTGGTTTTCTTTTCTTGTAGTGACGTACAACTTGAGAGATCTGGAAATCAAATCCCACTACCGCCACAAATTCATCGTGTGAAGTGGGAAAGTCATGGTTATCTTTATGCCTCAGTTTTCCACCTTCCAAATATGGCTAACACTGCGGTTTCTACCATGTATCTTCAGATTGCAACTTCATCAAATACACCCTTCAACCACGCATACACAGTTCCTACAACAACAGGAGCCTGAAAGCTCTTTAGGAGCTGCGAGAAGACAACAGCAGCAGGGATAACATTTACTGCCTGACATCTCGGCGAGCTTGGATGCAATTGTCTGCATTAAGCATCGAGTACTTTACCTGCTGGAGGCTTTCTTGCTGTGTGTCTCCCATTCGTGTTTGCGATGTAAGAAGCCCTCCATCTGAGCTGAAGGAATCTCTTGTGTTTTGGCTGGTAAGGTAGCAGCAGTCTGGGCCTGAATGGCAGTCTTGGCTTTGCGGTCTGCCGTTGGAGAAGGAACAGGACTCGACTCTTTCGAACTTGTCCTCTGTTCTGCAGCTCCATTGACCATTTCGTGTGTTTCTGCAGTTTCTGCCACCTAGGAACAGTGGGAGAAAAGTTCAGCTAGAAGCCTCGCCACACTGAGCTATCTTGCAGTTAATCTGCTTCCCTGCACAACGTGGCTGTGTATAAACTTTGCCTGGAGAATGACACAGGCCAATAAGGTCTTTCTCACGCTCCATGGAGACACAGAAGGCCAAGGAAATTAGAAGGTATGAATGGATTAGTACCCATTTTATAGGTAGAGAGACGGGAAAATAAGAGCAGCTAAACATCAGTGTGAATTTTACTGTGCTTTGCTCTGCTAGTCAATTCATATTCTTTTATATATTGTTATTCCTAAAATGAGAGCATTCAATTCTGTTGCTAAGTACTCAAATGTTTGGAACAGTAACAATCACACTTTCTGCAAACCTAGAGGAACAGTAGAAGTTATACACATCAGCCACCTTAAATCCATGAATTGCATTACTAGGGTATTAAAAGTCTATAGAAGATATTAACTATGAGTCAGCAGAAAAATTATGTCCAAATTGCCCAGGAGCATTTACAAAAATCTGTGCAATTTATCTGTTTCTGTAAAAGCTCCTTTCCCACTTTCCCCATTCCCCTAGTGACACAACAAAATCAAAACATGCAGAAATTAGAAAGATTACACCATGCATTTCATCTCCACCATCCCAGTTAGGATATTGGATCTCAAAGACAAGGGAAATGAGGTCACGTGTCAATTTATCAAGGTCTTTTTCAGACTTTCGTTATTAGGTGGATTGGATTTTTGTTAAAAGGAACTGAAAACCACCACAGTCACACGGCATCACACAGCTATTTACCCCCAAACAAAGACAGAACCAAGGCCTTGCCCATCACTTGCTTTGTTGATCGCGTTGCCTGTCGCACTGTGATCGAGATAGCCTAGAGAGCAGCCATGTTTCCAGCAGCTCTGACTGGTCAAGCTGTCGACGTCTTCAGGAGCCATTCATCCAAAAATCATTTAAATTGGAATCCTAATGGCTATAAGCTTTTGAAATGCAGCTTGGTCCCAGTTTTTTTTTCTTGTACCATTACTTTGACATGTAGAGCCATTGGTAGCAGCTCAGGAGTTACACAACCAGTGTGTATTATTATTATGATGATGATTAAAAAAAGTAGATTACAAACATTCTGGACTGGTTTTATGCAGACAAGCAGGTATTTGTGAATGGCACAATAATTAGACATTCCCACTTCTGCACATGGCCTGGACAATTCAAAAGCAGCCGAATTATTATGCAACAAACTAAATTTTGCCACCGTTGGCTAGAACTTCTTAGACCTGCCAAGTACACATTATTGTACCTCACACCTTTGTACCTCATATATTGGCCTAGGAGGATCTAAGTGTCAACTTGCTACGAATATGGGAAGGATTGGTTAACTGCCTTTAAGCAATCTAAATCTCCCGAGTACAGACACTACACCACTGAAACAGGGAAAGAATCACAGCTCGCACTCCAGTCCTATCTATTTTACTCTGACCCCGAAGACACGTAGCCTTACAGCCTAGGAAACACCTACATCTACCCTGCACTGTTACCCACCAGTGGAAGTAAGCATCAATGACACGGCTTCTTCACAACTGGCATAAATCTAAGTCATCAAACCTCACTGTTTGTACCCAAATCACGTAATGTAACGCCAATGTTGCATTAAAGGGGGGAGAGGAGAAATTAAACAGATGAGGCTGAAGATTAGGCCAACGCTGCCAGCAGAGCTACTGTAACACAGGTAGGGAAATAAACAACCGGCGATTCACCAATGCAAGCTCAATTAATCAATCAGCAGCAGTGCCGATCACCAACGGCCAACGGATCGCGTTCAAGAAAAAGGACAGCCCTTTGCACTCTTCTTCTCCAGGGACGGTTACTGAGCTTCAAGCTCTCTGCTCTCCAGCTGGCTGGATCCCCGTCCGAGACACGTGAAGCCACTGTGACCAGCCGGAAGGAATTACACAGACCACAGGAACTTATCGCAACAACTGACAGAAACTACCCAGAACTACCCGTTACCTACGCCCACGCGGGAAGCAGCGTGTTTTCTGTAGCGACACCGGCAAGATGGGAAAATATTACTGATTTTGGGGGTACCTATAACCACTAATCTGAAGTAAAACAGACCAGTTTCAAACCAGCAGCCACTGCACAGCTCCTTAGATGTGTTTTTATGGGAAATAACATGTAATTCAGTGCTGCAACCTGCAATCCTGTGGCTTTAAAAGATAACTGCCAACTTTCATCACACCGCCAGACCTGTTACTTCTACTTAAAATCCTGCTGATTGTAAAAGGGCTAGGAAAAGCTTTTCTGATGCTCTTTCAGGTTTTATTTCCTTTTCACGTGTTATCTACAATTAACAGAAAACAAGCAAAATAAATCTGAATCATCAACAGCTATGCGAAGAATGTGTCACGAAAATAGAGAAAAAACAGAAGCTAAACAAACTTTAATGGAACATGCACCAGGCATGCAGAGACAATGCAACGGAGGACAAACATTAATAGCAAACTGCACCGTTACAACAAAACAGTTACCACGTACATGAATACAGTTCTCTTAATCGTGACTGAGAGGTTAGTCGCAAGTGCTTTAGTGGCTAAAGACTACTCTTGAGATATTTAAATCAGGACTGTAACATGCAACAAGACAGCTGGCGTCAATGACTGGAGACATCCCTTTGATTTTCATAGTGCTTGAAGCAACATTATATTCACTTCATCAACTTAAGTCTCTGCACCACAGCTTAAATAATAGAGACGTATCTGCCTGTTTCAGACGCAGATGACAGCCTGTGCATCCTTCTGGCATTAAGCACCATTTAGATGTTTTAAGCCAGTACCACGGGTTATAATGAACAGGTGAAATCTTACACTTCTAGTGCCTAAAGTGATTACCTTAATCAATGACTTAATTCATTTTCCTTCATAAAAGTGTCATGTTTATATATAACTGTACTAATACAAGTAAAAAAGCACATCTGTATAAATTACTTTTACATACTACTTTTTTAGCCAGGATACATCTGAAGGCTTCCCAGAAGGCGGGGGCTGAAGCTACAGCTATACTGCCCTGAGAACTGTCATACGCTTACAGGCACAGAGCGCCGACACTGGTGTCGCTAGTCACCAGATCATCTGCATAACTTTATATGGAATTTTTAAAAGCATTAAGAAGCTATATGTTGTTATCCTGACAAAAGAAAAAAAACCAAAAAAAACCAAACCAAACCAAAACAAAAAAAAACATGCATCATGAAGTGGAAAGACAAGTTACAGCAAAAGTACAATTACTGAAGCACATCCTTTCAATCATCTTTCTCACTTCAGGAGCTCGGCCAGTACAGAACAATTCAGCTGCGCTGCTCAGCCAGCTGTCAGAAGTCTAAATTCAGATCAACAGCAGCCTATTTCGCTCCTCAAATCAGAAATGCAGCTGTGTACATCTGATGTATTGCAACACAAGATTCAGTGAGCTGAGCTAAAAAGCTCTCATGAAAGACCGAAATGCAGATGGCAAGATTAGCGTGGAAATGCATTATGTATCATAAAATAAAAAAAGAAGCAAACAGGTGATGTACAAGGCTGCGGTAACCAACAAGATGATGATGATCTGGGATGTGCTTGCAGGCCACCTCACGTCCCTTGCCACAACTATATACAATTTCATAAACATTAGAATGTACAACAGACAGCTCACTTCATCATTTACTATTAAAGACGAACCGAAAGGCTTTATTTAAAGAAAGAAAAAGGTGGAACTGCTTAGCATCCTAGAGTACTGACAGAGTCTGTGTGCAGACCCAAAAGTAAGTGGGACAGGCTTTTTGAAAAGTAAACTTCTGCTGAAAGGCATCTCCTCCCAGACTCCTAGACTGGGACCTGCATTTTCTTTGCAGTACTGGTAAGGGCTCTAATATCCACTGCCTGGAGCCTTCCCTGCACTTCATACGACCCCAGAGACTGAGGTTCAAAAACACGAGAAAGAGAAGCATCATTTTTCTCACCGCTCAAAGCATTAATTGAAGCAAGTAGGCTTTACAGGAAGGTCATGGAGAGAGAAGCCAGTTTTCAGCTACTGTGTTGCTTTAACTATATATACATATTTACTGGTATTTTTATGGCTGCACATGAAGATTATTGGCATGCATCCCGACTCCACTGGGACAGCCCCTATCAAGAAGGAATGAATAAGGCATGGACCATTCAACCTGCATCTATGTAAAAATAAAGAGCTGGGATCTCACACCAATGTATTTTATTTAGTTTTTAAAGAAAAGCATCACAACCTCTCCATGAGGGTCTGCACCTTTCTCTCATTTATACTACTGCCTCTCCAGTGTTAGTAAATGAAACTGCTGTAGTGTAAATGGGACAGGACCAAGGCAAAATGGGGCTCCGACATAGCTATTCAGCAAGATCACAACTCTTCATGAGGACTAAATACCAAGATAAATCTAGATACTGATTTTTTCACGGTTTATTTCACGTTTATTTTTATCTGCGGTCAATGAGTCCATTCTGCATGGAATGTTATACAACTAACCTTAAGGCTTTTATTTGTCGACAGTTACAACTCTCCCCTCCCTCCCAGCCTTTACTGCCGAGCTCACTTGCATGGATTATCTTTGGCCTTGTAAATAACTCGCCTGCTAACGCAGCTGATTTAATAATGTTGCCGTGCTGAAACCTGTTAGTATAACTCGATGCGTCATACCTGTCAGATTCTAGTTCTCTTCTTCATTATGATGTAATCTCATTAAATCTCAATTACTCATATAAAGGACGATTTAGCTGGAAAATCTTAACACTATTAGTGACATGAAAAACTCACAGTAAATAACATGAAATAAATGTGTCACCTTAAAGCAACTGAGTGTCAGGGGGGAGATTCAAATAAACAAGGATTAAAGTGAAGCAAATATATCTCCGAGGGGCTGCTAATTAAATAAAAGTCAACTGATGGGAAGGAAGAGAAAAGCAGCAGGGAAATCTGAAGCCAAAAGATTAAACCAGTACCAGTAAACCATACTGAAAAACAGTGTCTTTTGCTGCAAATGATTCTGTATGTCACAGTCCAGACCATGATCGGTCATTGGCTGTCCGTCTGCTAATAAAGTTTTTGTAGTTTTGGTAGGTTTGGGAGCGGTAACTAACCCGTGGAGATTCCTGGTCTGATGGCAAACCATTTTGGGAAACCTGTTCTCCTTTTGTCCCATCCCTGTGGGGAGAGAGGAAAAAGAAAAGAAATTGTATTAAGCTCTTGGAAGTCATCAGTCTTTTTCAGCAAAGTGAGATTTTCCTACTGCATATCGGACACCTCAGACACTCAAGCAAGTTTTTAAAATCCTCAGGCCCAATGAAGTAAATCCAACATTAAGTGAGATCCAAACAGGCTTTCCTGACAGTTGCCTTACAAATAAGTCTACTCCTATCACATAAGTAATTGTATAAATGTTCCATGGACATGGCTTGAAACCTATCTGGAACTGATGCTCATTAAAGATGAAAGGCAAGATTGTTCAGAAATTTTAATTCCTAACACGGGGGCGTAAGAACAGCATCTCACTTTAGGGCCAGGTACACCTCAGCAGTTGCAACACTGCGTCATGATGAAAAACTCAACTTGGCAGTGAATTCGGATGTCTGGGAAGGTCCTGTCCTCATAAACCACATCCACCAAGTCTTCTAAAAAGGGTCACGTTACAACATCATGCAACCTTCAGACTCTCCCTTTCCAATGCAACTTCAGCCTAAGAATTCCACCTGAAGAAACAGTGGTAAGTACACAGCTCGGCTTCCCACACGCTGGGCTTACCATTGCTGCTGGGAGTCTGCATCCTCTGCGACCTTTGGGCTTGGCTCTGGGGTGGGTGGCTGTCTCTTCCTCTCCTCTTCCTCTTGTTGTCGACGTACTTCTAGCAGTTCCAACTGAAGAAATGAAACATTTTTGTGCATTTAAAAGCACTGCACTTCTTTCAGGGGCATTTCTAGAAACTAAAAATAACTCTGTACATTTTTCTGAAATGTTACAGAAATTAAAGTTTATCGGAATAAAATTTGAAGGCACCAGTCTTTAAATGTATTAATCATGCAAAATTTGTTGCACTGACTTTGTCACTAAAGGCAATACAGTATCAGACCCTTTAACATCACGTGGAATGCCCGGGCAGCAGCTCACCACTGTCTGTGTTCCTTTTCTAATTCAGTCTATTAGAACAAACCCCAGACAAACAAGAAAGCAGCCCAAGCTATTACAATACTGGAAAGTGGCACCCTCTTGTCTGCTTGCCATACACAGAAATAAAGTGCTCCACATCCAAACCGCTGAAATGAACCATCTAAATAAAATCAGCCCGATTTCTGAAGATGCTGAGAAATTCCAATTCATTTTGTCTGCAGCTGTGACGCTCAGTGTGTGCGGAAAATCAAGCCACTTCAATTTTAGTGTCTAAAGTAAAATTATTCTCCAAAGATGGTATCATGCTCTCCAAGCATTAATTACTGACATTGCAGCTGTGCTCAAAATGCGGGGTTTTGTTCTTTTTTCTTTAGCTTGTTATGTCTTTCTATGGGACAATGTAGCCTTACACTGGAGCAGTCAAAACACAACAAACATTTTTGTTGAACCTCCCTCCCCACCACTGTCGCCTCACACTGTCGTCTTTGACTGAGAATAATCCCAAGGATTTGGCTCTGGGTCTTCTTCACTTGGAATCCCCCTTCCCTTTTCGCAGTACAACCTGCATGGCAGTGGGCTGGAGCAAACTGCTCAGCTCTTGAATTTGCTTCTGGGTCACCACTCCTGGGCCCGAGACAGCTCCTTGTTGACCACCGAGGGCATTTATCACTTAAGCTTTCCTTGAAGGTTGTTGAGTTCAAACGAACCTGAGAGGGTTTTAGTATTGTTGGGAACAAGAAACTTCAGGCCCTGGGTGATTGGCTTAGGTTGATCAACAAAGAGATCAACACATGGAGATGCTGGGAGTTACGCCAAACAATCAGGTGGCGCCAAAATGAGGGGGAATGGCCGAGAGAGGTTATTCTTGCCTATAGCACTCACCGTGGTCAGTCTTTCCAGTGCTGCAAATCTCTCATCCCAAGTAGCTGCGGATTTTTCAAATGCTTCATGCCGCTTAATTAATTTTTCCACTTCATCAACGCTTTGACCGATTTCACGACTGGATAGGTAGGGCTCCTGTCCCAGCAGCCAGGCCTCAGCCACGCTTGCGTCTCTTGAAAACTGGTGTACCTCCAAAACTGAGCAAAGAATGTACAGGTATCAGTGCCATTAATGTCAAAAAGAGCATCGTGAAGTCATCAGGCATCTGAATGTACTTAAAAATAGCTTGGGAAAAAAGTAAATGTATTTGGCTAAGTATTTTCCTTAATTAAGCTCACTGAAATGAATCATTTGAAAGACAGGAATTTGTCCCATTGGTTTTGATTTCAGGAAAAATAAATGTTAAGGCCCACCTTCACTTCTCCTACAGACTATTTAATTCTGCAATGTCAGAGTTTCCTTTTTGTTCTAATCTGCTGTAACCTACAAACTTCAGAGGAGAAAGTCTGCTGTCTGCTGGTTCTCTTCCTCAGGCTGCCCACTCTACAGAACAGCTAGACTGTAGGCTGGAGTTCCCTTCAGCAAGGGGTACTTCTGTACTTCATGCTTGTCTATAGGGCTACAGTTCCAGGTTTCCTTCCTTCTGTCTTCAGAGCTGAAAAAAAGCTTCCACAGCTTTTGTGAATGGGATCAAGCAATTTTGATGAATAATATGGCGCAAACATCCAAACTGAGGGACACTTGCCCAGGCTACTGTATTTCTTAGAGCCTGCTGAGGCTCAGAGACAATGAAGAAAGCAGCCCAGAATCTCACAAAATGACTACGCTGTACCATACATTTTGAGATCCTGGGCAACTGCCTGCTGCAAAGGCTTCGGTCTGTGTATGAGATATGGACCAGCTTGTTAGAGCATCCGAACAGGCTTGCTGTTGCTGGTGTAAAACCTGCAAAACGCTGCAATGTTTAAAAGTACGCCTTCTGTCAGTGAACTGCTCATCGACATTCTAGCCCCTCAGATAACCAGGCACCTTACACGCCTAAGGTAGCAGGGCTTTAATCCTCCCTATTTTTTAGTAGTGCGTCCTTTGTAGAAACACAGTTGGAACGTGACACCTGCGAAATACAGCAGATCTGTTTCACCTAGCTCCAAACTTGATCCTATCGAGTAAGACCTGCAGTGCAGGGTTCTTGGTTTCAAATTCTCAGTTACTGTACGATCAACAGGGGTGAAATCTTACAGTTATTACAGTACAAACACACGTTCAAGCACTGTTAATAGAAGAGGAAGGAGCTGCACGTTTTTCAACCCTCAGAAAGACACGGTGAAGAGAGGGGTGGACATGGCCCTGCCCAAAAGAAATCCAAGGACATCCTTACTCAGTCTCAGCCACTCCCATCTGTCTTCCCACTTGTCAATCATTTCTTTCCTCTTTTCCGTCAGCTGCAGCAGCTTTTCCTTGATCTGGATTGAAGAGGAGAATGCGGGACTGTTAGGTGAGCACCAGGCTCGCCCCACCACACCGCGCAAGCCGCCAGCAAAAGGCACTGGCATTTTCGGACAGGATACACCGCGCTAGACTGTCAGAAAGCGACTTACACGTGAACACAACAGCTGTTTTTCTCTTCGAAGCATAAATGGATATGACATTTGCATTAAAATACCACATTTGCATAAGCACACAGTATCTGTTAGAACTACAGCACCAAGATTTTCTGATCAAGAGTATAATGGACAAACAAACCTAAACAGTGCAACCACGTACTGTACTTTCTGCCCTTTTTCTAGCAAATAACGCAAAATGCGCTGCCCACGATTGTTACAAAAAGCTTGCAGCTACCTGTGCTAACACCACTGACCTGCCAGCAAAAGCCCTGTGTTATTCTCAGGGTGAATACTGGCTGGCAAAACCTCCCGGTTCCTGAGCAAATGTTTCTCCCAGGATACTCCGCAGGACTCGTGTAATGCAGACACAGAACACACCACCTCCCGGAGCGGGCAGTATCTTACATTTGGCTGCCCTCTCTCCGCTCTTGGGAGGCAGGAAGAAACGAGGATTAAGCTCTCTATCCTCTGGCCTAGACAAATCAGAAAATTAATCAAGGCCTTAAGCAGCCGGATACATTTTTCTCTTAATATTCTCTGGATTTACTCCCTATGAGACAAACTTTTTTCCTGCTCCTTCCCCTAGCAGGCCCCTTCACAGCATTCCAGTTCCCCTGTACAAAATTCAAGCTGTCTCACAGTTGTCTCTGCTCTTGCTCAAAGAAGTCACCTTTCCAAACACAGCCATCCCAGAGCGCTCTCTATGCAGAACTGAACGCAACAGCTTCTTTGCCTCTCCTGGACTGAAAATGATACTTCAAATTTAGGTGCCATCTCTGCTACCCAACATGAATTCACAGAGTCAAATTACACACTAATTTCACAATAGCAAGTAAGTAGAACAGTCTCTGAAGTAATGCACGCCATTATAAATATGCAGCTTATTAATCTGTAGAATACACAATGCAAACTTTTCCAGCTGAACCAAAGTCTCCAGGCCAGCTGCACTGTGGCTCTTACACAGTCAGTAAGCACAGTACCTCCTCTGATGCGTAATGTTTTCTTGCCAGAAGAGATTTGCCAAGCTCAATGCAGGTAGTAAAGCTGTCGTTTCGGGCATCGATTTCTGCTTTGATACCCTGGTGATTGTTCATTAGTAGTTCAACAGACGAAACATCCCTAAAATGAGGGATCCATGGGTCAGAAACATGTATTCCAGATTTAACAGCTGTTACATTTTCCAACAAGTAAACTAACCCAGAACTGCACAATAAAAATACTAATTCCTAGATTGCCTTTGTGGTTCAAGAAGCAAGACTGCTAGCAGCCTTTCCTTTGGAACAGCACCATTCTGGTCTGAATCAGAAGTCAAACAAACAAGTGTGTGGGATTTAATCTCTTTGAACACAATTTTACACTGCAGTTACTTCAGTAGCCCCCAGCCTCTCCTGGACAGCAATACACAAACCAAGCTGCTACACCACCACCAGATTTCGACAGCCTCTCTCTGAATGTCTGGCTCGGTGATGCTGAGAGCTTTCCTCAACTGACCTGCAGCCTTATCTTCTGATTGAGATACTTCACATTACCTTGGCTTTTCCTGGGCTTCTATCTGTCGGATAACATCTTCCATCCAAAGCATGAGATCACGAACCATGCTGAAGAAACGGAATTTGTCTCCTGTATCCACCAGTCTAACCCTGCGGCCCTCGCAGGCATCCAACAGCGCCTTCCATGCTTCTAGGACCTCGTTTTCCCTCTTCTGGATGTCATCAGCTTTGTCTCCAGCGTAGGCAGCCTGAAGGCGTGCAGCATCCTCCTGCAGCTGTCTCACCTGGTGTGTTTTTGTAAGACAAATGCATCAGTGTTTGGATTCTTTTGAGTCATAAATATGGGGGAATTTTAGCTGCTATTCATCATTTGAATGGCTTTCTAAAGTCACTGCAAATACATTTCTTTAGTCTGTCAATAGTAACAAAATTTGCTCTGCTATTAATTCAGTATATCCCTCTGAAAATACTTCTTAGAGGAGGTGTGTTGGGTCGAGGGGCCCCCAAAAAACAAAAGATTTGCCACTGCTAAACCTCCTGTAAAACCGGGTGCCAATACAACGTGGCTGTTAAATGTCAGGGCAAATGGGGACCACTTTCATCATCACATTTTCAGTGCCACTCAGGAACTCCTGTAACACAACCACTACTCTGTCAGAGCATGAAAAATGTATTTTAATGACAGAGAGGTTTTCTCAAAAATGTAGACAATGACTTCAAATGGAGAAAATTGGGAAATTCAAAGATCTTTCTGCTATCAGAAATCTCTTTTCCTTTCAAACACATCAAATGCTGTTTCTTGACTGTTTCACATACTTTTGAGACAGGAATCATTCCGTTAGCTCTCTTCTAATATTTTTTTCTCTTTTTTAAAATTTTTTTTTTTACGTTTGAACACCAATTTAAAGAGTGTTCTAGCTACAGGCACAGAGATCAGGCCACTGTCATCATGACCCATCTTGGTGTTCAAGCTGTTTCACCTGAAAACAAGCGTAGGTGCTTTCACCACAGCTCTGCGCTGTGATTACATATTCCTTCATTTAGGCATTGATTATAATTACCTTTTGAGAGACTGGGATTGGTGTTTTATGGATGTTTCCCATTTTATGTATAAAATCTACAGCTTCTGAAAGCAAAACACTTGGAAAATCAAATGGTTGCTAAATCCCCTTCATTCTTGTGTAAACAACTACGTAAATTGCAACATAATCAGGAATTGGCAGGCAGCTTGCCCGTAAAAGCCATCTTTTCCGACCTACTGGGATAAATGCAGTCAGTCATAATTCCTCCATTCCTTAAGCAACTTGTTCTCTTCCAAAATTCTCATTTTGGCAGCTGAACATTGTTTTTTGATGTAGAATCCCCTGCGTGCTGTATGAACGGCTGCCACCTTCTATTTAACATACCTTGGCTTCAAAGATTCGGAATTAGATCAAGTTTGGCTGCTTTTAAAAATCTTAGCCTGGACTACATACTTTAAATCTCTTCAGACTGCTGTTAGGGAGCATCATAAAAAGCAATATTTAAGTCAGCATGCCCAGATTCATAACCAAGTCGGAAAGTCCCTGTGTAGATCTACAGACCTCCTTTGCCTCTCAGAAAGGAAAAAATAGAGTGTGCCTAGCAGAAAGAGGGTTTGCTTGGGGCTTTTTGGTGGTGTTTTTTAAAAAACAAACCAAACCAACCAGGCTTACACATCCCTTCGTATTTGCCCCTGTCCTCCAAGTATCCTTTGGAATATCGATTCTTCCATGGGACAGGATAGTTGTGTCTTGTGTTCACCAAGGTGAACATGGCATAAGGAGCAGGCAAATCTAATAGCGCTGGCAAATCTAATCGTGCTGGAACACAATTAATGTAACACCCAAGAACAATGCTAAGGACAGAAAAAGCTGAAACCCGTATTTCATATTACCTCTGGCACGTTAAAAATGCTTTACAGATTCAGTATCTGTGCAGTGTCCTTCAGAAACGATATGTTAAGCCAAATGTGCCTTTCTTTCTTCAAATGCAAGCTATTTTCCAACTGTATCAGCCACGCAGTGTACTGCTGGTGCGGCTGCTTGAGGCAAGCAGAGAAAGGTCCTCTGAGGAGCTAAAGCGTGTCACCCTCGTGCCTCTCCATCCACTCTCTACTCCCACGCACGTAGCAGGCTGAGGCTGTCAGGAGACATCACAGCTTTTTGCTTCACTTTACATCAGTACAGAGGTTCTCTGCCTTCACGATTTCTTCTTCAACCAGGGACAGGAAATGGAATAATGCTCAACAATTACCTACACATTCAGAAATCTGGATACTTACGGATTTCTATTTTAGATAAACTAATTAACCTAATGCAATGACAGAGAAGCAGAAAGACAGATAAGGAAATGACGCACATTAAGTTAATTCTCTCAGAAAAGCTTGGAAAGCAGCACTCTGTCTCCCAGCCACGGAGGGGCCAAGAGCGGCTGCAGAACTCTGTAGCTCAGGTTCCTATACCCACAGACAGCGCCGTTCCCCTGCTACACACCTGGGTGCCAAGTGCCTGGATATCATGCTCAAACGTTGTGTGCATTCTCTGTAGTGTTTCCACTGTGTTTTGGTCTCTACCAAGCTCTTCAGGCAGCTTCTTATGTTTGTCTTGAATACGTCCTAAGATCTCCTTGGCATCATGGTAAAATTTGTGCAGTTCGTAAGAGGCTGCTAGAATTTGTGTTCTTGTGTCAATGAGCTCCAGGAGATCAGCCCAGGCCTCATTGAGTCCGTCCTTCCACTCTGCGATTGTCGCAGCGTCTGAATGTCCAGAGTTGATGAGTTCATCCGCCATGTGGTTAACAGTATCAACACGCTCCTGTCCAATGTTTCCAGTGTCTCGGGCAAATTCTCGGAATCGCTCCTGTAGCATCTGAAATGCAGAAAAACAGACTCATGCAGTGCTGCAATTACAAACTGATCTGAGCAAACCAAGCAAGCCAGCCACCCATTTATATTAACCATCCAGGAAAGGAAGGTCAACCTGCAGCCACGTCCAAAGAACTTACTGTTACGTGTTCATAATCCTGTCCCAGCTCGTGGGACCCTGCCACCACCTCCCTTTCAGCAATCCATTGCTCCAGGTCATCCACCTCCCGGTTAAGCTGGAACAGCCTGTGTCTCTCATCCAGCTTGCCCCTTCTCTCTTCAGCTAGATCCTTCAGGCCTGCGTACAGCTTATCCACTTTGGACTGGCGCATGCTGATACGCTCACTGAAAAAAGCAGAGAGCATTGAGTCCTCATTGTCTTTTACAAAGAATAAAAGTAAATGGACAAAAAAATCCTACAAGGAATAAAGATCACTCTTGGGCTATTTAATCCACAGAATGCACGTCTGCTGCATGCACGGATCCGACTCAGACACACCGGACCAATCCTCCCGCTGGCACAGCTGACTGCACTGGCTGGAAAACTGCTCTGTCCTGCACACATAAACCCCCTGGCTTTAGAGAGTGAAGCTGGGAACCAAGCTCTCCATTTGTTTAACCACAGATCACACCAGAGTCTTCTCCCAAAATTGCAGGCAGGATCTGAGCTGCTGAGGCAAGCAGCATTTCATTTTCATTTAAATTCTGCTTTGAAGTTCATAAGTACTCATGGGTTTCTTACTCTCTAAAGCTCAGCATTTCCAAAAGTGATTAATAGTTCCACTTGCTGTATCTTTTGCCTATATTTTGTCTGAGCCATATAGCCCTGTCAAATTGCCTTCCTGCTGCCTTGTAAAGTTGATTATGTTATTCCCGTACTTAGTCAGCTCAGCCAGGAAATCCACTCTCATCAGAAATCATCATGACCACAAGAGAGTGCTTTTGAGTTAAATAACAATCTTCCACCAGAGGCAGAGTGTGTCTTCCCTAAGCTAGTCCTATCTTCCTATCTAGAAAGACAGAGCAGTTAAATACATCAGCCTCATAGTCAAATCAGCCTTGCAGACAAAGCCAATGGAGAATTCTGTTTGTTTAGCTGCAGCTCTCACAGCAAAACAGTTCTTAAGCTTCCTGAACTCTCCCACAGGGAAAGCCATTTATGAAAGATGAGATAAATTTACCAAACCCAAGATATTAATGTGCCCACGCTTAAAGCATCAGATTCCGGTCTCCGATTCCACTGGAATCTCAAGGAGAGGAGGCAGATCTTGGGGAGCACTGCCCTACAGACAGAAGGGTAAATGACTGGGACCCTAGGGGCTGGACATAAAAGTTGGTTAAAAGAGTCAATGTGGACCTTGTCTCTCAGGATTGCTACACCTCCGTAAGGTTCAGCAGTGCTGGCAGACCTGGCACCGCTAGTCTGTATGAAGGAGTCAACAGACATCCACTGAAGGCGTCCAGTATGATCCAGACATCAGCGGCTGCGCATACTGGCCCTCTTCAGGACCCTGTCTCTGGCTGAATCAGGGTGGTCCAAAATGCATCTCGAACTGAGTGAGGCTGAACTCCTCTTCCTCTGTACACTCCTCTGAGCTACTTACTCTTTTTGTAGTCTTTGTGTGTCAGAACGACCCAAGGAAGCGACTGAACTACTAAAAGAATGCATAATCCAATTAAAAATGGTAGTTCATACCTTTCTGGGTGATTATCTGCCACCAACGTTCTGCTGGTCTTTGAAAGCTGGTGCACAGTTTCAGCATAGTCTTCTACAGCTTGTTCCAAAATCTGGTGTTTCTTCAGCATGGACACTGCACTCTGTTCATCCTGTAACGGTGGCAGAAAATGACAGTCAAGTCCCCCACTCCAGAGAAAGACATGACACAGCAAGTTCAACTTGGTGTGCGCACAAAAAGCAGTAGCCAGAAAGATTTATAAAGAACTGCTCCCAGGTACAGCTCGAAGACAAGTTGTTCTGACAGTGGTATATTAATAGTTGAGTTCACAGCAAATGGTACCCACAGAAAGCAAAGTAACAAGTGAAAGAGTGAATGCAACAACCCCTCTGGGATGCAGAACAAAATTATACCAGCTGTGAATTGAGCATGCTGAATTTCTTCCTCTATGAAGCTCTATGTGTGTTTACACAACCCTGTGATTGTGCAGGGCTCAGGAAAATGGAACCGTTTTAGGCACATCACTTGTCAGGCTTTACAACAACAGCCTGGGTCAAAGAAAATAAATCCTATGGAGCCAAAGTGCCTCGAGAAATTCTGATCAAAACTTTCTATGCATTTTTATGATTAAGAAAAACAACTCTCAGTGTTAACTGCTGTTGTCAAGAAGCCTTTTCATTAAAATATTTTTTGTGATGCACTATTCACATCAATATTCCTTTTTATAAGCATTGCTTAGATATAGAAAAGAAGGGAAATCCTTTTTAACTGAAGACTGAACACGCATGGAATGTGTTATACTGATACAAAGCTGAGTTTTATTTTACCAGGGCAATGAATGCAGTATGTTTATGTAAATCACAAGATACAGCGTTCTTTTAACACCTCCTTGAAAAACAGTTCACCTGCTCTTTGGTATGGTCTGCTGCTGTTCCAGTTTCACTTCACTGGGAGTAAAACCAAGGACCATCAGGCCTGTTTCACAGACAGGCACACTGCGCTCTTCCAAGGGATTCAAAACAAATAGAAAACTTGACCTAACTGGACTGTATCGGTAACTCTGACCTTACAGCAAAGGAAGGCACACAGTTGCCATCCACAGCCTGAGGATGCCTCACTGACTCAGTACAGCAAGGCCTATCCTCCACGCTATCAGAGATGTCATAACAGATAGAAGAGATGATCACTTCAGGTTCCATAAGGGAATGAAATTTGTTTATGTTACCATGACGTTAGCGACATACTAAATTATGTCACCTGCCGCCTCTAGCTTAGCAATTAAAACCAAACTAGTGTCACTGTGGAGCTGCTCACCTTGGCTTTCTCTTCTGACATCATGTAGAGCTCCTGCTCACTCATCCAGGCCTCAGCCTCAGCAGCATCAAAGTAATACTGCTGCGCTCTGTGAGACTCCTCTAGGCGCTTGTGGCGTTTCTCTGTCTCCTCGATTAGGAGGTTCCACAGCTGCTGCAAGTCTGCAAGTCTCTGCTGAATTGCTTCAGCATTAGGGCTACTCTCTGTGATAATGTTTTGACTCCTCTCAAAAATGTCATCGATACGAGGCTGATGTCCCTGGATTTCTTTCTGAAGGGTCTGCATGGGAGAGAAGCAGACTGATGAGACACTGCACCGAACAAAAAAGAAAGGTCAGTCAGGGGTCTTTGCTCTAGAGGGGCGGCGAAACACATGGCATCAGCTCACGGGGACAAACTGGGGCTTTGCCCTCCCCGAACGTGCCATCACCAGCGGTCATACCGCCTCCCTGTAGCACTTCACCACTGAAGCACCCATCATTTTACCCCAAGCCTTTCCTTCCTGAATTAGTCAGCCCTAAGGAGAAATAATAGGTATGGAGCTCCAAGAGCACCTACTTACCTGATTTTTCTTTATTAGTAGCTGCACAGTCTGGAGGTTGTGTCCATGATCAGTTGATGTAGCTATAGGCATCCTCTCTCCGACCCACAACTGAAAGTAAGGGAAGAGCACATATGATTTCAAGCAGACACATTTAGGGCAGCAGAGAGAGGCTGGTGCACACGAGATGCAAAAAGCAGCATTACTCAAACGCGCTATGGAGAGTCACGATCGAAAGGGTTCTTCCTGTGACAGCTCTGCAATAGCTGTGACATTTTCCTATTGTCTGGGGAACAGGATTTCTTTTATACTCACAATTTCATCTTCCACATCCCGGTTGAACTGGTGGATCTCTTTGGAGGCCAGCAGGTTTGCCTTTCTTTCATTCAAAGGTTCCAACAACTCCAAAAATTTCTTTTCTACGGTAAGGCGTTTGCCATCTACTTCATCTGTACTCTTCCCTTCTTGACTTAAAGCCCTTGCCTGGCTTTGCAGCTCCTCTATCTCCTTCTTACGAACATCCATTTGGTTCTCTAGCATCTAAACAGAAACATGGCAAAAAGGTCCTGAAAACCGTGGTAAAAGCAGCTGGTACAACTAGGGTACATCAATAGCTTCAGAAGAAGGAAGAACAGATGCTGGTCAGTAAGGATTTACCACATGAATAATTATTGTACTGTAGCATGCACATCGCAAGGAACAAGGCCTGGACACAGATTCACAACTGTGGCCAGCTGCTGACACCCCTCAGTTATGCCTGCTTGTGCAAATGGTGAATCTGGCCAACAACAGCGCTGAATCTCTTCTGTTGGTCGTTCACAAGTTACCCTGAACAACTTTGAAGCACAGCTAAGTGCACACTAGAGCTTCATTGCTCCCTGCTGTCCTTGCTACTCCCCTTGCTGCCTTTACAGCAGGGAATCAGGGACCGACCAGCTTCAGACAAGATTGAATGAATCACAGGCAGGCAGCCGTGCACAGAGAGGGAACGACGGGTGGCTGAAGGACTACAGCAGGAGATGGAAGAGAGATATTAATGTGGGGAAGGAAGGCAGCATAAGGTAGAGACTGTATCAAGAAATTTATGGCCGATTTGTTTCTGGGTGTTTTCCTGGTTCTTCCTAAAGATACATAAAACAACAGGAAGAAAGAAAAGCAAATAAATTATTTTCTAAACTGAAAGGATCCCCCATCTGTTCCTTTGAGTGCAGATATCTGCCGACTGCCCACTCTGCAACCTGTGCTCCATTTACCTGCTGCTTCTTCAACAGGATGTTGACACTGGTGAGATCTTTTCCGTAGTCGTCTGACTGAATTTGACTCTCCAAACCATTCAGCCACTTATCCAAATCAGCACAGCTCTGGGTAAAAAGCTCTGCCTTGTTTGCATCAAAGAGACGCTGAGCCTTGGTCTGGGTAGTGGATTCAAGCTCTTCCCACATTTGACGGAGACTCGTCAGCTTTTCTTTCACTACGGCTTCAGTCTCTGGTTTCTCTGCAATGAGCTGCATTCCCTCCTGCAAAGCAAAGAGCAACAAAATGGTACCTCCTCAGGAGCACTCACAGACCGTTAGTTAAATTATTGTGATTAGTGAGCACTCAGGGTTCCTCATCCGCTGGCAGCATCAACCACGCATTTTCTATCTCCAATTACCCAGTGACTCCTTCCAGAACATCAGCTCCCCAGGCCCATCTGTTGCCAGGAAGAGGGTTTCTGGGTAATGGGAAGGTCAAGCAACGCCTCCTTTCTCTTCCCCACCACCCGTTCCTCTGTGGGATATCCTGGGGCACCGCGCGACCGGAGAGGGGCAGGCAGCCCCATGCCGCCTGGGTGACAGCGGAGGAGCTGAACAAGCTGTGTGTCCAGCTTCTGTGGGCCATTTCACCGGGAGAGCGGTGAAGACCCAGCATAATGCTGGGAGAGGGAGCTTATGGCACCAAAACTGAGCTGTGCAACCAAAGAGGGTCCTGTTGATGGGTTATAGCAATTACCATGGGTCTAAGTTAGTAGCAGAGAGGAACAATCTTCCTTGGGAAGCAGGAATGCTGTACCTAGCACCAGCAGAGCACTTGGACTTAAGGTATCTTTTAGCCTTCACAAAGATCGTATACATTTTGGAAATATTTTCTTTACTTCTAATTATACTTCTACCTCTGCACCTGGGTGGTGCTGACAAGAGACAAAAACCTTTTCAGATGTGAATGCTATTCACAACCCAGCACGTTTAATAGCTGTGACCACTGGTAACATTAATACAGTGATTGTCAGCCGAGGCTCGATACAAACTTTGGTACTTTGCTGCAATGTGATTTTTCAGAGGCAAAGGGTGAGGATGTATTAGCATCACTAAAAAAGTACTTCCAGTACTAAAAGCAGCCTTCTAATGAGACCATTAAAGGGTACTGCTACTTGCAGATCACAGAAAAGCCTCTAATGGGATCCTGAGTGCCAAAGTGGGAGAGGAAATGAGCAATTAAGCTAACTTACACTGAACAGAAACCCACTGTCAGAGCTAAAGAGGAGACCTCCCTCCTTGGTGTTCCAGAGCCGCACATGAGAAATGGGGGGGGGGGGGGGGGGAAGTACAGCTCATCACAGCTTATTAAAGCCTTCAAAGTAACTTGATACAGAGCTGTGAATCTTAATTAATCACAAAACAGGCTGTACTTTACCCCATGCACTAATTTTGCATGGGGAAAGGCAGCCTGATTGTAGTCCTGAATGAATGAAAAGCAGCACGGCAGCATGGGAGTCTCAGTTCAGTTACTGGCCCACATTCAGTTATTTCCCAGGAAGTACTCCTACACTTTCTTAGCTCAAATCACAACATTTGCCCCTTTTACCCCTTGGGTATGAAAACTAGGTTATGCCTTCCTCCTAACAGATAAGAAAGACTAGACAAAGTTAAATTGGCAACTTAGCCAATGACCGTTCTGTGAGAATGTCTTGGATAAAAAACCATTTAACATCAATGGGGAATAGAATGCGTTAGATGGAGACCCAACATGATAGATACCCTACAGTAATGAAATCTCCTTTTGCCTTAGCTGGAGAGATGATTCAAGAACCAATTCTGCAGAGGAACAGATCCCGTCTCTGTGCATAACCATCTTCAACAAAGATGAGGGCATTTTCTGGACGTTCTTTAGTTACCTTTTCAATCTTCTCCAGCCATTCTTTGTTGGATGCAAGTTCTGCCATAAATGCCTGATGCTTCAGCCATTTGCTATGCAGGTTCCTTGCCTCGTCATAGGACATATCCTGGGCTGTAAGCATCTTCTCATTGATCCAGAGTGAGAGCTGAAAAGGAAAAATGCGAAAGCATTTGTAGTGTGAAACAGTGCAAAGTATCAAAATGTCTCCTGATCAAGGATATAGAGATGCCTCTACAGAAGAGTTGCGTGACATTCACAGGCTGCTTTTACTTGGGGTTCAGTCAAGGATCCATTTCTTTAACAGTTAAATTTAAACATCCGTCTCCAATATATAAATAACCCATGACTCAGGCAGAAAGGAATCGACTCCATGATGAACAAAATCAAACACACAGGTCTCACTCGCCTCAACAGCAAGACAAACAGGGACATGTGCCCTACTTTTTGGTCACAGTATATTTTCATACCGCCTCTTCCTTGCGACGTTACTCCATGTGCTACTCAGGACTGGGACATGAATGTCATCACTGCACCCCTGCGAAGCCTTGCTGGCTTCCCGAGGACATTGCAGAAGCACATGCTAACGAAGGGGCATGCAAAAGGCAGTGGCCAGAATTAAACAGAGCCCCTAGGTAAATTATTTAGGGAAACACTGAATGAGAAATTCTGTATTTCTACTCGTACCAAAAGTCTTAAGAATAGAGACTGGTTTGTACCATTAATTCACAGCACATTTGTACCTCCTCCCCATAGCCTTTTCTCTATATAGGTTTATAAATGAATTTGTTTACTTGTCCAACCTCCAGTAAGGTTTTGGTACCCAAGACTTTCCTTTTCCCATTATATAAAATCCAAGACTGATTTCATTCTGATTTTCCAGATCAACACTAAAGAAAAATCAATACTTTAGAAGGTAGCTTATTTGCCAAGGGCAAGCAGAATGTGAAAATGATCGTAGCAGCCAACATCAAATTTCGTCCTAGGGTGTATCTGACTGCTTTATCTATCCCTTAGGTGCGATAAGCAACATGTTCACAGGAATGTTTATAGAATTTGAAAAAGATTCATTTTCTGCGTATTTTAGAGTCTCCTACCCAAGCGGAAAACGTCAAAACAAGTCTAAGCTTTGTTTCTAGAAGGGCACTTCAGCAGCGCACGCCGTCCTGCCGAGGAAGGACCCTGACAAGAGGAGTAACAGAGCCCAGGCCAGACTCGACGATTCTCTTGCTACGCTACGATGCTACTCAGGAGAGAGGGACACAAATTCCGTCTAGCGTTCACAAGCCTTTTTTAAATTGTCCCTTAAAGGCACTGTTAAGCTCCACAAAAAAAGGAAAACTTATCAGAACAATCAAAGCAGCTCCTCATCTGATCGTGCTATCAAGTCTAAAGAGAAAAACGCTCGTGTTAATGAAGACCTCTGGAGGGAGCAAAGTTTACAGCTGTAACAGGCTACTGTGCTGCGTAACGATCGAAGGCTCCATTCCGGATTACTACATAACCCGAAATTAGTGGGTTTACTGCCGCCTTTCCGCGTAGCAGACAGCTGCTCTCCTCTGCAAATTGCACTGCTTGTCTTTCATTGCTTTGACTCAGCCACAGCATTAAGTCTGCTGAGGATTCAAAAGTGTTTCCCAAGGAAAGGTAGCATCGTTCGTATTAACAGATGGGGTGAACTGAGCCACAGCCGACACGTGGCACACAGCCAGCGGCTGTCGGGATGAACCCCTCACTTCTGACTCTCACAATGTTGTTATGTTCCTTCTGATAACACAGAAGGCATTTAGGGGGTGAGTATTAAAACCTGGGGTTTGCAACCACTATAGTTACCAGAAGTCAGTATCTTCAGTGCAAAAGTAGATTTAAAAATGTATACAGTAATTCCCTAGAACTGTGCCTCAGAGCAATGCTTGCAGTATTCATTTCTCCAGAAAACTATAAGCTGGTTGTTAATACTGGCAGAGCTAGCTATTAAGCCTTCCTCCCATCCTTTACACCTATACCACAAAACTTTATTTCTGCTCTCAGCTCCCAGGAGACTGTATCACTGTGCAATGACAACCAGGCATGAACCAAGAGAAACGCAGAGGCAAACCCCTTGTAAATCTGGCAGGGCAACAAGGGAAGGTGAAAGAGCACCGACTGCCGCTGTGCTCCCCAGACACTGCAAACACCCAAGCTGACCCAGCCTATCTTGCGGCGTAAGGTTCACAGACGCCTGCGCTGCATGACAAAGCCTGCCGGCACACTCCGTCAACAGAAAATTTCTGACGTGGGGAGTCTCGCCAACCACTTTCACTCTGGCGTCCCCAGGGAAACGAGCCCAGCCAGTGCCCAGGCTTCTAGGCACTCAGGGGAAGATCAGCTTTAATCGCTTCCAAGGTGAGCTGTGAAGGAGCAGGAAGTCAAAGAGAACTAAATGGCAAAATTTGTCACATCTCCTCTTCTCAGGATTTACTGCCGTCACTTTATTTCATTCACTCAGCAAATTTATTTAACACATTCAGATTTATGAATGTGAAAAACAGACTGAAAAAGCAACCCGCCCAGGACAAACCTGTGACAGTGTATCTGACCACTAACAACATGAAAATCTGCTGCGTTTTCCCTCATCTGTGACCCACAGGGAAGGTTCATCATTGCTGAGCTGTCGTTAGGAGCATTATCCTGCCACCTCCTTGAGCGCCACGGACCCCGCTCACGGCCTGGCCCGCGAGTCAGGGGGCAGGGAGGAGCGAGGGGCTGGGGGCCACGTCTACCATAACGCTGCAGCACGGAGCCACCCTGGGGAAAGCGGCTGCCCTGGGCAAGGAGCACACTGCAGAACCACTCTTCCTTTCCACAAATTACAGACGGAGGGGAAACCGTCCCCAAGGCAGCGGGCAGGAAGGCCGAAGGATCATTGCCAGGTGAAACGGAGACTGGTTCAAATCTGGTTTCTAACAATTCTCAGCTTCACGGTCAGCACTAACGAAAAGCAAAGGGCGAGGTGTTCCCTTGGCTCCCTTCCACCCCGCAAGACAGCGGTGCTCCATCACACGATCCCTCCAGCCCAGCGTAGCTATCAGTAGGCACTCTGTAATCAGGCTAATGCAAATTCTAAGTCTCGTTATGGCTGTCTTCTCAGAAAACAACCATTCAGTTATCGTCAAGCTAATGTCCTCTCAAAACGGACTGGAGAAATTTGTAACATTTGGCTATTGTAAGTTCTGTCTTTGAATCCTACAGTCGAGACATCCATGCTTTAGTGGCTGGAGAGAAACAATCAAGAGGAAAAGCATTCAGGCGGCCAGACACTAGAGCTTTTATGTTTTCCTTTTTCTTTCAATGATATAGGGGAAAAAACAGATCCTAGGGAACACAACCACATTAACAGAGAGGCTTGAAGAGCCCCAAGAGCCAGGGGGATTTTTGTAGCAGAGATGTTACAGAAGAAGGAAGAAGCTGCTGCTAATAACAGCAGAATTTTTGCTCATATGTCATGTTTTTACTACCAAGGAAGGAGCAATTTAAACCAAGTTCATGGTTAGCTTACGCAATGCAGGAAAATAGACTGCATCTAGGCAACCAAGCAGCACACAGCATTTGCCCAGTTTATGATCATTATTTTGTTTGTTTCTTGTAGGAAGTCTCAGCCATGGGCAATTCCATCCCGACACGCTGCAGTGACTTCCAGTCTCTTGCAGCTGGGTAAGATGTGCAGCTAACGCACTGACTCATGAATTTAAAAGCACAGCTTTGTCACGGTCAGCTCTCTTTGCAGGCCTCAGATAAGGATAGCTAGTTTTTAACGCACGTCACGGGCAAGGCTCTTTAATATCTGTCAGTAATACATGAAATAACCTGAAAATTACTTGATTAATTCCTCATACTAGGAACAAGGTTATTCCTAACTTTAAAATGTTGCCTTCAGTGTGAACAGTCCATGTAAGTCGCTAGAAAATCTGGAAAGGGTTTCTTTTTTTAAATGTTATAGTACTTAACAATCTTAAACACATGCAAACTATCAGATAAATAGCACATTAAAAATGATCCAGTTTAACCTTGTTCCCCTCTTGTTCCTAACCTCCCACTCTTCTTTCTGACTAACGTTTTGTAGAGATCAGCTGAACTCTCCTGCACCAGACCACATACATACATACAGCTGTAGACAAAATTCTTAATGAGTTCAGTGCTAAGCCCACCAGAGTCCATGTGATTAATTTATACCATGGCAGAAAATCTTCACTGCTTTTGGCAATTTTCCCTGTCTTTAGCTTAGATGACAAAAGGAAATTCAGTTCATGAGAAAAAAAAAAAACCAAAGAGATCAATTTTTGCAGGGTTTTGGGCGGGGTTTCTTTTTTAATTGCTTACTCCCCAGTAAATACAACTGGGTGACTTGACTGCAAAACACTAAGTATTCCAGTTCTCATAAAACTGGGGTAAGAATGCTCTTCTGAGGACGCAGCTTTCGGCAAGTAAAGTGAAAGGACGTATTTACCTCTTGACAATCCTGAAGAAACTTCTGAAGATCCCTGTTATCTTTCAGTCTCATCAGAAGTTCACTGGCTGCTTCACGGTTCTTCCTATGTCTATTAAAAAAAATAACAGCAGAGAAAAAACCCCTTGAAATAGGCATTTCACACAAAACTCATCTGTTCGTTTCTGTAGCCTCTCTGGGACACACGTGCTGAACCAGTGCATGGTGCGTGCCTTTCACTGCCTTTCAGATGAAGGGCATTTCTGAAGCTCAGATACGCATGTGTTATTTAATGCACTTACTTAAGTTCAGCATCTACTTGTTTTTGTGGCCAGTTAAATACACAGGGAAAATTCTGAAGTCAGCAGGGTTTCACATGTGTTCTGTGCGGAATTTGGCCCACTAATTTCAACACTGGGAAGTTCAGACTGTTTGCCAAAAAATATACGAAAACTGTCTGCAAAATTGCAACAAGAAGGCTGCATGCTATGTGGCTCTTGCTGTAACGCTCTTTATAATATACCTTTGCTATAGCTCAGCACCTCCTTCTCCTGAACAAAGCTGTAGTAGGGGTTTGTATAACCTTCCACATGCTGTATTTAACGAACAACGCATGCAACACACCTGTGTGTTTCTGCAAATAGAAGCTTTATGAACACTGGAACATTATTTTTCAGACCGTTTAAGGGTAGACAGAAGAAAAGAAAAGGTTCGTTCCAGGAGCCCTATTTTTAATGTATGACTGTTTGCCTCCTGAAGGATGAGTCACGCTGGCAGTCCCAAAGGTCTTGGTGGGCTCTTCAAATGGACACGGCGCCTGAAGAGCTGAGTCCCAAGGTACCTCTGAACATCTTTTTAACTAATGCTTAATTTGGAGCCGTTATCCCCATCCGTCAGTACTTTCATTATTTATGAGGTGATTTAGATGGAGGAGACAGAGTAAAGATAATTTGTATTTACTGCTCATTGTGTCAGATTTGTTCGTATTAAACTGTACAGGGTCTTAAAGTGAAACATTGCTGCCCTTTGTAATAGCCTAAGATAAATAGGGATAGAGAGTTGGAAATTATTTTAAAGGGTGGCAATTTATAAGATGATCTCAGCACATACTGGCAATAGCTAAATAAATCCATGTTAGTGGCAATCTCCAGAGAGCTGTGATATTCTAGAAGACTCTAAATTACACGCTGATGACAACAACTGGATTAAGATACCACTTCTCCTGATCTACAATAAGTTACCAGAGCAAGCTCTCTGGCACGAATTTAGTGACTCCAGCAACACAAGGAATACTTAGGGATATGTTTTACATAAAAGCAAATGGTCTGTAGACAGAGGAATAAGAGAAAACCCTTAACAGGACTACAAATTGCTTCTCTCTTGTCTCAACAGCTTCCTCTGCATAACCAGGCAAGCAGCATCTATATAGCTATAGGTCAAGAAAATTGATTTATGCATCAGATGGCAAGGAAGACGTACGTAACCATCAAAGCAAGAGGCTGGAGTCCAAGCCCAGGGAATCTTGAGGTTTTGACAGGTGTCGTTATCTGAGAGAGCACAAAGGACAGGACACCTAAATTGTGCCTTAGCAAAAATCTCTGTAACACAGCTAACATCGCTGGGTTTGATTCCGTTCCTTCTTGGCTGGTTTTTATATGCCTGGGCAAATACAGTGCATTACTCAGGTTGCTAAAACAAAGTTCGGAATTGCTTGGGTGATTTTATCATGATGATTTCATAGATTTAAGGCTAGATTATTCTATAGACTCACGTATTCTGGAGAGGACACAAGTTGTGAAATTAAAAGGAGAATTTTCATGACACTTATTTGAATAGAGTTTAGAGTAAGTAGAGAAGTTCTTATGTTCAGAAAACTTGAGTTTAAAAAACTAACAAAAATATCTCCCAGAGAGTGTTGGAAGTACTAACTTCAAGAACCTTGAAGGGAAAAAACATGCAGGGATATCAAACAGATGATGACATCGCTTTTTTTTTTTTTTTCCCTCAGCCTAACAAATATGATCTTTGGCACTTAGTGCTATTTAACTGTGAAGGTGGTTTGGTTGTCCAAGATGACCTGGAGCGAGACTGAAAGATGAGTGTTCTCTGAAGAAGAACAGAGCTGAACTGTAAGAGGGTTTAAACTGGATACTTGAGGATGTGGTAGTAGTACTTTGAGAATGGACTCTGCTGGAACAGGCAGGAATTCCTGTGCTTTCATCATAGAATAGATGTTACTTTTTATGGGAATAAAGGGCCCTAAGAAGGCATTTAGCCTGTTCTCCTGCCCCAGACTGGCTGTAGCTTAACATTATTAATTCCTTGTTCATGTTTCCCTCATTTCTTTAAAAGTTCCAATGACAGAAATTTTAGAATTTTCTGTGCATAACTACCCCTACCACTAGAAAGCTTTTCCTACACTCTGTTACCAGTACGCCAGAAGGGCTTTAGGTAGGATAAACAGGCAGGCAGACTGGAGAACAAAACCCTTCCTAATACAATTTTTTATCCAGATACTAGAAGAGTGTGGTGTTAAGGATGCTGCCTGGTCACCCTGCTTCCCCGGCTGCATGGGCAGAGGCCCCAGCTGCACCAGTCGGGCACGATGGGGTGCTGGACTGCAGCTCTGCTGAAGGCTACAAGCACTTGGCCACTGCTGGAAGGTGGAGAAAAGCACAAAGCTTACTGTTCAACTGCTGATTGCGGTCGTAACTATTAAAATCCTGCTCTTTGGAGACGTGCACGGCAGAGATGGGCCAGAAATTGAGACCCTGTGACACTTTAGGTTGCCAACGACTGCTTCTTACTAATTTGCTAAAATAGTTGGTGGAAGAAGATCCCACACTTGCACAAAAAAGTGTGCTCTGCAGGCTCTAATTATTTAGAATGACTTTGAATTCATCTGCCTAATCTGCCACGTAAATAATCACATATATGACTTACACCAGAGCAGCATCTGGGGGGGCTTCCCTATGCATACACTGAAGGGGCAACCTCAGATCCAAACGTCCAAGCTAAGCCATACCTACGTGGTAGAGAGGGGATAGGGAATGTACCGTAGTCAGTTAAACATGGGGGCATCTTTCTTCTGTGGCAACATTATGGAGAATGTAAAACAGGAAAATGAGATCTGTTCAGCACAAGGAGGTGTCTGACTCAAATTAATCCAAGAGCAGAGCACCAAAATTTGCCACAACGTTGCCCTGCCATGTCCCCAGAGGCCCCTGAGAATGCTCACGGAGCTGAAAACTGACAGCATCGCTTGTGGTTTAACTGTAAGCCTGTGGGTTTCAAAGCCTGCACAGGAATAATAAATCTTGCATGTAGCATGAATGCAATGGCCTGCGAGGAATACTGAGATATATGCAAGGCAGTTTTAGCTCCCTTAGTTGTTCTAGCAAACAAGAGGCACTCTGCTTTCTGAATGGGCAAGAACAAAAACTACTTCTGTTCTCTGTTGAGCAGAAAGTTGCACAAATGCAAAAGTTGATGAAGAACAGTCCCAGATCACAGTCAGATCTGCCACTGTCTTTAAACTAAGTCTCATCTGCAGAATCAGAGAGGCCGTGCGTAGGCACGCAGACTGGGGCAGTCCCCCTATGCTCTTCCAAGAAAAAACGGAGGAGAAAACACTTCTCCTCCAGCTGGCAGAAACAGCAGCAGAAGTCACCAAAGCAGGGACAGCTGCACAGGGGAGACCGGCTTCTTTTCCATCTGGAAAAGCTAGCCAGTGGTAGCTTTATTCAAGTCCATCGTTTCCTTCCCTACCCCTTTCTCCATGTCCTTATTCCCATTTATTCTTCCCCATGAACAGCACTAAAAATTGTGCTGAAGTGTTTATCTCCTATTGCACAGCTCCACTCTGCTTCTGCACCCTCCTTCTTCCTTCGCCTGATGCCGACCACGTCTGTTTAGATGGTAACCGTTTTAGGACAGTGGGGTCTCCTCTGGAACAGCTTGAAAGCATGGCTGTAAAAAACACTACCAGCAGTACTAAAAACTACAAAGAGATCCATATGGGAAGTACGGAGCCACTGCACGTATTTGTACTTGTTTGTTTTGGTCCTTTGTTATACATCCAGGTGGAGCTTGGTCGGGAGAGCAATTTTTTATAAATGCAAAGAGGCTTCCTTTGCTACCACTCCCGCTACACCCAGCCCTAAGGCTTTGTTCTTGAGGCTTATCAGCCTTACAGACTCGGAGAGCAATCACACGGATTTCCTGAATAGCAGTGCACTGATGGTTTTTGCAGTGCTCTGCATAAATAGCTTTGGAACTGAGGAAACACGTTTGAAAAAAGTGGCCTTAAAAAAATAGTCTCTGGGACTTGCCTGCCATTCAGAGTAGGAACTCCAGCACAGGTCCCACAGCCAGGATGGCCCAGGTGGCCCCAGGACAATGCTGCACTGGGGGGAAACGGTCGCCAGAGCACCCCAGCCAGGGCAGAAGGAACCTCTCTGCAGAGCACACAGGACAGAGGCCGAAGCTGTCTCCCACTCCCGCCAGCTCGGAAAGGGCTGCAAGAAGCAGCCGACCATTTCCTACTGTATCCTTGGATGCTATCTTTTAATATTCCAAAAGTTACAGAAAGAAGACACCTGACCAGAAGGCCAGGATCAAGTCCTCCTGCTGGGAAAACTTATAGCAGAGGACACCGAAAGTCAGAGAGGATGAATAAGGACAATTAATTTCTCAGTTTTCACCTTGATTGCTTTCATATAATCTCTTCCTGGCCTTTGCAGATTCTCCTTGGGATCTAAAGAGAGTGAAGCTGGGTAGAGAGAATGAAAACATGAGGTGTCCTTGGGTTAGGTTGTCAGAGGGCTCAGGGACCCTCAGCAAGCTCTGGGAACAGGAATATCTGCCTTCCTTGAAGCCATGAACCACAGCTGAAGTGGGCGCATACAGAGTGGGACATTTGCCAAAACAGGGAAAGGCACAGCATTTTCTGAACTACTTCAGTTTCTCCTTGGAGATAAAGGCATCTGGATAACACTGAGCTGAGCTACCGGCTGTGGAAGGATGCAAGTCTGATAGAAAGGTCGTCAGTAACATTTGACATAAAAGTTCTGTATGAGCTTACTGCTGCGTTCGATACTCATGATTGAAAAGTGCCTTGAAAGACTCCACTATTATTCAAACCAAAAGAAGAATGAACCATGAATCACAGCCATCAAACCCGAACATTTGGTTTTCAAAGAAAAAGAAACTCTTAAAAGTTCTACAGCAGCCATGCCGCAGCTCAAGAGACAAAGCAAAAGACTTGTTCTAGGATGAAAGACACATTTGTACCAATGCCTCCTAATCTGATTTCAGAAGGGCCAGACAAGTTGGAAAAGGCGATCAAAGCCACGCGGGTGGGGTAGACACAATGCCAATTACACTCTTGAAGAGCCACATTCCTTCCTCAGAGGAAGGACAGGAATACATTATTTTAATTAAATCAGCTAGGAGGCAGCAGAGGAAACAAAGACTTGTGGAACCAGGTACAGCTAACTGCTACTGCTCCCACCATAACAGAAAGTCTGTTAATGCTCTAAGAATTATATAGCAGCACTCATTTAGCCAAATTCTGGGTAGTGAGCTCATTACCTAGTAAGTCTCTAGAAAATGGGAGAGGTAATATTTAATTAAGATTAGCCTGGCACATTTTTGAAACATTACGGTTTGTATTTTTCCACAGGACAAAGAAAACAGTCTGCAACAGACATTTTCTAACATGTTCCTTTGCCTTTGGATTCTGGTAAAAGTTCATCCCTCAGCGAACAGAATTAAAGTATGAACATTCTGCCACCATTCTGACCTTACCTGTCATCAATAGAGTCCACTTTCTCCTGGATTTTATCAGAGTTAATGTTCCCATCGCTGACTAGCCTCCTGCCAGTCTCCACAACCGCATTGATCTTTTCTTCATTGGCATCCATCGTGGTCATGAAATCCTCCTGTTTTTTAATAGCAGCTTCCGCTCCTTCCAAGGTAGTGGGCATTTCCGTGTGCGCCAAAACATACTCCTGTGATTGAAGCATAAATCAGAGATAAAAGCATTACACTCAGAATATGCTGCCTGCTCCAACAAGATTCACCACATATGACAAGAAACATCTCCTAAGAACAGTTAAGAGGTAAAATACAAAAAGCAAATTATAGTTTAAAAAAGGGCAATTTCTCTCTTTGTAGCTCTCCTGCCAAATGATCGTTATTTGTTAAGTGCTTGCAGTATATGGTGCCAACCTGTAGAAATGAAATAAGGAATATATCTTGACCACTTGCCTGGTTATTAAGAAATGCTTCTGCTTGCTTGGTATCTCTAAGAAATAGCTGGTAGGCATGAGACTGGGAAAGGAGATTTTGCCTGTTCTCCCACATTTTGTGAAGCTCATTCCATCCAGTGTCCAAAGCTTGTAGGCGCTGGCGTAAGAACATGTACTGAGCGTCAGTTTGCCCTTGTGTCACCATCTCACCCATGTCCCTCATCTTCTGATAATCTTCCTCATAATTGTTGATTTCATTCTTAATATTCTCGTGCTGAGTGAGCAGCTTCTCAGCCTCTGTCAGTGTGTTTGGCATATCTTCGGATGCAATTGCAGTCTGCGTTCTGGATAGCCAAGACTGGAAGTCATCCAGATCTCTCAGGAACTGCTGCAGTTTGCTTGCCTCTCCAAGGGACTCTTCCCGGTTCTTGAGGGTGGTCTTCATTTCTTCCCATACATCATTGATTTCTGCGAGCCGTGAAAGGATAGCCTGTGCCTGGTCAGGATGCTCCGATTCCAACTTTTCTGCCTCTTTTTGCAGGTCGCTTAGCTTGGCTTCAATGGCTACCAGGTCACGTTCCATGCCCGTCAGCTTCCTCTGCAGGGCCATCACTCCAGCTAGATCATTACCCAGATCTTGTGTGGATTCGATCACTTTGGTCTTTTCCCTGATCCAGGATTTGGTTTCATTACATTCAAGATGGTAGTTCTGGATACTCAGGGCAGAGAGCAGAGCATCCTTCTTCCTATCTACCAGTTCTCTGAACTGGCTCCATCTGAAATTTGTGAGGAGAGAAAAGCAGAGAAATGGAGGTTAGTTTATAATGAGGATAAAGATTATGGCAACATTTCTGAGTCAGCAGTTGCTCACATTAGCTTGGTAAGCCATGAAATAACCTAACTATTCATGTTTTTTTCAGGCCTTCCCACATCATCAATAGTTTTAGCAAAACAACCATTAACCAAGCTACGGCATATGTTAGAATGTGACAAGCACCAGCAATATTGAGTCCTTAAAAGTGTAATTTTTTTCTCAAGTGAAAAATTGCTAGGTACATCTAATTTTCGCACTAAATGTAGCCTCTTGGTTTATTTTGAAGCCAAAAAATTGAGTGCGTTTACATGAAATTATATCGGTTTCTTTTTTGTCACAACAGTCGTTACAGTAAATTTCCAGCTCTGAAATCAAGGTACTGATACGCTCAGGACCTGACTGAAGTCAATAGCAAAACTCCATCGGTTTAGCAAATATTTGAAAGACACAGCTCTCCTGAAGCTTTAAAGGCCTACCTTGAAGATACTTCAGGTAACAGTATCAGAATATCTTAAAAAAAAAAAACATGTAAGAAACACAAGTGACCCCACTGTACTTGTTGCAGCCAGTGTCACGTTCATGAGCATGAGGCCTTCGCTTACCTTGTGTTGAGTTTATCTTGCTGCGCTTTGATCTCCTTCTCGCTTGGATGGCCGCTGTGCATGAGCTGTCTAGCAATTTGGTTCACTACTGCAACACGGGATGCCTGATTGTTCATTTCTGGTTCTAAGCTTTCAAATCTGGAGGGGGGGAAATAAACCAAACATAAAAAAAGATCACACAGGCGTTAGAGAATCTGAGCCACAGGCAAGCCGAGAAGGGTAGCTGGTGTAAAAAGCCTTCCACCCAGTACTCCCCAAAGTTCCTGGTAAAGGCATCCTCACCTGTGCTGGATCACTTCCAGGTCCTCCAGCTTCTCTGGAATCTGCATATTATTCAGCCACTTCTCCTTCTCGTCAATCCAAAGCTCACAAGCATCTGCCTCACTGAACATCTTATAAAGAGCAAGGGTGTCCTGCAAGGCCTGTTTACGCAGCCGAGTCAGCTCAGCAACCTCTTTGTATCTTTCCTCTATTCCAGACAATCTGCCTTGCACATCTGGAGATCCGGCGTGTTCCTGCGGTAGAGCCTTTGCTTGTTCGTGAAGCGAGTCGATGGTTGGCCGGTAGCTTGCAATCTCTTCAGCTACATCTTTGTGTTTCTTGACCAGGGACTGAGTGGAATATTCATCATGGCCAACATCATTGCTGGAGACAATTTTGAGGATGTCCAACATCCATGCATCAATGTCATCCGCGTCAGCCTGGAACTGGTGAAGGAGAGAGGCTTCCTCCAGACGCTTCTTCCTGATGGCAGATAACTGTTCCAAGTTAGCCCACTGCTCCCGGATATCCTTGATTCTTTCTCTGATTTTCTCAGACCCAAAATGCTCCTCCGCAATCATGTCTTCACCTTCTTTTATCGCCTGCTGAAAGTGGCCGCTACGACCACTCATTTCGTCTTCGAACGCCTTATGTTTACTCAAGAGACGGACGACACTGGTTAGGTCCTTCCCATAGTCATCAGATGACAGGATCTGTTCCTTCTCCCTGATCCAACCCTCTTCTTCAGCCATTTCCCAGAAGAATTTCCAGAGGCGCCGGGACTCCTCCAAGCGGGCCCGGCGCTCGGCTGCAAGCTGGCACAGCTCTTGGTAACAGAACTCCATGTGAGCGACGCGGTCCCTGATAACCTGCGGGTCACACGGTTTGTAACCTGTTCAGATAGAGAACATACATTACAACTTGGACTGATTCGTTTTCATCTCTACAGCTGGAGCATACACAGAGTTCTGAATTCTTGTTTGTTCCATCTATGAAGTTTACGTAAAAGAATTCATAGTCGAGTCTCCTGAAAGTGAGTGTGAAGCTCCAACATACAATAACACAGATCAGAAAATACTGTTCTTTGCATGAAGACAAAAAAACCCCGAAAGTAAAGATATTCATGGCTGTTTTCAGTGAAACAAAATTCATTACTCCAGGTTTATACCAGCTTCACACACACAACTGCACAAGATGAGCATCATTTACTCTTGTTGATGACACTGGTTTAGTGGAATTGCTTTTACTTAGCATAAATTGGGTCAGTATCATACTGGGTCCAATAATTTATATTGTTTGCGTTACAAACACAGAACGGGGAATTAATGGTGACTACTACAAAGTTACAGCAGCTGCTGGTTAAGGATTGTGACATCCCACACAAAACGCAGTGCCGCAATGAATTCTTGAGCAGCTACCTGGACAAAATTAATCATTGACACAGTGAGTAAAGAAGGAACAAACGAAGCTGGATTCTCTTATTCTGGTGCTGAATTCAACCTAACGTGCCTTGCAGAACTAATGAGGCTTATAGATAACCTGGTATGTAATTAAGACAAAAAAGGACGTGTTGGCTGCTAGTTACCTTCTCCATCAGTGGCAAACTTCTGAGCAGATGCATTGACCCCTCTCACTCTTTCAGCCTGAATAGCAATGTCAGCTTCCACAAGAGCATGTTTCTGCAACAGGTCTTCAACTCCTAACAAATGTTTGCCATAGTCTTGAGACAGCAGAAGCACCTGGTCAAAATGTAAAAGACAAGTAAAATGGGCTGAAGGCCATAAGCTGTTTGTTTCTTAATGACTCCAGGCGTTACACTGTTCTCTGTTGCTATGCTGACTGAAGTCCAGAGAAACACCAGGCCCATAAGGAGAGCTATTTCAAACGCATAGAGACATGGCTGATACAAATTTGAGCCGGTGTTTTTAAAATCACTGGCAACCTTGAAGAACTTGACTGCTCTTTAATGCAGTTTTAAGTCTGGGATGATGAGAAGCTAAGTTAGCTCAGCAAGACCAAAGAAAGCACTCGGTCCAGGTGCTGCGAGCTGCCACTGAGCTGCACACATCTTGCTTTCCTCTAACAGCTTCCAAGTTCTGCTGGCTGATGGACAAGAACAAAGTCATGGTCCTTTCCCTTCCCAGATCCCAGGAGAACAGACAGGAAGAAAGTAATGCTTTTTAAAGCACAGAGGTGAAGAGGTGACTTGTTCCCCATGTAAATTGCGATGAAGAGAGATTATTTAATTCCCTTTCACCAAAATTGTCAACCTTACCCAAGCACTGTGACCAAAGTCTCTGGCCCTTAGGAGAGAGGCATGATGCTGAAAAGTAGCTTTTTATAGGAGCAAACTTGTTCTTTTCCTTACTTCTTTTTAATCTTTATTTTTAAAAAATCATCAAAAGGTATAAGGAATTTGTTTGCTGCTCTTGAATGTGTATCTTCTGCATTTGTCTATTAAACCAGAGGGGCAAAATGAATCTTAAAAATGTATTAAAAAGGACATCTACACCTCTCCAGAATATTTGGTCTACGTTCTCAAACGGCTAACACCTACCTTCATCTCATCCATCCAGTCCATAATGTACAGCATTTCCTGGAAAATCTTTTGCAGACCAAGATTCATCTCCAGCCGCTGTCTCCGTGCCCTGAGCAGCTCCAGGAGATACTCCCATAGGCGTATAACGTTGTCCTTTCTCGCAGTAATTCGTTTGATATCATGGTAATTTTCAGTCTCAAGCTCCTTTGCGACTGCAACCACAGCCTGGACTCGTTCTTCATATGCTGCAATGTCTGTTTCAATGGCCTCATGCTTTTTTGTTGCAGCCTCTACTGCTGGAAGGTCAAAGCCAAAATTATCCTGTAAAGACAGAAATGCTTCTTCAGTAATGGCTGCTCAGGAGAAAAGCGCTACTGCTCGTAAGATGATTTCTGGTTGTGCTGGATACACTTGTTAGCAAATTTGGGATCTCAAAATGCTCTGAAAAGTCTTCTTTAATGAAATCAGAGATACCTCTGATAACCAGAAAACCACTGATAGAATCAAGAGATCATTTACTGCCTTTTGGGGAAGAATCATGGTGGCCACCAGGACTAAGCCAGGGGGTTGGATTTTTTTAAAGTCATCTCTAATATTAAAAAATAAAATTAGTTCCTGGGCTAATTCCACTGAACTGACCAAACTATTCAGATAAATCTTGACTGTGGGTAGATAATTCCAAATCAATGTCTCCTGAGTACAGACAGATAGATTCAAGGAAGGGATATCCCAAATGCATGAAAGATAGGACATACAGTACATACCCATATACAGTAAATATACATTTGCATACACATACAACATATATAAATATACATAGATTCAGTAAAATACGAGGCAGAGAGGAGGAAACGTTCTCTTTGCAAGAACTGTATCCTGTAATTACTCATGGGAATGATTTTAGTCACACAGACAATTTCTGAAAGCAGCACCTGAGAAACAAGACGTTGATTTTCACTCAGCCAAGTTTCTCTCATAGCTGCCTTGCGATCAAATCTGCGTGCAAGTTGTTCCAGTTTCTCTTGTCTGATGAGCTCATTTCGCAGTGCCAGTTCTCTTTCATGTTCAGCTTTTTCCAGTCTTTCCCAGGCCTGAAGACGTGGAGAAAAAACACGCGTCTTCTAAACACACATTCTTATAGGATTATGACAAATCACATCTCCTTTGCATGAAATAAGGACTGAAGTCATGACAGCCAAGTTTCACAAAACTGGCTTATTTATTTATATGCCAATAAATCTGGTTTATATTGGCTGGCCTGACACCTTGTCTGCTAATATAAGCGCATGACTTAACACTTTTTCTCAATTCATTCATTCATTCATTCATTTTCTGAGCAAGGGGTATAACACTTGTTCATCTCAGATACATTTTCTCAAGTTCATTTGGGTTTTGCCTCCAACAAAGCCTAAGCAAACCACCTGGCTTGAATGTGTAAGAGAGTATTTGTTTAAAAAAAAAACACCACCATCTTTTGAGCACTACTCCCAAATAAGCAGATTCGATCTTCCTCCTCTAGGGAATGAGAATTCGAGATTCATGCCCTCTCACCTCTAAAATCAACATCCAATTGTTGTGCTTTATTACATCCACTTTGGAAAAGAAAATAACTGCAGAATTCGGTTACTTTTGGTGCATACAAGTCGTTTTTTCCCCTCAAGCCAAAAGTTATTCACACGCATGACATTAATATTACAAAAAGAAAAAGTCTTAGAAGCATACTGAAAGCCAGCTAATCACCTTTCAGGTCTTCTTACAAACAACAAAAACACTCACAATTAAACACAAACTACCCTAGATTCTTCTAAATCCTAACAGATGTGAAGCTGCCTGAAACCCCAGTATTTTAGGCATTCACAGGCATGGGGGCTTAATGCAAACAGGAGAGCTGTGCAGTTTACTGCTCTCTAGGATGCAGAGGGAGGCCACAGACACCCACAACAGCTGCTCTGGGAATGCCAAGCATGAGCGAACACAAACGAGCAAAGCTCACGGTTTTAAGCTGTTTGTTACCCTTCAGAGAGCTTGTCAGCTCTGCTCCTGTTCTGCCAGCTGCACCAGCAGAAAAAATAACTGCTGAGAGGGAACCCACAAGATGGGTCGTGGCGCTTCCTTCGCTCTCCCACGCTGTGGGCAGCGGGGCAAAGGGGGAGGGCTGCAATACCTGGATATTGTTGCTACTTTCTGTCAGTTAAGTCCAACAGCCAGGGCCCCGGAGCGGCGAGGCAGGACTACTAGATCTATAACCAACTGCACAGCATGACTTGAGCAGTTTCCCAGCACAGAAGATCTTCCAGATGCTGAGGATACCCAGGGACTTGGTTTGGATTTAGCGAGTCTGAGCTGTAAGAAAAGGTCACCCCACCACTCCCATCCCTTATGGTCCCCCACATCAAGGCTGGAGATAGCAAATGTATTTCTTGCCAGTACACTGAGAGACGGAAAGAAAACAACAAACGCCTGAGCCACACAGGAGGAGCTGGCTCAGTTTACCTTGTTGATGTCAGAGATGAGTTTGCCCTCCCTTGGCATGTATACTTTCTGATTGTTGGCTCTCATTTTGCTTTGGATGGTAAAAAGCAGCACTTCTAGGTTTCCTTTTTCTGTAAATCTAAACAAAATTTTGCAAAATAATTGAGTTACAATAAAGCTTTCATTGCTCCTAAGGTTTTATAAAGCACTTCCTTAACATATTGACATTATGAGTGGAGCATTCGGATGAACACCTCCATCTTGTGTGAAAGCTGGAAGCAATTGAAATAGCCCACACATCCCCTGGAACCAGTTGGGTCAAACAGCAAAAGAAACTTCACAGAAGTCAGTTGTCTGTGTGCTTAGATTTAAACCCCCTTGGGGGACAGAAGACTGCATTTTTTTTATTCTACTATGTGCATTGCCCTAGTTTATCAACTCAAGAAATGGAAGTTTTATTTAAAGCCCAGTGCAGTCAATAAACTCTTCCCACTGTTTTCCCTGAGTACGCCTGGGAAATAAACAAACTGCATAGGTACTAGGGAATAGACTGCAATTTTAGGAGATGTCTGGATACCCTGTAATGTTTTGGATTGTGATTATTATCCATTAGAACTTGTATTAAGTCAAAAATAAGAAACAGATCTGAGATCATAATGCTAAAAGAAACTTTCCAGAAATAAGTTGCAGTTCTGGTTACATCGGTTTAGTAAGCATAGCTATGCTTTACAAAGCCAGACACGCTTCCTCTTGACTCTGGATAAGCAGTAAGATTCCTTTAATAGCGGTGTATCGGCATTATAAGCTGCTAGCAAGCACGACCGGCGATACTGCTATACCAACGTGGTATGCTATTAGCACTCGTATAGTAAGGCAGGCGTCTCAGTGAAGTGACAGCGTCCAGGACTCTGAGATCCTGCAGGTGACACACTTTTTGTTGGGGTTGTTACTGTCTGCACATTGAATAGCATAAAGCAAACAGGCCCTCAGTAACAATGATGGGCGCCAATTAGAAATACGATATCTGGGTTTGTTCAGAAAAATAAATCCGTAAGCCAAGATTAAAATTACTTGGATGTGTTTGTTTTTAAAAAAAATCAATGATTGACTAAAGAAAACAAGACCACTGTTGTTTTAAGCCAAGATTAAAATTACTTGGGTGGTTTCTCTACTGTGCGGTAAGTGTTGAATGCCTGCAGCTGCTGTTGCACACCGACCAGCGAGTTGGCAAATTTGCGATTGTTGAGGATGATAATGGTTTGCTCAATCCACTCAAGAAGGTCAGAAGCCAGCGATTCGTATTTTTCAATCATTTTCTCTGTTTCAATGGCATTGTCAAGCACCTGTAACAAGCAGCACAACATAACATGAATAACAAGGGCAGCGGTCTTCAGTCATTTAAATCCAACAAGCTACATAAAAGAAACTGTTGAGAGACTTGACTTGTGAATCAGACCCCTCGCTCCTGAGCGCCACAGGGGCTGGGGTCTCGGAGGAATGAGGGCTTTGCATTTTTCAGCAGTGAATTCCCATGATCCCACGGCAATAGAGGGGCAGAGCTGAGGCTACAAAAGGATTCATGTTTAGTCTGCCAGCTGTAAAGACAGGGGCAACTTCGCCAAAGGGCAGAGAATGACTGCACATTTTTTAAATGAGGGACTTTTCTAGGCTCCAGAAGAGAGAGAGACCCAGAGGGTGAGGAGCAGTTAATGAGAAAGGAAAAGCAGCAATGATGCAAAATTAACAAGCAAAAATACAACACTGGCCAAATGTTTTCTAATACGAGGCAGCTGGAAATTAACTACTCCTCACGGTCATATGAGAACATTTAACATTCAAAACACGTTCAAAAGCAAAACTAAGAACTACCATATAGTGGACTCCTAAAAAATGCCCAAGAGGAAAAATAATCAGAAATATTTCAACTGCTTTATAACAATTTATAATTTGAACTTGCAAACCTTTCCGATACGTTTTCCTTCAACAGCTAAAGCTTTCATCTTGGAGAAGTAGTGGTAATATGTCACCACGTAGGTGATGATTGACTTTTCATCAGGATGATCCACACTGATATCTGCAAACCAAAGAAAAGTTTTCTCAGCATAGCGAGGGTGCGTGGGTTAAAACGACAAAGCTCATCACGCAACAAGGATGCGTGAAGAGTCAGAGAGGTGGGTTCAGTGGCAGTTCCACTCCTAAGATTTGTGTCCTGCTCAGAAATAAATTCAAAAGCTTTGGACTGGTTCTGGATTACTTGGTGCTGTACGGTTTTGGACTCTGTCACTAAGAAGTGCTCCTTTATCTCTCTGTCTTAGCACAGACTGTGGTTAAAGCATGCGTCTGTGGGCTAGGGGCCTTTGGATCTTAGAGTCAGGCTCCAGACTGGACCACAGCCTGTGCATGGCCGAATAACTTCTCTAGTGTCTGTGTGAGTTGTCAGAACTATTATTAATTGAGAGCTTCGGTGCTGTATCAGTATTTGGAGGGAGGAATTCAAACCTAATTACGTGTCTGTCCAGGCAAATCTTCTGAGAGATACAGATGGAAAACAGATTATTTCCTTTCCTGCAGCAATTCTGAGGCACTGGAAAATAAGCAAGCAGAAACTCGCCCAAACACCTAGCCTCTATTTGCCCTGTGACAAGAAAGTTTCTTGCCCTAGCACTGTGAGCACGCCTTCTAATACGCATGAGCACACACACTCTCATGAAAGCCCAGGCTAAAACTCACTGACATCTGTGAAAGAGGCTGCTGACTATTTGCTGAAATCCACATCTTGCAGCTCACAGAGAGTGTTTCTCAGAGCAGGTCAGAAGGATGCCTCTAACTGGAATGACTTTATGTATACATGGCCAGTCCAGTGATCTTGTCAGATAGGGGAAAATAAACACAGGATTAAGGGCTGTCGTGCTACTGCTGCTCAGCCCTCTGCAGGAGACATCTTTCATTCTCTCCTTCCTTCCCTGGCTGTATCACCGGATGAGTCAGCAGCATCCAGCTTATCTTTAACACAAAAAGCTATCACAAAGCTGCGCCCTGCAACAAGGAGGGGTGGGAGAAAAGAGCCCACAAAGAGCCATGAAGTGCTGAAACTGCAGGAATTCTTACCCTCGGGGTCCAGCAGCTTAGTAAGACCAAGGTGTTGCTCTGCAAGGTTAAAAGCATTCTGCAGATTGTAGTGTGCATTTGATTTCTTCAGCTTGTCAAAATCAATCAGATCAGGCCTAGACAGGATGGAAAATTCTTTAGATTCCCCAAAGCACAGTGCAGTCACCCTCAAATGAACTAAAATCTGCAATCCTCAGAAAACCTGGGCCCTCACGCTGCCAAGATTTTGCTTGCCCGGTAGCCCTGTGCACTTCAATGGCGGTATTAAAGGAATGAAGCAATGCCTAGCACACGCCATGGCAGAACCTAGCCCGTGAACAAAAAACGGAGGAAAATTCACCCAGGATAAAGGTGTCCTGGAAAAGAAAGGACAATAACTTCACCTGATCGTGCCAATGAGCAGCACCCCCAGCCATGTCAAAGTCTAGCACCAGATTTTGCCATCCCTGCACAGGGATTTCTTTCCCCTCCAGGCTGTTGTTGTGTGTCGTGTCCCCCTCCCGCCCCTGAATTCTGGGTGACCAGACCCGGTCATCGGTTACTCAACTCAAAAACTTTTCTTCCAACCTGGTCAGTCACAAACCAAAACAGTCACGTGTACAATTTATTCTCTTGAAACCAAACACAACCTGTTTTGACTTGTGGTGTGAGAAGCTGTTGCCCAGATGAGCTCACAGTGACCGCAAGAGCTGTAAAGCTCTAAAGCAAGGCAAGTGCTGTAAAACTCTCAGCAATTCTTCAACTTTCTCCTCTCCACAGATTTTTAACATCAAGCTACAAGGTAACCCAGTGCACACTGCAGCAGTCCAAGCTTTCCCAATCCATAAAGACATTTACCCACACCTACCTGTGCTTATGTATTAGCGCGTTGAAAGCCATCCCGTCCCTCCAGCTCGTTGTGAAGTTGTGAATGTTGACATTGGGGTAACTGATGGAGCAAAAAGCAAAGAGAGCGCAATCAGTACAGCAACCCTGCGGCAGCTCTGCACACTCGGTCACTAAAAGCTGGTTGCAGGAGCCCCAGGTTTACTGTAAACCTAAGGGTGGGATATTACCGTCCCACGATGGGCAATCTATCACCGCGACTGTTCTCTCATCACACACTGACACTAGAGGTAAGGGCACCTCATTTACTGTTGCAAACCCTGCAGAATTGATACGCATTCCAGAGAAAGGCTCTAAATGAACTTCAAAGTAATCACTGGAAGCTACAATTTTATAACTTGCTGCCCAACCTGCTGCCTGTGAGGTTTCAAATCCCTGCAATTCTAAGGCCTGCTCCTGATTTAGGTGCTGGCAAAGAATCGTTTTCAGGTACTCAAAAGATCAAGTTCAAGAGAAGAGCAGGAACAGCTGGAGAAACAGAGGGGAACGAAACCTGATGGCTGCAGGTGCCACAGGAGCAGTGATACATTCATTTTTCCTTGAAATTGTCTGCTCTCCCAGGGCATCTTCGAGGGCTGACCCTTGTCACTGTCTGACTTTTAAACAAAGCACATATGACAGCCACCACTGTGCCCCATGGGTACACAGACGCTAAATTCATTTGTTTGGTGATCCGGGTATTTTGCAAGTCTCCAAAAATTTCAGGCTGCTCACAAACCACTTCCATAAGAGTTTGTGGAAGAAGATGATGAAATACCACGAGAATAATGCTGAGGTGCCCCAAGTCATCACAGGGATGTCCAAATTTTGTGGGGGAAACATACAGAATCTCTACAAATGGATATTTAATTATGCAGGAAGGTTACTGACAGCGAAAGACATTTTGGAAATATTTCCATATATAAGGGAAGAGGGAAAACTTGGTGGCAAACATCTGAAGCATCATTATTTCTCTAGAATAGGGTGAGAGAGAGTCAGCATATTACTATATACTCATGGATTATCAGATTGTTATGTTTATTACACAGCATTAATATAATAAATTCAGAATTTTCTGACTCTTAAACATCAATTCACTTCTCTTGCTTGAATCCACTTAAGGAGAGATATGTGTTTGCCCATTTAAAATTATTTCAATGAAAACTCAAAATGCTGTAAGAGCTTTAGAGATAATCACTTAATCCACACTCACCCAGCTGTCTTCATCTGGCACCACAAAAGCAAAGCATCTTTAGCAGATTTCTTCTCCTTATTGTCCTCAGTTTCAACACTGATATCTTGGATCTAAAATTAACATAGAAGTTTTAAATATTTCTCCGAGAAAAAACATTGTTTGCCTTTTTTGAAGAGATGAAAGGAATTATATCAGAATATAAGTAGCGAAGGAAACCTATGATGACAGGCAGGGTGGAAGTAGGTGAATGCTTTGCCTCATTTAAGAGCATTCATGCCAAAAGAACACTTCATCTGCCCTTATTTTACTGGAGGATTACTCTTTGTTTAGTCCATTGACAAAACAGTTTAAACTTAATGAGAAAATGTATTTTCAACTGCCAAGGCAAACCCTGCCCTACACAGCATTACGGTTTCACCCTGCGAGGTGTCTCCTGCCGGATGCCGGGCACATCCAGCTCGGTGGAGCTGGGGGGGCTGCAGCAAGCAGGGGTCCTCATGAAGGGATCCCCAGGTAAAACCTAACCAGCAGCTTCATAGGAGCAAGTGATTCGGGAACCTCAGAAGGTTGGAGGAGATAGTGTTCTCCCTTAGCAGCATCACAACTATGTATTCCAGATTCTAGGCTGTTATCCAGTTTTTAAAAAGAGGGGGAGAAAAGGGGGGGGGAGGGAGAAGGAAAACACTTCATATGCACAAATATATCTGATTTTATGGATATAGTTCACTGGTTTTTAAAAAGACTATTGTAGCTTCAGCAAAGTTCCACTGCTGCCACTGAAAGTCAGGCAGACACTTCCGTATGAGGAAAACACTGGGCAACACCAAAATTAAGAGAATGTTAAATTTATTAAATATTTATTGCTTCCAGCCTTTTTTAACTGAGAGCAAAGACCAATGCACAACTTGCTGGAAAACAAGAAATCTCAGCCTTTAGCTGGGACACTAAAACAATTCCTGTGGGCACCCTTAATCTGCTTCCATGCAAAGTCAGCCAGGTTAATGATAATCACCACAGAGGTGAAGAGCAGCTGAGCGTAGCATTTCCTCCTAACTCTACAAGAGTGTATGGGTCTATGACTGGAGCTTCATATTTATTAGTAATTTAAAAATAAAACCAGATAACTCTCCACACAGGGAATTCCCATGGGCTGCCACTACAGATCAGCAGCACCACGAAGGCTAATTTATCCTCTCCCCTCTGGAGCATGTCCTGCCGGACGCTGAGCGCCTTTCACTCCCATCATCTCAGAGGGCCTGGGAGTGCTCCATTCTTAAACAGCACAATAAAGCATATTACGAAGAAGTATGGAAAGCTCAAACGCGTGTGTATGTATGCATCTTTACCTGGAACCTCAGGATAATAGTCCAAATAAGGCCAAGTGTCAGCCTGTGATTCCCATCCACAATATCATGAGATCCCATGTTTTCTAGGTGCACTCTTTGCTCTTTCAGGAACTGCAGGGCTTTATCAACATTCTCCAGGCAATGGATGCGCATCCTTCCTTTAGTCGGTTTAGGCTAGAAGGCAAAAGGGAGAAGAAGAACAGGTATCACTGTAGATGGAAGGAAAAACCCCAAACCAGTGCTTGTTAACTCTTCAGTCCAGGCAGGTGAGTCACCACGTTGCCCACTCCTAGCCAGTGATACCGTATCATTTGTTCTCCGTATTGAATGGGCAAAACCGCTCCTTGCACCTCACGGTGCATTTGCACAAGGCTAATGGTAGCACATGTCAAACCCGTGATGGACATGCCAGCATCCTAGACGCCAGCCGCACGCAATGGGCGCCGACTGCGTTTGCCTTTCAAAGTATTTTGCCTGCTTCCTTCATGTTTTCTGTCTAGTACATCCACTCGCTAGCTGGAAGATGAATCATTTTGTTAGGCTCATGCCACACCTGTTACGTCTTCCCCAAAAGCCTTTTTTCTCTAGTACAAGTTCTTCCGCACTTAAAAAGAAGATTCTGCAAAGATAAATATATGCAACAAACTGATAACTGGCGCACACATGCAAGAAAGGGAATAGGTAATGAATGCTCCAGAGAGTATCTGTAAATACAGATACACACTCTCCAAAAAAGCAACTCAGATTTGGACTGTAAACTACTCAGTAAAACTCCTTGGGAGAGAAATGTCACTGCTTTTCTTCTGCTCAGTTGAAGTAGGATAAATAGTATGAAAAGAACAGGAGAGATTTATTCCAAGCCATTTCTTTGTAGGAAAAGAAAATAAAAACGGTAATAAAAAACATCAGCCACACCAACATAACACAATTTTATGAAGGCCCAGGGCAAATGACAAAAGCCATGATATATTAACAGCATGTAGAAGTCTGCTGTAAAACTGAATAAAATGGAAGCAACTTTGTTCTGCATGCAAGGATGACAGCTGAATAGCCTGTTCAGTGCTCACTGAGATGTCACCAAAGGTACTCAGCCAAACTACTAATTGACATAATTTCCTTGTTTTCTGCAGTGAAGGTAATTAACTGGCCAGGGAAACAGCTCAGGGAAAATCCTCACCGCAGGCTGCTGTCAAGGGGAAGAGCTTCAGCCGGAGCCCTGTTACGGTGCCTAGAAACAGCAGCCTGTGTAACAGTGCGTCATAAAGACGAAGCGTTTGCTAGAAAGATGCCCTTCCGGACCCGTATGCCCCGAGGTCATGAGTTTCACTTCAGCTTTCAGTTAGCAGGGTTCCAGAGGCCAGGTAATGATGCAGAGAAAGTCAACCCACAACTCCCAGCAAGGGCGAGAATTTCCAGGAACCTGCCGCTGCTTTTGGATATCAAAATATCCCTCCGAAGAGGCACACACTGCATGTACACCCCGTGCACATAGCACATGCCCCAAATGCTGCCAGTATAGGATGAAGAGCCATAGCATGAGTGGGAGCAAGAGGGAGGTTACGGGGCTGGCTGTAACCGACGGGAGATCCCTCGCACGGACAATCCGGGATCCATCCTTTTGCTGGTACCATCAGCCACCCGGGAGTGCGGTGAGCTGGACCACAGGTTTAACTTAAGTCTTGCAAAATCCAGGCAGGAAGGCAGTTTCAGGGTGGGAGGGGCAGCGCCCAGCTGCGGGAGAAGGAGGAGGGGAGGCTGCACCAGCTTATACAAGGCATGCTCACTTTGATGCTGATGTTCCCAAAACACAGGAACGACTGTGACTGTGGCCATTTCTAAACAGCAGTGGCAGACCTGACCCTGTCCCCTATTTTAACGCAGCCCTTCTCACTTAGCGGTAGCTGCACTGCCTGTAATGCCTCGAGTTACTGAGCAGACAATGGTTTTAAAAGCTCTTTTTTTGGAAGGTCCAGCACCAAGGTGACAGAGCTAATACCATTCACATCAGGTGTTTTATTTAGTTCCCGAGACCGCCTGCTCCCACCCACACTCTGTATGACGACATGCGCTCCGATTCAGAATCCAGGGAACAGAACCTTCAGGTTATTAGCCCAATATTTTCTCCCACAAACACGACGACGGTGCGTGAAGCAGCAGAGCTCGCACAGCAAACTGAACAGGACGCTATTCCCTGGCCCCAACAGGCCGGTTCCGACCAGTTTAAATTAACCGTTCATTAGCAGTGTCATCTAGGGCTGTTCAAATTGCGACTTATTAATGGTCCGAGAAGGCACTTCTAATTTCTGCCTGGACGAAGGCCCAAAAAAACCCCGGCAGAAGGTTCCATTTTTCTGTCCCTGCGCACCGGCAGCTCACGCAGTTTAACCCACCGTTCTGCAACAAAAAGAGGAAGTGGCGTCCCAGCCCGGTTTGTCCGAGGTGCGGCCGCGCTTGCCGCGCTCCCCTGCACAGCCTCAAGATGAGACACAGCGAGACGCAACCTTCCCCTTCACTGGGCTGACACGGATCCAGAAATCATCCAGAGGGAAAGCAAGCCAGCTGAATGCATCCCTTAGTGTATTTACCTGCACTCAGAGCCTTCCCATGCACATTATCAGGAAAATGTTTTACATCAAAAATCTTCCCTTTCCCAACAGAAAACGTGACAGAACTCATTACAGAGAATCTGCTTAAACGGTTTGACCTTTAAGCATCCAGGAATTGTCAGGAATTTACTACTCCTTTATATAGCTATGGAAGAAACTGAGCTAAATGCTCAATTTCATGCTGAAAACAATTCTCAGCTTTATTTTTCTGTTTAGGAGAAGCTGGTTAACTGTGTGTGCAAACAAAATTACAACTGTCTCTTCATACTGTCTGGATTCTTTCCCGCGTCGCTCAGTGAGACTATTGCATGCTATCACTTTCTTTCCAAATACTGTGCTGTACAGAGGACCTTACGTAGTAAGGTCTGGGCTAAACACTAGGATTGGGAATCAAGCTGAGCAAAGACAGGAAGGTGTAGAGGTTGCCCTTATTGGATGCTCTCGTTCTGAATTTCTCCAACACACCTCCAAGGTCTCCGGGTTTTCATCATCGAAAATCGCAACAGCTTTTGAAAAATGCAGGGTTTGTGCAAATGAGGCTGGAGGTCTTGCAGAGGGCAAAGAGCAGTCCTGCCTCCCTGCTTAGTGTCCTAAATCCCAGACTCTGCTCCACAGGCATATGGCTCCAGCTCCAGAATCTGAATCCCAGTTTCAAAACTAAGAAAACAATTCCTGTTTGTTCTACCGCTTCGGTAAACACACCACATTAAAATAATTCTCTAGGCTAGTTTCTGGGTTTGTTTATTGCTTTCTTACCATTTGATGCTTCTTGTCTTGATTTTAACCCTTTTGCATAAGCTCCTACCTTTAGATTTCTGCTTGGGTGTTACGGAGATGTCAGAACCTAACCAACAGCAGCTAAAATAAACTCCAGAAGGCTGAAGAACATCAGCAAGTGGATGCTACGTGCCAATCCTGGAATATTTTCGGCATGTGTAATTGTCTCAAGGTTTAGTGCATTGCGTTATCTGTATTCTTGTTTGCAGAAGAAGGTGTGGTGGAATGTACTGTTCAAACAGAGACTGCTGTCCTCCGTCCTGAGATAATGAAGCTACAAAAAGAATTTCTGGTGGTGCAGGCAGCTGCCAACGCGATACGCAAACGGTGATGCAAGTGCAGATCCAGCGTTCTCAGTGGGTGGCTCCTGCACCCTCCCCACCCGAGCAGCTGCGTAAGCTCTGTTTGCATTTTTCAAAACCTGGAGTGAAAAATGTAAATGAATCACGCAGCAACAGTCACGGGACTGGTCTGAGCCTCACCACTGCTATCTGACACTGAAAGTCAAATCTTGGCAGGCAGGTAGGGAGATTTAAACAGAGGTGGCACAGCTGCTGTCCGAATCCTCAAATAATGGAGCGCGTTGGCCTCAGTTGTTCCTGTATGATGAACATCTGCGACCTGCGTGAACACGTCAAACCTAACACCTCACTGAAGTAAATGACTTGGCACAGAGAGAAACGTGTTTTGAGCAAACTGCAGCTGACAAACATTGAGATCGGTCACCTCCGTCCACACAACGCCTTCATCCACACGGGGTATTTCTACGCATGTCAGAGCTTCCTCACCCTCACAGATGCGTTTAGGAAGCTCCCTCTCTTTTCTTACTGTACAGACACCACGCCGTGGGCCATATGTTCAATTCATTAACCAGAGTCTTAAGCCATGGAGCTTCCGTTAATAGGAGCGCTTGATGATAAGCGATTACACAGTCGCATCCTCATGTAGCCTTAGGTCTTAGCTAAAGACCCGTATTTCTTTGAAAAGATTGCTTTAAATTAGGTAGTTAAGAGCATAGCCATCATTTAAGGAACTGGAGGAAAAACTGATACCCAGCCATTTCCTGACACCCAGTTTTCCTGTCACGCAGCACCATTTTTCACTACAGGGCTTTTCTTACTCACCACTCCCCTGCGCTGGTACCAAGGGCGCTCTCGCAGCACACCCACAGAAAAAAGAATTTGCCCCGTTTATTTAAACCCGTTTTAGATATTCCTTTAACCAAAGAAAATCCAAGCCTTATCTATTCTAGTAAAATCAAGTACACCCAGCAGCATTCCTGAGCAGTGGGGTGCAGTGAACACCGTGGCTAAAACTGCTGCAACGGCTCCCAGGGTGGACTTGGCCCTCTCCAACCAGCCATCCTCCAGAACCCCCCAGCACGCCCCAGGGACGGGAGAAGGGAGAAGGGATGTTCCAGGCCTCGGGCCGGCAGGCAGCCTGCACACAGCCACCTGCCTCTGGCGGCTGTGTTTACTAGCACAGAAACGGGCCAGCTGGCCGCAGTGCCCGGGAACGCTCCTCAGCACATCTAATTCGCCGTTGCCGAGACCGTCTAAGGGGCTGGAGAACATTTAATGCTCTGTGCCTGTCAAGATTCAGGAGCAGGGAGCAGGCTGCTGGAAGCGCTCAGCAGCTCGCCAGCAAGGAACCTTTGAAGGAGACTTCCTTTGATTCCTACTGAAACCAACAGGAAGATATTTTAATGGTGTCTGGATCCAGCTGAAGCATCAGACTCCTTTTTTTCCCTTTAATACGTAAAAAGACATTTGCAGTGCGGAACCCTCAGTGCTCAGATTTGCTGTACTTCAGTGGAGCCAAGGATTCACCAAAAAACCACCCAAAACCAAAACAAAAAACCCACAACGAATATTAATAAACACTCACCAGTCTCTCTCCTGAAAGAACTTCCAGAAGTTTGATGAGCATCCTTCCATCGCGAAGGTCGGTGTACAAATCTGTAATTCTGCATGATACACGTGCCAAGTGGGAATTAACCCACTTTGTGAAAGTCTTCTTCTGAACTGCCTCACGTTCATCTGTTAGGAAAACAACACAAAGTTACTCTAAATAAATCACGGTTCGAGTACCTACATGAAAATGTGATGTTCAAACATGTCTCATAGTAAATAAAAGGTATGGCTTGTCTTCTTAGCAGAAGCATTGAAGAAAGTGGGACTTTTCACGGAAAATCCACCTTTCGTCCTATTGTATAACATTTTCTAATATCAGTGGGAATTTTACTGAGTTACTCTCTACGGAATAAATCTGAAGTATAGATTGCAGACTTGCTGCTCAGACAAGCAGCTTTCTCAAGGTGTGAAGGCTCTGTTGTAGAGCTACAATGTAAAAGCCACTTTGGACTCATCAAACTCTCCAGCAACTGGATCAGGTGGATCACTGGTTCCACCAGTGGAAGGACAGGCCAACTTCTGCTCTCAAATACGCACATAAACCCACAACACGTCCCCTGAAATACCAGAAGTCACTTTGGGTTAAGATAGGTACAAAAGAGAGCAAAGACCAAAGCTTCCCATTTACTTTTTTCCCTTCTCATTACAATGTTTATTTGCAGATTCAACATTTAGAACTCTCTTACACAATGTCAAGATGAATTTTTCCATAACTGAGTGTTTGAAGTAAACTTGCATTTATTTAAAGCCATAGAAAAATAGGTTCTTTCCACCTTCCCTTCGCGGTCTTTCACAACTGTTTATACACAAAAGCACTGGCCTCGAGAGCTCTCTTAATGCACAGGCTCGCTACAGCCCACATTACAGGAACTCCTAAGGGCTATCTGCCAAGCCGAGAACTCTCAGACAGAAAGCATTATACATCTTTGTGGTTAAATTCTTCTGCCAAGGGCTTTGGATGAAGCCCTTCCTTGTTAGCAAAAAGTCATTTCACTGAGCTGGGAACTACTACAGACCAAATTTGTCAAAACACAGGTGCTCAAACTTGGACTCCGAAGGCCGTAATTAGATGTACGAACGCAAGCAGTCTGCTTTTCCAAGCAGCTGAGCACCTAAGCCTCCCATCAGTCTCTTTAAAGTTGTTGGCACGTTCAGAAACAGGACATAAAGACTGGTAAATCCTAAACCAAAATGTAACCTGTCCAGCTCTGAAAACTCAGAGAACGTTATCTGAAACACAAAAAAAGTTGACGGCGGTGCAGATCAAGGCAGAGTTCGTGTCTGACTCCCCAGGGTTTCGGTGGATGCTGTCCTTCCAAAGGAAGGGGGCACGATCCCAGCACATTCATAACCAGTTACAGTAACCAGTTACAGTAACCAGTTACAGCCTCCACACCCACAGGACCCTGGGGACAGCAGCAAAAGCCCGATCGTGGTGACAAGGAATGATAAAGACACTGAGGCTGAAGAGGATAGGGAGTTGGGAAACAAGAAAAAAAAAAAAACAGTAAGAAAATAAATTATACAATAGAAAGGTGGCGAGGAGGAGGAATGTGACAAGGAGTGGGAGAGCAGACCGGCACTTCAGTGGCCGTTTGCCCAATTACAGAAACCCCACCCTAAGATTTCAGTTCCTCCTCTGTATTTCTGAATTTATTCTTGGTAGGATGCGACCGAAGCGAATGCACTGAAACTGTCCCATTTGGAACAGCTTTTCCCCTACCTATAAGGTGTGTAAATTAAAAAACGGGGCTTGGAAAGATGTAGAAGGTGGATTTTGCGATAAAACAGCGATGCGCTTTCAATGAACTGACAGTTTGCGTTCCCCTTGTTTGCCCTCCCTCTGTACGGAGCCGAGGACTGGTAAGATAGAGGAAGCGAACAGGAAACGAGCAATAACGGCGGCTTGCGTTCCAGCGCACCCCGAGGAGCCAACTGCAGCTTCTGGCACACGGCGGCGCGTGCCCCCCCCCCCGGCTGCCCAAACCTCTGCCCCCCTCGTGCCCTTCGCTGCCAGCACCTCACTGCGGCAGCGGCACCGGGCTCCGCTGCGCGCCCTTCACAAGCACTGCGCCAACAGGAGAAGGGCCAGTTTGTTAGAAAGCCCAAACCTTGTCGCAGCAAGGCAACACTAGAAAAATAAATATTGCCTTTGCAGTCAAAAGCCGCAGCGGCCCCGAACCATGTTGCAATTCGTACCAGCGGTGTGACAACATAGCTGGTTCAATCTGGGACCAAAGAGGACAAAACCCAATGCATCTGACTAGTGGAAATAGTTGTCTGTCCAAGTAATGATTTAAATATAGCGTCTACTAACCTTAAATATATATGCTATGAACTATTTATAGAAGGTTCCTGGGAATGCTGTATCTGCACAGCTGCTTGTCTACTAAGTAATCCATGTTTTCAGTTGAGGTATTTCTTTTTAAAAGAGTCACAGAAGAAAAACCTTGCAATAGTTGGTGCTTTTTAAAGAAAATCCCAACAGAAATGACCACATCTCCCTTCACCAGCTTCAACAAGACCCATAACAGCACAGCAAGTTTGTTTATTTGATCACTGTAGTCTCTATACAGAAGAACAACATTCAGAGATCCCTGTGGTTACATTCATGCTGAAGAGAAATACCGATGCACAGGATCCTAAAAATAAGAGTTGGATATAGAAAATATTATGTAAACCAAAAAAAGCTATCAAGTATCATCGTGAAGCCAATCATTAGAAAAATCCTTGGTCAAAAGTTATGGTTATCAACAGTTTAGGATCACGACAAATGTAATGCGTGGGAAAAAGAACATCCATGTGGGTTTAGTAAGAGCAGATGAAGGGTCAGAGCCTAATTTTGAACAGATTAAAGACTTGACATAGGAACAGAGTGGCGTACCAAGTCGAACTGTGAAAACTTTGGTGCCGTTGTATTAACTGATACCAATTTAGGATCTTCTGTTATTGAAAGCAAGGCAAAGGAGGTCAACAGATCAGCCATCGAGGGGGAAGACGGGTCCCTCCGGTGGACAACGCCGAGGAGTCCCAGGGGTCACTCTCCCAAAAAGGCTTCCCCACCCCAGCATGACTTGTGGGCCTAGAAGAGGACGTGGAAGTGCATTCCTCAGGCAGTGGGGAATCAGGGAAAAAAACTCTGAGAAAGTTCCAGCGACTCCTCGTCTTCTGCGCTGCCTCAGCATCCGTAAGTGCACCGAACTATCAGGGAGGACAGGATGGGAACACGGCCTGCAGGCCCTCCCCATCTCGCTGGAGGCCCTCTGTACTTTGGTAGCTGATGCTTGGTGCCGTTACGCGTGTTTTCTTTAGTCTAGGTCAAACACGGTTGCTGCCTCTCCCTTTCTGCCTTCCCGTTTCCTCTGTCTCGGTCTCTGTGGTCCTCGATTTCCTGTTTACGGCGAGAGGTTGAAGGGCTGGGTTGGTTTTTCTGGCTCCTCACCTCCGCACCCACCCTGTGCTCGCTCTCGTCTTCGCTCCTCTCACCTGATCTCCACCCATCCTCTGCAGCACCATCCTCCTCCTTGCTCGCCCCGCCAGATAAAAATAGTTTGAAAATCTCTACCGAGACCACAGCTGTGATGGTTTCAGTGCTAACTCCACATGCTGAGCCTACTGCCGGCTCTTCACATGGGTCTGAGCAACTTCTCTGCTGTAGAGTTTAACAACCTTTCGTTTTCTTCCCGCCTCTCCTCCTTTCCTCTGATTCACAGCAAGAACGGCCAAAAGCAGTGAGATCCCTGGCTGCCCAGGAGCAGCCTCCGGCCCCGTGGGAAAACCCTGCGGCACCGCACCACAGCCAGGCCCCCACCTCCCCACCGCCAGCTTTTGGGGACAACCGGCAACTTATCTCAGAAAAACGCCACCGGAGAGAGACAGCGGCTCTTTCAGTCTCCTAATGGGCCGGTCACCCAGGAAGGCCACTCTTTATCGTGCACTTGGCACAGGCGGAGCGCGGCGCTAATTCCCCGCTGACACTATTAGCGATAGAAACACCAGAAGGGAGAAGGCGCAGCCGTTCTTACCCCCGCATCGCTTAACTCCTGTTGTGCTCCCACAGCGTGGGAAAGCAAAACAAGCCCGTTTTGAAAGTTGTGCGGCTGGGGCTGGTCGTGTTAAAACCTCTCCCGATTGTTTCTACACGGTGTTTCACAATGACTGCAGGTTTTTGCAATGCTTTTACCAACCCTTTCAAACTGATAAACTGCAGTTTTCTGCTCTGGGGTTTCAGGTTAAAACATGCACAGAATTAAAACCAATGAATTTTGGTTTTACGTTGCAGAGAAAGAAACGTACTTGCAGGAAGACGGTACTCACACCTCTGACAATTCGGCTAAGCACACGACTACGACCCTTTTAACATGCAGTGCTGTGTAGAAACCTACAGGGTAAGGGCCAGGTGCATCCATGAGCAACACCACCAGGGATTTAACGTCAGCGATGGGCCCTGAAGCCCTATTTATGAACCTCATGTGATCGTTTTGACAAACGTCCCTCATACGTTCAAAAACACAGTTTTAGATTTTGAAGATTAATTAAAACTAGAGGATATGGGTGGAGCTCCAAGTGTCCGACAGCTTGTGAAAACATTTGTTTCCCAGGGGTAAAGAGAAATGCGCCACATGCAAAACACGCACAGCAGGAAGACGGAAGCCGCTCTCACAGCAGTATTGATAACAGAGAATCCAACTTATCTTGAAGCAACACTAGGAAGGAAATTTCCTCTATGCGGAAACCCCCACGACAATACTACCAGCATACAGCGGCTTGCAACCCCTCTGTGACTGAGATAAATCAAGGACTGACTTTGTTTAAGAGTTTAGTAAATAAACTGAAGTTTGTATACTGAAATGCGCATAAACCGGGGCTGGATGGGATCACAAGCGGGCATCTAGCCCCTTCCCCGCTTGAGGAGAGTAATTTCTTCCTCTGCTAATTGGATGAGAAAAAAACCTGAACAAAAACGTAGTTAACTTTCTGAAAGACCAGAGCCAGGAGTGTCAGTGGCTGAATCCCCAGGGCGGGCCAGCGGGAAGGGGGTCGTGTCCACCGTCCTCCCTCTGTCACACGCTCGACTCCGCTGACTGAACTCAATGGGGCTGTGCCAGAATAATGGAGAATTTGTCTTAATAAGTCCGTGGACCATGCACGGCTGCAGGGGCCGGCTGAGAGCACCGTGGGCCCCCGTGACCCCTTTGCTACCCCCTCACATGCCAGAAAGCGTTATCGGCCCCAGTCCCTTGGCGTGACCGCAGCACCAACTGCTGCGGCGGCAAAGGTTACCTCTGCGGCCGCCTGTTTTCTAAAAAGAGCTTGAAGGTGATCTGCTCCCTTCCATACCGGTCAAACCACATTTTCAAACAAACTGACCTTGAATCCTTTTCAAACTGAATGGCAAATATGTTTGGTGCACACTGCTGCCAGCCCAGCGCAGGTAAAACCACTTTCAGCGTGCGACAGCTACTGCCAGCCCCAGGACCGCAAAGGCCTCCGCGCCCCAGCAGATAGGCAGCACAGGGGTGCTCTGAAACGCTGCTGAAGAAAACGGAAAAATTAAGAGCACAAAAGGGGAGCTGGCAGAAGCACCGAGTGCCTAGGGCTGCTGCCGGGCGCTCGGTGTGTGCGTAGCTGCCGTGGGACAGCCCAGCCTTTGGAGGCACCAAACCCTCCCAGCCGGCCGGCAGCTTGCGCTAGGCGTGAGCGATGTTTGTGGATCCCTGTCAAGCAAGGCAAATTAAAGACGGGTTTGAATCCCTAACTCCAAAAGCTCCGTCTCCTGCAGGTTTATGCCTTTTTTTGATTTCCACGCCGAAAGTAATTTTTCCAGCTTAAAATTATTATTTATTTCACTATAGCAACAAAGGCAGCCGGCGTGCGCCCCGCGCGAGGCATTGCTAAACACACTGACTCAGAGATCAGCTGAGCGCCGCTCCACGCACACCACTTTTGCTGACAGCCAACATCCACAGCTTCCCCGAATTCCCTGGATCATAACCCGGGCTAGCCGTGCAGAGAACACTGCGCGTCCTTCCACGTTCCCAGTGCTGTGGGATTTCAGGGTGCAGGATATCGCTCTATGTTTTCTCATAGACGTGAGGATATGGAGTTAAATAACCAGTAATATTCACAGCTTCACACATTTCAGCAGTGCTTGAAAGTTTTTAAATGGAGAAAGATGCCCAAGAGAATGCCAGATCAGCTGCCGGGACCAGAGCGTTGTGATCAGACAAGATTTTATCAGGAAACGACGTGAATGTGCGTACTGAGATAGTCTTCACCATTTGTTACAGTAACAGAAGACCAACACTGAATATGAAATAATTCTCATACGGGTCTAACCTCTGTTGTTTCAGGCAGGCTTGAGCACAGGCTTGTACAACATAACTCCACGGCCCCGAGGCCGGCACGCAGACCCCTCAGCAGATCCGACAGGACCAAGTAAGAGCTCCTTGGCTCACCCCCCCACTAGCACCTTGAGAAGAGAGCAATGCTGGTGGCTCCTGGTCCTTAAATTTCCTGTCCCAACCAAGGGCTGCATTGCTCAGAGGAAGGCTGGGGACTACCAGCAGCCCTGGCCTGCGATCGGTGCTGGGGAGGGGGCTGAGGCTGGGTTTTGTTGCTCCTGATGGCCCAGCAGCACCCCACCCTGGGGTGAAACCCTCGGCTGGGAGCCCCTGGGACTGCCTGCCCCTGGGGCTGCGGGGCAATGCAAACCAGTCAACTGATACAATGCTAAATATAACCCAGAGGGGAAAAAAGCACCTCTGTGTATCTGTACTGTATCAGCCGAGGGGAGAAACATCTGCTTGGATAAACACCCACGAAATTGGTCACAACAACCCCATGCAGCGCTACAGGCTTGGGGCAGAGTGGCTGGAAAGCTGCCTGGTGGAAAAAGACCTGGGGGTGCTGGTTGACAGCCGGCTGAATATGAGCCAGCAGTGTGCCCAGGTGGCCAAGAAGGCCAATGGCATCCTGGCTTGTATCAGGAATGGTGTGGCCAGCAGGAGCAGGGCAGTGATCGTGCCCCTGTACTCGGTGCTGGTGAGGCCCCACCTCGAATACTGTGTTCAGTTTTGGGCCCCTCACTCCAAGAAAGACGTTGCGTTGCTGGAGCATGTCCAGAGGAGAGCCACAAAGCTGGGGAGGGGTCTGGAGCACAAGGCTTACGAGGAGCGGCTGGGGGAGCTGGGGGTGTTCAGCCTGGAGCAGAGGAGGCTGAGGGGAGCCCTCATCGCCCTCTACAGCTGCCTGACAGGAGGGGGGGAGTCGGGGGGGGTCAGCCTCTCCTCCCTGGGAAGAGGCGATGGGACGAGGGGGAATGGTCTGAAGTTGCACCACGGCAGGTTTAGGCTAGACATTGGGAAAAACTTCTTCACCGAAAGGGCTGTCAGGCTCTGGAATGGGCTGCCCAGGGAGGTGGTGGAGTCCCCATCCCTGGAGGGATTTAAAAGAAGGAGAGATGAGGTGCTGAGGGACAGGGTTTAGTGGTGGGATGGCAGTGCTAGGTTAACGGTTGGACTCTATGATCTTAAAGGTCTTTTCCAACAGAGGTGATTCTATGATTCTAAGAAATGATGGCCTTTTCACCCGGTCCTGGTGCACGCTATGCCAGTACGTCTGGCAAGAAGAAGCCCAGAGAGAACAATGCATAAGAAACGTGCACAGTCAGGCAGAGAGAGTCCAAATTAAAATATATTGCAATCGATCAACAGGGAAGAAAATGATGGAAGGAGGAAGGAGCACCCACTCAGGAGGAGGGCTATGAGGTGCCTGTAGAGAAAAGGAAATAAAATTAGTTCCTCTTAACATTCAAGAGTCCTATGACTATCTCCCCTTTAGCAGTAAGGCAATAAAACTGAACAGTGGATGCTGCTTTTCTCCAGCTGCAGATAATGGGTCGGGACTGAAAAGAGGAGTTGATGCCCCATCCCTGGGAACATTCCAGGCCAGGTTGGATGGGGCTCTGAGCAACCTGATCTAGTTAGTGGTGTCCCTGCTCACTGCAGGGGGGTTGGACTAGATGACCTCTAGGGGTCCCTTCCAACCCAAAACATTCTATGATTCTATGAAAATGGAAAAAAATGAGTTTCATGTAGAAGACAGAAGGCCGTAACACACGCTTGCAGAGGCAAGCGACAACCTAGGATGAAAGCTGGAGAAGTCAAACCTCCACACATCTTACACAGGGAACACGATACACGTGGCTCCGATGCTTAGGAGCAACAGGTGAACTTTAACAGGTTTTGACGCACGTAGGATGCATTTGTTATGGTTATTCTATGGCACAAAGGAATCTGCGGTGCGATTTCCCCATCAAAAATGGAGAGATTACACCAAAGCTCTTACATGCTCCAACATGACTTAGACAGGAACTTGAACGCCAACGTGAAAGATGACAAAGCAGCCAGGTGATGTTGCCTGTGCTGTGTTTAGCTGGGGATTTTCATTAGGAGCAAAACCCTTGCTGCTTTCCTGACTCTGCTCCACAGAGACGATTGTTCCGAAGTCAGGGCTGTGTTCAGCAAGCCATTCGCTTTTACTAGGAAGCGCTGGCCGGCTTCTAAATCCTATTAAATATCTACCCTTCTCTACTAAACATTACAGCATGTGACTACTTTCACTGCTGAAAATGCTCTGAAAAGAAAAAAGGGAAAGCTACATAATGCGGCAAGTGGAAAAAACAATTCCACTGCTTTCTCTCTTTGATGTCACTAAAGCTCACTCGCACAATAAAATGATGCACAGGACAATGTCCAGTAGCCAGCCAAGCATTACGGGTGTGGAAGGGCAGGTCCCTTCATTGTCTTTATTTTTACACAGAGTTTATGGCAGTTTGGTGTCAGCAACCCAAAAATAAACCTCCTGAAAGCCAGCTTCAGATCCCTGTAGAAGAACGATTACGTTTAACTGCAAAGAGTTGCTGTAAAATCTCCCACAGCAAATAAATGAAACATGAAAGTCATCCGGGTTTAACAGATTAAACTGCTGGAAGAACTCCGCCTATTTTTATTTATTTTTTTTTTTAACTCAGAAGACAAAGATGACGTATTTAAGCAGATTTAGAGAGAATATGTGCTCAGCTCTCCCTACATCGGTGAACTGCTTGTGTTACTTCGGGAAAACCGGAATGTGAAATTGCGAGAGCATCTCCCCTATCGTGACCCGCTCCCCGCAATGAAAACACCATGCCCACCACAGCCCATTTCATAAACATCAACCACCCAGCTTTTTTTTCTGGTACTCTAGGATACCAGCTGATTTCTTGTTTTGCTCTGTGAAATGCAAAGCAGCTACAGAAATGCAACCTTTCTAGTGGATGATTAAAATGGTTTAACACCTCTGGGTGCTGCTCTTGGCAACACCTACGCCCATCTTCAGCTTTAAACGCCGTCATCGGCCCTGGTTTCAACAGAAGTACTCACGTTATTGAAGTCCACTATGAGAAAAATGTTCAAGAGCACTGAGGCCTGATCTCCAAAATGTACTTGGACAAAGATGTTACAAAACCATTTTTACAGCAAAATAGCAAAAGGAATAAAGGAATAACTTTATGGCCTAACAAGCGTGCAGTACAGCGTTCAAATGGACCTCCTTTCAGAAGCAGCACGAAAAATACCTCCGTGCTGTCAGCATTTAACACAAAAGGACACAAGTGCCTTATTATGGCTGATTTGATGTTAGTGGTTCACGCCTGTTGCCGTTTTTTCCCTTTGCGTAAGAGACAAATCACTTCATTAAAAGGAGCATGGAAAAAGCCTTGGCTTGTCCCAGGACACTGACTGCGAAATTCCCACAGAAGAACAATGAAAACCTGAGGTCACCGCACTATTTCGAGTGCACACAATCTTGTGGGGTCTTTGCAGTTTCCTTTAAAAAACTTTATGGCATAAGCGGGAATGCCGGGTTTTTTGGGGGGGGGGGGGGCAGGCTGTTATTTTCCATATTGCCCAAACCACTGTGATTAGCAGTTAGCGGGGGTGAGAGCACGGCTTGGCACAGGCAGAGAACATGCCAGGTACTTCACTATGTAACGTCCATCTTCTTCCCGTGTTCAGCAAACCCAGCAGAATGAAAGGGTTTTTACAGCAGATTCCCACTTGTCTATGGAAGGAAAAACAAGGATAGAAGGAGGAGGTTTGGGTTGCACAATCCAACTGCAACCAGACTGGGATCCTCCTTATCTAGGTATTTGGAAAGATGAAATTGTAACTGTTAAGCAGAGATGAGTCAGTAAGGGATGGACATCAGGACTCAGCATTCACCGTGAGGACAGAAAAATGGATGCTGAAAACCATCTTTTACAAAGAAAACCCAGGCGCTGCAGACAGAAGCTTAACCACCCTAGAGGAAGGAGACCTGCTGGTGGTGCAAGGCTGGATGGAGCCAAGCGAGGGAAACTCGGATGGGGTATCAAGAAGAAAGCTCTCACCGTGAGGGCGTTCAGACACGAGATGCCCCACAGACTGTGGGATCTCCATCCTTCGGGGTATTCAAACCTCAACAGGACAAATCCCTAAGCAACCTGATCTAACACTGAAGTTGACCCTGCTTTCAGCAGGTGGGCTGGACCAAACAAACTCCTCTTCCAACATAAAGCATTCTGTGATTCTATGAATTTTAGCAAGCTTAAACAAGAGCAGGCCAGAAGACTGAACTGTTAGTATTCCTATGGAATCCCATCGAGGGATTTCAGAGTGCTGTGGGATCTTTTGCTTCATCTGAGGCACAAGTTGAGATGTTACATGGAGAGAAAAGGCGAAGCTGTGGTGTATTTGACCATGCTTCTTTAAAAACTCATTGCAATCAGACAGAAGAATAGATGAAAGAAACGCCAAACCTTTGTTGGTTTCGTGTTTACATCTCATTTCACTTTAATGGCAGAAAAGCATGGATAGAAAAATCAATAAATCTATGATGAATGCATTTAATCCTTTCAAAATATTAAATCTCAGGGCTAAGAGATGTTATTATTCTAATTAATTGCTGTTAAATTATAATATTCGTTATCACAGAAAAATTTTAAATGGAAGAACATGTATTTAAACCACCAGTGCACTGATCAGAGATTAGTAATAGCTGATTTCATAGCCTTGCTGAACAATGTGCTTCGTTCACCCTGTTCCCATGGTCACGCAATGATTTACCGCTGTTAATTGCATGCTGTATTGCAGTCAGACGCCCTACGCCGTACCGACAGGTTGCCGAATAAAAGCAGTAACACCACAGGTAAGCCAGGCCACGGCTCAGCAAGCCTGGGACCCAAGATAAATCCCAAAGGTGAAAGCTGAATGAGTAACAGCAATAAAAATATTGTAGATTACAATAAAAATTACTTGTATAACTGAAGGAACCGTGGGATTTGTAAGATGCAGTTATTTCTAAGAAGGCAGTTTAAAAAAATGAATGAATTTTAATGAGATTTGAAACAAACTGCTAATAAGAAGCATTAGAGGAAAAATCCCTAATCTTCTCTGGCTCTAATCTGCAAACCCATCACGCAGAGCTCCAGCTGAAGTCCTGGAGTTGTTGTCTTTTGAGACAGGCAGAACTGATGCCTTCACCTGTTACCTTGCTGAAGAAAAGCTCCGGAAAACCGAACCACGATGTATGCTTTAACACACACATTCCAGTCGGTCACTCTGTATATTAAAGTGGTTTAAGAAATCCATGTGGTAATTAAAAAGAGTAATAATAAATCTATCTTTCCATGCCATACCTGCTTTCTTGGGACTTCTGAAGTACAAACAAGTTGCACATACATTCTAATTCCTCACCTCAAAATTCCCCTGCCGGTCTGTTTGATTCCAATCCAGAGGTCATTTACCGATCTGCTTTTGTGGGACAATGGGGCATGGTTAAGCAAGATCATTGTAGCCTTTGGAGTTATGCAAGAGTGGGGGAAGAGAGGTACCTTTCCAGCACTGTATTTCCTGCCCATCTAATAACATTCAAAGCAGTACCAGAAAAAAACCCCTTTGTTTGAAACTCTTGAAGATCTCTCTGAGATTTAAAAGGTGACGCAAATTTGAAGGAATTACCTGGGTAAAATTATACTTTGAACACCTGAAATGTGTATCTTCATCCAGAAACACCACTTGTTTTTCTAGTCTTAAAAGTGCAATTGTGAGTCGCACTGATTGTGTAATGCATCGACTACGCAAACTGAAAAGCTCCATGTGGGTACAAAGGTGCGGCTTCTGTCGAAGTTATCCGTGAGAGCTCCCAACAATTTATCTTCCCTTCCTTTCTTTTATTTTTAGCAGACTGAGAAAATTAAGTGCCAGGCATCATCAGCTCAGCATAATCAATATAAGCAGCACCCAAACACACCTGATCAAAGTCATTTCACTGATGCCTCCTTAATCACGTTGCACATGGGCTCTGTATTCTGGGCTTTCCCCTCCCTCAAAATGTGGAACAGTGGTGTTGGGTTTTTTTTTTTTTAAAAAAAAAACAAACAACAAAACCAACAAAGAAAGATGACAATTAATAAAGGAAATGCAGAGCACAAGACCTTCCAAAAGCTAAATGTCTAATTAATGATCCCAACTGTCTGTCAATGTAATATTAATGTCATTAAAAAATAATTCAGGTATTGGTTAAGCACAGAATTATTGCACATTTGCCTTACATATGTGAACAGGCTCTTTGAACTAAGACTATTTGTGTGCTTGTACCCATCTTACACACCTTCATAGCCAAATCACACGGATACACGTGTACACTGGCATGAAAATGCATTTCTGACATCCTACACAGACTGTGTGAGCCTTATTTGTGCATTCCGGAGGCCTGAGATGGGACAGCTCACTGATTTTCAGGTCTCCAAACTACGGGCACATTTCAGCCTAACTCAAATACACAAGACATTTATGCATAAGAAAAAACTCTCTGAATACTCTTCTGACTATAAAGTCTACGGTGACCTGCAGCTGGTGCCAGGGAAATGTTTTTAAACTTGGCAACAGGAGCTAAACCAGAAGGGAGTGCTGACTTACGTAGCGCAGAAAACAAAAAGGTGTTCTGGCATCAGGTAGCTCGCAAACGTACCCTTGAAATCTGCTGGGAACTGGTTGGGATCAGCCACGCTCAGGGAGACTGAAGGAGAGGTGAAGGACAGCCCACAAACAGGTACCGCGGAGATGGCATCACCCTGTCCGGGCCTTTTAGTCATTCAGGAAAAACAGGGGGAAAAAGGTCCCTGCTCAACTGCCGTTTTATTTTGTGTTGCTACAACCAGTAGGTGCTGGTCCCAGCCCTGCCACCCCCAGCCTAGGGAGAGCAGCTCTCCTGGAGCCGGTGCGGAACCACGCTCCAACCCTACCGAGGGCACCGCTGCCAGGACGTGCTGCACAGCTACAGATTTTTACACGTTAGGTGTCCTTAAGTGTTGTCTGTTCTCCAGGACAAATTGCTGTTGCTTTTATTTAGAAAAAAGTATCTGCAGCGAGGAACTGGCTGGAACACGGCTGGCCCCAAGCGCGGAGGATACATAAGCATCTTTCAAGTGGCACAGAGCATCATTAGCATCAACGTGCTGGCAAGTATCAGTGCAACTTGCCTGTAAGAGTAAATGTTCCAGTAAATAAGGATTTATATCATGGGGATTTTATAATATACCCTACTGGGCATCATTATAAAGATATTTATTGGGGGAGGGGGGAGACAGAGAGAGGACTTAATAATATGTGAGCAGCAGTGGATTTATGGAAAAAATGTGCCCTAACTTCCACGTCTCGCTCTGTCGACTCCTTCCATACGGACTGAGGCAACGGCTATGAAGATGCAACCAACACATCATCTGCTATTAGAAGCTGATGGATTATCAGCACACCTGTAGAAGTGACAGTGGCCAGAACGTCACCTAGGGAACAGTCGGAAATTGCCTACGGGCATCGCCAATTCTCTAAAACGACTTCCTTGAGCTGGAAGTGAAACGCACTTCCCTGTCACCAGGTGAGGCCATGGGGATGAAACGCAACTCGCCCCCAGGGGGTGAACTAAGCCTGTGGTGACACAGAGAGGGGATGGGGTGCCATTCATCTCTGAGAAAGCAAATACAGTTCCCACAGCCAGAGCTAAAATGGTTCCCAATACCCTTTCCTTCTCCTTTGGGCTCAAGATTAGAGCCTCGATCCAATTAGACTTCATCCACTTAAACGAAGAACTGACACATACCCCGTGGCTTTTGTCAGCACCTCCAGCCCCAGCGTGCAAGGGCACAGCGGGTGAGAGTGGGTGCACCCACCTGCGCTGTGGGTACAGACCCTGCCGTCCCAAGGAATTCCCTTCATTACTGTAGTCATTAACTTTGGACACTTAGCATTTAAAGGTAGGGTTAGCCCAAGTTGCTCAACTCCCCAATGCATGAGAATAACAGAAAGGTCAGAAGTTCAGAACGCAACGAGTATCTGATGTTTCTAGACACCTCCCCTACTTATTCAGAGCCTTACTCAACTGCCATTCCATAATGGCTATTACTCATGTTAAACTGCAATCAAAGTACAGTCACATCCATATTTTCAGAGCAGTCTCGTTCATTACAGTGCCAGAGAATTTGGAAAAGCTGAAAAAAGGAACACACCCCAAAAAAAAAAAAAATGTCCATTGCACTACCAAAGTAAATCTAGTTTTCCTGCAAATAACCATGGAAAGATACTAAACTTGATGCAGAATTAATTATTACCCAAAGCAAACCATAGTTAACTGACTACAGATGAAAGAGCCATGTTCTCACTTTCCTTTTTTCCTGGAAACAAATCAGAATCGGCTCACATTTCCAAAAACTGGAAACACTGGCTGGACAAAATGAACACTAAGAACTGGACTTCTGGGGTTTTTGGAAGGGGAAGACTGAACCCAACATACTGTATCAGTGTGGAGAGGCTGAAGCCAAAGAGTCATCATTATTTGAGAAGAATCAAGGAGCAGGCCTGAATCTGAAAGACAAAAATCCCAGGAGCCAGTCCCTCAGCACCGTATCGTTGCACAGTTTCATTGCCTTCAATGGGGCTGCCACGGTGTAGATGGTCTGAGAAGCGGGCTCTGCATACTGGCTGATTTTCTAAAGAGTTTCCAAGCCATCAAGTTAAATTTAGGTATCTTTATTAAACCATGGGGGGGGGGGCTGTGAGAAAAATCTGGGCAGCCGGCATTTATTTTGTTCAGATAAACCCTTAAATCTCTTTGCAGCAATGCATTATTTTGTTTAATCTTTGCAGGCACAAGGCCACCCCTTGCTTGTGGTTAGAGTGCTGTGGTAATACAGATCACTTTTGTACCTTGCCACCACGCCTTCTTCACTCTGGTGTGAAGAATCCTCCAGCTATCCTACCTGAAAACTCAGTTCTGATAGAACTAAATCAGACAAGAAAACTCACAGAAGAACCAACCCCCAAAGCAAAACCACCCTGAGAGATGTGCCTGGCCATTTTGACACTATCCAAGACAGCGACGTTTGCAGTCTCCGCATGGGACAACAAATAGTGTTCCCATGAAATGCCACTGGGGATGACACTTGTGCTTGCTAACATAGGAAGTATTCAAAACCTGCAAATGATAAATCATATTTATGGCCCCCTGCCCTCCCCAACAGCCTTAATACAGTTTTACTAGAACAGGGCAGGATTGTGCATTCCACCCATCACCTGTCCAACAGAAATCTGACCCTGTCCGGCGTACGTTTGTCATGGACGTGTAACTGGGCCTGTGCTTTCAAGGGTTCCAGCTCTTATTTTTTATAAACAAACCCAACTTGACTGAACATGGAATTATCAGCATTTCCAGTTATCTCATGAAAAGGCCACTCAGTAATGCCAGATCTTTCACAAGACCTTTGAAAAGCCACGAACGTGGCCCCTAGACTGCCGCAGTGACTGCCTGCGTGTCTGCTGAACTGTACTGTCCCCCTCAAAAACTGAAGGGCCTTTTTCTTTAAGCTTCTTTCTAAGTGAAACAGTGGGGCATTCAGCACGGCTACGAGACTGGGTAATATTAGTTTGGCTACAGTAGTTCTCTTTCAACAAAGGAGGCTCTCAGCCCGGGATACCCTCGTTCCAGCAGCAAGTGTACAAGGTCTTTTGTGTTAACATGGGCTCTCCCGGCCATCGTGACCTTAGACTCCGCATCAAAAGTCACAAGCATCAGTGGTCACCATTCCTCTTGTCTTTTCTCCTCTGAAAGAAATGCACAGATTCAGCTATACGCGGTTTTAGGAGCAGCAAGCAATTTTCGGCTCGCATGCCCTCCTTAATTACATTCAGGCTATCAGAGGACAGTAGGGCCAGAATTACCGTGGGTGCTAACTATGTTCAGTATGTGAATGAAATTATGTGCTCAAGGCTGAATTAAGAATAAGGCCCCTTCCCCAAAGCACCCCAGCTCCCATCAGGCGGGGAGCACGCGTGTTACCCTGCTTCTGCTTGCCAGGCCACCGCCTTATTGGTGTTGTACTGAACATCAGCACTGCTGGAACGCAGAGCGACCCGTGAGTTCCTCCTTGAGCAGGAGGGCTGGACTAGCTGATCTCCTGAGGTCCCTTCCAACCCTTGCCATTCTGATTCTGTGATTCCATGAAGGACCCTTTCCTCTGAAAGGACTAACTTTGAGCCAGGAGGGGAACCGTTTGCTTAGTACCTATTAAAACATCCTCCTCTTTGGAGTTGCTACGTGACTCGAACGACGACACTGGAAAAAGGACCATTACCTGCCCGCCCCAGCCAGAAGTTTCCAAATGCAATTCAGATTTTATTTCTTGTGGGAAGAGCAAAGTAGATTCTAACCCACCTTATTTATTTTATTCTATCTCCTTCACTACAGCTTTTAAAGTTAGCGAAGACTGATTCCCAATATTTGGATTACCAGTTTTCCCAAACCTGTCTATTCAATGAAAGAATTCATTTTCACATAAGATAAAAATATATCATTGTCATACCCTGCTACTTAATAGCTGATACTTAACGTGTCTCAATTCAGCTTAAACAGGATCAAAAAGACCTTCAAGAACTGTTAGTAATCAAATATGAATAATGAATTCTTCCATGAAATTCAGGGAGTTCACCTACCAAACCCCGCATCCTGTGCTGGGATATCAGAGCAGAATAGTTTAGGACAGGGAAATGGGGATTTTGTGAATCGCGTTGCAAATCTGTAATTTGATTTTCTTCGCCGTTTCCCCTTAGCTCAGGGAGCATTTCATCCCCTTTACCAGTCAAAGCATGCACCCAACAGAAAACAGAAAGACAGAAACAAAGCAGCAAAAGGAGGAAATCACAAAACAGATATGAGAAAGGACTCGGGAATGAAAGCCTACCATTGTTCTGCCCTTTTATCACCGCTTTCATCTCTGGCCGTAGTCTTTTTTTTTTTATTGCCCCACTTTCCACAGAAGTTAATGGCAAACCCCACAATCAATTTGAATAGGGCTCTTGGATAGCAAAAATATTCGGAGTAGAAGCCTGTACTCCGACGTGGTTACAACGTGCCTACGGAACACTGGGATGGTCCGTGGCATTTAGCTTATCTCAGGCAAAAGGGCCAGTTCCTGGGCTAGCACAAATGCCTGCATTTCCAGATCCGCAGAACATGGGGATTTATACCAGTTAAGGACACCCCAGAAATCATTTTACCGTCCTAACTCGGGCAACAAATCGCCCCCAGGGTACTCAAAATTCTTTACTGTCCCATGTGAAAATACCCGCTTACAAGCTTTATGTACTTCACAATTTCAGAGCCACAAGAAGTACGCCAGAATTGCCCTTTTTCAAAGAAAATTATGCTCCAGAGCTTAGAGTTGGCTTTTTGTTTTAAAATTAAGTTTCTTGTACACACAGTTAAAAACCCCAATTAATTACAAACATAACCTAAATAGAAACTGAAGAGAACAGACTACAAAGAACCTGAGGCAACAGCTCAGAGTTGTGAATTTTCAGTTATTTCAGCGAGGAGCCAAATCCAATTGAAACGTTTACTTTTCCAACTGTATCAACACTGACCGTATTAGCAGAAATACCTTACTCTGGGCTCTTTTAACTTGCTTTCTCTATCTTCCAAGTACCAAATCGCATAACCAGCAAAGGTAAAATTTCTGGGAATTTTGAAGACCAAAAAAAAAATTACAGAACTTTTTGAAAGAGAAAGCAGGAATTTGGGACAAAACGTTGTCTTTAGTAGCTATGGGATTATCAAAGTCTGGTTTCTCTACTGATGATAAATTTCTTAGTCCTCGTTTAATCTGGAGCCATGGCAACAGTTTATCTCGCAGTGAAGATGGAGCTGCCGTACTGCCCTGAATAGCCCCTTAAAACAGGGAAAATACAAAATAATGTTAGACTTCAGTTCTCCCTGTTCCTTCTGAAAGTCTCTCACAGAACTTTCTGTTAAGTTTTCCTCAAAATCTGGTATTTAGTTTTGTGGGGTTGTTTTAGTATCAGAATTGAGAGAGAATGGGAGAGAAAGGTATGAATGGGTTTTTTTTTTTTCAGTTCCTGGGTGGTTTTGAAGCTTATCCTTCACAGACAAAACTATTCCAGAACCTTCTGCAAAACCTTCTTCCATGGATTTGCTGTACAACACCTAGGCAAAAATATATAAAGCGTGGAGGCAAAGTTAGTTCACTTCTGATCAAGTGACCAGACAACACACGTGGCCACTGAAACACGGCTTCCACATCCGACTGTACTCACCTCCTCAGTCCCTGTGCAAAGGAAGGGCACGAGACACAGATTCCCTGTCCCCAGCTACAATATTTAGGACTAGGAATAAATAAATTTCTACAGTGTAATTGTAGGCTTTTACTTCTGGCAAGGGCAGAAGTGATAAGGCAGCTCTGAATAGCCTCGTCTCACTCAGACTCGGGATCAGTTCTCTGCTACAAGAGGACAGGCAAAGAGTTTCAATTCAACCAGTTGGTTTTACGAGTAGACAAATACAAGTCCTAGCAAGTGACCTGCTACAAATGTCCATTTTAATGAAGAACCTGGACAGGTTTGTTTCAAGACTTACCCAGTCATTTCCTTCAATTTAAATCCCTAAATTATACTCTCAGTTAGTTGGCAAGATGGCTTTTATAACCTGCACATTTGAAGTATTTCTAGACAGAGGAGACTTTCACCAATGTTCAGCTGCCATCTTTGTTCCAGGTGGCTAAAACGCCCTAAAACTGAGTCTAGGATTCAGATACATTGGCAGGAATCTTTACACTGGAAAGAGTTAAGGGCCCAGCTATGACAGAAATACACATTCAAACCACTGCGTTTGAGATCACTTAGAAACTCTTTGCAGGTAAAAATCTGACAGGCCTTCCAGCCATTCAGCTTGTGCTCATCAAAACCAGAAGACTGACGTACGCTGTGGCACGTGCAGGCTTCGGAATGGTTGCAGACAGCAGAAAATCAAGCAAAATTTGCCACAGGAATATGAATGCATTTGCAACTTCATGGATTTGAGAGGGTGAAAAAAAAAAAAATCATCCAGGTAAAGCAGACACATTTCATCTGGAATGAAATTCAGCCTTCCTGCATTTCACCTTTACCAGAAATTACCATGACAAGAAATGCCAGTGACCAATTTGGTAGGCAAAGCAGGATGTCCTTCAGCTCGGTAATCACCGCCTGTAGCTATGCAGGTCACTGCTCGCAGACTGAAACCCTTCAAAAGGTAAATCTTGCAACAAGGAAGAGAGCTGTTGAAACTGCCTTTTCAAAGGGCACCCCCAGAACTTCAGAGGATCCTGGGCGAGGCAGAAGATCTCACTGCGCCAGGGCAGGACAGTACTTCAGCAGCTCCCGCAGACCTGCCAGTTCGCAGTGGGCATAGGCAGGGATTTGGGGGTAAGAGTTTCTTGCAGGAAAAGCTGTGGGGAAGCCCCCCTTCAGAAGAGAAAAGCAAACAGGGAAATTTTCCTGCTGTTCTGCAGTCTGTGTGGGAACCAATCTATGCATACAGATCCCTGTATTATCGAAGCCGATTATCATTGACCTCTTAAAAATAGAAACTGCGTGTCGCTATGCCAAACCAGAACCCAGACCAAACCCGCTTGGGTCACTGCAGACCAAAAGACGACACAGCCAAGGAGCTCCCTGCTGAAGGGCACTGCTATCAGAGCAACGGGTTTGCCCTGGACACTCGTACAACTGCATTTTGTTTTCAGGTACAGGTAGTGCTGCGTAGCCAGTCAGTCTTTCATCCCCATGAAACAGAGTTTAGAATTGATCTAAAGCCGGCTTAAACAACTCGGACGGGAAAGACAGCTCTCACCTTTCCTACAGGCTCGTTCCAGCCATCATCACATTAGATGTCAAGTTTTTCAAACTGTACTATTTTTAACATGGCTCAAAAGTAGTAATAAAATAAAGGCACTTCCACCCAGGCAGCCTGGTCACCAAAACACATCAGGCTCCCACTAAAAATCAAGTTTCCAATCTGACATGCAACATTATAAAAATAAAATGGAAATGCACCACGCAGCAGGGTACCTCACAGAGCCCCTCTGAAAGCTGCCTTTCCCCTGGGATTTATCAGGAGCACAAATCTAGCTCAGCCCCATCCCCCAGGATTTTACATTTGTAATTACCACTGGAAATTTCACACCTAGGGCACAGCCTTAGAGCCGAGATCCAACTTTCCAATTACACTGCGGGAGCTGATAAAGTCACCAAGCTACTAGATGCCAGAAACGTTAATAAATACCACGCTGTCCTGTTAACCAGGTGGGAAGGAGCTGGTGAGCAGTGACAATAGCGGCTTCTCTGGGCTGGTGGCAGCTTCCCTGTGGCCCTGACACTCACTGCCTTGGCTGCGGAGGGTGATACAGCTGCAGGGATCTCCTTCCAAACTCCTGACTTGCATTAACCTCTTCCTGCCGACTCCTACAACCACGCCAAGCCAACCCACAGGATCCTGCCATGTTAAAGTAGCACAGGTGACAGCCCTGGTTTATAGTTATAACATATCTGGGTTGCCTTTCATTTAATTCCTCAACTGAGCAGGACAAACTTTCTCCACCGACGTACCCTGCAGAAGCTACAGAGCAACGCATTCTCCACAAACAAGTTTCAGGGTCCTGTCTTCACTTGCAGAGAGCTACCCCAGCCCTGCAGCACGATCCCTTTCTACTGCACAAGTGGCCATGAGAACCAAAACTCCACACCTAGGTTTAAGATGATAGCAGCCACTGATACCATCTCCCACTTATCATTCCAGGACTGGGCGAACTAACCGTAATAAGAACTTACTGAAACTTAATAAAGGATACACAACTTGCTAAAGCATTTTTCTCCCCACACCTGTGCTGACATTCTCACCAGCTGGAGGACTAAGTATGCTAAACTTCTCCATTATCATGCACAAGGCTTCAAGGTTTCTTTTGACACGAAGACAGCTTTGATTAACTCCTAGCAGTGTCTTCTGCCACATCCTGCTTCGTTCCGGCCCATCAAGGCACAGGGGAGCTGGGATCTCCTGCGAGGAGACCCCTCCCGGGTGCAGAAGGAGCCAGTCTGGTCCCTTCAGTGTGGTCCTACAGCTTGCACCGGCTTCACACCCCAGTGGGACAGGGGCTGGGAAATTTTTTAACGCTTCACAAACATCAAGTTGACCAACAGAGTTTCCTTACAATCATCACTTCAAGGCATTTAAAAGAGGTGGAATGAAGGAGTGCCTAGGTGATCACTTTTGATCTGGACTTGCTTTGTCCCTAGCATTTTGAGGCAGAATTAGGTTGGCCCCTCTTTTCTTCTCGTGAAGTTGCCACTACCAAATCTAATGTATCGTCCATCCTAGGAAAGAGGAGATCAGGGAGAGTTGTCCTCATTGCTGATTCCCACTTCTGCTTCGTACGGGGCCTGAGCGCTTGCTCAGAGTTATTTGAGTCAAAACACTATGTGCTTTTTTGTGAGGAAAACTCAGAACCTTCACTGGATCTGACAGTTCCTTGCTATAATCTAGTGCAAAGCTGTGGATTCACAGGAAAACTCTAGGAACTGTGAAAAATGAGGGGCAAATTCAGTATGGGAAGAACACAAGCAGAGGCTACGGTGACCCTGTACTGGTGCTGCTCTAGAGAGCCAGCCTACCGGAGGGAAGAGCTGTAAGGGAGGAAAACACAAAAATAAATAGGCAGGAAAGCTTCAAAAGGGACTTTCTACCAGAGACCGCAGAAGGTTTGAAATGTATCTGCTCTTACTTGCTTGTACACTTCCTCCCTTTTCAAGGTAAAACTGGTGATAAATCTGTAATTTAAAAATATTACGTCTATTCTGCTCATCCTTGCTGGCTCTGAGCATGCTTGCAACCGAGCCCAGCGCCACAGAACACCCAATGTTTTCACCAGAGCCTTCTAGCAAGGGGACAAGAATCACCTCAGAATTTTACAGCTACAAATGAAGGGCTTTTTAGAGACTCTTCGCAGAGCCATTAACCCAAGGGAAGACACCGTCTGTGTCAGCAGAGTTAAGCCACTCCCTTTACAGCACACCGTATTTTGTATGGTTATTTAGCATTTCATGGAGTGTCTAGCGCATAATTTAAAACATTTCCTGGACCTAAGCTCCACCCTGAACAAGATCATTGGCAGCACTATTTTTCAAGCCCGTCTGCCTTCTCTCTGCAATGCAAGGAGATGGCTATGGGATGGTCTAGCGCAAAGGCCCTCCTTACTATTGCAGAACTCACTGCATTTTATCTCTTTTGTTAGAGGAAATTGCGGTGCATTTAGGGAGAGCATTGCAAGTTTTTGTCACCGCAGTGCATTCCACTGAAGGGAGAACTCACTTTCTGTGCTTTCAACACTGCGGCCTGCTTTCCTCTTTCAATGCGATGTAAACACATAGATAATGGATTCCTGAAGCAGTGACCCTGAAAATGATAAAATCTGCCTTCTTTAGAGTGCTAACTTCACCAGCAAGACTGCCCGAGCCAGGGTTTTTTTTTCCCGAGCCACAAACTTACCTCCTTCTTTTTAAAGCAAGTACCACAGCCTAAGGTCTGACAGATGTCCAAGATAAAGCCTCTAACGTATTCCCTTGTGCGCAAGTTTGGAGCCCGCACTTTCCATGCCTGGCCTGAGGAATGTCTGTGTTGCCAGTGTTTAAGATGCTGTCATTTTATCTTCTTATATCCAGTACGCAGCCATTACTGCCAGCCGGTTTACAAGATAAACAAAATACTATGAATGAAGGATTTTTTTTTATTTTTTTTTTCCCTCCCTCTTTAAGCCAACGAATGGGAACATTCTTTGCACTAACCAGGTCCTTCCTCCCTCTCTGACAGGAACCACAGGACCACACTTGTGGCACAGAGTAAAAGAAGAAACAGGCACAGAAGGGCTGAACTTCACTGTACTCAGGCTGCTCTGGGATTATTTACGGAGTCACATGGATGCAGAGGAGGAGGAGATTTGGTTTTGGTTAAGAATTCTTTTTTATTTTGAAACTGCAGTGCTAGAGTTCATTCATCCCCGGGACGTGCCTTACGCAGAGGAACAGCAGAGCTTGTTTTCCCCTGTCTGAGGCAGCGAGATGCTGGGCACAATCCTCCACCGCCGCGCTGCTAATAATCCGTGTTTCCAGCACAGGTCAGAGGCCCCCCCTTCAGAGGGCACACGATCGTTCCCCGAAAGAAACGGCTGTTTTCTCACACAGAGAATTTAATGGGAAAGACATTAAAGGACATTCTCCCTGCCTGAAAGTAGAGTAACACAAAATGAAGAAAACTGGGAATGTTAAAGTACATGAATGCTTCCTTGGAGATCTTCTACGGCATGAGCAAACTAATTTGTTTGGAAATTATGCAACTGTTCTGCATTTGAAGAAGTTAAGCCACCCGCCTTTACAGGAGGTACGCAGGGAATCAGAAAGGGCTCTCGCACTGCAAACTCCACCCAAACAAAGCTCGTATTTTATGATTAATTTCCAGAGTTACGACTGTATTTTATTTAAGGATAAAATAAATAGAAAGACCACTTCCTCACTCCCCCCCTTACTGTTCTAAGCGCCCTGGTCTGGGTTAGTCCTCACCTGTAACGCCGAGTGGCTCAGAGGTTGGACGTGCACCTTAACACTGTGTCAGACTGAGGACACCTTCAGAGACACAAAAGCCACACAGCGTCTCCCAAAAGAACACACAAAGCTTTTTCCTGTAGCACCACGTTTGGCCTCTCTCATTACCACCTCGATGCAACAAGAACAAGCCCTGACTTAACATGTTTACGGGGATCATATCATAGCAACACCTACAAAAAAACCAGCGCAGGCTTACCTTGTAACTGCTTGAATCTTCCTTCTAACTGGTTATAGTTATACGGCACCTGAGCTGCATATCCTGGGGACAACGGCCCGGGCATACTGGTTGATTTTTGTAATTCCATTTACAGGTAACACAGGGATACGATGAACTGCAGCATAAAGGAACCACAGATTTCTTTACCGTACATCCAAGTAAATCACAGCTTCCTCAGCAGCTTGGCTTCAGTCCCTAGAGAAAACGCTCTCACTGAGCCCTAAGTAAATAACAGCTCCGGTTCAAAATCCAGCAGTGTGGGTTGGCAGTAAGTTGTCTGTAACGGATTCAAACTTAAAGCACCATGAGGGATTTTTTTGGTGGGGTTTTTTTTTTCCGCCCCCCCCCCGCTCCACTACAGGCAACTCTCAAAGTGCTCGAATCTGGTTTCAAATGCTTGCCTGGCTCTGGCGAAACTCAATCAAATAAAAGCAAGCCTGCGATTCAGTCCAAAGTAAAAGCAGCATGGAGCCAGGCACTGCCGTCCTCGCCAGCGCTTCCAGGAGCCGCGCACACCTCAGACCTTTCTGCTGGTTTGTAATATAATCAGCAGCCGCCCGGGCGCGGGCTGATGTCACTTGATTACCATACAGCACCGTGGAGGAAACGAAGGCTGTACCAAGGGCGAAGGGGCGGCGGAGCAGGGGAAGAGCGGGACGGGCTCATGCAGCGCTGCAGCACGTTCTTCCGCCGGGTGCATCCCGCGCCGCCCCGCGCCCCGGGAGGCGAGGTGGCAGAGGGTCCCCAGGCCTCCGCTCCAACGCGCCGCCGGGGCCGCGGCAGACGGTGGTATCTTCCTGAGCAAAGCTGGTGGAATTACAATCTTTTGTTAAGAGCCTCATGTAACGGAAAAGTCTCAGATTACTATCGCATGAAAAGGAGGGCACTTTTCTTTATTTATCGGCAAGACTGTTCTCTTGAAAAAGCAACACACAGACAGAAGTGCTCGGTCAGTATTTAGCAACAGGAAAGGAGGGGAGGCAGAAAGATGTACGTTCCAGCACACTGGGAACAAACGAAGGCTTTGTGAAAAGGTGCTTTAAACAGTTTCGTTTCACGTTACTTGCCGATATCGAGGATTTTGATATCTCCTATGTATGTGGCTCCGTGCCCATTTAACAGCGTGCTGGGTATTACTGCAAGATTAATGGCTGGCTGGGCCATGCTCTGGAGGGGGAGGGCTGTAACGTAAATAAGGATGCCTTGCCTCTGATTGGCACCCTAATACCCGGCTGCAATACAAAGGTGCACAGCAGCAGCAGGGCTAGGTACAAGAAGTCAGTTCCTGCCGATGGTGTAAGTCAGAGCCGGTTTTCCCTCAGGGCCACGAGCTCCTAGACTCCTAGACCTCACTTACAGATCAGTGAAATTAAAGGGTCGCTTCCACATTCATCTTCTCAGCCTGTAGCATTTGCCAGTTCATTTTTAAAACTGCTGATAATGTTCACACAAATGTTTTCTCTTTTTTTTCTTTTCTTGCATTTCCAAATTCCTTTCCAATGGAATCCATGTTCTCTTCTCCTCCCACTCCGTCCCCTCATTAAACATTTCAAAATGCTGTCTTTGTTTTGGTACTGTCCTTTCACAAGTTTCTAGTCATATAATGATTTATGTGAGGACAAGTTCTGTGGGAGAAGCTCGGTCCGCTCCCACTGGCCCGCCACAGCCCTGCGAGGTGGAAGGTGGAAATTCAACCGGCCGTTACCAACACACCGCAGACAAACGTGCAAGAAACCCAACTACCACCACTGCTAATTTAGGGAGAAGTGATGGAAGTCAACACTTCCCAACTGAAGCTGAGGTTTCCAAAAACACACGGATTGTTGAAAATGCCTGGCACGTTGCTCCCGAGGTCATAAACACACTTAAAATATTTATGGCTTTTAACTGTGCTGTTTTACTTAAAACAACAGCATAGCCCTAGCCCATAGTTGCTTATTATATTGATACAGAAGGGCTTTTATTAGCATATTTCAGAGAACCCCTTTATACCAATATAGCTGTATTTACACAAGACTTTTGGTACTACAGCAGACCCCGAATAGAGCCCGAAACATTTTCGAAAGTTGGCCGTCAATGTTTTCAGCACTACCTACACTTGTGCCACTAAAGACTACTCAGCCACCCAAGACAGGCTCTACAGGGCCAGGGAAGAAAGGGATCGTCCGCAGGGGCAGCCAGGCCGCCGCTGCACAAGGGACGAAGGCGCCGCAGGCTTGTGCCCTAAAAACGTGTTTGCAAGGCGCAAGGGGGACCTCAGGAAGCACCTGCACTTGTCGCTGGGGCAGGCAGGATGCTGCTCTCCAGCCAACGACGCGCTGACGAGGCACGGCGAGTCCCCCGTTCCTGCTAAACCTTCCCCTGGTGATCTGTGTACAGCACCCAGGGACCCACGTGCTGCGGTTGCGGCCATGGGATTTCCAGGCTGGGACGGGAGGGAAGAAGGGCAATGCAAAAAAACCAAAAGGCTCCAAGATTTACAGAACTGAGCTGTTAATATACAAATGCAAACTCCCCCAAAGCTCAAGGAGCACGTTTTACCCAGCACACAAGTACAGGCTTATTTCCGTCACAAACCTTTTTCCTGCAGCTTCCTACCAACAGCAGCTTTCGCCTGCGCTGCCTGCCCTATGGTATAATTAAACGAAGCCCTTCCCCTCGAGAGCAGGCAGGCAGCCAGGCCCTACCTGCAGGCATATCAGCTCATTACAGTCCCACCTTGAGCAAACAGGTGTTGCTATGTGAGCTCAGCAGATAAAACTAAAGTCCAAGCGACTGACAGGCGAGCTGGAGCATTAACACCATGAAGGCCATAAACCAGGAGCCAGGAACTTTTCCCCAGCTGAAAGCTTTCCCAACACCTTTGGCAGGCAACACACTAATGCACGTGGCCATTATTAAAAATATTAAGAACTAAAATATTACAAAAGCAAAACATTGAAACCTAAAAATAATCATTTGGCTTTAACCCATAGAAAACACAAACCAGCTTTCCCCACCCCGTCATAAAACATTAACACCACATACATGAATTTACACTTCAGATTATCCCCTGGGGGACAACTGAATTCGGTAAGCTTAAAATTCCTAAGAAATACTGAGCAAAAGCTGGGGTTTGAGGATTTTTGTCCACGTCCCCCCCAATTCCAGCCTGCCCAGTAGCACTAAATGCTACCTTAAAAAGAGACGGAATTGCAGCAGGTCTGGAGGAGTGCAGGCTACACGGTGAGCAGGGGGAAAGCTAAAGGAAAAGGGAAGGATCTGTGTTTGAATTGAGCTTATGTTGTTCAAGGTTTGAAAAAGAGAGGCACAAGACCCTAGCACGCTGTGGAGAACATGGCAGCACGCGCTCTTAAGTCCTGACCTCGTTCTAGCTGCCATCCAGGTTGGCATTTGGGCTGAACAACAGGTCCCCAAGCAACAGATGTGACAGCCTTTGTTAGTGACCACCTCAGCTCCTGGGGACGGCCCCATCGCCGGGCGCTGCCGACTCCTCTGCCAAAGCATTGCTGCTGCTTTGCTGGGCCCCTGGCATAGGTCCTGAAGGCTCCACACGTTGGTGGTAATTCAGCAGAAAGAGCAAAGCAAAATGGGGATCTGTCTGTATTTGTGAAACTCTACGCCGTATGTAGCAAGACTTCTTAAAAACAGGCACCCTGCCAGTTCCCATTTTTATGAGTCACATCAATCCCAATACATTCGTTTACTGTTGACTCCAAATTAGTGAATCTGAGGCCTGTTTACTGCTGCCGTGCAGCAATGCATCGAATCAATCACAAGGTTCTCGCACGCAACCCCCTTTTCTATACCTAGTTTCTACTCATTCTCTGTTCCTCCTTAATTGCCTAAGCCCTTGTCATTACTAATTAGATAATACATTTTGGAGGTAAATGAATGCTTTAAAGGCCATAGATAAGATAACTTTTAGCACTGTCCAAGTGTAACTTATCAAACCAACAGAGCTTGAAATTGTCCATGGTGTAAATTCATTCGTCACTGATTACATTGTCAGAAAAAAATAAGGGCCAAATCCATGTTTTAAATTTGGTGTATCAGGGAGGGAAGATTTTGTTGGGGGTTTTCCCCCTCTAAATCTTGTTCTCAGTTTTCTCCCATGGCTGTGAAATAATTTTTGCTTGCATGCTTTGAATTGTGCTTCTCCCACAGTACTTGACTGGTAATGATGGCTTGCATTATTTGTGTACGTGTCAGAGAGTTATTAAATAAAAAAGCGAATGATTACCCACTTAACCGTAATGCAAAGCGTGACTTAGTTGACATGATTAGAGCTTTGCAAAGCCTCAAGGAGAACAAAAGGTTGGTCACAGTAATATTATGAATGTATAAGTAGCATCTGGAGGCAGGTGCTTACCCCAGTACAGAAAAGGATCTGTCCCGGGATCGGTCTTTACACGGTTCTGAAAATTGCTGCTGAAGTGAATGGGCTCCTACCACAAAGGAAAGAACTCATGCTAGATCTAGCAGAATTACCATCCCAACCCCTCACCATCCATGCTTAGAAGATTGAACAAAACTATCACTTTTCTCAGCCAAAAGAAATCCCTGAAGAAAAATCTTAGCATAATCTCAAAAAAGTCGAGACAGGAGACCCTGTAAGAACTTCCTGGCCAAGGATCCAGTTGGTAACTTCTGCAGAAGGGAACTGGTAAGCGTGCAGCGTTAATGTCACTCACAGCCTCGCTAGAATAGGAGTAGCTAGAAATTCCCTGACAACCCCATCCATCCATCAGTCTACGCTATCTTCCACCAATAAAGTCAACCAATATTGGCTGGCTTTACTGGGTCAACAATCAAGACTGTATGTGTGGTGGACACAATGTTCAAACCAGGCCCACCCTCAAAATACAGTCAACACATACATGAAAAACCAAGACAGCAACGCACAAAATGTTCCCTGGGTTCCATTAAGCAAATGCTTGCTTTGTACTGTTGTGTTCTGAAAGGAAAATGTGATTTTACAACTCCACGGAAGACAATTATCTTTCTAATGGGAAGCAGAATGCACACCAGAGCTTACAATAATTACAAATCTGGTTAATCATCACCCTTGTCTTTCCTCTTTACTCTTATTTGCTCTTGTCAATCCTCCAGTCGGCGACTAACTAGAAAAAAAATTACAAGATAAAAAGGATGATTTATTAATCTAAAATGCCACAAGAATCACATAACATTTACTCTTCTCCTGAAAGAGGGTAAAGTTCTTACACATCCCCTCAGCCACAGTTAAGAACTGAAACACCGCAATCACATTTGCCTTTGACTTCTCTGCCGATCCCCCTGTCTACGCAGTAAAAGCAGAATCTCTCCCTCTATATGCAACAGAGTAAGGAAAGATGGGGTTTCCTGTGGATTGTTCTAGAATGTATTAGGAAAGAGTTATTTTTATTATATTTGACAATTTGCATAACATTAACCCTAAAGAGTTAGCTGTCTTCCCTTTAGTTTATATCTAAGATGCTGGAACGCAGGCACAAGCAGCCCACACACCAAGCAGAAATTAGCATGCCAACTTAATTACCTCTTCTGAAGGTATTAGTGGGAACAGAATTGTTCCTCTTGCAAACCCGCCATTTCCTGCGATACTCAGCAACTGTCTCAGAAGAAGGTGAAATAAATACAAACAAACCAAGAGATCTTCTCTTAAGGAAGACTTCTATGTCAGAAAGTATTTCAATTTTTTTGTTTAAAGGGGGTCTTAGGTCAGTGGCAAACACCAAGGCATTTGGTCCTCCAAGTCCCTTCCATATAGATTCTGTGACTCACGGGGGCTTGGGAGAGCCAACACAATCAAAACCCAAAGGAAAGGGGCAGATAAAAAGCAAGAGACAGCAAGGATGTTTATTACAGAAGGGTCTGTTCACGTGTTTTCCTTTTGCCATGTCCAGGCTGGCCTTCCAGCAGGTCTGCGCTGAGCCCCAGGCACAAACCACCTCTGGGCTCAAGACAAACCTGTAGGTTGTGACCACTGAGACCAAAGCAGCACAAAACCTTTGGGAATCTTTCCACAAATCAGGCCAGAACATCAATTTATTACTCGAAACTGGGTCAGTTCCACCTAGTTTCGTGTTTCAGTTTACACAAGTCCCAGATTAAGGGGAAAGCTGACATGACTTTTGTAACAGCGTGTCCTTGCTAGCTGCAACAGTGGAAGGCTCGCCAGGAGAGCCCACAGGAAAGAGCTACACAAGCCACCCGTGTTGGGAAGAAATCACGGTTTGTGTCGGTTTGTGTCCCAGTGCAAAGGGGTTCTTCTGAACTGTGCTGCCTCCTGAACCCCACGAACTCATCAAAGCAAGGAAGCCACCCCCGAACTACACTCACAGATTTTGTTTGTGTCCCACGAAATACACTCGGTTTGCTCCCTAACTTAGACAAATAACCCTCAAAAAGCCAATTAAAGTCAAGCACGGCGCGCAGGTACGCGCTTAATGTACTCACTTTCTGTGAAATTCTGGCATGAAAACACTTCTTGGTTTTCATCCAGAAAATTCTTTTTTATGGGTTTTAATGTGCTTTTTTAAAAGCTGGAATTATTTTCCTTGCCTCTCCCTCCCTCCTTTCCTCCCCTATCTGAATTGTGTTTATATGTAGGGGAGAGAGAGATGCCCACCCTCCTTTTTTCTTTGCTTCCTTTTGCACCTTTTTTTTTTTTCTCCAGTTTGACCACGAACGCAGAAGCTGCACTGTGCTACACCATAATCACTCAGGCATGAAAATTCAACCTCCTGCTACTCCTGAGCAAAATGGAAATGGGTGAAAAACAACAGGCAGAACACACTGATCTTTACAAATCTCCATAAGCCACAGTATTTATTACTGTAATTTCCCTTGCTCTGCAAAGATAGAACAGAAAGTGTATGAGCTACTGAAGTTCACAAAGACATCCCAATTGTGACCAGCCACGTTCACATACGGTCAGTTTGGGGGAGAGGAATAAAAAAGTACCTGTTTTGCCAGTTCCATAACTGGAAGAGCTTGAGCCCCTAAAGCAGAACCCCCTGAAGTCAATTGGGCTCTCTACAGAATTTTAGATCCTCTTATACCTAAGCAAAGCTCCAGAAAAGCTGAGGTAGTACAGGCTTGCGCTGATCCTGCAGTTCATTCAAAATGAAAGAGAAAAAAATGTTAGGAAAAAATTGTTGGAAGGTTTGGGGTTTTTAAAAAAAAAACAACCATGCTAGATGCAGAATGTGAGCTGAAAGCTTCATTCTTAAAGCCAACATAAAGGAGACATCCCTGTTTATTTTCTAAAACCTTCTTTCATCGAATCTCAGCCACAAACTTTCCCCATCTGGGAATTGTCTATCTCTGCAAAAAAGCTTAAAGATCAATTGACAAGTATTAACTATCTCAAACTCATGAAGGTACTATTCCAGAGCAAACCACATTTCGTTTTTATGTAACGTATAGAATAAGTGTAAGGATAGATTGCATACATATATGTACAAATACTGTCCACATCTGACACCCATCCACCTTCAAGGCTTAATAACATTTAAAGGAAGCAAAACTTCAAGCAAGCATCATACAACATACACATACAAAGCGGTTGGCAAAAAACCAGTGGTGCGTTTATCACTCACTAGAAGAGTTCCAAACTGTCAGGAAGAACGCTAGAAACTAAAGAGGTGGAACTTGGATTTTCATCATCCTCTCTACCTGTCTGGTCCTCATCCCTGGTCCTGTTCTTCTTGCCTCTTCCCCATCAACGCAATTCATCTCAAGGCAATCTGGGTTTGTATCTCTCCAGGATATTACCTCAAGATAAGAATCAAAGCTCTGATCTGAGAGAGTGATTTCATCACTAATCTTTCCCCATTAGAAGAGCTCCAAGGTTAACAGAAATTAGTAAGCATTTTTTAATCCCATATTGAATTTCGCTTTGCAGTATGCTCTGCTAGACATTATTTACACTTCAGGGAGTGCTTTCATGCAGTATCCAAGCAACAAATAAAAGAAAAAACGCAAGGCACATTGCAGATTTGGCTGAATAAATAAAATAAATACAGAAACATTGCTAGCTAGATGCTAAAGACACGAGATGAGAACATTCTTTTCTGCACATGCATTTTTGGTGGAAAGACTTCTTTTTAATTATAGGCTCATGACTAGGTTTTGAAATGCATCCACAGCTAACCTCATCCCTGATAAAAGTCATAAATTTAAAAAAAAAATTGCCATTATTGGCACGTAGTTTCTATAAACAGGAAAACCTTTCCATAAAGATGACTCAGCAAAGTATGTAAAAACAATGTCATGATTTCAACAAAGGGTCATTAATTAGTTACCCCATGGTTTCTCCGTATTAAACACCCCCAAGACATTGATTCCAACAGCAAAGAGCATTATCACCTTTTCAGCCTTCAGGTTTCCCGTGATGGGCCACTGTGGCTCAGATGCCCAGCTGCGGTTTCTCTCACAGAAGCCTCATGGTCCAGATTCTCAGCATGGTCTCAGAGAAGCCAAGGGAGAATGCCAGTTTACACCAGCTGACAATCTGGCTGGTAGGTCTCCTAAATCATAACTTCAGCATGATTTTATCCCAGCTCTGCCCGGCGCCTGGCTCAGCTCTCACTACCTACAAGGAGGGTACCTCACAGTGAGTATTCTTCCTTCCCTTGAGCAGCTGGTGCAACCAGGGTGTTTCGCTCCCCTTCGCCAATCCTACCCTGCCTCTCCCTGCCAGGCTTGCCTGTCCCTGCTTCACCTGATGCAGAATGTGCCCCTCGCTCATCTCGGCGCCGCAGGCAGCCAAAAGCACGGCCCCCAGTGCTTCTAACTCTTTCCTGATGCCATGGTGATGAATGGACAATGAAAACTAAAATAGACAGGAGAGAGCTGTGCTGTGCTAGTCTGGGCATTAAGGCACAGGTCTCACCTAAAATCAGTGCAAGTAAGGAAGCACGCTATGAAAGTCAGTGCAGTGCCAATGTGTCCAATACCCAGGTATGATAAAGCAGATTTACCTGCTTTCAGGATTACCTCCTCATGGGTATTTCATTGGTAATACCCTAAAAGCAGATACGCATATGCACACAGAGTCAGCATTCATACAGTAGTTTTCCATCTTCTTCCTCTAGGTACAGATGGCTTTTTGTATTTAATCACTTCTTAACTACAGGACAGAATTCTCTTGTATCTTACTTTGCTAAATTACTGAATTGCTCTCCAAGCACAGCGTCAGCCCTTTGTGACTAAGGACTGGCCTATGTCTGGAGTTCTCCACAAGAAACCCTGAGAAGCAGATATGGTACCTGTATTCCAGTCCAGGAGCTTACTGCACAGGAATTCAAAGACCTAAGCATCGATCAGCACAGGCTCATTTGCTGGCAAGATGCTGGGCTCTCCCATGTACACGACCAACTTGATACTGCTTAGTCTTGAAAAAATTTCATCAGATACGCAAAATGACCTGTCAGACTTTCCAGAGCAGAGTTGCCAGTAACTGCTCCCTTCCCAAAGAAGCAAAAAGCCTTTTTTTTCCAGCTCAGCTTGTCCTGCCTGAGCAATGTGTGCTGGATTACAGTTATTCACCAGGACGCAATCACTTCCATGCACCACTCTGTTACTAAGCAATCGTAAATACTATCCATGAAGCAGACAAGCACGCACGATTCCAGAAAGCTCCAAAGTTACCTTCAACAGTACTTTTTTTTCAGAAGCTTGGCTCTGTACTCAGGAAGCTACATTAGACTATGGATCTGGTATCTAATCAGACTACAAAGAATTAAACTATGGATCTGGTATCCAATCAAGACTACAAAGAATCTGACTTACACCTCCACGTAGTTTGCACACTACTTGTTTGATTCTAACGAGAGAGAGAGAAAAACCCCAAACTATGCATAACTGATACCAAAAATCATGTTACTATAGCAATGAGATGCAAGTGACCTCTGTACCAAATTGTATTTTTACGGGACATCACTGAATACAAGTTGTCCACATTTACTTGGAAGTATTTTATGTACCGTAGACATTCAGTGATGCTTCTTTTTGGGTGAGTCTACTGATGATCTTTAAAAATAAAAATGCAAAGAACAAAGTATTATTTATTGTCTGGTTTTTGCTATTTGCTTTAGGAACAGTTCTCCACCAGCACCTTTAAAAGCGGGCACATAAATCAGCAGTGACAGATGGGCTCAGCTTTTTTCTTGGTTTATGCTAAGAGCACAGTGTTTGTCAGTCGTCCCAGCCAGCACTGCAGGTGACACGCATGAGTACAGCAGCTTCTCCGCTGCCATGCTCTCTCCCTTGATGGCTGCATGACACAGAACACGCAAAATGATACTCCTGTTTTTAACACCAGCCTCCCATGGATTCTGGTAAAGTACTGCAGCTGAGAAATTGTTCCAGAAGTAAAATTCAGAACAGTGGATGAGGTCGACATTTGGAAAAGCTTTTGTTGAAATAATTCCATCGGCTTTTATCTGAGCAAATAAGGTTTTTCAAAATAAGCCCTTTCACGTTCACCTCAGTAAGTCTGCATTAGGCCTCTGGCTGCTAAACAAAAACGTGGACTAGTAACCAGCACTGCCACGCCAGGGCTGAGAAGATGCATCTGCAGTTTCACTGCTGTAAGGTTTTTATTTCTGTTTACTGTCAAGTGAATCCTTCACACGCCCTTCAAACTTGATTTACAAGCATCAATATACTGCTGAGTTCCCTCTCCTTAACCACTTGCTCTTATTAAAATTACTGCACTGATTTTCATGTCTCAGATAGCTCCAGCACTGGATATTCATGAAATGTACTGCAAGAGATTATTCTCACATGCTCCTTCAAAGCCAAGAATAAACGAAAGCTTTAGTCTCTTCAGCTGTAAGCCATTGTATTTTGTCCTTTTTTATTGACTTGAGACCTGAAACCAATCGTGCAGATTTTTTCTATCTTTAGCGTATACTCAAGAGTGAAACCGTAGAAACTTTGCTGTGAGAGAGATGTTAGACAGCAGGACAAGCAGGTGCATGGTACCCAGCACTTCCCCATTGCAAGTTTTCTCTATCTTTTTATCCTTGAGAGGGGTATTCCGCTGTATTTAAAAGAAAAACTTTTCAATAGTATAACTTCAATAACAATTTCAATGATTTTCCCCTTTTGCTTCTGGGAGAATTTAAGTTACTGGTGTGAATTAGAAGGCTGGTTTCTCTTTGGGCAATAGGGACAACTAAGGAAAGCTGCACGAAGGTCCCTGAGCAGTGACATGCAATGCTAGCAAGTGTCCTGATCTATGGACAGTCACTTAGGTGGAGCTGAAAAAGGAACGCAGCGCTTCATCTGCCCTGCACTGAGAAGACAGGCCTCTGTTACTGCATAAACTTTGAAACTCTTTTTAATTCCGTATGCCAGACAGCTGAGTCGCAGACCTTCTGGCCACACAGGTGAACACAGAGGACAAAAAGGCAAAATACAAATGAGCAGAAAAGCCAGTAACTTTAGCCAAGCATTTTTTAATATTGAATTAGCTAACTGAAGGAATGGAAAGTGTTGGAGGTGACAATTCTCATACTACCTGAAAACAGCATCCAAGACAGCAAGTGTGGTACATCTGAATGTCACAGTCCCAGATTGAGCGTGAAAAATTCTGCTGAACAACTGAACTGTTTCTTAAGGCTTTCATAAGAGCTCTATGCACCAAGGCGCTGCACAGCAAATCTTGTTAGCTAATGGTCCTTGATAGACGAAATCCAACACCTGAGGATTTGTGAATGAAGAATTTTGCACCAACATGGTATCTGTTTGCCTTCTACAGAGCAGGTAGAATTACCTGGTCTTCCAGCAAGACCTTCCAAAGAACCACAGAGAACAAGGACAGGTGAAAGATGATTTCCTACAGTGGGATATCTTACTTTGCGAAGCAGAGATCAGTTACCTTCTTCTCGTATCAGTTGCAGAGTGAGTTAGTTTAACATGAATGGCAACCAATCCGGTTGCATATCCCTTCAAATCTGGATTCTGATTGAAAGCTGAGTTCCCAGATGATTTATTTGTTTTAAACCGAAACAATCCTTCGCATTCTGGTTGTCACGGTATATAGAGCACTTGAATAATATCAGCTGCTGTGCTAACTACAGTGCTCTTCTACTATTATTATGCCATACCTGCTTCAATCGAGCTTTTCTCCAATACGTTGTCTGTTCTGATCACAGATTATTCTGACCACCATCTGCCTCGCTCTTTAAATATGCTGGAACATGGGGCCACTACGATTCTTTCTATAATAGAGCATCAGACTCTGGCTACAGAACTCACTTCTCGCCTACTCCTCTCTACCCTTCTTTACCTTAAAGGAAATAAGCTTCATTTGAATTACAGTAAACTAGAATCAATAGAAGATGGAAGCTTCACAGAAGAGGCACTTCACAACTTGTTGAAGAATGTGGACAGAAGATGCTTGCACTGACAGAAGGATTCACACTGAGTATACAACCATTAGTCAGACAGTGTAAAATGCCTACGGCTGTTCTACTCGCAACAGCTTGCATCTTATAGATGGGGAATAAAGAACCAGTGCCTGGCCTGTCCATTTTGAAACCCTTTGTGCTAGGACAAGGAGATAACGATACATGTGCATCTCAAACTGCAAGACGTTGATAGTCTTTTGATTTATCTTGTCACTTCAGTGAAAGGCAGACACAGTGAAAGGGCTGGACATCCACAGGCAGCCTTTAGATAGAACTAACCTAGGACCTCTGGAAATGCTGTGGTCAGAAGATGGCCAGTCTTGGAGATGTGGGAAGGTGCTCATGCCCGCAAAGAGCCAGTCCCCATCTAAGTCGGGCTGGAGCATTATTCAGTAAATCTGGGCCCTGCAGGTGGTGCACAACTACTTCTGCTTCAGAGAGCAGTGAAATTCACCCAGGAGAAAGGGATGGTGCCACAGACAAATGCGTGGGCTTTAGAGCCCAGAAGAGCCTCCTGGTATCACCCAGCATGGCCCTGTGTGCGCTACCAGCCCCAGGCTTTCACACAGGGATTATCGTGTCCCATCCCGTGACAAAGAGCTGGAGTAGAGTACACCTTTCCAGAAAGAGCCTGTCTCGATTTAACGAGCACAATGACAGAGATTATTGCTATCCCAGCTCCAGGCTGCCGCAGTTAAAAACCTGGAAGTTCCTTTCTGGGGAGATGCAAAGGAAGATTACTCACCAGACAGCATATCCAAAAATATACGTTGAACGGTGCCAAGAGTACCATGGTTCAGCCTTTAACTATAACCTTTGATTTGCAATACAAACCTCTCTTCGTTCCTCTCCCTGCATCACGATGAGGCTTTCAAGCTGTGCTGCAGCAGTGCAGTATGCTAAGCTGAGTTTTGGCAGCACACAGCATTCTCAACACTAACAGTAGAGAATTACTCATATGAAATGTATCAAATTAAAATAGCCACGAGTAACGCTTATTAAGAAAAAAAAATAAATACATCCTACTCTGGGAAAATGTTTTAATATGCCTCTGAATAGAATCTTCAGCAAAATTATTTGCCTTGACATTGGTATTTGTTTTAGGCTATCTAAATAATTCAAGTACTTTCCTTACATTACTTCTCCTTGAAGTCAGAGTTTCATGTTTATTATTCATTACTCAGGTGGGGAGCTCTGCTTGCCATAAAAGTAAGTGGAACAACCAACTGCAGGGAAGGCTAGACACGGGACCCAAGTGCTGCTCATGAGTTTCGTACTAAAAACACTTCCCTCCCAAGGAACAGAATATAACCTACAACCACTCATGTGGCAGCAGTAAAATACAGTTTCTTCCTCAAACAAGATGGAACTATAAAAAAAAAAAACTTCAAGTGAAGATTCTTCTGGCCTACCACCGCAGCATCAGTGGGGCTGACCCCACCTAGCACAGCCCTGCTCCAGGTCAGGCATTTTACCTGTAATTTCAAACGCTCGCTGTGATGAGAACTGCTGTAATTAAACGTCTTCTAGAGATAGCAAATTTAACACACATCCTTTCTGTCAGCAGTTTCGTTAAGTCGATACCATTATTATCCTCAGTAAGGGTTACACGATCTGCTCTCTGCCCACCTGTGTGAACTATTTTATTTCCCTGTTGCTGAGCTCCAAACCTGATCCTGCCCTGTGCCTGACACGTAAAGGTGTTCTGCATCTCATGCATTCCCGCGGCCGGCATCGAGAGGAGAAAGGGCACGCTGGGCTCCGGAGTCAGTCTCATCAGAAACACAAATGAAACAGATGATACCTTTGTCTCAGTACGGTTAATTTAATAAAGCTGCTTCAATGTGTTATAAAGTGTTGGGTTTAAAACTCTGCTTGTAACTAAAATTTCACTAGCAGAAAGCTCAGCATATTTGGAGCAGTTTTCCATGCTTACAGTATGGCCCATGCTGCTAAGGCATTTTGTTCAGAGGTCAGGAATGTGGGCATGCTACCATAAGAGTCAGGAAATCATTTACAGAACGCATAAAAATTGCTTTGCAGGGCAATGCCTCAGAGCTGAGAGGACATGACATAATCTCCTTGCTGCATAAACAAATTTGGTTAATGTACAGCCTTTAATACGCAGAAGTCAAACGTTTTAAAAAACAACAAAAAAAGACCAAATCAAATTTCATTTCTCTGCTGACGACAGTGTAATTCAGCAGAAGACCACGTAATTCAGCAGAAGACAGCATGTACTTCAACAGCTCTCCTTCTTCAGAAAAAATTATAGTTTCAGCATTATTTACTAAACGACAACTACCTCCCCTCTACCACATTCCTCCATTTCAAGACAGGTAAGATGTTTTGGACACTTCCAAATGAAGATATTTGGAAGCAGAATTTTGTTACCCTTCTGATTTTTTCCAAATCTGGAAACCAACATCATTGCCAGTCACAGAAACACAGCCAAAGCCATTGAATACACAGCCAAAACGGTTGGTATCTGATGAGACTGACGAGGTGAGAGAGAAACAGTGTCAGTACAACCTTCTAACTGGGGAAAAAAAAAAAAATACATGGATGCAACCTCTGCTCTCCTGTGCTTACACCAAAGAAGTCTTCATGGTAAATCTGAACAGCCAAGTGTTTGCAAAATGTCAGCTATGAGCACATCTTGCAAAGCAACATGAGACCATCATGTCCCAGCGATGTCAATGGACGAAACAATCTCAAAAACTGTTTGGCACTTGACCTCAGGAAAATTTCAGCTCTGTAATTTACCAACAAGGTGCAGGCACTGAAGACAGACGATATCCCCATACTATCACATACATACGACATCAGAGTTGTGCTTATGTGACCAGTGCTTACCAGCTAGGGCCTTGATGCGGGATCGTTCAAACAGTCGAGCAGAACTATTTTCATTGTCCCAGTCATCGACATCCCAGCGGTTGTTGACATCGCTGTACTGCTGTTGGATTTCAATATTGTCATAATCTGTCGCTACTGTTGTCGTCATCCTGAGTCTTCTTAAGCTATTCTCACCATCAGATTCTTCTTAAAAACCTCTGTAAAAGAAAACCACATAGTAATTTAGACAATATACATATAGTGGAAGAAAGCTGCAGACTCAAAGAACTTGAGACTCCTGGTTTCAAAAGTCAATGACTTTTACTCGAAGCCTGGGCACAAGCTCAAGAACAGGTTAGATACCAACCAGTCCGTAAAAAAGCAACTGATTGCTCAGTTGCTCAGCCTTCTTAAAAAATTAAATACTTCACAAAAGCAAGATTTCAAACCAGGAGCTTTGCTGCATACCCGTATCCAGAACTGTCACGCTCAACTCTGCGCAAAGCAGAACACGTATGAAATGGTGCAGAAAGATACTTTCCCAATTGTTATTTTCAAAAGCAGCCTCTCAGCTTTATAAATCTGTGAATGTCGTCTAAAGCATATGGAGACATGGATAACTCAGCTAAGAAAAACCTGAAGTGCAAAGAAGACCTCAACACCTTTACAAAATGGTAATGCATCCTGATGAAAAAATGCAAATGCTGAACAAGTCATATAAGCATTTGACCAGCAGAAGCCTTTTAACATAGCTCTGAAGAAACATGTCTTTCTTCACATGCAAACGCTGACATTGTGACTGGTTTGGGGAATTTATTTGTGAACTAATCCGGATAAAAACAACCGACGCATTGCTTTGAACTCTCCCTAGCAACAAAATGGTAGCTCACCAATGCAACACTTTACATGAGGTTCTCCCCTTTCAGGCAGTCGGATACTGTTAGTGTATTCATACCGTTTTCTAATCGGAATTTGCATGTAGTTATCAGCACTAAATATAAAAGAGCCTAGAACGTCCTCTAGGGGGAGAGGAGGGAGGTTATAAACGGCTGCTAAACAAGAGGCTGAGCGCCCTGCGGGAGCAGCGGGTGGCTTGGGAGCAGGGATCCAAAGCTCTCCCCATCACCGGGGGTGGAGTAGCGGCTGCGTTGCATCCTCCATAACCCAAGCTCTCCAAAGCGAGCGCTCAGAGAGACCCAAGGGCTGACCCTGAAGAGCAAACACGCAAGCCACCTTTATAAAAATATAACAGTTATAAAAAACGCAGCTAAATATTTGGGAAAAGGGAGGGGTGACCGTGTTTTAATAGAAATGGTCATATTGCAGGGAGACTTGAAGAGTATCTGAGAAAAATCTCTCGTTTTGTGGGCCCGTTTGCTGCCTCCTGCTGTCACTGCTGCGGGCTCTCAGTCCCGCGCTGTTTAAAATGGCAAAGCAGAGAAGGGGCCACAGCCTGGCACCCCTTCCACCAGCGCTGCCCCCCGCGAGCCGCCGGTGACCCCGGCCCAGGCTGCGCCCCACGCAGGCCGGGGCCAGCCCCGGAGCTCACTGCGGTGGCGGGGTGGGCGCCGCCGGCACTGCCCGGTGCCACCTACTGCCACGGGGGAGCGGGGCAGGCCCGGTCAGGCCAGCAAGCCTGGATACTCCACAGCTGAGACAAACCCGGCTCACGGGGGAGAACCAACCCAGTGAGGAGCGCTGCTGGCGCGCTTCAGAGGCATCCATTTTCCAGCCGGTCCTAGGGTGAAGAGGCCGGGCCCATTGCCTCCTATTCCCCACCGCAGATGAGAAGGTTCCTTATAGATTTACTTGCAAAATAATCCCTTCGTTCTGCACAGAAATGGGAAACGAGCCGCGCTGGGGGCTGTGCCGCACGGAGCTGTTGCCGAAGCCTGTTTGCGAGCGATTCAACCTTCACAAAAGGTGGGAAGAAATCACTTTAGTTACGGTAAGCTGCCAACAGGCTGAAAGAATATGAAAAAAAACTTGCTCTGGGAAAGGCCTTTAAAATGATACTCCTTCGACATTTTCCAGCAGGGAGCTCCGGGGATGGGTCCTTCCTCGGCCAGATGGATTCTGCCGCTACGAACAAACAAAAGGATGGAGCAGCAAAGACGGGGAAAGGATTAAGTCCCACCCAGACCATTTCTGCACAGCATTCACCACCTGATCCTCATCTAATATCAAGCCTGAACAAAAGCCTCCCCTTGATTCCTGTACACGGACAGAAATCGGGGTCAATTCCAATTAAATCCATGGAGTAACCGTGGTATAAACAACAAGCGGAATCAGACTGCTCTACAGTATCAGTTTCAGTCTTTTCAGCTTTCTGTATTCATCAGTGCCCAATGAAGAGGAGGGGATATGCCACCGGAACAGAGGCAGCTCAAGCTATAAAAATAAAAGCAGTGACCCTAAAAATGGGATGCAAAGTCATGCTAATTCACTATAGATGCTACAAGCCATCAGATTTCGCTTATTTCTGTATCATCTGTGTTCGGACATGCACGTAATTGGATCCAGAATGAATTCAACTCTAACTTGTGCTTTATAACTCCTCTCACCCTTCTTGAGCATCACACGAGCAAAATCTATCCCAGATAAAGCTAAATCCAGCATGAAATGGGCCCATTATCCTACACCTATAGGGCTAGAAAACTTGCATCCTTGTTCCGATCCTGTGGAGATGCTGGAAATAAAAGCAGTGCCTCTTTCACCGGCTGCCGTCAAGCTCCCTTTTCTGGGATGCGGCTCAATGACACAGGGACAGCAGAGAGGGGGAGCAGACACACACACTGCGGTGATAAAAATAAGTACCTTGCAGCACAGCACTTCTGCGCGAGGTGAGGATAACACGATTCCATCCTGCCCTGCCTTCTTCCAAAGAAAGGCCCAGCTACGTAATGTGCAACCACCGCCTTAAGCCTCTGCTGAAAAACAATTTTTCTTAAGACTCCTGCTTCAGCTTTGGTCCGGTACAACCCCGGGAACAGGGAGGGAAGATAAACACAAGCTCCAGCAGCAACCTCCAGGTTGCTTATGACAAAAATGGAGGCCCTGCAGATGGCTGAGCTACAACAGCAAATCTTGTTTCTGAGTTATGGGTGTCCCTAGCTGGCAAACGGAAAACACCAACACCAGCTGCAACTGCCCAGAGAGCAACGGGGGAAAATGTTTTGAGAAGTCTTCTGGTGCTCTTAATGTAGCTGAGTTCACTGTTAATGATGTCAAGCGAGATCTGTCATCCATAAAATTAGCCCTGCACTTGAAAAGACAGAAGCTGAAAAAACTGTGTGTGTGTACAGACCATGCACATACAAGTAACACACGCATTTACACATTTATTTTAACCCCCACATACTACTTGCATTAACTGCTGCTCAATACCACAATTTTATTTGGTCAGACCTCCCCTGCTTGATGATTTCAACATGTATTTTGTGAGTACAGACCTGGTGGTCAGCCCAAAGCAGCAGACAGCTGTATTGTGTACCAGGAGCTTACCGCACGCTCTGCGCTCAGGCACAACTCCCACCAACACCCTTGTGCTATGGAATACGTGGCAGAAGAAAGCCCATGCTCCAGCAGGAAGAACCTTTGTAATTTAAACGTCCTGGCTTTAAGGTGAAATACCAATCTAATGAAGGAACACTTGTTTTCTGCTGAGAGCCAAAGGTAACATGAATTTCAGCTGTCAACATCCCGAGCAGCCTTAATACAGAGGACTCCAAGCCGACCCGTTCTCAGAACATGATGGACACGAGCCTACTGCTAACAAGATAGTTCAGAAATGGCAAGGTCCCAACTTCATTACCATTCACAATTCTGACACGGACTCTAAGTGGCCTTTATATAGGCCTTAAAAACAGAGCAAAGAGGCACTGGGGTTTCTCAGCTAGCCCACGTCCTCCCAAATTTACATGCCAGCGCTGTGTGCACCTGGGCCTTTGAGACATCAGCAGGCAGGTACAGGGACAAGCAAGCACACGGGGGGAACTAATAAATAGCATGGGACCGCTCCAGTCCCCAAAATACTCAGCACAGACCTGCCACGATGGGCAAGGAAAGGTTTTGTAAATCTGAAAACTTCTGTCTTCATTGATAAAATGTAATGCCCTATTGCCTTCTGCAGTGGCTACACCACCAGAAGACCTCGTAAGACTGAAGAGATCAAACTGTTTCATTTCAAAGCATTCTTTAAAATATCTTGCACAATTTGAGTGCGGGGGGTTGGCATTATCTTCAAAAAGAAGAAATGGCTCGAAGAAAGAATCAGCTACCAGGGAGAGCGTTTTCTCAGACAATTTTCAAAGGCAATATCCAGGGGTCGGACCTTTTGTATTTACTTTCATAAATAAACCAGATTCTGCTCTGTTTGTTTCTCAGATAATAAAAAATAAACAGTTTTATTCAGACCGTCTGAAGAATGAGTTAATTTTAAAAAAACTCACTGGCTCCTTTTAAATGCAATAATGTAATTCACTAAATAGGCTAAGACTATAATCACTAAAATGCTGCCATAACCACACATCTGGAATTACTTCCTAATAGTTACATTTATCTTTAAAGTCAATATTTTTTCAAGAGTTACTATTCTCCATGTAACCTTCCAAGCTGTAGTTAGTTTCACATTAGTCTTGCTATCTAAGGATTGTCAGGAGGTTTTTATGGTGTTATGATCGAAGAAAATGTATTTTGAACAGCAGTCCCCAAATGGCCTCATTACTTATGTAAATAGACTATTCCCCGGCTAACGCACAGTCCAACCTATTGCAGTTTTTCTGACAGTTCAGATAAATTGTGTATGACTGGACTGAAAATGGGATACAGACGCTTCCATCTCTAGGTTACCAGCCCGCGTGGTCCAGAGGCAAGTATGGGCACAGGCACTGCAATAAGGAGAACGGTCTCTCTCCATCTCCTATGTATCAGATGTGTGCATCAAAGGAACCAAAGTTACAAACCAACTCCTTTCTGGTCACCTTCTCTGAAACCAAGGCTGGAGGAGCACAGAAATCAATTCAATTTCCCTTTTTGCAGGACCTCCGGATGCTTTCACTCCCAGTCTGTACTGCTTTTCTCCTACTGATGACTCAGACCAGGGTAATTAGTCCAGCTCTTTAGCAACAAATTCACTTTAGAGTGATTATTATTATTAAAAGGAGGAAAATCTAGTTAAGATGTAACCGAACTTTGCATTTTTTCTGAGCAATATTCAGCTCCCTCCTAACAGCAGCGCAACAGACACTTTGTATTTTTTAAAATGTCATTTTAAACCCATATTCAAGCTGGGGAATGGAAATGCTTCTGAGCTCCCAGCATCCAGCCACATATTATCTCCCCATCAGGGTTAGAGTCTCACCTTAGCTTCCACAGAAGGGAAACCAGCCTGATCACAGGTCTACAGGGGCACTTTGGTGCAGCTCAAGGCTGTGTGCTAAATGCCATCCGTATTCAGACACCCCCACAAGTCAAATTCTGCAAGTACTTGAAAAATACTAGTTAGAAACTCAGGGCTCTACAGAACACCTGGCTTGAAAAAGTGAAGACCTGTGAGTAAAGCTTAGAAAGACTGGGAAAGGCATGTCTCAATTCTACCCACTTAACCTGAAGTCTAGGGAGCTGGTTTCCAGCCTGTCTCCGTGCTCGGCCCAGGGACCAGTGCTCCACATTACATGAACTGCAACACAGCCTTCAGAGAAAGAAGCTTCCCCTGTCCCGACAGGGCAGCATGGGCAACACAATCGCTTACCTTTTGGCTTGTTACAGCTGCTAAACCAATCGTAAAATAATAAAAGTACTAATGCAACAGAGCTTTAACTCCCTCGACTGCCTTGCGTGCAGGGTCTGGCTCCCAACCCCATCTTTCCTTTGCCAAACAGAACCACTTTGTGTCTCCATTTTCCAACCCAAGAGTGCTCCGTGTATTTTTGGCTCTCCTTGCTGCCCGAGTCACCCCACTTTCTGGTGCCGACTCCTCTGGCTGTCCACGCTCTGGGATGGGGAGGCTGAGAGCTGAAAGCACCCTGAAAGGTCATAGGAAAGGGGTGGACAGGCTGTGCTACCGGGGAGTCAGATGCCACAATCAGCGTGTAGAGCACGGATCCTTCAGGAACGCACAAACAAAGCGAGGCTGAAGCCTCTTTATTCCCAACAGAGGCTGGAAAAGCGTGCAAAGGGCATTAAAATCGTGCAGCCCGTCCTTCATGAACAAGGTCTACTTCCCACATCTCAGATGACCCATCATTTGAAAGCCAGCAACCAGGGAGTTAAGAGTGGTTTACAGGCTCTTATTTTCCTGCTGAGGTCCCCGGGATATCACGCTCTAGCTGGGAGCCTGGTACATATTACATAAGCACTGAAACAACTTCAAAAAGTGTTTGCGCCGTTTGCTGTAAACAAAACCACAGCTCACTGTACTGGAAACCCACATGTTTTCAGCAGGGGTGCCCAACACGTGTAACACACAAGACGACGATTCAAACTGGTTCAGCAAATGCAGTGCTCGTCACTAAGCACCCCGCGTCCCAGCCAAGAGCACGGGGGAGCTAATAATAATGGCTGAAAAGCAGTGATTTGGTAAACCCGAATCAAATCTCTATTGCAAACCTTTCCGTTTCCAGCAAGGATCATTAAAGACTTCTGGTCTGATTCTTTCCACATTTAAAGCTACAAAATTTCACCCAGTTTCTCATTCATTACCCAGCAAATCTGGGTTCCAACATTTTTTTCCTGAAGACTCTAGAAAAAATTAATGGATACACAGGGTCCAAATTTGTCCTCTGTAATCTGAGCTAGCTCCACCCAGCTGAGGATGCAACCCATAATGTGCCAACATTATTTGAAGAGCCTCCTAAAGACAGAAAGGGGGTGAGCCTTCACACTAGTTTCATCCAAGACCAGACACATGATAGGAGTTGTGGGGTGAGACTCTCTAGGTTCCCACATTTCCCTGTGGAGCATCCCAGATTAGATATTGCCCCTGAGCTGTCCCCTGGAGAAGCCCATGTCCCTCCACCAACCGCATACAAATCCATGAAGAGACTAAACCAGAAAAACCATGAGACGTTTTAGGTAGAAAGTGGCAGGTTTTTTAAAGTAGTTAATAAAGAGGAACAAGCAGAACTGAACACTACCCACACATAACATTTAAGGGTGGAGTAAGCACCGAATCTCTTCTGGGACTGCCCTGCCTTTTCCCCTCATCACTTCAAGAATGTAAAACACATTTCGTCAAGCTGCTAAGGGGAGGGAGGTGGGGAAGGCTCTGGCCATCAGCCATTGGCATGCTTCCAATGAGCGATATTCTTCCACCTCTGTGGAAATGGAAAGTCCACAGGGATGCAGACAGAGACCGGATGGTGGCACAAGCTGCACCGAGTTACGCACAGAGGCACGTAACACGCAGGAGGATTGTGTTAATGAAACTCCACTAGCGAGTGCTAGTCCCAGGCTTAAAGAATACAATCCCCTTACTCCGTTTTTAAGCAAAACACAAGAGTACGCAACCTCTTTCCTCGTGTATTTACGGTCTTCCTTCAACGATCACTGCTGTACAAGGTTTACACACGCTGAGTCAGGGCGAAAGGCAATTCAGTAGTTTTTAAAGAGTAAGGTTCAGCTCAAATAAGTACATCATGAGCTAGTCCATGGCTACTCAAGTGACATCCATGGATTAAATACGGCTTCACTCAATCTCACAAGCCACCTTTATATCCGATGTGGCCAAAACTCTGCATCCAAAAACTCTTGTCTTGGGAAACATCAACTGGGCATTTTCTACAACCTGTCATCCTATTTTCTGCTTCTAATAAAGAAATTCCCATGGATTTCAATTTCCACAGCTCTTAATCAATTGCTTTTAAAAAACACTTTCACCGCCCTCCCAGAGTCTTTCCTAAGTCAGTTAAAGGCAGCCTGTTGAATTATTAGGCTATCTGGGAGTGTCCTGCTATGCAAATGCCTTAGATGGAAAAAACCGGGGGGACCAGCTCATCAGCTCAGCTCCCCAGTTTCTCTCCCCACCTCCATTCCTGCATCTATCATTTGTTAACTTCCATATCCCACTTCACAGATGTCCTATCCATCTTCAGAAAAAGCTGCATTTCTGCGTAGGGTGACCCATCCCAAAAGCACCTTTTACAAAGCCTAGGCCCAATGAAAATATTCCCATGAAGTAGAATTCAAGTGCCAGTTCGTAAGTTTTAAATAAATCTGCCACATCTGCTATTCAAACTTTGCAGCCTTGATCTGGTGCTTGACCATCCAAGCGCAGCTGGTCTCTTTGAAACTGAAAAGTGAAAAATGAGCAGCAAAATTAGGGGCTATACCCTGGACAGTGACTGGAATAGCATCCTGAATATTGTCAGGGCTTTACAAGGACAAGTCATACGTGCTTGTGCACCTGTGCCCACTGATCCATGGGGGCATCTGCAAGCGACGGTTGGCACGCCAATACTGCTGCTGAGGAGTATGACTGTCAGCAGGCCAAGAGCCCATCAACTTTTACAGCCCACAGACTTATTTTACTACAAAACAGAGAAAATTTTGACCGTGGAATCACCTGAACTTTTTGATAAATAAATTAACCTAATAGCAAAAACCTTCTGACAGTGGTAAGTTAATATAAAGTGATTAAAATGATGAGTAGGCTGAATTAATGCTGTGTTTGCTATATATACCACAAAGGATGCCCACAGTTGTAAGCCAAATGAAATCAACAAGAGGAAATCAACTGGAGATGCAGTGAAAAAGGCTTCAGGTCAGCTCAGTCCCTTCTGGAATTACAGGGAGGACCTTTTTTACGTAGGCTCTTACTGTCAAGGGAACATTTATTCTGATACACACTTTAGCTTTAGCACAGTTCAGATGTTTCACTGATACAACAGAAGAGACAAGGAAATGAAAATATGGCTGTCTCCATATTTATGAACGGACACCTACCCCAGGAGATTTTTGAGAGCGCCATGCCATGGAGATGGAACCTTGTTTCAAAGGAGCAATCAGGTTTCAAACAGCCTTGTAACGTTGTTAAAAGCCTCTGCATTTGACCCTTCTCAATCCTGATCATGCAGCGAGGCAAAGGCACACTTTCCAAAAACCTCTGAAGAATCCAGCTGAAAGTACTCATGGATGAATATGCTGTGTCTTTAAGCTGGTGGAGGACACCTGGGACACCTTGCCTCATGGTCTGGCAGGAAGGAGAGCTGACATACTTCAATAGTTAACAACAGGCTTCCAAAGAAACTACCAAAAAAATTCCTTCCACAGTCACTGAGAGTTTAAAGGACAATATTTAGTATTACCATGTTCTAGAAGCTATCTGTGGGTTGACCTTCACCAAAAGAATGTGAAAATAAAGGGCAATTGTCTACAGTGGTATTTACCTTCTTCTTCAGTGGAACAAAACCAAAAGGCTTTTTAAATTTTTTTCAAGTGCTCCTGCAGAGGAGAGTTCCAATGAAAACCAGTTACCCTCGGAAAGGAGTTTCCCATTTTCTGGTCTCTACTCTCTCATGACCCCAGCTTATGAGAAACAGAGCACCGAGCTTCGGTAACCAGCTGTGTATCAGCAAAGGACTGAAAACAGAGACGCTCCCGCTGCCTGAAGTCTGTCAGACATTTGGTTCTTCTTTGGATGAAGGCATCACTGTCTGCACTTGGGGAACAGCAGAAAAACCTTAACATCTTGACCCTAGCCATGACCCTAACTTGGCATGAAGTCCCAGACAACCCGAATGCCCTCAGCGGCATCGCTGTTTCTTTTGATCGTGCTCCAGAACCAGCTCTCCAGCAAACTGGCACTGCCAGGTGGTATCCAGCCCACCGCAGGCCGCTGAGAGGCATCACAGAAACAGCACTGGCCAGAGTGTCCAGCTAGCCTGTAACCTAAAATGAAATATTCCTTCAGAAAAAGTGTAAAACTCAAAAGTCACTTCAATAAATACTGTGATCGCCTATGTGTGACCATGAAATTTATAGATATAAGTTTACACCGGTTATATTACTGGTGTAACAGTAACAAAGAGCTACAGCCAAGTTTCTGGGAACGGGAGAGGGACTAGGGATGCTGTGCAATGTGTCTTCATCAATCATAAACCCAGAAACTGGAGGTTTCTGCCTCACTTCTCACTCCTACCAAGAGGGTCTTACACAAAAGCAGCCACCATGAGTTACATTTACAAGGAGAGAACACTTGCAATGGGAGGACAACTGAACCTGCCTACCTCAAAAGTGGCGACAGTGGATTGACACGCTTATATCCGCAAGCACATTCCTCCTCCTGCGGCCTGTCTCCGGGAACCCGAGATGCGATAGCTCTGACCTCCTTTGAGGAGGAGGGCTGCCAAGTAAACAGGCTTGAGGATTCAGCCAGCCGACTGCTGTCTCGCTTGCACTTCTATTTTCCTTCTCCATTTCCACACCCCACCCTTCCTAGCCTTGTTATTGATATATCTTCCAATTTCTTTGACAGTTAATAAACATGCATAGTCGACTTTGTGACTGGAACCGCTGGAGTTCAGGAGCACAGACCAAGGATGCAGTCTGTACAGAGAATCCAAAACGCTATTTCCCAGTGCTGTTGCCCAGCTACTGGAACACTGTATAGCTAACACGCACAGAACAAAAAAGGGGTACGGTAAAGGATTACTTTTTGACCAAAGTAGCACTTCAAGCACCGAGGCATGTTTGATAAACTGGAACAAAATGAGAAGGTAACAGGGTGTAACGGCTACTTCAAGCCAGAGAAAGAAAGAAGGACCTGGCTACCACGCTCCAAAAGATGTGGATGTATGTCCAGGCTTGCTTGCTGGGGAAAAAAACAGGGCAACGCACAGGTCCCAGCCCAGTCAACATGCATTCAACCTGTAGACGAGCAGGAGTGAACCGGAGCCTCTGCCCTGGCTCTGCGCCATTTTCCCTTCCCTGGATCCCCATGAGCTCCCAGTTTCCTTCCCACGGGGAGGAGGATGCAACGCCCACCTGGGTCATGCCGCAATGCTGAGTTGAGGCACAGCCAGAACAAGATGCAGCCGTGGGAGGCTGAGCACGCTCACGGCTCTGGCAATCCAGGCATGTCTGTGAGGGAGAGGATGCAAAACCAGGGAGTAATCTCAAGACAGACTGCTTTACGCCTAGACAAACCTCCTCTGTGCTGGAGCTTTTTATTTTAGGGCAGCAAAAGGCTCCATCACCCGCAGCCAAGGAGGAGAAATTCAGGAAAGACAGACTGTGTACAGGCTGCCTCCTCCCTCCTCGCGGTGTGGGTCGGGGGAGGTCGCCTGATGACAACTTCCAGGGCAGGAAGAATGAGACCGAGCTGTTTTGGCTCTGCCTCCAAACTGCAGAGCAGCAGTGGGAAACCGCACCCAGGGAGACGCCTAGGGAGAAAAGGATGTTTTGTTGTGTAGGCTTTTGTGTTCTGGGCTTTGTTTATTAGCGATATTTCACAGCCAGGCAGCCAGAGCATGGAAGCAATTTAAAGGGCCAGCCTGGAAGAAATAACCTGCTCCACAGTCAGCAGGTTTTGAATTAGCAAACAAACAAACAAACAACAAAAACCAGATTCCGGGGGCGGGAACGGGAAAAGGTTTGCTAACACCCTTCATAAGGCAACAGCCGGCAAGACAGTTGAAGCAACAGCTGGTTTCAGCAGCACGCTAAGCGCCAGCACCAACCCACGAAGGAGCAAGCCCAAGCCCAAATACCCCAGGACCCTCATTATGAAGAGACATAAGCCAGCACTAGTTACTCCGCGGCAATGCCGAGATGATCTATCTGCTCCCATACCGGCGCTTCGTCCAGGTACTAGAGATTGCCAAGACCTCTCTAGCTGAGCTAGCTCTGCTTTAACCAGAGATGCTTCATCAGCTCAGTCAAGTCTGGATGAAGAACTGGCATAGCAAAGAATCCGGTTTTGGACAGCGTGATGGTCCCAGAGGAGGTTCATCAAAGACAGCTCCAGAACGAGCATTTCCTTCAGATGTTGAAACCCAAGTCACAGCCAAGACCACGCAAAGCTTTGCCTCTCGATGGCCAAACTTAGTGCAGCACTGGAGTATGTATGCTATAGGGACCACATGGACACTAGCTGTTATTTCTTTAACAAAAACAAAACCAGAATTACTAACAGAATGGGACAACTTTTGCTTTGGTGAGATTATGTCAAGGCAGTACTTAACTGTTGGTTAGAGAATGCCAGCATTTCTTTGGATACAGAAATCTTTGGGAAGTGAACTGAGAAATAGAGCAGAGCGGTTTGATATTAAATCCCCCACTTCAAAACAGGCACGTTAAAAATTGTTCTGCAAATCAGCACGAACTGCAAGTTTCCATGCAAGGTGGTCAGTGCACCCATCCCTGCTGAGCTGAGAAGGAACAGCACTGCCCCAGCGCATCTGCACATGAAGCCTCTGAAGCAACCATATTCCCTGCCCCTCTTCAGCAGAAAGTACCAGACTACTGTATAATCTTCAATGTATTTCTCTTTGAGACTGATTTTTCCTTCTCTCTATGAAGAACGTGCAATCTTTTACACTGAGATACTGGGATGACAGATGCCCCCAGCAAGGCCTTAGAGGACGGAGCGTGGGGAGCACACCGACAACACGTGCATGTCTGCTCCAGCAGTATCACGTTTTCACTGGCGTGAACCACGCAGGCGCCGACGTGTACGCACAAAGCCCAGCAAGCACAAACCCTGATGCCTGCAGCTGTTGCAGCCCTGAGCACGGGGCTCCATTTCCAAAACGCCGCAGTCGTGTCCCCTACGAGCGATGAGGTCCTCCTTGTGCACGTGCGTATTTTTGACTATGCAGAACCAGAAACACGGCTGAAAGCAATTTGAAGAACGATCCTTCCCCAGTAAGAGAGGAAAACATCAGCAGTCATACAGTAAAGCACCAAGTTAGAGAGTGTGCAGCATAATTCTACCAGGCCAACAGGATTTCTGGTTCAAGTAACCAAACACAGCTTGAGCCGCTGGTTCCCAAAGAGGAGGAAATGTGTCTCATCCTCCCCAGAGGAAACAAAGCACACATCATCCACTCATTAGCCTCTTGGCAGAAGAAAGAAGAGCATCGCATCCAAACTGGTCTCCTCACTTCTAAACTAGCCCTTAGTGGGTTAGTGGGTACTAACCAGAGGAAGACGACAGGTAAAACTAAGCCTAGAGCCTGCATTTGCCCACACTGAAGTTTTAAATGGACACCAGCTGTTAATTCCTTTCTACATTCTTCACATTTTTTTGGCCAACTCCCGACAGGACTAACAGAAACCTTTCCCCTTAAACTTTCATCTGATGCATAGATAAAATAGTCAGGCATTTTCAGGCAAGGAGAAGAAATATATATCATTATTGCCTTAATTTAAATGCATGCCTGTAGGTCTTCAGTGCACCCCTGCCCTTTGAAATGGGTTAAAGAGCCTTAATGCCATCTAAATTAAGTCAATTTGTTATTCAGGGCATTTGTGACCAAACAATTTGAGATGCATCCTGGGAGGAAAAAGCATGCAGGCCAGAATTTAAAACCCTGGGAAATATGATGATGGATGCGGAGCAAAAGCCCAGAAAGGCTACAACTTAAATAACTTGGGTCATTATCTTGGTTCTTTGATGTTTCAACTATGGTTAAGTTTTTTTTAATAGGTATTTTAGTGCACATCCTTATATGCTGCTTCATTAAAGATATCTATCATTTTATACATGATACAGTGATGACTCTTTCATAGAATCATAGAGTCACCTCGGTTGGAAAAGACCTTTAAGATCATCGAGTCCAACCGTTAACCTAGCACTGCCATCCCACCACTAAACCATGTTCCACGTTTCTCATGCCAGCTAGCTAACAGCCTTGCCCACTTCTGCCCTTCCTGTGAAAAGGGCTGGGGCTCCTGCAGTTACCTAAGTTGCCACGGCTGCTTTGTAAGGACCACCACAATATTCTTCCCCACAGCTTCAGGGCAGTACTCCTACTTAAAACTGGCATGAGAAAAGGCTTGTAATTAACTTTGTACAAAGCAGTGGAGTCACACCAGAAGAAAACAACAAAGTTTTACTTGAAACATCGCATCGGTCTCAAAGGCTACAATCTATTTTTGCCCGTGTGAGCTTGAAGGACTCTGCAAGGCCCTGGCTTCGTGTTAGCTGCAGTCTTGCTACCCCCAAGATGCTACTCCCGGCGAGTACAGCTCCTCCAGCCAAGGAAGCTGCACCCAGGGCAGCCAAGCTGCAGCTGTGGTGACACAACGCCCGGCCAGCTCTGCCCCAGCTGACCCCAGCAAGCCTGGACCGTGGCTACACAGCCGGCGAAAAATGTGTTCCAGGCACCGGGGCCAGGCGAAGGGCTCCCCAGCACCCTCTGCTCCCAGGGGCCAGGCATGCTGGCGCACCGAGACCTGCCCAGAGCAAAAGGTGAGGTGCAGGTTGTCCACAGTCCTAAGCACCCTAAGTAAACCAGGCAAATAAACAAACCAATGACATTTAGCTCTTCCAAGTTATCTAACTATTGTTATTGGCACTTCGTTATAAACAGCTTCTGGCAACATGTAAATACAGCTTCATTTGCATACAGCGGCTTCGCTAGCCTTGTATACCCAGGGAATGGAAACAGCTTTGCAGCAACAGGAAAAAAATAACAATAATTTGATCCAAGAGCTTCACGGTTCTTTGTATCAACCTCAAAGGAAAACAGCACTAGGGCAGTACAAAGTATTTTCACGCTGAGGTCTCAAACCCCATCTTGTGAAGCACTCCGGGGGCACAAGCGTGTTTCTTCTGCGATTGCCCAGTTTCAACTGGTTACCAGGTGCAAAGCCCAAAACCTGCCTACAAATCCCACACAGTCACAACACGCAGCAGCAGAAGCTGAAGCAAAACCAGCGTAAAGCAATGATATGTAAAAATACCTGATTATTATTTCATTCTGATTGGAGTTTTTGGTCTGGGAAATAGATCCTCAGTTGGCACGTACCCAACCCAACAGCTGCATTGCTTTTCTACTTCCACAAACACTCCAAAAGTTAGCCAAAACCCTGTTTGTGCTGGCAAACACCCAACATTTTATTATTATGTACTATTAGTTCATAGTGAGAAATGTGCACTACAGGAAAAAAAAAAATCCAGAGAAGCTAAATAATTGGATACAGATGCGGAAGACTTATGAAGCTGTAACCACTGGACAGTATCTTACATATTGTTTCTATCACCTGTTTGCTTTCTGAGTTTTTAATAAAGCATAGTTATGTGTGCTATCCTTGAATATTCTAGAATTCCTCCTTCAAAAACCAGTAACTTTTGATCTTCACTTGTCTCTTCTCAGTAACAATCTCTCTTCATATTTCCACAAATGCCACTTTATATTCATTTCATATTTAAATAAGATCTTGGCTGTTGTTTTCATTATCTGGCAACTTTCAAATGCAATCAGACTATTTCATTCCTGCTTCGTGTCCCAAAAGCTAAACCTGACACATCATGCCAAATCCCCAGCATTTAGAATTCACGATAAAATATCTCATCATCCCAAAGACACTGTTCTAAATACCTAATCATTTTCACCTTTTTTTTCCCCCCCTATTTACTGGCAAACAACATCTGCTCAACATCTCCGGGGACCGCTGCTTCTCCATTATTATAACAGATACCCAAACCTTACTGAGGCCAATACTCAGGTTAAGCTGCCTACAAAAGTAACTCAGTCCCAGCCAGATTTCTGAACCTTGGTTCATTGAATTTATTCTACAAAATATCTGCAATGTGCCAAGTACTGCAGCTGACAGCAAATACTATGAAAGTAAAAACACAAGAATGTCATTGGCATTTTTCATAACTGACGTGTAATGGTTTTGCCATTTCAAATTACATCATGAGCGCGCTCTTTCCACCAGCATAAAATGGCAAAACAAGGTACGTTCACTTGGCTGTTTTTCCAAGAATTTACAAAAGAGGATAAATCACTGAAAAAGGTTGCATGTCTGCAAACCAATGCATGTGACCGCTGACATTTCTGCTCCAGCACTGTCAAGCAAGAAGCATTCAGGCTCCCTCCCCTCCTTGCCAGTGACTCGGTCGGATAACCTGGCATTTGCCTTCACCTTTCCCACAAGCCACAGCTGCTGATAAACTGTTCATGAAAAATGATTTCATCCTTTCCGATGATGTGGCTTACACAACACAGACCATATGAAGGTCATGACCTCATTACAGATTTAGACACTCGGTTCCCATTTGAAAAAAACTAGATCTGGTAAATTTGAAGGGTTGGGAAAAGGTCTATGAAGATTAAGTTTCTCTTACAGCTCTGAAGTAGACTTTGTCAATCGCAACTGTACTTTTGCTTCAAAAAAAGTAAAAAAAAAAAAGAAAAAACCCGTATTTACACAATAAATGTGTAAACAACTACAGGGTTTCCCCCCATTTGCCAACTGGCTGGTGTGACAGATGCCTCAACCATGACAGCCCACCATGACAGCCCAGACAACCATGCTGTCTCTGGACTAAACATGGGTGAAGAGACACTGAAGACAGCTCACTGGCAAGGTCTGTCCAACTTCCCTTTCTACCCCAGGGGATTCAGGTGGCAAAAAGAAACGTTAAGGAATGACAAGTACAGAAAAGTTCCATTTTACATCATAAAATGTTTCTACATGGATGGGCAAGCCATTTGTTGTGTCGGAAACACCTACCCATTCTCTCCACTTTCTTTGTGGATAAATGAAGTGAGGAAACACTTCCACTACATACTGACTCTTTTCCTTGACCAGTTTTTGAGCTGCTTTCTACTGTTTCCAACAGATGGACTGATGGCCCGAAATCCTCAGCCAGTTCGATTTTATTTCTTTCTTTCAAGCACGTATGAAGCTTGATGTTGTGTTGCTTTAATACATGGCACAGAAACGGTGGAGAAACTGTGCTGTTTCCCTCAGCACCTGCACAGACCACCCAAATTTACTCTAAGTTCCAACCTGCAGTGAGAAAGTAGAATTACATTGATTTATCCAGGAGGTAGAGGTTTGCTTAGTTGGTTTTGGTTCTGCTTCTATCATCAGATTTGAATCTCACCAACTGCCTCCAAGGACAAGAGCGCTGCTGGCTAGCAGTACTCAGCTTCACTATAGCTCTGGTTTCTTTAATTCATGCTCCCTGCATTCAGGGCTTGCTATGGAAAACCTCCACTTTTTTGCCTGAAATTCAGGAGACCTTAGCACCTTTAATTCTGAGGTTATGGAAATATATGAAGCAATTCCCTTATGGGAAGAAAGGATCTGAAAGACATCCTTCAGGTGCCATTGATCGCTTGCCTTGGATACTGAACAGACTGGTCCTTCTGACAGTATTATTGTATTTCACGTACCTGCAATAAGAATTTACATAAGAAGAATAATGTACAGCCAGTTTGCGGGCTGGACAGAGTGTTCAGTCACAATAAACTGATTTCTATCCCTTTTACTGCCTCGAAATAGATGCGACCAGCTGAAGAAAGACAGAATCCCAGACTATCTCTTGTTGCTTAGGGCAACAGCTTAGGGCCTATCCCGAACAAGACAATCATCACACCATTTTCTCAAATTAATGGTGAGAAACTAAAAAATATCAACATGAATACTAAATGTTAACCCTGAGGAAGGGTTATATCCCAAACCTACCAGCAGGGAGATGCAGAATCTGGCTAGTTACAAGGCAGAAATAAAAGTCTGATGAGTGGAAAGCAAATGCTTCCAGCGTACAGCTCACTGTACTCAAGCTGAGCAATCACATCCATGTTTAAAATAGCTTTACCTACCTGAGATAACCCAGGTAGTAACTCACACAAGACATCCGAGTATAGAATTTGACATGGCAAACGCAGTTTTATGAATAATCCTGTAAAATAGCAGTATTGCCTCTCATAAACAAACCAAAAAAAAAAAATTCAAGAACCAGGCTCTGGAATTGTTTAGGAAATAACAATGGCAGGTGGTTTTCATTTTTCTCTGCATCTTTTAAGTATGGCAGGGTGATATGGTCATGAAGGAATGCTTGCAGACAAATGGTAGAACCTTATTTATATTTTAAAAGTAAAAGCTAAGATTCTCACATATTTAAGATTTACACCTGCAGATTTACAGTAAAAAAACCATACAGCCCCGAAGCAATTTAGAAAGTGCTAATCCTGATCATTTTCCAACTAATGACTGTTTACTACACAGTCCTTTTAAATGCTTGGCAGCTCTCCAGATCGTCTTGCTTTTTCTTTCTCCTACAGATCACTCCAGACAGCCATCTTGGGTGAAGAAAAGCCTCCAGAGAACGCTCTCTCTGCGGTCTTTTCAGGCTCTAAACGCTTCGTTTCCTGAAGGAAGCCCTGAGCATTGTTTCACTTTCAAGGCAAAAGTCAGATCTTAAAGCTTCAAAAGCATTGCCAAATGAAGAGTACAGAGAAGGAAAAAAACCCAGAAAAGTTCTTTTTTGAAGGATTTAAAACCTGCCATTGGTTTCGCGGTTTTAAAGGCAGTGGGACTAGTTCTATTACTCCTACTAGGGATAGATTTCAATATATTGTACAGATCCAACCCGTCACTTGGTTCAAATGACATTCACTGTCATCTGGCATTTTTTAAAATGGAAAAATTGGTCGTGATCAAATGATCTTTACTCTCCCTGCTAACCCAGCCAGCTGTGCTTTCATGTTACCGTTGTAGCATGCATTCATCTGGAGAAAGCCCAACTCTCCTCATTACCAAAAATGCAGCAGTAGAGTGCAACGCTACTGTAGGCTTCCGGAGACCTCACAAGTTGCGCTGGCATTGCTGCTTGTAACGTTCCCAGATGTCTCCTGGAGCCCTGACTACCATTTTCTCAGTGGCCATCCACCCATGATGCAGCATGCAAGAGGCCGCTCTGCCAACAGTAAAATCAAGAAACAGCACACAGAAGTGCAAGGAGTGTTTTAACCAAAAAGACGGGGTCAGTCCTGCATCCCTTTGTGGTGGGAAGGATGGGAACAGGCATAAGACGGGCAGACAGACATAGCATCAGATGCTCAGGGGCACCTGCAGCTCCCAGAGAAAATCTCAAATTAAGTATGACTTTTATGTGGCTGGCCTGAAAATGTAGCGCGTGTAAAGTCTTAGACAATCTATGCGTTTTGTTACTGATTTGGAATTTTAAACCATATTAAAAAGCAGCGCAATTTATCCTGCTCTGACACAACTAAAACGTCCGCATGCAGTAAACACAGAAATACAGGGCGATGCAGCAACAGAGCCAACCGTTACTCACGTGAGGTGCAGTGTGCTCAGTAAGCTGCAATCCCAAACAGAACAGCGAGCCCCTCTCATCAACAGCACGTCACCTAAACCACGATAGACGGGAATGAACGGGACGTACTCCGAGATCTTGAAGTGGGCAAAATCCCTCCTCCCAACGCATGTGTTAAAGCTCTCTTTCTCCAGGCATCATGGAAAAAGGAAGATCTAAACTCAGAGATTTGAGCAAGGAGGGTAGCTGTTACAGGAATAAAGCAAAAACATGACCAACCCAATGCACTGCAATCAATGTTTTAAATGAAATCAGACAAGCCCATATTCAAATCAGGTCAACAGTAATTAAAGGATCCTTTTTTTGCAATAGTAAAGCCAGAAAACGTCTGGATCAGTACTTTTCTCAAAGTGAATATATTAATGGGAGTGTTTTGAAATGCCTGATGCACTAGTAAGAGATTTTAATATAAACCTCAGGATTATACTCTGTTAGCTTTGAGATTATTATGCTCTCCATTAAAAACCATGCGCTGCAAAGACAGCAAGAGGTTAAACCAGACCTACGATCACTGCTTAGCCCTTTCTTTTCCTAAGGGTCCTGCTGTTAGTTTCTATTTGTGCAACACTTGGTATTACAGCCGGACAGAATGAAGCACTCAAGGTGGAATTTTATATAAAACATTTCTATTAGTGATGGCATCAATGTCAACACAACATACAGAAAGAACCCTCAATTTCAACAGTGACAGCAAAATTGCCCCCTCTTATTTCCAGAATGATCTGCTTGGTTGACTCCATCTTAACACACTGCTTCACCACACAATGATTCAGCCATTTTAATTCCTGGATGACTAGAGTTTGCTTTCCCTTCAGCATGGCACTGTACATCAGGTGCAGCTGTCTTGAGAGCAGGAATCTCTCTGCATAAAGCACACACAAGTGAAGGTTAAGGGGAAAAAAAAAAATTAAGTGACAGCAGGGGAAAGTGGTGAGAGGTAGAGCGCAGTAATGGGAGTGAATATGTAAAAATGCAGAATTTTTAGATTGTCCCTGGCTTCTTTTTCCTAACAGGCATCTCAGGAAAAACTCTGCAATCTGGTTCTCTCTTGAGAGGGTAATGATGAACGCAGGCTGTATCTATGCTGCCTTTAATAATAGCCCCGGAGAGAAAAGTCAAGTTCCCAAGCCGTAGGAGTGAGCTGGCACACACCAAAACGGAGGCTGGGTGTGCAGACAACTTGTAGGCAATGCAGACGTGGCGCAGGAGCAGCAGAGCTGGGGTGCAAAGCTGACAGTTTGCCAACACAACCTGCGAGTCACATAGATGCATGCATGAGTCATGCTCCCACCCCGAGCTCCTGAGCATCCCTCCTCCAGGCTACCCCGCGCTGCTCAAGGGCAGGGGCTGCAGCCCGCTGCGGCGGCAGGAGCAGCCTGCCGGTATGGGGAGGTTTGGCTCTCTCCTGGAGAGCCCTCGGCAGGCATGGGATTTCTGAAACCTGAAAAATGTCACCGTTCTCTGCCTAAGAGCCAGTCGCATCTACGTGCAGGAGCTGGAGATAGACACAAATCATCAGACAATGCCACAGCGCGGTATTTATGCAACCACACGTTAATGCCCACAGCACACAGAGCCAGCGCAGCACGAACTGCACCTTCCTCTGCTCAAACAGGAGCTGCCAGTAGAGTAACAGTCACATTAGCATCCTTTGTAATCCACAAGGATGTATGTCAGTCACTGCATCAGCTTGGGTTTGGAAAGATGTCAAATAAAAGGTTACCTGAAAAATTCAGGGTTTATTTTTGTGATACTGCAATACTATCACTTGCACTCCTCCAAGCATTTAGAAGGGACATCTTACAACCCACAATGACTGGCAAAATGAAAAGAAATGAAACAGTAAGTTCTTTCAAATATTCATTTCTGACATTCCACAAAACTAACGCAAGTTCCAGGCAAACAGCATGAAGCCTTTCCAAGGTAGCGGTGGATCAAGAGAAAACAAGCTCTAGGCAGTAGATAAACCTACACTACCCATTTTGGTGCTTGTTACCCTGCAAGTGCCTGAAGTACAATCCCTTCATTCAGATATTTCAAATTAGTACTGTACTCAGTAGCTGCTGAAAAGGTGCTGTTGCTGTAAAAACACTGGCCAACCATGACAAAAAGATGTTTGTGCTGACTGCCACATTCTTCTTTACCAAATATGTTATAAAACTAGCATGAAAAACATGTGTATTAGCTGAGTTACAAACATGAAAAGAAAAATATTCATTGACCAGAAATTTTCATTTAATCTATCTAGAACAGACTGTAGAAGGACAGACCCAAACAAGCCATATTTGACACAGATAGATTAGACAGATGGTACAGGATGGTATAAAGGGGATTTGTGCTTGCTCGACTCCGACGTGGCTGAATTACTTATGAATTGCAGACACAGAAGAGTTATGCTGGATATTTTACAAAGATTTCATGCCTATTAAAACTTCATACCGTTCAAAATTATCATACGTTCTGTACAACAAAATAGAGATTGTTTTGCAACTTAATTCTCTTGCACACTTTCCAGAGCCTACCATGATGCATTTCAACATAAAATGGCTATGAGCAGCATTCAGTATTTAATTAGTGCTATACTGTTCCAGAATCTTTTTGCAACCTGTGAATTTATGCAAGAACGGGGAAATGAAATGAAAGAGGAGTAGAAACCCTGATTTTAAATAAAACCCTCTGAATTCCTGAAGGCTGCTGAAAGCCTGAGACTTCAAAAACGAAGGCACTTAGCACAAGAGGCCTCTGTATTCATCTGCTCACTTCACCAGTGGCTGCTATCAGATTCTCTCAGGACCCTGGCACAGCACAAGATTAAAAGATATTACTGCAGGAAATACAGGAGGAGGTGAAGCTCAAAATCCCTATCACATTTCTGGGGACTATCCAACCCCCAGTTAACACTGGGAGCCCATACATACGGCAATAACAGAAACACTGAACACAGATGCCGATTTAAACCAGGCCATTTCCCCTAAGCTTATTATACCTTAGAATAAGCATTTCTGGTACCTACTGTAAACATCACAGGTCACATTCAGCATGAGTGCCATTCTATGGCCTTAAGCATATGCATACGCAGATGGATTTGTTGTATTAAGAGAGCTGTAGCGTCAAATGATACCACTAGATACAGCAAAGCATTTCTCCAAACTGGCCAAAACCAGAACAAACAAGCGTACGGGTGTGGGTTACAGAGCGGGAGGGGAACCCAGAGAGCAGGAAATTACAGAGAGCCTCAGACATTCCCTACAACCTGACGGCTGCCAGCTATCGCCTTACCTCCGAGACATACCCAGCTAGATACCAGGACTGTCACTTCACAGGACAAAAATTACTCTTTACTCACAGCCTCCTCCCAACGCCGAAGGAGGAAACAATGATATCATCTCCCACGCCAACTAGCATAAAGGGAGGGTCTAAGCTCTTACGTACAGGTGTCAGACAGGAGTAACCCAACTGCAGGAAAGTTATGAGCTAAAAAAGAGCAGTCATCATCAATCGCCTAAAATGAGAGACACTTGTTTAGAGGAATAAACAAACAAGGTAACAGACTGTGGATCTGCGGAAACAGATACTCACGTTTTCATTTTACCTCTCTGTTAGTCTAAAACCTCTCTCTACCGACTTGAGGGCTAGAAAAGCTCTCTGTCGGGTTTGCTCTTGTTAACAGAAGGCGCAATCGCTGGATATGGGGTGCCCCCTTCCACGCACGCACACGCTCCGAACTGCCAAGAGTACACAGACCAGCATCTGGGGAGCTGCACAGGGAGCACCGGAGCAGAAACAACAAATTAATTAACCATTTCAGCTGAGGAGTTAAAAATCAGCCTCATCATCAACCCCTTCCCAACAGAACTAGCAGAAGATATCCAAAGTAATGCTTTTAACCCTCCGAAGTAACAATTTCTGTAATTCTCTATGCGCCTCATTCGAGACAGCACCAAGACTTAAAACCAGAGTAACTTTCTCACCTGCAGCACAATGCTTGAAGCTTAATTTTTACAGGTGTTAGACACCAACAACTCCCATCAAAATGAATTGGGTCTCCAACGTGCCAAGCCTAAGGCAAAACTGTGATCTCTCTCCTTTCATTAACCTGAACAGCAGAGTTTGCAGCAGCTGTGGCTCTAGCACAGGGTTTTCAGGATCCCTCACCCTGCTGAGGCTTTCTGAAGGTTCATCGGGTCGGAGCAGGTAGAAGGGGGTTTTTATCTTCTCTGCAAGTCCAGGTGACACCCACACAGATTTTATTCAATTAAAAAAAAAAAATCACACCCATCGGTATTTTTAATTTTCTGAGTTAGACGGGAAAGCGGACACACTTGAAGCCAGGCTACAAAACATCCCTGGGAGAAGGGGAGCCCCCAGAGTATCAGATGGTTATGGGCTATGCAGGAATTCTCTAGCCTCATGAATGCTGCTAGGGCTTTTTGCTTTCCCTCCCCCCCCCCCATTCAGGGCTTCTCCCCCTGATCGCAGGGCAGCTGAGCACATGTGAGCCCAGGCTGGGCAACGCAGCCATCTCCTCCATCTCCTCCAACCGCTGTTCTGGGCAGAGCTCGAGGGCTGGCTGCCGCACCGCCCACCGCTCCGTGCCATCCTACTCCCCAGCACAGAAAGGTGGCTATCTCACCTGGGTACTGGGAACTCAATTTCCTACCATAACCCTCATTTCTTTACTCTGATTGATTGACAAAAGAAGACACGGCCAAATTTGCCTTCAGATCCCCATGCAAAGGAGAAAAGAGGTTCTGAATCAGCAAAATCTTGGGACATTTTAGAAGCTCTGTAGGAATGACAGCTTGGGATTGCCTGCTCCTTGGGCAGATTTTCTTTCATAAAGACTAGCACAGCTCCCCCTCCTTCCTCGCACTTGAATCTGCTATTAATTTAATCAATGGTGGCCTATGAGCAAGTCAAGGACAACAGATCTGCAATCTAACCCTACTGAGAACAGCCAGGAATAAATCTAAACATTTTTTCACCCTGCAGAAACAGTATCAGTATTCTTATTCACATAATCTTCAATTTTGCTCACCTTCCCAAAGCTGGTCTTGATTTTTAGCTATTTGAAAAAGTGAAATTTGTTGCAGTCATAAAAATGAAGTTATTTGATGTAAAGGCCCTTGTTTCCACCCTTGAAGTACATCTCTGTTAGTCTGGCAAGTATCAGCTTGCCTTAGTGTTTAGGCTGCACCAGGTAAGCTGGTATTTTACCAAGACTTGTAATTTTAGAGAACAAGTGAGGCTATTTCAGAATGGCAAAAATGACCTCCACAAGAGCATTTCAAGGCAATCATGTAGATTGCAGCAAGAAAAAATGGGGAGACAGAAAAATAACTGAGAAGCCAGGACACAAACAGGGCTGAAGTGTGCAGGAGCCCAGGGAGAGGCCTTGTTTCAAACGTGGCAGTTTTTCCAAGATGGGTAACAGATCTGTTCTAAGTCTTTGCAGAGCAAGCCTAAGATTTATGCAGAGCCCTTTGGTAGCAGAGCACACACGCTTGCCCAGTCATTTATGGAGACTGCTTTTCTCACTACGACTGAATCAGAGCTCAGGAAAGCTGAAACGGGACCTGATCCTAAAATAAGCCACCAAGATCTGATTCACGTTGCTAAATAATTAGTGTTTGTCAGTGAAAAATGAGCACTGAAGCCAAGGTCCCTTAAGCTATTTCAGATACTTTTACTTTTGTATATACCAGAAGTCATTAAAAAAAATTCAAGACACTGCTGCAGCAACTTGGGCAAATACTGGCAGGTTCATCGGACCACTGCTTGCTTGTAGAGACCATGTGCCATCACGCACTTCTTCAAACGTTTAGAAATGAAAGGGTAACTGAATAAAACTGAATTAGACAAGAGATGCTGGGGATGTCAAAGAGAGAATGGTGAAGCTGGTACCTGACAGGAGGCATTAGGATCTATCACTGACAGCGCGGGGAAGTGTCATCACATATTCACGGAAATGCATAACCTGCAAACGTGTACTATCCAGAACTGACACTGTTCAGCCATCTTCGTCTTCCATGATAACTACAACATAACAGGGAGAAGAATAAAAATTAACTGATTCGGGAGGTGAGGCCTGTGGCCATGTTTTGCCCAGATAACAATGCCAGCGTCCAGAATTTTACCTCTTCTGTATGTTACTGAATTAAAATAAAGCACTTAGCTGCTTGCACAAGTAAGCACTAACACAGCATTAAAAGCATGTCAACATCCTTGTATTTAAAGTGGCTAACAGGACTCAAATAAAGACATTACGAGGGGATGCCAATGGTCTGCAGGTTGATTCTTTGCACAATGCACTACACACAAACCGCTGACATTTCACGCGCATTAGAGTTAACTTTCTGAAGACAAGCTACTAAATTCTACCTTGATTACTAAAGGAAGGGTAACTAATAAACAAATTCATTTCTGTATATATGCAAGCCAAGAAAGCTACCTTTAGCATGAATGCAGGCACAAGTATTAGGTCTGCAGGAGCCAACACAAATCTAATGCAAATAGACATGCTTAAATAATACCAGCTCCACTTAGATCAACTGCTGATCTGGTCAAGAGAAAAACCATTGGCAAAGTTAAGAGACCCTGAAGAGCAACCAGAGGCCACTGCAAACCAGGACCAAATTGTGTGGGCTCGGTGTGTGACCAGCCATGACATCCCCTCCCCTTTTAATACCATGGCTTTTTCCTGGTGTTTCACCTGTGACTGAAATTCAGCTTGATCATGCCCCTTTGGGTTTACATGCTCGAGGCTTTATTTTGGTTAGAGAGCAAGTCTGGTGAGCGTAAAGCTGCGACCAGAGAAGTACGGCTTGGTGCCAGGATAGGTGGGAGAACACTCGGGACCTTCCCTTTCTCGGAGCACCTCCTAAAGGTGAGAACTCCAAAGCCAGCTGCTGGGGCACAGAGAGCGTTAGAACCGCTGAAGTACTGCGATTCCCCTGCGATGTGGCCAGACAGACTGACGACACAGAGATTTACTGTACCTCTTCACTCACCACCAGCAGCCAATCTGACAGCATGACGCCCAATCCAAAATGGCATTTCTCCTGGGGTAAATCCAGGACGAGTCCATTATGCCACATAGATAGTGTCAGAGACCAAAATCATCCCAGTTTTGCCTTTCTAGGATCCACCCTAGGTGTGAGCAATCTCCAGCCAGAGAGCACCCACCTCCATGCCCCAGCAGCACGAAGCAGCAGAGGCGCTTGGCTCTCACTGGGGAGCCGGGCCAGGCCGTGGGGTCCAGGGCTGGGACAAGCCCTGACACTCTGGGGCCTGATGGCCAGCCTTGCTGCAATGAGCTGGCCCCTCCCTGCCTCAGTTGCCCTGTTCCAGAAAAGGTCAGAAATGCCTGGCATGCTGGCAAAGCCCTCTGTGAAACACAGCTGGGAAATGCACAGCAAGTGCTCCAGCCCACCAACACACAGCTGGGGACTGCAGGGAAATATCCTGCTCCAGTCTTCTTTTCTAAGAGGACTGCAGCTTATAATGGCTAACCATCAGAGTGGTGTCCAACAAAATGCAACTGGTTCAACCGAAGTTAAGTTGATAAATGAAATAATACAGCTGATCTCCTCCCTACCCATAGAAGCCAAGCTAGAGAATAAAACAAAAACAATTAAAAAAAAAAAAAAAAAGGATCTCTCTTCACTTTGAACTTCAAAGACAATTAGAAGAACAGTACTCCCGTGACTCACCTGGACCAACAGGATTATATGGACAAATTAGATTTTCTTTTACCACAGATGACAATCCAACCACTCATTTTGGCTAAACAGTGTTTGTTGAAAGCCTTTCTAGACTTCATTTCCATGATAAAAGGTGTGCATTGTCCGTTCCCTTCTTTGCCTCCCAGCATCATTAAGATGACATTTAAGCCACATGACAAGTACATTTTTTTCCCCCCATTAAATACACAGTGGTCATTTCTGTTTGTCCTCTGTTTCACCCTAGAGGAAATTCTCTTTTCCAATACATCCTTTGTTGATGACAAGTTTAAGGAAATTATTCTGCTGAAATGGTATTTTATTATTGAATTTTACATCAGTTAATGTACAACATTAGGGGAAAAAATAAAACACCTGCCTTTCATTTGTGCACCCTTAACACACGTAGGCGGAGGATATCGGCACTAAGCACACACATTTGAACTTGCCAAGCCCTTGATCTTCCCACCAAGCTCCATCATTCAGATGGCACCCACCCTTGTAAGTGGCCTCTCAAAAGGCAATTAGTGGCTTGACACAATTTTCAGTCCTCCTGCCATAAACATACAGGGTTGAACCCACAGCCTCCAGGGAGGAGGCAGGCCTTTCTTACACCCCCTGCCAACGGGGTAAGGTGCTGCCTGCTACCCAAGTCACTGTTATGCATCCGTCTGCATCAAAAGCCAGGATCAGATACTTGTCCTGATGAAATTTCATGAATGCAGTTTTCTATTTTAAATTCACGCTTTTACTTTTGCATTCCTTCTGCTCCGTTACTTCCTCCATTTGATTTTAGATAGCCTTCACTTTCTTTTGATCCATTTCCTGCTTCTTTTTTTCTCCCACCCACTTGTACTCTTTGTTCAACAATAACAACAGATTAGAGTTGAAAAAATGGGGGGTGAAGAGGCCTTGGCTCAATACCCACATTGCTCCAGCCTTGGGAGCGAACCTTTGACACACTGAATATTTAACTTCTCCAGCAAGACTAATGAAAGAATTTCTCTATTCGCAGCTATTTTGAACGCTGTAGAGAAGGCTCAATATTTGAATATTGGAATTGTAATAGCAATTGCAAAAGGAATGGTCTATTTTAAGCAAGGCACTGACTTTATGGATGACTTACAATCATAGCACTGTCATACAGTGAGAGGCAATCAAAGAGGAGATTGTGACAGAGTCAGTTTTGTGCATAAGGCTTCTGCTTTTCAGGCCATTTTGGATTCTGCATGGAAACAGAGTGGGGGAAATTTATCTGTAGTCTCCAACAGAAACCACCATGCAGCAAAAGCATAGAATTAGTAGTTATGACAGCTTCTCAACACATCCAGCTGCTAAAACCAACCAGGTGTCGCCTCAGGCTACAGCTAAAACCAGGGCTAGGACGTAGGCATACACTGCAGCGTGGCGAACATGGACAACAGCTCCTCTCTTCCTCATCCCTCAACAGTCCTTGAAATTAAAAAGAACTAAAAACAAAACCAAAAAAAAAACCCCATCCCAAACCCCACAGCTAAAATTGACTATAGGCTTGTATAAAGATCCCCTCAGCTACATTTGTCCTGGTTTTTGTTTGGTTTCTTTTTGCTATGATACTCAAATTAAAAAGCCTCTTCCCCCTTTTTGTTGACACTACAGATAGCCTGTAGCCTTCATTCTGAAAACAGTAACTCAGGAAGAAGCCCAGAAGGTTTTGTTTGGTTTTTTCCCCCCCAGAAAGTACAACTTTTAAACAACATGCTGTCAAACACAATGCTAACACTAACTATGCTATTGACCATTCAAATCTATCCCCCTGTATTTCCTGGAGCTTCCCGTGGCTATCAGACTGCCGACATTGGGAACCCTTGTTCAAGCCAGAGTGAAATAAGTCAGTACCAACAGACCAAGGATAATTCTTCATAGTCAAAGAGACCCAGGTCCACTACCAACAAATAAACATCTAAAGGTGCCCAGCGCCAGTCATCCAAATACCAAGACCGCATCATTTCCCCAAACATGTCACTTTTCTGGAAATTGGCTCATCAGTCCTTGTAAGAGAAACCAAAACCCTGGGCAAGACTGATTTGGTCATCCTACTGATACAGTATCAGCGCCGCAGAAGCAGGACCAGGCTGTTAACACAATTATTTCATTGTATTCTTATTAAGAAGAAAACAGGCTGCAACAAGTTTGGACACTAGGTCATTAGGCTTTAACCTCTAAGATCAAATCTTTTGCAAGCAGCACTAGCAGCGGAGCATTTTTCAGACATAAAAATTAACAGCAGTTATCTTGAACAGAATCCTGGCAAGCAGAGGTTCAGACGCTTTCTTCTGCTGTGACCCCTCCATTTGTGTTGCTCCAAATACCCAAAACAACAACCGTGACCCTGCTCAAAAGCATTGGAGCCTCCCAACCCACCATAACCGCCCTCCGTTTCAGAAACAAGCACCCCAGGGAACAGGGTGCTCTCTCCAGCAAGTCACACCACGTCTCCAAGACAGCTCGTTGACTTCTCAGAGGAGCAGCAAAGGGGGGTTTTTACGCGATTCTAGGCAACAAATTCCTAAGGTGCAATATTCAAGGACTATGTATCAGCACAAAAAAAGTTACCATTTAGAAGCAAAAAACAGCCATCTAGCCTCTGCTTTCTGATACACTCTGAAGTCTTGACTTAAAAATCACATTCTGCCTGGAGAACTAAAATGAAGACTGCAATTTTCCTCTGGTACTCCTGTCTGAAAGCCAGCAGATCTGGAAGTGCTAAAACCAGGCCACGGCAGTTTCAGCACCCACCAATCTTAGACTCGGCACTTCCCAAAGGTGAACTGTGCCCTTCAGGTTGACTGCAGAAGAGAGTTCCAGCGCTCTGAGGAGAAATACCTGCATTTTCCAGGCAGCAGGTAATGCAAGTCAAACCCACAATGGACAGATTTTTAAAAAGGAACAAGACTTTATTGCTCCCGATGACAACAAAAATGGGAAGCTTCCTTTAATTTTAACAACAATCAAGGAAGGAAACCATGTACAAAACATTCCAGTCTGCTACTATACACTGAGGGCAAACCAGAGAAAAAGAAATTAAGTGGTATATTTCACCAAAGTTAAATATTTTTCACTATACAGGTAACTTGGGTACTTTCCGTTTTGGGAAAACAAGATTGTCATTTAGAAGACCGGAACAAAACAAACAGATTTTGCCATTTGCAAGAGCAATTCAACCAAAACCTTTAGGAGCACTCATGGGGACCATACTCCATATTCCAAAAAAAAAAAAAGTGACTAGGGAGTTGCGAACATCCCAGCCTCAGCCCCCGGCAGTGCCACTGTTGGCACCTGGACACGAGCATCTCATTGCTTCAGAAAGCAGCGCTCCCAGAAGTAGAAAGGTTGGGATCTCGGTACAGTAGCACAAAGCACAGACAAAACACACTGAAGTTAAATGTGCGGGTCTACCTTTTGCATGGTCAAGAAGTCCAAGACCCTAATCTCACACAACAAAGTAAGTGCACACCGGGATCCTGTCCCCACCTCACTCGCCAGGTCCTGAGCCCCTCTGCCAAACCAGGCCCACGGACATGAGGGTCAGACAGAAACGTAACGACAACTCCAGTCTAATACCGACACAGATTCCCTCGAGACCTATCAAGCTTATACTGCAAATACTTCTGACCAGTGTGTGAAACGCTGGGAGGCACAAAGCAAATTCAAAATATGGTTTCTTATTACAGTAATATTTGCATAATAGTTATTTATATGTATTATAAGCATAGTTTCAGGACAGTTAGTCCAAGGTGAATCGCCCATCACTTTAATCCTTTAATAACATGCTTGGAATGCAATTTGGAAATTCCCCTCTGATAAGTAGTCATGCTGCCTGCATAGTGACCATTTCTCAACACTCATTACCATCAAGCATCTTACTCTTAAGATTGCAACATTTTGATTAATCCATAAAACCAAACATTAAAAATACATACAGTTATTTTTGTCCTGGTTTTATACATTTGCATGCCCTCCTATCTTTCTTTAGAGCCTCAAGTGATATTATAGCCAAGCTGCTAAATATCAGAATGGAGATGTATTTATATCAAAAATACACATAAAACACGTAACGGTAAGACTGCTACAGGCACCAATCAAGTTTGCCGAAAATTAACTTCAGGCCCAAAGCTCTTCCATGGCTCCTTGGCGTCCTGCCACAGCTTATGACAACCAGAAGTTAAAAATGAAAACAGCTGTAGCACCGTTAAAGGCACCCTGGAATAACGTGGATGCGCTGCTCTGCAAACTGCCCTGAAGGTGACCTGTAGGTTCATCGCCTCATGCCAGGAATCTGAGGAACTTTTGTGTCTCTTTGAACTCTCACAGCAAGCTGAGCCACTGCAACCCCAAGTGATTCACATTATTTTCTGCTAGTCAGCAACAGCTGTAGAAACATCTCTAAAATGGCTGGCATACCCTCCGCCAACTCAGCGCTCCACCTATCACTGGTATGTCCATGTGGTCCTCACCTGTCAGCTCTGCTTCAGCCAACGGATCATTCGGTCCCCACGGTGCCTCTTTTCCACTCGTTTAGAAGAAGATCCTAGTTAAAGCAATCAAACTTCGGGTTTACCTCTGCCTATCAGCAATAAATATCTAAACAAGCATCTCTAGGTCCTGCTATACCCCTGCAGCGTATCTAAATGCCGATCTTCGTTACACACACTCCAGCAGCATAATCTCACTCGGGATTTACTACCTGATTAGGATTACTTAGACTAAAACCACAGATAAGATAGGAGCTATGTGCTCCCTATCACTCACACCTGCCCACAGAGGGTATCATCGTTCTTGACTCCTAGAGTTATTTACTGACATTTTGGTATCTTTCCACACTGTTTACAACCCTTACCTTTCTAACTTGGTTCAGAAATTGCCTCAGATACATTCTTCTGCATATTTTTATAGGAAGATGATTTAAAACCTCAAGCCACAGATTGTGATGATGTAAATCAGCACAGCTTCGCATGCTGGGATGTAGCTATGTATTTGGCACAACTGGGAATTTACAACCTTCATTCTTAAGCATCGCAGAGAAGTAAGAATCATAATATTGCAATGAGAATAAGTGCAGAATGTCCCTTTTTTCTTACTAAACAAAGTGAAGAATGCAGTTGAGAGTTTCATTACTAATCTGGCAGATATTATAGATCATTACTACACTATGGCTATTCCAATACTTCTCTGGGAAAAATATCTTTAATTCTTTGTGGGATATGTTTAACTCAAAGTCATCTTATTCTTGTTTGTCTAGCATACAGTGGCAATAGATCTCCAAAAATAACCCACTTCCTCCACCTTTCAGCTCCTCAGGGCAGTTTAACATATTATTAGCCATTGTTCACATCTCTTAGTTAAACTGTGCTATTTCTGGCAATTTTTATGCCTCTAATACACAGAGATAATCTGACAGTGTGCAAGGGTGAAAAAGACAAAGCTCGGTGAAACTTGACTGAATTGCAGGTTTTTTTTTTACTTTACCTCTATTTACCTTTTACCCGAGTTTTATGCAAGCATCACTCCTTGGAGCCAGATCCTGACCAGCAATAAAGCTACTTCACATACTCCGGTGATGGAAAGCTGCAAAGCTGGCTTAATGGGCCAGCTGGGGTCAGGGGATCCCCCCATGGTGCAGAGCGGGTGTATCTGGTACACCACATCCTCTCCCAAAACAAACTTGGGAGCATAACCACTGTGTCCCACTTTATCCCGTGCCGGTGCAACAGCCTTCCTTTCCCAGTGTATTGTAAACCAGCATAACATAAAGCAGCCTTGCAGCTGCTCCACAACAGGCTGAAAAAGTCTCCTCCCCACAGAGAAGCTCAGACTGCAACACAGGGGACATAAAACTGCTCTCCTCCGAGCAGAGGCCATGTGGACCTAATCCCTGGGGCCAGAGATTTCGGTTCTGGTACAGGCATGATGGGAGAGTCACATCTCGTGGGCCTCAAAAGCTAAACTGATCCCAGGCTTGTAGCGCAGACCAGAAGCTAATGGGTATTTTTCCACAAATGAAGTGATCATTTGCTTTTTAAAAAGCGCCGTTCATCACTTGTTCTAAAAAGTGCATGCACTAAGAAGTTCATGACTTACAGTAGTCCAGAATTTTCGTTCTGAATCTCATTATTCCATAACATTTCCACTTTTATTTTCCCTTTTACTGAGTTCCTTGCCCAGGTCCCTGCAGCCATGCAAACACGCATCCAGGGAACAGTTACTTCAATCCATACTTTCCTACAGCAGATTCACACCAGGGCTAAACACAACCACCTGCTGACTCAGTATGTTACAGCCTTGCTCCAAACCATCGACCACCCCAGCCCTCGCACACTTTCCTCACACTATCCCATTTAGAAGCTAACTCATCCTCTTGCCGTAAGAAACTAATTTAGGCATCACAGGTTTTAAGTTTAAATGGCTTATGCCAACGACTAAAGCTGCACAATCAGATTCTTCTGTTGACAAATTGGACACAGGGCCGAAAGTCAAATTTGCTTATTTTTACCCTTAAACAAAACCATATACGGTCTGCAGTGGTAAACCGCTGTTCATTTTAATATCCAAACACTGATTGCTTGCATCCAGTGTCTTGTGCCAAAACCCCGTCACCGGCAACCAGTCCAGACATGTCTGAGGCCGCTGAACTGATTTATCTCCGCCTTGGTACTTCCAGACAGTTCAAGACAAATTTGAAGACACTACTGCTAACCTATGCTAAGATAAAAATCCATCTCATTTCTCATTCAGACAACAATGAAGATTATATCAACAGCTTTCCCGAAGCTGGGACTGCAGGGTTTATGCTTCACTTGTACAGTTTTAATACAGCTTTTTTGTTCTTACCTGCAGTCCTATCCTGCCTTCAGCTAAAGACTTGGGAGGGACGTAAACGTTCTTAAGATACAAACAGAATATATTACAAAAAAACCATCCCCCTGAACCCTCAGTCAATAATCCATTTTTAGGAAAGAATTTGTGCTAAAATGAGGTAAGTGATAACTTTCCAGATCTCCTGTTATCCAGAGTACTATTTTAGGGAGAGTGTGACTGCATTCGCGCTTGTCGCATAGTCCTGCTTCCAATCTCCTGGCAGATCCCCAGCACATTCCGGTATCCAATGCACAACGCTTGTTGGGATGCAGTCCCACTTATCTCCCAGACACATTGACTACGACTTTCCCACATAAACTGACCCACCCTTTAGCAGCAAGGGGTCGCTCAGTACAATCAGCCTTCAAATGAGAAAAACAATCAGGAAAAGCTGCTCTGATGCCAAAACCAGAAAAAGAATAAAACACAGCAGGTCCCAGTGTTTGTTTTATCAAAATTGAAAGACTGCAAGACAGATTTTGAACTCGTGCAAACCAGTTTAGTTCCACCAGCGTCAACGAGATTTTTATCATGCTTAGGATCCAGCATTTAAAAGCATTTAAAATTGCAGCAAGAATATGTTTCTCCAAAAAAAGATTTACAAGTTAGCAATTCATCCATTCACCTTTGAGTATCGTGACACTGTAGAGAATCATTCGTAGTACTATGCGCAGAAAAAGGTCACAGTATTTTAAGTTACAAAATAAAGCAAATATTAAGCTAACCAGGCTATCTTTGCCACAGATGAACCCCACAGGACAAGGAATACCTGCCAACTTAAGGTGAACTGCAGCATGGTAGTTTAAAGCCCAACTCATCCTCTCTGAGTCAGGCTGACTAAAGGACCCTGCAAATTTCAAGAGATGCGGATCCCATACTTTTTGAAATTCAGGCACCCAAAACCAGTGTATGCTGCTCAACTCCCTTGCTTTTGTATCTCATAGTCTAAGGGGCAAAGCAGGAAATACGGGCCCTAGCTTTCCCAACTTCCTCAGTAGACCCCTGCACAACACAGGGTCTAATAAAGGGTGCTCTACTGGATGATTCTCCTGTATCAAAATGCCCGCTGACTTCCACAAGGCAGATTTAGGCCCAAAGTACCCTTCCAAAAGCACAGAGGCCAGTAATTTGCTAGTGAGAGGCAAAAACTGCTTTCTCCAAGCACAGACTAGAACGATTAGCTTCATGCTGCATTCCAGTGTTGCTATAAATATGTATATACCACTAGCGTACTGGAGCCACAAGCTACCCTCCAGTGCAAAGCTCTCCATCTGCAGAGACTGGCTATAGATGACCCTTAAATACTTTAATTAAATATTTGTTTACTAAGAGAAAAGTCAGTGAAAGCCCTTAGGAGGAAAATCTCATCATCAGTTTAGCTACAGACAAAAGCCAACACTTTCAAACTCAGATGCCCAAACTAAAACCTAAGGGTGTTAAAATAAATGTATCTATATTAAGTTAATTCAGATACAGCAGGCAGCACCTTCTCCCTCCTAAGCAAAAAAAACCAGGGGAGCCACTTGCTATAATTAGCTGAGGTACTAAGCGAAATCGATTTCATGAGTGGAAAAAAGAAGCATTTGGTCATACTGCACAAAACTGTATTTTCTACTCTGCGTTAGTGACTGCAGTAACCACAAATCAACCCCGTTGTAAACCTGGCTCTAGACCTGCCCAGGCGGCCAGCACTCACCATGCCCTAAGAAACAATATACATTGACAGCTTTCTTGCCTTTACAAACACAAGGCTCCCTTGTATCATGTAAAAGAAAGAATCAAACGTAGATACTCCCATGCCATTCTACAGCAAATCTACAGAATGATAGGATTACTTCAGGATCAAATGGCAATAACTTACAATAGGAAAAAATGCCAATCCGAATTACTGCTTGACGATAAGAAGTCCCCACAACGCCTCGTAGAAGACCTTGACCACGTACTTGGGACTATAACCCTACTGGGGGCTGAATCCCACAGTGAAGATGAAACACCTCCCAAAGATCCCTGCAGGTCTGGCTTGGGAGAAATTTCTGCCCCGGTATCAAATTCAGCAATCGGTATAACCTTAAAACGTCAGTGCCAGGCTTCCGAGAGAAGCCTCTACGTCACCTCGGAGCACCTCCCACCCAGCTCACTGCCTCACCCCAGCCAGCCCCCAGGCCCTCTGAGAAAGTGGAAAAAGAGAAAATAAAACTCCACAAAATTTGGGATGGGGAGCATGATCCTTCCTGACCACTACAGGCACCCAACTGAAGCCCTGAATCATGAGATTTTAACACAGTCATTATCTTAATGTGACACTGTTGTTTTAAGTAAACTCAAGGCAAACTTAAAAAAAAAAAAAAGACAGAATGAAAGGTCTGTAGTCCCTATGGACTAAGGCCGGGAAGGATTCACACCAACCATTCAACCACTTTCTGCAGCGGTACTGAACACGTGAAGCATAAACACTTTATTAAGTTGGCTACTTCAAATACATTAACCTGTGTGCCATTCAATCTTGCAGGCAATGAAGCAGTACATAAAAGCTTGGTTTGTTTGCTTTAGGTCTGCGTATCTTCATCTCTGATGGTATCTTCCACCAGCTAAACTAGATCTCTCTTACTATGTTTACAGCTATGTATCTCCACAGAACCAATGTATTGCATATACCCTCCTACGGACGCATTTACACGGAGGACTAGCAACTGCCCACCCGACTGAAGCCCATTTCAGGGATCATTCCATGTTCTCGCAACTGTGTTGACTCAGGATTAACAAAACCAAACCCAGTGGTCACTCCAATAAAACTGAGCTGTCAGTCAATCTTTATTCCTTTCTTAAAAAAATAAACAAACAAACCCATTGCTACTTCTTCTTTGCAAGTCTTTTTCACTGGCAAGTCCACAGCCTCTCCAGTTTCTTGCAGAAACGTTCCCATTTCATATTCTTACAACTCCACTAAGCCCAAGCAGTATGACTTTAACAGAGAAGGAGAACTGGTTTCCTCTTGCATACAGCTGTGGATATGCAAACAAAACCAGGAGACTAAATCCAAGAATGTAATTCCTGAATGTGTTTCACAGATCACAGGCAAATTGCTCAGCAGGTGTAACTTCAGGACCGGGCCACTTCTTCCAAAAAGAGAAGAGCGTATGTTTGGAATCCCAGTAAACAGAAAAGCTACTTAATTTGGAACATTTACCTGTGAACAGTTTCACAGCTGTGTATTTTTAGATCTGTGAGCAGGATATTAATGGCACACCTCTCCTGTTCCAATGGCATGACCAGCGAGTCTATTCGTAGCATCTAACACGTGTGTGCTAGCATCTGTTGGCTCAAGATTTTCACCCCGTGTGGCTCTTTTGTTCAGTTCTTGCTGCCCTCTTGATGCACGGGGTTGCCGAATAAATCAAACCACCATACCATTTCTTATGAAAGTTCTAAAGCTTAGCATATTCAAAGCACTGTGAAATAAAAATGACTGCGCAACAGCGTAACATGTTTCTCTGGTGGTAGTGGTGGCACGTCAAAGAGATTCCAGGTGTGCTAAAACACACGCAGCTTGAAAAGAAACCTAAGTTTGAGCAATAAATAGAATAGCAGGAGGAAAGTTCTGAAAAGGCATGAAAAAGTGAGGACATCCTGAAATTTCCACCATTCTACAAGGAAAAAAAAAACCTTACACAGAAGAGGCTGAGCAAAACGTTAACGGTGCTGAAAAACAATAGCTCAAGGTACTCCTCAGCCTTAACCTGTGCTTGGCCATAGGAAGATATATACAATCCCTGAGCACAGGTTACAGATTGGTGCGTACCTTTTCCTAATCGCAGATATTTCACTGCAAGCAGAAATCCCACCTTCAGACGCAACCCCACCCTCCCTAGCCATCTTTTTCAAACAACTATACATTCTGTCATGAACTCAACCATCAACTAACAATACATATGAAAGGTTTCTTCCATGCAAAACTGGGCTTTTAATGAGGAATGGACAGTGAAAAACATGTCTGGGATTAACAAAACATGAAAAAGAAATAAAGCTGGACAAAACAGAAAAAAAGCTGCCTGCTTAAGCCTATAGAATCAATCATTCTGTTAAAGCTTTAAGTAAGTTGAGATCTACTAGGCATATGAAAAATTCCTTACGTGTAGTATATCTGTAACCCTCTTTTCATTAAAGGAAAACAAAGCCTCGAAAGGTCCAGCTGTAACTGCTGCAACATTGTACTCGTGTTCATTAAAAAAAAAACAAATTCACAACAGATCATTTTAAGAGTAATAATAAAAATCTGACAAATGAAAACCATATGTGGAAAAAAAAAATAACCCTGGGGAAAGCAGTCTTCAACGCAGCCTCTTTGCAGAACACCGATTATACCTTGGTGCCATTTGACGGTACACACGTTTCAGCTCCAACACTTGCTTCACCAGGCGAGTGTCACTTGGTGATCACAATCAAACACAAGATGATTTCTAAGGTGTAAATACACTAGAAAGCAAGAGAAGACAACTAGATTTTTACATTTAACATCTCTAGGCCAGATCCCCACTGGTTTAACTTGGGAAAGTTGCCATGAGCTTAGGCAGAGGTAAGGGTCCAACGTACTGGCAAACTCCCCAGCTGCATCAGTTGGGAACAGGAGCAAGCCCACAGCGTGAGCTCGTCTGTCAGAAAAGCCCTATATGGCTCTACACCGTTTGCATCGTGGAGCCCTGGCCTGATCTCATCACGAGTTTCCATGGCACGGTGTGCACCATGCGCCACAGAAAACAGCCTGCACTGCTCTACTGCACAACTCCCTCATTCAGCCGAATGTCGAAAAGATCCAAGGGTACGCTGGTGGCTCCTCGCTCTGGCGTAAGGCGGCCAGTTCCTGTAGCCAGAGCACTGCCGTTTGCAAAGGTTTTCCTAGAACCATGAAATGGCAAGCAGTAGGCCTGTGGTCACAGATACCAGCCCGGACTGGATTTAGGAGCTGACTCATGGGTAATGGGCAACGATAAACTATTGTGCTGGTTTTTAACTTCTGCCCAGATCCGATGACTAAGGAATTTAGGTGCCTATAGAGATTAACTGTCTAAATAACTTCTGCAGTCTGAGCCTTAAACATCTGCATAAATAGATCTTCTCATCTGTGTTCCACGGAACATGTCCATGTACTCTTCACTAATGAAATACAATGCTTATTTTACAAGTAATCCAACTACCAATATTAAATCCTGTAACTGACCCACATTAAAAATAAATCCTTAGTCAGGTGACGTAATATAAATGAGCATTACAGGCCCACCCAATAAAGGGGTTTTAACTGATTAAATTTTACATACGTTGAAGGAAAACCAAAACATCTTTCATAAAATGGTTCGGTACGCCTACTGAAAAGGAGCTGAGAAACGTGCAGCAGTGTCCTGCTCTCCATACATGTAGCATGAACGCTTTGCCCCCTCTCTGCTCCACTTCTGTGTGCAGGCAGAGTTGAGTAACACAACGGTAATTCCAAAAGCCGCAGGATTCTTACCACCATAGAGATGGAACAGCATCGGTAACGCTTTTTGCTACATAACTGCTGCAAGCTCCTATTTCATCCAAAAACGCTGCATCCTGCTTTAGTATCATTTACTGCACTTAACCTGCATTACAGAAAAACGCCAAAGGGGCTACTGTTCCATCACCTGACCTCTTTTTTAGTACCAAGTTTACACTGCTGCATGCAGTAACAGAATATTCCCTACCTATTTTATTTACTGCATATCTAATGCTGGTTGTGCCACATCAGTGAGCCCGCTAGCCCATCCCCACAGCCCTACAACCACTGCTAAGTCATGTAGGCATCGCAACAGCCATTGCTGGTTTTTACCGAGAAACAGCTTCAGGAAAAAAAAAACAAAAAAACAAGGCAATGGATAGTAACAATTCTTTAGAAACAGCATCTAGCTGCCATCACCCACCCTTCCTGGCTCTTGATCCCATACCGTTTTCATCCCCTATCTCTCCCTCCAGAGGCTTCTGAGCATATGCAAGTCCTCCTTCCAGCAGAGATTTCCCGCAACGGCCTGAGGAGTCACAGCCTCCCTTGACATTTTCACATGGCTGGTATCTCTGAATAAACCACGCTACACGACCTGCCTCTATAACCCTTAGACAGGGGAGCATTGTTCCCCAAGATGTCTTTCAGCACGATACATTCATGGGGCTGAGTGAGTAACAGGATTTTTTCTAAACTGGCTAGACAGTTCAATAAGCAGGTTTCATAATATTTCTATCCTGTCAATAAGGGTTGAAGGCTGTACTGAATGCTCTGGATCTCGATAGATCCTGAGTAATCCTGCTTCTCATTTTGAACATTTAGCATTTATACATGTGGGCAATGCTGAGTAAGTACAATCTGGAAATACAGATCACTACTCACCTTCTTTAAACAAGACTGCAGTTCTACTCGCAATTAAGATAACAAAATTACAAATTCAATCGCTCCCTCTAGTTTTGCATTATCACTCCAAGAGCAAAAGCATCGGCCTTAAAAGAGGGCTGTCTAAATAAAACGTCAGACTCCGGTGCCATGAACAAGGATTTTTCAGAGCTGCTGCAGTCTTACAGTATCTAGCAGAAATCTGCCATATTTTTTTTTTGTTAAACCAGGCCTATATCCACCCAACTGCAAGCGCTATCTAGAAGGGATAACGAAATCAAGTCCACGCAGCCTCTTAGCCGCGGAAAGCGGGGGGCCACGCAGCTCATTACAGCCAAGGCAAACGCCGCCCCGCACGGGCGTTATTCCGAAGCCCCACGCTCCCACAGCACAAAGCGCGGCGGCGGGTACCGACCTGACAGCCGCCCGCTAAGGCCCCGACAACAAACAGGCCGCCCCCCGCCTCACACACCGGCCGCGCCGCCCGCTCCCGTAGAAAAAAAAAAAAAAAAATAATTAAAATAAAAATATTACGTGTATTTAAAAAAAACCACCGTACGAGTACTAGCGGTCCCCAAGCGCGGCGCGCCCGCCGCTCTCCGCACCGCGGCGGGGCGTGCGGCTGCGCGGCAGGGGCGGCACCGGCGGGGGGGGGGGGGGGGCGGGCAGGGGCGGCGGCCGCGGCCCCCCGGGAGAGGCCGGGCCGGGGCCGCCGCAGGGCGGGGCGGCTCCGCGCCCTGACAGCCCACCGGGGGGGGGGGCGGGGGGCGCAGCCCGGCGCCGGGGCGGCGAGCTGGGGACGGAGAGGGGGAGGCCGCGGCCGGCCCCGGGGCCGCTGTCGCCCGGCCCGGCGGAGGGCGGGGGAGAGGCTGCGGGAGCCGCCCGCGGTCACCGCCTCGGCGGGCCCCGCCACGCCCGCACACACACCACACCCCCCCCCCCAAGGCACCCCGGGCTGGGGGGGCCGCTCCCGGCCCGGCCGCCCCTACCTCTCTGCTGCCCGGGCTCTGCTGCTCTCCCTGCTCGGCGGCGGCTGCGGCAGCGGGGAGTGACCGGCGGCGCCCGCAGCCCCCGCGGCGTCGGCGCGGAGGGCGCGCCGCCCTGCGGCGCTTGGGAGCGGGCCCGGCGGGGCAGGTGCCCGGGGCTGCCCCGCTTCCCCCGGGACCGGCGGGCGCTGGCCCGGGGGAGCCCCTGCCTCACCTGGTGCTGCCGGTGGGGCCCGGCCCTGCAGTCAGCCCGGATCTCGCCCCTCCGTGCACGGCCTCCCCCGCAGGCCCTCGCTCCCAGCCTCCCCTGACTGTTACCCACTGCTGCCGCCCGCTCCCGGCTCGCCTCCCTTCCCTTACATTTATTTGGTTATTGGGTCTCTCTAGGCTTCACGCTCCTCCTCCTCTGACACCCTCTCCTATCGCGAAGACAATGTTGGCTCAGCCCCAGCATCCATTTCCTCTGGTGCTACTCTCCCGCTGCTCTGTCATTCCTAGTGGAAATCCCATCCTGGGTCTGACTTCCTCCACTGCAGAGTCATCCTCTCTTGCTTCAGTCCTGCCACCTTCCTACGTAAACAGCCGCCCTTCGCCAGTGTAACCCAATCCCCTGAAACTCAACCCCAGCCGCCCTTCTGCCGCGCTTCCTCCTTCTCCGGGCAGGATTTTGCGTATGTCCTGCTAGAGAACGCTGCTAACACGCAGCCAGCGTGCCTCTCCTCCTTCCCCCGCACCCCTCTTCGGCATCCAGTCCAGCGGCAGACATTTCTGCTTCAGGTTTCCTTTGCTAATCCTGGCCCCTCTGCCTCCATCTGTGTCCTCCCCATCCTCTTCACACCCCTTCTCATTCATCTCCCATCTGCTATCCCTAACCTCTCGCAAGGTGGCTATGGACTAGTATGGTCCATCTTTAAAAACAAAGCCCAAAACCCAACAACAAACCACCGTTGGTTTCATTTGCCTCGTTAGTTATCATTCTCTTCTCTGCTGCTTTCCATCCCCACCCTCACTCCTAAACACAGTATGTGACTGCGGTCTGGAGTTCCTCTCCCCTGCGCCCATCTTAAAACTTCCTCTTAATCTGGCTCCTGCCCCTTCACACTCAGCTGCGTTGCCAAAGCATCTAACATCCACTTCCTGGCGTAATCTCTGGAATATTGCTTCATTTCCATCCTGTCAAAATTATCAGCCTTTCTGATATTTTTTTTCTTTAGTTTCCAAGACTGCCTCCCCCAGATTCGCCTCCTTACCAGCCCTTCAGTGCATCCTCCTCCTACTCCCAATTTCCAGTGGTAGTCCTAACGCAACACGTAATCCGTCAATCCCTCTGTACTCGTCGTTAGGTGAACTCACCCCACAGAACACAAACACATAACATACACATTCAGGAACGGTCTCTCTGTCATCTGCCTCTCTACTTCCAGGCTTCTTATCTTACCCAAAATAAAATCTCACTCTGCCCTTTTGGCACCTGTGGGATGGCAAGCCACCGGTTCAACACGTACAAAAGAGAGGTCCTAAATGGCAACCAAAGGGGCCAGTAACTTATCTGCCACCTCCTGTCCCGATCACAGCAGCCAACATCACCACCCTACTCATCATTCCGGTCTCTGGTCTGGACACCAGCCTTAGCTGGACCTGGCTCCGTTCTTTGTTATCCAGGCAAGGCTTGGAACACCGTCCTGCCCTGTCCAGCCGGGTGGCCAACGCTCTCACGGAGATTCTCATCACCTCTCTTCTCAGATTCAGCCACATCCCCTTCTGTATCCTTCACAGATGCACCCTTGCCTATCTGAACTCTCTCCAAATGCCGCTGCACGTTTCTTTTCCTCATCTGTCATTTGGAACAAGCCATCCTTTTCTCCATGTCTTCCCAGTGGTCTCACTTCTCAGGTCAGGCACAAATGCTGATAAACGGCAATTTCAGCTCTCCCTGGACCTGCCCATATTCAGCATCAGCACCTACCTTTCACTTGCCCAGGGTTCAAAACAAGTAACCTCAGCTTTCTCTCATTCCTAAGCCCCTCAAACTTGGGAAAAGTTCCTCGGGCATTCAGAAAGCCTCTTTAAAATGATCTGTCACCACAAAGCCTACAAGAGTCTGGAGAAGAGTTAAGCGTGTCATTCCATGTCTGTCATCTGCTGCGGTTCATGTCCAGTCCTTGGGACGCAGTAAAAATAAACCAGCCAAGGGGCCACCCTGTCCCCCCTCCTCTCTTGCACCCCTCTGGCACTGGTTCTGGTGGTCCACTGATCCCTCCCCGCCTCGCAAACACCTAATTCAGCCACAGGAAGAGAGCAGCGCTCTGCGGGCTCAGGGAGCCGAACTGGCTTTCAGCAGCAAGCTGCGAGACCAGCGCCATCATCTCGCCTAACTGCGCTCTCCGATGCAAAAATACCTAAAACAGGCCATTGTCTGCATTCTTCATTTCTGCAGCGTCTCATACAATAATAAAAGCCCACAATTAGGGTTTCCGGACAGATACTAGAAGGCACTTGCTCCTATGTAAATGGCAGTAGTAAAGAGAGACTTTTTTTTTTTTTTTAACAACAATGATAATTCCAAGCAAAACCCTTCTTAACCATTACTGTAACAAAGAACAAGCCAATCGCTTCAGTCACTTCAAAAAGTTATATACACAAAGACAAATAAATGAAAACCATTCTTCCAGTCTTCCTGAACTCCCCCAGGCAGTGGTACTGAAATCAGCTGAAGTATCTGCAGGATTGAGAGACAGCTCCTGACCAACAGGTTCACTAAGTCTGGCCCAAATAACATGAAGAGTTCTACACAGTTTCTTTATTGGGCGCACTAGATGTTAAAATATTTAACAAAACAACTTCTGTTAGCCCAACTAGAGTTTTGCTCTTAGAAAAAGCTGAATAATTTGGTTGCGAACAATAAAAATTAGCAAGTGCCTAAGTATATATAATCTCTCACATTTCAGGCTCTGAAGGATAAACCTCAGATTTCTGACCCAGCATAAATGTTGCTTTTACTTTAGCCATCAGTAATAGGAATTCAGAAAATTTAATTATGTGTATGTGTGTATATATATATAAATTAAAAACAAAATATTCAAATGGTAGGATGTTAAACATCAGGGGAAAAAAAAAATCATTCTTCACTCAACTATTAATATGTCTCAAATAAGTAGGCAGGAAAAAAAGATTGTGATATATGGGAGTGAGCAAGAACATCCAGCGTATTTTCAGATTCGGTCTGTCTCAAACCGAGGTAGCTCAGAGGTGGGTGGGCCATTGATTATCATGGAAATAACTGGGTAGGAACAAATGCCTGAAGAAGCAAGAACCAGAATAGCAGGGGTATTGTGGGCTCCAACCAGTTATCCCAGTTACTGACAGTCATTTTCTTCTTTTTAAAGAGCCCACATTTTGTAAAGAATATGGCAGGTACGGGTATTTTGCCACTGAGAGTTAAAAACAGCATCTCCAGGATGCTATTTTCATTTTTAAAAATTACTGCAAATATTTGTTAGTATTTTCAGCATGACCTCACAGGGTCAGAAAGCCAGAACCTACACCTTTGTGACAATTAAGGTGGGAATACTTGCAAGCGAAAATACCAGCACTTCCTAACACCAGCAAGAAAACCCAGTTAGACAGCCGGGTTGTTCACACTGACGGCCACACTCCCACTCCTTTAATCAAACTGAAAGGAGCAGAATGAATGGTCATCCTAGAAACTGTTGTTAAACGACGTGGAAAGGGTCCACAAAGCAGTGCTGGGCGAAGCCGCTCCCCTTCTGCCCATTACTTTGCAGTTAGCTTTGGCTTGGAAGCCCAAGTTGGGTTTTTTTTCCCCTCAGACATTTTGTCCATGCAGCCATGGATTTCTTACAACTGAAGAAATATTTAATTTTTTTTTCTTTTGAAAGTCTACTAAGCCACTGTGCTCAATAATATTGTCCAGTCCTCATCCCGCGCAGATATACCCATGTGCATATCAACACCTTCACCAAGAGGAAAACGCTACCTAGGTGTGTAAAGGTAAACTATGAAAGATCATTTTTAAATAAATTATAGTTTAAACAATCTAATGCCTTGTTCAAAACGAAATGAAAGAACTTAGTGTAGAGTTTTACTCCTTTCAGGACCTAGGTCATTTCAGTCATCCTTGGGTGAACTGAAATTGCAAGAGGGTATTTCCAAACAGAAACAAAGCAGCATGTCTAGATTAGATATTAAGAGTCACAATTGTTAAGGCAACACTAAAACTAGAAGAATTCTATTTAAGGATGGTGACAATTTCCAAAAAGACACAAGAAACACACACGAAGAAATTCATACTGCAGTAAAAAACTTTCCTAACTAGACCCTTAAACTGAAAAAGCATTATGTTATCAGAAAGTTCCAGCTGCACAGGTTCACAGTATGACTGAGGTGGGAGACCCGTTCCTCCCCCCAGACACACCTTGCCTCCACCCGTAATGCCTAGGTTGAAACAGGCAGCGAGGCTCAAAGGCACAAATCTAGACTAGTGCTTTGTCTCATAGCAGACTTGGCCAAGATCTTGAGAGGAACATCAAAGATGGGCAATAATCTGCCTAAAGGAAAAATTCTTACCTTCCTCACTATGTGCACAGCTTGTCTGGGAGCACGACGGCTTCTCTATCACAAACATTTCTTCTTCACATAACTACTTATTCTCAACATCTGAGGAACACCCACCTCTGTGCTACACCCTTACCTTCAAGAGCACCTTGTAGCAATGCATTCCCTGTGATCTATTTACAGGTGTATTTCTGTTTCCCAACAGTCACTGCAAACAGAAATGTGCTAGAACCTCACTCCCTGGTCCCCCTTCTCTCTACCAGCAACCCATGAAGCTGACAAGCCAAGTTATGCATCAGGAAATGAATGTGCTTCCAGGGAACCTCCACGCACAGTACTTTGCAGTAACCTAACCACGGGTACAAAAGGCGTGCGTGACAGAGGCAGGGGCTCTGCTGCTAAGAAGCAGACAGCAGGAACATGGAGACCCCTTAGGAGTCTCAGGTGGCAGATCAGAGGCCTAGGAATACTCTCTTGCTGGGAAAGTCACACTTCCCTCGATTAACCTAAATGCTCCCCTAACACCTCTGCAACTTTCTGCCTACCCCATTGGCTCCCATGAGCTTCAGGCCTACTTCTCCATGTGCCCAATATAACCAAACCCTGGAAAATGACTGAAGCATAGAGCACTTACAGAAGCCTTTGCCTTGGCCTTAGCCAGTTGCTGTCTCCTTCCCACGCCACCAGAGTCAGCAGTGGAAATGCTGACAGTGTGAAGAAAAGATGGCCTTCCTGCTGTCTGTGCCAACATCACAGCAATCTTCAGCGTCCGGGAGGAGTCCTGGCAGCAGTCCTGGTGCTGGGCCTGCAGCACGGTGGAGGGACAGGAAGCATTAGTGAGAACTGGTAGAGGCACAGGGCCAGCGTACCACAACATCCCTTGCAGACATTTCCATTGTGTTCAACTCAGTGCATTAAAAATAAAATGAGTGTCTTGGGACCTACTTGTATGTCCTGCAGGCTCCGAACGGAAGAAACCCTATAACAGAGGACATCTACAACTGCAGTTGTATGGGTATGCCTGAAGCTGTGCAGGCAGACACAAAGCAGGTTTACCCTGGCTAGCACATACACCAATAAATAGCTCAGCTGCAGCAGCAGAGGCCCAAGGGCAGCTGCACAAAACCACCCTGGAAAGTAAGGCAACGCTCGCATCACACACCGAGCTGCGCACTCCCGAGGCTACCCAGCGGCCAGCACCCAGCTAGCAAACTTCTGACTGTTGCAAGGGTGCACGTACGAGTTGGAGATGTGCATTTGACTGCAGACTAAACGTTCCCCAGCAAAAAGCCTGGCATTTAGTAAGGAACACCTAATGGGCAGGTGTAAGTTTCTTGCCCCTTCAAAACACCCTCGGTGGTGCAGCAGTTTGTGGATTGGTCCCATGCATTAAAGGTGTTCATGCAGCAAGGTTTCCTCACATGTACCAAAAGAGAAATGGGGAGGTAAGCTGACCACAAGCCTCAGCATGTATCTGTCCTAGGAAAATCTGCACGATTCTCTTTTAAAAAGAAAAAAGCTGTTCCCCTTGTCACCAAATGTTAATTCTCTGTTCCCTTTCTTCTTTCCTGGTGTTTAACCGTAATTTTACTCCTCTCTTTCCTCTAGATGTGTTAGACAGATAGACATTAGCCAGTCTGTATAATCTGATGAAACAGAAAGGTGTAGTGTGTGTTTGGATAGGTTATACCGGAACAGCTAGTCCATTCACTGCTCGGTGGGATAACAATGTCTCTATTTTTAACACTCAAATTCAGATTTTTTAATTTCAAAAAAACCCAAACCAACACTAACAAGAAGAAATGCAGGCACGGGCAGACAAAAATGGCTGAAGAAATCAACAGCAAAGGAGCCTCTTTTACGAATGTGGCAGAAAATACAGATCTCTAGGGCAGATACAGGAGAGAGAAAGAAGCAAACTTCAGTGAACCTGATTTGGTCAGCTTTGCCAAGTGAAATACAAAAGAGAAAAAAACCCCTCAATTCTTAGCTCCTTTCCCAGATTTTATTCCCTTTTCTGACAATATGCTTACTTTTCCTATAGACACTGTAGCTGGGTAAGGGCCAGGTTAAGACGTCAGCACATACTCCAAAAACCCATCAGCGTAAACAAGTTAGAAAAGGTAAAGCATTTTTACATGCTTTCAGTGGTCATCACCTTGCTCTGGCAATGTTCAGTTTTAATTGCTGAGGCTGTGATTCCTCATTCAGTGCAGGTGGACCATGCTTGCCCATACAGGGATGTGTCTGACATCAGCGGAACGCCATCCAGGTGCGGTCATCTGCTCTCCCTGCTTTAATGCTAGTACCATATAGATGGATGAAATTATTATCATAGGGGGCATATTAATGAGAATTATGTACCAGAAGAAAGGCAAAAGGCTGCTCTAACGTTCCAAGCTTCAGCCTGAAGTTGCTACCTCCTATGCATAGTACTTCCACACACAACACCAGGGCTGTTACTCAGGCGCAGGTTTGCAAGCACAAGCTGTTAACTTTTAATTCTATGGGAAGCTTTAAGAAGATTCCCCTTCCCTCATTTAGCAGAGATCTCTCACCTGCTTCCATGAAAGACTGCTTATTCAAAAAAGTGTCCTGGCCTATAACATTTGCCTTCTTAATTACAAACTCTCAGCAACAAAGACCAAGAATGATGAGTTCAAGTGTAACTCTATCAGTCTGACTGGTGGGTGTGGGGCTGCTCCAACGGCAAAGAACTAGTGACGTGATGCTGTCTTAGAGGGATCTAGCAAAAAAAAAAGTCAAAAGCAGCCAAGCACAGCAGATTTTAAGGGCTTAAGGCATGGACTGCAGGATTTCTTCAGACTTCCACACAGTTAGCCATCAATTCCTAAAATTTGACTTTCAAACTGCAGTCAAAAGTTCTGGAGTGTCTTAGAAGCCCCAAGACTCATTTTTGAAAGCGTCATCAGCATTTTGTCTGTGTGCGGGCAAACAGATTCCACATTCCCTCATCACTCTCGAAACAGGAGTGCATATACTGTACACGCAGCATTTCCTAACTAGGAAGGTGAATCTATTGTTGAATAGAATTTTATCACCTCCCTACCAATGCCCAGCCACATGTCCACAAACCACCAGCAACATTCATCAGAACAACAGGGGAAGCATGAAACTGCAGTTTGGAAAATTCTGGCATAGAAGGGAAATGTATGCTCATCTATTTATAAATGAAGTCTGAAGCTAGCTTCAGTGATTGTCCTATAAATAGAGACTTGCATGAAATCCAAAGTAGCGGATCTGATATTTCATACGTTCTTGCTCCTTATTCTAGAGCAGCAGTTTTCTGCAAACCTTCACTTCCACCCTATTGCTGTGGTGCTTTTTAAAAGCTTTTTGAAGCTTACTCTTATGCGCTTGAATTTAAGGTCCAAACACCTTTTTTACATGAGGAAAAAAAAAAAGTCACAAAATACTGTTTAGTCCTTTGCAAAAGGGATATGAAGTCTTCTTCCTCCAAGGCTGTACCTAGCAGCATTTACTTAACCATTTTAACTACTTCCTTGAACAGTCAATTTTGCGGGAGCATAAACATATCAAACTGTTGCAAACCCTGCCTGTAGTTTGAGGGAGGATGGCTGCCTCATTAGCACACTAGCTAAGGTAGGAAGAAGTTTTACAACTCTGCTAATGTTCTGATATTAACAGTTCATCCACGCCTATAGGATCCAAGCCATCTGTTAGAAATTTCATCACAAAGTAGAATTAGTGGATGGCTGAGGGGAATGTCGAATTGCAGAATTAAATCTTAACTGTGGGCTAGTTTCCTTGGCTCTTACTCTCAACTTTTATTTTTATTATAATTAGCCAGAGGTCACAATGCTCTATTCCTGTCTTTCAGGGTGTATGATATTACCAAAACTGCCAAAGCCTAAAGCAACTTAGAAGGCTATTGTCTAATATGTTCATCCTCTAGAAACAAAAACAAAATCAGAAAAAACTTAGGCAAAACATACACAGCAGGTGATGCTTCTTGCCTATTTCCTCTCCAGGAATCCTGTCTCCTGGAAGGCAGCTTTATTTCCAGTTAACTGAGTATTGACCTCATTTTCAAAGGTTATGACTTTTTATCCAGGTTATTGTTATGAGCTGTTGACATTAGTGGAAAAATGTTAATGTAAATTTTACATAGCCGAAGAAATTGTGACAGGCCGTACTAACACTGGCTGATGGAAAATCCCCCACTTGCCTGTCAAGACAGACTGGATCATCTGCATGTCAAAAGTTATGGGCCATTTTTCGTCCCTCTGAGCAGCAGCTCCACGAGGATGTACTCAGCGCACCTATTCTTACTCATCTGGAAAATACCACATTGTGCTCTAGTCCTGTGGACGCAACAGTTCCAAACCCACATGGGATCCTTTGCAGCAAAAATGGGGTTTGGATTTCATGAAGAAAAAAAAAAAAAAAAAATCAAGAAGTTTCTGATTTTGCAGGGAATCTAGTTTCTTATTAAAGGCTTTAATTTCAGGGGGAAATTTAGGAAAGTTTGACAAGTGGGATAGCTGAATTTGATTTTTCCTGCATTCACACTCAAGGTATCACAAAGCACTTCACAATTTGATGCATTACAGTGGTTTGATCATCGCTACCAAATAGAAGCCTAGAACAGATAAATGCCCTTTAATATATGACAAAAGAGCCTGATGCCAGAACTTCAGGATGACATAGAGAGAGTGGTAAAGATCTGTGATGGCCTCAAGTGCGTGGAACTCACTGGAAAATGTAATGGTTATTCAAAATACATATTGCTATGACAATGGCATAAATTCACACTGTTTGGATCTAACTCAGGAGATTCTAAGGATGCAATGGTTAGATCTGGGGGTTTGGTACAATGTTGAAAACACCAAAGCCACGGGTTACATAAAATAAGTTTTGTGGTACAAGTAACCATAACTTATGCAAATCACATAAGAAGAATGTCCAAAAAATATACTGAGCTGGATAGGAGTGTTTTTAAAGACATGTATACACATGTTGGGTAAAGCCACCTTAGCAGAGCCCTATATAAGGCCGTGCATCTCCCCCGCCTTGCTCCCAGCCCAGACACTGCTGGGAACTATTTTCAGCTCTGGCCCACTGGTGGATACAAGGCAGCTCCACTGATTTAGTGGTGTAACTGAGATCAGCATCTGACCAGAAGTTTTTTCGAGAAAATAAACAGGGGGATTTTTTGAAAAGCATACACCACACTATCTTATAGTTCTTCCCCAACCATATAAACACCGCTGAACACCACAGAAACAAATAGTAGCTATGTTTACACTGGAGGAAGTTGTATCTTGTCAGGATACAGTTGTATAAATAATTTAAAAAATAACCTAGTACATACTGCATGACCTTTTAAAAAGGAAAATAATAGAATGGAAAATTCTATTTTCCCACAAGACACAGAAAGTCATTCTAGCATCTGCGACACACAGGCCTGCACTAACGCCTGTTTAGAGTTTCCTTCCGTGAGCTTTGGATCAGGCCCGTGGTGAAAACAGAGAAAGTGATCTACATCTTTCCAATTAAGGTGGAAGAATTCAGTGTGCGCTTTTCACTTGGAATACAAATCTATACACGTAGCAGTAATTTTTTTATAATGTACAATATGAAAGGAAAATAAGGGTTAAATGTAACGACAAAGGAATACAGCATGAAAATGCAGTCCTTTTTTGTGATCTTTAGCTATTTTGGTTTTCCTTCAGAATGAGAGATTCACAGGGACCTAAAAGAAATATTAAAAACACCCAATGGTAGTAGTGGTAACTTCATGCATACTTGCATATTCTGCTTCTGCTTGAGTAGAAGCCTTGGTTTTTTGGTTGTTTGGGTTTTTTGAGTTTTTGGGGTTTTTGTTTTGGGTTTTTTTTTGGTTTTTTTTGTTTTTTTTTTTTACTCTCATTAACACAGTGCAAAATCAACAATAAAAACATATCACACAGCTATTTTGTATCTGTGTTGTTTGTAAAACCCTTTCACCAAAAAGCACAGTTAGGTCTAAGCAACTAATAGGTTTAAGGATGGGAAATGTATTTTGCAGCTTTTCACCCTTCAGATTCTAATCTAGCAGGGGCAGGAGGAGAGGGGCATTGCTTCTAGCCTGGACTTTTTATGGCCATAGAACCCTTCCCACCAGCCAGATGCTCATAATACGCTACGATCGCTGACAGTAACTAATACACATGTAAGTGGTCCCAGCAAGGAGGCCAGGGAATTAACAACTTTCTTGTTTCAGCAGAGATACCCCAAGAGCCAGACTAAAGCATATCAATAAAAGCATACAGGGAAAAAAAAAAATTGAAAAAATCTCTTATTCCCAGATGCCTCAGAAGCCCAGACACACTCTATTATCATGGTCCTTCAGCTAATGAAACAACCCACCCCACAACACTAGATGTTTGTCCTGTAGGACCACGGTGTGTTTTCAGTGAAGCTAAAATAGAATCTGTGGTACCTCATCGGATTCTGGCCGTTAGTCCTTTGAGGATGCACATCTTCCTGGACCCCTAGAGGAAAAAAGAAAAAAAAAACCACCTCAAAAGACTGGGTTTACCTTAAGACATAAACCAGTGATAACACTGTGTTATTACTGCTGCTTCCCATGCTCTCCCATTGTGTCAGGAAGAGACATAATCCTTGGAAGACTTGTGTAATAGGTGGTGTCTGCACCCATCCAGGGCAAAACTTTATTACTTTAGTAAGCACCCTGGGGTAGGCAGCCCCTTCCCAGACCCACTTTGTCTTGTTTGTTCTCTACCTTGTGCTAGAGTGGCCTCACAAATCTACTTTATTTTCCGACATGCTCTATGGAATCCAGAAATGCAATGCAAATGAATAAATGTTTGGTTTACAATCTGGGCCTCAGCTCTCAAATGAAAATTAGTCCCACAGTAGGGGACAGCTCAAGCTGAGATAATCTTCCATGGCTTGCAGTTCTCACCACTGCTAGGCCAACCTGTCAGGAGGGTCTGACGATCACAGTGATGGCAATAATTCATTTATTCCTCTTTCAGTACTCAAGACTATCCTGGTCTGTTCACCCTTAGAGTTCTGGTCTCATTTAATCCATTTTTCTTACATGCTTTGTTATTTCTACAGTAGCTGATATTTATTGACTTGTAATCTTGAACTGCTTGACACAGGAAAGCAGCCTCGACAGTTCCCTACTCGGAACACTTGTTCCGTAAGAGGCTAAGATGGAAACAAGTTCCAGATTCAGATGCATTCTTTAAAAAAAATGACTTTTTTTTTTCTACATTTCTTTGTTCAGATGAATCCATATGGGTAAATTGCACTCTGCAGAGCATTCCCACATAGTAGCAAGCAACCAAGGCTGCTTAGAGGATGCCAAGGACAGTGCTGCAGCTGTGCAAGGGAAGGGTCATTTCATCAGCCAACAGCAAGAGCCAGAGGCTTACAAAGCTGGAGACTCCACGATTGCTCCACAGGTCACCATGAGGCACTGCTGGCCCCTTCCATCAGAATCGGTGCGCATGTTGCAAGGTCCTCAGGAAAAGCGTTTCAGCATGTTTTCAAGAGACTTGCTTAAAAACGGGATGTCTCTGCGCTGGCTGACAAGAAAGCTGCACACAACAGGAACATGCTGAGAACATTGCATATTGCCTGGAACAAGGTGAACACCTGGGCCCACATTACTTTAGGCAGTTGAATATGGCATTCTTAAAATGCTGTCATTTGATTGCAATGGCCACAGAGAGCAGACACATCACAGCAGCATAAATACAATTTGTGTATTTGCCACCAGCTCAGGCCTGGAGAAAGATTTCAGCTGCAATTACGCGTGTAATGAATTGTACCCAACATGTAAATTAGACTTCCATCTTGTCTAAGGGTCTCCAGTAACACCCTGCTCCCTGGCTGTATGATACACAATTCTGTATGCAGACAATGACTCACGCTCTCAGCAAACAGCTCTCAATGGAGGCTTTAAACCAGCTTCAATGGCTTGTAATGAAGTGCTGATTGTGACAAAAAGTTTGGATTCTTTCAGAGGCATCTGATTTATGTACGTGCATCCCACCTGAAAAAAAAAAAATCTCTTTGCCTTTGGTCTTCACTCCCTTGAAGAATGTGGTTGGCACAAGCTCTTTTTTTTTTATTTCACAACTTTTTTACTATTTTCTTTCATTGATCTATCTGAGGTCAGAGGAGCAGGAGAAGATGCCGAAGCTTTTCATATTCCAAGAAGGAGCACACTAAAAAGCGTGGAATTTGCTTCGTCTTTTAATTCAGAAGGCTTTTCTATGAATCACATTCATGCTGTTTTCTATCCTAGGATAGACCTAAATATCACTGGAGGCCCAACTCACTACTAACATAGAGGTCCCTGAAATCAATGGAGATGTGCTGATCTCTTCCATCACTGTTTTCCTTATAACTTTACATAGAAGTAAGAGCAACGTAAAATTTTACATGTTCACTGACTTTGACATTATGACAAGGGAATAACCTGGGTCATCTCTGTCTCCTACTCTCCTTTGTTTTCCAGGAGAAAAGGATGATATTACTTCTGTTACGCTAAACAGAAGTAAATGTCATGCTAAAAAGCTAAAAACCATGCCATTTATCAAATCAAGACATTAAGTCTAATTGATCAAGCAGAGGTCAAAGAATTACCTAGTCAGTTTTGTATGTACTGAATACAGTTCAGACTTGAATCCACCAGGAAAATACAAGATCCATCTGCTAAAGACAATGGCAGATAAATTCACTACAAATAAAGTACAAATTTCCCCCACCCATGTGAATAATTAACTATCAGAACCTTTTACTTTGGGATGTACTGAGATGTCACGAACTCCCTAGGAAATACCAGAATAAAACACATTTCTGAGAGCAATCCTGTGGCTTCAACAGGAACTTCTGGCTAGATGAAAAAATTACCCGTTGAGCTTTGATGACCTGTGCTATGGAAACCATACTAATCATGGTGGTTCCTTTTAGCCTTAAAGAAAAAAAAAAAATGTACATACACTCCACTTCACTTTTGACACCTATGAACTAAAGAGGCACCTGTTGATAAGTTAATGCAAATAAAGACTTACTTTCATCTCCAAGTAGAACAGCTGAATTTGTCATTTATTCTTCCTAAATCCTTAGCAAAAAAACCTCAGAGAACCTATGCAGGAGGAATGGGTAAGGGATCAAAAGATTTATTAGAGACAAAAGTGCAAATGTTCAAATCCAGCTCTGCTCTCCCTGACCTCCTATTTTTAAGAAACCACTAAGAACTTTTTGTTGAAAATTTCTCTTGTTCCGTCAAATGTTGCTGACTTTGGCCAGCAGCTCCAAAAGATATTGGGGAAGAGGAAGACACAGATGTGTAATTCCATATGAAACCAGGTTAAAAATCACTCTAAAACAGTCCAGGTTTGTTGTTGCTTTTATTCTCTCTGCTTCAGTGGAGTTGAACTAACAACGGGGCTATGGAAGGAAGCTGTAGACGTCTTCTCTGACTCCGTATACTCTGGATTGTTATCCAGCTCCTTCAAAGCACTGTCAAAAGGCCTCTTCACATCCCTTAGTCTAGAGACAGTAACGTCATAGCCTGCCTCTATTTTAATTCACAGCTGAAAGTTTGTGATAAGAAAAAACAGGAAGCAATCTTACAAATAAACAAAGACATGTTCAGGGTGGATCCACATCCACCTAAAATGGAGACTTTCCATTATGGAATGTACCTAGTAATAATCCATATCTGCTTTTCCCAGTAAGGCATATTCATTCAATGTATTTTTACACTCTGAAGTTCAACAAAGCCTCCAATCAGGTCTTTGCTACAGTTCAGAAAAGCCAGTGGCATGAACGATAACCTCAGTTTTCATTCCATGGCTGTTGTTTGGAAATATCTTACTCTCTTAACTAAAAATAAAGGTATGACAAATATACTTTAGTTGTGCACATAATGACAACAGATAAGACCACTGTACTTAAGCATCTCTGTGGTCCACGACGAGCCTCTGTCTTAAGGTATTTACATTTTTTCAGTATCTGTAACAGTTACAAAAAGGCTGTTTGTTTGTTACTTGCCATCAGATCTCAAGAGACAATTTTTTTTTTAATTTAAAAGTTTAAAACAAAATTAAAGGGTTCGACTTTGTCCTTGTAGCACCTTTATCTAGCTGGCAGGACTGGAAGAAACGGAGACAGTTTGCTTTAAAAGGCAGGCAGAGAGTAGTGGCCTCAAAACATACATTTCTCATAAATATTCCATGCTGTAACTAGCTCAGTGCAGGCCAGGTCCCTGCTGGCCTCACTGGAAATTCCCAGCACAGACCAACTGCTGTGTGGGTTTGATTTGCGCCTCGCACACAGGACTCCCCAGCGGAGCTGGGAGCCTGCAGAGTCAGAGCAAGCCAATTCAATGCAATATTTAGAAACTTATTAGCACAGTAGACTTTAACAGCTCCTCTTCTAACAAGCCAGAGAGGTAATCTGTCACTGTCTAGACACACGCTTTCGCGAGTCTCGCGATCCACACAGCAAATGCATGAAAACAGCCAGCTTCAGGGACGATTCCCTTCCTCTCTGCAAAGCAAGAGGTTCCAAAGGCTCTGAAAGCCAGCACTGCCCCAAATTAAATGTTTGTGGAAATAGCAGCATTTCTGAGAGAGACTCACGTCACGCCACCCACGGACTCTAGCTGCAGCACCCGCAGCTGCGCCTGCTATACTCACCCACAGGCAGCCTGTTCCCAAGAGATGCCACCAGGTGTTTACGAGAGATGAACAGGAAGCAACTGGTCTTTGCAAGGCCTCACAGTTACACTTTCCAACAAAATACCATTTCTTGAATATACCATCACAATTCAGGTTTCCAGTTGTCTCCATTTCTTTGAAATGTAGCATCACATTTTTGAGCAAGAGCTGAGGGACTAGGGGAGAAGTTATGTTATATTAATATAAGAGCAGCAAGAGCAGCTCTCTCCTGGTGAGGACATTGATCTGGGAAGAGGCTGCTGTGCACTCTGGCTCATGCTCCAGCCAATAAAGATTACAGGCATCATATCACACAGGCATCTTTTCCTGACAGAGCTGATAAGAGTAGCTGTGTTGCTAGTGCTTATATTTTTATCAGGAATTGTAAAGCATTTGACATTTTTTCTGAAGACCCTGCTACTGGAGTCAAGCGATTGTGTAAGAATATCAGATCTCGTTACAGGTCATGCTGTTACCCAAAGAAAAAGTAAGTTTATTTTCTTTTTTAGCTTTTTAGCTGTTGAAAAATGCTTTAAAATGCATCCAAGACCTCTGAAAGTTGAAAATCTGAAAGGCAAGTATAAAAAGTTCACCTGCCTTCCTTTTTCCTTCACTCTCCCAAGATTTAAGTCTACCTCCTCTTCAGGAGGATCTAGTCTGAGGGATTTGGAACTTCAAGGCTAGCAACAGCCGCAGTGAAATGAGTGGGTGGTCCCAGCAAAGAGGAAGATGTCCACCTGAAGTAAAGCTCTCTTCTGCTCTGATTATGAGCACACATCAGCAGAACTTCAGGGAGTCCAGGGAGAAATCCACTAGTCTACATCACAAAATGCCTGGTGTTATCTGGCTACCTAGGCTTTTGGAAACAAGATCTTCACACAGACATCCAAAGTGGAAAGCAAAACAGACTGCCACAGATGAAACACTTTTTCGGAGAGAGAGGGTATGGAAATCCAATTAGCTCTTCACCTCACAGATGAACCCTTCAGGTCACGGTTGAAGCACAGTAACATATGAGGGTGGAAAAGTCTGCAAAGTCAGTTGAGGGCTGCATCGGCACTATGCATAAACAGAGAGCTTCAGCCCCTGGTTCTGCAGTTAGGATTTTCCATAAGGCACCAATTTCTTTTTAAAATATGACTTTTACTTAACTAGTACATTTTGTGCAAAACTGGTAAACTCTACGGCCTCAAAATATCATGCGCTTCCCACTATATAAATCCCAGACCTTGACATCTAAAGAATGCTTGGCAGATCCAACAAGAAACACAGCCAAGCTAAGATGTCAAAGGTATTTTTTAGGTTTCCAGTCAGCCAAGAATATTAACACCTTGCCCATACTTAAAGGGAATAAGATTTTTGTGGCGCTGGAGATGGTGCATGAAGAAATTATTATAAGACAGTATTTATGTGTTTTGCAAAAAGTTTGTGTGCTTGGTTGGCATGCATGTGTCATGCAGAGAGCCCTCCAAGATCTGCAAATATGAATTCAGAGCGCTGGCAGGACTCTGTTACCTCATCTGATTTCTTAGGACAGAATCTTTTTCATGTGTGCGCATAGATGGAATTATCTGAAATCCAAAATAGCTGAAAGGGAGAGAGAGCCTCTCAGGTGACAGCCTGCCATTTCTCAGCTACTGTTCACTGTGTATCTCTTCAGAAACTGCCATTGACGAAAACCAAAAGAGAGTCTGCCTTTCCAGTGCCTTGAACTCAAGAGAAAAATAGGAGTGGAAGGGATCCCAGAGGACTGCTTAGCCTATCTCCCAACCCTAGGGCACACCCAGACCTGTGTTTGAGATTCTTATTTTGACAGGCCTTCAGTCACACCCTCCACAATGTTCCCTTCCTTCTCTATGCACCTCTTCAGCTATTCTAATTGTAAAAGTTTGCCCTAGAATCCAGCCCAAATGGTGGCACATCCTAAAACAGGACAGTGGGATTTTCAGACTGCATTGACATCCCTCAGATTTTTATTGGCATGACATCCTTACAGGCAATGTGGGGCACCTGCACCAAAGGGTCTCACCAATACCTGACAACAACAGTGAACAAGCTGTGGGCAAGCAGGCCTGTGCAGAATACCCATCCAGCTTTTGCAGAAAACAGGACATCTTTTCATATAAGTTCAGCAGAGATCTCTTAAAATCCAAACTCTATTTTACTGGATTTTACACAAAACACTCCTGTTTATCATGGGTGAAGCGAGGGAGCGGCATACGCTGGCTGCAAGAGCTGGGAGGAGTGGAGTCCTCCGTGCCAGAAGATAGCAGAGGCCACGGGATCTGGCCCCAGCCCACTGGCCTGCTTCCCACTCCTCAGGGCCAACAGGTCTCCACCCAAGACACAGCCTGAGCTGTGGACTTCCCATCTCTTTCCAAAACACCAGCTTTTGTGCTGAAGCCCCATACAAGATGGTAGACTGGAAAGCATGCACCTTCTCCCATCTGCACTCCCTCCTCTTCCCTGCTCCTGCAGCTACAGCAGGAGGGAGGAGGGCAGAGGCAGGCAGGGAGCTGGCCTGCAGGCACCAGGTCTCCTGCCTGCACCCTCGGCTGCTGGCTCCTGGTGGCCCCAGGGCCAGAACTGCCTGCCCCCCCAAGAGGTGGCTTCTGGGGATGGGCTGTCCCCTCCTAGGATCAGCTTGCTCCCAAGAAGGATGGGCAGGAGGGAAGGGGGGAAGAGAATTGGGTGCATTAGGAGGAAGGAGAGAGGAAAAGAGAGGAGATCCTCCTGCCAAATGCATTTGCAGTTTTTATAAACAACAGAAATCTTCCTCTGCCCACTGACTCAGGCAGAGCAAGTTAGGAATCCACGCTAGGGCAGGGATGACCCACTTGGTACCAGATCACAGCAGTAAGGAACTCAGTCTGTAAGGCAGTTTAGGCACTGACAGGACATTATAGGCCAGACTCTGTTCTTATTTTCCACACCTTTAACTACACCGTAACCTCCAGCAGAACTGTGCCATCCAGACACAGAAGGCCTTGCGACTACCTCAGGAGGCACTGATCTCTCAGCAGTCAGCACTGTAAATGGTACAGGCTCAGCTGGCAGTTGCAGACTCTGCCTGCAAGCTCTGCAGCTGCCCCCCAACCTGTGCGCAGGCTCCACGCTTGCCTGCACAAAAAGATGCGTGTAGAGGCACTGTACAGTGTGGTGAAACGCTTGGAGATGCCTGTTGTGACAGCACCGCTCAGAGTCCACAGGCCAGCCACTCCCTCTGCAGTAGATTTTCCATCACTTTCCAGATTACTTTAAAATTGTTTCATTGATTCAGGTGTATTTCAAGGTTCCAATATAATGCTCAGGTTTGGAAGAAAAAGGAGATTTCCTTCTCCTTCCACCAGCCTTTCCTACTCTGCTCCCTCTTCCTCTGTCACATCACTTCTGCCTATGTCTGGGCATCGGGAGAACTTCCTTGCCACAAGGGACAAGCACATGCCTGAAGGTCAGGATCAGCTTCCTCTTCGCAGCAGATTCACACGGGGAAGGCTGGAAATGGGACCAAGCAGGCACAGAGCCAAAAGCATCTTCTAGCATAATCTGGTCCCTGCTGACCTTGGAACTCCAGGAGAGATTTGGGCCCTACCCAAATGACCCCTCCTCTGGCTTTTCCTGCGATGCTCGCACTGCCAGGCCACGCCTGTGCAGCAGATAGGAGCCAATACAACGATTCAGCTGCCACCAAGTCAGTAAAAGCTTTTCTACTCCTTTCTGCAGCTCCACATGCACACAGAAACGTGACTTTAAAAGGAACAGCGATGAAGTGGTGGTCAAGCACACCATGTGTGGAAATGCCAGAATTTAAGGAAGAGAGACTTCACAAGTAGGAATAATTACATGAATGCCCCTCTTACATAGGCCACAATGGTCCCCATCATCATTTCCTTCACCACCAATAAATTCTGGGTAAACTGGATTACATCTTGGTTAGGTTTGTCTTCCTAGGAGACTCAGAGGTTCCAGAGGGAAGAGAATTCATTATTCATTCATTATGTACCCTAGTACATTGTTGCAGTAATTAACTTACCCTGTTTGTTGAAAACAAAAAAAAACCCTCAGAAAAAAAACCAAACCACTCCTCTGACTTTAACTTTTCAGCATCCTCTCCCACCTCCGCAGATGAAGAGCTGCTTGTGCAATTTTAATTCAGCCTCCTTTGTATTATGAACCATTACACAGTATTTTTGCCATTGGGCCCCAGCCTTCTTTCTGTCTCCAGGAAAAGCGGTCCCCAATAGCAACGAGTAGATACTCTGTTTTCTCCTCATTTTCTCCACATTACTCGATGCCTGCCTTTCTGCTCTTAACACTGCATTCCTCATTCCTTTGCTGTTTTCTTTTTTTTTCCTGGTGCTCACAACTAAGATACCCCACTGCCTCCTAGCTCTCACAGTCAGCCCCCAATTTTTAGCGCTTCCAATTTCTACCTGTTTATCTAGTCAGACTCAGGCTCCTTGAAACCTCTGAGTTTTATTCATGCTGATCTACTAAATTCCGCTCTGTCAGCCCTCACCCTTGCCCTGATATATCCCTACAAGGTCTGTCTCCTCCCTCCTGTATTAGAAAGATTGCCTTTCTGACTGCCTCGCCTGGCTACTTGCTGCCCTTCATGAACATCAGATACCAGAGAGCAGACTGTGCTGCAGCAGCTGGTTAGAAAATGTCCATGCAGCTTCTGTTTGCCTTCCAAGCTGCCTATCGGGGCTGGATCAGGCCATCCCCTGCTCAGTGCTCGAGCAGGCTTACAGTTTTCACTCTGAGTCATCCAAGGCATTTCATCACCCACTGTCCAAACCCTGAATTGTATCCAGGACAACACATATCCAAGTACCTCCCCAACATCAGCAAATCAATGGCAGTTGTGAGTACTCACAGGCACAATGCTCAGTGGTATCCCAGGAAAAGCTTTCAGCAACTGCAGCACTAGAAGGCTGCTATGCATTGCCCTCTGGCCGAACCTCGAGCAGGAGAGGGAGTTACCCACCGCCGTGGGCTTCACAGGTACTTCCTGACAGCACAGCAGCTCCAAGATTTAGGAACACAGTTCTGTGTGGAAAGGATTTTAATGGGTTTTAGATGCTCCTTCCCTTGCTTCTCCGCAACCTAATTCCTCTCCTGCTTTTCTCTGTCCCAGTCCCAGATTCTTCCCTCTGCTCATCTTTAGCTCTGGATTTTACCCCTCCTAGAAAACCATTGTTGGTCCTAAGTCCCAGCTCCACACCCATATGTGCCACATCTTAGTCCCTTACCTACTTCTCCGATTATGTCTCCTTCCCTCCTTATTTCCATATCCCAACTAAGATCAGTCTGCTTTCTCTTTTTACTTCCCGCAGCTGGGGAATCAGCAAGAGGACAGGAAACGGTGTTCCCCTGCACTGTGTAACTCACAGCTTTTGCCCACGAGCAGGAGGAAGAATTGCCATGATGGGCTGCTCAGAGGTGGGCCTGTGCCAGAACATGCTCGGTACTGACAGACACTTCCGTGGCTTTAGCTGGCAAACTCTAACAAGTATCTCCTTGGTAGACAGTGTTACAGATTTTCTGAGGTTTTGCAATGACTAAATTGGGGCTACTTTCACAGAAGTGGCAAACCACACACATCTGTGGTAACTGCCTTCCTAAGCAGCAAGTCAATAAAGTTTAACCAATCTATAAAAAAAAAATAATCATATAACATGGGACACAATTTGTTGTGAGAAAGAGCTGAAGTGCTTCAGTTGAAAGTTAAAAAACCCACAGCAAAAGCAAGTTCAGCTTGAGCTTGACACGCAGGGCAAGACACTGAAGAATGAAGAGTTCAGATTTGACATTTACAAGCTACTGAAAAAGGGGGATTTTGGCAGTCCCAGACAACATATCTGTGTTATTTATTGGCACAGACACCTGAACTTTCTAGAACATGTTTTCTTAGCAACTGCGGCTTTTTGGGAGATATCAATGTCTTAAGATAGCCTCCGCATGTGGCTTTTCTTTTGAGTTATTTTTGAGATACTTTACCAGTTACATTTTTTGGTGAAAAAAAAAACCTGTTCCCACCCTTCTGACCCCTGCTCTGCTGCAGCCATTCACACTCAGCCATCACCTCAAAAAAATTACAGCCAATTAATTCCACCAGATGCTCTCCTCTCTTGCGGCTCTGTTTAGGAAATGTTCAGCCATGTCAAACTCTTTTGGGTATTTTTCCACTGCTCAAAGCCAGGCCCTGTGGCTCTCACACCAAACTGCTCTTTTGCCCACCCTGCAGTGATGCTAGAAAGGGGTTTCCTTAACCAAAACCAAATGTCCTGCCTTCCCTCTTCTGAAAAGAACCAATGTAAATTGCTAAGCCTGAAAGTCTATCACTGACATTTCCTAGGACAAGAACTTTTATTTATCTTCTCCTGAGATACACAGCTCAGCTGTGCAAACAATGAACACTCCTGAGCAAACTAATAAACCTGCAATTAATATCCAAGAATTGTTTAATGGAGAAGACTGAGCTGTTCTTACAGTCATAAGAGAAAGAAATGAGCATAAGTGACATTTAACCTATGAGCAGCCAGCTGAGCAAAAAGCTATAGCTATTCTAAGGAACAGCAAAGTTGGTGGAAAAATGGCCTAGCAATTTAAAGCAGGCCATTTTTGTTCATAATTTATAGGTAGAACAATGTGTGGGCTCAAGCAATGTGTATGTCCTCTGTGGATATGGATCTATCTGTGACTATTTCTAGCCCTGTGTGTTGCTGTCCTGGAGTCCAAAGCTCAGATCCTATACCCTCCGCTCAGGTTGAGGCACAATAAGTCACGCACAGTCATGCACCAAACACTGAGGAAATGGTTAACAGATCTCCACACGCTATTCTCTCCATCCCTCTCCTGACTGCTTGGAGTCCCCCAAATCCCTCTTAGTCCCTCCAAACTAAGTGCAGTAAGATGTCTGTCATCACATAAAAATACTGCATTTGCATGTTATGCTTCTGCAGCGCTCCTGCACCGACTTGCAGAGGGAGTACCCACAGCAGCACACGGTTACTCGCAGGCTCTGCAGCATTTTTTCAGTGATGAAGTGATCCCTTGCTCACCAGAACTAGTGACACTGGTCTATGGGCTTTGAAGGTTATGGATGTCGGTATGAATATACAGCTCCTTTGAGACTAGTAAAGGCCTAGCCAAATGTTTAAAATTAATTTGCCTAAAATTAGCTGTAAGCCCTAGTAATCAATTTATCTCCGTTTCATAAAGTTTTGCCAATCTTACCATTCCCGTTCCTTGCATGGGAATTTCTGCTCATTTCCAATAAAGACTGATGTTCAGCACAGACCTGCCATTTAAGGACTCAGACTACTCATATTACGATCAAGACAGATGTTCCTTTTGTGTGGCACCAGAGGCTGTACCACCCAGACCACTGCAGACACACATTTTACTACACTTGCTTAAGAAGGCAAAAGGGATAAAATGTGCACGGAGATCGGAGAACACGGCAAAGCTGCAAGGTTTTGCTTAGCTCCTCCGAAGCTTCACAGCTCTGAAGATAAGGTTTTCAAGGGTCCCACGTAATTCGAAGTGCTGTGATTTTTAATTGCCACAGAAAGAGCTTTGCACACAGAAATACGCCTTCAGATCTGCCACTTTGTTCCTAGTGCCCAGATATCATCAACACTGCCATAAAGGAGCTGTGAACTGGAAGAGCAATGCAGACATTGAAATGTAAATGAGTGCACAACCATCTCACTTGGCTCCAGGATCTATTACTTACCCCCACTGACTTTTGAACTAGTAGAGGGCTTAACAAAGCAAGGCATAAGCACTCAATTATTACCGACATGTGTTTACCCTGCAGATGTATCTGGATGGCCTGGCAACTTGTGTTGTAGGAAGGATATGGGATAATTTACGATAACAAAGTCAAGCATGTGTTGTTCCTCTAAATTCTGCTTATTGGCCTCAGATCTTTATCTCTTTGACACTCAAGAAAAGTGCCTTACAGATGCTGAAGTGCCTAGAACTCAGCTGGCATTGTGGGAAGTCTTAAGAATTAGAACAAGAGGCTTCTTGCAATGAAAAACACTCCCTGGGTGAATAGAGATGCTCTCAGCCGTGCCCTGGAAAGTAATTCAAGGTGAACTGGACAAACCACTGCACAAGTCTGAACAGCTTCAGGTCCCACTGAAGTCCATGTGAGTCACTCCCGCTTACTTCAGATTTGAGTTTGTCTCAGTGTCTTTGCTGTAACGCTCCCAGGAACATGCTGTCCTTTTCTGCACGTTTTACTCTCTCTGCTTGCTTTGATTAGTTTCAATGCTACTGAAAGTTTCTGATTCACTGCTGCCTGTACTCGCCCATGTGCCCCCAACGTTCACTTCCCTGTCCTGCCTCTCTGCTGTACCACAAGTATCTTGCGGCCCTCCTGTCTGGCCAAGATGGTGACATCAGTCACCTCACCTCAATCCAGCATCACTTCATGCTAATAGAAAGACTCTCAAGGACTCTGACAGCCATTTTCTTTAAGGTCTAAGAAAGCTACTGCCCCATTTCACTGATGTAAGTCAGTATCGCAGTTTTTACCCTTTGCTGAATTCAAACCAGAAGCGCACTCTGACCAGAGGTTCATTCCCAGCCATATTCATCTTTGCTTTGATTGATAAGGCTCCACATCATTCTAATCCATACAAGTTGCTCAAGAGAAGGAACAGCTCCATGTAGGCTTTTCTTTTAATTTACCCAGGTGCCCTTTGATCTTGTGAATATCTGTATCTAATTACGTAAGTTGAATGAGCTTCATATCGTATCTCCTACTGCACTTTGCTCAGGTTTTTCTTTTTGGTTTGAGGAAGGAGAGTGCAATTCTTGGAAGCACAGCTCTTCAATTTTAATATGCTACAAGGGCAAGAGTAAGCTCACCTTCAATTGCTCCTCATTGTTGATGCATGAATAAACAACTGGCAGGGGAAGGAGAACATTACAAAAAGGTGCTTCTGGATGAATAGATTCGCCAGCCATAAAGGGCCTCAGTGATTTCCTGGGGCACCAAAGGCCTCAGTGGTATTGCTCTGCCACTTGCAATCAGCATAAATGGAGTACTTTTACAATTCTCCATGACTGCTGAAAAATAATACAAAAAATAAAAACAAGACGTAATTATGAGGAACAACAGAAGTCTACACTGCACCCCAAACTGGCAGTCCAGAGCATGGAAGGAGAACTGTTGTTTTGCAGTAAGCAAAACAGGTAAAGAAGCGTGAACAGAAAATCAAGCTGGGAAAAATTCCTCTTATTGCATTTCTGTCTCTTTGTCTGGCTTGACTGAAAGCTTGACCTCTTCTATTTGTAGCCTAGAACGTTCTGGGGTGCACCAACAGTAATGGGATCAGAGCAGACTTAAATTATCATGCAGGCAGGTGAGGACTCAGATCAGTGGGCTTCAGCAAAATGGAATTACTCCTCGGGACCCCTAGGCCAGCTTTATCCAAGCTTTGTACCACCAGAACATTAAGATCAGCTGGCTTGAGGGCTTGGCCAAAGTGGTTGGATTCCGAGCTAGAGAAGCACCTCATTTCAGTACAGCAGCTATACTGTGGAGCTCACCTTTGGGTAGGATCTTTAAAACCTGCTCCTCAATAGGTAGTGCCAGGCACCCACAGCTGGGCTAGAACAAGCTATCTAAATACTAGACACTGTTATCAATGCAACAGTACAGCTCTCCAGCTCAACTTGTGTACTCTGCTCCTCTGCTTATTAGCTGAGCTAGTACCACTTTCAGATTATTTCTTTTTAATCCCTGCCTGCAGGGAACTGAGCCTTTAAGCAGCTCTGGAATGGGCCAACTGGAACAGGCTGTTTCATTATGTATGCAGCAGCTCATATTTGACAATATCTGTTGGCTGGGATTCAGGCATCAGGAGGACCACCTTTACCTGGGTCTTTGAGCCACCACTAAACAACACACTACTTGTGTCATCCTAAGTCACAGCAGCGATTTACATGGTTCCCTAATGCATAAAACTAAAATCTGTATCTAAAATTAAGTTTCTGCATTAGCTATGCATGGTATAGCTCATTAAAAATGGATAATCCTTTCAAGCTCTGACACATAAGCAGGGAAATATATTGCTCAATATGCACAAAGTACTGAAATAAAATATCCATTACCTGCATGTCCCTCTTTCAGCAGAGTACTATGGAATGTGATGGTGATTAAAACAGCTCTATTTCGCTGCCCTGCTACAGACCGTCCCTGTTGCTGGGTTATGCTTATAAAGCTATTGGGAAGGCAAAGGAAGTGAGGTCAGTGAAGTGGCTGACCAACCCGTGACATACCGAGTCTCACGCCACGGGAACAGGCCTTTGTACAATGGAACAATCTAACTTTGACTGTTTCTCCTTCGGAGGTCACACTGAACAGGAGTGCAGGAGCACTGGAAAGCAGCCAGCTTCAGAGTTCCCACAGCAAGCATGAAACAGTCATAGGTACTAAAGCGAGTTTTACTATGGACGCCCTGGAACAATGAACTCTCAAATTTGTTTCTCCACAGGCAACAAGCTGTACTGCAAGGCCACAGAGAGCCCTGTGCCACACCCCTAAAGGCAGAGGGCTTCTCACACCAAGAATTCTCCCCATACCCAAACATTTATTGAAAGGCCAGCTTTATTAACGAGGCCCCACTAGCCAAATCTGACCCTTACACATTTCCTTTTTGATGAAGCAAGGGTGCTGCTGTTCTTTTTCCAAATGTATAGTCTCACAGAGAAAAAAACGCTTTGTTTTGCGGGTACATGCTTCTCCTAGTCCAGATCTTTGCTACAGGTTAAGCGCTTAAGGAAAAATCATACCCAAACATTTTGCCAAACTATCCCCATCCGTGTGACGGTTTGTAAAAATGGTAATAAAACACCGAACAGATGAAGTGAATTGGAAGTCCCATTGACAGAGACTGCAAAACATAATAGTCATTTATCTGTTATGGATCCACTCTTTTTTCAGATTAGACAGACTGCTTACAAATGTGTTTCTTAACATCTGTGAATAGTGCATGAAGCAGCATTATTGAAAGAAAAATAAAAAGACGATGCCTTATGTGCTGTAATAGGATTAAACTGTTTTTCAAGCTCAATTAGCTGACTCACTATTTTAACCTGCTACCAAGAAAGCATCAAAGCATTTCATGGGTTATATGGCAAATACCTCCTCTACTCAAAGGATGAGTTCTGCAGCATGTAAAGGTGCAGGCATGTGTACGTGAGGTGTGCACAAAACAAGCAAATCTGGCTTCTCCAAAAGATTTTTTTTTTTTTTTGTCCCAGTGATTCAGTCACAGAAAAGATGTGATTTACCAAATGCGGTTCTTACAGTAATCCTGCAGCCTGGGTCTTGTCTTCAGAGTAACTCGCTAGACGATAGCTCTGTGTGAACAAACATAGGAATCTTTATTAGACCTTTATTAAATCCTCTGTCTACACACCCAACTGTCCAGTCTCACTGAATTCTTTACAAAACCCCTTAAGCTGTAATTGCCATACTCTAGCCTCATCCACGTCATCCTTGGTGCTGCAGGCTCACTGACCAATTAGTGACATAAGCTCCTGTAACCTAGGAGATCAGGAGGCAGTGTTTTAGATGAGTGTTAGAATATTCAGGGACATTTCCTGAGGTTTGGATTCTGGCTCTGTTTTAACATTTTACTACATCAGCAGTATTACAGTACCGCTAATTAAAGCTAGGCATGGCTGGCACAGTCAATCTAGTAATACCGCCACCATTATCATAGTGCCTTGGTACCATAAATTCATGATAAGCTTTCAAGATTCCAGCAAAGTAGGAAAGCATCATCCTTACAGAGAAGATGCTGACGTTCATAAAAATTGACTGGCTCACAGTCACTATGTGGACAGAGGAGCTCAGAGCTAGGAATCAAACACAGATCTTCTGAGTCCTAGCTGAATGCCTACAGCCAGATGCCCATCATTCTGTTCTAGCAAATTCCTTCTACTCTTTCTGTTAGGGAGAACCAAAGCTTCCGAAACCATTTGCTTCCAACGGTCTGAGAAATCACTCAGCCTAGAGATACAGGTCATGATGATACCGTCAGGGTGCCTTGCCTTTGCAATGTTAATATAAATCATGTAAAGACACTGTGTATTGACCCATTTCAGTGACAGGAATAGCAATTGCTAGGTGAAAGAGGTTTATAGCTTTGTAAGGCATCCCAAATATGCAAAAAGCATTATAAAATCATTCACTATTAATTATTTAAACAAAATTGTTTTTCTGTATTTTTGTATGGCTGGAACTATTTTGATCCTTAGGCTAAGAAACAAATAAGTCTATAAATTCACAAAAAAACAGTCCAGAAGTATTTTTTTTCTAACTGAACAAAGCTTATACACCCACTACATGACTGTAAACCCCCCGTCAGCATGCACTGTACCAACATGTAGCAATGTCACAGGAAGGGGGCCTCAATTTTTGTTGATTAGATTTCATTCCATGTGGTAGAACTCATCACAGTAATGCAAGAAACCCAGACGATGAACAAATGAACATCTGAAGGTAATTTAGCTTTATGTGATAAGACTCCCGAACATGATGCAAAACAATGTCAAGCAAAGCCACTTCACTAACAGCAGTTCTGCTACATCAGCCAAATGTAGACTGGGCTAAGCCATACCTCTCAAGCCAACTGTCTTCAGTTCAAATCAATATTCATTGTTTATCATGGGGAGCAGCTTTGATTCCGAGAGACATTTTCTGGGCATTTGGGTGCACTGTGATCACTTTTCAAGAAGGCTGAAGGGAGCTCGCTGGAGTTTTGGCAGATTCAGAAATGAAAGGAAGGTAATGAGACTTTTTTCTTATCAAGCAGCTATTCGGATACTCAGCAGTGGGATGAATGCTGCTTGAAATGCCCACATTCTACCTTGTCATTTTATAAATGTTTTAATTGACATTTGCAGTGAATATTTTTTTTTTTTTTTTTTTACTATTTTCTCTGTATTATTCTCTGCACAAGAATAAGCACAGAGCACAGACCCAGTGTCTATGTTGCACACACAACTACCTTCAGAAACATTCCACTGTCTAGAGCTGTTTCCAGGCAGCCTGTTCCAGGGAGGAAGGAACAGGGAAAGGTAAAAGAGAAGACGAATGAGATCAGTGCCAAACCCGCGTGCAATACTCACCTTCCCTGAGCACCAGGGAGCTGAACTGCTTCTTGGCTTCTGTAACCTGCGTGTTCGTCTGAGTCACTAAAAATTAAACAAATAAAGCTCAGTATTTTTTAATGAACCCATTGCTCTCACATCTCCTCTCAAGTACTGACAAATAGGTTTCACATAGAAAAAATGTCCTTCTTGCAGGACAAGCAGAGAGGGATTGGAGGCAGAAGGAAGACCACAGGCACAACTGCATTGAGCTGTGCTACAAAGGGGTTTTAGACCGTTCGTAGAGCTCCCCAGTAAATCTCTCTCTTTAGGTACTGTTAAATTTAAATAAAATCTTGGTCAGGACAGTGATCGGGACACCAGCACTTGCTCAACAGGATGACTTCCAAGAGTAATCTTTACACATTTTGGTCCTATTACACTCTAAGCCATTACTTTTGGTGTTTACTCAAATCATATCACATACTCCCCACTTTCACCCATGGTTAGAACCGCAGTGTTTCACAGACGCTCTGTGGTTGCACAAACCACTTCCCCTCCCATGTGCAGTGACAGCAGTTGTATTCATAGAAGAGTTCTAGTAGGAACTTCCACGGGTCACTGCTTAATCCCCACTGATTTGTGCCAAAGAAATGCAACGACAGGGCTGCATCCTTTTTCAAAGATTGCAGTTTTGTCCTGCTCCCATTACTTACTACAAACGGGAAATGTGTATTAAACTGAGGCTCCATTCCTTTTGTTAGGCTGGAACCACTGACTTTGCAATTTCATTAACTTGCGACTAGATGAAAGCCCCAGTCCTCCGAGACAATTAGAACACACAGTGCCATTACAGGCCAGATCCAACTACTGTTAAAGCCTATGGCAGCATTTCCACTGACTTCAACCCCACCCTGTAACTAGAGATTGACTGGAAAAGACTTAATAGTACACTGCAAGTGATTTTGATTCTAAAGTGTATTCTGCTCCTACCGGTAGCTGCTGCTTTATTAAACATGCTGACCATCGACTGCCACAATGCACACAGATAATGCCACATGTCACAGAAATATGAGGGTATTACTGCTTAAGCCAACATGTAAAATGACAGCACGACGTAATGCTTGAACACTGCCATCTCAGGCTGCTTTACTGCTCTTCACAAGTAGCCACGCATAGAAGAGAGGTGAAGCTCTACCACTAAATGCAAGTAGCAGCCAGCCCACCTTGTAAACACAGCCTCAGTGCTGCAGTTTTGTGAATCAAAGCCTCGGGCAGGATACCATTCCCAACTTATGACTGGCTGTAGGATCTGGTAATAAGCCATAACGTTAGGTATTTCAGCTATTTTAGCGTTCATGTTATGGAAGGATAGAGTTGATGAACTTGCCACTGGACTAGAAGCAGACATGTCCTCGTGAAGCACCAGTCAGCGGAGGGCAACGCAACATTTTAGGCTGATCAGTGACAGACTAATCTATTGCAATTACAACTGCTGATTCATTGTAAAAGGTTTCAGAAATTCACTAGCCCAACCATACAGATTAAATCTCACAAGTTCTGTTAAATTGGTCCTATAGAGACAATAACATAGCTAATCACTCACTGTCTTCATTCCACAATGCAAATGCAAAAGTCTTGAATAATGCTGCCTTCAACTTATCTAGAACGGGATTTCCTGCACAACTGTGGCATCTTCTCCCATGTTTTCAAGAAAGTCCAACTTAACAGAGCTCTGCCCATCCAGGTGTGCAGATTGGTAACTCACATCAGAAAGTGAGAGACCAACAACCCAGACACACTAGGTAGCATAGCTTCTGAAAGAATTCCTTGTGACCGAGCTCCTAACAACATGCACACATCTAACTACCCAATTCCTACTCACCGTCCTGAACCATATCTCTTGGGATAGAAAAAAAGCCATCTTCTCTGAAGCTGCTCTTATATTTATACATTGAAAAGTACCGTGGAAAAAAACATTACCATGGGCTTCTCACTACCTGGGAAGGAAGAGCGCTATATGGAGCAAACACCACAGCCGGGAACTGCAAGAAACCTCAGCCACAAGCTTTGCCATTTTATGCCGGACCATAGCAATCACAGGCTGAGTTCGCTACAAGATTCTGCTGCTTTCCATCACCTCAACCAGGACAGAGAGCTTCCTAGTGCCAGGAGTCTCCATTAGCGCAAGAACGCTTCTATAGTGGGATTACAGAGGCTGCTAGTGCATCCCTTACAGTGAAAGATTCTCTCAGGGGCTGAAAGATGAGACACTACACATTCTACACAGTTACTCTGCTAAGAGGATCCACGTCACCAGCAAAAGACAGCACAGTCTGTCTAGTTTGTAAAGGCTGAGCAATTCAGATCATTGGACCAACTGGATTTTTGGCTTCTCTCCACGCTGAATTTCACTGCAGAACATGGTCAGGAAGAGAGGGTGGAAGCAACAAATGCAGCCACCAACTCTCCTTTAACCCATCATTTTTTTTTAACATTGCTCAACACTTATGCCTGATTTAGATAGCTACAGTCCTCCAGACCTAAGCAGACACACAAACATTAAGACAGAGAGGTAACATTAAAGACCTAGCAAATGAAAGCCTAGACTACCAGCAGGGTGAAACCTGAATGCCAGGCCAACACTCACTCACTTCTTCCTTCATTTTGTCTCATGAAAGCAGCACAAGACAAGCCCAGACACCGCTCACACCCCAGGGAAAATAGCAGTGGGGACACTGTCTAACCTCTCCCTTGAATGAATTCTCTCACCCCATGGTGGCAGACAGCTTTTTTGGCACACGGGGATAATCTGCCTCTCCCCACCATGCCAGCATGGTGACTGTAGGCTGGGTTGGTGACCTGTGAGAACATAACTGCTTTTATCCTCTCGTTGTTGCCTTGAAGGATTTTTTAGCTCACAGATCAATGACCCAGACGCACCGGGTAGCATAGCTTCTAAAGGAATTCCTCATGACCGAGCTCCTAACAATACATCCAAATGTCATAAAAAGTCAGTAAACACTCTGAAGACTCAAGCGCACATTCTGGACAGCAATACTAGGAACTTCTGGTTTTAGTATCCACTACAAAAAGTCCTAAAATGTCAGCACATTTTAAAGATTTTACCATATTTTTTTAGTCTCTTGGCTCACAAAATCTCAGATTTTTTTTTTAAAAAAAGAGGGATAAAACAAGACCCATCCCTTCCACATTGCATTTCTTTCCTAATAATAGCCCACACTCATGCCAAAATGAGCAAGAGAAGGCTTAGGAGCCTTCTGCCAGAGCTCTCTTACAAAATTCCTCCCTTGCAGCTTCCTTCTGGACTGAAATTTGCCACCTGGGAAGAACCCATGAAGACTGCTTCTGAGGAACAGAACAGCTCACTAGGGATGTGCAGGGAGCAAATACCTTGGTTTATAGCCAACCTCAGTGTAGCCTTCTGTGAAACCTAGCAGGGCGAATGCCTTAGAGCAGTAAACCCCTCTGTTCCACCGCACACCACGTGGCACGATGGAGCCCCATGTGATGGCTGGAGGTCCTGGGCACCACAGCACACAGGGGTTTAGCCTAAGTTGTGTATATCTGAAGAGACAAATGGAAAAAGAAAGGATGAGGAAGATTTATCTCAGGTTTTTTTCCTTCTCTGACAGGAAGGTTCTGTGTGTTACATCATTTGATGATGTCACTGATAAAAGAGAAAGCTATCTTCAGAATATAGAAACGTATTTTGTAACAAGTTCTAATTAAAGGGAACTGTGATTTTTCTGTATGTACAATGACTAATGAAATGCTTTCACTAATGCTCAATGAAAATGTAAAGCATCACCCATGAAACAAGAAATCTGTTAAGGTAACAAGCTTTGAAAGCAGAGAAGATAAAGATACTTGGATAACAGATCTTCCAGAGCGCTCAGCAGAGGGACACAATCAAAGAGCCAGTACAGCTACCACGAGTCCACCAGAGAAGCTCAGAAAAAGTGAAATATCTTCGAAAAGTAGACCTGATACAGAGGAGAAGTCATCAAAAAGATGGAAGTACAGATATGCTGGTGTGGCACAGGGCAGGACAGGCATTGGACTGTGTATTTATAGTCTGATTCATGTATGCATTAAACCGTGTAGGAAATAAACTACACAACATGTAATGCTTTTAGAAAATACGAACCAGAGCCTGGAAACATTTACTCATGCAAGCCATGAGTAGCAGCGTTACTCATGAGTAGGAACCAGTCACACTAGTAAGGCTTTAGGCACTCTGACCATTTCTCCTGGAATATGGACAGTAATAGCAGTGATTATTAATTTTAAAATTATTCTCATCATAATGAAAGAAATTTAACTCTGAGCTTGTCCACAGCACCTGCCGATTCCTTAGATCATTTTTAATTCAAGAATGCAAGTTCTCTCAGACTCCTCCTTTGATGACAGGGGTTAATAGTCCAACTCCTTTTTCAAGTGACACTGACTTTCCTTTGACTTTAATGAGCATCATTATACTGCCTTAGCACAACTGAATAATAGACATGCCTAATGGCTGTCCTGTGGCAATAAGTTTGCTGATTTAATTTGTCATACACATGCCCTCTTATCCTGTAATAGGCATTTCTTCATTATTTAAAATAATAATGTGTGCTTCTAATGATATTTTCTCTACTTGGAGAATACAGAGTTAATTTAATTCGGGAAGGTGAGCTGGCATTGACAGAGGCTGCAAGAAACTACAGATAGAAGAGAAAAATATCCATACAGTATTATTTTGGAAAACACAGTTGATGTGCACTACGTGCTACTTGCACAGGACTACAGACAAGACAGTCCTGGATCAAGGCTCAGGTGCTTCTGAAGTGATAAAATTAGAGCTGGTTAGTGAAGATGCTCTGGGCATTCACGAGACTGAAAAGGCGTTATGTGCAATGGCAACATCCTCTCCATCGTGTTAACTTGGTCTTCCATTGATTTTAATTTTGGCATTTTGTTCATTTAAGACATCTTGTCTAAAATTGTACTTTGCAAAACTTAACAGTAAATTAACACGGTTGTGGGATCTGCCAGTGTGTTACATAAATATCTGATTAAAAATAACACTGGGCTTCTGCTACTTCATGGGAAAAAATCCATCCAGAGAAAGTATGCAAGAGTGCCAGGGATGCAGAGCCGTTTTCCCGTCTCACTATTAAGTTTAACTGGGTGCCTGGAACATCCTAACTGTGTTCTCTGTGACTGCAGGAAGAACTGAACTTACAGATGTTATCTGATAGCTTTACTAAGGTATTTGTATTTTACTGTGCTGACCTCCGAGGTCTGACACTGTAGGTTTATTTAGACTGTACTAGATGTCCCAAAAGGCTGCAATTCATTTCAGGATTGGCTCCTTATGCCTAATATCTGTGTTGGTGTTTGTACAGAGTGTTTTAGTTCTTACTGGTTTTACCGTCCCTTCTACTCCCACTCCCCATATTTTGTCAAGTTACTTAAAAAACTTACAACTCATTACAGGAAATGAAAAGCTGTAATGCACAGGATCAGGAAAATCCCCACGATATTACAATAGATACAGATTTTATAATTTTGGTAAGACCTACAAATGCCAGTTTATTATGAATAAGGCAATGACGGCAGAAACTGAGGAGGTGCAGCTAGTAAACTAGTGCAGTTTTCATCAATACCAATGGAAACTGAGTTTGTACAACGGAAGGCTCAATTAGAGCCGTTTCATACATTTTTATGTTAACTGAAAAAAACCAAAGAACTATCCCAGCATGTTATATAGAAAATACATATTTTAATTTTGGTTATAAACACAGGATCTAAAGCACTAAGTGAACACTATCTCAAATAATTTTCTGCAGAATGTTCAAAGATTATTTTCCCATTTTGCTACCAGTCTTTGAGAGAAAAGCTTACAGAACATTTAAGTCTAGTAGGATTATATACAGTTAGGACAAGTATGTCTCCCTTGAAGTAGAAAGTTGACAGTTGCTTTTTCATCACTCTCACTGCAGTGAAGGGCATACATGAATTCCTCCACCATGAAAGAGGGGCCAGTTTGAGTACTGCAGGTAATAAATTGCTTTTGTTTGTTTTATGAAAAGCTGCAAGTTAAATTTTTTGAGTTAAAATGTTGAGTCTCCCTGAATATAGGGAAAATCTATTGGGAATACCAGTGAAAAGTACAGGGAAAAATACTGGAGAAATACTCTCAACAAAACTTGTCCTTTGGTCTCTTGAACAATTGTTTTCTTTTAGTATGGAGGGAAAGCCTAGAGTAAATTAGCTGTTTTCTTGTTTAATGTGCTTTACTATGAAAAAAAATTATAGACTTAAGTCTTATGCAGAAGCATTCTCTTCTCCCTCAAAAGGCCTTGCTCCAAGGGTTTGTCTTCATTAGCTGTAGAGAGCAGTGACATATTATTTTTGCATTCCTGTGGACTGCAGCAAATTGTCCCTCTTGGCTGTCATTGTTTCCTGCGGAAGCAACAATGGCTTCCATTTATCACAAGCTGACACCACATGGCATGCAAAATTACGTTTCACACCACAGCATCCACAGAGATGGTGTAAATAAAAGCCATTTATGTAAAACACCTAGCAACCAGCAAAAAAATAAAAGGAAAAGTATAACCACTTTGAAAAATGAAGTACCTTTCCATGAATCACAATGACTTCTTCTTCTAACCAGCAGCTCTGAAAGTGTTAACTAACTTAAACACCATCTTACAGGACGTATAGAAAGAATCAAGGGGCTGATGCTCCAGGGAAGGCAGTGAAATTTCACCATTAAAAAAAGGTTCTGATAAACCTATAGTTTTCTAGAGACATCAAAGCATGGTGCAGCTGTTAGTACGTCAAAGCAGCACTGTGTTCCCTCCAACAATTCACTGGTGTCAGCTTGTGTTTGGTGTTATTGATATTAGAATAAGCAAATGCACTAGTCTAACAGCGACTCCAGGCTCTTTTTGTTTCAGTTGCTGATGGTGGTATCGGCGCCTGCATGTTTTCATGTACAGTAGGTAACCCTCCCACTCATCTATCGAAGGCCGTTTCACTGTAGGATATAAAGGGCTCCTCCCCAGCAGGGCAGCCAACATCCACTTCAGTTGTCTGAGAAATGCCTGAACTTTTGTGTCCTCTCACAGGAATTCTGGGGTATGCCTTGGCTATTTCTCTGTCGTCTGGTTTTGATAAGTGATTTTCAGAACCTACTGTCTCCTAGGAATTCTGCAGGAAGAGACTGGGTGAGGTCATTCGGCTTTTCACTGAGTTTCCTTTCTCTGTTTTTGGCTGTTCTAGTGAACATGACCCTCTAGCACTCAGGAATATTTCTGTTCCCTTAGGAACTATCGACCACTTGCTGGTTTTATCTCTGCACACACAAAAGCTCCATGTCGCTGGAAGGGGAAACAAGGTTGACATTAACCAGGGGAACATAAGCAGCTCGTAGATGCAGCTGTGAGCTGAGTTCATTTATTAGCTCAAGTGCTGGCAAAGCTTACACTTGTTTCTCGGCCTCTCTACTGGCCATTGGCCTGGGTCCGAATAGCTGAAGGCAATGGAATAATAGCTGGTTTGTCAGCCCATTTTATTCGTGAAATGGGGCACGACAGGAATACTTGGAAAGAAGCAACAAGTAAAAGAAAACGCATCTTATTTTCTCTGGTTCACAACCACTCTACCTCAGAGAGTGTGTGACTTGCATACGGTTCTTCTGTACGAGATTGTTCATATCAGATTTCATTTCTTGCTACATGGGTTGCTATGGATACAACTCTGAACTGCTGCTTTTGTAGGCCAGGAGATTTATGACTGCATCCCGAATGATTTTGCTCATCAGGGTCACACAAGATTTTTTTTTTTTTTTTAAATAAGCAGAAGTGGAACAAACATACCCTGCATTTCTCAAAATATTTTTCATAACCAAATCCCATATTTTGGATCTTCTTTAAGTCTATCAGAGTCTGTGGATCAGTCCCTCTTTATACTAAGTTACTGATTTGTAAGAAATGCATAACTGTACAAACTCTTTAGAGGCAAGGCCTGGCAAAAGTTAAGAGTCTGTATCAAAACAGATCCTTATGTATTAGTCCTTATTCTAATCTTACTCATTCCAGCTTTTTCACACACAAAGACAGTTGGGTTCAGTGAAGTCACAGCATAAATGGACTCTTTAGAAACTCAAATCATGTGATTTATGATCAGGTTACTGTTTGTCAAAACTACAGGAAGCCTGGGTGCTACAGTACACACAAATACAAAACAGAGCATGTACAAAAAAATACAAAAGAGCACATCATTAATATTAACTGCTCATAATTCTAAATCATCTGACAACAAATCTTCATATTAAACAGACAGTTGGAAGTTCTGGGATAAACATACCCCTCTACCTTCCTGGATGCTATTAATCATACAGGATGCACATTGTCTTACCTTTCCTCAGATGGGTTCATTAGCAGAGTCTCTGGCGTTGTACCAATGACTAAAGGCGGTCTGGTCCTGACAAGTCTCTGGAAGACCTTTGGATGCTCTAAGACTTAGAAGTGGAACTGAAAAAATATGACATTGTTAGGGGCACTTGTACGGCATGTACACGATCCCACGTAGCCCACACAAACATGCCACACGCTGCACAGAAGATAAGCGATAGCTGGTGTTCTTGGACTGCTCAAGTTCCCTCACCAAACGAGTGAAACCACGTTTACCACAAGGGGAAGTGGGCACTACAAGTTGGATACTCAGCTGTGCTCGCACATGTCACGGCAATGCAAGGCTTTGTTGAGGGACAGCATTGCTGAAGTGGCTTCAGAGCAGTGGCTTTACTGGGCTCAGGATGAAGGCCAGACTGGCAGACTTTGGAAAAGCATTTCAGTGTGATCACTTTCAACGTGCAGGACAGAAAAGGCCTGTCGGATCACTTGGCAGGTGCATGAATATTTCTTATGGCACCTTTCTTCTTGTTTTCCCCCGGACATTTTACCTCTCTTCACACTATCCGTTCCCTCTGCAGGACAGTTTAGAAACTGCACCATCAATGATTCAGTACCAGTTGCCACTACATCTTTATCACCAGCTTTCCAGGCAATTTTCCATCCATTAACAGAACACTATTGCCCCCTAAATGAACGTGAACAATTTTCACTGTTAATATTTGATGAAACACAGACTGACCCATTACACTGAACCATGACACACCCAGGCACAAGAGGAAGAAAGTAAGTGTCAAGCACAATTTAAATACTCTATATCAAATTCTCCAAAATGACCAGCAATTTTGAATTTTCAGCTTGAGACGTGCCATAAGACCAGATCCACTGGTGGAGAAGTGCTCAAAGCTTTCTGAGAAGCAGGGCTGCTTAAAGCATTTCAAGTGGGTCAGACTGTCTCACTAATTACTCTTGAAATGTAGGCCACTGCACTTCCATTTGCACAGCAGTATCACAGCTAAGTTGTTAGAGTCACTAGGACACAAAACCCTCAAATAAACCCTGAATGTGGGAGCAGAGCTGGAACAGAGTAAATTTACAGTTGGCATCCCTGCGATACAACTAGCAGCGCATGAACAGATGCTGACTTGCTGCTATGCCGTTGCTGGACCAAGACCCGTATCTGCCAAAAGATCCCTGTCTTGTTGAAAAATATATACAAGAATAATGATATTTATTAATATGTTGAGAAGTGTCTGTTATTAGCTAGGTAACTAGATAATTAACAACTTCAAACCAGCACATTTTCTCAAAAAAACACATAAAAGAATCGTAACTGGCCTACATCAAGCTCTCTGCTGCTACAGCCAGACTGCTCCTAGTAACTGAACTGGCTAATTTAAGGACATTTATTTTGGTAACATGCACCATCATACAGAAACAGTGGTCCATGGGCCCCATACAGCAGCAAAGGCCAGATCGGGTACATAAGTCTTTAAGTGTGATAACCTAAAGTCCTTCGTTAGAATAAGAGCAGAGGAAACAAGATCTGCCACTGAGAAGATCGGGAAACAGAGGTCAGCAGTATGAGTTCCTCAAGGTCAACGCAACAGACAGCCTGCGCTTAAGTGCCTGGCTGCCAGGCATAGCAGGCTACCAGGGAACGCCCATGCAGACCACTAAGTGAAATGAATCTCCCAGTCTTTTCACAAACTGGTCGCCTCAGTGAGGTTGTAATTAACATGTAGCAGCTTGCTAGATTAGCACATGGCTGGTATTGAGAAATACACTGAAGACTACGCTGGAAGTGGTTAATTAGTACTAACATGATTCTGAAGGTAGAGCAGATCGACATTCAAGTGTAGCGTTAGCAGTTTTGGGCCACTCATCTTCTACTCAGCAATTCTAGAGCAATCCTGGGCAATGGTATGTAAAAGGCCACACTTTAGTTTCTCCAGCTACAGAAGGGGAATAGTAATACTCACAGTCTGGAAGGGCATCTAGAACTTTTGAAGTTCCTACAAAAGCGCACACACACAGATTTGTAGCTGTTCATGGAGCCCTACAGTGAAGCATTCCTGGAGGCAGCTACAGATTTCTGTGCAGGAGCGATACACATTTAGAATTAATACTCCCTTATTTGTATAGAGAAGGAAGTGCTTATTTTGGTAGAACTATAAATTCCCTACCTGATTCCTGATGACAGTGTTTAATAACTGAATCTAGATATGCAATTGAGGAAGGCCTTATAAGTGAAAAAAATTAGATGGAAATTCTATCTAGATCCCAATTTTCATATTGGAATAGAGAGGTAAGAAGTACATTCATATCAACCATGGTAGTAGCTGCACATACAACACTGCTATCAGACTCTGCTTTTGCTGCACGGAAAATGCCATTCTTTAGAGGCAAGGTAGAATCTGAATTGCTCAAACCCACATGTGAATAATGCCTTTGTTGAAATTTTCAGTGTGCATGTGGTTCACATAAAAGTAGTGAGGATTTTTTCCTTAGCATCTGAACACCTGCACAGATGATCAAAACTATTTTCTTAATAAATTACTCACAAAATAAGTTTTGTTAGCTTTTGATTACATTATCTATCCTAACACATTTCAGCACATTAGTTTTGCAAATTAGTCTTCTATAGAAGGAAATTAGTTCATTTCTCTCAGTAGCATTTCAGGCATCAGAAATCTATTCATAATGTTATGTAAATATTCCAGCAGAGAGCCTTAATAAGTTAATATTTCCAATAAATAACTAAAAAACCTGTGCACATGAAAAAGATGAAAAACAAATTTGGCACTCTGCTTTCCTTTCACAACACTGCAAGTCATCCTAGGAAGCAACCTGGACCTTTGTCTTTCAGCTTTCTGACATTTCCCTCTGTACATGTGCTAGTCCTGCAGGATGAGGATCCTAAGGGTGGTCAATACACATCCCCAAGACACTCCGATAATATCACTGCAAACATTTCTAGAGTTAAAATGCCAATCTAGTCATTTCCCTAAATGTAATGTGTGCATTGGAGAGTGATTTGATATGTTCATTATTCTCAGCTAGAGGAATTAGCATTGCTGCAGTGATTTGAATGACTCTGCCCACTGTGTCTCACAGTTGCAAAGGTTTTTGGCTGCAGAGTTCAAAGCTTGACAGCTGCTCACAATTTAGGGAGTGAAAGAATGCATTTTTTAGAACATACTAAGATTATCCAAAAGGACTGGCCTGGCTGTGACACAGAAAGAAGTGTGTGTGTCTCTAACAACCTGCCTGAGTGTTTTTCAGATGGGGTCATGCAATACACATGCATCATCCACTGCAGGTTTTGTATTGCTGGTGCTGATGCTTCAGGAAGGATGCGTGATCCTTCACTGTCTGGATCATAAGCAGCTGGTGAGGGGGTCTGGAGCCCAAGGCTGGTGGGGAGCAGCTGAGGGAACTGGGGGTGTTCAGCCTGGAGCAGAGGAGGCTGAGGGGAGCCCTTATCACTCCCTACAACTGCCTGACAGGAGGAGAGGGGAGCCGGGGCGGTGTCAGGCTCTTCTCCCGAGTTACAAGCAATAGGACAAGAGGAAATGGCCTCAAGTTGTGCCAGGGAAGGTTTAGATTGGATATTAGGAAAAAATTCTTCACCAAAAAGGTTGCCAAGCATTGGAATGGGCTGCCCAGGGAAGTGGCTGAGTCCCCATCCCTGGAGGTATTTAAAAGTCAGGTAGCTGTGGTGCTCAGGGACATGGTTTAGTGGTGGACTTTGGAGTGCTAGGTTAAAGGCCAGACTCAATCTTAAAGGTCTTTTCCAACAATTCTATGATTCTTTGATCAGGAAGCTTTGCTCCAGTGTTGGTGGTTCAGGGAACTGTAGATAGCTGGGGAACTTGCAGAACATTTTAAAGTGGTGGCTTCTTCATATGTTAAAAATACCCTCTTCCAGCAGCCTTTAGCTTATCACCTCCCTGGGGGATATACACGTGCTTGATGCTGCAGAAGTCAGCAGGGCCTTGGCATGGAGAAATCTCATCACTGCAGTTTGAAAATTAGATTAATCCATTTGTGCAACAATATGCCACTAGTTTGACACTTAAAAAAACACCCCAACAAACACAAAACAGATGTGCTGGTAGGTGCAGGGCATCTCTAAAACTCTGTTCAAAGAGCCTGCATTCCAGCTGAGCAACTTAAAACTAGATCTAGCTGTTAAAATACCTCTAAGGAGTTGGGTTAAAAAGAGGGGGAATCCTTATAAGCCTTAACTGGCTATAGCTGGTGCAGCCAAGTTAGCACATAAACCAGCACCAGCTATTGTTTTATTGGATTCCTGGGGGAGGGTGGGGGGCAGAGCTGAGCAGGAAGGAATTTTTATGCATATATGCATACACAAAAGGACTTTTTTTTTCATCTGTGTAAAGTCAAAACATACTGGAACCATAATTTACATCCTGGATAAGTGTTCAGAGTTTATATCCTTTTAAGGAATACAGCCTAAAGTTAGCACCCCACTTCCAAGGTATAATCTTCCATCACTGTTAGATGCTGGTGCCTGATCGCAGCCAGACAACTGGCTCAACACCAAGATCACAAACGTGCCAACATATGGAAACAATCACTTTTCTTTTGATTGGAAATGACATGTTCTGGGTGTGTGCACAACATCCCCCATCAATCATCCAAAATGGTTCATTATTTGGACTTAAACTTATTACCCAACAGAAGATCCCTAGAGCCTTGTGTAAAGGGTAGGAAAGATATTTATACAGCCCAGAAAGCAAAAGAGCCTCTGCATGGTGATAGCTTGCTTGAGCCACGCTGTGTCCTGACTGAGCCCAATTCCTTCTCTGCACGAGGTTGTGTTTCATGCACCAGCTTTTATGTTGCGCAGCTTAATGCAAAACCAGCTAAATCTTGAAGTTATACCTGCATAGTAAGACTGCACCAGCTGCTAATCACCCCCAGGACTCCAGAAAAATCTCCACACATTGGCAGGCTCAACAAGAGAAGCGAGGGGAAAGGTTTAATAGTGAGTATTTGACCACAGATTACACGCTTTGACACCAGTAACAGCCTATCTGTCTCAGTGGCAGAAGGTCTGCAATACAAGGAAAACCCATGTGGCTGATCTGGAGATAGAGAGATCAGGAAGGCAAACTCCTGCTGAGAATGCAAGTCTGGTTCAAACAGTTTTCTGGGCTCATACAGCAAAGAATAGTGAAGGGAAACAAAGGCAAGCAACTTCCTAAAGATCTGCCAGTATGAGTGAAAAGACAGGAGAGGTCTGTTTTTGAAATCAGTAAACTCTAGTGATAGTGGTACTTTTGGGTGTATTTTTGGAGTTACTCTGGGCCAGCCTTATGCATCTCTGGAACAGGCCCACAAACTGAAAAGGAAGGTGTGGCACAATGGAGGTGAATGTATATTTTTCCATTGCTTTCAATAAAGCGAGGGGTTCATGTGAATAGTTGAAGTCTACTGGTGACAGGACTCACCTATTTCATGTTTATGTAAATTCTGAAATTAGTTCTTCTATGGATTGTAGAAAGAGAGAGTCTTTCACATGGAGGAAAAGTAGGCAGCAGCACATCCAGCTGCAAGGTACAGCAGGCAGAAACCATCAACAGGGCTTTTTGGCAAGAGGAAAACATGATGATTAAGGTCCTATATGGGCAATCAAGAGAAATAGACTCAGTTCCCACCTCTGTACGGCCTTCCTGCAAGAACACACACAAGTCTCTCCAAGGCAGATTTTCAAATGTATTTATGCACTTGAAGATGCGGATAAGTGCCACGGAGGATTTACAACTGCATTTATGCAGGCTACATGTTTATCAGCACCTGTTTATGTCCTTTGGGTCCCCTATCTGCAAGATTACAGATGTCATCTATTCAGATCACAGCCAAATTCTACCTTCACTTGTACACCCAACATTTCCATGTAAGTGAAAGAAGAGTGAGCTCATATCTAAGGATGGGACTTAGCCCCAAGTAGAATAGGAAAAAGGATTTGCTGCATGACAAAAATAGGCCAAGTGCCTTGTCACATCTGACAAATGCCTCAAATGGCATAGCACAGATTTGTGGTGGTGCTATTAAAATAGATTGTATTTCCACGGAATAAACTGATTTCTTGTCACAGGTAGGTTGGTAGCCTCTTTCTCGCTGCAGTGAAAATGGGTCTCAACATCAGTGGGTACCAGTTATACTGTTCTGAGAATTCATTCCTAATGCATCCCCTGACTGCTATTTGTTGATGAGCTCTTCCAGGCTGGATTCCACAGACTATAGAGCTCCTCATCCACACTTACTCACAAGGGCTGCTCAAATGAAAGGAGGGAAAAAAAAAAATCCAGTCATTTAGAGCACAGGTTATGAAATCAGGGCCTTTCTTGCTAAAAGCAGGGTGTGATGATCTGCCTGGGTTTGGATGTTTTCAATCATGTAAAATAGAGTAGGTCAGACCCTCACCTAATATATACTCATAAAGCCAAAGGCCCCTGCTGCAGACAAGGATCTAGGTAGTTCTGATCCACTGATTCAGCTCTGATCCGCTGCTGCTGCCTGCTAACGAGTAGTTAATTTGCCTTCCTTTACAGTCTTTCTGCATTTATCTTTTGTAAACACAAAGGCCATCTTAACAAATAACACTCGAGGAACGGTGTTCTAGTTGTGAATATAAACTGTGATGAGTCACACAAAGCCCACAAGACAACTGTGAGAAGCCAGCTTGCTTTTCCTATAATAAAAGCTGACTGCCCAGATGAAAAGACCATGGCCTCTTAACTCATTTTGGTTTGAAAAACCAGAAGTGGGCAATTATGTTTTCCAGCAGATACTGCTCTGGCACAGGAGAAATATTTGTTGATCTGACTCTAGCTGGCAGACAGGCAGTTGTTGGGTGTGTACCACACAAAGAATACTTTCATTTTTTGGCATGGTCTAGCATTGCTGAAATACCAAAGACCATGGCTAATTAAGTGGAGTGATGGAACAGAATGATTTGATGATTGTTCATACCAATTAAATCCTTTCTCATAGACTGGTTATTGTATCTCTCTGGGAGGGCCAGGCGTTCAGCTGTGTTAAGCATTGCTCAACTGAAGCTGAGGGGGTAAAGGGCACCCGCTCTCGGTCCTGGGACTGCTCTGCAGTTGGGTCTCAGGGTACAATTTAGAGTGGACTGTACCCGTCCTCTGTGGCCCCAGTCCGCTGCCACAGTAGCTGAAAAATCACCAGAATCAGTCATAACCCCTTGCCCCTCCCATGTCCCCATGCTGACTGTTGGGGAATGGAGTTGCATGGGAGCTACTACAGCAAACCCAGAGACCATGCCACGGAGAGCAGGACTGCTCAAGCTGCTTCACACCCACAGACAGACTGCAGACCAGGATCCAGCCACTAACTGTGTAAATGCTGTTGCTTTCAGTTGATTATTTTGATTCTTTCATAATAAAGCTGATCATATTAACTTTCTCAATGGGAAACAGTGCTTGGATAAGCCACTTGGAACTTAATAGAATGATACTTGTTCTGCAGCTTGGCTAACACAATGAAATGGGTTCCCCCCAACATTGTCTATCTCTACTTCCATGGAAGCTTTCCACAAGTCTCCCATTTGGGACTCCAGCACTACCAGTTTAGTACAGTCTGCAGTCTCCAGGGATACAAAGTCTATTTAAGGGCTCCCACAAGGCCAAAAATCACTGATCAAAGCCATGGAGCAATGACCAGGGTCATATTAGGAACAGTGAACTGGTATTGCCAAGGGGAAGGGCTTGGCATTTCAGACCACTCTCCTTCCTTGGATGTGGGTGTACGGTTGCCGCATTCTGTTACAGGCCACGTCCATCTGCCTTGACACATGGCCAACATCAAACAGGCAAGAGAGCCAAGAGCCTTCCTAGAAGAGCCTGAAAGATTTCTGCCGCAAGGGTACATATTATTTGTGTTCAGCGCCTGTTTAGGTCACCAAGTCGGGCAACATGGCACACAGAAGAGTGTCACAGGTGTCAGAATCCTTCAGGTATAGGTAAACACAACCAACACACTCAAAAGTCATTCTAAATTTCACCAGTTATCTCTGCAAGAGTCCTAACTTTTGCTGCAGAAAGAATGAGAAAACTGGAAGTAAGTCCCTAATTGTCTCTTTCGCCCTTCTCCTCAGTGTTTAGCAAAAGCTGTCGTGGCTCCAAATGTGGCTTTTTATTTTCCACTACACAAGCTTAGCTATACACAGTAAATCTTAAATCAATGTTTCGTAACTCACTCACATTTGGCTATGGATTCAATGCAAAATGGTCTAGGCAATGAAAAAAACTTGCAGCAGTTAGGTTATAACAACATCCATTCGATCTCTTAACACCAAGGGATACTGTATATACCAAAAACTATATGTATGAGTTAACTATTGCCTCTGGCTTTCACTCCTATACGCTCACACTTCGACAGAAAGCCCCTGAAGAGTCAAGAGTGACAACTTGCTGAAAGATTTGTGCCTATCTGTATCATGACATTCTTTTTCTATGTTCTTCTCCTCCGCTAGCAGAAAAAAAGTCAACAACTGCCATTCCCTTACCCCTCCCACCCTGGAGGAAAGCAAGCCAGCACATGCTAGTTCTTGCTGTAATATAAAAACCTTATTTTCTTCGAATGCCATTGTCTTCCCTTTGCTGCCAGACACCTTGGGAGCTCCAGAATCTGCCTGGTCAGCATCACCTTTGCTTCTGGCTTTGTAGTGTCTTGCAGAATGAACCCACCTCATGAATTACTAAAGAGAGAGAGCCCTGAGCAAGCAGCCCCTCCTCCACCAACCAAGGCAGGCAAGGAATTGTCCCTCTGTTCAAGGAAATATCTCCCCTTCTTGCTCTCTTTTAATGACTATAATTATAAAGGGTTTTTTGGAAGGATTTTAGCACCCCATAATCTCTACCCTATTCCCTTCACATCTCAGATTGCTCTGAAATTGCCAACTAGGGAGCCCCTCTCTCCAGACATGACAATCTAAGCTTCCTATTAGTCCACAGAAACCAAACATCTCAGAGCATCAGAGTAGTAGTACTATACTTATTTCAAGTGTATCAGGCTCTGATAGCTGAGAAAATACACCGGGTTCTTAATATAATCTGTTGTGTTTCAAAGTGTTTTCCGGCATTAAAATAGTCATTCATGCGACATTTTTTTTTTTTTTTTTCATTGAAGACAGTGCAGCCATAACACACTGGTCTTCAAGAGTGCTGTTACATGCTTGTCACACTACACGCTTGGCATATCATTCGGGGACAGCAGCAGTCTCTTGTGATCCTCCTGGCACAGTCAGTGAGGGTGTTGGCTCATCAACCAGTTGCCTCCTCAGAATAAATATGCATGGAATCAAGAAATGCAGAATTGCAGCTGCTCTCCAGAAAATTGTTCTTATAAAAATAAGTGATGAAAATCACAGTAGCAGCAGTTTGAGTTGACTTGCTGATAATACAGTGCTACCAGGCACATAAAGGGACACATTTAACTGGTACTGCTTTCCCAGCCAGTCAGCTCAGCTGTTATAGATGTGCTTTTGGAGGAATCTTTCCCCCTCACATTAAGTCTGATTTTATGGAAGACTTAGATCCCTAAGTGCCCTACTTGCAGAGAATAAAGTGCCAATTGTCATGCTGGCAAAACACTAGCAAGAGGGAGAGAGCCTGTCTGAGGAGTTCTTTTAAAAATTGGTCTAGACTTGCTTTCATTAATTTGCTCTAGAGATAGCTGGGGAAAAGGACAAGATAAGCTATTCAGCCCGCCTTGAGCCCTAGTGACACAGCCCTCCACTAGCACTGTGTTAGTCTGTGCTGCAGAAAGTGCAGTGCAGCAGCTAGAAGCAAGCACTTGGGTAGGAGGACATTCAGTCAGCTAAAGCGGATGCTGCAAACAGTTGTCCTCTGACAGCAGAATTCAGTCAAGCTCTCTCAAAGAGTTTCCAGTATCTATACATTAATAATTGAAGGAGGGTTCTTACAATCTTACAGCCTCCAGACCTGTATTATTAAAACAGAAGTATCTCCTCATGCAATAACAGAAAAAGGTTTGGCTTTTGCACGCCAGAGGATCAGTTGTCACTAATACAGAGTTATTTAACAGGTGAACTCTGCTAGCAGAGGCATTCAGTTTTTATAGTTATTTACTCAGGGTGGCAGATAGTCAGAATGAAACACCGAGTGATATCAGTAGGGTAACTCTTAAAACATACTGTTATAAAGGAGACAAAAATCTTATCTGTAGACAGGTGCTCCCCATAAAGCGTAGTTTGAAAAATATATGTTATTTGCCATTTCTGAACATAGACAAAACCAAAAAAAACAACTCATAAATCTGTTGGTGGATAGCAACTATTTGACAGTGTACACAGTGCAATCCAGCCAGGCCACATTATCTAATACTGGAGAAAAGCTTGGAGGGTTCTCACCCATTCCACAGGAAGGCTGTTGTTGACTGAACTCAGCCGGCGCCAACTCAGACTGGTTTCTGAAGATCAGTTCTTTGGGTGCTCTGCAGTTCAGTGGAGTACAATACATGTGAGACAACTCAGCTGGCAACCAGCAATGCTCTAAAATCAGAGGAAAGAAGATGAAATTCCACATACACAGCTAAATGCAAAGCTGTTATTATTACAGTGTTTCTGAAGTGTCCCCTCAGAACACTACCCACTACAACAAAACCCTGCCACTACTGCTAAGCCCATTCTGACACCTAACATTAGCCTTCTAAGGAAACAAATTCTGTGGCTACGTGAAGTCCCAAACCAATTTTCCATCTTAACTATGGGTTGCTGTAAGGTTGATTGTCTCATTCAGATGTTTAGAATTTTTTTACTATAGTTATTTCATGTCACATACGTATCTACTACAATACCGAAAGAGGAAGTGCAAATTGTTCATACCTGTTTTTCTCTTGGTGTCTTTTGCTCCCATGTAGTACGTTGGCTCGTTTAGCAACCTTACGTTGGAGCTAATTAGTCTTGCATAACGTGCTTGGGGATTATTACACCACTGGTGAACATGAGCAGTGTTTACTTGGGAGAGATACGAAGTCTCCGTTGACAATTCTTGTGCATAGTTCTGGCACATCAACATTAAATATTCTGTAAGTATTTGGGCTGAAAGACAGAAGCAGACAAGAAAGAAATTTTTACACTAATACTCATTGATAATAGTTAAATATGTTTACAACAAGCAAGTAAAAAAATGTATTGGTTAAGAAGTCAGTAGGACCTACATGATACTATTCACTGCTCTGAAACCAGAACAAGGTTTCAGTGCAGTTATTCTGGTATAATCTGGGTTTAAGTTTCAGCAAATGCCAAAAATTAGATTCTGTTCTCATTCACATTAATTTTGTTCCAGTTACTCCTGGGTCATACTAGAGAAATGAAGGTCAGGTTGTACAAATAGCTGTAGTGAAAGTGTTAATTTATTGGTTCTTCTAGACTAAGAATGACTCCTATTTACTACTGGATCCTGAAGGCACAAACCCGATCCAAATTCCTGGACTGGACTGCCTGGTTTTGAGAGTTTAAACATTGTTCAGTGTTTTATCCCTGATCTAATTCTGGGTTTGGCTTTTTTTTTTTTAATCTGGCCATGGTGCCAGCTCTAAGTGATAATGACTTGCTAACAGCCAATTTCAGAGGTTTTGACTATTCTTATCAGCTGCTTTAGATACTGATTAGCTGAAGCCTCTGCTGCCTCATCAAGTACTGTTTTTCTGATTCTGCTTGCCAGCGGTTTCTTTCAACTTATCTTAGTAATCTTTCCCAGAATTCCTCAATCGCCACTCTGACTTCCCAGATATTCTCTTTAGTCTCCTGCTCCTTTTTCTTTGTACCCTAACCCATAATGACATCTCTGATCATACTATTGACACGTTAATAATATGCAGTTACCATTGCCTTTCCCATCCTTTCCTCTGTAGCCTGTCATTTTGATTCCACCCTCCTTTTCAATAGAAACCAATTAGAAGCAATTAAGTACTTAAGTTACAAAAGGAAATCATTCTCTATTACAAAACATTCACCCAGCTAGTTCAGTGGTTTCAAGGAAACAGTGAACTGTACTTTTATTGCAGTGATAAAGATCATAGAACTGATACTGAAATATACAGTTAATGTTTAAAAAAAAGAAATGCTCTCCCATCAAGACCAAACGCTGCTATTTTCTGATATGAACAGAAAAGTCTTGTGTATGCTGAAATTGAAGTCACAGACAAGAAATCAGCTTCACAGACCAACACCTCAGGTTTTTTGTCTCAGAATAGTCAGCTGATAAAGAGCCAATAAAAATTCACACTGTTAAGTTTCCAACAGTTTCATACTGAAACATCAAAGTAATCGTTAGCCTTATTGCTGTGCCTGAAGGACTGTCATATAAACTGGGCCCTATGTCACCCAGTATGCAAATATGCAGTGGAAAGCAAGTTCTTCTGCCTAAACATCTCATCTAGCTCACAAAGAAGTGATTTCTTCCATTGCCTTTGATTGAAGAGGGGGACCAGCTCTCTCAAAAGTTTCCAGTCTAATTTTATTCTACATACCAATTCTACTTATAAATAAATGTCTTCTATTAACAGGTGTTATTGGACTTGGCGAAGATCACAGCTTTTCCTTTAGTGACATTCTGCCATGTAGCTACAACAGTGCATGTCAATTCAGGGCTGCTTACCAGGCACTTCTGTTTGTAAGCTAGCAGTGCTGGTACATATTTATATTTACATATGCAATACACAAATTCTTTTAAGGCCTCAGGAACAGTGTTGATAGGACATCCTGACCATTCAAACAAACCTGCTATTGCAGGCAACCGCTGTATGATCCCTTTTATGTATTCACTAACTCTATCTTAACAATAATTTGGGTTTTGCCCATTACTCCTACTCCCATCGTACTAGAGCCCCACCGCTCAAAGTCAAAAGCAACCTCATCTTCAGAGTGACTGATTTCTTGGGCGAATAAAGCCCCAGTCATTCTTACCCAAGTATTACCCTTTAGCTAAAATTGGTTATTCTTTCTGCTGTGACCCCGACTGCTTACCCCTATAACAAATAGAAATAGCAATGACATTCTCCAATACTTTCATTTATTTTTGAATGGGTTTAAAAAAAGACAGGTTCTGTCTCCTCTCCCAAATTTGGCTCTTCCATCCTCTGATTCCTGTACTCACCCCAGCTGAACCTGCTCCAGTTCAATTTCTTGAACATCTTGTACATTCTCGACTGTCAGACTGCATGCAGTACGACAGTATTAACACTTCTCTCTCTCTTCTGGGAAGACCTCATACAGTGCTCCATCGGACCGGATATTTCTATTACTATAGTCTTTCAGGTCACTCAGTTCTTTCTGTTCATCACCCTGATGCTCTCTCCAAATTACATCACTTAAATAAGCACAGTTTCGCTTCTTCCCAATGTTAATATTGAGCATACACATGCACAACATGTATGCACGTGCATGAGTCCAGTAAAACTAAGTGTGATGAACTTTCCTTTGCCATATAACTCGCTTTGTTCATCAGCTTTTTACCCGCTTTCCAATTTTTGAACCAGGGCCCATCTTTTTTAGGTTTACCTGTATGTTGACATATTACCCAGGAATTACTGCATCAGTCGCTTGTAAATCAATGTTGGTTTGCACTACTGTCTGTTTCCTGTCTAGAAAATCAGATATATTAACAAAATTGTTAGAAAGTCCAGGTTAACTGTTACTCTTTTTTTTTGTTCTAGAGTCCTAAATGAAGTAATAATGAAATCTTGTAACTGGGTGACATTATCTCATTAAGTGAGAAACTTGTAAGAACATTAGCCACGGACAGGCATTTTTTTAGATATGGACAAGACAAACGATCTTTTTACTGGAATTCAGACATTTTCATATCAGGAATTCTACACTTCCATTTGAGGCACAAACCTTTTATTTCTTGTGCATGTTTTGTCACTGCTGTGGGTAAGCCCTTGGATCCTAAATGCTCAGCATTCATCAATTTCTACATCACCTATATTTCTCAGGCTGCTAAACCTTATGTATTCCATCTTCTATACATCTTGCACGTATCTGATTTGATAAAAATGAGTATTCACATTCTTGTGATCTTACTCCTTGGAGTATTTTTAGCTTTTTCTCTTTTTGTTGTTCATTTAAAGTTTAGCTGGAGACTGGATGAGGCAAAGCAGGAAGTTTAGAACTGTATTAGACTAATTATTATTATAATATAGCAAATATATGGATGTAATATAGGCATTATCTGTCCTACCTTCACAGGGAAAGAAGAGGGCCTACCAGAGGCTGACCTTTCTTTGGGTTTATAGTTAGTCCTTGTCCATTGTTCTGCCTTTCCCCCCATGAATCAGGACATGCACAGAAGCTTCCGCGGGTCTGTGGCGAGAGGGAACATTACCATAACTGTGGCCATGCACTTTCACCAAAGAGAAGCTTTTCCCCGCATGCAGTTACTAGATGCGTGATAGGACCCCGAGGTCCAGCTCATGGGCTGGAGAATTCGGTCCTACTTTGTTGACTCCCTTCTGCTCCACAGTAAATACTGGGATTGCAGTGATGACTTCTGTGGAAGGCAGAGATAATGAATTGGAAAAAGGCTGGCCAATAATCTTCTCATTAATCGTCCAGCAGATGTTTTTGCTTTTTGACCTGATACTCACCTCCCTGCCTATATGCTAAAGAAGAGTTTCATTACAGAGCAATCTCATTCCACAGTTGTACATGAACACAAAAGAAGGCAAGAGAGATTAACGCCTTTATGTCAACTTTGAGCTCTCAGTCAGGGCAATCTGTTACATTCTTCCTCTTCAGGATCCTTCACTGGCCCCATATTAGAAAGTCCTGACATAAGACATCTCCAGAGGGTCTGGGGTTCGACTGCAGGCACTACTTGCCAGATGTGGGGATTTAACAGGCCCAAGTTTCCATTACAAAGTTAAACCCCCTCTCTCAAAATACCAGTATTAGAAGTGGTAGGCAAGACCTCAGAGGGCCAAAACAGGGTTATTCTGCAAGATCTAGGCTGTCTTGAAGTCAATGGAATTCATCTACTACATGGCCCCAAATGTTTTCAACTACACTTAGTGTATCACGGTAAAAAAATGAAAAAGGAAGAATTCCTATACTTTCCAAGCAAAGATTTTCCTAGCTAAAGTACCCAAATGTAGTTGATTAGTGTGAAGTAATTAGTGTTATTAATATGTATATTTCTGCCAGAAGAGGCAAGACCTGTGGTACTTAGAAAAAGACATAAAAGGTCTTATGAAAACCTAATTTGTGGAAGAAATAAGGGAGGAAGGAGCTTAGCTTTTAATCCTGTAATGAGGGACTCACTAATGAAAAATAAATTCCTTTAGAAGGCTTTCCCAGGAAATACCTCACTTCATAAGATTAGTTTGTATAACGTCCCCATCTTTTGGATTTTGAAAGCTCTTTGAAACTATTTATCCAGTGTGTGAATGACTAAATAGGAAAAAAAGAAAGATAAAAAAAGAGAGGAAAAAAGGTGCAAAATAGCTAGGTTGATAGAGGAAGTCCCTTTGAGAAAAAGATATCTATAAAAATAGACATCCCAGTTACAGGTCCCAAAACAATGCTCTTCAATTGCAACCTCAGCTCCTAGTTGAGCAATAAAGTTTATGGAACAAATTTTCTCTTCTCTTCCGCTTCTTTTTCTGCTTCTGTTCACTTTTTTTGTTGACAAACTGCCTAGCCTACCAGTGCCCAGTTCCATGGCTGGAACCTACAAATCCTTCCACAGTTCACGTAAGAAAACATACTGTAAGTGACAGATACTTTCCCATATCCTGACACTTCTCCACAACAGCTACAGCTTCTCAGAGATCTGTTGTCATACCCACAGCCCAAGGAGCAGAACACCCAGGTGAAGTCAGGACACGATTCTGTGGCCCAGCATGTGATACCACACACAGGCAGCCAAGCTCAAGTTCCAGAAGCACTGCAGTGCAAATTGCCTGGACAGTTTCCATTATTTCTCAAGAGGGCTAAATAATCACTTAGGGAGACATCACTTTGCAGAACTGCTTAGTGGGCACGCACACACACAAAACCAGCATACTCTGAAGACTTGAGCCTACTCCTGCACATCCCTATGCTTCCTCCATCCCAAGCTCCTGGCTCTGCCAGCCCTCAGGTACCCGAGTCATTCTGCATTGCAAGTCACCCATCTGAGAACAAAGGACCTCTCCAGTAATGATGGGGAGCCCCAAACTGGGAAATGCTCAGGCTCTGGTAGACCTTCACCCCATAATGGCACTATCTCACTTTCAATCCAGGTCTGGCGGGTGGGAAATCTCACCAGCCCACTTTGCTCCAGAGCACTTCAAGTGGGTGGGGAGGTGCCCTCCTCTTGCGAGGCATGCATATCTCCGGGGTATGGCACACAGCCCCTGGCAAGACCCAAAGAGGGTCTGTGAAATGGAGAGCGCTCTGTCTGTGCCCCGCCAGCCTGGCTGTTAGTGCACAGTGTGGGACTGAGCCACAGGAGAGCGTGGCAGCAGCGGCTGCACTGGCTCTGCTGACAAAGGCTTCAGCCCAGCCTGCTCCCCAGGGTGCCTTCTCCTCACTGCCCCTCTCACTCATGTATGCAGTTAGTTCACATCCCTATTTCTTACCCTAGCCTGAAACACACTAGCAGTTAGTACAGAACTGGAGATCAGCTCAATACAGAGCACTAAGCAGAGGCTTCCTCTTTGGCTGTGAAGAAACATTTGGTGAACAAGGACTGTTCATGCAGAAAGTCGCAGTTGTAGACAGTGAAGGAACATATACTGACTGAGATAAATGGCCTTGACAGATTATGTTTCTCCCCCTTTGGTAGTTAGGGATGGGATCTAGGATAATACACGTATTTCTTGATCTAACATGTTCTGAGTTGCTTGGCCTCACCATTTTCAGTTTCTCATCCTGGTTAGCTGCCCTACTACTTTGTAAGGAAGTCAGTGAGGTTACCTTACTGAGCTCTGCTCAGCATCACCACCTAGTTAATTCGATGCTTCTTAAGTAGCATGTGGGAAAAGCAACCTATACAGAGTATTTCTTATATAATTCCAGTTTACATCAAGAGACACCTTGCTACTGTTTCAGCTCCGAGCAGAAATGAGTTTAAAAGGAAGAAAATGACCTCCAGTGCAATGTTTCTACAGCCAGACCCAACTTCCAGTTTCTTATCAGACACTTCTCTGTGGCATGAACCATGACACCCCCCACACACCCCTGCCCCAGTCTGCATCACCCTTTTGGAGGCTACTCCTCTTGTGACTGGACAACTGTAGTCAGCACTTCCCTCAGAACCCCCATTTATTCCCGAGCAATAACCTTACCTGAAGAGGAGGGGAATCATCAATTTCATTAACAGCTCACAGGCAGAAAAAAGATTTCCCTGGTAAGTTCCCTCAGTTTAGACAAGGCCACAAGTTAAAATTTTCCTGCCCATTTCTTCCCTCAAACACAAAGAAAATATAAGCATACCTTAAAGAGTATGTGAGGGTTTGGGTTTTCAAATTTACAGCCAGCAACTGAAGAAAATGGCCCTTAATGGGTCATTGGAGTCACTTACCTGATCACAGGTAGGTTTAAGTTCTCTCGATGATGGAATTATTCCCCCCATGCAGAATGACAAGTGTAACATTTATGTAAATGTAAGCAGGCACACTGCAGAAATCAGCACTGCATATGAAGGCATGGAGAAAATTGTGTACTGTATCTATACCAGAGTTAAAAGAAAGCAACTGTCTACACTTGGTATCTTGTGGAAGGATGTAGTCATTCTGGTTTCCCACAGAGAAGGCAGAACAGCAATGAGGTGGCACTGGGCTTCCACTTGTTTGCTGTCAGGCAGTTGCCTCCAAAAGGACCGTAGGATGCGTTCAGAGCAGGATTGAGCAGAGGCTTCAGGGAAGGAGCAGGTTAGGGAGGGATAACTAAGTTTCAGGACCCTAATAACACTATTTACTGTAAAGTGGGTTGAAGAAGAAATAAGATCTGTTCATATAATTTTGTTTTCTTGGATTAAATTTATTTGACTGACCTTAAACTGGTTGGTCAGCTCCGAGATTTGATTTCCCTAAGCCTATGCGTACATGACTTGACTTTTTAAAATAATAATGAAAGAGAAGAGCAATTTGAAAGCCCACTAGATGCCTATAGAAAAAAGTCACAAGCATTATGGAGAAGCTGTCAGATTCAAGAAAACTAGTTATAATCGGTGACAGCTTCATGACCTTTGACTGGCTGTAAAGTCATTTGTAGCATTGCAAAATACACTTGAGTCATTCCTCAAAGAGTAGGCCAGTCCAGAGCTACCCTTTTTCTTCCCATAATTACAGTTGTGGCATATGTTTTGCCATGGTGATGCCCACATCAGCATTTTCCTTATGAATGAGTTATTTAAAACACTTGCAATTTGCCATAACAATTGGCCCCTATTTGGAGTGTATTCTCCAAAGCCTTCCCCTGCAAGAAATGCAGCAGGCACTGTGCTGTGAACCAGGGGGATCAGATATACTGACCCAAGCACAGCTCCTCTGCCCCAGCATTTTCTTTCTTTAAGAATAACAACACAGAGACTATATCAAATATACCTATGTAGAGAAGGATTTTTGGAGTGGAAGAGTATATTGGGATTGATGAGTGCAGCCCTAGCTCCACCTCTGGCTTGTATTTTTCTGCTCATGTGTTTATTTTGTTAGGCTAGACAGGCACTTTCTCTTTTCTGCATGCCTGGCTAATGCAATCCCCAGTGGCATTACGCTGTCAGGAAGTATCACCCCAAAGTATCCAATGGAGTGTGGCTGTTGAGGCAGGACCTCTGAGGGAGACTGTAACTACAGCACCAGCAGGAGCCTAAGCCATTAGCGATCACTATCAGCTAAAATGGAACAGCTAGAGGAGAAGAATGGGGGGAAAAAAATTCCGGTTGCTGTATCAATGGTGAAAGCTTGAAATAAAATGGAAAGGCAAGTCTCAGAGGGACAGAGGACAGCTACAAAGGTTTCTGGGAGTTAGCAGACTATAGAACTCTAGATGACCTCAGACTCAAGGGAACTAAAAAAGACTGTCAAGAAGTGAGTGTCTTGGAATTAGCCTTTAGGATATGACAACTCTAATCTGAAGCAACAAAAGACTAGGAAAAAAATGGAAGCAGCTCAGTGTAGAAAAGACTGTACATAGTCCTTACACTTCATGCTGCAGCTACCGTTGAGATGCAGATCAGCAACATACTTCAGAAGACTCCTAGAACTGTTTAAGGTGTTTCAATTTTTTAAGTTGCTCCACTTGGAATTTTAGGTTGTCTATGTAATACATCCAAATACGTAGCAGATCTTAGGTGAAGGAAAATGGTTAACTAAGAAACAGAAGTCTGAAATTCCATCTTGGACTAATAATAAACATTTCTGTCACAAACAGATGGATCACAGCTCAGATTTCGAAACACAAAAAAAGATGTTTGAGGAAAAATAAATTAGTGGGGAAGTGTGAAGCAGTAAATGGGTAGGATTTCTCTCAATGAAGTGAGCATTATCTATAACAATTGTCATATACAGAAGTATAACCAAATAGTCTGTGACCACTGAGCAGCAAGTATTACATATACTAATCAAGACAAAAGATACACTGATACTAGGGGTGGCTGCAGCAGCACTAAAGATGTTTGCTTCAAAATGCTCCCTTTACCTACTTTTCTAATAGTTAGCAGGGAGATTTCTTTTTCTTTCAAAATACTTGTTTCAGTTGCATTAGTTTAGTTGTTGCTTCAGGTTACTTTTAAATATATTATTCTCTTAAGTATTTTTCTCATAGCTGCAGGTCTTTGATTTGTGGTTATTTTGTTTACTGTTTGAATTAAACCATGTTTTTAAAATCCAGAGGGAATTTTCCCTTGTTTCTATTATTGGATGCATCAGGTTTTTAACGCTAAATAATGTACAGCTGACATCTTGGGTTTTTTATTTCAGTGAACAGAAGCATCTAAGGTTAAGTCTGCCTCCTAATTTCCAGAAGTTAACGCCTCCCATATTGCAGTAGCAGCAGAGTAAACCCCCCATTTTTTCCCTTCCACTTTGCAGTGATGGCAGCAAAGATAATACATTATTGCAAAGGTTCTTCAGAATTGATAATTTTGTAGCATTTTTAGCAGAATGGCCCTGGTTCTGCAAACTGTCTCCTTTAGACCACTTGAAAACCTTGAAATAATGAATCCAGGCCTTTCCCCTAGGACCAAATGTGAGTTGGATTTCTATGGTGATTTGCTTCAAAGCAAGCCTGTATTGAGCATATCAGGTCGTTAATTATCACAGCCTCGTCATATCCACTATAGCTTTCAGAGTCTCCGCTTCCCCACAGACAGTTTTTAAAACATGCAAATAAATCCTGGCCATGGCTTTTAGAAAAAAGGAAAGAGGACGTTAAAAAAAATTCTCAGCTATTCCATGTGATTTAATTCCCTACACTTCATGAATGCTAGCGAAAAAGTTTAAAAAAGCAACCAGTGAGTGAAGAGTGCTACCCGGAGGTAAACAGCTGCTGGTCAGCAGAGCTGCCAGAGGGGAAGCTGATTCACTACCGGGCTTCATGCTTCCCCATTCTCACTAATTTCTGCTAACAGCTTAAAGAGGATGGTAGGTGCATGACTCAGAGGAAACTGGCTGGGGTCACCTGGAAACAGAAGGTGAAATTCTGCACCACTGGCAGAAAAGGGGTTCCTTAGGCATAGACAGGAGAGTTCTTCCCGTTCTCTTTAACCCAACGCCGTATTTGAAAATGCAATACTAAAACAATTAGCCTTTGCATCAGACACTAAAATAGCTCCTCACATTCACTTGCATCAAAAACTGTCTGAAAGGTTAAAAGCAGTCACTGCAACGCACCCTGCACATGTACATAAAACCGTTAGTGTAAGAAGCAAAATAAACACTGCAGGCCTTATTAGGATCTGCCCTTTTTACCTGGCTAAAAACCTGTAAGCATTTCTCACTGTCACCTCAGTATTTTCAGAACAAGTAATTTAGTTCATTCAGAACGTGTGGATTTTAAAGGTACCTTGAAGTAAGCCAAAGTTTTCAGAAGTTATAGCTGACTATTTCTGTCCTTTTTTTTTTTCTTCTTCCCAACACATTGTAGAATTTCCGCTGAAGAAAAAAGCAGCTCAGGAGTGCAACATTTCCTACCACCCAAAGAGTAAATTTGTGTGTCTAGGTCAGAACAAAATCGTTATTTCACACAGGATAATTGTGTACAGCGCTGTAACACTGCTCACAAGAATCTCAGGAGCGAGTATTAACACCATAAAAATGAACTATTATTTATTCTACAGGACAAAGATGGGTCACACAAATAGCAACTGGAAGCGCATCTGTGCACTTCCGGCTATTTAAACAGATGATGCACGCCTGACATGTACAGACTGACATACCCCTATAGCCAGTAAGTACAAATATACAATGGTTTGCTCAGGTTCCTGCATACGAAGGTACTACGCTCTATTCTTAACCTGCACCTTGGTGCTGAGCAACCTTCACAATCCCAAGGTTTAAGAGTTGCAAAGGTGTAAAGACGCTTTTTTACAGACAAAATGACTACCGAAACCAAAGCTTTTAACCTCTCTATACCTTGGTTGCCACACGTCTAGCATATCACACTTCCTACCTTTGATAAAGTAGTTCCATGACTGGAAGCTGAAAGGCACTAAACATTCTTATTCATCTGGTGGTTCTAGCCAGGAAAGCTTAGGGAAGGCATTTATCACAAAACACCGCATGCTTATCTGGATCCAGCAAACTTGAAGAGCTAAGAGTCTAGAGGAATCAAAAAAATGCATTTTCAGTTCAAGAAACATCAGCTTCAGCCTAGGTTAAATGTCATGGTATTACTGAAAGACCAAAGGTAGAAAAGGGGTCCTTCATCAGCAGTGAATTTCACAGTTGTTCTGAATACTTTAAACAGCAGAATGTAAGAATTCAGTGGGTTTAATGGACTTTGCTTCAGACAGAAGTGTTGTTACAAACGTCAGTATCATATCTTAGAAATAAGAGAAAGCACAATCTCGTCAATCACTCTGTGCCTACAATTCAGTTTAAAACGATAGTAATAGTTGCTTCCTTCTCACAGGCACATTACTGACTGCTAGATTATGCTGTCTGCATAATGAATTTAAGTAATCAGCATTATGGTATTCAGGCTATGGCTTAACTGTGATAAATAGTGCCTAAATCCTATTCATCTTGGTATATCACTCATTCTTTGGAGTACACATTACTATTTAGTCATCATTTTGTTTTCAAAGTGTCAGCAAACTTAGATAACTGAACAGGTTTTTTTCTCTCCGAGTTATATAGTGGGTCTTTAATTAGTTTTAACTTGGTCTGCAATTTTTTTGTCTGCCTATTTCCTGACTGCAGACATGGTCATTTCTGACAAGAGATGTTACTGCTGCAGCCCCTCCCTCATCCGGAGATACACATCACAATTCATGTCTATTTTCCTCCTGGTACTAAGATTTCTCCCCCCAAGTGAACCAAGCTGCTCAGCAGTATGCTACTTGGACAGTTCAGCAGTACATGTCAGAAGTTTTATGAGGCTAGTTGGTTTAAACAGGGGAAAAAACAGAAAACACCAGCAACAGTTGTACAAGACCCACGGTGTCAAAACGTCCCCAGCTGTGATCTGCCCAGAGCACTGAGATGCTGCCACCTTAACAGATGATTCTCTTGACAGTCAATACATTGTTTTGACCTTTCTTTTTGTGCTCCAAACATCTCCTGAGCTTTTGTTCCTGAATGCCTTCTCCAGAACTCCATCAAGACAGGATCTCTTCTGCTGAGAGCCTCTTCCCCAGCTAGCCCTTTTCTGTTTATGCTGCTCACTGAGAACTGGTTTCCAGTGATGCCATAGACTGCAGCTCCAAATAACCAACTTCAGGTAAATTTCTCCATGTTGAGCTTTTTAAACATCCAGTTGCTACACCCTTCCTGCTCTATTTACCATCCCCACACCTCAGCTGGAATTGTACTGTCACTACTAATGCCTCCCAGGGTTGTACATATCCACTTATCTCTGCTCCCACTCTTTTCAGAGCAACTCTAACTACAAATTGGTAATGACTTGTTTGCCCAGGATAGCACAGTATCTGGCATGTTTTCAAGTGGTGAATTTCATGCAAGAAAGTTCAGACTTTTATAACATTCCTGAAGCCACAGCAATACTACTTTAAGTAGGGAAAAACAAAGCCAGCACCCAGAGAGTGACTTAATGTCTTTATCTTATCTACCACTTCTCAAACACTGTCCCGTTAATAATGCACTTCCTTGCTTGGTAGTGTTCCTCCAGTTGCATGACCAATTACCATTCTCACTGAAGTCCATGGCAGCATTCCAACGGAACATAAGTTAGTGCCTCCAAGGACAGAACTTGTGTCTCCCCGTTGTTTATTTTGTTATCTCCCTGCCAAATACAAGCGAATGCCAGGTTACCTTTCAGCTAAGGGAGAAACTTAGAGATTCTGGGTACACCTCTAATTCAGCCTGGTTTTAGTGTGCTACACGTATCACTCTGGAAAAGAACTGGTCTCAAAACACCTAAATGGCACTGTCCCTTTTTTCTGGAATAGACACCAGTGCACGGTTACGATGCACAAAATTTACTTCTTGACACAGATCAAGCGTCTGTGAATGAAAAACGAGGATTAAAGCCTTTAATGTTGCAAAGCAAACTTGTGTCTGTAGCTCGTTGTGCACATCAGTAAACTTCTACTGTGAAAAAGACCTTCAAAAAGTGTGGTATTGCCCTGTTGTCCCCGTTCAGGAACATCTCAAACACAGGAACATTACAAGACTTTACTATTTCTAAAATAGAGGAATCGCAGGCGTTCTCTAACACCGAGAAGCTATTTGCACAGCTACGAGAGCGCCCACACTGCCATTTCCAACAGCAGTTGGCCAAACTTCTGATACTCCTCCATTAATGCCATTTAGAGTTTAATTCTTTGCGCTGCTACCTTCTGATATATAAAGGCAGTTACATTTCACAACTGATTTATAAAGTGATTCATCAGAAAAGATTTCTATATATTTATATTTGTACATATATATATTAACGATTATAGTAAGATCACCTAATTGTGGAAGACAACTAGTACCCTCATAATTACTTAAACCATTCTTGAATTTTGACTAGTAAAACTTTTCAATCCACTTCTGCAGCCCTTTTAACCAGAAGTGAGGTTGCTCCTCCTTTGATCTTCTGTTTCAGTATTTCTTACTCAGTTATGTCAGTATTAATATCAAGTGAACTGGGGCAGGCATAGTTATTTTAAGCCTGTGCAATGTATTTTGGTTTTGATGCAGAAATAATAACTTCTGACTTTAATACTAGAACTTACACCCACTACATAAGATACTGCAAGGGGACTTGAAGAATGAACAATACTATAGAAATTCCAATTTACAGTATTGCCATTGTATAAACAGACCTTAGTATACACTAGTTTTTGCCCTCATCTTTCACTCCAGCATTCCCTTCAAATTAGAAGGCTTTCAGCAGGTAGTAGTATGTAGCTATGCATTAATCAGTAAGCTCTCTTGACTAATCCAGTTCATTCTGTCTAGTAAGAGGATTCCAGCAGCAAACATGGATACAGTTTTCTAAGAAGAAAGCAAGCCAAGAAAGGCAGCTCCAGAGGATATCAAGAAAATAAAAAGTGACAGATTGGTGTCACGTAAGAAAAAGTATGTCAGGAGATACCATCATGCTTTTCTCTGGATAAAGGCTCAGAATGAGCAGGTATAGCAGAACATTCTTATTCTGCATTACAATGTTGTAAGTATTGAGACTAAATAGCATAATATGATTACATCATTCCTGAAGAGGCAAAATGCTCTCATTCTGTTCTCTGCTTAGTGAAGATTTAATTTTTTTATTCTTTAATCATACATACAGAATCCCATAAATTTTTGAAATTGCCTGGCCGTTTAGGAATTAATCTCCAATTTTATTTTAACATGCCCGGTCTTAAGGTTTAATGACGCAAATTTCCTTAAATTACATTAGAACACAAGTCAGGCACAAAGTTCTCCTTCAAGAAAGTCATTGTCCAGAATTTACAAGTAACTTGGAAATAACGGGAACAGACTTTCAGATGTCTCAACCCTTTATAGATAGGTGTAAACTATTTCCACTTACAGCAAGAATGGAGCTGGCCTACACATTGTTCGTTCTTGCTGCGTTGCAATTTTAAAAAAAAATTAGATATCCTTTAATTTTACTTTGACTTACAGTTATAACTGAGCGATATCAGTACGTAGTAGAAAAAGAAAAAGGTGTCAACTTAGTTTTGATGTCTAAATAGCCAACTGTTCCTGCCTTTTCCCCCCCCCCTCTATCTTACCATTGGAATTCTTTGGCTCCTCAAAATCAGTGTTTTCATTAAATCTAGAGATACTGCTCTGATGTTCCACACACACTGTATTTCCAAAACCTGGATGATTTTGGACTCATGATACTTTAACAGAATCTGAGAATTAAATAAAAAGAGAAAATTAACGCATGCAGTACGAGACAACACTTCATTAGTTGCAGTGACACAGCAACATGTGACTTACAGCATGGAAAAAACACTTCCAAGCAACCAAATTCTACAGAGGGCTCAAATCTCCCCAGATGTGATGCTGCTTTGCCCAGACTCATCCAAATCCCTCTGACAACCTCTTCATCCAACTTCAGAACCCCCAAATTCACTAGCACACAGGCCAGCCTCACTAGCCTGCCCAGGAAGCAGACAGACAGAACTCACCACTATCTCTTGCCATGCCATGGGCTCACCATTAAGCCTTGACCTGCTCAGGCTGCAGGACTGCATCCTGCCTCCATCTGAAGGATCTTTCAGACAGAGAACAGAAGTTACTTTGAACAGTCTCCGAATATCTGTCTTGGTAAAAGTCACCCAAGATACAAAAAACAAACTGGTATCTGTTCACTTATAATAGCCTTTTCAGGAGAGCAACAATGACACACTGTCTTCTAGACTACTGCTTTTCAACGTGTTTTTGACACCACCATCTCATGTAAGCTACTTACAAACTTCAATATATTCTTTCTTGCAGTCAGTACGAGCCTCCATTTTGTGCACAGCATATCCCCAGGGAGATGCAGGATTATTTGCTTATTGCTGATAATCACCTGGGCAAGAGTCCTACAAGTTTGTATTTACCCACAAGCAAGGCAGGTGCCACTTTGTGCAAATCAAACATTTCCCTACACATAAAACAAGCTGCTCTTCAAGCTGGCTATACGCCTCGACAAATACAGCATCCTAACTGTACTGCAGGCATTCACATGAATAAAACATGGCTATGCAATAACAGTTAAGAACGGATATGATGCATTAAAGTTAGATTTCAATGCAATATAAAAAGAACCTAAAACATCTGTAAAGGCATTTCCCTATGGCCATGCATCAGGATGCCAGCAGCACTTGGTAAGTCAAGTATTAGTTCCTCAGCTTGGTAACAGATGGTCTTTGGCCCCAGCAACCCCTAAATTCACAGGGACATAAGGGGGCTTTTTGTGTGTTATATATTATCGTTACCGAATGCTGAAGCGTAATGGAAGAGATCCCTTTGCCCCTTGGAACGCCATTCACTTCACTAGGTATACTCCAGAAGTACAACTGGCTGTAAGATTCCCAAAGCTTTGAAGGTATGGAATGGGGTATTTATTCCCTCTCTCTCTGAAAACCCTGCCCAGAGTTTCTGGGAAATGTCAACACACCTGTACTGCTTATTTGCTCGGCAAAATCTTAACTTCTCAAAGACTAAAAAGCATCCTATGTGCAATTTACTTAGCACCATTAGAGAAAACTGTTAAATACATCATGGCACAACACAAAGTTCATGTAGTTTAGTTTCGCATTTCAAACACACAGCACTAAACTCGTTAGAGAACTTGCATGTATTGCTTGCCTCTTGTCATATCATTGATGTGAGGTAAGTAGATGTTGAAAATAGAAAACTTGCCGACTCCCAAAGAGGAAGGTTATAGACATATTCCAGAATCAACTTTTTCATCAGATCCGCTCCAAACAAGCACAGAAGCAGAGGCTGAGTGTTATCGCACCGATAAAGAAAAATACCCTTGTGACAGACTCAACAAGAGATCTGGCCTACAGTATATAGGCCGCAGACTACAGAAGTTATATTTGCTTAATACCATACTAGGAATAACTTCTGCCAAAACACTTCTTGGTTAGGAAAAGCTTTCTAAAATCCTTGGTCTAGCACTCATATCGAGACTGAATATTTTTTTTTGTTTTCAGTATCTGAGAAAGTTACATGCAGATTTCTTCATCTTTAAACTTTCTCAAAGTTCCCTACCTGCATGTTTTCTCCCCAAAAAAGCGAGCACTTTAAATGGCTGCTTCCCCCTCCTCAAGCCTTGCATTTCTAGTGGAGCTGAGGTAAAATTACTGAGACCTTGGAGCACCCAGCTCCACCCATGCCAGACAAGGTCAAACCAACAATTTAATCTTTGGCCCCTTCCTGTGTATCTAATGTCCTATTCGTTTTTTGCCCTCCTCCATCATGGCTCAAAATACAAGCAGAGCAACCTGGTTGGAAACGCCTTTGACTGAGGGGGTAGCTTCAAGGAAAAGTGTAAACTACTTATGTTTAGCAGGATACAATTTTCAGAGAGGATGTAATAGCTCTTAAGCTACCGCTACACTTGAACTTTGCCATTTACCATTTGAGTTGAACAAGAGTTATTGACAATGACTTCAACAAAGGATGCTTGTGTATAGTCACAGAAGTCAAGTGCGGTTTGAACTATAACAATTTATAAGTAATTCCTGCAAATTCTAGAAAGGAGATTTTACTGCTTAATGCACAAGGGCCCAGTGAAAATAAATCTAGTAGTCAGTAGAAATAACTTTCTATGCACGCCTTGCTCTGCACAGATGAAAGTGCAAGGCTTAAGTTACAAAATGTCCTTTCCAGAAATTAAAAAAAAAAGAACCACAACTTTGAGGCTGCTGCCTAAATTGACGCTATCTAACTCTTCGAAGAGGTACAGGACAGCCAGTGGAAATACCAGCTTAAGTATCTTCACAAAGGGCCTCTCGGAGGGTACAGCCCAGGCAGACAACAGCAGGCTCTGCCTGTGCTTGGAGCCAACCCCAGGCCACATTACCGCAGTAGTACTGTGCTTGATGTGCTATACGCTTCTCAGGGACTTACAGCTTGAGCTGCCACATAGCGTGATCGCACCAATCTTGATTAACTGTGAGTACTGCCAGATCACGCAGGTGCCTGCTTGGATATATCAGAGATCTAACCAAAGTCTTCCACAGCATGCACTAATCCTGACACAGAAGTACTTTAGATGCGAGTCCAGCCCTGAGAGACTCCTTGGTGCCTGTGAAAAGAGCACTATGTATGAGAATTAGATCCAATACTGCAAAGACTTATCTAATATTTATTGCAAGCCCATAACTCAAGTTTCTCAGGACCTTTCATGTACTTGATATGACGTCCGTGGGTGCATCTTGAATCGGGTTCCAACACACATTCTTAACTAAGGAGCAAATACAGATCCATAAGGAAAATTACTGAAGTCTTCAATTTTAGCAAGAACATCAAAAAAAGCAAAAAGATCAAAGCTTCCTTTATAGTCAGTACAGATGTAAGCTGTAGGTAGACAAGGAAAAAGGGGTGAGAGGCCACACATTTCATCAGCTCATTCCAAGACTTATTATACAGAATTTTAAACCAGAGCTGTTTAGATAATCTTAAGTTTGAGGCAACATACATTTATTTTAAATTACCACTATCTCTTAACTAATTATCACAAACATCATCTACAAGACAGAGCTGTTAGAATAAATCTCCCAGTGTTCCAGTTCTGTAGTTAAGTATTTTTTGTGAGATTACAAACAGTAGAACATAAATTTATTGTTTTGCATCTAAAATATGAATCACAGTGTAAAGATTAGGTTCCATATGGTTATATAAACAAATCTCACTGTGCACAAATAATCACCGACACTTTTAACCATTTATCTAGCTTTCAAGATGCAACAAATTAGATATTGACATTTTAGACACTAGATATTGACATTGATGCTGTAAAATGGCTAATACAGCAACTAAGAATTCTTACTTCATGTGAACAGGGACCATTTGTATTTATCCCTAGTACAGAAAGCATCCAAATGCTCTTGTGACATTTTATGGAGGCACAGAAAACATCATGCAGCAGAAACGTCATAGTTTTGTGCTCAGAGGTGGGTTTTTTTTTTTCCTATTAGTATCTAGTGCTAAATCCTGAGAAGTCAAGCTTGGAAATCTCCTTCTCATTGGAAAAACTTGTTCGATCTATGCGAGAACTTGGGCTTCCAACCTTACTCAGCCAGGATTTCCTGCAAGAAAGAAAAATAAACAGAGGGTTAACATATGAAGAACTGCACACATTGGGTTTTATTCTCCTGTCATGCCTTCCCCCCCCCCCTTTTTTTTTTTTTAAGAGCCATAAGCAGTCTTTCAATGAGGAAATATGTTTAATTCTTTTCTGTTTTCCCTCCCTTTCTCCTTTAAAAGCAAAACAAACTATTTAAAAGGTATCAGTATTTCAAGAAGTATTACATAAAAAATACATCTGACAAAAGACTAGAGCAGATTTATTGTAATGATCCCATTAAGTGCTTATTAACAGCATTAACGTAGGTATATATTACCTTTGCAGATTCAATACTACACTTCTAGCAAGGACCTAAAAACCATTCATAATTTAAAAATATTATGAAAAAAAAATTCTAACAGCCAGTTTATCTTTTTCTGACAACTAAAAGAAACAGACACTGAAATAAAAATGATTAAGTTCAAAATCAGCAAAAGGACACAAAGCAAACAAATCAAAAGAATGTCCCAAAGCAATACAAAATTATAATAACACTGAATTTAATATAGGCATTCTTAATTCACAAGCGGTGGCTTTGCATGTATCTGCATTATGATCCAATCTCAAATTATGCCACTGCTTCCACAGCACACTGGAAAATAGTATTGAACACAAATTACCATAAAATTAACGAGGCTGGAAGCTGACAGTGCTACGGCTGCTCCTACACACACGCCCACTATATTCCTATCCTGCAGTAACTTGCTAATTCACAGTAGTGATAAACTACTGTGTGATAAAAGGAGGTGCACAAACACTTGGAAGTGCAGATGACACTACTTACAGAGAAGTTTATTTACAAAAAATATTTTTTAATACAACAAAATACCGAGAGTCTCAGAAATAGGAAAGCATTTTACTGTAGCATATTTAAGGAGAAATATTTCCGCACATTTACTTTTTATAACTTTAGTGACACATAAGCTGGTATAGACACATAACAGATGAGTTTTTTTAAAAAAATATATCATTATTCATTTCAATTGGAACACCATAAAAGTTATGTCTTAAGTTACTTTAATTAATCAATTGAAAAAAATTACACCGAGCATTATAAAGCATTATATGCAGCAAGACTTAACTTTGATGTCTTTATAATGAAAATTGTGCAGAAAGATTGCTTATCTTGAGCCAGTAAAGAAAACACATTTGAGGTATAGAAATGTATCTCGTTAGAGCCCTATGTGACAAAAGGGAGGTTTTTTAGACAATTTCTGACACAACCTAACACCACAGAACACCTCGAATGTCTTAGCTGGTTATCAGAGACAAGTCATTTTCTCCAAACTGTGGTAGACCTTTGTAAGACTGGTCTCATCACTGGCACGGACAGTCCCAAACCTGTATTCAGGACCTATGCAACTTACCTTGCTCTTGAAATTCTGCCTACAGAATCTTGATTATAAAAAAATACACATCCTTAATACCTCAGCAAGAAACTGGGTATGTCCCATTCCTCCTGTATTTTGAAATATAACCCTAGGAGTATACTTGGTGGATTACAGACTTGCAAATGTCAAAGAGCTCCGTGAGCTCCTTCCTATTCAGCTTCTATATGGAAGTCTCTATATGAAGAGAGGCTCTATATGGAAAGTCTGACTAGAAAACACAAACCACATAGGGGTATCTCATGTTCAAAGCATGACAAGCCTTAATGTAGCATACAGCAATTAAAATAAATATTTCTGTCAGATGTTTACACATCTTCACACCTCTCGTTCTTTGCTTTGTGTTGTGAACAACCTCCTTCCTTGCCTGTTTTAGATGAAGCCTTTCCAGTAAGAAGTGTAACACAGGAATAGGACTACATGAGTGAGACAGGAGAATCCAGCTTTCCATTCTGTGCTGGAGTCCTAAAGGCAGACCAGGTATTTCAACAGAAGGAAAAAAACTAGTAATAGACCAGTCCATTTTGCTCCATATTATGAAAAAAACTGAAAAGCCCCTTGTTTATTTAGCAGAAAAGTCTCTAATGTATAGTCAGATGTCCCCAAGTAAGAAAAAAAACTTATATTTGAGATACTGAATTACTTAATCTGCACTAGTTTGAGAAGACTAATATCCACAAGAGAACAGCCTTTTTTGCTTTTTCTCCTCATTTTAAAGGTGAATTTGTCCTAGACAAAACCAGAAGAAATATATTCCCTGCCCAGCCTTTACAACTGTACGCAAGACCAAATTTCATCCGTGGCTGCTTCAAATTCCCAAGCTCCACTGCATGAAGAAAATAACTCCGAGAACATTGCACAGAGCAAACTTTAGTCACTGTCAGCTCCATGCACTCTCACGTGAATAAGGATAAAGTACAAATTATGAAAATCCAATTAAAACAATCCAGCTCCATGGAAACTCTTCATAGGATGCAGGTACTTTACTCCTCATTTAATGCAGGAGGTAGGGAAGCATTATAGAACTGCTCCCTACCTGGGATTTGCATGATTGTAGGGGCTCAGCTCTTCATCGAGACACTAATATTTTGCAATAGGACTTCATTCATTGCTCTTCCCTCACTTTGCCCAAGTGACAGACCATTCCCTGAACACTACCAAGCAGCATGGGTTTTTTGTTGCTTTTTTTTTTTTAACAAGCTAAGAAAGCAGGAAATGAGTATTTGCTAGAAGTAGCACACAGTTATAGTTGTTTCCTCATTTATGCACAGAGCAGAAAATGTCCTTCATGATATTTTAGGTAAGGGTAGTATTTTTTTAAATGGTTTTAACTTTCATTAGTATCCAGATCAATAGACCCAAATTAAGATGATGTTCTGTATCCTCCTCTTGCTTTGCTCAGCCTTCCTAATTTTCTTTCACATGTGCCATGAATTTCAGATCAGTGTGTGCAAGAGATTAGCTACAACTACTAGCATTTGGAGTTTTAGCTTGCCATTTATAGCATCCATTTTAAAATTCACTGCTGCTACCTGCTTTGCTTCAGGAGCAAGATGGACAGCCTCCACCTCGCTTGTCACATGGGGTAGCAATGAATCAAACAAGGACATTCCTTTAAACTAGCCTGTGGCAGGATAGTATACAGCTTCCTCTTCAGTTTTAAAGGATATTATTTCTAAAGCTAGACTGCTTCAGTGAGTCTGGAAGAAGAGCTAATCTCCAAATAGCCATTTCCTACCATGTTTTATTTCTCAAGTACTGCACATCCATGCAAACGCTCTTTGGCCACGCTCCGATCTCACTGTTCAGAACCCAACTGGCAGCGCGGGGACTAGATCGACTCGCGATACACTTTAGCCACAGATGTAGGGGTTACACAGCCTCCCCATCCCCGGGAGAAGCCGGGCAGGCTGGCGCCCTAGGGTCTCTCCTCAGGATGCGCAGCGCTCCCAGCAGCCCCCTCCCGCCCTCTACCACAGGGGTGAGAGCACCCATCTGATTGGTTCCTTCAGACAGGTGGCACCCGGCGATTGGCTGTTGCCAGTGTGGGCCGCCCACCTCCCTCTGGAAGCTTCTCCACAGCCTCACAGCCAGAAGCCACCCCTCATCCCCGATGGCCCCTGCAGCCAGGCCCCCTCCACCCCAGCTGCCACACCTGGGCAGGGCCACTGGCAAAAATACCCCAAAATCAACCTAAACAGCATTCCCCAGCACACCTGACCCTCAGGGCATTGCTTCTGAAGCCACTCGGGTCACACTGGTTTTTCTCACCGCTCTGGACTTTCCTGCCTCAGCACAGTTAGGACAAGCTGGCCTGAAATGGCTTCCCAGCCCAACTTAAACACACGCTTCCTCTGCTCCTCACATTCACAGTGGCTTACTCCTAGGAGTGTAAAGCTGGACCTGTCATTCTTCTTTTATCATTTCATTAACTAAAATGAACCTTGCTATGTGACTCTGGCCTGTTACCAAGGCAACCGGGCTCCTTCCAGCCAACGTATTACTGGAAAACGACATCGGCAGAGCTGGGTTCGCACCGTCCCCATGGAGGTTCCCGCAGAAATAGCCTGGCTGTGTACAAGCAGGCGTCTTTCTTGCAAGCCAAGGCACACGTGCCTACCTGGTAACTTGTCAGAATGTAACTTGTCAGGTCAAGGCTGGAGAGTTCTCTGGAAATGCTATTTAAGGAGCCTTGCCTCTGTAATACAAGATGAAACTAGCACAGCCTTAAAAAAAAAAATAAATCCCCATGCTCTGAATACTACAGGCAGTAGGGTAACTTTATGCTTCCCCTGAATAAGATTTAATTTTTTTTAAACTGAAATCTATGCTATAAAACAGATTTCTCTGAAATAAATGGCTTGGTTGGTGCTATTCTCCGGCTGAAATCTTTTCCTGCTTTGATAAGGAAGAAATAACTCTGACGGAGGGAGAAACAGGCCCTTCTGCACCTCCACACAGCAGGCATGGCAACAAGCCCATCAATGAACGCATTTTTCCTGTGCTAGACTCTGTATCAAACCATCAATATACATAGGATGCTCCTGCAGTAGTGGGTTTATTGTATGCGAAAAGCCAAATGATTTTACCTGAGATTGCAGCAATTTACAGTCTACAGCATTAGAAATGGGCCCCGAGATGGCCTGTGGCATTAATACTCCGTGAGCTATACATGGTTTGGGAATATGTTTCTCTTCACCTTAACCACAGTATCACTTAGAGGGAACAGGGGAAGTGTGTGCTTTTATTTAGAGGGAGAGAAAACAAAGGCACTGGCTTGTTTACACTTCATTTCCCTTTGTTTGGGATAAAATATTGGAGAGAATGTTGCCTTTTGAAGATTGTGTTTACATCCATGACAGTGTATAGACTAGGATTACAAATATTTATGAAATACCTCCAAAATGTTGTATTCTGAAACAGTACTGTCAAGTTTTCATAAATCCTGATATTTAAATGTTTGCAGAGGAAACGTGGAATTCCTTTCCATTGCTGTCTGGCTTCTGAGCTTTTGGGAAGAACTTTAGCCATGGTTTTCAAGCTTTACTCTACAATAAGGACTAGGAACATTTTACTTAAAACCTTTGTTTTTATAAACATGAAATTCACATCCAGGTGAAGCCTCTAGCAGCTTGCAAAGACATCTCACAGGTTACCACGGAGCCACTCCATCCTCCCTACACCTCTGCTTCTCCCGCAGGAGCCTAAAAGTAAAATGGGAATCTGGAAATAAGATTTACAGGGCATTGTGGAAAGAAAAGCTAGCAGGAAGGATAAAAACCTTGGTAACAAGTGTTTGAAAATAGTTTTGTTTGACATGATTTGAATCATGGTGTAGCCTGAAAAAACCCCGCATGCAGCATTTTAACTTTAGCAAAAGCAATTAATGCCTTAGAAAGGTGGGGAAAACGGGTTCTGAAGAAAATACATGCGGGACCCTGGGAAGAATTACTAATATTTTGGTGCAGGATAAGGTCAAGAGAACTCAAGCAATACATGCAGTCAGATTTCTCCTACTGGCCCTCATCCTCTGTTCCTAGTAATTTTTTTAGCTCCCAAGACTAGGCTCTAGCTTGCGGTAAAAACCTGAATCCACCTGACCCAACACACTACTGTCTCCAGAGCTCTGCTCAGGGGGCCTCTCTGCTGCACCTCCCCAGGCAAAAGGTGTTTTTTACGCTGTTGGGCACAGGTACACCACCAAACCACTGCTGGCAGCAGTCCACCTAGGTCAGGAGCAAGTGTCTGCACTTAACTGCACGTCCATACCTGCAAAAGGAAGGGGGAAGCAGCAGAGGGAGAACAGAGCGCAAGGGAGAGGAATTTTTACAGATATAAGAGGGCCCCACTACAGGCCACCAAATCAAAGCCAAGTGACAAGTTACTTCAGAGGATTAAAACAAAAGAACCATCAATAGTGTAAAGATACAGGCCAAGACATGGATGGGCTAGAAATGAAGCAACCTGCTCAGGTGTAGGCACAGTGCCCCAGAATAGAGCTGGAGCCTGCAGGTGTGAGGAAGACTGCCCTGCTGCCTGTTTGCTCTGGGCATCCCCACAACAGGAATTTCTTGGCCCATTGGATATTTAGCCCAAGTCCTGTAACTTGTTTTAGAAAGGGGAGAAAGATATTTAATCAAAACTAGTGTTTCACTTTGTATTTTTAAACACAGCTGTCAGATGAATGTTGTTAATTTGTTTGTATTTCTACTTTTTGTCAAACCCTGCTGCACTCTGTGCCAGCATTTCTCTAGAGAATAAGCGATGAGCTTTTCTTCGAGGTACTATTCAAAAGTAATGTCAACAGCAAGGGCAAGTGAGCAGAATCCGATATATTAAAAATACTAATTAGGTGTGATAACACCAAGTAAGCTTCAAATACATACTCCAGTGTCACATTTCTATGAACCTGAGAAAAGTTACTTGTATGATTAATCACATATTGCGTATATTTTATTGGCAAGAGTTTAATGTAAATATGATCATTACTAGTTTGCATTAGCACAGAATTTGACTCCACATACCTCAAATCAACCTTGTTATTCATATCCACATTAAACATCTTCACCTCTTAATTTGAAGAGGAAAAATTATCCCAGAATGAATTAAACCAAGCCTGAAGTAATTTCTTCTCATATGCAATGCAATGGATTTTTTCATTAATTGTTTTGGTATTCTTCAAGTAGACTTCAGTGATTTAACTTAAACATACGATAAGTGCATTTTTATAGAAAAAGTTATCAGAATGCCCCAGTCTAAGCCATGTTAGGCAAGTCACATTTGGCTTCTTTCACAAATCTTATCAGAAAAAAACCAAGCAATGCTGCAGGAATTTGTTCCAACAAAGAAGAGTAAAGCAGTAAATGAAAAGTAAAACCAAATTCAGCCCTTTCAGTAACTCAAACCAGCTTTTATGTCCACACTGACCTACAGAAAGTACAAGACAAAAGAGAATTTCCCGTTAAGCTTGTGTCCTATCTTCCCAAAGCAGAGCAACGTACCAGAGCGCCAGAAGCAGCGAAAAGGCCTATTGTATTTTTCCTTGTAATACATCTGCCTCTACAGGGTATGATTTGGCTCACACAGCAGACAATGAATTTTGGCTAACCCTGCTCCATTGCACAGAATGCAAGCAAAAGTTATTTCTCCTTCCACATCTGTTAAATCAAAGGCCACAGGAAGCTTAAAATGAGGAGGAACCATCCCTGTTAGTGTACCAGTTCAGGCTTCTGGAGAAGATGGACCACAGCTGTTCTAATGCTTAGGAACTGATAAGCACCCATCACCCACATAATCTGTATTTTACAATACCCTTTTGAGTTGAACAAATAGTAAAGCAATATCACCTCTGACCATCAATTTTATACCTAAAAATGTTAAACAAACCCTTATGCTGCCCATTTCAAAGCAACCCTACTGGAAGACCATAATGAATCATCACACTGACCGGTTCAGTTTTTCTTAATAATCCGTTTCATTATACAGCCCAGTAAAAACAAAACAGCTACTACAGTAAAGGGATACTACCTGGGTACAGCCATCCGAGTGGAGAATTCGTATCAAACCAATGTGCAGCCACAGTCCAGGAAAGCATTCAAATAAGACAGAAAACTGCAGATGACGAGTGCAATCAAGAATTTGGAACACTACATTTTTCTGTTCTCCAGTAATGAGGTTCAGCAAGGGAGACAGACATAAAAGCCATATGAGGACCAACCCCCACATTACTGTGCTTGCTGTATCCTCTATGTAATTCTCAGAAGACAGATTTACACAGAAAAGTAGAGATTAATTTATTATGCAAGAACTAAAAATAATGCCAGACCAAAACACAGTCAATTCCTTCAAGCACCACTGGGATTCTTGCTATTTCCCTCAATGTCTCCCTTAATTTACAAGTACTTAGGCCAGCTAAGACTGAAAAACAAAAAGACTCACCGAGAAGTTGCAAACTGGCCCTTTCCAATTTAAAGAAATGGAGATCTTAAGCGGGAAGCAGCACAGTTTTTAAAGCGTTATGTTACAGAGCATTGAGCAGGTTTGAGTGAGAAATTACATATTTCCAGTGTTGCAGTGACTGCACATGGATTTACCTTTCCCTAGAACACCCCTGTTTGAAGGCTTCAGGAGCTAACTGGTTGGCTCCCTTCAAAACACGCAAGAGTGACCATTTCCATCAAAGTACCTTGCATAAGCATCCATATATCCGAGCACAGATTAGGAGCCGGCTGTCCAGCTGCTCCTCATGCTGAAGTGCACATACAGCCGCTTTCCTATGTATAAAACATTTGCCTGCCCATTTTTTATAATCAAAACAGAACCCACCCCTCAGATTGTCACAAAAATCTCAGCCAAAATATTTTGAAATACTTTGACCATGTTGGTATTTCACACACATTTTTCTTCTTGCTATTAGGCCAACTGATTAATGTATGTTGGGACTTACCTTTAAAAACACCACACTTACTGTCTAGCCCCTATAGAAGTGGATGCTGTTGACAGAAAAACATGTAACTGACAACTTGATTTTTCTTTATTTAGAGCTTGCAAAAGTACTTTGAAATTTCCTTAAGCATTTATCTAGCTCAGCTCCATTTTTTCCCACTGACATTACACTGTGATTTTATTTGGTAATTTAAATTGCCCACTTTCAAAGGAAGCAGCTACACCCATCTTTTTAACCTGCAACCTCAAGGACCTTTTTTTTTTTAAACCAACAGTGACATAAAATAGTAGACATTTTAGCATATGAGTTGAAAGATTAGGAAAATGTTTTTAATAATGTTATTTATGGTAGAGAGCACAGCTGTTCAGAAAAACACCAAGTAGGTTACACTAGCTAATAGTCCACTTACATTTTATACGATGAGAAGGTTTGGGCTTTGTCAAGACTTACTTTCATAGTGTTGTAATTTTTTTTTGCATTATAAATATAGCTACAGTAAGGAGGAAGCAGAAGATTAACATAAGGATACATTACAGCTAGTATGTTCTTTATTTGAAAAAAGCTATCTGTGGTTTCCAGCACACCAGAGCATGCTCCTGAGGTGAGCCCAGCATGGTACGTTTAGAAGGAGTATACCGTGGGTACCTAAGATGCATATATAATATTCCCTGTTACCACGAACTAGGATTTGTTGGTATGTAGTATTTATTGTTTCCATAAATAACAGAAATAGATCTAGTATTTTAAAAACAGCCATATGCTCCCTGAAGCCCAGCCGGCCGCCTCTGCCTTGAGGTCAATCTCCAGACACAAACAGCCTAAGGCAGCAGGGGAGATAAAAGCGAGATGCGCCAAGCCTCTGGCATGCTGTCCCCTATGAAAGGGCAGACAGACCTCACAGAAGTGGCTACATCTTCCACGCTGTCATATCCCAAAGAGTTTATTTCATTTACAGTAAGAAAATTACTTCCATTCTTTGACATTACTTCTCCAGCTCCAGCTCTGGAGCCCTCAGCACAAGAAGGACATGGAACTGTTGGAGCGGGGCCACAGGAGGGCTACTAAAATGCTCCGAGGGCTGGAGCACCTCTCTTATGAGGACAGGCTGAGGGAGTTGGGCTTCTTCAGCCTGGAGAAGAGAAGGCTGCGGGGAGACCTGATTACGGCCTTTCAGTACCTAAAGGGGGCCCATAGGAAAGATGGGGAAAATCTTTTTAGTAGGGCCAGCTGTGACAGGACAAGGGGGGATGGTTTTAAACTGAAGCAGGGCAGGTTTAGACTGGATCTAAGGAGGAAATTCTTTACAATGAGGGTGGTGAAACCCTGGCAGGGGTTGCCCAGAGAGGTGGTGGAGGCCCCATCCCTGGGAACATTCAAGGCCAGGTTGGATGGGGCTCTGAGCAACCTGATGTGGTTCAAGGTGTCCCTGCTCCTGCAGGGGGGTTGGGCTGGGTGACCTCTAGGGGTCCCTTCCAACCCAAAACATTCTATGATTCTATGATTTATGATGTTTTTCTTATTATTACATATACACTGAAAATACCATTCTTGAAAGACCCAATATAAAGATTGTTTTTCCCTACTGGCTTTAAAAGTTATATAAATTTATTGTATCACTGATGGGCACTTTGGTTTTAAGACCATAAGATGACACAGGCTATCTTTGCAAGTAGGTATTAAATACATCATCTAAAGAAGCCTTTCAAGTCATGATCCCAAACTCCTCAGATAGCAGGTATCTCAGATATCTCAGCTGAGATCTTAAATAAGAGATAACAAAACTAAGTCTCAGCTGTGAGCTACTTGATTTCCTACAGATCTACATTATTCATTATTCAAATCAGCTTTGTAACATCTCTAGTTGTTAGGCTTTATACTGTCTATCAATATCACAAGCAGCTCGATAGAAAAAAGGACCTATTCATGTGAGCGGCAACAGCGCTGCAAGCACGCCTATGGCAAAGCCCATGCCTGTGGTCTATAAACTGTCATTATGAATATACTCACTTAAAAATAAACACACTTAAAGCTCCAAGCTATTTAAGGAAGCTATCAGAGCACGAGCACATATTTTGGTTCAATGTTTCCTTCTGTAAAATAATTGTTATTTTAAACAAGCCTTTTAACATTTATTTCAATAAGATCTGATACATGTTCTGTGCTATTCAGTGGTTCCTGTGCTGTACTATAGTATTTTTTATTATATCTGGGTTTTAGACTATCTAAAAATGTTTTCTCGATTATTTGCAACAGTGATACAATTAATAAAGAGATTTCTTTTCTAGAAAAAAACCCTTTTTTGCTACAAAGATAAACCCAGACTGGAAACCCTAAACTATCACCTTCTCAAGGCAGCGATGGCACATGCTACTTTGGTTACTGCTTACAGAAAGCAAACCAGCAGATTAACTGATTTTTTTTTTTACTATTACGAGGATAATGGGCTTAATCTTTCCTCCTAAACTTTCCATTAGTTTGACAGCTTCCTGCTGACTCATTAGAATCTGCCCTTTAGCAGTACTTTTTTTTCCCATATTGAGAGCTTCAGACTTCACGAACTAGAATAAAAGCAGAATTCTACTGAAGACAGCATCTTATTTCTACTAAAGTCAACAGTAAGACTTCTAATGAGGACACCAAGATAGACTCGGCCACTGTTTTTACAAAATTTAAACAAAGATCTATGACTACTTACAATAAACAAACATCTAAGAGCGCCCAAACCAAGGAAACCATCTTTGGAAGACAACTGGTCCACACTGTTTTCATGTATTCCTAAATAGGTATTGTTAATAACTATTAATGAGCACCCTGCCTTGCACAAAATTTTAATTCTGTCGCTTCTGCTTCACGTGATGTCAGCTGCCAGAGCAAAAATGAGCAGCAGGAGGCAAGCTGGATAAAAGATGTTTTAGATTAACATGCTGACAGACCCAGGAAACACTTCTCCAACTCAAACACGCAGTGAACTGGGCAGTATTCTCCACTGCAAAGAACTTCCATTTTAGAAAACATATTGATCCTTTTTTAGGATAATTGCATATTCCTTTGACATGGGTATCAACTAGCTAAATCTGAGTTTCTCTAATTTTTTTTAGTCCAAATAACTTGTTTGGTTTCCCTTCAATTGTTGAAAAACACATTTTCAGAAGAACTGAGAGCAATGAGCTAAGAATGTATGCTTTAATAACAAAACATTAGGATTTTTTTTTTTAAATAAGCAGTATGAGTTAGGTAAAAATCAGCTCGCTTTTTACATATGTAATTAAGCATATAAACCATTAGCTTTTCAAAAGCATTGCTCAGGCAATGCCACCTTGCCACCTAAATACCGTCTCACAAAGATAATATATAACAGCAGAGTAAGAGTAATATGTTGTAGTTTCTTAATATACAACAGGGTTTGATATTTTATGAAATGCTTGGTAAGAGAATTACTGGCAAAGTAGAAATATGTTCCTAAACTCATAAGTCTTCCCACTTTTTCATCTTTCCCTCGAGCTTCAGGGGCTGTCACAAAGTATTAAACATCTCATTTGTTTTCTGTAATTTATGCCATTTTCTTTCTTTCTTTCCCTTCCCCCTTTTTTTAAATTTTATTCTGCCTGGCCAGTTAAAGCAGACCAATCTGGTTCTGATCACTTTCACTGCAGGCTGCTGCAGGGACTCCCTAGGTTTTATAATGTGAAATTGAACTACAAAAAACCCCTAGAAAACCAGTAATTTCACTAGCAGCTAATTTTACTGAAATGCGTTATTGAGAAACATTTCCTTACTATTATGCTTGACAAAAAGCTAATTGCCACTGTGTCTTTAACACACAAAAGGATGAGGAGTAAATGCTCCCAGGCTAGTCAGGACTCACCATTTTGAAACAAATCCTGTTTTCCATTGCAAAGCTTGCATGCACCCCACAGAAAGGGCTTTCCAGCAGAATTCATGGATCTGGGATAATGCACTAGTATAGTCACAGGCACTCAGCTGCATTATGTCTGTCCTGACTCATAGTGTCTCCTGCAATGGTCATGGTGTAATGGTGATCACCTGGATGCAGGTTTTGACCCTTTCCTTGTTAACAGCAACATTCCTGACTTTCAACTGTGCACATGCACACTAAGAAGGGATTCAGGACTGCAGTCCAAAGTTACTACTTTCTTAAAGCAAAAAAACAACTGAAGTATTTAAAATAGCTCATTTCAAAGAACTCATTTCAAAATAAACTTGGAGTTACTTGGTGCTTCCAGTGACAAAGATTTCCAGAGGCAGAGAGTTGAAATTCTGGCATCGAAGACTGACAGTTTTCCTAGAATAAAACGTCTCAAAAGGCACACGTTCACGCTCTTTCAATTTGCTCATGAAGGTCTGGTTGGCCATTTGTAAGAGCACAGAGAACAACAGATGTTTTCCCTTTTTGCAACACCAAGATCTCAGAAGCAAGACAAGAAAACTAATAATTTAGGAGGAAGAGTTACACAAGCTTACAAACATCAGCAGTGTATGATTAAGTGGAGCTGTTCTAAAATAATCATTTTGCAGAATTAATGCCAGAACAGTTCATGTCATCATGCACTTTATAAAAACAAGAGTATGCTCCAGCTTCCTTGTTGTCCAGAAAAAAAGTCCGAACACTTGATATAAATCATATCAGCTAAATATGAACTTTACATTACAACAGCTGCAATGAAATTCAGGGTATAGTATACATCAGATAAAAAGGGTGGCTAGGCCACAGATCCGGCTCCAGATAAAGACACTAAAAGCCTTCAGGAATTCAAATGCCCATTCCAAGGTAAGCGAGGCCTGATTTCTAAGAAAACTTAAGATTACGTGACAAATTTCACCACCAAACAGATGTAACTGAGATCAGGAAGGAGGCTCAGTGCACATCACTTCTGCAAGTCACATTCCAGGGTCTCAAACTGGGTATCAGTAAAGGGAGAAAAACAGAGATCACGTATGAAAAGCCTAATCTGAATGACTTGACTGGCACCATGGTGGAAATTATAGCTAAAGTAGAGAAATCCCCACCTTTCAGAGCAGTGGTTAATGGTCTTAGCTGATCACCCTTCTTTTCTTCCTGTCTTACTCACTGATAAGACTGGTGAAAGCAGAAGACATGACCAGAAGCTAAAAGTCCTTTTACTGTATGAAGGCTTCTGCCTCCTCTGACCAAGCTTTCCCTGGACACTGAACAGTGCAGGGGTTCTATGAGAAATGTAGTTTGCAATGGTGTAACTGAACCCTGGCTGGACAGGCACACTTAAGCAGAATGAGTTACAACTGAGTAAGTCTTAGGCAGATAATTTCACCATTTCTCCTAACCCTACAGGTTGCATCCACATCACCCCCTTCCTTCCCTCAGAACATAGCAACTTCACCTCTGTAAGAGTCCTCTGCTACTCCACCTATACTAAGTAAGACTCTTTATTTGTCTTTTTACTACTCTCCACTCCTTTCGGGAGCAACGCTGCTTTCAGTGAAGGAAGATGTCTGTGCCAGAGCACTCTCTATAGGAAAGAGCCCAATTCTGTGAAATTTGCACCCCACAAAAAACAGTGGAATTCTTTCCAATGGCACAGAATCAGAATTTCATCCTTTATACCCCCAACAAGCAGGCGTGATTGCAATTTCATTCAACATGCTATAGAAATACAAGAAGTGCAAAATAGTTTCATTTCTGACATCATGCTAAATCATTCTCCTGTATTTACAGAAATCAGCAGCTTAGTATTCTATGAGAATTTTCAACAGAAAACACACATGCAAAGATGTCTGAAGTAACACAACTGCTAGCATTGTGTAAATAGATGGGGCAAAACCTGCATTATACACAGTGTAGACAAGAATATATAAAGAGCTAGATCCTTACTGTGACACTTCTGGATAGAATATATTTGCAAATATATGTAGGTTTCCAATTCAAAAGGCCTGCATTTTTAAATATCAGGGTCAGACAAAAACATACCTCACTCTTGAGTACCAGTGATATTGCCAGAGCACATTTCCTCTTGGACACACATACCGAACCACATGCTAACTTGTTTAGGAACACCAAACAACTCCAGGAGACTGGAAATTCCAGTACTCTGAAGTCAATAGATGTCAAAATCTAGTCACCGAGGACTTCCGCTAGCAGTTCATTAGACAGTGAATACTTGTAATGCTGATTCTAAGAATTAAACATATATAATGCCATAAGCAATCCAGTACACAGTTGTTGACTCGGTTTCCATTGCAATGCAGGGAATTTAGCCACAGAACTTTGATTAAAATTAAAGTAAAACATCTGTCTAACTCTCTGGCACTTCTATGACATTCTCAGTGTACACTGTGAAGCATCAATAAAGCAACAACACTATACTGCAAGTTAAGTTAAAAGTTCGACATTTAACACTGCTCTCCTGTTCCTTCGTTACATGACACAAACGCAGCATTTCAAGTACAAAAGCTGTAAGAGTTATTATGACGGTGCCTGCAAGTAAAAAAATATATCTCTACTCATATTAGAGAACAACTTTTTATCTTACAATATGAAGCAGTAAAAAGGGGTTTTGTTTAATTAAAACAGTACATCCATTTTGGCTTTAAACTTAATACAGGATGTACAGTCTTGCCTACATATTTTTTTGGTTTACTTAAACAATGGAAACAAGAGTTCATAACTCAAGTTTTGACAGCTCTTTTACTATTATGGCACAAATCATTGTGTTCTTTCATTCTCCTTTGCTTTAAAGATAGAAACAACCTTTACTTTTATGCAGTTTTACTTATTTATCCATGTATTCTGATACAGCATGTAGAAAAATACTACCACTTTTTTCATTTTTGATCCCCCCAAATAGATAAAACTCCACATTTCAGCTTTAAAACAATTACTTCCACCCCATTTTGTATTTTAATTGTTGGATGTTTTTCATTATTTAGCTTCTAAAACTGGAAGACAAAGCCCCAAAATTTATAAATAGCAAAGGGTCCACTCCTTATTTCAGCTGTTAACAGAGTTTCATCTTCAAGGTGTGTTAAGGATCAGCTCAGCGAAGTCCTGAGAGCACCAACCACCCACTTAAACAGTTTCCTACTTGGGATATTCACTTATAAAAACTTTTAACCCAACAGCCTGATCAATTACATATATACCCAAACAACTGGTAAGCATCTCTCAATATAACTAACTCAAGGATTAAGTACATTAGTTTATGAAATGTGGACTTAGCTTCTTAGATGAAGAAATCCAGTATGATCTCAAAGAGGCAACACCCTTTTTTATCCAGGCAAAAAGCAATGTGATTACAGTTGGGACTCAGAATATTTACTTAAGTATTAATATCTATTGGTTTGCCTTGCTCTTACAGCAGCAGTAAAATGACAAAAAAAAGAAGCCAAAAACCCCTGCCCAACTAATCAAACTGCAATTGATGGCTGAGAAAAACACCCTAAGATTCCCCTACATACATTCAAACCCAAGTTACATTGCTGGGCCTATCTACTGCTCCTTCACTGTGTCTGGAGACAGGGAAAGATCACTCCAAAGTGCTAGGGCAAATTCTCTCCAAACCCCACAGCACTCTGTCAGAAAGGTTGGATGACATCCAAGAACTGGATAACGGGATGACAGTTTCTTACCTTTCACAAAATACAGAACATCAGTTCTATTAGGAAAAAACTCATGCATTTTTCCCAGATATACAATTGATACACCTCTGGTACGACCAGCAAATACCAACTAGGAAACAAGCAAAACCCTGAAGCAGCAGGGCACTTGGTGGAAGATGATAAAAACTTCTTTTACCTAAACATGTATACAACCTCTACTTACAAGATAAAGAAAAAACACAGGAAAAAAAAAAGTACCAGAGAGAACTCCAAGAAGAACAAGTTACCAGAACAGAAAACTATGCATAAACAATTCAGGCCTTGATCTCTCTGTATAGTTTTAATACAATTACATTTAGTATGAGCACATCAGATGAAAATGGTTACATGGCTGCAGTTTTAACATAAACCATAAACAGTTCAAAGTTGCTATATTTAACTAGAACAGCCACAGAATTCTGAGAGAAACCTGGCTGGACACCAGACCCAAACATAGATGCTAGGGGGGATGCAAAGAGCACTTAATTCAGAATAATGGGGAGCTTTCCAATCCATTTATATGTGGAAAAATCTTTTTGCCCCACCAGTCTTTCCTGCATCTCTTTGTTACTGTTACTCTCTCAAACCAAGGCTCCCTTGCTGCATACACACTCTGTTGCACAACTTGAACAGCGTGAACACAGCTCCAACTCACACTGCTGCTCCCACAAGCAAGTTCTGACAGTCAAAGCTCGCAGGTCCTTGCTGGTGCATCAAAGGTGCAGCTGGCACACTGTTTCCTTAAGAACTCCTGGTACTTAAGCCAGAAGAGAACTATTTGTCAGCAAAAAGGATAGAAAAAACCCAAGAAGTTGTTTTAAGCAGAGTTGAATACGGCAAAGAGAGCAAGAAGCAAGTATGAACAGTAATAGTGCCCAATACGCACAGTTAAAGAGAGCAGAACATGTTACAGCAGCACCCTGCAACGCATCAGCGTTCACATCCTCTCGTTTCCACCATTATGCTTAAAGTGACCACAATTTGCACGAACATTGGCAGAAAAGTCTATGGAGAATGAGGACACCACCTTAAACCTCCTGATGAGGTTACTTGTTGCTGGGTAGTCTGTGGATGGCAGGATTAAAAGATGCAGGGTGAAGTCTCACATCAGGGGTAAAACCCAAGACAGCACATCTCCAGCATATGACGGACAATCAAGCCACAGGTGAAGATGAACGAGCCTTCGCTTTGATCCATAGGCTCAAATGTGGAAGCAAAGGGAACAAAGAACTATGTACACTTTCAAATAAGGACACACATAAACTGAATCATTCATGTGCTCCTACAGAAATCACTTCGTAGGTTGCTCCGAAGTAACACGCTCATAAAACTCTTGAGTTTTGTGCAAAATGTGATAAAGCACACCTAAATATCTGTTCTATGATGTTACTATGTAAACAGTGAAATTGCTCTTTCCTGAAATGTTTTTAAAGTAAATTCTAAGGAAAATTCCAAGTCCCAACCAGTTACTTACTATTTACTGTTCTTCAGGGCACCTCAATGAATTCTGGAAGGGACTACATTTGCTAAGGAATGCAACACCTCTCTTACAGCAAAATTCTTTCAGATAATGAAAGTGCTTCATGATAGATGCAGGCTAGAGGATACAAATCATTCCAGCTGATCAAAAGAATGTCTTTTAAAGGAAATTATTTTTCATTGATTATTACTTTAACACACCTTCACCAATTTTAGTAGGTGTTTGAGACAAGTTTATATTAAAACAATATACATTCAAAAGCTATTTTTATCAGCAGTATCCAGGGAATACTGCCCACGTGACTCAGCTCATCCCGTAGGTTAGAAAGAGCTCCCAGCACAGCAGTGGTTTGCAAAGTTTAAGAGGGTTGGTGTTAGTCAAAGTAATAGTAAAGGCCCTGTTCAGTTCATCCCCTGGAGTGGTAACTCAGTGTGTGAAGTTGTCTCTTCAGCTGATATTAAGCCCTGAGAATGAACACAAAATAAATGCAGCAGAACTATGAAGGGCACATTCTACCATACACCTTCCAGGAATCTCTAAACAATGTACCAGACCTCCAAATCACTAGCAACACTGGCCAGCTTTGATTCTTCAGTGACATTTGGAATTTTTAAATCTCTTAAATTGTTAAAGAAATAGGAAAGTTTTGAAAAATAATATTAAAGATAAGGTACTGATATTTACTCCAAATATTAAAAAAACATAGGGATTTTATTTTGCCCCAAACAAGGCACTGAAAGCTTTCAAGAATGCAGTAGTTAATGCAATTACTTAGGATGCAATTATAAAGCATATTAAACTTAAAACTATGAACTTCCATTCATTTATTCAGACATACAAAAATATGAACTCTGATCCAAACAGGTAGAGACATGCAAAAAACAATATAATGTATCTTTAAGAGGAATTTTACCTACATTGGTGTACCACTGCTAATGCACCCAAATTATAACAAGACTCCTGCACAATATTTAGGGCAGAAATCCTGTTGTTCAAACACTTTAATCCGACAGAATTGAGTATAACACAAGACATCTTCATAGTGGAAGTAATTTGTTTGAATATTTCCAAGCAGGGTCAAGTTCATCTTATACAGACACTAATTAAAGAATGTTTAAAACACTGCTTCACTAGAAAAAAAAAAGGTTTTGAACTCTGGGGTTTCAGCTGGGACATGCTGCAATCAGTAGAGGCAGATCAGGTGGAGGGTGAGAGTATGCAATTCCTTAGAGATGCCAGACAGTGCTCAAGCCCATGGAAAACCTCCATAGTCATTTACAAGACGTTAACTCCAGTTTTGGAAGCCAGCCAGGATAAGGATGGCAAAGATGACAGAGCATGTTAGCAACAGTTTCATATTAAATCACATTTACCTTCATCAAAAAAATTACACGAGTTGTTAGACCAATTGGCTGTTTCAGTGATATCTAAAAACATACCAGGCTTTTTTGAGAAGAGGCAGAGAAGGTCTGCCACAAAACAGGAGCTGTAACACAAGGAAAGAGGTTAACATAATGAGGAAGGGAGCTACATTGTTCCAACCACTATTACTTGCTCCCTGACGAGAAACTTCAGTCTAACTCACTGATTCTGCCAGTAGCATTCATAGCAGCAATTGGTTCCATTTACTTCCAAACAGTTACTGGGAGTAAGATACTAAAGGTATGTAGAAAAACCAGTGGGAGGCAGAGGCTTCTACCTGTACTACTGCCAGTCACAGAGGTTTTCCAATCCTCTTCATGTCTCTGCAATGTCAACATGGGAAATGCTTTTGTAAATGGTACTTAACTACTAAACCAAACAGGCTAACCAGAAACAGGATGGTTACATCTGCATTAAGAACACAGGCCAGCAAGAGCGGGTTTGGAAAGTACAGTGGTTGTGCTGAGGACCCGACTTCCACACAGTATTAAACATTTCAGCTCCTTTTTTCCCCTGTGATTTCTTGAATTAGAACAGAAAAAAAGAGGAGATACAGCAGAAGCAGGATGTAGTATAAAAATTATTAAAATTGGTTTTTTGACATATTTCTATTCTTCCCAATCCTCCTACCTTTTCAAAAATAGTACTTCTCAATCACTGAAAACCTTCAGGATTCCTCAGGAGTTAAGTACCTCCATCAGCCACAGACACCTCCAACACATTCATCCTTAAATAAGTACAGATGTGAGCCAAGACTTGTATCTCCTGGCTTGTAGGTGAATACCATGTTAAATGGACTTCAAATGCCTCTTGTCATGTCTGCTAACGTAAGCTTAAAACTCTATGGTGTTTTGCAAGCACACCACAATATATCACGCTCTTCCCTCCTTTAATTAAAAGATCTCATTGCAGTAAGACCTTGCAAGAATAGTATTTGAAAAGAGGAAAAGAGATTAAGAAATAAGCACTGAAACAAGTTTCTCCACATTTTTATGAATTATACTTTTTTCTATACAAGACAGTAGACAAGATTAATTGTATGTATGTTTATAATCAATGTTTTCAGACTTCCAAGTACTTCATACTCAAGTTTCCCTCTCATACTCACTGTTATGATGGCAGTATTCCTACAAAGTTTTATTTGGCTCATCTTATATCCCTCAACACACTGCCTGCTACAGGAATAGATAAGCAGAACAGAGGTGGGGCGACATGAGCACACACCTATTATTCCCTCTAGCTTAACATTCATATTTCTGCAGTCTGTTTTCTGGGAACTTAGAATTTCTTCTTGCAAACAGAATTTTTACGCAGCCAACAAAAAAGTAATCACACAAATATTCAGCCTTTTTACTAAACTCAATACCTACAATGTTCAAATAGCTGTTTCTTGCTATCAAAAAAATTAATAGGAAAAGTATTTCAGCCTTTCCAACTTTGCCTCCAAATTTTTTTTAAAGCTGTCAACCAGCTTTATTGAAATCAAAGACTTTAATTACACTTGGCAATCCCAAAACTGCTGTCTTATTTGGAAGAAGCCACCAAAAGAAAATTGCTACTTAAATTCATCTGTTTTCTCATGGCATTGATTTCCCTGCAAAGTAGATGGAGAACGGGATTCTACTAGTGCAGTTGGTGAAAGAAGTATCTAGAAGGCAAAAAATAGATAGCAACTTCTACGTATGCAAGTAGATTGACATCTAGTGTGAAAACACTGAACTACAAAGCCTATACTGCATATCAACAGTGTTTAATTTAAAATAAGTGTATATATATGTTTAAATTACAAGAGCGCCAAGTCCTCCAAATACAAGCACCTTTAGATCTTTTTTTTTCAAATAGCTACACAGAGCCAAAAACATTGTACTACTGACTAAGGAAGAGTAACTTTTAAAAGAGAAGAAGTGAGATATTAGCAGTGAACCTTAAAGGCCAATGAGAGAATCAGTAAACAAAGTCGAACAGCAAGGCTGAGAAGGAGAGGAACAGAGGCTAGCTGGTCAAGCAGTTCTTTTTCTAGCCTCAGACAAGGAGAAGTAGAAAAGTTAAGAGACAAAGGCAGAATGATTGCATGAGTTTTACAGTTTATGACTGAAAGATCTTTACTACCTTCATTTCTGTGATGTAGGCCCAAAGACTGATGAGCAGTGGCGCAAGCAGTCTCTAGACAATGCTATTCTTTAGCACAATGCACACAGACATGAAAGACAAAGTCTATGTGCTATAGAACAGACAGATAAAAGGCTTTTCATAGTCATCCCACTAAAGATTGAACCCTAGTATCAACATAATTATCCTAGAATTTACCTTATTAAATATCTTTAGTCAAAGATGCTTTCATTCCTGCAATGTAATTTCAAAAGCAGTTGTCACCTTTTTATTCTGACCAGTACGGTGTCTAAGTTCATGGTAGCACTGGCACAGATTTTGGATCTAAACACATTTTCCTGGCAGTTTCAGTCAATTCAGGCCTATTTGTACCATCTTATCTGTAGTAGTTTTGTAAAAGCAGTACCTAAAAAATAGTATCTTAAAAAGCTGATGGAAGTGCATTCGCACTACAAGTCCCAACCCACTTATGATTCATTTATTACAACAATATTAAGATATCTCTTCTGGCCCCTGCCAAGATCTCCTCAAGCCTATTCATTTCATACCCATATGTTTAGATATTAGATGCTTTCCAGAAACTAACAGTATCAGCCTATTGCTAATATCTGTGTGACGGCCCTAGTCCATCCAGCCCCACTCCAGTGTCGGTGTTGAAAATCACTTTTAACAGCGCATACATTTTTGGCCAAAACCAGTTTACAAGCCCCCTACTAAATAACTGTGGGATTACAGAGCAGCAGCTGGAGCTGTTTGGGATGTCATCCACATGTACGGTCTCTCTCCAGGTATTTAGAGGCAACACTCACAGCCTGTCCGCCCCCATCCTTATGCTCAGTGTACGAATACACTAGATGGATCACAAACATCGCCATCTCATTTCCCCCTCAATCGCAGAATTCTGGAATTGAAAAGCCTTTGAAAAGGCCTTGAGGGAGAGGGGCAGGAGCATGGAAATAATTATGCACAAGGACAATGCAGCCTAAAGAAATTGTTAAGCAATTCTGTTTTACATATTTGAGTAACTGTCCCCATTCACACAAGGAAGCCTTCAGGCCCACACACAGTATTTTATTATTTTGCATTTAGCATCACCTAAAACTACCAACTGGTATTAAGGAGCACTCAACAGCAGAGATGTGGTACATACAGGCATCTAAAATAAAAATCATCTCCCATTAGTTTCTGTATTTCCCACTATTATCCCTCAACTCTTACATTTTTTTCTTCCTGTCGATTGTCTCAAACCCAAAAGCACTGATGATTGCATTGTGTTCTGATAACCTATTGCCCTGAGTCATGGTTAATTGCCAAAATTAATTATTTTTTATGAGTAAATACGATTCCTTAGCTTGACATTGACTCAATATATTAATCATTAAACAACGGACAGTTTCTAATACTGTAGATATGACCAAAGGCTTGTTTTTACTCAGGAAAACTTAGGACTCAAGGGAACCTCTGCATGATGAGTCAGGAGAGAGTGTTGACTTCAGGATAAGCTCTGGAAATGGTAAATTCATCTGGAAAAATGAAACCTATAGCTGCTCGCTGTGCCACTTTTGCAAGGGCACAGAGCAGAAAACTGTAAGCCTACACACTGAAGTAAAAAACTTCCCTGACAGTAACTACACTGTACACATCAAGTCAACCAGAAAATAGTTTCTTGGCACCATTTAACCCTACAGAGTACTAAAGAGAGAGCTAAAAAGAATTTGCTCAATGCTGAAGACCTTGCCAATCTCAAATATATCCAGATTTGCTCCCCAAGCTAAGGATTTTCAGAAGCTGCAAACAAGCAGACCCTGAAGAAAAAAAAAATAATCCATATCTTGTCAATTTTTGTTTTGTGCTAGCAACCCAACAATATGAAATTAACTGGAAACATGCCCAGTAAAGATCCATGACAGCACCCAAGATAACTACTCTGGAAATATACTGAAAACCAATGAAAATTACAAGTTTTTTTGGAACAAACAGCTTAATTTTTGTTTTCCTTGAGTACCTGACAGATCTAGGGAGTACATTTCTTTAGATTTACTTCATTCACCTCATCTTACACATTAGACATAATTTATAGGTCATCATGTTACTTTGAAAGCTTATTCCTACCAAAAGCAGTTTGTGTCACCTCCTCCTCACACACTAATTCTGACACTCAAAGTCCTCCTCTAGCAGCCCTACTCTGTACACCCATATTTTTTCACTGGACACAGGCAGCATAAAGACCTCCATAATTTAAATGCGATAAATCAAGAGAGTTTTGTATGCAACTACAGGAAGAAAAAACACCAATTAAACCACAAATTAAATATGCTTCCTTACATCCTAAGATACAAAAACTCCACAGTTCAAAGACAGACCGCAGGAGCTCAAGAAAGGAATACAGAATGGATGAAAGTGAACGCATCCAGAAGCAACACATGAAATGCCTGCTGTGGAGAACCTCTGATTCTGAAGCAGTTGATATTTCATACCATACTTTATTGGTTCATGAGCAACACAGACCACACTATATTTTAACTCTCAGAAATTTAGGGTCCCCTCTCTAGGCTCAGATGTAACTCTGGCTGAACATTTCCCAGAAAAACAATTCAGAATTCAGTTGAACCAACTATCAAACATGGATTCAGGATCTGCTTTTTCTTATTTGTCATTAGTATCATATTAATTAGGTCCATTTATAAAAAAAACAACACTTAAACCTTGGCATTACTTGAACATAATTTTTTTTATCTTTACCATCCTTTTGTCTTCATTAAGAGAACTAGACATCAGAACAACAAAATGTGCAGTGAACCTGAACAGATACGGCACAGAACAAGAAATACCTGGAAACTATTCATAATACCCTCAGTATCTCCCTTTCACTAAAGATTATTACTAATCCCACACATTCAGATTTACTAATCAAGTGCCAGAAAGTCATGAGACCAGCTGAAATCTTACTAGATCTTTAAAATAAAACGCAGAGGTCTTGCTTGCCTTTGGGTTTTGGCATTTTCTTAACAGTGCCACCTTTTTACCTGCAATATGCAAGGCTGGAAACCTTTCTTTAAAACAGAACTTCAATTCCTACAGGAACAACAGGTTTGTACCAAGCGCTGGGGCTTACAAAAAAACAAAGTATTGTGACAAAAGTCTTGAGTTAGCAATGCAGTCAATCAAGATGCAATCACAGCAATCACAGCCTCGTTAGTGAATTAAATATTATCAGTGTGCCTGAAGACAGGCTTCACAAAACAGACTGTTGCTGTTCTCTAGAATTAACTAAAAACGAACCTCCCTTTCTAGGGATTTTATTTTATTCACCTACTAAAACACACGAGAAGTTATTTGCTAGAGCAATAGCCCTCTTTGCATAATCTAAGTTATAGCCCTTTGTCCCAAAAGAACTTTATTGTTCACTTTTCTTGGAAAAAATCTTTCCATCAAGATCTGTATGCTTTGAAAAAACCCTTTACAAGGCTGACTATTTTTAATATACCAGTAGACTGCTTAAGTTCAGCATAATTTCTTTGTCATCCAGTCACTTTATCCCACTAGACTAGTATAAATGGAGCAAAAACTTCAATTTAAATTGCCGCAAGAGGAACTTGTTTGCTGTCAAGCTGTAGTAAAGCCCGAACAACTGGGAGGACAAAAGTGCTCATGGATTTCAATGCCTGCTGGCCTCAAGACAGCTGCTCTTCTCTCTATTGGAGTGACAGAATCGAGGACCAAAAAAAACACCATTTAGAAGTACTTGATTCTCCTGCCCATCTTAATCTGTCCTCTTCGAGCTGGTTAAAGCACCAGAACTAACATGTTCTTTTACGTCAGCATTTAGAGTACTTCATCTTATGCCTTCCTCTTCAGTGAATTCCATCTCATTGCCCCCACCAACTCCAAAGCCAAGAACAAGGTCTTTCTGCTTAGTGTATCAACAGTCCTGTACCCTTAGCAGAGGGGCAGGCTCATGAGGTCCTGTTTGAAATACTGTCTACAATGGAAATAATGCACAATTTAATGTAAATGTGTTAAGTTTTTTCTTACATACTAGTTATTTAAACATCAATGCTTGTTTTAAGTAAACGTAATAGGCTTATGTTACACTGCCCTGAACTACAATTTTGTTTTTTTTAAATACGTAGCATCTTCTTTAAAATGCTACGGTCACTGTGAAGACCAGGATAACTGCATAACAGTGATACAGAGCACACATTCTGCTTGCCTACAGCAGACTAGGGGGGAACATGTAGCACAGCCCTTCCATTTTGTACTCCCGTATTTAGATGTGACCTTGAGATTAATTCCAAAAGCCACTGGCATGTAACACTGCTGATCCACTTTAAGAGCAGGGAGGCAGTCAGAGGAGAACAGGGTTGCCAACCTCAATGCTTTAAACAAGTGGCATCAACACTAACTTGAAACAGACTGCGTGTTCCACCCTCCGGCAAGCCCATGTCACCTCTGCTCGTGTTCATTTCACCACTGCTAACTTCCACTTGTGGATTTGCCTAATCTTCTGACCAGCTGAACGTGACAATTCTGGACCGTATTTTAGGAAGTGTAGATCAGAGAACTTATTTCTACCTAAAGACAGCTGCTTAAAATTAACACTTGCTACATACCAGGTATACTTCGATATCAACGCATTATTGAAACTACTATAAATTCTCTGTCCTTTCCCACTTTGTCCTTTGAGGTTTTTTCCTAAGAGCAAAAAAAAGCAACCGCCTACCAGGGAAACCGCCACTGCAAACAAACACTTTGCTACCCCGGAACACTGACTCACCTTAACCAAAGGGACTATATATTTACTGCCTTCGGTGCTCTGGCATTTCTGTTCCTTTTTGTCATTAACAATATTGGGTTAGACAGCACATATCACCCAGCAAAGAATAAGAAAATATACTATTTCTGTCAAGTCCCCCATATCTCAAAGCACATGTTGTGATTTTGAACAGGCAATGAAGCAGAGTAAGGCAAATGTTTCCCATATCAAGCGCCACGATGCAGTCAGGGAGACATGCACAGACAGACCCTCGCACCAACACAGTGCCACTAAAGACACCTGGGTTCCATATTCATACAGAAGCTATCAATTTCAAGATTAATGTCCTAACTTTTGATAGCCACATTAGCTGGAAAAACATTTGGAGCATTTTACTAAGTTCTATTTTCAAACTGCATGGTAACACAGACCTTTTATGCCTTTGTACAGGGAGTCACATTCCCAGTGACACGATCCCCTTGGGAGAAGACAAGTTTCCATGCAAGACTCCAGCTAAAGCCATTAAGTTCCTTTTTTACCTCCATTTGGGAGGATGTTTAAAACACAGTCAGGACGAGGAGAGCCAATAGCACAGCGTGGCTTCCTTAGGGCACTGTTGTCAGGGGAAAGGCATCGGGCAGGTCTCCAGTGGGAAGGATTCTTCAGTGATCCCTGCACAGGTCGCAGCGCTGTCCCACAATCTCCAGCATCCCCTCCCACATCAATCCCACACAGCAACATGGCATTTTAACTCACTGGGCATGGCAAAGGCTGGCACCCATCCCATCAACACGCTGCTTCACACCCAGGTCCCACATGTGCTCCACACTTTGCAATTTCCATTTGTCTCCAGCAGGCATACCTTACATGCCTGACAACTAGAAAACTGGGGATGATTTTTAAGTTATTAGATCAATCCCAACACAATCAAGCAAAATATTTAGCATTTCTCAGAATGTGTGGGGCTCAAGAGTTAGGTTGTCAGCCTTCTACATGTTTCTGGTTGGGAATAACAGGAACATCTCTTAATATTAGCTAAAAGAGTAAACCAGACACTAAGTTGAATAGATTTTTGTTAGCCTAAATGCACGGAATAATTGTGGCTAAACTTGGGCAAAAGAACAGCTTTCAGAAGATGAGAATAACACAGTTTTAATAAAAGACTACAGGTCTGGTTTTTTAAGTGTTTACCTATGGGCCTGCAAGTCCTGAGGAATCTGCTGTATGTACTCAAATAGCACAGTCAGAGAGAAATCCTGCCTGCTGTTCTGGTCCTACACCAAAACCCTGTAAAAGGATAATGAAGACAGCATCACATTTCATAAGAGATTTCCTGAATGCCTGCTGAGATGACCTTGTTTACAAGTACTCACTGAAACGATTAATTGCTCATACGTTCCACTCCACACTGCTATGGCTCAGAATTTTCTGCCTATACTATCCATATGGACATGAGCCAGAAAGAAAATTTCTATGTAATTATCCAATTAATTATTATTAATGCTAGCATTTAACAAAAAAAATACCAGCTGGCATACATAACAATCAGTTCAGTTCTATTGTGCAGGAACTACAGAAGGCATTTGTTTTCTTATTAATAGCTACAAAATACAGACAAAGTTGAACAGTCTTGTTTTGTTTTAAACTACAGAGGATCAGAAGGACAAAAAGAATAGAGTGGTGAAGGAATGGACTGGGAGTCAGGAAACAACTTGAATTCAGAGTCTGCAGCACAATTCCTGTGCAAGTGAGCCAATCTGTTCACCTCTGTGCCAAGGTTTCCATTTTTAAATTAATACTTCCCTATTCTTTGGCTTTATTGCTTAATTTTACCATCTGTTCCTTGGTAGTAGGAATCTCTCCTAACACATTAATATGGAGAACGGGGTCCTTATCGTCCCAGAAGAATCAACTGGTCCAATAAGGCAACAATATAGTTTGAAACAGCCCAAATGCAGTTACTGGAAACTAGGCAAAAGCATGCTATACCCTGAAATTTAGAGCAAGGTGTTACTCTTCAGTGCTTTGTTGACTTTAGCTAACCAATGCACAGAACCCCAACAACTTAAAGGAAGAAACTTTGTTATAATGACTAGCGCAGCACTGGATAGCAACAGTCCCATACCTCCCTCGCAACTCCACCACAGATTGGCTGTATGAGATGGTACTGATGCTGTGCTTGTGCCCCAGTTCCTCCATGTACATCATGGGATTAATCCATACGTAGCTACTCAATGGAATTGTTTTCAATTTTATTGCAGATTTGTGCTAAGAACTCAAGAGGACAAGCGTTTACCAAAATTTGCCTCAGCACTCATTCCAAGTATACGTAGTACCTTCAGAGCTATCAATTTAAGCACCATTACAATAGCATAAAGTCAATATGAACACTTATCTTTTTTTGAAGTTACACTGTATTGTTACTGATGTATTTATGATGTAATTAACTGCAATAACAGCATCAAACACTCTCTAGGCTGGGTAACAGTAGGTCCTGACAGCTTTGCTTCACACAGAACTGTTGATGAGTTGTGTGAACTGGATAATACAGAAATCCATACAGATCCTGATCTTCAGGGGTTCCCAATACACATTCTGACATCCCTGGCAGACTTAACATACAAAACACCGCGATCTTCAAACCAAGCTGAGATGTATCTCATTTCCCTCACGCTGATATTCAGCACCTTTTCACCTAATTGAGAGGATACAGCAGTTAGAGGAAAGCTGAAAACACAAATAAATACAACTGGGTTAGCAGGGTTCATCACTAGGCCGGCCAGCATTCAATCAGCTTTGCTCTCCCTAGCAGGTCTCACAAAACACATCGTGGGGATTACTGCCGAGTGTTCGTGAGGGCAGTGGGATAATATAATATAGCAATTCATCCTCTAACAAAAAGATCTGGAAAAGCGGCCAAATGGACAGCTGTCATTCTGCAAGGCATCATGGGAGTCCTGTTTGCCTGACCTTTTGCAAAGCTGACCACATCCTAGCTTTTTTCAAACATAAGTAGACATCACGAGCAATGTTTGTGACAAACAGCAGGGAACAGCAAATGTGCTTTCCTATCACTGAAGCTGGATAATACTGCTTAAGCACAGTTTCCCAGCCAAGCAGGGCACAGAACACCCAACAGTTAAACTGCAGCAGCGCAAATAAAAATTCTAGCTGTGTATATACTCAACCACAGATAGGTTACAGGTGTGATTCAGTGGAAAACAGGCAGCTGACCTAAGACTCTGAACAGATTCATCTCTAAAAGGCACTGAACTCACACCCCAAAGTGGTTTTCATCAGCATAAGCTACCAGTTTGTCTCTGAGGCTGCTGGGGAGCCTAAGCCCAAGACAGCTGTGCTATCCAGGCTTGCTGAAGACCAGTCTTTCCAATATTCCTGGCTCTGCAACAGCCTCTGCCGAGTTCCCTTAGGGCCCGAGTCCTCATAGCCCCCTGACTGACAAAGATCTCAGTTTCCAGGCCCCAGCTCCTGGATTCACAATCTGCAAAAGCAGGGCAGGGCGATCTCAGACTGGCAGCAGCCAGCTGCTCTTCTCCACCCCTCCTAGAATACAGAGCCAAACCATCTCATTTTCCTAAGCTCTTTAAAATCTCCTCCGCAAAACACTGAGCCATCTAAATTTAAAGAAGATTTTAAACATAGAGACTGACAGTGGAGTATAGCCATGCTTGCCTGAAAAATTCATAGTACTCACCTTGAAAACTGATTTCAAGGAATGGCTTATATTATACAATGAACAGGGCCAGAGGCTCAGGATTAGCATTTGTACAGTGTAACAGGATTTCAGGTGAGTTCCCATATTGTAGATCAAACCTGCTCAGATCCAAAAATGTGACCGATATCTCATTAAATGATTGCTGGGAGATTTGTGAGGTGGAATAGATTGGGTTTGTTGCTGCAGATAGTTTGTTTTCTAGTATATAGTAAAATTCTATGGCTTCTAGAGTCAAAAAGGTAAGGAAAACTATTTGCCCAGGACCCTCTCTCATCAGAACAATCTTTGGGAGTTCAAGGCATCCTTTACAAAACATAATACCAGCTGCCCATTTTAAACCCTGTTTTTCTTTCATTAAGTCCTGAATACTTTTCAGACTTTTTCCAGACTGATTTTCTTTGTTCCTTTAGCAGCAGGGAGGCAAGCAGGAAGAGCCCACAGCAGCACAATATAGGAGCACAAGCCCAAGCATCAGTGGAAAGTACTGAAGGTACACAAGCAGAGTATTCATTACAGATTAAACCAGCCAGCTGTTTCACCCCAACTACAGAAAAAACATCATAAAGAATACCAGCTTTGAAAAGGAAGTTTCTAATCCAGTAACAGTGAATATAGTAAATCAACTCAAGAGCAAAAGGATGTGAGACCAAACCCAGCATCTTCTCCAAGTTTTTATATAAATGATCCTCAGTAAGAGACTTCAGTATCCCCTTCAGAGGGGCCACATAAAACAAAGGCAAAGATACAAAAAGTAACATTAATGCTGCAGGATAGTTGGTAACACCCAGCATAGTTCAAGGAAAAAGCCTCAGGGCACCACATTAAGCAAATAAAGAGTTTATTTCCCTGGCGCATAAAGACAAGGGAGCGGAGGGAGGAGTTGGGTAAAAGAACAAGGTAAAATTGAGGTCTGTATTATATAGCAAAGTTACTCAGAAATATATTTTTTTCTGCTTTTGAAATGCACTAATAGTGGGAGAGAGAAAAGAATCAAGAAAATCAAAAGCAATTTTGTTTTTTTTCTTGTTGGCAAAGGGTGTATCTTAAGTAGCTAAGTGTGAAACATACTCATCTTCTATAAAAATACGGTAAATAAACTGAACACAGCTTGCCCGTGAATCAAGTCAGTACTACAGTAATTTGTGAAATAAAACAAACCGGTATCTCTCAGCAACATGAAAAAGCTTGAGTTCTTTCCCCATAAAACAAGCTCTAACCAGCCTCCTCTTCCTTCCTGGCTATCGGAGCAGCAGGGCATAAGTAGCAAAAATTTCACTCAAAGTCCTAGATTCACCTAGCTAACTGCTTAAATCCTAGAGAGACAATGCTTTTCCCAGTCCGCGTTTTTACCACGAGAACATCGGTAAGATCAGCAGTAGCAAGATTCATAGGATACATGCATAATTACATGAGTGAATTCAGAACTCAATCGAACGCACCCACTCAATGCAGGACTCATGGTTAACTATCTGCCCCCTCCTTTGTGTGCTGTCCATTTGGACTACAAAATCTCTGCATTCCTATGGAAGAGCTCTTGCATCTGGTACTATACACATGATGTAATGCAGATGACACCAAGCTGAGTGGTGCGGTTGATACACCAGAAGGACGGGATGTCATCCAGAGAGACCTGGACAGGCTGGAGAGGTGGGGCTGGGTGAACCTCATGAGGTTCAACAAGGCCAAGTGCAAGGTCCTGCACCTGGGTCTGGGCAACCCCCAGTATCAGTACAGGCTGGGGGAAGAAAGGATGGAGAGCAGCCCTGCCCAGAGGGACCTGGGGGCACTGATGGATGAAAAGCTGGACATGAGCTGGCCATGGGCGCTGGCAGCCCAGAAGCCAACCCTACCCTGGGCTGCATCAGGAGAAGCGTGGCCAGCGTCGAGGGAGGGGATTGTGCCCCTCTGCTCTGCTCTGGGGAGACCTCCCCTGGAGCCCTGCGTCCAGCCCTGGAGCCCTCAGCACAAGGAGGACATGGAACTGTTGGAGCAGGTCCAGAGGAGGGCTACAAAAATGATCCGAGGGCTGGAGCACCTCTCTTATGAGGACAGGCTGGGAGAGTTGGGGGTGTTCAGCCTGGAGAAGAGAAGGCTGCGGGGAGACCTGATTACGGCCTTTCAGTACCTAAAGGGGGCCCATAGGAAAGATGGGGAAAATCTTTTTAGTAGGGCCAGCTGTGACAGGACAAGGGGTAATGGTTTTAAACTGAAGCAGGGGAGGTTTAGACTGGATCTAAGAAAGAAATTCTTCACAATGAGGGTGGTGAAACACTGGAACAGGTTGTCCAGAGAGGTGGTGGAGGCCCCATCCCTGGGAACATTCCAGGCCAGGTTGGACGGGGCTGTGAGCAACCTGATGTGGTTAGTGGTGTCCCTGCTCACTGCAGGGGGGTTGGACTAGATGACCTCTAGGGGTCCCTTCCAACCCAAAACATTCTATGATTCTATGAAAAATATTCCCTCCTAATTTCTCCCCAGAAGCAAGGGCTACCACTAGCTTAATCCTGACTTGGTTTGCCTAGTTCATAACACTTGGTCTGGGGACAGCAGCAGCATTCTTGTAAAGGTCTTTTCATCTTTACATTATGCAACCTTAATATTAGTTTAATGTTGCTTTCTCCTGTGGATTATAAACACAAATCTTTAGACCCAGAATAACACCCTTCATCCCTCTTAAGATAGAAAAGTGGTCCTAACAGGCTTGTTCCCTACTTACTGGACTATTAATCTTCAAATACAATCTGCACACACAAAAGGAAAACAAACCCCTTCAGACATCAAGTGGTAAGACCAGAGAACAAAACAGACATTATAGTGCACTGTAGTACAACTCCTTTCTAGTCTATCCTGACTTTTGAATACTTGGCTTTACAAATTCAGTAATGATCTTTTAACATTGCCCTGCACATTTAATCTCTACTTTTAGACCAGTTAGCTGAATTCTTTTCCTTCTCAGTAAGCTTCTGTAGGTTACAACATCAAGTGGACACCCTCATCAAATTATAAGTTTGTATAAACCATGTTAGTTACCCTTTCAGCATACAGAATATTTGTTAATTCTTTCGCCTTGCACTTTTCAGAAGGCAAATATCCACCACAACATCCAGTTACAGTGTAAGTATCCCTGGCTATTTCTTGGTTCCCGCTAATGTCAGTTAGTACCTACCTAAGCAGAAACATCAGAATTCACATGAAACCAAACCAAAAATTTTCATACCAGAATTTATATCATACTTTTGGCATGGCTTTCTGGACAACATTGAAAAAAGTCAAAGGCATCCTATACAGTCTTTGTGCCTAATCCGCTGAAACATATTACCCTTAAGCAATGCAGTTTAAAAAAACATTTTAAGATCCCCTGATTTATTTCAGTAGAAAAAACACTTCAGAATTTGAGGTCAAAGAAATGTGTTTGAATAGAAAAAACAAAACTAAAAGTTACATTTCTGAAGTTGTCCTTTAAGAACCACATTGGTTGTTTTTTATTTTCAGCACTTGTTTGAAACATCGTATCAAAGCTGTGGCCAAGACACCTGTATAAAAACTCACTGGAGTTTATATACAATTGCATGGGTGTAATCCATGCACATGAATAAATTCAGTCTCACCAGCATGAGAGTCTTTTCTACATAGGAAATCATAACAAGTTACTCAATTTGATACAAGCAAACATGAGCAAGCTCTGCCATGTGCTAAGATGACTGGAAGCTACAGAGCATCAGTGGTGAAGGACTAAGCTCAAGCTAGAAAACCCTGCTGAGAAGCAAAGCACAGCAGCTTAGGTTCACTGCTGTGAAAACAGTCCCACAGCTTTTCGCTGTTTCAGCAGGGGCAAAGGAAGACTGTGCCTCAATGCAACACAGACATCTCTGCAATCTTCCATAATTAAGCCATACTCGATAGGACAAACATTGACAGCTTACATCACTCAAGTACTAGTTTTATTTCATACCACAAAAACCCAGTCAGCTTTGTCAAATCAAATATAGCATCTATAATAGGCTTCAAAGAAACCGACGATTTTCAAGTATATGTTTTTATTGATAATTACCAATTTGTTGCCAGAGATCTATTTTTAACTGTGTGCACACAGTCATTCCCCTTGATAAGCTGGAGTACAAATACCTCTTAAAAATACTGGTTTAAACTGAACTTTTACTTATTAATGTTTCTGTAAGTGTTGTGTTGGAGCACCAAAGACATGTAGAACACTTTCTTCAGCACAAAAAGCCAGAATAATGGCACTGAACAACACATCCTACTGTATCAGTAATAAGAGAATATTTTCACTTTGAAAGTATCAAAGCATTACACTTGGTCCCAGTACTATAAAGAATGCATAAATGCTTCAAACGCTCAAATGAATAAAGCTTCCAGTAGAAATCACACATCTTACTGGCATTTGTATTTTGAAAACAGTCTCCCAGACAGCTCAGCCAATCCTGCACAAGTTGCTCTACAATAGTTACTGTGATTTAATTAAGAAGATTACAGTCAAAGTAAGTTTTTTTTCAGTGTGAATGTAAGAAAGGCATATCACTTCTAATTATGCAAGAAAATTCCCAAATCGAGTGTTCAGACAACAGTTCCACTTGCTTGTGTTTATAGTACAACCCAACGCAACCTTGCAATCCTACTTGCTTTCAACTGCAACAGAGATTCAAGAATTCAATGTCATCACAGATAGTCATCAGCTAAGCAAATCAAAGTCTGGAATTCTGTAGCAAATTAGGACTTTGTGTATGAACACTGCTAAAGGACTTTGAAGCATTAATGCAACATCCCTGTAGGACCATCATTTCTAAAGAGACAAGCCACCAGAGAGACATGGTTAAAACAAAGTTAAGCACCTTGCCCAAGATCACATACTGAGTTTTCCAAAACACTGTAGAGACTAACACTTCTTATTCCAGAGGCACAATTCAAGAAATCCAGTCCTGTTTAAATGCAGGAATAATGTCTGGTAGATGCTCTATAAACATAAGACAGAAAGCTGCTTTCCTTTTATCTGTATCTAACATTTAAACCAATATTAATACGCTCACTACTATTAAGAAGACCAGGTACGTATGAGAGGCCTGCAGCAACTTATTTCCCTTTAGAGAGACCTACAAACATGCTAAGTGTGGAATACCTTAAAATTTTAATGAACAAATTGAGTCATATGGCTCCTCAAACAAACAGACATTTCTAGCAGCTTGAGGAGCTGGAAGGAAGAAACATTCTTGGCTGAATCAATTCAAGCACCAAATGCCATAAGCTGTTGAGAGGTGGCCCCCTCCCTCCAACAAATGAAAATACCTCAGTAGATTTCTTTTTATGGTATGAGACTAAACTATAACATTTTAGAATAATAGCTGCAAGAATTAATTACTGCCCTAACTTAGTAACCTTACGTGGCAATGAGAACATGTGATCTTCAACAGGAATTTTTGTTTTATTCTCAGAAGTGACTAAACCACTTAGCTTGAACTCCTTCAAAAAATTGGATACTCAAAAGGTGAAGAAAACATGAGGATTAAACTCTAATAAAGCAGTATTTAGTAAATCCTAATTAACTATTTGTATTATAAGCCTACATTTAGAATAATTTGTTAAAATATGTTTTTATTAAATAAATTACTGTGAACACTTCCGTGATCAGAAGGGGAAACAGACACCATAAAAAAGCTAGTTCCATTGCACTACTGCAAATTCACAGCAACTGTAAAAATTATTAGATAAAAAAATCTACAAGGTCATACCACACAGCTATCTTTATATCCCAGCAGAAGAAACAGGGGTGTGGAAAGCATTCTTTTTGCGCTATTCCATATGCAGAAAGACATCACCATGGTTAAAAGCTTTAGCGGTTTATGGCATTTCAAAGTAAAGAACAGTGACAATCCAGCACAGTCTAAAGGACAGGACCTGTGCCAGGAGTCCACTTCTATTTCTAGCTCTGTTGCTGGTGGGCTGTGTGACCTTCAGTGGAGAGCTACACCTCCCTTCCATCAACCACTCCTGGTCCACAGGGAGAGAATTGCCTTTTGCTACGCCCCTAAGTGACTAACGAGAGGGGACTTCACTGCTGTAAAATATAAAATGGCAAGGGCAGAAGGGTAAGCAACTGGGCCTCCAGTTTTGTGTTGGAAGCACGCAGCCCTCTCCTTCAGCTAAACATCATTAATATCTTACTGGTTTTAGTCTCAGAAACCAGTAGCAAAAACCCTACATCTTCTGACTTACCTGATACATTCCTTGTCTTTGCAAGAAGAGTACAGTTACTACAATAAACTGTAATTAGTTCTTCATCTATCTAGTTTTCAACCGTTAGAACCCCAAAGAACAAGGTTTAATTCCATTCTTTCCCAGGTCATCATCAGTAACATTTAGTAAATTTAATTTACGGGACCAAGCTCTGAGCCTGCATAACTTAAACAGTTCACAATTCAGCCTGTCAGTTTTAAGCAATAAACAAATAATCACAGATAAGAAATTAATACCTCAAACATTCAGTGTGAAGAGAGATGGTCACATTTACTATTATGCTAGCCACAAAGGGTATAGTTTAACACAATTTAATTTTCCAGTATAGGTTAGTTTTACCCTGAAACAAACAAGAATAAAACCAAACCAAAAAACAGAGCTTGTTATACGTGGACCCACAGTGAACTGTAAAAACCCCACTGTATTTCTTGTCATGACTGCTATTGAGACAATGAAGTCACCTTCAGCAGGGATTCATGTCAAAACTGTACTTCATTACAATCATAAATGAGAACACATCCTAACCCTTTTTCACTAATTCACATTTTAGCAAAGTAAAACAGAAAGCTTAAAGAACATGATTTTAATCTCCTTCTCACCTTTCCTTCAAAATATATCACTGTCAGCTTCCCAAGAACAGCACATCCAGGAAATATCTCAGCCATACCATTATGGCACACAGCTGCCTCATTGACAAGACACAAGGTAAACATTAAGTGCTCTGCATCAGAGCAGATGTATTTTTATATAAAGTAAGCATGCAAAAAGTGTTAGCCCTCACAATTTTATAATGTTTTCCGTAACACTGAAACATATAATGGCCGGTATTCTTTGCATGATCAACCTCAAATCTAGCAGTTCCAGTTTAGGGTCTATATGCTTGGGATGCTAATGTTTACCTTGGCCTACACATTCCCTGATCAGATAAAACCTAAAATGGAATTTCAGCCAGTGTGTTCATTAAACATGGCTAGTAATAAAATCATTCCAGTAATTAATTTTTACAGTCTGAATATATACAATTCTAAAAATTCAACCTATGAATTTGGATCCTATTTTGAGAACTGCATTCATCTTTGAATAATGGCAAGTTTCTCACAGCCTACTTAAATTTGTTTTAGATGTATTGTATTAAGATAGTCTTAACGATCTCTTTCTTGCTAAATCCTCTCTACTGTGTTTGACCATAAACTTGGTTTCAACCTTGTCTTGGTATTTCACATCCACCCATAATTAGCTTATCCCTCTGACATTCTCTTCTTCCACACTAACAGGTTTCAGAGTTTTCCTTCTACCTCTAGGACCAATCTCCCATAATGACTTTTTTCTGCTACTGCATACTTTGATTACTGTATCATGCTGCCCCTCTGTCCCCTACACATAAAAGTACCTTCGGAAGTTTTGTAGCTTTTCTGCTAGTCTGATGTTACCACATCCTGAACCTACCGATTCCCAGGCTGCAATCACCTTATTTTATGGATCAGCTATTGCCAAACCCAAGCCGACTTCCGTATTCTCTCCCTAATCCATCAGTATTTCCAAACTCTCTGAACTTTACACTGAACTGCCTTTGTCTTCTTTTCAATAGCAGGCTTCTGGCTACATCACAGATGTCTCAAATGTATCAAAAAACCAAAACCACTTCTTTGTATAAGTATCCCTTCCAGATTTATTTCTACCATTATGCCAGGGTTCACAAGCAAATAAGTGTTACAATTTCTTCTCCCAAACATTTAGACTGAGCTGAAAATTTAAAAAATACCCTTTTAAAACAGAGAAAAATCTCAAAATACAGACTAAAATCTGTTCAGTTTGTATCTCAACATAAATTGGGTATGGTTGCTCAAGGAACCCAGTCATAGTCTAAATATGGAGGGGGTTTCATACTAGTATTTAGTTCCATTTCATGCCATCAGTGCTATTCTCTGCAAACAATTAAAAAGTTATATTGGGGAAAAGGCTATTTATTCAATGCCAGTTGGTACAGACAGGAACCTTGGATACACCCAACTAATGAAACAGACAGCATGACAGTTGCGATATTAATCAATACAGAGCTCCCTTGTCCCCTTTCACGTGGTAAAAATCCAGATTTTTCTATGCAGATACATGCTGAAGTAATTTTTGAGTCTTGTGTCATTTATATATTTAATACTAATTCTTCTTAACTGACACTGATATTAAAAATTAAAACACTGAAATTAAATTAGCATTAATTTGCTAATTAAAAACAAATTCCAAGACAAGCAATCTATATTTAATATCATGCCTTTCTACAAAGACAGGAAGAATACTTACTATGCTGTTGTGTCTAAAAAATGTCCTAAGATCTTGTATTTTAAAATTGCAGCCTGATTTGAAATCTTTGACTTTTGGAATAAATTCTAAACTTGGTAATCTATAAGAGCCTTATCTTCCTTTTTTAATGGATAACTAAGTAATATGTCATCATTCAAAGTTCAAAAAATTCTCATAGGAAAGCGATTTCTAGCCTGTCAATGCAAGTTGCTATGGCAACAACCACAGTAACTACGAAGGCTCTAACCTTAGTGAATAAAATAGAAAAAATATCACAAGATACTATAGTGAAAACTCCTGTACTATAAGTCTTCCTGAAAAAAAGAACCCAAAGGACTACCTCCCCTACCCCATTTAATGATATCTGGGCTGGCAAAAAAGCCTTCCATTTATCATAAAACCTTGTGTCATCATGTTTTAGAAATGCTGCGACTGCTGTTCTTGCAACTTGAGTATTCTTTGGCTTGCAGACAGGTAAAAGACTGAAAATAAGCTTTTAGTATGTAAGGATAATGGGTGTTATCTATGTGGAGCAGTAGCAGCAAACAGAACACGACTATAAAATACAGTAGGGAAAAAGCTAGTGAAGAAAAAAAGATGGATTCTACCATAACAGTCTAAAAATAGATTCACTTCAAATGAAGCATGTATAGTTGAAAGTATCTACAGAACAAATGGCTCCATCTAGAGGTTAAAAAGCAAGAGATATTAAAGCAAGCTTGCAGGCAAGAGGCTCTCAAGACTTCTTAGAAATACCTCTAAAATGGTCTGCAAGATCTCCCAATTAAAATTTTTTAAAATGGCTTCAAAATACATTATGCAAGTCACCCGACCTTTAAGAATCTAGAAGATTTTCATTAAAACCAAACTGAAAACAAATCTTGAATAAAATACCTAAAAACCAGAAACTGCTCAGTCATGCCTTCAGCTTTTTACTTTTCAATGAAATTCACACTGAAATCCTAGCCTCAGGGAAGTCAGTAAATTTTGCCAGTTTTCAGTGTGATCCAGATTTCACCACCACAGGGTATAAATCAAAGTCAGCCTCCCAGCACCACTTCAATAGAAATTTATATCCATCTTCAACACCAAGTGAATGGCCCAATAAGGAATACAACTTCTTGCACATGCAATGTTTTTCAGGCCCCAATCCTTCATGCTTACCTATCATTTTCTACTTATTTCCACAAGATTCAGAACGCCCCTGCTAAGTTGTTAACATGCTTCAGAGCAAATTATTTTGCATGTCATCTTTCAAAGTAATTAATCATAACCAGATTTTATGTCTGCAGGGAAACAATTACTTCCACGTTTTAGGACAAAATCCAGGCTTCAGCACACTGCTTTAAAGATTACACCAAGCTCAGGTAGAAGCAGCCAGTTATTTTTCCCAAAAGAATGGGAAAGAACCAAGCCCACAGCCCACATCAGCAAACACCCGGCTGTGCTGCATCTGCAGCAGTAGATACATAGCCTCTGGCTGCCTTCCCACACCCAATCCCTCAGTGCTAATGCAATAAAGTTGTATTTGACTACCCGTGACTCTCCAAAGATCATCAGTTACCTGGCCAACTGATTTTCAAAATAGATCTTCTCTAACATGCTCTCACTTTACTGGAGAGTTTTAAGTATGGGTAGACAGTCACACCTCCAACTCTCCTGCTTTAAATCTTATTTTCTCCGCTTTATACTGGTTCTGGGCACTCTCCATCTATACTCCAAACATACGTTATAATAATGCTTAAAATAGATCACTAGGACCGCCCTCATAATTCTTCCCAGATTATCTTTTACCTTGCAGCCTGCACAAATCATATACAGGCATTGTGTCTTGAGCCGGTACTGGATGCTTCCTAGCTGTGCCTCACAATACAAGTAGCAATACAAAATAGAATAAAAAAGGTCAGAAAATCAGGAGCAAAGGACTGCAGCTGGAAAACCGTTGGGTTCGAGGTTTGCCACATTACTGCCCCAGAACAAAGGCATGCTTTGTTATTCACTCCATGCTTCTGGTAACATTGAATTGCCTCACAGTGTTTTTCCCACAATTTTTATACTTCCCCAATCTTTATCCTCCTCTCAAACCCTTATCCCTCTTTTCCTCCCTCCCATATTGCTTTTTCTATTTACCTGTTCTAAAACTGTACTTTCTAATGACATCCCTACTCCCTTTCTAGTTCATGTTCTTGATTCTATTTAGCATCATGAAAAGAGAAACATCATTTATGTTAGACCAAAACACCCCTTCCACCTCCCCCTAAAAAATACTAACCTTAACAAGCCAGAACCAGTAAGACAGCTGACAAATCATTTCATTACCATTACCTTTTTTCATGAGGACTTATTACAGGGGTTTTCATTATAATACCTTGCGATATTTTGTCCCTTTTATTCATTAAGTAAATTTACATGGCTTTTAAAAGCCCAAGTGCTGCACCTCTGAAAACCAGGCTATTTTGTACCTAAAGTTTAATTTGGAAACTTATGCAAATGTGAAAATACCTGCCCAAAAGACAAACTATCCTTGAAAGATTTCCAAAGGTAACACATTGTTCCAATATTTGAAATAGCACTCACCAGGAACCTTTCTTGAAATATCTTACAATATTGATTTATGTACTGTATTTCTCTGAAAAGCATTCAATTTCTTTGAACATAAAAGGTTCCAAATTTTTAAGTAGTGTCATACATAAGCTCTAAATATCAAGCAAAAACAAACCAGAGCTTGCATAGGGAGTTGATGCCAGGATTTCCTCCTGATTATTTATCACAGCTTTAATACCAACGTACATTTAGGATTACCGGTTTATATTAATTTGCCACAGCAGAAGCAAGCCTCATTTTGTTTTTATTTAATATAGAATTTTAAATAACCCTTGAATCTAGAACATAGTATTATGAACTCCTGGGAACCATGACTGAGCATTATAAAAAATGCTGCAAGCTCTGGAAAAAACTTCCAAAACTCAAACCTATTTTGATCTTCTATTAACACGTATTAGCAGAGAGAAATAAGGGCCTTTCAAAGTAGCTGTTCCCATACAATACCTCCCTTCTCATGTGCAAGTTCACCAATTTAATGCCAAAAATAAACTCACTACCTGTTTGGTACACGGGAGCACACACAGGGAACAAGAAGTAAACTGCCCTCTCCCTCAGCATTCCACTCGAGGATCTCCAATTTAATAACTTGTATTTAATATCTGTATCTCAATGCTTACTTCAAAATGATACTTCAACTCCAGCATTGCAACATAATTCCCACATCAGAGAAAAACATTCATTTCAGTGTGAAATGAAGAAGTGGAAACTCTAAACAACTTTTTATTTGCTCTGAATAGCAAACACGGTGTACATCAAAAGCTTTAACTTCTTTTGGTCACAATCCAGCTTGCTTACCCCACTTAAAACTGTAAACCAATGAAAAAAACGTTTTATTTCCTTTTGGAATTAGCCTGTATGCCAACACATCTTTGAGAATAAGCCTAGCTTTGTTAGTCTAATTTTGCTGTACTACTGCCAGATCCCCTATTACACACAAACTTTCTGGTGTTGGGGTAAGCATCATTTCCTTTAAATCCCATTGAAACAGGAAAGGGAAAAGTATGGACGAAAACACTGAATTCTGCAGCAATCCTAGTTCATGCAAATACATGAATCATCAGGAGCTAAGCTGTGGTTTCACTTAAACCCACTTAATGAGCATAAGTCAACTGACAAGAAATTTTTAAATTATAAAAGTACTCCAACAAATAGAAAACAAATCCCGATTTCCCATACACTTGCTTTCAGTGTTTTAAATTAACTAGAGAAATGGCACCAAGATACTAAATTTACAAAATACTTAAATCAGGCTATTAACGAGAGAGTCTTCCAGAAACTAAGTATAAAACTTGACCTAGGAAACAAACAACTGATGTTTCTCTGGCTTTGTAAACATTTTGCAGCCCAAGAATAAGCAACCTAACATTAAGCTCAGGACTAAAGAAAATTACTACAATTACTTCTGTCACATTAGATAATCATACATAAATCTTTTACCAGAAAGTATAACACTTTTCTGTGCAAAAAGGCAGCTTCACTTTATCCAAGTTCCATTTTGAAGTAATTCCTGTATTGGAAATAGCTGGCAGAATTTGCACTAATTGCTCATCCATAATAAAGCTTACAAAGGAAATTTTTAGCATCGCTCATCCTTTGCTGAAAGAACAAACCATTGAAGGATTTTTAAAAACTCCCAATCTCCCTACATACACTTGCAAAAAATGATAGTTGGAAGCCACTGAATTGGGCTTTGTTTTTCCAGGCATCATTTCCTCGGAGCAATAGCTGTAAGCATTTGGAAATTGGCAGTTTATTCAAAAAAATCATACCCATTCTTTTAAAAACACCAAAATATTTCAAAATTCATTTCCAGATAGTAGAGACTGCAGGCCTTTGCTGAAATGGGTGTTAATATATTAATTTTTTTTTAAATCAGAAAAAAACCTTATTTAAACCCAGTTTCCTTTGAATTGATTTAAGCACAGGCTGAGCAAGCATTTCAAGTTTTCTTCAGTCTGTTTCCTTACAGAGATGTTTTAACGAATTAAAAAACAAATCTGTGCTCAATGTGCATGAATATGGGCTTTTTCTTCATTTCACACAAAGAATACGCTAGGGAAATACACTGACAGTGTGATATTGGAAATTAAAGCTGGCTGATACCACACACTATTTTTAAAGCTTAAGGACTTTTCTACAGCTTAAAAGACTGTACCTCCTCAACACCTCAAAACCAAAACTGATTATTGAAAGTACTGTTGCATTACTGACATGTGAATCTACTTGTCACTTTGGATTAAAAATGTATCTGTAGGTTACTTTAAGACAAAAAAACATTAAAAATTACTTACATTGCATTTACTTTATCTTCTGGGCCCTGAACTTGGCCCGTTACAGTTCCTTGACTGGTATTTTTAACCCAGCCAACCACTCCTAATTTCCTAGCCTCCTCTTCTGTGTACTGATTTGAAAAATAATGAAAGAGGACAATCAGTGTCAGGACATACACCACATATATACTACTTAAAACCGCATTTGCATTTTCATAGCTTTAAGACCTACACTTAAAAAAAACCCATAGGAAGATGCTCATACTCAGGCATTAAGATATTCCCGTCAGCTCTGAAGTTGCAGCAGAAGCCAACTTTTGAACAAGAATGAGATTTTACCCATACATAACAAATGCATATTAATTTCCACTTCTATTTTCACAGCTTTTAACACTTTTCTTCAAAAATGCTATACATACAATGGCTTCCACCAAGACATTACACCAGTGGCAAAAAAAGTTATCGTCTTTCTTTGCTTTATCATACGTACATGCACAGAAGCCTTCTGATGGTGTGAGGCTTTTTTTCTTTCACAGAGAGGCCAAAGCCTCACTCACCTTATTTCAGGAACTTTTAACACAATTTTGATCACAAAGGACTCTACTAATCCCACACCACTCCTTTCTACCTACTCTATTCTTTTCTATAGCTCCTATCACTGCTCATTTGCAATCACCATCTAAACTCATTAAAGTTGCTACATGTACAAACTTCATAGCTTCTTTTCTCCAGTTTCATTTTAAATCCTTTCCACCTGACTTTCACCCCTTAAATTCTACCCCCAGCTGCTGCATTACTACTAGCAAATAGCAGCAAAGGTCATAATCTAATAATATTCTTTCTCTAGTATTTTTGCAATACCACAAATTATGGTTTCCCAGCTACTCGCTTCTTGTGATGAAATCAGGAATTTCCAAGTACCCTGGTTTTTGAGGGATTTTTTAAGCTTTCTCATTTTCTATCTTTCATGTACATATGAAATACATGCACCGTTTTCACTATTGAACACTGAAATGGTAGGGAACAGAAAGCCTGTTTTGCAGAAATCAATTACATTTTTTTCCACGTAGAACAAAACCCACTATTAGCCAATATGCAGTACTTTGTTTCATTAATAGCAAATTTATTTACATTAAAGGTACACCTCCTCTGTTTCGCTTCTTGCACGTTTAGTAAAGAGGTATAAGACTACATGGCCCATGTTTTTATCTTGTATTATAGAAGATCAGCAGACTGATGGCTCTAGCAATAAGGTCTGAGAGTTTTCAATACATTTTGGTGAAAAATAGCCACCATTTTAGAGTATGTACAGTAATACCCAAGACAGTATACAGACATTAAATGTGCACACCGCACTACCAGACTCTTTAGATATTTATTCTAATGCCAACAGCCAAACTTCAGGTCAATATGTCTACATTCCAAAAGACAAAACAAATTTGGGGATATCTAGGCAATGAAAAGGCATTTCTAACTATGAAGGGTATTTTTCAAGTTGATTCTAAGCAGCTTCTCCACGCAAACTTGTCCAAAAGCATGGGAATGCCGCTAACAACCTGTTTCTCAATACTTTTTAGCTCAGGACTAATAGCTATTATTATTATAGGACTATTAGCTCAGGACTGGTGTGTGCTTACATGGCTCCAGGTCAGCTCAAAACAAAGCAGAGCAAGCTCGCACCTGCCCATCACATATTGTGCAGACATACACTTTCCACTAGGTAAAATAATTAAACTCAAGACATACTATATTGTAATCCTCTTAGCGCAAAATTGAAATGGGTATTTCACAATACATATAAACTACTACGCAAAAAAACTTTTAAGTCTAACATTAAGCATGGCCCACTATTTTCACACAAAAACCCGTTTTTATTTGTAATGTGTCCTCTTGTTTCCTAGATTTCTGTGAAACACAAAGCTACCTGCTGCATGTTCAGAGCTGGAGGAGACATTTGGCTGGGGTATGAGCCACAGACTGCTATTTAAAAGGCTAACTTTTTTAAAGGAAAATTAAAAAAAATCCAAACACAATCTTTAGAATGCTATACAAACAGGCAATGCATCAGTAAGCTTTTAAAAATCCATTTTAATATAATAGTAATACAAAACAATTTTTTTTTCCTTTTTAAATCCACTTGCAATACGTAACCAATCTAACCTAGAACTCAAAACAGCAGTTGGATATGTTTATACCCTACAGACCTGCTGCCATATTTTTAGCACTGGAAATACTATACTGTAAAAGGAGAACTGGTAAATCAGACATGGCCTTACCATCCTGAAACAAACACCTAGAAAAGAAAGAAAGAAAAAAAGACATTAAAACCATTTGAAAGAATACCGCTTCTGGGAATTTCACTTTATATAAAGTTACAGTAAACTGCATACAAGTCATCTGCGGTCTCTTCTTACAGAAATTTCAGAAAGCGGTTATGGAATTTTAACATTAGGCAAAATCCACAGAATTTGCAAACAAGCTGGCCCTGAGCCTTCCCTTGAAAATTTTCATTAACGCAGCTAGCGCATGGAGCTTTCCCTAATGAAGATACTGCAGTATGGGAATTGCCTTTGACTTAATTTGCACTTTAAAATTTCGCTTGCCAGAGCGGGGCGGGGAATTCCCACACAACCGCGCTGACAGAAGACGCCACCATAAACGCGGGTAACGGAAAGTGCTTTCGACAGAACAGCCTGTGCTCCACAGGGAACGGGACGGGCCTTACAGCGGGGGGGAAATATTTACAACCTTTTTTTTTTCCCCCCTTCCATTCCCGCCGGGGAGGAAGGCGGCGGCCGCTCCCGCTCGCCCCACACGACGCCGTCGCCTCAGCCCCCGCGCGCATGCGCCGCCCGCCACAGCCGCGCGCCCTTGGTGGTGCCGCCGCCTCAGCGCGGCGCCGCTCACCCCCGCCTCAGCGCGGAGCCCGTCTTTACCTTGCACCCGTCCAAACACTTCGTAATCCACCGACTTGAGCGCGCCGGAGGCCTTCGCCGGGCAGACATGCGGCCGCGGCGGCGGCGGAAGAGCCGCTGTCGCGTCGTGCGCGCCCCGGGCCGGCCGGCCGCCGCGCCCCCCCCGCGGCGAGCGGCGACCGGACGGGAGCGCGCGAGGCTCAAGCTTCCCGCGTAAGCGGCCGCCTCACAGAGAGGTGCCCCGGGGGCGGGCGCCACGACACCTCAAACCGGACCCTGAGCGGGGGGCGGGAGAAACCGCCGCTTGGGGAACCCCTCTCCCGCCGCTTGGGGAACCCCCCCGCTCGGGAAACCCCTCTCCCGCCGCTCGGGACGCGGCCCCACAGCCCTGAGGGGAGGCGCGGCCCCTCGCCGCCGCAGCGGGAACAGGAGCGCTCTGCGGCGGCTGCAGCCAAGGGCGTGCCGTGAGGTACTTGCTGAGCCCTCCCGAGGGTCTTGCGGCCTCTTACCGCTGAGGACAGCAATAACGTTGAGAGAACAAGGGTCTGAACGGGACTGTCTCCTGTGTCAGGGCTGGTGCAGCTGGCCTATACACCCAACCCGTGTTTCCCGCCTCGAGGGTGCTGTGACAGGTAACCAGCATTAGCCTTTTTCAGGAATTTTTAAGAATCATAGAAAGAAAAAAGTATTTGCCATACCTGGCCGAACTGAGGTCATTTTGACTGAAAAGGTGGAAACTTAAGTAGTTGAGAGCTAAACCAAAAAAACCCCAAATTGATCTTGAGCATCCCTCCCCGCAAGGCTGTGCCACTGACTTCTCTCACATCTCCATGTTACTTAAGCTTTCACCCAGTTTAAAAGCTCATTTCTCTTCCCAGTTCAGCCACTGAGCAGAGGCAAATGCCAAAGCCAGCAAGGGGCTGGCTCAGCTGGAGCAGCAGGCCTTGGAGATGGAAGCACACCTCACACAAACAATTCACCGAACCTTCAGTGATACCTGTTAGCACTCAAGTTTTCATTAACGAACCTTTCCAGAAAGGTTTGCCTATAATTTCTTTTATGTAGATGCTACATATGTGCAAAAATATAGGCCAGAAACCAGTTCAGTAGGCTCTCTCCAACCAAAAACCACAAAGATTTTCTATGCCTGCTTGCAGTTTAACTTGCTTCCCCCTGTATTGACTTGTTCTAAAAAAATCTTAACTACATTTGTGCAGAATTCTAGCACTAGAAACAATATTTAACCAACCTTAGAAGATTAACTCAGCCTCCCCATACTGAGAGGCGGAGGCTGTGACACCACAAGCCCCGACGCCAGGCATCACAATTTTATTAGCTCTCTCCATTAGGCAATTGCCTCCCACACACCAGCTCGTCTCCCCACAGTATTGCAGCATAACCAGAGTTGTTTACATGTTTGGATCTCAGGACTAGGGGGAAGTTAAAAATAGATCAAGACCTAGGAAAAAATGGAATTGCTTTTCCGAGACACATCAGTGACTGGGGAAGCAACCATTCAATTTGGTGCAGAACTGACAATGTTCACCTGGAATCAGGAAGCTTCCAGTATCACGGAGAACAGGAACACAATAGGCAAAGTTTCACCATTTGCTTTAACTGTACAACATTAAATCAAACCCTGGCCTTTTGCAGGAGCCATGCATTTTGCTAATTGGAATCGGCACCATTTTGGCTGTGAAGAGGAGGATTCTCCAGGAGTACCAGAACACGGGACAGACTGGAAGTCTTTTGTCATTTGCTGCCATCTGTCAGCAGTGGAGAGCAAGACAGGTAAAAAAATCAACATGCAGTCGCAGCCCATTGGCAGTATAGAGCATTGTCATGCAGGCCTTGAAACCAGAGCCGATTGTGGTGCTGTTTACACCTTGCTGTCTGCATATTCCAGTACTGGCACTGGCAATCTTGACTTTATCAAGGGAATCTTGGACCTTCCAAGTGAGTTTTCTCGATGTCACTCTGTTAGGTCCCCTCATATCTGCCCTGGCTCATTCTCAGGAATGGGAATCCATTCCTGTCGCTATCCCCCAGAGCTTCCTGGCTCAGAGGCACTCTCATCTCCTGGCTTCCTACTCCTACTGTTTTGTTTTCAGAAAAGTCAGTTTAAGATTTTTATTTTTTTTTATTTGCCACAAGAATATCTTGCCACTCTTTCCCTAGACAAGTCCAAGTTTCTCATTATGTTATTACAACTAGCAGAGATACCCTGCAGAGCCTGAAGAACTACAGAAGATGATACCACAAAACACCTAATATTTTATAGTCCAAGTAATCAATATCTGTTTATTGATCTGTTTACTGATTACTATCAATCAGTGTTCCCATACCCTAATTAGCAAAAGAGCTTTAGTGTATACCATCAAGAAATGTAGACCATCTGTATGAAGTCAATGAAGTTTGGAATTTCCCTCCTCTTTCAGCTATTTACCCTAGGGTGGTGACATCAACCTCAGAAGAATCAGCTACTTGCACTTCCAAAAGCTAAAGCAATTGTAAAAAGCATTAAACACCTACATCTGTTAAGGCATAAGATATGTTCCTTGATTGTGCTGCGAAGGAATGCAAATGATTATGAATTTTTCCTGCAATGAACAAGTTGTTGCACCTTTAGGATGAGCAGTAAATGTGATGCCGTAACATCTGGAGATAAAAGACAGATTTTCATACTGCTGCTGGCTTAGTTATTACCACATGTTAGATTCAGTTTGCTACTCAGTGAGTAAGAGTGACCTTTTTAACTATTAAAACAAAGCAGCAAGTGTCATGATTAATACCTGAATGAGAAATTCCAGGCTGTGTTGAATTCCAGTGATGACCATTATGGTGCTGGTTTGCCCAAGCCTTTGCTATGCTCGCAGCAGTTGCTTTTTTAAGATTCATCTCCTGTTTCACCATATTAAATTCACTTTTCTGATCACTGTGTATCCTTGTTAATTCAAGCACAGGCTAGCCAGCTTTTAGTCCTCAGTCCCTTTCAGAAGGCACTGTTTTGTGTTCTCACTGCTGATATACAGCTTGACTTTCACTCCCAGCACAGCATCATCTAGGAATAACTATTACTGCAACTTAAGCTTGTACAGGAGGGCTTCTTCATTCTGAAAGGTGCTTTACTTGGCAAGCTTTTTGCAGTTGGTGAGAACTCTGCTGCAGATCAGTCTAGTTTTACCACTAGGTCATCTGCCTCTACCTTAATTAAAGGCATTAAGCCTTTAAAAATTCCTCCTAGTACTTACTTTAAGTGCAGTGAAATTTTTCAGCTCTCCTGTTTTTAATCATAGCATAGAGAAAGGATATAGTAAAGAATGTCATTAGAAAACACCAAAAACCTGCAATGGTGCCACTGCAGCCAAACACAAGGTAAGAGCACAAGCATGGCTACACAAGGAGCTGAGGGTGACCCTAGCAAGTCCCACAGTACCTGAGCGGGGCAGGCAGAGCCAGAGGTGGCAGCAGAATCCACCCAGAAGCAGTAGAAGGCTGGAAACACAGCTACAAAGTAGAGATAAAGCACATCCAAAATGATTTAGGGGAAGTAGATGTGCTCAGCCCTGAGCTTAAATGGAGCTCGTGGACCAAGGAGCAGAGGGGTGTGGTTGGGCCCCAGGTGAGGCTGGTGAGGACAATTAGACCTATTGGTGCCCTTGACACTGACCACTATCAACAAAAAGTTTTTGATAAAAGAATCTCTTATGTATTAAGCTTGTGGTTTGGTTGTTAAAGTTATTCTGAAAGTTGGAGCTTGATTAATTATGCTGTTTGCTCGTCTCTTGCACAGAACAGTTGGAAAACCTTTTTTTCTTTCAATACCCACTATTCCTGCTTTCTCTCTATGTGGCTGTCACCTCACACCACCATATCTACTTGATGTTTTCCACTGCTAAAGTTACGGTCTTTGGCATTCACACAGATGTCCCCTCAGGCACATCACCTCCCACCTTGCTGTCTTAATTCGTCCTTCAACTTGTAACTATGCTGCTATTTTTCTGCACCATTGTAATTTAACATGGCTCCTCCTCACACCTAACCATGATTGTATATCTGCTCTCCTGCTACCTTTTGTAGAGTTTCTTGGACAATCTACAAGCTATTAAAATTCCTGACTTTTCTTTGTAGTTCACCCCTCTCTCAGTCATCGGCTTGCTGGCCGATTTCTTTAGCTGTACATTTTCTTTAGAATGTTTAATACTTGCGCAACTCTGTTTCATCAGTGTTTATCTGAACTAAACTCTAAACCTGACTCACTTGCAAACGGTCCCCTGCTGATTTTGATGAGTGGTTTCCCAAAGCATACCAAAGCCACTAGATAAAAGAGGCTACTGCTCTTGTTGCCTAAGGAGCACTGAATATCCAGGAAGAAGGTTAGAAGCTACGTAAGTTTGGTTTGTCCTAGCTTCTTTTTTTTTGCTTATTTTCTGTCAAATACAATGTATATCAGTGTCTCTCTTCTACTCTTTAAAATAATGCCCTGCCCTTTCTCTGTGTTTACTTCTTCAGGCAAAATTGTAAACTTCCTCCTGTCTTCAGTGGCCTTCCTCTTGTCCTTGTTCCTTTATCACATTTTTTTCTTCTGAATTACATTCACTTTCACTATTTCAATTCTGAATAAAAATTAATAGAATTTTCAGCTTTACAGACTTTACTTCAAAGTTGTACAAGCTTCTTCAGGGTCTTTAATTTGCAGTCCTTATTTGCATCATATCTAAGTATACCAAAAACTATCTGAAGGCTTAATCTTGACCAACTGTGATATAAGAGATGGCCTCACTTCATCCCCTTTTTTCCTCTTTCTGCAGTTCACTGGCTATCAGTAGCTGTTGTCTTCTCTTAAGCACTAAAGATAAGATTTAGAAGTCTGAAGGACAAGACAGGCACACAGGGGGATTCCTGAGAAGCCTTAGTCTGCTTTCTTCTGTAGAAGATATAAAACAGAAGTGTTGCAATCGTGCAGAAATAAACACAAATCCACTTTTATTCCATAAGCTTTAGAACAAGACAGTGAAATGTTCCTAGCCTGTAGGGGTTTTGGTAATACCATTACTAATAGCCATGAGTCAGCTTATTCAGAGGAAATTAAAAATCAGCTGGAATGGATGTAAAAGTGTCAACTAAAGTAGAGATTTAGGCTTCATATACCTTTCATATGGCATATTCATATATCATAGGGAGTCTAAGCACTTTGCAGAAAAGTGTAGAAAAAGGATGTCTGTTAAGAGAGAGCATCTGGATATAAACTAACAAGCCAAAACACAAAGCAGTATTTTGGCAAAAATGAAGTCTCATGTTGAAATAGAACAACATAGGAGGAAACTGTTTTCTTTAGCTGCATCATAAAAAAAAATTTCCTTGTACTGTAAAACTGCAAAACTTGAAATTCAAGCATACAAATTTAATAAAATCGTTGAGGATGATCTACCTGGATGCTTATATTGCAATTATTACTGTGTAACCTAGAGAAAAAGTTTTAACAGAGTGGTTGAAGGAAGTACTGCATTCAGTTTTGAAAGAGGATTTGTTCATCCTTCCGGAAAAATAAAAATGAAATATTGTTGAAGTAGTAATGTATGGACAAAAATAACAATTGCTAAAATATTTGCTTGGTGGTTGACTGATTAAATATATTACAGATGAATCAACAGGATACTCACAGCACAGGCAGGTGACCTGGTTACATTTGTCTTCTGATCCATTTATAATGCAAGATCCAAATCCAGCAATCTGATCTGTGTGGGAGGACCCACACACCTGTGCAGAGGCCCACGTAAGCAAGTGGAGTGTTTTGCAGAGGGAGGGTCATGCCCACACAGATCAGGTTACAGGACGGCAGCCAAACTTTGTGTGGACGGGACCTAAATTTGTCCCTCTCGTGCTCTAAAATCATGGACTGCTTACATAAAGTAACACAAGTTATATGGTGACAGATACAAAATTGTGAACCCATTATTTACAGTAGCTAGACTATATTGTGTAGATTTTGTGTTCCTTCCTGATTTTTCAAACAATTATTCTGAGTGCCTACACGTAGAACAACTATGTTCTTGTACAGCAAATTGCACGGAACGCTTTTTTGTTTTATTAAAGCCCTAATTCACTACATCCTGATTCTGTCTAGGGCATAAAGACCTATCAACTGTCTTTTTCCCTGAAATGAGCTTTTATTTTTTAGATTAAAATAGTAATCCCCAAAGTTCTTTTGCTCGTGATCCAAATCAGAGCTTGATAATTTTGTTTGACATCACATATAGATATAAATCTTTGATGAAACTAAACTTTTATCCACTTTTCAACATTTTTTATCATTGCCTTGTCAAAGTCCTTAGTTTTCTTAGCACTCCTCCACACAAAGATCTAAGGCAATAAACCACTAAATCTCCACCAACAAAACCACATGAAAATAAAGTTCAGATTTTTCTGTCTGAATTAAGCTTTAAAAAGTATTTTTGAGGATATATAAAAATAAAGAATCTTCAGGTAAATCAGTTCTAGTTAACAGTAGTAAAAATTTTTGTCTGAAAACATAATTAGGTAAAAATAAATGCTTATTATGAGGAAATCAGCCCTGAAGACTTGCATCATCATTGCAAAGTTCTCCCAAATCATAAAGTGTTGGTAAATAAAACATGAGAACATGAACTGATCTATCCTATAGCAAAAAAATCCATCTCAAACAAAAATGTGACTGATAAAGTTATGCTACTGAGTTCTAAAGCGTAAGAGTCAGAGGGTGCAATTTGGGTTTAAGTCTGTCAGGCCTATGCTGGCGTGCTGGATCAGCTAAGTCTTGGCTTGATGATTAAATCTAGACACAAACCCACCTAACTATAATGCCTGCAAGGATTTAAATTAACTGGGTATAATTTCATTACAGAAGATAAGTATAACTTGACTTTATAAGCAGTTTGGGAACAAAGGAACAGTTTAACTATAATAATATTTTAATTTTGTGAATCCAAGACCTAGAAGTTTTATGCAAATTAGATTAGATCCTAAACTAACAAACATGCAAAAGCAATGTTATTCAGGAAAAAGTTTATTCTGTGTGCCAACAGAATTTTAAAGTTCTTCAACTTAGCAAGCTGCTCTTCTGGCATTGTCTTTGTGATTTCCCTTTTGCCTGGATTATTATTTAACAATTTGAAATGTCATGCTTCCCGAGGTTTTACTGGAGACATCAGTGTGCTCCAAAGGGAAAGAGAGAAAGTGCGAAAGCATTGGGCCTCGGTGAAGAAGGGGAGCCCAGACCATCCTCTTACATTTTGAAGGAGCACATTAGAAGTCTTAGTCACATGGTTTGATAGGAAAGCAGAAGGAGATTTATCTGACATTTGATTTATGAAATATCCATTCACAGGAAACGCATTAAAATTGGGGGGGAAACATTGACTGAGATGCTGCTGGTCGTTATATTTTTCTCTTCTTATGCAACAAGCCGAGGAGGAGGGGATTTGGTCATTTAAGGCAGTTAGTTCTTTATTGCCATTGAAATATGGGAAATTTAAGCATCACCCTTCCCACAGCCACTAGAACAATGATGTCAGATTTTGTGGAGGATTTAGGGCTCTATAAAAGATCTCAGAAAGCACAAAAGAGTGTGGGTTGGTAAAGAAATGGTTTATAATGGAGGTGGGTTGACAGCTATTACATTTTGCAGTTCTGTGAAACTATTTGATTCATTCTCATTAACTGCATTAGCCCACTATTTCTTCTTACAAGCAACAAAGAGAAACCCTAATTAGTATTTCGGAATCTTGAAATGTGTTAGCACAGCCTGTGTCATCAGGTATTTCAGTCAAATCTTGCTGAATTGATTACCGCTTCGATTCTTGGAACTGGATAACTTCAAAAGCATGTTACAGTTTGTGTTGAAATAGATAAAATGAGCTATCTGCTATTATTACAGGGGTATCTGAGAACCAGTGATGGCCAAGCGACTGGTGTTGATGGAGTAGGGGGTTGGAATAGCTTCTGAGATTTAGCAATAAATATTGTCATCTCATTTTAATTCAGACATTCTCTGGGAAACTGAATAGTCCCTTACAAATATTTACTTTAAGTTCCCATAATATTGTCTCCTTAAATTGCTACACTGAGTTATTAATTCTGCTAGAAAAATAAATGGTAAATTAGTAATGACAGTGAAAATGTTGATGTGCTCATCTTGCTCAGATAAAAAGAGAGAAAGCATGACAGGCAGTAAGTCCATAGACACTGTCTATACTGTAACACATGAAAACTCTCCGATGGTTTCAGATGCTCCTTCTGTTCTCTACTCATAGTTCCCTGGTACAGGAGCTTGAACTGGTAAAAGTAAGCTGATAAGAATAAGAATAACAGTTCTTCCCTGAAGAAGCAATGTTTATGCACTCGTCATGTCCATCTGCCTGTCAACCTCCCATGTCTTTCTCCAAGTTTGAATCTGCTGGCCAACTCCAATCAAATGAGGGGAGTGTGTTTCAAAGACATTAACTGGTGACAGATTTGGTGACAATCAGCATCTGGATGAAGGAAGACGCTCTTTTGCCTCTGAAAGGTGGGATGAAGCTCTAGAAATTTACACTATCTATCTATCTGTCACATTATCTAGATGCAGCAGGCAAGACCTAGTGCATGCCAAAGGTAATGAGAGAGTCCTCTACGTCAGGGGGCACGTGTGCCCTTTCTTTTGTCCTAACTAACATAGATGAAAGGTTGCTGCTCTCGGACCCAAACTTCCATCCATTCTTATACTACCTTGATGCCATCTTTCCCATCCAACCTAGTAAACACAGTAGTAGTTCTGATAAAATGGGAGGAATCAGCATGATTTTTGTAGCACGAATTCATGTTTCAAATCAACCTGAATGCTTTTGAGAAATCACTGACTATGTGGAAAAGGATGATCTGGTTGATAGAGTGTTTCTAGATTATTGAAAAGCTTTTGACAAAATCCTGTATTAGATTATTCTGGGCAGTAAAAGCAAGCACCACCGCGAAGAGCTGCAGAAGTATCTCATTACACTAAACGACTGGTCATTAAAAAGTCAGACTAAATTCAGTGCTACTAAACACTACACGCAGAGCAAAAGCACACCAAACTATGCAAACACAGCAGTGGTTTCTGAATGAGCCATTTATCACTCAAGAAAGAGATTCTGAAGTTACTGTGAACAGTTTCATGAGAGTATCTAGGGTAATGCTCAGTGGCTGTCAGGAAAAGCCCTTAGGAAAGGAATGTTAACAAAGTAACAGACAGCAAAACAGAAAATACCCTCAGGTCACTATGCAAACCCTGGTGTTACCAAATGTCCTGTTCTAGCCATCCCTCACCTCAAAAACAAAAGAAAAAGTAATAGAGGAAATCGGTAAGGATGATCTGAAGCCTGGAACAGCTTTGTATGAAGAAAGGCTAAAGAGACTAACATTCTCCTGTGTCTTCTTGAGACATAAGAATGTTAGTCTGTCCAGGGGATACCCCATAGGTCTGTATAATCATAAATGGTGAATAGACCTCATTATTTCTCATATATGAGAACTTGTGGGCATGAAACAAAATTACTGGGTAGCAAGTTTACAACAACCAAAACGGAAAAACTTTTCACACTGTGCATGAATCGGAAATTGTGGCTGCAGAACATTGATGCCAAAACATAATGAGCTTAAAAAGCACATGAATGAGGGGATGAAAAAGCAATTTAGCACTATTAAACACAACGAAATAGCCAGTGACTCAGGATGTCTGTCTGTGAACTGAAGAAAATGGAGAGTATACAGAGGGGAAGTAAAATTGTATGCATGCCCAGTTCTTAGTCTTTAGTTCTTAGTTTTAGTCTTGTCACAGGAAACTGTTCTTGCATGTTTCCGCAGCAAAGACTGACTGAGCAAAGAGTGGGGTCAGTCTTAAAGAAACTGAAAGCATTCCTGGAAAAAATAAATGCGTGCTTGGGCTGGGGAGAGAAAAAGGCACAGAGCCTGGGAATCTAATGAGAAAAGAGATGATTATCTGAGTTTAAAAATATCAGAATGAGGGAACCAGAAGGAGATACTGAACAAAGCAACTCTGATGGTACCAACTGCTCCCAGAAAAACCCCTGGAGAGCTGGGGGATGCTATCCCACGTTTTGAGCGGGGACGTGATAGCGATATATACACGGGGCTGATGGTCTTGGCTGGTACAGCCGTTCTCGTAGCTTCCAGTGTAAGCGCTGCAGCTGATGCGATGCGGAGGTGGTGTTCTCAGCAGCAAAAGCACATCAAGCCATTGTATGCTTTATTGGGATCCGAAAGTGATCCCTACTTGGTAACACCTCAGTACCCCTGACGCCTCCCCAAATTCCCTTTCCTCCCAACTTCCCATTTCAAAAGGCCCTGCTTTTCAGAGGTGCTCATTTGCTGGGGATAACCAGAATGACTCTGACCCAGTTTCTTCTCATTGCAGAGCCTGTCAAGCCTCCTGTTGATACCATTCCAGATGCTGATCACCAATCCCTTACTCCATCTTTCCCAGGCAAAGAGGGCTGGGATCTCGAAGGACAATCATTTTTCCAACCATGTCTCATCAGACAGATTAATTCATAGCATGGTTATAGGATTTGAGCATGCATTTGGCAAAGCCAAGCAAGCATGAATCAGATTCGGTATTCATCCACTGCAATGATACTGAAAAAGAAAACACATGGGGGTTGTAGATAGTGGTATCACTATCTGTCTGAGGAAATAACAGTTAACGCCTACTGTATTGTCCTGCAGAGCTCTCTGGAGATTACAAGCTATTTTTTCTGCTCTTTTTGTTCAAGGCAGAGTCTCTTTCTCACTTGAGTTTTTTAAGCTTCCTTAGTTCTTTCACCCAGTTCTTGGTACTTTGCCCAGCAGAAGGGCAGCTTCTGGCTTTGCACTAAATATGGCTCAGTTTTCCACTGGGCTTAGCCTTTAAGTTACAATATACAAATGTGGCAAAAGTGACTTTTCCCTCTCCCGGGGGCTTCTCTGAATTTACAGTCCTATTGTGTTCCTTAATTAGAACATTCCTTCTATCCTAAAAGGCCTTTTTCACAGCTACATTTCCAAGGTTCTTATGAAGTATTAATTTACAGTGATTGTTTCACCTTGAACTGTTCTTAATGGGACACCATAACAAAACCCACCAATTTACAGTTCTTTGAGTCCCAGTTTTAGTCAGAGGGACCTGCATTGCACCTGATCATGCCCCTGATGCAATTATACTTATTATCCCCATGCGCCTAGGACATAAGCATAAACAACTTGCCACGTTAGACCAAATGAATGCTAGATAGCTCTGAGCTTGTTTCACGTGATCCTCTCAGAGGTTTGTTAATCTGCTGGATGTCTCCATAATACCCCATGAGAGAAGCTGCTGCTTTAGAAATGTGCCAAAAAAGTCTACCGTGCAGATTCATTGCATAAAACCATGCAGCCAGAAGCAAAGTATAAATAATTCTTTAGCAGGAGAGAAAGGATTGGTTGCTTAAACAAGTATTTAAGTCAGCTTGCCTCTCTTCCAGAATTCATAAATATTTAAATATTTCTGATCCACATGTCAAAACAGTGAACACACAGTGTGTCCCCCCAAAGAGTTAAAGCCTGAACAACCACTTGAGCTATGGCCATGATAAACACAGCAATTATTTGTGCTGAATGCCGCTTGAAACGAGGTTGAAAACCTGAGCAAAGATTTTGGCTGCTATTTGATTTATCCTGAGTTGGGAAAACAGACTTTATACCTTTTTCTTTTTTTAAAATAGACATTGCCTATTTCTTTTCCTAACTGGAACAACATGGAAAACCTTACATTTTCAGCTAATGCCTAATACAAGAGAGGAGAGACTGCAGATATTTTAGGATGAAGAGCACTTGTTCACGGGTTCCATCCATCAGTGATACCCAAATGGGTTTTGAAGGCTTTTCTAGAAGAAAATACTTATAATCTTCTATTGCAAAGAAGCACGCTGCTGTGTGTGATACCCCACTGAAGTCAATGGGACTATGTGTGATGTAGGATACTATCAAACAAGTTGGTATTTCACAATTTGTTCCTATTTCGAAAGAGAAATCCTGCCCAGAAAAGTTATCTATAGTTACCGTTTTGCTAACCTAAGAATTGGAAGGAAACTGAAAGGAGGGAAATGAATAGACAAGCCAGAGAACTGAGAACTGCAGATGAAGATGCAACAGATGCATTTACTGCTGAAAAAAAGCCACCATCAGCTACTCAAGCACTTGGGGTAAGGTCTGCCACAATTCTGCTTTGGCAAACACAGAGTAGCTGTATGAATGCAAAGTCCATAATGAGCAGATTCTATGCAAGTGACTGCAGGCTGCCAAGGGACTGTGTTTCCTTGATTTCCTAGAACAGCAGAATCCCTGGCATTGACCTTTGCGAGTTCACTGTCATCACATGCTCCTCTGCAGCTGGTTTCTCTTTGGCAAGACAGTGAGATAGCAAAATCCATCTCAGTGCTTCAAGGGGGTGGGGAAGAGTAGTATCTCTTTCCCCGAAGTTGGCTGCATTTATTTAATATCCAAGGAATTATTATTTGTTTCAAATAGCTGTGAGTAATTTGGAAAGAAATCAGCAGTAAGCTCCTATAACGAGGCTGAAGTCTATTACTTTTTCTCCCTGCAGGCACAATAGTTTCCAGAGATATCTTCAGGAGATGTTTCAGATATGTAAAGGAAACAGACTGTCAAAGCCAAACTCTTCGTGTGGATTTGAGATAATTTTGCTTTCCAAATCTTGGGCAATGAGACGCCAAAAGAGAACAAATCCAGGGAGTTGAGAGGGAAAGCCAATTTTGCTATAAATTAATATATTTCACCAAGGAGGATTTTGGTCCTGTTTTTGTACAAACAGTGACTGTCCATCCTTGTAAGAACAGTAACCCACCAACTTTAGCTGGGAAAGAGAGGAGGCCAAATAATATCTTGTGAATTGATATCACTAAGGATGGATTTAACCGCCTGAACTCTCATAAACAGAACCACCAAGAGTGTAAGTGAAGGATAGCAATGTTGCACATATTCGGTCAGCCTTGCCTATCTAGTAGTTTTACAAATTATACAGGTGACCATATTAACACTTTAACCTATTCACAAGTGCCTTTTATTTCTGTTCCTTTCCCAAACAATAGAGGCTAACCTGAGAAAAGTTCCACTTCTATTAGAACATGCGTATCTGAACAGGCGTTACAGAAACGGAACAGGATCGCTGTGCAGTGTACGTGCTTTAGGTGGTACTGACCCCGCCTCCCCATCCAACTTGAAACATGTAATGGAGTATTTAGACAGCCTTACTTTAGGGACCTAAAATTAGTTACTCTGAATCACGCTTTAGAAGAACCTATTTCTGTCCCGTACTATAGAGGAAGCTTAAGTTCCCTGGCACCTCATTCAGATGCTGTAATCGCTCTTGCCCCCATCCTCCAAATAGATACATTCTCTGTAAAATAGAAGTTTATGCAATAGGTATGTTTCTAAGTTGTAGTCTTCTGGGCTCACGAAAATCTTCTCTATACTTCGGTAGAGCAGTGATTCTCATATCTTTTTTAAATAAGGCAAAGGTGGTCACATGTCTCCAGACGAGATTTTCTAGCTACAAACCAGCATAGATATGTTGGGTTTAAAATCAGACTTTCTGTTTCTTTGACTTAAAACTAGTGATTTAAATCGCATTCACACACTTCAGAAGATTGGTTAGACTTGACTAATCCTACTGCCACCTCGCCCATTGTTTCTCAAGAAAGTAATAACTGCAATTGAGTTCCTAACGGGCAGGAGGGGAGACGAGCAGCTTTAATTACTGCTCTGCACTGTTTATACCAGATGAGGAACTGCTACTACCCAAAATCTTTAGAGCAACTCAGTTTCCCAGGGGCAGGGGAGTAAACGCTTTCACAGCAGGCTGTAATTACAGGCTCTTCTCGTGTCCCCATCCTGAAGGGACGGAGCAGCTCCTTGCAATGAAAATGCCCTTGTTAGTCTCAAGACTTGTCAGCTAGTAATCACAGATGCTGCTTCTCAGAGAAAGGAAGTTACTGCCATCTTGTCTGAAAGTCAGTGAGCAGGATGGCAGCAGCTTCTTGGCTCTCTCCGGCATCTTTCAGTGGCCGCTTGGATGACTGACCGATTTAGAAACACGGGGATAAGAGAAAGTCTGAGGATCCTCACCACTGACAATATCAAAAAGCAAGCTATCCCTCTTTACTTCTGTAGTGGGGGTCTTTGAGATATGGAGGGGTCACAAACCAGGTAATAAGAAGCTCCTGTTGGGTTGGGTGTTCTTTTCCAAATTGTAAAATACATAGACGTCTGTCACTCAAAAAATTATCCAACTTTTAACTTAGGTTGGAAGGGACAGATGGGTCACTAAGCAAAACATCTATGTAGGAAAAATAGTTGCCTGAGAGCTGAGATAGTAGAAACCACGGTTAAGGTTGTGTGACAAGTTTCCTAAATACCAATGACAGTGCTGGTGTTAGTTGACCTAAGGCAGCAAGCCGTCCAACGAGGGAATGTGTGAACAACGCACAGTGTGACTTCAGCCACTGGTAACAGTCAAAATTTCTCATGAATGGAAAGATTGTATTTTTTTCACAACTACAACACTTGGATGCATCAATTCTCAAGATCTAATGCCAAAAACAACAGGTGGCAACCATATTTGGGTTGCTCTCAATTCATATTCCTCCTACTTAATAAGAGAGGAAAAAGCTGTTGATGCAAGTAGCACAGACGGGTCCCTTGTTATGAAAGCTAGTCCTTCATCATATGACTCGGGAACCAAATGTGCTTTTACACACTGCTGCAGCCAAAACATATTGCAAACTTGAAGAACAAATTTATTTTTGACTCGCTTGGCAAAATGTATCTTTTTTTTTCCGTTTAAGTGGCAGAATGCCAGCATACCGGGGGGAAAGGATTAGTTTTTTTAATAATTAGTAAATCAATCAATATGCAGAGAATACTTTCAAAGTGCAAGTACTACATGTATGCTTACTATCGCAATTGCAGATGGACTCAGAATCTCCTTTTTCTTTGTGTAAGGTTCTGAAAACAGGAATCCTGCTTCTGAGGAGGAGGAGGAGGTCAGATTGGTGCGATGACTGACTGAGGTGCTGATGGCATACTTTGCACGTTTTTCCCTGAAAGGTGAGTGTTTAATTCTGGTGGAAGGCACTTGTGTGTCTGGGGTACAAGGGTCACAGATGAGTAGGCTTGCTGGTTCAGATAAAACCGGCTCCCTGAGGTCAGAGGTGCTTATTCACATTGCAAAATACTTAGAAATGTGTGAAAAGTCAAGCTTCAGTTTTTAACTCGGCTTAGAAAGGGCAGGAACTGAAGGGGTATTTTTTTGTGATAACATGGCTATGAAGCAACAGAATGCAGCTTTGAAGTTCCTTCTGTATCTGCCAACTTCAATTTCAGAAAATTGGACTGTAATTTTGATATTTTTTTCCTCCAAGTCCAAACAAACTCTGCATGCTTCAAATTTAATAAACACTTTCCCACGTTGGAAATGGCTGTTTGGACAAACCATCATTGCAATTAAGTAGGAAGGAAGAATTGCCCGTAAATAAGTAATTTTAGACTTTTCAGTTTCAAGGCACAAGTATTTTCACTTCTCCTTAAACATGGATATTTTTTTATTGCAGCTTGTGGGGCAGTTATCTGGTTTATCCTTGTCTGGACCGATGATAGAACTATCCATTTCATAGTGTTTAGCTACAGCTTTTGCTTCTTCCTGTTTTCACCAACCAAACGCTGAACCAAGATGTTCTTTGTCCCTGTAGAAATTTGACCATAATCAAGTTTCATCTTTAAATCAGGCCAGAAAGGAGAGAAATTCAGGTAGAAATTGTTTGTCTGATGTCAATATGAGGCAGTAGAATTTAATTGTAAAGCCGCTGTGAAAGATGTCAACAAATACCTTCACAAATCACAATAAAAATTACAGCCACGTCCAACTAGTTTGTGATAATGTAAGAGTTGCCATACATCGGCTACAAGATTGTGGGATACAAAATCTTCTAGGAATGGAAGGGTATTTCAGAAGTATTGAACACCAAACAAAGCCGTCGCACTTCCCTTATTAAAAGTATAGGTCTAGGAAGGTGAGAACGGGCAGACTTAACTTTGTTTCAATACCTGCTTGCAAAGGCCTGACCCTTTGTAGCACACCAGTCAAGGGAAACGAGCAAAGTATTTCCTCCTCATCTCCCCCCATAACCCGGAACGACTGCTGTCACTAAAGCTTTAGGAAAAGGAGCCATTTGGTGCGCTTAAAGCGATTGTAGACTTCAACTTTCCCAAGATATTACAAGAAAAACACTTGATGGGAGAGCGACGAAGTAGCGTTGAGTCTCCTTTGGGCACCTGGGAGAACCTTATTTATGTAACGCCGGTTTATCCGTACTTTGTCAGAAGGAACCTGTGGCACTTGCGCCCGTTTTTTTTTTTTGGTGACTGTAAATGAAAAGTAGCGTGACACTGCTCACGCAGGTGTATGTGAGCAGAACACTGTTTCCTGTTGCAGTGGGCTGGAAATAAAAATAGTACCCGCTACAAAAGGCGTATAACAAGATGGTCTAAAGGTGCTCTTCAGGAAAATGCCATGACCATATCTAAGCATTATGGCCTTTGCTGTACCATACTTTGGTTTTCTGTGGCAGTTCTCCTCTTCGTAACGCGTTTCAGCTTTTAGTTAGCTGTCTTTTTTTTTTAATTTTAAGCGGAGCTACTTTGAGCGTAAAGATCAGAAAACAGGATTTGCCTTTGTCAGTAGCTTTAAACCTAATCAGTTTGCAGCTGTTGTATGGTCACGATGTAATTCTTGAGGGGAAATTCAATTAACAATTATATTTAGGAGACAGCTGGAGATAACAGCTATCAGTACTATTAGGGCTGTTATCACACATCCATCACAAGCTTTATCCTACACCCACCGGCCAATGGCAGGACCGGGCGCCGCTGAGCTCCGCTCTACTGACTAGCATTATGATTTCAAATAAGCCTCTTAGACAGCCGTGCAATCTGCTATCAAACTCCGTGGCTAATTATCTCCACCACGCAGTCCATCCCCGCTTCACCTTACATTTTTTTTTTTTTTTGGGGGGGGGGGGGGGTGAAGACCACCAACGTTCGGTTCTCTTCCGGAGCTCTCTCCTTTTAAGAACAGCTGGAAGGTGAACGGGTTTGGTGTTGGTTTTTTTTTTTTTGTTATGGATTACGCGTTCGGATGGCGGCAGCTTAACGAAAAAAGGGCTTTTTAATGAAACCGCAATTCAGCTCTGAACCCGAGCAGGAGTTACCGCCTTCCCGCACCTCAGCCCCGCGGGGTCAGGGAGGGGGGCACGGGGAGCGGTGCCCCCCTCCCTGACCCCGCGGGGCTGCTCCAGAAACGCCTCGCCCGCCCGGAGGCGGTGGGGTGGGGGGCAGCCCCCGGTGCGGCGGGGGCCGCCGCCGCGCCCTGCCCTCAAGCCCCCGCCTTCCGCCGCCGCGCCGGAAGTGAGCGGGGCGGGGCGCGCGGCCGTTCCCCCGCCCGTTCCCCGGTGTGGCGTCACGGGGTGACCGGCGGGGGCCGGGCCGCTGGCGGGGTTTCGGGGGGGGGGGGGGGGGGTGGGGAGCGCCGGCGGCGGCGGCGGCGGCGGGGCGCGAAGCAAGCGCAAGCGCCGGGCCATGGCGCCGCCGCCGCAGAAGGAGATCGTTTACAACAAGCTGCTGCCCTACGGGGAGCGCCTGGAGGCCGAGGCCGCCCGCTTCCTCGCACAGATCAAAGCCAACCTGGCCCGGGCCGTGCAGCTGCAGGAGCTCTGGCCCGGCGGGCTCTTCTGGACCAGGAAGCTCTCGACGTGAGTGCCCCACCGCGGTCCTTCCCCCGCGGCCGCTTGGGCTCCGTCCCCGCGGGACGGGGTTTAAGGCGCTTGGGAGCGGGGCCTGCGGGCTGAGGGGTGGGGAGCCGGGGCGCCGGGCTCGTCCCTGCCCCGCGGGGCCGCACGGGAGGCAGGCCGGCCGGCCTCGTAACGGTTTCTCGCTGCGCCGCTCCGTCGGACCGAGCGCGGTGCCGGCTGCCCCCCTTGCCCGCCCCGCCGCTCGGCTCCGAGGCGGGACTGCGGGCGCCGAGGGCCGACCTCCGCCCCGCCGAGCCCCGGCGGCTGCCCGCGCCTCCCGGCCGGTAGCGGAGCGGCAGCCCCGCTCTTACACAAGGCCCGCGAGTACTTCGACGTAGGAAACGGGGACAAAGGTGGCTTCGCTTCCAGGAGCTCGCCTGTCGCCTCTGAAACTTTCCCAGTTTCACGAATCGAGCTGTTGTGGCTTTGTTTGTCATTGCTTTTGTTTTTTGTTGTTGTTTGTTTTTTTTGTTTAAAATGCATACTTGGGCACCTGTTTCACTTCCTGCCTTTTTAAGCGAGTTGTGCGAGATACCATCTCCATGTAACTTCTGCTGAAGCCTTGCCTCACGACGGGCTATTTGTTGGTTCGGTGCTAGCAGGATTAAGTTCTGGCTTAATGCCGTGTAAACACCGTTGGTGCCCTTGGTATTTTGCCTGTACTGTGGCACGGTGTAGTTTACACTGACGTTGGCTCTGCTGTGCGTGCTGGCGAGGTGTTTGTAATACAGGTAAAAACACATAGACACCGCTGGCTAGAACATGGGGTTTCTCTCAGTGAATTCTACAAAGCGTGCTTAACCCTTTTTTCTTAATAGCTGCTATTTTGGGCACTCTAGCACTGAAAATGGCATCATATGACAATGACTCCTGTAGCTTCAGTCAGTAAACCATATTTATGTGGACGTTTATCATGGCTTTTTGCTGAATGCTCTGAGCGCCTTCATAAATGGTGTTTCCTATGTGCTAGAAATGATGAAATACGTGTGTTTTGCACAATTTCGAGATCCTCACTTGCAATTTTCCTCCTTACATACGTAATTCCTTTTTATATTAATTGGGAATTTAATATATGTATTTGGCAGTCATATCTGTTTGATACGTACGTATTGAAATGTAAGTGTCTTTATATTTGCCAAGAGGCATTCTTAGATAGAATTACATTGATGGTTGCAAAATGACTCGTGTGTTTGCGTTATGTGACAGTTTGAACTTGCTTGGAACCAGTTCAATACTGTTTCCCTTTCCCACCCCAGCCATCTGCTAGCTCATGCTGGTTTCAGTGGTACCTGTTGCCTTTGTGCCTGTGGTAGAACTTCATATACTCATCAAGTTGAAATAAACTGTAGCAGTTATTACTAAGAGAGAGATGGGCATTAGTTAACGGGGTAAACGTGGCGCTTAAGTCCTTTGAAAATTATGTGGGGTTGTGTTAGAATCACCCTATTGCTCGCTCTGTAAATCACAATTACTGTTGCCAGTTTAGGCTTCAGGGCACTGAATTCAGCCTATTGAGAACTGCTGCTGTGCTACTTTATGAATCACAGAAAGGTCAGCAGGCTCTCATCTGTGGTTTTCCACCTACTCTTTGAAATTTGTATTTATTGTGTGTGTTTGCCACTTGGTCTGATGCCCGTTAGTCCCCAGATTTCTTTGTGGCGTATTATATGCAGTAAGGCTCTGAATGTGTTTGGCTGTAGGCAGGGAAGGAAACAGTGGGCTTGGTTTAAAAATAAGCTGGTGTACTTAACGTGAGAGATGTTTTGCTTCAGAGTTTAACTTGACAAAGTACTTCTGCGGGATGAAATACATTAAGAAAAGTTTAGGCCTAGATGAAACGCTTCCAACCATATGGTGTTCTGGTGTCGTACCTAAGTCAAGTTATGGGGTAATGACAATAAAATCTAAGTTTTGCTGCCTGCTGGTCTGTGGGTGAGTCATCTCCAAATCAACTTACTACCTTTTTCCCTGCTGGCCAGCTATAATAAATAGCGCGTTTGGTGAAAAAGAACCGCTCAGAATCTTTGTAATAGTATGATCGCTGCTTAGCTTTGCTGCAAATGTCTGAGTTACTAAAGCCAGTATTCTCACAGTATTCTGTGAAATTATTTGTAATTCAGAACCATGGCTGACATGTCTTTATTTCTTGTACAGAAACAAATGTTAATACAAACATTGTCATGTGTACAGACATGTAAATGAGTAAAGGAAGAAACTGCATGTCGTGCAGGTTATGTACTCACATAGTTCCGCCTCCTCAGGTACTCGCAACTTCATGCAGCCTGTGTAAACCCTGTCGAGGATGAAGAATGAAAGTGAAACTCCAATCTTATTTTGAATTAAAAATTTGAGTATCAGTTACTGTTTCCTGATGACAGCTGAACCTGAGATATTGTGTTTCTTGTGCTCCCAACAGCTGAAAACATGACTTGCACATAGTTATCTTCAGAGCAGCTGTTTCAGCTGTCTGATGTCATTAACTGAGTAGGGGGAAAAAAGAGCAAAATTGGAGTTTATCAGATACGATGTCTGGAGGCTGATTTGCATAATTCTTTTATGCATAATTTTCAGCGCTGTGAACTGGTTCGTGGTTGGGCTGCATGTGCAGAGTGTGGCGGGAGAACTTTCCTGTGAAGACAGAAATAGTGCAGTTACTTAAGTAACTTATGACTTAGTGGCACTTCTTATGCAAGTAGAACTGCTTGCCTCGAGGTTTGACATTTAAATCTGTAATCATTGCCCCAAAATTCCTCCAACTTTGGCTAGTAAAATCGGTATCTTACAAAACGCTAATCCGGTTGTGAAAGCAGAAGACTGAATCTCAGTTGTATAACTTGCTACAGCGTGTGCGTGTGGGGAAAAAGCAGGCTGCATCAAACCCGTTTGCTTAAATGGACTTGCGTCATACTCTTTTGTGGCCTCTAGGTCAAAAATAGGCTGCTGTTTCAATTTTTCCCTCTTTCATGTTTTACGTAGGAGCTTTGTGTATAAATATTCTTTTAAAATTTATTTTTAGAACATAGCCTGTAAATGATTGTATTAGTATAAAATGAACATTTAATAGTTACTCTACATGTAGTGGACTGTGCAGCCTGGAAAACACACAAATGTGTCTCTGTGCTTTCTGCTTCGGTAGGCAGGGGTAGATTTTTTTGGAGCTGAAGGACACAGTTTCTGTGCCTGACAGTGTTATTTTACGTGCTCGTCAGGTGTGGGCTTATTGCAAAATGGCATTTAACTGTCTTGCTGTAAGGCGTAGAATAAGCAGAGCTCAACTGTTTTGAATGACAGGACACAAAGTTACAGTGGGGATGAAAACATCTCAATGGAACTTTGCAGTGTTTTAATCACTGTTGCTTATAAATCTTGTTTTACATCTATTTCCCTCTCATCTCTATCAGAAAAATATAAGCTTTCCGTTTGGATGTGTAAAAGATGTGTGTGTACATGTGTTTTAAATAGTCTTGTTGAGCTTGATTCATTGTTTTTCGTATGATTTGTCAAAACCTGAGTTTTAGACCAATCCTAATCTTGTCCTGTGTGTTAGAAAATGAAAATGGATAGCTAGGAGTTTAGGGGGGTGCTTTACTCAGCTTCGTAAGTGAAGGCAATGTTTAACTGTAGCAGAGCAGCCAACTTTCTAGGGCAATTTAGGATGTCCACTTGATATGATAGTACATTGCCTAAAAATAGGTCTATTGTAATTGTGGAGTGAGAGATTGGATACCTAATATTTTTAGAACAGGGAATTGGCTTTTTGGTGTTTGGGGGTTTGTTTTTTTCTTTTTTTCCTCTTTCCAGAGACCCTGTACTCTGTGCAGAAGCGATATAGCTGCAAAGAGAATTTTCACTTCCTAATCACATTTTTTAGGTTGGGTGGGTGGGTTTTGTTGCTGGGTTTTTTTTCTCTCCACGTAGCTGAACTCCAAATCAGAACCCAGTGGACCAACACAACGAAGGACAACTTATTTATCCTTTTTGCTGTTGACTGGTAGAGTTTGAGAGCTCATAAAACCTTTGATGGTTTTCTTAAAGGAGAAAACAAAAGGTCAGTGGCATTAAGATTTCAAGAATCATTGCAGTGTAGTACTAGCTGCCTTCACATAAGAAGTCTTATTTTTTGTTTTGCAGCAATTTAGTTCTATCATTTATTTTTTCTCCCCAGTAACCCAATTTGTATTTTTTTTTATCTCAAAGAGCCACTATTTATATGGTGAACATGCGTCTGTGTGATTTAGCTCGTAGACATCCTTCAGGATTCATAAAGCTCTGCCTATGTTCTTTTATTTAGTAATGGCAATATTTCATCCTTTGTGAGGGGATATTTGGAAAATGTTGCAGTTCCCTTCTGTCACATTTTGCTCATTTAGTCTTGAGGAAAAGGTGATTTTGCTCCTTTCTAGTAGTAATTATTTTCTGTCATTGTCTTAATGCGCAGTTGGATTAAGACAAATAACTGACAGTTTTAAAAAATCTGCCTTCCCCCCTATGTAAAGAAGCTGTAAATACAGGAGCAATTTGGCATCTAGTTCTGCTTATTGGGCATAGTGACATCTTTGTGTTGAGTACATTTCTGTGTACTTTACTCCTTCTGTTTCTTACTTTGTATAATAGAACTGCTGTTAGCAAATGTCAAGAAAGGTAACCAGCTAAACTTTTTTTTTTGTTATATATAGCAATGCTGACAGATTAATTGGATTTCTTACGTCGTGTTTCTTTGTAGTTAAAACTTACTTTACAGACTTCTGCAGTTTCTTTTTTTAATCTTATGTGAAGAAATGAAACCAGTATTCTTTGTTACTTTATGCCTGGTATTATGAGAGTGGAAAAGTGCATGCAAGTGCATATGACTGAAGGATAATGAATTGGAAGTCATTAAAGGTTAAACTTTATTTCAGAACCCTCTGTTCCACAGTGAAATGAGCCCTTGGCATTGCTGTTTTCCTTCCCATATGTGTACTGTCATGAAAAGTACAAACACTTCTTGTAGGCAAGTTGCTGTAAAGTTTGGTCATTGCATCACTGTCTCACCCTTTTATTAAACAGCAAGTGAAGACTAAGGGGGATGACTAAGTGGGTGCGATAGGAGTGCGTGGCTGGTCATCTCTCTCACAGTCACATAAAATGCTTCTGATTTGCCTGTTAAGTCTAGCAGACTGTTTTCAAGGTGTGTGCTTTTCCTTTGAGAGCCTGGGAATAGCTCTTAGATTTGCTTACGAAGTTTTTGTGTTGTCCTGATTATTACCCCATTTATCTTGAAAAAGCTTCCAGACTTTCCCCCTTGGGTTCTTCCCATACGGTGTATGAGCAATGTGTGCTTTTAGAAGGTAAAATACTGCAATTAAAATAAGTATGATTAAGGTACATACTTCTGTGAACCCTCACAAAATCAAGTGTCACCCACTTTTTTTTCTGAGGATTCTTTTTGCGTGTCCATTTTATGTCTGTGAAAAGTGTAGGTGTTCAGCTGTGAATGGTGTAATTCTATGGGTAGATAGTGTTCCTGGCCAATCCAGGTAATTTAGGTTCCTGGGGTAGAAGAGTGGGTTATCTTGTATTTTCTTTCCTTCTGTATTTGAGATAAGCAAAACATACTAAAATGTGCATTAGTGAAAATACTGCCCGTCAAATGTAAAAATCCCCTCTTGAAATCAATGGGAAAAGGAAAAGGGAAATGGAAAGAATTGCTGTAGAGTTGGTTGGCTTTTTTCTTGTTTTCTGAAAACTGGCGATTATCGGTTTGCCAGAGCCCTGCAGCTATTCTGCTGTGTCTTCAAGGGAAACTGGAGGAAGAAGGTTGAAAAATACCTTATGAGGAAAGAGCAAGGGGACTTGGTATATGTATATTTGAGGAAACTAACTCCTTTTGGTGAGATTACCAGCTGTGGGTGATCCTGAAAGTTCAGAGATAGTTTTGGTTTAAGTTGAGGAATGGGGATGTGGGGAAGTAGGAAAAAAGTACTTGGGCAGTTGAGTCCAAACCCCGTGTGCTCTTGTGTCCCTGTGAAGTGTGCTTCACGTAAGTCTGTTTTATTAAGGTGTCTGAATTTCAGTTCTCAAGTAGTCAGTTCTCCCACTGGCACTTCTGCAAGGAATAAAAGTTTACAGAGGAGCATGAAGCATTTGAAACTAAAATGGATAGAATATTAAACTAAATTCCTCAGTGTTGCAGGAGTCAACTTCAGAAACCAAGTTGAGGAATCAGGGCAGTTTGGTTTTGTTGTTACATCAGTAACTGCTCATGTTTGCCCCTTTAAAATTACCTGGCCTCTATTACTTTCCAGTAGGAGTCCTTCAGAGATGTTTCCTTCCTCATCTTTTCACGGGGTGGTTCCAGGGTAGGATTCTGCAATGTGTGCAGCTCTGCCTACCAGATAAGCAGTGTGAGATCTGGCGTTCTTCACATTACCAGAACAAGCTTCGATGCCCCGCTGATAAATATTTAGCAACAAATCAGCCCAGCCTCTGCTAAATCTTAACCAAAACCAACAAACAGGCTTCTCAAAAAAAAATTGTTTTCTAGGGGTTCATATATTGTATGCTTTGTCTAACTGCTGCTTGGAGGACAGCATATTAGTAAGGTTTCTTATGAATCTTTAAGAATAGTTGGAGCAGTAATAAAAAGGGAAGTGTGCTTCCCTGGTGAGTAGTAATTGATAGTTGTGTGACACGTGAAATGCTGCACTAGAACCTTATATAGGTTTTGCTGGTGCAGAATATCTTTTAAGACTTTAAACTTATTTCTTTTTTCAATCTCAACTTGAAAACAGCAAGCACTTCTTCCAGAGTTAGTCCTAATGGATCTACACTTTCTTAAATAGCAGTGGGACACACCACCGGCAAAGCTCAGTGTTTAAATCAGTTGTTCAGCCTAACTGGAAACTATCAGATTTGGACTTCTGATACTTCTTTTTTTTTTTTAAATTAGCTTCTGGATTGTGTCCTGTCTCCTTCTTAAAGTGCCCCAGCTGAAAAGGATAGGGTATAATAACCTTGTTGTGAGAGTTGTTGCAGTTTTGGGGTTTTTTTAAGAGAAATAAATACATGGGGATATGGAAATACTAAGTACATTTTGAGCTGAGGTGAAAGAATATGATCCTTGGTTTTGTGGTATCTGGAGTGAGCATGAAGTTATGGTATTTGTAGAATCTTAAGAGACTGTAAACTTTATTGGCTCATTCTTTTTCTTTCTGTAATTAGTTTCAGTTGTCAATTTTCCTTTGCTGTATATCTTCTGGTTTTTATTTGTTGGACTTGTGAACCATGTTTTAGTTTTGTTTCATTAAACAGCAAGTCAGGTGGAGTCTGGCTCAGGTCTTGGATAAAATTGAAAGGTTTAAAAATATTGCTGACTCATCTTGTGTTTTGTTTGTAGATACATCCGATTATATGGGAGAAAATTTAGCAGAGAAGATCATGTGCTTTTCATCAAATTGTTGTATGAGTTGGTAACAATTCCAAAACTGGAGATCAGCATGATGCAAGGATTTGCACGCCTGTTGATAAACCTGTTAAAGTAAGTACAGATTTCTGCTGAGTACTGAAACTTTGGTTTCCTAAGTGGTTGAACACTTCACTCGCCTAATGTTGTTATATACCTTAGTGTAACAGTATGTTCTATTACAGGTTACTTCACTTAATCTCCCCTGTACAGAACGTGTTGGTTGAAAAAGAGTTCTCATTATGCGGACACTTTGTGCCTTTCAAAGCTTTAGGAGTGGTACTGAAAGTGAAAGAATGTCAGGTTTTTTTCCCCTATTAGGAAAAGAAAACATCTGAGAGCACCAAGTGTTATAGTTGAATCTCAAATAGGGAGAAGATGAAGGCTGTCTCACAACTTGATAATGTTTATTTCACTTAGTCAGACTTTTCCTGAAGAGCTTGACAGCTTCTGTTTGTGCAGAAACGCTGCAAGTGGCCAGCTTTTTTCCTGCCTGACCTTCCTGCAGTTTGTGCCAAATGCTGAAGATAAGCATAATTCAGAGCAGTGATCCGGGGTATTCTGACGTGCAGCGTGTTGATGTAAATGCTTAATCCGAAGGCACTCATTGTTTGTTGGTTTGGTTTTGGTTTGGTTTTTTCTATTAGGAAAAAAGAACTGCTTTCCAGGGATGATTTAGAGTTACCATGGAGACCACTTTATGAAATGTTGGAAAGGATATTATACTCCAAAACAGAACATCTTGGATTAAATTGGTTTCCCAAGTAAGTTTGCATTTTGAAACATTTGGTAGGCTATAAGCACCTGTAATGCTTGAAAGTACTTTGAAATTTGCTTTTAATATCTGGAATTTAATACACAGTAAATATTTTGCTTACGTTTTCATAAAGTATATTTCAGTAATTGCATGCAAGACTGTACTAAATCATGTGTATCCTTCTGCCAATGAATTGTGTTTGTTATGATGTTCCTCCCTTTGAGTGTGAGTTCATTTCTAAATATGCTGGAACAGGGGCCTTCATCAACTTATTTTAGGATGATAGCCCATAGTTTAACAGATTTAGTGTTAATTCTTTAACAATGTTCAGGTTAAATGTCTTCTGTTCAGTTCTATAACACAGTAAGGGTTTGGGGAAATAAAAGCAGTACTGTTCTTAAATATATGGGCTGTCAGCATTCCCAGTATCTGTAATCTAGGGGTAGATCAATATGCATGCAAAGAAAAGTGACGTGCCTTCTACAGGAAGTGCACAAGTGTGTATATATATTTTCAAACTGCTGATATGATATGGACAAATTAATTTTTTCCCAGTTAAGAATTTTTGAAATATTCTACTGATTTTAAAAATGAAAACTTGTTTTCTTTGCTTTCTTTACTCTGCCAATCCCTGCCCATGTTGAACTTCCGAAATTACAATTTTTCTAATAATTCCAATTAGAGAAGGTCCTGCTCTATAAATTACAGATTACAGAATACATTGCATAGATAATCATTATGTTTTTTTGAATTGAAACTTCATGCAAAGAAATGCGGGTGAAAATACTTAATTGGCTTTAAAAAGAAAAGTTTTCTGTCCAGGGATATTGAAGTGCTACCACTGCTTCCTTCTGCTGAGTGGAGGATCCTGTTGCTGATAAGTGACACGAACAGAAAATACACATTGCCCTGTAACTTGTTAAGGAGCATTTTGTGCTGAATTTCTCTCGTGACTGTGTAGCTGGAAAAACAATTTTGCTAATTGTACTATTTTGCTAAATTGCATTACTTTGCTAATTGTAGATGTTCCTTGCCAGTGAAAATCCAAAAGAGCAGAGCCTTTTTTAGTTGGTTGACTTTCTGCGTATGCGAGCGCCTACTGAAACTGCGTACTTTGCTCTGTGGGGATGTTTAGTCACTTTTCATGGACTGTGTGAGAAACTAGCGTAGCGGGGAGGAGACTTTTCCAAGAAGGAAAGGAAGGTTAAGGTGGGAGGAAGATACCGGTTGTGAGGGTCTGTCTGAAACTTTTAGCTTTCATTAACTGTATTAGCTGTCAGACACTCCATCTTAATATGCAGTGCGATTTGTTCTCATACGGTGTTTTTTCTTTTTTTAACATCAATTTTGAGGGGTATCTTTTTGGTGGAAGTCAAGAGATATTTTTAAAAGCTGAGTTGATTTGATTTATAGCTGTTAATTTAAATACTGTTTTAATTTTAATTTTTTTTTTTTTTTTTTTTTTTTTTACATTCAGTTCATATCGACCAGGCTTGTCTTCACCTAAAACATTTGTGCTTAATGTATTACATAGGTGGTAAGAATGACTTTTTGTTTTGTTCAGCTCTGGCCGATGTGTAATCTTCTGCATGTCATGTTGGGTTGTAACACTTGTCACACAGGTGTAATTTTCTGCATAAATAATGTAATGTTAACATTGATTTTCCAATACACCACTGTTTATGAGAATGTCGCACTGTATGTAAACCTTTCTAATTGGGGAACAAGATAGCGTGTGTGAAGTGGCTGATGAAGTGGCTATATGCTAACTAATTTAACCAGCATATATATTTCAAGGGTCAAAAGAAAAATAAATTTTACATTTGAATAATTGCTGTGTCTGAATATGGACAAAATTGGTATTGGTGTAGGAGTGCATGTCATGGAGTAAGTGTACCTTACTATTAAAAACGATGAAATCATGGAAAGTGCTTTAGCAGTGAGGTAATAGGTTCTGGAAAATACACCCAGCAACAACCTTGTAGCTGTGAAGCGTGGAACGAAGTTGCTGTATCGGAAGAGTTTACCGTGAATTTTTACAGTGAAAACCTCACCAGGATTTTGAGTGTGTATATATAAATTCAGGAAGCTGGTATAAGTGGCAGTGGAATTGCAGTGGTTTTTGCTTTGTTTGGGTTTTTTTAGGAGGAGATTTTTAGTTGTACTAATTCAGTGAGAGATTGATATTTGTCTCACTGTAGTTAGAAATTCACTAAAATAATTTATGAAGCTATAGCTGGTTGCTCTTTTCATTGTCTTAATTTAAGCTCATGTAATGGAGTGTTTACTGCAGGGCTAGAATCTCACTTCAGGCTTGAATCTGTCCTGGAAAACTGAAAATTGTGCTTTTACTGCTTTTTAGTAACATAGGAGTCAGCAGTGTCGGTTTATATGTTAATTGTTTGAACTGAAACATATTTCTCTTTGAAAATGCAGGGGAAAAACAAAAGCAGATTTATAGATTGACATGGGCATGTCCTTTCCAAAAGAAGAAAATAATCATGTAGTGCCAAAATGATGACTAGTGATAGGGGTTAATAGTATTGGATGTGGCAAGACATAATAATAAGCAGCTAATAATAATTCAGGTAATAAGGAGGAACTAAAAGCCAAGAAAACTGAATGGCATGAGAAATTTTCCCTTATCTCACTAAATACGCTGTTGTTTCAGTAATAGGAGATACCATCCAGTGTAAGTGGCTTCACTATCTCTCGATTACAAAGGTTTTAATACCTTATCCAAACGGTCAGCATTAAATACCCAAGCAAGGACGAGTACAAACTGCTGTAGGCTGATCCAATCCCATGGGGTTTACGTATATAATTGGTTGCTGTTGTGCTCTATTTATCTATGGGTAGGTTTACTGGTAGAACAGCATACAGAAATTCAGGAGTGTGATAACTGTAGATATTTTTGAACAATTCTGCGGTGAACGGGTATGCAGAAAGTCTGACCAAAAGTGGAACAGAAGCCACTGCGAAAAAGCTTGAGTTTTTTCAAAGTGATAGTGAAAGCAGTAACCAGCAGTCTCGTGTTCTCCCCAGCTGGGTTGTCCTGTCCTTTTCTAACTAGCAGTCATCAGACAGGAATCTTGCAGGGTGTAGTTGGTCTGTAGCTTAATTGTGTCTTAGGTGGAAGCTCCCTTATGTACAAAATTGTCTGCTGTTGGTTTTTTTTTTCTTTCTAGCTTCCATTCTAAATTTGTGATCTGAAGACAGGAGGGGGCATCCCTTCCAGTCTTTCTCCTTTGCTCTCTTCCACTAACAAATGCTGAGATCTGACTGAAAACTTGTGAATCTGAAAGACTTGTTGATCTCTGGCATCAGTGCGTCTGAAAATTCCTCTGTCCTTCAGGCTCTCCTTAGTACTGGTTTACTTCAGTGGAGTGTGATAGTATGGGGATAGCTTTTTCATTTGTTTTGTCACAGAAGCATTTTTCATGTTAATCTTTAATGCTCTTAAGGAATGTTGCTGGTTCGTGCTTTTATTTATCTACTCTCAGACCAACTGTTACCTATTCCCTAACTCTTTCAAGAACAGTATTCACTTTAACCTGGAATCTTTATGAGCTTCTTGGAGAGTTTGATCTTATTTTTGCTTAATGAATGGTTGGTCGTGCCTCTTAAAATTTTAGAAGCTGTCAGTCAACTCAAGATTTTCGTTCTGGGAGAGGTTATGGATTTACTTTGTCACTGTTGCATAAAACGTACAGAATTTTGCATCTTCTAGAGCGTTGCTTGAACTGAAGTGGTGTTCTGAGGGCTGGGTGGGCTTTTGCTGGCTTGTGGTGAATGTTGAGGTGTTGAAGGGAAGTAGTGGTTTATCCATTTTATATTTCTCCTGGCTTGTATGGGATCAGTTTATTTTGTGTAGGACTAGAGAAAGAGTGTGTGCATGCTCAGTATCTGTGTGTCTCAAAATTAATTGACCTAAACTGATCTTTGGTAAAACTCTAAAGATGATACATTTGCATCATCTTTTTCTGATCAAAGTAGCATTTCTGTATGTTAGTTTTGGATGCTGTACTAAAGGATGCCATTTTGCTATTAAGAGTATACAGAAAGTACATCTAAAAAATGTAGGAAGTTCTCCTGCCAGAACGTCTTTTTTTATTTATTCAAGGAATGGTTTTTGTTAAAAGTGCAATTTAGCCTTGCGCTCGTCTTGTAATAAACAGAAGACTTGAAGAACATGACAGTTTACTACCCTTGCGGTTCCACTGATCAATCGATCTCTCGCCTCCCCCTCCCTTTTATTCTTTGAGTTTATTCTGAGGTTTTGTCATTTGAAGTGGTTTGATGGCATCCTGTGACAATTTGTGTTAAAATAGTTTCTCAAATAAGTTTTCTTGCTATGGATGAAAGCACTTTTAAAATCAGCTGTTAATTGTGAGGGAAGCTGATGAGATAACCATTGATTTGCAGATAGTTCGCTTCTTTTTCTTAGAACTACTGGACAAAAACCAAAACCAGATTGAAAGGGGCAGATATGGTACTTGGAGTCTAATAATAACAACTTTCTGAAGTCTGTTGCCTTTATCTTACAAATATTTATGAAGTCCATAAATCCGTTTTTTTTCTCCTTGTGTTTTCAACTTCCCCTAAGCAGTTACCTTGCTCTGCTGGTTATTCATGGACAAAATGCAGGATATTACTTACAAGAAATTGTAATAATTCTTTACTCTTCACTTAAACACAGTAAATACAGGAGTGGTATACGAAAAGTAGAACCAGGAGTTTAGCAGAGCAATTTTAATCAGTATGATTAGGTCTGTAGAAGGCGATTAGCTACTGCATGTTCACCGAAGACATCTAATTGCATCAACGTTATCTTAAGCTCTTGAGGGAAAAATCATCAAATGGTTGTTTATGTTATGCTGTCATTGAAATTTGGTAATACACTATCCCTAATGTTTCCTTTCTTGTTTCAGTTCTGTAGAAAGTGTTCTGAAAACACTTGTGAAGAGCTGCAGGCCGTAAGTGTTTGTTGGTTTGGGGTTTTTTTTAAGCCTGTATCTTTAATATGACTTTAATAGGGGGCAGAAAAGTGTTCTTAAAAAAAAAAAAAAAAAAAAGTAACACCAAACCCCATCATTCCTGGCTGATGTTGTCCCAAGTTGCCTAGGAAGCTTGGGGTGGAGGGTGGAGACTTTTCTGGTTTGCTGCATTATGAACGATAAATGCCTCAGGTTCATAGGTTGCTTAAAATGAAAATAAAATGGCAGCCATGTTCCATGGTATTAAATTTAAGCAAATTGTAAGGTGTTGCTTTTTAACAGCCTTATTTGAAAATCTGTTAATAGTTAGTTAAGCTGGGATATCACTAGCTAAGGCCACCATTGCTTTTGATCTTCTGTGCTTTTTTACATTCGGTGGGAATGTGTGTGCCTGAACCAGTCTTGCTCTCTGCAGTAATTTAATTAAGATACTGCAAAGATGCAGAGAAGAGATGTGTTCTCTTTATTAGTCGTTCATGCGGCCATTTGTAGTTATCGTCTGCTTTTGTGGGAGCAGTTCTTTCACACAGTGCTGTTACTCCATTGAGCGTTCCTATAGGAGATGCTGTTCTAAACATATTGTTAATATAAGGAACATAAGGAAGGATAAAGCAACCTTACACTTTTCCCAAATATATGTGGTTTTGTAGGTAAATAAAACCCCTTGGTTACCAATGTTGATTTTTCTGGTATGTTATCAATATGAAGGTCCCTGAAGCAGAGTGTTTTAAAAATGGAAATGTGATATTTGCCTCTTGAAAATTCTGACTTAAGGTTGGGACACTGATAATGTTACTTCCAATTGGCCCCATATCAACTGCAATAATTATGTTGTATAAACAGTTGTATGTGATGTGCATTTTAAATACTGCATTGCGTGGATATTTAGTTTCTTTTAAAAGAAATTAAATAACCACTTCAGGATTCTCGTAATGTTCGGATAAATGTTTCTTTTGTTATATTGCATTGCACTACTGTTACCAGCCTTCACACTGAAACGGTGTTGCATTGTACAAAATATTTTCTGGTTCAACAAGAGAAGAATCTTATGTTTGTGGTATTAAAATAATGTACCATGATGTCCTTGATCTTAATGTTGTGTTTTGCAAAGGTTAAATGAAGTTGAGGACTGCCTGTCTGTTGCCCCTGGGTACATGGTCTGACTGTAAAACTAAGATTTTTATGACAAATTAATAGACAGTTTTAAATATGTTTTAAAAAGACCCAAACTTTAAAGCTAAGCCTGTATATGTTCTTGTGGTTTCCTTGTTTTCAGGTATTTTCCAGAAGATGCCACTGCAGAGATGCTGGATGAATGGAGGCCTTTAATGTGTCCGTTTGATGTTACCATGCAAAAGGCTATTACCTACTTCGAGCTATTTCTACCAACTACCCTTCCTCCTGAACTTCACCAGAAGGGTTTCAAGTAAGTGTAATTGAATGCCTGTTGGTATAGTATTCTGTTGCAAATGCAAGCAATTATCTTTTACAGGATGACTCAAAGTCAGCCAGCAAAACGAATGGTGCCTTTTAACAGTATTTTTGGAAGGAGTTCAAGACAGAAATTCTGTCAGCATTCTTCTGTTGTGAAAGTAACCTGGGGGAATCTTTGTACCTATTCTCTAAAGAGGTCTCCCTTCTCTAGAGTAAAGCACACAGTATACAGCAAAGCAAACTAAATTGAATTAAATGCGCTTTCATTCTGAAGGAATAGTCTCATAAGTTGGAATCATTAACCATAGCACAGCTTTAAGTCCTACCTTCTGTTTAATTTGGGGTAGCTTCTGACAAGTCCTTCATGTACGTTAAAGTGCAGCTGTTAATTACAAATCTGGGATTGTGAGGTAGAGGTCTTCGATTCACTGTCAAGATGTGGAAACGTGAGATGGTCGGAAGACTGCTATAGGAAAGGAGTTTGAGAATTAAAGGAGAAAAAATTGCAGGACAGGACGGTATCTGGATCATCTTTAAGGCAGAACTATTGAACTTCGAAACACAAGCCAGTGATGTTTAGCGCATGTAGAGATTAGGTAAAAGTATATTTGATATAGAGTTAGTGGAAATGTCAAGGAAGGAAGTGAATATAGTTTATAAAGGTGAATTTAAGGATGGGCTTGCATCCTTGGCTTCAGATGAATTCAGAATAGAAGCTGATGACCCTTGTCACCATTGGTCAATAGGGACAGGTTTTAAGGTAGAGGGAAATGAAGTGTGATTTATTTTCATCTGTGTTACTTGTGTTGGGATGGCAATATGTAATGAAGTGGCTAAGCTGAAGTAGATAAAGAAACTCCTGGTGAAACACTTGTGTGGAAAGGGGGGGATCAGAAAAGAGTACAAGGAGGAGAGGTAAAACAAGCAAGGACTGAAACTCAGGATCAGTTTGGGGGTAGGGAGGGTGCTGTGGGAGACAAGGTGATACAAGCCTGTCTGTGTTGATTCCTGTTCTTGTTGAATGAGTTGAGGGGCAGGTGAGTTCCTGCGACCACCTGGCGAAGTGAGGGATAGATACCCAGTGAGGGAGCTGCTTTCACAACATTATTTTGATTCTCTTCTCTTGCAGGCTTTGGTTTGATGAATTTATTGGCCTTTGGGTGTCAGTTCAAAATCTTCCCCAATGGGAAGGGGTAAGTATTTACTTTTCACCTACACTAGAAGAAATTCACTTAAAATACCCCTACAATATGCTTGCAGGGCATTGAAGTCAAACAGCGATATAATGGAATTTTTTTTTCCCTTCTGCTTTTAACTGGTATAAGAAAGCAGAGATAATAATTTCATGATTGTTAGCAAGCAATTACTGGCTGTATAAATGAGACTGCACTTGTGCTTGGTGAACATTGTTTAATGGCTAGCTCAGGCAGCTTTTCTTTCCAGCCTTGGGAATGCTGGCATTTTCCAGGCTGCCTGCTAATACTTACAATGATGTAAAGTGCTGTTGTGATTTCTATAAATTACAATTCCATAAGGTCACATCTCTTGTATCTTAACACATCTTTCATGATCCCGAATTTTGAGTAGTAATGCTATGCCTTGACTGTAATGAGTTGTTGTCATCTTTATTTTAGGTACTGTAAAGAACCTGTGCTTCCCTTGGCCAAAAATACCATTGGGCTATATCTTTTAAGGAAAGTAGTCTACCAAGTACCTGCCTGCCTTTTTTGCGTGTCTCTCATATAACTAGATAAAAACTTGGGAAATAAAGTAAAGTCTCATTCTTGAGACACCACCAGCAGCAGGTTAGGTGCTATTGTTGTCAGCTGACCTGTGCCTTGGCTTTACTGCAGTGAATCTTGGCACGTTACCAGATTTTTTCCGTACTCAATATGAACATAAGCTCATTGACCATCTGGCTCCTTTTGCTAATCTCCTGCCTATATGCACAAGGAGGACTTCTCAGTGTCTTTGGAGAAAGCTGATTTCCAAAACACCGTTGAATGCTACCTTTGTAGCACATTCAATTTCTGGCAATTTCTTTGTGAAAAGGCTTGTGTGTAGGTCTTTCTGGTTTGAGTTATGTTTCATCACAAATAAAGGAAGGCAGTCTTTGTTCCAGCAGTTGGCAATTGTCCAGATTTGAACAGGGGTGATTGATTGCCAAAGTTTTACTTGAGATTGTCTGTAGACACTTTTGCATCTTTCTGATGGATATCCAAAAAAGCACAGTTCTGTCTACTCTTTCTGACAGAAAGATGACAGCCTCCACTTTGATATCATGGTTTGGTTTGTTTCTGTCAAACAGTCTAACAATCAATCATCAACACCCTTCCAGAAGTTATCTCTGATACTTTTTCCCTCTTCCACTGTATTCTGACAGTTTGCTCAGAAGGCCCAGACAATTTTATTTTTAACCCTGAGGCTTTCACTTCTTGTTTCCTTTGCTGTCTTGTCCACTTCTTAAGGGCTGGCTTGTTCATTTCATGAAGCTTGGATGCAGATAATGAGACATATGGGTTCTGACTATGCAATCCAGTTTAAGCCTCTCTACACGGCAAGCTTTTTCTCAGCTTGCTTTGGCAGGAGTTAGACTTGCTGTTTGAAGGGGAGCTATAGAATCAATTGCCTTTGTGATTGGTAAGGGCTTTTTTTTTCAGTGGGAATTTCCTAGTATCAAACAGAAAAGGTAGATCACTTAAGAAAATGTAACGCTGGTCTTCAGGCTGTGTCAGATGTGACTGTCCTGAATTGAGTTTGTGGGTTTTCCAAAGCTATCATGTCCTTCAGACTGAGAGGTGAACTGTTGTTCTGTGAATATCTGTCTCTGAATTAGGCAGGATTAATTAAGGGCCTTCCTTTTGGCTTTGCCATAGCTTCAAGACACCAATAGAAGCGTCAAGGCTCTTGGCGACCTGGTAGGTATTTCCCTATTTGGACAAGCTCATACAAGGAGTGTTGGTGAGTTATGTGCTTTCTCACGATCAGGAGAAATCTCACATCTCCTTTTTTGTTTAGTCCTGATAACTCTTTCCTGAGGACACCTTTCAGTTGCCTTTTGGACTCGTGAGACTGTCTCCTGGCAATGGAGTATCTAATTCTTCACAGATAGTCGCGTACTGCCATCCCATCTGACAGCTAATGCCTGTGACCTTTACACAAGCCACAGATGTGGGTAAACCAAAGCTTACAAATGTGACAGCCATCAGCACAGGCGAGCATACTTAAAGTAGGATGGATCCTGCAGAAGCTAAATAGTCCTTCAAGATGCGTTGTATTTTCTGTATTTTCTTCATCATCTATGTATAGATGCTGTATTAGGCCAGTATCCACGTTCAGCTCACATGAGAGAGTTCTACTGGCGAGGAAGCACCACAAGATGAATTGATAGTCATAAGTGCTTGTTAAGCTGCTCCAGCTCAGAGTTCCCGTGGAATCTGTGCGTGGCGTGTCGCTTTCTGATCAAATTTATCAAGAACCAGGATGATGCATTGGCAGCCAAACTGCATAGCGCCCAGTCCTTTCCCTTCCCAGAAAGTGGTTTGTCTTTGGATACCTTTTTATTCTCTTCCCAAACCTCCGATCTTCTACAGAGCCTGTCTTTTTTATTCTTGCACAGAAGAGGATTTCTAATGTGTTTGTAGGTAGGGCTGCATTCAGAATGTTCCTGAGGACATTTTCCAGTAACCAATCCAAATACTCCTCTGTGCAAAGGCTATGAAAGTAGGTAGCAGGTTTTTGTTAGAGGAGTTGATGAAATCACCGAGCTAGAGCCTGTTCTGTCGTGAGATTTCTGCTTTGCTTAAGCCATGTTGTGGGCTTGCTGGGAAATCTCTTGTAACTGTCACCTGGATTTTGTTCCAGACCTTCGCTGCAGAGATGAATAGTCTGCTATGCCCAGTTGATAAAATGGTAGTAGCGTTTGAAGGACTCTGAAGCTCAGTACAGGTGTCTTTCTGTAAGCTACTGCCAGGAGTCTCCAGCTCTGGGGAAGCTGTTCAAAAAGGGGAAAAAGCTCAAAATTGCTCCAAAGGGGAAAAGATATTTCCTTAGCAAGAGCTGAAGTCTTTGGCGTCACATAGGTTACGTATAAGTTTGTCTGTTGTTCATCTGCTGGTCCTCAGAGTTGTTCTAGCAATAAATGGTTGAGAACTAAAATGGCAGTGAATGCATTCTGTCTTTCATGTTAATTCACAGAGCGCAGGGAAAGGGAGAGTGTGTGTATACCTTCTAAAAGTACTATTAGTACATCTTTACATTTAAAAAAAATAAATAAATTAAGAGATAGGGATGTATATTCTGACAGGCTGCCTCTCCCAGAACTTAGATCACAATTACCTGCTTTGTAAGTTCTCGGATGACTAACGAGTTGGACTCCTGAAGGTAGGAATTCGGATCCGTTATGAAATATGGGATTGGTGGCTTCTGATAGAGTGAAATCTTGCATTACAAGTGCTGTAGTGCCATGGGTAGCTTTTATCTTCCATCTGTAAAGTAGATTGAGGGGTTTGTGCATCTTTTATTATAAATGCATTTTGATGAATATTTCTTTCTTTCATGGTTGTTTTCAGCATCTAGTAAATCTTTTTGCTCGCTTGGCCACTGACAACATCGGGTACATAGACTGGGATCCGTATGTACCAAAGGTAATATTTCTCATTTTATGAAACTATTTTGTTTACTTTGAGATAAGTCTTCCATGTTGCTATGCTAAGAATAATTCATATTCCTTGCATGGTCTTATACTGCAGTGTCCCAGTTTTTCAAATTAGCTGCGTTCCTTTGAAGTCCTAAGTTTAACTTGGAAAATTTGAGCCATCCTTTTTTAACAGACTCCATTGGAAGTTGTTACTGTTACCACCTGACTCCAAACCAAACCAAAGCAACAATGTACCTTACTACACAAGTACTGTCTGTTTGTATAATTAATCCCATGTTCTTTTGGAAATGGCCCTTAATGATATTCTTTTGATGAATAGTATGTATGACCTTTGAATCTTTCAGCTTATAGATTTTTTTTAAAGATGTTCATAGCAGTTATACTGTTTAAAAAAACCCCTCGAAACTACCAAACACCTTTTGATTAGAAAATTAATTTGTGCCAGTTTTTTTTAATTTTATACAATTTTTTTCTTTTTTTCAGATTTTCACCAGAATTTTGAGGAGTTTAAATCTTCCAGTGGGAAGCAATCAAGTTGTTGTTCCAAGATTCTTAACAAATGCTTATGATGTAGGACACGCAGTGATGTGGATCACAGCCATGATGGTTAGTAACTTTTTCATAAAGTGAAAAAATGCAAACTAATGCAAAGCTTTAAGCAAGTATGTATTTAAAATTAATGTTTGTTCTGTTCAACTCACTGCAGACGTGTGTTCTTAGGCTATCTTTGTTTTAAAGTACGTTGTTTCACTGTCAGTTTGGAATGTGGATGGAAAGGTTTATTTCACAGCCACTGTCTGTGGCATTCAGCCAGCTGCAAGTGCCACTGTGGATACTTGCTTGGGACCTGCTGAATGGCTCTTTTTAGGGTGAACCTCATCAGATCAGGTGGAGAGAACTTGCTGCTTAGTGCTGAGCTGAGGGTGGGGAAGGGGAGGGAATTTGCAGCTGTGATTTGATGCTTGGAGGTATTGCTGTGGTAAGTGAAAGTGCTCACTTGTACCCGTACTTCTGTGTTACCTGTCCATTTTAACCCATTCCATGTAATAAAATTCTGTGGTTTATTTTTTTACAGGGTGGACCAAGTAAACTAGTGCAGAAGCACTTGTCTGGATTGTTCAATAGCATTGCCTCTTTTTACCATCCTTCAAATAACGGGCGCTGGCTGGTGAGTTTTTTTGCATGTCGAGACAGTAACTTTGGCCATAATTTCAACAGTCAAACCTGTCAAATCAAACATGTTGATAGATGCACTATGTGCTCCAACAGCCTGATTGTCTGCTGGTTTTATAATATTTTGAGGCTTTCATTTTCAAGCTATGTGATTGTACTGTCATTCAAATAATACTTTTATTCTGATGTCAGGACTACAGCTAAAGGGGGTATTCTTCAAACACCTAACCAAACTGCAGTTTAGAAAGTCCAAAGCCAGACATCTAGTTCATATATAGCTAGGAAAAAGAAGCCAGCAGTTTAAAGGAGGGTGATATATAGCATCAGTATTACTTGTGTGACATAGCTTTCATATCACTGATCTGCTGTCTCCAAGTTAGCAAAATCTAAGATTTTGATTAATCAAAGCGAAAAAGATTTTTAATGCATATCTAGTTTGATAAAGCATAACTTTTTGACGGGGTAGCTGGTGGAGTCTTTTGCTAGAGCATGTAAGAATCTCCCTGTGATAGCTGGTTAGAAAGTACAGATTAAAATAGCATGACTGGTCAAAGCAATGCCAAAGGAGCTGACTTGTTCTAGAATAGGATATTTGCTTACATGTGAATGTGCAGAAAATGCTCTCAAAGATGTCCCAATTACTGGTGAGTAATCTCGATTCTTGACTATATCCTTTGTATATATTTTTTCGTTATTTTTTTAAATCATAAGGTATAGTGCTGACAGCATGATTGTTAATATTTTGGGAACTGAAGTTTAATGATAAATTGTGACATTATATTTTAGAGCTCTTCTGAGTTTTCTTTTATTGTAGTTGTGTAATTTCAAGATACTGGCTTATTAATTGTCTGTTGTACACTTAGCAGCTCAGATTCTGCTACTGCCAAGTAATTGAATAGCATTTCTTCTATATTCCACAGAACAAACTGATGAAACTGCTTCAGAGGTTACCCAGTGGTGTTGTCAGAAGGCTGCATCGTGAGCGCTACAAGAAAATGACTTGGTTAACTCCTGTGCCTGATAGTCATAAACTTACTGATCAGGATGTTACAGACTTTGTAGAATGCATTATTCAACCTGTTCTTCTGGCTATGTTTAGTAAAACGGGAAGCCTGGAGGCTGCCCAAGCCCTGCAGAACCTTGCACTGATGCGTCCTGAATTAGTAATTCCACCTGTACTTGAGAAGTAAGTTCTGCAGGAACATTACAACTTCCCTGTTCCCTTCCCAACAAATAAATATGCAAAGCAGCCATATTAGTTGATAAGCAATATCCTTGCTGTGAACGAATGCTTGCAGTGAGAGGAGCTGCTAATACATACCCCGAGCAATCACCTGAGTCAGGGTAGGGAGTGAGGGAGGACTTTGGGGTTTATTTTTATTTGCTTTGTTGTGGTTTTAAACACCTGGTAAATGGAATAGTTCTGGGAGCTGCTCGTAGCTTGTGCAATATAGGGTGGTAGTCAGGTGATTTGCATTTCTGTTAGAATTTTGTATCAGATAGCGGCTGCATCAGTTGAAAAACCAACTTTGCACCCTTTATTCATGAGCCACCTTGTACTTTGTCCCTGGCTTTCAATTGGGCCAAATATAAATGATGATATTGTGTGTTTGTGTGGTAATGCACGTATGGTTTATATTTCTGTTTTGTCAGAGTATCTTATAGTTACAGATTGTTTAAAATTAATTCTGACTTCATAAGCAAATCAGTAAAGTATGTGCCCATATGTAAAATAATTAGTTTGTGCTACTACTTACGCCTTGGTGCCTGAAATTCCAGAAAAAAAAGGTAATTCTTCCTGCCCCAATGAAAAGCTTTCTTCCTACTCCCTATCCACATTCTTGCTCCTATGCAGTCTTTTGTACTTTAACAACTCATATGGTAAAAACAGTGGAGAAATGAGTTTGTCTTGAAGAACCCCTGAGTCCCATACCTTCCTGGCTCAACTGTTTGTAAAAACTTGACAAATCTGCTCTTATATGAAAACATTTCAAGCGTCACGGTTCTAAGGAGGACAGCAATGGACGCCCGTATTGGGTATGAGTACTTTTTCTGTTTTGAGAGCAGACTGAACGTCTGCTCAGTAGTTCAAACTATCACTGGTATGTTTGCCTTGGCTGCAGTTCCAAATTCATTCTGTTGAGTAGATGTAGGTCCTTTGTGCTTCGAATGACGTGGGGCAAGGGTAGCACTGTGACTCTTGTTTGAACCGTGGGCTGTTGATAACAGTTAGGAAGTGTTATGCAGTTTGCTAAAAAGTACTTGGTGTTTAAAAAAAAAAAAAAGGGTTTAAAAATCACAGTAACTTAACAGGCTTTTATAAAAAAGATACAGACTTGAACATTAAGTTATATATCCCTTAAGTATATTACTGTAATTAAGTATATTATATTGTAATTAAGTAATGTATCCCTTACCTATTTAGAGGCAGTCAAGGCAAGTTTTCGTGCTTGCCACAAGAGCCCTACGCTTTTAAGTACACAGCTTGCATTAGCTTGAAGTTCAAACACTCAGATCATCATAGCTTTGAATCTAGGAGCCCGTGCAGTTATTAATTCCTATGCTGCAACTGCTAACAAATTATTTAATCCTGAATTTGTTGTGAGTAGGACCGATCAAGTGAAAGGACATTTTCTAGTGGAGCAATGTTAAGTCCATTGGAAAAAGATTAGAAAAAAATTTTGGAACCATTGATTAGCTTGAATTTTTCTTACAGAAATTTTGCACCCTTTCTGTAGAATATAACATGTGCAATCCACTTCTGTTTTCTTTGAAGACTTTAGAAACATTATTGTTCCTAATATGACTTGTTCTTAAATTTTATAGAACATATCCTGCACTTGAGACATTGACAGAACCTCATCAGCTCACAGCTACGTTAAGCTGTGTCATTGGAGTAGCTCGTAGTCTGGTGTCTGGGGGGAAGTGGTTTCCTGAAGGTCCAACACACATGCTACCTCTACTGATGAGAGCATTGCCTGGAGTGGATCCAAATGACTTCAGCAAATGTATGGTGAGTGTCTAAATCTTACCTTTTTTCAGAAGATAGTTAGCCAACTACTTCACTCTGAAAGCTTTTATTTTTATACTCGTATGAAAGCGAGTAACTCATGTTCCCAGAAGTTCTTAGCCTGATTTTGTTCCTGCACAGTTTTATTTGTAAAAAGTTAATATTACAAGCCTCTAACTTGCAATAATACTTTTGGCTTGTCAGACAGTGCTAAGTGAATCTTTAACACCAGATTGTGATAAGCATTGTACTGCTTTTTGAGCAGCTCTAAAAACCGAGATAAAATAGGTGTTCCAAAGCTCCTAGCAAATATTCCTAGTCTTTTAAGATCAATAGGAAGACCTTTATCACTAGGTTTTCATTGAATTAGGTCCTGAAAGCCTACATCTTCAGGATTTCATATTAATTGACTATTCAAACATTATAGGGTTATTGTAATTTTAAAGTTCAGCACAAAGTAAGTGTTTCTTTACTCAGAAAATTGAGGGGGTTTTGTTCAGTGCTGATGGGTAAGGTTTATTTATGAAATCAGAAATGACTTAAAGTTTTGGGGTGGAAGAATTAGCCTCTGGAATTTTTTTTAATGTAATGATTTGCTTTAGCTCCCATACCTTAACTGCAAAAGCTTTTTAATGTGTAGAATGCAGTTAACGCTTATTAAAGAGCTGTTTGCAACTCTCAACAGATTACATTCCAGTTCATTGCAACATTTTCTACTTTGGTGCCTTTAGTAGATTGTTCATCTGTATTGCAAGAAAGAGATGATCTTTCAGAGGTAAGAGTGCTGTGCCATTATAAAACCAAAGCTATAACCTAATTTTTTAGTTTATTTTCTAGCAGTGTAGTAATCTCTTCGGAACTGTAACAGGCTTGCTGTGCTCTTTTTGTGTAAGTAAAACTATGTTAAACAAAAATGCAACAACCAAAAAAAGAAAATGTGGATTGTGTTAGCTTCTGGTCAGTGTGGTAGAGCTGACATCAGCGTGCAGATTGGCCGTGTATTCGTAGAATTGCTTCTTAGGGATAGGTTGTGGTAGAGAGAATGTTAAATTCAAATGATTTAAAATTTTTGTGTCAAAACAGAAGGCCCTGTGTAGTGTAATTTGACTCTGAACTTGCTCTGCTTTCAGTAGGTGGTTGGACTACCTGGTCTTCCACAGGTCCCTTGCCATCTAAATTTTTCTGACTCTAATAAAATGGCAGCTTTGTTACCATTAAATTTTTGAAACTTCTTGTTACCGTAAAACATTAAGGTAAAAATAAAGAAAACCAGAAAAAAGCAGTGACTACACTGTTGCTGTGAGATGTTTAGGCATCATTTCTAGTTCAAAACTAGTCCAGCTCAGAGCGAGGTAAAAAGTAACTGACTGATTGTCTGGGAGACTCTGGAAGGAATGTGGTCTCCTGTTTTTGAAAACTGTGTGTGTTTAAAAACAAAACAAAACCCCACCACCCAACAAAAAAACCAAAATCCAACTGTTTGTATTTATTTTTCAAAAAACGAATGCACGCTTTAACTTTTCAGGGCTGTTTTCCTCCTGTGGGAAATAATTTCAAAACACTCGGCACCTCTTTAAAATGTTCCCGCAGTCACGCTTCTCTTTTCTGATTAAGACTCTATTGCTTTCTCTTCAGATGCTTGTTAATCTCTTCCAATCCAGAGATAGTAACATCATTAGACAGTGAGCCTCATCTCCCTCTTCTGTGTTTTATCCTTTGCTGCCCCTTTGTTATTCGACGTGGTCACCCCACCTGTTTGCTGCGTTGGAGTGCTGTTGTATTCACCTCTAGTTTTAGAGCTCCGTGCGCTCCATGTCTCCAGCATTGTTCTAATGCTTTGTCCTTTTTCGCGGAGCAAAAAACACAGGAGAGAGTGGGAAATAGTTTTTTTTTGTTTCTCTGCTTGTCACTAGGCTTTTGATTCTGCTTTTGATACAGCAGGTCAAACACAGACAGCGAAGCATATTACAAATGAGGCAGCAGCAGTAGCGTCCCCTGTGGTACTTGCAACTGCCACGTAAAATGTCTCAGCCACTGCTAGAACACTCTTCTTGTAGCTCTGAGAACACCTCGTAGCCACAGGTGGCACACATTCTGAACGCTCGGCTACTGGAAGAAGGTTAATTTCATGGCCCCAGAGCTGCAGCACTCAACAATCAACAGAGGAGTTTGTGCACTGAACGTTTAATACAGATATGTCAGCGGAGCCAAGACTGCCACCACAGTTGGCACTCACTGACCTCCTGCTGGAAAGGAGGATCAGTAGTAAGGCCAAAGGTTGTATCCATGGAAGCAGAACCGATTTCACCCAGAGAGGTTATTTGGCTGGACATCAAAGCCAGGAAATTTGATGGGACAGTGTAATGAAAATGTAATAATTGTTTCATGTAGTGTACTCGCGACTATTCGAACTTTGATGGGAAATGCACTGTAGTTGATATAATTTAAAAATTGAAAGCATTTTTGAAGTAGTTAATATAGGAGATAAAATGTTTCCTTAAGAAAAGCCAACCTTTTGTGCTTTTTTTTGCATCGGAAAACTGTAGGTGGAAAGAGAATTGTGCTCTGCAACTGCTGAATTTGAGGATTTTGTACTACAGTTTATGGATAGGTAAGTAAGCTGAGGATAGGTGAAAGCTTGGCATGAAGAATCTAATAAAACTTTCAACTTCCGCTTACTAAAATTGTACTTACTGTATCTATGTAGATGTTTTGGACTTATAGAGAGCAGCACACTAGAACAAACCAGAGAGGAGACTGAAACTGAGAAGATGACTCATCTGGAGAGTCTAGTGGAATTGGGGCTCTCTTCTACTTTCAGTACAATCCTTACTCAGTGTTCAAAGGATATCTTTAAGGTATGTGGAACATGGGCTTTCTGTCTAACTAAGACACTTAATTTTCTATTGTGAATGACTGGTACATTCGGATTTTTCCTTTCTGCATTGTCCTGTTGTGACCTTTCACGTTTAAGCAAGGAAAGTGCTGGGGGGGGGGAGGGGGAGCTTAGGACTTTGTGTCAATTTGCATTATGATTTTATGTACATCAATACAGAGCTCTTAGTTTTTTGGTGCTCTCCTGGGAGAAATCATTCTAACAGCTTATTTTATCGCTTTAGGCTGTGATTTTTCATGTCTTTTGATGGTAATGCCCCTGCTTTCCTTTTCTCTGCCTCTCCCTACCACATCTTCAGCTGGGCAAAAAAAGCAGTTCAAGGAGCCATGTGGCTAATGGGATTGGAAAAATTATCTGGATTAAAATAACTCTGAGGGTGGTGGTGGAGAATCTGTGTTGTTACCCAGACAGATTCCTTGCAGGTTGGGTTAAAACACTTGCATCTGTTTACATTACGTCTGTTTTGGAGATGCTAGGTTTTGTACATTTTGAACCATTGCACTGGACACTTTCGTATTATTTTTGTCTGGAATCTTATGGTTGATGCAAGTCCTAAGTTAATTCTTTGTTGTCATTAAATATTTAAATTCTATTTTTCTTGATTCTTCGTTATTAAAGTAATTGCATGCAATCTACAGTGCATATAGTTCAGCTTGCCTTGCAAGGTATTGGATGGTAATAAGCTTCTTTAAAATATGCTGGCTGGTTAAATAGTTGATGGTTAATTCCCTATTTATTTGTTAACTAAGGGATGTCCTGCCTTTACATCAATTTCCCATGTGAAATAGCGTAGTTTTCCTTTCAGAGGACCAACTTATTTGGGGAAAACTGGTTTTTTGTGTAGTTTCTCAGAAGCACCCCAAGCTTACCCTAGCCAACAAGTTCTATCTGACCTCCTTTCTTCTCCAAGTGAATATTTGAGACGTGTCTCCAATCTCCACCTGAAGTCAGCATCCCATTATGTCACCAGTTAAAGCACTCAGTGTGTGTTTGTGTTTAAACTCTTGGAGGTGGGGGAATATAGACCTTTCTGTAATTAAATTATTTTAAGGATAGTGGATGCCCTCGTGTATTTTCCAATTACAGTGTGTTATTACAACTGAGTGTTGCAATAAATAAGAAGAAAAAAAAGTGAAAATCTGCAAACTGAAGCTATTTTGACAAACCTTTTGTCATTGCTACTTCTGTAGCAGCTTTTATTGTTCAGCTCAAGGCAGTAGTTGCACAGTTAGACATAGGTGTTATATAGCCTGCAAGTCACTGGTAACATTTAGGATTTTTTTTTTTTTCCTGAGCAGTTACTATTCACTTAAATTTTTAATCTCTCTATTCTAAAATATTGTCAACTTTAATTATGAAAGTGGTTACATTTTACTCGGCTTTCCGCATTCTACAGAACTGCTTTCTCTGTGTCTCTATCCTGATTTTTTTTTTTTTAAGGTGAATCATGTTTCAAGTCTTCTGTTCTAAAAGAAACACAGTATTACATACAGATCCTGCCTTCTGTGTAACGTCAAACACTTGATGCTACTTGGTTTTAAAAAAAAAAAAGTAACCTCCATCTTTTTGTACTCACTTTTAGGTTGCCTTGGAGAAAGTCTTCAACTTTGCTATTTCGAATATATTTGAGACGAGAGTTGCTGGTCGAATGGTTGCCGATATGTGCCGAGCTGCAGTAAAAGTAAGAAAATGCTCTGATTTCGCTTGATCTTTTTTTTTAATTAAATTTTTTTTCTTACGTAAGATCTTTCATTTTTCTTGTAAACACATGTGGTTCCCAATAGTATGTCTCTTCTGAAACTTTTCTAAAACTTTTACTATATGCAACCATCTAGAATGTTTCAGGAGGTTAATTCGCAAGTATTTTTCTTGCATTTATGTTAAATTTAGTATAGGTTTTATTAAATGTTTAAAAATTATGATGTCAGGCTGATTCCAGATTGAATTGAAGTTGCAATACAGTCTAGTCTTCCCTCTTTTTCAATAATGTTGTTAGAAGATTTTTTATCAATGTGTCTGCTGAGTTCCGTAAGGCGTCTTTTTTTAAAATGATGCTTTACGATGCTGTTTCCAGTGCCGGCCTGAGGAATCCTTGAAGCTGTTTGTACCACACTGCTGCAATGTTATAACTCATCTCACAGTCAGTAAGTTTATAAGATTTCTAATGTTATTTGCGTCAGTTTGGGTGGACTTTTGTTAAGCATAAAAATATTATTTAAAACTTCTGTGTGTTTTCCCCAACTTCATTTCAATGATGGAAAATTAATCTTGTCTATTATTTTGTCTAAAAAACCAACCCAGCAACTGTTTACGCCTAATATCAAGACAGAACTCTCTCAAGCTACAAGAGCATGCTGCTTTAGAAATGTGGCTGTTTAAAATGTCTCCATTTCTCAAAAAGCATTCAAGATTTTAAATGAGCTAAAGTAACTTCCAGTATGAATTGGAAAGTTGCAATAGAAAGGTCAGGAGTAAACTTTTGGGATGCGAGCATCTGATTTATGATTTAGCTTGTTGGGAAAACTTGACTGCAGCATAGTTACAGCAGTGCTTATCGCTTGTTCCTCTAGATGATGATGTATTACATGATGAAGAACTAGATAAGGAGCTACTCTGGAATCTTCAGCTTTTGTCAGAGGTATTGCAAAGAATGTTCTCCCCATGCGTGTATATCTTTGAATCCTGTTTAATACCCCTGAAAGAAGAAAATAACAAGACTTCTGCTGTTAAAACAGAGTAAATGTTGTATGAATGACATCACATAACTTCTTTTATCTAATTTTAAATGGGACGTAAGTGGCTGCTGTTTGAAGAAAATAAACATGTGGCGTGTATGTGGAAAAAAAAGTTAAAGCATTTAATACAAACAATTATTGAGGGGTGGAGAAAGAAGAGAGGCACATGAGGGGAAAAACATAAGATGCTTTTGGTAAAGATAAATTTTTTAAAATTAATCTCAAAACGTATGTGAATATTGCTAGAAAATTTTGAATGGCATCAAGAAGCAATGTATATCACAGTTCTTGTATGTTACTTAAACTTTTCCAATGGCAGTAGAAGTGGAAGTTCATGTGCAAGTGCAGTCTTTAATTAGAATTCAGTGTGACGTACAGAACGAACCTGGTGCAGGGTTGGCTGAGTGGCATAACCCTGTCTTGAGTCCTTGAGAACAAAATCAGTTCTGTTTACCTTGGAAATGTTTGTCTTTCCCATTAGATCACTCGAGTGGATGGAAAGAAGTTGCTACCGTACAGGGAGCAGCTTGGGAAGATACTGCAGCGAACCCTACATTTAACCTGTAAGCAGGGTTACATTCTGTCTTGTAACCTACTGCACCATCTTCTTCGTTCTGCTACACTTATCTACCCCACAGAGTACTGCAGTGTGCCAGGTGGCTTTGACAAGCCTCTTTCTGAATACTTTCCTATCAAGGCAAGGATTTTCATTTATTTAGGATTAGAGGATTTGACTTTCTTTTTTAAAAACCAATCATACACTATATTATTTGTTTTTATTTGGAGACTTCTGAACATAGGTAGCAGCAACGGAAAGTGTAACTGAAAGATGCTTTGGGCTGTGAAACGTATAGCAAATTATAAGTTAATTAAAATTATATTGATAATGATGAATACTGACTGTTGTTTTGAGTAGTTCTATAGCATGACATATCAGTGTTTTATGACATGTGTTTTACAATGATTGCATGACTACAGTAAGATAATACAAAGCAAGAGTGCCTGCTCATGTTTCTTAATCTTGTAATATATGATGCATTTAATTGAGACCCAGCTATCATGAGGTATAAACAGTTCAATCTGGAGTTCAGCAGGAGAACTTTGCTGTTCGCTTTAACTTAAATATCCAGTCATAGGAAGCTTTATTGCACTGGGACAAACTTAGTCTTTCATCTGCTTTTGTGGATGAGAGCTGCAGCCTTTCCTTGTTCCTCTTCGTATGAATGTGGTTATCAGATATAAGAAGTAATGGTGAGTGCATGGAAAAATGAATACATCAGTGCAAAACAATTGCAAGACAGGAGATGTGGTATTTTACAGGCAGGCAGAATAACAAATGGACAATGATTCTACACTGAGCTTGAGATAAAGTGAAAGTGGCAATATCAAAGGTTACTGAAACTGTCAAAAGTAATATGCTAGTTTGCTGTTAAGACTCTGAGGTCAATTCATCAGTATTACAGATGAACAGTGCAGCAGTTTTCAGCTGGCATATTTGAATGTAAAACTGCATTTTGCTGAAAAGTGTTCTTAGACATAACTTTACAACTGCAGATAATCTAATGCTTGTTACTGAAAGCTAGTACAGTTTTATAAACTGATGGGAACATCCAGTTAGGCCAGATACTCATCAACAAAAAAAATCTTAGTTAAATGCCCCAACACAAAGATAGATTATTTTTTTTTAATTCTTCCCCTGAAATTGAAAACGTTCACAACTACTTTGCTGTTCCGTACGTCAATGGCTACTTTAGAAAGTGTGTATTGTATGAACTCTTAATTGCCATTAACAGCTTGAGTTTGTCACTTACATGCTTCCTACCCTGCCCCAGTGTAAAACTGCAGTTCTGTCACTTTCTCAAGTAATACTCGTGGAGGACTAGCCTGCTCTTCCAGGGAAGAGAAATAATAGCGGGCTACTGGGAGTAAGTGTGCTGCTGTAGTTCTTTGTACTTGTTGTCCAGTCAGGTCAGTCAGGCATTTTAAGAACAGTTGGAGAAGTGTTGAAGTATTAAATTACCACGTCAAATTGGACAAAGACAGGAAATGGTAAAGGAAGACTGCAAAGGCCTATCCATTAATTAATTTAGTCCTAAGAATAGACTTTGTTTGAATATGATCTAGTAATATATATGGACTTGTTTCTTCCAAGTACTCAAGTGGTGTTAATTTTATAGCAAGTCTGAGCTCTTTGTAAGCCAAAATATAAAAAGTTGTCTTTGTTACAGGGTGACCTAGCATTGTACGGAAAGTCCAACTTAAAAGTTAGCTTTGTTTACTTTTAAAACAAAACTACTAAGTTTTCTGATTGTGGTTCAAAACTGAAAAGGAGTTTATTAAATGGGCTAGTTCTTCTCTATAGCAGTATCAAAAACCTGAGTTGTACTTCCTGAATTTGTATCCAGCTAAAGGAATAACAAAGCTATATTTGAATTAGACCAGTGCAGTCCTCTGCCTTTTAGTCCTTTCAGGTATGTGTTATTTTCCAGGTACATGCAGATGTTATAATAGGATTGGATTTCTATTTGGTTTTATGGTGTTTGGGTTCTCCCCCTCGCCCTGCAGTTGTCAGGATAACTGCTTTACAGCAGTAGCTAGTTCATGTGTTTGGGGTTTTTTTTTAGTAATAATAAATGCTAATTTTTTGAAAAAGAAAACTTGCTTCATAGTTTGTTTAATATGAAATGTCTTTCTTTACTATAGGACTGGGGTAAACCAGGTGACCTGTGGAACTTGGACATCCAGTGGCATGTTCCTTCATCTGAGGAAATAAACTTTGCTTTTTATTTGCTGGACAATTTTCTTCAGCCTGAGCTCACCAGACTAGAGCAGTATGCAATTGGAAAACTAGAAATGTCCAGGTTAGTGGTGCTACGTAATACGGAGAAGGTGCGTTTATCCATTCATGTCCGTTTTAAGTAGTTATTGCCAGTCATACGGGCACTATAAAACTTAAGGAGTAAAATACTATAATGTTACACTGTCTTGGATATTATTCCAAGTATCTTTCCAAGATTTTTAACTGTTAAGAGTACGTGTAGCTTGGAAGTGTATTTCATAAAATGGATAACACGTTATTTTGAATAGGATTGCTCTTTAAAAAAAAAAAAAAATCTTAAGACATTTTATGTGGGTATAAAGACTTCCCTGTCCCAGATTTTATTTTAATACATACCAGAAATTATGTTCCCATTTAGCTGTAGTCAGCAATAAGAAAAAGCTCTTCCTCTAGACTCTTACCCCGTTACTTTGACACAACCATTTATGTTCCTGAACTATGAAGTGGAACACAGAACTGATTTGGCTTGGAAATCTGCCCCTCTCCACCTCCTTCCTACGAATAAAAGGTACATAAGTGTGCCCCTGCAAAAAGTGGCAGTGTTGAAGCTGATGAGGTAGTGCAGAGTCAGTGGCATAACAAATGGGAACAGAGCCAAGAATACCATTGCCCAATCTTGTTCAGCTCTGTTCATGTGAAACTGTGGCTTTGTAAGGATAGTTTGCGAAGCACAAGATAATCATGAGTTTAGTATCTGCAAAAGCATTTACAAGTATCAAATAGCTGAAGTTGTTCACAAGCATTAAATCTCGAACATTCTTTATTTCTCATGTTAAACCTTCATGTCCTTGAGGCTATATATACTCAATTGATGTTTATAGCATGTGACATTATACCTCGTGCTGTAAAGTGCAGCCCTACATGAAGCAGAGCATGGGGTATCGGACTGTTGAATATTTTTGTCTGACCAAGTTCCCCTCTTTATTTTAAGCTGAAAAAGGCAATACATGCTTGACAAATCAGTGCCACCAAACTGCAATCAGAAAATAAATAGGAAGCATATCCTTCTTCTAGTCCAAGTCTTTGGTTTATTTGTATGTTTATTTGTTTTGTGGGGTTTTTTCTTTTCTCTTTGACACCTTGTATGTAAAGCTGTTAGTTTATAACTGAATTGGACTTTGATTTGGTCAAGGTTTCACTGTGCTACCTAATAGAAATAAGTGGTGGTGATTTGGGAGAACATAGCCAAGTGCAAGAATTGCAAATGAAACTGGAAGGCAAGATAGAAAGCTGCAAGAGTAGAGAATACCATTAGTTGCTGAGGGAGGAACAGTTGTGAGTAAATGGGATCCTAGATGAGCCTGCTATTGCTTCAAATTGCAGTATTTCTGGAGCTTGAACTCTTGTCATACTTTTTTTTTTTTCAGTATTCCATGAAGTAATAATTTTTTAATTCATTTCTTAAGTATTTAGGAGCTTCAGAGTAAGATTTTTCTATAGATAATATGAAAAATGGTAACAGCTTTTGTTGAACACATGTATCTAGAGAGTCGATCAGTAGTGCCTGAGTACTTAAGAGCCCTTCAGTTAGGGAACCTCTATAGAGGGCTGAAAGCAGTTATTTTACAAGTCAGAGCTGCTTACCACAAAGATGAGAACAATGGGCAAAATTTGTAACTATATACTAAATGCTACTACGTTAGATGAGGCAACATTAAAAAGAATTCCTTAATTCTCTAAAATAACACAAAGTTGTTCACATTGTTGCATTATAATTTATCTTCAGACTTTAAAACAGTCACTCATCAAGAAAGTATTCCCTCATCCCACTGATGGTGGGAAGGACTTTTGGCTTTGGGGTAGAGTTATTTCATGGGCTTTATCTGAGACGTAGGTAAAATTTTTCAAAACAATTTTTTTGGTAAAGCTGTCTGTTTTGAGACTGGTTTACCTCATTATGCTGATGTTTCCCTCACTGTTTCAGAATGTAAAATCTGTGTAAAAACAAGTTTTTCAGAAAACAATGTTGAATGTTGGAGTTCTGTGATAGAATAAGGTTGGATCAAAAAATGCTTGATTTCTGTAGTGCTCCCTCTTGCGTTTGGAAGTGATATAGCTAAAGGGCTTTTGTGAAACTTCACCAAAAAATACCATTTATCATTTGTATATTTTCAAGCATTTAACAGCTAAGTAATTGGGTTTTCTTCTTTGTTTAAGAGATGATGTGCAGCAGTGTCTTGCTATAGTGCATAACTGCTTGATTGGTTCTGGCAACGTTCTGCCTCCTCTGAAAGGAGAAAGGGTGGCTCATCTGTAAGTAAAATTTATTTTTATATCACAGACATTCTTAGCATTATATTCACACTGGTTTTTAGTGCTTATTGCTATTATCACACAACTGCTTCTAGTGGCTGTTTTTAGGGAACTCTCATACTGGTATAAAGATACAGAAATTTGAAACAACGACTTACAGAAACACTTGAGTGCTTAAAATCTGAAAGACTGTTCAATGCTTTTTTTGTGCAAGACCCTGGAGATGTTTAAAAAAGGTAGGTGACAGCACTGCATTGCTGATGCTTCTTCATGTACAGGAAATGGAAGCTAGGCATTTATTCATGTGTCTCCCCTCATCTAAAAGAAGCCTTCAAACCATAGTGCACTGCCATCTTACTAATGTTCCTGTCATCCCAAACGAGTAAAGTCATAAACATTCTGAACTTAACATCTTGATGGCTGTCTTCTCATATTAAGACAGGAAATAAGTCCTGTTTGAACTCTCAAACCCCTGTGGATAATGTCATGGCAGAACCTGGCTGCTGGTGCCAGAATACACTAGAACTCCAGCAAAAATGCTTGAGTAAACTTTCATTTTGGATGTAATAGGAACTTTCTGTTGCGTTACAGTAGTTCAGGCTTTAAAACAAGACTACTTTTTTGATAGATGGGATGGCTGCTTTAACTTCGACTTACTTGAGAAAGTATGTTGAAATAGTAATGTTGGAGGCAATTTCGAGTTTAATATCAGTATTCCTGTTGTTATAATCATGTTTAAAATATGGAGTGTTTCAGTTAAGCTTATGGCTGCAGTCTGTATTTGGTGACTGTGAAGTTGTTGCTGAGGGTTTGTGGTTTTTTTTCCCAAATGCTAGCTACTGAAAGTGCTAAGGAGCATTGATACATCCTCAAACGCATCGCTTCAGGTGCCTAGCTTCTGTGAGCTTTTCATACAGTGGGAGACTCTCCCCTAACATAGGTTAGAACATTTGTTAAGCTGGAGAGCTTTGTAGACCCCATCTTTTACCATTGACTATGTAAGAAAATCAGGGAAGTAATCTTTCAGTTAAAGAGGCAGTGCAGAGCATTCAGGCTGATTGTGTCTATCTTCTAAAATAAGGACTCCAACACCTTTCAGGAGGCATTGACTGTTCCTGTACCAGGAATGTGCTGCTGGTCCACATTGGGAAAATGTGGTATTGTGTTAGCATTGCTTCTGGATTCAGTCTGAATTCAGCCCTGGCATCTCTTGGGCAGCAAGCACTAGGTGCTTGCAGTTCACATGGCTCACGGGTTCAAGGACAGTGTTTCTGGTGGTGGTCTTTCAAAGGATTTTTTTGTTCTTGGATGCCTTGAACTCCAAAATACAAGGCTATCTTGGCCCAAAAAGTCTTTAACCCACCAAAAAAAAAAAAAAAAAAAAAAAAATCCATTGTAGCTATAGTAATCTATTAATCAAGGAAAAAACTCCTGTGTAGGAATAACCACTTTGTACCCTTGCCTGGGCTATTTGATTGTCAATAATGGAAGCTTCCTTTGGTAGAAGAAAGAACCTTACCACCTGTGGAGAAGAATGAATTGCAGCTGTCGTTAGAATGTGTTCGTGTTGACCATCTCTGCTTTTGTTTTGGTGTGGGGTGTTTAGAATAATCTTTTTATATTGTTGGGCAAGGTCTGTAAATTCTTAATGTGCAGGTTAGGACGTGAGCCTGTCATCAGCTTCTAAATTACTTGTATACTTACAGAAGACTTGCTTCATTCTGTTAGTTATCTGTGCTGCCATATTAAATATATGCAATTTACAGGAGAACATGCTGAAATCAATTTCTTACTAAAGAAATAAAAATCAGACTTTTCTCACATAATCTGAATTTTGGAACTCAATGGTTTATTCTACTAAAGGTCTGCAGAGATTTAGAGTCCACCGTTATCTGATTTTGGAGAGACTTTACACATATTGATGAAACATACCCACTGTGAGCAGGGCTTACATCCAAACTTCTTATGTTTACGGCTTTTTAAAAACATAGTTAAGGCAATTTATCTTTTCCATGACTTTACATAGGAGTCTGCAATAAGCCTGCTGAAGTTGGATGAATTTTAAGTGAGCTTTAGTTCTCATGCTTTGTATGATTTGAATTATTACAAGTGGAACATGGATTTTTAATGAAGGAGACGATCTGAGGGAAGTAGAGTGAGTCTGTGCACAGTGGATTGTCCTTTGGCCTTGTACGGTGGGCTAAATACTTAAGGAGACAACTGTTGCGCTCCGATTCAATCAGATGTTAGAGCCCTGTCGGTTTATTCAACTTAGCAAGAACAGTTACAAAGGTCAGTATCAATTTAGCATCATGAGAGATGAGGCTGAGTCGATCCACCCAGGACAGATGGTGTTCATTCTACTGGTGCTTCTTATGAAATGTCTATTCTGCTTTAATGGGTTATCATATGTAAGCAAGGGAGTTGTACCGGGAAGGAAGATGCCCTCTCCATTGCCTTATTCCCTCCTCTTCCTTCCCCAAGACATAACTGGAATATTTGTAGTGAGGGAGGTATCTTTTGACTTGAAAAAGCAATATTAAACAGCTTCCTGTGAATGCTGTTTTCTATCCCATACGTCCATAAAATTATATCCAGTTTGAATGTAGGAGGTGTCTTTTGATGAACTTGCTATTAAAACAGAAAAATAAGTTTCATTTTAATTGTTATTGCTTTGTGAGTTCCTGGGATTTATTTTTGTAAGATGTCTGTTCCCTTTACATCTAGTGGGAATGCACATAAAGCACTCAGATTTGAAACTGAAGGGCTTTTATTGGAAGTGCCTAAGTCAGTCACCCAGAACGCCCTTATTTTAAGTACCGTGTATTCACTGTTAGTACTTACCACTAGCAGTGATGGTATTTGTTGTCCTAACATGCAGTATAGGAGTATTTATGAATTCAGGTGTTGGTAAATGGCTTGATACATTTAAGATGAAAAAAAAAAAAAAAAATCTACATGTATAGTTCTAAACCAAACTGGCACTGAAGATTTCTTCACAGATACCTCCTACGCCACTTAACTCCAGTGAACCGTAGCTGATCACACACCACGTAGTACAGCATTACTTGTGCTGGCTGTAAAGCAGAGCTGAGTAGGTGTAACTGCTAGATTTTCCTTCATCTTGGTGGTTAAGGATACCTGAAGATTCTTGCCAAGAAAGACAGATGATGAGTATTTGTTCCTTTATAATCCTCTAGCTCGCTCACTGAATGGAAGCCACATAGAGAGCTTGGAGCTATGTAAATTGTACCTTAGCGAAAGAAATACGTGGGTAGAATGAACTTTAAAACTTTGTGTGTAGCAGCATGGCGAACCCAATATGATGGTTCGGTCAGTACTGCGAACTCTATCTGCCTGCAGGCTGCTTCTGCCACCCAGATGCTTTTTTCCTGAACATATGGGATTTATTTTTTTGTTTGACAACAGAAAGGTACCCACCACATATTTGCAGACCTTGTATTTGGGGTCTGTTGGCAATCTTGTTTGGGTGACAGGCAGGGGAAGGCAGTGGCAGGAATAAGGGAGGAAGGCTGCTGTCTCCGTTAGGAGCAGGCTGTAACAGCATGAGACCACTGTACCTGATCTGAACGTTAATTTAAGTGACTCAGTCGTAACAGTGACTAGTACAAAGCAAGGTGACTCGACTGAGTGAAGAAGTACGTTTTTTTTGCTTAAGTAACAGGGAGAACTAATCGCGAAAATTATACATTGACTGTGTCACAGATGTCACAAACTGGCCAGATGCTTATTTCATTATTGGTTGTCATAATTGACCTGTGTGGTGGTATAAAATTCCTACGCGTTAGATGCGAGGTTTGGAGGGGTTTTTGGATGGATGAATTTTAAGTCACAGCATTACATAAATGTGTTAGCCTTCTAAAGGGATGAGAATATAACAAAGGTTGTGATCGCTGTTTTGGGAGAAGAAAATGAGTGAATCTGGATTCAGGTTCTAAACCTTTCTGTTTTAAAATAAATTGTGGAGATGAATGCATGAGACTGCTTTCTGCTCACATGGTAATTCTTTGCTGCTTGGTGTTTTGTTGTTGCTATAATTCTTCTGAAGTTACTTCTACAGTAGGAAAACAGAGCTGTTGTAGATATAATGCCTGTCCACCAGCATGGAGGCATCTACATTTACTGTAATAGTACTTTTAACCCAGGATTCAGTTTTGGTTGGTTATAGATGGTATATTACAATTCATCAGCATCATTTTGTGGAAATCACTTACAGAAACTTTTCATCTTGAAAAGTTTTGTGGGAAGTCACTTGGTCCATTTCTATGGACTTACACAGGGGTGTTTTTTGTCCCTCGGTGTCAAACACTTGAGAGTACCCAGTAATTACAAAACATCTTTCTTCATTTCTCCTTGTTAAGGATAGTCTGGTTTGTCTTGGCAGTTTGTTTATTTTATTTATTAGCTATTGAAAATGGATTTGCTTCTTGAATAGTCAATATACAAAGCTTTTCTGTTGATTTCTTCCTTTGTTTTTATTTATTATTTGATAACGATGAAACTGAATAGAATTCCGCAGCATTGGTCTGGTATGTTCTCCTTGTTAGACAGAGGCAAATTGTGCCCTTATTTTCATGGCTTAATAAATACTGGTTAGAGTAAAGGTTTCAAAACTTCTGTTTATCTACAAGTCTGTACGTTGGCACGAGCCTTCTTGAATCTCCTGTCAATCTAGGTTGATGTTGATTCGTTAGTTTCTCTTCCTCCTTTTTTTTATCTTTTGATGACTGGTAGTCTCTGGGATGAAAAGTGATGTATTTAGTACAGAAAACACAGTGACCAACACTTGACTTGGGTACTGGGTGCACCCAAAAGTGTCCATTCCGTGTGTGTGCGTACATGCACTCAGTATACACACCAGGGTGCCTGTTGGGAAGTACCTGAAGGGTGATTTCCTTGATTAGTGAACTCAAGCACAAAAGGTTTAGGTTTCGTAACGCTCCAACTTTATGAGACCAAGCAGTTCCTATGCCTAGTTTGCGATTTACACACACACATGCCCCCTTCCCAATTTTGGGGGCAAGTTTCTTACGTGTTTTACATGAACTACCTAAATAACTTGTATCCTTCTCAAAATCCCGTCATCGCTGAATTAAAAAATAGCTCATGCTATTTTAAATGCTAGTGTTACTGTGAATGTTTCATACATGAGCAGGTATTTAGGGAGACGATAGGCAATTCAGTAGAAGAGACATTTGTGCACAATCCATGCACAAATAAACTGTGTAATTGGAACTTGTCAGAATTGAAAATAATAGTTGAATTTCAGTAGGAAATAGAATTTTAATAAATGTCATTTGGTGTTGACTTTATTTTGTATCCTGCCAGTAGCAAGGAATTTAAACTTCCATCTTTTTTGGAGGATGAAGGATTTCTCTTCTGAAGTGCCACACATAACAAATTAATAGAAAACTGTTTCATGACTCAATAGTGTGTATTTACATTATTATTCTACATCGTGTTCTTCATCGTTAGGAGAGATGCCACTGATTTCAGGTGTGTTCTGTGAATGACTTTTTTAATACAAAAGGGATAGTTACAAGGGAGAGGGGGAAAAAAGGCGTTGAGGCTGTGAGGAGCTGTCCTTGATGTCAGCAGTAGTGTTTTGCGGCTGAATTAAGGAGTTCAAAGCCATAGAGTCAGAGCTGTGGTGAATTATCCTGACATAGCTGGGGACAAATGAATGCGCAGTTTTTTCTGTGCGTGTAGAAACACGATGTCATGGTTGCTCTGCCAGACGTGTGCAGGTATAGGTAACGCTTCCGCACACACAGCCTACCCTTTTTCTTAAAGGGCCACTGTAATTGTAAGTCATAACGATCTCCTTTTGTTATCATGACTCTAATGGTGCGCAAATAAAAATTATTTCAAGTGTGGACAGTATAAAGCGCTCTAAGGCTGAGAAATCTTTCACTGATGCTAAGTTCCCCTTTGCTTCGCTTCCCTTCCTGGCAGCCCTTCTAACGAGGTAACACTAAGCAGCTGACTTAGGGAAGCAAAACCAGGGTTACTCAGAGGATTTCCATTTTTTTGTCTCCCTCTTAAATACAGCTTGGTTAGTTAGGATGCGGTGTTGCTCTACTCTTGCTACAGGCGTTGGTAGGAGCTTTCTTAATATCATTTCACTGAAGGTCAAGGATGAGACCACTTCTTTTAAATGGGTAAGGATGTGATACCGTATGCTGAGGGGCAGGGCTAGCTAACCTCTCTTGGCATCTCCAGGAAACTTCCCAGCTCTGCTGGGGGACCTGCACACAGGAAAGGAAACAGTTACTCCTCCACGGTGAGTAACCCTGTTTTCTCCTTGTTCACCTTCCGACTGTTGTCTCTTAATTTCTTCTGTCAAAGTAGGCTGATGCAGCCCTTGATCTAGTCCTTAACATCACACGGGGGGGTTTTTGCAATTGGAAAAATTTCCTCTGCAATTGGTTCATCAGAGTGATGCTAAAAGTTATTTGTTGCTGAAAAGCTGTATGTGATTGTTGAACTGTACTTACATACTGAGGAATATGTACACAGAGACTTGGATAAAGTGCTCTGTAAAATGCCTGGAAGTTGAAAAAAAAATAGTGCATCAGTTTTTCCTCAAAGATGATTTAGTTTTTGTACTGTGGTAAATAAGGGAATGGATTCTTCAAAGTTCTATTTAATTAAGATCTCTGTTCCAGCTGTAATTTTGGATACTCTTTGTTCATAAGTTTTCTTGGCAATTTGTGTTGAAAACTGCTGATGTAGAATGACGCACAGTGTTATTTATACATTGCATGAAGCATTGTCGTGAGAGTCTTGCCATCAGCATTGACTGAAGTTAAGAAAAACATTTCATGCCTATTCCTTCTCTGTGTCTGAAGTAAAACACTTCCAGTTTTCTCTGGCTCGGTGGCTGACACTTAACAATGCTGAATGTTACTAGCACGGATCTTAGTTTGTGGGCCAGCTATAAAATGTGGTTGCATTTTGAACATCCTATTTTCATCCTATGAGTAGCCTTGTTGAAATAAATGGTTCTGCCTGTGGAGTAATGTCATGGTGAGGGTAAGGACTATACCAGACTGGTCCTTGATTACTGGATGCTATGTGCTGAGTTGTTACTCCTGGTTTGCTCAGGAACCTGAGGTGGAGAGACACCTTGGAGTGTTGTTTGTCCTTTGTTTTAAATATTGGCGATGCGGATCAGAACGTGGCTAGCTGGCAAAGAGCAATTGAATGCATTTTGCTGGGAGTGGGGAAGAAGCGCAAAGATTTGTAACCTTTCTGTAGACTACCTGAGGAAAACCAGGAAATTGCACTTGAATTTTCCTTGCCTCATAGGTAGAGAAGCCTTATGTGAACTTAATTTGTGTACTTATATCAGGGGAAACTGTTTAAGGGTAAACATACATTAAAATACTGGAGAAAAAAATTACTGCTATGAGGTCATTTACCTATCAACATATGCAGCATACTGTACAAGAAAAAAAAGTAATTGCTTAAATCCAACAGTCTCAGACAGTCAGACATTATCTGTCACCTTTTTTTAAAGAAGTAATAGTATTTGGGGTGGGAAGGTTCACTCCCCACTCCTCCCCCCCCGCCCCCCCCACCCCCAGGTATTAATTGCAGAACTATCCCCTCTCTGTATCTTCCCAACTGGGAAGATCTGATCTTAGAGAAATATATAGCAAATGCTTTCAAAGTCAATCATGTAGATGATTCTAAAAGAGCAAGTGTGTGAGGCCATAAAAATGTTACTGGATTGGTGTTGGATATTTTGGAAATTGTATTAGTGGCCAAGTTGTACCTTGAGCACCTATGCCAGTGCTGAGTTTTGGGGGGAAAAAGAATGTGGGAAGACTTTTGGAATGGCTTATTTTCAAGTTAACGTAGCGCTATGAGAAATAAAACAAGGAAAATAAGTGAAGACTAAACTTCTTGATGTCTAAATCAATTAAGACAACAGCATTTCAATTTGACTTTGTTGGTGTAGATGTGACTGTTATGAGGGTTGTGAAGTCAGTTTACCTAATTTTTGGTTGCAAGTTTTTTCCATCATCTAATCAGCACAGTAATTGTAGCACTCCTGTTTTAAAGTGTTCACTTTTACGGGAGAAACATGACCCTTATTTCTGGTTCTGACTGACAGAAGTTTGCCATTGCCTGAAATCTGAAAGTTTATTTTCGTATCTCATAGCATGTGCTCATATATGGAATCTGTAGCGTTTTCTGATGTGTTACTTAGCATTTGTAATAAGAGTAGATTCACATTGCTTCACTTAGCTTTGCTTGTTCTGATTGTACTCTCAATGCAATTTTATGTGAAGATTATGGGGATTATTTGCTGATATTATTTATTTGATATAATAAACTGGTGTATTTTTTCCTTGAAAGCTTGAATTAGTCTACCTTAATGTTTTAGGGGGTGAGAATATAGGTTTAAAACAAACAAAAAACAAAACAAAAACAAAACCATACAACCAACACAAATGAAAAAAAACAAAACAAAAAAACAAAACCACAAAAAGACCTAAGTGTCTGGTTTTGTCTTCTAAATTCATTGGCATGTGATATCTGAGTCTGTATTTTTTGCATGGTTACATAGAACAAATCGACAAAGACTAAGAATTCACTTTGAAAAAATCTATTTTGGATAGCCAAGTTTGACCCCAATCCTGGAAGATGCATGGCTTTTTTTTGTATGGTTATTAATAGTGGAGTTCATATAGCAATACGTAGGACTTCTGTAGATAACGGGTGCATTACTTCATAAAGAAAGGACCAAAATCAGCTTAACTTGTCAGCACTCAAATTCACCTGTCCCTCCTAGGCTGAGACAACTAGGAGCCACGCTGGTTTTGATGAGTGTGTTCATAGGTTTGATGATCAGACCAAACCTCTGGCTATTTAACAGAACTGATGGGGTTCTGTTAGATGAGAAATCAAGATTCTGGTTTCAAGGTGGTGTCCTTACGGTGTATCTGTCTCTGACAAGCAGTCTGACCCATAGATATGGTTGGTTGATAAATGTTAGAAGTGAGGCATACCGTTTGTAAATCCAAACATCTTTGGCGCTACTGGCATGAAATTTAACTTGTTAAAATCAATTAAATGTCAGTGAAATTCACATAGTCAGTGGTTTCCATAACGTGTAGCAATACTTGGTTTGTTTTCATTCAGGGTCCCCAGTCTGGTGTCTTTGGAAGAGACAAAACTGTACACTGGCGTTGAATATGGTAAGTAGATCCTAATTCCGTTCAGGCAGGTTGTAAGTGGTAGTTCAATTTTTCTGTCTGCTGTAAAACCAGTAGGTTCTTTTTGAGACTGTAATTTTGCTACTTCTCTTCGTACTAAATGGGCTTTTTTGGCCAACACAAGTTCTTATGTGCACACGGTTTCATCTTCAGCAATGGTATATAAGATACAAATCTGCTGCAGTAGTGTGGCTGGGAAATGGGAGCTCAGGTCCAACTCCCAGGTCGGAATGGTTGGGCCTGTGTACTTCCACACCCGTGAGAGGTGCAGGAAGCAACACCCATCACCCAAGGACTGCCCTTGAGAGGCAGAAGGGCTCAGGTTGTAACCTGCTAGAGGCTGTGACAGCTCCATTAGAAGAAAACTGCGTTTGTCAGGCTTTGTGTGTATTCTTCACTGCCTTCTGAGTGAAGATGAGCTATTTAAACAAAGAGCCGAGCCATACAGTAACTGCTTATTGGACTATTAAATGGTTTTAGGTGCATTAATACTTCTTAAATCTGGCCTATCAGCTGGCAAATGGTGAATTTGTAGCCATATAACATGTAATAGAGAATGGACGTTTATTTAGTGGTCTTTTGCAGCATTTAAGATTTTTTTCTGGTTTAAAACTTTCCAAGGAGACTGCTTTTATCATTGATCCTTCCTCCTTCTGCATTTTTTGTTGTTTAGATCAGGAATGTCTGTTCCCCTCCATATATTGACAGGGAGTAAGTCCCCAGTCTTTTACTGGCTTGATTACCTGATACACAAAATCTGTATTCTGGTGACTTTCTTTTTTACCCTGTGTAATGTGTTACTCAGTTTTCATATGCTAAATAGTCTCAATCTGTGGTTAGAAATAACGCCAACTGACATGGCAGATAAGGAAGGTTATGTACCTGTGAAAACATACTGTTGACTTGATAAACAAAGACAGACTCCGTGAGAGTGGTGTCCTTAGATATAACAAGATAGTTATTTTTATAGTCGTCCATACTGCCATTTCTGAATAGTTTGCTCTGGCTTTCCACTGGTTTACTTATCTGTAAATTGCTTTTTTATGCTATTGTATAATAAAAAGAAAGTGTCTAACTTTTTTGTAGATTTATCAAGAGAGAATTATCGAGAAACAATTGCAAGGGTTACGAGGAAATTGCTGCGTAAGTTTAACCACTCCTCTATCTAAAAAGTACCATGTTGTGCTTTTAAGTATGATTTTATAGATAAGAAACTTGTTTTGTTCGCTTTGCCTGTAATTCTTAACTTTAAGCTTTGTAGAAATAAAATTATTGTTAATTTTTAAAGCTCTTTTCCTGTCTGATAATTATTTTTCTTCCAATTGCAGGCTATATACTTGATAATTCAGAAGATGATACCAAGTCTTTATTTCTAATAATAAAGGTATACTTATAATTTGTAATACTTAACAGAAGATTGCTTGTTTTGCAAAATAATCACTGTCTGTCATCTTTTTCTTTCTACAGATTATTAGTGATGTTTTGCAGTTCCAGGGGTCTCACAAGCACGAGTTTGATTCACGATGGAAAAGCTTTAATCTAGTGAAAAAATCAATGGAGAACAGGGTCAGTGATTTTTCTTTGTAAAGCTTAGGTGAGGGGTGGAAATAGCTCCTAACATTCAGAAAGACTTTTTTCATGTTTTCGTTACTGTCTTAATTTTGAAATCTTAATTCCTTGACAAAAATACTGTTTTGCAGTGCTTTTGTACCTTTGTTTGGAAGCCTTATGAGTCAATAGCTTAGCATTTCTGAACTGCAGTCACCCAGTTTGCATATACCCTTGGGCCAAAGTCTGAGACTTGGCATGATGCTCCATTCTGGTCCTTGTTAACTGAGAAATTGCTGTGACCAGAGCTTCCTTTTGCTTACAGAGTAATAGGCAAATAAACTTTACCAGGGCAAAAAAAATCAAGGCTGTCTGCCAGGAAGAATTTCTACGTGAAATTTGCCTGTTTCTAGAACAAAAAAAGTACACGGGGGGGAATTCAATCAGTGCAAACTGCTAATACGAATACTGAGATCTAAACCCAATTATGCATTTACTTACAGCTTCAAGGAAAGAAACAGCATATCAGAGCTTTGCTGATAGACAGAGTTATGTTGCAGCATGAGGTAATCTTTTACTTAAATCTTCGCTAACTACTGTACTTGAAAAGCTGATTTTTTTTTAATGTTGTCCTTTAGCACAAGATGCAATAATTCTGCACTAGTGTTTCTTAGGTGTGTGAAATGTAAAAATAATCTGTCCTTTATTTGTGTTTTCTGCGCAATTTAGCTGAGAACACTAACGATGGAAGGCTGTGAATATAAAACTTCCCACCAGGAGATGATCAGAGATCTTTTGTGTTTGTCCACAAGTTCATATGGTCAGGTAAGGAACAACCTGTTTTGAAGGGAAAGATATGGAGGTTTTTGTTGATATCTTCAAGTTATGTTTTCAGGATCTTTGCTTTTCAATTTATTTCCATGGCAACGTGAAATACTTAGTTCATTTGCATTACTTGCCAATTTGGGTGTTGTTTTTGCTTTAAGCCCCTTCTTTGTCAAATAAATAACTGGGTGGAGAGGCTGCCAACTTAGGTTGCAAATTTAAATTTTTTTGAGGGACTTAACACTAGGTATCTGAAAACAATAACTCAGTAAAATAAATTTGTAAAAATACACCAGGTTGAGGTTTTTAGGTGTCATGATGTGATTCATGACACTGTTTGGAATGCTAAGGCTACTTTTAGGAAGTATCGATGATGGCGTCCTAGTTCTTAAAAATGCACAGAACAAGTGTGCCAATAGCTGGATTCTGAACTCTTTGCCCAGTGGGAGGTCTCTGTGTGTATAAATTCAGATCCATCCACAATGTCTGAAGGCTCTTTAGAGTTCTGCTAACTGCACCTGGTATTCTAGCTGTTTGCTTTTCAAATGATCCTAAAACACAGTGACTGGTTTTGGCAACATAAAGAATTTTCTTTAAATTTGTAGCTGTTCTCAACTAAATGCTAGAAACAAGTAGGTTTTTATAAACAACTGCGAGCAAGGGTGAGGGGAAGCACGCTAATTACGACCTTCTACAAATAATTTTGTTTCTGTGCACAAATGCATCACGTAAACTCTGTGCATAAGTAACTGAAATGGATAAGGATGTTACTTTTGTATGGTATGGTTTTGGTTCAGAAGACTTTCTAGTAATGTCTCTCTTCCCACAGGTCAGAAGTAAAGCTCAGCAAGCATTCTTCACAGCTCTGGGAACGTACAATTTCTGTTGCAGAGATATCATTCCCTTGGTTTTGGAGTTCCTGCGTCCAGACCGGCAAGATGTCACTCAAAAGCAATTTAAAGTACTGTCTCAATAACTTTGTTTCATGTCTGTCATCTTTTAAAGTGTTTTTATGAGAGAGGTTTTAACAGTGACAGTAGGATTTGCTTGTTTATCAGTGTGACTATAAAATTTTCATGGCATATAGCTTATGCATGACTAGTGTAAGGCATTACTTGGATTAGATGAGTTGTCAAGAGAAGCTTTGTGTTTATATATGTTCCTCATTTCATTGTGTGTTCAGAATGTTAACACCTGTTTTTAAATTATGAAATGGAAATTGAGAAGCTATAGTCCAAGGTGGCAAAACTCATCAAGCAGTTCTGTCAGCTGTAGCAGTGTAAGAAAAGAGTGAACTGGATAGAAGGTTGATCACCCAGAAAAGTTGTGCTAAATCCGGTGGGGTTTGTTAGGAAGTGGTGGGTCATGGCTGATGCTGTCAGGCCTGGAAATGGTGCTGACGCAGTGATGCCAGGAGACAACCTATCCGTCCAGGTGTTCCAAAGCATCATGCTCCCCTCCTCTCTCTGCACCCCCCTCAGTCCTCCTGGCTACAGAAGCGAGTTGGACTCTTGTTGTATGGCTGGAATACGGCTTACTGTCCTGCTCCAGCTGCTTGGAGCCCCAGCTCCAGGTGTGGTACTTGATGATGGAATAATCTCCTTTATCATGTAATTCAGAAATAGGTTGGCCATTCTGTGGACAAATTAATTGGCAGGGCTTCCAATCTCATTAAAATGGTTCTTTAGCATGAAGAGGACTCTCTGAAAAATCTTCAGTATTTTGACATTGAGGCTGCCTAGCTGAATGTTTGTGGTACTTTTTAACAATTTGGTAGCATGAAGGTTAATTTTTATTCTGTGTGGGTGCATGCTTATGTAGACAGATATTACTTATAAATGAACAGTGCTTTAACTTTTTAAAATTACATCTTTCATTTTGCAGGGTGCCTTATATTGTCTTCTTGGAAATCACAGTGGAGTATGTTTGGCAAATCTTCACGATTGGGATTGTATTGCACAGACGTGGCCAGCGATTGTTTCTTCTGGGCTTAGCAAAGCTATGTCCCTGGAAAAACCATCCATAGTTAGACTCTTTGATGACCTAGCTGAAAAAATCCATAGGCAGTATGAAACAATTGGATTGGATTTTGCAGTAAGTGACAGATTGCTTGGTGTTAATGCCTTGGATTCTGAGAGCATTTGATTACATAAATGCTCGAGACTCGTGTTTATTATTTGAGTTAGTGGTCTGATGTTGATCACATCCTGATTTCTGTTACAGGAGAATGTAGACATGTATTTTTGCGACTGAAGTAATAGAGCTTCTGTAATACTATTGGAATGTGTAACTTTCTGTTAACCTCTATGGAAGCCTGTTACAGAAAGGAAGTTTAAGTTGCCTTTCAGAGTTCATTAGTATGGGTCATGCTGATCAGGGGTGAAGATGTGTGTTGGTAGGACTGTCATCAAATTAACTTTGTCAGTATTTGTAGTGTTGTCCCCCTGTGCTAACACACAGTGCTCGTTACACAGCTACCTTTTACCTAAACAGTGGGATAAATGGCATGGTACTTATTTTAAAGAATGAATGCCAATCAGCAAAAATCTTCTATAGACAAAGTTTACACTTAAATGAAATATTAAAGTCTGTCTTTACCTTTATCTTAAAATAAAACAAAACATTTACTTGGAGAAATAATTCTACCGTGTGAACACAAAAGCTGTCTTACAGGCTTGTCTATGTGGACAGGAAGTTCTGTACTCTTCATGTGATTCTGAACTATCCTTTAAAAACAGAAACAAACAAACATAAAAACTTGTAAGTTGCTGCTCAGTCCTAAATCTTTGCATTCTCTGTCAATAGGTTCCAGAGAAATGCATCGAGATAGCTGTTATGCTGCAAAAATCAGAGCATCCAAGTTCAAACTTCACAGGTCTTTGTTCAGAAGAAATTCAGTTAGGAATTCAGCGACAGAAAGAAAAGAATGCTGAGGCTCTGCGGTAAGTTAAGCGTCCCTTAACACCAGCTTGTGCTGCCTGATATTTACTGTACATTAAATGTAATAATCTGAAAATGCTTAACTAAATCTTAAGCTCCACAAATTCAGAATGTCCAAGGATTGTCGCAGTGTGTCCTCTCGCCTGACTAGGCAGCCTCTTCCCTCTGTGCTCATGTGTCCTTCCTTCCTCCTCCTCTTCTCTGTCCTCTCAGCTTGTGCTGCATTTACTGCATTGCCTTCACCCACCTTTCGTTGAGGAATTTTTATTGTTTTTAAATGGTTCACAGTAGCGTCTGGTTGATGAATCCCTCTTTTTCCCTCAGAAACTATGAAAATTTGGTCAACATGCTGCTAGACTGTGTGGAACAAAGAAACCTGTAAGTCTCCCTTCCTGTGTATGAGAGTTTTTTTGGGGGGATTGATTGGTGGTGGCTACATGAATAAATATCAATTGCATCAGGAAGTGCAGTTAGCATGACCAGAATTGAGTAATGTTTTTTCACCCTCAAGTTGTCCAAAAGCAGTTTGTCAGTAGCAGTCTTGCATGAAGTGGATTGTGGCTAGATTCTTGGAGAGTTTTTGCAAAGGTATTGGCAATAATTGATTTTCTGGAGATCCTCGTGCATTTGCATGTGGATTCTGCTTGCCCAGACAGCAAGATGAAGGCCAGTATAGGGGAATCTTGCATTACTGTCTCCTACGTAAAGATGTGAATGAATGTTGAATTTATTTTCATTGGGAGCTTGAGTTGTTAAATTAAGGTGTCATCACATCTTGGAGTTCAGCTTTGTTGTTAATTAGTTTGACCTGTTTTTTTAATATTTGTTCATCGTAGGGGTAAAAGCTCTGGTTCTGTCTGCGTGATACTGACATCTGAATAGATTTGGATCAGTAGCATAACGTTTGTGTTTTAAAACTTGAAAAGAATACCTCTATAGGTCGGTACTTCACAGTAAAATGCCAAGATCAAAAAGACACCATTAACTGAATACGTTTGATGGCACTTGCGTGTTCCCAGAACATTGGAGGCTTCCCTAAATGACAGTTAAGCTCGTTGACTATAGCAGTGGCATAGAACATTGTTAGTCCAAATGTATTTACATAATCTTAATCTGTATAATCATTTCTGTGTGAAAGCAGTACATGCAACTCTGCTACTTATTGTCTGTTTTAAATATTTATTTTATATTTTAGTCCCTGGAAGTTCGAGCACATAAGTATTGGTTTTCTGTCTCTGCTCCTGAGGGATGATAGGATACTGCCTGTCCGTGCCATAAAATTTTTTGTGCAGTGTCTCAACCATGATGCAATTGTAGTTCGGAAGGTAAAGACAACATAACTACATCTTTTTGTTTTGCAACTCCTGTTTCGCAACAAGCCTGTAAACCATGAAAATGTGGAACATGCCTATTCATTCTTATTTGCTGCAGAATTTTGCAGAGTTCCTTCTGCAGGTCTGGTTTTTCCATCTGTAGCTTATTACTTGAAGGGAGCCATCTATGTGTTATATTTGTACCTTTCATTCTGCTTGAAACCAATGGTCGCCTCCTTTTTTTTCCTGAAAATGGTTAGTGGGGAGGTTTTTGTGGGCTACAAAGGTGACATTTAAGCCGTGTCCTGTATTGCCTGAAATGAGTGAGATTTACTTCTTTATGGGAAGTATCAGCCACTGAGGTGACAAAGTTCACTGTAATTTTCAGTGGCTTTTTAGGGTGCCGAGTAGCTGGCTTAAAATGTGTCTGTAACGAGATGATTAGACACATCCTTCTGGAGGTAAGTGTATGGAATGGATACATTAATGCCCTTTTCTTTCTTTTAGGTGGCCATCTCGGCTGTGGCTGGTATTCTTAAACAGCTTAAGAGAACACACAAGAAAGTGCCCATCTGCCCTTATGAAATAAGTAGGTTTTATTTAATTAAGAAATGTCTTACTAACATTTATCCTTAAATTGATTTAAAAGCACGTTTTTCTGGTTAAATTAAACATAGAATCACAAGCTTTTAGTTTCTCTCTGGTTGGTGATGTCCTAGGCAGACAGAATAGGCAATATAATCAGTCATTTTTCAGTTTGGGGTTGGTTTTTTTTTTTTTTTCAACAGTGTTATCCTTGCAAGTGTGTATTAAGCTATTCGCTTCTTTGGAGTGAGTTAAAACTTCAGAGATACTGTCATTCTCCTTTCAGAAAGCCTTGTAATTTGTGAGAATAATTTGCATATCTTTTCATTCTTTTATTAATCATTTCAAATGGCACACATATAAATTACTAAAGGAATATCTCCTATTACTGTTAGCGTTACTTTAATCTCCTAGGGCAAATCTCTGTACAGATTTGATTGGGGAGACTTGCATGCTCTTTAGAACCTTTTAATAAAAATAAGTCGTAACATTTGCTGGGACTGTTAATGACCAAGTTTAATAGAGTGTAAATTCCTCTTTAACCAGGTGGAAACCCTAAGCCTTCCAGCATTCAGGCTGGTGACAGACCAGATAACCAGTGGCTGCACTATGACAGCCAGAGTTTACCAAAGACTAAGGAAGCCTGGGAGTCGTGTTGTTTTGTGGAGAAAACACACTGGGGGTATTACACCTGGCCTCAGTGAGTATCATAAGCATTAAGCTAGAATTGTGAGAGTCAGTGGAAAAAATCCTGTGTGAAATTACATAATGCTTGATAGGTTTAATTTTTTTAAATTGAAACAGAAAAAAAATACAATTTATCTTGTCCTTTGCACTCCTTGCTTGTTTTACCACTTCTGAGTGGGTTTTGGGGGGGGGGGGGTTATGTGGTTTTTATTTATTTATTCTACCTGCTTCTCTTGTGGTTCTGTGGGTACCATAGGCACATATTTCATATGGCTAGTGAACTGCTAGTTTTAAAACAAAGCATGCGCATTTGAAAATCATGTAGTTGCAAATTATGCAGAATATATTCTATCACTAATAATTCTGGATTGCTTGCTGTAGCAAAACTTTTATAATAACAGACTTTCTTGTAAATTTTCATTTAAGTTTTGCTCTTTTGGAGTTGATGATAAATCCTATTTAATATAGAGAATATAGAAAATTATCATAAGCTTTATTTTACTTTGAAATGTGTTACTATGTTGGGTTTTTTTGGTGGTGTTTTTTTTAATATTTAGAACTATGACAGTTTATGCTCCAGTTGAGCATCAACCAAAGCTTGGGCGAAGGAGAGATGAGCTGACAGAGGTAAGGGTTTCAGTGTGTTTCAGTTTTATGGGGTTTTTAATATTGCCCACAAACTACTGTAGAGATCAAATTCCCTTCTCTCTTTTAACCTAAGTATTGCTTGGCATTTACAGAGCAATTACTCAAAATGTGTGGAAACAGATTTGTTTTGCTTGATTGCAAACCAAGATGGAGATTGAACTCAACTCTGCAGTTTCATGGCTGTGTGGATATAATCATGTTTCTAACAAGCAATAAGTGATAACTATTCTGAAACGCAGATCCCCACAAGACATTTCTAATCGTATTTTTCTACTTCATTTTCATACTTACTGTGTTAGCATACAAGATGAAATTATTATTTTAATGTATTGCAGCTTCTGTGTCAGCGATCATGGAATAATTGTATTAATGAGCACTTTCTTGTTCCCTTTCAAATCTTTATCAGAGTTTAGAAGAAGGTAATTAATGACAGCGGGATGACTGCTTTGTAGGGGTTGTGCTAGTGAAAGGAAAGACAATCCAAAGCTGTTAGTCTTGCAAAACGTTATGCAATATTCCCTGTAAAATGAGGGGGGAAATGGATAACCCAGGCATGATTTTTGCCAAAAATAGACTTAAAATGAAAAATGGGACTTGGAAAGATTGGGATATCACTATGACAATCGAGCACCTCAAAGCTAATCCTTATTTTTTTTTTTCCTGTTACAGGCAGAACAAATTATATATGATCACTTTTCTGATCCCAAGTTTGTTGAGCAGTTAATAAAATTTTTGTCTTTAGAAGACAGAAAAGGAAAAGACAAATTTAATCCTCGCAGATTTTGCCTCTTCAAGGTAACTAGAGTTCAGTAACTGAACGCTTTCCATTTTGCAGATAATTATCAAAGAGTGGGAGAGCCATACACTACTTGGCTTATAACCCACTGTTGCAAAATGTTGATTTCTTAAAGGTATGCTGCTGTGATTAATCCCTTTAATCCTCTCTTCTGATTAACTACTTAGGGAAGCACATTTAGAGTAATATGAAAGTATGTAAGACACTTGTATACGACTGTTACAAAAGCAGAGTAATTTCACTTTCTGCATGTTCAAATGTCAAGCGCTTCATGATCTTATGTTCTTCTTATGAAGACAGTGGTTTAGATGGATAAGTACTGAACACACTTTCACATTTTGTTTTACAGGGCCTTTTCAGAAACTTTGATGATGCCTTCTTGCCAGTTCTTCAGCCCCATTTAGAACAACTTGTGGCAGACTCCCATGAAAGCACCCAGAGATGTGTTGCTGAAATTATAGCTGGCTTAATAAGAGGTTCTAAACACTGGACGTTCGAGAAGGTGCTGAAGCAGTATTTTTGAGTGATTCATGGAAGTTAAGGAATAAGTTTGAATTACTAAACAAATTAAACCTATGAAGTTGAGGGCTTTTAATGTGTTACCTGTGTGCAAGAAGGGACTGGAAAATGTTGCAACACTTAATGCTTCATGGCCAAACTTCGAGCACAATTCATAGCTTGGTTTGGTGCCTATATAATGCTAGGTGTTACTAAAATGCTTCAAGATAAAAACTAAGAACAGTTTTGCTGGTAAGGAGATAGCAAAGCTGACATGGTTTGTATGGAGTAAGTGCTTATGTCCACCTCAGACTATTATATCTTTATTTAGTCTAGACCTAGCTGTTTAGATTATCTTTAAATGAGTTTCTGTGCTGAAAAATAATTCTGGGAGAGTCAGTTCCTTTAATAAAAAATCAAAAAAAATTAAAAAGGGGGGGTGAAGGGATGGGTGTTCCTTGGGGTGTATAAGACTGCTGTCCTACCAAAAGCAAAGCGTATGCAGTCTCTGATACAATTGTACTTAAATCACCATGAAAATGCTGCATATGTAGTCCACAGTATTTCTAAACACCTTGTAAACAAAATGAAAATTATTCCCAAAATCGTACCTCTGATAGTATTTATTTCCGTCTGTAAATATCATACTATAGCTGCTTCCACAATCAGTATTGTCTCTCCATGATTTAAAAAGATGGAAGGATTTAGGTTCGCAGAGCTTAGATGGTCATTTTGTCCTTTAGTAGACAAATCTTGTCTTTTGTCTTTTTGCTGAGCAGGTGGAAAAACTTTGGAAGCTTCTCTGTCCATTGCTTCGAACAGCTTTATCCAACATTACAGTGGAAACGTATAATGATTGGGGCACGTGCATAGCAACCTCCTGTGTAAGTTCCCCATTTTTAGTCTTGTAAAGCTGTATCCAGACGGTCAAGTTTTACAGATAATATGTAAACAAGAGCTTTATGAACAGAGGTATTTGCCTATATTTTATCAGCTAAAACTGAGAACTCTAAATGCAGTATAAAAATAACATCCATTTAAAATCTCATAGCTTTCTTGGAAATCTTGTTCTCCTCTGACCTTTGCAGACAAATAAAACATTTTAGAAAGGAAACAAAGCCTTAGTTTTCTTTTTAAGTATTTTAGAAGAGCTGCGTAAGGTTAGTGGGTGATGTTGATGTGTATGCTTGCTGCGCGTTCAATTTTTGTGGGAGTTTTTGAACTCGAATTAGACATTTATTCTTGCTTTAAAAGTGTGCAGCTTAGCATTATGCCGTGAAAGCTTAAGTCTCAAGTTATCTTCTAACACGCAGTAAGATTTCTGTACGCTCTGGTGGACTAGGAGTTGTGCTGTCTGAGAAGCGGGATAAATGATAGGCCACAAATATCTTGGATCAGTAATTCTTTGAAATCACTCAGCAAAATTCAGTGTCGTCTGTCAGCCAGAGCCCTGGCAATTAATTAGCAAAATTCAGACATGATTATTCATGTATGTCAAAAATGAAGCTAAAAGTCCTTCTATTCTTATTGTATTTGCCAAATAATTAAAACTGCTTGTCGTTTCATTGGGTTTTCCTCCTATTGAGGTTCATTGTGAAAAGATACTTAACTTTGCACTTGCTTAATAGAGTAAACTCTAGGGATGCGAAGAAAATATCTCTCAAAATTTTCCTTGTTTATACATTATTTACATTAAAAAAATCCCCAATTTTCTTATATCTCTGATCCCTGTTTATTTTCAGGAGAGCAGAGATCCTAGGAAACTGCACTGGTTATTTGAATTGCTGTTGGAATCTCCGTTGAGTGGTGAAGGAGGATCATTTGTAGATGCATGGTAAAATTAATTTTAACCATTTTATTGTGGCTGAATAAAGAGGAAATAAAGCATGGATAAAATGGATTGAGAGCATATTGTGCCCGCTGGCTTGTAGAAGCAGGGAACAAAAGTGCTCCTTTCCAATTAGCTTTCCCCACACAATGGCAGTTTCTTCTTTTTTTTTCTTTTAATGTAATTAAATCTAGTTAACAGAATGTGAAGGTTTGGAACTGTCATAGCTGCAGTACTGTTGTTTCATGCTGTGATTTTTATCCATCTTTGCATGCAATTCACGCAAAGACACTTTTATGCATTGACACACACAGAATGTTCCAAAAGAAGGCTTGGAGGGGACTGGGGAAGGGAGGAACAATTTTTTGTGACTAAAGACAAGCTGTTCTGATTCCTAGCCGGCTTTATGTACTGCAAGGTGGCCTTGCACAGCAAGAATGGAGAGTACCAGAGCTGCTGCACAGACTGCTGAAGTACTTGGAACCTAAACTCACGCAGGTTTACAAAAACGTCCGAGAGAGAATAGGAAGGTCAGTGTTCTCTTCTGCAGTTCTGGGGTGTTTTTCTCTTCATTTTATTTGGGTAATTGGGTATCTAAATATTCAGACTGAAGTGGTGCCTGCTTATCTCTGTGTGTTAACACTGGTAAGAGAAATGAGATAAATTATTGCTAACAGTTTGCTTCAGAAACTTCAGATTATTTCTCTATTTTTGTTTTTTATTTTATATAGCCTGTTTTGTTTATCTATGATATCTCTCGAGCTCTTAAAAAGAAAACCAAACCAACCAACAGTGTGCCCCGCCCCCCCAAAAACACTGAACCACCCCCCCCAAAATCTCAACCCAAATTTACTGTGTCTAAGCTCTAATAAGCCATAAATATACAGGGAATCCTTCCGAGAGCATTCTAGTGACTTAAAAACTAGTTGCAGAGCTGTTTGGAGGAGAGAGGGGGTTGTAGGGTTAGACAATTACTAAGCTGCTTGATTCAAATATCTACAAAGAGAGTATTGGAAAAACATTTGGTTTTAAGTAACTTCGAAGTAAAGACAAGAGGAAATTTTCTGTAAGTATTAAACCTCAAAGTTCAACAAATTGATCTCAGATCACTCTTAGCTATGTTCTCCAGACAGTAGTCATGCTAAATGTATGTTCTTGCTTTCTTTGCTTTTTTTTTTTTCAGTGTTTTGACATACATATTCATGATAGATGTTTCCTTGCCAAATACTGCTGCAACTAAATCTCCTCGTGTCCATGAATTTACTACCCGGATACTTGAAAATCTTAAACCCCTCATGGAAGCAGATGAAGAAATTCAGAATCACGTTCTGGAAGAGAATGGAGTTGGTGAACAAGATGAGCGAACTCAGGGCATTAAACTTGTGAAAACTAGTGAGTTACTTACTGAAGTTAAGAAATTGGGAGTATTTTAGGGCATAACTTATTACTATTTTTTATCTTCTTAATCGGTTATCATTTCTCTTTACAAAAACAGTTCTGAAGTGGTTGATGGCAAGTGCAGGACGGTCCTTCTCTACAGCTGTCACAGAGCAACTCCAGCTTTTACCCTTATTTTTCAAGGTATGTGCCTTAATTGCTGCTTTATTAGTCATGTTTGATTAAAAAGGGCTTCTATAAATATCAGGCAAAGTTACAAGGGACTTTTTAAATAAAAAAAACACATGCTTACCCAGGTGGCCAAATGGTTTGGGGGTGGGGGGTGGGTTATGCTTCTGTATATTTACAGCTGGTAATTTAGCCTGTTAAATGGTTTCCTGACAATAATGACTTGTAGGTGAATGGCCCTGTACATGTGTAATTTGGGGGGGAAAAGTGTTTAATTCATGGGGGGAAAAAAGTGTTTAATTCATGAATGAGTGCTTGTCGTTTCTGTTCTGATACTTCCCTTTGTTTTCTCTTGTTCCACGATTACACAATTCTTTTGAAATGGCGGTACTTTTTCCTGGCACCTCTGATCCTTGTATTCCTTTGTGAAGCTGGGTCATTCAGTGCTACGTTTCTGAAATAATACATATTTGCACGCTCCAAAGCATATGTCTTGCTTTATAAAAACACCAGTCAATTATCCAATGATAATGCTTAGGGACATGGTTTACTGCTTAGGGACATGGTTTAGTGGTGGGATGGCAGCGCTAGGTTAACGGTTGGACTCGATGATCTTAAAGGTCTTTTCCAACCGAGGTGATTCTATTATTCTATAATGTATGCGATCACAAAACAAAGGTTTACTTATGTGAAAGTGAACTTGAAATACTGCTAAAGCTTCCTCTCAGTTTTGGAACTACATCTAAAATATTAAATTAGTTGGATTTGATACCACAGTAATTGCAATGGGGAAACAAAGTCTTAACAGCACCTATTTAATCCTCCTCAAGAGCTTCAGACTAGCCATACTGTTTAGATAAGTAATATATGGTGCAGGGAACAAGGATCTCGTGATTCTATTCACTTTTTTCCACAGCTTATTGCTGAGAATATTTTACCTTTGTATTGATTGTTTTTCCTAGTTAACTTAATCTTTCAGCATTATATTGATTATATTTTTCCTAGATAACTTCCCTTTCATGAGATTAAACTAGAAAGTTTCAGAATTTTGCTGTTAGCAATGCTTACTCGCTAACACTAGCCTTTTTTTTTCTTTTCTCCTCTTTGATCTTGTTCTATAGATTGCACCAGTAGAAAATGACAATAGCTATGATGAGCTCAAAAGAGATGCTAAGATGTGTTTGTCGTTAATGTCTCAGGGTTTGCTGTATCCTCAGCAAGTGCCTTTGGTACTTCAGGTGCTAAAACAAGTGAGTATGGGATAAAGAGCTTAAAGCTTCTTGTTATCTGATGCACTCTGTGCTTTTTTTTTTAAGATTATACAATAGTTGTGATTTGAAGAGAAACTAACACTGATTTTCTTAGAGATGAAAGAGTTAAGAAGTGTTTTAAAACATTCTTAGAAACAGTAAATATGTTTTGTTTCCTACTTCAAAACATTTAAACTTCTCTCTTAATAAGAAATTGAACAGTATTTTAATAAATTAAAATGTAGTTCAGTAGATCAGTTTAAGCCAAATGTGTCTCCTCATGAGCATAACAACTCGAAATCCAGTTTCAAAATGAGTCGTCATATAGAGCACTGCCTTTGAGTCTCTGCCTTTTCGTAGTTTTACAGTGTATTTATCAGCTGCCACGGCTTTCTGAAAAACAACACAAATGAAAATGCAGTCTTGAATTGAACGGTTCATTCTGTATGCAGTTGGTCATGCAAGAATTGCATTTTTTTTTTCTCTAGTCATTCAAGACTGATCTACAGTGGTAAAATTACCTATTGCAAAACGTTGGTGTGAGCTGTACACTATTAACTGCAGTGTTGCAAGCCAGGCTGTACCCATGCCTGATGCTTTCAATAATTTGGGCTTCCCTGAGCACATGGAGATGAAAGTAAAGGAACTTGAAAAAACTTTGCTTTCCAAGTCCATATAGAATATATATTTATACATACACTCAAGCTGAATGGAATTTCTGGTTGATTTAGATCTGCCTTATGACTGATGTCAGAAATTAATCAAAGGAAGAGACTTGCCTACTTTGTCTCTTACAGCATTAGGTATCTGTTAAATAACACTATGCTTTGGAAGTTAAGCCTGTAATAAATTATTATTTAAATAATTGTGTGCTTTGGAAATCAAATAGTGTATGAAACAAAAATGTCTGAATAAGGGAAGTTATTTGCAACTGTCCCCAAAAGCTTTTTCATAAATATTGTTAGCTTTACATCAGGTAGCTGCTCTCCTTCATGTTCATCCTTTCTCATACTTACTATTTATTTTCACTTGTAGACGGCAAGCAGCAATTCTTGGCATGCTAGGTATACCATATTAACCTACCTCCAGACCATGGTGTTCTACAATCTCTTTATCTTTCTCAACAATGAAGAAGCAGTCAATGACATTCGATGGCTGGTTATAAAACTCCTGGAAGATGAACAGCTTGAGGCAAGTAATACCTTTTCGGAAATGCCTTGTTTCACATGACTGGTTTCCTGCCCTTGTCAAGTTTTATGAAAAAGCTACTGGTTGTAAACTAATGCAGCGAGTATTTCTAGCTTAGCATTCCTCCTGTTTTGAAAATATAACTGGCTTTGTAGGATTTCTTTCTTTCATATTCCATTTTTTTCTTTTGATATTCTATTCCAGGAAAACAGCAGTTTAGAAAATACTTCATTAGTGATTTTTAAAAGTTCCGTTGTTCCTGCTTTTCCAACAGAATGGAACATTGCTTTGTTTCATTCTTGGTTTAAGTACAGCTGAAATAGGGATATTACCATTTTACTGTTAGCATGGATGTTGGTAGACAATTCAACTTCTGACAAGGTAAAATGCCTTCCTATCTGAAAACTACATAAAACCACTATTAATTAACTCTGTAGGTCTGTTTCCCATTTAATGATATCAAGTTATTAATGACAAAAATAATTTTTTTATATACATCCAGCTCACTGAGGAAGTATTTCTTTAGTTATAAGTAGATTTTTCTTGATTTTCTGAAAGGTTCATGCATAATAGGACAGAATTTGTCTAACAGATGCTGTTACTGATGGTGTAATGTGATTCAAAAAGATAATAGTTTGTAAGCTTACTTGTCAGTCTGACGAGTTTTTGTACGTCTCCTGAGCTAGCGATACTTCGGTATGTACAAATGGAAGGAGCTAAAATGCACAGTCTTGGCTGCGGTACACACGTACTGTTGAAGATCCGTGTATGAATGCACAGTATGCTCTTAGAAGTGCTACCAGGATCATAAGCTTGTTCTCATGGGGGGGGAGGGGGAAAAAAGGTTCCCGGTGTGAATCATTGAGTCTTGTTTGTCAGGCTTCTAAAAACCAGGGGAAAATCAGGGAGGTATTTTACTCTGTATCACTAATTTTCAGAATGGAAGGCTTGTGTTAAATGATGTGAATTTAAGTATGTTTGATCACGTTCCCACGCAGCGAAGAAACTTTAGTGTTAACCTCCAGTCTGTTCCATTTACCCTGCGCCCTCATTTTCATTGTTTTGTGTCCTCTTGGCAAATACCAATGAAATCCTTCTTTTGGGTGCTTGCATGCTTGCTTGCTTTCTGGAAGAAAGAGGTTGTGAAGTGTGATACTCTGCTGCCAAAATAAAGATCCTGGGTTAGGTCTTGGTGAGGCTACATTTAAAACAGTAGTTATACCTGAGATGTGAAGCTTGCTTTTGTGAACAGTGAATTGGAAAGAATTTGAATATACAAATTAAAATTCCTGGCTTAAAAGGTTTGACATGACAATCTCTGTAAGTGCACGTAATACTTAAAGAACAGCACTTGGACTACTTGCCGAACCGTGCCAATTTCGGTTTTCGGATGAGTGCTCTCATGCCTTTCATGTCGCTGTCTCCTATAGTGAGCTAGAAAGCAAAATCTGGCATCTCAAGCTAAGTTGTTTCCCACACCAGTTGCCACGCTTACCTCATGATCTCATGGCATTTTGAAAAATACCTTTTATTCACTTGAATACAATTTATCTAGTTATTTTAAATGTACAAAAATTACTCTTCTGCGCTACAGAGATGCAAATCAAAAAAGCTTCATAACCACTTACGGTCATGTTGTTACCATGGAAGCTTTCGCTTTTCTTTGAAAAGTAATCTTGCTCTTTTCTTGATAATAATTGGCAAGATGCAGTATCTTGCAGAGTAATTTCTATGTGGTTTTGTAATGCTGGATTTTTAAGATGAGTGTGCTTTCAGTAGAATCCCTAGCTTTAACTAATATTTGGTGTTTTTACCCTGTGGAACTGACATTTTGGATCTTGGATTTAAAGATACATTTATATTAAATTTTACTTTGTATATTTTGATACAAAGGTACCAGACTGGATTATCCTCTTCATTTTGTTCTTTCCTTTACTATACAGCTTGCACTTCTAATATTGCTAGAAATCTCAAACTTCCTGGTGATTTCATAATTTTTCTTAAAATCATTGCAACAAACCTTGGCAAATTACGATGTCAGATGACCACGCGATGACAGATAGCAATGTGACTGCAATACAAAGTGAACGTGGGTCATAGGACACTGTCTTCTATCAAACACCAATTTCATGCACCCAGCTTGAAGCATAGGTCTTTAGGATTGAAGAATATTATACTTAAATGCTATTGTGGGAAATTCTCCTTTGGAAAGTCAGAGGAGTCCTGGAGTACTATGAACCTAAGAGCTAGTGTGACCCTGTAGCTGATAAAGGGAAAAAGTACAGTGTCCTGCAAAAATAACACCTCTGTGTACAGCGGTGTAACCACCATTGAATATCACGCCTGATTGCCATGTCATATAGGCAGTTGGAGGGAGCTGCAGGGATGATTTGCGTTTGGGAAAGCATGTTTTGCACTAAACTATGCTATTTACTCCGAAGTAGAGGAAAAGTGAAAATGACTGCATTCAACTTGGAGTTATGGCTCGAGTGATAGCCTAGTTAATCCAAAAGCATCTTTCTTACAGCTTGCTCAGCCATAATTTGATCTAGGAAGCTATCTGAGTAGGTGCTTCCTATGTTTATATTTTTATAAATCAATGTACTGAAGACATAGCACTCATGTCTTGGTTAACCATTTTTCATATTACACAGCAATATTACAGTAGTGGGAATATTTTCTTTGTGTAAGTAGCCCCTTGCAAGTACTGCGCTTAGGTTTCATTGTGCTGTTGAGTGTTTTTGTTCTGGTATAGTTTTGTAGACCTTGGTCAGTCAATTCTGACAAAAAAAACCAAACCCAAACCCTACTCGATTGGAAGAGTATTCCTCTGCTACTCCTCTGCAGCTTTTATATTCTAGAAGTCATTATGTGAGTATGATGATCTGTAAATTATTTAGTGTTAGATGTTGTGATGAACGATTAGCTTGTTAATGTATGATTTTAAAGGCTTTGCTTCTAGGTGCTCCATGCAGCAAAGTGTTCCTTTTAGTTAGATTATTAATTTAGAAATGAAAGTGGTTTTAATACAGCGAATAGTGATGTAAATGAGTACAGTTCACTTGGGAGCTTGCTCACTTTACAGCCAGGCTTCTTTCTATTCTGGGTCTTGCATTAGCACATCATGTTTCATTTAATAGCTTAGCTCTTAAGAGACTCACAAATTGCTGATAAACAATACTGGCAGACCTTCACTTTGTACTTCTTTATGCCGTTAACAAAGTAGATCACGTTTGAATAATATGTTGTGGAAATTTAAGTGGAATGAAGTGAAGTCTCAAGAGCTTGTTGTTAACTTACTATGTTTAATTATTGCAGCACTTGCAGCTATGCTTATTGCTTTGTGGAGGTTCAGAACATTATGTTCAAGGATGTAATTTATTATAATCTGCTGCATTGGATTCAGAGCGTTGGTAGGTGTTTGTACTCCAGATAGGCAAATGTTCTGTTTACAGTTATGTGTAACAGTATGTACTTACCAAAAAAATCTGGCGACTGCTGTCAGCGTTTCAACAAGTTGATTTGGTTTTCAAGTTGTAAATGTTGGGAGGTTTTTGTCAGGCTGCAATTACTGAAAGTGGAAGTGAGTTTTGGAGGGACTCCGGTTTAAATACGGGCTTAGAGTTCTGTAACTTTTTATGTTTGGGAAGATTTGAGTAGATGAGGTAAATTAGTAAAGCTGATTGGTCATGCCTGCTTTTAAAAGCAAGTGATTGAATTGTCTCTACTTGTAATCCACTAACAACGCGTTGCGGCTGTTCTAAAAGGAATGCAAAAGGAGATCTGTATTTCGACTGCTTTGGCAATCAGATGAAAATTCAGTTTCATCTTGTTCTTTTGGGCTTCTGTGTTACCAAAGAGAAGAATATTTTTCCAACCTGGAGTTCTGGTTTTTTTATTCATGTAGTGAAAAGAACTGGTACTCAGGACAGCAAAGTAAATAATGCAGGAGCATTATAGACTGAATTGTTGACTGTAAACCACTGAAGTTAGTTGTGATTGCTTATTAATCCAGCATCTGGTGTACCTCTCAAAGAATTGTTGTGCTAGAACGGAATCAGCTTTGTCTCATGAACGCACCTTCTACCTTCTCTTGGAAAGGGTCTTCTGCCTTTGTCAATTCTCATGTCTCCATGTACATCTGAGTGGGAAAACTAAATGCTTTTGAATAAAGTATACTTTTTTTTTTTTGCTTGGTAAAACTAATGTTAATACAGAGACTATTACAAATTTTGTAAAGCAGATTGATTATTTGGGGTGGGGCATCTCGTTCTCATTCAGAGTCTGTTTTTAAACTTTCTAAAGCTAATCCAGTTTATGATATAGATGTCTTGACAGTGGAGTTCAGTTACATTAGTTGCTCGAGTAGTAGGTCACTTAATGACATTATGTGAAGGTAGTTCTATATTACGATAGATTTATTAATTTGTAAAGAGCCATACAGTAAACTAGTTGTAGTTTAGGATCTATGAGGTAACGGGATAATATTTTAAAGACTCTTCTTGGGCAGAGTTTGGTAACTTGGCCTAGCCGGGTGTGCTTAAAAGGATAGCAATATCAGAAATACCTGCTCCTTGCTGTGCATGTGTGCTTAGTAATTGTGGCATGGACTATCTCTGCTCACAGGTGAGAGAAATGGCCGCTACCACGCTCAGCGGTCTGCTACAGTGCAATTTTCTGACGATGGATGGGCCCATGCAGACCCATTTTGAACAGCTGTGCAAGATGAGGTTACCAAAAAAACGAAAGCGAGACCTGGGTTCGGTGGTGGATACAATTCCTTCCGGTGGTAAGAAAATTGCTTCAGAGACTAAAAACCATGCATGTCGATAGCAGGTTAGGAAGAAATAAATATTTTGTGCTACACTTAAATGCTTATTCTGCAAGCACTCCAGATGGAATAGGATTTGTCCCGTGGTTAAGCAGTATTTAGAAAATTAACAGATACCCAGAAAAACATAAGGCTTGTTGCCTGTGCAGATGTTTTTCCTTGCTAAGCATTCGTAAACCATAATGGCAAATCACTTGTCCTTATGTACCTTATTGTCTATTTCTGTGTACGTAGTGCAGATCCTAATCCTTGCTAAGTGCTTCAGGAATTTGATTTACAGCATAAATGATGAATAAAAATACACTACTGCCAAAAAAGCAAATAATGGTTTTTTTATGATGTTTTTCTACATTAAACTAATTTATTACTTTTCCAGAATTAACACTAAAGAGATTTCTCAGTTTCCCATGTGCACAGCTCGCATAGTTAAGAATGTAGATGATGAGGGATAGCTATTTCCTCAGTAAATGAAGTTTCTTTAGCTGCCACAACATCATTTTGCTTCTTAGCCACCTTACCTTCTAGTTGTTAGCAGTGTGGTTTTTTACTCTAAAAAAAAAACAAAAAACAAACAAAAAAAACCCCACCACAAACCAAAAAAACCCCACACAACTCAAAAAACAATTTAAAAAAAAAAAAAAAAAAAAAAAACCAACCCCAAACAAAAAAACAGAACAAAAAAAAAACCGCCCACCCTTAGTTAATCTTAGTTAGGAGCTTTGGCTTCTGACCAAACATGTAGTGTGTGTGAGTCACATGCATTTGACCCAGAAGGACTGGGTTTTCATATTGTCAAATAGCTGTGGTATTTGAGAAAACATTCTGAACACAGAAATTGGGAACGGTGGAGATGTAGTTCATGAGGTATGTCCTGAGTAGAGAGAAAGATCCTTTGAGAGAAGAAAGCCCTTTTGAAATGTTTATGAAGTATACAGCAGTTGCAGATTAATTTTTTTTTTTACACATTCTTCCACCAGAAATGAAATGTAGAATCATAGAATGAATTTGTGATTCTCTGTAAGAAAGCAGCAGCAATTTGGAGATACATACACTTGTGGGAATTTGACTATATGGTCTGTTATTATCATAGAATCATAGAATGTTTTGGGTTGGAAGGGACCCCTAGAGGTCATCTAGTCCAACCCCCCTACAGTGAGCAGGGACACTGCTAACTAGATCAGGTTGCTATTATTATTGACTGTCTTGTTTTCTGTAAAAACTAGAGATCTCCCTACTGTGGCAGGGTTCTTCGTTTTTAAATTCAGGGTCAAAACTCAGTATCAGCATGTTATTCTAATTAGGTCACCTCTGTTTAATATTTAGGCTCTCTTCAGTCATTCCCATAATTTTTACTGATTTTTCACCTTATTTTTACTGACAACCCGTTTTAGTTTGGCTGTGTCATTGAGGAATGTCTTAGTTGCACCTTGCCAAATGTAAATTAATGTCCTGCAATTACAGACTTGGTTAAACGCCATGCTGGTGTGCTAGGACTTAGCGCGTGTATTTTGTCAAGTCCGTATGATGTGCCCACCTGGATGCCACAGCTCTTGATGGATCTCAGTGCCCATCTTAATGATCCTCAGCCTATTGAGGTAAAAATGCCACTTTTCTTTTCGATATAACAAATCTAAAATGCACTTGGCTCATTCTTTGTTCCCCTTTCCTAGAAAAAATAGGAACCTGTTAAGAAACTTCATTTCAGTTGCTTTTTATTAAATGGCTCCAAATATGTTTTAAGTCATGGACTGCTTCTAAGTATTTTTTTGTGGTAGTTCTGTTCGTGCTTTCAAATTTCAAGCACAAACTGAAAGCTGCAAGAACTATATCTACGATGAGGAAATAGTCTTTTTTTTTAATTAAAAATGTCACTTTTGGGCTTGCCAATCTAGAAAATACCAACCTGAACCAAAAAATCGCTCAGAAAATTTTAAAACAAGGGTTTATAAGCAGCCCTAGAAACAAGTTTTTAATGAAATAGTTACCTTTAACTGAATTTTTTTTTGCCCTATTTGGTTCTGTTAACCTTTGCTGTTTTAACCAGAGTAGTGAGCTTACAGCTAAAGAATTCCGTAGATTTAACAAACTTTGCTTTGGTGTGCTTTAGTGAATCAAGAAACCAAACTGATTGGACTTTTCTTTTGTTAATTTAATAATAATTTAATTATTTTACTAACAGAACAGAGTTTTCCTCTGATTTTTCTTCTATGCACCTTAAGTGATTCATCAACTTTCTCATGTTTTGAGACCCAAACCATTGGTTTGAAATACCCAAGGAAAAAGAAGGGGGGGGAAAAGCATTTCGCTGACAAGAATCTATTAATTTTTTTCAAACTCAAAACTGTAGGTCAAAGAATCCTTTTCATAAGAATTTTAGAGTCATGACACTGGTCAAAAGACTAACCAGAACGGGGCTGAATTCCCCAGAGCCCTTCTAACCTCTGCTTTGCTCTACTCAGCCATTATTTTTGTCGTATTCACCTGGTTTGGTTTTTTTTGTCATGGGGCTTAAATCCATAACTGATACAGATCAATACTGATTGTCTGCCCTGCAGATGACTGTGAAAAAAACACTGTCAAATTTCCGGAGGACCCATCACGACAACTGGCAGGAGCATAAACAGCAGTTCACGGATGACCAGCTACTAGTGCTTACTGACCTCTTGGTTTCACCGTGCTATTATGCATAGATAGGTAAGATTATTTGTTTTGACATAAATTGACAGGAACATCAGTCTTAGGAAATCTACGCTTGCTCTTCAGTCTAGCAAGAGTAGGGAGGGATCCCTAAACCACAGGGAGAATTACGTCCCTCGCACCTCCGGTGGTCTGTTCAGGATCAGATTTACTTTGGTTAAATATTGTCCATCTTTTTGTGTGTCCCTGTATTACGCTCATGTTTTGCTAAGACACTCTCACTTGTTTTCTTGAATACTGATGTTCCTTTTCTCCATTTTCTGCCAGCTGGCTGCCCTTTAAATGCCTGGCAGTTTCACTAAAGGCAAGGTACTTGTTGCTTTGTGCTTCTGATGCCTCTGAGGATTTAGCCTACCACCCAGTCCAAATCATCTACATGTCGTGATGGGGAATGACTGCTACCAAATCGTTTCCTCTTCCATGCTGTGGCTTTGCTACCGGGTCTCTTTACACGGGCACATCCCCAAACAGTGAATCTATTCCTAGAGTTTCTCTTTCTTACGCCACACAATTCTGATCGCTGTTGTATTGTGATGTTTTGTGACAGTATTCTGAGAGAAGCTTTAATTTACATTCTCATTTTGTTCTGTGGTAATAACCTGAGGCAGTAATCTTGTTTTGAATTCTTGTTTTGAATTCATTCTTCTTTCTTTTCAGGTTTCTCCTGTTAAAATGGGAATGTAGGAACCTTTCTGCGAAATAAAGGAAACTCAAAGAAATGTATCACGTAGAAAACTTTGTGTTGGAAATCCCGATGCCTAATCAAAACCACTTTTCAATACAAACACAAAGACCTGGTTCTATTCAAAAAGAATTTCACCTCCCCAGGGAGCGGCTGTGGAAGCCCCATGGTCTCCTCCTAACTGCGCTCGCAGAGCCTGATCGTGAGTTTATTGCAAGACCCTTGTCATTGGCCTGCGTCACACATCAGTCTTGGTTCTGCTTTCTTGCACAGAGTGACTTACACCGCACATTTCTTATCCTCTTTTTCTGACCCTTCTTCCCAGCTGTTTCCAACATCAGAGATATGCAGAGCCAGAGAGTGCTGCACACCAGAATATTGTCAGTGAAGCTCTCCAATTCTGTTGATGCAACTTCTTACCTAGCGAGCATACAATACCAGGAACCTATCGTTCTCAGAGTTTATTTTTCACTACTCGGATTCGAGTGCCCGTCAGGTGACGGGCTCTGTATCATTCAGTCCACCTCAGGGCAGGATTGCCTTTTTGTATCTTCCTTGTCAAAATGTAAATAGCTGATCCTCTCTGTGCAGTATAGATGATGGCGGGACAAAACGTGGGGAGTGAAAGCTCTTACTGCCTGGCCAGGTCTTCATAGATAGCTTGACCACGTGTGGAATAAAAACAAAATCTATGATTTTCTGCATATTTTTAAGGGTGAAAGACTATGGGTGTTTCCACATAATTAGAGCCCACGGATATGAAATTGTGGACTACCAAGTGATGCTTGAATTCACAGAATGAAATGTATGCGCAGTGTGAAAAAGCACTGAGTGGCTGACTATTTTTAACAGCATATTCTCATAGATTGTCACTGTTTGAGCAAGCATATCTTGTTTGAAGATTGCGGAAGCTCTGTATTTTTTTTGCCTGCAGCTTTGTTCAGAGACTGGTATCTATTGGCTATTTAACAACATGTTTAATATGTGTTACATAGTTGTAAAAGACTGTATAAATTGTAGAGGCATTGCATTGACAAAACATTGTACAGTTTGCAACCTTTTGCATAACACCATTGTGAGATTAATTTGTAAAGATTCATACTTAGATGTTAATACGGTAGTAGTTCTGGCTTTTGTATCAAATCAAATGCCATTATTAGTTTTTTAAATTATTTTCTTTAACAGGATCTCTCTTCATGTCTGAAAGGCAGAGGTTTTGGTTTGGTTTTCTTGTATCTCATTATTACTAAGTCTCATTCAGATTTTATTGCAACACTTGTGGCCATCTCTAAACGCTGACATCACATACTCTGGTGTGATAAGTTCATAGAATTGGAGGTACATTGAAATAATTCATAAACTGGTGTGTGTTTCAACTTCCATGCAACCCTACAGGAGCACTGATACATTTTTGGGTGATCTACCTTCTGCGTGTGTGACTCATTCCAAACTTCAAAGCACAGCGGTGTTCCTGGTGCAGTATTTAATGAGTGTCAGCACACAGATGTAACCACTGTATAGCGTAGTGCCAAAATTATTATTTCAATTGTGTATGTAGTTTAAGACCCAATAAATGGACTGTTTGTAACATCTGCACTTTTTTGTATTTCTAAAGCGGAAATTTCTTATTTTGAGATGACAACTTAAGGTTGTTTACTGTGCTTTTGAGCTTTTGGTGTGAGGCATGAGTTTCTTGTGGGATTTGGCTGCGAGTTAAGGCAACATTAAGGATTCATTAAAGATTTAGTTCTAACAGTTGGGAAAACAGCTTTTATATTTACGTAAAAGTATCTTGCACCCCGTGAGGCTTGCCAAAAAGCTTACGAACTTCTGAGAAGTGCACTTAAAACTGGAGAAAGTAGATCCAAGTGGAGGGGGCTTTGCTGATGGAATTAAAAAAAAACAAAACAAAAAAACAAACAAACAAAAAAACCAAAAAAAAACCAAAAACAAAAACAAAAAAACCCAAAACTTTTAAAAGTAATGAAAAGTATTTGCTGCAGAGGATCATCTTTAAAGTATGTGTCAGCTGATTAACCGGTGGAGCAGATGTACGTGCCGATTTCCCTACGCTAAGGGCAGCTAACTATAAGATCCAGCTCTGCTGCTTCTTACTGTAGCTGGGAGTTTCTTTCCGTAGATATCTATAGTCAAAGTGCAGCTGGAATTGGTGGCAATGTTGAGGATCCAGCGCTCTGCAGAGAATAATTCCGTAGCCAGAGCTATGATGGCAAATAAGTAGGTGGCATTAATTCACAATAGCTGTTTATAAATCAGTAATAAACTATTTGATCCAAACAGATTCCCCGGAAAACAGAGTACCTATTCCAAGTACAGTTCTATAGGATAAAATATTCCTATGGTAGTGTGAACAAACTTGTACGAACTGACTTCTTGTGGGCGAAAGATTGTGAAGTCTCCTATTGTGAGAATGTAGGAACAATTTTTTGAGTCCTTCATCAAATACCGCAGCCCCATTGCTGCTTTTATTCCCCTCACTTTCCCCAAGCAATATACACGTGTAATGAATTCTGAGCTTTCCATCACCTTGATGTTTTATGCTGTCTCTTCCCTAAAGCCTTAGAGATGAAAGAACTGCAGTACCTCAGTCTGGAGAGGGAGACATTTCTAGCGTGAGAAGAGAGAAATTTTTCCCTTGAACAGGAGATGGGGAAAATATCTTGGAGGTGGTCTGGTAGCCTTGATAGCCGTAGTGGCCACGTGTCAGTCCGCACAGATACCTCAGTGACCACCGCTCTTTGAAGCACCAAAGAATGGCAGTGACGTAAGGCAGAATTTGTTTGTTGGGTGATTTGGGTGGGGTTTTTTTCTCCAGTTGCAGCACCTTACTGTGTAGTGACTACCTAGCGAGACTATGAAGTGGAGCGATCGCCCACATTTCCCTAACCAAGTAGGTAATTTGTGCATGTGAAAACCTGCTGAAATGGCAGCAGAGGCACCATGCTTATTTTGATAAAAATGTGTAAGAAAATCATCAAGCAGGCGAGTAAGACTTTAACTTGTGCTTTTGAGTGGCACCACAAACTCAGCATTGCTGGACTGTGTTATTAACAAGTTGAGCTAATCTGTATATGGATTTTAAAAAAAAAAATGCAAAAGGTATGAAGGTTATTATTTCTGATATGGTATATTATGACTGTATTCCTTTTCTGTCCAGGTATCTGCCCTCTCATCTTTTTTTACCTCTCTGCCAGGCTGATGGGAGTCCTGTGCTTGGTACAGATGGATGATGTCTCCTGTCAGTTTTTCACAGTTAAGCATCCCCAGCATCCCACACGCCATTCAGTCTCTCACTTTCTTCCACAGCTTCAGGCTTCCTGGAATCCTGCAGCAGAGACTCCAGCTTCCTTTTCCCCTGTGCTGTGGAAAACACAATAATCTGGTAAGATGGAAAAGGGGGAAAAAAAAAAAAACCAACACCAATTTATCAGTAGAAGGTTTTGCTGGCCATTGTCCTTGCAGGATTTTAACTTTAACCCTGCTGTGAATTACCAGCTAATTTGTTGTGCATTCTCACTGGCATTGTGCAGTAACTGGAAGGCAACTTCTGTGGATTTCCCCACCACAAAAATACTTGCTGTGTGTAGTTGCCTTGCTGCGTGGGCTCTGGAGAAGGGGATTTCCAATAAGGGGGGGGGGGGGGGGGAATTTCACCTGAACCTGATATAGACTTTAGGTTATCTGGCAGGCTAGAGGTAACCATGCTCCAGGGAGGGGGGGTTGTGGTGGTTAATCCAGCGAGGTACCTGGGGCAGCAGTCATTTCCCAGTCCACGGCCAGGAATCAAAGGTTTGATTACAGAAGAACTGTGTGAAAGATGAAGAATAGTATTGCTAAGGTGTTCAAGGCAACGCACACAAATTACAAGCAAATTGTAATTGGTTTGCACTGAGGAGTTTTTCTCTCTTTTGGTCAACAGGTGCTTCTCAGAGCTATTAAGAGAGATTTAGAAGGGAAAGTCCATGAGGTGAGAGGGGAAAAAAAGGTTAGTATTCTCTAAGAATACTCTAAGGGTGACTCTTGTAAAGCAGTCTTAAATCAAGAGTTCTCTCAGCACAGATAAAAGCTTAGGCTGTTGCCTACAAAGATTATTAGCAAAATTATCTTTGATTTCTGATGGATTAGAGCGCAGTGCTTAGAGGGATTAGCTGCATCCTAACAAGGCAGCCTTTTTCAAAAGGTGAAAAGGAGAGGGAACCTTGCTGGCCATGATCCTTTTCTAATTCTAGACGAAATGGCCTTTTCCACAAAAGGCTTGTGGAAGTTCAGCCTGCTTTCCCTGCTTGGCCCTTGGCACCCTCACTGCTGCAGGCATTTCATAGAAACTACCTGAGCAGATTTTGCTGCTAGAGATGGAGCTGGACACCCGCTTCCCTTGCGGAATAGTGAGGGGTACTGGGAAATACGAGGGGCAATCACTTCTGATTGGCATACTTGGGAAAAACAGCAGTAAACCCAATAAATCTGCTCTAGCCCTAAGTGTAGTCAGATGAGCAGTAAGACTAGGTAGAAGCCTAGGTGAGTTTATTGGGAAAGGGTTCTGTTAAGGGTATCGGTTAAAAGCTTTTCTGTATTCTCTCCTGGCTTTTATTTCTATTTTTCTGGGTTCATTTCCCCTTTTATTATTCCTGCTTCTTTCCCCTACAACTCTTTTGTTAAGATCATAAGGCTGAGTTCTTAGGCCGAGATGGGGGCAGGTTTCCACAATTAAAAGTAATTTCTAGTTTCTTGTGGTAAATATCTGCAGAACTTGACACTGCTGTAAAAAAAAATACCTTGGGAACACGATTTCTCCTTACGCAGTAGGAACTCCAACACTGAAAAATATCTGAGAAGCTTGATAGTACTAGACAGCGCTGGGGTTTTTTTTTTATTAATTAATTTAAGGAAAGTCTGTAGAGTGCTGTAAAGAAAGAATTAATATCCTAGTGCCTTGTGCAAGGTGCTGCAAAAGTTCTTGCTCTTGTGATTCCTGCCTTGCAAAACTGAGACTGATTTCTTCCACAGCTCTTCTCCCCTGTCCCAGACTTTGGCAGCTCTTTTATAAAAGGGGCAGGGCTGTGCCAAAGGGACCGTGATGTTTCGTGTTCCCATGGAGATCCTTTTTGCCTCAGCTCATCCCCTTGCTCCCCGCGTACGAGCCCCGTGTCCCAATGACCCTCTCTTGCGCTTCCCGCAGCGTTTCTCAACGTGCATCACCAAAACCCTATCAGGCTTGCGCTTCCCTGCCAAAATGTTTGAGGCTCGCAGGCTATAACGAGGAACACCTTTTCCTTCATTTCAAACTACAGTTCATAACTGTAGAGCAGTAAAGCCTCTTAAACAAAACCAAGCCCTCCCCCCGCGCTCTTCGTGGGCCTGCTAAACTGCATTAGTGAAACGAGTGACAAGCTAAACCTATTACTATTAGAAAATGCAGAGTTTTCTTTTGCTATTTTGCACATAATTAGTTCCAAAATATTTAACTCAAGGCCCAACTGTTACGGTTTTGACTCCTGAATCCATTTCTCAAGCATCTCGGGTCGGGGTTGCAAAACCACGCAAGAGATCAGAGTCTTGGTCTTGCCAACTCCTGTGAACCCCAGGGGCCTGCTAAAAACACAGTCCCAGTAGGCACGTGCAGCCTTATTTCTGTAGGTGTGCTTCCACCTGCTGATCTAGTAACTACGGGAAATTAAGAAGTCTTAATGTCTGGCCAAATAATACCTGGAATTATGTAGACCTTCCCAACTTTTTGAAGGACTCTTGTTTTGTAAAATGCGTTACTACTCCTATGGTTTTGATAAGTGACACCACAGAAATGGTCACAGCCCAACCTGGACTCGGGGATTAGATGTAGGGTGAAACTAAGGTCAGTTTTTATGCGGTGTCTTGCTTACACCTGAAGTGCGGCGCGTTACCTGCTCTGGAAGGATGTGGGTATTGTGTGCACATTAGTGTCACACAAAGAGAACAACCACCACTGCTTCCTCAGCATTAATCACTTTGAAATAATTTGGTCCTGTTTAATCACGCAGTTCAGTGCGCTCTGATGTTTATAAATAAGAAAATGCAAGGAGGGAGATCCCAACCTGTCAATGAAAAGACAACTCGTACTCAAGTAGGGCCAGGATTCACCCACAGAATTAAAATTAACCAGGACTTGGAGAACAAAAATACAAGCAAGAGTGGAAATAGAAGTGACAGCCGAGCTGAGAGAGAACATAGCTTGAAGCCATGGGGAACCATGGACATCGTGTGTTGGGTTTGGGGCCTTCTGCCTCCTGTATGCAACTACTTTAAGAACAAAACCAAGGCCAAATGCACCTGACCTAGGTGCCCAGGCACTGATGGCTGCTGGCCTTTCCCTGCCACAGACCCCAACAACCACTCTGGCCTGATTGCCAGCTGCACGTGCATTTAGCATGTAAGGCTCACAGGCCAGGCTAAAGTTGTGAGTCAGAGGTTTCCGAAACTAAGAGCGTGGATTTTTTTTGGCTTTTTGGTTATGTTTTTTTTTTTTTTTTTTTAATGAAGAAATGCGTTGAAAAATACATGAGCAAGTAGCACTGACAAGCTTTCAGGATGTCAACCTAGTGCTGTTGTCGCTGCCCTGATGCTTCTACAAAGCACCACTATGCTTTGTAGGGTAGGGGTAGATGATTAAGACGCTATACGGCTTAATGTGTGTATATATATAATGAGTATATGTAGAAATGGACAGCATAAGGCAGGTGCCAGTGCATAAGTCAAAGTACTGGGTCTGCTGTATTTTCACAGTGCTTCTGTACCTTGCCTGGCTGGACTTCCATCTCTTCCAACTGCATTTCCAGTGCCTGACGTTGAGGTCCCTCAGATGTTTCTGCCTGTGTCAGCCTGTGCTGCCTCGGAGAACGTGCGCTGAGCGTTTCCTGATCGTCAAGCCCTTGTAAGTATTTCGAAATGATCCCTTCGAGTGCTCAGACATCCAGCATTCTCCATCACTTTAAATGACAACTCCTGCATTCGTGATAGTAGTAGTTGGCAGTAAACAGATAAAGAAATAATGCTGATTTCCCCCCCCCCCCCCCCCCCCCCCCCCCCAATCTGGGAATACAAAAGATCCTTTGCCTTGGATCCTGTGCTGTTGGGTGCAGACAAGCAAACACGAAGGGCTTCCCTACCCCGCTGATTTTGCAAGGGGAAACGCAAAAGTGCAAATGGGGGAAGACACAGTGTGCAAAACTCTGCCTTAAATTTTGATGAACATCAGGTTTTGGTTTGAGGCGGGCGTTTTGTTGGTGCTAAGTCAACACTGAGGGATCCCAAACCTCAACTGCCTGCCTGCTGACGGGGTATATCCTGGTGAGGGCACGGCTGTGACATGACTTGTAGCAAAACCTCCAGCTGCCTTCTCTGCTTTGATGAGAGCTTCAGGGGTAAGCCTCGGCGGAGTGCCTGGCCCCACAGCCAGCCTGGCCCTGCCTGCCCCTCGGCCGGTGCTGTGGGTGCCCAGGGAGGAGGGAAAAGGCTGGTCCGGGACACTGCGACAGCGGCTGGAAGTCAAGGGGCAGAGACTTGCTGGAAACTGGGGGAAGGAATGGATCAAACCCCAAGTCTTGGGTTGCTACAGCGCCTTGCACCCCAGCAGCCCTGCAAGCGTGTGCAACGGGGAGCCGGCGCCGCTGCTTCTGGCCAAGCCGGAGCGGCAGCTGCGCCCCAGCGGCGCTGCGGGGAGCCCGGGGGTGCCCGCACCGCCCTCCCCCCCCCCCCCCGCCTCACGGCCCCGGCCCCTGCCCTAGCACAGGCCTCCCCCCCCCGCGGCAGCGCCTGCCTGGCACCGGGGCGGCGCTGGGGGGCGGGTCGGCCGGGGTGCGGGGCCCGTTGGGCGGCGGGCCCGGTCCCCGCCCCGCGGCGGAGGTAGCGGGGCGGGAAGGGGCCGGGCGGGCGCCATGGCGGGGCGGGCGGCGCCACGGCGGGGGCAGCCCTGAGGGAGCGGCGGCGCGGCGGGGCTGCGTGCGGCGGGGCTGCGGGGCGGCGGGCGGGCCGCCCCCGCCTAGGGCCCGCCTGGGCCGCAGCCGCGGTGAGGCGGCGGGCGGCGATGAACGCGTCGGGGCGGCTGCCGGCGGGGGGCGAGGAGGAGCCCCCCGGAGCCTCCCTGCTGCCGCTGGGCGGGAACGGCAGCGCGGGCGGCGGCGCCGGGGAGCTGCGGGAGGGCACCCACGCCGCCACCCTGGCGGCCTGCGCCTCCCTGCTGGCCCTGGTGTTCTGCCTGGGCTCCTACGGCAACCTCATCGTCCTCCTCTCCTTCTTCGACCCCGCCCTCCGGAAATTCAGGACCAACTTCGACTTCATGATCCTCAACCTCTCCTTCTGGGGGCCCCCAGTTTGCCTTCGCCCTCTTCTTCGACTCGGCCCGAGGCGTCCCGGGCGCCTTCTGCTTCACCTTCCACCTCACCAGCTCCGGCTTCATCATCATGTCGCTCAAGACGGTGGCGGTCATCGCCCTGCACCGGCTGCGCATGGTGCTGGGGAAGCAGCCGCACCGCGCTGCCTCCTTCCCCTGCACCCTCCTCCTCACCCTGCTCCTGTGGGCCACCAGCTTCACCCTGGCCACTCTGGCCACCCTCAAAACCCGCGGCTCCCGCCTCTGCCTGCCCATGTCCAGCTTCGCCAGCGGCGAGGGGAAGATCATCCTCTACCTCTACGTCACCGACTTCATCTGCTGCGTGGCCGTGGTGTCCGTCTCCTACGTCATGATCGCCCAGGCCCTGCGGAAGAACGCCCAGGTGAGGAAGTGCCCGCCCGTGGTGGCCGTGGATGCCTCCAGACCACAGCGCTTCGTGGGGCCCCCGGCTGCCGGGGCCGGGGAGGGCGTGCAGGGCGCCGTGCCCGCCTTGTACAGGAACCAGAGCTACAGCAAGCCGCAGCACGTCCAGACGCACGGCTAGCCAAGCACCTCGGCCAGCTGCCGGCCACCGCTGCCGGCCGGCTCCAGCTGGTGTCAGCGGTCAACCTGTCCACGACCAAAGACTCGAGGGCGGTGGTGACGTGCGTCGTCATCGTGCTCTCCGTCTTGGTTTGCTGCCTGCCCCTGGGCATCTCTTTGGTGCAGGACGTGCTGTCCAGCAGCGGCGGCTTTGTTCTCTACCAGTTTGAGCTGTGTGGGTTTACCCTCATTTTTTTCAAATCTGGATTAAATCCTTTTATATATTCCCGCAACAGTGCTGGACTTCGGAGACGAGTCCTCTGGTGCCTTCAGTACATAGCCCTTGCCTTTTTCTGCTGCAAGCAGAAGACGAGACTTCGGGCCATGGGCAAAGGCAGCCTGGAAGTCAACAGGAACAAGTCATCCCACCACGAGACCAATTCAGCATACATGTTGTCTCCAAAACCTCAGAAAAAATTTGTGGACCAGGCCTGTGGTCCTAGCCACTCCAAGGAAAGCGTCCTGACTCCCAAGGCTTCTGTCGGGCATCAGCACTATGCACAGAGCAGCTCGACCCCCATGAACACCCGAATCGAGCCCTACTACAGTATCTATAACAGCAGCCCTTCCCAGGAAGTGAGCACCCCAAATAGCTTACAGCCGGTCAACTCGACTTTCGGCTTTGCCAAATCCTACGTTGCCGCGCATTATCACACCACCAACGACTTGGTGCGAGACTATGACAGTGCTTTGACTAAGCCGATACCGGTGCCCTCGGTGTAGCCTTAGGAAAGGGTTCCGATCTAGCCGACCGAGCGGGTCCCCTCCTTTGCTCTTGTTAACGATTGTTCTGAATTCAATGATACCGTGCTGCCGCCAATTAAGAAAAATGCCACTGATGTTAATACCCGGCTATTTGCGTTTGAAGCGAATACTGGGATGTTACTTCCAGGGCGCTTCCTTGAATTTCTGTGGCAAGTCAGAAAGGGCAGTATTTTAGATTTGTATTTGGAATTGTTACGCAAGGGTGGGTTTGTTACAAAATTTTACTGCTGGACAAAAAAAAAAAAAAAAAAAAAAAAAAGAGTACGTGCCATAAGTAAGCGATTCGTTACGTCACGAGGCAGAGTATCTCCGGGAACAGTCTGAGGCTGTGCCAGAAGTATTACCTGTTAAATTGCATGCTTGCCGTATTTTCAAGAAGGAGCGATAGGGAGGATGCTCGGTATTAATATACTTAAGTTTAAACTCTCCCCATTGCAGAAGGCTGAAAGAACCGGTGGTGTTTTGTCGTAGCAAGCGTCAGTAATAACAAAAGTCCTTTCTGTTCGTGTGGTGAAATCCTGGTTCCGTTGAGGTGAATGGCAAAAATTTCCATGAACTTCAGCTGAGGTTTAGGATTTCGGTCTTGGCTTCCTGAAGCAGGACAAGGCATTTTACAACCAGCGTTACATTGCCACTGGGGAAGGACTTTTGGGAGGTGTCGTGGCACTGTAATAAACTGCTGAAGTATATATATATATTAATTTCTGCTGTACATTTATTTTAAGGATCAGTGGTGTTATGTATCCCAAAATAATCTATTTGGAGAAGTATTTTCCATCTGATAGAAATAACTGTGCAATACCTAATTATGGGTTTTACTTGAGGATGAAGATGAGTATTGCAATATTATCGTACTGATACGCTATTACTAATGCTGTCACCTCTGGAATTGTCTAATTTGTTCTAATTTCTAATGGTTACACAAAGAGTATGGTTGCTGGTTGCTTTTTTTGACCCACGACTTTGTATAAAAGCGGGAATCGGGGGGATTTGGCTGTGATATTCCCGAGAGGTAGAACCGACAGCTCTTAACATTTTTAGAAGCAGAGTCACCACATAACAAGATGACTATAAGTTTTTGAGGTTTCCTTAAGAAATCTAACATCAGTTGGATTTAAAGATTAATAATCTGTCTACTTGTAAACTTGATTTGTTGGTCTACACCATGAGCAAACAACAGAAGTTAAATATTTTTTGATAAATCCGGCCGCTTGTGTTGTGTTGTGTGTTGTGGGAATCCCTTATGAAACGGAATAATCCGGGGGCGTTGAAATTCCTGGCAATTATTGCTTTGAGTGGCCAGGTCTTTTCAAAACAAGCAATCGCCTTCCAATTTCTGTGGACTTCGGCAGAGCCTTAGCATCTCCGAAAGAATTGTGCCAGAGACTCCTGGTGCCTCGTTACAGGAAAATGCCTCATCTTGAGCAAAATCACAGTGACGGAAAGATGACGTGCTGGTTTAGAAACAAAAAGCATTCCCACCGTGGCTGTCTGTGGGTTGGTGGTGGTTTAGGCTATTTGTTACCTATTCTCCTGGAAGACCATTGCATTATGAACACTGCTCTTTGTTTAACACTCTGAATTTTGATTCATTTTGAGTAACTCAAGACAGCTTTCTTGCAATAAAATGGATGTGAACAACTTTCTAATACAAATGTAAAATTGAAATTACTTCCAATAAGTCTTTTCTCTCTGCCCAGATATTTTTCTCTATAAATGAATAACGCGGTTCTTTCTAAAGTAGTTATAAAAGATAACTAAAAGATCTGTCTTGTTTGGTTTTGCTCTCTTTGCATTTCTCTCTAGTACTAATTTGGAGGGGAAAAATTGCGTGGGATCCTGTCATTTTGTCTGGAACTATACGTTCTTAGCAGCAATTACAGATTCAGATGGTAAGGAGCATAGGGCAGGACCCCAAAAGCAGTTGCAGGGTGGGGTCCTGTGCATACTTTAAGGGAGCTGGAGATCTGCAGTAAGACTGGTTTTAGCATTAAGCAGTTTGGGGGTTTGCTGCATGTTTGCGTGACTCCTACTGTGCTTTTGGGTTGGATCACGTGAACTTCATCACATGGTAGAAGGTGAAATCCCTCACGCCTTATTCATAAAAGTGACTCGCATTGGCTGTTCACGTGGGAGCAAAGCAAGAAGGGTACAGCTTTAGGATAGAAGGAGATTTTGTTGCCTTTATGATTTATTATTAAGGCGCAAGAAGTGAAGTCCCTTCAGAGCTCTTCTGTTAACTCCTGGTGCCAGCTGTATTTTTATTACAACCCCCGTGTTAATGTGTTTATAGTGTCAGATAGGAAGGTGCAGTGCCTTTTAATCTGCAGCAGGAACAAAATCTGATTTAAGTTGTCAGTTGTACTAAATAACTGTTTTGGGGGAGGCTTATGGATGTAGTAAAGGGAGATTGGATTTTGAAAACACGTAGGTACAATTTCTTTGAAGTGAATCATAAACTGAAGTACTTATCATACGATAAATAATTGGTTTGGTCTCTTCTGGGGTATAACCTTGCTTTTTCCCTTTAGCCCCCTTGTTGTATCGTAACCACCTTCTGCTGAGCACAGAACCAGTAAAGCGGGACCACGAGGTTAAAAAAGCAGCAATTTGATGGAGAGGGGAAGCAGCAGAGTGCTGGATGAAGGCGGCGGAAAATGTATGTGAAGAGAGGAGGTGGGTGAGAGACTAAGCAATAAAAGCATGGGAACACTGAGTGGTTTGGAACAATTAGGTCTGTGGTTAGTGCCGTCCATAGCGCAAGAACCAGAACGCATCTCAGGAGTGTGAAAGGTGGCAAATCCAAGACTCGGGTACTGTGCTTCCCTTACTGCCTGTACGTACGCTGTGTGGCTGCAGAGCCGCTGAGAAAAAACTAGGAAGGTTTAACAGGTACTTCACGTGGGTAATACGGGTATCGGGAGCCTGACAGTTACCGCCAACACGTTTTGCAATATATGTAAAACTTGATACTCTGGGAATTAAGGCAATCTTTGATTTCTGGGGTTAGGATGAACCTATCGTGGCGGAACATCGTATCCAATGTGTGCTTTCAGTGTGCTACTCGGCTTCCTTTGAAGTTGCTGGTGTTGGCCGCTGTCACGATACTTGGCTTGAGGACCATTTACCCTTTATTATTGAAAACCTGCATTTGCGGTGTTCGGTGTGCCAGTTTGACCAGGGTATCTCATGAAATCAGGAGCAGCCTCAAAGAAAGCATAAAGCAGCTTATTAGAAAAACAGCTGATGAATTACTTGGGGCTGATCTCACAAACAAGTGACTTCTGGTTGTTTACATGGACAGAAATATGTGAAAGATTCTGTAATTCACAGACTTTTTAAGTCTTAGATCTTGCTTTATGGTGATGAGTTGACTTTTTCCGCTGGAGGCCTGCAGTATTGTATTTTTTACCCTTTATATATAAAACCTAAAAGCTGCTAATGCCAAATAATTTTAAACAGAAGTTGCTCAAGAGCGTTCAACAGTTGGGCACCACCCCAGAACTTCTTAGACGAGAGATTAGAGCTGCAAAAATTGGACAGACGATAGTCAAGAGGATCAGTGCCGAATCATTTTGTGGTATTTTATGGTATGTCTGGTTTAGGTATCTAATTTGTCACTTGTTAGGAAAGCTGTGGAAATTCTCCCCCATCTCATCTCCAATACCCCTGCACCTGCAGCACAGGGAATAAAAAGTACAGGGACTTCCGAACGGTGAGGGTTGTGCTTCCCTGCACCGTTCTCTCTTCACCTTCTTCCACGAGGAGGCAAAGCAGGGCTACAGAGAGCAACGTGAGGTGTTCACGATGGAAACGGAGAGAAGGCAGGTGGTGTCGTATCTTAAAATAATAGAATAGTCTCGCAGGGATTAAGGTGGAGTCCAATGGACGTTTTCTAGCTTTGCCATCTGTCTGTTTTGAATGGGGTTTGAATTTATTTATTTTTTTTTTTTTAGTATTTAAGAGGAGCGTTTTTGTACCGATGCCACAGGTGGGTGGGTGATTATGTTGCCACTGAGCACTGGTAAGCAATTCTGCTTGTGCTGCACAGACCAGGAAACAAGGTCCTGTCTCTCTCTTTCACCAGTTAGCTGGCTGCCAGGCTGCCAGCAATTTAAGGAACAGGAAAATAATTCTGTTTTCACGACAGTCAGCGTCCATGACTCCTCGTGCTTGCTGAGGAAAGGTGGGTGGTGGGTTTGCACAGAGTAGAGAGTTCTCTCTCTGTAAACAGAGACGGTAGAGGAGGGTAAGTGCTGCTCTGCTTCTTGTAGCTTGCGCTGGTGGAAAACTGGAGAATCGGCACCATGGGACAAAGGGGAAGGAGGCAATTACAAAGCACTTCTGGGGTTTGTGAGCACTGGTTCTGTCCTGCGGTGCAATTGATGCAGATTTGAATAGCCCTCTGGTTATCATCAAGTTCAAGCACTGTGCTCGCTGGATGTACCAAGTGCGGTATCCTTAAGTTTAATCAGTACCGGCAAATTGACTTTAAAATGGCATTTAGGGTGTGCGGATAAATGCTGACAACAGGTCGTTGTCAATTCCTATTTAAAGTGGGTTTAGTTTAGCATTAGGAAAATGCTTTCATTCATTGCAAAAGCTGTCCCCGAACCGTGGTTCCAAGAGTCCCACATGCTGCGCCCTGCAGTGTGGGGGTTTCCCTTTTTGCTAGGAAGCAGCACAGGGAGAGTGAAAACCCTCTTGCTGCTCCAGCTGGATCTTTTCCTTTTCAAAACACGTCGCAGAAGAGTTGCTGTATTTACTGACATCTCTCTCTGTTTGTTTCGTGTCTCCCCTTTTGGCATCAAATAGGATGGCGTTGGTCTTCCTTTGTCGCAGCAGAGCTAGTTCCTTTTCAGAGAACGCGTTCCGAACGTGCTGCCCCAGGTGTCGTACCTCGGCGTTCTGCGTTCCTGGGTCTGTGCTCTTCTGCTGGTAAGTCATCTGGGGTTGCTCATCTTACCAGCGAGTCCGGATTGTGCTACGCTAAATGATTCGTTCTCACCTGGTATTTATTCAGTGTCGCAGTCTGTTGGTTTTTCTTGCAAGTGGACGCTAGATCGGCTGAATTTTTTTTTTTTTTTTTCCCCCCCAAATACAATAAATAGAACTATTAGGTAGCCCTAGGTGATGGCAAGGGCTATGCAAAGGGAGCACTGAATTCATTTGAAATGGGTCAGGCTGATTGTGTCAAGTGAAGCTTCCCTAAGTCTAAACAGTATTATACAGAACTTCCTTGCTTATTCTTCAGAGCTTTGTGATAACAGCATTTAAATAAAGCTCACACTGATTATTTAACACCAGAGGCTGGCTCTTTTTTGATGGCCTGGTTGTATATGTTAATCTGTAATTAGAAAAGGTTTTAGGGGCTGGTCTCTTCCACCAGTTACTTAAACCAAGTGATGTAGCAGTGCAGATTTGCAATTGCATCTCCTGGACAGCTGCATTGTCAGTCTTTAATCTTTCCTTGCTAAACCACAGAAGGAAAGTGATACCTGTGTGGTGTGGTGGTTTGTGTTTTTCTTACATGTACAGGCTCTGTGTTCCTGCCTTAAGCTGGACTAGAACCGAGAATCTGAACTGCAGCTTCACCTCTGAATGACCTCGCGTTCCATTCTTTCTGCGATAATCCCAAACCCACAGTTAGGGCATGCAGCGTGACTCGAGCTGTTCTTCCTTTACAGGTGACATTACAGCATTTTAGGAAATGCTGGAAATAGCTGAAGAGAACCAAGCAGCCGGGAGGAAAAGGCTGTTTAAAGTGCTCAGGTCTCAGCCCTTTGGAGAACGGATTCTTTCATCGGACGGACTAACGCGCGTGCTACCAAACCCGGTAGTGACCTCTCCTGGCACTGATCCGAGACAAACCCCCACTGCAACACAGCAGCCTTTGCAGGAGGTAAACACAGAAACGCTTTTATTTAACCGCAGGCTTCCCAGGCACAACCTTTACGCGTTCTCGCATCTCATTCCAACTCGTACGTATCCCCAGCGGATCCGTTTTCCGCTCTCAAAAGCGGTTCATTGGTTGTTTTTAAGACAGCCGCTAGCTGATGCCAGAACACTTTCTGTTTGCGTTCCTCAGGGCTCCACTTCAAGTAGGTTTTTCTTTTCAGCAGCTTCCTGAGTTTGCTGAACTTCTGCGGCACGCTGTGGGGCGGGAGGTCTTCCAGCACAATCATGATGAGGGAATCCTGATTTTCATTCAGAACCCGGTGCTCAGCAAAATACAGTTCATACTGACACCAGCAGCTGTTTACAAAACTGGGAGAGAGAACAAAAAGGACTTTATGGCTGTTCTCTATGCAGTAAAAAATGTTACCAAGTACAGGATGCCCCGGCTTGAAATCCCTTTCGTGGTAACAGATCTTGAATCCGTCAGCTTCCAGTTTTTCCAGTAGATTCTCTTTGGTCCAGTTTGCATCTTGTTCACTGTATGAAATGAAGGCATCAAAGACCTTGTTTTCTGGCCTCTTCTTGTACTGCTTCCTCTTCACCATGCACCAGTACCAACCCATTCGCACGTACCACAGCCCGTCGAACCGCCAGCAGAAGCCTGTTAGCACCAAAACAACCAGGACGGCAACGCAAGCTGTAACGGCCATCTGGACGCCCAGGGAGCAGCGCAGAAGCGTGAGGTTGCTGCTCTCCACCAACCAGCCCCTTCTGTCTGGTGGGAAGCTGCACCGGAGATTGCCTTTGCCATTTATCTGCAAGCGCGGGTTGTGGATGTACACGTTCACGAACCAGTACAAGTCACAGTTACAAAAAAAATGTTTACCTTGAACAGTCAAAACGCTCAAACTCGTTAACTGGCCAAAAGTGTCCTCCACTATGGTAGTAATGGCGTTGTCGCTAATGTCAAGCTCAATCAGAGAGGCCGGGAGAGCACCACGCTGTAGAAAGGAGATCTTATTCCCCGATAAATTAAAATATTTCAGCACTGGAAGAGATTTCCCAAAGTGATCAGGGACTTCTGAAATTAGGTTGTGACTACTGTCCAGGTTAGCGAGCGCAGAAAGGTTGCCGGCGGGTTCCAGACTGGTGATCAGGTTGCCAGAAACATTGAGAGATTGGAGTTTCTCCAGGGCGTCGGTTAATGACAACTTGTTCAACTTATTTTTACTGATATCACATTTTGTTAAAGTCAGCGGGAAATGCTCGGGATGCATATCCGTAATTTTGTTATTTTGGATACTAAGCATTGTTAAGTTGGAGACGGATTTAAAACTAAGGGGTATTATTTTAATATCGCTGTTGCTTATGTCGAGATGCTGCAGGGAGGGAGGTAAGTCAGGAAGCACGGAAATCCGGTTGCTGCTGAGATCCAAAAATACTAATTCTTCCATTGTGCCAGCAAACCACTCTGGCAGTTCTACGATGGAGCAGTTGGACATTTTCAGGCGTTTCACTTTCTTGGGAAGGCTCTCGATGGGTGTACCGGCCTGGTTTCTGACAAACGAAATGGCGTTGATGCGTACAGTTCCGGGGGGGACTTTTGGAACTGCGTTAGTGATTTCTGGGCGTACAGTGTATATGAAGTGATTTCCTTGAACGTACATGTTTTCTAAGTTAAACATCTTCTTAGCAAAATTTGGGGGTATTTGGCTTATGTTTGTGAAGGACAAGTCAATTACCCTGATGGCTGAAGGCAGGCACAGCGTATCCAAGCTGTTTATGGGGTTGTTGCTAATATTTAAAAACAGCAGCTTGCTGAGCGGGAAGTTACAGATCGCCTCGACGTCTAGGATGTTAATTGTTAATTTGTTGTAACTGGCATCAATGGACCGCACGTTTTTCATGGGCAGAAACAGAACGAACAGCGACAGCAGATCCATTTCCAGGTCACTGTGGCTAATGTCAAGCTCCAAGATACCGTCCAGTTGAGCTTGGCAGGCATCTGGATCCAGTTTTAACGTCAGCTCTTCCTCGGAGAGTTTGCTGTTCGACAGATTGAGTATCCCATTTACTGGTGCTCCGCAGAAATTAGGCCTTAATGTGGCCATGGGAGAGTCCGTTGTGTTTTTCTCTGCTCGTCGAAGAAGATTCTCTGTACCTCGTCGGAGCCTCGGATGAACGTTTTGCCGGGCAGGCGGCCCTCTGGAATGGGGCAGCTCCTCGGCGGATGCAGATGGCTCCAGAGCAGCCCCTGGTGATTTCTCCAAATCCTTATAAAGCTGTAAAGACCCTGAGGCTTCGCTACTGGGTAAGAGCTTCAGATGGGGTGGAAGACCCCATACAAGAAGTTTCTTATCATTAAATGATAAATTCAGAGAAACAAGGCTGAGCAGCCTCTCAAACGCACCGGGTTCGATGTCCTTAATCCGATTGTAGGAAAGGTCTAAAACTTCCAGTGTGTCAAAACCTTCCAAGTCTCTCTTGGTTATTTGTTCAATTAAGTTATGTGAGAAATTGAGAGCTCTTGCTGTTTTTGGAGCTTGTGCTTCTGATACGGAAGAGAGGTTTAAATAGGAGTAGTTATAAAATGGGAAGGTATAGGCTGTGGGTGTCCTCAGAGTTAGGAATCCCTTTGCTCCACTGAATAAGAAAGAAATGAAGTAGAAATGAAGGCTTCCAATAAGGATCCTCATCCTGGAAAAAAGAAATGTAAAATCCATCGTTATAACATGCTCTGTGTTAACAAATGCCCTTAAAAAACCCCTAAATCCTAGTTTACTTGTCAGTACAGAAATTGTTCCATTGGTTGTGTCCGAGTCCCTTTTTAGCTACATAAACACGCACCTCGCTTTGTTATTATTTTCAAGAGTGAATGTAAAAGATGGTGTCGGAGAATGGTTTGAAGGCGAGCGCTGGTCATTTCAGATCACTGTCGATAAAGTCTGAATGATTTCTCTTAACATTTTTATTTAATCCCTTCCCTCCCAGCCCAGGCAGGCAGTGAGCAGCCTTTGCACGAGCACCTTCCCATGGCAAAATCTGAAATGCACGTTCATAACCACTGCCTGCGATTCGGGTTTTACGTCTCCCGTCCTGGCGCACAACAACCGGGTAAGTCTGACCCGTCCAAAACCTCTTCAGCCACTTCAGTAACGTTCTTGGGAGGAACGTGGCAGGGAGCTCCACGTAACTGTGGGATCGTCTGTCTTCTCCTGATCTCATCCCCTTGGTGGTTTGCTCTACCAAGAATTTACTAGCGACCGTGTATTTTGCCTTACCTGTCGGAGTAAGGAAAAGTTTGTTTTGCAGTACAATTTCAGAGGCTTGTACGAGGCAGCCTGTGCCAGGAGAGGTCACTGCTCTGTGCGTCCTTCATCCTTGGAGACTTCCCATTGCCTGGTAGCGTCGCTGCCCAGCTCCTCTCCTGCCCCGGGTCTCTCTGTCACCAGTTTCCTGACCCCTACAGTCTGTATTTATTAGGGGAAAATGCAGGCGCAGGCCTTCAGGTGAGCAACCTGGTGGTGTTTAAACCCCCTCTGCCGCCCACCAGGCTTGGACGTGAAGAGAAGGGACCCCAACGCCCTCCCAGCTCTGCCCTGGGGACCCTCCGCTGCCCGCAGGACCCCACCAGACCGCCCAGCATCCCCAGCTCACGCCTCGCTCCGAGCAGCAAGAGCCCGCAGCCGAGAGCCCTGCACCACGGGGGTAAGCAAGCCCCCGGGGCGTTACATGCATTGCAGATTTGGGGCTGGAAGAGAGTTAACAGCTCCCTCACACTTCCAGCGACCTTCCCTGTCCCCTTCCCCTCTTTTACCCGCTCTCCTCGGCGCTGCTCCCCCGCCGGTACTGGCCGCTGCCGCCGCTGCCTTTTGTAGCCCTGAGAGCGGGGTGGGGCGGACTGGGAACCCCCCAGGAACTGCCCAGCCCCGCTCCCCCCGGTGAAATCTGTAAAGCTTTCCCAATCGTGCCGCTACCAGCAGCTGCTCAGCCCATCGCCGAGGGGAAAATGGAAGGTGGAAGTTGCTTGTTTTGGTGGAAGTTGCTCCTTTGAACGCTTAGAGGCTGTGAACGGTGTCGTCCCAAGGCATCCGCTGGCTTCGCTCCTACCCGAGCATGGCAGGGGAGGTCTGGAAGCACCGAGTGTGACCGCAGGGTTATAAAACTGATTTACTCCCGTAACGGGGTTTTTGTTGTGGGGTGTGTTTCCTAAGATGGGGAGGTTTTCCTGTTGGGCTCTTACGTGTGATTACAAGGTCTCGCGTGCCAGAAGCGTGCCTGCAAAGCGAGCAATCCTACATTTTGTGCACTTTAACTAGGGAATTAAAAATAACAGGAGATTTTTTTGTGGTGTTTATGGTGCTGCCTTGAACAAATCGCCCTCTGCAGCTACTTCGGGATGCCAGCAGAAGGGGAGTCAACAGATTGCACAAGGTGTGGAGCTCTGTCAGCCACTCTGCTTTTTCCGCTATTGATTTTTTTTTTTTTTCCCCCCCCACACTCTTTCGTAACTGCCGGTGACTGGAAACTCATGCGGTAGCCCAGAGGCTCCCCGTACAGTCCTGGGGGGCTGGAAAACCCCAGGGTTGTTTGTGCTCCCCTTCTAGTCTGACTGGATGCTTTCCTGCCCTGGCAGGTTCTGGGAATTACCCTGAAATCACCCGTTCTTCAGACAGATCCTGACTTGCTTTAGTAGAAGAGACAGGAAATTAAGAGCATTTTGGACATGTCAGGAAGGATTCTTGCTCCTGCTTTCACCTTGGGGCGACCCCCCGTAGGCAGCCATTTCTCCCCGACGAGTCTGCCTGCCTTCTCCTTTTATTTTTTAAAGCAACCTCTGATTTTGGGGATTGTGGAGAAAGAGCAGCAGATGCAAAAGGTCCGTGTGAGTGAGTAGGGCAGGTACGCGCAACGCGGCTGAGCGGCAGGGTCGTGGTTCCCCACAGGGACTCAATAAAGAGATTTCATTCCTGAAACGTATCGTCCTGTTCCCTGTCTGCCAGGGATATTTTTGTGTGCTGGAAAAGTAATCGAAGGGAGGAGGGCTGGACCTGTGCGAGACCTGCTCAAGTCCAGAGGGGCTGAGCAGCAGCTGTTGGGCGAGCAGACCTCAAAGGAGCAGGAGCTTGTCTTCCTGAGGTGGGCTTAGGTGTGGGTGCTGGATGACAACCGTAAGTCACGTCTGGACAAATAATTTATGACCAGGAAATGCACTCGTCTGCCTCGGTGCAGGGAGAGGGAAGAACACCCCGCATTTCTTTACCACTTGGGAAAATCTTTCCGAGACCGATCGTCCTATTTCACCCCTTCAGCTGAGGGAAACTTCCCAGGGACTGTCTTGCCTCGCGCACTGAGCCACCGACTCTTCTCAGCCGTGTCTATCAGCTCTGCAGATGTCTCACATGAACATTCTCTCTGCTTTTTGACCCGGTCTTGCAGCTAATAAATAATTTGTGAGTTGAAGTGACAACTAAATAAGCTCCGGAGTGAATCCCTGTCGCCTGAAGTCGAAGGGCTGCTGCATTTGAGCAGCATCTTAGAGCGGAAACGCGAACAAAGCCGTGGCAATAGCGACACGACTCTCTCTAGAAAATTCTGACTCCCTTTTGTGATGCTCAGCCAGCAGGTCTCGGCACGAAGCGAGCGCCGCGGTGCTTACGCTGGCCTGGGTCGCGCAGGAGGAGCCCTCGAGCGAGTTCTGAGCATTCCTGTGCAGGTAAGCTGGGGGGGGGGCGGGGGTGTTAAGTGCTCGTTACTGATTTTTGTTCTTTCTGTGTGCAGAAATCCTGTGTTTGGGCCCTAAACCCGCTCATGCTTTGAACTCTCCTTGTAGAGGTAGATAAGCGGCACGTTTCACTTTCCCAAATCTACTTTCCTTGGATGTAATTCCCTGTGACTAATTGCAGATGATATCAGTGCCGCTGCTGCAGATTTTTGCTGTCTGCCATTCACGTTATTTTCCACGCTGCTGATTCTTAAATGAGCGTGGAAACAACTGCCGGGAAGCAAACCCGCGTAACATCTCGGGCGTAAATCTAAGCAGACCAGCGCAGAAACCCTCAGCCCTCCAGTTCTGCTTTGTGCTTTCCGCTTACCAGACGAGGCTGCTTTTTTCCTCGGTGTTGGTACCGACAGGTTCCTGCGCCCCAGGGCTTGCCTGGGAGGGGGTCGAAGCAGCGAGTTGCTCTCGGTTGCGCGTTTCTTTTAGGTTAGATTCAAATGTGTTAGAACATAACATTTGGTTGGAATGAATTCTTTCTCGCAGCATCAACTCGTGGCCTGTCGTGCCCTGTGGGGTTTTGGCGTGCGTCTTCCCTGCTCCCCTCGCCCCCACCTCGGTGGTTCTCTCCCAAATCAGCGGTTGGTCGGGGAGAGATGGGAGAGGGCGGACGAGAAAAGCACGTTCTTGGTCTCCGTGGGTTTGTGTGCTGGCGGGTAGTTCGGCCGCAGGGCAGGAACGTCTGCGAGCATGTTGCTTCCTGGGTGAGGGGAAGTAGAGGCTGAGGAACATGGAGAGAACAGGGTGCAGATTTCATGGGTTTGGCAACAGTGTGGTTTGCTCATAAAACGGCAAAAATTGGCATTAGCGGCGCACCGAGGTGCCGTGGCTGCTTAGTCAGAGGTTGTGCTTCCCCATCGCGCCGGGGGCTTCCGTCTCTGCGGGGAAGTGGAATTCTTTACGTTCTGCAAGATAACTATTCTTATCCTTTCCTCTGATCTAATTACCACAACCAAGGGGCGCGCAGGAGGGTTTAGCGTGCTGTAGTTTTGACGTGCCCTAGCCCGATGGCTGCCGAGGGAGCCCGACACCGTCCCAGCCCCCGCCGCGTGTCTGCGTTCTGCGGCGGGGCACCGTGGCACGTACATCCACGCCGGGGCTTGAGCTGGGCCCAGTGCTGAGCTGCTGCCTTCCCTAAGAGCAGCCAAGTGGATACGGGGCAGCCTCAATTCAAACTAGAACTATCGCGAGGGACGGCACAAATCGAACATTTCCACCTGCTGCCGGAGCCCTCATGAGAGGACTCAGCCAGCCCGCTGCACGGGCAGGTTGGGTGTAGCTAAAGTTCAACGTGGTTTTATTTTTTCTGACTCTACGTTGCCTTGGGACGCGTCTTCGCCGCTGCGGACCCGAGCGAGCGGCACCGCTGGTGGTCCAGAACCAGGATAGGGGCAGCGGCGCAGCCGGAGGAGCTGGTGCCGAAGCGCTCCTCCCAAGCTGGGTGGGTGGCGAGGCGGGGAGCCCTCCCGCAAGCTTCGCAGGCTCCGTGCGCCACGAGGCGCTCCTGTGCGGCCCAAGGCTCGCTGTGGTCAGTACGGGGCCCAGATTCATGAGAGTGATGAGGAGGTTGGTCCAGCTGACTGTCAGGCAAGGGAAAGAACGTTAGGGAAATGGAGTTACAGGTCCAGAGTCAGGCAAAGACCGCTTTGAATGTCTTCTCTTTACTAAAAGCTACTGGCTAAATAAAGAATTAAAACTTAAGTAACTCTTTGCTGATTTATCTTATGCTTCACCAGAAAGTCGGGGAGAAAAAAATCTGTGTAGAAGACCCTAGGGGAAAAAACAGAATCTAAGTAGAAGACTCTTCCCCCACCCCCTTTTCCAGTTTGCTCCGTCACACCGCTAAGCCATCAGAAACAAGGGTATGAGCAGGACCGATGACTTTGAACTCAAATGCTGCATCATCCTGCTGCTGCTGGTTTGGTTTTCTTCTCCTCCATGAGACAATAAAACGGGTTCTTACACTGCAACAGTCCGGCAGTTTATTTTGGGGAGCATTCCGGACGTCACATGCCAAAGGGTTGGCCGTTTTCCCTCTGGCGTCAGCTACAAAATTCCCGGACCTTGCACAACAGCTTTAGAGAAGAGGAAACGGAGCAGGCTGACATCTGTGACCCACACATGGAGCACGCACCGTTGCTGCGGGCCGAAATGCAAACCAGCACATCTGACTGATGGCAGCAAAATAAATGTATTGAGATGAACCCTACAGTGTTAAAAACGTCCCGGAAAGCAGCCTGGGCTGGGGGAAGAAATAACCGAGGAAGCACTGCGATAGTCCTGCCGTTCCCAGCACTCAAGGTGAGGTAACAATTGCACCTGGGCCAAGGAAGGAACCCCAGCAGGAGGATTTAGTGTTGTAATGGCTGCCAAAGGCTCCTGAGCAAGAAGTGCCGTTCACTTTCTCGTTCTGCGGGCAGCTGAACGCCTCCCTTGAAGCTCAACCTTGTTAATTTTGCCTTTTTAAAGTCGGTAAGTTACACCTTAGTGATGACGATGGTGGCGGAACGTGTCGTACACAAGGCACACAGGAAGTGCAAGACAAGGTTTTAATCATTAAAAGTTTATCCATAACCTCTTATATACACATAGTTATACACAAAGTGGTTCACGAGTCCCTCATCTCATGGAGTTCTGCTGGTGAGGTTGGTTGGCTGAAAGCTGCTCTCTGTCATCTCAGGGAGGGGACGTTAGCGTGGCGAACGCCGGCGGGGTTGGCAACGGGTATGGCTTCTTCACGGGCTCTACCCCTCTTCAGCTGGGCACTGAAAGGAGCCCGTGTTCGTCTGCCGTATCCAGAATTTTACAGATGACTGGAGACTCCACCTTGAATATAAGAGCAGGACATTAAAGACTATGGAATCGTTGGGAAACTTCTATGAGAGCCCACGATGGAGAGCGTGAGATTAACGCCAGCCGATTGCAAGAGGCTCAGCACTCGAGCGCCGCTTTGTAAAATTTAGTAAGGGCTTTTCACTTCTGAGCACGACCTCTGTAGCTTACAACCAGTGTAATTAATAACGACCCTCCCTCCTCTAAGCAAATGCAGTCAAACAAAGAGCAGTGCTCGTTTACCGGCTACGTCTGTGGGCTAAAGCGCGCCCCAGGAGCCTTCTGTGAGGGGTCATGGGGAGGAAGGGGCTATTTTTACCGTCCCTGATCTCGGGGAACCCAGGCGTGTCCTTACGTACCCCGAGGATGTATTGGCAAGAATGAGGCTCTAACATGTAGATGGTCACAGCGTGAGGGGAATCGGATTCTTTACATCTGAAAACAGGAGAGAGATTTTGTGGCGTTGAGCAGGTAATAAGCACAAAGTCAAGCACAGGTGCCTCCAGCATTTTTAGTAAGCGAACGGTCGCTGCTTTCTGAGCAGTGAAGGCCCAGAGGCTTTCCCCTCTCACACGGGAAGCGGAGAGACAAACCATCAGTTTACTAAAAAAGTCAACTTACTTCAATTTCACAGTCACCTGCCGTGGCTTCTCTGTTAAGTCGCAAACATCTCCGTTTCCGTAGAAATGAGACACCATCCTGCCACGAAAGAGCAGAATGAAAAGGTTTGGGAATGCTGACCGCCACGCTGACGCACACAGCTCGCTCGTGTGACACCAGCGCCTCAGTCGTCAGGTGTTTAACTCCAACACGCAAACCAAAGAGGTTGTTCCAGTTACTGCAGGAGCAAAGAGTTGTTCGCTAGTGGAAGGTTTTTCTCTGCATCACAGCCAGAGGGTTGGGTTGCCCTTTCTGATATGGATTGGGGGAAATCAAAAAATAGATCCGTACACACTGCTCTTGGCAGTTTATTGTATCTGTTCGTAAACCGAATATTCGCGTGCTGCAGAGGCGGGCCCTGGCATTGTGTCTCTATGGCAAGTGTGAGACCAGCTCAGGAACAGGTCGCCGGAGCAGCAGCGGTGGCGCCCGTGACCGTACCTCACCATCTGCGTGCCATCCTCTCTAAGGTAGTAGGTTCTAGCAGCGTTCTTCCTGGACCACTCGATGTGCTCCTCCTTGCTCCAGGTGCCCACCACCACGGAAGTCTTGCCACTTTCCTTATCCTAAAACAGGAAAAGCTGGTAATTGCACCTCGCGTCGTACAACTAGCGGTGAGGATACTTCAATGACGTGTAGAATGTCACTCCTAGAGCAAGTCTGTCGCTGTCAACGAGTTCTTGCATTTGGGACAAACTCTTGACTGATCGTGTCCTAGGGTCGGGAGCTGCGCTGACGGTCTCTTCGGAACAGCCGCCCGGGCTGCGAGAGCTGATAAAGGTGTTTCGATGACCAGAAGAGCGTTCCCACACACACCACACACCCCCCCATTTTTTCAGCTTTGATTATCACTGCGCTCCTCCTGACATGGCACCTGCATAAACTGAGGCAGCACACGGGAGGGATTTCTTTTCTGAAATCCAACTCCTTAAACCCAAGATATTGGTCAGCCAAGGAGAGGACGTTTCTTTTTGGCAGATCCTCTAACCCTTTTCCCCCCATGCCCACAGCCATCTAGTGGCAGAAGAGAAAATATCTGAACGTACCTCATGATACTGATGAACATACTTGCCATAGCAGAATTCGTACTTCCACCAACCAACGCCCTAGGGAGAGGTATAAATAATCTCAGCGTTAAACCAAACCCCCAAACCAAAGCGAATGCCCCCAAAAGCCCCCATCCCAGTCCCTCCAGACCCCAACCTGACGGCTGTTTTAGCTGTAAAACTCCGTACCCATTAATCAGATGTGCTGATTCAAGGTTTGCATGGAGAGAGCATCTCTTATGAGACTAATTAGGCACGGGATGGAATAAATGAGTGTAAGCAAAGACTCCTGGAAGAGCCACAGAGGACTCCATTCCTTGCACGATTTGTACACCCCCATTCATCTTTTGAAGAAACACTTTCCTCTTTCAGCGACAGGGAAAACTTCCGATGCCCTTTCCCTGCTGGCTGTTCTCTCAATTAAGTTTTATCAGATTTTTTTTTCTTTTTCTTCTCATTAACAAACTTAGCACTGAACAATTCTCATGATCTGCTTTCGTTTCACAGCTCAAATAAATCGCATTTCAACAGCAAGGTTAAACCTCTCTGGCACAGGCTGTGGCACGAAACCTTCCCTCTCTCAATGCGGGGGACTACAGTTACTCTGGGTAGAAGAATGCAACTACCAGAGGTCATGGAAAACCAAACCAAATACCTAAACCAGTATGTGCAATTAAGGAGTAGCCATTTTATTAGGCACAGCTTTATTTCTCACCCCATGGAAGCAGTAGGAACCACTGAGAAACTCCTTTATAAGTTGGTCGTCAGTCAGTTTGGAGATGTGGGTTGTCCCCACGGTCAATAGCTGATGGCTTCCAACAGCTACCGGCTTGTGAATGGAAGAGAATTTCTCTTCTTTTGTTGAAGGCATTTCTTCCTGAAATTAAAGTACGCACAAATGCACTGGGTTAGATTTTTTTATAGGTCCCTCGCAGAGTCTGGTAAATGGCATGAAGTTACTTAATGCTACGTAGGCTGTGGGAAGAAGTATGAAAGCGTTCTGTCATTGCTTTCGTTGTCTTCAGCATAGCTGAAACAAAAAGATCAGAAGTCAAAAACTTAATGCTCTTGTAAAGCGTAGGCTACGAGGGCCACACACGTTTTAAATCAGTAGCCCAAACTTAGCTGCTTTGTTTTCCTTCCAGGTAAGTTACAGACGATTTCAACAAGCTGAAAGACCGACATGGTCTTACAAAGTTGGGTAAGAGACCTTACTCCAGGGAAGCGAAGTTGTACGTGGTACAAAATGGAAAATAAGTATTTCTTCTATTTAAAATGGAAGAAATCCTACCTCCTTAACCCTCCTAAAAGGCATCTTCATCATTTCTTGCTGTTTCTCCAGCTGTTCCAGATTATGGGGTTTAAGTGGGGATCCGGGCAGAGACTGGCAAAAGATGTCATTCACAGGGGAGGCCCGGAACCTGTCCAAACGAGTTAGCGATGCATCACTCAGTGCGCCTCAAGGACAAGCCACGCGTGTTGTTGCTCTGAGTTTCCGACTGAGCTGGGCTGAGGTACGTTTGGTTTGGGTTTTTTTTTCTTGTACTTGCACCGTTCCAGCCGAAACTACGTGGTTTTTACGACTGATGTAAACAGGCTTTTTGCCCAGCATGGTCTCACTCCTAATGCTGCTGGACAACTGGCAATGCAGTCTAAGCCCTCTTCACCGAAAGGGATAAAGCCGCACATTAAAAAGCAAACTGCGATGTACGTGTACTGTGAATGTAGTCTCACAGCTCCGTAAAACTCCCTCAGAAGTGAGGAAATGGCAAAGGTTAAACTCGATAGATGCAGTTCCCATATAATTAAAATAATACATTCTTATATTATCTGGCATGGCTTTTCATGCTGCGTAGAGACCCACTACTCCTTTATCACTTCCTTCATGAGCTATGTCTGCAAAAAGCAGTTTATGTCAGGAAAGAAAAAGTGAAACGATGAAGCAGAGTTAACACCGCTTTCCCCTTAGTTTACAGAAGTGAAGGCCTCATTAAAACCCCAACTAAGCCTTAACAGAAAATAGTAAAGGAAAGCGAAACCTCAAAATGAAGATCGTGCTGACAAATGAGGCATTTGTTCTGTTCACATTGAAAAGGTCCTCTTTAGAGAAAGCTTATTTACAAAATAAATACGCAGATACTGCTTCAGGGGCAAGGTGGCATTTTGTGATGCCCTCCTAGGAAGAGTCTGTAATATGCAGCAGTGGCTGTATAATAATCACCACTGACAAACGTTTCCTGAACAGTACCTGCACCCTGGATTAAATAAGCCCTGTACAGAGCAGCCTAGAGTTACCAGAGTTTTATTTAACCAACATTAAGACTAACTGTTACCGCAGACAAACCCTACTTTTCACTGCCTTCCTCCCTGTCCCCAGTTCCCACCAATTTAAAAAGAGTCCAATTGTACCCAAAGAAGAATGGTGACTAGAAAGGACAGCTACACTTCTGCTAAGTTCATGCAAATGCATTATTGGATAAGCTAGGGGGTGTAGAGGAAAAACGCTGGTGGCTGAAGTCCTGCTCCATGCTATTTCAGAAACACGTGGCAGGAAAAGCACATTTAACTGAAAATTAGGTTGATTTGGTCACCTCTGCTGACACGAAGCAGGGTTTCCAGCCCACTGTCTCCACCTTCCTCTAAGATGACACAAGTGGGAGAGGAAAGATCATGCATGTTTATTTTAGGTATTTCCTGCTGGTGGCCAGGAAGCCTTCCGTGCCCTCCCTTGGGAAGGAGGTAGCAGGTTTTATTCTTATTTGATGGATGTACTCTTCGCTGGGTTAAAAACTGGCTGGATGGCCGAGCCCAGAGAGTCATGGTGAATGGAGCTAAATCCAGTTGGCGGCCGGTCACAAGCGGTGTCCCCCAGGGCTCAGTTTTAGGGCCGGTCTTGTTTAATATCTTTATCAATGACCTGGATGAGGGGATTGAGTGTGCCCTCAGTAAATTTGCAGATGACACCAAACTGGGTGGTAGTGTTGATCTGCTGGAGGGGAGGAGGGCTCTGCAGGGGGACCTGGACAGGCTGGATCGATGGGCCGAGGCCAATTGTATGAGGTTCAACAAGGCCAAGTGCCGGGTCCTGCACTTTGGTCACAACAACCCCATGCAGCGCTACAGGCTTGGGGCAGAGTGGCTGGAAAGCTGCCCAGAGGAAAAAGACCTGGGGGTACTGATTGACAGCCGCCTGAATATGAGCCAGCAGTGTGCCCAGGTGGCCAAGAAGGCCAATGGCATCCTGGCTTGTATCAGGAATGGTGTGGCCAGCAGGAGCAGGGAAGTGATCGTGCCCCTGTACTCGGTGCTGGTGAGGCCGCCCCTCGAATGCTGTGTTCAGTTTTGGGCCCCTCACTACAAGAAAGATGTTGCCTTGCTGGAACAGGTCCAGAGGAGAGCCACAAAGCTGGGGAGGGGTCTGGAGCACAAGTCATATGAGGAGCGGCTGAGGGAACTGGGGTTGTTTAGTCTGGAGAAGAGGAGGCTGAGGGGAGACCTGATCGCCCTCTACAGCTGCCTGAAAGGAGGCTGTAGTGAGGTGGGGGTCGGCCTCTGCTCCCTGGTAACAGATGATAGGACGAGGGGGAATGGCTTGAAGCTGCGCCAGGGCAGGTTTAGGCTGGACATTAGGAAAAACTTCTTCACCGAGAGGGTTGTCAGGCACTGGAAGGGGCTGCCCAGGGAGGTGGTGGAGTCCTCATCCCTGGAGGTATTTAGAAGAAGGAGAGATGAGGTGCTTAGGGACAGGGTTTAGTGGTGGGATGGCAGTGCTAAGTTAACGGTTGGACTCGATGATCTTAAAGGTCTTTTCCAACTGAGGTGATTCTATGATTCTATGATTATCAAACAATAAAACAACTTGCCTGTGCGCTTTCTAGTTTTCTACTGATACAGAGGCTTAAAAGACTCACAGAGTAAACAGATAATAGCACAATCAATAAGCGCGACAGATAACATAGTATTGCCAGAGCTGCCCACATGAGAAAATTTATAATTGATACTAAATATTTAACAACAGCATAACTTATTGACTCCAACCGGCACGTGTTTATACCATGCACGATTGAGCGGTTATCCTTTAGACTTTGTTGCCTATTTCAGAACAGTGATTACAGACTCACTTGTTCCAACATCCATGCACACGGGACATTCGGAACTCCTGTTCGTTATTTCCCCCTCATTTGTATGTCACATTCACCTTGTAATTCTGTTTACACCCCTGGAAAGGTCAAAAGTCTGTACTCTCGAGACTAAAGGTATCCCTTAGGTGCATGGTACAATTCAGGGACAGGAAAAAAAAGAATCCTAAACCTGATTTTTGGAAAGTAACACTGAAATGATCAATTCTTCATGTGAAAATGACTTGTACAGCTGAAGGTAAGGCAATAAAGCAGGACAGAGACAGATGGGAGCTCCTTAAGTGAAAATAAATGTTAAAATAACTGCTAAAATAAATGTTAGGGTTGTGGCCAAAGACCATACTGTTGTTTTCTGAAATCTGAGGAGCTGAAGTCTGTGCACACATGCAGAGTAACTACATACAGGAGTCACAGCTCTGTACCAGAAACCACAGCTGGATCTATGACATAAACACATGCATGGAAATCGATGAACATCTGGAGGGGTAACGTTAGCCACAATTTGAGTACCATACCTATATTTAGGATGGTTGCACAACAGAGGTGTCAGTATAACCACTTCATATTCACAGGTTGTGACTTCTGCTACTGAAAGAATCTCGTGTTTAGCTTCTGGATGACAGATGTACATCACTGTACTTGATCTGGGTAGGTTTTGTCTCAAGCTACAAGGCGTGCCGTTTCCCATTTCTACAGGATAGTAGGGGGTCATCTGCCCTTCTATATTTTTTGTAGGGATCTAGGTGAAAGAAAGTCAAAGTTAAGAATCACAGTAAAGCTCCTTCGACTCTTCTGAAATGAAAAATATTATTGCACGGTGCAGAGCCAGCGTTACTGGATTGAAACCTGCCCCTGTGTAGTTACTTGGTGTTTCTGCAGCACCCAAACACGCTCTGGTTTATTACCTCCCGGACCGCACAAACGCACCGAGCCACACGAGCTCTGGCTGCAAAAGCAGCTGGTTTCTCTGCAGAGGCTGCCTGACGTTTCGGTTCTAAGAACGCTTGCCAGCTGGGTGTGATGTTTTGGAAGAGCTCCAAGCCAGCGGTGTCCACCCCGTAATCTAAGAGACCGGGGAAGGCGAGTAGCCCCGCCAGACTCAGCTCAGCTCCAGCCAGGCACGCTGCCTTCGCTTCACTGCCAGGCCATGAAGAATCTAAAAACGTCCCCTGCAAAGTCATCCCGATGCCTGCACTACGCTGCTCAGCACACCCAGCCTGGGCTGCTCCTTAGCCAGAGTATCCCATGTCATCTGTTATCGGGGCTAACAGAAAGTTACTGATACAAACAAGGTAAATCCCACTTTTGTACATGTTTTAAGTAAGCTCTCTCCAGAATTGATCCTTCCTGTGTTTCATCCAGCTCCCACTTTAAGAAATTAATTCCCCAAACGGGTAAAAGCCCCTCTCCTGGCTCCCATCTTGGAAGCAGCTGAAGTTCCTGGGAACCAAAGTTCTGTTTGTGCAAAAGCCATGCTGGAACCCACAAACTAGACCACCTTCTACCTGCATTGCTTGAGCTAGTGAAGGTTTTCAGCGCACAACAGATCAGGCTCTGTGCTATAAGTGGTGCCTTCTGTGGTCAGGACACTAACCCAGGGACCCGAGACCTTTCTCTAGCTCACCTACTTTGGTTTTCAAACCATGTTACCCCGTTACAGGCCACTGACTCTCTCCTCCGGCAAACTGTTCCATCACGAATGAGGTGATGAGGCATTCATGAGGTTAAAGAACAAACAAACATGCCGGCAGCTTCATTGCTCGGGCGCTCCTTGGCTTCCAGTCACTTATCCACCCTATACCTCAATATTCAGTCAAAGGTGGGAAGTGAAGATACATTCTGGCTGTGTACAAAAGAGCTGTGCCTTCCCTTTCTATCTTTCTGAATGAAACAACTGATTTTTTCCTCAAAAATTGAAAAATTAATGCCTACGCATTTCATGGGAGGTAACTATTCAAGAAATCTAAATGGAGATAGCCGTTGTTTGCACGCAGCTGCAAGGCGCCCAGGAGGACTTCAGGTCCCTCTCTAGTCGCAGCAGGTTTTGGTTACTGTAAGCACCCCCCAGCTGTCTTGTGCACTGTTTCCCGTCCATGACCAGAGATTCCATGCAAATTGCAAGTCTAAATTCTTTATGGACCGAAACCAAGGCAGTATATGTATATCATAAATACTTTCCAAAAAAAAAAAAAAAAAAAAAAAAAGGCAGTAAAAGACTTCCTCTGAAATTATCAAAAAAAAAAAAGTTACTCTACAGAAAACCTCGTTTTCTTTAATTTCAGAGAGGCATAACTGCCACTGACGTTAGAATGGGCCACATTCTGACTTGGGTCTGCTCCCCCAACTACCTCCACAATGCTTCTCAGGCGTGTACATCACCCGAGATCCACTGCAGAAGAACCATTCCGTGCATTCCGGCATTACAAAGAACATGTAGGCAAAAATTTCATTTCAGAATTAAAATTAAGGACAGCTGGAAATAAGGTAGGTGCATATCTGTCCACAGGTCAAATCTGCTACTGCTGATTCCAAACTCCAACGCGCTTCAGGTACTTCCATTGTTTTGCTTGAAGTTTGTAACTCAGAGTTTCGGGGCCTAAACAAATGCCAAAGCTCTCTAATGGGAAAGGGAAGCACGGACTTTTATGGGATGGGTCATCAAGTCGGCTAAGAAATCTTCTAGGGATTTTGTGCTGTAGGATTCTGTTAAGCATTTCTCCCTACCCAAAATGCATGAAAGCGTCATTAAGGGAATTGGGATCTCTGATGTAAGCTGGAAAAATAATTGTTGCTAGACCACAATGTGACTTTGCAGCTATGTGTATGGTTTTGATAGCAGCAGAGTATATAATTCATCTCATTTAAGTTTATGATTAGTGTAGCTTTAATGTAAATAAGTAGAAGGGCAAGAAATTTGACAGCTAGACTAAATAAGCTTTCTGAGCTGGGACCGATAATCGAAAGTGAGAAGAGTGCAGCTCAGGAAAAGAGCTTCACTTTTTGATACTCATTTTGGTAGGGAGCTAATTACATAATCGCATAATATATAAATTGCCTCCACTATTGACAGCAAAAGTTAAAATAGATGTTTTTCACTTGCCTCTTTTGCACTCTCTTTTGGATTTTCCTTCTCTTCTTGATCTAGGGAATAATTAAGAATGAGGTGAGCATAAAGTCTGTGAGCTTGAAATAAAATGAAATTATATACATCAAAGTTTGTATGTTTTGTGTATTTGTGTATACACTGCCAGGAGTCAATTTCATGAACTTGCAGGTGCAAAAGAGGAGAGAAAGGAAATAAACAGCGATCTGGGGTCCAGAGCAAACAGAACAAAGTATGAGTTAGCACCCTCTGGAAACAATTTTGAGTTCACAGGTCAGGTCAAATCCAGCCCTCGCACTGCAGGAAGGCCAGCCAGGGTGGGAGAACATGTCCCTGCCACTGTTCTGTGAGGGGCAGCTGGCTGCTCTTCTCAAAGTGAGGGAACTACAGGCTGGGGCAGTAAACAGGCGAGTACGTCAGCCCACCTGCTAGCCAGCCTCAGAGGGCATGCTTGTGGTAGGAAGAAGCAAGGCCAGACCACATGCCATACTAATGCTCTTGAAAGTAAACCTTGTTACGGGACACGGGCTGCAAGCTGTCGCAGGCAGGAGCTACCCTTCGCCTTTGAACTGCTTCAGGAGATGGTCTGGACTCTGTGCAGGATTGGGCGCGCAAAAGGCTGCGCTGCTTTGCTGTCACCCATTCAGCTGTTCCAAGTTCACTGTATCACATGTGTGGATTCAGCTCGCGATGGTTTGAGAAACATCTGTGTTATTTTTTTAAGAGAAGTAGCATGAATTGCTGCATAGGAAGTGTAGAAGGAATTGAGTCTGCCACTTAAGCGGAGAGGACAGAGAGTCACCATCCTAAAAGCCTCAGATATGGTAACTTCAGCATCTAGCCCCGCAAAAGAACTGGTAACTCAAATTAAACATTTTGTTTTCTGTACAGCTGCATCTAGGGAGAATCGGGCATCTCTGCACAGGCTTACCGACAGCAAGAACAAGCACTCCAACTCACTAGTAACAAAATGCCAAGCCATGCAGCTTCTGAAGCTGTGTTTCTTTTCAGGACTAAGATACCCAACTGAAGGCCGTAGGTAGGAATTCAAAGGACTGGGATTAATAGCGCTAAATCCCCCCCCAAGACGGAGGCATTCAACTTAATCGCTTTTCTTAGGAAGAGAAAAACAGTGATGCCCACTGTTCACATACTGGCCTGGAATTAAAAAAAACCAAAACAACTAGATTATGTTTTTTCTGTTGTTTCTATCATCTCCGATGACCGAATGTTTCATCTGTGGATTTTGAGAGTTCTTTGGGCTAACATACTGCCAAAGTGCTCACCCAGGAGAGCAGATATTGGCAGGTGCGACCACAAGAACTTCCAGCACCTACAATAATTTATGGGCAAAAAGTGCAAGTGCTCAGAAAATCAGTTATTCTAAACTGCAGCTTGAGTTTGGGGCTCAGCTGCCTAATTTCCACCAAAGTCCCGCTTCAGGCACTTCAGTATTTCTGAAGGTCTGTGCCAGAATCCCTAAAAAAAAAACCAAAAAAACAACAACCCACCACAAAAACCCCTCCAACAGTTCCAAGGATCAAATCTACCTGCAAAGGTTCTAAGGGTTTGGGTTTGCAGACTGTGTTTTATTACAGAAGGGCAGAGCCCAGGATGTGCTACACACTCTGCCCTCTGCTCACAGTTTGAAAGATGCTTTGCCCCACCCCAAAAAAAGAGTGGCAACAGGCTACGTTGTCAAAGTCTGGTCTGTCACGTGTTGCTTCTGTTTCTTATATTATGTATTTTCTTTCCCTGACAATTATTGAAGATTAGTTAATCTAATCAATTAGACAGCATGGCAAAACTGACAGGGTGTATGTAATGTAGAGTGCTGAAAAGGAATTGAAAACAATACATTTTGGTAAAAAAAAAAGTAATCTACAAAATTCTATTCTATTGCGCTAGGAATCAGTTTTCTACAGCATATTTCTCAGACAATAATAATTGAAAACCAAACAATCAATTAGCATCAGCAAAATAAAATAATCTAAGACAAACCTGGTTCTGATAATGGGCTCTTTACCATCATATTTCCCAGATAGTATTCTTGGATGTTTATTTTCTACAATCAAAAGAAGTTAAAAGAAATTTCAGTTACCCTTTTTCAGACTTTTTCAAGCGTACAGGAATTCAAGTCTCCTAGAGGAGTTAAGCATGAACATGCCAGTGGAAAAGGGGGTCAGGACCTACCTGTCCCGTTTCCTTCTCCTCATGATACTGACGGATGTGTTTTCCGTGGCAGACCTCGTAAGTCCAGTAAGATTCAATCTTAAAATAAATAAATAAATAAATAAATGAATAAAAAGATATATGTTTAGATACATTACTCTCCCCCCCCCCCCCCCCCCGCCCCCCAAATTTTGGCTTTGGCAGCAATGAAACGCAGCCCAAGCAGGTGAGCTTGCACACCCTCGAAAACAATAGCACAGTGAATGTCTCAGTGTTCCCCAAGTGTTTTGATGATGTTCCAAATAAACACAACAGGCAAAGCTTCCTTAAATTTCACATAGATAAAACAAAGGAGAAAAATATAACTAAGACATAAAGACTAAATTTGCCCCCAGACTGCGAGGGCTAAGCTGTAGTGACTCAGCACAGGCTGGTTTTGGTAACTGCTGTAGATACAGGCTGACTACCAGTTGCGCTTGACCCACCCGTCCTTCCTCAAGCACTCGTGGGGGACGTTGCACAGCTATAATATTTGGCCACTTCTGTGCCCTCTGGTTCTCAGTACCAGCTTGTTTGGTGTTAGGCTTGTTCTTCTAAAGCAAGACACGAGTCTCTGAACTGGGACACCAGCTGATGGAAAACTTTGAGAATATCTAGAAATATCTTTGGTTTGGTCTTCTAACACTTTCTGAGAAATGCTTTTCATTAGACTGTCGCACATTATGGCTCGACTCCTGGAAGTAAATGTTTTAGATCCACATTTTTAAATTGCTACTATAGCAACCCAATTTATTCCGTTACATAGAATTTTATCAGCAATATTAAGACTTAGTCATAAAGTCGTAGAGACCTTACTTTTGCATTAAATTAGTACCTGAAGTCCGAGACATAATTTCCAAACAGTTCACAACACAACCTTGACATGGACTAGACTGTGAACTTTTGATTAGCATTTAAGTTATCAACAGAGAAGTAACATACTCTATATGAACAGCTGCTTTGCTTAAAAAGAGGCTCCAGCAATTCTCCTGGAGTAGGACCTTTATAGTCCTTTTCTTCTTCCTAGAATAAAAGGATATTTAATTACATTAATAGTACTTTGGTGAGTTAATATTCGTCTGCAATAGTAAGAAAAAAAAAAATCTATTGTAAACTAAAAGGTATAAAACCTCATTAATTCCTGCCCTGAAGGAGCTGTGTGGTGATTAGAAAAAAAAAAAAAAAAGATAATTTAGTTTGGTGAGAAGGGGCAAATAAAAGTCACAAATAAAGTGGTCAAAACGGAAAAGTTTTGTGGTTTAAAAAATACACACGTGGCAAAAGAGTAGGAGCGCTCAACTCACTCATGGGCAGGGTGGCAGCTTGGGGCGTGAATAGGAAAAGAGCGTCATTAATCTTTTCATTTGTTAGTCAGTGCTGACGCCGTGTTGACGCAGTATAATTGGCCCATCACGCAGCTTTTAGGCAATTTTAAAAAAAACGGATCAAAAAAGCGTAAGTAGTACCGTGGAAGTTTATTTCTGTGTAATTTTTGCTCTATAAACGTGCATGCTATTGAAGAGATTTCCACACAAAATTCTTCAGTACCAAAGAGATCTCGGCTACACCGAAGCACCCCGTACTGTCAGTTGCTTAAAGGATGAGAGCGGAGTGAAAATGGAGGTCTTTCACACAGGAGTACAGCTTGCCTGTGCAAGCTCCCACGGCGTGAAAAAAATGAACCGTTGGAGGAATGAATGATCGATGGCAAACCTCACCAAAGGCCTCCTCCATCTACCGCCTCTTGTACAAACAAATGTATTTATGTTTTGGGGTTTTTTTTAACCCCGCACTGCACATTCAGATTTCCAATTAAAGAATAGATGACAGACAATAAAGCTTTTATTACTGGTGGTAGAAGCACCACTGGGATAGTATTTTCAGGTACAACAGTTATGACAGCAGCATTAACAACCTTTATAGTTGTTTACTGGCCTAGAATTTGACAATATTACTTAAAACACAAGAATTTCCCCATCAGGGACAGACCTTGCAATAAACAGAACATCACAGCAATCATTTGTTGCCAAATAGGGACTTCAGGCTTGGTCAGGCTAGCCCCACTTTGTAGAGAGCTAGTGTGTAATACAAAGTGAAGGCATCTGCTAAAAACTGTGACACTCTACAGATGTTTTTCCTTTTACTGGGGGGAAAAAAAAAAAAGTCTTTATTTTGAAACAAAAAACTAACTGAACAGATAAAGTAATGACTTGTCTATGGCTTGTAATTACAAAAAAAGACTTCATTGAACTTAACTCATTGCTGCTTGATAAGATAAAGTAATGACTTGTCTATGGCTTGTAATTACAAAAAAAGACTTCACTGAACTTACCTCATTGCCGCTTGCTATCAGCGGAAGTATACATTTGTATTTTTCTTTGTCCACAGTGGTCATTATAATGTAGTTATCCTCTTTGTACAGGACACCGGTTGTAGGCTACGAAAACAACCAACCTATGGATTAGTCTGGTGGAGTTTTTTTAATGCTACTTGTTAGAAATATTCCTGAATTCTCGAGCGGTACAGTTAATTCATAGGGCAGGTGGTCCAGAGGCTATCCCAGGTCTTAATTATATTACAAGACTGGGCTTTGGCACTTAAGCTCGATGTGGCTTGCTAGCATTTGCTCGCCTTCTCCTTTGCTGGGCTCCTTCCACCTCCAGCCGCATTCCCGCTCTCCTCCACGCTCACCTTCCTCCCGCCGACATATTCCCCATTCTTGTGAAAGACCTCGATTAAAGAAACACCCGCCCAACCATTACATTTTGCAACCGGCCGTTCCCACGCCGATCTTCAGGCCAGATTTCCCGGGGATCTTCCCCGCTGCCCAGGCTCAGGCCCCGGCCTAAACACCGCCCCCCCCCCCCCCTCCGGCTCGGTGCGCCGGTACGCGCTGGCCGCTTGTCGCCGGCGGCCAAAACGCGGGGTGCCGCTTACGGCCCGCACCGGCAAGGCTGTGCTGACTGAAATACCCCCTTCTGGTGCGCCTGTGTGGCGCGGGGGCTTCGAAAATGACGGCCAAGCCTGAGGGGGCTCCGGCCGTCGGACCGCGCTCCTGCCGCCTGGGTTGCCCTGTAAGGGCTGTAACCGCCCGGCTCCGCCAGCGAGGGAGGCTCCGCTGAGGGAGCGGGCAGGGGGACCCCTCGCGGCCCCTCAGGGCCCCGGTACCAACCAGGCTGAACTCGGTGCCGGGCCAGTTCACCCTGAAGGGGATGTCGTCGCTGAACTGAGGGAGAGCGCGGCCGCCCGCCGCCACGGCCGCCACCGCCGTCAGGAGGCCGCAGAGCAGCGCCCGCGGCGCGGCCGGGCCGGGGGCTCGATGCCGGCACCCCCTCATGCCGGCCGGCGGCTGCGGGGAACGCGGGCAGCGGCGGGCAGCGCCGCCGCCACGTCTGCTTCCGGCGGGCGGCGCGGGAGGGGCGGGCCGGCCCCCATCAACATCCGGGGCAGCCGGCGGGCGGGAGCCGGCTGGGGCGGGAGCGGCGGTGGGGGGAGCCGGCGGGGGCCGGGGGTGCGAGGAGCCGGCGTCTCTGTGTGGAAACCCCGGCCGAGCGGCGGGGTCGCGGCGGCGGCGGAGCCGGGGGGCGCTTGCGGGGGCCGCCCCCCTTTTTTCCCGCCCTGCAGGCGCGGCGCGCTCGCCCTCCGCTGGCTGAGGAGAAGCTCTCGGGGGGGGGTCACGGCAGCAGCCGCGCCAGTGCCCTCACCGGTTTAAAAAGCGCCGTAAGCTTTTGGGGAAACGGAGAACCTCGCCCATTTCAGCGTGTCTTTAATGAATGTCGGCTGCTCCAGGTTCGCGGCCCGGTCTGCAGTAAGTCACTTGTCACACAGCGTGGATTTTACATCAAGAGTCCGCAGTGGGAGTGCTGATGTACCCTGTGGCTGTGCTGTGTTTTCCTCTTTTTTTTTTTTTTTTTTTTCTCTCACAGGTTTTTACTGACGGAGTAGTGCCAGCAAGACTTCTGTGGCGTAGAATAACTCTTGAAGACACAGAAAAGTAAGGAACACCATTTAATATGGCAGCAAATATAATGAATTACTTTTGTCTCTAATTAAGACTGAACCTTAAGTTGAGACACAGGCTGGAATGGAGAAGGAGAAAAGCCGGGCAATGCACTGCCTGTTTTGCAGCTGGTGATGAGGTGACGTACAGGGATAAGGGTAATGTTTTGGCAGCATCTAGCGATCCTCAATAAACCCTAACGAGCAGGGTGGGCACTGAAATGTTTAGTGAGAGAAGCCTGTGAAGGCAAAGGAAGCAGATGATGCCAGGAAAAATCTCAGTGGCGGTAGAGGAAGATAACTCTGGATGATGGGCTGCGAATTCAGGTGGTTTGCTTTAAGATGTTTTGTTTCAAGTTGTTCTTCATCACTGTTTTGCTGGTAGAGTGGTGTGAGTCTGTGCTTTTGCATTTATATTGGGCAAAACTGGCTGAGTCTGAACTATTTAAATAAATGGCTTGTAATCCCTTGGTTGACTTTTGCCCAGATCAGAAGAAGAGTTTCCAGGTGGGGACAACATAGGTGAGATAGCTTAAAGCTTTACTAAATGGCTGCATTGGGTCTAGTCAATACATTTGAGCTTTGCTGGTGTAATTTGCTTGTTTAAAGGTGTAATTTTTTTTTTTCCTGTTAAACTGGTGCCAAAGTAGATCATAGCTGTACTGGGAGAAGAATTCTTCTTCCAGATCAAGCACATGCACAATGAGAGGAAAGTACCAAGAAGGGGCCTCAGTTGCAAAAGGCCAGAAAGATGCAGGCAAGGTGTTTGTGTGAGACAAAGGAGGGCAACAATTAAAGGGAAGCTGGAGGAGCAAGGAAATTACTTTATTCCAACTTCCCACTCCCTCCATATTCTTACATTAATCAGGGCTGTACTGTAGTTGGTAATTAGAGTGTATAGTCGATGTCCAGCTTTTGCAGAAGACTGTTGGAGAAGCCTAATTACTTGAAAAAGTCTCTTTCTAATTTGTGACAATTATGTACTTGCACAGTAGAAAATCAAGATAGGGGGCCCTGGTGGGGGCTTGCTCTCCTGATGCCTGTTTGTATCCCTTCTGCCAGGCAGTAGCTTGGCTGAACGGAGTGGCAGATCACCTCGCAAGAACTTTTGTTGTTACACAGAACAGGCATACAGAAATAGGTCGGATGGGGGAGCCGTAGTATGCAGGTTTCTTTCGACATCCTCAGCTCCTTGGGTTGAGTAAAGCCTGTATCCACATGCATACCACCAAGGGATGGGAAGGGATACAGATCAGAGTTAAACATGACAAACTTCAGGAAATAACGATATAAAATAGTGATATAATACAGATGGGGGATGCTGCAATCAATTTTGTAACTGCGTTGCTTTAGCTTTTAAGAGTAAGTGGTGTTCAAAATGTTGTCTTTTTTTCTGCTTCTAAGGGGTAAGTTATCCATGATACTTTGAGCAGACAAGTATGGTTTTTTCCTTATGCTTCTTAGCAAAATTGCCTGAAATGTTCAGGCTTGCAGAGCTTAAGACTCTTGTTTTTCTTTTTTTTTTTTTTTTTTTTTGTCAGGTGCTAAAGAACTGTAGTATGACACGATGTTATCCTTGCATTTGCGCTGAAAATTGTTTTATTGAATGTGTTAAAGTGATTTTAAGAATTACTAAACATGGCATTCGTCTGTCACCAAACTGTGCTTTAGTTATCTTTGTGAAGGATTTTCCTCAAGTTTTAGTTTCTAGAAAGCAGCCTAGTCTAGACAGAGTCTGGTCTGTATGTACCCTTGTGAAAAAAGAAATTAGAGAGCATAAAAGTGGGGATAGAGAGGTAGTGATACAAAAGTAAGGAAAACATTAACAATTCCTCTTTTTGTGTAGTGAGGGCATGGCAGTTAGCTTCGTTTTGTTTTGAAAGCACCTGTGACCCTGCAAACTTTGTTAATTAGTTTATCCACAAAGCTGTTAAATATAAGCAGTGGATAAAAGCAAATCGAGGTTTATGTGTATAAAAAAAGAACTCTAAGGGTTCTCTCCATGTGTCGAGAGAGAGAGAGCAAGAGCTATCTACCCATATACCTCAATGGTCTAGCACAGTTTCCAAATTAGAACAGGTTAGGCCAGTCCCATCTAATCTTTGTTGTTTGCTCATCTATGGGGAAATATGGAGCAGGTAAACGCTTGAAGAAGGAAAGACAGAAATCATTACTGGGGATGCTACAAAGAATCTGGTAATTGCAGAATGTTTTGATTTCCCTTGTGCATGAGTTTTCTTGTGTTAAGAAATGCAAATCTGTTTACAGAAGTTCTACAATTAAGTCAGATGACACATGAATTTTTTCAGTGGCAGTAAAAATGGGTATGATGTGTGCGTATTATCAAAAGCTAGACAAAATTAAGTAAAATGTTGCATATTCAGGTTATAGATTCATATATTCACAGAAGATAATTGCATATTTAATGACCTATCACTATCAAATGATTGATTGATCATACTAAGGAATATCAGATATTACATATACTAAAAAGTAGCTTCTGCTTTTTTATTTTAATTCACATTGTAGCACAAATTAAACTGTTTTATTTCAGTCTTTGTACAAACCTTACATTTTTTTCCTGTAACTTAAATTAATATAGGACTTCTATTTGAGAGATTCCAAAATAATTTACAGCTATATGCTCTTACGTACTGCTCAACAGTAATCCCTTTCAGCATCATTGGGAGGGTTTCTCTTGACCAGCTGATGGGCATTTTCCTTTTCCTACAAATGGCCTTAGACATTTTACTGTGCAGTCAGTCACACCAGGGGAGACCATGGCTGCATACTGCTACGTAGGGCTTCCTTCGTGCGTGGAAGGACAGAGATCCACGCCAACTGCTCAGTGATTTGAGTCTGTGGATCCCAGGGAGTAAAATCTGTCAACGTGGATATGACTATTGTTTCTCAAACACTGTTTGGAAATTAATTTAGAGGTAGCATCGTGTGTGTCGTTGGATAATGAAACCGTATCGAATATCTCTATAATTTGTCACAAATTTAGATTTAGTTCTCACCAGTAGGGGGGGGAAAAAAAAGCGTATATGGCATATAAAAAGTGTATGTTAACTTCTTTGTGGTGAGTAACAGATCTGAAAGCATACTGGGCTTTTGTTGGTGATTGAAGCTGTAGGAAGAGTGGTGGCTCAAATCCCATACAGCAAAAACAAATGTATATTTCCAGTGCTTTAATTAATTCCTAATTTCAACACAGTTTAAGACTGCATAATAGTAACTAGCTCTTGTATATTGTTTTTCATCATTAGATCTAACAGCATTTTATAACAAGGGGCAATTAAGATACACGTTGATGTCCATCCCAATAAGGATACACTTTAAATAAAACATAACATTTCTGGAAAACTTTTTTTCAACACCGTTAGTAAGTGCAATGCATTTTTATTGTACTGAAGTTGTATGCACAAACTGGAATGTATCATTACAGATATTATTGCAAGTTTTATGAATCTGGCAAATAAATGAACCAACAATGTCCAGAATATAATTAAAGATAGAAAAAGTAGAGCCATACATAATCACAATGCCCCGACACAGTGCTTAAATAATTACGAGTGTTAAAGAGGGAACCATCGCTGATGTTTTTGGATCATTAGTAAGTGTAAGCATCCCCTGCCCTGTTTTAAGGAACAAGGATAAGCCTTTGAGGAAAGGATTTTAAAAATGCATAGAGTGGACGTCCTGTTGTACGTGTTTTAACTTTACTACAGCTTGCTTAAATCTAAAGTGAGGACAAGAAAGGAAGTGCTGTTGTTGGTTGGGTTTTTTTGAGGGCACTATGCTTTTCAACACTTATTTCAATAGCGTTCTATTTAGTGTTTATTCTCGAAATAAATCGTACATAGCATTTTTAGTAAGAGTAACACTGCAGAGTTACTCATTAAGTCAAGGTGAATAAATGCCTGCGTAATGGAGCATGTTCATGATGCTTTGGGCATCTTAACGACCGACATTACGGACAGACACCTGGAAGTTCTGATCACTCTCCCGCTGTACAGCTGAATTAGTTGGGCTTGCTTTTCTGCTCAGTTATGTCAATCTTAAACCAGCACAGTGGAGAATCGGGACTTTTGAAGGACAGTTCATCAGTTTGCAAGTAACTCGTGTACGAAGGGAAAGACAGGGCCTCGATATATATGATTATTTTGCCAATATGAGCAGAGGATTTGCTTCTGCAGTTTGGAGTAGTCCATCAGGTGATACCCCATTGCGTACTCTTAAAATAGTGGCATTCAACTATTAATAGTAAACAGTAGCTTCTAAAAACTAATACACTTTTGTTTTCCTCCCTCAATGAATGAATACTTGAGAGATGCCAGAGGCACGCTAGAATCATAATCTGGTATGTAAAAAATATAGCTTTCTCAGTTAAATATTTTAAGTGGTCTAATTATCTCAAATTTAGGTTTGAATTTTAACATCCTATTTTCTCCTCATCTTGCTGCCTTTCTCAAATGTTTCCTATCAACATTGATTTAGTTCTTGTTGGCTTTTGTAGGTGGCCAAGTAAAATAATAGCAGCTTGTTATTTTGATAACCCTGGCATTTTCAAGCAATTAGAAATATGAAACAGGAACATGTAAAGAAGAGAAAGGGACAACCTGTACAGTAGAAACATACGGGGTTTGCAATTATTGACGCAAAATACAGACTTCCAAGCGACTATTAAACGCTTATATGTTCTCTTTATGAAAAAATGTGACATTACACGGTGTTTGAAATAGGACCTTTTCTACATCAACATACAAAAATATACTTTGATAAAAGTTAACAAAAATAACTTAAATTTTTGAGAAGCAAGACAAGTCCTTGCTGGGACGGAAACTCCATTTGCTTATGTTTTGCATAAAGTAAGCCTACTAGCCTAAACTGGTGGCTTTCCAACGTTCGTTGTTTGGATGTCCATACAGCACGCAGAAGGTTACTGAAAAGAGGGTTCCTTTCTTAACTACCTTCTGTCTGTGAATCCCTGAAACAGTGGTTGAAAATCACTGGCTTAAAATCTATCCTCGGAGATTAGTGCATTTTTTAAGAGGTGGGGTTACAACAGCATCTAAAGGCAAATAACAAAGATGAGAGTTTCTGAGCATTGTGACTTCAAGTCATACCCTTAGTTACTTTTAACATTTTGGCTTTATTCTTTATATTAATCTTAAAATGAGGCACTGATACGTTATGGCTTGTTGGTGTCAAAGTACCCTGTGCCTTGGTTTTCAGGGGCTTGAAATAATGAGCCAAGGGCAAGAATTATTTCCTTGACAATGAAATGGTTTATCCTCTGTGTTTAAGGACAAACTAATACATAAAGGGTAAGATGACTAATTCAGTGGAATAACTTGATTTCAGTGAAGCTGAACATTGATGATATAAATGTTCTACTATGCATTTACTATGCAATTTACAGCAACTACGCAACCTTTTTCTCTTTAACTGCACTGAGCTACATGCCTGTGGTCTTGAATCGGAAAGAACTATCACTTAAATCAGTGGGAGTTGTAGCTGAATGCAGATTTGGATCTTTAAAATATTCTAAAAATTTATTTTAAACCTGAAATAATAATTAAAAAAAAATCTTCAAACAAAGAGAAGCTTAAGCGGTTCTCTTGAGATTTTCATAAAGATGTAGTCTTTGGATAAAAACCCCAATATACCAAATTCAAACCTAAAACACTTCCCATGCTCCCCTTTCTATAGACTCCTGAAAGAATGATCTTTGTAGCAGTAGGCTTTAATGACCAACTACTATTATGAATGCAATATTTAAATAAGCATAGTACAGAAAAACATGCCTCCAAGTCATAATACCCACTGTGCAAGGAAACCAGAAGATGAAGAAAGATCATTAAAAGTAAGAAGTTATTTTATAGACAATTTATGGTTTGATGCTTTTCCAAGAGTTCCTTTACTAGTTTCTCTAAGGAGAAGAGATGCTCATCTACGTCTTCTGGCACGAGACTTCTGATAGAATTAGCAAGTTCAAACAGGTATTCGGTGTTTCTTCCACTAGGACCGACTGCATTGCAAATCTGCTCAGCAATCTCTTCTAGAGGTGCTGGACCAAGGTAGTTAGGGTTGTCACAAGTTCCAATGTATAGCAGTACATCAAATGGTTTTACTGACGAGTCTTTTGGATAGAAAATGACAGTTGTAGTCCTGTAGCCTCCTTTCTCTCTGAAGTCCAGGTATGCCTTCACTTCACATTCTTGGCCAGCTGGCAGTCTGTAAGCAACGCCCCATACACACCCCTGTTGAAGGACATAAGAAAAGAAAACCCAAGCGGTGTTCATAAAGATACTCACAAATTAATGGATTTCTATTGTATTTAGGCAAAGCTCTCTCTAAAAAAAAAAAAAAAAAAAAAAAAGCCTTCAGTTTTCAGTCTTTTTAGAGCTATTTCTCGCACTGCTTGTAGAAGGAGTCCCAAATTAAAAGGGTTGTTTTCTTTAGGAAATCTTCAGTCAAAATAGTAATTTTGCAGAGTGATCATCCACTTTCTTGCTAATGCTGAGGCCTTTCTTACCAAACAATTTCTTGTTGCAATTAAGTTTGAAGTAGTAAATATCCTTGTTGACTAAGGAGCTGGCAAAAAGGATACAAAGTGTCTTGCTGACCTCACAAAAGATGTATCTGAAAATTAAAATTTTAAATAGTGCCAAATTCAAAGTAATTTTGGTCAGGTCCTTTCTCTGTTCAGGATCTGGAGGAATGACTGTGGCAACGCTACTGCATGGAAACTGAATTGAGGAAGAAAAAGCTGAGAGGTGAACCTTCATTGTGCACAAATAACCATGGCATATCCAGCACCTCAGCAAACACTGTTAGCATAAGTTTCATTACCATCTTTGAGAACCTGAATATTTCTTCATCTTCTTCACAGATAACATCTCTGAAAAAGTATTTAACTGTGGTGTGAAGTAGTTATACTCCCTTACCAAGTTTTATATAAACAAATCAGGGAGAACTATGTAGGGATTGATTTGCATGGGGCTTTCTTTTGAAGTAGCATAGAAAAATGATGATGGTCTGTTATCCAGGGCCATATCCTATGTTATAAGGGCTATATATTGTTTCTTACCAGTGCTGCTTTAAAATAAATGGTAATCTGTGTTGTCTGCTGGCAACATCAAACATCAATTCTTCCTGCAGCTAAGTAGGTATAGGTATCGGTGTTACAGTAATGATGACAAAGCAATTAACGTTTTGGGTTTTTTTACCCCCCTAAAACTGGATCTCAGAGTTTAGTCATGATACCGGATGATGCTGAGGTGGTGGCTTTAATTCAGGAGCGTTGAATTTAGCAGTCAGACTATATGCTGGTCAGAGGCATTTTATTAAAAATCAGAGGTCATTTTCTGTTGCATCCTTTGTAGATGGTTACAGCATTTGGTGGGCTGTGGCCAGGAAAAGCACGAACGAGTATAAAAATGGGTTCCTTGCTTTCCCTCAGCCATCTGGGATGTGGGTTCACTCCAGCTGTCTGCAGGAAAGGTTTATGTTTTAAAAGCGGCCTCTTCTGCTCATGTTACTCTTGAGTTCAATCTGCCATTCAGACCTACTTCAGTGTTAACAGGAAAATCTATATGGGTGTGGTGGAGATAGGGATTTAAAGCAGACACTTAAGTGTCACTGCTAGTTAATTCATGTAGCTTTCAGTATTGAGGATTCCTATTTCAGATGATGGAAAATTAGAATCCAGAGATCTGACAAGGTGTATGATGTTCTGTGGCTTCTTCTTAACTGGCAAAGAAATTCAGATGGAGCAAGCTAACACTCTAAACGAGATGTTTAGTGAAAAAGAGTGCTAGTGAAAAAGGACACAGAGGCTAGCACAGAGCCGAGAGCTGGCCTTGCCAGTGAAAGTTCTGCTGCTGTCACCGCAGTATTTGGTGTCTGCATGCAGGGAATGATTGCTGTAGTGTGCTAAGATGCCTTCAAAATAAGGTTACCTTTTTAAACTGCAGAAAGAGTAACTGAAATTAAAGCAAATGACTTGCCATATCATTTGATGTTTATGTGTAAAGGGTGATTATCTGGCCACGCCAGATTCTCCAGAAAAGGGGGAAAAAAAAACAAACCCCAACCAACCAAAACTGGATTGCTAAGGGGAAAATAGTTTCCATGGTAACGAATAAGTTTGCTTAGCAATACAAACCGAGTGACTACAAACATAAGCATTCTTTGTCTATATAGGCGTCTGTGTAACATAATGGTACCCAGCAGGACAGTAATGTGAAAAAACCCCTACTAGAAAGGTACAGAAAATCACAGTGAGAGACAGCTCATTGCATTTTGCTGGTTTTCCTAACTGCAAAAAACAGTTTAAGTTTTCGATTACCAGTAAACTTACCTCTCTTCGTGGCTGCTATTTCAGGGAAATAGATCGGTAAGACAGCAATATTGTAATTGTATAGATCAGCAACTGTAAATAAAAACTAACTACTACCAAAATACCCATGCTCTGTGTTTTATGGCCTTGTGGCCTTGCTCTGCCTCTGCTTCCGTGCCATCCCTTCTTCCCCCCCCGCCCCTCCAGAGGCACTAGTGCCTGTAGGGATTCCCTCTCCTGGAGCGGGGTGAAGCTGGATGGACAGCCAGCCCCAGCAAGGTGCCAGAACAGAGCTCACTGCTGGATGTGGGGGGCCTGGAGGATCAGCAGGGAGTGGGAAAGCCGGGGTGTATCCTGCAACAGCCACTCCTGGGCTTCCCCAGCCTAGGTCAGTGCTTTAACCCTGCGACTTGATGATCTTAAAGGTCTTTTCCAACCTAAACGATCCTATGATTCTGTCTTAGCTGGTGAGCAGTCCAACCGAGAGCTCTCTAGTGGCCAAGATCCCTAAAAAAAAATTGTGGGTAGTTGTAAGGTAGCTTCTTTACTATCAAACAGAATTAGAAATGGGCAAAATGTAAGTCTAAGTACTTCTATAAGCAGAAAAACCTTGATTTTCATATGGCTTCCATGACCATAAGCCTAGGCTTTGTTTCACCTCCCCTCCCTCCCCAGCCCAAACACACCCCTTGCAAACGCTTCCATTGCACTAAGTAAGGCTTAGGGAAACGGTTGAAGGATAAGCAAGAATGGCAGGCTTGGGCCAATGACTGTTTTCTCTAAACAGGAGCTAATTTCACAATATCATGTAGAAACCGAAAGCAGTTGTGGCATTTAATTCCCTAAGCATTTTATCTATGTAGCAACAAATAAAGCAAGGGTATCTCCTTTTTTATCACTGCAATGTAATCTTGACTTGTTTCGGGTTTTATTTTGGGAGGGCAAGACTGCAGTTCTGATGCAACACCTGGGGCCTACTGTTGGCGTATTGTCAGCACTATACATATGTTGAAAGTAAAATTCTGCATCTCATAATTGGATAGCTGAAGTGACTATTCCAGAAAATACTTTAAAATATACCCTTGGTAATAACAGACCCAAACTACTTCCAGTTTCTTAGTTTAGATCGATCGATTTATTTGAAACAATCAAGAGGCACTGGTGTAAGAACTTTTGAGATAACTTTTCATTGCACTAAAGATAACTCAATTATTTTCTTGTAGAGAAGCAAAAAATAATAGAGACTTACTACGCAGGATGGGAATGCAACAGGACATTCTGTACACTACAGAGAGAGAACAGGAGTACTATACCTCAGGATCTTCAACCAGAGTCACAACTCTTCCAGGCTGAAAATAAAAAAAAAACCAAAAAAACAGTTAGAGGCTTTTACCCTAAATCACGAGCAAAACCTAAACAAAACAAGAAAAAACTCAAATGAAAGTAAGGAAAGGGTCAGAGAACTAATCCAGGACAACCTCAGTAAGGTGTGTTTCTTGGAGATCCAGTATAAATATTTTCTGAGAATAGCTTTTGATCTGTGTTAGATAAACTGTGATAAAGTGGTAAATTCTGAGTGGAAAGTGTCTGCAACATAGAAGTTAAATTAAGGGCAGTCATAAATGGGGGGGGGTGGTGTTTAAACGTACTCGCTTTCTGTGTGGTGTCCAGACTCAATTCTGTTCCTGTTTAAAATGGTGACAATAATTCATTAATGTAGCACTGTCCTCGAGGAGCGCACCTTCCTTAGGCATGCTGATATTCTACGGTACTGTGTGATATTTCTTTTTTTAATTTCTGGAGTTACAATGAGGTGAACCGTCTAGCTTGTATTCAAAAAAGTTTATATGCAGGCATGGAAAATAACCTGTCATGGAAATCTAGCTTGCGTAGAACTAGGCAAGATATTACCGCTTCTGGCTTGGTTTGCACTAACTGGATTTTAGAAAATCCAATGCACGTGGCAACTCCTAAGTTTAAAAGCTCCTAGATAATTAGATGGTTTTGAAAACATATAGCAAGGAAATCTGCTAGTAATTTTTAGTTATGCAAAGTTGAAACAAAGACATTTATTGTGCGAAAAACTATTTTCCCCTTCTTTTTCCCCCTCTCAAGTTGTTCTCCCTTACTAGGCAGGTGGAGGATACCTCGGTAATGGCTTATTCTCCAATGTGTTACTTCTTCCAGGAAGAGTAAGAAGCCAGTTTGTAAATACTGAAAAGAAATTTGTTGAAATTTGTTGTATAACCCGGAGAATAAAATTTTAAACCATAAACCCCTATGAAGAACTACATCTGTAGTTTAAAGTTGTTCATTTTGGCATCAAATTAGCATACAAGCATCTTTGATTAGAGGTTTGGGAAAGCAGAGGTACTAGCATTCCCTCAGTTTTAGTGTGGGATACAAATTCATTCTCTTAGGAGTTACAAAGATAATCTGAGCTCAGTGTACTGGGGTGCATGCCTTTTATTTAGTCTTCACTAACTGTTAGTCTTGGGCTACCACATTTCAGTCTTTTTCTGACTCATCACTAATAGTTGCACTGACACGTCCGTGCTTTTCTGTTTGATAAATCTGTACTCGGGTTTGTGGCTCTCGCACAGCACAGCGCGGGGTTCTCCCCTACGCCGAGTCATTGGCAAGCCACGCGTTCTTTTGGTAAAGAGCCAAATACTAAATCTAGTTTTTGCAGAGCACTTTATAGATACCATCAGCTGTAGATGTTATTTATTCAGCGTCAGATCTTTTATAATCTTAAAAGCTGTTTATTTATAAGCTCTGAGGTGCTGCGTTTTTTTCATTTTATGCCAGTTCCCTCCCAGCATCAGCCATCTATTCCTGATCTGACTGATAAAATAAGGCAACAAAAATTAATACCAAATCATTACTATTTGAGTACTTAGAGGAAGCAGGTCATTTACCATGATTGATCAAGATAACTTAAGTATTCTTTTTGGGAAGTTTTTTCCATAGCCATCCCTGATGTTTGTACTTAATACCAGTCACTAAGATTTTGTAAATTATGGTTTGAAGAGCTATTCTGTGGTGGGAAATAACTTTATTACCAGGAATGCCTGTATCTGAAACCTGAATATTAAATGAAAGTGAAGTACTGAAGAGTACTTAATCTTCAGATTGGTTGTGTGATGGAAGAACGATCTGCTTGTCTAGGGCAGGACAGGGTATTTACGTATTGGTTTGCAGAAACTTTGTCTTGCATGGAACTACCTAAAACAAACACCGTTAAGAAACCATGGGTGTTACCTCTGCTAGCTAAGTAAAGAAAGTAACGCATCTATAAATGACCAGCTATATAATATAAACCCAAAACCATTTTGTTGTACCCAAGTACTGGCAAGGGCAAACCCGAATGATCTCCTAAATCAGATGTCTTTGAGAGATTTGTGTCAGTTCTCTGCAGCCTGCTGCCAGGAAGGCCGACGGAGGCAGCCTTCCGTTGGATCATGCTGGAGCAGCAGTGTGGTATGCGGCCGTGTGGGAATTTTCTAAGGCATCTGTAGCGCTAAGGGCCATCACCCTTCTGAATCTGAAGGGAAGCCACTGCGGAAAATTAAATACCACATTGTTTCAGCTCTTGTATTTCACTTCAAGCCCTTAACTGTACCGTACACTAGAGCGGCCAAATCTACTCCTGTCTTGGAGCACACGTGATGGGGGATTCTTCTAGGTTTTACCGTCCTGGGTTTAGTGAAAAGAGGAAAATAGCATTAGCATCGTGCCGAGTCTGCACTAGAGTCGGTGACTTTCTCCTGGCATGGGGGCTTTGTCTGTCTGCGTGGAGGTAAAGCCCCTGGGGACAGTCCTGAGGTCTAGCTGATGTGTGCTATGCAATAGCGGGGTAAACTGAAGTAAGATCTTCCACTGTTAGATTGTTTTCAGTGGTACCATAAACTGCTCGGCTATTAAAATTACTAAATATTTACTGATAGAGGAATCAATTCATTTTCGCATCTGGATATGAAAGTAAGATGGAATAAACGGAAATACGACCTCAGAAATAGTTTTAGCTTGATTATCTCTTAATTTTTTTCAGAAAGCTTGCCAATAAGTAGGAATGTAATAATTTAAAATGGTTTCCTTAAAAGCACAAGTTAATAAACAAAGCGTGGCCTTTTTAACTTCCTTTTCCTGTGGCTCGTTATGGCGTAACGGGAGGCGACTGACCCATCCTCTCCCTATAGCCCCCTCGCTGGCTGCCATCCAGGGGGAAGAAACCCCCTGCATAAATCAGGGAATTGCAGAGGTGGGAAGGCACCTCTGGACATCCTCTAGTCCAACCTCCTTTTTTTTTTTTTCCCCTCCATTTCACCTTTAACAAACTAAAAGCCCTTCATTATCTTAAAATTATTTAACCTTAAGCTGACCCAGTGATTCTTTGCGTGCAGGAACTCAAGAGTTTGCTGTTTGGACGCTGCTTGGACGGTGGCAGCAGGCAGCTGGAGCTAGGTTAATCATGTCATCAAGTTTCACAGGGGTCTTTTTTTTGTTTCTAAACACATCGGAGGGCTAAGAACAAAGACAGCTTTTGGCAGGGCCAGAACTGAGATCCCCCCAAACGTCAGGCCTGTCGGTGTGCTGTGTGGTCAAGTGAGTGCCAGCAGCAGATCAAGGAGAGCGGCTAAAGCAAGTGGTGGTCTGAAGCTGGGTGGGAGGAGGATTGCACGGAGAGGAAGCCAAACTTCACTGGTTTAGCAGCAACGAGCTGTTAGTTTGGTTCAAACCATATTGTGATAATAATGGCTTCAACCAAACCCCCAGACTTTAATGTTTGAGGTTTATGTGAATCATGCAGGTTTGCATTTCTGACGCCGTTTTTTTCTGAAGCTTGCGCTACGAAGTTTGCATATGCCGTTTATGAAAACAGTTTTGTTACTTGCTCAGGTCTTTCGAAGCCAGTAGCGCTTTTTTCAGGGAACACTGTTGTTGCCTGGTAAAATTCAAGTTGCTTTAATGTACTATTCGGAATAAACTTCTGGAAATCTTAGTTTTAAATACAGCTAATGTATAAGTTGCTGTATATTTTTTTCAGGAAATGGTTATTCCTTTTTTTTTTTTTTAATTCTTAATCTGTTCCAACAAAACTTTTTTCCAATTTAACATCCCGTAAACTATAAAATATGGCCCCGTGATCAGTCCACTTTATAACCAGTTAACTGTCTTATTACAGTATGAGTTGAGCGGTTCAAAGTACAATGACAAGGTCAACTGAGTTTTATGCTAAAAGCTTGCAGCCGCTGTACGTAAAAGTGCTCTGTATATTTTTGTTGCGCTGACCGTGGAATGTTGGAGCAACGAGAGTTTTCAGGAGAGGCTTTTTTTAACTTGTTGGCTACTGTTCTATTGCTGCTCTCTTCGTGTTGGTAACCAAGGACCAGTTTCACCTGTAGCTCACCCACAAGAGATGTAATTCATCTCTGATGCCAAGGACTGTAAAGATTTTATAGCAGAGAGCTCGGCCTGGTGAAACGGGAGGTCCCAGCTGTGTGTCTTCTCAGCTTTTTTGCCTTGCAAGTAGGACTAACACCTCATGGACTGCTGGAATGCAGAAAGGCATTAACTTGTTGATGCTGAGGAAAAAAACCAAAGTGTATTTTGTTAATGCTAAGTGTTTTATGTAAAACGTAAAATGAAGTGCATCAACCAGTTTACCAAATAATAACCTCGGTCTGTCCAAACAAGCACCTAAATAGAAACAGAACAAAGCATGAGCTTGATTTTGTTGTTCTAAGGCTCTGTACGCCTGCAGATGATGGTTCTGGGTATGATCTTGACTGGGGTAGACATACAAATACCTGAGCTTCTTGGAAGCAAGTCTATGCTAGTGGCAGTAACCTGGCGTGGCCGTTTTGCAAGATGGGCAGCATCTGCACAAAGACAGTCGCTCTGAGTATCCCCCTGCACTTCAGCTAGCCCCACAAAAGTTAGTGCAACGAGGTCACCAAGGATACTTGCAAAAAGGAAGAAAAACGAGCTGGTGCAGGGTTTATTCTTTCCTGAAGCCCCAAGAGTAAGACTTTCTCTGTTGACTGATTCGGATTTTTAAATTTATTTATTTTTTTTTTTAAAGCCTAGTTTCCTAAGTAGGGGAGGCTGACGGGATCACGCTCTTTTGTGCCCCACCCTAACAACTTTTGCATGTGCTTTTCATAGAATCATAGAATGTTTTGGGTGAGAAGGGACCCCTAGAGGTCACCCAGCCCAACCCCCCTGCAGGGAGCAGGGACACCTTGAACCACATCAGGTTGCTCACAGCCCCGTCCAACCTGGCCTGGAATGTTCCCAGGGATGGGGCCTCCACCCCCTCTCTGGGCAACCCCTGCCAGGGTTTCGCCACCCTCACTGGAAAGAATTTCCTCCTTAGATCCAGTCTAAACCTACCCTGCTTCAGTTTAAAACCATCCCCCCTTGTCCTGACACAGCTGGCCCTACTAAAAAGATTTTCCCCATCTTTCCTATGGGCCCCCTTTAGGTACTGAAAGGCCGTAATCAGGTCTCCCCGCAGCCTTCTCTGCTCCAGGCTGAACACCCCCAACTCCCTCAGCCTGGCCTCATAGCAGAGGGGCTCCAGCCCTCGGAGCATTTTAGTAGCCCTCAATTCATCCAAATTCAAGAGAAGAATAGAAATATCCCAATGCTCATACACACGTAAGCTTTGAAAAGGGACGACTGGTAGATGAGAAATTAGCAGCCCCTCTGAGAAAGCGAACGATAGCTCCCCAGTCAGCAGAGCTAACCCAGCCAGCCGCCGGGCATGCTGCATCTCTCCAGCCAGGTGAGGCGGCGGTTTGGAGACGGGAATTGTGTGTGTGTGTCTGTGTGACTGCACCTAAGCCGGGTGACAAAGCCAGGCTTTAGACTCGATCTTGAAAGCAAAGCGTTTTGGGGCTCGAGTTCAGAACTGGGACAGCTGCATTATGCACAGCACTGCTCCAACCTGAAAAACCTGCCCGCTGAGCCCACCTCCGCTTGCATAATTTGTTTCTTTGCAGTCAATTTTTATTTTTTTTTTTTTAAAATACTAGATGCCCAGCTCATGCTCGTACCTGAAGCATGGTGATCTGCCTTGCAGAAAAGTAAACGCAAGGCAGGGGTTGCATTACCTTTAAGTACGATGCAAGTTATTTTATGGTGTTTGAGGTTCTAACTAGTGCAATTTAGAACTAGATGAAAATTTCTTCCGTGCTACATGTAGCATGCCGCGTCTCATTTTTTAAGAAGAAACCTGGAGGAGCTCTTTTAAAGGCGTATGCCAGTTCTAGAGTGGAGTTACCAGGTTAGTCGACTGCTTTAGGGAGCATCAGGAAAACCTACTTTCATGACACAAACCCAGCAAGCAGGTAGATGGTTGGAGCGCTGGATGCGGGTATCGGTTTCTATACACGCGTGATCGGTTTGCATTTCTGATGACTAAATCCCGAGCACATCTGCAGCCGTAAATAACAGTCCTGCCACATCAAAGTCATTCATCTAACTCGCTGGGTGCTTCTGTAACCTATTGTTTCTTTAGCATTTGTTGAGCTGTTTAGGATTGTACAAGGGTGACAGCCCTTCTATGGGGAGGGTGGTATAGGCTTTCAAAGCAGAGCAAGACTTACTATTCTCACCCCTGCGGCTTAAAAATACCTACGTTCGCATGGAATTGGGAACGCTCGCTTCTGGAATTTTAGTTTCTTGGAGGCTTTCGTTTGTTTGTTTTGTTTTTTCCAAACAGCATTTCCTCCTCCGTGAGCTGTCATCTGACAGTAAAAAAAGCCGCAAGGCAGTGAGGCGGTTACTCAGCGCTGCCGGCCTTCGCTTGTGCACCGGCCGGTCTCTTGGCAGCCTGGCCCCCACACCGAGCTCCTGCCCCCGCCTCTCCCGGCTCCGTGTCCGTAAGCACTCACTCGGTTGTTTCCGAGCTGTTAAAACGGGCCGGTGCTTATTTGCGTCGCCGTTCTTCTCCGCCGAGGTCCCGGCGCCGGGAGGCGAAGCCCGCCCGCCCCGCCGCCGCGGTGAGGGGCCGCGCTGCCGGGCCCGCCCGGCTCCTCCGCAGGGCCCGCGGCCGCCCGGGGAGCGCCGCGCCCCGCCTCACCTTGCCCGGCACGCCGCGGTGGTCGGTGCTGCCCTGCCAGAAGCGGCGGCTGTAGCCCAGGATGCGCCCCACCATCTTCTCCTCGTAGGGGAAATCCACCTTCCAGATGAGGGAGCCGTAGCCGAACACCCACATGGCTGACGGCACGCCCGACTGCCGCGCGCCCCGGCCCCCCGCCCCGGCCCGGCCGCCGCGGGCCTGCGCACTGCCGGCGGGGGAGAGGCGGGCTGGCCGGGCGGCGGGGCCGGCCCCGGGGGGGAGCCGCCGGCCCCGGGGGGCCCAGCGGCGGCCGCGGTTCTGCCGGGTGTCCCTGCACGGGAGCTTCGGGGCTCGCCGGTCGGCCCAGGAAGAGGTGTCGCCTCCCCGCGGTCAGCCCCCCACAGCCCCGCGCACGGGCGAACGCCCTCCCCCCAAAACCAACCCCCAGAAAAGCCTCTGCAAAAACCCAACCCAACCCCCCTCTCCCCCTACACTAACAGGCACCTCTCTCTCTCTCTTTATTTCTTTTTTTCCTTCCCCTCCCTCGCCTTCCCTTTTTTTCCTCCCCCCTTCTTCCCGCAGAGTTTGCCGTACACAAGGATGGATTTCACGGAGGCCTATTCTGATCGATGCTCTGCCGTGGGGCTTGCAGCCAGAGAAGGAGATGTTAAAATGCTGAGGAAACTAATTAAGCAGGGATACAGCATCGATGTTCCCGATAACAGGGGGTGGGTGCCAATCCACGAAGCAGCAGCTCGCAATTCGAGTGAATGTCTGAGGCTGCTAGTTTGTGCAGGTAAGGAAAACTCCATGTGAAATAGTGTGATTTTTCTGCTCAATTCCCCTGCCACATAAAATATAAATTAAATAGATTTCTCTTACCATATTCTTACTTGTTTTGTAAATTTCTGTGTGGTTTCATAGGTATTGACCAGCTATGGTAAAGAGAAGTTGGCTGTTGTAGTCTGTGAATGGCGTTTGATTTGACTTTACCTTCTCTGTCCAAGGCAGGCATCAGTCTAGGGTCAGCAATCAGTGACACTGCTGTTTGAAAGAGTTGATAACAGCACGTTCGTGGGTACGCTGTAGGCCACACATCCCAAATAACTTAGTTATTTTAAGAAAATAACTGTGTCTTGTAATTTGTTGCCAAGTATACCTTTTTTCATTATTCTCGTTTGTAGCTCCATCTGATGACTACATAAATTCAAAGACGTTTGAAGGGATGTGTGCGCTGCACCTTTCGGCACGCCACGGGGCTTTGGAGAGCGTTCGTGTTCTTCTGGAAGCTGGGGCTGATCCCAATGAAGTTACCACTGAAGCAACCACCCCCCTGTTCCTAGGTGACGTGAGCTTTCTTGAAATCTCAGAACAGCCGATGAGGGGTGGAATAGCTGATTGACCAAGTTTAAACTCACCAGAGCTCATTCACTGCCTATCACATTTCATATTTTTATAGCCTAAATACTAGGGTTTTGACTTGGAGATGGAGTGGGTCTACAGATTGTTTTATTTATGGATGAACCTGCTTCAGACTTCGTTCTAAAACAAAATTGTAAAAACAAATTAGTTTTTTGCGTTGCCTTTTGTTTCTTTCTAGCACAGAAAAGGTCGAGGAGTTGTAGGATTAGATCTGTATGAGGATGATTTGAGGTTTTTGTTTTGTTTTGTTTTTTTTTTTTTAATTCCTCCCTACTTCTTATGTAAAAAGATCCCTTCTTTCTGCAATTCCTAGTTTAGCAATTAAGGACCATTATTTTAGTATCTTTTCTGTGATTTATGTTTGACATAATTAAATGCTTAAAACTTCTGCTGTAGTGAATCCTCACACTCTAAATCATCTGATTGAATATGCTTACTGTTTTATTCGCCTCCGTACCCTGGCAGACATCATGGCTGCCACCTTACCTTTGCTTAACAAGTCTACTCGCGTTTTATTTTTAAGCAACTAAATAGCTTATTTGCTTAAAACAACTGGTAACAGGGAATACTCGTGGGGAAAACATTAAAAGCACACCGGGTAATGATAATTAACGCTATGTATAAGTGCTTACATAGATTAGACAGGACCAAGGAATGGTCCTGGGGCTGCGTATCGAAGAGATTTTTAAAAAGGCAAGAAGTTTATGGTCAGGTTGGTCCAGACTATATAATGGGGTTATGGCACAGCTCTGTGTTGGACACTGAGTACTACAGGCAGAGGCACTCCTTTGGCAAACTCGTACACCAATACTCTAAAAATTAGTCAATCAGCAGCAACTATTCACTGGTTGTTTTATCACCATATGAAGCTTTTACGGTTGCACAGGAAATGTGCCTTGGTAGAATGGCTGTTGGTGAACACTTGAGGATGAATCAGGGTGCTAAAGGAGGCTTTGCCAATGACTGACTGCATTAGCATAAATGAAATGTACACATCCTAATTTAATGTTCCATAGGTGTTTAAAACGGTTTTAAACTTTTTACAACAAATTCCCCCAAACTTAAACTTTTTTTAAGGCAGCCACTGGGCGTTACACGTTTGGGAGGCTGTTGGGACTGTCATGCAGCTGGGTGCCTGCTGCAGAATTGTCTCTGTGCTCCATGTGGAAAAAGGGAGGAGAGAAACTGGCTTTTGTTATCTGTGTTAGCACAGCGTAGGTGGAATTTTAACAAGTCTGTCTAAAACTTGTGTGGATAAGTTTCCATTCTCCAACTCTTGTTTTGGGGGTGTAAATGTGACAGGCAAGTAAGCACATATAAGGCAAATTTAAAAGAATTATGATTATTGTGACAGGAAGTTAGTGGTGAGACCATTTGAGTTTTTCAATGAGTTCTTTAAATCCACTTAGTAAGATTTCTTTTTTATTTTTTTTATTTTTTTTTTTTTTTACTGTGCTGTTTGAAGCTGTTGAAAATGGACATACAGACATTGTAAAGTTTCTGCTCCAACACGGAGCAAACGTTAAAGGACCTCATTCTTGGTCTGGATGGAATTCTTTGCACCAAGCTTCTTTTCAGGTAACCTGTAAGTGTATCATATAACTTCCATGTAACTGGTGTATTCTGAGTGAAAATTTATCTATTTCTTTGCCTTTTAATCAGGTAATTTTTTTACCCTAGCAGTCACAAGGTTGTCTAAATGCTGAAGGGCTTGCAGTGCACTGAAGAGTGCATCTGAAACTACGCAAGATGTTGATGTTGGAAAGCAATAATTACTTAAGTATTGTACGTACTCACAAGCTCACGTGTTGTATTTGGGAAGTGAATCTCTTACAAGATTCTTTTGAGGAAGAGTTCTGTTTAGTATCTCATCATCAGTGACGTGTATGACCTATTTCCGGAATAGAACTATGTTAGCTTAATGGCTCTAATAAACTAATTTAATTTCCATTTGTATGTATTGTAAATGAGCAAATGTGAAAAACTAATTTAAACTTGTCTAATTTTTTCTGCCATTAATTTTTTGGTTCATCTTTAGATTATTGAATGTATTGTGGTTTTTCTTATTTCTGTTTGGTATGTGTGCAAAAAATCGATTATGTCAATTCCCCACTTTTTTGTTGGTTAAGAATAAAAATACTTATTTCAGGGATGCACCGAGATAATGAAAATACTCCTGGAGAAAGGGGCGAGCAAGGAATGTAAGGATGACTTTGGAATTACACCTTTATTTGTTGCTGCTCAGTATGGAAAGCTGGAGAGTTTAAGACTGCTTGTATCCCACGGTAATAGCGATCATTCATTTAGCTTCATTGTTCTTAAACTTGCGTCACCAGATACAATTTTAGTTCTACCTTTGCGCTTTGTAACTTCAAATTTTAGTGGTTTTAATGTAATTTTAGTTGCAGATGGGTGTGCAAAATCATCTTAATTGCTTAAATCTTGTTTCAGTAATTCCACGTAGTTTTCAGCAAATGATGGTAGAAAACGATAAATCAAAATTGTGAAGAGCCAGGAAGCCCTGGATAGCACTACATTAGTGGGCTGATTCTGATGACATTGCTCTTGTAACAGGCTAAGCAAAGTTATCTCTCTGGTCATAAAGTGACGGCAACGGTTTCATTCACATAATGAACAAGTTTGATATGTCTTGAGGGCGTGCGTCCTTACCACCAAAACTAACTGCCATCACTATTAAGTCCGAGGTTGCCACGACCTGACCAGGGAAATTGTACTAACTGATCTGCCGATACCTGGGGTGGAATCTCAAAAAATAATTGCATCAAAACGCTGCCTAGCCCATTGCCTTTTCTCCAGCAGGTTTATCTCGTGTTGCGCTGATCTTTGACAGAGTTGATGTTAAGCGCTGACTGTCTAAAAAGTCAGCAACAAGCTGGTAAATGTTTCCTTATTGCTGCGTGATGAATCCGTTGTGTTGTGAAGTCACTCCGTGAAAACCAATTACTGATTAATTTGTTGTTTGTTTTGGGTGGTGTAGTGGTGACGTAAAGTATTGGCTTTTTTTTCTGTCAGGTGCAGACATAAACAGTCAAGCCAAGGACAAAGCCACTCCCCTGCTGATTGCTGCACAGGAGGGCCATGCCGAGTGTGTGGAGCTGCTGTTATCAAAAGGGGCAGATCCAAACCTGTACTGCAACGAGGATAACTGGCAGTTACCTATTCACGCAGGACTGAAATGGGCCATAAGAAGTAGGTGATTAAATAGGTATTCAGACAAGAGTCTGGCAATAAAAACCTAACTGACAAAGAGGATATTGAGCTCTAAAAGAGAGTTCCCAAGCTGATCTGTAGTTTAGAATTTCTAATTGTTTTCATGTTTTAAATGTCTGTTAGTAGTCCCAGTAAAGTCAACAACCATGTGGAATTCAGCATCTAATCTGGGTCTGATCAACATCCTAATGAGTCTAGAGAGGTTTCCACAGTGCTGAACCAGATACCGATTCATTCAATAGCCATATTACTTTTACATTTTAAAATATAAATAACAGCATATGCTTTATACACGAGCAGTTCTTATTTGGATAGTCCTGACCATTAAGTAGCAGAAGTAATCATATGCAAATAATTAATTAGCTGAACCACACAGAAAATCAAAGCCACAAACCAGTTCCTTTAACCCTTCTAGAAATGCATTTGTAGCTTTGCCCAATCCCAATGATGTAAGTTGCTTTCATAACAGAAAAACCAAGAGTGGAAGGAAGTTCCCAGAGTAGCACGCCATTGCAAGAGGCATCTCTCAGGAACTCCATGACTTACACGTGTGTGACAGCATTTAAAATCGAATATATTAATGATGATTGCTAACTGTAAAATTATTAGTAGATGCTTGATCTTAACCCCTAGCAAAAGGAGGTCATCGGCTGCGTTGTCATTAAAGGTTTGTACATCAGGTTGATGCCTCTTCTCAAACTGATGAGGAGGGCAGACAGTGGTGGATACTGAGGAAGCAGGGACTTGTTCATTCTCTCAGAAGCAGAAGATGGGTTAGCAAAGTTGTCAGTTATAGAAATGTCTTTAAATCAAATGCTGCCTATGTAGCTTTTGCAACAATAAGTAACTGGTGACCTCTGAGCAGCACCAGTAAGTTCCAGTAGCAAAGGAATTGGCGTTCGTCACTAATCCTTGTTAGCTGGAAAGGCCGTGGCCCAGAGGTGTGAGCTGTGAAACAGAATGGGTTTTCTGTTTCGGTATCTCAGTGAGTGTTGCTGAACAGAAGTAAGCATTAATTTTACTTGCAAATCACATTTTTAGTTTGCTGCCAGACTTGTACGAAGTCTGGATTTAATGTGCAGAGGTACTCTATTGCTGTAAAAAGGATTGTTTTATAACAGGAAATGTCTGATTCAGACTGGAATATTTATTGCCAGCCTAAATCCATGCCAAAGCTCAATGTTTGTTATGGGTCTGTGTATGAAGTGATAAAGGTTGTTCTTTTATGCAAACTCAGTAGTGAAAAAACAGGTAGGATTTTCTTAAGTCGTAATGACCATATGAAAAATGACCATACATTTAAAGTTAATTATTGTGTAAGATCACAAAATAAATAGTGGTTTTAAATATTTGCAGGATATTAGAGTTGCTAATACCAGTTACTAATCGGATTTGTGACAAAGGCAAAGGCAAAGTGAGCCCTGTGTATTCAGCAGTATATGGTGGTAATAAAGACTGTTTGGAAATGTTACTTAAAGCGGGTTACAGTCCAGATGCTCAAGAGTGCCTTAACTTCGACTGCAGATCACCCATGTGTATGGTCTTCCAAAAAGAGTAAGTATACCTCTTAATTATGAACAGTTTCAAAACATGTGGTGCCCTTTATTTAACAGTTTTTAAACGTGCAGCTTTCCTGCCCTTCTTCCTCAATTCTTGAGCTGCTGGAGTGGAAATGTAAGTATCCGAATGGCGTGAGGGGTTTGGATTGCTTGCATGAGCTGAAGAACCTCGCTGAAATCTCCAGCTCACCTCTTTGAAGAAGAGTCTTGTAGAACGTAATTGCAGTTCTCATGCTTTCAGAAGGCCTTATCAACACATCTCTGTCTCCTGGGAACGTGACTCGATGCTGTAATTGGATCAAAAGGACTCTAAGTAGCCAGATTATTTTCAGTAAGGATGAGTTAAGGTGTTTTTCTGTAGGCCAGTCTCATGCATAAGACAAGCAGAATTAATCAGCTCAACACTGTAGCTGTAAGGAGGACTGGGAAACTGAATGATACCCTCTTTTAGATCATGACCCGTTTCTGTTTATGCCTGGCGAGTGATGTGCACCCCTGGTGTTCAACAGGAAATAAAACAGTGCTTACTTCATAACGCAAAGGCTATACTTTTGGAGGAAAAATAGTAAGGAAGTTCTCTTTAAAAATTCTTGTAAGTCATTTTTCCCCTTCTGTCCTGTTCTTAGTATATAATAAATAATTTAGTAAGGGATGCAGACCAGGTAACTACTAAAATGTGCTCTAAATGAGGCAGGTAACATATTCTCACCACTTTAAAACCACTTCTATGAAGTAATGTGTAATCTAATTACCAACTAAAAAGCAGCACACTAGTTATCAGTCATAATTTCATTCATTATCATATTATAACTGATAATGATAAAATGATTTTAGTAAAAACATTATAAAATGTTTACAAGAGTTCATTGGGTTGCAGCGCTTCCTGCAAATACAGCTGGACGTGAGTCAAACCCTTACCAAATTTAACATTAGGCTGGTCCCTGAGTTCTGGGGTGCAATCATTTGATATTTTCACATACTTGTCTATCTATTTTTAAGGTGAAAGCTAATCAAGTTCAAGGGCGTAGGGCTTTCTGCTTATAGCAAGCCCCTGGTGGATCAGCAGTGTGGTGATAACCTCTGGGTAATTGGTGGCTTTGGGCAGTTTCATTTGTGATCAAAAGGCTGGCTTTGAAGGGCTGGAAGCTGGTTGGGACCAGTGGTTTTTCAGGACAAAAAGAACAAATGAGTTAAATGTAGGGACTGGGGTCTTCTGAACCGGTTCTACATTTTAAACTGATGCTTGCCAGAAGGAACTCCAGTCAGAATGGCACGCTGGGTTTTAATTTGGTTTGGGGGGGGGATTTTAGGTAGAAGAAATTGGAAGAAGAAATTTGCTTTCTCGTAGATAAAAAGTGAAGTGGTAGATGCCTTCTGAGGAAAAACTAACTGGGTGTCCTGTTCCTTGTGTACTGTTTGTAGGTTTTTTAATTTCATTGATGTTTTCCTGAAATATGGAATCACCTTACTTGGGATTAATTTGGGATATTGCCTGTTCCATGAAAAGTTTACTTTGTTTCAACGCTTCTTGAAGCGGGGCTGTTTGCTGCCTTCTGGGGACCAGTTATCGGAATTCATCAGTTACGCGGTTAAAGCGCATGAGGAGTACAAGGCATGGCTGCCTTACCTGCTCTTGGCTGGTTTTAATCCAGTGAATTTAATGCGCAGATTCTGGTAAGCAGATAATGTTACCTTGTTTGTTTAAATATTGCATGCTAATCGGCAAAGCTGTTATTTAAATTATTAATTCTTATTATAGTATTATTATTAATGTTATTTCAAGCGTGCTTTCAGAGGATAGTACTTGATAATCGGTTGCCATGATCCAGAATGGTGAGGGTTAGGGCAAGTCTGAAATAAAATATCAACAGGTGATGGCTGGATTCAGTAAAACAAATTTCTTCTAGGAAGAAAGCCAGAATGGAGATTGCCTTATCACTACCCTGGAGAAAGGCGTTGTTTTGCAGTTTTTATATTGAATGTTTCTTATTAGCCCCCAAATTTAGTTGCACATTGCTGCGTATGTATAGTATGGGAATGGTAAGAAGAATTTCAAATACTGAGAAAGAGGTCAGGAGGGATGGGAAACAAATGTAAGGTGAAGCTGGGCCAAGGCTAGGAGGAGAGGCAACGGATGCAGCTGGAGATTGTGTTAAACAAAATAATGCAGCTAAAATTCCAGTCTGTTGGCTTTTTTCTTTTTAGTTCTTCCACGTACAACTAACTGCTTGGTGATGTTTTATATTTAATTGGGCATACAGAATTAAACTTGTATTTAAAATTAATTTTTTTTTGGTTTTTTTTCTTGTCTGTGAAGATGTTGGACTTTACTACCATATGTCTCAGCTGTTAACAAGTGAGCTGTATAAACTCATTACATGCATTACTTAACTGTATGAAAGCAGTAGGATTTTAAGGTTTACTTAAAAATTGATTTACATTTCAGATACTGTTAAGATGTCATGGTTAAGGTATAGTAGCTTGAAATGCATTCATTTATGACTTAATGAGATTCTGTTAATCATTAGCACCCATGGCTTTCCGAACAGTAATTAGAGGAGCATATATAAAGTGTGGTGTGTCTGTGCTTCTGTAGATCGTATTTATTCATAGAAGACCAAATGGTTGCAAAAGTAAACACGTCACAGGATTGCAGTTCAGTGAGTGAACAAATCTTGCTGTCCACGTACACCATACGTGATGCTTTTGGATATTTTGTCACATAACCCATAAATACTTCTGTACCAATTACTTCCTTTCTTTAAAGATCCACTTTTAAAAATAATATTTATCACATCTACAAAACTAATGGTTTTGTAGGTTTAACTTAACTATTAACTATTCCGTCCTGGAAGGTAGCAGGAGGATAGTGGACAGCAAATGACATTTATGCATATGGTTCATTAACGGTCTCTGGCTCCTTGTGCAAAAGAACTGTATAATCAGTCATAAACCGGTCACTCTAGAGCACTGACAATTTTAATTACTAGTGGGAAAAGTAAAATCACAGTTCTCTTAAAGAGCCCTAGGCAATCGGATCTCTCTCCTGTATGTTTTTTGGTGAATGTATGAAAGTTCAGTCCAATATGAAAAATGAAATAATAAAAACTAGAAATGATGTAAAATAATTCTGACATGAATCTCTTGTGAAAAGCGTATTAAAAACTTTTAGTCTGGTATTTTTCTGTGTTTGGAGCATTTAGATTTCTGTTCAGATGAAAATTCAGGATTGTATACATCTAGCCGAGAAGCTGTTCTGTGACACTGCACGGCTCTCCGCCAGCTGTAATACTAAAGCAGTTGGTTCACCTGCTCTTACTTAAACCTCCTTACATGCTGTATGCAATTAAGCTGTTGTTAATAGTTCTTCACACATGCTGAAGGTTTGAAATGTAAATCATACTGATTTCTGAACGCATATAAATGCGATCTATGGTAGGAGAGTTGGAAACGCTTGCAAATTTTGAGGTTTTTTTTGTTTTGTTTTAATAAATAAGTAGCTGAATATATGTGCATTTTTTCCCCAAAAGTGATGACAATGCTTATAATGCTCTGGTGTCTTGACCCCACATGAAAGTTTAGGTGGAAATGGGATAAGAAATTAGTGCAGAGGAGAATGCTGCCTATTACCAAGGTATTTAAATTTCAGAGCGCATATTTTTCTCTTACAGTCTAACTTTTAAAAAGAAATGGAGGAAGATAAAATTACATCAGTAAAGGCTTGTGCTGTCAAAATTACTTTGGATTTCTCTTTAATGGTTTTCTGTTTCTGGGCTTAGGATGTAGGTTGTTAAGGATTTGTTAGAAAACTATAAAGCTTTAGGTGCGTTGTTTCCTTTATTATATTTATGCTATTGTGTTAAAATGGTATTTTATGGGAGTTTTTGTTACGCAGGATCTTCTCTGTGAGCGAGAATGCCCTTAACTTCATCCTGGAGTTCACAAACTGGAAGAGACTTCCTCCAGCTGTAGAGCAAGACCTTTCAGACTACAAAGAGAAGTTCGCTTGGACTCCCAAGAGCCATTTTGGTAAGCAGTGCAGTTAAGGGGGGGGGAAAAAAAAGTCTCTGTGTATGCTGGCTTCCAGGCTGTAAGTGGGAAGCAGCTCTGTGTGCTAATGCACGATGGCAAAGGAGGTTCCATAGTTGATAGATACTGCTTGTCCAGAAACAGGGGAGCAGAAATAGCAGTTACCCTAAACGAGCAAACAAGCAAAACGTATCTGAATGAATTTGAACTCATTACATTGTTCAATTCATAGCTAGCCTAAACTGAGAGAACCCATTTGAAACATGCTGTCTTGTGCACTTCAAATTAATGCATGTGCTATAAAATATGGGTGGTGACTGTAAGTTAGTATTGCACCTTTCTGAAGTGATCTGTTCAGCCTCTTGGAAGATTTAAAGGAAGGTGGTCAATGTTATTTGGTTATGTTTTCTAGGCTATATCCCACTGCTTTTATGGTTTTTTAATTCAATTTATGTTTCCAATGAAGTGTCTATCCTGTTCTGTAAGCGTTTGACAGTAATTAAAATACAAACCATATCAATAATGATATTAAATACATATAAATCTCACTGTTCATTGTTACTCCTGTAATCAAAATGTAGTCAACCAAAAAGATGCAATAATTGATTGTCCAGGAAAACAGTGCTCACTGCGTTCACCCTTCAGAAAAGCAGCTTTAACATACAGGTCATGCACTGTGACCTACACGTTATGTGACTGAAAAATTGCGCTCAGATGTCTTTGTTGGTGACTCATTTCAAAGCAAATTCTTCTGTAATGATTTTTAAAATGTCTATGTGATAATCTTACTAGATAGTACTTCCTTTGGAATATTTGAAGCTAATTAGGATATATTTTTGCAGTAAAAGAAAAAAAAAAAGGTTTTATTTGGGGAAATTTAAATGAAGTTCGTTCTTTGTTTCCTTTGCTATTAATAAATACATTTGTGTTGTGATTAACATCCAGCAACTAAAGCTGCAGAGAGGAAAATGCAAGGGGGGAAAGCATGAAAGCTTTCACTTTTTCATTCTTTCAGCCAAGAGCAGTCAGGGCAAGCAGGCCTGTGCTGAGAGGCAGGCTTCCCCGCCTGAGAAATACCAGCCACTTGAACTGAGATGAGCTGGTCATGTGGGTGAGCATCGGAAATTATGAAGGGTTCGTGTGGAAAAGTTCAAGAGCTGGTATTCACACCTCCAGCTGAAGGCTTGCAAAATGTATGGTCCAGTGGAGTTACACACCTGCCATACCTACCCTTCCAATACTGAAATACAGAAATGATCGCAGTTAATACTACAGATTCCTTGTGAATAAAATAAGTGGAGAAGCCACCCTAGGAGTGTTTGGAGGCACTAGAGTTCTGTATCCAGTTAAGTTGACCTGTAACGCGAAAGTTTGTGTTTGAGCGAATGCACATTTACAGACGTGTCTGTGCATCTTTTGGCACAGTGGTTGTCCAAAGTCGAGGTATTTAGCAACGTGTTAGAACATTTGGCATCGTATGCCAAGTGAGTCATTCTATCACTTAATACTTATCCTAAAAGTGTTTTCCCTTACGTTATTTTGTTGCTGGACTTACTTCTAGACTTAACTTTTCATTTCTGGTAAGATGGCAGGAGCCCCTTTCTCCCCAGGCCAGGTAGCTGTTCTAGGCTGGGTAGGTAAACTCCGATTAAGGATAAAATGATTCTTTGACACTTTCTAGAAGTTTAAGGTAGCTTTTCTAGCTCCTATAGGGAAATTCCAAAAACACTGATTCTAGGATTCTAGCAGGCAACAGCCCTTCACTATTGAGAACTCTGCCTCCTTATCTGCCAGAAACTGGAGGGTTCAGATGGAATCCAGCCAAACCAGGTAACCATAGGCAAGCGATGTAATCCCATGGTGTCCTGTTCAGCATTTGACTTGTCTTTTAATTTTTCAGCCTTCATTCCTTCCCTGTCTCATCTTTGTCGTCTTGAGATCCGGTCCATTTTAACGAGCGAACGCCTGCGATCGGACCGGTTTATCCGGGAATTGCCGCTGCCAGCTTGTCTCCAGGACTACCTTCTCTACTTAGATGTACTGCGAGTCAACGCTATGCCAGAAGCGGAGGATTATCTGGGGCAGAGAGAGGAGGGAGCTCCCTCTGCCAGTCACTCCAGCGCTGAAGATGCAGAGAGGGGGGACGCCTGTAATGCCAGTGTTAGATGATGGCGCTGCCAGTGACTGAACTCTGCGGCTGCGGATTTTGTAATGGCAATTAGCAGACACTGGAGAAGTACTACTGTAAATAACTGTAGTAATAAGTCCTTTCACGCTGTAGTTTTACACTTTATCTAGAAGTTTGTTAGAAGGTCTACAATTGACTTGTTTGAAAAGTCTGTTGTAGCTTTCTAAGTCTGTGAACATTTTCTGGCTTTTGAAAGGAAATTTTTAACTCTTACGGAGTAAAATTAGCTTGTTCAATGAACATAGCTTATACACTGGTCGGAATCTGTTTGGTCAGACACTGTTAGTGGACGCTTTATTCTAAGTACTGCATATACCAAACAAAATTATCTGAAAGTCAAGGAACACAATATTGTATTGTTATGAATTTATGTGTTGGAGTATTCTAGCTGAACCAGAAATAGGAAAATAATATAAGAAAGGATTTTTTTTTTTCATGAAGGAACAGTGATTGTCCCGTTTTTTTGGTTTTTTTTTCTCTCCTTGGTCATCTATATTTGGCGGAACGTCGGAGTGGGAGGCTGGCTCAGAGCCTCCACCCAGTCACTCCCCTTGCGTAGCCCATGGGCAAGGCATAAAATGTCCCCAAAAGCATACCGACATGACACCGCTGTACAAAAATGCCTCCTTCGATGAAGTGAAAAGGCAACCACCGTTCCCCCAGGGTGGGTGACAGGGCCAGGACACCTCGGTGGAAGACAGCCACATCCCTTGTGCCGAGAAAGCCCTTGTCCTGCAGAGGTGAAGCCAGTGCTGCCAAGCTCACCGGTAGTAGATGCTGAAGGCATGGAGGATGTACAGGAAGCTCGTGATGAAGGCAAAGAACTGCATGAGAGGAAGAAGAGCAAAAGCTGGGGTCAGCTGGGAGAGTCTAACCCCATCTCCTCTTGGTGCTCTCAACCTGGGGAAACCTCCCAGCCTAGACCTCTTTCCAACCTCAAAGAAGAGGCAAAGCCCTCCCCATTTCCCAGGAGGCAGCCCCACAAGGCTGTCCATGAGCTGCTGGACCCGGAGCAGCCCACACTGGCTGCACAACGCAACAGAGATGAGATGCTGAAGCTCTGACTAGTGTGACGCTGCCAGGCTTGTGATGGCTCTGCTGCAGCTTTAATATTTGCTCTTGCATTTCCCTGAGGGGAACTGTGGGTGCTCTGGCCTGCCTGGGGTTTTCTGGACCAACTCACCGATGCGGCGCTGTTGAGCTGGTAGTAAAGCGGCAAGTTGGGGCCGGACTCAGAGCGGATGGTCGCGTTGGCTTGCAAGACAGCAGCACTCAGGTACAGGATGGCTGTGGCACTGTGGTACAAACTGTCCTGCAAAACAAGGGAGCAGTGATGATCAAAGCCTGCCCAGGACTGTCCTTCTATGATTCACCCTGAGGATGAGGTGAATCACTGCACATGCAAGCGCTCTAACGGGACACACATGCCCCATCAGGGGCTGGGACCAAACCCTCATACCACACGGAACCCTCCCCTGTGCCCATGCAGCACCCACGGCATAGCACAGCTTCCCTTGGCATTTCCAGTCAAGGCAAAAGGAGGAAAAAGGGCTGGGTTTTGCAGCAGGGCTGGCAGCTAGCCAGCTAACCCGTTTCCAGCCACCGTGGTCTTGCTCTCACGCTGCTGCTGCCAACATCTGCCGTTGTCCCAGCCCCTCCTTACCACCAGTTTCCACTTCTCGCTGTTTTTGTGAAAGCCGAAGATGTAGATTAATAGGAGCAGCAGGGAGACGAAGCAGGAGCTGAGGGACACGTACATCACCCATCCCTGCAGCAGCGGGAGAGAGACGGAGGTAGCAGCGACGAGGATCCACACCCAGGTCCCGCAGAGCTGCCGGGGACAAACACAGGCACCCCTGATGAGCTTGGGATGGGGAAAGCCCCTTCTCCTCCCCGAGTCTTCCTCACCTCCCTCCTGGGCTGGCCCCAGCAGCCGTGGGAAGCCCTGTGTCTCTGGGCAGCATGGACCAGCCTCCTGGAACGTCCTGGTATGATGGCAGCACCACAAGCTGGCATGAATTGCCCTGAATGCTCTTAGGAAATACTTCAAAAAGTTTCTTACAAAAGGGAAAGGTTTGCTGCCGTGTTTGACAGAAGGGAACATCCCACCCTGAGGGCTTTGGCGGAGAAACCAGAAAATGCATTTTTATCTGGGAAAGGCAAATGGCCACATCGGCCCAGCCCTGCCTCCTCATTAATCTCTGGGCTTGAATTCGCAGCATGAGGAAGTCTCCTCCTGACTCTACGCACCAGTCTAGAGTGAGTTGCTCACTCTGGATCCACCTATAATATTTACCATGCACAAATAGCACACAGGGTTATGTGGATGAGCTCACACCTGCCCTGCTCCAGCTCTGGTGGATGAAACTCCCCTGGATTTGCAGCGGGGAACCGAGCCCATCAGCACAGGCAGCTCACGGCAAAGCCCAGCCGCAGCGATTGCGGCCGTGGAACATGGGGTGGTGTGCATCGCCAGCACTTGGTCGTGTGTCAAAGTACACCAGTGGCTATCTCAGCCAGTCCCACTGGATGCCCTCTGGACCCAGAAGCAATTGAGAGATTGATGGAATGTCACACGTTACAAGACACCCAACGGCCTTCAAGCCCTAGGAAAAACTCAATACAGAGAAAGAAATTCCCTTGATTTTCAAGCAATTTCTGTGCAATAACTAGAGCTGCTTCTGCCCCAGAGCCGCCATCAGCTCTTCGGCCTCTCCCAGCCCCATGGCAGCCGGCAAACCCTCACGTGGGATGGAGCTGGAGCATATCTTGTCCTCAAGCTGTTCCAAAAAACCACATCACAAACATCACCTTTGTGCATTCAGTATCAACTAAAAGAAAAGGCATTACTTCCTATTAACGCTGTGTTCAGGATCATTTTGGGGGCTGCTCCCTGCTTTTTAGATTTGCTAGAGCCACTAGTGGGGTGCTGTAGCGCAGCAACGCTCGGCATACTCACGATCTCCGGTAGCATGAACGCATAGGGGACTGTTTTGAAGACGGCGGGTCCGGAGGGCAAGGCAGGCTGCGTGGAGGCCGCAGGGGAACACACCGAGGCCATCTCTTCTCAGCTGACACCGACGGCTGCTCCGGCTCTGCTCCGCTCACATTTGTCTGCAGTGCACCGCTCCCGTGCGGGGTTTTAACCGACACACCCGCAGGGACGTAATCACAGAAACCAGCCCAGGCTGGCACCACACCGCTTTCTCCAGCTGAAGGAGCCCTTAGCAGCCCTCCGGTTATTGCGGCTGACTTCACACGCCCTGCTGCCAACAGCGGGACGGGAGAGCAACGGGACCCCGGCCCCGCTACTGGCACAATCAATTCAAGGTCTTTAACAAGAGAGGAGAAAAAAAAAAAAATAAAAATCCTACACCACGTGGGGGCAGAAACGTTTCCTGCAATTGGTTTTTGTCCTTGGCACACTTTCAAGCCTGAAGTATTTTCGCTTCCACCGTTGTTGCCTCCTCCCCTTTCTGTTCAGGTTTCTGCTCCGCGTTCACATCAGACTCCTCCACACCCACCGGGCACGTCCAGCCTTCAAAAACTTGCAGCCAACTAGTTTTTACAGACAGCTCAACACACTGGTAAGACACGGGAGGGTTTGCCCGCATGCTTGTAAGTGCCCAGAAAGGTCTGAAGGACAGCCACTGAGACAGCCTTGATTTCTACCACCTGGCAGATGCACTTTGGATTTGACAAGCACACGTTTTTTTTTCCAGAGGACCCTGCCTCACACCGTAACTTCTTGATAACTGGTGGGGTGAAAGGCTGGAGGGTGGCACCTCTGCCTCATGGCCTAGGGAAGTTGTTCTGTCCTCTCTAACTCGGGCAATACTCTGCAGCAGGAGGAGGTTGATATCCTAGTAAGATATCATACCTCTCTGTTAGGAGAGCCAAGTGATGCCCTAGGAATTCAGCTTCTGTGCCAAGCTCTTGTGCAATACAGAGCAAAGGTCAAAGCTGTGACGTTTCTTACTGTCCAAGCCCCTCCTAGGCCGGGGGGAAGCGCTTTGTGACATTTCTGGAAGCTCCAGTTTACAAATGTTGTCAGTGGGAGCTGGCTTTGGGCTCCATGCAGTGTGCTGTGGTCTTTGAAAGATCTTGTTTTAAAACATTTCACACCAGACAAAGCCTAGCTCAGACTTAAATCCATGTGTGACTTGGTGCCCGCCTGCCTCGTCAGACACGGTGGCAACATACCCATCACCATGCAGAAAGCATCCAGAGACTCCAGCACAACAGAGAAATCGGATTCATAACTTCCCACTGGGAGCGGGCAGCACATACGGCCTGTGGTTACAAACTGCTCAGGGAAAAGAAGCCTTTAGCACCCGAGGAATACCCCGCAGCTTGTTAGCCTGCTTAGAAAGTCAGCCCAGGGGGAGCTACCGTACGGCATGGCCATGTACCGAGGAAACACAGTGTGCCCTGAATCCTCACCAGCCTTTATTTGTATTAGGTGGGTCGAGCACATTCCTGTGAACAACCCAACCTTTTCCTGAGTGGGAAAGAAAAACAGTAAAACAGTCTAAATACCAAGCAACCTGCTGTCCACTGATTGGGCAAGAGATGATTTTTCTTTTTCTTAACCTGGCTGACCTTGCTCAGCAGCATTCTTAAAGATCATTGCTATTTTCCTTGCCTGTTACCAGTCTACTGGGGTACTGCAACAAAGAGTCTTTTGTTAATTCTGATTAAAACAAAATTGGAAATTAATTGGAAGCTGCAAGAGGGGAGAAAAGTGCTGCCTTAGCATTTGCTCAGCTTAGGCAAAATATGACACTCGACGTGGCTACAACAGGTACAGCTAGCAACAGGTAACCACAGCCTTGTCTAACACTGCAAAGTCAAAAATTTAAAATACAATTTCCATTAGTTAAACTGACCAAATAATTCTAGTCTCTCTCAAAATGTTAAACATGTTAAAATATTCATTACATTTCAGGTAGTACACAGGTTCTCTTTGGTAAGAATTTATTTATATTGTTACCCCATTCTTATATAGCCTGAATTATTCTTCTAGAATCCACTCATGCTCCAGGATTGCTCTTCCTCACTTCTCCTAAGAAGTCATAAGCCAGCTCTGAGATATCAAAGGCTTTGTGAGTGTTTTCTGATGACAGCAGATACTGAAGCGCACCATCATTCTCTCGGCTCTTTCTCAAAAAGTCAGCAATCGCCTTCCAGCGAGATGCTTCGGACTCTTCCTCAGCCCACTTGTAGTCAGGGAGGAAGGTGGACTGGAGGAGAGGGAAGACAGAGTCGTGGTACACCAGGACAAACAGAGACTTCAGAAATTCTCGATCTCTCTGCAGGGAAGAGTATTTGAAAATACCTCAGTGCAGATACGCGGTGTTGCCAAGCTCTGCTGTACAAGTATTGTACGCAGGAAAAAAACAGCCAAGAAAACATTTTACTAACCCCCAGTTCCCAGGATAACAACGGGAAGAGATTTGACCTTCAGTTAGCTCAGATGAGCCTCAAACTCACCACCAAGAGCTACGCTATATAAACTATGGATCGACAAATCTGCTCTCCAACCCACCTATATTTCCAAATGACAAAGAGCAGCGAGACGCAGCCAAACCCTGCCAGCATTACCACAAAAGGGCAATGTGTACAGCGGTCACCGAGAGCCCTTTGCTCATGGGGTATTTATATTTCTTCCTAAAAACACCCGTGTGTGACAGCTGTTCCCCACAGCCTCTGCAGTACAGACCGAGACCGTTTGCCGTGGCCAGCAGGGAAGTGCCACATCTTCACCGCCTTAGAAGCCCAAACTCCACTTGTTTTTCTACTGCCCTAGGCAGGGAGTTGTAACACTCCCACGCTCCTCGCAGCACGTGGCTCTTAGCAGGAGGTAAGGCCACACCGTATGCACTGTTATTTCACACTTTGACAGGACATTCTGTGTGTGGCGAGAATTATGCCCTCCCCTGTAAAGACCAGTATGCAAACCCAGAGACTAAGAATCAGCCCGGTCAATTATCAAACGTTGAAAGATCCCGACCACTTTTAACTAGATTTGTGTGCCTCGTTTTCCACACATGCACTAGAAAACACCTTCATGCAAGGACACACAATGTGCTGCCTCCTGGAAAAGTCACTGGCTGCCGAGACTCTTCCAGAAACGTTCCAGAAACCTGAGCATATGACTGGCATAGAACCTTTCACGTCTTAGCAGGAGCTTTAGCAGCTAAGCGTCCTATAAGCGTGCAAGAAGGAGTAAGAATTCGCCAGGCAGCAATCCTACCATGGGAGTGGCACACGACAAATCAGGTAAAACTGGATGGTTCTGGGATACCGAGGAGTTAGTAATTCTTTGAGCAGATCAGCTTTCATTTTGGATGAACGGCCTTGAAAAAGTGATGCTGACTCAACAGCATTTTGTTCTGTTTGCGTAAATGGGGAGATCTTGTGTATCTATTCAGTAGCGTGCACGATGAATGAAATGCCCCGCTGCTGCTCCCAGGTGAAGTGTCTTGGATCAAGAGCCAGTGCCTTTCTCATATGGTCACCTACAGCTTCTCTGTCCAGAGGATAGGAGGCAGGACAAGGTACGGGTAAGCCTGGTGACGTGGCCAATTCAGTTCCTCTCCAGCTGTCTACACCCCAAAATGGGAACTACAACTGTCTGAGGTAGGGAGGTTGGCAGAATTTGGGGGCCTTTTTCCAGGCAGACTGTGGGAGGACTGGAGCTCAGAGGTTGGAGGAGGAAAGATGATTTTGTGGACATACACAGCACCTCTTGGACCAGTGGAAAGCTTTTACCAGTCACATACTGGAAGCACGTCATGAAAGGGAACCGCACTTTGGGTATGAACCTGTAATAGCCTCCCCACTAACAAACGTATACAAACACTGAGACAGAAAGTTACAAGTTAATTTCATATTCCTCCTCCTCCTTCTTTGCTGTTATAAATATGGGTAAGAAATAATATGAACTGCATTTAGCATATCTGTTTTCTAAATGAATGTATGGTGAGAGGAAAAGTTAACTACCAGTAACACTGACAGGAAGCTTCTGGTTTGAATTAGATTGAATATAAGTCAAAGAAAAACCTGTAATTTATTACCTTCTCAGATCTCTTCAATGTTCTTTCTTTATCTGCCCAAGCGCTCTAAAATGAAATGAAATGTAAAATCAGACTGAGATTCTGGAGATCTAAAGCAGTTCCATTTTTAGCTGCACAAATCTCTCTCGCTGCAATGCCACCGTAGTTTAAGCTCCTGTTGCAGTCCCACTTCCTTCATATTCCCCATTCCTCCCTTGCACCAGTTTAGTTGATTTAAGCAAACAGCCATTCCACCAAATTTTACAGATGTGAGGATTTGGAGATTTGAAACCATCAGAGCCATATAAATGAAATAAAGGGGATCTACTTTTTCAGAAAAATCAATCACAACCGAGGCTGATACTTTTTTTCCCCCACCCTACAAGCATGGAGAAATAGAGCCTCACCCCAAAGGCTGACAACTTCTAACAGTAGTGTCCTTCAGGCAAGAAGTAACTCAGCTGTTGTTGTCTGGCATTAGGACATCTGCAAGGGACTGCAGCGTAAACGCGGTGAGCGCTGCCCTGTCTCTGCTCTGTCCTAGAAGCCAGCCAAACACTCAGACAGCTAATCCACCCGAGCACTCTCTTGCTGTGGCTACATGGCTAGCAGCGCTCAAACTAACTAGCCCGTTTATGTCTTTGCATCCCTCCTGAATGTACTCAAGCGTTCTCTTGCAATTTTGAGGGTACTAAGGCACAAGAGATCTGTGTGTACTTGAAACGATTTTAACTTTGCTGCTGTTTGGCTTTTCCATTTATCTTTTCACAGGACAAAAAAAGCTCAAATTTTGCAACCTGTCTGGAAATGCCGACCCATCAGGTGTAATTGAACGCTATGTAGATAACATACCCGAAGTGCATCCATCAGGTCTGGCTGATCCATGAGTTGAGGGAAAGTTGCTAAAATAGGATTACAGATTAATTCTGAAACAGCAAACAAACACGTTCAAGGTTAAGGAAGAAACAGGATGGTTTTCAGGGTATCAACACATCAAGGTATTCAAAATACCCCTTCCCCTCAGAATATTTCAAAGAAAATTAGGTGTAATGGTACTCCAGAGCAGCGGGAACAGTAGAAAAGCTCTCTAACAACTGCATTCTCTAGCTGTAGCAAACTCCCAGTGGCTGAGAGACAGTCAACCTGAGAGAGAGACAGAAAACATGATCGCAGGTTTATTAGGAGAAGCCAGCAAGCAGGAGACATTGCTGACTTAACCTAGGGGTAGACTGAGGTGTTCTTCCTCATTTCTGCACCTGTCTTTTTTTATAAACACCTGAAATTGTGCTGCCTGATTTGGATGTTATGAATAAACACACCTTCATTCTACCTTAATCTGGCTTGTGTGCGATTTTAAGATAACCAGGTAACAAGTGGCACAGTAAATTTACCAAACGGGGCACATCATCAGGCTGCATAGGTCTGCTGCATGCCTTCCAGGTTAGCTATCGAGTAAAGCTGGGGCTCCCGTTGGAGCTGAACAGGCCGGCCGTATCAAAGTCGGGCAGGGCAGAGCTGCCTCCCCGTGACTGGCAGGAATCAAAGCGCTCGGCTACAAAGCAGAGCAAATCTTGAACCCCAGTGGCACAAGGGTCCTGTCGTTATTGTAGTTAATGAGGTTGCGGATAAGATTGCAAGAGTGCAACAAGTGACATGTAGAGGAGTTTTGGTGGAAGTGTTTTCTTTCTCTGGTGAGTTTAAATATTTAATGTACACTTGTTTCTTCATGTTGAAATTGAAGGAAAGTTTAGTAAACACTAACCATTTACTAACAACACAACATTTCATGGAAGCAAGCCAGAACTGATTGTTTTTGTGAAATGTAACAGACATTTCAAGTTGCCTGTTTCTGAAGCGATAGTTGATTTTGAAATAAGAGAAGTCTTCTTTTGTTACAGCAGGAAAAAAAGTAGAAAATGGCTACCAGAACAACTTCTGAAATGCTGGGGTGAAGCTTTTAAACCATTCCAACTGAAGCCTGAATCCAAATGGATGCAGCTTAACTGCAGGAGAGGTCATCAGCCTGATCTATCGTCCTACGTTATGAAGATCAAATCAAGTAAGTATGGCAGTTCTCTGGCCTTTAAAAACTAAGCAGTCTCAGTTTCTCTGTGATAAGTTTATTAAATAAAGCATTAATTTATTAAATGGTCTGACTGCCAGACACTGAAATCCATATACTCAGAACGTATATTAAAGTTCAAGAAAATCAGGAGGGGAGTTAAGTTCTGAGCTTCTTTGAAAGATGAACCTGTAATTCAGATGCCTAAGTATGGCTAAAGATTGTAAATTCAAAATGTTAGCAAGCGCCCAAGCAGATTTATTTGCCGTAGAAGAGATGATATGTAATTCAGTCCAGAGAAGAGACAGGAGAAAACACAAAAAAAAAATCACTTTGCAGTACCAATATAAATTCACCTGTAGTACAGCTAAGAAATGTGGTTTTTTCCATATTTGAAATTTATTTTAAAATGGAGAAGACTATAAACGATTACAGTTCTGTTGAAGGAAAGACGGGGAAGGAATAAGATAGAGTTGCAAAATCAGAGCAAGACACTGAGCTCTAAAACCGGAACTGTTCCACTTCTGTCTCTCCCTGCTGCATTAGCCAATAAGTAAATAATAATTTAAAAAAAGAGGATGACTTAGCCTCAGTGACAAAAACATCTGCCTAGTATCTTCTATAACTCACGAGAACATGCGTAGGCTAGAAACGGATGCGTAACCCTGTGTGCATGTCTAATTTCTTGTTGCATGGGTGGTGAAAAGGAAACATTTCTCTTCCAAGTAAGTCTTTACCTTTATTTACTTATTTATTTAGAAAGAACCTTTTACCTATTCCGCATAAGCTTTTTTCTTTAATGAGAATTTCACTGCAAATTTCACTGCAAACATTTCATAGAAAACAAAACTATTCTTGTGGGGCTTGCATTCTGTTATGCAGTGTCAAACAGGGCAACACACGAGCTGTGAGTTGAAATATTACTAGTCTGAAATGCAAACGCACCAAGTGGTGGCATTCACAGCAAGAGGCTGTCCTCTTTTATCAGCAGGGACAACAGCTTTCTATGTGCCCCCAACACACCTGCAGGGTGAAAGTTAAGGCACTGAAATCCTCTACGCAGGGAGCATGACTTCTTAACTTTGTGAGACAGTTGGTCAATGCCAGCACTACCAGGGAACAAAATTCTGCAAGTACCCGGTACCAGTGAGAGTTCCTCCTGCAGACCCCTGCTTTTTCTTACAAAATAGAGACTCTGGAGAAAGTCATTCTCTTTAGGAACCCGATCTCTCTCCAATGCACTTTCCATTACTGAGTTCTCCGCAGCAGCAATTCTTACCTGTGCTTTGCATGCTTATTCTGTCTTTCAGGAGTGCATCACCAAGTATTTGTCGATAAAATATCAAGAGATGGATGTAGCACATACTGCCAATTAACGTTTCTGGTAGCAAACTATTGGGGAAAATAAAGAACATGCAGTTGAGATTTTTATTCAAAACTGCTCCTGCAAAGCGTTGTTCACCAAAACTTGAGAGCAATCACAGTTCCACAGAGATTATTATTAGCTCATATTGGCATCTCCCTGACGCTATCACAACTTACGAGGGTGCACATAGACAGCTCTAACAGCCAGACTCTTGCTGTTTGCAGTTTCCAACCTTATCTAAACTTAAAGGCTTTTTGTTTGTTTTCAACCAAATAGCTCTAAGTGTGAAATGGAGATGGAATACAATATGCAGGTGATGCAACCCTCTGATTTTCCCACAGTCAGCGTTCCAGGGAAGGGGAACACTTCAGACCTCTGGAACCGTTCTAGGCTATCTGAATTATTTTTCATTTTATGGCAGCACATACACAAATACTTACTTCAGGATGTCTTTTGACTGCGCGCTTAATGACCTCAGTTTCACTATAAGCACAGGCTGTTTCTTGAGTGTCAAAAGCTGATGAAAAACACCACTGCCTGCTTAAGAAAGAAATAGCCAATATGAAATCCATCATTTTGAAAGAACATTAAGAATTATATTAAAAGAATGGACATTTAAATTTGGCAAGAGATGTTTTGCTAAAACTGTAATGGTTTAAGGATGGTCTAAAAGCCAAGAGGAACTTAACATCTGAAAATATATCAGTGTATCAGCTATGTAAACATTTGGTCTAACATAGGCTATTACCTCTCTCTAGGACGGTGGATTCATAATGTGTGCAGAGTAACGTGGAGGAGGTGTCCAAACCCAAAAGGTAAGGGCCTTCTATAGCTTGTGGCACGCGTCACTGGCAGATGGATGTTGTTACAGCTTCCAGAGGAAAGCTGTGGCCGCCCTTATTTAAAACACAAGAGGTCTAATGTCTGAACTAACCCTTAGTGGAGCTTTATTCAGCCCTGCAGGGAAGAACCAGTACAGATGTTCTGTAGCATATTTATGCACATGTGGAACTCATGCCTAAGTGATATGGGATTGACGCTACGTGACTTGAACAGCCTGGCTTGGGAACTCTTTAGACCAGTGTAACTGCTGAGCTTTGTGCCATCACCCCATAGCCAAGAAGTGTTAAGTGCAGTTAAAGAAATAATCGAACACATTTATCAGAAATAATCCTCAATATCCAGACACTGGAAATTACAGAAACGTTAGCGCTGGCTAACGCTGGTTCTGAATCCCACCAGCCCTAACGATCAACTCTCCCTTATACAAAATGAGAACGCACAAAACCAAACCAGGCTGTGGTGACTGCACGCTAATGAGAGCCCTGGCTGAGCACTGCATGTTGTAAAATATAGCATTTGTTGTATCATTGCATTTCTGTAGTGTTTAGGAAAAAACACACCTCTTCTTGATATTGATGGGTCAACCTCAACACCTCTCTCATAGGGAGTACCACCATTTAATAGCAGCTCATACATCCTGTGAAAGAAGAGCAGCACAGTTAAAATAAAAAGACGTAAGGATACGTGAGAACAGCACAACCACTTTCCGAGAAAGAAAGAAACAAACCTGTTATCTCAGCCAAAAACTGGCACGGTGCTTGAGGTTATGACTAGTATTTTATATGAAATGTCTATACGTAATTACTAAGTAACCAACCCTCAAATGATAAATTTGAAACTTGTAGTATATTGGGAAACTAGTTCATTATTTTAAAAGAAACTAGCAACACTGATTTTCTCTTCCACATTACTCCAATATTTCTCTTGTATGAAATTTAGCAATTGTCTCACTGAAACATTTTTGAGGAGTCATCACGTAAGTATCAGCTTTTAGATCTGGAAGCTTTAAAATGTTGAGGAATAATGCCATCCTAGTTCTGTCAAGAGTAAGTCACTGTTGAAGCAACCATGCAATTTCACTCTCTAGATAGCATCTTTAATGGAATAGAAAAACAATCTTTAGAGAGCAGATTTAGAAGAGATTTAGAGACTTATAGAACAGTAGAAGTCTCCTGCAGTGTTTTTTTTTTCCCGTAATAAAAAGAATAATTTATAGATATTTGGTAAAAATCAATATCACAAAATGAATCATTTCTGTAAATAAACAGAAAGCTTTCCTACGTTTAATAAAATAGAAATATGTATATTTTATTATTCTTTAAGATTGTTGAAGCCATCAACTAATCATAAATGAGCTGCAAAACAGAAGCTTATTCATATTCTCCAAGTGAACGGCAAGAGATTCGTTCACAACAACTCTTAACCTGCTTCCAAGTCTTCGAAGCCATCTCCTGATTTTTACATGGGAAAGGGATATACAGCAAAGTGCACATAAAGAAGAGCCAGAATCAAAAAGGATGTCGTCACCTTCAATTTAGGTAATGATTCTATTTTATATAAACAGAACTCTAAATAACTCCCTATTAACCCAGGCATTTTCATAGTTTTACAATTCCACTGAAGAATATTTTTAAACATATTTACTTGCAACTTTTCAAACCTGAACACTGGGTCCAGGGAGCACTTTGCCCGCACTGGGTGCGGAAGCAGGACCAGCATTCTCACTGAAAGTCCCAGTACAACCTGCATGTTAGTCTGGATTACACCTGCCCCCATCAGGGTGTAAGTATGAAATATGAATTTTACTCCTAGCCTAAAATATATGTATGTACGTACATATATAAATACAGAGAGAGTAAGAGAGAGAGAAGGAAAACATAATAAACTTACTTGGAAGGAACGGGCATTCCATTAGAGGTAAAAAGCTTCAGAAATGCCCAGCCACAGCTTAGCTCTCCTCTTTCGCCCGTTGACTAGAAAAAAAGAGAAACATAAATAAATTGAGCAGCTAAACCAGAATGAGTAACTGAATCACAAACAGTTATTTAGATTAATCACATAAAAATGGTAAAAGCCCCAGATTTGTGATAAGCAAACATTGACTGTGTCACGTTCACAGGTGTTTGAAGGTGGTTTACCAAACAGCCCACACAGTTACGCTGAAGTTGATCATCTGTGAACATATTTGGAGGACAAGGATTTATAAAGGCAAGAAGTCTACATTGAGGGGAAACCTAAGTATATCAAGCTCCTGAAAAAGAGGAAATCTGCAGATACAAAGGTAAAACCCCCCAAACCTGCACTGATACTCTAAAGAATGCAGGACGGAAAGGAGAAGGGGAAAAATATACTCAGAGGATTTACCCATCTGATTCCAGAGTCAACAGTTTCCAAGCCAGTGGCCCTGTGCATCAGAAGGCTTTATTCGTAGTACCAGAGACAGTGCCTGGGAAAGGGAGCTGATCCTGCGTGCCAGCCCATCCGTTTCCAGACCCCAAAAGCGCTATTAACAGGTAGGAAGTTGTAAACACTCCAGCCTTCATTTAAACTTACTCTGTAAACAGCAGCAGACAACTTTGCATAATCTTGACTACTCCAATTAGCACGAGGAGGGTCATTATGTTCCATTAGGTCTCTGTGAACCATCACTTTCTAACATGCTGTTCCTCAGCAGGACTTACATAGCCCAGCTCCCTACTATATGTACATTCTACTTATCTCTCTGTGCAACAACTATGCATCCCCCCCACACAATCAGCATGTCTCTCCTCCACACCTCCACGGGCACTGCACTCTTGCACCCCGAGTTCCTACAGCTGTTAGAGAAAATACAGCACTACTCCCCTTTGCAACTTCTCTATTCATCTTCTCAGAAATCCCTTGCTCACCATTTAATAACCTGCTTGCTAACCGTTGCGGTTACCCCACTTTTCATCTTTCACCCCTGATTTACTTGATTGCCAAGATTCACCTGAGGAAGGCTGTGACCATAATGAAAATGTAAACGTTCAGAAAGAGGCAGCAAGACTCGAGTCGGTCTTGTAGACAAAGTGGCTGAGATCTTTCAGAACAGTGACCTGTTCCAAAACACCACCATATCCTCCAAATATCAGTGCTTCTTATGCTCCTGCATGCATCTGCCTTCTATTACGGTAGTTCTTAGGGGCTTTACCATCTATTGTGTCACTACCTCTTGTACTTTGCAGAAGCATATCCTAGATGGATAGGATATATCTGTATGACTCACAGCTAGAAACCAGTGTCCATGCTGTTTAAACTGGTAAAATTTTAGTTTCCAAAGTATATAGCACAGTAGTCTGAAACAAATCACAAAGACAGAAAAACAATGCAGGAGTGAAGAGAGAATTGGTCCTTTGCAATCACATTACACGAGGTCTTTGGCAGATTAACAGAAATTATTTCAGTGTAAGTAAAGGCACATTCATGTCCACTAGTCAGAAAGTCTTTTATTCTCTAAATATTGGCTAGAACAAAAAGTTCCAAAATGCAGCATCTCTCTCCTCCCTCCCAGAAGCCAAAAGGAAGACAATCTTATAATGAGCTAGGAAAAGTTCAGCTGAATTTCCATTTGGATCTCACAGTTCACTGCTGGGGTACCACAGTTCAACATCAGCTATGGGACAGCTGGTTCGCTTTATAAGCACATGCTTGGAATGATTTATACTGCACCTTTACGCACTTACATTGCGAATGTAAGTGATGCCAAGTTCAAATAATATCCCAATGTCTGAAGACAGAGAGTCGGACCTGACAAAACAGTCACCATCCAGCAAGCTGGGTAAAATGCCTGTTACCTAATACAAAGAGAGGAGAAAGAAAAAAAACGGTGAATGTACCTATTAAAAAACCCTCTGATTTTTAAAGGCCATCAAAACGGATCTCAGACTCAATCCCATTGCATATAAAAGAACATGATGAGAAGCAATTTTCTTGCCATGAAACACAGCTATGCTACCGAGGTACTTTTGTGTGTGATGACAAGCTATTCAAGAACTGTAGATGTCAAAAAGCACTTCATTCCCTCCAAGAACACAGCAACAACTGGGGCAAAACATTACAACACTACTGCTCTGAGTGCAGCCCTGAACGGCGCCTGAAGCATGGGACAAAGCAGGTGCTCTGTTTTTGTTTTTTTTTAATGAAATCAAAGCAAAAGCTCACATGCAAAGGGGCTGGTGTCTTCCCTTCTCTATGAACACTGTGCAGCGTGCACAAGTCTTGTCTTTTCTGCATGTTCATTTTGGTTGCAGTATGGTTTATTTCAACACAAATACCAGAAGTAAGAGATGTCGCTAAATAAGAAGCTGTAAATAGTTACTGGCTACGTCACTCCCTGAACAAGATACCTACCCTTGGAGAAAAGGTCCACGTTTGAGGATTTTTAGGTTGCCACGTAGCTCTCACTGTGTGAATGTTACTCAGCACCTGAAGCATGATAATGATGAAAAAAGCTAAGACAAGTTTTTCTGGAAAGCGACGCAGCTTTAAGAAAATGCAGCATTATCCCAAATTAATCCAATGCTGCACACAACAAAGATGAAATTATGCTTTCTCTTCAACTTTATCAGATGGTTTCAGTTTAAAGGACCACAGAGGAAGTTTTCTCTGAAGCCACAGAGCACTTTCCAACCATCCTTGCTTTCATATACACCAGTAACAGTCCCTTTGCCCTTGACAGCGTTCAGTGCAGCAGGAAGAAAACCACCGGACCGTCAGCGTTCGATTCTCTTACAAAAAACTGCTCTATGCATACGCACAAAGGAGCACAGAGGAACAACTGCAGGTGGGGAAATCCGAACACGACCCTGACCCAGTTGTTCCCAGGCCCACCACAGGAGAGAGAGCAGCCCAGAAAAGGCTCATCTCCACAAACATGAAGGAGCAAAGAGGCACAATGGCAGGTGGGGGAACCGAAATTACGGACTCAGAGGAATGGAGCTCTTGCCCCAGCCCCTCCCTGGGCAGCCCAGGGGCTGGGTGTGACACCCATCAGGATGAGTCAAAAGGAGCGGCTCTCTGCATCACCTTAGAGACAGAAAGGGATTGCTGTTCAGGGATACGACACTGTGGCATGCAGGGGAAGAGCATCTGGGGACTGCATGTGACTTACTATGGGATGTTTAGTCGAGAAAGCAAAGGCAGAAAAAGGGAGGGATCAAGGTGTGTTGTGGAGTAACAAGGGTGGGAAAATAAAGGGATAAGTATGCATGTCTGGCCACGCCTGGCACCTGATCAGTGCAGTCTGTCCTGTTTTTTCATTAAAATCCATTTACAACTCTCTTTCTGGGTGAATGGGCTCTCTATTCTGAATGCACATGTGTGTGGAGGTCTAGGTGCCAGCAACTAGCCAGGCCACAGGTCACTGGGGGCCTCTGTGTCTGTGGTGACAGCAACTGTCAGTGTGTGATCACAGGCCAGTATCAAGTCAGACAAATGAGAGTAGGTTAAGTGGCTGGGGAGGCAGATTGTGTGTCTGTCTCTCCCTCTGAGTGAGACAACTGGAGGAGTTGGCTACTGGAGGTACCAGAGCATGAAACATCCTGAAAGATCTGCAGCTCAAGACTTTTTTTGATAGCCAAACAACTTACCCGATTGCCATCAAATAGACAGAGCCGAACGTGTCTACTGAGAACCTGTATACTGACTCCTGGGAGAGGAATCATTTTACAGCTACATAAAGTTACAATCAGGGATACTCGAGTTGGTCTAGGATAGATCTGAAATACAGACAACAGAAGGAGGATTAAATCTACCGGCTCCTCCTGAATGCAGTATCAGTTTGTTTTTATTTACTGAGATGACAAAGCGTTCACTAGACTGGATTCTTCTAACCACGAAGCTGGTGCAGTATTAGCAGCAGCAACGAAATTTCTTCATAAGCCTTTAGCTCTCTTTTAAGGAGGTTGCTACAAATGTTTTAGTGTGACAGGCAGGAGGTCCTATCAAAGTCTGAGAAGAAAGAAATATTCTAAAAATGGTGCAAATCAAGACATAATCATTAGCCAAAATGAAAGAAGACAAATGAAACTGATGATTTCACAGTGCCTAGCAGAAGTTCATGGCTTAAAAATTCAGACTAGTCACCCATGCAGATCTGCTTCACCCCAGACAGGGAAGGAGCCCACAAGTTTAAGATGAAACATGACTCTTAAAAGATACCAAACACGATGATTTGTACCAATTTTTTGCCTATTAGAGAGTAGGATACGATAAAATCTACTGCCTAAGGAGTATGGACTGACAATGAAATCTATCATCTGTTCCACAGCAATATTTATCTGCCGATACGAAATAGTGCTAGCAATTCGCACTTACAGATCCTGTCCCTTCTCTCAAACCAAAAGCATCATAGCTTTCTTACCAGTAATACTCACAGTATTTTTTTCAGAGTTCCACACCAAGTCTTTGAAAGCCAACTGTGATGGAGTAAGTTCAGGCTGCAAAAAGTAACTGGCTCGAAACTGATTGCCTACAACAAGAGTAATTTTAAAAATTCTTAATTTTTTTTTAATGATTTTTATTGCCACAAAATGAACAACACCCAAAATTCAGATGTGGCTAAAGTTCATTTGAGTATCTGACTGGTCCAAACAAAACTAGGGAGGTATCTTCTACATGTACCCTTCAAAAAGGGTACTTCTACTGTTTGTAAGTGTTCCGCAGTATTTCATTCCAGAAGCACCGTAATTTAATTAACAAAAAGAGCTATTGACTTGAAACAGTTTTAAACAAAAAGACAAAATATGAGACGTGTAATATACTTGGTGAAGAGACTCCAAAAGATCTCAGAGAGAAAGGGAACATTAAAAAATTCATTGTTTTCTGCAATGTCAACAGAAAGTATCTTCCAAAGAGGAAAATCTTTGAAATCATTAGGAAATTTGTCATTGCCTCCACGTGGCAAGGATTTCACACAAATAAATTAAAACTTGAGACAAAAAACCAAGCCTCTTATCCATTATTTGATGGGTCAAATATAGCCAGATTACCAATTATAATTAAGCAATACTGATTTTAGCTCAGTAGGCTGGTAACCAGGATAAGAAACTCGCCACAGACACTTGAGAGTCCTGTGAGAAAACCTTACCTTCTTCTAAGAGCTGGAAAAGCGTGGATAGGCGGAATCCTGCAGGAACTGCTCCTATGGTTGCCAGTACCTCTACTGTGTCATTCTATTTATTAAGAAACAAACAAACAGATATTAGTATTCCTGCTATTTAACATCTAATTCTATCCTCATTTAGAACTCTCACACAACCAATATCAGACCTGCCTGGCATCATCGGTCACCTCATCTGAAGCCCATCTCCGGGAACTACTTTTACTCTGTTTCATGTATCGACCCAGTCAGGCTCCCATTTTGTTAAATCCCCCTTCCATTTCAAAGCAGCAGCAGGGCAGCCACTTACAGAACGCAATCACACCCTTGAAAGAAACGGTGTGGCACTACTGTGGCAAAACAACAGAAGACATCTCATTTGCATCTTCATTCGGACACGTGGACTGGGCTGCAGCCTATATCTAAAGCGTTAGAGAACCTTAGAATTTCTTGCTACAAGAAACAGGATGTTAATGAAAAACACTGGCCTGTACTATGAGAACTAGCATTTGGTAAAAGGCAAACCTCATCTACAAAATAATTAACATTGCGGTAGGTGAAGTTGCTACGTTAAGAGATACACCTACCTCTGTGATAGCTCTTCTTACAGCACTCCAGTGAGGATCTGTTCTGGAAGAAAAATAATGCTTTTTTTATAAAATATCATCCTTGTGTGGACAAAAATTTAAATGCTAAATACAGGTCTGTCTTCAAATACCAGCAACTTAATAACCATATCTATCTGAGAGAATAACAATAATGATATATTTCCAGCTACTAAGACTAATAGCTAGACTGTCTCATGAGCTGGAACATAATTCAATACTTGACCCAGCCATTCTTTGATTTTATAAGGGGGGGGAAAGCTAACCAAAGAAAAACTCCCAAACAAACCCACTCAAGTACAAGTGTGTCTGCAAGCTCCAAGAAAAGCAAGTGTCTGCTGCACTAAAAAGAAAAATGCAGTCACGAAGAACCAGGTGCCCTTGCCAGGTATTCTCACTGTAAGAAATGTACTGCCAGATGTAAGGAGGAGGAAGAGTAATTTTATACTTCTTTCGCATCATCCATTTACCTTTTTTTAATTTCAATTCCATCTGCTGTTTCATCCACCACTTCTACGTGTTCTTCGCTTTGCTCTTGGCTGTCGGCATCTTCATCAGGGACCTGTAATTCAGATTCAAAAAGGGAAAGTGCATGATTTTGTCACAGTTCCGTTCTTAAAAATGCTTTCTCCAACCATAGCGCATGTTAATAGTTCAGAAGAGGAGATTTTCTGTCTGCAGTGACCTATTGCTCCATAGCACTGTAACTGCAGAACACTGCCCTTAGTTCTGCAGTTACAGCAAGGGATTGGGGTATTCCTACAAGTAAGCAGGAGAACGCATTTGCAAAGCTGGTGCTTTAAAAAGAGAAATACATCAGCACTGTGAAGCAAAACGTTAGCTACTCAAGATGCTCTTTAGTTACACTGTGAAAAGCTCTGTTCCACGGGGTGAGGGTTGGACTAACAGGACTCGCTCAGTCCAAACTGTACCCACATTTAAACGTTCACCACAATCAGACACTGGCTATATGTGCGTAAGTACATAAACTAACACATGTAAGCCACTCTAGAAATGAAAATTCAAAAGTTTCAAAACTTCAAAATCTATTTTTGAAAAGGTTCTTCTGCGTCAAAGTACAAAATACTCCAACATTTTTACATGGACTCGCATTTCATATAAATTACGAAAAGCCTGAATCAGTCCATAGCAGCTTAAAGTCTTAGGAGTTGACCTTTCGTGACAAAGATTAGGACTTTCACATTCAAGAAACTTCTCTGCACTTAACATGTCACATCTCCACAAGGCACAGAACCACTACTTTAGCTAGCTGCCTCCACACGCATGTATACAAACGTGGCATTATTTCCAAATAACTGGCAAAACACTGCTCCGCGTCCCCATGTAAGCAGTATGATCAATTTTATGCAGCTATATTGTCATCAATACATAAGGCAACAGAGGTGAGACTAGAACAGAAGAAGGGTGCAGCACACTAACCGCAAGATAGGTCCTAGGGACGAGGCCTCTTTCCCCTTTTGAGTTTTCAGCTACCCACCAGCCGTCCGCCTTCTTGTCATGTATAAGTAGGACTTCACCTTTCTTTGCCATTAGAAGGAGAGACAACCAAATATTTCAAAATGGCTCCAGGCACAATTGAAAAAAACCCAAACCACAAAAACTTAATTTTCCCGCAACAGAGACCACAGCCTACTGCAACAGACCCTGCCTCCACAGAAGGCAAAAGGACAACGGACAAAGGACCACAGACTCCACCAAGCCAAAGGTACACCAGGAAAAGCCATTTCTCCCCAAATCCCACAAGGAACTGCCTGAATCCCAGAAGCATAGGATTTAATTATAGCTACTGCTTAATACAGAATGATCTGCAATACTGATGTGTCAAAAAACTTTTACAGATACATATTTACCGTAAACGTGAGATCCCCTTCCTGCTGTGCATTAAAGTTCCCAACTGCAATACATTCTTTAACATTTGGATCATCCAATAATTTATCCTCGTCTTCATCATCTGTTTCTTCACTGTCTTCCTCCTCACTACTGTCTTCATCTTCACTCTCATCCTCTTCTGCATTTTTACCTTCTGTTTGAGGATCTTTGTGATGTTCCTCATCCCTACCCAAAATAAGTCACAAAACATCTTGAAATGGCTATACAGCCTTGCAATATGGGCTTCTCTGCAAAGGCATTACCCAGCTACAGAATTTTCATTCCTGTGTTTTACTCCCTGTCTTGATCTGAAAAAACTCCAAAATCCCAGTGGTGTTTCCTCCATAAGCACCCAGACCACATTGCATCCTCTCCTCCCAACAGCCACATTATATTTCAACCAACACCCTCCGAAAATTCCAGCGAGTCGTTCTTGACTGCATCCAGAAAACAAGCCCCATGAGAGCCGGCTCTTCAGTACTTCTTTTTTAACTGTATGTTAAGATAATAAAGGCGACGAGCTAACAATTTTTCAGGGTCCTTTCCAACCATACACGTTCAATTCCACTGAAGAGCAGACTGTATTTATTTGTTTAAGCTACTTACACTGCGTAATTCATAGTCACATTCTCCTGATCCAAGACAAGAACAAGTTTCTGCAGCTGCCGAGAGAGTTTTAGCAATAGCTTTTCTTCTTCTTCTTTCCTCTGATTATAATTCCCCACAGGTGCAGGCTCATCAGCCTGAGAAAGAAGAACACAACAAACTGCTCAAAGAATCAGAGTTAAAGTTTCCCAATAAAGTTAGTTTTCCAGGCAGGTCTTACAAGCTTTCACCTTCCCAGGCTGCTGTCACTCCCTGTTTAGGGACATCTTTCTTGCCCTTTTACTCTGCCAAGATGCAATTTCAGGTTGAAGTCTGCATTCTCCACTTGCAATGTAACGCAGTGGGTTGATAAACATTTTATAATGTATTAGGTTGATAAAGATTTTAAAGAACTTGTACACCATAAAGCATTAAAAATGTGCTTTTAAATAATATAAATGGATCTCAAGAGATCCCAGCCAGGGGCTGTGCAGTGCTAGGCATTGCTCTTGTCCTGAGGTGAGGAGACTGGTGTTCTCTAAACGCTCTCCATGACACGTTTTGGAGAAAAACCATTAACAAATTTGTCTCCACACTTACTTTTTTCAAATTATGAAGAGCATTCGTATTCTCCTCCACCAATTTCTTCAGCTGTGTACATCTGCATTGAAAACAAGACAGAGGGATAGCATTTTCTTAAAATTCTGACAGATGGGTGATCCAAGTCACACAGGCTTACTGCAAACGTGCAAATTTAGATACTCAGACCCGTCACCCAGCTCTGTGTGTGTACAGCTTGACAAATACCAGTACGAGCCTGAAGGGCAGCTCAGCTGATCGTTACCTCCGATCTGCGAGTTCCCACTCAAAGCTACCTCAGCCCTCGAGGACTGGCGAGCAGCTACCCCGTTGCTTCTGCCGGGAAACAGATGAGCGAGAAGGGGCAGGGAAGAGAGTTGTGCTATTGGGAAAGAAACGGAAAGGGGTAGAGGGAACCCTCTGCTCCTTCCCCCGGTGCAAAGGGGACGGAGGGAATCTGCCGGGGGCTTTGCTCGGCCCGGGCGGTGGGAGCGCCTCACCTCTGCCGAGGCCCGCCGCGCCCGGGGCCGGGCCGGCCTCGCCCCGCCTCCCCCCCCCGTACCCCGGCCCCCCCGCTGCAACGGGCCCCGCGCCCGCCGCCCCGGTCGCTAGGCAACGGGCGCGGCGGGATGGCGTCACTTCCGGCGCGCCGGGAGCGAGGCGCCGCCCGCCGAGGGGGCTGCGCGGCCTCCGCCTCAGGGATCGGCGGGGCCGGGCTGGGCAGGGCAGGGCCCGGCCGCCCTCGGGGCTGACCCGCCGGGAGGGGCACCCGCCGGGCCCCGCTTTGGGCTGCGGGTCGGAGCCGAACGGCCTCACGCAGCCCTGGCCCGGCAGGCCCGGCCTGGGGAGCGTCCAACAGCCGGCCTGCAAGCCGCCCCGCTGGTGAATCCCGTCCCTGCCCTCCCCAGGGTAGGCCCGGCCTGGGGAGCGTCCGACAGCCGGCCTGCAGCCGCCCCGCAGGTGAATCCCGTCCCTGCCCTCCCCAGGGCGACCCGCAGGCCGTGGTACGGCAGCTTCTACCTTGTGCTGGAGAACGCACGTGAGCGGGCGCTTCACGCTTGCAGGTGCTCCCCCTGCCCGGGCAAAATGGCACCCGTATGCAGGGAAGGCCACGATGTGGCATCAGCGGCTGTACGGAAACCCCTGTTTCTAACAGTCTGGCAGCCTCGACGCTAAAAACCACCAAAAGCTGCGCCACAAAAAGGTATCGGCGCTTCGCTGGTGAGGTACCAACAACATGGAGGGAGCCGGTGCGGTCACGCTCCAGTGAGCAGGAGCTCTGCTGAGCGCGGGCACTCGATACTGCACACCCCAGCGCCTGCTTTGAAGGAACTTATAGAATCATAGAATCACTTTGGTTGGAACAGACCTTTAAGATTATCGAGTCCAACCCTTAGCCTAACCCTGCCATCCCACACCACTAAACCATGTCCCTAAGCACCTCATCTATCTTTCTTTTAAATGCCTCCGGGGGTGAGGTATTCCAAACTTCCAAAGGTCTGAAACCTTGTTTCTACAAAAAAGCCACAGAGCTACTTATCTGGCTACAAATCAGCATTTTGTGATCTTGAGGGGCGCTGGGCAGTATTCCACACACACAAACTTTTAAAACTTTTACGGTTCAGTAAAATAGTTGAAAACCAGCCGCCTGCACAGCGTGCAGTAAGTGCTTCGGCGTGATGCAGGAGCACCCCCTTCTCTCAGACGCGAGGAAATACTCTTCTGGAATTCACTAGCGATGGGAGGGGAAGAAGGAACAGGCTACAGTGAGCTGCGTCCACAGTTCCTTCTCCAAAGCACAGGAAGAAATTCAGAGTGCAAAGCAGAGACATCCGTCATTCAATTGCTCGTTTACCCTACCGACGCACGTGGCTATTTCACCACTTCTCCCCACAGGCTTTTTTCAAGTGTGTACTTTCGTAACGCGACTCGCCGCTCATGGCGAGCGCCCATAAGGTACACTTTCACTTAGCAGAGAAATAAGCACATCTAGGAACGTCACATCATGATTTTTGCTAGTTTAATGAATCGGCAGCGCTTCTCGGCGAGGGCAGAGCCACGGACTTGGGGCAAGACAAATACCGACGGCTCTTCCAGACAGGGAAATCCATCTGGCGGCGGCGTTCCCAGCTCCTCCGTATTTTGCTAGGTCAGCCTGACGCTGTTGGGGGTCTCGGCTTCCCAAGGACACAGATGAGGTCCTGCCATCCCACAGACACTTGTCCTTTCCCGGCAGCGCTCCGACGCGGTCTTCCTCGGCCCTTTTCAAACCGGCTGCAACCCGGCGGCGCAGGGCGAATCCGGTTCTGCTCAGGCGGCGTCCCCCGAGGCCGGGCTGCAGGAGGAGCCTGGCCTGGGCTCGGCCCCTCCGTTGCTCCGGGGGGGGGGGCGCTGCTGGCGCCAGCGGAGGAAGCGGCGGCGGGCACGGCCGGCCTGCCAGCCCACCAGCACCCCGGCCGCGAAGGCGACCAGCAGCGCCCAGCGCACGACCCGCGGCCGCAGCGCCCCAGCCCCCCCCCCGGCCCCGGGCGGGCCCCCCCGGGGGGCTCCGTTAAAGGCGGCGGGGCCGGGGAGGCACAGCGTCTGCCCGCGCCATGGCGGGGCGGCCTCGCAGGTAGCGGAGCACTCTGCTGCCCTCCGTCCCCCGGGAGAACGCCCCCCCCCCCCCGGCACGGCACGGCCCCGGGGCGGCGGGCCGGGGCAGCAGAGGGTCGCGGGTGTGCGAAGCTGCCGCACCCCTTGCACCGCTCCTCGCCCCGCTCCTCACCCCCGCAGCACGCCCCGTAGCAAAAGGGACCTCCCGCGAGTATCTGCCTTAACTTTATTTCAAGCTGCTGACTGTGCACGTTCTCCCCTTTCCGCAGGATCTCCTGCTGGCAGCGGCGTTTGTCTCCGATGCGCAGTACAACAGAAATATTCCCTTTAAGACCTCCCCCGAGGCAGTCAGGTAAGGAGGTCTGTGTCCCCGCGAATGCCCACGCCATCGCACTGGAGTGGGGCAGGCGGTGTGTGGTGCTGTGGGGTACTTGAGCTGGGATGGGGACAACCGACTGTGCAATTGTGTCCAAAGAACAACAGCCAGTAAAAGCTGGGGGCTTGAGGTTCACCAGCAGGGTGCTGAGAAGATTGCTTGGGTGGGATGCAAAGAACTGGATTTAAGCTGAAATGCGTGTGTTGAACGGGGCTTAGTGCGACTGTATGTTGAGAATTGGAAAGGAAATAACTTGGGTTTTACTGGAGCCAAAAAAAATTAAATTCTTTCAAGATGGAAACTGTAGCATACTGTGGGGATGAAGAGTACGGGAAGCTTGGTCAACCCTCGCCTGCGTGGAAGGGGGTACTGGAGCATGGCTGTGCTGGGTGTAAGCAGCAGGGGTTTGGTAGCAGGGGGCTGCATGGTTGGCCTGTGTGGGAGAACAGCCAAGTGGTGACAGCCATCGCTAGCTGGTGTGGCAGCGGGTGACACCAGCCCGCTGCACAACAAAGCTTCAGCTAATCAAAGGAGCGTATGGCACCTCTGCTCAGGTCAACTTCAGAAAGGGCAGTGGCTGCTAGGGGCAGGAGTAATTAAAAGTTTAAGTTAATTGGCAATAAATTAAGTGAAATTCCTATGTCAAGAATGTTTTGCCCGCAACAGTGACTCTCGTCCCTCTTGCTGCTAGTAAGAGGCTGAGCAGCTTCAGTCAGAGAGGTGACTTTTCCCTCAGGCTTGGGCTGCTTTAGGCAAACTATTTCCATGTGTAAAACTTAGGAGAAGGTGGCCAGCGTAGGAGGGAAAGGCGATACCACAGGCTGCCAGCAAAGCAGCGTGGGAGCAGGAATGAATCCTGCAGCCCTCCGCACAAAGCCCTTCCTTTTTATTTAGTTCTCATGTCTGAGCCAGTGAAGCTTCTTCGGCATCTTAGAGACACAAGTACGGTTAAGTATGTTTGTTACAAAGGCTTTGGGCAGGTGTATGCTGTTGTGTAGCTGTAACGTCTGTCTGCTCTGTAAAAACAGACTGTGTACATATCATTTTGTTCTGCCCAAGTATGCTTGGTAGAAACAGAAGAAACAAGCAGGTTTTATGTGGTTGTGTCTTGATGCTGTTAAGGCTATAATATGTCATCTGTATAATCACCCACCCTGTAGCCTTTAAGCAGGTAGTTACTGAGCAGGTGAGATGACTGTTTGGCAACTTGGCAGCTTTTTTTATTGGTGGAGAAACTATATTCTCTGTATATCTGCTCTGTGTCTCCCAGAGGAGCCGCTGTTGCATGCCATTGTGTGAAACCTCCTGTGGGAGGCTTAGAGCTGGATGTGTTCACAATTATTGCTGGCATTCACCAGAGGTTTTGCTGCCGTAGGGGACAGAATACTGCTTAAGCTATGTATACATTAAAAAAAAACCAAACCTCAAACAGTTTACTGTGCAACTCCATACTTCTCTCTGGTGGCTTTTCTTATCTCTCTGCTCTTTAACCTGCAAAGAAAGGGTGTTAGACAACTCATCAGACTTGATTGGTGTGACCTGAGCTTAGCAGAAGCTTGCATGTGAATTAAGGAATGAGGTAATTGCAAAAAGGAAGCAGCTTTAGCAAATCTGTATGCTGCAGTCTTAAACTGAACTGAAGAACACCTGTGTTCCACCTGCCTGGGTTTCTTTGCTCTCTGAAAGGGAGTATAGCACCCATCAGCTGTGAGACTATAATGATGGGCGAGGAAACAAATTGCCAAATCCCTGGCTGGTGAAAATTGTGCTATGGTTACCCTGCTTCCTCCATGACTGTTTGGGGCAGCATGTGCTGTTCTTCTAAATGTATTTGGTGAGCCTGTGGGTATGTGCACCAAAGCCTTTTCTTACGGTGCCGTTGCCTTCTTTCTACAGGCTTTATTATCTCTATAACCACTGGGTTATGCGAACAGCCACCTACTTCTTCATCTTTCTCAACCTGTCCCTCGCACTGTTTGAAGAACCTGCTGTGTACCCACTCCCCTTCCTGGTAAGTCTTCAGCGTAGAAGCAGCAATGCAACTAGTACTGCGTTGGTTGGTAGAGCGAGCAAGGGTTTCTTGCTTGAAACTAGTTGTCAAAGGTGCCAAGGGGTGATTGATGCTGATATTTCTGTTGATATCTTTGATCTACTGAAATGGGGACAAAAAAGGGCATAGGAGCTAGACAGGGACTATGGGAGCCTTCATGGCAGCCAGCAAAGGCTGATGTGACTGCGGACAAAGTCGTGCTGAGTTTCTGCATCTCAGAGAACAATTCCAGCCTTCTATATGACTCAAGTCCGCTCCTTGTGTCTGAAAGCAGAAGTGGAGTGTTGCCCTGGCTTTTCTGTCGCCTTTATTTGTTCTGTACTGGTGTATTTGTGAGAGAGATGCTCCTGGAATCCTAAGCAAATACAAATTTACTGGCTTTAACCTGCCTGCGGCAGGGAATTTCACAAAAGGGAGCCTGAAACTATTGCTCAGTGCCAGACATGTGAGCCTGTAAAATAGCCAACAGCAAAACCCACTGGAAAAACTTTTATACTGATTCTGCCTGGCTCTTGTTTGCCTGTAGCCCAGCCTGAACACCCTCGTCTTGTGTGAAGAGGGCTAGTGTTGCTCTTGATTGTCCTGACTTGGGCCCCTTCTCTCTCTGCAGGTCACTTCTGTGGTCGAGGTGTTGTGCCTTCTGGTGTTCTTTGGCCGACTGACGCATTTTGCAAAGGTCACCCATCGCAACGTATTTTGGAAGGATACCAAGAACATCTGCATCATGGTTGCAATCCTGGTGAGTTAAGCTGAGGGGAGCCTCCAAGGGTGAAGTGGCCAATGTGGAGGTGGCGTTTTCCTCCCATTGCTTTCCTGGTAACACAGTCCTGATGCACCAGGGCTCTACAAGAGCTATGGCCAAATCAACCAACAGCTCGGCCTGTTCTCACAAACCTGTCATGTGTCACTCTGTCTTGTATCAGCTAACCCTATTGTCTTAGCCATCTAGACACATTTCCAACATCACTTCTGGGAATTTTCCTTCTTTCTTCTGCAGTTGTCGCTAACAGACTTGGCCATATATGGAGTCCTCAGGATATATAATGTGAGGAGCATTCGATGGTCCAGAATTGTGAGGCCCATCTTCCTGATCAACTTTGCAGAAAGTCGCCAGGTAAGGAAGAGGTCTTGTGGGGTGTATTCCCAGTGCTGGGTCCTATTTTTGGACAGCCTGCTGCTTCCTGAGATCCAGGGGCTTTAGTAGAAATGCTTTTGTGCAGAAATGGCAGAATTTAAGTTCCTGTGAGCGAAGGTTTCTCTCGGAGGTGACCCGAAGCAGGAATTTGAGGTGGAGAAAAGGGTGCGTTCACACTGGTGCTGCTTGGGCTCTGTGCAAAGTACCAAAACCCTGTGCCTATGGGCTGTGATATTGCTATCCAGAGCCCTGAGTGTGCTTGGGGCTGGAACTAGGGCTTTTCACCAAATGCGGTGCTATGATGATTTAGGGAAGATTGTGCTTAATTAAGTGTAAGAGCACATGGAGAAGGAAGAATGTTTCTTGTAAGGTCAGCCCATGGGCTGTGCTTAGTCCAGCCTGTGTGGAGGAGCAGCTTCTGTTTGCAAGCAGAGTTAGGGGCTGTCCTCAGGAGGTGTGAACACAAGCAGCACCACAGATGAGAAAACCGTTTCTCCCTAGATCAGGGGTCAGGTTACTTATTTCTGGAAGTCTCCTCGGCAAACAAGCACAAGTGTCATGCTGTTTTCAGAAACTGAACTTGTAGTCCAGATGGGTGATTTGGACTCTGGTTCCTCTTGTCGCGGGGAGATCTTTGTCCTGCTGCTCAAGACCGTTCTGGTCCTGACTTACAAATGAGTAAACTCCTGTGGTGTGGAGCTCTGGGGGAGGGAGCAGTTGAACTCTCGGGCTCAGAGCATGTGTGTTGTGGCCTGGAGTGATGGGCTTCTGTCCCTGACGGGTCCCCTGCAGCAAGAGCGTCTCAGCAGTGCCACAGGGCCCTCTGTCCCTTGGCTGGCTGAGTTTGTGATGGTACGTAGATAGGGCCTCTCCTTTTAGCATTCCCTCTGGGGAATGAGGAGGGAACACCTGGCACTCTCGCACAGGTTTTAGCAGAACAGAGCTGGCACATCTGGGTCAGAATCTCTCCTGCCGGATGACAGAAGAGTACCTGTGTCCCACTTTGCTTGCCTGTCCCTCTGTAGGTGTTTGATCCAGATGAAGATCAAACTTCATCATCAAATCATTCCCAGGTGAGGGGAAAATGAGGTACCACCTTGCTTCTAAATGTTTTCCTTCACCCTGGCAGATTCGGAGAGCCTTCCGCAGCATCCGCAACACGCTGCCAGAGATCACCTACGTCTTCTTGCTCTTCATGTTTAGCCTTCTCATGTTCTCCCTCATGGCCCTGAAGCTGTTTGGTGAGAGGTGTGAATACTACTTTCGCTCAGAGCTGGGTGGGAAGAATGTGTGATACTTCTGGGCAGGAGGGAATCTGGCAACTTCAAATGATTACTATGAATACAAGCACTGCTGATACATGCAGTTCCTGTGGGGGGGACATGTGATCTCTGCTTAACTTCAGATTGTCCTTTTCCTCCTAGGAATCTCCAGACAGCTGAAGGCTTGCCGTATTTCAAAAACTACCTAGAAATTGTGTTTGACCTCTATGTGCTGGTAACAACAGCAAACAGCCCGGATGTCATGTATGTATGCTGAGCTTGCAGTCTTTCTGTTGTGAATGCTGGTGTCCTGCTCCTAGTGGCAGGATCTCTGGTTGGAACAATACTGTCTTTTGTACAACTCCGTATTTCAGAGTGGCAGCAGGGCTTTTACTTTTCCAGCCTGCAGGGGTTTCATGAACTGTCAGACATCTGTTTTATAAATGTCTCTGAACCAGAATCTGACTTTTAGAAAAGGTACATTAAGAATACTGCTTTCCAAATGACCCAGTAGCTGATGAAGGCTTAAACCAGGGAGGCAGACACACAGAGTCTTTGTTTAAAACCCTTTCCTGAAAAGGAAGGTTGTGCTCTTGCGATCAGATGTCTCTTTCGTTTGTAATATTTGCAGAGCTTTCTAGGCAAGCTTCTTTTAATTTGCACAGCTATGTTGAACTTATGCGAGGGTTGGGCTTTCCATCTTCATTTGTTCTAACCGGGTTCCCATTTCGGTTGTACTGTGAGGGTGCCATCAAAGAGGTGGGGCAGGGAGGAATGGGAGCTCATTTGTGTGCTGGAGAAGTACTGGGACGTTACAGGGACCCTGGTCATTTAGACTGAGAAATGCCTCTAGTCCTCCTAGAGTAAGTGGAAGAGGAGGTCTGAGGGCCTGTGAAGCCAATAACCGGCTTACGGCTGAGACATCACCTCAAGACTCTGCACTTAAACTTAGCCGCATTGACAGAAGCTTAATCTCTGTGCTTTTTCTTCTGCATCCCTTCAGTCAGGGCCTGGTAAACTTAGGATGAAAACCTAGTGGAAGAAAACTTCTCTAACTGAACTAAAGCACAGTTTTTAGCTTGGGTGTTATCTGGCAAGTTTGATCTGGCTATCCAAAACAGTACTTAAGAATCCATCCGGAAGACTGTTTTCTTGTGGTTTCTTTTATTTCCCTGTTGTCGGCCTAGCAAGTAGCAATCTCTCTCCCCTCCTCTAGGATGCCGGCATTTGACTTCAGCTCATGGTATGCCCTGTTCTTCATTGCTTTTGTCATCGTCAACACTTACATCTTCATGTCTCTCTTCCTGGCTGTTGTGTACAACAACTACAAAAAACACCTGAAGGTAATGTTTGGAGGGGCGATTTGTGACTAGTGGCTGCCTGCTGTTCTATACAACCTTGTAAGGAAATACCTTAGTATTATATATGCTATATACCTTAGTATTTAGTATACCTTAGTAGTATAAAGTGCGGAGTAGGGGGTGCAGCTTCATGCTTTTGCTGATGCTCTGCAAATAACAAGCACAGGTCCACACTTCATATCATAGGGATTGTTGTGAGTTCTGCTTTCAGCATTTAACAATTAAATAGTCTATGATGCTCTGGACCCAAGAAGCTGCAACAGATCAGAAGCACATGTCTGCATTATTGTTGTTGGAGACTTAGTCCTAGCTCAAAAACACTGTCTCTATGCAGGAGACTGTTTTCAGTTGGCTGTAAGCGCAAAGCACACTTTTTCTGCCACTGTATGCATTCTTAAAGCAAAGGAAATTTAAAGGGAGGTCTGAGTAAACTGGAACTCTTGCTGCTTCTGCCCAAACTGAGTAGGTGCAGTTTGGTATTTGTGATCGAAGGGTGAGAGCTGGAAATTCCTGAGTGCTCCCATGAGGGGATTGGTTCTTTCTTAGTAAGCAGTCTGCTAGGACTTCCCAGAGGCTGGTGTCCCAAGGGCATAAAGTTCTTTAGTCTGCTTGTAATCGTGTGCAGAAGAGGATCTCCACCCCTGATCTCAGCAGTATTCACTTATGGATGGGAAGCATGTGTGGGCGCATCCTCTTTGCTTCTGTGACCTGTGGACATGCAGATCCTGTGACCTTTGTCATCTCCTTCCTGTTAGACACTGTCCTTTGTTTTTCGTTCCGGTTTTTCAATGCATCTCCCAACAGCAAGCACTTCCAGAGTGCTGTGCAGAGAGCCCATGCTTGCCTGTTTAAATAGCATTTCTCATCAGCCCCACTGACTGTGCTGTACTTTGTGTGTAATGTCACTTCAAGTGTGTTCCTTTGAGTCTCTTCTTGCATCTCTGTGCCATGAAAATAAGATTTAAAAGAAAAAAAGAGGGGGAAGGGTGACTGAAGCTGCCTGAATCGCAATACTCTCTTCAGAATGAGATCCGTAAGCTTGCTTACATGAAACACCGCAAGATGATAGAGGCCTTCAACCTCCTGAAGGAAGAGGAAGGAGCACAGTTTGTGGTTAGAGAAGCCCAGTGGAAGCAGCTCGTCAAACTGGTGGCTCCTGATACCAGCAACTCCCACCAAGAGCTGCTGCTACGCATCTCAGATGATGAGCAGAAGGGTTTCATAGGTGAGCAGTGGGGCACTGCTATGCTCAAGGGACTGGGGAGGAGCCTGATGCTTCAAGGGTTTTGGCACTGGGACTTGCGGTCTGTAATGGAGCCAGAGGGACTCCAGGCCCCTCTTCCTGCTTCCCTCCAGATTGCTGAAGTCCTGAAAGGTTGTTCTTTCTGCCTGTGCTGTAGCCCGTGTCATGTATGCTGTGGGCAGCTCTTCCTGGCCATTTGACATCAGGCCAAGCTCGCCATGGAGAATGGGACCTCTTGTTCTCAGCACAGGACAAGGAAAGCCTCCCTTGTTATCAGATTCCTCCAAGCAATGTGGCTTCCCACACAGTCCTCTGGAGCCTCTTGCTCTGCTCCTGCTGGAGACACAATATCAGGAGAGATGGGTCAGTCTCCTCATGCTAGATCATGCCCATCCTGATCATTAAAGGTTTGTGTTGGTTGTTGGCCTGTGGCTTGAGCCAGCCTCCCAGGAATGGGGCAGAGGGGCTGCTTGAGTACTGAGTTCAGCCTGTTCTGTGGTGGATACCACTTTGGGCGTGTGCGTTGCCTGCTGCTGTGAACAGATACTGAATCCAGATTGCTGCAACTTGTGTGCAATAGGTTTGCATTTGCCAGATGCTGTCTTTTTTTGTCTGTTTGTTTTAATGACGGCAGACTGATGCATAGTGCTTTCCCATACTGCAGACAAGAAGTCCTTTGTACAACTGGCAGACCTCCTCAACATCCAGGTGATTACCCTGAAAATACGCAGCCATCCGCTGGGGCAATGGATGCCTCGTGTGTACAATTCAGCAGTGAGTCGGTTCCTGCGCAGCATGGTTAGGCACAGGTAAGCCTCTACCAGTGGAGCAAGCAGGTCTTAACATTCAAAGGGCTGCAGAACAGTGGTGTTGCAAGCAAATGCTCATCTGCGTGTCATGCTGGAAAGTGCAAAGTACATTTAAGCAAACACTAGGGGTTATGTTTTTAAAAGTGTTCTGTGGACCAACTCTGCTCTTAGCCTACCTTCACTGGTGTGGAGAAACTGGACCTGGCTATTGGCGAGTCTGTACCTCTCCCAGTCCCACTTGTTCAGGTCTTCTATAGGTACTAAGTGTAAATAGTTTTTACTGGAAGCAAGAAGTGCTTTATGGCCTGCCTTGAAGAACCAGACTAAATGCTTCGCTTAAAGGTGATCTTAGGTCAGCAGTCTCTGCTGCAAAGCAGCATTGTGCTGCTTCGTCAGTTCTTACCAAGTTGGTACTACGAGCTACTAGTGCTCTGTTTCCCATCTGAGTCTTCCAGAATTGCAAAATCCAGTGGGAAGGAACATCTAGAGCTGGTCTAGTGTAACTCCCCTGCTCAAAGCAAGGCCAGCTAGAGTAGTGTACTTGGGGCTATGTCTGGTTGGGTTTTGAGTATCTCCAAGGATGGAGACTCTATAACCTCTCTGCAACCTATTCCAGTGTTTGACCACCCTCGGTTTAAAATAAAAAAAAAAAGATTTTTTTGTTTAAATGGAAAATCTGGTATTTCAACTTGTGCCCCTTTGCCTCTTGTGCTTTCACTGGATACCACTGAGAAGAGTCTGGCTCCATCTTCTCTACACATTCCCATCAGGTATTTATACATACATACAGAGATCCCCCTGACCCTTCTCCCCTTCAGGCTGAACAATCACAGCTCAATGTGTCAGACTACCTTCCCTTTTAATCGTTTTTGTGACCCTTTGCTGCCCTCGCTCTAGTATGTTCACATCTCTCTCGTACTGGGGAGCCCAGTTGTGGACACAGCACTCCAAATGCGGCCTCGCCAGTATTGAGCAGATGGCGGGGGGGGGTAGGGAGAAATCTCTTCCCTGGCCCTGTTCACAACGCTCTTCCTAATGCAGCCAAGGGTGCTGTTGACCTTTTTTGCCACCAGGGTGCATCGCTGGCTCATCTTCGACTTGACGACCAAGACACCCCCACCACCAACACACCCCCGCAGATCCTCTGCAGAGCTGCTTTTCAGATGGTTGACCCCCAGCCTGCACTGGTGCCTGAGGTTATTCCTCCCTAGGAGAAGGACTTTGCATTTGCCTTTGAACACGATGAGATTCCTCTTTGCCCACTTTCCCAGCCTGTCTGGGTCCCTCTGACTGCAGCACACCCATCTGGTGTACCAGCTGCCCCTCCCAATTCTATATAGTCTTCTGTTTTACTCGTCCAGTCTTTTCTGCTTGAGAAAAGGTGCTTGGCTTGTTAGAAACGTGATTGCAGTCAGTCTTTAAGAGATTGTTTAACGTTGAGAGCATTGGCAGTGGTGTGCCTTGAAGGCTTGTGCTCTGCTTTGTGTTGGACTTCAAGGGCAAAGCTAAACTCTATAGTAACTTTCCTAAACTCTCGGGCTTGGGGAGAGCTGATGGGTAAAGGCAGTTTACCTAAATGACAGTGTTTGAAAGGAGGCAAAGAACTCCTGAAATAACTGCGTAATTTTTACCTTCTTGGGAGCGGCAAACTGATTTCTCTTTTTCTTGCAGGGGATTTGTTTGGACTTACGATGTGATCATTCTAATAAACGCCATCTTCATTGCTCTGGATGAGGAAACCCCCTATATTTCTTACGTGGAGTGGGTCTTCCTTGCTTTGTATATAATTGAGATACTCCTGAAAGTGTACACTTACGAACCGAGGGCATTTTTTGGCAAAAATCAGTTCTGGAACTGGTGAGTGGGATGAATGTTTGTGTTAGAGGTGGTGTGAAGTGTGATGAGATCTTTGTGTTCAGCCCCTCAAGAACTGAAAGTCTCTTGGAGAGACGGGCTGCTGAACTCGTGTGTCAGGATGTAATTAAAATGTTTATAAGCATCAGAGGACATTGTGCTCTTTCCTGGCCTAAACTGGCTCTGACAGAGATGACTGTTCTCTGCCCTGCTCTGCTAGCTCAGTCTTGGGTGACTCCGCAGCATGTGAAGATAGCGGCTGGGCAGGGGAACGCGTTTTGCTAAACAAAGCTTTCCCACCTTCCCACCCTGCAAAGAGTTTGAGGTGTTGCAGGGCTGCCTGGCACAGATGTGAGGAAGAGGGGTTACTGCTTTCATGTGTCGTGTGGCAGCTTAAGCGCCCATTCACTGTTGCCACAAATCTAACAGCGCTGCCTTCCCTCGTGCTAGGTTTGATACCCTCATCATCTTTGCTGCCTTGACTGCAACGATACTCAATACCACCCTGAAATCGAGTAAGTGCAGCTTAAGCAGTCTGCATGCATCTGGGAAACTCGGTGGTTTTGAGTCGTCTTTTGCCATCACCTTGGGCTCGGGAGGCTTTTTGACAAGACGCTGAACTTCCTATAGGGTTTCCAAGAACTAACTTAGTCCTTCTGGTTTTTTAATAACTACCTGTTATAAAGAGTTTAACGAGGACATAAAGCACATTCTTACATTTGTTACCACTATCTCTACACTTCCCTGCTTATTTTTTCAGAAGAAAAAAAAATAAATCTTTTTTTCCTTTCTCAGCCACGAAGTACAACAGCCAACAGATCCTGGACATTGTCTTCATCTTGAGGGTCCTCAGGCTAATAAGGATTGTTGACAGTATTCAAAGGTAATAAAGAGTGGGAGAGGGATATGGTTTGGGGGAGGCAAGCTGTGTCAGAGGCTGGCTGAAACAGTGCCTTGAGTTGCTGTGCATGGCTGCTTTGGACTGACGGTGGCTGCTCAACAAAGCATCCCAAGGCCTTGTCCCAGCATGCCTGGGATGAACCAAGTTGCTGCAGCCTCTCTGGAGACTTACTTACAAAACAAGGGCATATGGGGGGCACGTGCTGGATGGGATGTGACAATAAGCAAGCATGGGCTTTAAAAGAGCATCCCCACAGCAGGTGGTGTCATGAATCGTTTGCTGTAGGTTCCGGGTCATCATGAACACGCTGATAAACATCGTACCGACAATGTTGACATTTGGTGGGCTGACTCTGGTAAGAAATCCTGGTATCTTAGCTCAAAGCACTCCAGTTTTACAGAAACGTGTCTTAAGTCTCATGCTCTTTTCAAGAGGATAAATGCAAATCTCTGGATGGCTGGCCTTTGCAACTGTAAGTGTCCATTTGGTTCTTGGTCACTGCACATATAAATGTGTGCAAAGGGGTTGGGTTCCTGCTGCTTGCCAGCTCAGGACATTCTTCTTTGCTCCATGAGGCAGTGAGGATGTTCTGTGCAGTCTGGGCTTTGCGCAGTAAAGAATCAAACTGTGATTTGGGCAAGAAGCTGAATGAGAAACCTGGTTTGTGAATAACTTCCTAAAAATAAGTTCTCATCTTATGATTTGAGAATATTTCATCTCCATGTATTTGAGCTGTAGTTCTTGGCTCATTATTCCTGCCTGGTAGTTGCCCTTGAGTGGGTTGGGTCTCTTAGATTCTGCTGCTCCTCAGCAGCTTGCTGTGTCTGTAAGAATGGGAAGACCTGCTGGAACTCTAAACTTGCCACGGAGCTTGCTGCTCACTGGAGAAGCAGGTGACAGGGTTTCTCTTACCAGGTGGTGTACTGTGTATTTGCTATCATTGGCATGGAGTTATTCTATGGGAAAATCCAGTTCTTCCCTGCAAACTCGAATGCTCCTCATGCCCTGGAATGCGGAAACCCAGCCCTCAAGGATTCTCTGTTTGCCCGTGGAAAATACTGCAAGAACAACTTCAACAACTTTGCATCATCCTTCATCGTCCTCATGGAGCTCACTGTAGTCAACCAGTGGCATGATATCCTTTGTGGTGGAAGATCCAAACTAGAGCTTGGTGATCCGTGCTCTTCCCTGTGTAGTGTCAGACAACAGAGGCATGGTCCCTGCAGCGGACTTTGTTCAGAAGGTCGCTTCTGGGCGGTGTTACCTGTGTCCTCCCTTTGCACTATTCTACAGCAAGATGTTCTCTTCCTTTAGCGCTCTTGCCCTTGACTCCCATTATACTCTTTGCCAATGGATTTGCCAACGTGACGGTTCAGCCAGTGAAGCTGTATTTCATTGCCTTCCACATTGTGATGGTGATAATTATTGTCAAGTAAGTTTGGGGTTGCTCCCCTCCCTTTTGGATGGACTCCCAGGGTGGTACCGTCGGTCACACATGGTGTGACTCTTAGAGACAGGCAGGACATGTGGTCACAGAGGGAATCTGCTGCATCTCTGCTTACCTCCATGGAGTGCTGAGCTCCCAGTCTCCAGCAGAGGAGGGGATGGCATGTGGGGGAGTGAGCCCTGGAATACTGAGACAGTAGGTGATGCCCAAAAGCAGGGGGAATGCCAGGAAGGAAATGCCACTATGTAATTCTGCTCATTGTTTCTTTCAGTATCTTTGTGTCGTTCATTTTGGAAGCTTTCTTTGTGGAGTACTCCTTAGAGAAGAGCGAAGTAGAAACAGCCATTGAACAGAAAATCCAGGAGCTGGGAATGGGAGTTCAAGAGTAAGCTGCTCCCCCTCCCCACCCCCCCAAAAAAAGGGTCGTGCTGGATGTGTCTGGCTTGGCACATCCAATGAGGGGTGTGGGACTGTAGGAAAATGCCTCCCTCTGTCCCCAGGCATGAGCTGAGACTCCTCTTCCTTGTCACAAAGTTCTACTTAATCTGTCATGACTGTGTAGGCTTGGTCTAGGTGTTAGCAGGTGGTTTCTCACGTTGGCTTTGTGTCTGCCTTGCTGAGCTCTTCCACCCCAGGGCCGTTGCCCAGAGGACAGGGAAGATACTGGAGGCTATCAGCATGGTTGTGGTGCTTGCTCTGCCCCAGAGAATCCACTGCTGCTGGGTACCTGTGGGCCCCGGGATAAGATGTGCCTCCCCCACCCCAGGGTAACTTCTGGCTGTTCTTGTGTAGGGATGAGCTCCAGGATGAACAGCTCCTTGACAACATGGAGAGTGCCGAGCATGACCTCGAGGGGGAAGGTGGAACAAAGCCACCGTCGAAAGGGCTGGTGTTTAAAATTGCCTCCAAACGTAAGTGCAGCCCTCCAGTGTGCCCAGTCCTCAGTTTCAGAGGCCAAGGCTCTGAACTGTCCCTGATCGTAGCCCTGCTTCTGCTTCCTTTTGGGCTATAAAAGCAGCTAAAACCTATCTGGAGGTTTTCAGGGAACTGTGCACACTAATATTTGCTGGGTTTTTTTCTGGTTTTATAGCAACTCCTTTTCCTCTTCCTACCTAGACCTTCCTGTGCACGCTTGTCTTCAGTAGCCAGTCTGTGAAGACACTGTCTTGGTGCCTGAGGTCCTGTGGTTGCCAACAAGTCTGGGTTTCCTGCTTTTTCCCTTCCTGCATGCACTCCATGTTCCTCCTGGCTTGGATCACGGCTTGACTGTACGCTCCGTTCCTGTCACTTAATGCTTACTTTTTCTGTGGCCTTTCATGCTGTACCTTAGCAGTTCCCTGCTCTCGTGCTGCTCAGCATGGCAGCTGATTGGGATCACAAATCCATTGAAGGACACATGGGAACAGAAGTGCTTAAAATATTAAAATAATGGTCTTCTCCTTTACAAGCACTGTGAGCACTTGAAAGTATGCGGGGTAGAATGCCAGGGAGCATCCCTTGGGGTAGGACGCCAGGGAACACTCTTTGGGGCATTTGTTTTCTTGCCTCTTTAGTGCAAAACATGGGGAGCAGCCTTTGAGTGAGAGCTGACTTCGAGTAGCCCCTGCCCAAATTCTGCTGAGGAACAGGAATGGATGCTTATGGTGACTTTTTTTTTTCCTTTTTGGCCCACCTGCAGGGTACAGGACTGTTGACGCTCTGCTCCAGCGTATGTTTGAGGCAGAGATACCCCTTGAGGACGAAGGCCCTTCATTTGAAGAGATCTTAAACTTGTCCCCTACCGCTGCTGTGACTCCGGGGAGCACCGCATAACGGGGACAAGCCACGGCAGTCGACGAGGAGGAGCTAAGTCTCAGCTGCCAGGGGCTTGAGTGTGTCCCCGGGGGCTGGCTGCCTTCTGCCACCGTGCTCACATGCCGGGGGGCTGGCTCTGCACGGGGGAAGGGGCATTGATGCTGGCAACAGCTTCCTCACGCAAAGGAGCTTTATATTGTCAGGTCTCGTATAAATGTTGAAACTGGAATTACCCTCCCGGGGACAGCGGAGGGCGAGTAACGGTGTGTTATTCCGTATCTTATGAAATGCCTACTGCTTGTAACTGGAATCTTGTGTCGCAGCACTTCCCTATGCATTTATGGACCAATGTAAGTGGAATTAAACACTACATTAAATGCAGCAGCCTGCAGCGATGACCGCTTATGGGGCGGCTGGGGGCCCTGTGTCGCCCCGCGGGGGCTGGTGGCAGGGAACTCTCGCGTTTGGTTGTGCAGGCGGAGGGAGGAATGTGAGGGTGCGGGGAATAGCGCTGGCTCGAGCTGCCCCCAGCTGCGCTATTTAGGATATCTATTAAATATATAATTATATACGGGCAAGGGGTAAGGCGCGGGCCCCGCCCCGGGGCGCGGGCTCGGCGGGAGGGCGGCAGCGCCTGCCGGGGGGCGCCCCGGCCAATGGGCTGGCAGAGGGGGCGTGGCCTCCCGGCGGAAGCGGGGGGATTGGCGGAGCGGGGCGGCCAATGGGAGGGCGGTGCGGGCCGGGGCGCGCCGGCGGCGGGGGGGGGGGGGGGGGCCGGGGGGGGGCGGGCGGGGCCGGGGCGCGCAGGGGAGAGGGAGGGGTGCAGGCCTCGCCCCGGGGGCGGCTTGGGGTGCAGGCCTCGGCCCTCGCCCCGGGGGGGTTTGGGGTGCAGGCCTCGCCCCGGGGGCGGTTTGGGGTGCAGGCCTCGCCCCGGGGGTGGTTTGCCCGCTGGAGCCACAGGGGCGTTAACGCCTCGGAGGGGCGCCCAAGCGGCCTCCCCTTGGTCCGGCCTGTAAGAGAAGACTGAGAGGGGATCTCATAAATACTTAGAAATACCGTAAGGGTGGGTGTCACGAGGACAGAGCCAGACTCTTCCCAGTGGTGCCCAGTGCCAGGACAAGGGGCAGTGGGCACAAACTGAAGCATAAGAGGTTTCAGTTGAATATGAGAAGGAACTTCTTGACTATGAGGGTGCCCAAGCCCTGGTGCAGGCTGCCCAGGGGGGCTGTGGACTCTCCTCCTTTGGAGATATTCAACCCCCGCCTGGCTGATGTCCTGTGCCCCCTGCTCTGGGTGAGCCTGCTTGGGCAGGGGGGTGGCACTGGGGGAGCTCTGGAGGTCCCTTCCAACGCCTGCCATTCTGGGATTCTGCATGTGATTCTGTGACCTGCCCTGTACCTTGCAGGAGCTACGAGGCTCAGATATGGAGCTACCGAGGGACTGACCCACTGGAGCCATGGGACAGGTCAGTGCACCCGCAGCTCGGGTGTTTGCGTCCCTGCTGAGGCGCGGCAGGCCGGTAACTTGCTGGAGTGCATTTCAGGTACGTGCGGTGGATGGAAGGATGCCTTCCCCTTCAAGAAAAGCAAACCCGCTTGCCCAGTCTCCTAGAGCAGCTCGTGAAGACATTCCTAAACAACAAGAGGTACCACCACGATCCAAGATTTGTTAGCTGCTGCATTAGGCTGGTAGGTATATGCTTTTCAGTGAGTTAGGCTGTCCTACAATGTTAAAGTTGCCCCACTGTTCTGTTGTTCTGTGGCCACAAAGAGCTGTGGGAGGAAAAGGAGCCCTTGGGGCTGCGGCATGGAATTCAGATGTATCGCGCTCTGCTGGAGCTCTGAGAGCCCTGCGGTCTTGCTGAAGGACAGTGTACTTTTATAAAGCTGCATCATTAAGCCAGTTAGCTTGTGAGAGATATCTAGCCTACCAACTGGTTTTATCTTTAGAAAAATAATGCTTTCCTATGATGGTAGCTAAGAAATTGTTATTGGGGATTTTTTGCCTGCAAATTCCTTGGATGTTTTCGAAAGTGCTTACAGCTTATGCATCTTTTATCTTATGCAGGCGGAGTTCATCACTTCTCCTTGCCAGTATTTTGAGTACCTGTATGGACAAGGAGTTGGTGTAACATCATCTAACTTCTACATTGCTTGGGCTCAGCAGCTCATAAATGAAGGCAATGTGCAGTGTGCAGGAGCTGTCCTTCAAAAAGGACTTCACAACCAGGCACAGCCAGAAGAAAACTTGCAGCAGCTCTGTTGGTAATTCCGACGTGTCTTTTACTTGTTGAGCCTTTCAGCCAGTGTACGGTTAATTTTTTTTTTTCTTGTGCACATATACCCTGTGCTGTAGCAGAGGTAGACCAATGATTATTTTCATGAAAGGCAGACTTAAGCTTAACAACACTTCTTGTTGGGTGTTTTGGAGGGTGTATTGAGAAAAACTGTCCCAGAATGTCTTCAGTGAAGTAGGGCCCAGAAAGAAAATCTCTTAATTGATTCATTTCCTGCCTACTCTCTGTTGAGTACATCCAGACTATAAAGATGCATAGCCTGGCCTGCTTCAGGCAGCCTGCCTTGGAAATAGTGTGCGTGAGCTTCAGTACTTGGAAGCTCAAACAATTTGGCCGTGCTAATGACACCCGGCTGTTTACGTTAGGGACATCTGGATGCTTTCCAGGGTGTATTAATTGGCTGTAGGTCACCCTGTGCTGCCTGTGTGTCTATCCACACTGCCAGCTGAATGCATGCTTCTGCTGCTGCTTGGTTTGGACCCTCTTTGATTTTGGCTTGTGACTGTAGCGGGAACTGCAGTGAAATCAGACATTGGTTCCTGATCCGCGCTGGATTTTTTAGTCCACCTTGAGGATATGTTGAGAATAATATAAAGATGTATCCAGTTTCTTGTGCTTATCATGCAGTACTTAGCTGAGAGCGGGTGCCTGCTGGAGTTTAGCATTTAGCTATTGGAAGGGCTAGAGTTGGTGCTTATCATGATATGTGTTCCCTCTGGTGATGACAAAACAAGAACCCGATTTCCATATACTGCTGCCTATTGGGGGCTTTTTTATTTTTGCGGATGTGAAGCTAAGAGGATACATCCTCTAAGCTAAGGATACATCTATATACAGTAATAAGTGTCCTGTAACTAACCTGAGTTTTTTAGTGTTACGTTTCATGGCATGATGACTGTACAAGGAAATCAAAGCTTCCTGGGAGGCGGGGAGGAATGAGGGACAGGTGACTTAATGGTAGTAACTGACATTTCTTGCAATTTAGCAGGCTGCAGAATTATGATCCTCGGAATCCTCCTTCGCAAGGTGAGGCTAAAGATATCTGCCTGTGAGCTGTAGCTCAATTCGATGGATCTCTACCTCAATCAGTGAGTTTTGTCACTGAAGAAAATAAGCTTCCTGTAGAAACTGATTTCTCTTTTTTTTTCCTGGCTGTATTTAAAATTCTTAAGGGGAGTGTATTCAAAACGAGGTATTAGTTTTCCGATGCTTAAAGTTAATAGAAATTCATAACTGAGGAAATTATTTCTGCTCATTAATGCAAACCTATATTATCTGTCCCAGGTGCTGCTGTTATAAAACCACTTCAAACTTCACATGCTGCAAATCAAATGGCTCCTCAAAAAGGTGTTTCAAATCTAAACGACCCAATGCATGCTTGCAAAAATCAGGTAAATGATTATTAATAAGCGACTTAGACATTGTGGGGAAAAACATGGAGCCGTCATATAAAGTTTAGATTGATGAGCTTGACTGAGTAAGAAAGGTAAAATATGCTAACTTATCTGGTGCGTCTCAAAGATGTCACTGATGTTTTTATGTTGTGAGCATCGCTTCTTCATAGAAATACTACAGTTGGGAAGCGTTCGGGGACACTGTAGTCACTTGATGCATTTCAAGAACCACAGGCAAAGAGTGGTCCATCCAGCTGGTTAGCATTCTTTGGAGGAATAATATTATCAATAGATTCTGTGCCAGTCATGCTTCTTGGAAATTGCCTACACTGAATTTTGGCGAAATTCAAGTTAATTCTTAAATAGCCTCTTTAAGAATGAATAAAAGATAATGGCAGAGGAAGACGTTTCTGGGCTGGTCCTTGTCAGGATGGTGGCTTCTTGTAGAAGTCAGTCTGTTGAGCTGGGGAATGACTAGGAGGTGACTTTATTGCAGCCCACAAGCCCCTCTGTAGCTTGCCAGGTTGGTCTCTAACAAGTTCCAGCTGAGGTTCTGTCCATTCTTCGTGAAGATCTTGAGTTAACAGTCCAAATCCTGTCACCTTGTAGTCATCTTCCTTCACCCCCTTCCCCACAATAAAACAATAAAAAAGGAAACCATACTTCTTGTAACTCATCTAAGTACCAGAATGCAGTACTCTCATTTTTCTGAGGTTTGGCAAAGCTAGTTACAATTCTTCACAGCCTTTCTGGCACAGTCAGATGAAAGGTGAACGGAGGGTGAAATTAAAGACTGAAAGACTGTGGGTAGGAAACTGATGTAACCTTTCTCAACTTGGTCATGTTTTCTAAAGTGCTCGTGATTCTTTCAGTTTGGTATTGCCTGCAAGTACTGAAAGATATCTTGAATGATGGAACAGAGCTTAAAACTTGCTACGTCTGCTGCCTTGTCCTTAGCCCTGAGGTTGGATAGTTTGTCAAAGAAAGAAATTGGATGAGGTGACCCAGTCTGTTCTTAACAAACCCAAGTGATCTGTAACTTACATTCCTGGATGTCGGAACAGAAACTACCCGTTCAACTAGTTACAGTGTCCTTCTGGACTGCAGTTTCCAGAACTACATCTGTCTCTCTCGGTTCTCTGGGATCTTGTTCGTCTTCCAAAAGCTCTCAGAGATTACAGCAAACTGTTAGGTGGCTCATTCTTCAGGATGAACTTCCCCAGGCTCTGCTGGCTTGCAGAGCGCTCTGATATGTTCTTGCCACCCTCATGGTCTGAATTGCCATCTCTTCAGTCAGAATTAAATATTAGGGGCTTCGTCATTGCTGGTGTTGTCAAAATGGATGGTTAAATCTAATATTGGTATTCTTTCTTTTTTTTTCTTTTTTTTTCCCCTGCCCTGCTTTAGGGTCCTGATTCTGCTGATACTCAGTCCTGTTCTTCTGGTGGAAGAGAAGAAGTGTAAGTGTTTGGGTTTTTTTTTAAAGTCACACTGTGGGGAAAATTTACACGCTCCCAGAATAAATCAAACTTGAATAGAGCTTTTTCTTCTTCTTCCTCACAGAAAGTACGTTACGTACATCTTCAAATCTGAAGTTCTTCCTAAGTCGTCTACTGTTGAATGTGAGCAGGTTGCAATGTACGACAAAAACCTGCTCATATGTGAAGGCTCTGAACTTTCATTTGAGGAGCTAAGAGCCAAGAGGTACTTCAAGAAATACGAGCGCCTCAGAAGACAGCAAGAATGGGGTATTCTTCCCTTTCTATCCAGCTATTTCAGAAACTTTCTTATGTTATCAGTAAACCAGTACTTGGCTGCATTCATGTCTTTCCAACCTCTCTACTGAAGCCTGAAAATTTTCTCAAAGCCCAAGTTAGCATCCCCATACAGAAACAAGGTGGGGTGAGCTTGGAAGCATTGGGTAGCATGCCAAATGACTGACACCGCTATTTACTGTTTAAGCTCATCCCTTGGGTTTGTTTTGCAAACCTAGATTGTCATAGAGGGTGGCATTTCTTCTGAGGAAATGGGAGGAAAGCGTGAGCAGCTCTTAGCAGTACTGGTTACCCCGATGTGAGCTCTAGCTGTGGCTCTCTGCCGCCTGTAATTCAAGATTTCAGGGTACCTTGGTTCCTATCCGTAGGCTGTAATCAGAGAGAGCCCAGAGTACGCTTTAAACTGTCAGGTGGTTGCGTGTGACGCCACACTTTGTCCTTGGCCCAAGTCAATCAAAGGCATGCTGCAGCAAAGAGTGACGCTCAGTCTTCACTTGGCCCTCTCAGCAAACGTAGCTGTGGAGTGCCCCTCATGTAGTCAGCGATGGCATGTCTGCAGCTGGGACGGTCTCAAGGCAAAGTTTATAATTGTAGGCAATGCGTTTGTTTGCTGAATGATGAAATTTTGAAGAAAAAGTAGGTGGGCTTTCAAAGAGACAAATTAGGTCTCAGAGAAGCAAAACCCAAACTGAGTGCAAATAAGGAGCAGCTTCTCAGAAGTGAGTTAGTTGTGTGTCTGACACCTTTATAGGAGGGGGGAAAAAAAGCTGCCAGGGGATGTTGCTGTACAAAAGGAGTAATCCTTTCATTTGGTAAAGGAAACAATGGATAAATTGTAGTCAGTGGAACAGAGAGATTCAGTGGGACAAGCGTACGCCAGGTGAGAGGTAGGCTAGCCCATGAACTCTGCTAAAAAAGCATCATTAGGGCTGCCGCTGGTTGCCAGGCCAGTGCTGCAATAGTGGTGTGTAGCCCTCCCATGAGGGATCAGGACTGAGAGGTTGGACACTGGGCCACCTGCTTCTCCCAGGCTTGTGCCCCCAGAGCTGATTGGTGTCCTGCAGTTACACAGAATAGATGTATATCTGAATTTTAAATTCAAGCAGCTTGCTGTGTCTGTGGTGAGCAACTCATTTGGATGCTGATTAACTGTTCCACTTAATATCATTGGTTTATCCTTAGAAGAAGAAGAGAGAGACTCCATAAGGAAAAAAGAGTCAGCTGTCCTCGAACTGCAAGCCCTGCAGCAGAAGCTGGAACAGCTCACCCAGCTCACCAAAAGCTTGGAGGAAACTAGGCTGGAACCAGCATCTACAACATCAGCTGAACCAAATAAAACGGTGGTAAGTATGTACTACGATCCGTAGGAGCAGCCGTCGTGAACTTACTGCATAAAATTTAACCATGCGTTAGGTGGTAACTGGAATAGTTTGCTAACCGAGTCTGGAAGTCAAGGCTGCAATACTTGATTAGTAGAGAGAACCTGGCATAACTTTAAATGCCTGGTGAAATAGATTTTAATTGTTAAACCCCAACGTTTGTTTTTGCTTCTCTGTGATTTAGTTTTAGTTGCATGCGGAAGTTCTCTTATGCATGGAAAAACTGTCCTAGTTATGCAGAAATGAAAGGGAAAATGGCAATGGCTATACTTGTGTGGGGATTTTGGAATGTAAAAGAACATTTCTCATCTCTAAAGGTGCATCCACGTGTGACACCCAGTGCAGCTCTGCATCAAGACTGGACGACATCTTGTCAAAATTCAGATCTGCAAAACACCCAAGGTCTGGTGACAGAGCAGCTTCAGTCAAGTACTTCATCATCCACTGCTCTTAGACTGCAGTCAGCGAAACCCGTTGGCCGCCGGGTGCCATCAACCTCCCTGTGGGAAGTAACATATAAGAAGGATGCAGTCAAAACTCAGCTAGAGCTTGGAAAACTCCAGAACAGTTTGTTACACCCTCCATTCAATAACGTTTCAGCTCAGGAACAGGCACACCCTGACTCAGCTCTTAACTGGAGTGCTGGAGAACAGTACGTATAAACAGGCTAATTCTTGCCCTGCGAATCATGTGGTCTTCCATATCTACGCTTCAGCTGAGAATTAATTTAAAAAAAAAAAAGTCTTCCTCTTCTGAAAAAACTCTGAAGTAGCCTGTGGAAACCAATATCAAACTTACATAATTTTCAGTCCTCAGTTCAGTTTTTTTAATTCCTTTAACCCTGTGGTTTAGTTGTAATAACGAAGTGGAAATTCCATGTGTAACTGAAGTAATTATTCAGCATTGCTGTCCCTGGCATGCCTGAAATAAACAACAGGATATGCTTAGTTCATGCCAATCCCATACGGTACATCTTGGCCACAAAGGTCTCCAGAGAAAAAAGAAAGTGCTTGTATTTATCTGCTGTGCTCTTGCTTGTGAGACTTGGCTAATACAGGAAACAAAACTGGGGGGCAGAGGGAGAAACCTAAGTTGGCAAAGCAAGCATGGCTGCATAGGCTTGGCCAACGAGAGGAAATGGAACCAGTTGTCATTCGCTCATATTATGGAGTCACTTGGAGGCAAACTGTATCCAAGAAGAGGATTTAATGCCAGCATTTTAACCTTCTAAAAGGCCTCTGCTGCCTTTTCAGGTTTTATACCTATAGCAACTGTCTGAGAAACCTTCTGGGGGCAGCCTCTAATAATATTCTACATGATCTCTCACTTGTTTCATTTGTGTGACTAAAGAGTCATTCATGGGAGGAAAAAATAGGATCACTAATTGCTGTCTGTCTGGGATGTTTCCTTTGTTTTAGACTGGGAAAGGCCTCCTTAACTGCTTAGAGTTCAGTACTGCTAAGTCCTGAACTGAAGTTGGAATTTAAATAATAGCTTTTATGTCGAGCTCATGTTCTTAATCTTTCCTTTGAAGGCACCCTAACAAGAGATCCACTGGACTAACTACTTTTGTGGTTGTGAAAGAAGGTAATAAGCCAAGTTTTGATAAAGACTGATGTTATTGGTACGACTGTTACTGGCTGGGGATCAATAGCATGTGGCTACTAGTTCCAACAACCCCAACCAAGCTTTTTGACACTTTCCTAACTCCACCCCTGCATGTTTGGGCAATGTCTCTATATCCCTTCCATGTAGCCAGGCCCTGTTTCCACCTTCTGTGCAATTCCTTTTTGTTTGAGCTCAGTCAGGAGTTCGTTGTTTGTCCTTGCTGGCTTCCTGCCTGCTTGACTTTCTCTGTTGGAATGGATCATTCCTGGGAATTGAAGACGGAGTCCTCGGAGGCCACCCGGCTCTCCAAGGTCCCTCTTGCCCTTGAGGGCAGTCTTCCTTGGGAATCTGCCAAGAGCAGATCTCTGAACAAGGCAAAATCTGCTCTCCCAAAATTCCGGGTTGCCATTCTCCTCCTCATCTTGTTTACTTCTCTTACTAACATTTTGCTAGTGACTGAAACTTTAATAAACAATCCCAGGCTACTTCAGAGATGATCTCGCTGTTCTCTTTTCTAGCATCTAGAGTTGGAAATTCTTCCTTCGCTTCTGGCAATGCTTCTCAAGTTACCCCAAACACCTCGCTGGGAGGAGCAATGCAGGCAACACCCTTCAAAGTGCAACCTTCGCCTACAGTTCACACGAAGGAAGCGTTGGGTAAGCATCTGGAATAACATGCCAGCTTCACTGGAGTTAATGGGATCTTGACTGGTAATTTTAATGGAGCCAAGTATACAAGGAGGCTATCTAGTGATGGGCATGTGCACCATTCAGTCAAAGAGGAAAATAAAATTAAATTGGTACCCCTCCTTTGCGATTGTCTGGATTGTTTGGACCAGAAATAGATGCTTTAATAACATCCCAGCAGCCACATCCTGTAAACTCCCGGATCAGTTGCTGGCGGTCCGCCTGCCAGGCTTCTCTGGGCAGCATGTCCTCTGAGCTGCCCTTGTTGGTACTGTCAGGGACTCCTCTTTCCGAGATGATGACCTGCAATGGACTAACGTGGAAGAATGTTGGGAAGCTAATAAATCAACTCTGGTTGATCTTGACCTTCCCCCAAAGCTGAAACAAGGGTGACTTAGGCAAAAGGTCTTTGATCATTTAATGGACACTTGTCAATTCTAAACATTGCTTTTTCAAAATCCTAAAAGGGAAATTGCAATTGTATTTCTGATGTCAGATGTGGAGTAATAATATCCTCATACTGGTTTATCCCTTTTGTACTCTTCTGCCATGTTCTTCTGTCGCAATAGTAAACCTGCTAACCGCTACCATGTAGCAAACTGCTGCAGCTGAATATATATCTGTAAAGATAATAACTTAAAAACTCACGATATTAATTAGTCTTCCCAATATCTAAGAAGATAAAGGAGAATTTCCTCCTTTAGGAGAACTGAAAATCTCATTTTGGAGAGAAAAAAATAAAAAAGGCCACGGCACCCACAAGTATGTGTTGGCAAAGTCAGATCTTCCTGTGTTTGTTCAGCTGTCTGGAGTGTTTAAATGCTATATGAAGGAATAATCGGTTATTGGCATTTGACAAATGATAATGATTAATTGGCATTTGATTTGGCTACTACCCAATGGAAGAACCTCTGAATATTTATTTTACTGGGGCTGATATTCTTGTGGGTTTTATTTCTTTTTTAGGATTTCTCATGGATATGTTTCAAACGCCCATCTTGCCTGAACCATCTCCACTTGAAGAAAGCGAGGAACGATTTGAAGTCTTTTGCAGAAAAAGTGGTATGTCCTACTTTTTTTTTTTTTTTCAGTCCATGATATTTCACTTCTTTATTTCCTGTTTACCCCTCCCACGAGTACTCATAATTTTGAGATAAGTAGTTATTTGATTAGGTGTGAAGAAGCCACTTCTTTCCTAATAATTAATTTTACTGACAGGTTCTAAATTTTGATGCACAGTCTGAGAGCAGCAGAAGCACTTGACTGTTAGCAAGCCTATTAATGTGTGTATTAACCACGTTGCTTCTCTGGTATTTAAACCCTAACTTTGAGAAGGGCACAGCTGGTACTTCATATGAGTAAAGCTTTTTCTAAAACATTTTGCTGGCTGTTAGTATCTGAATTGCCATCTTACCATAACCATTAAAATAGTCTGAAAACCAGGCAGTAGCAGTGGCTTACAGGAGTGAGCGCGGAGGTATTTCACAACTGGGCAGATGCAGCCAAGAAGGCTTCTGTACTCCTGGCCGGTCTTGGTTTTCAGATGGAAAAATCTTTTCCATCTCCAGGAGCTTGTAGGAGAGATGAATTGAGTGGCAATTCTGAGGATGCTCCTGGTCTAGCTGGATGTAGCCGTGACCATCAGTTGCCTGGTTAGGGGTGAAAATGTGACCGTTTATATCATCTTCACTGAGTGAAGGTAATATTGGTTATCTTTTATTTTTAAGACCCTGATGGAAGTCTGAAAGCTAATGTTGTTGCCCCCGTCACGCCTGCATTTTCTATCTTTGAAGATGAGAACGAAAAAGAGAACAGCGGGTAAGGAGGAAACCGCTGAGATCAGTTTATTAAGGATTACATATTGGATTGATTCTATTCTGTATAATCTTGCTGTGACTGTATTTGCAGTATCAGGATTGACTTGAATACAGTCACTAGCAGCTGTGTGGAAGTGGCATGAGAAAGCTGTAGCTGCTTCTCTGTGGAATTGCGCAACTTTCCTGTTTGGACAGTGTGCTTGAGATGCTTAATTTTCTGGATAACTGTGGATAGCTTGTTTCTCTGAGCTACTGCAACTTCTCTAAGCATCTGCAAATGGGATTCTTTGCAAAAAAAAAAAAAAAAAAAAAAAATTCAAAACAACAAGTCTTTGTTATGATCAGTCTGCCTGGGAAAGTTTCTGGGGAAAAGCTACTCTAAACTACCTGTTTTGTCAGGATCCTGCAGCATAAAAACAAGCCAGAAGAGCTCAGAACTATTGGAGAACGTCCCTTGATGGACTGTACAGTGGGTACAGAAGTAAGTGTTGACCCTATTGCAAAAATTTGCCTTGAAAATGGGCTACGTAGTTATAGGGGATATCAGAGGGGGTTGTATTTACCTTTGTTCTAACCCAAACCTGCAACGTTCTTATGAATGATGCCTAGCTGAAGTCTAGATACCCCTTCCCATTTCCTGCCAGTGGGATGAAATTTTTCAGTTGTTAATTCTTGCAAAACTTGAGGAGCTTAATAGCGGGGACCTCTATATCTAGAACAAATCCACCTGCAGCTGATGTGTAGGTTTGGCATCTGTTTGGTAGAGCAAGGACAGGGAGCAAGAGACACTTAATGTTCTAATAACCACCTGATGTTTTTCATAGCCAAGGAGATGCATAAACTTGGGGCTGCTTGCATAGAAGTGATCACTAAGTAATGAGAGAGGCTTTTTCAGACTCTTACGGCGATATTTTGTTGTCTGGCTTTTTGCTGTGACACTGATTATTGCCAACATTCAGGTCTGATACAAAACTATGTAAACCTGTGATTCAGGTTTTATTGCCATTCTGTTATTTTTCTAATATTTGACTATTAGAAAAATAAATAATATTTTATTAAATATTATTTAAATATTCTAATATTAATAATCTAGTACTTGACACAAGCAGACTCAACATTACTGAAACTGGCTGCAGAGGCTGCTAGTAGGTTACAGTGCAGCTCTGGCAGCATAGCTTTGATGGCTTAGTTTTAAATATTCTTTTTTTTTTTTTCCCCTGTGTAGGAAGAAACAGGGACACCGGAGTTCTTGAGGGATGATTATACGGTGTGGAATGTACCAAGCAGCAATAAAACATTAGCTGCCAGTCCAAACAACACAAGAGACTTTGCACGAGCTGCCCAGCTTGTATCAACACCGTTTAATTACCTGTCGGCGCATCCACGACCAGCTTTGGAGGGCAAAGGTAAAATAATGAATGTGTCAGGTTGAGAGCATCTCATTCAGTACCACGTAACTCCGCTTCTGGGCCCCGGTTACCTCGCAGGCCTCGCCGGTGGTGCCTAGGTATGGCTCCCACTGCTGCTGCTTCTGAATACAAACTCCTTGCAGGACAGTGGCTGGGAGCAGGGGCTGGCCAGCACATAAGCTTTCCAAGAATTTTTAATTGGGGGAATCGGAGAAGGTGGTGAGGGATGAGAGAGGCTTTGTGCTGTAGAACTGTTCTGAACTGTTCCAAGGGGTTGTAAATAGTCAAAAAATTGACTGAAGTCCCAGCACTGCCTTCTTCTGGGAGCACCTTTGTGCTTGTCTGCCCCTCTTTAGAATCATAGAATGTTTTGGGTTGGAAGGGACCCCTAGAGGTCATCTAGTCCAACCCCCCTGCAGGGAGCAGGGACACCACTAACTAGATCAGGTTGCTCAGAGCCCCATCCAACCTGGTCTTTAATGTTTCCAGGGATGGAGCCTCCACCACCTCTCTGGGCAACCCATTCCAGTGTTTCACTACCCTCATTGTAAAGAATTTCTTCCTTATATCTAGTCTTAGGCTTTGAATACACTCCCTAAAGAAATCAAGCTGTTGTCTTTCCTTATCTATTTTAAAATAGGCTTGTTCAGTTGTAGGTCTTCTGACACCGTAGCAACTTTCACAGCTGCAATATGACTTAACCTTCTTGTCTTGGTCAGAATACTCTAAATGTGCTTGCCTTTGGGGAAATAAACATTTGCTATTGTTGCTACTCCCTTTGTTCAGTCTGTGAGGATGACTTGCCGCAGATGGATTTGGAGTCTTCTGAAGAACTGCACAAGCAGATGAAAGCTAAGAAGCTAAGGTATGGCATGACTTGCTGAGATTTTCAAGGCTTGAGAGTGCTAGGCAAACCTATGCCAGAGCAGGCAGGTCTGCTGTGCTGTTCTTGATTCAAGATTTCCAAGTAGTCTAGAGCTGACTTATTTGTGTCGGGCTGTCTCTGCTTAGTGTACATCTCGGCACTTTGTGGGGTTAAATGGACCTGGGTATGGTGATAACGGCCCTGAAAATGCTCCTATGATTTAAGTTTTCTGACACGTTTAAATTAAAAGTTAACAGTCCAGAAAGTTTTAGTGGCTGTGTGTGTAAAACTACTGCTTTCTTTTCAATATTGGCTGAGCTTGTTGGCCAATGAACTCCAAAGTTATTAGACTCTGGGCAGCACAATACAACCAGATGTTATTTTCTTAAGAAATACCCATTTTATTCATCTCAATGTTGGTTATGGCCAAAGTTGTAAGCGCAGACATTTGACACGTTTTTGCTTACTGAAGATGCAAAAATACCACAGCGGTACTGTCAGTTAATAACATTTTGCTTTAAATATGTAGCCCTGCTCTTGAACACATTGGAGAACGAGGAGAGCTTCAAGGAAATGCCTTGAAACAAGGAAATGGAATTCAAGGAATTGCTACAGCTGCTTCTCAAAGATTACACGAGCAGACTGCCATGAGCAGAACTGAATATTCCTCGTCTCTTGGAGTGGACAAAATTTCCCATGAGAAGCTGTCTGGAGCTGGGCAGGACAGGACAGCCCAGAGTGTTAGAGCTGCAGGTACAGAGCATTGCCTTACAGTTTTCTTCTATCGAGCCCGAGACCAGAACAGAGTCATGTTCCTGCAGCAGTGCCTTGTTCCAGGTGGTCGCTGCAGGCTCTTGCAAGGAGGCTCTGCTGTGTATCTCCAAGTGATGTAGGGAAGGACAAGTGTGGGTCGTACCTGTATGACATGATGCCAGAGATATTCTGAAGTACAGGAGTACTTGGGAGTACCTAAGGGTTTTTTGCCAGTTGAGGCTCAAATACTTCACAAACATCTGTCTTTCTGGGCAACTTTAACAGGGAAGATGTAGGTATGAAAGCTGGATTGTCAAAATTGAGGAACACTTAACTTAGGCTTCTTTGATTTTTATGTTGATTTATGCTTGGTGATTTAGTTTTGTGTGTTTTTTTTTTTTAAATCAGTGATACTCCTTCAAGTATAAGCTTGTGTTACCTCTTTGAAACTACACTTTTCTTACAGCTTAAATATTTTTCTCTTTTCCATTAAGTCCTCGTTGAGAACCCTTGGGATAAGGATTTGATTTGCAAATTCTTATCAGAGCTTCCTAAACCACTCCACACCTATGCCAACTACTTTGAATGGAAATCTACCCTTCCATCCATCAGACTGAAGGCTCAATTCCCACTGGGTAAGAGCAAACATTTCACATTAAAGCATTTCTTGCAGTTTTTCTAGGAACCTCTGAAGTATTTTTCTAATTTGGTGTACTTGTGCGTATATCCAGATAGCTTCCAGGTTATCTAAACCTCAGATTGGAAATTAGACCTGTTTTATTGTTTGTCTTTTGTAGTGTAAGCATTTTTGATTAGGCATTCTGAGTAGGAAATTTTCCCAGTTTTCCTTTCCTAGTAATCCGTGACACAATTCTCAAACTTTGTATAGAAGAGCAGCAGTCCTGTGCCAATAAAATCTGTATGACAGTAATTGCAACATGCTTATGACTTAAACATTAGTGTTTACTTTTTAAGGAATGCACTTTGGAATGTGATTACTTCCAGGGGGTCGGACTAAAATAGAAACACTGATTTTTTTTTTTTAGTATGCGGCACTTTGCAGCACTCGAGTGAGAACAGGCCCTCTCCTGCGGAAAGGCTGGCTAGCAAGAAGGGACCTGTAGAGAAAGAATAGCATTAAGGTTAAAGCAGTAACTTGTATATGGCTGGTCCTTTTTGTTCTTTTTTTTTTTTTCTTCTCCAAGTGGTGATATGTCTCTTGTGAAACTTGTAAGCAGGACTTAATGTTGTTAATTTCTTCAAGGTTCCAGCTCATTCCATGTGGACTGCTTGGTTGGAGAGGGAGCTTTTGCTCAGGTCTATCAGGCTTCCATTCTGGATGCAAGTAACCCAAGAAACAACCAGAAAGTAATATTCAAGGTAAGTAGCATTGATTCAGAATAGCTCTGCTGGAAATTTCTGGAGTCGTACAGTAACGACACCTACCCTGGGTAGATTCTGTTGAGTTTTCTTATTTATAAACATGAAGTAAAGCATATTGGTCTATCCTCAAAGCCTTGTTGAGATTGAATGCTGTCATGTCTGATTCACTCTACGTGGGAAGTTAGTTATCCTCTTGACACAACTTGCCTCTTCGCCTTTTCTTTATGAAGTAGTCTCAAGTATACCAAGGAGCAAGAATTACAGCCGAGCTCTCTTTCTCAGCTGAACAAAAGCAGCTACTTGTGCAGGTGCTCTTAGTCCGCAGCAAATGGAAGTGCGTGTGGGTTGGTGACAGAATTGCTCTTGCAATTTTAGGTCGCGCAGAAGGGGGCCACTCTTTGTTCCAGGTGCTTTCCACACGCACTTTTGCGGCTGTGTGCAGCCAGCCTGTTGGGTGGCAGCTGGCGATTACATAGGCTTTGCTGGGTGATACCTCTCTGCTGCAGCTTTATTAATCAACACGCTTGTCTGGATGGCGATTGTAGATTGAGCAGTTCCCTCTCTGCTCTGCCCTGTCTTCTTCCAGGCTGCTTCAGTGCAGGAATGAGCAACAGGTGATAGCACGTGCTTACATCAGAACCGCTGCCAAAAGGAAAGGCTGTGCGACTCCGAGGTCAGCTCAGCCCAAGAGGGTTGTGCTAGGTCATGCGTCCCTGCATCTGCTGCTGGCTGAGCGGGCACGTGTACAGTTACTACAGCCTGGCTGAAACATGGTTATGTGATTGAGTTGGCACACACACCCACACCCTTTTTTTTTTTTTTTTTTTCCTACCTTCGGAATCTTTTTGTGGATCTTTTCTGCAACGTTTAATCTTTTCAGCAAAAATCCTTTTAGTGTAAGACCCAAACTGAGAGCTTTCTCGTATATAAAGGCGACTTAAGGGGGAGGGTTTTGAGCATCAGGTATTCAGTGTAGCGGGGGAAATAGCAGGGGAAGGAATCGGAAGGGTTTTCCTGTTTTGACTTCCAAAGCCGCCTCTCTCACACAGAATGTCTGTTGCCAGCAGGAACATCGATGTTGCAGAAAGACTGACGTTTTAAATAACACAAAAGAGCGTATAAGCCAGAATGGAATTGTGGCGTGTAACTGAAGTCTTGATGCAAGACTGTACTGACCTGAGGTTAATTACTGTAGATACAAGTATTTTGTTTGGTCAATTCTGCCATTAAAAAAACAACAACAACAAAAAACAACCTGAGAAGAACTTGTGCTTTAATTCTAAATAGATTTTCCTAGTAAATCAGCTTTTTTTGGTTACAGGTTCAGAAGCCTGCCAACCCGTGGGAGTTCTACATAGCAACACAGCTGGTAGAAAGACTCAATCCAAGCGTACGCCACCTCTACATCCACTTTTATTCTGCTCATTTCTTTCAAAATGGAAGCATTTTGGTTGGGGAGCTCTACAACTATGGAACATTGCTAGTAAGTGTAATCAGCTTATGCTCTGGAACATCTGTATTCCTTTTGGAGTGCTACTGTATTACAATACTCGGATGTCTCCTCTACTCTCCATTTCGTGGACCTTCATTGTGAACGTATTTTGTGTTTATCGACATGGACCTGTAATCCCTGTCCAGTTGTTTCTGTGTAGCTGATGGTTCTTTGCTATCTCTTTGTTTACAGAATGCCATAAACATTTACAAAAAGCTTCCTGAAAAGGTGATGCCTCAAGCACTTGTCATCTACTTTACTGTAAAAATTCTTCATATGGTGGAAGAGCTCCACAGCTGCAAAATCATTCATGGTGACATTAAACCTGACAATTTCATACTTGGAGAAAGGCAAGTATTTCCTTTTGCTCCCTGAGATGCCAGTGTATCATGATATCACAGCCTTGATACTTGATCGCTTCTTGTCGTCACGGTTGAAGGTTTCTGGACAACGATACGTGCGACATAGATGGTCTCTCCCATGGCTTGACGCTCATTGACTTGGGCCAGAGTATAGACATGAGGCTCTTCCCTGAGGGAACGGCATTTGCTGCAAAGTGTGAAACATCTGGATTTCAGTGTATTGAAATGCTGACACAGAAACCCTGGAACTACCAGGTATGGGACTGCATGGGCAGCCTGAACAGTTGGAGCTTACTGCACTCATCTGGCATGAGTAAATGGAGTGTAGAGAGATTGGGCTTCCGCACTAGAGTTGGAGCTTCAGCTTGGTGCTTTAAAAGTGCAATCCTGAACCGTCTTACAGAGCTTGCCCTGGTAGCCCCACAGGGTGTTTTTCGGCTCATTTTTAGCGGTCTCAATCCATTTTTAATATGAACCTTGTTTATACTTTGTTTAGACAGACTACTTTGGCATTGCAGCAACGGTCTACTGCATGCTCTTTGGTACCTACATGCAAGTGAAGAATGAAAACGGCATCTGGAAGCCTGAGGGAGTCTTCAGAAGGTTGGTGTCAAAAATCTTTTCGAAACCTTCCCTTGTCTGGAAAGATGTGTCCTTAGTACCAGGTTTGAGGTTAGTTTCTGTCACAGCTTTCAGCATTGCTTGCATGCGCTTCTCGGTGCCCTAAAAACTGGGTTCAGCGCATGGGGAACTGCTTCACAGAATTCACTGTCTTGAGCACAGGAAGCGTTTCGGCAGCGCACGTGGCGAGTTGCACGGCGTCCTCAGCCACTTGCTGCCTGGAAGGAGGAAACGACAACTAACGAGGAAAAATCCCACTGGTTTGCTGAGCAGCGTGCCGCAGCGGAAGCTGCGGTGTGTTACAGCCATTTCTGCAGTTGCTCCAGCCCTCTGACTGGGGAGGGAGCGGTGTAAATACGGGAAATAGGATTTTAACAGCTTGAATTTAGAAAAATATTTTGGTTTTAATGCATTTTTGTTCCTTCTCAGGCTTGCCAACGCGGACCTGTGGAAAGAGTTCTTTGAGAGCATGCTAAACATCCCCAGCTGCCACAGCCTGCCTTCTCTAGGAGCTCTGCGCAAAAGGCTGAAGGACTTATTTTGCAAGTCATACGCAAAGGAAATAAAGTTCCTTCGGAACAGACTTGTTGTGTTGCTTATAGAACACAAGCGGTCACGAAAATAAGCGTTTAGCTTGCACAGTTACTGAGGACTGGCGTTTTATTGACGTGAAATCTTTTTGTAATAGCTTGTTTTAAGAATAAATGTTCTTGGGGTTAACTTCAGGAACGGCGACTTGCATCTTTCTCTGCTTTTGTGGAAACAAATTACACTGAAGGTACTTGTGAATTTGCCTTGTACCCCTGGGGAGGCCTGGGCATGCTGGGGACTGTAGGCAGTCGTCGCAATATTGTGTATTTTCTAAGGAGAGAAAAAGCTGGTGAAGTAGCGTGGAGATGAAGTAATTGCTTTCAACTTCCCCTGGGATTTGTGGAAGAGCCCCTTGAATCGTTCATGTTGCAGGGACTTTGGGAAATCAGCTGCTCTGACCCCAAAGCCAGGTCAGTGCTGAGTCCTACGATGAAGAGCGGTGAACAGAGCCCTTGGGCGGGAGCGAGCTGTTGGACAAGGAAATGTAATTCCAGAGCGAGGCCTTACCATCGCGGAAGACTCCAGCATCTCTTCCAAGAGAAGTGAAGGCAGCACTTGGAAGTGAAATAGCCTGTAACATGGGTTACAAGAGCACGGACTCATGTCGCTTTCTATGCCCGATCAGGGGAAAGCCCATGGCTGGTAGGTGTAAGGAGGACAAGTTTTCTGTAGGTCTCCCCAAAAAGACACCGCAGCCAATTAATGAACGGGAGGAAACGCTGTTTTGAGTCGGTAACGAGACAAAGGCGCAGATGAGCAGCCACGCTCCAAGCGCTGGTATTGCTGCTCTTGGAGGCTTGGGGCTCCTCTGACGCAGCCCTCCTGCTCTACCCTTTCTCTGGGGAGCTTCTAGGCTGAAAGAAACTGAGGTTTGCAGGTTAGGTTTAGATTAGATAGGACTGAAATCACGCTCGCCCCTTTGTTAAACTCGCTTCCCACCATTTGTAGAGACAGGGAAAACCAAGAGGCAAATACCTCTCCTTGCTGAAATGGAAAGGGTTATTTTCTTATTGTTACGAGGTTTTATTTTCCCTTACTGTGGCAGAATACTGTGGAAATGCTCTAGGAAAAGGCCAGGAAAGCATTCCTTTATAAGTGCCCCCCATTCCTTTTAATCTATTTTTACGTGTTTCTTAATTACCGTGGCTCTACACCCCTGCACTGGATCCTTGCTGCCCGCACAACTCACTCCCTTGGGTTTGTGTGAGGTTGGCTTGGCTTTACAGCTACTGTGTCAAATGGTAAATGCCAAAATGACTTGAATTACCTGAATTACACAAACCCCAAAGAAATCTAGCAGGCACCTTGAACCCAGCAGCTCCACGGGGGCATCCGTGCTGGGCTGCCTTGACTTGGGAGCAAAGGCTGTGCTCTTGGGTGAGAACTGCTTCAGAGCAGCATCTCTGCATGGACCCGCACCACGGTTTTCCTCTGCTTGCCTTGCTTCAAAGCAAAACTTCTTCCCCTGTATTCCTCTGAAAGGAGGCCAGGAATAGCTGGACGTGGCCGATGGGTGCTGCGAAGGGTGGGCAGCACCTCTCGAGCTCCCCTTGCCACGGAGCGACTGTTCTTTTTCGGTTCTCCGCATCCTTCAGCGTTTGCTAAGCTGCGACTTGCTGCTTAAAACTAAACTCTGTGGCCTTTCTCTGAAGCCACGACTACGCTCACTTTGGAGGGCTTCCTAGCTGGACCTGGCCTGCCTTCTCCCTCCTGGGATTCCCGTCTGGTGGCAAAATCTCCCTGGCTCGAGCCTCTGCGGCTGCCGATTGATCACAGGAAATAAACACGAACGGGGCTTCGCTCCTCGCAGGCTGGTGGTGCTCCACGTTGACGCCTTACAAACGGTGAAGAACGGCCAGCCGGCGGGGCGGCGTCCTGCCGAGCAGCCAGGATTGCTGACCCCCCGCTGCTTCTCTCGCTGAGGACCACCTTCCCATCCACGGGTAAAATGGGGAGCCGTAACCAGGAGTTAGGGGACCCGGAGTGATTTGTAAAGAAAACAGTGTATGGGGGAGAGGAGAGACGGCAGCGCTGCACGGGGACATTTGTGCTCGAGGCAGGCACGGCGTGCAAAAATATGGTGTTTGGACTTTGTCAGCCTGGCTTTGCTGCCTGCAAGTCCTCCTCGCTCAGGCTGCCTACGAGTGACGACTTGCTTGAGGAGCTGGAGAGCGCTCTTGTGGCAGCAGCCTTTGGAGGGGCTCCAGGGGAGCTCGCAGCCCGCGGGACGCCGTCATCCCAATGCTGCTCGCAGCCGCGTTCCTGCGGTGCCCTGGTTTATAACCCCGTGAAACAGGTAGAAAAAAGGGTATTTTATCAGCAGAGCCCTGGGGGAGGAGGTCAGGGCATTAATTTTATTTGTGCATCTATCCACAGGAGGGAGACAAACAACAGACTTCCATAGATCTTCCCTCCCTCTCTCTCTGTTTCAGGGGTATTTTTCTCGACTTAAATTGTTCAACTTGGAAACCATCCGGCGGCTGAGTGGGTGAGCTGAGCCCCGGCCAGGTGGCACAGCCCTGGCTGCCGAGGAAGGGGAGGGGTGCTGAGCCCACCGCGAGCAGGGGCGCATGGGTTGGCTTTCGTAGGGTTTGCTGTTCTGGGCTGGGGGGCTCCAGGGGGGAAAGTTGCCGGACGGTGAGCTGGAATCGCAGGCTGCTCTGCTTGCGGGGGTACTGGAAACGCTTCTTGGGTTGATTTCACAAATCCAACTGCACCGTAGAAAAGCCCGTGTCGGCGGGAGAGGCGCTGACCCCAGCGAACGTGTCACTTGGGGTAACTCCCTGTTACGCTGCCTGTTTATCTGCTCCTCCCTGGTTTCACACCGGGCTCTCACTCTTCTCCCCACTGCCGGCAGCAAACCTGCCCGGAACCCACGCCTGCCCGTGGGATGCGGTGCTGCCTGCCCGGGCTCCGCAGCTCCCTGTCCATCCACCTGCAGTTTTGGGAGACCTGGTAGCACTGCTCCTTCCTCGCTTCGGGAAAACCTTTTCCCCATCACCCAGCAATGCGGGATGTTTCCTTCCAGCAGCAGGGAGCATCCCCTTGCAGCTGGGTCTCCTCTGCCTGCCTTTGTGGCAAAAAACCTCTGGGATTACCCTTTAACGCAGCCTGCTTTGCCCCTTGTTAGGCTGTCTGTGGCGTATGGAAAAGCCTTTGGGTTTGATACGAAGCAGCTGGTTTTAACAAGTCAGCTCTAGCAAGTTGCATGGTGAGGCAGATCAGTTGGAGAAACCTCCCTGGAGCCGGTGGAAATATAAACATTCAATGCTGGGGTCTCTTCCCCCCCCCTTCATTTAATTTTCTTAGGAGCTGAGCTGGAGCCAGCTGTTCTCTGTCTAGGCATAAAACCTCTGCTGGGCTCAAGTTTTTATATATATAGAAAAAAATATATATATACACATATAGATTTAGTTCCTCATCTCATAACTCAGCCCCATACGCCGCTCCGTAAAAAAGTGCGGAGCCCTTTCTGGAGCAGTGTATGACGCTGCATTATGAGCACGATGGAGTTTTTACCTGTGCGTTCGCCCCTCGTTAATGCGAATTTCTGCCTGCTCCTCCTCGGGGTAGTGATTTTTTTTTTTTTTTTTTCAGCTGCGGTACAGGTGTGTCCCCGCCAGCTGTGCCGCCAGCCGGGCGGGAGCCTCTGCAGCTTAAATGTCAGCCCCCCTGCGAGAGGAGAAGGAGCTGGCGTGGGTGTAGGAGTTTCACATCGTTATATATGGTAGAGAGGTGTTCGCGATAACTCGCCGTGCATCCCTCCTCGCTTGGCGAGCATCCCGTCCCCCTGCAAGCACGGCTCCTGCTCCCCGGCTAAGAGCATCCCAGGGAAGCCGGGCAGGGCGGTGAGCTCCGAGGATGCCTGCAGGGATGCACCGGGTGGGATTTTTGCTTGCAGTCGTCTTGGTTTTACCACTCTGGGCTCTTAGTTTTGCTACGAACGATTATAGCTGAGCCCTGGTGAGGAGCAGAGGTCTGAGATGGGGTAGCTGGTGGGGATGGCTAAAGGGATGTTGCCCACCCGTGCTGGTGTGCGGTGGGGTTCGGGCTGCCTGTGCCCTGTTATTTTCCATTAAATAGCTTTAAAGAGAAGCCCCCACGCCGGGCACCCACTCCCACCATCCCCTCACATGAGCATCCCACAGGATAAAGGGTAAAACCATCCCAGGAGGGGGCGGCCGGCATGACGGCCGGCCGTGGGAACGGGTCCATGGAGAGGCAACCTGGGGGGGGGGGGTGGGAGGCTCCTATTTTCTAACCGATTTCAAAATGAGCTGCTAAAAAAGGGCTTTGAAAAAAACAACAACACAAAAACCCAAAGCCCCAGCTGGCAAGGTTGATATTTCCTCCTCGGCGCACGCTGAATCCACACTGATGAAGATCTCTAGGTATCCCCAGAGTCGCCCTTTAGAGATAACTCATCTTGGGGCCTCCACCACCCACACGGAGAGGAGAGATTTCCTGGCGCGTGGGTGGCTGGCTTTTTCTTCTGCAGAAAACCCAAGTTTACTCACTTTTCACCCTTTGCCATTGTGCCGTGCCTCGGTGGCGAGCCAGGGCCCCCAGCCGGGGTCTAGCGCTTGCACTCTCCGAGGTTCTCCATCGCTCGCTGGTGGCAACCCGTCACCAAGCACCCTTGGTCGAGCCCTCGCTGCCTGGCCACATCTCCCTGCCATCCCTCAGCAGGGGCCAAATGTCTTATTTGTGGTTTTAAGGCATTAAAAAAAAAAAAAAAAAAAAAGTTGGTGGTTGTTAAAAGTTGCAGGCACCTCACTAATTAGTTAGACGCACGCTAACAAAGCAACAGTCCTGGTTCCTGTAGGGATGAGGCATTAATGTCACCCAAGGCAATGTCACTCAGCCCCATTAGGGACAGCAAATAACTTCAGCCAGCTTAAAATACCCATAAACCGGGTAACAAATTACCCCAGGCCAGCAGAGGATCCGAGTGGCGGCCCCCGGGGGACGCCCCAGCCCAGGGACCACTCAGGTCACGATGGGACCGTTCTCAGCCACAGCCAGCTCAGGAGGGGGCTGCTGCTGAGGGATCATCCCTTGGTCCACCACTGCCTCACCATCACCACTGCGGATGGATGAAGAGTAATGACATCCCACACAGAGATGGTTTGGATGTTTCTTTAACAAGTGTGTGTATATATATACACCCCGCCTGATTTTTTATATATATATATATATATATATGTAACCTTTGCACGTTCACGGTAGCCACCAGGGACACAGAGCGAGCTGGTGGAGGAGCAATGGCTCTATTTTGGTTTGTTTTTTGTTTTTTTTTTTTAATTTGGTGGCTCAGTGCTCACCTGGGACGTGGAGGACCTGGGTTTGGTCCCTGCCCGGCAGAGGGGACGTGGACCTGAGGGGCAGGGAAGGTGATGCCCGGTCACTCCAACAGAGCCACCCTTTGGGTGGGAGAAGGGTTGGGGGGGGGCTTTTCGGTGCTGGTGATGTCACCCGCAGGTGCCTGAGCCCGGTGGCAGCTCGGTGCGCTCCCACGGCTGCTCTCACCACATCTGTGCCCAGCTGCCTGCCCCGGCGCAGGCTGCCGTGACCCACGTGTGCCGCCTGCTCGCCCCGCTCCGCTGGGCAGCCCGTCCGTCCCCGAGCCCCTCCAAGCCCCCCCGCCCCTCCCCGACCAGGAAAACCTCCTCCGCTCCATCCTTCCCTGGCCCCCGTGCCACCTTGGAGGTGCCTCGGGTGCTGCGTCTGCTCCTGGCGCTGAAAGCCGGCAGCGCTCGGCAGAGAGCGCGGCACCGCGCCGTGGTAAAGGTCAGGCTCCAAACCCGGCTCAGATAAAGCCTCGTATTTAAGGCATGTGGCTTAAACTTGATTTTATCTGCCAGCGCTGGGTGAAATAACATTTGTCACAACGGTTTGGAGAAGAAGAAGTCGTCACTTTTTTCCGTTGGTGTGTTGCAGAATTAAAAATGGGTTTGGTGAGCAGCTGCTTGTCGGGGGTGCGTTTTGGGGGTTGTTTTTCTTTGTGACACTGGGGGTTTTTCAGCTTGCCGGGGCTGTGTCAGCAGCGTTGGGGGTCCTTCCTCCTCCCTCCCCAGCCAGGCACCATCTCTGTTCCCCCATCCCTCCTCCCCACACGCTTCCCAGTGGCAGTGACGGGGACAGGGACAGCGCAGCGGCGGGGCTGGGTGGGAGATGCAGCCGGCTGGTGCTGGCCATTGCTGGGGGACCTGGCTACCGTGGCAGCACAGGCCCCCCACCATCGTCATTATTCATCCCTCTCCACCTCCCCTCGAGCTTCTCCCTTCTAATTTCCACGTGGGAGACAAGAAAGCGCCCTAGGGCTGGTGGCCCCTCCGCGACAGGGATGCCAGCGGGTCCGAGGGGAGCTTTGCTAATTGGCCATTAGCGCGTGCAGGTGCGGCAGGAGGAGGGCTGAGATGTGGCATCCCCGGCCCCGAGGGCTGAGATGTGGCATCCCCGACCCCGCGGTCCCGAGGGGCTGGGGTATGGATGCTCCAGGGACCCAAGGCGGCGGCGGGAGGAGGGTTTGCAAACTCCACCTCTCTCCATCCACATCCGCCGATGAGCGCCGCACCGGACCACCAACCATTAATGACCTTTGGGATGTGGCTTCGGTGCAAATACCTCTCAGATGGTTCACAACAATAGGAAGGAGGACAAAGTCGAAACAGATTTGTTCCAGGAGGCTGGTGCCGTGATTCACGGGGGAAAAATGCACTCAGAGAAAGAGGGGGTGAAGCCGGCGGCTGTCGCGGCTCTCCAAAATATCGCGGGCACATGTGAGCCCTGCAAACGCCCCGAAGTGGCCAGCTTAAATTTAGGCATTTGAAAGGACAGGCTGTTCTCGCGCAGCGCTTTCCTCATCACCTTTCTGCTCACATGAGCCACCCACGCAGAAACCAAAATGAACGAGGAGGAGAAAATAGATGCAGCATCTGCCTGCCAGCCCCGTGCCCCCCGGCAGCCCTGGGGCCACTGCAAGCGACCCCCCCTCGCTCTGCCACAGCGCCCTGGGTCCCCCGGGATGCTCCGCAGTCCCTGTCGGAGGGGCAAAGCCTTGAGTGGCTCCCAGATCCCAGGGGAAGCGCTTGGGAAGCAGGTGGTCCCTCGCAGAGCCACAGCAGCTCTGTGCCGCCGGTGCCACTGCCGGGGGGGGTGGGACAGGAGGCACAAGCTTAATTTTCTGCCCTGCTTCTGCCTCGCCAGTGGGACCCCGGTGTGGAAAGGCGACGACATTGCCAAGCCAGCAGGAGGGACCCTCGAGCCTTTCCCTTCTGCTGCTGGTCCCTGCCTTCAAATTTTTCCCTGAGTTTCCCTAATGAATTTCCCAAATTATTTTTTCCTGCACAAGCACCCACAGGCCCTTTTCCTTCCCATCCCATCGGAGCGGGGATGGGAACACAGCTGCTGGAGCTGGGAATTATCCGGCAGCGGGCAAGGTCACCGTGACGGACCATCCTGAGCCCTTGCACATCAGCCACGTGCAGGGCTGCTTTTGGGGCTGGATGAGGGGGTTTCAGCCCTGGGACCTCCCCCAGGGGATGGTTTACAACCCCAGTGCAAGCTTTTGGGAGCCAGGGCCACCTTCCCGTCTCTCTCCGAACCAATTCCACGATCCATCTAGAGGAATTACGGCACTGTCCCCAGCGCTCAGCGGTGGCAGGGAGGTGCCAGCACCAGCGGATGGAGCAGCATTCATCACGGAGGGCAGGGTCACCCCGAAAGCCAGGAGCACATTCATCATGCGGGCGCTTGGGTGGTGCACAACCCTGTCAGCGGCGAGGAGGAGGTGTTTGGGCTAACGAGCCTCGCCGAGGCCGGCGGGGACCGGAGCCGGTTCCCTGAAGGTTTGGAGCAGGGCCATCCCCTGCACCCCGTCCCGGCGCTGGTGGCCTCGGTGGCAGGGCAGGGGAGCCCCAGCCTCGGCTGATAAAGGCACACCCTCGTGGTGGCAGCTGGGGGACAAGATGTCCCCGGGCACAGCAGGCTGCTGGCTGAGATCTTGGCTGGCACAGCTCACCCACCGCCGCAAGCCGGGCTGCCTCGCCGGGGTTCCTTGGGGTTTTGCCGGGGCTTCTTTTCATTTCCCTGATAAAACTCCTTCCCTCGCGGTGGAGGAAGATGAATGGCATCAGCCACCCCCGGAGTCAGCAGAAGTGACATCTCTGTTTTTATAAGGGTGTTTATTGACTCACGCAGGGGCTGGATGGCGAAGCAGACACCAGCGCCGTCCTCCAGCTTCACGCGCGAGTCAGCGTTTGGCGGTAGCTGGGGGCGAGGTGTTGAAAGGTGGTGCTGGCCGGAGAGGAGAGTGTCCCCCCAGTTTTGGGCTGGTGAAGTGCTGGGTGCCGCTGCCTGCGGCTGGTTTTGGGGGACACTGGGCAGGATGGGGGACGCGTGTGCATCTGCTCCATCAGCAAAGCTCAGCCCCTGGGTGGCTGTGCTGGGTCCTTCCCCTCCGCGCCGTGGTGGGTGTTGTGGTGGGTGCTCATCCACCGGCTGCTGCTGCTCGAAGGATGCACTGGGGCGCCTTGGGGTGCTACCCCCGTGCCATCCCCCTCTCCAGCCAGTGCCTTTATTTGGAGCCTCATCCTGGGTCCCGTGCCATCTGCCAGCAGGATGGACCAGTGGGTGATGGAGCTGTGCACCCCCAGGCACCTCCCAGCACCACCCCAGCCATAAAACCAGCCCCGGCCGCATCCCCCATGCTCCAGCCCCGGCCACGCAGCCACAAGCGGCTCCCAGCTTCGCCCAGGCTTCCCCCCGTGGTTCTTGGGTTGGGGGCAGGAGGCTGCGGCCCTGGGGGGTGGCGGGGCCGTGGGTCTCCCCGGCTGCCAGCGGGACGCCCAGCCGCGCTCCCCGGCGCGGGCGATGGGGCCGGAGGAAGCTGTGGTTGGCAGCTCCCGGCTGCCAGGGCGCAGGTTTGAGTTAGTCACCACAAAATAATATTGTGATTGTTCATGCAAAACATATCGTAAATGAGGCTGCCGGGGTGTGTTTTTTTTTTTTTTTTCTTTCTGTTTTTTTTTTTTCTTCCACAGTAAAATTGGGTGCCGCTGGGTGACACTGATTGCCGCTGGCCGCCCTCCTGCCCTGGGACCCCAGCACCGTGCGGCACCGGGGCAGACGCCGTCCATCCGCAGCCCCATGCCCAGGTGGGGAGCAGGGGGTGGCCGTGTGTGCGTGCAAGGGGTGCAGGGGGAGGGGGGGCGCAGGGCAGGGGTGTGCACTGGGCAGTGGGTGTGCGCCGGGAGCGGGGTGTTTGTGCCGGGGGCGCGCACACCGTGCGGTAGGCGTGCAACGAGGTGTTGCAGGGGCGCGCCAGGCGGGCGGGTAGCGAGCACGTGTGTGTGCCGAAGGGGGGTGTGCAGGGGGGTGGGTGCTCAGAGCCAGGGGGGTGTGCAGGGGGGTGGGTGCTCAGAGCCAGAGGGGTGTGCAGGGGGGTGGGTGCTCAGAGCCAGGGGGGTGTGCAGGGGGGTGGGTGCTCAGAGCCAGAGGGGTGTGCAGGGGGGTGGGTGCTCAGAGCCAGGGGGGTGTGCAGGGCTGTGGGTGCTCAGAGCCAGAGGGGGTGCAGGGGGTGGGTGCGTGCCAGAGGGGGTGAGGGCTGTGGGTGCGGCCAGGGGGGCAGGGGGGGGTCTGCACAGGCGATGGGGTGTGAAGGGTGGGGCCCAGAACCCAAGGGGTGTGCAGGGGTGCGGGTGCGTGGTGCTGCTGGGGTGTGCAGGGCTGTGGGTACCGGTACCCGAGGGTGTGCAGGATCCCGGGTGCGGTACCGAGGGGTGTGTAGGGGTGCGGATGCCGGTACCTGAGGGTGAGCAGGGGTGTAGGTACCGGTACCCGAGGGTGAGCAGGGGTGTAGGTACCGGTACCCGAGGGTGAGCAGGGGTGTAGGTACCGGTACCCGAGGGTGTGCAGGGCTGTAGGTGCCGGTACCCGAGGGGTGTGCAGGATCCCGGGTGCCAGTACCCGAGGGTGCGCAGGGGTGCGGGTGCCGGTACCCGAGGGTGCGCAGGGGTGTGGGTACCGGTACCCGAGGGGTGCGCAGGGGTGTGGGTACCGGTACCCGAGGGTGCGCAGGTCGCGGGTACCGGTACCCAAGGGGTGCGCAGGGGTGCGGGTGCCGGTACCCGAGGGGTGCGCAGGGGTGCGGGTGCCGGTACCCGAGGGTGCGCAGGGGTGTGGGTACCGGTACCCGAGGGTGCGCAGGATCCCGGGTGCCGGTACCCGAGGGTGCGCAGGGGTGTGGGTACCGGTACCCGAGGGGTGCGCAGGGGTGTGGGTACCGGTACCCGAGGGTGCGCAGGATCCCGGGTGCCGGTACCCGAGGGTGCGCAGGGCCGCGGGTGCCCCGTACCGGAGGGCCGGGGCGGGGCGCGGCGCCGCTGTAAACACGGGGCGGGGCGGGGCGGGGCGGCGGGGGCGGCCCGCGGGCTCCGCCCAGCATTCGGCAGAAAATGGGGCGGGCGAGGGGGGGGAGGGGCGGGCCGGGGCGGCGGCCCGCCTCCCGCCCGCCTGACGCCGTCCCGCTCCGCCCGCAGGCAGCCCCCATGGCCAAGCAGCCCCCCGAGGTGGGGCCCGGCCGCGCAACTGCGCCCCGGTGCTCCCGCCGCCTTGCCCGGCTCCGCCGCCGCCACGGCGGGGCCTCCGGCGCGGGGCCCGCCCGCCAGCCCCGGCCCCTTCGCCACCCGCTCGCCCCTCTTCATCTTCGTGCGGAGGTCGCCGCTGCTGTCGCGCTCCTCCAGCGGGTACTTCTCCTTCGACGCCGAGCGCAGCCCCGCGCCCCTCAGCTGCGACAAGGCCACGCAGACCCCCAGCCCGCCCTGTCCCCCGCAGCGGGTATCCCCCCCCCCCCCCCCCCCGGGCGGGGGGGGGGCCCAAACCGCCCCGGGGCCCCCCGCCCCCCCCCCCGCCCGGCAAGGTGCCAAACGCGGCTTTCCGTAGCGGCGCCGCGCACCTGCAGCAAGACCTCCCGCACCCCACCGCCCGCACCCCGCCGCCTCGGTTTTTTTGGGGGGTGCGGGGCTACAGCCGAGCACCCCGCTGCCGGGGGGGGGTGCCCTGCCCCGCGCCTGCCGGACCTGCGGGCGGCTGCCAAGGGCCCCGCCACCACCTTGACCTTGTGCCGGGGCGACCCGGCGGATTCGGGGCTGGCGGCGGGCTGGACGCTCGCCCGGGCAGCCAGGGGTGTGGGATTTTTGCAAGCTGGCCCGGCCTGCCGAGCAAACATGCTGCCGGGGAACACCCGCTCATCCAGCCCTTTTTTTATTATTATTGTTATTATTCTTCTTCTTTTCCGGGATAGGTCAGTCCCTGCCCGGGAAGGAGGGGACAAAGTTGTTTAATCCAGCTTCCTAGTCAGGGCTTGCTGCCGGCGCCAGGCTTTGCGCCAGGGCTCGCGCGCCGCTGCGAGGTAAGCGGCTTCGCCCTCGTTTCTTTTTGCTCCTGTGGTGTCGGAGGCGCTGGGGTCACAAAACTCGCTCCCGCTTGTTTTGGCTGAAACCCGAAATTTGGCGCTTGAAAGCAGCGTGGCGGCGGGAGGGCGTGCGTGTGTTTACATGTGGCTTACCAGGTAAGGCTGGGCTGAAGCCTCTAGCGGTGGAGCACCCATGCCTGCCGGAGCCATCCTGCCCTGCCTTTCCCCTCTCGGGACCAATTCCCCCAAAACTGGAGGAAACCTTTTAGCTTCTGCCGGGACTGGGAGAAATCAGGTGGGCACGTTCCCGGGGGAGCGAGGCAGGTACCGCATCGGTAGCGCTTCTCCGGGGATAACAAACCCCCGACTCCAAGCTTTACACGATCAAAACATTTTCTTTTTTTTTTTTTTTTTTTGTTTGTGTTTTTTCTGTTTGTTGGGTTTGGTTTTTTTCTTTTTTTCCTTTCCCCCCTCCCTGGTTAATGGCTGTGGTTACAGCTGCAGAGGGCCTCCTGTAACGTGCCCTTAGGAAAGATTTTTCTGACATTATTGCAGTAATTACAGCTTAATGCAAGTTTCACAACCTCGTGTAGCGCAAACGCACGTGGCACAGCCAGGCCAGGATGCTGGAGTTCCTCGGCAGGCAGAGCCGCAGCTGATGTTTTAGCAGCGAGTGACTCGGTGGGGTTGGGGTGGCTTTTTGGTGGCTTTTTTTTTTTTTTTCCTGCTCCAGGAAGAAATTGAAGTTTTCCCTGATTATTTCCCGCCCCCCCCCCCCCCGAGCTCCTGCATTTTCCTGGCCATTGGAACGCTGGTTTTTACTGGTGCCTTTGTTCTGTTATTGTTGCTAGGGGCATCATCCTAAACAACTATAAGCGAGTGGAAAATACCCGAGCTATTTAAACGGGACCCTTGGCTACTCGCAAACATGATTAAGCCGGGAGTTCGGATCTGCGGAGCTGTCTTATCCCCCCAGCTCAGGGACTGCAGCTCCCAGGCCGTGCCTTACTGCGGGATTGCCCTGCGCGCCTCTTCCTCCATCCCCTTGCCGTGGCGGTGTCCTGCCGGATGCGTGCCGTTAAGTTTTCCGCACGGAAACGGGTCGGTCCCTCTGCAAGGGAAGCAAAGGGTGTCATTTTTGTTGTTGTTGTGGTGTTTTTATGCGCTGATTTTTATCTGTTGTAAGGCACTGACGGCGGGCTTGAGGGCTGGAGAGCTTCTCTAGGAAGCGTAAGCAAGCGGCCTTTAATAATAATAATAATAAATAATAATAATAATAAAAACCAGGCGTTTCCTGTAAGCAAGAGCAGTTTGTGTGCGATAGGTGCTCTCGGCCGCTCCCGGGGGCAGCAGAGGGCCATTTCCAAGCCTGGTCCAGCAAAGCCAGCTCATGCTCTGCCCTGAAGCTGCCTCTTCCCTATCTCCTAAAACTTTCCCCAAAGCTTTCGGCGATGACGGCCCAAATAATAATGAAGCGCTGAAGGGTGCCCCTGCCAGGCAACCAAAAGGTGGAGGCAGGCCTGGGGAATTACGGGGTGCCTTCGGTTGGGGGGGGGCTGTGAGCGAGCGCTAATCGCCGGAGGAAGAGTTGTTGCTGGCGTGGGAGGTGGTGGGCAGTGATGTTTTGGGGTGTCTCGCTGCTCTGATGGTGCGGGGGCTGGCCAGCCACCACCAAAGCCATCCATGGTTTGGTTTTTTTTTTTTGGGGGGGAGTGGGAAATGAGACGAAAGCAGCGAGGGGATGTTGTGGGGTGGGAGGTAGGAAGTGGTGCAGCGCTGGCTCGCCCCTCTGGGAAGGTGCTTTTTGGGGACGAGGAGGAGAGAGCGGGGATGAGTTCGTTGTGCGTGGGGATGAGAAACCTTTGGTGGGGCTGCGTGAGTCTTGGACTAATTCCTCAAGTCTCTGGCTCCTAACGGGAGCCGACTGTTCCCTTTGGTTGGGTTTTTTGTTCAGAGAGCAGCTCTATCTAAAGGCACAGGAGAGCAGGGCTTGCACGCCGGTTTTTGGGAGGTATTTTGGAGCAGGTGGGTGCTCTGTAAATGGGTTTTCCCGGTGCTGTTTTGATCCCTGCGTGTCTTCCTGTGCTGTGGAAGAAGGGAGAGAAGCAACGTGAACCTCTCCTTGCCTGCGAGGGAGATCCTCTGGGTGCAGTAGGTGAATTTAAGGGGGGAGCCTTGAGCCGAGAAGCTGGTGGCGTCGCTCCTGTTGCTCTCATTTCGGAGCTGCTGCCGTTTTCTCCCTGAGCTTTGCGCGTGGTTCACCTGAAGCTATTCTCCAAGGAGGTTTTCTCCAGGGAGATGGACTGGGGGGGGGGGTTGGATGACCAAGCCTGGGAGGTGCAGGTCCAGTTTGGGGTTGGTTTTGGTTTGGTGTGGTTTTTTGTTGACTGTGTGTGTTTTGTTTGGCTTTTTTTTTCTTCTTCTTCTAAGCTGGGAGTGCAGCATCTCCATGCTGGTCCCCGGCTGGAGCATCCCACCGGCTAGAGCGAGGTGCAGGCATCCTGGGGTGCTGGGGGCCTCTCGGTTTGTCCCCGTCGCCGCAGCAGCCGTCTTGCCGTCGGTGGCGGGTGCTGGCTCGCGGTATGACTGGGGGGCCCCCTGAAAGCACCTCTGACTGGTTTTGGGACCAGTTATGACTGGACCCTTTTGACGCTGCCGATCGGCAGTGCCACAGAAAGTCCTTTCTGAAAACCTCAGCCAGATTTCGCTCTCAGCCACCAACCCCAGCCTTCATCTCTGGAGCGGATGAGCTCTGGGGTGCGATGCTGGGGCACGGGGGGGAGGATGGAGAAGGAGGGAGCCGTACCTCCCCCCTCGCAGTGTTCTCCACATCCCTGGGTCTCTTTGCATCTTTCTGTCCCGTCTACCTTTTTGGTTCTTTCCTGGCTTAGCTCTTGCCAGGAAAGGCAGCCCAGAGCCGGTGATGGCGGTGGGATTTCGGATGGTCGCCCTGCCCTGGCCAAAATCCTGTTTGCGTTCCCGGAGCGCCGGGGTGCAGTATCGCAAGGGCTGCGCCGCGTTTCATTCACCAGCGAGGAAAATAAATATGCCGGGGCCGTCCCCGGGCAGGCAGCGGGTACTACTCCTGCGCTACTACAGTGTGAAAACAAAACAGATCCCCGAGCCAAGCAGTGCTAGTTTGGCTCGGAAATACATTTTCCAGTCATGTTGGAGCCAGGCTTTTATTTAATTTTTTTGTTTGGGGTTTGGTTTTTTTTTTACTGCCCCACTAATCCTTAGAATATTTTGAGATTGGAAGCTATTTCTATTCCCTTGTGATTCCTTCTAAGCTGTCGTGCCAAAACGCTCTTGTTTTGTTTTGCGCGGTGGTTTTTCTGGGCTGTGTGGGGTTGTTTGGGTTTTTTGTTTGTGTGCTGGTTTGTTTTGGGTTGTGTTTTTTTTTTTTTTTTTTTTTTTTTTCTCTCCCCTCAAGGCTGTGATTCTTGCTCAGCTCCTGTACTTGGGTTTGTGGGAGGGGGAAGAGGCGGCGCAAGTCCTGCCCGGGTCACGGGCTGCTCCTTTCTCCCCTGGATGTTTGGGGGATTGCAGGGTGGCTTTATCACATGTCTAATAACTTCTTAAACTGGAGACTAAAATAGTTATGCACGGTGCAACTGATGCATTAGCTCTTTTTTTTTTTTTTTTTTTTCTCTTTTGTAAGCCAGCACTGTTTTCTTGCAGCGGGTTTATTTTCTGCTAAAGTAGAGGAAGATGCTGTTTGAGAGGCAAGCGTCCCAGTTCCCTCCTGCGGATGGGAAGTCCTTCAGTTTGCTGGAAGCGTGGTTTCTCGGTGTACAAATCCCATCGTGGCTTGCTTCTCAGTACGACCAAACCAATCGTTTTCCTTTTCTCGTTGAGCACTGCAGAACTGTTTGGGGAAGAAATGTGAGAATTCGGTTCAACTGTGCAGACAGAGGTTTTTTAAGGTTAGAGAAGAAGTTGCTGCTGTGCCTGCAAGAAAAGAAAACTTATTTAGAAAGAGGGGGAAGAGAAGGTTTTGCTAGGGAAAGAAATTGGAGGGCGGCATCTCGGCATTCCTCCCTGTTTAAGAGGAGACCAATGCTTGGATGTGCCAGAGGAGATGCTCCTAAGGGAGGCCTGTAATAAAAAAAGAATGAATAAAAGCCTAAATAATAATAAAAAAATAATAAGGAATAAAAGCCTCTCCTGCGACGGGGCATCTTGTGCAACAAGTCCCATTTGCACTGCACGCCATGGGCAGGCCCTAGCAGCCTGGCACCTGCACAACTCCTAGCAACTGTACTGAAAATAATTTTTAAAATAGTAATAATTAAAAAAAAAAAAAAAAAAAAATGGTAGTAGTCCATCGACCCTTGCCAGGTTTAACAGATTATTTATTTATTTATTTTTGTCCTTCCTCTGTTTCAAATGCTTCGCTTTTGTTCCGTGCAGCTTCCCGGTGGCAGTCTCACTCGCTAGCGGAAGACCTACAGCCCGAAATCTGGATTGCACAGGAGCTGCGGCGCATCGGAGACGAGTTCAATGCCTCCTATTGTCCAAGAAGGGTAACTTTTGCCTCTTTACTTTCCATTTCTTTACGCACGGTCTCTAAAAGGGAAAAGCTTAATCATCTCTGAAAACTATTTCTGCGGTGAAAATGTTTCGTTCACTCAAATGTAGAAAAGGATGCGCGGGTGGTTGTGTTCGCCTGGACGCAGGGGTGTGCTGCCTGCGCCGGCGAGTCATCCGCTGCTGCAGCGTCATTAAAGCAATTAAAAATAACCTTTAAACTGGGACTTGAGGCTTTTGGGTACGAAGTGCGCAGTATCTTCCGTGGGGCCCGTAAGGCGCCTTGCTGTATCGGGACTGGACCCGACGATAATGAGGAAGAAAGTTCTAAAGGTTAAGAGGCAGAGAACGTTTGGGTGTGTTGGGGTATTTTGGGGCTGGCGTTGGGAAGAGCCCCTCTGGAAGCGGTGCCCGGTCGGGTGCCTGCTCCGGGCAGGGAGCAAATGTAGCGGATTTCTGTACCCAGCTCCCAAATTCCCGTGGCCAAGGATCGCGTGCGTGGAAGCGTAGTTGCAAATAAGAAACAGGGGTGGACTTGATCTGATAACTTACTTGTCTCTCAAAGAACCTGCCAGCGCTGTTTTGAAACACGCGTATTTATAAGACTGTAAACTCTCTCACCTCTGAGTGTTGCAACAAAAATAGGTGGCACTAACGAGGGGGGGGAAAAAAAAAAAAAAAACAACAACAAACCCAAAACCCAACAACCAACCCCAGACCAACCCAGAGAGGTGAAGTAACAGCAGTTGTCAGAAGAGCCGCGTTAGCCAGTAACTTGCCTGCCAAACGCTATCGACGGCTGCGTGTTCATGCATGTGGTTTCTGGTCCATCGACTCGCCCTCGCGCTCGTCTGTGGGAAGAGGAGTCAGAAGTACATTAGGTAGCAGCCGTGGTGACAAAATGCTGACTGCCCGGATCTTTATCCGTCTTCCCCGGCTCGTGAGTCACTCCTGCAGCATGTTCCCTTGCCGCTCCCAGGGTCTGTTTTGGCGGATGCCTGTAGGCAGGGGCTCTCCCCCCGAACGCGTGCCAGGCTGCTGCTGCCCTCCAGCTCCTTCCGCACGACCTCCCCGCGTCGCCTCGCTGCAGACTTCTCCGTTGGCTCTGTTCTCTTCCCGAATGCTCGGGCTTTCCCGACCCACAGCAAGCTAGTGATGAGCTGCATTTTATCCCGAATCCGGAACACGCGCCTTCCGACCTCCCCCATCCAGGCTGATCCCTCGTGATGTGAAATACCCGCTTTTTCTGTTTAGAGGACGTCTTTTCAATGAAAGGTAGGGACCAAGCTGACCCTACAGGTGCCGGGTTCAGAAAGCAGAAGGGCTGGCAGAATTGCAGAGTGCCGCGCCATCCCTTCTCCTCGCTGACTCCTGGAGCGGTGCCTTAAATTTGGAGTGCAGGCAAGCCCTTCTGGGAACAGGTTTGTGATGAGCAGGAATGTCCTCCCCGCGTGATCTCGTGAGGACCGGCTTCCTCCGTGCTGCCCCGTGTGGGACCTTGCACGCTGGAAATCTGCGCCGGGCACGTTGCGCCGCCCCGTCCGTGCTGCCTGGTATACGAGAGGGTGTGAATTTAACAGGGGGCTGAGGAGGGGTGGGGAAGGGTCCGAGAGGGCGCGTGTGAAGCCGGCAGCAGGACGGGGTGCGGGTGCCCGGTCGCAGAGCATCACGCAGGTTTGTACGAGGCGGTTGCCAGCTCCATGGCTGAGCTTCCAACCTGCTGCCGAAACGCAGAGGACCCCCTCCCGCTTGCTAGATGACTCAAGCAGAGGCTGTCGTGCGTGACCCTAAAAACACTTTGTACCTCGGTTAATTAGCATCTGACGAATTCTCTCTTGTCGCGCCCAGAAACGAGGAGGTTTCAGAGCATTTAAAGCAATTGCTGTAGAATTATCGTCCCCGATGCGCTTGGTTGTCGCTTCTGGGGAAGGCGTCTGTTCCTTCGGCGAGCGGTCCGGCTGCTCCGGGGAAGAGGTGGTCTGCACGGAGCTGGAGCCCTTGGGCAGGAGGGGTGGGCAGGCACGCCTGGCCCTGCCGCTGCCTGGGGTTTGCCCTTTAAGCGTGTGGTTAGAAATGGGGAACTAAGAGCCCTGCCAAAACGGCACTTGCCGGGCAGGTCGGAGCTGTCGGACGGGTCGGAGCCGCATGTTCCCCATCACGTTCCCCCTCGGTGCGCCCTGCGTGTCACACCCCAGGGACTGTCTCTTGGGCCAGACAACGGGGGATCGGACAACTCGCCATCCAGCCCCTCTTTGCCCCAAAGCTCGCGGGCCCGGCGAGCAGAGATGGCCACGAGACCCTCTGGCCATGGAGACCAGCTCCACACCGAGGCTTTTGCCGGCAGAGGGTGCATCGCTTGGCCACCGTTGCGTGCCCCAGGCTTTGCTGCCCACACCCGAGCTGCCTGCAGAGATGGAAAAATGTGTTGTTTCAACTCCATGATTCTTTTTTTATACCTCTTTATTATAGCAAACCTGATTTGGGCATTTCTCTCGCATCCTTCTTTAAACCCATTGGGGTTTTTTGCTTGATTTTTTTGTTCTTTCTTCCCCCTTGCTCACATTGGCGGTTAGGCAGCGCCGTGGGCTTCGCGTTGTGCTGGTGGGGGGCAGCACCCGGGTGGGTAAATACCACTCGTGCGGGGACCTGATGCCCCGGGGTGGGAGGCACCCTGGGCCCGGGTACCCGGCCAGGGGATGCTCGAGCATCGTCTCTCCGTGGTGACAGCACCCCGCTGCGGGACCGCCCGCCTTACGCCCCCGTAGCGGGGAGGGCAGTTTGCATATCGGTGTAAACAGCGCAATTTCTCTCTCCGGGGCATGCACAAGCATGATTTTACTGCCCCTAAATATAGCCTGAATCGGATTGCTTTGGGACAGTATAGCGAGGGAGAGGGGGATGTTTGGGCCGTTTTTTTCGCCTTAAAGAAAAAAAAAAAAAAAAAAAAAGGCTTAAAAATGAAATGCTTGTTTGGCGCTCGCTCCTTTTTCTTTTCGTTGCATGCTGTTGGGTTAAAGATCCCTCGCTCCGGGGAGGAGCGTTTTGCTGCCGTGTCCGGCTTGCCGTGTTTTGTGAATGAGGAGGTGGTGGTTACGCCTGGAGCGGTCTGAACTCAAATCCGCACGTCGTCGCCGCAGGCTGATGCCGCTCTGCCTGCGGAGGGGCGCCTTTATTTTTATTTTATTATTATTTTCTTTTTATTCCTCTCAGCCTTCTCACACCGTGGCTTTTAAAACCCCCTGGCTGCGCTAGCGGGGCTTGCCGCTCCTTCGCCACATTTTAGAGCCCGGCAGCATCACACGCCTTCGGGGCCCACGCACAGGGACTCGCCCGTGACAGTCCCCGCTGGGCGGCCGCCTTCGAGGCAAACGTGGCTGGGAGCGGGCAGCTTCGACCCTTTGAGTGGTACAAAGCTTTTTGTGGAAGGAAAACATGAAAGGTCGCGGGGTTTACTTTCATTCTTCGTAAAATGCTTGATTTCGCACCTCTGAAGTGTCTGTGTGGCACCGCACGAGCTGTTCGTAGCACGGGGGCTTTGCGCTGAAATTAAAGTCACTGTCTTGTTTGGTTTTCTTTTTCTCTTTCTTTTTAGGGTTTCTTGGATAACCAGGCGGGAAACCCCCAGATCATCATTTTGCGCCTCCTGTATGACATCATTCGCCTCATCTGGAGGATGTAGCGAGCGCCGGGCGCATCCTGCGGCACCAAGGACTTGTTTACTTGCTGGGGAAAGTCCGGGGAGGACGGACAGACAGACAGACGCACGCAGGACTCCCCGTGCCGCCTGGCTCCCCCCCTGCCTCTCCCCCAGGATGGGGGGCCGTCGGATGAGGGTGGACATCCCCCGCTGACCTGCTGGGACTCTGATGCAGGATTTTACCAGAGAGTGGCGTTTACTGCGTTTCTCTCCACCCCTCTCTTTATTTTTTTTTTTTATTTTTTTTAATTATTTTTCCAAGAGAGTCTCAGAGAAGATATTCAACAGCGACGGAGTAATTTTCTTGTCATCGTTTCTGGCAACCCCTTGGCTCATCTGGGATAAACCCTGCCGCGGGGAAGAGGAAAGCTGGAGCCAGCTGATGGGCAGAGCTGCCTTAGTTTGCCTTGCAGACCTTACGGTGGAGCCCTCTCCTCTCCCTCTGCCTCCTGGGCGCATTTGCTCCCAAAAAAGGATGGCGATGATGGAAAAAGGGCAGAGGGATCTAAATCAGCACTTCTTTTACCTGTAAATACCTAATGTTCCCCCAAACCCACCTTCATTTGCATCATGCAAATAGCTTATTTCCTGCTGACTGATTTTTTTTTTTTATATATATATAATTTTTTTTTTACACTCTGAATTTCAAGACTTAGCTGTCAGACTCCCAGGGTCCAAAATATCACAACCAACCAAACAAACAAAAAAAAAAAAACCCAATCCACCAGGTTGCCTTTTTTTTTTTTAGAAATTCTTTCTATAAAATGTGTGAAAACGCTTACATATTGTATAGTATTATATATAATATATAATGTCGGTGACTGAGTAATTCAGCAATAAAACATTCTCGGAGGCAGGTAAAACCGGTTCCCAGCACACTGCAGCTTTGCACCCGGAGATGACAGCTCCTGCTGCCTAAATTCAGGAACTGTTTTTAAGTCGTTGCTTGTACCTTTGCTGTTGAGCCCAGGAGGGTTTTTAAAGCGCTGGATTTTTTTTTTTTTTTTTTTTTTTCCTTCTTTCCCCTGGGTTCCTCTGCGTTCAGACAGGACAGCCTGGAGCAGGGGGATGAGCAGGATGGGACTGTCAGCGTGAGGACCCCAGATGCTGGCGTGCTGGGATGCAGCTGGAAGAGGCGCCGGAGGATGTTGACCTGGTACAGATCCACCCAGGGACTTGCCTCGTGGGGTCTGCACCCCGCCGGCTGCCACGTCGCCTCCCAGACTGCCCTTCTTCCCCTGGGAAGACCTGACCGGGCGCTCGATGCCATCCCAGGGCATCTCCCCTTCCACCTGGAGACCCCGCAGCCTTGCTGGAGGAGCCCCAAGGGCTTGTTGGAAGAAGCAGGTCTGTCTCCTCGTGCCCCCCGTGGCCTCCGGTTCATCTCGCGGGCGGGCGGCTGCTGCGCACCAGGCGCTTTCGGAGGGGTGGCTGCTCCGGCCCCCCCTGTATCTATGCACAGACGTACCCCTCTCTGCCTCCAGAGCTGCCCCTTTCCTCTGGCTGGTACAGGTGGTCCTCAAATCTGCTTCCAAATGCCACGGTTTTATTTCTGGTTTCACCAGCACCATAGGGGGAAAAAAAAAAAAAAAAAAGAGGGGGAAAAAAAAAAAAAAAGAGGGGAAAAAAAAAAAGAAAAAGACCCCAAACCCAAGCCCACAGTAGCGTTTTTTCCTGCGATGTGTGTGCAGGGAGGAGCTGTTGAGTGCCATGTATGATTATTCGTGTTTTTAATGATGGACAAACTGTACAATCTGACCTCTGTGCACTGGCTGCATGTGCCTGTCGGGTAGGCGAAGAGCCACGGTGTCGGTGCGGGGCTGCGTGCCTCCGATTGCACTCCTCTGGAGGATTACGGAGCGATTTTTAATTTTTATTCTAAAATTTTTATTGGTTTTTGGTTTTGGTTTTTTTTTTTTTTTTGGACCTGCAGGACAAGCATCTGTTGTAGGCATTGGCCTCAGCTGCAGGAGCATGGGATCTTTAGGAAAGGGTATTTTGGAGAGGGTGTAGGGGGGAACCTTGCACTGGTGGAGAGCAAGCGGTTAAAATATCTGGTGAGCTTGGCCAGGGCAGGTTCCTGCTCCTTGTCCCCTTGGTCACCATAGCTGTGCTGCCCCAGCTGTGCTCGAGCCATCGCTTTTTTTCCGTAGGGTTTATGTAGAGAACCCCAGCAGTGAGGCTGCTGCCATGGGTTTCCCATGGGAACCTACGTGGAATCGCATGGCTGTCGATAAAAGTAAAATAATACAAAATTTGGCAGCAGAGGGGAGGGGAACAAAACAAGCTTTTTTTTTCCTCCCAGTTGAGTTTCATCTGCTGTCGGTGGATGAAACGGTGCTTTTGGGTCTTGCAGCCTTATGGCATCCCGCCGGCACCGCGCCGCCCAGAATGTGTCCCTTGGAGTACACCAAAGAAACGCCGAGCACTTTACCCCGTCCTCCCCGCCGGGCTGCCCCCGCCAACGATGGAGACAAGAATTGTATTCATTTTAAGGGAGGGGAAAAAAAAAAAAAAAAAAACAAGGTATTGGCACTGTCTGCTCAGGACTTCTCTGCCCGAGCTGTTCCCAGCCAGAAGCTAGGTGTAGGAAAATGAACCCCCAAAAAACAGGTTTCACCCCCCTAGAGTTGTGAGGTTTAGGGGGGGAAACCCCCCCCCAAAGCGTCTAAACAGAAGGATGATTATTTTAAATAGGGATTTTGCTCGTTCTGGCTGCATTGGCTGATTGCTCGGGGTCATTTTAAGCATAACCTGTGGTCTCTGTTCCGCCAAAAGGATGTGATGAAGAAGAGTGCGGGGAAACCAGATTTATCCCTGGGCGATCTCGCATGATGCGCTAACGCTTCTCTTCTTCTCCATAACTGTAAATACCCGAATATTTATTAGAGTAGGGCACCATATTATTTTTCATCATCTGAGCCAAATATCTGTGTGCAATGTATTCCCTTTCCTTTCTTTCCTGTAAGTTTTGTACAGCTTATAAAGAAGTAAAAAAAAAAAAAAAAAAAAAAAAAAAATTACTTTTTTCCTAACCTTTTTTAGCATTGAACTTGGTAAATACTGTAGATTCCTTTTTTTTTCCCCTGTGTAATTAATGCACTCTACTGTTCCATAATGCTGTAACGTGTAGAAATGTTGTATATTTATTTTCTGCTTATTTAAGTTCCTGTAAAGATTTTTGTTCCCCCCCCCCCCCCTTCTCTCCTCCCTGCCCCTGCAGTAAGTGATGGATCACCTTCCAAAGCGCTGGCTTCTGGCGGTGCAGCCAATATGGTTAGGATCATGAGATGTAGTAGTATTATTATTATTATTATTTTTCCTCAAAGTGCCTAAGTCCCACTTCCTAGTAGTGATTTAGGCATGTCAAAGACATCAGCATTAGTGAAATTCAGTGGGAATTTGGCTTCTCCATCCCTCCCCTCCGCCACCTCCAAGATGGTTTTCTTCCATCTGGGCCACTTTCCCTGGCCCAGCGTTGCCATCGGGTACCACCCCAGCACAGGCCGGCGTGCGGACGATTCACTAACTCGTTTCACAGGACCCAGCATATGTAGCATTTTTACTGCAATTTCCCTGGCTTACTTGTGTTTTGCACTGATGAATTTTGGACAGGGTAATTGCAACTTTACTTGTGCAATACTGCTGTAAATAATTGCAGATTCTTTTTTTTTTTTTTTTAAGATGCAATCTTTTATGTTCTTAATATGAGTTTTATATGAATAAAAACTTTCAACTATTTGTCATGAGCGCTGTTTTCTTTGGGGGTCGATTCCCCCGAGGAAGGGCTGGGGAGGGGAGAGTTGCTCTTTTATCACCCGTTCTCCCTCTTTTATCACCGTGTCTCCCTCTTTTTATCGCCGCGTCTCCCTCAGATTCAGGATGTGGGCGCGTACCCGGGATTTCCTTCTGCTCGGAGGTGCTTTGAAGTTCCCAGGATGCTAAGACGCGTCCATTAAATGAAGCTGGTTTCCAGGACGTTGCTGTGAGTGCTTCCAAACCCAAAAGCACCACCTCTGCCACCCCAGCTGGGAGTGCTTTGGCTTTGGGGTGTTGGTTTTTTTTCTTTTTTTCCTTTCTTTTCCCCACATTTATGGGCACAGACGTATTTACAGGGCTCTGTAGACATGGGCTGCATCAATGGGTTCAAACCCAACTGCTGGGCACCTCCTCCCATCCCCAGCCGATTCTCGTAGTTGCTGAAGAAGTGTGGGGAAGCATGGGGGGTTATTTTCCTTTATTATTATTTTATTTTACATTATTTTTATTATTTTTCTTTTTATTACTTTAATTTTGTTACTTTATGTTATTTATTTTCTTACTTTACATCATTATTTTTATTATTTTCTTCTTTCACTATTTTTAAGTTGAATTACAATCTGCTTGTAAAAAAGTCACCAGCCCACCTTCTTTCTGCCTTGGCTCCTCTTTCCTGGTCCTTCCCCCATCTTGAAGCCATCCCTGGGGAGGAGGGAGGGGATGCTTCCAGCCCTGCCTGGCCCCCACTCCTCTTGCTTTTATGTCACTGCTGATAGTAGACGGCAGAGAACCGATAACACCAACCACCCTTTAGGAACAATATTTGGGTGAAGTTGCTCCAATACAGCTTTTGGGATGAAAGGCACTGATGGCGGAGGGCCCTAAATTACGTGGGACAGGGACGTGCCAGCCAGGGCGCGCGGGGATGGCTTGGGTTGCTCCCCTTGGACCGGGATGCACGTGCTTCTTTTGGAAGGCCCCCAATAAATTATTTTCAAGGCATAAATAAGAGGATCGATACAGTCATCGGGGAAGGAGGGAGAGCATTGCATGCCAAAAACATGGCAGCAGGGGGAAGGTGGGCCCTGCAGAAGCATCCAATATTGTACGAGATGGTCGCACCTGAGCACCTGCATCCCTGGGCTGGCGCTGCTTTCCCCCCCCCCCTCGCCTGGCATCCCATTTAATTCCCATTTGAAGGTCCTTGGCAATGCTGCAGGCACAAACCAAGCCTTTAAGCGTGGTTGTAGGCTCAGTGCTTGATTTCTTTTCTTTCGCTCAAAGGCGAGGAGCTGCTGGCCCATCCTGCGTGCCGGCTGCGGGGGGTGGGATATTTTTAGCCTCTTTCTTCCGAAATACCAGCTGGGCGGCCAGGGTTTGGGCTGTGTGACGCAAGGCAGCGGGACCATGCGTCAGCTGGGAAGGCTGAGAGGCAGGAATAAATTGGGGGAAAAGCAGATTGAGAAATCCCCAGGAAGCCACAGCCCGCGCCGGGTGCTGCCATGCCGAGCGCTCCTGCATCCCGGCACCCACCAGCTGAAATGGATTTAAAATCAACCCCAAAAAGTCCTACTTGACAAACAACTTCAAAAAAAAATTCTGGATTTTTTTTTTTTTTTGTTCTTGTGTGTGTTTCAAATTACAGAAGTTCCTGAAAGGGAAGTTTATTGGTTTCAGGTGCTATTTTGGGGGCTTCTTTAACTCAAAAAAAAAGGCTTTATTGCCCAGCCAAGGCTCTGGCAGCTGCTGGCCCCGCTCTGCCATGGCTCTTTGGTCCTGTTGGCATTTGGAAGCCCACTGGCCTCTGCGGACAAGTTGTCACACCTCGTGCTCGCCATTTAACTTTGCCGTGACTCATGTTGGAAGGCGCTCATTGCCTGTCCAAACCCGATGACCTTGGTGAGACCACAGGGAAGAGAAACGCCGCCCCACCGTCAATATGCAGCGGTGCGGAGCGCCGGCAGGATCTTGCCTTTGGGCACGAGCTTGACCATCACCAGGTCTAGGGTGGCCATGGCCAAGTCAAAGGTGGTCATGGCCCAGGTTGGTCATGGCCAAGTCAAAGGTGGTCATGGCCCAGGTCCACCACAGACACATCACCCCGGCCCTCCCCAAGAGACAGGCCCTTTCGTTCTGTGGGCTTAAACTTTTGCTGTAGTAACTAATTAAAACCACATGCAATTTTGTTTTAAGGATGACAAACTTCCTTTATTCCCTGGAAAGGGGAAAAAAAAATACATTTGCTCATGGAAAAAGCCATCAGAAAACCTCACCGCCGCAGAGCCCCATGTCCAGCGGCAGGAGCCTTCCTACACTCGCCCCCTCTCCAAACACTCGGGACTGCCTTGCGCACGCGCTGTTGAGGCCACACAAGACCTCAGCCCATCCGGACTGGCTCCGAACCAACCTGGGACATTCCCACATCCCTTAACCCCTGCCTGCCTCGGGAACGATGAGCAACCAAAGCCAGTGGTGAGCTCCCCGGTTGGGTGCCAACGTTGCATGGTGCACTTGCCACGGGGTGTTTGGGGGAAGGGGAGGGGGGGACACAAGCCAAAGCACCTATCGGACATGGGCTGAACACTGCATCTGCGGCAGAGCCAGACAGCCAACGGGTGCCACGCTGCGGCCATCCAGTGCCACGGGAGTGACAACGCCATGCTTCCAGGCACTCTCTATACATATATATATATTTTTTTTTCCAATAACTCACATATGACCTTTCAAACACCTGTTCAGCCTTAAACAGCTAAAAATACCCACCAAGCTTTGCATCTGATTTTCATATTGCAACAAAGCTCACTGTTTCCAGCAGGTTTTCTGGTGTTTCTGGCAGGTTCTAGGATGGTCGACCTCTCCTCTGGTCAAACCCGGCGTAGATGGGGATGGGAGACTGCTGGCTGCCGGCAGGGTTGCTTGGGCTGCCCTGGCACGTGGCCAGGGAGGTCCCTAGAAGCAATAAGGAGGTGTTATAGATGCTATAACGGGGCTGGGCATATATTTATATATAATATATATATTTATAGGCAAGCCCAAGGATGGTAAGACTAAGGGGACCTTCCCACTGCCCACCAGCAAGGGCCCTGCGAGGTGCCTGCAAACCACTTACCCACCCTCTGCCGCCCTTCCCCAGCATCCCAAACCCATGCCGGGTCTTTTCTGGGAAGTTTTAACATTAAGACCTGAAATGCTTAAGCTACTCTATAAAAGTGAGCCCCATAGCTTGCTCCTGCTGGCGACCCCACCATGCCTACAAAGGCGGGTCCTGCGGAGCCAGGAGGACCTCGGCTGTCGCAGCAATGGCTTACTTGGTGCCGCGCTGCTCGTTGGGGCTGGGGCTGGGCAAGAGCAGGGACCCCCGTGGGGATATGGGGCCTTTTCTTCCCCGGTTTGATGAATTTCTCCTCGCCTGCCTTTTGACGGGCTCATATGTTAATTTTCCCAGGAGGGCATGCGGGGAACCTTCGCTTCCCAGCCTGGTGGGCTGCCGCTAATTAAAACACGCTTCACCTTGGCGCCATTATGGATGTCATGCGCCGAGCCAAAGACTTTTTGACAAAGCCATAATTATCTCGGATATTAATTAGGAGAAAGAAAGTTGGAAGACGGCGCGCTAGCCGTTCCCTAAGGATGGGGATGCACGCAGCAGCAAACCACGGCTTCCCCCAGCATCCCCTCCACGCGGCACCAGCGCTAATTGGCTCTAATTGGCATCTCTGTAATGGTGCAGGCTGAAGGACGGCGTGCAAGGCAGGAGGTGAAGAGCGCAGGGAAAGGGCCACGAGCCGCTCCGCCTCGCCGCATCCTGGCGCATCCCCCCACCGTCGCTGCAGCCACGGGATGGCAGCGCATGGCCCCAGGTCTAAAAAAATGGAGAATTTTCCTGAAATCCTTTTTTTTTTTTTCTGAAACACACAAATAAACCCCCTGAGGATCAGAGGAGGAGATGTAGGGCAGGGGATGGGGGGGGTGCTGGGGCCCCCAGACCCCCCCGGTGTGCCGGTGGCACAGCATCCCAGCACCCATCCCTCCCGGGGCCGGCAGTGGCGGCAGAGCCCTCCCATCAACCAGGACAGGGCAGGGGAACGGCCACGAGCGCCTGACATTACCATTCAAATGACTTATTGGCAGAAATGGGTTTAAAAATAGGTTTTTTATGATAAACAAACTAACCTCATACAGGAAGTGAGCTGCAAATACTAAAAACTCGTGTGTTGTAAGGGAGCCGGGAGAGCACAGAGCTGCCCCGCAAAAGCAAAAAAACAACAACAAAAAAAAATGAAGCAGTCAGGGGTGGTTTTTTAGTATTTTCTTGGGTTTTTAATGTTTTCCCTCCTGGCATGGGGAGAAGGGGAGAATTGAGGGGGGGGAAGGGGCAGGGGACCCTGGGCTGCTGGGGGAGGAGATGGTTCCTTCTCCACTCGTGGCCCCTCAAAGAAAGGCAAAGCCCGGCGTGCACAGCCAGCTTCGCGACGCCAGCCCCGGCTTTTAGCGTGCCCGGACTTCAAAAAACGTTTGCTTCTGCTGCTGAAAAGGTTAAGCAGTTTTCCTACCGAAACCCCGAGTGTGGGCTGTGAAAGAACATGTTAATGAAGAAAATTTCCCCAGGGCTGCTCTTTTATTATCACCAAAGCCATCGAGTTTCAGTTTGAGTTATTTGTATTTATTTATAAAAACAAAGATTAAATAAGTAGAACAAAACCAAAAACCTCATCCTAATTTCTGAGCTAAGCCTGATTTATTCAAACAAAGAAAACCCCCCCCCCCCCCCAAGCAGGTAGCTGCAGGCTGTTTTCCCCTTTGCTTTGAGAAAGAAAAAAAAAAAACAAAAAACCAACCTGAGTTACCAGCGTGCTGCATGTGAAATATATTTAAGGTTAAACAACAACAATAAAAAAAAAACCAACCCCAAACCCAGTCAACTGCCCTCGGTGACTGCAAAAATGAAGCTTTGAAAGGCAGGAGGCTGAAGGGGACGGTGCAGCCGCCCGGGCAGGAGGTGCCGGCAGCGCTGCCCACCCCGGCCACGGGGCTTGGCCACGGTTTGGTGTGGGAGCATCTGATTTGGGGGGGGGGGGGGGGGGGGGGGGGGGGAGAAAGAAAGAAAAGAAAAAAAGACAAGAAAGGCATTTCTCTTTTCATGTGTTTTCACTTCCATGGTGAGAGAACTGGTTAAAAAACACACAAAAAAGCCCTTCAGTGGTCTTGTAGCCTTTAACGTGTTGTTTTTCTACATATTTTATGTTGTTGGCTTTTGTTATCAGTCTCATCTGTAATTTGTGGCCAATTCTGTCATGCTTTAGGCAGACATCTTGTTCCCAAAACTGTTTGCAACCTTTCAGCGCCGGTACAGCCTCGAATACAGGCAGAGAAAAGCCACAGCGCAACGAGAAAAAGGGCAGATTTAACCCCAAAATGAGCATTCAGCTGAATTTTTGTCCCAAAGGCAGGGACGAGCCCCAGGGCAGCGATAGGCAGCGCCGAGCCAGCCCCAGCCCACCCCCCCTGCCCTGCCGATGCATCCTCACTTTAATTTGAATTATTGGCGTTTTCCCGTCCCAGGAGAAGCCAAACCCATTCCCATGTAACCCATTGGATTTTTTTTTTCCCCATCCCCAGCGGTGTTTTCCGCCGTATTTTCCCAGCCATGGGCACGAAGCCATCCCAGCCATCCCGGCTGCGCCCTCCTCTCCCGAGTGCGGCGTGGATTAAATCAGTTGAGCTGTCATTTACCACCGAAAACAAACGCCACCAATCTAGCACCTATTCGATATTAATAGCGAAACCAAAAAAGCAAATTAATACCGCAGGATGAAGGTATTTTTTTTTTTTTTTTTTAAAAATAAAATGAAAGTTGTCCAAACGCCAGCGAGCAAAGCCCGACGGTGGGAGCTGACTCCAGCCGCTGCCAGCCCTCGTGGAGCGGGGGGGCTTCGATTTGGCATTTTTTGGGGGGGTGATTAAACTGAAAGGAAAGGCTGGCAGCTATCTCCCGCCCCGGTTTGGCAGGGTTTACGGCCGGGCAGCGCGATGCTCTCCCGGGCTGCCGGTGAGGGAAGTGATGCGCTGCGTCCCCAGCTTTGAAATAACCAATTTTGGGGTTTTTCAAAGAATTAGCACGCCTGGCGGGGCAGCCCGGCTGGGGGAGGAATGAGACATTGTGAAACCCAGCTCCTTTTCCTGAGGCTGCCGCTGCCGTCAGCACCGGAGCCCAAGCCCTGCCCGAAAAAAAGCTCAAACGGTTTCCCAAAGCGGAGGCGCCCAAGGGGCGTTAGCCCTTCGCCGGGAGCCGGCCACAATTTCGGGCTCCCTGGTGCGGGACACGGCTGCCGGCTGCTCCCTCGGGAAGGGCTGCCTTCCTCTGCCCGACCACCGCAGCCCCTGCCCCCCGGGGTGCCTGGGGTGGGGGGGCCCTGCCGCCCCGCTCCCCACCATCCAAATCTACCCCCCTATTTACAACGGACACAAATACATCGTTGGTTTTTTTTTGGGGAGGGGAGGCAGAATAGATATATATATATATTTTTTAAAGTCAATCTCTCAGGGCTCTCCCAATGCTCTCTCCACTTCCTGTGACAAAACAAAACACGCTTCGTTTGAAACTTATTCTTCCTCTATTTAGCGCCGAGAAATGATGACCAAAAGCACCCCAAAAAACCCACCCTGCGCCCCAGTCATCCCCTGCGGCCGCTGCCCCCTTCCCACGCCTTTGCTCCCCCCCCACCTCCACCCGGGCAGACAACGGAGCCGGGCACACCGAGCTGAAATAGCATCAGCCGGGCAAAGAATCACGTATCGAGCAACTTCGTTTAAAAATCTCGCCCGCGGAAGGCTGGATGTCAAGCTGAAGGTGAATTTCCACTTCACTATTTTCGTCCCGCTGCTCTTCAAGTCAAACGCTCCCCCCCCCCCCCCCACCTTCCCCATGTCATCATTTTAAAACCAGAGTCAAAAAGCAGCTAAAATAGGTAGGGTTCGATAAATTCATATTTTGACTCATCCATTTCTCTGTGGCCTGATTAAACACCCCGTCGGTCGCAGTAATATTTGCCGCTCGGTGAAGGGGAGCATTAACCCCACTGGTAAGATTGAGAGAAAGAAAAAAAAAAGAAATCATTATAGTTTGACTCATGTGGAAAGAGTGAAACACCGAGAGTGCCCTGAAATTGGGCTCTGCACCAGGCTTTTGTTGCCCCATTTGCCACGTGTGGGGGAACCAGAATCTCGGACCATTTCAGCCACTTAATTTAAGAGCATCTCCAGGAGCCGTGGGCTGTGGCCTCCCCCGCGGCCGCTGTGCCCGGTTTTGCTGCCGTTTGAGCTGGTTTTGGGCACCCAGGTGAAAAAAGATTGGGGGAAGGGGGGTGGAAATAAATGAATTTGTGGTTGCTCTGATCGTGCTCCATCGTCATTTTTCAAACGCCGCCCGGTCTGTTCGGGGGGGATCGCCTCCTGCTGTGGCAAGAGATGGGTTCTACCCGAAGCTGGTGAAATGGTAACAGCTGGCTTGAAAATGAAACCCACCTGGAAAATTGCACGGGCACTTTCGGGCGGGTTTGGCAATTTGCCTCTCTATCAAGCCGGAAAAAAAAAAAAAAAAAAAATCATATTTATAAACGAGCCCCAGGAGGAATTTTGGGGGCTGGCCACTGTGATGTGTGGGGTGAAACCTAAGCCTGGAGAGCAGAAAATGGGAGTTTTCTGTGCCCTGGCGCCCAGCAAGGAGGGGTGCGGAGGGAAATCCCATCCCTGCTCCCGCAGGATGAGCGGGAGACTTGATTCCCTCTGGGGCCGCATCCTGCCTGGGTGCTGCCGGCATCCCCGGCACATCGCCCAGCTCAGCCTCTCGCCACCGCCTGAGCCAGGAGATGCCAATCTTTTCATCAAAGCTCGCTGAAAACAAAACTGAGAAGCAGCTTGTGGTTTGACGAGAATGTATTTACATAAAAATATATATTTTTAAAAAAAACCTTTGGGGATGGTGAGAGAAGACGCTCGTGGTGTTTGTGAGGTCCCTGACATTTAAGCGAGGCTCGCCAAGCGTGGCAGCCTCACGTGTTACCCACGCCGAGCCCCACATGGGAGCCACCACCAAAGCTTTAGGCCCGGCTTAAATTTAGAAAAGCTTTCTACTACCTCCCCATCACATCCCTGGCCAGACAGCCCAAATAGGGGCCAGCAGGAGGAGGGAGGAATTAACTCCTGGGCATGCAGAAGATAAGGGACCCGCATCCATCTCCTTACATTCCAGCCCCAAAGGCCAGGCACAGCTGGAGAAAAAAACAACACCAACCACCACCCACCCCACCCCACCCCCAAAAAAAAAAACCCAACCCTGCTGCAATTTT